>OX422141.1:135583855-138083855 GCA_949129095.1 Volucella bombylans | reverse complement strand
TAAAATTGTTGATGAGTACGACATATGTATCTTCTGTGTCTATCTATCTGTGAGTTGTGTCATGACAAAATCCGGAAAGCGGTATAATATTGATATTTTCAGTGATTCCGAGTAGACACTGGGCTGTAGACCGCAGTTCATCTTTGATCCGTGGGCCCTTTGCTGCTTCGTCTTTCACCCACTGAGCTTTGGTAAGAAATCCTACGTATAAATTTTTCTTGAAGTCTAGTTTGCCGTGACCTTGCCATTTGGATACGAGTCCAGAATATTGCCGTGGCTGTGCCGCAAAGTGCGGTATTTTTTGAATATAAGTCGAGGTGCAGAAGATGCAGGAGCATAGTATGGGCATACGTTGGGGCCAACCTCTATGCGCCGGTGGTAACTATACTGGCTGCTTAGTGCCGTGAGGTTGTAGCCTTTGCTCAAGGCGCGCCACCATACTAGTGACCGATAGGAGAGAATTGGACGCACTGCGGCTGTGTACATACACAAGGTCATCTTTGGTTGAAGTCCCTACCTCTTTACACAGGCTTTGCTGTAGGGATAAAAGGCGACGCTTGCCTTCCTTATCCTATGTTCGATGTTTTGCTTCCAGTTAAATTTTGGGTCAAGCATGATACCTCGATACCTAGCGCTGGAGGATAATCCGAGCGGTTGACCGTTAAAACAGGAAAGGATGTTTGTCAGGTTTTTTGGGTTTTGCAGTGAATGGCATGAACTGGGTTTCTCTCGGGTTGCTACCAAGACTAAAACTTGCGACCCAGGTGTTTACGGAGGGAATCTTTTCTGACACTAGTATCACCACCTCATCCGCATACGCGACCACTTTGATCCCTTCCCTGCCTAGTCTTACAAGAATTTTGTTCATAGCCATTAGCCGTACTGGAGGAGAAATAACACCGCCCTGTGGCATTCCTCTATGGGCGAGTTTGGTTAGGTGGCTTTTATCTAGTGTTGCCTGAATAATTCTTGTTCTGAACTTAGATACCATCTATTGGTTAATAATTTCCTCTATCAGAGATTAGCGAATAGCTTCAGTGTGTACGTTATTGAACGCTCCCTCTATGTCTAGAAAGGAGGGGGAGTATGGATTTTTTTAATTGTTCGTGCCGTCTGATCCGCCCGTGTATCTTCCGTTGAGGTTTGATTGATGATGATGATTCTTTTAGAATGCTTCGCATGTGGATTTTAAGACACTCTTCGAGGACTCTTGTCCGCGTTTACCTCCCTTCGGTATAAACAAATCTTGAACGCGTGGAGACTTGAACGGGGAGCAGCTGTTAATAGCCTCGGAATTCTTCTGCTCGCAGATAATTGAATTCATATTGCTGTGGGATGCAGGTGATACTTGACGAGCCTTGCCGGGTTCCGTACTAATATCCCTGCATGAGGGAAAGTGTGTAAACACCTCAGGGCCTCTGCAGTGGATTTTGTCCATCTGACCTTGGACAAAATTTTGCTAAGCCTTTCTTGCTTTCTTTCTTTGCATGGCCTTAAATAGTTTTTCCGGATATAAGCTCGCTACTATGGATAGCTTGCAAATCGGCGAAAAGGAGTTGGGTGTCGCTTTGAAATTCGAGGGACTTTTTCGAGATCTGCTGTAATGTTTAGAAATCTAGTCAATGGTGAGCTTTTCAGACCAGAAGCCACACTGGTAAGGACCAATCGGTTGGTCAGCAAAAGATTTCGGTCGATTAAATAGCATGACAAAGAATATCTTACAAGCGATGTTGAAGAGGCTGAAGTCTCTATAGTTGGCGAAGGACATAGGCGGAAGGCATTTTTCAGGATCGGGCTTACAATGCTGAGGTTCCATTCGCCTGACATGCATTCGTCCGACCATCTATAAGGGATAATTTAGTGCATGCTTTTCACAAAGCTATCCCCAGTCTTTTCGGATAGCTTTGCATCCAGGCCGCCAACACCGGTAGGCTTGTTGGATCTTGAGTTTGAATTCGGCTGTCATCACTTCATCAAAATAAGTTGAATGGACTTGTTGACCATAATAGTTCTGATTGCCCGAGTTCTACCTAACAGCGGAATGTTGAGATGTTTTTTTTTTGTTGGTGGGAGGGTGAAGGTACATGTCCGCTCACCATGAAGGTGCCAGTGTGAGACTTTGGTTAGAAATCATGGTCTTGTTAGTCGACTATTAGTCAAGTTTTCGTATTTGTTGTTGGCTTATTAGGCCGACGACGGTATCCTGGGTGTCTGCTCTACGTGGGTGTGTATGTACAATATTCGCGGGGAAAACTCAGAATAAGGTGTGTGGGGAATGGGTCTGTGAATGTTGCTCGTATTCGTGTATGTGTTTGTTTTTATATTTGTGTGTGCTCACATCGCTGCGGAAGTCTTGCTTTCATCACTCTACCCACGAACCATGGGGCTGGTTAGCATTTTCTTCAGTGCCTACGTCTGCTCCCTCAGGCAATATTATCTCCCTCGTCATTTTGCCTTCTTTGACGCTCGAACCCTCTCAGGTCAATTAGGATTGCCGTCACTAACTGACCAACTTCGCTCTATTCTTTCTCTGAGAGGGTCATTGCGCTAATATTAGCGCTTTCATGTGAAAAGTGTCTACATGGTCTGTTGAAGCATGGGCAGTGGGAAATTGAGTGATCTGCTTCCTCCTTCTGATCAATCAACCGTCAACCAGATTAACCACATTGCAATCGACGCAAGGCACTCCTCCAGTATTATGAATGTCCGAATGTTTCGAGATGCCAACATCGATTCGGACCACAATCTTGTTGTAGCCAAGGTACGGTTACGGATATCCCGAACCCCTTAAAGGCAAGCTAATGCTGTGAGGAAGTTCGACGTTGGAAGGCTACAATAGCAAGAGATCGCCAAATCCTTTTCCGATCGAGTCTTCCTTAATCTCTTAAGAGGTCTTATGCCGCCAGCATCAAGTATCGAAGACCAGTGGCAACATTGACAAAAAGCCATTAATTTCAGTTGGCCACCATAACGAAACACTTGGATGGACGATGAATGCCTACAAGCACATGCAGCTAAGCAAGATACGAGGCGGAGCTACATAGGAGGACTAGAGTTGCTCACGAGCTGTACGAGCAAAAGACGAGAGACGAACAACGGCTTCGAGAAGCGTGCCACGAACACAAACTCCGAATCGAAGCCTGCAGAATCGAACAAGGTAATAGTGTGGTAGAGTCGTAGCCGATACCTCCGTCAGGCAAAATGAACCATTCAACCTGGATGACTTAAACCAATGAAGTGAAGATAGCCATATTGAAACTCAAGTCCAACAAAGGTTTCTTGAGCTGACGGCCTGACTGCCGAGCTATTCAAAGCGTCATGCGATGATACCAACCCGTCTGTAAAATATGGGCAGATGAAAGCATGCCTGACGAATGGAACCTCAACATGTCCGATCTAAACTCTGAACTGCGGTAACTACAGAGGTATCAGTCTTCCTAAAATCGCCTACAATATTCTCTCTGCCATATTATGTAAGCGCGAGAGGTCAGAAACGTCCACCATCAATTAAATATTCACACACCGGCAGATCTTCGAACAAGCCCATGAGCTCTAAATCGATACATGTCACATATTCATGGATTTTAAGGCCGCGTATGATAGCGTCTATAGAGACAAGGCTAAACAGAGCAATATCTGGTTTTGGCATCCCTCCCAAACTCCTCTGTTTGTGTAGGGTGACTATAGAAAATGCACGCAAGGTCGGTAAAGACCTCACCGAGACCTTTGATATGTCAAAAAAGGAATTAGACAAGGCGATGCACAGTCATGCGATTTCTTTAACATCTTTCTTGAAAGACTAGTGCAAAACTCACGCGCCAACACAAGACGCACAGTATACTTTGCCTACCTAGGCACCGGCGCAGAGATCAAACGAAGAGCAACTTTGGCAACTCGCTGCTTCGTTGGGCTAAGAAGGAAATTGACTAGCAAAGCCCTCTCCCTAACAACAAACGTGACCTTAATAATCCCAGTCTATCCCAATCCCAGTCTTGCTCTATGGATGAGGGCGATCTTGGCTCCTTTCAGAGGACAAATCTTCGGGTGGTTTTCGATCCCGTCTGAATAGACAGTGAGTGGAGGAGGAGATATATATACGAACTGTACGGGCGACATCGACTTAGCTAGAAGAGTGAAGGTCCAATGTAGAACGGATGGACAGCAATGCTCCGGTCTGAAAAGACTTCGAATCCGCCCCCAAGGGACAGCGCAGTAGAAGAAGACTCAGGTGGTGCACGCAAGGGGAGGGAGATGCTTGTTGCTTGAGGCACAGGTCCAAGCCAGACTGTAGCGCCACCTTAAGTAATTAAATGAGCATCCTCCTCCTGGTTCGGATAGTATGGGCAGACTGGTTAGGAGTAATGTCCGAATTTGTGCAGATATTTTCTGAACGTAGAAGTTAAGTTCTTCAGGTCTTCTTTTTACACAAGGTTTTATCTTGGGGATAACTTAGTGTGTCCATTTTCCTTTCCATCGGTTCTGTCACTTTTGAACTGAGATATCCCTTTCCTCATACTCTTATGTGTACGCGTCTCATTTCTTCGGCCATCATATGTGTCAATGGGCACCATACTAGCTTAAACGCCTGTCGCTTCCTCTGAAACAGTTAGGAGGGCGCGTATTGTTCCCAAAATAATTAGTCTATAAATTCGCCATGTCTTACTTTTAGATCCTTTTATTGCCAGTGCGCCCGCCCATACTGGAGACACGTACATACAGTATAACTGAGTAACTATTTTCTACAGTAATAATCTGCGACCATATCTGGGTCCTCCGATGTTTGTCGAGCTTAGCTTTCTGTTCCAGAAGTAGCTAGAAACAATTCTGAGGATGTAGTTTGGTACGCCCATTCTAGCAAGAGCATTCATTAAAATCGTCCAGTTTGCCGAAGTGATGATATTTCTGATGTCTAATATGACCACTGCAAGGTACTCCCTTATTCCGAATCTCTATCGACGTCCTTCGATGCCTCTAATTGCTCTATGAGTCACTGTTTCGATTAGGTATACTAT
The DNA here is from genome assembly GCA_949129095.1 of Volucella bombylans. Classification (NCBI taxonomy): domain Eukaryota; kingdom Metazoa; phylum Arthropoda; class Insecta; order Diptera; family Syrphidae; genus Volucella; species Volucella bombylans. The sequence goes on along the minus strand of OX422141.1, from coordinate 138,078,843 downwards.
GGAGCGAGATTTTCGAAAGCTAAACTGGTATTCTGACAGTGCACTCTCTCTCACTTCTTCTCTTGTCATCAGTCTTTTGTAAGTGACCTTTTCTCAAATGAAGTTTTATTTCCTTTTGGGAAGAGTCACACAGTGATCTGGGAATGCATCCTCTTTAAGGTAGCTATAATTACATCTGAAAAGATATACTCGATGTAATTACTGCTTTACGGGCTCAGTTGAGTACTCCAACTGTCGTTTTCCTGTCGCCAATCTATTTGCATGCCAGTAGCAATTCATCTCCTGTAACACGTGGGGTCTCTTCATCTGCAGTTTCTATGATTACTCAAAAACTGATCGGTAATTGTTCTGGTAATGCTGGTAATATTTTCCAGGATTGTCGAGCATGTTAGTTGAGGTGCTCTACGTCCTTTGACCTTTGTCATGACCATCTTGCAGACGGTTCTCTAAGGGTTTATATCGGCTTCATCCAGCAGCTTTCAGAAGATCCTGTTTTTGCTTTCTTTAATGACCATTTCAAGGATCTCCTCGCTTGCTTACAGATAACCGGATTCTGATTAAAATCCAGGTTTCTCCTTGAGAGTTGGGCCTTTCGTCTCGCTCACAGACAGACAGTTCTTAGGGATTTTATTTGTCGTTCCATTAATTGCAGGGTGAGCCGAATGGGCTGGACTTTTTTTTTGTAGAAATTAATAGGCCCGCAAGCTGGAGCACTTGGTTCTCCGCAGTCCCGGGTCTCAATTGGTAAGTACTAATGACCTCCTCAAACATTTCTCTATCCAAGGCTGTGTCTCTCCACTTTGGACCAGTCGTTTTGGGGCGGTTTCGCCGTTTCTCTTTTAGGAGCTCGAAAATCATAGTCTGATGGTCACTTTGTGTATAGTCTTTGCTGATCCACCATTTTGTGTTACGTACTGGAAAGCTGCTGACAAGGGTTATGTCTATCAGTTTCAGTTTTTATGCATTTTATTTCTATAACTTAAATTACTCGTATATGCTAAACAAAAAACGCTTAAAAATTAGCTTAATTAACTTAAAAAATAATCTTATTGTAACTTACTGGCTCCATGCGGGCACTCTAAATTAAACATAATACTTAATCTATGTACTCATCCAATTCCGCAATTTCGTTGGGAACAGTTATTTCGGTGCTGAGACCGCATTAACATTCTCAGCAAGGTCCTTCAGGGTTTGCTCCGCAATGTACGTACCCATTACGGCAAAAGGTGCGTTAGGCCAGGCAGCAGCGCGTATACTTGATCCACCCGCGCGGTCTGTTCAGTCAAATGACATTGTAGCTGAGCCATCTGCCCCTGGATAGAGAGCAAGATAGCTAGCATGTCAGGTACGCCTACAATATTCTCTCTGCCATATTATGTAAGCGCGAGAGGTCAGAAACGTCCACCATCAATTAAATATTCACACACCGGCAGATCTTCGAACAAGCCCATGAGCTCTAAATCGATACATGTCACATATTCATGGATTTTAAGGCCGCGTATGATAGCGTCTATAGAGACAAGGCTAAACAGAGCAATATCTGGTTTTGGCATCCCTCCCAAACTCCTCTGTTTGTGTAGGGTGACTATAGAAAATGCACGCAAGGTCGGTAAAGACCTCACCGAGACCTTTGATATGTCAAAAAAGGAATTAGACAAGGCGATGCACAGTCATGCGATTTCTTTAACATCTTTCTTGAAAGACTAGTGCAAAACTCACGCGCCAACACAAGACGCACAGTATACTTTGCCTACCTAGGCACCGGCGCAGAGATCAAACGAAGAGCAACTTTGGCAACTCGCTGCTTCGTTGGGCTAAGAAGGAAATTGACTAGCAAAGCCCTCTCCCTAACAACAAACGTGACCTTAATAATCCCAGTCTATCCCAATCCCAGTCTTGCTCTATGGATGAGGGCGATCTTGGCTCCTTTCAGAGGACAAATCTTCGGGTGGTTTTCGATCCCGTCTGAATAGACAGTGAGTGGAGGAGGAGATATATATACGAACTGTACGGGCGACATCGACTTAGCTAGAAGAGTGAAGGTCCAATGTAGAACGGATGGACAGCAATGCTCCGGTCTGAAAAGACTTCGAATCCGCCCCCAAGGGACAGCGCAGTAGAAGAAGACTCAGGTGGTGCACGCAAGGGGAGGGAGATGCTTGTTGCTTGAGGCACAGGTCCAAGCCAGACTGTAGCGCCACCTTAAGTAATTAAATGAGCATCCTCCTCCTGGTTCGGATAGTATGGGCAGACTGGTTAGGAGTAATGTCCGAATTTGTGCAGATATTTTCTGAACGTAGAAGTTAAGTTCTTCAGGTCTTCTTTTTACACAAGGTTTTATCTTGGGGATAACTTAGTGTGTCCATTTTCCTTTCCATCGGTTCTGTCACTTTTGAACTGAGATATCCCTTTCCTCATACTCTTATGTGTACGCGTCTCATTTCTTCGGCCATCATATGTGTCAATGGGCACCATACTAGCTTAAACGCCTGTCGCTTCCTCTGAAACAGTTAGGAGGGCGCGTATTGTTCCCAAAATAATTAGTCTATAAATTCGCCATGTCTTACTTTTAGATCCTTTTATTGCCAGTGCGCCCGCCCATACTGGAGACACGTACATACAGTATAACTGAGTAACTATTTTCTACAGTAATAATCTGCGACCATATCTGGGTCCTCCGATGTTTGTCGAGCTTAGCTTTCTGTTCCAGAAGTAGCTAGAAACAATTCTGAGGATGTAGTTTGGTACGCCCATTCTAGCAAGAGCATTCATTAAAATCGTCCAGTTTGCCGAAGTGATGATATTTCTGATGTCTAATATGACCACTGCAAGGTACTCCCTTATTCCGAATCTCTATCGACGTCCTTCGATGCCTCTAATTGCTCTATGAGTCACTGTTTCGATTAGGTATACTATGGAGCGAGATTTTCGAAAGCTAAACTGGTATTCTGACAGTGCACTCTCTCTCACTTCTTCTCTTGTCATCAGTCTTTTGTAAGTGACCTTTTCTCAAATGAAGTTTTATTTCCTTTTGGGAAGAGTCACACAGTGATCTGGGAATGCATCCTCTTTAAGGTAGCTATAATTACATCTGAAAAGATATACTCGATGTAATTACTGCTTTACGGGCTCAGTTGAGTACTCCAACTGTCGTTTTCCTGTCGCCAATCTATTTGCATGCCAGTAGCAATTCATCTCCTGTAACACGTGGGGTCTCTTCATCTGCAGTTTCTATGATTACTCAAAAACTGATCGGTAATTGTTCTGGTAATGCTGGTAATATTTTCCAGGATTGTCGAGCATGTTAGTTGAGGTGCTCTACGTCCTTTGACCTTTGTCATGACCATCTTGCAGACGGTTCTCTAAGGGTTTATATCGGCTTCATCCAGCAGCTTTCAGAAGATCCTGTTTTTGCTTTCTTTAATGACCATTTCAAGGATCTCCTCGCTTGCTTACAGATAACCGGATTCTGATTAAAATCCAGGTTTCTCCTTGAGAGTTGGGCCTTTCGTCTCGCTCACAGACAGACAGTTCTTAGGGATTTTATTTGTCGTTCCATTAATTGCAGGGTGAGCCGAATGGGCTGGACTTTTTTTTTGTAGAAATTAATAGGCCCGCAAGCTGGAGCACTTGGTTCTCCGCAGTCCCGGGTCTCAATTGGTAAGTACTAATGACCTCCTCAAACATTTCTCTATCCAAGGCTGTGTCTCTCCACTTTGGACCAGTCGTTTTGGGGCGGTTTCGCCGTTTCTCTTTTAGGAGCTCGAAAATCATAGTCTGATGGTCACTTTGTGTATAGTCTTTGCTGATCCACCATTTTGTGTTACGTACTGGAAAGCTGCTGACAAGGGTTATGTCTATCAGTTTCAGTTTTTATGCATTTTATTTCTATAACTTAAATTACTCGTATATGCTAAACAAAAAACGCTTAAAAATTAGCTTAATTAACTTAAAAAATAATCTTATTGTAACTTACTGGCTCCATGCGGGCACTCTAAATTAAACATAATACTTAATCTATGTACTCATCCAATTCCGCAATTTCGTTGGGAACAGTTATTTCGGTGCTGAGACCGCATTAACATTCTCAGCAAGGTCCTTCAGGGTTTGCTCCGCAATGTACGTACCCATTACGGCAAAAGGTGCGTTAGGCCAGGCAGCAGCGCGTATACTTGATCCACCCGCGCGGTCTGTTCAGTCAAATGACGTTGTAGCTGAGCCATCTGCCCCTGGATAGAGAGCAAGATAGCTAGCATGTCAGGTACTGGTTCCGGTGCTCTGGGCGCTGGGGCCTGAGAAGCAACCTTCACTTGCTGTACCGTATTTCCCCCACCTGCCGCCATTTGGGCGTAGGTAACATGGGGAGTAACGGTTGGAGTTTGCAAATGCACGGGTGGACGTTTCACTTCCACTTTCTGCTGCCGGGCCAGATTTATTCTTTTGATATACTGGAATTTGGGACAACCCTGATAATTTGCGGTGTGCCCCGTGTTCCTACATAAAGCACAAGAGAGTTGGCTTTTTTCAGACGCTCCGTCCTTACCCAGAGCGCATTCCTCGGACTTGTGGTTCTTTCCGCACTTCACGCATCGAGGCTGCATTTCGCAGTTCGACGCGGCGTGACAGAACCTTTGGCAGCGAACACATTGTAAAATGTTGTCGCTCCGCTTTACTTTTTCCAAGTGTACAATCTGGTAGTCCAGGACTTTGATGTTCCTTAGACCATCCAATTTGCTATTTTGAGTCAGCTGAACCAGGAAGAATGGTAGCTTCCGCTTCTCCCTTTTGGCTCTAGCTGTGACGAATGGCTTAACCCGCACGAATTTGAGCTCGGCGCACTCCTTCTCTTTGAGCAGTGCGAGGAGTTCATCCGGATCAGTAGACGGCTCTAACCCCCTCAGCAGCATAGTTTGCAGCTTTTCACCCTTCGGTGTGAAGGAGAAGAACTCCGTCGTCGTGTCCTTTAACAATTGTTTTATTTTATTATAGCGCTCCACTGAATTGCAGTGAATCGCATGCCTATCCATACTTAATCTCTTAATAAAAAAATTATTGCCTATTGTATCCTTCAGTTTTCAGTTTTCAGTTTTAAATGCATTTTATTTTCTTAATACTAATTCTTACATTCTAACAAAAAATGCTTAAATGCTAGCTTACAATTACTTAACAATCTTATGCTAACTTACTGGCCCCACACAGGCGCTCTAAGTTACTCTAAATTCTTATAACTATGTCTTTCGACTTCATTTACATTTTACTTAGAACTATTTATTTTGAATACTTAAGGCTAAGAAAAAATATTTGTTAAGAAAAACTTAGCATATGGACATCATTTTTTATTTTTTATAAAAACTTATTATCTAACTTAAAATAAACCTTAGCCTACCTAACCTAAATGCACAATACACACATAAACACACATAGACATTATACACAATCAATACATATATCAGTATACACCTTTGTATACACTGATATATGTATATGTTTCTTAAATGCTAACCTAAACCTATGCAAGCTGGCCATCGCTATTCACAGAGAAAACGGATTGGTCAGCTCTGCCTCATTAGTGAGGCTGGTCCGTAATTGACGGAAACGACGACGAAACATCTTCCCCATCATTCAACCACCAGAAATGCTGGTGCTGCCGAACGACATCCCTCTTATCGCGATTCCCCACCGCCTTACTGAACCTGAGGCGATCCACACTGCCGTGTGCGACGTCTCTGTTGTAGTTGAGTCGCCTGTCCCCAGCTTTCCGAGCGACATGGAAGATTAACGGCACCGCTGATCTATCCTGGATCAACCCTTTCTGATCTAGGTAGAGGAATGCTTCCGGTGGAACGAAGCCGTCAGAGCGCACACTCTCGTGGTAAAGGTAATTGGGGTAGTAAGCCCCAGATATCAGGTTATTCGTCGAGGTCATTGCTCTTGCAATGTGCCTTCGAGTCAGCTTAATTACGAAGTTGTCCACTCGTATTAGGTTCGCCCTATTGTAAAGGACCTCATTGGGATAAAATTTTTTGTACTCCGACTCTGGTGTTCTGTACAAGCGAAGGCAAGCCCTAAGGCAAGCCCTCTCAAACACCCGAATCTTTTCCATTAAGCTTGCTCGTACATTGAACCACACGGGACACCCAAATACCAGCATGGGCCTGATAAGGGCCATGTAGCAGATTACCTTTACCCTCGCATCGAGTTGGCTGCTATAAAACAGTCTCTTTGTAAGGGCAAAAGCGCCTTTAGCTCTGGCCAGAGCAGCATCTACATTTTTGCCAAAATACAGAAACTGATCTAGCCAGATTCCAAGGTATCTGACTACATTTCGACAGGCAAGCGGTTGACCGTGTTGTCCAATAATCGAGAACTTACGCCAATTTTTTCTGGTATCCCTAGAGGCTCCAGACAACGGCGTCCTAAAGAGAATGGTTTCCGACTTCTGAAAGTTGATTTTCAACTTCCAGTCATCGCAAAATCGTCTTATCTTATCGAAGTCACGCTGCAAGAGAGTGTTAATGACCTCGATTTTTGGACCTGTTCTGTACGCTACCAAATCGTCTGCGTACGCAATAGTATGGGGAAGTGAAGCTATCAAGTCGCTTGTATAAATGTTAAATAGAATCGGCGAATTGACCGCGCCTTGCTGAAGACCATTTTTAATTTGAAATATTCCAACAGAAGTCACATCGCCATTTTTCACGATGAACTGTCTGTTGGTTAACATATTATAAAGAATGTACAAGAGTGGTTTACTGATACCCAGCCTAGTCAGCTTATAGAAAAGACCCTCTAACCATACGGTGTCGAAGGCCTTCTCCAAGTCAACAAGGCAGGCACCAGTGCAATGTTTCTTGCCTTTGTTCCATTGGATATCGGACACCAGTTTAGACGCAGCATGTGAGATATCATGTCCCGCCTTAAAACCGAATTGATTATCCGGAACTATATGTTTGTCCTCAACCCACCTAGACAGAGCTCTATTGATTACTTTCTCAAAAACCTTACTGATATTCGGAAGGAGACTTATCGACCGGAGATTCGCCGGATTGGATATATCCTTTCCCTTTTTGGGGATAGGTTGAACCACCGCCGTTTTCCAATGCGCTGGATAATGTGCATTATTCATTGCATTATTAAACAGGGTGGTGTAAATGTCCACCGCTTCTAGAGGAAGATGTCGAAGCACGATGTTCGGAATACCATCGGTCCCCACTGATTTCTTAGCCCTGATTGTGTCGAAGATCTCATGGAGTTCTTCCCTCGAAATGAGTGGGGGTAGGTCACCCTCTCTGGCAATGACATTATTGGCCATATTTTCGTCGCTAAACCGGGTGAAACCAGAGCCCTCGGATCGCCAGTTCCCCATTTCATTTCGAATGCAGAAGTCGTGCACCAAGACGCGACTGTCCAGGTCGCAATTAGGGCCAATGGTATCAGTGGCCTTGTATACATCCTGGAAAGTCGCCCCTATAGCCTCAACCTTCTCCTGTGGATCCTCGATCACAAAAAAGTCGTCATCATCAGCGGCCTCATTTGGATCAATACCTGCTATTGTCAGTAACCGTTCGTTGTCTGTCGTCCGGGCTATTTTAAGACACTGGAGGTCGTTTTGATTTTTTCTCCGAAATAGTTTATTTATTTGCGGAAACATATTCGGGTTGCTGGTGTTTACAGCCCGAACCTTGTTGTTCCAATATGAGCTTACAGCAATTCTGTAATTTTCTTTTATTAACTTTTGCACATTTTTAATCGACGACTTCAGTGTCCTAATCTCCGGGTCTCGTCGGTCAGTTAACTCTCTGTACAAGTTTTTGAGTCTTGTCAGAAGTCTACTTTTCTGTCGGTGCAGTGCGTCAATAGTAGGATTGCGGAAGAGGTCTTCGTTAGTCGTGCGTCGATACCGCGGTATTGTAGTGTCCATAGTTTGTTTAATTGTCTCGTCCATTTGTTTCAGGTAGTTGTCGATCTCCTCGTTTGACAAATTCCTATTGGACGGTGGGTGGAGCGTGTTCGAGGAGAGCGCTCTTGTCAAGGTTGCGGAGAAGCGTGTCCATCGAGTCTTACTGTAGTTGTAAGTATATCTTTGGACAAACTCCTCCAATTCCGCAATTTCGTTGGGAACCGTAATTTCGGTGCTAAAACCGCAATGGTCGCTGTCATACACGAATGTGCGCAGACAGTTTAGCGTTTGTAAATTCGTACCTGTCAGTCGTATACGTTCGTCGTACAGCAGTAGATCCAAATAAGACCCGCCTCTGGGAAACGACGGGTTATCCGTCGCTTTAAGACCGAGTCTGTACATGACATCGTGCTGACCCCACCAATCGAGTAGTAGGTTCCCCCTAGTATTTGGCAAATTATTTCCCCAATCTCTGTGTCTAGCGTTGAAATCCCCGCCGATTATAAAATAATTCTCCCCCGATTCCAGCCTCAGAAGTCGAAAAAGCGTGTCGAGCTCTGTAATGAATAGAGTGGATTGTGAAGCCTCAGGTGCATAAACAGATGCCAAGTACAGCCGCTTTCCACTGCGGAGCGGGATGTAAACGACGACTGCCTCCAACACCCGGAACCTGCGCAACACGCCCTTGTACACTCTGTGAAATTTTATACCTTCTTTAATGAAGATCGCGACACCGCCTCCACGTTTGGATCTGGACCGATTTCTTCTTCTAACAATATAATTATTGTACTCCAGTTTGTGCCCATCGGTTAGCTTGGTTTCGCTAGCGAAAAGCACATCAGGAGTTTGGTCTTGTAGCAATTTAAACATCGCGGCTCTTCGTTCGATCCTAATCAGTGAATTAACATTCACCGCAAGGACCTTCAAAGTTTGCTCCACCACGTGCGTACCCATTACGACAAGTGTTGCGTTAGGCCCGGCAGCAGCGAGTAGATCTGGTCCACCCGCTTGGCCTGTTCTTGAACCTGCTTTTGCAGCTGAGCCATCTGCCCTTGGATTGCGAGCAAGATGGCTAGCATGTTGGGTGCAGTTTCCGTTGTTCTCGTCATCGGAGCCGGAGAAGCAACAGTCGCTTGCTGTACCGTAGCCCCCCTACCTGACGCCATTTGGGCGTAGGAAATTTGGGGCGTGACGGCTGGTGTTTGAAACCTCACAGGTGAACGTTTGACCTCCACCTTCTGCTGCCGAGCCAATTTTGCTTTTTTAATTTCGGTGAACTTAGGACAACCCCGATAGTTTGCGGTGTGTCCTACGTTCCCACATAATACGCACGAGAGCTGCGACCTATCGGATGCTCCGTCAACACCCAGAGCACACTCCTCGGAACTGTGGTTCTTTGCGCACTTCACGCATCGAGGCTGCATTTGGCAGTTCGACGCGGCGTGCCCGAACCTCTGGCAGCGAACGCATTGTATAACGCCTTCGCTCCTTTTTAGTTTTTCCCAGTGAACCACCTGGTAGTCTAGGACATTGATACTCCTTAGACTATCCAGACGGCTTTCGGGACTGAGTTGCACCAGGAAGAACGGCAGACTCCGTTTCTCCCGCCTGGCTCTAGCTGTGGTAAACGGCTTTACCCCCACAAACTTGAGTCCTTCGCACTCCCTCTCTTTGAGCAGTGCCAAGATCCCCTCAGGATCAGAAGACGGTTCCAACCCCTTTAGCAGCATCGATTGCCGCTTTTCACATTTTGGTGTAAATGAGTAGTGCTCCGTCGTCGTTTCCTTTAGGAGCTCTTTCACTTTCGCGTAGCCCTCCACTGTATTACAGTGGATGGCATGGCGATCGTTCCCCAATCGCTTAATATTAAAATTGTTACCAATGACCAACTTACATAGGTCCTTGGTTTCATTTACCTCTAGTTTATAGGTGTTTATAGGAGGCACCTTCTCCTTCTTCTTCTGCTGCTGCTGTTGTTGTTGCTGCTGCTGCTGCTGTTGTTGTTGTTGTTGTTGTTGTTGTTGCTGCTGCTGCTGCTGTTTTTGTGGTTGCTGTTGTTTTTGTTGATGCCGTTGTTGTGGCTGCTCTTGTTGTTGTTGCTGGTGTTTTTTCCGCTTTTGTTGGTGTTGTTGTTGGCTCTGCTTTGGAGCAAGTAGCGTCTGCTGTTGTTGCTGGGATAATTCTTCCTCTTCTCTCTTCCTTCTGACCATTTGCCGTTCTTTCATGGCCAGTATCCTTTGTTGCAGCATTTTGATGCTGCTAGTTATGGCCATCATTTCCTCCTCTTCATCTTCCGTTTCGCTCTGTGCCAATGTAGCGAAACTGTTCCCTTCCCTCACTCCACCAAGCAGTTTTACAGTGGAAGTTGGTTGGGCGGGACGTTGAACTATGTTGGAGGATGGCCTAAGCTTCCTCCTTCTCTTTGCCGTGGGTGTTTGGCTTGACCCGCTTGAAGCCTCGCCTGATAGTAATTCAGCAGGTCCCGCTATTGGAATAGCGGACCGCTCTCCTCAATCCATTACGGGACTTTTTTTTGCTTTTCTTATTATTTTTATTTTTTTTTGTAAACTTCTCTTTAATAAAAATTTGAAATAAAAATTGTTGTCTGACGATGGGAATCGAACCCAGGCCTCGGGATGGTTATACTAGGTATTATATCGTCCACGTCTTTACTACCTGGGCTACCGAACACTTGAAATTTTAGTGGCTAAAAGTATGCTACTTATTTTTCTGCCTTTTTAAGCCGAAACACAAAACACTTCTGCTCTCCGTGGAGGTGTATGAACGACTGATGATTGTATCCTTCAATTCCATTTTATATGTATTTATTGGAGGCACCCTTTGATTGCTTGATTTTTGCTGTTTATGTTGCTGTTTTGCTTGATGTTGTTGATCTTTTTGCTGCTGATGTGTTTGCTGTTGTTGTGGTTGCTGCTGCTGTTTTTCTTGTTTTTTTTTGTGGTTGTAATTTTTGTTTCTTCTGCTTTTGTTGCGCAGTAGAATTTTTTTCTGACTGAGACTGTTTCAGTGTTTGGTTTTGTTGTTGCTGGGTTCCAGTCGGTTTTTTATTTGTCTGCTGTTGTTGTTGTAGAGAATTTTGCGTCTCTTGCAGTTCCCTCGTCCTTCTCGCTGTTTGTTTGGCTCTAATTAACAGTACTCTTTCTTGCATCTGCTTAATACTGCTGTTAAGCGACGTTATTTCTTCTTCTTCGTCCTCTGATTCCGAAGCCATTAGAGAGGCGAAGCTATTGTCTGACGCTAAGTAGCGCTCTTCTCCACCAACGGAGATTTGTGGGTAATCACTACCGTGTTGTTTTTTATTAACCTCTTCTGTTTTGGCCACTTCCCTCACTCCAACCTCCGGCTTCGCATCAGAAGCAGATAGGGCGATGCGTTTAACGGGTTTGGGAGTCGGATTTATCTTTCTCCTTCTCTTGGACCTTGTTTCACGAGGAGATAAGTTTCCCGCAAGAACTGCTTCATCGGCTGATGTGTTTGCGTCATCCGCTGATCCCGCTATTGGGGGAGCGGACCGCTCACCTCTATCCATCGCCTGCTTTTATCTATTTGTTAACACTTTTATTGCACGTGTTCGTTTAAATAAAAAAAAAAAAAAAAATATTGTTCCCCGACGTGACTCGAACTCGCTCCACTTTGTTTTGCGTATAAAAACGTCGTCAAAGACAGTTTTACACGTAATATATATGTACTCGTATATATATATTTTTTATTTTATTTTTTTTTCTCGAAAAAAAAAGCCGAAACACGTTATTACACCACTACGGTCTATGAGCTACTCGAGGGTTATGTCTATGATAGACCCCTTGTTCGCCTTTCAGAAAGAATTTTTCGTGCCCTCATTTACTATTGTAGAACTATGTCCACTATTGCGAATGTCTTGAGTAGACCTCGTCCTCTTGCATCCATCGTCCTGCTGCCCCATTTTGTGGCCCACGCTTCGAAATCTCCCCCTATCACTCCTTCTCTCCCATCCGTTACAAGATCCACCAGCAACTTTTGATATTGTTCCCAGGGCAGGCTTGGCAGTGGCTGCCATTGATCAAGGCGCTGTATTAGTACGGATCTACCACTATGTTCCTTGCTGATTTCTGTTTGAACTAAGTTGACCCGGCATGTTTTTTTTATTTTCAGGTGAAATATCCGAGCGCCTTTCCAACTATATCATCTCTCAAGTTCTTCAATCGCATGCTACTCGTCCTCGATGTTCTTCCTTCTGAGAAGTCGGTGCTCATTCTTCCTGTTTTTTTTTTTTGTAAATTTAAGATCCGCTCTGATCCTCCTTTATAGCGACGCTCTATACGGAAGGAATTGTTGGTGTGTCTCCAGTGGTGGCCTCATCGATATCAATAGAAGCATCAAAATTGCAGATATTGGCCGAGGAAATGTAGGGTAGGTTGCACTTGCCACGTGCACAATAACAAAAAGAGAACACACGTTCTTGTAAACCTCAGTCGTTAGGACGCGTGTCATGATATCATCAACGAAGCCTGTCCCTTAACCTTAGCATTTATGCTTTAAGCGTAAGAAGAGATTAAATCCGACGGCCACTTTCTGTGTGACTTTCCTGCCCTACCCAAGGACGGGAAGTAGCTTTTCCACAGGACTAAAGAACCCCCTGAAGTTCATACTGTTGTTTTGTTGTTTTTGATATTCATGGGTTCCGTGGAGCTGTCCAATGGATATAACAAACCACACTGTTGGCTTGTGTCACTACTGAATTCCTAATATTGAAATTTCTATCTTCACAGTTAATGAAGGATGTTCATAGCAACCCATGAAAGGGTCTATATCCTGCAGTACGACATTTGGTAAGCAGAAGAATTTGGATTGCATACGGTCTGTGCTGCTTTTCGATTTTCGATTTTCAAGTTTCCGATTAGCCATCAAGAAGAAGTTTAGGAAAAACGGGTACAGTTGGTTGAATTCATTCACTCCTAAGGCAAAGTGTCAACATTCATTATCTTAGTTAAGTCCTATTTCCATTGCATGAGACTGGGAGTGTCATTTAAAATGTTCATACAACTATGACGGTATCTTGTTCCATTTCATGTTGTAAACAGGTTTTAGGAACACATTCCCAGTAAAGGTAAAGCCCAAAGACAATTTTCCCAAAATCACTCAAAAGCTTTGTACTCTTACAATACTCAAGAGAAGTCAGTGCTCTCCTTTGAAGCTCTTAAAATGAATTGTGGAACAAATTTTTGAAACTGAAAAAAAGAACCGCCATACAATGCGTATCTTCACAGCCTTATGTCATCGCTCTCCCATACCGTGCCTAAAATTTTCATTCATCTTCTCTCCCAAAGATTGCGTTTTGGGTGTTATACTATTCTTCACCTCTGTCTTAGAAGACCACACAACAACAACGTCCCAAACAATTTTACAATTTGTCCACATTCATCCACGCGAAGTTTGGCCCTGCACTGTTTTGTTTACACAACACCTTACGTAACCAGGGATGTACGGTACGGATACGAAGTACGAATATCTTTGTATCCATCCTTACGAATGCTACACGCGCTTATCTGTGGTTTGACATTGTGCCGACCTAATTCGATGGTGTTATCTCTTGTAACTGTGTGTTCCAGTTTTTTCTCTTCCATTTCTTATGTTTGTCTATTTTGTCAAAAAAAAAAAGAAAAAGGACATTCGGCAGGCGAATGATGAATAAAAGAAGACGATGAAGCGGAATCGAATTTGGGATTACATTAAACCAAAAAACAGGGATACGCTTGCCTTGGGTAGGGTAGTTTGGAGGTTTGTGGTGATTTTGTGACTGGTGGCTGGGAGAGCTGATGGTTGGTTGGCGATGCTGCCCGCTTGGGAACGCGGAAGCGGCATAAATTAAGCCAACCTACAACAATACCCTTCCCATAAGATAGGAACCTCTTACATCCTGGGAATCGTAGAGAGTTTGGAAGCTTTTCTAGAACGAAGTGTGAATGGCATTTATTTTTCGATGTTGCGATATGCGGTCGTGATGTGCCGTGTAAGTCCTAGCACTTGTATATAGTATCGTGGACCGTGATACACCGTACGAATACCAGTAGCTGGGGGCAAAAAGGACATAAAAACGAAGGTAATAATCATGCGGAGGGCGTTTGTTTGAGTATGTGTTTTGGAAAAGTTTTGAGGTCGTGTAAAGGATGATTTACACATCCGTAGGATACTTTCCTATACGTATTCGTTGCCGAGTCGTAGTCAGCTGCAGTACGAGTTTCAGGCGTGTGCGTCCCTATTGTAGGTTTGGGTTGAGGACACACTTTTTTCTTTTTTGTAGTTGTTGTACTGGTTCTCTGTTCTTGGTTCTCCAACCCAGGTACTACTTTGGCATTTATCATCTTGTTCGACATTGAGAGCAGTACTATGGAGTGCTGGCATGCTGGTATGCTGATTCGTTGGAGTGCTCCGGATTTTAATATCCATTTGGGACTCGTATGGTTAACGGAGAGAGAAAATGTTGCAAATTAATTGTGTCCCAGGGATTGTAGAGGAAAGTTGTTGTCGAAGGTTGTATTCCATATACTGGCTAACTGGCTGGTTATAGGGTTGTCGTCAGACAGTCATGTATCACATTGAGTTGTGGGCGAAAGCATTGAAAGTGAAAGGATCCATTGGCCAGCGTCAGTGCAATTTGTACACTTTGAATGGGAAGTACAATACAAACAAACATACAAAACACACGAACATACGTTTAATGTCCATGAGATTGGTTGTTATTGAATGAGTCACACACAGGTCAGCGGGTGGACCCGTGGGAAACATTTACGTGAAAACGAATCATATTAAGGCAATTGGGTTCAATCTGGATTGAGGCATTCCAAATTGAGTTACTGTGGCTTTACTGTAAGTGTGCTGTGTTTAGGAGGATTCCTAAAATGTTATGAATGACACCAAAGAGCTACTGTGGGAGCAAAATGGTACCCAGTACTGCAACTGAGACGGAACTAAGTACATATGGAACCGATAAAGATGGTGTAGGAGTAAATAGGACTCTGGTGACCGAAGAACAAAATAATTGCAAGGGGTTAAGGAGATTTCTTTACTTCTGTCCTGGGTTTACCAGTTTTACAATAAAGTGGTCTTTTCTACAGAGATTTGTGTTTTCCAGCAGAAGAGTAGAATCGATCCGCTTTGCCAGTTTTTATGCCAAGTCTACATTACATGAGTTGTATCTATACCCGTTCGGTCTCATGGACGTCAGAAGTTGTAGGGTCACAAGCTAAAATAACTATCGACATTTTAGGAATGACATCCGACTTTGGATAGTCGCATCGAGCTTCCCATGACTTGCAGCAAAAGACCTTCAGTTTGTTGATACCTGGCAAATGTAATTGGTGCAAGAGGATACTAAACTGCACTTTGAATTTAGATTGAGATAAATCATGGCGAGAGTCCCTTCATCAAATCGAGAGTGGGACCCCTACAAGGTCGACGTAACAGGAAGAGCATTTGGCACTTGAAAAAAGAACCTAACTTCCTTAAATTAAGGGAATGTACGAGTCATCGAACACAAGGATAGGAAATGAGGATATTTTTAAAAGCACAATCGGAGAACATAGCTTGCATGATGATACCACTTCCGACAAATAAATCAAGAACACATCCGAACGCTAACTACTGACGCTAACGCGTCTGAGCATAACAGGACTTGGCGTTTTCCTGGTCAATCTACTACCAAACAGATTGATCCAGCATTTTGGATATGTGAATATTCCGCGTAGCCAACATTGACTACCACCTTCTTGTGGCCAAGCTGCGAATGCAGATTTCCCTAACGCCGCCGCTAAGAATTAATTAATTTAATTAATTTTAATTTAATTTAATTTAATTTAATTTAATCTAACTTAAAAACTAGGTCTTAAAAACTAACAAGAGTTAAGGGTTAGGAAGTAAGGGAATGGTGGAGTAGATCAAATTTAAGACAAGAAGTCCTCAGATTAAAATCGAAAAGGAGCAGGTTTGAGTTGACCTTATGGAGCATGAGGGAGATGATTCGTTAGAGCCATAAGAGGTGCGGTGGGTTGGGATATAGAAGAGACGAGGACAGCGTAAATTAAGAGGGTTAGTGTTGAAGGAAATAGAATTGTAAAGGGAAGCGCAGTCTACAGAACCGGAGAGCAGTCGATGATGATGTCAGCTACGTCTCTGCGTTTTTCGAGGGTATTCAGGTTAAGAAGTTTGAGGCGGTCGCGATAGGGAGATTAATGGGTCACTTCAGGGTAGTCCACGAAGAGCAAATCGAAGAAAACTACGTTGAATGTTCTCAATGCGGGATATATGAATTCGCTAAAAGGGGGACGACACTTGGCTGGCATATTCGAGAAGGGGCCGGACAAGGGTAATGTTAAGTGTCCTTGTCACGTAAGGGTTGCAAAATTCTTTAGACCAACATTTGATAAAACCGAGCGATGAGTTTAAGGATTATCTCATCAATATGCGAACGGAAGTTTAACTTTTTTTCGTATAAAATTCCAAGGTCGCGAAGTGATTGAACCTGGGGTACAGGTTGGTCATGCAGAAAATAAGGTCGAGAGGACGATTAATTGTACTTACGAGACAAAGTCATAGATTGGCATTTGGAAACATTAAGTTCAAAGCAATTTTTAGACACCAAGTAGAAAACCTATCGAGGTTTCCTTAAAGGAGAATAGAGTCTTGGGGTGAAGAGGTAGTTTTGGAGAACTTAGTGTCATCGGCGTAAATGGATAAAAACGGAAAAAATGGATAAAAACGGGGTTGAGAAAGCTAACCTAAAGCGAACGCTATAGTAACGGTTCTTCAGATAAGAAGATATCCATTTTAACAATATGGAGTCAAAACCGAGGGAAGACAATTTGAAAAGGATCAGTTGATGTGATATTCTATCGAAGGCCTTGGCGAAATCTATAGCAATAACATCGATTTCGTTGCCATTTTCTGAGGCGGAAAGCGCAAAGGATACGAATTCAACTAAGTTTGTAGTAGTTGATCTACCTTTTAGAAATCCGTGCTGACTGGGTGATATAAGTGACTTGCACTGAAAGCTTAGAACTTCATATAAAAAACTTTCGAACATTTTAGGTATGTGAGAAAGCATAGCAATGGGGTGGTAGCTGGCTACTTCATTCTTTGATCCCTTTTTGTGAACCGGGGTTATGAAAGTGGTCTTCCAAACTTGCGGGAATTCCCCTTGTGTGAGGGATAGATGAAAGAGGGGGGAAAGTGGGTGTGAAAGATTGGAGGCACACTTTTTGAGAAATATTGCTGGACCGGATACAAATTCATCATTGAGATTTTGTAACTTTTCTTCGATAAGGGTGGGATCAAAAGGTTGAGATAGAGAGGGGCCAATAGAGAAATCGAGAAGGTACTTGAAATAGGTACTTGAAAGAGGTTGTCTGCAAATGACTGTTTAAAAAAGTTAGCAAAATAGTTGGCAATAATATGTGATATATTATTGAACGAGAGAGAGGGGGGATAACCGTCTGATTTTCTTTTATAGTTGACGAATTGATAAAATACCTTAGGATCGTTGATAAGGTTGGTCTGCGCTGTGTCGAGAAAGCGCTGATAGAGGCAGTTGTAAAGCTGAGTGAATTGCAGGTAAGTTCCAAGATAGTTAGAGTAGTCATAATAAGAATTGGTCCGAAGAAAAACTGACCATAATTTGTTTCTTCTGTTTCGTAAAGAGCGAAGTCTTCTGTTGTACCATGGAGTGGAAGTAGATGATGTTTTATGCCGTGAAAAGGGGACGTAGAGAGAAATCGAATTGAATATTTCACTGTAGAAAATGGAGACAGCATCAGATAAGGATAGGTTGGTAAAATCAAAAGAACATTCGCTAAGGTATTGATTTTGCGAGAATTAGCTTTATGGATGTTGTAAGAAGAGATGGTAGTTGAAGAAATGGGCTGGGATGGAGAGTTATGGAAAAATGAGAGAAGAAGAATGGGGTGAAAGTTGTCGACAGTTGATAGGATAAAGGGACACAAAATTACTGTGTCAAGATCACTAGTGAAAATAAGGTCTAGTTGCCTACCGGTAAAATTAGGGACGTCACTTACTTGACACTGGCTGGAGTCAGTTATGCTATCAATGAAAAGACATTCCTTGGATGAACTGGTGTTTGACGAGGTAAAAAATAAGTGATCATTCGATGGAATGAACTTCAGCAGGGGCAGATTAAAGTCACCAAAGATAAGGATTACGTCGGTGGAATCTCTGGGAGAATGTAGCAACACATAACGTACAGGGACCTGTTGGGAAGTGTTATTTTAATTGAAACAAAGTTAAGTTTAACAGAAGAAGAGATAGCGATGAGACAAGAGTTGAGGTTATTGTGAATGGCAAGTAGGACACCTCTACACTTTAGGGATGGCAGGATCATTAAACATAGGGAGAGAGTGATCGTCATCTCGGAAAACATTATAAGAAGATGGAAATAGCTCCTGGCTCTTTATGTCGGGGATCAGATTGGTTTCTGTAAGAGCATAGACGTCGAGAGAGAGACTGTGTGATTTAGATAAGGCAGCACGAGTTTTAGATGTGTTTGGTAGTAAAATGTAAGAGGTAGTTTTGTTGCGCGGAGGAGTAGGGGAGTGTAGATGAGATGCAGGCAAAGAAGGCGATTTAGGAACGAACAAATTTATCGTGGTCAGCTCGGCTGCGCTGAAGGGGGGAAATTCTTTTAGAGTGTACATAGCTGCGGACAGGAGCAAGGTCATCCGCAACCTTTTGAGGAGGAGTGTCGAAGATTTCGTTGTACCTATTGTAAACCTTTCTGAGACTAGTTATATCGGTAGGAAGGCCTTCCTGTTAGATGGAGACCATGACACTTGTTTTGGTTTTTGCCTTAAAGAAAACAGAGTCGGATTTGTCGTAAAGATATGCGAGAAAGAGACGTATATTTTCGTATATCTTTTTATCCCTTAGCCTAGAGAGCGCGTAACGGCATTCTGTGGTGTCTATATTCTTTTGGGTCAATTTAACGTTAGGCGGCGAAAGGGGATCAAAAATAGGGACTGGGGCCCGTGAAACCGAGGGAGAAGGCGAGCTAGAAGTGGGATTTAAGATATGCGAGCTAATAAAGTTTGGGTATTTGGCTCCTGTTGTAAGGTCGAAATTGGGAAAGCAGTTGTTAGTATTCGTGGGAGGGGGTGTGGGTGGTTGAGCAGTGACAGCATCAGTGGCAGGGGTTAAATTAAATGAAATGCGTTGGGGCTTGGATGGAAGAGAGGCACTTGGTGCTTTTATGGAGATACGTGAAGGGGGTTGCTTAGGGATATAAACGGGAGTGGAAAAATTGGGAAATATTTTGGTTTTAAGGCTCCAGTTGGGTTCAGGTTTAGGATGTGGATGGGGAGTGGGTCTGGGCGATTTATAATTATCTTTTGATGAGCTTGAGGTTGGTGTTGGATGAGTTAACCATTCGTATTTAGCCGGTAAATTAATTTTGAAATTCCGTTTGTTTTTGTGGTGAGATGTTGGGAATATTGTGCATTGGCTGATAGTGATGCCATACCTCATTTTGAAAAATTCAGAAATCCAAGCAACATCTGCATATTTTGGAGCACCTTTTATGTGTAGGGTGGTGAACATCTGATTCGTTGTGCGGAGTCGGTCTTGCCTGCCTTGCCACTCTGAAGGAGTCCACGTCGTGTTAAATTGTGTATCAAGTTTCCGTGGGGCGGCGACAGGAGGGTTTGGCGTTGGAGCAATTATATCACTATTAGATTTTTGGATCTGTTGGGGTGTGTAGGGTTTTTTTGGGTTTTTTGGGTTACTGTGTGGGGTAATAGAAAGAAAAAATGCGGTTTTTAAATAAAACACGTCTTTTCCAATCAAGGGTTACAGCAAAGAGAGTGATCTTTATTATTTTCCGGAAATTCTTCCATTTTTACGTTCACAAACTGTCATACAAAATATAAATGTACTAAATAACATATTTCCAATTCGTTACGTTACGTTTTCCTTGTTACATTAGATTAAGTTCAATTAATTTAACTTAGATTTAACATAGATTACAATATTTTAATATTCAAATGAACTAATTATTTTAACTAAAAATTTATGTATATTAGTTATACATTTTTATTCACGAACATTCTCCCGCCCGGTGGACGAATTTCGTCCGCAAGTGTCCTCGCTCTTGTACCGTACTGTACCTCTTCTGACATAAAAGTTGTGTGTTGTGTGAGTGTGTTGACTAGACATGTAAAATGAGACAAAATCGTGTAATTATTAATTTGAAACATTACATGTAGGTGACAAGGACGACGATATAACAAACGAGCAACAAAGGGAGATAAAATATGTGTCATTGACTTTGGTTTGCAATAGTGCAACAGTTTGTTTTGATCGTTGACCAAAACTGGGTCAAATCGTGTCGCGTGTTCGGTTTCTGTTTAGTTTGTGTTGTGAATTTTCGTTGCCTTTTCCCCTTTTGTTTATTAAAAAGGTAAGTGTTTTTAAATAATTATTTCTTTAATCTTTTCTGTCTGCTCCCCTTCGCGAAATTCGATTTCGTTTTGATTTGTGTACATCGGCGCGAGTACACAATCGTATATATGTACGTGCGTGTGTCTATATTGAAATACATATGTACGTCGATTGTTTTCGGTTTCGCGCAAGTGACATTTCGTGTGCAGTGCAACAAAAAAAAAACAGAAGAAAAAAGAAATGTGAAAATGGAAAAAAAAAATAATAATAATAATAAAAGTTCATTGCAATTATTTTCCCAATAACTCGGCACAATTTGTAGTGTTATTTTGTACGATAACTGTTTTCCGCGTACGCAATTTTTGGTTGTGCAGTGCGATGCTGTGCGACGAAATTTCGCGAACGGTTAGTTGATGATGATGGCCGAATTAGCCTTCCTAGTGTGTGTGGTGTGTGTGTGGTATTTACATTTTTGTGTAAAGCCATGAATCCGCCTTCGTATAGAATTGTTGTTGCAATTCATCTTCAGTAAGTTTTTTTTTTGACATATTCATTTTTTTATTTTTATTATTTACATATTTATTATTATTATTTATTTTGTTTATTTATGTAATTTATGTTAAGATTAGTTTAAGGTAGATATTATTATTGAGTGTTTATGTTGAAATGTGTTTTAAAAAAAAGGATAAATGTTAAAGTGTTGTGTTGTGTTGAGTGGACAACGTTGAGTGTTCATGTGAAAAATTGCAAGTGCCGTCGGGGTTTTGATTCTCCAATTCCCGTCGGCATTCTGGGATTTTGGAACTCTGCAACGTTGTCTGGTATGAATGATGTGTTTTCTGTGGATAACGTTGAGTGTTCACGAAGAAGCTTCAAATTCCGTCGGGGTTTTGGTTCTCCAATTCCCGTCGGCATTTTGGAGTTTCGGAACTTCACAGCGTTGTCTGGTATGATTGATTTTGTGTGATTTAGAGTGGACTGTATGTATGTGTGTTGTGTTGTGTAGGGATAGCTAGGATAGAATAAGTTTGTATTATTATGTTTTATTAATTTAATAAATTTTCTTTAATTTTCCATGTGAGTTTATCAATGTTGTGTTGTTTAAATGCTGTATTGTGTTGTGTTGTTTAGGTATTGTGTTGTGTTGTTTAGGTATTGTGTTGTATTTCTCTTTCCTACTAAGTTTTCCGGTTTCATTTCGTACGGTAACCACTTGAACAAGTCCGTCTTTGCTTTCCGAGATGGTGTGACGAATGATTCGTCCGAATCGCGACTGCAACGGCGGTAGTTTTTCGTCCTTGAAGAGAAGTAAGTGTCCGCGTCTGCTTCTGTCTTCCGTCTTGTCCACTTTGGGCGCTGTCTCATCCTGGGCCGACATTTTTCGCTCCACTTCTCCACGGCAGTGTCTCCTTGACGAATTTCGAAAAGTCTTGTGCCGATTGCGTCTACCTTTAGTGGACCTCTGTTTCTTTTTCCAGTTTGTGCCCGGCAGTTTCGAACAAAACGTTTGTAGTATACAAAATTGCGACGAAGCTTCGTGGTTTTGTTTGACTTCTTGAATACCGCATGCTTATGAATGAAAAAGTGGTGTGGTGTATCCAGTAAGGTATTCTTTTTGTCAACCTCTTGCATCTGACGAAGCTCCTTGCATTCCTGTAAACACTTGGAAAGCTCCTTGTGCTGTGCGGGGTTTTTCTGGAACCTTCCTTCCAGTTGATGAAACCTACGTAAGGCACCTAACTTCGAGGCACCAAACCCAGGTTTACATTCCGGTCTATTGAATACCACATGGTGAGGAGTAAGTAAATGGTGTGGTGTGTCCAGTATGGTATTCGTCTCGTCAACCTCTTTCATCTGTTGAAGCTCCTTGTGTAGTGTGGGGGTTTCCTGGAATCTTCCTTCCAGTTGATGAAACCTACGTAAGGCACCTAACTTCGAGGCACCAAACCCAGGTTTACATCCGTCTTTAAATGGCAACGATACCTCATATCGTCCATCGTCCAATCCTGTTGTTGTGTTGATATTATTATTTTCACAAGTTTTCTCTTCCGCAGTTTTCTTAGTGTTGAACTCCTCCAGTTCCCAGGACCTTCGCAGCTGAGTGTCGTTATCGAGAACCTGTAAGAAGCTATGGACAGGTTTTTTATTTTGTGAAATAACCTTCCCAAGGATAAGCCAACCTAACTCTGATTCCTGTGCGATTGGCGATCTTTCATCATCACCCCGTATAATGGATCCTAGAATAAACTCAGAGTAAACGTCAGCTCCCAGGAGAATATCAACAGTCGCAGGCTTGTCGAATTGTGGATCAGCTAACTTCAAACCTTGAATATGTTCCCAGTTTTGCAGAACTAGAGGCTTGGACGGCAAAAGACCAGTCAGGGACTTGAATACATAGGCTGGGGTATTTGTCTCGAAAGGTGTTACCAGAGACCCAAAGGTAAGACTTACATACCGTTGACATGAACCACTGCTGATTTTTCCCAATCCAGATACCTGAATGATAGTTCGTCGCTGATGAAGCCCTAATAACTGGACAGCGGATTCAGTAATGAACGTTGCTTCCGATCCAGGATCAACTAACGCCCTCAGATTTAAATAATTTCCATTTGATGACCTAACTCGAACAACTGCTGTTGCCAGAAGAACACTTGGCTGATGTACTTCAGAAGAGGCTACTTTAGGTGGGTTAAATTTTGACCTTATATGAAATGTTTGTGTACCTGTTGTTATATTTTTATAATCCCTTATAGGTTTGGAGCTGATATCATTAACATGCAGCAGAGAATGGTGTGCCTGCTTGCAGTAATAGCAGCGCACACTGCTTTGGCATTGACTAGTCTGGTGACTGTATGCTAGACAGTTCCGGCAAACACCGATTCTGTCCACTGCCTTAGATCGTTCACAGATCTCCATGGCAATGAACTTCTGACAAGTCTGAAAGGAGTGCTGACCTCTACCACATACTTGACATGCAAACTGCTTCTTCCCGACGTGCAACACCGTTTTCTTCTCGACCGCAACAGCCTTGTGTACAGAAGAACCGCTGACCTTGATGCCACTCGTTCCAGCTACTGCTTCCAAGGTTCGAAAACGTGTTTCCAGGAACTCTGTGAATTGCGTCAGTGTTGGAAACTCCTTCGAACTACCTAACTTCTCCTCCCACAAACGCTGAGTAAAAGCAGGTAATTTTTGCACCAGAATGTAAATTAAAATATCATCCCAAGAACCAACCGGCAATCCTAAGTTTCCCAGAGCGTGGAAACATTCCTGAGATGTGTCCAATAGAGATTTGATGTTGCTTGCCGTCTCCTTCGTCAACTGCTGCTGCTCAAAAAAAAGTTGGAAATGAGCGTTTACCAACACTCGCTTGTGGTCGTATCTGGCGACAAGCAGTTCCCATGCTTTGTCATAATTGCCAGCATACAAACCTAAATGCTGCAACAGACGAGCAGCTTCACCTGTAAGACATGATTTTAAATAGTGAAGCTTTTGGATTTCACCCAGCTTTTTATTTGTGTGGACTAACGACAAAAAGACATCGTGGAAAGCCCGCCACTTCGTGTACGAGCCCTCAAAATGTGGTATTTGAATTGGGGGCAATGAAAGTTCATTGCAAGAAGCACCTGTGGATTCACCTTCCACAATCTTCTCCTTGGATATTAACTTGGCATTGTCTATAGCGTCGACCAATTCACCTCGGTAAGTGAAATATGTTTCTTGAAGCAGATCAAAATTTCATCAAAGTCTTCTTCTTCCAGACCTTCTTCGATTTCTCCTCGTCGAATCTTCGCTTGAAGACCAAGCGCATTCTTGAAGTTCCCTTCTAGAATAAGAAGACGACCTGACAGATAGCTGGCTGTACGACGTGATGCTCCAGTCTTTTTGAAGTTGGAGTGGTCACGAAGAATCTGCTCCAGAACACCTTTTTGGTCTGCACCCGTGGACAATTTTGACATTTTTAAATGGTTTTTATTTGAAAATGTAATTAATTATAAACCAATAAGGGTGTATCAAGTATTTATTATTTTAATTTTATTAGATACAGTTTATTAAATGATATTTAATTAAATATTTTATTTCAGCAACTTACGACCTTTGATTAACTTTGCCCAGCTGGTGACAGTTGAGGTTAAAGTTGAAATTAATTTTTACACGGCGCGGGAAATGCGATTTCAATGCACAACCACCGAGAGTCTTTAAGTCTTTAAAAGGAGCAAGAGAAGGGGCAAGACACCGAACGCGAGGGAGTAAATGTATGTACTTTTATTGTTTTATATATGTATATCTATATATATATTGCACACTTGCACTTGCACTTTGTCCTTGGACTTGCACTTGCACTTTTTTCTTTTTTATAATTTTTTTAAAAAGTTTAAAAATGTTAAATGTTTTGTATAGTTTGTTACGTCTCTTTATATATATATATATATGTATGTTTGTGCACTTTCACTTGCGGACTTTGTAGATTTTTATTTTTTGTCTGAACAAAAGGGTTTAAATTTTTCTTTTTTATCCGGCTCGAAGGACCAAATGTTGGGGTGTGTAGGGTTTTTTGGGTTTTTTGGGTTACTGTGTGGGGTAATAGAAAGAAAAAATGCGGTTTTTAAATAAAACACGTCTTTTCCAATCAAGGGTTACAGCAAAGAGAGTGATCTTTATTATTTTCCGGAAATTCTTCCATTTTTACGTTCACAAACTGTCATACAAAATATAAATGTACTAAATAACATATTTCCAATTCGTTACGTTACGTTTTCCTTGTTACATTAGATTAAGTTCAATTAATTTAAATTAGATTTAACATAGATTACAATATTTTAATATTCAAATGAACTAATTATTTTAACTAAAAATATATGTATATTAGTTATACATTTTTATTCACGAACAGGATCGATGGGCTGGTGCGAGGATTTGGAGGTTGGCTTTTAGGCACTGGATGTGGCAATGATTCGGCTTCTGTTTGTAATAATTCAGCCAAAATTGAAGTATTGTAACTGTTGTGCGGTGGGGGTTGGGTTGGAAGACCATCAATTTTGTGGCATACTGTTCAATGAGATTTTCTAAATCATTCAACACTGTTCTATTCAGGGTGAGTTCATCATTAAGCTCACTGATTTTATCGAATATGATATCAAGCATGGACTCGTAACGATTTGAGAGTTGGTGATTGTTTGTTGCAGGTTCGAGATGGAGATTGGATGTGGATGACTGGAGATCAATTTCCATGTCTTCCTGGAGGGAGTTGATGGAATTACATGTTTTCTTGTTTGAATCCATCATTGCGGATCCGATTGATATAAATTCACTTAAGACTGTATCAAGGTGGCGCTTGTATATTTCTTCATTTCTGGATCTTGCACTTTCTAGCTCAATTAAACGTGCAACTTGTTTTTCAATGCTATGACCAAAGTCTTCCGCACATCTTACACTTTGTTCAAAGATTGATAGTTTGTCCGTTATCAGTTATGGTTGGATTCATTGGAGTCACTTGATTGCAAGGAGCACATGTGAGAGAGAAATACTGATACACTCATCACAGAAGAACAGTCGATTTTCGGAGAACTCTTTAAGGTAGACCGTGTTTCTATTATCTAGGCCGACACAAATAGCATGGAACATTTTGCCGCAGATGCCCTTATAGGCAACAAAGTCAGCAGTATGAATGAGAGTGTGCAATCCGAATCTAGTGGTAGACTCAGAGTCAGTGCTAAGTATAGGGTTTTCCAATAAGGACTTGACAACTTTTTTTCAAGTAAAACGCAAACCATTTGAGATATTTCAAAAACTTTATTATCGGCTTGAAGTACAATCAAAACATTTATGAATGGAACTCGACTGTTCATATGACCATCGCGGGCACGTTTGCAGCGGACGATTCGTTGGACCCAATTTTCAACGACTCGGCCACACATTTCGGCCGAAACGGCCGCTATTTTGCGTTCAATGTTCACTCTGAGCTCTTCCAAAGTCGTCGGCGTGTTGGCATAAACCAATGACTTAACGTAGTCCCACAGAAAATAGTCAAGCGGCGTTATATCGCACGAACGAGGCGGTGAATCGACTGGCCCATTTCTTGAGATAACATGCTCACCGTACTTACTCTTCAATCAACCGATTGTAGCGTGGCATCATCCTGTTGAAACCACATGTCGTCCAAGTCCATATCTTCCAATTCGGGCCAAAAATAATTAGTGATCATGGCGCGACAACACTGACCATTCACAGTAACGTGACGATCGTTATCGTCGACGAAAAAATATGGCCCAATAACGCCGCCGGCATGCAAACCGTACCAAACAGTTATTTTTTGTGGATTAAGTGGTGATTCATGAAGCACATGTGGATTTTCACCCGACCAATAACGCATATTTTGCTTATTGACGAACCAATAGAGCCAAAAATGAGCTTCGTCACTGAAGATGATTTTGCGATGAAATTCATCATCTTGGCGCATCTTCTCCAGAACCCAATCGGAGAACGTACGTCGCTTCAAATGGTCCATCGGCTTCAATTCTTGAGTCAGCTTGATCTTGTATGGGTGTAAACCAAGATCCTTACGCAAAATACGCCATAATGTGGTCTGAGCGATGCCCAATTCTTGAGAACGCCGTGAAATTAACTGATTTGGATCGTTTGCTACGGACGCCTGAACGGCAGCGATATTTTCGACACTTCGACCAACCCGTTGTTTCAGTGACAGTGCAACATCACACAACGAATATGTAGACTCAAATTTTTGCACTAAACTTGTTATTGCCTGTCTACTAGGGCCAGAATTACGACCGAAAATTGGAGTTAACGCTCTTTAAGTTGCAGTCACCGACTCCGAATTTCGGTAGAAAATTTTTATAATTTGCAGACGTTGCTCGTTCGTGTACTTTATCATGATGAAAATGTTGAGTTTACTGAATAAACTGAGTAGGGCTGCCTGGAGCAGCATGTTTGTAGAGTTTCATGTCAACCCTGGACTGTAGCAGAAGAACTCTAGAAGGAGTTCAAAAATTGAAAGTCAAACGCAGATCTGCGATCATGGAAGTCGGACACAGTATTCGGCGACAGCGGTTTGTCTTGATAAAATTAAATCCGGAGATGATACAAAGATATCTTGAAAGGGTGAAGTTGAATTCGATTGATTTGTATGAAGTATGGGTTGGATTCGACTCCTTTTCTCCTAAAAGCTATATGTGAATATATGTAAGCGGCAACGCTGGTGAAAATGCGTCGAAATGTACAATGTCAGGTTTCCTCGTCGATTGCAATGATAATATCGCTGAACTACTTTTTAAAAGATGGCTTTGCTGTGATATACAGGTTGAAGTGAAGTCATATAGCAAGTCGCTGTCATTAATTACTTCGCGAAGGATGTCACACGTCACATAGTCAACGGTTGGTACTACAGTACTAAGCCTAATCATTTTACATGGCCTTCCGAAAGCATTTGAAGCAGGTGGGAGTCTGATACAGGGCTTAACCATCCGGTATAGGTATAGAGGACAATGGTGTTTGCATACGACCGTGGAATAGTGCTCTAGAACAGTTAGTAAAAGCACTATGCTGCTATTATGGAACCAGCACAGGAACTTAAGTGTGGTACGATGGGCCGATCAAAAACAGAGATGAGAAACGGTGATATCTGTTTTGGTATGCACCAAAGAGGGCATACTTAGAAAATAAGCTTTGAACGATCAACAGCGCTTCAAAGAAATTACTCTCAAATGTTCAGCCCTATTACCACTTTCAAACTACGTATAATCGATAAAGCAAGGCTTTTTTAAAGACAGCCGGCCAGAAGCTTGAATGCACTAATCCTTGTCCAGTCACAGTAGCATGACAACTTCCAAAAAAGACCACTTCTTAGAACCTGAAACTCCATTAAGAACATCTGCGCCCTTCGACAAGGCTTTCATTGCCAGTTGAGTTTCTCGTGACTAAATAATTCTCCAGTAAGCTTTCCGATGTCTCTAAAAAGTTAGTGGCATTCGTGGTTTCTTTCGGAAGAAAAGATCCCAGTCAATTTACTAGCGTCTGCCTCATGCTCATGTGAGCCTGTGGATGTTAGGTGCTGATGAGATAGTGTTTAATACTCTCGGCACATTATCAGTGAAGCAACATTAAGAGAAATATAAGGAAATCTTAGAGATATATTCGATGATTAGATAACCGACCCCTCGTCCTCGTAGGGGTATCTACAATAGAAATGACCTTCCAGGTTGGAGGTTGTACAGCCACAAGGCAACAACAAGTCTCGACAAGTCCTGCAAATGAAAAAAAGATAACGAACTTGGGATCTGCACGTGGAATGTTAGGCCCCTGAATAGGTCACGTGCGGCCGAACAACTAGCGGAGGGCCTGGGCTGCTGCAAAGCAGATTTTACCGTCATCCAAGAAATACGATGGGATGGGCCGAAGAATACGAGGACGAAAATCTATGATATCTACTACGACAATTGTCGACGGCAAAAGCAGCGCCCTTTGGTTGCGGGTTCGGTGTTAGAGGCAGACTTATGCAATAAGTCTTGAGTTTCCGGCATGTCAACGGGCGCCTCCTAACAATCCGTATTAAGGCTAAATTTCCCAACATTGGTTTTATATGAGCTCACACTCCCACATAGGAGAAAAATAACGACATCAAAGATAGCTTCTACGAGCAGTTTGTTTGATGAGACTTACGAACAGTGCCCTAGCTATGAAATTAAAATTGTCCTCGGCGTATAGCCTGCATGAAACCACCTCCGATAACGGATTCAGGCTAATCGACTTTGCGGCGGTTAAATTGTCGTAACTAGCATGCATTTCGATATTCATAATGAGACTTGGAAAACTCCTGATCAACCAACCGTCAACCAGATTGACCACATTGCGATCAACGCAAGACACTCCTCCAGTGTTATGGATA
This sequence comes from Volucella bombylans, assembly GCA_949129095.1. Lineage (NCBI taxonomy): Eukaryota > Metazoa > Arthropoda > Insecta > Diptera > Syrphidae > Volucella > Volucella bombylans. The sequence goes on along the minus strand of OX422141.1, from coordinate 138,049,600 downwards.
TCCGAAGGTTACTAGGGGCCAACATCGACTCGGACTCGGTTGCGGATATCCCGAACATCGTAAAGACAAGCTAATACTGTGAGGAAGTTTGACGTTGGACGCTTACTATCGCTAAATCATTTTCCAATCGAGTCTCACTTAGTTTTTTAAGAGTTATCAGAGATGCTGCTTCTGATGTGCTGAGTTTCACTCGACTACCACAACGAAACCGCTGATGTGATGGCACTCGTCGACTGCAAACACATGCAGTTAAGCAAGATGCATACAAAGCGGCGCTGCATACAAGAGCTAGAGCTGCTCACGAGCACTACGAGCAGAAGAGGAGAGACGAACACCGGCTTCTCAGGAGATCAAATTGAGAGATGCTACTCCAGGTATGAGATTCGAAAGATTTACCAAATTTAAAAAAAAAGCATAAAATGTAACGAACACAAGCCCCGTATCGAAGCCTGTAGAGACGAATAAGGGAACATCGTAGTGGAGTCGCATTCGACGCTGACGATTTGGAAAGGGTATTTCTGTAGAGTTTACATATAACGGCGATATCGAACCAAATACCGCTGTCAGGCAGAATAAACCTTTCAACCTAGACGATGTAGACCAACAATTTCGAATTCCGTCCACCTGACCTGGATGAAGTGAATATAGTAGTATCTAAGTGTAAGTCCCACTAAGCTGCTGTAGCGGACGGCCTGACTGCCGGGTTCTTCAAATCGACAGACGATGACTTGGTAAGGACCATACACCACCTTAATGAGTTGGGTGTAGTAATATCCAGACCTCAACCAGGTACATGCCCTAATGCGATGCACGCAATAGTGAGCGCACTGTGCCCTATGAATGATGAGTCTATATTTCGTGAACGACAGTAGAAGATACGGAAATAATACCAGCTATCACAAGGGCAAAAGTTATAGTAGCAGCGAGTGCAATAAAAACGATATCCGTGCATTGAGCGGATTTCCTAGCAATCCTAATGAGAACACAGGCATTTGACAAACTTAGCATAAGATGCTTAGCAGAAGGAACATTCACACAGTAGTGCAAAAGTTTATAGATAGAAGTCTGTACTCGTTGCTATGGGTTGATAAATCAAAATCGATGACTAATACGCCGAAGGAGACAGTGGTCAGTCCAACCACCGAATGGCTTCAGGAAATACCGGACAGTTCATGTTGTACGCGAAGCAATATATGTATGAGAAGACGGAAAAAATCAATACTGTCATCAGTCGTAAGACTCGATGTCAAAAACGTACCATAAATTAGGAGATTTGTTTGAAGCAAACGGTAGAAAATCACTAATGCAGTTGCCTCAGTATCCAGGCCAATGGCAGGTATTAGTATCGTCGGTGTTTGTGTTTTCTGTGTTTGTCTGTGATTATGACTAGGGAATTCAGGGTAGACGTAGCCAATATACGCGGGCTAAAAAGTAATCACTTTTCTGCGTACGTCCACGTCTGTAAGTACAGACCAGCTGTTTTGGCACTTAGTGAAATACAGGTAGATCCCCGCCCACACCTCTCAGATCATTCTGATCTGAAGCAACCTGGCTACGAACTAGTGCCATTATTCTTCTCTCACCGCGGTCTCGCCATTTATGTGCGTAGTGATGTAGCTTACCAAACTCCACCACAATGTGATCCATGTTCCAATCCGGAATTCAACTTCATGTGGTTAAAATTCCATCTCCGTAAGCAAATTATACACTACCGCTTTATTTATAGAAGCCCCAAACTGGACAGCAATTCAAACTTTAACGAGTTTGATGCGCTGTCTGACTCCATTCAAAGAATTGTATCCTTGTATCCTCATACTGAAATCGTTATTACGGGCGACTTCAATATACACAATTCTGGGTGGCTTCGACATTCTGGACAGACAACACCCGAAGGACGGTGTGTTGAGATCTTCGCTGCGGAAAACAACCTAACGCAGCTTGTAAATGAGCCCACGCGAATACCAGACGTTGATAGTCATACCGCGAACACCCTGGACTTGTTTTTAACTACTCACCCTGATAAGTACACCATTGATGTGCTCTCCCCTCTAGGCTCGTCGGACCATTGTGTCATATCAGCTAATTTCTCGTACACCGACCACACAGTTAGAGAAAAAATTTCTAAAAGAACCGTATGGCAATACGAGAAAGCCAACTGGAGCGGTCTTAACAGCTTCTTTAGGAATTTTAACTGGTCGTTATGCTTCCTCGATAACGACGTGGATGCCGCTGCTGATATGATTACAGACACCATTCTCCTTAGAATGAGATCCTTTATTCCTCATCGGATGAAGAGCATCAAACCAAAAGAAAAGGCATGGTACGACTCGTGCTGTAAAGAGGCCGTCAGGGTTAGAGAAATGTTTTTTCGGTCCTACAAGACCAACCCGACAGAGGAAAACCGAAAAAAATTCAAACGAGCCAGAAATGATTGCAACGCCTTTCTTAAGCGTGTGAAATTCCTATACGACCAAAAACTGAGGCAAAAAATACTGCAATGTTCCAAAGGCAGTAAAAATTTTTGGTCGTTCGTCAAAAACATTAGAAATTCCGCCTCATCCTCCATCCCAACGCTCATTTACAATGACATTCCAGCTGTCAGCTCTCTGGTTAAGGCTAATCTGCTTGCTGCACACTTTGCGGCCAGCTCAACACTCCCAGATTGTGCTTTGTCTCCGCCTACAATTGAGTGCGTCGAATCTTCAATGGGGCGAATCTACTTTCGCACTCGTGTAGTAGCAAGAGTACTTAAAGATCTCAACATACATAAATCCGCTGGTCCAGATGGTATATCTCCCCTTCTTCTGAAGAGGTGTTCTTCCTCGCTGGCAAAACCACTGCGTAAGCTTTTTCATCAATCCTACACTTTAGGACTCTTCCCGAGCAGATGGAAAACAGCATTTGTCCAGCCCGTCCCTAAAAAAAGGCGAATCATCCTCTCTCTCCTCCTACAGACCCATTGCACTTACGTCCCTTCTTTCCAAGGTCATGGAAACACTGATAAATCGTCAGCTCATGAAATATCTCGAAACACGAATACTTCTCAATGACCGGCAGTACGGTTTTCGTAACAACAGGTCCACTGGTGATTTGATGTCATGTCTCACCGAAAAGTGGAACCAAAGCGTACATCAATCTGGCGAAAGCAAGATAGTTGCACTTGATATTTCTAAGGCATTTGACAGAGTTTGGCATCAGGCTCTTTTGTCGAAAATGCGTGCATTTGGGATCGACGACTCTCTTCTTCAATGGATTAGAAATTACCTTTCGGAACGTTCAATTCAAGTTGTCTTGGACGGTTTCAAGTCTGATATTCACAAAATAAATGCTGGTGTGCCCCAGGGCTCTGTTCTGTCACCGACACTCTTTTTAATTTTCATTAACGATCTCTTGTCTGCTACTTCTAATCCAATATATTCCTTTGCTGATGACAGTACTCTCTGCTTTTCATATTCGTTCCCGGACTCACGGCCCTGCTCTTCGGCTGTAGTACGAGAACGGCAGCGTATGCTAAGCTCATTAAATTCCGCTATCAACAGCATAACTAATTGGGGAACTATCAATAGAGTGGAATTTAATGCTTCCAAAACACAATGCTGTCTGCTGTCTTTAAAGCGAAATTTAAACACCCAGCCATTATCTATGAATGGCACTTGCATCGTCGAAACCGAAAAACTTTCCATTCTCTGTATGTGTGTTAATGACAACTTACGTTGGAATGACCACATATTTGATGTCGCCAAAAATGCTGCGAAATGTCTAGGTTTCCTCAAGCGATGTAAGAAATATTTTACCCCCTCTGATCTGGCCTCAATATATAAGGCATTCATCCGCCCAAAATTGGAGTACAACTCCCACATCTGGTCAGGTGCTCCTAAAACATCTCTGCACCTGCTAGATAGGATTCAAAACCGTGCGATAAAACTTATCAGTCAATCAATGGACACCCTCGAACACCGACGAAATGTCTCGTGTCTCACTTTGTTTTAACGCTATTTCCACCACTAGTGCTCCAATGAAATCGCCAGTAGCATTCCGCCCATTCAAACTTTCAACCGTAACACCCGTCTCGCTATGAATGCTCATCAGTATACCCTCAAGCCCATTTTCGGACGTACTCTAAAATATTGTGATTCGTTCCTAAGCCGTACAACTCGCTTATGGAATGCCCTGCCGATCTCTGTATTTCCTGGTCGTTATAACTTGCAAACATTTAAAAGCAATGTACATCGGTACCTCTCTTTTCTTCCTCCCTAAATTTCCTTTGCCCGCGCTGTGTACAATCACCTTAAGGGTACTCAAACCCCTTGAGCGCGCGCTCATTATAAAAAAAAAAAAAAAAAAAAAGGTGGTGGAGGACCCAGCTAACATATAAGAAAGTTGATTGCGACTGATTGAGTATGGGCACCGCCAATAAATATTAAAACCTAAATGAAAAGGATGACTTCTGCGGGCAGATGAGGATCATTCAGAACATACTACGTATACCGATTTGTATATAGCTTGGACGTCAGTAATGTCATCGTTGTAAGACATAAGTTTTAATTTGGCTATCCTCCTTTCGTTGCGGTTTGATGCAAGGAATTTTAGCCCATGATTACCCAGATAAATGGTTCATTCTACCGGACAGAGAAACGGGGTGGTCAGGTTAAATCTAGAACAACAGAGATATCATCTCTGATGGCTATTGGCATCTTAGGCTTTCGGGACAAAATCCTTTGGCGGAGTGGACACTTGATGGGCAAAATCCCTAGCAGTTTCTTGTGATTACACTCTTCTTTTTATCGGCGTTAGGGATAGCAGCATTCATATTTTTGTCACAACAAGGTAGTGGTCCGTGTCAATGTAGGCCCCCCGGAATATTCAGACATTCACTTGGTTGGTGATAGATTGATCAGGAGACCGGGAGATTTCCTTAATAATGTCGAGATGCATTCACCGGGTGCCTACGGCATCCTAGACATGTCTTATCGAGGAGCTCATATAAATAGTCCTTTTCTTCCGTTGGGGCATGCGATAAAAAGGGTAATGCTGCCGAGTTTAGCCTTGATGTAGATTGCCGCAAGGCAATGACTCAATGACCCGATAACACTTCCCAATTCCCAGCCTTTTTTTCTGCTATTTTTTTGTCTAATGTTGAGCCCTGGCTCGAGCCTGCAATTTTAGCCAAATGCAGTTCCGAGGATCATGAAACGTTGCGCTACTTACTTAAGCCACGTCTTACGCAGTCAGTAGGCACCAACGGCAAAAGATTTCCGTAAGCTCTGCGGTTGTTTAGCGGCTGAGAAAATACCGGGCCGTTCAGCATTCCTAATCCGCTGACGATAAAGTCATAGGAAATCTCGCTTCTAAAATACGAATCTTCATAAACCCAGTCATCCTAGCAACCCTTCTCTCATTTATTCTCCACAAACACAGTTGACACATCTATATTATCTCAATCACAAGTAGTAAGCGAAAACTCATTAACCCGCGTGTAGTCAAGTCAGATGTCTGCCAAAAGCAAATATCTACACTCATAAGCAAATTCAAAGTTGGCAGATACAGATGCAGGATGCATCACTTGCAAATGTTTACACTTGCTTATGTCGGAAGCCGGGACAGGTGATGGAAAATATGAGAATAAGGAACGAAGGTTTAAGGTTTAAAGTTAACTGTGATATTGAGATAGGAACTATAGTTTCGAAAATTCCGTTTTGCCTTTTGATTTGTTTTCGCTCTCTTTTCTACGAGTACTTCGTTCTTATTTTATTACTTCTATTCATTCGAAGGATAATCTAATATTTGTCAGGATAAAGGAACCGGTGGACTGTATGGAAATAATATTACCGAAACAGGGGAACGATTTGTTAGCCTTTGATGGTTCAAAGAAGGTTGGAATAGCTTTTTGTCCAGAGGCATGAGATGATTAGTATCGAAGGACAAACGTCAACTCTACGCGACCGTCAACATGTTATATATGTTACCGTCTGGTGAATGTACTCGTATTAATCTAACACTAAACCTCCATAAGAATTCATTTACTGATTTTGGTGTGTGTCACAGATGTATCCTTATCCTTTTTGGTACGAGTACTCATGTGGTAATCAAATATCATTACCAACCTTTGAATGGAATTTAATACTCCGAACGCATATCCTGATTTAACCAAATTCAACATACGCTTTGACAAATGTCCCTAGTCGCCCTCTCTAGTAAGACACAGGACCCTTGGTAGTTACAATAAATTTAAATTCAATTTAGATTTAAACTTACATACGAGTACGTATGTGTTTGGGACACACCCACACATTAAGTCAGCCAGACCTGTATCCAAAGAGCTCCATTATACGAGTAAAGCTAAATTCAAAGGAATTTCCTAGCGCCAAATTTATCGAAACTCCAAGAGATAAGTCCCTGCAAATCCCGAATCCATTATGGCTTCCGTTTGGTAATCATTAAGCAAAACGCTTAGCTCCATGATAAAGGGGATGAAAATATCCTTTGCACACAAATCTCTTACTATGGCCATGCCTTTGTATCTGTCTTTGACTCAGAGATGTTTGATTACATGTGAAGGTTGTATCTGTAAAGACAGGAAGATATCTCTCCCATGTGCGACACCGTAATTGGATATTAAACTGTGCTCAGGGATGTAACACCTCTGATCTGAAATTCACGTGTATGCATGATTCCCGGTGATTTAACATGGGTTAAGCAAGAAAGATGATACGGATGAGTTGGGAAAAGTTGACGGCGAATATCGACCGTATCGCTTGATAAAATTGATTCGGATCTGAAAATGTCAAGGACGATGGAATAAAATGATTGAATGATGAATTCACAAGGATTTGCTGCAGTCAAAATGGATTGATTTCAAGTGGAATCCGATGACAAAGAAGTTTCAATGATTCAATCTCAGAAATAGGCATTAGTACTATTTAAGGCCATTTGGCGAAATACCGTTTTTTTATATTCATATTGCCTCTCTGGCATAAATAGCATGACTAGTATTCGTCAATTGGGATTTTAGATGAATGGTGAGTACCTTTCGCCAAGGAACAGGATGAATGTGGCGGTGGATGTGGCTCAGAGGTCCGTACCGTCTCTGATGTTGCTGACCTAATCAAACATGTTCACCGATCGAATCCATATTCCTTTAAGAGAGTTTTGTACCGATAAGGTGAACATATTGCGGAAGTATGCGAAAGTTCGACATAAGGAGGAGTGAACTAGCAGGAAATGGCCCACTAGATTCTGGGGCAGACGACCGAGAATCAGATTCGAACAGAGCTATGCCCTATACTAAAATTTTTTTCATTTTGATGAACTACAATAGATACCCTCTACAAGCTAACGTCTAGCGTCAGTCATATAGTTGTAATGAAGACTTAGACGTCAAAGTCGGAAGCACAGTTCATAAATTTGCGATAAGAACACAGAGAGCCAAACGACAAGGGCGTGCCGTAAGCTACCACCAAGTCATAGGAAGCACGCAATTTAACCACTGAAGCTGCCACATGATCAGCTAGGTTTCACTAAATTGAATCAAAGAGACCTCGATGTGATAAGTAGAGGCTTAGTACAGGGACGTCCATCTCTCGTTTTAGCAATAGATAAAGCTTCTGTTCAGATAATTCGATTTAAATATGACTTACATCCTTATCTAAGTCTTGGATCGGTTAATTTCCGCACCAGATGTGGAAGTGATCGAGGATTTTCAATGAATCCTCTCAAAAGTGAGCTTGTTCTCTTTACATAAAGGGGACCGGAATGACTTGACCTTTCTTAAATAAGTCTTATTATATTATTTGGGGGTCATCCCGGGTAACAAACGTCGTTGGATTAAATATGTCACTTCGAAAACTTGGAAGACGTTCCAGGCTTTTTGGCAGAGTAAATGAGGTGTCAACTAGACACAGGGCTTGTCATCAGCATACCGCTCTATATATTATAATCCATATGCTGTATGTCTTGTAGAGCAGGCTTCTACGAAAATATACAACTGCCGCTTTTACGAGTCTTCAAAGAATAGTCAGTCTCGGCAACAGATGGGGCTTCTCCTAGCAAATCTGGCTGTGACGCAGACGCATTGATAAGTTTCCTTCCCAATGATATTCATTTCTCTCAAAGCCATCTTTTGTTTAAAAGAAATGGCTTTTGGTACAACGCCAACTGGATTTTTGATGACGTTGGGCCCCTCTGTCTGATGCGATGATACCAGGACTTCTGTTTCTTCGAAAATACGATATCGAATTCATCTGTTTAAGTATGAGTCTGTTGTGACAGGTAATCTGCGCTTAAGACCTTACTAAAACTTATCGCCACTTCTAACCTGGTTCAAAAATATGAGGCTTCTCTGAACACAGTTGGAAGGCTGAAGTCACTGAATCTTGTTTGCGTCCCACGTCACAATGGGATTATTGGAAATGTGGTCGCTAATGAACCTACTAGAAAAGAGTTTCTCAACACTCGAATCTGCTATAGGATTACATACGTGCGTGGATAGGTCCTCCATTGATGGTTGGATATCGTGTGAGTATAATTTCAGAAGCATCTTGCCTAAGCAGCAGACCAAATATCTGAGAAAGAATTTTTCTGTTGAAAAACATGAGCTACATACTCTGCTTTATTGCTTTAAAGTATACCAGGAAACCGATTGGTCCGTCAAACCACGTCCAATTGGTTATCAAGCAATTGCAACAATTAGCTCTGTTGGCTAGTTGATGTAGAAATTCATCAGTAAGGTATAGGTGGACGAAATAATGCCAAACGACTGGGCTATGTGCTTCATCGTAGTTGTTTGTTGTCTTGGAAGAAATACCAAAGCATATCGCCACTGGATGTCACATATTAGATCTCATCTTACCTGCTGTGAGACATCCAGTCAGGCCGATCAATTTTACTTTATATTAGATGGCGCTACAGTTCGGAGTCAACCTGGGCCTCAATCAACAGCTCTCTTTATTAAGCGCAACTTTTCCCTTATCGCCCCAGAATAAAGAATCGAATAGTACTCGATAAACTTTTCTCTCTAGTCGACAAGGTCATTTTTATTCAATTTGGTAAAGTTAATACTCGTACTTTCACGAGATACGATAGGACTGAAACGATTAGGGAATTGTACCACGCTTTGAGTGTTGTTCGTTGTTAAGGAGGCTGATCCCTCCCTTAGCCTGCTTCGGTGGGAATCTGGTAGATCTTACTGGAGCATCCAACCGAATTTAACAGATGAGTTGATATATCTACTTACTCTACCAAAATAATTCGGTAGGCTTAGAAGTGTATCCAGACTTATTTTTGTTTCGGTAAACGAAGTTGTTGTCGATTATTTTTGTTGAATGGCTTATGTTGCCTGACAGCGAAGTGTTGGTTATTTTTGCCGTTAAGCAGTTTGTAGAAGTTACCACTTTTTCAACACAGACTGTGACTCTATCATAATGGCCACATCCTCATCTGAGCATGTTTCTGTGCGAGATTTCTATATGTGGCAAGCTTTTGTCGCCTTCTGATAGACCTTCTAAACTTCATTTCTATATTAGTACTTCTTTTTGACCACGACCGAGTGCTGTTCTGCTTGTTTCTTTTCATTGTGAGGAACCATTTTCTCATATAGTTCACGAGCAGCTTGGTCCCCTATGTTTTGTTGACAAAATTTTCACTGATATTCAGTGATAGGTGTCTGTAGTATAGGAGTTCTGAATAGGTTCTGGGGGACTAGATCGAAAATGATTCTACCAGTCCTTGCCTGCTTGACTCTATCAAATCAATGTTAGCTCCTCGGAGCGTTTATACATACAGAATACCGCATGTTGTTCCTTGCAGTGATCAATGTGATTAATGTAGTTTCAAAGATGCTCTCCACTGTTAATATATATATGTCGAGGAGCGTGTAGAAATAATATTCGGCAAAGTCGTTTCTGATGGTGACGTGAAATAAGGCCGAATTTCCAGCTTGTCTTTATTGGCTTTATTTCGTTTTCAAATTTGTATCAAATCAAGTAAAATGTTTCTGTTTCTGTTCGTTTTAATGTTTTAATAAAGGCCAAAATCTCACAGGATAAGACTAAAATGGTTTGTCCACCTACCTTGGACATAGGCGCCTGCCTGGCAGTTGTTGGGGTACCCTTAGCGGAGCGACGAAGTCGCGTGAGAGTCTAATCCACCCCGGAAAGTTAAAAAGTTTAAGCAAATGAATTGCGCGAAGCGTGGCACCTACTCACTTTTGGCTGGTGTCTAAGAGCAAACATAGTCGCGGGCGTTTTTTTTCCATCCACCTCGAACATAGGTACCTGTGTATTATGCTTAACGTTAAACTCGTTAAAGTTTTAGAAATGGTATAAAGTTTTTTTTTATTTTATAAGAAAATACGAGTATATCTACTCCATTTTCTGGGAATTTTGTTTTAACAAATTTAAATTCTCGATAAAAATGTAGAAATACCCACAACGTTTTGAGGTTCTGTAACAAAAAAAAAATTACCGTTATTTTTTCAAAGAAAAAGTCAAAATATTTGGGGAAAAAAATTTGAGCGTGTACAGTTGTCGAATTTTGCACAATTTGCCTGCAAATCGGCGTATGATTTCTCATATTTCTGTCTGCAATGTTTGTACAGTAAGGTAAATCTTAAAATGGTTACAAGATTGCAATAAAATAGAACGCAGATTAATCATCTTTCATCGTCTGCTCATTCTGATTATTGAAATTATCAAATAGAAGAATGTTATTGTCTCTGTTTGAAACTTATTTCAAAAAATCGTCTATTGAAATTTTTCCTTGATCCGGCTTACTGGTAACAAGATCAATGAAAGCGTTTCGATTTGAAATTTTTTTCCTTTTAGGCTGAAAGGCGTCAAAAGTTCCATCATAATCCCATCCTCATCCAGAAGACAATCGAGAAATTTAAAAAAAAATTCCTTTTTTCACCAATTTTCTGCTTAGTTTACTGTTGAATCCTTCGAGTGCTCTGATGGTTCGTAAAGGCTTTTTTGGACATTGTTAAATTTATGCAATTTCTAAGAACTCGAGTTTACAAGACATTGATTGATTTAATATATATAAGTAAGGAAAAAGCATAGATACCTTTTTAATCCATTCAAAATACTCAATGAATTCATTAAAAGCGTTTGTTGAATTTAGGGACCATTCTTGTTTATGAATTTCGAATTTGATTAAATCAAATGCAATGAGGTTGTTAACTGGGCTCAACAATGGAAGCGCTAATATTTTTTGAAAAATTCGTGGTTTTTCCTCATTATTTTTACAAAGTTTTGAATCTTGCTCGCTTTTCTTTTCACAGTGTTGATGAAATGAAACCAACAGGCATTAGATGTAGCCGAAGGAAAGACTTTTCTTAAACCGTTTCGCATAGCACTTTCAAAATCGGTGGTGAATTCATCAGGTTCAAATTTAAAAAAATTTGCTTGAATAAAATGAAATAAATGAGTATAAGCTGCTTCCGATTTATTACTCATTAAAACTGCAACAAATGTGAAGTGCTGAGGCGTAGGTCTATGCGAACGAGAGAACCTTTGCTAAACATCAATAACTAGCAGCGCAATCTAAAAGAAAAAGCAACAACATTAGGAAAACAAAGTGAGGAGGGCGAATATATATGTATGTAAAGCTTTCACATTTGGAAGAAACTAATGAGCGCTTTCTAGCTACAATCAACGAGCTGAAGACTGAAAACATACAGCTAAAGGCAAAAGTGGATTTATTGGAGAATAGACTAAATTGGCAACAACAAAAACTTCTCAGCAATTGCATAGAAATTGTTGGAGTCCCAAATGTCACGGACGAAAATGCAACAGAGAAAGCTAAACAGATCTTTCAAAATGCCTTTCTAATTGACATTCCCCACGGCAAAATTGAAAAATGCTCAGAGAAGAAAGTGCGAAACAAAGGAGAAAAGAGTACCTCTTTAGACCTCGCTGACCATTCTATCAAGGAGCGAATAATGACCGAAAAGAAGAAAAAGAAAAACACACTCAACTCAAACATGTTTGGAAGCGGTAGCGGTAACAACAGTAGTGATGACAGCAGCAGCAGTACTAGCAAGGGCACCGGCATTTTTATAAATGAGGCGCTTACGAACTACACACGGGCTCTCTACATGCAAACAAAAGAAGTAAGAAAGCAGAAAAACTATAAATTTGCGTGGTTTAAAGATAATCAGATTCTTGTTAGGAAGGTCGAGGGTGGAAAGGTAATTTCTATTAGATCATTCAATGATCTTGCACTAATTTAGTGCGTATTTTTATTTTATGCACATTTTTGTTTAAATGAATTTTAATAATGAGATAATAGAAGACCTTTCAATCCTCGAATTAAATAGCAAATGCTGTAATAATGTTTTCCTTGATAGTTTACACTGTAACAATAAGCTTTTTGTTATCCATCAAAACGTCAGAAGCTTGAGAGAAAATTTTTCATCACTTGTTGCACACCTTGATTCATTTGTAAGCATTCCAGATATTGTTATTGTCTCTGAAATCTGAATTTATAAAGGGTCCGCCATCTAACGTCTTTTTTTTTCAACTAGTGCTTATTTCGTGAATGGTAACACTTAGCTCATGTCTGATTTGACTGATAATTAGTTTTATCCTTCCGCTGAACGAATATGGTTGTGTATACGCTTTGAAAATCATGGTAATGTTGCAGAATGTGTGCGAAGATTGCGTACGGATTTTGGAAGAAGAGAAGCACCGCCAGCTCCGTATGTTCGTTATCTTGTGAAAAAAGTGAAAGCAACTGGCATCGTCATCGATAAACCAAAGCGTGAAAAGCCAAAAACAGTGCGTACACCCGAGAATATTGCTGCTGTGGCAGAAAGTGTGCGTGAAGCGCCATCAACATCAATTCATCATCGTTCTCAACAATTGAATATTTCGGAGACATCATTGAGACGAATTTTGCATAAAGACCTTGGTATGACGCCATACAAAGTCCAATTGGTTCAGGAGTTGAAGCCAACTGACCATCCAATGCGTTTTCGCTTCGCTAAGTGGGCCTGCGATCGACTTAGAGAAGATGCCGATTTTGCCAAAAAAAATCATCTTTTCAGATGAAGCTCATTTTGATCTTGGCGGGTATGTAAACAAGCAAAATTGACGCATTTGGGGCACAGAAAACCCGCACGCATACATTGAAAAGCCGATACACCCAAAACGAGTCACTGTTTGGTGCGGATTTTGGTCCAGAGGCATAATTGGGCCATTTTTCTTCGAAAACGAGCAAGGAGTGGCCGTTACAGTCAATGGCGATCGTTATCGGGCCATGTTGAACGAATTTTTGTTCACAAAAATTGAAGAGGAGGATATTGGCAACATTTGGTTTCAACAGGACGGCGCTACGTGCCACACAGCCGAAGCTACACTCGATGTTTTGCGCCCTGTTTTTGAAGATAGCATTACCAGCCGCAGAGCTGATGTCGTTTGGCCACCTCGGAGCTGCGATTTGACACCGTTGGACTATTATTTGTGGGGTGCCGTAAAAAATAAGTGTTACGCCGACAAGCCAGAGACAATTGACGCTTTAAAGGACAATATTCGTGAAGCCATTGGTGAAATACAGCTGCACACAATCGATAATGTGCTTAAAAATTTGACCGATCGTGTAGGCTACTGCATGGCCAGCCGAGGCAGCCATTTGAATGAAATTATTTTCCATTATTAACCGGAAGGATAAAACTAATTATCTGTCAAATGTGTTATGAGATGTTAGACATGAGCTAAGTGTTACCATTCACGAAATAAGCACTAGTTGAAAAAAAAAACGTTAGATGGCGGACCCTTTAGTTTTGAGAAAAATGATTATCATTTGCCTGGCTTTACATTCTTTGCGAAGACAAATGAAAGTTATGCGACAGGGGGTGTCGGATGTTTAGTAAAAAATGGTTGCGTTATAAAGGAATTGAAAAGTGTCGATTTCCTTAGTGCAGATATTATTGAAATTTCAATTGAAATTAATCATGTTGAGTATGTTGTTTTATGTGTTTATAGGCTGCATATGTTTAATGTTGCGTCGTTCATAGAAGAATTTTCTTGTTTGTTAGATCAGATAAAATCAAATAACGTAATAATTGCCGGAGATTTCAACTTAAATTTATTAAATAAAAACGATTTGATTTCTAATTACTTGGCGATTCTGGCATCGCATGGTCTTGCGAGTTTTATCAATGAACCAACTAGAATGATCTCTGGAAGGTGTTTAGATCACTTTTATGGTCGATTGACCAAGCAAATGTTGGAGTGAGTGTTCCTAAAAGTGTTAAGAAGATTGATTTCGTTCAACTGAAAATAAATCTTTTTTATGAGTTTTGGGATGAGGTTTACGCAGAAAGTGATGTCTCAGCATCGTATTCACTATTTTTGAATTGTCTTAAAAAGCACATAGAGGACTGTACTTACACTGTGCCTTTAAAAAAGTCTTGCAAAAGACTTAAGCCTTGGATTACAAGTTTTCTTATTAAAAAAGTTCAGGCAAAAAACAAGTTAAGAAACAAATGTTCCAAATTGAGTGATTGAGTGATCGATATAAAAAATTATGTTCTGAACTTAAAAAAGAAATTCGTAAGAGCCGTGATGAGTACTATAAAAATCGATTCCTCTTTGCTAAAGGTAGTTTAAAGAGTGAATGGAACGTTGTTAATAGTATATTAAAAAAGTCTTCGTGTACTTCCAAACCTACAACAATTCGTATTAATGACTGTGATATTTCTGATCAACTCGGTGTTGCTAATGCATTCAACAATTACTTTTTTTCAATAGCCAACAATCCATCTTCACAGATAGGTCAACAATTTGGTTTTTCTTATGGTAGCTGTGATGAGAATTTTCAAATTAATAGTTTTTCCTTCGAGCCAATATCTACTTTTGAACTTGTAAAAGTTATTGGGACACTTAACGGTTCTAATGCTAGCGGTTATGATGGTATCTCCAATATACTTTTGAAACGTATAGGATGTTTCATAGTAGATGTACTAACAGTCATTTTTAATCTTAGCATATTTTCTGGAGTTTTTCCTAGTGCTCTAAAATGTGCAGACGTAGTTCCTCTATATAAAAAAGGCTCAGCAGATGATGTAAGTAATTATAGACCTATTTCACTTCTTCCTGTTTTTAGTAAACTCTTCGAAAAAGTTGTTAAAATAAGAATTTTATCGTTTTTAAACAAGAATAAGTTTTTCAGTCCTGTGCAGTATGGCTTTCAACAGGGAAAATCAACTAAAGACGCCCTACTTAATTTTTGTTCCAGTGTTTTCTCTCACCTTGATGCAAAAAAGCTCACTGCAGGTTTATTTGTGGATATTACGAAAGCATTCGATATGGTTAACCACACTATATTGTTGAGGAAACTAGAAAATTTGGGAGTACCTCAAGGCTCTGTATTGGGACTTATTATGTTCCTCATATATATTAATTCACTCTTTGACCAGTACACTTACTGCTTTCGCAGATGATGTGGGCTGCTCCTACGATTCAGAAAGTGCTTTAAACTTGGTTTCTGACATTAACTGGGATCTAAGCATTTTAAGGATCTGGTTCGCTGAACATAGATTGAAAATTAGTTCTAAAACTAAATTAATGTTTTTTAACCTATCGAACGCAACCGACATTAATGCGGAGTTTTACATTCATTCCACGGATTGCCAGAAATCCAAACTTGTATGCTCATGTGTACCAGCTCCCTCTCCTCTTACCTTTAAAAATAGTCAACATTGCAATAATGAGTGTTTTTTAATTGAGAGCGTAGAAGAGTTTAAGTACTTGGGACTCACTATTGACTCTAAAATGTCATTCGCAAACCATACGCAGTCATTGAAAACATATTTTCGTTCCACTCTCCGACATTTTTTCTACCTTAAAAGTGTTTGCTCTGACAAATTATTAAGAATTATTTACTATGGAATTTTTCATTCGAAGCTCCAATATGGAATTGCCTGCTGGGGCAGCATATAAGAATAAAATTCAACCTCTTTTAAATTTGCAAAAAAATCTTTTGAAAAAAATTTGTCGAAAACACCGTCGACATCCCAGTTTTCCTTTGTTCCGTGTTACGAAAATTCTTCCCGTCCGTCATTTGTATTGTTTTAAGGTATTAAAAGCATTCTTTAACAGATCGGGGAATCGAAACTTTAGAATAATTTCTGATTACAATTTACGAAGAAATTTTTCTAACGCTGTATCTGTACCTTTTTTCCGCACCACCGCCTTTCGTAACTTTTATTTGGTTTCATCGTGCCGCCTTTTTAATAAACTACCTCAATCGATCAGATCAGAGACCGTTCCTGGAAAGTTTGTGAAATGCGTCAAACTGTGGCTCTTACAATTATATTACAATAATTTAGAAGCCATTCTTTCTGACATCCTGGTATAACTTTCTTCTTTTTTTTTTTTTTTTTTGTATATATTGAAGATTCATATTGAATTATAATTTTTAAATATATTCATATTACCTCTTATTGTATATAAATATGTATATTAATATTTAAGGGTCACCCCACCAATTTTTAAAAAATATTAATCAAGCCTATTGAAGTGGCATTTGAAACTATTTTAGTACGTATAGTACTCGGATATAAAATACAAAATGTCATTAAACTATTTCTAAAAATCTGATTTAAATAATGTAAATTGTGTATTTTAATTTATTTGAAATAAAAAATTTAAAATCTAAAAATCTAAAAAAAAATCTAAAAAACATAAATGAACGGAAAAGTCTAAAAATATTTTAAGAAAATAATAATTTTTAATTTTTAATTTTGGTGGGGGCGAATAACTTAAAAAATAAACTTAAACTAAAACTTAACACTAAGGTTGGTTGGAGTGGTGAAGGAGAACAGATTTGAGGTAGGAAGTGGTGCGGTGAAAGTCAAAGACGGTAGGGTTTGAGTTGATTTGACGTAGCATACGGGAGATTGGTTCGTTCGCGCCATAGGAGGTGTGGTGGGTTGGTAGATAGAAGAGTCGAGGGGTACGTAGATTACGAGGGTTAGTGTTGAGGAAAATGGAGTTGTGAAGGGACGCGCATTCAACGTGACCTGAAAGGAGTCGATGAATGAAGAGAAAGTCTGCTGCATTTCTGCGATCTTCGAGGGTGTTTAAGTTGATAAGGTTGAGACGACTTTGATAGGGGGGCAGATTAAAAGGATCGTCCCAGGGAATACCTCGGAGAGCAAATCGAAGAAAACGGCGCTGAATGCCTTCAATTCTCGAGATATGAACACGATGATATGGGGACCATACTTGACTGGCGTACTCTAGGAGGGGGCGAACAAAGGTAATATAGAGGGACCTGGTCACGTATGGGTTGGTGAATTCTTTGGACCACCGTTTTACAAAACCTAGTGCAGAGTTGGCTTTGAGGATTATCTCATCCATATGTAAACGGAAGTTGAGCTCGCTATCACACAAAATGCCGAGGTCACGAAGAGTTTGTACGGAGGAGATAGGTTGGTTATGGAGAAGATAGAGTCGGGGAGGAGATTGGTTCCGCTTATGTGAGAAGGTGATGGATTGGCATTTGGCGATGTTAAGTTCCAAAGAATTTTTGAGGCACCAGATCGAAAAACTATCAAGATCTTGTTGAAGAAGGAAAGAGTCATGGGGAGAGGAAATGGTTTTGAAAAATTTGGTATCGTCGGCGTAAAGGGAGACAGACGAGTGTTTGATGATCATATCGAGATCATTTATGGTTAATATAAATAGAAGGGGACCGAGATGGCTGCCTTGTGGAACTCCAGAGGTGGCCAAAAATGGAGCGGAGTGGGCTGACCTAACACGAACACTGTAAAAACGGTTTTTGAGGTAAGAGGATATCCATTTCAACAATATGGGTTCAAAGCCGAGGGCAGACAATTTAAAGATGATTAACCGATGAGAGATTTTATCGAAGGCTGTGCTAAAATCGGTTGCAACTACATCGACTTCATTGCCATTTTCTAGGGCAGAGAGGGCAAAGGATACGAATTCAACGAGATTTGTGGTGGTTGACCTACCCTTTAGGAAGCCATGTTGTCTAGGAGAAATAAGTGATTTGCATTGGAAGCTTAGAGCTTCATACAAAATACTTTCGAAGAGTTTGGGTATATGGGAGAGTTTAGCGATGGGACGATAGTTGGTTATTTCATTCTTTGATCCTTTCTTGTGGATCGGGGTTATGAAGGAGGTTTTCCAAACCTCAGGAAATTCTCCTTGTGAAAGGGATAGACGGAAGAGATTAGAAAGGGCAGGGGAAAGAGAGGAAGAACATTTTTTAAGAAATATGGCAGGGAGGCCATCTGGGCCGGGTGTGAATTCGTCATTGAGTTGGTGTAATTTATATTCGATATAAGACGGGTCCAAAATATGGGAAAGTAGTGGGCCATTGGAGAAGTTCAGTAGGTAACTAAAATAGGATGGATCTGGTACAAAGGAGTCGTTGGTGAAGGATTGTTTAAAAAATGTGGCAAATAGGTTGGCAATGGTGAGTGTATCGGTTGATGACCTGTTGTTGAAAGAGAGGGAAGGAGGGTAACCGTCGGACTTTCTTTTGTAGTTAACAAATTGGAAAAAGGACTTAGGGTGGTTTATAAGGTTGACTTGCGCATTGTTAAGGTAGCGCTGGTAAAGGGAATCGTAAAGTTCGGTGAAATGAAGATAAGTACCAAGATAGTTGGAATAGTCGGTAAAGGATCTGGTACGCAGGAAAACAGCCCATAACTTATTTCTCTTATTTCGTAAGGAACGAAGCTTGCGATTATACCAGGGAGGACTAGTAGATGATGTTTTAAGGCGGGAAAACGGAACGTAAAGGGAAAAAGAATTAAATATTTCTTTATAAAAAATGGATAAGGCATCATTTATACTTAGGTTATGAAAGTTAAAGAGCGATCTGCTGAGATATTCACTGATTTTGTGAAAGTTTGCTTTATGAAAGTCGTGGGATGAGAGAGTTGTGGGGGGAGTGGACTGGAATGAAGAGTTATGAAAAAATGAAAGTAGAAGGGCGGGATGGTAGTTATCGATTGTTGAGAGAGATAGGGGCCAAAGTGAGACTGAGGAGTTAATTGGATCTGTTATGAAAATAAGGTCTAATTGCCTGCCCATATAATTGGATATACCACTGACTTGGCATAGACTTGAGTCTGTTAAGCGATCTAAGAAGAGACATTCCTTAGCTGAGATGGCATTTGAAGCAATGAAAAACGATTGATCATCTGATGGAGTCCACTGTAGCTGAGGAAGATTAAAGTCGCCGAAAATAAGGATATCATCAGTAGGGTCTGACAGGTCAATTAAATGATCGATCGCATCAATAACAAATTGGTATGATTCGATAGGTTGAGCTGGTAGGATGTAACAACATATAACGTAAAGGGACTTGAGAGGCAGTGATATTTTCATTGCGACAAAGTCGGCTTTAGAGGATGAAGAAATTGTAATGGGAGAAGAGTTAAGGCTGTTGTCCATCGCCAGTAGGACGCCTCGACAGGGGGAATCTTTATTTGTGCGGGTAGGATCGTCGTCGCGGAAAACATTAAAAGTAGGAGGGAACAATTCCTGGTTCTTTATGTCGGGAATCAAATTGGTTTCGGTCAAGGCGTAAATATCAAAGGGAAGAGCATGCGATTGATGTAGGACAGCATTGGTTTTAGAGCGAAGACCTCTTCCATTCTGGTAGTAAAATGTAAGAGGGATGTTGTGGGGTGGAGGTGTGAGGCAGGATGGTTTAAGCGCTGGCAAGGGAGGCACGTTATGGACGAAAAAATTTGTCGTGGTCGGCTCGGCTTCGCTGTAGATGTGATACTCGTTTAGAGTGAACATAGTTGCCGAATGCAGCAAGGTCGTCTGCTTCTTTCTGAGGGGACATGTTAAATATCTCGTGGTACCTGACATAAAGGTTCCTGAGACTGATAGGGTCGGTAGGGAGGCCTTCCTGCTGGATGGAAACCATGACGCTGGTTTTGGTTTTCCCTTCGTAGCACACCGAGTCAGATTTGTCATGTAAATAGGCAAGAAAGAGACGAATGTTTTCATATATCTTTCGTTCTCTGAGCCTAGAGAGAGCATATCGACTTTCTGTAGTGCCATTGGTTTGCTGTGTTAGTTTAACAGTGGGGGGAAAAAGGGGATCAAGAATAGGAGCATTGGAGGAGGGAGATAGAGATAAATGATTTTATATGGAGTTGGACGAGGGATGAGATGTGGGGTTTAAGGTATGGGAGTTAATGAAGTTAGGGTATTTAGCTCCAGTTTTAAGGTCGAAGTTGGGAATTGGGTTGCTAGCTGGGTTTGGTGGCTTAGAAGGTTGAGAAGGAATAATATGGGATATAAAATAATCCAAAAAATGTCATGAACCGAACTTACGTGCTCGGTGTACGCAAAGTGAACAATATGCAGTTGCTTGTAAAACCATTGTGGAACGGTATTAAAAGTTCCATCCAAAAGATACCTCCGTGGAGTGGAACGAGGCAATTCTGTGACCGTCTTTGCAACTGTTGGCGATATGAATACATAGAGAATACGAGAAACTGTCTTTGTGCCTGGCATGTCGGGCGAACCAGGTAGATTTTTAGTAAGTTGGAAAGAGAAAGGTTGATTCCACCAAAAATCCACCGAAAATCATTTTCAAATATGACTTTCTACCTGGGCATGAATGTTTCGTTTCCAAATCATATCGTATCTGACGTAAATTTTCCTTTTGCAAGTGTTTCTATACGGGAAAGGTCTCATCAGGTGAACGCAACACAAAACAAATGTTCAAATGGTTCGTTTTAGATTTCACTATACCTCTATCTTTCAAAAATTCTTTCATTCCAATGACGACTTTTTTTTGTGTGTAGTCACTTCGTTCAATGTCAATCAATCCCACGCTTGTGTGGCCAGGCACTTTGACTATTGTTTCTCTATAGAATTTTTTGTCAGTTTCATATTGTAAAATGTTTGTGTGGGTACGAATGATAGAACTTATTCTTTTCAATCCAAATCACTTTATTCAATACAGTTACAATTCACAATTTAATCGTTTATCTCAATACAATTCAATTTCTCAACCGCTTATACTTTTCTTATCTTTAACTTAAACCACTTAATCACTTCGCCTAATTAACACTTCAAATTCAACTGATGAACTAACTTGCATACCTTGGGGATGCTGGTATTTATACTCGAATGACATACTTCGAGAACAACCCTCACCATCCAGCGTCGCATACAATTTCCAATTTGCTAGAAAATTCGATTCCACTCTCCAGTCATCAATGGTCGAGACTTTGTTATTCAAGAATCGAAATCTTCTGCTCTTCGAGTATGGACATCCTCTGCTATGTAAATCTAGATGTCTCTGCTCACATTTAAATGGCTATCACACTGCTCCCTCCGCGAAGTTGTTCGTACCGAACAACTTCGTCATTCATCATTCCGTTGACACATTCTATCCAAATTTTTCAATTTTCCTCCATCCCCACGCTGGATTCGGTAGACAACGTCATTAATGCGGGTTATCACCTTGTATGGACCTTTTCTGTCCTGTTGCAATTTTGGTGATTTGCCTTTCTTACGCTGAGGATTATACAAGCAGACCAGATCTCCTTCGTTGAAGCTGGAAGATTTCGCTTTGATATTGTACATAGTCTGCGGCTGCTCGCTAGCTTCATCTTTTCTCTGGTGTCTTCATGCAATTTATGAATCCTGCTACGCAAGTCATCGACGTAGTCGTTCACCTCTTTGGACTCCGTAGGTGGGGATTGGAATTTTGCTTCACTTGGCAACCGAATTGTTTGACCAAATAAGATCTTGGGTGGTGTGTGTCCTGTTGAACTATGAACCGCGTTTCGGTAGGCCATTAAGAAGAAGGGTATGTGCCAATCCCGATATGTGTCGAGGTCCGATTGAATCGCTTGACCATTCCATCAGATTGAGTGTGTAGTGGCGTTGTCCTTGTCTTCCTTATTCCCAAATATTGGCACACTTCCTGGGAGACTTTCGATTCAAAGTTTCGCCCTTGATCCGAGTGTAGCTCCATTGGGACCCCAAATCTGCTCACCCAGTGGTTCTATCTATCAATCTGTTCGGCAGATAGATAGATAGATAGATCAGTATACCCTCCAGCCCATTTTCGGACGTACTCTAAAATATCGTGATTCGTTCCTAAGCCGTACAACTCGCTTATGGAATGCCCTGCCGATCTCTGTATTTCCTGGTCGTTATAACTTGCAAACATTTAAAAGCAATGTACATCGGTACCTCTCTTTTCTTCCTCCCTAAATTTCCTTTGCCCGCGCTGTGAACAATCACCTTAAGGGTACACAAACCCCTTGAGCGAGCTCATTAGAAAAAAAAAAAAAAAAAATCTATCTGTTCGGCTACGGTCTTAGTCTCTTGATTTGGGCTGGCAAACACTTCTGGTCACTTACTGAAGTAGTCCATGACCACGAGGGTATATTGGTTACCATTAAAGGTTTCGGGAAACGGCCCAGCGATGTCGATGGCTATTCGTTCGAATGGTGCTCCGACATTGTATTGTTGCATTTGTCCATGTGGCTTTACTTTTGGACCCCTGGTATGCGGCTACCAACCTTATGCATTTTTGCAACAATTCTCGACATCTTGTTAAGCGTTTAGCTAATAGAAGCGTTCCCTTACCTTTTCCAACGTCTTGTATATTCCCAAATGGCCTCCTGAGATTCTATCATGTATTTCATGGAGTACTTGGCTGACTCTGGACCGTGGCACGATTAGCTGTATAAGAGATGTTGTCCCATCTGCACTTTCCCATTTACTCTTTAGCAATCCATCTTGAATACAAAGTGAGTCCCACTGTGCGCAGTATGCCTTCAGAGTTTGGCTCCGATCTGATATCTGTTGCCATCTTGGTCTTGCCTCGTGTTCCTTCCAGCCCAATATTAGTTAGATGTAATTGTCTGCCTGTTGGGAGGAACTGATTTCGTCTATACCCCAACCCTCTATTGGCACAGTCGTGATCATTTGGATAGTGCCCTATTCTTTCGCTTCTTTACGGTTGCAGTGTTCACATTTCATTCCGCACGGTCGACGAGAGAGAGCATCAGCATTTGAGTGAAATTTTTCCTTGCGGTGTTGCACTTCAAAGTCGTAGCCCTGCAACTGCTAGATCCATCTTGCAACTTAGCCTTCAGGGATCTTAAATTGGAGTAGCCATTTCAGAGCTGCGTGGTCTGTCCGAAGAATGAACTTTTGTCCATAGAGGTACTTATGGAAATGCTTCGTAGCCAGAAATAAAGCTAGAAGCTCGCGTCGAGTTACGCAGTAGTTCTTTTCAGGTCCGGAGAGTACTTTGCTGTAATATGCGACCACTTTCTCTTGACCATCATGAACTTGGGAGATCACAACTCCGACCCCAAAATTGCTGGTATCTGCGTCCACGATGAACATTTTTCCGGGCGTGGGGTAACCCAAGATGGATGCATTGCACAGCTGTCGCATCAGTTCTTGAAATGCTTTTTCACATTCTCCAGACCACCTGAACTATCGGCCTTTTTCCGTAAGTTGATGCAGGCTCTTGCAATACCAGCAAAATCCTTTACGAACCTTCTGTAGTACGTGGCGAGTCCAAAGAAGCTTCTCAGTTGGTGCTT
This sequence comes from Volucella bombylans, assembly GCA_949129095.1. Classification (NCBI taxonomy): domain Eukaryota; kingdom Metazoa; phylum Arthropoda; class Insecta; order Diptera; family Syrphidae; genus Volucella; species Volucella bombylans. The sequence goes on along the minus strand of OX422141.1, from coordinate 138,026,022 downwards.
ATCTTATGGGGAAGGCCAATTTTTCACGTCGGAAGTCTACACAAAACCTCGTGCTGCCATCTTTTTTCTTCACGAGGACCACTGAAGATGCCCACGGTTTTTGCGATTCTTCAATCAGTGCCTCAGCTTTCATCTTCGACACTATTTCGGTAACTTCTGTTTGATTTGCAAATGGAAGACGCCTTGCAGGTTGACGGATTGGTCGAGCGTCTCCGGTGTCAATGTGGTGTTGAACTATATGCGTACGTCCATATTCTCCGTCTTGTGTAGCAAATATATCAGCGTACTCATCGATTAGTTTTTCTTCCAGAATTCGCTGATCTTCGTCCAGATTACAGAGCCTGAGAATGTAGTTCTTGATTTTTATGCTCTGAACTCTTGCGACCGGTGTTGCACCCTTTGTTTCCGTTTTGGTCGATATAGCCTCACCAGGTACACATTTTCCCACTATCTCTCCCTTTTTGACCTTTACACTGAATGTCTTTGGGTTTAGAATCCTTACCATGTTGTTCTTTGGTTCCACTAAAGTCTTTCCCACCTCCGATTTTCTGGCTCCACTAAATAGAATCGGTGGCTACCAGGACCACTTTCCACCTTTGCCCAACAATTGCTTCCGACGAACGCTTTAGACTCAGATTTCTGCAGATGATGACATTTAAGACTAAGGTATTGGTGCTTTCATATACCATTGGTATTTCCATGTTTCTGTATTTCACGGTTTGCGCCCCCAAGTTCTCTCATGAAGTCTGTACCACTCGTCTCATATGTCAGCCACCAGAAATGCGTGAGAGAATGTTATTCCGGCCAGTTGTATTTTTATGCTGACTTCTCCATATGCCTTAATCGTTGCTCCTGTAGCTGTTCGCAAGCTGAAACTGCTAGTGTTAGGCAGCCAAGACTTCTGCACAAGATTCCTCCTGATGATTGAGGCCCGTAGCACTGGTGTCTATTGTTGCTATCCATTTTTCTTTTCCACTGACTACTTCTACTAGAAGGCTTTTATTGCATTGTTTTGCCCGTGAGACTAGGATAATGGTCCTTGGCCGTCGACTCCTGCTACCAACATCTGCCCCGCGAAGTTAGTGTTTAAGCATTTCCCGATTCATGGCTTCGGGAAGGTTGACCGGCTTCTTGATAGCTGTTTCTGCCGGTTTCTTCCTCTATTTTCTTGTCACCACAGTGAAGGCAGTCTTTTCGTCGTACCGGTTCTTTACACTGCCTTTGAAGGTCTCCTATTTTATTGCAATTTCAGCAGCGCATTATTCGTCTATCACGTCGAGTATCTCGTTCCTCGGCACTAATTCTTGTGCAGGAGCATTCGATAGACGCTACTTCCCTGACAAAATGTATTCCCCTGAAAGCCTGTTTAGCTGCTTCCATCGTCAGAGTGAAGGCAAGTGCTTCAGCCAGGGTTTTTTCCCGCCCATCCTTACTGCTGACTGTAGCTGTGAATCTGCAATTCCCCTGATAAATGCATCTTTTGCCATTTCGTCGATAATTTCTTGGCCTGCGGTGGGGTGTGACAGATGTGCTTGGAGCTACTCCAGTGTTTCTCCTTGTTGCTGCGTTCGGTTTTGCAATTGGACCTTGTAGACCTCCTGCATGTGGCTATCCCCAAATCGTTTCTCGATAGCCTGTACTAAAGTCACATAATATTTATGCTTTTCTATGTCTACTGTTTGCAACATTTCTGCTTTAGGACCGTGCAAGGCCATTATTAGGGCAAAGCACTTTTCCTCATTGTCCCAGTCGTTTGCACAGGCAGCGATTTCAAACTGCTTCTTATAAGTAGACCATGAGGTCCGGCCATCGAATGAGGGAGGCTTCAACTCTTTTTTCCGTGGACCGCTTAAAGAACATTCTCGGAGTTTCGAGCTCTTTTGCTAGATGCTCGACTTTGCTGTCCATTTGCTCGAATTTATCGTCAACATTCTTCTCTATTCTATAAAATTTGTTATCGATTCTTCGAACTTTTGGTGTAGAACGTTATTTTGTTCTTCCAGTTTTTGTTCTAGACTATTCTTTTGTTCGTCGAACTTTTGTTCAATGCTGTTCATCTGCTCGTCTAAATTTTTCTTTTGTTCATCCAGCTTTTGTTCGAGGCTGTTCTTCTGTTCATCCATTTTTTGTTCCAGACTGTTCTTCTGTTCGCCTAGATTTTTCTTCTGTTGGTCCATTTTTAACAAGAGGAGTTGCATGTCACTGCCGGTACTTATCTGTTCATGCTTGTCAACGTTAAAGAAGTATGTATCAGGATCATGTCCCTCGTTGTTCAAAGCCTCCTCAAGTCACTTTTTCCTCCACTGGCGCTGAGGCTTCTCTTGTTCAAGTCGGATTTGAGTTGGACGAGGGTCAACTGCAATAGTTATCGACCCATTCTAGCTTTTTCATATAACACACAATAAGTCCTATCCCACTTCTGACACCAATATAAAATGTTTGTGTGGGTACAAATAATAGAACTTATTCTTTTCAATACAAATCCCTTTATTCAGTACAATTACAATTCACAATTTAATCGTTTATCTCAATACAATTCAATTTCTCAACCGCTTATAGTTTTCTTATCTTTTACTTAAACCCCTTAATCACTTCGCCTAATTAACACTTCAAATTCAACTGATGAACTAACTTGCATACCTTGGGGATGCTGGTATTTATATTCGAATGACATACTTCGAGAACAACCCTCTCCATCCAGCGTCGCATACAATTTCCTAGAAAATTCGATTCCTCTCTCCAGTCATCAATGGTCGAGACTTTGTTATTCAAGAATCGAAATCTTCTGTTCTTCGAGTATCGACATCCTCTGCTATGTAAATCTAGATGTCGCTGTTCACATTTAAATGGTTATCACAATATTTAGAAAGGCCAAATCTCTGGAATACATTTTCTTCACTTCATACCTTTAGGTATGCGACAATATTTCGAATTCGAACCATTGAAGTTAATAACCAGACTTGCATTACATGCTTTTTCGTAACACACATATCTCTTTATTCCACCAACATTTGACCTAAATTTATAAAATTGTTTAATTTGGGGAACATACATTAAACGAGTCCCCTTCTTTCTAAATCCTTCACAAATCTCGTGTTCAAATATCAAACAATTTTCATCAGCCATTTTAACCACTTTGACCACTCCACAACAAAGACCGCGGACTCATGACAAAAGGTTGGTTGCAGCAAAATGAAGAAAAATAAGTTTGTTATCAATTTTCCCGTTAACATAAAATCTTATAACAGAACTTAAAGGAAGTATTTTCATCATGAATAAACATTTATGTGCAATTCAGCTTTATTTCGATGTAAAAGGAAAATAATGCCGAATTTTTAGCATGGCAATATTGGGTGTTATTTCCATTATTTTAATCTAAATTTTGGCTTTATTTCGCTTTGTAAAAGTGAAGTAAGGCCGAATATTAGCGATCGGCTTTATTTCATTGCTTTTAATTTTGCTTTAATATAAATCAATCATGCTAAAAATGATTAAAATAAACGGTACCATGTCAAATGGACCAATTACAATTACAACTAAAATACAATTTCTAAGAAGTTATAGGCACCTGCCTGACAATTTTTGACATTCCCTTAGCGGAGCAACGAAGCGTCTAAACCCCGCAGAGAAAATTGTGAAATCCACCTTCCTTAAACCCTGAATTCGGCTTTATTTAACAAGCAATGGTCGGCTTGTCATTGAGAAATAATGCCGAATTTTGGAATTCGAAGTTATTTCACTTTATGAAAGTAAAGTGAAGCCGAATTTAGGAATTTGGCGTTATAGCGCTCGGCGTTATTTCACGACACCATCGTCAACATGTTCATCCATATTCGAGGTAGTTTGTGACTTCGCAATATGTAATGTTTGGCGCGGTAAAGCAGTTAGCCCGACAAGCTACAGTTCAATTTGTAGCAAATGCGTTTCAGGGGACAGTGCCAGAGTATGATGTGAGAATACGATGCGATGTAGTATGGCAAAAAATCCTTTTATAACTCAAGGCCGAAATATGCTTTCTCTCGAATGAGATTATCACACTATGGAACACAGATTGAGAATTTATCAGCTGAAACGTATGTATAAATTGTGCTTTGTCTTGATCGTGGATCGTGGTTATGCAGTGAAGTTCACCCAGGATGCTCAGACCCTGAGTACTACAATATTTCGCCAGAAAAATCCTGAAAAAGATTTCTGCTATTTTTAGTAAATTAAAAACCGAAAATGACAGCCTTCCACGTCTTGAGCTTTACAATATAAAAGCTGGATCTCACAGTGTCGCACAAACAAACACGAGATGCAAAGTGCAATTTCAGACCGCCTTTGTCAAGGTGATACAATATCTTGCATAGTCTCGGTGTTAGTGTATAAGAAACTATCTATGCAAATCAGTTCACTTCTTGCGATATGCGGTCAATGGTAATATTTTCACGACAATTAAAGATTATGCAACACCTCAATATAAGCAACAGCAATTAGGATCAGTAAGCTTGGCTAAAAACACCTTAGTGGAGACCCAATTAAGGCTTATGATCATTCTCACTGCTACTTCGACTTGGTACTCGTAGGATAACATTTTTGGAAATCGACGGATCACGCAAGAAAAAGTCAATGGGAGTGGGCCAAATGACCTAAAAGCTACATATAACCACAATTTCTATAATGATGTGCATGTAGGCCCAATAACAACAACAGAACTACAGTGAAAACTTGCATGCAGATTTTCAACATCATTTAACGAACTTTCGACTAATCTTAGAAACCTTGTAATTTTCAAAACAAGAAAAAAACTGCGAAAAGCTTAAACACAATTTGTATTAAAACTTTTTACTCTCTTAAATTAAACTTTCGAACCTCTGTTGTAAATAGCAAGATATTGAAAATGCCAACCCTGACCTTGACCTGCTTACAGTAGTTGGGAGTAAAATGTACTCGTGTTCGTGAGAAATGCCATAGATGCGACTCCCAGATATGGGACTTTTTCTTGTACGAACTGCCGAAAAATTCGGTACCTTGTGCAGAATCCAGATTATTGTGAAATCTAATTCACATTCCCAAAAGCAATGGCGTGTAATGTCAGCAAAACTGTTTTCTTGTGAGTTGTCGCTAAACGTGGGTTTGCGGCACAAGCAAATAATCGACTATTGGGCAGAGCTGCCGATGTCGAATCCATTGTCGTCGCTACTGCGAACCAGTGACCAGGGTCTCTGCCGTATTCCTTGCTGGAGCATGCAATGATACATGGGTACCAATCACATTATTAAGATTGCTGCTGGACTCACCAGAAAGAACAGGAGTGGCTTCAATATTACCAGAAACTTGCATGAAATCGGTGGTAGCCTCACTGCTTCTTCTGACAGGTAGCTCTTGACATACACCATTCAGGCAACTAATGATCAAAAGGAATTGAGATTGACGCCCTTACAGGATGTTGTTCGACCATGGCAAATCATTGATGTTTCACAACGTGCCATACCACCACAGGTTCGTGCAATTGGGCTTCTTTACAAGGCCCCTTCATCCCAAAATACCACATTGGCAAGTTGTCTAGCTAATCTTTGTTCCATGGGCTTTGTGCAGTCATCGGGGTTGGTATTGATCAGAACATCCTGTCTGGATAAGACCAAAATTTAGAACTAGAATCTGGTTCCGGCAAGGATAACCCTTATAACTACAAGGTTGGTGAAATCCGTATGGATAGAATTGAGATCTTGCTTATGTAGCTGTTGCTGGTGAAGCTATTTTAGAAAAGGCTCTAGGCTCATATCCTCCCATTAAGTATGGAAACAGCAACGGCAGCTTGGCCAAGGCTGCAACATCTGCGACTGGCAATGTCCCATTGCTATCAGCGCCCTCAATTCCACATCTTCTGATGTTGGTTTGTTTTATTTCATCGTTACCGCTGAGGGTTCTGTCGCTGGAAAGCTAAGCTTTTGAAAGCAGGTTCCGTGGCAAGGCTCTTTTTAAGTCCGCCGTTTTGGCTTTGATACCGAGAGGGTTTATCAAAGCCGTAAGCATAGCTTCTCCTCCTCCTCCACAAGTTTTCCTTGTGAGGAGCAAAATTTAACGTTGCCATCCTCCAGAACGACACTAGCTTTGCATCATAAGTCGGTTTTTGACCCATCACTGAAGACACGACTGCATTGTTTTCCTTACCCAAATTCTAGACGAAACCACTCGATTTCTTACTATCACAGCAACATATGTTCTGTCCATAGACCAGAGTCAAAAACTAGTTGGTTGTCCCCAGGTTAATCAAAAAATCCAGTGAGTGCTATACCAAAAACCACTTCCTTTAAGCAAAAGTTGGCTTTGAGAATGGAGTCTATGATATGAACATCTAGGGGAAGGAGATATACCAGTACGTTTAAACCATGGCCGAGGTAGGCTGTTCCTTGGAATTCTGTAAAAGCGGCAGAAACATATGTACTCGTATGTGAAAGCTTGTTCTACTAGATAGCTAACACCTAGGATATGATTGTCCTGCTTACCATACGTGTATGTCCATGGACCGTCCTAAAAGAGAGGCCCCATGTCTTGTTGAAACCCACTTTATAGTGCCAGAAAGCCATTTGTCTGGGAGGTGTTCGATGTGACATGTTTGCATAAGCAATGCCTATGAAAGGGCTCTTTCATGGAGCTACAGAACGTCTCTGTGTTTTACGTGAACACCTGTCATTATAAGAACTCAAGTTTACGGGATACCCATACATCCATGGGGCCCAGAATATTCCTGGTCACACTAATTCGGAACCTGCATTCAGGGCATAGGTTCCCCCATTGGTTTAAGTCGAAGCCGAGCTGAAACCTCTTGCATATCTTATGGTTACGGCACCCAGTACTTTTTGCAACACTACATCGGTTCAACCAGTTTGGTTTAAACCACAGGCACCATAACATTCCCACGAGGGGCACACCCGGTGAGGACTGTCGGTAGTCTGCCACCCAAAAGCGCCTTATGACCAGCAACACGTAGCTGGTTAAATTTTGATAATTGGGCGAGGGGCCCTCATGGAGATGTTTTCCTGATTCTGGTTTTCTCTGTAAGAATAAAGTTTCCAGGAGGGAGGAGGATTCTCGGCTCAGACTTGTTTAACTAGTCAAGGGCTTTCTACTTATTTTCCATATCGCATCCCGCTGTTTACATGCAAACATTCTCTGCTTTGGCCAGCTCTCACAGTTGATCAACATAATGCTTGCACCCCCAACGTCGTCGTTCAAGTCACAGTTGGTATTTCAAGTCTTCCCAATTCGAAGCGTCAAAGAGGAATTAGCGGCACCCTATTGAAGTTTTTCAGGGTCATTTTTATTACCGCATCAGCTGTGCTGGTTGTACCGCCGGATTCTTTCGAACATTGTGTGCGGGTAAAAGTACCGTTGGTTTAATTTTTGTCTATCGGTTTGATCGTCTCATCTGATGTCCGTCCGCTTGAACTGGAAGCTTTATTGGCTGCAGCACGAAGGAAGAAAATGGTGTAGCTTTAGTGTCCTGAGGTTGATCCTATCCAATAAGTGTCATTTTCAATGATCTGTTTTTCTTCCCTGTCCCCGCTGGAAGGATGAAATTTGTAGAATTCTCACTTTCGCCAGCATTTGTCGCCTCTTTGTGCCATGAGATTCGATAAGGTAGTGCCCGAACTGTTTACACACTAATGGATCTGAAAGCCTGTTGGCATTGTATTGGTTTATTTCTAGAAAGTTCCTGTAATTACTAACGTTTTTCCTCCTTAAGTGAAATCTTAAGAGACAAAATGGAAAATATTTGGCAACACATCCCACAATCTTGCTGAGGTAAAACCGTTTTAACCTATTTATTGTGCAAACAAATCGATCGGTTTCGACAGTGAAAAGAATCAAAAGAGATAAATACGAAAGGACGTCAATTTCCCACACTACCAAGCCATTGCACAAAAATCTCATTAAGGGTAATGTTGACCTCGATATAAATCAGTCTTTCTCCAGTATAACATGCACCTGCTTGCTCCCCCAGTCAAAACTTTTCGATGCCAATTATCCGTAAATTTTTTTTGTTTTTTCATTTCTGTTGACTTTTTGTGCAGTTTCCAGTTTTTCAAGATTTTTCGAAAATTAATTTCATCGGAGCTTCATAAGAGTCTTTGGCTTGTCAGCCACTCCATGTGGGCATCTCTGCTCTATGTGTCCTTTCTGTCCACCCCCACACTAACTTCTCGACCCTGACGGAGACTTCTTAACTGATTGCCAAGGCGATATTAAATTTTCATTAAAAACCTATGCGTCGGCAGAATGATATCCTTCCTCTCGGTTACATTCAATGTAAATTCACATTTCACCGCTCTCGTCAACTGACATTAGTAAAATCACCAGTAACCGTTCGGCAATCAGCAGTCAGATGCGGTTGTGATAGACAGACGAGGGTCAAATTTAAGGGCTAAAAGGGATAATTAAAATTTCTACTCCATTGTCGTTCAATTTCAAAATGTGTGCAAAGCATTTAATTAAGTTTTATTACCTATGCTGCTACTCCCCGGTGGGGAACGGTGCCGTGTGCAGTGCCACTATCATGACGATTTAATTGCAAGTGTCACCCTTAAATTTTCACAAAATTCTCTCTACCCCATCTTTTGCACACAATTGTGTACACTTGTAACGTGTATCAGGGAAGGAAACACATGTGTTCACACTCCAGTTAGTAAATTTCTAGTGCCATTCCGACGACACCACCCCCCATCCACTGCACTCGACGAAAGCAACCACAGTGGTGAATGAAATTAGTTTCCACTTTTATTATGTTTTCAATCATTTTAATTGTTTCCACCGTCCAATCTCCTATCCTCCTCCCTACATCATCAAGCAAACCTTGTAACACTCGTGGAGACATTCACACTAGCAAAGGCGAGAACTGCGCAGTTTAGTGCTCCTTTTCATGAGTCTGCTGCAAACTCTTTTGGCGGGCGGCTTAACTGTGTAATTCGCACTTCCTGGAGATAAAAGGATTTTAAATTTGGTGGGCGTTGAACACGGGGTGGATGGACTGTGGTTGGGGTTAATAGCCAACCCCTTTGCTGATGACTACATTTCACGTCCATTACCAGATTAATTGTGCTTTTGTTTACACTCTTTCTGGAGCTAGCCAGGCGATGGCACATCATCAAGGGGCTGGTTTTGCGGATGAGGGAAATGGAAATGCAAGGAAATGACCTCAGTAAGAGATAAAATATTTGTGAAGAGGGATGGCTTAGACATGTCGACATGTGGAAGCAGGGTAAGGAAATTAAAATTATTTAGTGGCGGCGGCTGCGAAGATTGTAGTGTTTTATTGCAACGATTCGTACGAGTATTTATGGAGGTTGCTCACTGTTTGTCTGCACGCGATGATATAAGTGAGAACGGAGCTCAAACGGAGCTCGAACGGAGTTCCATGTCCATGAAATTTAATGTGATTTTCTGAGAAGGAATTTTCAGACAGGGGAAATATGTTTTTAATGCTCGAGACGACTGTGTACTGGTAACAAATTGTGCTTTACTTGACATGGTGATAAGACTGAAATACATTGTTAGTGGTGGTGCCGAAATAGGCTGCTTGTGAAAGGGATGAATTTCGATCAAAATAATATAAATCAATTTCGGAGAGCGTGAAGTGAGACCGTGGGCTTAAGAGTAAGCCTTTGTTGATGGCAGCTATCATGACTATACAACTCATTCTGGCTAATGAAATGACAGTTGTTGTTTTAAACTGGAAAATAATGATTTTGTGAAGAATTCGATGCGCTGATATGACCTCCTATCTCCTTTACTCGACTGCTTGTTGTGGCGGAAAGGCTTAAAAGTCCCCAAGCTCCTGAAAAAAAAATCAGTTCAAATGTTGAATTTAGCGCCAAAGTCGTTTTAACTGACGTTAAACCTTAAAATATTAAGACTTTGGTGACTTCAAACGACATACATATATACTGTAGGTGGTTCTTCTGATAGCGACAGTTCAACCATACGTACACGTACTGTATCCAGGGAGCTCCAACTGCACTACTAACAAATCCTCCGACAATTTAGGTGCTGACACAGGAATTGTTAGATTTCTGATTCTGACGGACGGCTGCAGCTCTTTCTACTTGCTTAAGGTGGTGCTACAGTCCGGAGCGCAAGTGAGCCTCAACCAACAAGCATCTCCAGCCAGTTCGATCTTTAGCTAGCTGCTTCTAGTTTTGTACGCTAAGTTGTTTGAGGTCGCTTTCCACTTACGTTCCTCTCCTGCGCTGTTCTTCAGAGAACGATTCGAAGACTTTTCGGAATGGAGTGTCCATCTGCTCTACATGACCCAGCCACCTCAGTCATTGGGCGTTCACTCTTCTGGCTAAGTTGATGTCTGCACAGCCCGTACAGTTCATCGATGTATCTCCTAATCCACTCACCGTCTATGCAGACGGGACCGAAAACAACCCGAAGAATTTTCCTCTCCAAGTAACCAAGAGCACCCTCATCCCTTTTTGATGAAGTCCATACCTCTGCGACACAGAGCTGGACTGGGATTAATAAGTTTGTACATAGGGTAACGTTTTTTGTTCAAAAGAGGACTTTGTTAGTCAATTGTCTTCTTAGCCCAAAGAAGTAGCGGTTCAAAAGAGTTTTTCCTCGTTTGATCTCAGCGGTGGTGCCGTTGCCTGAATTGATAGTGGAAATTAGGTAAACAAAGTTATATCTGTTATTCTGTCACAGACGTTGGTGTTGGATGTCCTTTTTTGTTGAGAACATATGTATACTTGGTCTTGCCTTAAATGACCGTTAAACTCATCTTCACCACTTCCGCTTCAATACTCACGAAAGCACCACTGGCATCACGCTACTTTCTTTAGATTACGTCAATATTATTGGCGTATGCGAGTGATTGGACGGCCTCTTGAAAGACTGTGACTCTTGTGCTTACGCCTGAGATTTGCAGTATTCTTTCCAGAAAGATGTTAAAGAAATCGCATTATAGCACATCGCCTTGTTTAATTCCATTTTTCACATCAAAGGCCTCGGTGAGTTCTTTACCGACCTTGATGGAGCAACGTTCATTCTCTATCGTCATGCTGCACAAACGGACGAATTTGGCAGAGGTGCTAAAGTAGACATTGCTCTGCCTAGCTCGTCTCTATAGATGCTGTCATACGCTGCCTTAAAATCGATGAATAAGTGGTATGTACCGATTTAGAGCTCTTGGGCTTATTCCAAGATCTGCAGTAGTGTGAATATTTGCTCAATGCCGGGCTCAAAGCCACACTGGTCCATAATCAGGTTGTTGACGAATGGCTTCAGGCGTTCACAAAATACGGCACACAGGATCTCGTACCCGATGTTAAGGAGACAGATGCGTCTGTAGTTGGGGCAGTTCAGAGCGTCTCTTTCTTGGTGATCGGACAAACAATGCTGACCTTCCATTCATCTGACCATATTTTACAGATGAATTGGTGTATGCTCCTAACCAAGTCATTGAAGAGCTCAGCAGTCATGCCGTCCGCTTCAACAGCTTTGTTGGACTTAAGCTTACTTATGGCTATATTCACTCCATCCAGGTCGGGTGGACAGAATTGTTTGTCTACATCGTCCAAGTTGTACGGTACTTGGTTCGACATCGCCGTTATACAGTCTATAGAAATGTTCTTTCCAAATCTTCAACATCGACTATGATACTTTGCTACTATGGTCCCTTCTTCATCTCTACAGGCTTCGGTTCGGAGTTTGTGTTCGTGGCATGTTTTTTTTAAATTTTAATAAAACTTCCGAATTTCATTCCTGGAGTAGCATCTCTCAATTTCCTCGACCGCACTTCTCATGCTTCTTCTTTTTCTTCCTGAGTAGCCGGTGTTCGCCTCTCCTCTTCTGTTCGTAGAGCTCGTGAGCAACTCTAGTTCTTCTATGCAGCGCTGCTTTGTATGCATCTTGCTTAACTGCATATGCTTGCCGGCATTCGTCGTCAAATCAGCGGTTTCGTTGTATTAGCCGAGTAAAACCCAACACATTAGAGGCGTCATCTCTGATAGATTTTTGTCAATGTTGCTACTGGTCTTCTATACGTGATGCTGCATAAGAGTTTAAAGGAGACTTGATCGGAAAAGGATTTGGTGATCTTTGGCGATTGTAGTTGTCCGACGTCGAAGTTCTTCACAGTATTAGCTTGCATTTGCGATGATCGGAATATCCGCAACCGTACCTTGGCTAAATAAGGTAGTAGTCCAAGTCGATGTTGGCCCCTTGGAACGTTCGGACATCCATAATACTAGAGGAGTGCCTGTGGTCAATGTGGTTGACCGTGGATTGATCAGGAATTTTACAAGTCTCCTTATGAATATCGAGATGTGGGAGCCACGTAGTAGCTACGACAATGTTACGCTTTACCCCAAAGTCTATTAGCCTAAATCCGTTATCAGAGGTGGTGTCGTGCAGGCCATACTTTGTGACAGAACTACCAAAGATTCCCTCTCTCGCTAGGTTAGCATTAAAGTCACCTAGGAAAATTTTAATGTCACTGCTCGAAGGTCTTGTTTAAGAGTTCGTATAAGCCGTCTTTAGTGCACGTATACAATGCTAATTTTGGCAACTTTAGCTTTAATACGGATTCTTACGAAGTGTTCGTTCACGTGCTGGAAACTTAAGGCTTCTTGCTTAAGTCCAGGAGGAGGTTACTCGCGAATCATACACTCTACTGGTATCTATGAAAATTTCACATCCATTCAGAAAAATTTTTGGAGCACCATCTCACCCAATCTGACAATCTGGAGGATGACTTGATATACAATAAGATATACACGACACTACCAGCTGGGAGATTTCCCTGTCAGTCCTTTGGTACCTACATCCAATTCCAAATCAGATACATAGTCCCGATCTTGCTGAAGGTGGAGTAAATTCAGTAAATTCGTCTAAACTCTCCAAATGTAGAACAAGAAAGAAAAAAGGTAGAGGCGGAGGTTCCTTCACTTAAGTGCCCTGCCGGGAATAATGCCTGCATATTACCTGTTCCATGGTATCTACACCGAACCGAAAGGAAATAAAAAACTTCTGAACTGGTCATTTGAGACTATTTTGAAAGAAGAGTGGAATCTATATAGATTGAAGTAAAAATAACTTAGAAAGATTCTATAAATATTTCTGCCGAACACTCGCAACGAAAATCTGACTCAATCTACACTTTGATTCATGGCGCGGGTAAATACAGGCTGCCAACTAGGCGTTGTCCTGACTCCACTGATATGGTGCGTCATGTTGAGCTCTTTGCTTAAGGAAATGAAATGCTGTACATTCTGTCATATGATAAAATCGCAGGCAACCCTAGATGTGATCGACGAGTGCACTTTTAGTCAACTTTCTCAAAATTGAGGTTGTCTGCTTCACGAAGAAGACGAAATGACTGGTCTAAATCACATAACCGGTTTTTCCAACGAAACTTAGTATTTGCGTGTGACTTTCTGGGAGTATGAAGGACATGCGACATGAGTCCTATCACCGAGTGGGGCTCTACATAGCAACATGGCCACGATAAAACAAATTAGATCTTATGTGTGGATTGTATAGTATAACGTTAATACGGCACTGATGTCAGACCAAAAACTGTTTGTACAGAATCGACTGCTCCTATGTCCAAGAATACTTTCGACCAGAATCTGAGCCGGTAAAAGGTTACAGTTGAGTCTCCAATGCCGATTCAGGATGCGGCAGTCTTGTCTTTTTGGAGGATGTTAGATTTCAGCCTTCGCTAGGAAAATTTGCGTCTATTTTCCACGCAAAAATACTCCTATACAAAATCTTAATGGTAATGGACTATGCTGTGAAGCGAAGTATGTATCTTCATCCGCAGCGATAGCTAGGCTGTCATTTAAGCTTTACTGAATCTCGTCTTCACTGATATGGGGGGTGTTGCTACGGTGGTCAACCTGATAAATTTTAGTAAACGGAAGACCAAGGAGCGAAATTGCTCTATCCAGGCGGCCATGAAATTGCTCTTTTATATCTTCAATAGCTTCACCCGAAGGGGCGTAAACATTCTCGGCTCGTAATCGCCGTCATTATCTTCTTTTCCGCAAAAATTGCCTTCATTAATTCAACGAACATTTAAAGTCTTTAATAGCGCTAGAAATCTTCCCAACCGATGAACAATATTGTTAAATTCATGTTCGCATTCACATTGCATATCTCCTTTTTTGGGCTTTGAACTTCGCACATCATAAATCATGTTCCTGTGACTTAAATTCCTAACAATATCCCCACATTTCATGTTGAAATACCCGAAGGAACAAAAAGAAACACGAGTGTCTCAAGTTTTAAGTATCGTATATATCACACCTGGTTGAGTTTGCTTCGCAACAAAGTTCTTCTTTAGGTTTGGAAAATTCCCGAGTGAGTCAATTTAAAAAAAAAAATCTATTTTCACGTTTCGATGGTGAGACATACTTTAAATATTCTTTTTTCGCGAACAGTTCACACCGAAAAGTCTCATAACAAGTCGTCGAAAGAAGTGGTTACAAATTGGTACAGTGGAAAATACTTTTTTGACATTTATTTGGAAAAAATAAAAAATATTGCGTATACGCCCAAGGGTTTTCTGTGTTTCTCAATATTTTGTGAATTATCGATGTTAAAAGCATGTGTTGCAAGACGACTTCACCGGCTGATCTTTTCGGTTGGTACTTAAACAAAAGGAGAATTACAGCGGACTAAGCAAATACTCATCGTGAGCTAAATTGCCGGCAGGGTTCACAACCTTTCCCATCTTACAATGACACATTAGGTACTTCTGTATTTACAACAGCTCCATTCACTATCTGTCGAGATAGAAAAAAAAGTTTCTAAGCCGCACAGCACATCGAGTCCATTCAGGAATTTCATAAATCCATTTCTGCCTATAGAGAAGGGAAATATCGGTATTAGTTCCATTAGAGATATGAGCGGTTTTGCTTACAATATCTATTCTAAAACCCGAACAAAATCTTTGATAATACCCTGGACACCACTGAGGCAATTCTTTCAACTAGTTTCCTCCTTGACTCATACAAAGAATCCCTCAAATTATACAAAAAAGAACGGAGGAAGGCAAAGCTACAATCCTGGAGTTCATCCTGTGACAAAATCACGGAAACCTCTGAGGCATCGCCGCTAAGAAAAATCCTAGCTGTTTGCAACAAAAAAAAAACGGTTAGCTACTGAACAACCTCAAGTGATGAATCATTCAACCTGCTACTGGACACCCACTTTCCAGGTAGCTCCCAATTTGCGGCCAGTAGCAGCCCAAAGAGGCCTACTGCAACCGTGACCAAAATTCATGGTCTGATCATAAGAGCCACACTGCTCTGGGCGCTGCATAGCTTCAAACCATACAAGTTTGCTGGTCCGCACGGTATAATACGAGTACCTGGTGGGATACAAAGGTCCTCAGATATTATACTGCCTACGCTAGAGTATATAATGAGGAGCTGTGTAGAACTTATCCACATTCCACTGTCATTGAGAGAACTTAATGTAGTATTCATTCCCAAAGCCGGAAAATGTTCTCATGTTGTCCCAAAGACCTCAGACCTATTAGTCTATCATCTTTCCTTCTGAAAACTCTAGAACGACTGATTGATATCCATATTCGAGCTAAAATTGATCCAAGATTTCTGTCAATGGCTCAACATGCCTACTGTAAAGGAAAGTCGGTGGAAACGGCTTTGCATTTACTGACTAGCCACATCGAACAATCCCTACAATATAAAGAGCACACAATGGTTACTTTCCTGGACATAGAGGGTATACTTGGAAACGTGTGGTAGCAGGGTGATTGGCTATGCGGATGACGTTGCTATAGCCTTCTCAGCTAAGCATATCAATACCATTAAAGAACTCTTTCAAGTAAATCTCAATAGATTAACCCGTTGGGCAGATCGCTGTCGATTGGGAATAAACCCCCCTAAAGGTGAAGATCACCTCTTTTCCAGGAAAAACAAAATTCCAATTATAAACCCTCCTCAATAATCGATACCAGTTTAGTCTTTTCCGATACAGCAAAATATCTGGGTCTCATTTTTGACTAAACTCGAAACCTTACATTCAAGAAAGAGTCAATAAAGCTACAATAGACTTATTCTCTTGCAAAAAAGCTATTGGGAATAAATGGGGCCTTCAACCTCGCATAACCCACTGGCCATACATCTCGGTCATAAGACCGATACTTACTTACGGGGTGGTAGTCTAGTAGACGGCCTTAGAAAATGCAGTCAACTGCATTAAACTGGGCAGAGTCTACCCCCTCTGCGGCATTAGACATTCTGTTTCATTTGACACCAATCGATATTTTCAGCAGGCAAGTAGTTGCGAGAGCAGCTATTCGCCTTAAAGCGACTAAACAGTGAACAAATAATTCATTTGGCCACGCCAACATTCTTAATAGATTAGGAATCCGCACTGAGAACATCGATTACACCATACCTGAACATTGGTTTGTCAAAAACTTCCATGCAAGCTTCCCCTCTAGATCTTACTGGGAGGAAGATGCTTTCATGAAGGACAAGTCAATTCATCTCTACACAGATGGATCTAAACCCGTAGCGTAGTGGATGGCGGTGTTTTCTCAGATAAGCTAAATCTGAGCCTTTCTTCCCGTCTTCCACATCTCTGTAGAGTGTTCCAGGCGGAAATTTTAGCGATTAAAGAAGCTCTGTCCTTTGCAGATCTGCAAAGGATATCCGCATCTTTTCGGATAGTCAGGCCGCTATCAAGTCCCTGAACTCGGTCTAATTATACGAGTATTCTAAAATCGCCCTTGAATGCCGATCATCTCTCATGGAGATGGCAGAGCAGTTTAATATTCACCTTTGTTGGGTGCGGGGCCACAAAGACATTCCAGGGAACTGCAGAGCCGATGAACTCGCCAAAATTGGAACCACTCTACCTATTCTACCGGAAAAGAGTAGCATAGGTATACCTATCGCTACGTGCAAACTGACATTAAAGCTGGATGCCAATAAAAGAACAGACCTTAGGTGGACTATTGGACAAACATGTCTAGCGACCAAACAGATCTGGCCAAAGCTGGATCTGAATTGCTCTAAGTGTCTGATCCTTCTATATAGGAAAGATCTCAGACACTGCCTCATAGGCAAGCACGCAAGAAGGCTTGGCGCTTTAATAAATGATTTCTGTAAAAGCTGTATGGACGAACAAGAGGAGGAGACAATCCTCCACCTAATTTGTACATGTCCAGCTCTCCCTCAGAGAAGAAAGCTTCATTTAGGAGCTTTCTTCTACATTTAGGAGCTTTATTCTACAGCGACCTAAACAATCTAAAAAATATAGACGTAAACAGTCTCTTACGCTTCATCATAAGCTCAAACTCAAACAAAGCATTACAACGGGCCAATAGGCCTAAGTTGGTTGGTATTTCCAACAGCCATTCTTACCTACCTACCTAATGTCCTTCTTACTCTTGTCGCACTAATGTCAACATCATTGATTTGAACTGCAAAAACGCAAAATTGGTCTCTTGACCCCAGATACTTATAAAATCGAAGCTGTTTATGCAGATATTCTATCAGCTAGTAAAACAGAACTCAAAATTGAACTTATTCTCGTCAACTTTAGCTGCTGTGTTTGATCAGTAATGCTTTTGAAAATTTCAAAACAGCCATTTTTAAAAGGAAGCGAAATTTTCAATGAAACCGGTCGTTAATTTGAATGTTTTTGCGGTCTGCATGAAGCACCGTCTCACTCAGTAATTGTTGAATTGGTGCGGAAATTACAGGTCTCAGGACAAATAGGTGTACGTCCGTCGCACAAGTTCAACTGGAAATATTGCTTCTGTAGCTCAAAGTGTGGCCGACAATCTAGAATCTGTGGATAACTCTTTTCGATCGCGTTCGGCGAACAGATTCCGGAGGCCCGACCAACATACTAAAGCAACACCCTGCAAATTTAGGTGCTCACCCAGATCTTTCTATTCGGATAAGCCTGGCGGCTCTTTCTACGACATGTTCGGTAGATTGGGCTGGAACGATGGAGGGAGTACCGGAATGGTTCAGCCTGTTACAGTCAAACTGCATCAGAATAGGCGGGTGGTTTGTCCCATTGCTGTTTTGACGGTTTGCCAGGAAATCTTGACCTATTCGGTTTAGAAAAGGAACACTTTGAAGGACTATCGTCTGAGGGGCATTTAAAGAGGAGAAGAAGACGTGAGGCAAATGCATAGCGCAAAGAGACTACACTAAAAGTCCCAATCTTCCAGCGGCGACAAAGAATAGAAACAGATCGCCGGAAGTGATACCTATCAAGTTCTCGAAACTGAAAAAAAGGGAAAAGAGGAAGACATTTTCTGGCTCTTCATTTGTCGATAGATTTTTCCACGCACAATGCCCGGCTGAAACCAGTCCCTCAGTGAACAAAAGCTGCAATTCCATAAGGCCGTAGATTTGGTCAATGGAAGTTGATGGGATTAGATCCACTGCAAAAGTTGCAATTCTGGTGGTGAGAATTTCCATGTGTCAAAAAAACTGATCAGAAAAAGGAGACGAGACCCGCCTACCGGTTAAAAAGGACTTTCGGTGGAGGAGAAATCTGCGGAAAACCAACACGATACGCTTTAAGGAGGAGGTCGGCTTTCTCTAACACTGAACAAATCAAAATGTAAGGGTAGCTGTTCAGAACTTGAACGGCACCCTCACTAAGTGTTTTGAGCCATCGTGCCCAGCTAGAAAATGATGAACGCAGATCTACAGCGACTATGTAAGGATTGGGGGAAGACAAGAATATTTACAGACTGAAAAAAAAGAAAAGTAGAAGCTAATTCGGATTATGCGTCTCCTCAACATCGCAAATAAAACCATCTCTGTAGAAAGGTGTGAACGCCTAAGACCCTTCGTAAATAGTCTGACCGTCCATTATAGATAAAATTTTTACATTACGGGAAATCTTGGAAAAAACCCAGGAACCCTAAATCTATACACATCACCTGTTCAATGATTTCCTAATTTCATATGGCAGCATTTATAGAGATGAATTGTACAGAGCCATATTTATTTTTGGCATCCCTGTCAAGCTCACTCCACTATGCAGGATAGCGATGGAGAATGCGCGCTTTTCCGTCAATATGAGAAACGGATTTACGCGAGTCTTTGCACTGTCATGTAATTTTTTAAACATTGTTCTTGAATGAAATGTCTGAAACTCATGAGTCAACTCCAGAGGCACCATCTTTCAAAAGTCTGTGCAGGTACTCCCATATGCAGGCAACATTGACATAATGCGATGAACACAGCGAGCTGACAATGGAGACTTTGTGACTAATGAAGCAGAAGCGGCGGCAAACGAAGGAAAAACAAAGTATACGCTGTAAACAATGAGGGACACAAAACATTGACGCTAAGTATAAAATGTCTCGAAATGTTTCGATAGGCAGCTACAACTTTGACATAGTAAGAGACTTCCTCTACCTGGGCTACGCTGACAACTTCGGCAACGACACCAGCGCGGAAGTCATGCTAATCGCTGCCTCTTTGAGCTTAGAAGGCAATTGAGTAGTAAAGCCCTCTTTCGAGCGGTCAAAAATACTTTAAACAAAACCCTTATTACAGCAGTCCGGCGTTGTGCCGCAGAAGCATGGACACTGACGAAAGCAGACAAAAATGCCTTCAAGCGTTTCGAGAGAAAAGTTCTTCCGGTTATTTTCGGTCCCGTTTGTATTAATCGCGAGCAATGCACACATCCTCAAAAAAATCTCGGATAGCACGGCTTAGATGGCTAGTTCATATCGAGAGCATGGATAAAACCGTACCAGCATGGAAAATATTCGACTCCAACCCAAAGGGACACTTCATCTTAGGTGGCGCACACAAGTGGAAAAGAACCTCATCCAACTTCGTTGTGGAAAATCTTCTGAAGACCGCGTTAGCTCGAGAAGCATGTTAACTTAAGCCGTGGTCCACCCCGAACTGTATCGCCATTTAAGTAAGTAAGTTAGTAAGAAGCTAATTCGGATTTCGACGAGTGATTCTTGCGCGCTTGCGAAAAGATCGAAGCACTTAAACTGGCCTAGCTGGTCCAAGTCATCAAACGGAGAAATTTATGCAGCCTGGAAATATTCAGACTTGATGGCATCTTGACTAATTTGAAAGGTAATCTTATAAGAACCAGCCCACAAGCACACGCCGCGCCGTAGGTAATATCTGTCGTCAGTTGTGGTATGATGTAAGGTCGTCAAGCACGCTGTCGCTTCCTCTGATGGTTCTTTTGATTGCTTCTAGCCGCTAAGCACCGATTGCATATGTCCAATTATACTACATAAAGGTGTAGACCAGCTGACGCTACCATACATACTGAAACCCTGGTGAACAGTAAGAGTAGACCTTCTATCGAAAATTGGAAAATATGGCTACACGCTCTCCCAGAGTCTGAGAATCTAAGGGCATAAGTCGAAAATTCTGCGAGACTTCATATTCAAACCTGGCAGACAGGATTGAAAGCGGACTGGACAAGAAGTGCTTTCAACAATGCAACTTCTGACGGCAAGCCTACCTCGGCTAAATGAATGGGACTCTAACTGCAGATGCTGTTTGTAGATATGTGATGACGGGGGTAAATAGGGTTTGCTCGCAAGGTGGCGTTGGCCCACTCACTGCTTAACTCTTCCAATAGCTTTGCCTAGCTGTTGGGTCTGATTCATCGCCTTAAGGCAAACATCCCTTTCTCCGAACAAATTAAGTATTTGCATGTTTATCTGGATGGCAAACTTCTTTGGGCTAAACGTGGAAACAGTGAATTCTTCACCACGTCTCTAAGAGGCCAGCAGGATGCTTACTAGCGTCGTTACGGGGCGCTACGCGGATAAGTGTGCTGGGAATATGTGACACAACATCATGTGACTCTTGCTGTTAAAGTGATGGCAGCACCGCGGAGCACTACCTTTATGACTTTCCGGCCTACGCTCGCATCAGGCTTAAGGTACTCGGCTGTGGTGTTGTGGCTGCTGGTACTGTTAACACTGAAGCGCTTACTTGTCTTTCTTTGAGAGACTAGTTCAGTGGACTAGTACAGATGTGATCAGTTCCGAAAAAAAAGAAGAAATTCAATAAATGAACAATTGTTTTGGTGATACGTACTTAATTTACCAGGTCGGCAGATCGACTGGATTACCCAAAATCTTTTTTCTCCTGATATTTGAGTGTGTGCGGGTAAGCTACAGATACAAACATGAATTGTTTAGTTATTCAGTCGATAAATTACAAAGGAATTGGCGAAGGAAATCGTTTTGAGTTGATCTAGTCTTGTTAATTTTTTTAGTATGCAACAATTTTCAAACTATAATAGTAATTTTCAATTGCACTACAGCCGACTTATGGTGTTGCAAGACACCTTAAACCGATGCACGCATCCCCTTTTTACATACTCACCTTAGTTATGGGCTGTGTAGCCCTGTTAACAACCGCATTGAAATGAATCCTTTGCCAGAAACATTAACCCCCGTTCGCCTATATAATTATTCCGTTTATGCTGCACACACAATCATTCTCTCAATTTTCATGCAAACACATCCTACCCAAACATCATGCGAACATGATCCTGTTCCTCATTATGCAAATAAAATTGTGCAAAACTTTCTATTAACACATTTGTGGTGCAACAGCAATATTACATGTCACCGGATGGTTAAATGCAATACAACATCATTACTCGTCGGTGAAGAAGAAAATCACCCACTTTCCGACCTCGGCTTCCTATCCGAATTCCTGTCCCAAACCCGGTTCGTTTTAGAGCACACACGTGGAAGGATTCTTCACTTAAATTATGTACACATTGTAGCAACAACATATTCCCGGTATAATGGCTTCATAAATTCACCCCTGGTGTGAACCCTGTGACATAGTTAAGTAAGTGATACTGGCTGCTGCATCACACCACACACTTAAGCTCTTTCACTTCCGAACGTCCTCTTACGTCCTAACGCCTACTCATGGAATTTTGACGTTTTTAGCCAGTGAACACAAACTCCCATCCCATTTTGCAACGTCACTCCCAGAGCGAGTCCTTTCTGTGTTATTGTTGTCATCTTCAGAAGCAAAATATAAATAATATGCAAAATACTTTCATCAAACTGTCGGTCTGAAAGGTAGGGGGGTGTGGGAAACACCTCATGTGGTACAACATAAATCACTACGTAATGGGATTCTCCTTAGAGTTTTTTTTTTTCGTGTTGATGGATTCTGATTCATCTCGGTTTGCTCTGTCTCCGAGGTAACTTCCTCTGAGAAGCTGCAAAGATTTACTTCGACCTTGCTGAGTGGGATGGAGTTGCTGTCGGTATGGTTTTGTTTATGGAACTGGTATTTTCCATTCGTCTCTCGAAATCAAGAACGGGTGTCCTGTTACTGTCTTGTCCTGTCGGGCCAATATGTTCCCTTCGGTACACGTGTGCATGGCATTTTTGATAATCGTATCACGGAGGGTCATTGTGTTTAAATGGAATTAATTCTACGAGTATTTCATTTCGAACCCAACAGCCAGGGAACTACACATACGGATACATATCACATGTCCTGATATAAGGTAAGCAGTTGTCCTGCCCGGCGGACAACGACTTTTAGAGATTTGAAATTTTCTTAAAATTGGTTCATGAATATTTAGAGAGGTGGCTTTCGGTTGTCGGCTAGCTTATGGGGCTACGATCTGCATGTTTGGTTAGATGCACAAGCACGCCAACATTTACTTGAATCTCGAGTGCAATGTTAAGAGGACTTTTTCTTTTGCTCCAAGAGTGAATAACCACACCAGAGTTATACAAGTCATTCAGGCCGGAGGGTTCAGTTTGATTTGTTTTTTTATTTTTTGTTTTAATTAATTCAACTATGATGGAGCAGTCTTCAACTAGGGTGATGTTCTTTGGAAAACTGTTCGTCTAGTATTCTATTTAGGTTTGAAAGATTAGGAATGTCTTTCTTAAGTTGGCTGTGGCAAATCAATATGTGTTGATCCTTTTGGACTATCGTTTCACAGTGACAACGCTTTCCATCTGTGGAATGGAGATCGTGGCGGATAGTCAAGCAGAAACTTGGAAACGATGCTCATATGAGGGGACGGCAATTAAAGCTCCACAAAATATTGAAAGAGTTCTTGCAATGGGCAATATTTCGGCTAAATAGGGCTCACAACCCTCAGATAATGAAGAATTCACTGTTAATGACCCTACAAAACGATTGAAGGATAACGATCTTTCGATCTGCACGTAGAGGCTTCGAAGAGAATAGGGAACACTGTGATATCAACTATTTTTGTTTTTAAATTTGGCTGATGCCTACATTTATTTGGCTAAGTCCAACTTAAAAACTAGGACTAAAAACTGATGGAAGAGATCCGATTTGAGACGAGGAGGGCTTGAAATAAAAAACGGAGAGGTTTGAGTTGACCTTTCGGAGCATACGGGAGATGGGTTCGTTGGAGCAATAAGAGGTGCGGTGAACCGGTAGATAGAAAAGACGTAGATTATGTGGGTTGTTGTTGAAGGATATATTGTTGGAAAGGGATGCGCAGTCGATGGAAATTGAGTGCAGTCGATGAATTAAAAGAATGATAGAAATATTCGTACGTTCTTCTAACGAATTCATATTGATAAGTTCGAGGGGTTTGTTGCGGTAAAGTTTCACCCAAACATTTTGGGCCTCTTGTCCTTGCAAGTCCCTTAGGTCCCTCTTTTCGTTAAGTTGGAACACCGACGTCTGGCGGAGGTGGAGGGTAGCCATGGTCCCATCAGCCAGTGGCACACCAAGCCCAGACCTCGGAAAACAACCCACATAGGTTTTACGGGCAGTTTTTCCTGCAGAGGAGAACGAGGAGGTTCGGTCGGTGAAGCCCTAAGGACAGTAGGAAGACTCACGAAGAACCCGGAACCCCAGGAGTTACATGTGCTTTCACCAAAAATAAAAATAAAATGCAACACGTTCAACAAAATCTGTCTTTATTCCACAAATTCAAAATTGGAAAAAGAAGATAAGAAGTTTAAACATGCTTAATGAGAAAGAAAAAGGGAAGTCAAGAGCATCTATGTTAATGTATGTACATATGTATGCCCATACGCATTATTCACCAACTCTTTGTTAGTGTTTATTTGGTTAACCCCAGAGTTTGTGCAAAGAGTAATCTTTGTCCGAAGCGATCAGAGAGCAGCGTTCGCAACGTGTTCAGTGATATTGCCATATACCATATTCTATGCATAAGCGGATATTGTTATACATACATATATGTATATGTATACACAATTTTAATGTCGTACTTGAGGCACTGCTCATAGATTTCCTTGGTAGCGTCATCCATTGAGACATACGCGCTGATGTTGGTGAATTTAACTCTAATACCGGCCATCAATTGCATGGTGGAGAGCGCTCCGCTCTTCCCTTAACGGGAGTTGATAAAGGCAACAATTCTCTTGCCGGTGCCGTGGCGAAAGCCATGAAAAGGAGGTAGTTAACCTCTACTCTACCTCTACCTCTAAACCCTCCTAATTTAACGAAAAAAAAAGTGCCGTTTTAACAGATGAAAAAGATAAAACATCACAACAACGCAAAACACAATCAGATGATGCGCTGACCTACATCTCAGATGAGGTCCAGTATGAGGGGGGCAGTAGCAAATTTGCCTCTGTAGCGACATCTGAGTCGGAAGATGAAGATGAGGAAATAAACAACATTAACAGCAGCATACAGAAGCTGACAGAAAAAGTACTTCCTATTAAGCAAAACCAAATTGTACGTAGGCAGAGGGAGCAATTGTTGTTGAGCTCCCAACAACAAAAGCAACAAGAGCAGAAACAACAACTGCAACAGCAACAAAACCAGCAGCAGCAGAAACAACAGCAGCTGCAGAAACAACAGCAGCAGCAGAAACAGCAACAGCCGCAAAAAAAACAACAGCTGAAAACGCAGCAGCTAAAAAAATAACAGCAACAGCAACAACAACAGCAGCAACAACAGCAGCAGCAGCAACAACAACAACAACAACAGCAGCAGCAGAAGAAGGAGGAGAAGGTGCCTCCTATTAACACCTATAAATTAGAGGTAAGTGCAACCAAGGACCTGTGTAGGCTGGTCATTGGTAATAATTTCAATACTAAGCGATTGGGGAACGATCGCCATACCATCCACTGTATTACAGTGGAGGGCTACGCGAAAGTGAAAGAGCTCCTAACAGAAACGACGACGGAGCACTACTCATTCACACCGAAGTGTGAAAAGCGGCAATCGATGCTGCTGAAGGGGTTGGAACCGTCTTCTGATCCTGAGGAGATCCTAGCACTGCTCAAAGAGAAGGAGTGCGAAGGACTGAAGTTTGTGGGGGTAAAGCCATTTACCACAGCTAGAGCCAGGCGGGAGAAACGGAGTCTGCCGTTCTTCTTGGTGCAGCTCAGTCCCGAAAGACGTCTGGAAAGTCTAAGGAGAATCAATGTCCTAGACTACCAGGTGATTCCCTGGGAAAAATTAAAAAGGAGCGAAGGCGTTATACAATGCGTTCGCTGCCAGAGGTTCGGTTCGATGCGTGAAGTGCGCAAAGAACCACAGCTCCGAGGAGTGTACTCTGGGTATTAACGGAGCATCCGATAGATCGCAGCTCTCGTGCGTGTTATGTGGGAACGTGGGACATACCGCAAACTATCAGGGTTGTCCTAAGTTCGCTGACATTAAGAAAGCAAAACTGGATCGGCAGCAGAAGGTGGAGGTCAAACGTTCACCTGTTAGGTTGCAAGCACCAGCCGTCACGTCCCAAATTTCCTACGCCCAAATGGCGTCAGGTAGGTGGGCTACGGTACAGCATGCGACTGTTGCTTCTCAGGCGCCAATGCCGAGAACAACGGAAGCTGCACCTAACATGCTGGCCATCTTGCTCGCAATCCAAGGGCAGATGGCTCAGCTGCAAAAGCAGATACAAGAACAGGCCAAGCGGGTGGACCAGATCTATGCGCTGCTGCCGGGCATAACGCAACACATGTCGTAATGGGTACGCACATGGTGGAGCAAACTTTGAAGGTCCTTGCGGTGAATGTTAATTCACCGATTATGATTGAACGAAGAGCCGCAATGTTTAAGTTGCTACAAGACCAAACTCCTGATGTGCTTTTCGCCAGCGAAACCAAGTTTACATCCCGCTCCGCAGTGTAAAGCGGCTGTACTTGGCCTCTATTTATGCACCTGAGGCTTCACAATCCACCCTATTCATTACAGAGCTCGACACGCTTTTTCGACTTCTGAGGCTGGAATCGGGGGAGAATTATTTTAGATTTCAACGCTAGACACAGAGATTGGGGAAATAATTTGCCAAATACTAGAGGGAACCTACTACTCGATTGGTGGGATCAGCACGATGTCATGTACAGACTCGGTCTTAAAGCGACGGATAATCCGTCGTTTCCCAGAGGCGGGTCTTATTTGGATCTACTGCTGTACGACGAACGTATACGACTGACAGGTATGAATTTACAAACGCTAAACTGTCTGCGCACATTCGTGTATGACAGTGACCATTGCGGTTTTAGCACCGAAATTACAGTTCCCAACGAAATTGCGGAATTGGAGGAGTTTGTCCAAAGATATTCTTACAACTACAGTAAGACTCGATGGACACGCTTCTCCGCAACCTTGACAAGAGCACTCTCCTCGAACAACCCACCGTCCAATAGGAATTTGTCAAACGAGGAGATCGACAATTACCTAATAAAAATGGACGAGACAATTAAACAAACTATGGACACTACAATACCGCGGTATCGACGTACGACTAACGAAGACCTGTTCCGCAATCCTACTGTTGACGCACTGCACAGACAGACAAGTAGACTTCTGACAAGACTTAAAAACTTGTATAGACAGTTAACTGACAGACAAGACCCGGAGATTAGGACACTGAAGTCGTCGATTAAAAATATCCAAACGCTAATAAAAGAAAATTACAGAATTTCTGTAAGTTTGTACTGGAACAACAAGGTTCGGGCTGTAAACACCAGCAACCCGAATATGTTTCCACAAATAAATAAACTATTTCGGAGTAAAAATCAAAACGACCTTCAGTGCCTTAAAATAGCCCGGACAACAGACGAATGCTTACTGACAATAGCAGGTATTGATCCAAATGAGGCCGCTGATGATGACGACTTTTTTGTGATCGAAGATCCACAGGAGAAGGTTGATGCCATAGGGGCCACTTTCCAGGAAGTATACAAGGCCACTGATACCATTGGCCCTAATTACGACCTGGACAATCGCGTCTTGGTGCACGACTTCTGCATTCGAAATGAAATAGGGAACTGGCGATCCGAGGGCTCTGGTTTCATCCGGTTTAGCGACGAAAATATGGCAAATAATGTCATTTCCAGAGAGGGTGACCTACCACCGTTAATTTCGAGGGAGGAACTCCATGAGATCTTCGACACAATCAGAGTTAAGAAATCAGTGGGGACCGATGGTATTCCGAATATCGTGCTTCGACATCTTCCTCTAGAAGCGGTGGACATTTACACCACCCTGTTTAATAATGCAATGAATAATGCACAAAACGGCGGTGGTTCAACCTATCCCCAAAAAGGGAAAGGATATATCCAATCCGGCAAATCTCCGGTCGATAAGTCTCCTTCCGAATATCAGTAAGGTTTTTGAAAAAGTAATCAATAGAGCTCTGTCTAGGTGGGTTGAGGACAAACATATACGAGTAGTTCCGGATAATCAATTCGGTTTTAAGGCGGGACATCATATCTCACATGCCGCGTCTAAACTGGTTTCCGATATCCAATGGAATAAAGGCAAAAAACAATGTACTGGTGCCTGCCTTGTTGACTTAGGCAAGGCCTTCGATACCGGAATGTTAGAGAGTCTTTTCTATAAGTTGACTAGGCTGAGGATCAGTAAAACTCTCTTGTACATTCTTTATAATATGCTAACTAACAGACAGTTCATCGTGAAAAATGGCGATGTGACTTCTGTCACATTTGGTAGCGTACAGAACAGGTCAAAAAATTGAGGTTATTAATACTCTCATACAGCGTGACTTCGAAAAGATAAGACGATTTTGCGATGACTGGAAGTTGAAAATCAACTTTCAGAAGTCGGAAACCATTCTCTTTAGGACGCCGTTGTCTGGAGCCTCTAGGGATATCAGAAAAAATTGGCGAAAGTTCTCTATCATTGGACAACACGGACAGCCTCTTGCCTGTCGAAATGTAGTCAGATACCTTGGGATCTGGCTAGTTCAGTTTCTGTATTTTGGCAAAAATGTAGATGCTGCTCTGGCCAGAGCTAAAGGTGCTTTTGCCCTTACAAAGAGGCTGTTTCATATCAACCAACTCGATGCGGGGGTAAAGGGAATCTGCTACATGGCACTTATCAGGCCCATGCTGGTATTTGGTTGTCCCGTGTGGTTCAATGTACGAGCAAGCTTAATGGAAAAGATTCGGGTGTTTGAGAGGGCTTGCCTTAGGGCTTGTCTTCGCTTGTACAGAACACCAGAGTCGGAGTACAAGAAATTTTATCCTAATGAGGTCCTTTAAAACAGGGCGAACCTAATACGAGTGGACAACTTCGTAATTAAGCTGACTCGAAGGCACATTGCAAGAGCAATGACCTCGACGAATAACCTGATATCTGGGGCTTACTACCCCAATTACCTTTACCACGAGAGTGTGCGCTCTGACGGCTTCGTTCCACCGGAAGCATTCCTCTACCTAGATTAGATAGGGTTGATCCAGGATAGATCAGCTGTGCCGTTAATCTTCCATGTCGCTCGGACAGCTGGGGACAGGCTACTCAACTACAATAGAGACGTCGCACATGGCAGTGTGGATCGTCTCAGGTTCAGTAGGGCGGTGGGGAATCGCGATAAGAGGGATGTCGTTCAGCAGCACCAGCATTTCTGGTGGTTGAATGATGGAGAAGATGATTCGTCGTCGTTTCCGTTAATTACGGACCAGCCTCACTAATGAGGCAGAGCTGACCAATCCGTTTTCTCTGTGAATAGCGATGGCCAGCTTGCATAGGTTTAGGTTAGCATTTAAGAAACATATACATATATCAGTGTATACAAAGGTGTATACTGATATATGTATATGATTGTGTATAACGTCTATGTGTTTATATGTGTATTGTACATTTAGTTTAGGTAGGCTAAGGTTTATTTTAAGTTAGATACTTAGTTTTTATAAAAAATAAAAAAATGACCATATGATAAGTTTTTGTAAACAAATTTTTTCTTAGCCCTAAGTATACAAAACATTTCTAAATAAAATGTAAATGAAGTCGAAAGACATAGATATAAGTATTCAGAGTAGCTTAGAGTGCCTGTGTGGGGCCAGTAAGTTAGCATAAGATTGTTAAGTAATTGTAAGCTAGCATTTAAGCATTTTTATGTAAGAATTAGTTATTAAGAAAATAAAATGCATTGAAAACTAAACTAAACTAACCGGCCATCAATTGCTCCATCATTTCTAAGTCGACCTATTCATATGGATCGATACTGGTATTGCTCATGGTATTTTTATCAAATGGCTTCTTCTTAAGACTTCCGAAACGCATGTTACAGCCGATCAGGTCAACAAGATATGTAACCACCTCTTACCATAAATTTTAATTTACGGTTACAGTCAGAGAACACTTGGGCACTCTGATAGATCAGTAGTAATATCTCACCCAGTTTGCTATCCCAACGTTGCAATTCACATAGACGAGCAAAAGCAATTCCTAGTGTTTAACTGTAGGTGCTTAGAAAAGCTTGATATCCGCTCATTTTTAAATTATAGTTATCCAGTCAGTAGCGGGGATGGTTTGCCGAAAAATGCGGACCAAAAGGGGCTCAAAATCTAGCCGAGGTTCAACGAAAGATATCCAATTATAATACTTAAATGGAGAAATAGCCGCAAATTCAAGACCCCACTAATGAGGTGATCCAAATTAGAGTGGCTTTTAGAATGGTTTTAGGGTCCGCATACTTAACATAGTCAACCCCATACAGTGACAATGCAGAATCTTCGGAGAAGAATAGGTGTAGTCATGCTCTTTACGTATTTCAAGAAACAAAGGAACAGAAGAACAAAGAATCAGTTTACCTATGCAGGCAGGAATACGGGGCGTTCTTAGCAGAAGTAGCGAAGAACAGCTGAAAGTGAATCGAGAATGCTCAGGGTTGAGCGCGTTACGTAAGGATATTAACGGCGCACAAGGATTTACTTTTAATTCTCATAAAGCCCTGCACAAATACGATTATTGAATTTTCTTGCTATTTTCGTGTACCTTGTCCAAGATGTATGTAATTATACCATTAACGCGGCAAGATAACGGCCCGAATTAATGATGGGCCTTTTGAAATTCTCGGACTTCTTTAACGCTGCTTTTGGGAACCTTAAGAAGGATTGACTGTCGGCACAGTGGCAGAGTGTTATGCTGTTTTCGTGTAAACCTTTTTTTCACTGTTGATAGCAGTTTGATCTCCCAGATCATCTGAATTTCCTCACGGCTGGCTTAGAATTTCCATTACTTAATAATTTTGTCAGTAATCCAATCCTGTAAAAAGCGAGATTGGAATGGGGTTCCCAACATTAGGCATGTTTATCGACTCTCGACATCGATATCGACACTCTCATGTCTCATTTGAGGGTGGGACACTTCAGTACACTTCACTATCTCTTCGTGCGTATGGCAATCATTTACCAAATTCATCCTTGCTTACCAATAAAACTATATTCTTTCGAGAAAAATATATTTATAATGTACTCAGCACTAAATATTCCTTCACATGATGATGTCCAAATATCTTCCAGGAATTTCAAATCTAAATCCCCACCCACAATCAACGAGTATTCAAAAATCGATTTCGCAATTTTCTCCTAGGGTCAGGGGTATCCGTACACCAAGTGCTTGGCCTTGTTCCTTCCCAGCCTAAGAAAACCACTTTGAGGAAGGCCAAAAAGGATATTAAATGCGGCTTAACTTAATAGTAGCGAACCACTTTTTTTTGAACAATTTTTACACATTTTGGTTACAAGTACGAGTAGAGTGTATCGTCTTCATCGTAATAGTAAAAAAATAAAGTGATACAAATAATATAAAAAGGGGCTTGGAGTGTGCATACATATATTCCTAGCCATAGCCACATGGCATATTGCAGGGGATACAGAAGCAGCATCTGTACGATGGCAAGGACGTTCTGTGTCGTAACATATCTTGGATACATTTTTTTTTAGTATTCCTACGGATACCCTTGATGGGATAATATCCTGGCTATTAAATTTCTTCATTTTTTTTTGTAAATATCCTTTGAACCTTAGTCCTCCTAAAAGGGTTAACCGACAGAGAGTTTAGACTTTATTGTGTGTCATAGTGTTTCTCTGCTTGTCATCAGGAGCCGTGTTGTATTCGTATTCATTGATACGCAACTGTTGTGTCTACAAATTATGAATCAATTCGTCCTCAGAGGAGATGCTAATGAATCTGAAAGTATCAGTCACTTAACGTGTTGTCCTAAATTTGAAAAAAAAAAAAAAAAAAAAGTCCATTCATCTCGCAGCCGTGCTTATGGATGTATGAATCAGGATACCATGGCAAATGTGGGTCGAAATAAAAGTTTTTTTTTGTTTTTCGTTTCGTTTGGAATGAATGGGTTAAACGGCATCCGAAATTCTAAGTCCTGGCATACTTGTATGTGTTGGTTTTGGGATTAAAATGAGGATGAAGAGATTGAATGTGAATATGAGGGTTGTTTTCTGTTTTGGGGGTGAGTTAGCACCTTCTGTTGGGTTTGTTTTTGTTCCACTGAATTAAAGGGCAGATTGATGGAGTGAGGACAGCATTTGAATGGGATGAATAGCAACGGCTGTAAAAATAAATTGACGTTGATTTTTCAAACAAACTTTGGTGATGTGCTGGGATTTGCTAATATTCAAGAGGAAAATTTTGCCGTTGAATGTACGAGTACGTCGTACCTGGGTATGTCAGTTTTGTTGAGCACATTAGTCTGTTCCAAATTAGAGAGGAAACTCAAGTGGTCAGAGGAGGATTAAGTTGGTGATCCTGTATTTAAATTTTAAAGCAGATAATGATTTTTTTTTCGGTAAAATTTAGAATTTAGATTATGGCATGTATTTAGCTCAGGATTTAAAAGGATTCGTTTAAAATTTGAGCGTATTATTAAGAGTACAAAAAATAAATGGAAAATTTGCCACTTCATTAAACATTAATAGCTGCAGGAAGGTGTTGAGGATTTATGATATGTAGGTATATGGCGGTGTTGAAGTTATATGGCAGACCACCGTTCGTGAAGCAACGTTGAAACAATTATGTCTCATTAAAAGCTATTTTAACAGCTTGTGGACATGAGTGGATGTTCCTTCTATTACTTTATCAGGGCTGTCCTACTTGAGACATCGTAAACATTTGCTTTAAAAACAGTAAACGCATGAAATGAAAAAGATTTGTTTTTCTATCGAAGCAGATAAGAAGCTTATTAATACCTAGAGAGATCAGGTCACCAAGATAGTTTTTTGTTAAAGCGGCACTAATAAGCCTCCTCGTATATACATACTCGTATACCGATACATATCCTTGAAAATGCAACAAACACCGTCTTACCCTTTTCTCTTCCACCTTAGTTGCGTCAGGGACCCGGAGATAAGTCTCAGTAAATTCAATCATCCAACTGCGTTCAAAAAATGTGTCGAATTATCGAACAGCTTGAGTCTTGCTCGCAAATGTTTCGTTCCACGCGATGTATCTTGACAAGTAGTGTACTCGTAAATAATTCTAAGGGTGTCGCCATCTACAATGGTGTACCTGGAGCCAAAATCACACCTCATTGCACTTAGGTCTGCATGGATTAATTGTAGTACCCGGCCAAGGGAATTTTGAGGGAATAGGAGTTATTGTAGATTTCGGTTGCTAATTCTGGTTTTAGCTTTAAGTCATGCGTTGGTTAACATTTAGTCCTTGAGTGGGTCTAAAACATCCTGTTGCATCCGCGAATCTGAAAATAGGTGTAAATGAAACAGTAAATAGCTTTGAGAGGTTATGAAAGTGACTTCTAATAGATTTTTGACTCATACTACTGAAGCTAGGACTGCGGGACAGAAAGTAGAGAGTCACCTCACGTGAGTCCAGGTCCCACAGCCTCTGCAGAGATCGTCGACTGTAAGACACGGCTGTATTGCATGCACCTCCAGAAGATTTTGACCTGTGAGGAATTCAACAAGCATACATAGTTCAGTTCAGCCTTTCTAGAGAATCTTACTTGTGTTGGATTTGCTGTGTCATTCTAGGATAATCACTTAGTATTTGGATTTCACCATAACGACAGCAGACAGCATTGTGTTTTGGATGCATTGATTTCCAATCTGTTGGTGGTACCCCATTTATTATAGTAATGCTGTTTATATCGGAACTTGATGAGCTTAGCATACGCTGGCGATCCCATTCTACAGTCGAAGAGCAGGGACCAGTGTCCGGGAACGAATATGAAAAGCAGAGAGTACTGTCGTCAGCAAAGGAATATATTGGATAAGAGGGAGCAGACAAGAGATCATTGATGAAAATTGAAAAGAGTGTCGGAGACAGAACGGAACCCTGGGGAACACCATCATCATATATTTTGTGAATATGAGACTTGAAATCATCAAAGACCACTTGAATTGAACGTTCCGAAAGGTAGTTTCTTATGCGTTGAAGAAGATAGCCGTCGGTCCCAAATGCACGCATTTTCGACAAAAAAGCCTGATGCCATACTTTGTCAAAGGCCTTAGAAATATCAAGTGCAACTATCTTGCTTTCGCCAAACTGATGTAGACTTTGGTTCCACTGTTCAGTGAGACAAATCACCAGTGGAGTTGTTGCTACGAAAACGAAGAAGGGGAGATATACTATCTGGACTAACCGGATTTAAGTATGTTGGGATATTTAAGTACTCTATACGAGTGCGAAAGTAGATTCAACCCATTAAAGATTGGACGCACTCAAGTGCAGGAGGGTACAAAGCACGATATGGGAGTGTTGATCTGGCCGCAAAATGTGAAGCGAGCAGATTGGCCTTGTCTAAAGAGCTAAAAAGTTGGAATGTCATTGTGAATGAGCGTTGGGATGGAGGATGAGGCAGAATTTCTGATGTTTTAGACAAACGACCAAAAGCTTTTACTACCTTCGGGACATTGTAATATATTTTTTCCTCAGTTTTTGGTCGTATTGGAATTTCACACGCGTTGAATGACGTTGCAGTCATTCCTGACTCGTTTAAACTCTTTTCGGTTTTCCTCTGTTGGGTTGGTCTTATAGGACCGAAAAAAACATTACTCTAACCATGGCAGCCTATTTATAGCTCAAATCGTACCACGTCTTTTCCTTTGGTTTGATACTCTCCATCCGATGAAGGATCCCATTCCAAAGAGAATAGTGTCTGTGATCATATCAGCAGCGGCATCCACGTCGTTATCGAGGAAACACAACGACCTGTTAAAGTTGCTAAAGAAGCTGTTAAGTCCGCTCCAATTGGCTTTCTCGTATTGCCATACGGTTCTTTTAGGAATCTTTTCTGTGATCCGACGAGCCTAGAGGGGACAGCACATCAACTGTGTACTTTTCAGGGTGAAAAGTTAAACATAAGTCCAAGGTGTTGGCCTCGTATTTGCACGGACTCAGTTACAAGCTGCGTTAAATTGTTTTCCGCAGAGAAGATCTCAACACACCGTCCTTTGGATGTTGTCTGTCCAGAATGTTGAAGCCACCCAGAATTGTATATATTGAAAACGACCGTGATAACGATTTCAATATAAGGATACAAGGATACAATACTTTGTACACAGTCAGACAGCGCATCAAATTCGTTAAAGGTCGAATTACTATTCAATTTGGGGCTTCTGTAAACAAAGCAATAGTGAATATTTTGCTTACGGAGATGGAATTATAACCACATGAAATCGAACTCCAGACTGGAACGTGAATGACATTGTGGTGGAGTTTGGTAAGTTACATTACTACGCATGTAAATGGTGAGACCGCCGTGAGAGAAGAATAATGGAACTAGTTCGTAGCCAGGTAGCTTCAGATCAGAGAGATCTGAAAGGTGTGGGCGGGGATCTGCCTGTGTTTCACTAAGTGCCAAAACAGCTGGTCTGTATTTACAGACGTGGACGTAAGCAGAAAATTAATTACTTTTTTGCCCGCGAATATTGGCTTTATCTATTCCAAATTCACGAGTCATTATAAAAAATAAACACCGACGATACTAAGCACAGCTGAGAAGTAAAGATCCATCAGGCAAACTTAGAAGTGAGAGTATTGAGCAGGGGAAAATAACAACAATCTTATGTATGTCCCGGCTAAAATGACCCAAGCTCAGAAGGATAATGAACGATAGATGAATTTGATTTCCTGAACCAACAGTATCGTCAGCATAACAGCAAGTCAATGAGTATTTTCGGGGCTATCCAGGGTATTTAAAAAA
Organism: Volucella bombylans; assembly: GCA_949129095.1. Classification (NCBI taxonomy): domain Eukaryota; kingdom Metazoa; phylum Arthropoda; class Insecta; order Diptera; family Syrphidae; genus Volucella; species Volucella bombylans. Next base: position 137,990,598 of record OX422141.1, on the reverse strand, counting down.
AAGAATAATGGCGGATGAACCTGTAATGGGCCAATAGAGCTCCGTTAACACCGAAGTGGGTTATCACAATATACGACCTCTTTTAGCTATGGGGTCGCAGAAAAGCCCTGGCCCTCTAGGATAGGGGTTCAACGCAGGCTATACTTCTTATCTACGTAAAAATTCTACCGGCTGTAAGCAAGCGATATGGTCGGATTAGGACGGATTTAATGTTGACGACAGCTTGGGGCAAGAATAGGACTACGACGTTCGGATCTCCACATAAAATGTTAAGACTTGGAATGGGCCAAGAGCGGAGAGCTTAAATCGTTATGAAGTAGATATAACCGCTATCCAGGAAGGGAAGTGGGATAGTCGGGACAAAACGAGATAAGAAACTGTGACATACTATATACATATTACGGTAACTGCTACAGAGACCAAGATCCCCGTCTATTTGAGAGAGGCAGACCAAGGTAAGAAATCTTTAACTTTCGGAACGTGAACGAATGCATTGCAGAATTTCACTCCGGTACAGGGCTTTATATGCCAACATTAGTTTGACATACTCTCACGTCCTATTTTTGGAAAAGATGATGTCATAAAAGAAAGAGAATCTCAAAATTCACATTTTTGATGACCTTGATGTCGTCTTTTTTTGGCTAAAAATGAAAATTTGTTTGTTGTGCTGAAAGGTATGAAGCAAGTCATACAGATTACGTACATGTATAATTTATACACTTTTATGTAGAGAGCCGTTTTTCGGGCGAGTGAGATATGTTTGAAATTCATTTTTTTTTTATAATAGCTTTGAACTTGATCACCGATTTCGATACAATACAGGAGTTTCCATTTAAATGTCGTCAATCACAACTTCATCGACGAAACTTCCAGTTGCCCTATCCTCCGCAGAAGGGATAATTGAGCACCAGTATAAATGAAATCCTGAAATGGGACTTTCTTAATTTCAATTTTCTTACTACCTATTTGAAACAGAAATTATGTTTGTCTCATTCGAATGAATCTTTTTTTGGATAAGCATTGGACATGCCCATTCCCATTGCATCTAAAGCATTTAGTTTCCTCTTTACACACCGTCCGTCGATGCTCCGTGGATCTACAGCTAAAAACATGAAATGCCTGATTGTCATTGTGATGTTCGCTGATCGGCGTGCTGCTTCTACTGCGAAAACTACTGCTGCCCATATTGTCACCATTGCCACCACAACAAGTGCTCGAGCTCCTTTCTTTTTATACCTTTTCATAAAGATCATACTTATCATTGAGATTCGAAATACTTTTTGTATAGTAGCGTATCGCCTACGATACACCATATTAGGGACTTTTCATCAACTTCTATTAGTTGCCCTAATTCCTTCATTTTATACACCTCTTCGGCTTTGCAATTTATTGTAAATTTCCGCTTTACAAATTGTTGAACCGCCACAATATGTGGGAAATGAAACAGTTCGGCTTAAATTGACTCGTTGACAACTTTCAGACGTGCTGTCTAATGTACCAGTCACCCAGAGAGAAAAGAACGTCCGTAATACTCGAGGGCCTATGTGGGTTATTTTCTGAGATTTGAGGTGGATAGACCACTGGACGATGAGATTAGTGTTTTTTTTTTATAATTTCCGCAACCCCCTCGGACGGAAAGATAGAAGGACGAGAAAGGAAAACATTGTTGTGATGTAGTTGTTTGAAACTCAGGTACCTATATTTGGTTTCGATATTAGCTCTCCGGGGGTGGGAGTCCGAATAGGACGGAGAGTTTTTTTTTCACTCGGCATGATTTGGAGGTTATCAATTTTCACGCTTGAAACTCTACAACTCTACACCACGGTCACATATCAGCCATAGCGGACATATGCGCGCCACGGCTATCTCGAATGAAGCGCAATCGTGAAGTTCAATATTCGACAATTTTATCGAGCAACTGCGGCCGTATATCAGCAATAACACGGCGAATGTTGACTTCCAAATCGTCCAACGTCTTTGATTTATCGGCATAGACTAGCGACTTCACATCAGCCCCAAAGAAAGTAATCTGAAGGTGTGAGATCAAAGGATTGTGAAATTATGCACTCAGCAAATGTTTACCGCAATAAATTGATGGTGTCACGCGCCGTGTAGCATGTTGCGTCATCATGTTGAAACCAAAGCTCTGTCACGTTAATGCTATTCAACTGAGGAACGAAGAAGTCAGAACTGATATCAGTTCTGCGACATTATTGCATTATCCCAAGTGCTGACTGTCTCTTTGATTAGTTTTGGCTGACCTCAATCTTTCGCGTTCAATAACTGCTGCTTTGCCACTTCTCGGTTCCGCATATATTTAGTGCATTACCCCAAGTGTTGACCAATTTTCCGATTTTGCTGAATTTCCACTCGCAGTGCATAATAGTGCGTAAAGTTCATTGTTTACCTTTTCGTTTACATTTGATAAAATTTCCATGTCTTGCGGAATCAATAACTGCCCAATCTTTGATGTCAATGCTGACTTTGTTACTTGTAAGGGCATCTGTGGAAAATCATTCCATGCAATTTGTGTCGGATTAAATAAAACGAATACGTTATTCATCAAAGAGTTCTCTGACAACCTCCTATTCTTCTGTGATGAGTGCAAGATCATCTCGCTTTCGCACGTGTTGCTTGCTATAAAGTGCCTCAGTGACTCTAATGACTCATTCCAAAAAAAACTCTCACAAATATAATCCCGACGAATCAGTCAAATTTAGAAAGTAGTGTCAGTTATGTTGATGAATTATGCAACTCGGTTCTCACTCACCAACATTGATAAATCATCTGCAAGTCTTGTCGAGATGAGTACTGCAATCAATGATCTCAAAGCAGTTTGTTCCGCCCAAAACATCTCTAACCTTATATTGTGCGAATCGATAAACAACCTGCGTGAAGATCTTGAGACTCATTTTCAATCTACCTCAAAGAAACTGTGGCGTGAATCCATTTAAATGCGTGCAAAAATGAACTCAGTACGTCACTTTTCTAGCAACATGTTGCTTAGAATAAGCAAAGGCGTTGACATGTAAACGCAGACTTTATTTATACCAACCAAGCTAAATTTTTAGTACAAAGTATGGAGTATTTAAGCCAAAACCTGTGTGTTTGCGGTCTTTTCAAATTCAGTGCAAGTCTTACCACCACAGATCGAGCACAACATCGTAAGTGTTAGATTGAGAGTGCTTCTCCATTTTTTTTTCTAAAACATATTTTTTTAGAAATACAATAATTCCACACTTCGGATTTCGTATCACAGATGGAAAGTGATAAGAAAAAAAAATCTAAATCTGTGGTAAAGAACTCAACCAGGTAAAACTGTGAATCCCCTTCATTAATCACAAAATTAATAAGATTTCTTTATTTCTATAGAAAACTGCGGATAGCCATTGGTAAAGATTAGATGATACGGTACATTTGTGTCACATCAGGATACAGTTACCTAGCGGCCGTAACTAACGGAACAGATAGCCCATACTTTACCAAGGCATCCGCAGACTTTCAGTGACCTAGTGGTTTTTTTTTACAACCGACATGTAAACTAAAAAACAGAAAAAAACGTACCTAACCTTACACATCGCATCGACAGTATGAGACATACATATATACAGAGTTACATACATCGAGACTGAAAAAAATAATGCTACACAATATTCAAACTTCATATCAGAAAAGAAAAAAAAAACAAGTTCAGCTGTAAAAACCATACATATGTATGTGCACTCAGATGTCATAATATAAAAATTCACCTGCATCAAATGATTGAACCAAAAAAAAACAATTCAGTGTATCCATAGTGCAAATATCTCCTATATTGTTCCCTTGTATTAATGATTACGATACAATCGATTCATAAACTGTCAGCTATGTAAATTTAATTTTTCAATTCGTATAACCTTTTTATGTCATCTATTCACGTGTCGTGTGTAAAGCTTAATTTAAATTAACCTAACCTAGAATAACTTGCCAGAAAAACCTACTGTAATAAATATATGTATACATTATTCAACTTATCTACTTCTACTTACTTTGAATTAACTAACAAAATTACAAAATAAATTACAAAATTAACTAAAATTACACCAGAAATAATAATTAACAAAACAAAATATAAGGAAGACCTATAAAATAGCTTAACGTAAAATTATCCTATTGTGTTTAATCGTAAGGCCCAAGAATAGATTTAAATTTTAAGTAACTAACTATTTAATCAACCAATGAAAGCAGAAAGCAGGGATTTGTGCACAAATTTCGACGCTGCAATTAACATCCAGATTAAAAACCGTGAGTACCAATTTGATTTACAAAAATGCGTTCTTTGGCTTTAAACAACAAAACAATGTATATGTATATATAACTTGTAACTTACTTATATCTTATATTCTACTTATGTATATACCTATATCTAAATTATTACCTACATTCATTTGTTCTATATATTCTGACTTCCGTATTAATCAACCTTATTTATACTCGTAACATGTACAAACATACATGTACATACTCGTACCTATCAAATTAAGCGAATAGTATGTATTTTTACCAAGCTGATCTGAAATCTCATATGAATTACATTATTTGAAATACAGTGCTTAAAGTTTAAATGTAATCATGCATTAATATTTCTTTTTTTGTTGAAACGTGCAATATGATTTGTGCTCAAGAAGAAGGAGAATCTCTTGGTGTTATCTTGCGAGATCCCAAGCTGAAAACGACAGATCGTTCTTACCGACCTAGCCTGCAGGCCAGATTTCTCCTCATGTCAATATATCGACGACATAGTAAAGACAAGATAGTCTACATACTGCCTTAACATTTTCACTCCTCTCAAGTTTTAAACCACATTTCGCAATAGCCTGATTACGCACATTCAAAACGTGCGATATGGTTCCTTTGGTATGCAAGGAACTAAGACCCCTTTCTATCTTTTCCCTTCGCCTTTCAAAGGTGAGAATATGTACACTTCTTGGCATGATTTTTTTTGTAGGCCAGTAAACAAGCAGCAAGTACCCCCCCTCCGACGAGCTAATTGCCGTGCATCCGCAAGCATGCCAACCGCTGCTTTCAAGTGAGAACTCTTTCACCTTATCTCACCCTGGCGGGTTACTACTAATAACTATCTAGGTAACCATTTCATAAACTACTACAAAACAACCAATTGATCCAATGCTCGAGTAATCTTTAACAAAATCAACGGTGTTGTTGACGATCTAACTGCCGCACAATCAACCATTTTCGATATCGAGAATCATATCGAAAACGGTAAGCAGCAAAATTGACAATTTACCAATCCATACACAACACCACCAGAATGTTCACTACAATACATCAATTGTGGCTGAATTACTGGAAACCGAAGTCGACCGACTTTTACCACCACCTCCTCGTCCACCACGGTTAATTAAATCTACAAATTCTCCCGCTGCCCCTTCAATCCAGGAGACCGAAACTGTTTCACTGTCCACTCTCCCGTCGCTGTCCCACGCAAGCTCATCAAACATTTTGGTACAACATGGATACCTTCCGAACGGAGGCGTAGACTGGATAAAATTGAAACCGATATGAGTACATTTTTCATCAAAGGCACCCCCGTAAACGCTGATATTTCTTGGATCACGAAATTCTTCGCGGACGAAATTCACCACAAAGGTAATCGAAGCTTTAAACTCGACCTCCCTGCTAGATACGAATGGTTATTGAAAAACCCTGTCGGTACTAATTCCAACGTTGGAAAGATACGCATTTGTAAACGGATCGACACACCTACCAAGAAACAGGATAAAACGAAGCTTAATTCTAAGTTACCTAATCCCGATTCCAACTCCCATCCCAAACCGGACTCTAATAAAATACCGAAACCCGTCCCATATCGTCCCAAACCTGACTCTATACGGAAAACCGTTTCCAACTCCCGTTCCAAATCTGACTCTAATTGGAGATTTAAAACTAACATATTCCCCAATTTCGCCCGTCCCACTCACATCCCGAACCGACTTGATCAGTTTGTATTGCGCCTGCAGCTTCCGTTCCATCCAAGCTCCCGCGTCAACGCGTCTCTTTCAAATTAGCACCAACTGCTCACAATAACTCCTATGAAATACCTAACCCCTCTGCACGTGCCCCACTAGCACTTCTTTCCCTAATTTCGATCTTAAAACCGGAGCTAAATATTATAATTTCATTAGGTCCCATATTATAAATCCCTCACCCGAAAATGTGTCTAATGCCCATTCAATCACCGCTGCATCACCCTCAAAATCTTCGTCCAAGTGCCCCCCTTCTGCCTCCCATAGTTAAAATAACCCAACAAACTTTTAGCATAATAGAATGGCGTTATTCACTTTCTAGGCTTAGAGAAGAAAGGACGTACGAGAATATAAGTCTCCTTCTAGCGTATCTGCATGACAAATCAGACTCTAAAACAAGCGTCTTGGTCTCCATACAGCAGGAAAATCTCCCTACTGATCTTACAAGTCTGAGGAACTTATATATCAAGTTCCACGAGATTTTCAATATGTCTCCCCAAAAAGTCTCGACCTTGCTGCTTTCGGTAACTATGTGCACTTAAAAAGGATCTCACACCTCCAACGGAGCAAAGTTGACAACGACAAATTTTTTCGTCTTTAACGTGCTACCTTGCTACTGTTTCGACCATCCACTCCTACGCCCTCTCGAAATAACCTTCCTCTTACCTTTTTCTATAAAAACGTAAGAGGACTGCGATCTAAGACCCGTGTCAACTCGTTATCGATGCAATTGGTCAAATAATTATCTTATCTGATCCTCTCGATGATATCATCGCATTCGGCGATTTCAATCTACCTCTGAACTCAATCAGATGATGAATCTTGGATGAGCTAATAGACTCTAGCTTATGCCAAGTTAGTGGGGTCTCCAACTATATGGGTAGGCAATTAGATCTCATTTTCACCACTGACCCCATAAACTCCTGTGTTTCGCTCTGTCCCCTTTCACTATCGACCATTAATAACTTTCACCCACCGCTTCTTCTTTCTCTTTTCCACCACTCTCCTACCCACCCCACCCCATCAGCAGCCGTCTCTACTTACGACTTTCATAAAGCGAATTTCCGCAAAATTTCGTTTCAGGTCTGTCCTATCGGCCCCTTTCTTGGCCACTTCAGGTGTTCCTCAAGGTAGTCACCTAGGTCCATCTCCTCACAACACGACTCCAGCCACCTGGTGCATCAAGAACTGCTTAGAACTCAATGTCACAAAAGTCTCCTCCCTGAATTTACATTCCCCATGGTTGAGTCTATCCGCGACCCGCGACAGGGAGCTTAATTTCCGCTCGCATATTGATGAGATAATTACTAAAGCAAACTCATCACTTGGCTTCGTTAAAAGATGGTACAAAGAATTCTGCAACCCATACGTGACCAGATCACTATACATCACTTACGTTCGCCCCCTTCTCGAGTACGCTGGCCAAGCATGGTGTCACTATCAATGAGTTCATGTATCTCGTATTTTTTTTTTCTTTTTTTTATTAGTAAATATTGTGATAACCACTTAACTGTGAGCAGCGACATCTAGCAGAAAATGTCGAAGACGAGAAGGTTTCGATATTGGAATAACAAAGTCTGGAGACTGGAGAGTGGAATCGAATTTTCTAGCAAATTGGAAATTGTATGGGACGCTGGATGGCGAGGATTGTTCTCGAAGTATGTCATTCGAGTATAAATACCAGCATCCCAAAGGTATGCAAATCAGTTCTAAAGTGTAATTTGAAGTGATTAAGTGGTTTAAGTAAAAGATAAGAAAAGTATAAGTGGTTGAGAAATTGAATTGTACTGAGAGAAAGAATTAAATAGTGAATTGTAACTGTACTGAATAAAGGGATTTGTATTGAAAAGAATAAGTTCTATTATTTGTACCCACACAAACATTCTACAATATATACAAAAATACATACAAAACATTTTATAATTCCTGCGAAGCCTTGGCTTTTCTGCAGAAGATTGTGTTTCTATAACAAGCAAAAAACTATGAGTGAGTTTAAAGTTTTAAATTAAGACTTAGCACATCAAAAAACGTAGATATTCATTTCAAATTTGAAAGTTATAAGACATTTTTTCATTTGTCTATTTAACTATTCAAGAGGAAATTTTTTAATTGTTTTTTTTCTTGTTTTATAATTTGTTATAGGTTTAACCTCATGAGGTAAGGAGTTTATTATTTTTGGAACAATGTATTGAAGTTGTCTTCTGCCATATGTGTTGTTGTAGCCCGGGATTTGAAATAAACCTAGTGCGCGTTGTCTGGTATTGCTTTCATGTTCTAACGGTCGAATGAAACGATTGTCGGCTTCGTATTCCAAAACCACCGTCATCTTGAAGATTTGTTCGACTTTGAGGACCTCAAAGCTGCTTTCATTTTGCTGCCTGTTACACTTTTGAATTATTTTTAGAGTTGAATTTTGAAGTCTCTGGAGCTTTTTGATGTGAGTTGTGGCTGCGTTTCCCCGTGCAAGAATACCGTATCTAAGCTTTGATTCTATTAATGCATAATAAACCTGTCGTAACACCTGCTCAGAAGCATGATACTTCAAGTGAGAGAGGGCATAAAGACCCTTCTTTAGGTCACTGCGTAGCTTGCTTATGTGCTTGCCCCAGAGGAAGAGTGAGTCAATAACTACACCAAGGTACTTGTAACTTTCAACTATTTCTATGCGTTCTTTAGACATGTTAATACAAGATTTATTCCTGAAGTATATTTGCTTATCTGTCTGTTTGAATGTTTGAAATGTGGACTCCGAATATGCATTAGCTTTGTTTTCGAAGCGTTAATCACTAATCCGTTGTCGTGGCACCATCGCACAGCTGCATCGAATTCCTCTTGCATCATCATTGTTGCCGTATCTAGTGTCCTATGGCGAACAACAATTGCCGTGTCATCAGCAAAAGCGAATGGAGTACTAGCCTTAAAAATCCGCAGTAGTTCGTTTGTGTAGAGAATGAACAACAGTGGACCTAGATTAGATCCCTGGAGAACGCCATATTCAATTTTCTTGGCCTCACTGTACGCATCACTTATCTTGACGGAGAACGTTCTGTTGTGAAGATAGTCTGCCATCCAATCAGCCATCACACCTCGCATTCCGATTCTTCGTAACGCTTCTAATAAATTTGAATGGTTGAGATTGTCAAAAGCCTTACTAAAATCCATAAACTACACCAGTACATGGTAACCTTTATTTAAGCCATCGTTCACGTAGTTAGAAAATTCGCCCAGTAGTTGTCCTGAGTTTTTTTTCTTCTGAAACCCGTACTGGCTTTTGTGTATAAGAGAGTGTTTTTCAATAAAATGTTGTAACCTCCTTAGGACGATTCCTTCTAAGCACTTTTCAAAAACGGGAAGTATTGAAATTGGTCTGTAGTTAATTAATTGATTTTTAGCTCCACCTTTATAAATCGGTCTTACCACAGCAATTTTAAGTGTTTTAGGTATTTTTGCTTGTGTGATACTGTGATTTATTATACTGCATAAAACCGGAGCAAATACAACAGAATGCTTTTTTATGTCCATCGCTCTGATTCCATCGATTCCAGGTGATTTGTTTTCTCCAAGTGACTTAATAATCATATTAACCTCATTGTTATTTGTCGGATATGAGAAGATTGAGTTTCCTATTTATGTTCTCCGATGTCTTCACATTACAGTGATGTTTTAAATTTTCCGATTGTGAAGACAAGAACTCGGCAAAGTCGTTAGGAAGAGAGCCGGTTCCTGTTTCGAAATTATTCGTTATTATTTCGTCGATACTGGATTTTTTCCTTCCTAGGATTTCATTTATTAAGCCCTAGGTTTTCCGTGGATCTGATTTAAACTGAGTGAATTGGTTTTTATAATAGTTCGATTTCTGTATCGCTATATTTTTGTTGATTTTGTTTCATAGGGTTTTGTATTCTAATTCATAGTTTTTGTTTCTTATATTATTTTTCCATTTTTTGTATAATTTGTCTCTTTGTTTACATTCTGCAATGAGGCCGGCGTTATCCAAGGGTTGCTTTTTCGTGTTTTTTTAATTTTTTTTGACAGTTAGTTGTTGCCTTTTTGTAGATGTCTTTCAGTTTAGAAGCCAGTTTTTCATACATCTTTTCACCATCATCTTCATCTAAAATCGAACTCCAGTTCTCTTTTTGAATGAGTTCATCAATTTTCGAATTGCAGATGTATGTAGTACTTACAACTAAATTAATTGAGAGTTCTTGCTCTTTTGTATAAAACAATATTGGATAATGATCGGTGATCTCGCTTTCAATCACCATTGAGTAGATTGGGTTATCGGCCTTGCTTACTAAGATGTGTTCGATCAACGACTTGGTTCCTTTATGTAAAACCACTCTTGTGCACTTTGTTATGACGTTGAATAATCTTGATGAAGCTACCATCTCCAAGTAATCTTTAACATAGTGTAAAATATTTGTGTGGGTACAAATAATAGAACTTATTATTTTCAATACAAATCCCTTTATTCAGTACAGTTACAATTCACTATTTAATTCTTTCTCTCAGTACAATTCAATTTCTCAACCACTTATACTTTTCTTATCTTTTAATTAAACCACTTAATCACTTCTCCTAATTAACACTTCAAATTACACTTTAGAACTGATTTGCATACCTTTGGGATGCTGGTATTTATACTCGAATGACATACTTCGAGAACAATCCTCGCCATCCAGCGTCCCATACAATTTCCAATTTGCTAGAAAATTCGATTCCACTCTCCAGTCGAGACTTTGTTATTCCAATATCGAAATCTTCTGGTCTTCGACATTTTCTGCTAGATGTCGCTGCTCACATTTAAGTGGTTATCACATTGCTCCCTCCCTACAGTTGTTCGTCCTGAACAACTTCGTCATTCAGCATCCCGTTGAAATGACACATTCTATCCAAATGGACCACTTTAAATTTTCCTCGATCCCCACGCTGGATCCGGTAGACAACGTCATTAATGCGGGTTATCACCTTGTATGGACCTTCCCAGTCCTGTTGCAATTTTGGTGATTTCAGTTTCTTACGCTGAGGATTATACAGCCAAACCAGATCTCCTTCGTTGAAACCGGAAGATTTCGCCTTGATATCGTACCTAGTTTTCATGCGGCTGCTTGCTAACTTCATCTTTTCTCTGGTGTCTTCATGCAATTTACGAATCCTGCTGCGTAAGTCATTCACGTACTCGTTCACCTCTTTGGGCTCCGTCGGTGGGGATCCGAATTTTGCTTCACTTGGCAACCGAATCGTTTGACCAAATAAGATCTCGGATGGCGTGTGCCCCGTTGAGCTATGGACCGCGTTTCGGTAGGCCATTAAGAAGAGGGGTATGTGTCGATCCCAATCCCGCTGGCAGTTGCTGACAACCTTAAATAGATGCTCATTCAAGGTCCGATTGAATCGCTCGACCATTCCATCAGATTGAGGGTGTAGTGGCGTTGTCCTTGTCTTTCTTATTCCCAAATATTGGCATATTTCCTGGAAGACTTTTGATTCAAAGTTTCGCCCTTGATCAGAGTGCAGCTCCATTGGGACCCCAAATCTGCTCACCCAGTTGACTATCTGTTCGGCTACGGTCTTAGCCTCTTAATTTGGGATGGCAAACACTTCCGGCCACTTACTGAAGTAATCCATGACTACGAGATTATATCGGTTTCCATTAAAGGTTTCGGGAAACGGCCCAGCGATGTCGATGGCTATTCGTTCGAAAGGTGCTCCGACATTGTATTGTTGCATTTGTCCATGTGGCTTTACTTTTGGACCCTTGGTAGCCGCACACCTTATGCACTTTTTGCACCAATTCTCGACATCTTGTTTAGCGCTTAGCCAATAGAAACGTTCCCTTACCTTTTCCAACGTCTTGTTTATTCCCAAATGGCCTCCTGAGATTCCGTCATGTATTTCATGGAGCACTTGGTTGACTCTGGACCGTGGCACAATTAGCTGCATACGAGATGTTGTCCCATCTGCACTTTCCCATTTTCTCTTCAGCAATCCATCTTGCACAAAAAGCGAGTCCACTGTGCCCAGTATGCCTTCAGAGCTTGGCTCCGATCTGATATCTGCTGCCAGCTTGGTCTTTCCTCGTGTTCTTTCCAGGCCAATATTGGTTCGATGTCATTGTCTGCCTGTTGGGAGGAACGGATTTCGTCTATACTCCAACCCTCTATTGGCTCAGTCCTGATCGTTTGGATAGTTGCATGTTGTTTCGCTTCTCTACCACTGACTACTTCTGCTGGGAGGCTTTCGTTGCATTGTTTTACCTGTGAGACTGGGATAATTACCCTGGAGTCGTCGACTCCTGCTACAGACTTCTGCCCCGCGAAGTAAGCATTTCCTAACTGATGGCTTCTGGAAATTTGACCGGTTTCTTGGTAGCCGTTTCTGCCGGTTTTTCTTTCTATTTGCCTGTAGCCCCAGTGCAGGCAGCCTTCTCGTCGTACCGGTTCTTTACAATGCCCTTGCAAATGTCCTACTGTATCGCAGTTCCAGCAGCGCATCCTTCGTCTCTCCCGTGGGATATTTCGTTGCATGGTAGTAGGTCTTGAGCAGGAGCATTCACCAGATACTATTTCCCTTACGAAATGCATTCCTTTGGAAGCCTGATTGGATGCTTCCATCGCCAGAGCGAAGGCAAGTGCTTCAGCAAGGGTTCTTTTCCCGGCCATCCTTACTGCTGATTGTAGCTTCAAATCTGCAATTCCCCCAATGAATGCGTCCTTTGCCATTTCGTCGATTATTTTTTGGCCTGCGGTGGGATATGACAAATGTGCCAGTCTACTCACGTCTGCTTGGAGCTGTTGCAGTGTTTCTCCTCGTTGCTGCATACGGCCTTGCAATTGAACCTTGTAAACTTCCCGCATGTGGCTATCCCCAAAACGTTCCTCGATAGCCTGCACTAAAGCCATATAGTCTCTAGTCTTTTCTATATCGATTGTTTGTAACAATTCTGCCGCAGAACCGCGTAAGGCCATTGTTAGGGCAAAGCATTTTTCCTCATTGTCCCAGTCGTTTGCACAAGCAGCCATTTCAAACTGCTTCTTATAAGTAGACCATGAGGTCTGGCCATCGAATGAGGGAGGCTTCAACTCTTTTCTCCTTGGACCGCTTAAAGAACATTCTCGCAGTTTCTGTTTTCGCACTGTGTCGAGCTCTTTTGCCAGTTGCTGAACTTTGCTGTCCATTTCCTCGAATTTTTCGCCAACATTCTTCTCTATTCTATCAAATTTGTCACCAACGTTCTTCTCTATTCTTTCAAATTTGTCATCGATTTCTTCGAATTTTTGCTGGAGATTATTCTTCTGTTCATCCATTTTCTGTTGAAGACCGTGCAGATTGTTGGTTTGTTCGTTGAATTTTTGTTCAATGCTGCTCTTCTGCTCGTCCATTTTTTGTTCCAGACTGTTCTGGAGAATGTTCTTCTGTTCGTCCATTTTTTGTTCCAGACTGTTCTTCTGTTCTTCCATATTTTTCTTTTGTTCATTCATTTTTAACAAGAGGAGTTGCATCATCGCAGCCATGTCATTGCCGGTACTTGTCTGTTCATCCTCGTCAGCATCAAAGGAATATGCACCAGGATCATGTCCCTCGTTGTTCAAAGCCTCCTGAAGACGGAGCACCAGGTCACTTTTTCCTCCACTGGCGCTGAGGCTTTTCTTGTTCAACTCGGATTTGAGTTGGACGAGGGTCAACTGCAATAGTTTTCGACCCATTCTAGCTTTTTCAAATAGTCAAAAAAAAAAAACACTTTTTTTTTACACACAATAAGTCCTATCCCACTTCTGACACCAATGTAAAATGTTTGTGTGGGTACAAATAATAGAACTTATTATTTTCAATACAAATGACATACTTCGAGAACAATCCTCGCCATCCAGCGTCCCATACAATTTCCAATTTGCTAGAAAATTCGATTCCACTCTCCAGTCGAGACTTTGTTATTCCAATATCGAAATCTTCTGGTCTTCGACATTTTCTGCTAGATGTCGCTGCTCACATTTAAGTGGTTATCACAATAGCTTGAATTTAAATTTGAGTTTTGTACATTAATATTTATATCACCCATAACAATGTATTTCTCGTTTTTCTTCATATTTTTCAAATCATTACCAAGTTCTTCAATAAAAGCAACTTTACTGAAACCTGGTGGTCTATATATTCCAACTACATATGTTTTTTTTGTTTCCTTCTGTAAAACAAATTTTGATGTTTTCATATGATTTCGTTGGCGTGAATATTCGGTTGTGATCTAATTTTTTTCGAACGAACATCATTATCCCGCCACCTCTTTGTGTATTTCGATTTAACGGTTCCTGTTCGAATCCATCTAACTGATAAAAATCATTTTCATTATCGTTTATATTCGTTTCTACTAGAATAATGATTTTTAATTCATTTATTATGTGACAAATATTCCGACAAAAATTATTCCAGTGTAAACGTAATGGTCGAATGTTAAGACATAAGCAGCAATTATTATTTTTCAATTCATTTACATCAATGCTGCTAAAACCGTGCAATACCCTACAATCTAAGTTGACTATTATATCGTTGTTTCCATTTGAGCTATTCATTTTTTATAATCGGTTTTGAGTCTCTGTTTGTTCTGTTTCATACAAAAACAATTATTTTGTACGCGTTAAATTGTTCACATCAGAAGCGGTGTTGATAATTATTGAATGTGTGGTCTCGTTTCTACGTGCTAATATTCTACCCATGCTCTCCCACACAAACTTATAGCCTTCTTGCTTTGCCTTCTCTTTTGTCAGCCACAAGATATGCTTACTCTGCCTGGAAAAATGATTATTCACAAAAACTATAAGATCTAACTCAATTGGCGTTGCGTTTGTCTTGCAGTTCTTGGTGTTTTTCCTTACTGCAGACAATTTAATAGGCCGAGTAGCCCGCGCTTGTTGCATAAATTTAGTTTTACAGGTGTTTGAAAAAAATGAGACAATTATGCTGGACTTTTCGGGGTTTCTGGTATTTGTTCTGAATATGTCTGTGATATCTGAGTCTTTTATCTCATTGTTTACTGTTTTCCCAATACCTTTGACGATTTCAATTAAGTTTTCGTGTGGTGTAGGTGGAATGTTTTTGATGTCCACATTATTTTTGTTGCTCCATTGTGTTAATTTGTGCTTGCATGTTATCTATGATAAGATCTTTTTTTATATTAGAGTCTTTTAGCTCATTAATTTCTTTTTTAAAACTTTCAATCAGGTTAATGTTCTTCACCATGTTCGCGTTTATCTCGTCATGTTTGAAGGCCAGGAAATCACAACTAGCCGCTATTTCCTTCAATTGATCCCTGAGTAGGCGGATTTCCGTAAGTACGGACTGGCTATCAGTGCCGTTGTTGACAGTTGGGACTTTGTCATTGACATCAGGGCTGTTTCTTGGTCTAATTCGTTTAGCAGGTTCTGGCTCCGGCGATCGTGCAATAGGTGCAGAACTGACATTTCCAAGTTTCTTTCCTAGCAGCGCTCATGTTCCTCCAAGTCCTTTCGGTTACCGTTGTACAGTGATAGTGCAGTTTGCTCTTGCAAAAGGTACATTCGACGAAATCGCCTTCCATAGGAAGCGAATCACCGCAAGAAGAACAGGTATTCATTTTATATTAGATTAAAAAATAAAAAAGGGTAGAAAATAACTAAATAAAAAACGATTAATAAAATCACACGTTCTTCAGTCTTTTTTTACGCACTTGAAAGCTTTAGTTATTATTTGAGACAGAATGTAGATTTAAAACTGTGAAGCACAAGTAAAACACGTCCGGTCGCCTTGATTAACTCACTCACATTGAGAGGACCCAGCGTCGTTTTCTTCGATTTGCTCTTCGATCCTCTAATCTTTGCAACTCCATTTGCTTTAACACTAAACCTCGTAATTTATTTTGCACCCATTTCTTTCATCTAGCTATCCACCGCACCACATATGGCTCTAATAACGAACCAATCTCCCGTATGCTGCGTAAGGTAAACTCCATCTTTCCGTTTTCGATT
Organism: Volucella bombylans; assembly: GCA_949129095.1. Taxonomy (NCBI): domain Eukaryota; kingdom Metazoa; phylum Arthropoda; class Insecta; order Diptera; family Syrphidae; genus Volucella; species Volucella bombylans. The sequence goes on along the minus strand of OX422141.1, from coordinate 137,974,574 downwards.
TTAATCGCAGCACACTTTCACTCAAATTCGATCTCCTTCACCATCCTTAGCTTTAAGCCATAGTAATAAGTTCTACTAATAGCTAAACCTTATTTTATTATTAGTTTCGGTCATAGTTTCTAGTTAGCCCCCACCAAAATTGAAAATTGAAAAAAATAGATGGACGATTATATCGACTGTAAAATGGACGTAGCGCACCATAAGTTTGGCAAACCGAACCATGGTTTTCAAAATAAGTTTGCACAATTTACACACGTTGTTCTGACGTTAATCTATTCATCGTAAAATGGTAAAACGTTCAAACCACAAATAAACTTTCAACTGTCAAACTGACAATCTGTAGAAACAGTGTTGCCAGTTTAAAAACCAATCCTCTAAAAAAAAACACCCTTTACATGTTATCTTAGATAAACACTTGCCACAAACATATTTGTTGCATGCATTGCAGGTATAAATTGCTCTGTTCTTGGCAAGATTTGCGTTCATAAGGACTTTTTTTTCCAGTTTTCTGGAGAACAATCCATTGCTGCCCATTCTTGGTTTTGGGAGGAGGCTTCTTTTTTGCAGCAACTATACCATATTCACTGGAGAGTTCTTCGAATAATTGAAACTAAAATAGTTTTCTAGTTACATTTTTTGGCGCAAGTCTCTTTATATAAAAATTTTATAAAATACCTGCAACGGCCATCTACGTTACCTTGTTTTTACGTTAAATTTGCGAACCATTTGGTCAACTATTGAACATCTACTCCAAACTTATTATCATTGTAAAACGATACAGTTACAGGAATTTGTTTTCGAATAGAAGCAATTTTTACGGACTTATGTTTAGAGCTACTTTTTTACGAGGCATACTTTTGTAAATTGTTGGAACAATATCATTTGATTTGTAGAGCTTTGTGGAGAAAAGAGCCATGTCATCTTTTCTAACTTTAGCTATTTTCGGCAATTCTCTTTTAGTTGCTCGCATAGTTCGAACAAGACTTGTTTTTTTTCGCCAGTGACTCCTTTGCGTGTTGTATACGAGTACTTGTGAAAAAATTATCTGTTGTTACATTTCTCCCACAATTTACACAGGTTTTACAAGATTCAAAACTACAAATTCATTCAAAGGTACTTCTGATGGTCTAAGTTCATCTTTGCCTAAGTAGGGAAGCCCTATATAGTGATTGCGTCTTGATTACATTTACCAGTTAAAGCGTTCAGTTCTAAACTGAATCATAATCGGGACAAAATAGATCCCAGCCTTTGAAACACCGAGCAGTTTAGTTCTTTTTCTTGGTTTATGACATCTTAGCAAATTCAATGCTTGTTTAAGCTGTGCCAGTTTAGTTTTCCTGATTGACGCCGCGCCGGTTTTCGTTGTTTCTCATTCCAGAATCCTTTTTCTGCCTGTTTGTATCTGCACTAATGAAAAGCATTTCCTTCCTTGATTGGGCAACGACTGGTTGCCGCTAACAATATTCTAGGGTTCGTGTTCAACTATCAGTGTTATTATCTTATTTTGGAGTTCAGCTCTGAAGGTGATGATAACTCCGGTCTTACTTTGTTTCGCTCGGTAGTAATACGCTTTCGTTTAAAAAATCAAGAGGCCCCGCCTTGTTTTCGACATTTTAACGTTGATCCATACACCAGTACTCCATTTCCATTTAGGGCTCTTATGACAATAGATACTCGTAACATGAAACTGTTTTATGACTCCTGTCGTACGATCACTCATCATTCTACCTAAAGTGGTACTTTTCTCTTGCTCTCTAGACCTGCTATTGTTATCTCTACAATATTATCCCTAACTACGCGTTTGTAAGTTTTCCAAAAAAATTCCGCAAATTGAGTCACCTTTCGCAAACATTACCCATTGTACAATACATATCAACAATCATCTTAACATTACTCGTACTCATACTCGTACATATTTGCCATACTCGTCCTACACCGTATGCATATTAGATGCTCTGCAACGGTACACACAACCTACTATAACCTTTATTGGATGAAATTGAAAATACGAATTCGTTCCTTATTCAGATTTCAGATATGAGGACGACTCCGCTAAGGACCCCAGGTCGACGACACATGATTCGCATTAAATTCTAATATCGGTCTCTATAAAATGAAAGAAAATCAAAAAAATCGAAAAAAGCATTTTCGGTTATTCCCCTCAGGGAATTGAATTTAAAATACAACAACAACGTGACGCCAAAAAACCGTTGCAAAAGATGAGACTAACTTTGATTTTTTCCTCCCAAACAGATGATGGGAAAGATAACAGGACGAAATGACAACAATTCCTTTGCCAACAAGATATTTGGAAGGAAAAGCAAAGAACATCGAAACACACTTCCGTGCGCAAACATTTCCCATTCCGTAAGTGACTACTACGAACTGTCATAAAGGAATTCCGCACACATAAAATCTGCAAATACGTCAACTGTCATTTTCGGCATTCATATACGCTACACGTTACATAGAAATGGCGTAAAGCCCACGCGTTCGTTAAGAACAACTGATAGTTTAGCATCTATCTGCTACATGGCATTCAAAGCTGTGTTCCAAAACAAAAAATGGATAATAAATCAATTCACTGTCACTGCATCTTTATTCAGAATTTTTTTATCGCCGTCCTTGAGTTTTGGGGATTTGGAAACAGGGAATTCGCAACCGATACCACAAGCAGGATGTGTCAATGAATCAACGAAAGAGAGTGGAGTTGTCAATGGTGTGTACGCAAATACGAGTATGTATGAACTCATATTTTCCCAGTAGATGTGAATCCCTTTCATTGACATATGTATGTACGGTATGAGTGCAATACAATGAAGTGCCAGAGTTGGTATGGATAGATGAGTAGAAAAGGACGAAAAAAAAAAAAAAAAAAACGGAGAACGAGTGATTGGAAACAGGCAAACTCGCAATTGACATGACATTTATAGCTGTTGTGACCAGGCACTAGGACCGTATTTGTTTGAAAAAATCGCTGTTCTTACTTTATTTTGAAGGGACAAGGATTATTTGTCCTTTTGTGTGAATTATTGATGAAGCAGCGAGTTCAAGTCGAAAGATGAAAGTTCAAGGACAAATGCGAGACACGTGAACTCGATTTGAAAAGTATTTTGGAGACTAATCAAAAGTTAGGCGTTAGTTGGAAATAATTGATTGGAATTGGGGTATACCTATGTTAGCTTACAAATCGATTGAGAATTGTTGATCACAAATTTACAATGTTTGTTCGCAAGCAACTCAAAAAGTTGTGATGTAAGTCGATATGCCCATGCTAAAAATATTTTGACATCTGTGCTAATCAATTAGATTTGCTATAGACTTTGATACGCACGTCCAAATGATGGTCCTCGTAACCGTTGTTACCTTTTGACAGAATATCGCAGTTCACCTTACTTACGTAGGTGGCGCTTCAGTCCGCGGTGGACCTTTCACTTGTGTGCGCCACCTAGTATGAGGTCGACCTCTTCGCCTTGTCACTTTAAGTTGGAGCAGTCGAAAACTTCTCAGATCGGGGCGCAGCTGTGCATGAGTTCGAGGTAATCCAGGCATTTAAGGCGGGTTATCCGAGTATCTTTTAACGAAATTGACATCGTTGTTCAGCACTTAGAGTTCGCTGTCGAAGCATCGAAGCGTCATTTGGCGCTCATATAATACGGCAGACAGGATTTTATATGCTATATTGAGAAGATTTATTCTCCTTGGAAACTGTTGTCTTCACGGAAATGTTGCTTGTCTTCGTCCAGGCTGAATGTGTTATTGTACCAAGGAGTGGGTTGTTTTTCGTCATCGTTTTACGGTCTGCAGAAATAATCTTTCCAGATTCAAGGCAGATTTCTGTTCGGGCTTTACAACTTTGGCATGTTCGTTTTACTTTTTGGCAAAACTTCTGAATTTCACCTTTGTTCTAAGGCCTGCCTCGATCACTCTATTAATGTTTTTCTTCTGAGAAATCTATGTTCTTCATTTCTTTTCTGCTCGTTGAGCTCGGGAGACCCTCTCGTTCTTTTCTGCGGGGCTGTTCTAGACGTCCGCTGTTTTACTAAATTGCCCGTCTGCATTCGTCATCGAACGGGGGATTTCTTTGTTGGGCGGGCTAAAACCGAGTACATCAGATGTGACCTCTCTTACTGCTCTTTGGCAGTGATACCACTGGTCTTCTACGTTGGATGCAGAAAGCATCGGACTACTCGAGTGGTTAAGGGAAACTTGATCGGAAAAGGCTCTGACTGTAACTTGCGATTGCAGCGGTTCGCTGGCTTTGGAATGTTATGGATCTCCGCATACATATCGTGGACTTTATGAAAGATGGAATAAGGCTAGAAATCCGTGTCACAGCTTCCGTACAATGTTATCTTTTCCAGAAATGTGAGAAATTTCCTTGCGAAACCCTCATTCAGAAACGTAAGGAATCTTGGTGCTGAGAAGCGGATATTCCTGTTTCTGAATTGTGGATCAAAAAATGCACAGCATGGGAAGCTTTGCCCTTCTGATCCCTTCACATGAGATTTTCGATTTAAGGAAATTACTCTTCCATCCTCCAACGGTATACAATCTGTCGTAACTAACATCCTCTCAGACATAGACTTAAGGACCCAGCCGATAAAGCTCACTTGGTCCATATCACCTTTCTGGAAGCCACTTCCACCTCTTGTCCTATTGTTAACACAGGCTAGGCCTCTCAAAAATGATCACATTATTCAAAGGTTGCTGTTTGAGATGAAGTCCTCTATCACTATTCATGAGTGGAGGAGCAATTAAATCACCAATATGGTGGAAGTAACTAGCTAACTAAGGGGCATCAGTTAAATGCGAAATCCTAGGAGTTAAGCTATTACTATTTGTTTACGAGATAGCTATAAGAGATCACTTACTTACTTACGTAAGATTGTGCTACATCCCGGGGTGGACCTGGGCCTCAACCAACAAGCGTCTTTAGTCAGCTCGATCTTTAGCTAGCTGCCTCCAGTTTCGCATGCTAAGTTGGTAGAGGTCCCTTTCCACTTGCGTGCGCCACTTGAGTCGCGGTCTTTCTCTACTGCGCTATCCCTCGGGATAGGATTCGAAAATTTTTTGAATAATCTACATGACGTAGCCACCGTAGTCGTTGGACCTTCACTCTTCTGGCTAAGGCGATGTCATTGTACAGCCCGTACAGTTCGTCCAATCACCGTCTACGTAGACGGGACCGAAAACCACCGAAAGAATTTTAGAATTTTCCTCTCAAAGTAGTCAGGAGCACCCTCATCCATTTTTAATAAAGTCCATGGCTCTGCGCCATAGAGCAGGACTGGGATTATTAAGATCTTACAATATATAGGGTCACTCTCGTTGTTCGAGAGAGTCGTTAGTCAATTGCCTTCTTAGCCTAAAGAAGCAGCGATTGATGAGAGTTATCGTTGTCTGAAATGATAGGGGAGTCAAGGCAGACAAAGTCATTAACATCCTCAAAGTTATATCTGTCGAGTGTCGAGGGTGATTTTGTCCGAGACGGCGGTGTTGGGTGTCCTTTGACAGCATATGCTTGGTCTTGCCCTCATTGACCGTAAAACCCATCTCCGCCTCACTTGCTTTTTTCCGATTATGTCAATATCATCAGAGTATGCGAGTAATTGGATGGGCTTTTGAAAAATTGTGCGTGATGCACGACAGTCTCTATAGATGCTGTTATACGCGGCCTTAAATTCGATGAGTAGATTGTGTGTATCGATTTAGAGCTCTAGGGTTTTTTCCAAGATTGGTCGTAGAGTGAATATGTGGTCGATGGTGGACATTCCTAGTCCGAATCTAAACTGATATCTATGGACCAATCAGGTTGTTGACGAATGGCTTCAGGCGTTCACACAATATAGCAGATAGGATTTTGTAGGCGATGTTAAGAAGACTGATGCCTCTGTAGTTGGTACAGTTCTGAGGGCTTCCTTTGTTGAGGATCGGACAAACAATGTTGACGTTCCATTCAATGGGTTTAATTTCGCCTGACCATATTTTACAGATAAGTTGGTGTATGCTCCTTATCAAGTCAACACCTGCTGCTTTGAGGAGTTCGGTAGTCAGGCCATCTGCTCCAGTAACTTTATTGAACTTAAACTAAGATATGTCTATCTTCACTTTATCTAAGTCAGGTGGACGGAATAGTTGGTCTATTTTGCCCAGATTGAAAGTATAGTTCTACCCCACAGCGGTATTTGGTTCGTCATTGCCATTATACAGTCTACAAAAATGGTCTTTCCATGGTTCGTCAGTGCCGTTATACAGTCTAAAAAAATACTGTTTTCGAATCCTCAGCATCAACTGCGACTCTACTATCCTTCAGGACTCATAGTCCTTCTGTGCAGCGCCGCCTTGCATGCATGTGGCTTAGCTACATGTGCTTGCCGGCACTCGTCATCAATTCAATGGTTTCGTTGTGGTGGCCGAGTGGAACAGAGCACATCAGAGGCAGCATCACTGATGGCTTTTTGGTCATGTTTCCACTGATCTTCAAAACCTCTTAAGAGATTAAGGGCGGCTTGATCCCCCGTCGGACTACTGGAGTGGCTAAGGAAAACGCCCATCAGAAGAGACTCCGGCAATCTCTTGCGATTGTAGCCGTCTGGCGTCAAACTTCCCAACTGTCTTTGCAATGTTTGGGATATCCGCAGCTATACTTTGGCTACAACAAATTAATGGCCCTAGTCGATGTTAGCCCCTTGGAACGTTGGGACATCAATAATACTGGAGAAGTGCCTTACGTCAATCGTTCGATCAGGGAACCCCCAAGTCCCTTACGACAATGTCGATTAGCCTGAACCCGTTATCGGAGTGGTCTTGTGCAGGATATGATTTCCAACAGTACTACCAAATATGCCCTCTCTTCCTGAATTTGTATTAAAATCGCCGAGAACAATTTTAATGTTATAGCTTGTAATGGTCATCGCAAAATAATTAGAATAAATAAATTAATAAAATCCGATTTTCTATGTTCTGTCCCAAAGATTCAAATCATTAACACCCTGTACTTGGTTTTACCAATTAAAATGACATTGAACTATGTTGGCAGTAATACTGAGCCGCAAGCCGCAATGATTTAACATGAATCTTGAGCATTATGTCTGGTTTCCGCGATCGATTGCTCGCTCTTGGATTTTGGCCGCGCTGCAGAAAGGTGGTAGACAGAGAGTAAATTTAAGTGGCTTGAGTATGGCCAAATTATTAGCAAATATGGTTTTCTATAACCACGGCATATACTACTCGTGTTCATAAGTTTAAGTTTCTTTTTATACTCATTAAACGCACATATTAAACACACATATTAAACAACATATAAAAAGTAAACCGTCCCCACCTCCCCGGACAGACACGATCGCGCGAAGATAGCCAAATTTCAGCCAAAGCAGCATTGACGAAATTGATACCAACTCTGCTATCAAATTAATTTAATCCCAGCAGACGTTCACTTATCGCTAACATAAGTTGTAGTAAGATCAAGTAACGTCACGCCTTCAACGTGGGATTTACTGTACATACATACATATTTGAAGACCCTCAGCAATAGCTACCATGAGGAGCAGAGCATCAGAGCATCAGAGCGTACATTTTTCATACTTTTTCTTCAATATATTACTCAATAATCTTTAATCTAGATTGTTTAATCTTTGTTTAATAAGTCATTTGTGTTGATTAAAATTTCTAAAGCCTATCTAAAAATAATTTTTGTAAATATCACAGTTAGTATCATTATCACAGTAACTTTATTATCACAGATCGAATACCTATGTACATACATGTAAATTAATATTAGATTCTTTTCATGCGTTAAGTTCTTGTGAATGTAACTTAATCAATTTAATAAAAGCTCTATAAAAGTTCCGGTTTTTGTGCGCACAACAACTGCTGAGGAGAACAATATCAAGGTATGTTACATTTTCATTTATTCACACGTTTTCAAGAACTTTATATGGTATCACCATTTAAATTTAAATTTGTATGATTAAGCTTTCTTTGAGTTATTTGATTTAAGTAAATTAAGTCCTAAATATGAAAATATTAACTTCGATTTGTCAATAAATTTGTTCAAATATGATAAAAGTGATGGTTTTGTTCTGATAATATGAAGAACTAGACAGATGTGACGAGAACATATGTGGGTAGATGGAACTAAATGTAGGTTGAAGTAAAGGAGAAAAGATATATAGAAATAGGGGGGTTATTCCTAGGAAATCTGGATAAGGGAATGACCATGGTGAGGAGCTCTTTTATAAGATGCTAGAGGGACTATCCAAGGCAGTGGTAACATCATTCTGCCATTATTTAATTAGTGCGGTAAGATAGTAAGGCACGTTTTATTCATTTCTTTGTGTGGTCATGTGGAGTGAATGATCCCCCCCTAATCCGACGAGTTCTAGCGAGGCTTCGATAACGTGCCGAAACTCACTCCATCACAAAGGACTACAACTTCTTGTCCCAGCCGTTACAAGCTAGGACACTACTCGTAGGTCTTATCCAACAGCTCGTAGAAGCTATCTTTTCTCCTCTGCGGGGGCATGTACGCATACGGCTAATATTGCCAAATTTTGAGTTAATACGGATTGTTACGAGGCTCTCGTTAACATGCCGGAAACTTAAGACTTCTTGTCTAAGTCTGCAATAAATTCGCATCCAAATAGGCACTGCTTTTGCCGTCGACAGCAATTGGCGTAGCTGATGTCACAGTTTTTCATCTCCTTTCTGTCCGGCCCATCCCATCGTATGTCGTGGATGGCGGTAACATAGGCCATAGTTATGCTAGTACTAAAATCAACTATCAGCGTATGGACAGATTCTGCTTGTGCCCTGGGACATATCTCATTAAACTCTGCCTTCCGACTACGTTTAGAGAAACCCTTCATTCTCGATTTTGGAAGTGGAAAGCTGATTAAGCAGGGTTTTAAGTGCAGCTTGACTGTTGCTATAGGCAGACGCAGATATGTACTTCGTTCCTGTTATTGACCGTTCATCGCCATAGGGAATGCGTATATCTCCACCTGAAAGACAGATGCTAGTTTTCCTAACGCAGATGACATTGTTGTCTTCCTTTAGGGTCCGCCAAGAGCAGCAGTTGCGTATTTTCGAAAAATCTTCTTCCATCAGATTACTGACGCATAGAATTCCAGTTCTACTCGTAGTGTACTTATCGTTGATAACGTTTAGGACAGCCTGCTTTTTATGCTTGACAGTCGTTAGGGTACCATCAAGAGTGCATGCTAGTCGAATGCACCAGAGCATCGGAGACAGGGCAACGTATGACGGGTAACCCCTATTCTCCCTGGTATCCATAAGCAAAGGATTATTCACTAGTTTAGCTCTTATCCACAAAACTACTGTTTTGTAAAAAGTGGCTTTGCATGAGACATCCTCAATATCCACGAAAATGCCAGGCAGACTTCTTCTTGACGAATCGCCTTTTGAAGCGTAATCTGGTGCAGCATTTCTTGGAGACAGGATTCATTCATAAAGCGCATTTTCGTTCATAAAGGCAAAATATTTCTCTCCGTGATCTACAATACGAAGAAAGTCAGCCTAATTAGTCTGAATCTCTTGGCTGCCGTGTAGCCATCTTTGCCGGGTTTGGTATGTATGAAACTGCTGGAATAGTAGTGTTGGAAGCTGCTGGTTTATACTTTTTGCAGTATAGCTAGGTATATGCCATTGGTGATAGGCGACTTTATTCCACCAAGTAAAGCAATAGTATGTTTCGTCAGCATAACCGATACCATCTACAGCGACTTCAGTGACAAGAGTTGATGCCGAGCCTTTTCTAATCAGGTTAGCTTGAAAGGGAGCCTTATGCATGAGATAGAGAACTTTTGCTTTCGATTTAGTAAGGTGCCATCAGATCTTCTAAGCGTTGATAGTCTGGCTGATTTGCCCCTTTTGAGGACTCTGAGTAGCCTGGTGGTTTTACCGAGTGCTTTAATTTTCACGCAAATAGATTTGCAAGAGGTACTGTTAGAAACACGAATAACTCTCTTATATTCTTTTTACTTTGATCTGTAAAGATCTACACCCTGCTTCAAATTAGTCTTAAGAGACTTGCTTAGAAGTTTACGGGTTTCCTGACATAGTAGCGTTATTCCAGGGATCTATAGGAGTATTTTCCGGATGAATGTGCCAGTTCAAAACATGTGATGAAGGTACTGTTAAGCCTGTTCTTCTTCTTAGGCTGCAATGCAGTCCAGGGTGGACCAGGGCCGCAACCAATAAGCCCCTCTAATTATCGCGGTCTTTTGTTAAGTGCCTGCAGTCGCGCACTTGAAGTTGGTTGAGGTTCCCTTCCATTTGCGGGTCCCACCTTAGGCGAGGCCTTTTTCTAGTGCGTTGTCCCTCCGGATTAGAGTCGAAGATTCTGCGGCCTGGAGCGTTGAATCGTCTTCTTCAGAACCCATCAACGCATACGGGACCAAATACGAGTATCTTACGAAGAATTTTTCTCTCAAAACGACCAAGAATATCTTCATCCGCTTTAGAAAGGGTCCATGCTTCGGAACCATTGAGCAGGACTAGGGTTACAAGGGCTTTATATAGAGTTTCCTTGGTTGTTCAGTGAATGGTCTTACTGCACAGTTGCCTTCTCAGCCCAAAGAAACAGCGATTGGCAGGCGTTATTTTTCGTTTGTTTTCTGAAGAGATGTCGTTTTCAGATGATAGCAGAGCCGAGGTAGACAAAGTCCCTTACTACCTCAAAGTTATAGCTGTCTATTGTGACATTCTGTCCGATTCGTTGATGTTGGGTGTCCCTTCTTGTTGACAGCATATACTTAGCTTTGCCTTCGTTTACCGCTAGATCCATCTTTGCCGCTTCTGTTCCTATACTCGCAAACGCACCAGTGACAGCTCGTTGTGTGGATAGGAGACTAAATTTGGTGCAGTGGAGAGGGTCTACTTTCTTGTGAACCGGGCAAACGATGCTGAGGTTTCATTCATCAGGCATACAGTCATCCGACCAAATTTTGGAAATAAGTTGGTGTATGCTCTCTACCAAGTGGACAGGCCGACCGGCCCGGCAGCCTTGTTCGACTTCAGTTTAGACAGTGCTATACTCACTTCATTTTGGTCGGGTGGACAAAATTCTTTACTGTCATTGTCAATATTGAATAGTTTGTTCTGACTGATAGCGGAATTTGAGTCGTCTTCGCTGTTTAGCAGTCTGCAGAGATGGATTTTCCATATACTCACCACTGATAGTGACCCTACTACAAGATTTCCGTGTGCATCTCTATAGGTTTCCGTTTGGGTCTTTTACCCTGACACATTCTGTGTACCTTTTGGTAAAACTTCCGAACATTATTCCTGGAGTAGCACCTCTCTATTTCCTCGATCGCGCGCATCTCATGCTCTTTCATTTCTCTCCGGAGAAGCCGATGTTCCTCGCTCCTCTTTTGATAGTAGAGCTCACGACCCGCTCTCGTTCTTTTGTGCAGCGCCGCTTTGTAGGCATGTTGTTTTGCTGCATATGCTTGCTGGCACTCTTCATCAAACCAGGGGTTTCGCGGTGGTGGGCGGGTGAAACCCATCACCACAGTTGTGGCATTTTTCATGGCTTCTCGGTATCTAAGCCACTGGTCTTCAGCACTTGATACTGGCTGCAAAAGACTTCTCGAGAGGTTGAGGGATACGCAAACGGCAAAAAATCTGGCGGCTGGTTGCGTATTTCTCCGTTGTTGTGGCATCTGAGATATCTGTAGACGTACCTTGGCTCTAGCTAGGTAGTGGTCCGTGTCTATGTTGGCCGTTCGGAATGTTCAGACATCTTAAATACTTGAGGAGTGCCTTACGTCGAGCTCAACATTATCAATCTGGTTGACAGTGCGCTGATCTGGTGTCGGCCATGTTCCTTATGAATATTGAGGTGAGGAAACCGTGTGCTTGCTATATTAACGTTGCGTCCCGCAGCGAAATCGATTAGCCTAAGTTCGTTTCCAGACGTGGACGTAGTGGCGTGTATGCTATGTCTTCCGATTGTGCTACTAAAGATGTCCTCCTTTCTAATTTTGGCATTAAAGTCGCCTAGGACGATTTTAACGTTATACATCGGACATTGCTCGTAAGGTCATGAGCGCATATAAGGCTGGTGGCAGCGAATTTACCTTTGGTACGGATAGCTATAAGGCCTTCACTCACTTGCCTCTTACATCAAATCCGCATCCAAATATATGCTACTTACGTTCCCGATAGCAATCACCCTATTAAACATCACAGTTTTTCATCTTTCTTTTGCTCAGCCCATCGCACCGCATTTCCTGGATGGCGGTGATATCTCCTTTATACCAGTCTATGTCCTCCGCTAATTGTTCGGTTGCATGTAGCCTATTCAAGGTCTGAACATTCCACGTTCTGAGTTTAGGAGAAGCATTGCCGGTCCAATTGCTTTTCCCGGATTATTCCTCTTCAACAAGACCGAGGGCTTGCATTCAATTCGGAATTTGACGTACTTATGGTCTGCCATGGAAGCCCCTGAAAATACTTGCCACACGAAACCGTTCTTCTTGGGAAGCGTTACATTGAAGAATGTTGGCTCAAAGCCACTTTAAATTTGCTACTGCTGTAAAAAGTATTCTGAGAATTAGCATCGCAGGCGATGATGTTCCATTGCCCTGGGATCACCTTTTCAACGAGTTTGGCTGCTGCTTCGCCGGTTGTAACTTGCAGACAGCAGCCCAAGTTTAGAACGTGAGATTATATTCAGCATAAAAGAAGAAGTTCTCTTTCCTTCCCATCGCCCGTCATGTAAAACCCTTGAAACCTCCGAAACTCATGATTCCCGTATGAATGTGGAAGATGCTAGTCCATGCGATTCTGTCAAATAATAGTCCCTCTACGTTAAGTCACTGAAGTTAAAGTGACGTAAAGCTTATCTTTTTTTATTCTTGTGAAAGTATTATTTTTGCAGAAGGCACTCAAACTTTTTGGAAAGAATGATGAGATTCCGTAAATATGCAGTCATCTTAGAAAGCCTTTTTGAAAGGGTACTAAAATTTAGAAGGGATGCTTAGAGTCTATCTTAGCAGGGAAACTGTATCACGCCTTTGGTTTTTTACTGCGAAAATCCTAAACTCTGAATCCATAAAGAATATCTTTTGTTCATTCGCTATCCAGCTAATGACAGCTATGCAGACCAACATGACAACCGCCAGAATATTGGTATCATAAAACTCCTCCGATAAAACCACGAGTAAACGTGTGATATCTGTGATGTGTTGTTAAAGGCCAAAGACATTAAACGTCGACCATAGACCATCAGCCATCGATAGATATCCGTACCCATACAATCCGAAGCACCAGTCGTTCATCCAAAAAAAAACAGAAAACGACAGAAAAAAAGGATTTCTGCTGATTCCAAGGAATCAGATTCCGAAAACTTTTGTTTTTCACTTTTTGTTTGGGTGTTCATCTGTCGATACATAATATTGCCACACACACACATAATACCGGAAGCAATCATATTACAGAACGACGACGGTCAGCTGAATTGTTTCGATCCGGTTTGGTCACATCAAGCTTCATTGCCTTCCACTTGGCCTACCACTAGGCCATTTTTCTTTCGCTACTCGCTTCCAAAAGGACTTAATATGTGAATTTTCACAAAGGATGACCATAAAAGTAGATAGAAGATAGAGAGCGTTTTTATCTCTCCGATATATGGTATTCCGAGAATAAAAGTTCCGATATAGACCAGCATCTACTGTTGGAGGCTATGGCCGTATGTACATAATTCCATTAAGAAGCGGGCAAGTTTCACTTCACGACTACCACTACTAAGAGTACTACTACCACCATTGGCAGGCAATACAATTGCCAATTCTTATAGGGGTCAGGGAGAAGGGAAATTCACATCCTTTTGCGTGTTTTTCTTCCTCGTCCGGTTTTACATTGAAAGGGAGGGAGTTTTTCACGGCAGACCGTTCAAGGAAAACAAAGGAAAAGGCCAAAAGTTGTTTTTGTTGTTTTTTTTTCTTTCGCTCGCTCTTTTCTTGTTTCTGATTTGTTTTTTTCCAAGGCGGGAATATTGATTTTATTTATTACTTTTATTTTTTTTTATTTTTTAAGTTTAAGCTTCTTGTGGTAACCTCGTCCAGTAAAGGGCTGATATTGCTTTCGAGAGCATTTTCGAAGCTGGAAATAAATTTCAGAAATCGGTAGTTCAAAAGGTTGCTATTTATACGGTGTCAAGTGGAAGGTGGAATCCTTTCAAAAATAAGAACGTATTGCCTTCTGAAGGTATCCTTACTCAAAAGCATTCTGTTTATTAGCTTTATGTAAAAAGAGTGAATTCCTAGCGTTTCTTGGCAATATGAAGTACTCGTATCAGTTGTTTTTTATTATTTTTGAGAACGGCGCGGGGCAAACGGTCACTGTGGATAGTGAGTGCTACAGAGACATGATCAATGAATTTTTAATTACTGAATTGGACGAACTGGGACTGGAGGACATGTGATTCCAGCGGAGCACGAGACACAGCCGACGTTCTAAAGTAAATGGACTAAATGGTCCTGCACATTCTGTATAAGCCCACTTAAGGGTTAATAAACACCCGCTTAACTGATTATGCACAGCGCAGCACAAGAAAATTAGGGCGAAAATAACAACATACGAGTATGTATGTTGGCTTTAAGTGTTCGAGCCTCGACTGGGCATTTCATAAGAAAATTGTGCGACTTAGGAAGGAATCATTATGTTGGAACAGAATAAGCTAAGGAACATAACATCAGTGTTGCAAGCTCTGAACCGAATATGACGCCTAGTAGTTCTATGTCATATTGGCGTCACCTATAAGATTTAGGGGAATTTCACATAGCGCGGGCTAAGGAAAATCAGGGAGAAAAGAAAGAGAGGTACCGATGAAGTTTGGTTTTAAATGTAAGAAGGATACTCGTATATTGACTAGGAAATAGAGAGTTAGGCAAGGCATTTTATATGCGGTTTGTACGGCTTAGGAACTTGAGGGTGTCTTGATAAGCATTCTTAGCGAAATGGGTGTTAGGGTTAAAAGTTTGAAGGGGTGGAATGCTACTGGCTATTTCCATGGAACACTGGTGGTGGACCGAGTAAGACCGACATTACGTGGGTGTTCGTCGCTGAAAAATTATTTGGAGAAGCGACTCCTGCATTCAATGGCCCTGTAACTTCCTATAAAATAAGCTGAGCAAAAGCAAGAAAGTTGTCTTCCCTGGTTATGTGGTCCAGTATCATTTCTGATTGAATGACAGACAGTGCCCTGCTACCCGTACACATAAACAGCTAGTCTGACAAAGGGACCTATAGGTTATTTATGACGACTTCTTTTAAAGTACTTGAGGTCTGGGGAATCGCAGTGTCGTTAATGTTGCCTGTGAGCACTTTGACAACTTTGGTTCTGAATGGATCTGGCATAATTTCGTCTAGCAATTGGCTATGGGTTGGGTTTTTCTTTTCTGCTACTGTTTACTGCATGAGTTGATACGAGTATATGACAAGCCTTATTCCGTATTTTAGAAACCGTACCTCTTAATTCTTAGCAATTGTCAATTGTACCTGTCAATTCTTAGCAAGAATAAAGACGACTTCTTGATGCGCACTTTTCTTTTGATTACTGGCTTACTTGTGCCTGTTTCGTGCAAGTTTGTGATACTAGACTGATCGTGCTGCGGTGAGATATTGGAGTTATATGTAGTTGATGCTACACATACCTGCCTTGGCTGATACTTTTGTCATAAAAGATAGCATTTTCTGTTAGATAAGGCTATTTTCGGCAGGCAATCCCCGTACATTGGAAGAAGTACGTTAGGGGTTAAGAGTGATTGATTTTCAGAAAATTTTGTACGAGAAAATTTCTTGGGAACCTATGAAAATTTACATACTTTGCTTAAATCCTGTCACCCATCAACAACGCCTTCGCGCCATCGTGTTCAGATTTCTGCAATGAGTTTAAACTAACTCCAGTTCTTTCCCAGTAGTCTTGATTCCTCTTTGAGTGTTCTTCGCCATGTTTGCTTTGGCCGCCCCGCTCTTCTACCTGACTGGGTGAGAGAACTCCACTGCATGGTATATTTCGCAATAGGGCTGTTTTCACGCCGTAGGGTATGACCCATCCATTGCCACCTTCTCCTCTGCATGATGACGTCTCTATGTTCTTGACCCGTTCTCAGATAAAGCTGTACGTTCTAGATGCGGTTCGGTCAAAAAATCCTTAAGATTTTTTACGAAGGTTTGTAGTCTTTGAGTGACAATGTTGATAACTTTCCAAGTAGTACACCTGTATGATAGTAGTGATCCTACATTGGATCTGAACAGTCTCAGCTTGGTTTTGGTGCTGATAACATTGCTTTTCTAGATTTTTTATACAGCATTCCAAACGCGACTTTAGCTGCTTTCCCGATTCTGCTGCCCACAGTCGGCCGATACGGTGCTTCCTAAATATAGAAAGTTTTCGACTTTCTCAACCTGTTGTCTGGCAATGTTGATTTGAGCGTCGGAGTTTGAAATACTCAGGGTCTTTGTTTTCCGGCATTCATATTAACCCCTACTTTGTTTGCTTGTGACATTTGGCGAAGATCCATTGTTTGAGGCAAGATGTGGATGGTGGGCAATTTCCACCTCAATCCTGGGTTTCTTTCAGGTAGTGCTACCAGATGACTACCAGGAAAAACAACGGTGAAAATAATTGCCCCTCTTTGGAAGCTTGATGATCATCTCTTTTATGCGCTCCTCCGGGAGCTCATTTTCCCACGCTCTAAAAATCAGTGATTGGGGTAACTCTGCCGATGCACAATAGTTGGTCCCGCTTGAAAAATCTCGGCAGGGATACAATCAATGCTTACCGTTTTATTTCTTTTGAAGGATCTAATAGCGGCTACTATCCCTGTGCTGCTGGGAGGTCCGATTCGAATTCGGGAATTTGCTTCTGTGGCACGTGGAGGGAACGCGAAATGTTCCCCCTATCTGTTGAGCTGATCCTCATCCGAAATCAGCAGACTGCCATCTAAACTTTTCACTGGATGTTGTTTAGAAATCCAACCTATTAGCTCCTTCTTCAGCCTTGGAGGCCAGTGCGTTGATGTCACGTCTGGCACTTCCTTCCTCTTCACACGATACTGGGCTTCTATTCAGGCTTCTCTACTGCTGATACCGCTGCAATCCGAAGATTTTTCTGCCTTACTCGTATACCGATGTAGGCAACTGCCCCAGATATAAAAATATTTTTCAGTGCATTCCAATAGCCATTAATCTCTTCATGCGTTGAGCTGCTGATTATTTCTGGTTCTGTGGCAAGATGGTGGCTGAATTGTAGGCACACTACGGGATCCAGAAGTCTGTCGGTATGGTACTTGGTAACTCGATGTAAGTTTGAGGGGTTGTTGTTGACGGATGCGTGGCTAACATATGACGATAGTCGTGCGACATTGCGATATCGGATCCACGTTTAGGACTCAATTTCTGCAACGTCGACTTATCGAAAAATTGTCGTTTTAGTTTGACGTTCGCTGACTACCAGATGAGACTCAACTGATCTTGTATCAAGCTTTGTGTTCGAACAGAGTCCCCGCAATGACCAGCCGGATGGTATTGCAGAAATTTAAAAACCTTTCCCCATTTTCGTTGCGGTTTCTGAGGCAGTGAACTCTTATTCACGCGCTGTATTGTTGTTGCCGTTAGGCGTTAAATTGTGTGCGGTGCAAAGTTGACTGTAGAATTGTCCTTTTCGTTCTCAGTAGCGGTTTCCGTCGGCGTATAGCATTGGATGATGGTAATTTTTCTGACCCTACCCTGAAATCTGAAATACAGTGAAGTTGCTTCTTGTTGTTGGTGTTAGCATCAGTACTACGCCAGACTCTAGAGTGGTTTTCCAGGGCGATTGGTATTCCCCAGCATTCAACCATCTTATCTCGGTCAGTCCCAAGACGTACATATTATATTGTGAGAACTCAAGTTGGAGGAGTCTGGCTTTCTGAGGATCTTCGTCTCGTGAGTCGAGAAGGGTGCTAACATTCCAGAAACCTATCGTTGTTCGTAGCCGATATCCAAAGGTCGCCAGCGAAGTATCAGTCCGTATCCGAGGCTTGTTGTTTCGTTACGGAGCAATAATTTTTTTTAAGGTTAGGGCTAGCTGGGCTGCAGACGAACCGACACTAATTCTGTTTAGTGGCTCAGGAAGCTCGCCATTTGTCGCCTCCACTTCGTAATCTCCGAAGAAATTCCCAGATGACTCAACGAGAAGGAATGGAGTAGTGCTTGCAAATAGTACAAGAGTACAAGATGTTCGCCTATGAGGCTTCTGTATCCTTATTTGGCGAACCAACATCGACCGGAAGATGTTACTTCTACGAGGCCTAATGTTAGACATTGTCACCCGACACAACTTACAACAAGGTTATACAATAAAGTCAGCCGATGCGCACTTTTCGCATTCCGCAAGGGTTTATTCGTAATATTAGCTGATGCATGGCTGCCGTCTTTCTTCCGCCTTTTCTCACGCAAAAAGTTCTTGATACTGCATTCCTATGCAGGAAGCAATTAAGGGGTTACACACTACTATAAGACTAACGATCGAAAAGACGGAAAACTTGTTCTCTATATGTCGAATATATTCTCACCATTCAAACTTGGCCAATTCAGCAGCAAAGATTTAGGCCAAAGTCCAAGAAGCCGCACTAGAAATAAGCTATTCACGAGAAGAAGGTTGTTGACTAGCTTTATTTATTTTTACCAATCAAGACGGGTCAAAAACTTTATAGCACTGTCGCCTTTCTGGCAGTATAAAGGAGCTTTCTAGCGCTTGTCGTCGAGGACGGTCACTTGGACTACAGTTGCATGGTGGCTTTGCTTACCATTCCGGGCTCTGCTCTAGACGCGTTGATGAATTTCCAAATCGTTGACATTGATATCATAGCCTAAATTCTGAGAGTCACCTTCTGCTTAAAAGATGTGGTCTTTGGTACAACACGCATTGGAATTTTGGTAATCTTGCGAACGACAGTCTTTTTCTCTGGACATGTCATCTGATGCAATGCCACTAGAAGCCTGTTACTGCAAAAGCACGACTGGGAATGATTTCAGCCGTGATCAGGGACAGGGAAGGAATAGAGTGAGGTCTTCACAGACGGCTCAAAAATGAAGAAATATGCAAACCTTTTGGCAATGAACGTTATTGTGAAGAATAGCGATACCCAATCTGTCCTAAATATCTTGCTGAACCTTCTCATGACTTCTAAGCAAGTTTTCCTATCGCAGTCGGGACCCATATCAAAGTGGGGTCAACGGAAATAAGATCGCCGATGAAAGATACACAAGGTTAGGGCTTCTATTGACAGTTGAATTTCATGTGAAAAGACCAAACAGATTAGAGAATGGAAAGTTTTTCAGTTTCGACGATGCAAATGCTATGCATGGTGATGGCTGGGTGTTTAGATTTCGCTTTTACGACAGCAGACAGCATTGTGTTTTGGAAGCATTAAATTCTACTCTGTTGATAGTTCCCCAATTGGTTATGCAGTTGATATCGGAATTTAATGAGCTTAGCATACGCTGCTTTTCTCGTTCTACAGCCGAAGAGCAGGGCCGTGAGTCCGGGAACGAATATGAAAAGCAGAGAGTACTGTTAGTACAGCAAAGGAATATATTGGATTAGAAGTAGCAGACAAGAGATGGTTAATGAAAATTAAAACGAGTGTCGGAGACAGAACAGAGCCCTGGGGACACCAGCATGTATATTGTGAATATCAGACTTGAAACCCTCCAAGACAACTTGAATTGAACGTTCCGAAAGGTAATTTCTAATCATTTTAAGAAGAGAGTTACAAAAGAGCCTGATGCCATACTTTGTCAAATGCCTTAGAAATATCAAGTGCAACTACCTTGCTTTCGCCAGACTAATGTAGACTTTGGTTCCACTGTTCGGTGAGACATGCCATCAAATCACCAGTGGACCTGTTGCTACGAATGGTTGCTTGATGGTGTCGCAATGGTACTATTCGCTTTTGCTTAGCATCTAAGCGTGCTAGGCATAAGTGTCACAATATCTTGCGATGTCTAATTGGTCAACGCTTGTATCAATCTGCAGGTATTCGTCACTGATGGTGTTCGCTGAAGCGTTTCCTCATATTTCTACGAAAATTGAGATCAATCAGTAAAAGCAAGATACAAGCAGTACAATGGACTTGTTTTTTGTCAGAGTGCTAGTTGCTTTGTTATCAGAAAGGCGTTTCACCCGCAAATGTCCCCCACAAATATCTTTGGATACAAATACTTCTATCGACTAAGGAACTCTGCTTTGTATAACCAATAGCCTGGGTTGGTGATGAATTGAAGTTAAAGTCTATATTCTTTGTTCCTTTAGACCGCAATAATTTCCCTATGGCTCGAATCACGGTAATGCTAAAAACTGCCAGAAGGATGACCAGTTACTCACAACAAGGGCATGTTCCTTATGTTAGTTTACCTGTCCGCTGTATATAGAAACCATTTCATCGCCAAGAAAATACTCAACAAGAAGCAAACGTTATTCGGTTATCTACTGGAAGATATCAATATGTTTGCCGTAGCCTGTCGAGGGTATTTCATATCCCATATTGGGTAAATGTATCATCTGTCTAATAGCAAGGACTAGACATCTCGTCGTCAGTTTAAATTCAATCCTCATACTCTTCGATGACATTTTCGAAGGGGAAAAAATACTATGAATTGAATTTTCAGGAAATAACAGTCAATTGACCTGAATTCTTTCATAAAAGTGCAAACAAACTGATTTATTGGTTGACGCCGAGTATCCTCTCAAGACAAAAGTCGTTTCAATAAAAGCAAAAAGTCTAGCCCGTGGCTTCCATTTTTTCTCCATCTCACTTTTAAATTAATTAAAAATTCGACGCAGCTTTGTTCGTTTGAATATTAAAATGCAAATTTTCGGGACGTTGTAATTTAAAAGGATTTGCTATTCAGTTCTCAATTTTCTCTTTGTTTTTATTTTTTTATTTTAGTCATGATGTCCTTGGGTTTGCCATTAAAATGTGCCATCTTCCTTGCCGTCGATTGGAGGTCAGGAAAAAGTTTTATTTTTATGAAATTTGTATGTATTTTGCAGCTAATTACTCTCATTAAATAGCTGTCATTTGTGATTTCAACGATATTAGAACAGAGATTCCAGAGAAACGGATTTCAGCACAAATGGTTTTGAAAAGGGACCATTGTATTTTGTTAATAGGAATACTCACCCAATAGATTGGAGACCAATCGAAGTAAATTGATGGGAATACTACAAAACTTCGAGATGAGTTTGAAAATTTGTATTCAAAAGGACAACAGAGATGGTGCTACTATTGTTTGAGTAGATATAAGGCATCTTAAAACTTTTTACTTGACATCTGGAAACTTTGAGTTGGAAATGTAGAAAGACCTTGTTGCAAGGTTCCTTTTTCTTACCGAGGGTACCAAATTTTGGATCATTTGCTTGAGCATCTTTAAACTCATAAAAAATGCAAACGGGGTCAACATACTCTATTCTGTTTCTTAGGCTTTAGAGTAGCTACTATGACGATGACAGAAAAATAACCTTCATAGCTCTATATTAAGTTACTCCTATAAGGACGGTATTCATGATATTCACACCTATTCTGTGTATTGATATACCATCTGTATTCAAACTCCTCTCCACTTCACTCCATAGGTTATTCTTACGATCATTTAGGTCATTTGTACTTCTTAGCGGCTTCAATTTGTTTTCCTTTCCTCTCCTCTACCAGTAAGGTCCTTTAAGATGGTTTTTACCTTTTCCACAGTTGAGGCCTTCTTTCCTTCTCCTGGAGAAACTGATCGTCCAGGATACGGCTTGAGCAATGAGTGCAAAAATTACTTTCGTGATTAATTTCAGGTTCAATTCTTGGGTTAGAATAATCTTATATGGATGTGGGTCCAAATCTAACTGCAAAATAAGCCGGGTAGGCTCTCTGGCGATGCTCAATTCGGCTGATCGGCGCTGAATTGGCATTTCTGGATCTTCTTCGATACTGGCCGCTATGGCTGCTATGTTTTCTTCATTTCGCACCAATCTCTGTCTGGTTGGTGGCTTAAGATCCAAAAGCGTGTACTCACGTTCAAACTTTTTAACGGTGCGACGAATTGCCTGTAGACTGAAGCCATGATGACGACCGACTTTACGAAGAAATTACGTTCCGTATTTACAACTGCACCGGAATTTCGATATTTTTTAATAATGTCCGCATTCGTAAAACGATGCATGATGAAAAGGCAAACCTTACTGAATATTTTGACAGCTGAATGTCATTGGTAACTTTGACAGCTGCTGAAACATAACAATTGGAAGAACTATCATTGCTATCTGGTCACCCGTTACTATACAACAGTCTAATTTGGGTGTGAATCAAATGATTGAACTCTACAGCGCGATTCACTAAGGAGCAGAGCGTTATATTTAATTTAGAGGCAGCATATCAAAATATTTTTTAAATTTTCTTGGATGTTTAAGGTCACAAAGTTGAGCAATCTACCAATTGACAAACGACCAAACTCTTACAGACGACGGTTGCAAATAAAGAAATCACAGTCCTTTCCAGAGGAAGTCGAGTAAGGGTATATCACACTGAAACAAAGTAAATTTCTACAAGGATAGCGTGTCTCTGCAGAAAAAAAATGCGTGTAATCAATCGTATTTGAAAAACTCGAACACTTCCCATAAGCACATTGCTGCCTCGTTGCTTCAGCTTCACTCATTTGAAGCTTCCTTGCTGAACGTACATACCATGTGCCATCAACGGAGTCTCCGAAACACTATCGAGCATAACAGACACTTAGTCGCCCCTCCTATCACAGGAATAAGTGTCGATACATTTGTACCTGTCATTCTTTGGCAACGCTCTTTAGTAGATTCAATCTATCCACTTACCCTACAAGTCGTCTATCATCATAAACCCCTGTTCGCACGATTACCTCCTTTTATGGTTCCGCTTTCATAACCGTGCTAAATAAGAACATCCGTCATTTACTCGTGCACTCCAGGAGTGCTTTTCCCCGAAAAATATTTATACAAAAGTTCTGCATCTTTGTCAGATACGAGATAAAACATTCACAAGCATCTTTTACCAAATTCTGGTCACGCGCGACGATTTGCTTGCATTTTTCTCCAACAAAATGATAGCTCTTTGGCAGGGTGTGTGACTTTCATAGATACTGAATCCTCGGATACTCTGTTGCACGTTAAAGTGTTGCAATTTATACTTTTAGCAAACCTCTTCATGTTTTCCGATTTGATTGGTATCTACCAACTTTTCTGCACCGTTCAAGGGAGGAGGTTTCAGTAAAAGATGTTCTAACAGTGTCTCTAGAATTGACAATCTTGGATTCTTGAAGGTGCTTGTAATTTGTGATGTCAAAGAATGTAAAGAATTGGCAACAGCTTTGAAGAATGCCGAGTCAGGTGGCATGCCTTTATCATGTCATTCATTTTCAGGTTGGAATGCATTTATTTAGAGCATCGAATCGTCTAGTATCCCGGAGGATAGTTTTGAAACTCTTGATGAAAATATCCAGTTTGGAGTTGCTAGCCTCCTTAGGAATGACCCCTAACCTATGTCAGTGAGCATTTCTCTTAGAAATATGTACTACGCCGTGAGGGGGAACAACAATGTGATGTTAACCCCATGGTAATGAGATCCATTCAAGTCTTCCGCGTTAAAGACGCATTTCGAAGCCGATAGAAAGCGATCTTGAGAAGAAGTATTGCTCCGCGAATACTCCGTGAATGCTTCAAAACCTTTCAGTCGAAAGCACCCAAATATTCTATACGAGGATCATCATTTAAGAAAGGTAATTCTCAATGATGGTAACGTAAGGAACTTGCCCGGCGAAATGTGCGTAACTGATATTTTATCGCCAGAGTTCGCCATTTAATAAAACGATCTATGGAATATAGCGTTCTCGAGCAATTTCTTATTAGCGACAAATGGCAAATCTACCAAAATAAAAGTTTGAACCACGGAAACACCGACGTCAATTACACTTAAAATGCTTTAACACAGCGAGTGCGAAATAGAATTAGGGAGGAAAAAAAGAGAGGCACTGATGTACTTTGGTTTTGAATGTTTGCACGTTATAATGACTAGAAATTCCATAAGCGATTCGTATGACTTTCAAGGAGTTACAATATTTCAATGTACGTCTGATGGCAACCTGATGGGCCTTAATAGTGAGACGAGTGTTACGGTTGGGGCAGTGATGTTGAAAACAAAAACAGGATTAGGTAACACAAACGACATTTCGCTGGTGGTGGATGGTGTTAATTATTGACAACATTGGCACATCGTTAAGTTCTGTTTTGAATCCTATCTATCAAGAGGAGTCACCTGAACAGATGTGGACATTTTACTCCAGTTTCGGGCTGTTAAATACCATATCTGTGTAATACTCGTATCAAGTGCACCTATCTTGCTTTTGACGGATTGTTATAGGCTATGGCTCTAGTTTTCTGTGGGACATACCATCAAATCAGCTTTCAACCTGTTGCTATGAAGACCGTACTACCGGTCGTTCAGGAGATATTTCATAAGCTATTGGCTTACCAGCGTTTTCATAACCTTTCTATATGTAGGGTCGTTAGTGCAATGGGTCTGCAGGAGAAGAGAAGAGAAAGTTTGTCTATTTTAGGTACGGACTGAGCACGTTCTCTTTTACATCTACTCAGAAAGAGTCATTAAGAGTGGGATTAATGAGAAAGTGAAACTCGTATATCACTTGAGTACATGGAGTAGGTGGAGACATTGTAAAATCTGGAAACATTGAGCTGGCTGAGAAGTGCGTATTAAGCAGATTTCCCGAGCAGACAGCGTGAATGTCATTATAAATTAACATGGAGGATCAGACTGGATTCCAATGTTTTTAACGGAGGACCAACAATTTTTACTATCTGTGGGGCACTGTATTATTTTTTCCCTCAGTTTGTAGTCGTATTTGGAATTACAAGCGCTTAAAAAAGACGGTTTTTCTCTGTGGTCTTTTAAGACCACAAAGTGAACTATCACATGGTTCATTTAGGAAATGTTTCTCTAAATGTATGGTCAGTGTATGGGAAATTAGCTGATATAACACATAGATCCGACGAGCATGGAGGGAAGAGAACATCAGAATATCGACGGCTGACATGTTAGGAACAAGTCAGACCATATACGTCGTGGGCTTATTTAAAAGCTCGGTTTAGTAGTTCTCATCCTCACGCAATAGCGATATAAATATGAGGGTGCAAGGATAGAATCATTAAAATCTAACGCAACAACTCCTGATCAATCACCCGTCAACCAGATTGACCACATTGCGATCGACGCAAGGCACTCCTCCAGTATTATGGATGTCCGAATGTTTCGAAAGGCCAACATCGATTCGGACCACGTAAGGTACATCTTAAAGACAAGCTAATGCTGTGAGGACATTTGACGTCAGACGGCTACAATCACAAGAGATCGCCAAATCCTTTTCCCGATCGAGTCTCCCTTAATCTCTTAAGAGGTCCTATGCCGCCAGCATCAAAGTATCGAAGACGAAGAAGGTACGGTCGAGCAAATTGAGAGATGCTACTCCAGGAATGAGATTCGGAAGTTTTATGAAAAGTTAAAAAAACATGCCACGGATGCAAAGCCCGAACCGGAGTTTGTAGAGACGAACAAGGAAAGACCGTAGTAGAGTCGCATTCGATGCTGAGGATTTGGAAAGAGCATTCATGTAGACGTTCACTCGACTTGGATAAAGTGGAGATAGCCATATCTAACAAAGCTGATGGGGCAGTCGGCCTGACCGCCGAGTTCTTCAAACCGGATGGCGATGACTTGGGAAGGAACGTACACCAATTTAACTGTAAAATATGGTCGGATGAAAGTATGCCCGATGAGTGAAATGAATGGATCAGCATTGTGTAGGATAAGGCCGTGTAGGACAGCATCTATAGAGACGAGCTATATAGAGTAATGTCCAGTTGTGGCATCTCTGCCAAACTCGTCCATTTATGCACGATGACGAAGGAGAATTCCGACTGCTCCATCAAGCTCGGTAAATATCTCACCGAGGTAAGGCGATGTGCTGTCATGCGACTTCTTTAACGTCTTTCTTGAAAAAATAGTGCAAAGCTCACGAGTCGACACAAGAGCCATAATTCTTCAAAAGTGACTAGCAAAGCCCTTTCTCCGAACAACAAAAATTGACCCTGTATAAGACCTTAATAATCCCAGTCCTGGTCTATATCGCAGGGCCACGGACTTTATCAAAAATGAGTGAGGATGCTCTTGGCTGCTTGGGGAGAAAAGTTCTTCGGGTGATTTTCGGTCCCGAACGAGGAACGGGATGTACAGCATATATCGACTTAGTCAGAAGAGTGAAGGTGAACACGAATAATTCGGTCCTACAGCGCAGTAGAGGAAGACCGCGACTCAGATATCGCACTCATGTGGAAGAGGACCTTAACTAACTTAGCGTGAGAAATTGAAGGTAGCTAGCTAACGACCGAGCTGGCTGGAAATGCTTGTTGGTTGACTCTCAGGTCCACCCCAGACTGAAACGGCACCTTGCATTCAATTTGCCAGAGGTTAGTTTGCGCTCTAGTTTGAAGATTCTGTGAATCAATCGCTAGTGGATGATATGCTTATGGAGAAGGTTCAAACACGATGTTGAATTCCAGATTGGAACAGAGATTACATTGTGATCTCTAAGATTTTTTTTACGAATTTACCAAGACATTGCTTCTCAGTCTCTGCAAAAATCGTTGTCGGAAATATTAGGCCATACCAGTCTTACTGTCTCACACTTGCATCTACCTCTGACTGACTTTGTAAAGCGATATTATACTTTGCGTTGAGATATGCGCAGCAGTCGCTAACCACTCTTGAAATTATAGTGTTCGGAATAGGGGATCAGATCTATGCTTGACTGTCTATATATATTGCAATATCTGGGCCAAGCAGCAGCCTGATGAATAGCAGAGACTTGGTATACACAAGGCTCCTCAGACAATATCACAGATGCAACGCCTAGACATATGCCTTTGAGCCGTCTGTGAAGATGGAAATTGACTTACTGAGAAAGGCTAGTTTTTCTCAAAGTAGGTTCAATATCTGATTCTGAAGTATAATCAGGGATTTGAATGTTCATACACACATCCGAGGGTTCTTTCTACTGTTATCTTGGAGCGTCAACCTTCATAATAATGACTGCTCTGGTTGTTTCAAAATTTTTATTATTTTCTAGCCATGAACCGGAAATTGCTGGTGGCAGCTAAACAACACACATTTCTTCAGATTTTTCAAACCGATGCACTTAAGAAGTTCTCTATCTGATGACAGCTTAAAATACTGTCTCCGGGGTACATGTGAGTGTATCTGCCAAATTGAAGTATGCACGAGTACGTGTTGCATGCAATAAAATAAGTATCACACTAATTGCAACTATCTCCAACGGCCAGACAGACATACTCAGTCATCCGCATTCCGATTGCATAACATCTCCCACTGTTTCATCCTGCCTCCAGCTCTCGTTTATGGATTCTCTTAAGTATTTTGTTTCATTTCCGGTACCATCACAACAGCCCACTCCAAAGCGGAATCCATTTTCCGACTCTAAGTGAACTGTGAATGCTCGATAATTAGGCGAAATTATTGCGACAGACACTCTCCTATTCCGTACAATACATTTCTCTCCATTAAACATGTAATTACCCGTCGCATAACAAAACGACAAGACATTCCTGTACAACACTAAAGACATTCAGAGGCACTTCCAGAAACGAATGTACTCCATACCTAACCTAACCTTACCTACCCGGCTTGTACACACAAAACTTTTGACAGAAAAGGAACTTCGAACTTGTCGTCTCCATTTCCGTTTCCTACTGCTGCTACTACGAATACTCGTGACACTGCCCCTGCCGAATCCTTGTAGCTGTATGAAAAACATTTTTATTTTATTTGAGCACAAGTATTGTAATTAAGGGAGAGTTCTTGAAGATTACTCTAGGTTATCTTTTGGATTCTCCATTTTAATTCATAACACAAGCCATCTATGCGTGTGTTTCCACGTGGGTGTTTCTATGTACGAATATGGTGAGGACTTTTAATGGCACAAACAAACACGAACTCATCAATCCGAAAAATGTTGTGGAAAATTCATTCACGTCCTATATTGTCTCCTTTGAGAGATAACAATTGTCGGAAATTTTTAAGGAGATTCGTGCCAAGACTTTGGGTGATAAGTCAATTTAATTGTTGCAATTAGGAGCGCCCTCAAGGAATCAATTTAAACTTGCAAAAGTACATCTGTGGGTGTAGTAAGTGATATTTGTTTTATTGTGGGATGAGTGTAACATCCGCTGTTTGAGTATTCTGCCGGGAACGAGGATGAGGCCAGTAAAGCAACGTTTCAGGTTCGCATTGTAGTCGTCTCTGGAAACTGCTACGATTGAAGGCACTAGTCGGGGCCTGTAAGAGAAGTAAAACTCAAACAGATATTTCTAAAATTTACTTTCTAATTTTTAGTTTTTCAACTGTTAAGAGATAGAGATAAAAAGGAAAAGCTTCAAAGCAGTTGACAAGTCAACAAAAATATTTGACACTTAGAAGATAACAACTATGTTAGGACTTGTATACGAGTACATTTGTTTGCTGTTTACACTAGTATTTTTTTTAGCATGCTCCCCCCCTTGAGCGGATAAGCTCAAGTAGTTGTCCTGCTCTGGAAGAAGAGCTAATTGTGGTACACCGCACTTGTATTCTTCGTTTTTAGTTCTGACGTTCATAACTCGAACAATTCCCTCCGAATCTGTTGCAACTTCTATTATTCTTCCTAACGGCCATCGTAAGGGATCCACTTGATCTATCTTCATCAACACCATATCTCCCACAGCTTTGTTTCGTATTTCAAATCGCCATTTGGAAGGTGTTTGGAGAATTTGAAAATATTCCTTATAGAAGTGTCGAGCATCACATCCGCTGGGCTAAGTGAACACAGTTGAGATTTTTAGTTAGCACGACCTCCTCAGGTATAGCAATCAACGGTCCAGGTGTAAGTGGCTCCAGCTTGTTTTGCCACCGTAAGAAGCTCGTCTTCCGCTAATGCCATGCATCCTACGATGCTATGTATTAAGCGTTTCATAACCTCAATCGAAGACTCCCATAAGCCTCCAAAATCAGATGTGCGTGGAGGGCTGAATAACCATTCTATGTATTCTTTATTGAGTTCCTTTTCAATACTCGGTTTGTCTCTTTGCATGGTAGCTTTTAGTTTAGATCAGAGTATCAGTATCAGAATAAATTTTAGAAACCCTACCCCTATCTGAAATAGAATAGTCGGTAGAACGATCAGGAACCAGCTCTATGTGCACCGCTTTTGTAACGAAACAAACAAAAAAGCCAAGTGCACTTCCTTATTTTGACGGCAGCGAATGTTATGTCGAACAATTATAGGACCAGCAAAGTTCACCCCAGCGACCATAAATGCCTTGTGTTGTGTTGCCACACCACGATCTTCAGGTAGATCGCCCATAAGCCAAGAGATGTGTCTAGGATGCATATGAAAGCACCAAATGCATTTACGAACAATGCTCTTCGACACTTGCAAGCTAAGACCATTTGCGGTCCTACGTAGCTTATAGTATGCCATGATGATAATAAGATATGATAGAAGATGTAAAACGATGATTCTTCGGCAACAGAATTTGATGTTTTGCATCATACATAATTTTGGCTTTCTTAATTCGTCCTCCGACTTTTATAAGACTCTTTTCGTACGACACAGAGTGTTATTTTTCAAGAAGCGAAGACGCACGCTGTATAGCTCTAATGAACACTCTTTCAGCTTGAACCTTTTCTTCCAATGTTGGCGCATGTATGCGGTTTCTCAGATTCGCATTTAATGATATTTGTTCAAAATTTTGGGCCCGACATCTCTGTAAAAAACGCAGTGCATATGCAAAAGCACGACGAATTCCTCGAAAGCTTCGGGAAAAGTGCATAAATTGAGTGACGTCCACCATGTTTATGGCTACTAGCGCACATCTCTGAGGGAGTAATTCTTCTACATACATTTCATTTGACCTTGGCAGTTGGAATTCTGTGGGCCAATTCGATAGCGTTTCACGTAAGAAGGGTGGGCCACTCCACCAGAGGGCAGAAGTTTCAATTGCAGATGGTAGCAATCCACGCTGCGATAAGATCGGCTAGATTTAGCTCCCCGGGAACATGCTTCCACTGATCAAAGCTTGTATTATAGCTTCTGTATAAAATCTCATCTTCAGAAAGATCATCAGGTAGCTGTGTGTCGCAGACAGGACTCATCGCTGGATAAAGAACAGGAAATGAATTCACTAGATGGACTCAACAGTGTGGCCTGCATTCAGTCTCTTGACCTGTGATCAGTAGCTAGCAGGTCTAATTTACCATATTCAAAGTGAAAGTGGCTTCAGAAGAAACTATCAGCGATATCATCTGCCAACGGAACCTTATACCCAAAGGATGCAACAGAAGGCCTGAACCCCTAAGTTAGAAGTTACACGTTGGCCGAAAATCTCGGAAATTAAAAAAAAAAATATTTGGCAACATGTGAATGATACTCAAGAAAGGCAAACGATTTTCATTACTGTGCGTGGATAGGTCCCTTAGGTGGGTTCGAAGCAGTTCGCGGGACCTTAGATTGCTCTAAAGCAGATCTAGCCGCCTTTCAAGTAGTGCGATGGAATAAACCGAATGTAAAACGATGAATAACTACGACACATAGAACAATGATTACGACCCAGAAGTCCAGTAGCCTCTTTTGGGAGCGGATTTGTCATTGGGAGCAGACTTAGGCAAGAAATCTTAAGTTAGGGGCTTCATACCAATCCGTATCAAGGCGAAAATTAGCCGGATATGCAGGACCGTTTTTATAAGCTTCTTGCTCAATGCTCAACATCTTGACATTCAAAGGCTGATTAGCCTATCAGGAAACAAATTGATCAACTTGCGATAGACGCAAGAAGTGATGGCCCAGTAAGACTTGGACAACTACCTTGTTGTGGCCAAGGTATAAACATGGATATTCCTTACGGTGCTTACTGATTAAGGTGTCACTACAGTTCGGGATAAACCTGTACCTCAATCAACAAGCTGCTACAGCTTACACGATCTCTTGCCAGCTGCCTCCTATGTCGCATTCTATGTTCCTATAGCCAAAGCTATGATATCCGTTTGCTAAACATGGCTCAGTCATTTCAGACGTTGGATCCGTAGAAGCCTGACTACATCGATGTCACTGTACAGCCCGTACAGGTCGTGGTAGAACCTCTTACTCCAATCCACATTAATACAAACGGGACCAAAGATCAAAAGCAATATCTTTCGCTCGAAATGGGCAGAGTGCTACCTTTTCCGCCTTCGGCTCACTCAGTGGGTGGTCGTGGTTGAAGTGATAGTGTATTGGCTTCCAAATCGGATGGTTCGGTGTTCGAATCTCAGCCTCGCCCGAAAGACATTCTTTTTTTCAGGCAACTTAATTACGTGAAAAACGACGAATGGTTGCCTACAATACAACAACAAGTCCAATTACACTAGTAATTTAGTCTTCCCATTAAATGTTGGATGCCACCCATGGAGCGAAATAACCACGGAGCCCAAAGATCTTTCTTTCTCTCTCCCTGTCCCATTTGCCTAAAAAAACTTAAGACGTGCTCGGGCGTTTTAAGTGTAATAATACCCATTTGAATGTTAAGTTGTTAAAAAAAAGTAATTTTGGTCTTTCGAAAGAGGGCTCTTTTACTCAGCTCAAAAAGACAGTAATTGGCAAGAGTAATTCTGAGACTGAATTCTGCGCTGATGTCTCTGCTGCTTGTAACAGTGGAACCAAGGCAGATGAAATCCTTAACTTTCTCGAAGTGAATGTGACGTGCAGACCAAGAGGAAAGAGCGGGATTTCTACATGATCGTTCTGCACAACCTGACGAGTTTTGCAGGCCGTTTGGCTCGATCTGAATTGTCCGGATCTATTTGAAGATCTGCTGTAATGTCAATACTCGATCGTCTCCTTTTTCGTGTACAAACTATGCTGAGATTCCATACTTCGGGCATGCTTTCCTATTACCATGTCTTACAGACGAGCCGGTGCATGTCCTCAACTACATCATCTCAAGCTCAACAGGCAGTCGGTCTTTGCCAGCAGCTTTATTAGACTTTAGCTTCGATGCCGCTACATTAATTTTGTCAGTTCAGGGGACAGATTTATCTGTCGTCCTCATCCTGGGTAAATGGTTCGTTCTGCTTAAAAGCGGTAATTTGACCATCCTCGCGGTTATATACTCTGCAGAAGTACTCTTTCCATATTCTCAGCACTGACTCAATCTCCAGTTGTCCATTTTAATCTTTGCAGTCTCCTAGCATATCTGTTGTGTTTCCTGGAAGAAGGAAGGGTGCAATACTTTGTCAGTCAAATGTCCCTTCATTTTGCTCGAGAATTTGCGATGCCACCATGTTGCCCTGAAGCCCAGCCCTGGAAAAGGCCTTCGAACTGAAATCGATATCGACGACCTATTTGTCGATTTCAAGGCCGTCGGGTAAATTATGTGAAGCCAAGTCCAACTTTGGCATTCCTGCTAACCTTGTTCGATCTTTAGGATGACAATGGGTCCAGATCGCTGATCCTTATTGTATCCTGAATAGCAAAGCCTTCTTTTGGATAACCTAAAAAATATATCTCTGTTGAAGTTTGTCGCCACAATTCTACTCCATGGCGCAAGAGCATGGACTTTGTCAAAAAATGGAGATTAGGTCGTTTAGAGAGAAAAGCGCTTCGAGTGGTCCATCTGCAACCAATTCATGCCTGCAACATATTCGAATCGATTTGTTTGAAGTCTCCATTTTTCACGATAAACTGTCTACTGGAGAGCATACGAGTATTAAAAAGAATATAGAGCAGTGGTTTACTAATGCCCAACCTGTCCAGCTTGAAAAAGAATCCCTCTAACTATACGGTGCCGAAGACCTTCTTCAAGTCAATCAGGCAGGCACCACTGCACTGGTTCTTGCCCTCGTTCTATTGGATATCCGAAACCACTTTAGACGCAGCATGAATGATATCATGCCCCGCCTTGAAACCGAATTGATTATCAGGAACTATGTGTCTGTCCTCGACCCGCTTAGTCAGGACTCTATTGATCACCTTTTCGCAAACCTTACTGATATTTGGAAGAAGACTGGATTCACCTGATTGGATGTGTCTTTATCCCTTTTGGGGGTGGGGTGTACCATCGCAGTCTTGCAATAAGCTGGATAATGGGCATTATGCATTGGCTTATTAAACAAGGTAGTATAAATGACCACCGTTTCTAGTGGGAGATGTCGACGAACAGTATTCGGTATTTTAGCGATTCGAAGATCTTTTTGAGCGCCTGCGTCGAAATGAACGGTAGAAGTACCCTTTAATTGGTGATGACATTATTTGCCATATTTTCGTCACTGGACTGGGTGAAACCCGAGCTTTGGAATCTTCAGTTCACTATTACATTTCGAAGGTAGAAATTGTGCACAAGGACTCGATTCTCCAAGTCATGGTTCGGGCCAATGATCTCACTCGGTTTGTACACTTCCTGGAAAGTCGTTCTTATATCGCTCCTACCTTCTCCTGTGGATCCTCAATCACAAAAAAGTTGTCATTATCAACGGCCTCATTTGAATCGATGCCTGCTTCTATAAGTATGTTCTCGTTGTCTGTCGTTCGGGAGATTTTAAGACACGAAAGGTCGTTTTGATCTTTCCTCCGAAATATTTTCTTTATTTACGGGTTGCTGGTGTCTACAGCCAGAATTTTGTTGTTATAACACAAACTTATAGATGCTCTGTAATTTTCTTTTATTAATACTTAGAGGTTTTTGATCGACGACTTTAGCGTCATAATCTCTGGGTTATGTCTGTCAGTAAACTGTCTATACAAGGTTTTTAGTCTTGACAGCAGCCTACTTTTGTGCCGGTGCAGTGCGTCAATGATTGCGTTGCGGGTTTGTTGATACCGAGGTATCTCGTCCATTAGTTTTAGGTACCTGTCAATCTCCTCGTTTAACAGATTTCTATATATAGTGAATTTGAGGAGAATGCTCTCGTCAGTGTTCTGGAGAAGTTTGTCCAACTTTAAATTCCGCAGCTTCGTTGGGAACAGTTATTTCGGTGTGTCATATAAGAAACTGCGTAGACAGTTTGCAGTTTGTTGGTTAGTGCACGTCAGTTGTATTCGTGAGTCGAACAGCAGAATATCTAAATAGGACCAGTGTCTTGGAAACGACGGACTATCCGTCGCCATAAGCCCGAGTCGATACATTATACTGCGCTGACCCCACCAATTGAATAGTAGGTTCCTTCTAGCATTCGGGGTATTATTTCCCCAATCTCTATGTATGGCGTTGAAATCTCCGCCGATAATAAAGTAATCCTCCTCCAATTCCAGTCTTAGGAATCGGAAAAGTGTCTCGAGCTCTGAGATGAATAAGGTGGATTGAGTAGCCTTAGGTGCATAAACAGAAACCATGTATAACCGCTTTCGACTGCGGAGAACTGCGCTACCCCTACACCTTCCTTCGGAATATCAGCTCGCCGCCTGATCGCAATCTGGTTTGACTTTCTCTACTTATCAAATGAATCCCAGGTATCAGTTGGCATCCTACATTGATGTCTCCCAATTTCTATAATGTCACTGGTAGACGATGGGTCATGCAAAGCACCTGGTTGACGCCGATGGGTAACATTGTATCATATTAATCTGTTTTAGTTTTCTCAGGAACATTACCGTTAATGTTCATTTTATGAGATGTACGATAGACCGAGCTCACTCACGCTCCCATTTGCTTTGCCTGATTAGTTTTTGGGTGTGGAAAGCAACAGAGGTGCAAGTGCTTACTTGTAAAAGCTTTTTCTTGTTAATTTAGAAACCAACATTCGGTGGAACAGGCAGCAACTACGAGGCCTAATGCAAGTCCCTTAGTAGATGCGGGTTGCTTCCACCAGAAGGCTGAAAACTAACTGAGATTGCAGAATTCTGTATTTCGACGTTGGTTACAGAAACACGTACGAACATTTTATATTTGCTTCCGAAGTGGCATGCTCTGAAAGTCGACATTCCTTACTGGGATGGTCTGTATCCAATGGCATTCTTGGCTACACGAGTACATTTTATGTTGTACGTTATTCGTTGTTCTATTGTTATTCGTAGTATGTAGGTTTTGACAGGTGAGTGCTGAATTCGGAGTGCTTTCTTGGTACATATGGAGGAGCTTAACGATGAATTTATCTTATTGGGTGCAATAGCCAATATTGACCTCGGTCTCGGTCACAGCTTGCAGATACCCTGAGTTGTAATCCAATATGAATAAGATTCATGTTATGAGTTCCAGTACGTATTTCTTACATCGTCCTCCGGTTAAGTGGAAATCGATTCGACCATCGGGAAGTGCTCCCCATAACGAAGACTTAGAAATACTTGGTGAAACTAGGTCTTAATAAGGACGACTATTCGAAACTGAAAACATTTAAAACGAAACTCCTTATCCAGTCGTACACAAAACAAAAAAAAAACATGCGTTCTCGCATGATTACCATGAACAGATTGCTTATGCAGGAAATACAGTGGACAAATATGTTCAAGATAATGGTACTCATGTGACACGCGTGTTCTGTGTAGCGCAAAAACTGAGCTTGGGGTTTCGAAAGATCGAATCCACATAAATAAAGACAGTGGTGACAAGACAAATGTTTCAAGAATGAGTTAATACAGGAAAACGACGAATAGCAAAACCGAAAGTGCGTATTGAAGCAACATCAAACACACACAGCCGAACTAATATTTTATAGATTGCGGCAGGGTGCAGAAAGAATTCGAAGGAAATTCGATTTCCGAAATATATTGAAGACCAGCAGGGACCCAGAGAAATTACGACGATGACGTGGCACATAGACTTATCGTAGTGAGTTCTAAATGGCACAGTGTCAGTGTCTGACGGAAAAATACCGCATAGGCTTCTCGGAAGCGATAAAAAAAATGTGACAAACACAGACAGTCATGGACCCATTGTCGAGGACCCTGGCAAACGATACGTGGAATGTTTTGACCCTAAACACGACACTTTCAGCCGAAAAGTTAGCAGAGGCCCATGACGCCGATTATGCCGACATCACAGCCTTCGAAGAAGTACTATGGGGTTAAGCCGATCAAAAAGAGGAAGGAAAACTGTGACACGTACTACAGATATTAAGAACAGTCTGGACCTTTCGACAAGTTAGCACTCATGCTCCTATAGAAGATAAGGACGATGTCACCAAAGAATTTTTCTACTAGCCTTTCGACGAGATAAATGAGTAATTCACGAGTATGATTTAGGCGATTTAAACGCCAGGAGGACGTCTTTCATAAGACAGTCGTTAAGTATAGCCTACACAACACCATCTGGTAACGGACTTAAGCTTATCGGCTTTGCGGAGGGATGAAATATTACTATAGCAAGCACACGGTTTCCTCATCTCAATATACGAGTACACAAGGGGATATGGTGGTCTCGGGATCATCGAAATGCTAAATCAAATTGATCACCTTGCGATAGACTTACGGCATGTCTCCAGTATTCTGTACGTGCGAACGTTCCGGGCAGCCAAGGTGTGAATGCGAATTTCCCCAGCGCCACACTGTAAGAAGATATAACGTAGAAAAGCTGCAATCCTAAGAGACCTTCAGAATCATAGGCGAACGCGATGCCGAAATTTCTCAACAACTCCTGTCTATGCCGTCAGCATCAAGTACTAAAGAACAGCAGCAACGCTGCCAAGGTGCCATCAGAAACGCTGCGACCACCACAAAGAAATCCCTGGTTTGATGAAAAATGCCGGCAAACACATGCAGCTAAACAAGAAGCGCAGAAATCGGCACTGCAATGAAAGACGAACCCCTTCCGCTTCTCAAGAAGAAGAAAAAAGAACTCAGGGAGAGCGCGATCCAAGATATTGAGAGGTTGTATGCCTGGAATAAGGTACGGAACGTGTCAAGAGAGAGGTAATGAAGGAAATATTATAACAGGGTCACAGTCTGTACTCAGAATATGGAAACACTTCCTCTGTAGACTGAATGTCATCCTGTCATCAGGCTGAGTAGACCATTCAATTTAGACGATGATAGCCATCCACCTGACCAAATCAAATCCAACGAAATAGCTGGACTTGACACCTTACCAGCCGAGGTATTCAAAGCTGTTGGAAATGACTATGTGGAGACCACACACGATCTCAACATCGTTTGCGAGCCACAAAAAAGGAGCCCCGTCAACTGTGCCAAATATAAAGGAGTAACTCTCCTCAATATTGCATACAAGATCTTATTTGCCCAATTGTGTGAACGTCTGAAATCCGTCGTAAACATTGGCCTTTGTCAATGTGGTTTCTGGAGAGGAAAATTCACAATCCGACCGATCCGTTTATAGAGACGATCTATGTAGAGCCATGTCCACATCTGTCTTTGCAGTATGACGACGGGGAACACTCGCTGCTTCATCAAGGTCTTCAATGACTTAACCGAGACGTGCTGTCATGCTACTTCTTTAACATCATACTGGAAAGAATTGTGCGGAACTCACAAGCGAACATCGGATTTAGAATCTTTTAAAAGTCTATGCAACTACTAGCAGTTAATATTGACATAATTATCAGAACTTAGAGCACTGTCCTCGGTGTGTTCGTTAGTATTGAATCGGTTTATCGGTAAGTGAGAGCAAATCCGAGAATATGCTGTCAACAAGAAGGAACACACAACATCGTCGAATTGTGCAGAACATCACAGTCGACAGCTATGTCTTTGAGGTAGTAAGGGTGTGTTTATCTTGGTTTTGCCATCAATTCCTCCATCAAAAGACGAGCAATCACAGTTTCTTTGGGCTAACAAGCCAAATGAATAGTAAGGCCCTATCCCGAATAAGTAAGGAGGCAAGACCTTGATCAACTCAGTTCTACTTTCTGGCGCTGAACCATGGACTCTATCAAAAGCGGATGAAAATATCCTTCGTTGTTTCGAGAGAAAATTTCTTCGTAAAATATTCGGTCATGTTTGCCCTGACGGGCTTTGGAGGAGAAGGTTGAACGACGAACTATATGAGGTGTGCATCTCAGTCGCGTGAGATGGCTAGCGCATGTAGAGTGAATATACACCAATAGTCCGGCCTGCAGAGCCTTCGAATCTAATCCGAAGAATGGATGATGCGCGCATAAGTAGAAGGGGACCTCAACCGACTTGGGGTACGCAACTGGCGGAAGTTACCTAAGAATTGGACTAACTTAAGAACCTTGATAGTTGCGATCCAGGGTTACTTCGAACTGTGGTTCCACCTTAATATTACAAATTTTGTACGATGCTTGAGAAAGAAGTAAAGTAAAATTCTAGTTCCAACCTATGTTCGAATAAAAGGCCGAAAAAAAATTGACTAGATCACTCAAATGCAAGAATATCAGCGTTGTCTTGGTCTCGTTTAAAAATTGATCCGAAATATGTTGACCTGTACAATAGGCACTTAGGTCCCAAAATGTAGCTAACCTTCCAATTTGCGCACTAGAATTGCAATCGCGTGGCAGGTATACATACTCGTATGTAGCAATAGATGCAATTACACGTGTTATATATTTCTATAATAAATACAAGAAAAAGAAGAAGACGAAGAAGTGCTATCCTACTCTTCGTCTTACTGCAAGACCTTTTAGATGATGAATTGGGAATAAGTTAAAAAGAAAATTACGTCGTTCCTGCACCAACCTCAATTGTTGGTTGATTTCGTGCTAACAAACAAGCTGTTCTTTCCTCAGTCTTTCCTTGATGATCTGGTCTTCAACTCTGATAGTCGGAGAATCATGAAGAAGGTGTAACAAAGAAGTTCCCAATGATCGATTGAAAAATTCACTCATGTTTTCTCGTAGTCCTTACTAAGCATCAATCGAGTTTACGCTATGAGTTCGGCGCTGCGGTTCTTTCTGTATTAACTGATTTTCGGAATAACACAAGAGAGATTCGAACTTAGTCGATAATATGTCCAAGACCCTTCAAAATAGAAACGTGTCCGAAATCAGGAAGGAAGATAGGCTTAGTTCTTAACATTTTCCAGGTATCTAAAAGCAAAAACGTGTCCTGAATCCTGTGGACTAAAATGAATACCCTAATGATGGCCTTTAATTAATTTAATAAGATTTCTCCAAAGTATCACCAAAGCTAACCCACGTGTTAATTACCAAGAATATTACCAGCAACTTTACCTCAATTCAAGTCACCTCACCAACCTCTTAAAACTCCATAAAACCACCCCTAAGGTAACCGCAGGAATTAAAAATATGAAAAAAAAATTTCAAAAAAATATAAATTCGAATGAATTTCTAATTTGGAATAAGCGAAGATGACAAGATTATTACACCAGCCACCACCATCAAGAATTAATTGCTCTTACCGCCAAACATTCCTCTCCCATCCATACCCAGGACTAGTTGGAAGAGCTCTGCATAAACTAAATAAGAATACATCTCAACATTAAAATTAAAATCAGCATACAATTAACTTAAACACTTTCCCTTTGAGTGAATTTCACTTACATTCATCGGCGGCGTGTCCCTTAATCATTTAGCTTTTACTCTCATCCACTCATTCAAATTGAGTGAAAGCTTCTCACAATCACTTTCGATCTCAAAACGAGTGAAAAACTGAGTTAAGTTGGTTAGAAAAAAAAAGAAAAACAAAAAACCGACTCTTAGTAGTAGCATCCCTTAGCAATGTATCTTATCATCCGTTTAGGAATGTATTTCAAGGATGAATCTAAAATGAAAAGCTCAACCATCCAACCCGCTCCCTCTAAGTAACCAACAATTGAGAATGAACAACTTTTCCGATGTGGTCCCTTTTCTGTGGGGACCAGTCTTGTGACGGTCGCCTATTCGAGTAGTTCGGGTTGGTTAACGGATACGGCGTTGTGCTGCTATAATATTTATGTAGGTAAAAAAAATCCTCTCTCAAAGGATATTATAGAGTGTGTTGTGTGTAATACACTAACAGCACAGTTTTGTTTCTGTTCTTGTTTTATTTTTTTTTTTTTATGTAATACAATTGTAACATTGGCCGTGTGACATAGTGTCGGTTATTTTCAAAAAAATAAAAAGAAAAATAATTTTAAAAACCCCAAACAATAGTTATAAAGACTTTCGAACTTCTTCGGGCTTATTTTTTCGGTTTTTCATTTGAAATTGTATCTTTCCGCTACGATTCGTGAGTAACTACTCGTCTATTCGTACTTGAGTGTGAGAATTCTTTTTTTTATATTTAAAAGATTTATGTAATCAACGAGATGTGATTTATAAGTTAGCCTTCCCCAGGTGTTTAGTGCTATCCGTTTCCATTCGAAAAAGAAGAAAAAGTATCTTATCGTGGAAAAGGTGAAAGAAGAAGAAAAAAAAAAATCTCAATCTGTGTCAAATGAGTGTTGTAATAGAAAGAGTCTAGTGAATAAATTTGTGTGAACTAAGGATTAACTGCTTAAGGATAACAAAACGGATTACCATTTACTTAAGAGTTTCACCTTGTCAACTCATCGCCGCCGCCGCCGCCGCCGCCCACTCCATCTATCGAGGGTGTTCTAAATCTCATCTTTTAATCTCAAGTCCATCGTAAAGGGGTAAGTTTTGTGTGTTTTAATTTTGGTCTTTGGCGTCGTCCTTGTTGTTAATATTTTTGTTCATTCTCTGCGTATCCAAAATATGAGATTAAATGAGTTTTTCATATATTTTCGGTGGGTGGTGGCTGATCCCTGGCCGGTTTAGCAGCAATGATAGGCTTATGAAGGAAATTTGAATTTTTTGTTTTTTTTTCGTTCATCTTGTTTGTGTTTTGCGCGAGTGTATTTGTGTTTGGGTTTGAGGTTGGGTCAGAAGAGGAACAGAAGCACCAACTAAAGTAGCACTATGCTCGTTTTGATATTCTCCAATGGACTCTTGTCCATTCCGTTGACTTCTCAGTTTTTGAATCGAATTGAATCGCATTGAAGCTCCCTCGGGCAACCTTGAGCTCCCTCAGTGACAAAGAAGGGATGGGTCCCTGCCTTGATTATGTAATATACAGTGGGTGTGTTTGTAATCGTTTCAAATATTTTCGAATTATCCATCGGTTGATGGACAGAGACTCGTGGTTTATGCTGGTTAGCTGACTATTTGATATCTTATCTTATTTGCTGGCTTTGAATTGTATTTGAAAAGGAGGCAAGCAGATAGATAGCCTAAAACACCTACAAACCACCCTTTGTCTTAGAATCTTTCTTAGGGGTTCAAATTACTAGGGAAACTTTTATTATTGACCGTCCCAATGTAAGAAGATACTTTGGGGATTTGACGACGAGAAAATAAAAGGTTCTAACGGACGCGCTCAGCGCCTTTATTCGCTTTACTTAGACGTTTCTGATGAATTATTTACGTAAGATAATGTTGATTGTGTTTTTTGTGTATTTAGTTGTGTTGGTGTTTGTGTTACCACTGGTAGAGATTATCGTTTGCTTTAGATTGCTAGTAGGGGATGCGTGCATCATCCTGGGATGGATTTTTATTGAAATTCATTTATCAAAGATAACATTTCCGTATTTAATGATTAATGACGATTGAATGAGGATAGTAAGGATGCCCTAGAAGGAACTTTTGCCTTGAAATTGTGGCTTTACATTACTGTACATTGTATGTACATATGTATACACAAGGATTTCTGATTCGTGTATATTGATCGAGTCTTACTTAAGGGATGAGCATAATTCTAATTATGAAAATTGAAAATAATCGGTTGAACAATAATTAGATAAGAGAGGGATGATTTGCTGGATAGTATACGAGTCTCTGCCTTTTGGGGCGGTGGGAATTCATTCAAATTTAGAAAAGTGAGAAAAGATAAGTTGGCTTTTGGGTTGAGCTATGAGAATTTTTTTGAAATGAGGGTTCGTTGGTTGATTTAAGTGTTGAGTGTAAATTTTTTTCGAGATATTATGGAATACGATATGTACTCGATTCTTTTGTGTATATTTAAGTAAAACTAGTGGCAGGTGAGTTTAATGCAAAGCATACAGACTAGGGCTCAAGATTAATCACTAAAAAAGGCAGGAACTTAATGCAATCAAAACAAATACGGGAGGAGCCATCTACAGGCTCACAGACATGACCAATGAAAAACTCTAACCGTATTGACTTCTGCATAGTGTTTATGTTCTTAACACAGCAAACATAAGCATCAAGTCCTCTTTTGATCTTTCCTCACAACTTATAAACTGGGACACTTTCCAACACCACATAAGTAATTGCCTATCAACTAACATTCCCCTCAAATCACAAAGCAATATTGAAAGAGCGGTAATATACCTGAATGACATAATCAACGTAGGAGCTCGTAGAGCAATAGATCACAAACCTAAAAAAAAGTCATACAGACAAAGAGAAAACTAAGGAAAAGATGCCAGATGACGAGAGCCAAAGATCTGAAACACAAACTTAAGGAAATTCAGAACAAGAACCTCTCTAACTACCTCAGTAATCTAACGCCAACATCCGAGACAAATTACTCCCTATGGAGGGCCACGAGGCACATGACAAACAAGACCCAACATCACCAACCCATCAAGAAACTAGACAACACATGGGCTAGAGATAACCTGAACAAAGCTGCATTACTTGCCAATTACTTCGAGGCTACTTCTACAAATACAATTAATCACAACAACGATAGCGACAACAGACAAATAAGCAAAATAACAGCGAAAGAGATAGAGCTTTGTATCAAAAAGGAGATAAACAGCAAAAAAGAAAACTCCTGGCTACGATCTTCTGACTGGTAAACTACTGAAGGCACTACCGCAATTAGCATAGCATAGCCAGACTAAAACATTTTCCAAAACTTTGGAAAGTCGCAGAAATGATAGCTATTCCAAAGCTAGGGAAGGACGCTACAAAGACAACTTCGAATAGACCTATATGCCTGCTTCCTGTAATATCGAAGGTCTTTGAAAAGCTGGAGCTAAAAAGACTTCAACCAATTCTGACACAATCCAAAGCGGTCCCAAATCACCAATTCGTCTTAAGAAGACAACACTCAACTATAGAACAAATACCGTGTATCTGTGGCGAACAAGATATCAACCTCTATGGACGACAAACAATTCTGCGTATCAGTATACCTTGTCGTTGATAAGACATTCGACTTGATTTTGCATAAGGAACATCGTTCCGGAGTACTACTTCCTGCTGCTAAAAAGTTATTTAGAAAACCGATGCTTCTACGTACGTTTCAAGGACCAATGCTAACAGATCCACCCGATCAAAGCTGGAGTACCCCAAGGTAGCATCTTAGGACCCTTGTTCTATCTACCCTTCACAGCAGATATACCCAACGCTGTCCGAAAAATGGCCATGATTGCTACCTTTCCTGATGACACAGTTTTACTAAGCTCATAAATTACAACAAATACTGGACAAAGCAATTGAGTGGTTCACAAAGTGGCACATAAATATCTACGAAGACAAAACAATACAAGCTATCTACACTATCAAAATAAAATTCACACTTATACCATTAACAATAAACAATAAACAGATATCCATCCATCCAGTCGTCATCCATCCGTGAGGATCCACCTGGACAGCAAATTGACTTGGAAGTTCCATATACAAAAAAAAAAAACGCACCCAGCCATTGTAAAACGAAAATTTAAGCAGCTAA
Source organism: Volucella bombylans (assembly GCA_949129095.1). NCBI lineage: Eukaryota > Metazoa > Arthropoda > Insecta > Diptera > Syrphidae > Volucella > Volucella bombylans. Next base: position 137,930,831 of record OX422141.1, on the reverse strand, counting down.
AATACATTGGCTTTTACGACCCCAGTCAATCGTCTCGATAACAAACAAATTACTCATACTCATCTTCCACCTTGATCAAAAAGTTCCCGGAAGTTTATTCATCTAAATCTATATTGTCCCCTTCAATAGCCCAGTCCATGGGGATTACGACTGCAACACACTTATGCCAGCGCTTGATCCAATCCTCGAAACATTTTTTATATTCGGTTTTCGGTATGTCCATCAGTGCTTCCTGCGATTTTTCCAATACTTTCCAATACAATACTGCTGAAACTCGTTCCTCGTAGTGGTTTTTGAACAGAAAGAAGTCACAGGGAGCCAAACCAGGTGAATTCGGTGGCTGTTGAATGGTATTTGTTGCATTTTTCGTGTGTTATCATGATGCAAAATCCACGAGTTTTCTGCCCACAATTCTGGTCTTTTTCGGCGAATTGCTTCACGCAACCGTTTCATAACGCCCAAATAATACTCTTTGTTTACTGTCTGACCTTCTGGCAAAAATTCATGATGCACTACACCGTTGTAATCCATGAAAACTGTGAGCATTGCCTTCTTTTTCGACTGAAAACGACGTGTTTTTTTTGGTATCGTTCATTTGGTGAACGTCATTCACTTGCCTGATGTCTGGATTGCGTGTCGTACTCATAAACCCACGTCTCGTCTCCAGTAATGATCCTTTTGATGAATGTGGGATCGGACTCAGCCTCGCAAATCATCTTTTGCGACGTCAACACGGTCTCTTTTTTGCATAAAATTGAGATCTTTTGGCACCAACTTTGCTGCTACACAACGGAAACCCAAATCATTAACCAAAATATCTTGGACGGATCCATAGGCAATGTTCAAGTCCTCCGCTATCTCTCTGATGGTTAATTTGCGGTTATTTACCAACATTTCTTTTACTCCATCAATGTTTTCATCGGTTTTTGATGTCGATGGTCTGCCACTGCGTTCATCATCTTCGATTGACTCGCTACCACTTTTGAACCGCTCGTGTCACTGGTAAACGACCGTTTTCTTTAGAGAATCGTTGCCGAAACACTTTTCCAACATTTCCAACGTTCGCGCACCATTAAATCCGTTTGTTACGCAAAATTTAGTACAAGTTCGTTGTTGCAAATTGAAATCCATTTCTAAAATTGTAAAAAAATCGCCAACACACACAGAGATAGATGTACTCTTGGCTACGTAACTTTTGCAAATGTCAAGCTATGACGCTAAGATTTAGAGGGATCAACAACAACAACAGATTTACCAACTTAACAAAAAGAACAGAATTCAAGGTTGTATAAGAGTATTATGTGCCTGTTCACATTGGCGCGGGCAGGAAGATTGTCCGAAAGAGAGGGAATGCTTTTTATTGAAGTGGGAAGAAGAAGGTTAAAGTGCGAGAATCCATTTCTCGGGTACAACACATCGTTTTTTTCCATACCGTTCCATTTCTGACATATTTTTTCATTTAGCTGATGAGCAAGGAAGTGTGAAGGATAGGAAAAAAGGTATGTTTCAGGCCAACTCATCAAATGTAAAAATTAAAGATGCTCTGATTCAAGTGTTCCACTAGTCAAAAAGTCTTTCAACCCCATGACAATGTGAACTCGATGTTCATAGTGAGAACGTTCATCCCGTCGCCATTCTAAACAGGCACTATGAAACCAATCGCGCCTGTTCTAGAATCCACTTCGGAAATGCTTCGGAATCGGAATTGAAATCCGAATCGGATTTAAGTTGGTGTTCTAAAATCCGAGTGGAATTGCTTCTCGAAATTGATTTCGAATCCGATTGACAGCTAAATCCGAATCAGCTGTTTTTATTTGCGTTTGGTGAAACTGTGTTATTTTCAATTTAAAATAAATAAATATGAGCTCAGGAGTATTGTTGGCACTGTTATCTAGCAGCGAGCCTCAATGACGAATGATTTTGCGAGACCACAGTTTAAAACTTTGCTTCCAGTTTTATTGCACAGTTCAGCCTAAACAAGGATGCATTAGCATGCACTAGCTCATCGGTCGTCCATTCCACCGATACTTCAATTTATTGCTACTCTGCGATTTCTTGCTGAGGGAGGTTTTCAGCGATCGGTGGGAATGGACTCGAACCGAAACCCTTGGCCTTCTAGAGCGTAAGTTGTGCCAGAAGTGGTAAAAATTTCATACTGCCGATGAGGAGTGATGGCAAAATTAAAAGAAGCTTTTATGAGAAGTTCGCCATACCAGGCATAATCGGTTGTGTTGATGGCACTCACATCAACATCGTAAAACCTAAAGAAGGCTTTCACTATTACAACGGAAAAGGATTCTTTAGCATCAATACTATGGTGGTGAGTTGAATTTAACTTTAAAACCTGAGAATTTTAAGTGTAACACTCAGTGCTCATATTTCAGGTTTTCGATTACATCATGGTCATAAAAGCAATAGATGCTTGCCACCCGGGTCAACTCACGATTCTTTTATTTAGAATCTAAGTAATGCCAGAAACTTCGGTCAATTCAACACAAATTTAATAAAGTGCACTCTTCAGCTCGTAACATTATTGAGCCGTTTTAGATGCTTGTCTTCAATTCTACAATATCATTCAAAGAAATGTGTACAAATTATCAATGTTTGTCGTGCACTTCATAACATTTGTCGTCACTACAATACATGAACATGAATGTGATGGCAGAGCTCAGGAAAATGAAATTGAACCTGGCCAAATGATATTACCTCTCTACGAAGAGAAGCGCAGAGAATACGAGATGAGTTAGCAAACAATATTAATCCGATTTTGCTCTAAATAAACTTAAAGATATTTCTTATGAGTAGGGTCTCTTTTGTTTAATTCGTATCACAAATTTTGCATATACTCGTATATAATTTAAAGTAAATAGTAAAACGCATTTCATAAAAATAAAACAAACTTTTTTTTAAAACGAATTAACTTTGTCTGTTGCACTCCATCTCCAACAGGAGCTCCTTAATCGGTTTTTTTTTCGGCCAAAGCTTGTTGCATTTTTAAATGATGCTCGTTTAAGTCTTTTCTCATGCCTCTCATTGGGCTGTTTATTTTATCTAAACTGCGGTAAACTTTGCGGAGGTTACTCTCATTTTCTTTTTCGGTTTTTGCACACTGTGTAACACTTTCTATTAGTGATTTGTGGAAAATTGTTTCCTTGTTCATAAAAAAAAAACAGTTTCCTAGAAAAAAAATTAATTACGCTTGTATTTTGCAAATATAACTGCAAATTATAATTGAAAATGTTTACCTTTAAGGAAGGTTCCTTCTTACGACGTTTTGGTGTCGGAGGTAGATCTTGGCTAGAGAAGCATTTGGTGTGACTTGCTTTGCATCATCACTGCTTATCACATTAAGGTCACAGTTTGATTCCTCCCCAAACCCATATGATATTGCTCCTGAAATACCCCCAGACACTCGTGCCATTGCTTCCTCCGTATCGCAAAAGTATATTTTTAAAGGGACCTCCACCAGTTGCAATTGTTTCTCTTTTGCTGTGTACTAATTTCTTGTGAACCTCTCATTTCCAGTCTGCCCAAGTCTGCGAAGGATAAAAAAAAAAATATTTTAGAGATAGCAGCGCATAGTACAATATTTGTTATAATTACGGACCTTTATCCGCTCGTTTGTTGTTTTTACTGGAGCCGATTGGCTATGCCACTTTATCATCTTTTGTAAAGCCGCTTGCTATATCGGCATTTTTCTCCATAAAATCCAACATCGTTGTGCTTTGATTCGATGTTTCATGTTTTCCCCTAAAAAAACAAAGTTTTTTCACTATTTTTACAGAATATTTACGCGACAAAATTTTTAATGGCTTCAAATCAGTTTTTCGGTATTTTTTTCTACAAATCACTTACAAACTGTTGATCGGATTGAGTCCGATAAAAAATTCCGAACATCGGAATTCAGAACACCAAATTTCCGAATCAAATCCGTTCGAATTCATTCGGAATTAAGAATAGAGATGATTGGACGAGCAGCGAAGTGATTATTACGTGTTTTTTGTTGAGTGCTATAATATAGTTTTTTCGATAGATTATTTAATACTTAAAACGGAGTTCGTTTCTTATTCTTTTTTTCGTCAAAGTCGAGTTGAGTTCAACGTTCAAAAAAAAAATAAAAAATAAAAAGTTCAAAAAAAAAAACAAAACCGAATGGTGGTGTGAAAATCGCCACCATATTACTAGAGATAACTACATACATATGTACATATGAAGCCAAATTCTACAATTAAATAAGATGGAGCACTTAAATCAAAAGGGAAAATTGCGAACGCAAACAAAGCGAACAGCCCAAGCAGCACCAAGCCAGCGCAATTCCCAGCTGATTTGAGAAGAAATAAAATGCTTAACATCAAAACGGTAACAGAAAACCAAGCCAACATTAAAACGGTGGATGACAACTGTAATATGATCACAGAAGGTGCAACAACAAGTGGTAACGGCACCAACAAACAGCTAACGGACGAAGGAATGGAATGTTCCACTGAAATTCCCAACAAATGGACAACGGTTAAAAACCGTAACAGCGGAGTACATATAAATGATGTACAGCAACCAGCTGAAACAACGAATACCTGCAAAAAATATGCTATCCTGGGACAAGTAATGCTTCTCAAAAGCAACAAAGACAAAGAACACCATCCCTTGTCAAGAGACCGATACAACTTTAACTCAAGAAAATCAAGAAATTAATAACGCATCACATAACAAAGCAGAAGGAACTTTTAACACAGCAGCCAACATTGACGATACAATCAACACCAACAAGCAATAAGATTACAGGTTGAATAAAGCAGGTAAGTTTTGCCCACCTATTATTATTTTTGATACAAACGTTAGAGAACTTATTTTTAGTTTAAAAAAAAATTAATGTAACTTTAAATTTAAAATTGTAAACATGGGGGCTCATTTTGATAAAAAAAAAACCCCACATTCGCATAAATCAAAAGTCTTCATGGACAACCCCGAAGTCCACAAGGAAGTTTTAAAGCTAATTAGAGAAAGCCAGATCCAGGGGTATTCTTTTACTTTCAAAGAAAATAAATCGCACAACATCTTGCGCAGAGGGCTTACAGCGGACTTTACTGGAGATGAGATTAAGGAGGTGCTAGAATTGATAACACCGGGCGTAGTTGAAAAAGTGACTAAATTCGAAATCCCAAGATCCAAAAGAGACCCAAACTTAATTTACAACCTTTTTCTTGTGACACTGTTCCCGGGTAGAGCACCCAGTGAAATAATTAGGCTTAAATACTTATTTCACACAAAAATGCCAAGAGATGCCAACGTTTTGGGCACCTGAGCAAAGAACTATAGGTGCGTCAAATGCCTAGAGGAACATCTACCGGGGCAATGCCAAACCAAGTAAATTGAAAACTCTAAGGCGAGTAGCACGAAATGCGAGGGTCAGCAATTCCAGCAAGCTGGAAAGGCTGTCCTGCCTTCAAAAAGTTTGCAGAATCAAGGAAAAATTTAATAAGGGAGCCAAGGGAAAACAGAGAATTTTTCAACCCGCTCCCTAAAACTTTTAATAAGGCTATGACAGTTGACACTAACGTCAGTTACGTTAGCATACTCAAAACCCCAAATGTTAATCAACCAGCCTTTCTGACAGCGAAAAATCCGTCCCTACAGAGCACAATCAGAACTATGTGGGGAAGTTTCTGGATTTAGCACACGAACTTTTCGGAATGGGGGTGGACGAACTCTTCCAAAAAATTGAATCTTTTGTTAAAAATATTCATAATTCAAACAACATTCTAAAAAAAAGGCTGGATTACCTTATCCTTCTCAACCAACTAACCTCGATTAAATAATGAAATTAAAATTTATAACCTTTAACACACAATCACTGGTGGAGCAGAGTGGAAGGATGGAATTAAATAAAATCCTTCTCACGAATAACTGCTCAGCTGCATTTATCGAAGAGATACACCTCTCTAGAAACCATAAGGTAAGATTTGACTCTTACAACTTTATACCAAACAACCTTAATTCAGGGAATTGCTATAAAAGATAACACTAAATACTGGAAAGTGGACATTCCCAATCCTAAATTCCCATGTAAATTTATTAAAATAAATTGGTGTACCGGACAAGAGCCAAAATATCTATTGCTAGGTTCAATATACTTCCCCACAGGAATCAAATCGCAAATTTTGATAGAGCAATTACAAAAAATAGACAGACTAGCAGAGACATTTGACGGAACTGTAATAGGGGGGATTTTAATGCGACAAATACCTATTGGGGCGATTCAATAACGAACCAAAATGGACAAAAGTGGCTAGAAACTAACTCACCTAACATTATGAACTTGACTTCCCAGACACCATCATTTCCGCAAAGCTCAGCTTACCTGGACCAGTTCTTAATTTCTCCAAACATACTTAACCTGACGAACAATAGCAACTACGCTATCAGGACACTGCCATTTTTAGTTGAACTCACAATTGACTTTTCGGACGCAACAATAACACTAATAGAACCATGCTACTCAACTTCATTTAAAAACACAAATTGGGAAAATTTTAGATTAGACTTAGACGTAGCCCTAGCTCAATCACAACCCTCTCCCTCAATCTCAATGACATAAACAGAAAAATCCTCCTTCACCAATATTCTCTCCGACACCATCGACACCCATACATGTAAAATAGTAAGAAGATACAAAAAATATGACCAAATCCCAGATGACATTAAATCCCTCTTTGCAGTCAAGCATCAATGGCAAAAACAACTAAAAGTCACATTTCACAGAGCATTCAACCGAGTCGAGAAAGTTTATAAAATATTATCGACTAGAATCTCTCTGCTCAAAAAAATTATCAAAGATACTCGTAAAATAAAAATTTGGGTACGTCAAAAACTCTCTCGAATAAAACCTGGCCCTTTTGCATTCAAAGAAGTAGGTAGACTTTTAAATAAAAAAAAGCAATTCCTCTGCGAAAAAGCAATTGGTGAGGCGATAATTACTGATGAAACTGAAAAAGTGCAGGCATTTAAAGAATTTTATTCAGAAACCTTTAGAGGGTGTCCCCAAGCCAATGAACCTTTACTCTTCCTATATGAAATGAAACCATTCAAAGAGCACACAATTAAAGACCTCCTAGAATCTTCAATTTTAGCTATGATAATTCGGCTCTCAGTCCAATTGCAGCTTACCTCTTTACTTCCACTAACGAAATAAAAGAGATCATTAAAGGTATAAATGCAAAAAAGTCAACTGGGCCTGATAACATCTCAAACTTCATACTTAAAAAATATCTCCCGAAGCGGTGAAATACTTGACAATAATATATAATAATTGTATAAACAACGCATATTTCCCAGACGCATGGAAGATAGTTAAAATACTCACAATAATTAAAAAGCCACGAAACTATAACATTAACAACTTCAGAGCAATTTACTGTCAAATGTCGGAAAAATATTAGAGAGCGTTATCCTACACAAACTAGAGATGCATACAGAAGAAAATATCCAATTCATACCGGATTATCAATTCGGATTCCATTCCACATTCTACTGTGCATGCTCTACTAAAACTCCATAACGATATAGTAATAAACATGAGAAGTAAAAAATGCACTACAGCCTGCTTACTAGATGTCGAAAGGGCATTTGATAGAGTGTGGAGAGAGGGACTAATTTATAAATTGCATCAACTTGAATACCCATCCCATCTTGTCAACATCATTCGCAGCTTCCTCACAAATATAAACTTCTTTACTCAAATGCAAACAAAATCAGAGAATTGCGTAACTAAGAGAGGAGTCCCCCAAGGCTTAGTCTTATGTCCAAATCTTTATAACATCTTCCTTTATGATTTTCCACACAAACTTTTTACAAATAATCGAACTGTCTCTAAGGCCATTTTATTTGCTGACGACACAACATCTTCAGGCACACCTAGAAAAAATAAATGATTACTATAAAAAATGGGGTATTAAAGTCAATAAAGATAAGTCAGAAGCTATTTCTTTCAGGAATTCCAGTCAAAAGACAATTGAGTCTCTTCCTAGATGAACTTACATTCTACTCATATTCTTAATAATCGAGTCGCTCACTCATTTTCGTCGCGATAAGAAGTGCTTGAGCTCGCAAGCAAAATTAAACAATAAAATAAAATTTACCCCAAGTAGCCTAGTGCGTGTGTTCCCCAGCCACAGTATCAGAGGTAGTGGGTTCAAACCCCCCGATATATCCCCAAGTCGTTTTTGTTTTTTTTTTTCTTTAATTTCCAAAACATTAAAATACTGTAAAAGTATCACGAGATGGAAAAACACAGCGACCCGCTCGACAAAAAACCGACAAAGTGGATGACGTGATGTCATCGTCTGACTACGCAGCACAGACTGCTAACCCAGCAGAGGGATCAATAAAGACGACAGCAAAGAGGAGAAGGAAGCTAAAACGAGCTCCCAGCACTGCAAAGCGCCCTTTCCTATCTGCCTCAACGGAAAAAAAAAAACGGAACCAACAGTTTCGTCACATTGGCAGCCTCAGATTCAGACGACGAAGAAGAACAAGTCGAGTCGCTGAATAGTAGCATCAAAATGCTAGAGCAGCAGATAATTGACATAAAAGCCAAACAAATGGCAAGGAGAGAAACGGAGCAGCAAAATCCCTACCAAAAACACCAATCGGAACAGCAACAACCACAGATGATTAAGCCGCAAAGACTGCCGAAACAAAAACAGCAACCTAAACTTCAGTTGCAACAACAACAACAGCAGAAACAACAACACCAAGAACAGCGACAGCAGCAGAAACAAAAACAAAAGGTGCCACCAATCAACACCTTCAAGATGGAACTGCAAGACACAAAGAGATTAAGTATAGATAGGCATGCGATTCACTGCAACTCAGTGGAGCGCTATAATAAGATAAAACAATTACTAAAGGACACGACGACGGAGTTCTTCTCCTTCACACCGAAGGGTGAAAAGCTGCAAACTATACTGCTGAGGGGCTCTAACCCCCTCTACTGACCCGGAGGAACTCCTAACACTGCTCATAGAGAGGGAGTGCGCCGATCTCAAATTCGTGGGAGTTAAGCCATTCGTCGCAACTAGAGCCAAAAGGGAGAAGCGGAAGCTACCATTCTTCCTGGTTCAGCTGATTCCCAATAGCAAATTGGATGGTCTAAGGAGCATCAAAGTCCTGGACTACCAGATCATGTCATGGGAAAAAGTAAAGCGGAGCGACAACATTTTACAATGTGTTCGCTGCCAAAGGTTCGGGCACCCCGCGCGAACTGCGAAATACAGTCCCGATGTGTGAAGTGTGGAAAGAACCACAAATCTGAGGAATGCGCTCTGGGTAAGGACGGAGCGTCAGAGAAAAGTCAACTCTCTTGTGCCTTATGTAGGCACACGGGACACACCGCAAATTATCGGGGTTGTCCCAAATTCCAATACATCAAAAGAGTAAATCTGGCTCGGCAGCAGAAAGTGGAAGTTAAACGTCCACTCGTGCATATAAAAACTCCAGCCGTTACTAAGCTTACCAATAGACACAAAATGAGGCACAGAAGATACAAAATAGTACGGAGAAACCGACCCAACTCCATTCAGGGAGGTGGCCTTGCAATTTTCGTACGAAAAGGTATACGTTTTAAGAGAGTATACAGTCGTGTAGTACGTAGGTTCCAGGTGCTGGAAGCATGCATCGTGTATATCCCCTTCCGTAGTGGAAAGCGGTTGGAAAGTTAAGGCTACTCAATCCACCTTATTTATCTCAGAGCTCGACACACTTTTTCGATTTCTGAGGCTGGAATTGGAAGACAACTATTTTATTATCGGCGGAGATTTCAACGCCAAACATAGTGATTGGGGAAATAATACACCAAATACTCGAGGGAGCCTACTAATCAATTGATGGGGTCGGCACAGTATAATGTATCGACTCGGGCTTAAGGCGACGGATAGTCCGAAACTATAAAACTGTAAACTGTCTGCGCACTTTCGTGTATGACAGTGACCATTGCGGTCTCAGCACCGAAATAACTGTTAGATGAGTTTGTCGAAAGGCATTCCTACAATTATAGTAGGGTGCGTTGGACACACTTCACCAGAACACTGACTAGAGAACTCTCCTCGAATTCGCTCTACCCACCGTCCAACAGAAATCTGTCAAATGAGGAGATTGACAGGTATCTAAGACTAATGGACGAGACAATCAAACAAGCAATGGACAAAACGATACCTCGGTACCAACACACTGACGAAGAAGACCTATTCCGCAACGCAACTATTGACGCACTGCACCGACATAAAATTAGACTGCTGTTAAGACTAAAAACCTTGTACAGACAATTTACTGACAGACATAACCCGGAGATTATGACTCTGAAGTCGTCGATCAAAAACCTCCAAGTATTAATAAAATAAAATTACAGAGCATCTGTAAGTTAGTATTGGAACAACAAAATTCGGGCTGTAAACACCAGCAACCCGAATATGTTCCCGTAAATAAAGAAAATATTTCGGAGGAAAGATCAAAACGACCTTTCGTGTCTTAAAATCTTCCGAGCGACGAAAAACGAGCACATACTACAGCAGGCATCGATTCAAATGAGGCCGTTGATAATGACAACTTTTTTGTGATCGAGGATCCGCAGGAGAAGGTAGGAGCGATATAAGAGCGACTTTCCAGGAAGTGTACAAACCGAGTGAGATCATTGGCCCGAACCATGACCTGGAAAATCGAGTCCTTGTGCATAATTTCTGTCTTCGAAATTATAGTCAACTGGAGATTTCAGAGCTCGGGTTTCACACAGTTCAGTGACGAGAATATGGCAAATAATGTCATAATGTCATCACCAAGGATAGGGTACCACCCCCGTTAATTTCGAAGGAAGAGCTCCAAACGTTCTTCGAATCACTTAGAAATGAGAAATCAGTGGGAACCGATGAAATACCGAACATTGTGCTTCGACATTTCCCACTAGAAGCGGTGAACATTTATACCACCCTGTTTAATAATGCAATGAATAATGCATCCCATCTCCCCGAAAGGGATAAAGATATTCGTACTTCTAATCCGGCGAATCTCCGCTCGATCAGTCTTCTTCCAAACATCAGTAAGGTTTTCGAGAAGGTGATCAATAGAGTCCTGACTAAATGGGTTGAGCACAAACATATAGTTCCGGATAATCAATTCGGTTTCAAGGCGGGGCATGATACTCGTATCATTCATGACGCGTCTAAACTGGTTTCTGATATCCAATGGAACAAAGGCAAGAAACAATGCACTGGTGCCTGTCTGATTGACCTGGAGAAGGCCTTCGATACCATATGGTTAGAGGTACTCTTTTTCAAGCTGTATATTCTTTTTGATATGCTCTCCAGTAGACATTTCATCGTGAAGAATGGCGATGTGACTTCTCCTGGAACATTTAACATTAAAAACGGTCTGCAACAAGGTGCGGTAAATTCGCCGATCCTATTCAACATTTACACAAGTGATCTGATAGGTTCACTTCACCATGCCATAGCGTACGCAGACGACTTAAACGCTTACAGGTTAGGTCCAAAGATTGAGGTCATTAATATAAGTACTTTTGTAGCGTGACTTCGACAAAATTAAGCGATATTGCGATGACTGGAAGATGAAAATCAACTTTCAGAAGTCGGAAACCATTCTGTTTAGGATGCCTTTGTCTGGGGCCTCTAGGGATACCAGAAAGAATTGGCCAAAATTTTCGATCGTGGGGCAGCACGGGCAGCCACTTGCTTGTCGAAATGTAGTCAGATACCTTGGGATCTGGCTAGATCAATTTCTGTATTTTAACAAACATATAGATGTTGCTCTGGCCAGAGCCAAAGGTGCTTTTGCCCTTACAAAGAGACTGTTTTATAACAGCCAACTCGATGCGAGGGTGAAGGTTATTTTTTGTATTATTAAAAGAACTTAACACTCAAGAGGGTATGACTACTCTTAGAATGCCGGAGCACGTGTTAAGTTTTTCGGAAAATTGGATAGCGAGAGAGAGAGAGAAAGATATTTGGGCTCAGTGGTTATTTCGCTCCATAGGTATCATCCAAAATTTAATGGGGAGACTAAATTATTAGTGTAAATTGTCTTGGTGTTGTATTTAGGCAACCATTGACCTCACGAGATTTCAGTCGCCTGAAAAAATGTCTTTCGGTCACGACTGAACGATTGAACCCCGAACCGTCCGAATGGGAAGTCAATACACTACCACTTGAGCCACGGCCACCCGTGTGGTTCAATGTGAGAGTAAGTTTATTGGAAAAGATTCGGGTGTTTGAGAGGGCTTGTTTTAGGACTTGTCTTCGCTTATACAGAACACTAGAGTCTGAGTACATAAAATACTATCCTAATGACGTCTTATACAATAGGGCGAACCTAATAAGAGTGGACAATTTCGTCATTAAGTTCACTCGAATGCACGTTGCAAGAGCAATGACCTCATCGAACAACCTGATCTCCGGGGCTTTCTACCCCAATTATATGTATCACGAAAGAGTTTGCTTTGACGGCTTTATTCCTCCAGAAGCGTTCCTCTATCTAGACAGTAAAGGTCTGACCCAGGACAGATTGGCGGTGCCGCTAATCTTCCACATCGTTCGAACATCTGCGGACAGGCGACTCAACTACGACAGAGACGTCGCACATAGCAGTGCGGAGCGTCTCCGGTTCAGCAGGGCGATAGATAGTCGCGACATGAGGGATGTTGCTTGGCAGCACCAACAATTTTGGTGGCTAGTTGAAGAAGGGGACCTCCAATTCCTCCAGTACTAGGTAGCTAAATAGGAAGCAAAGTAGGTCGTCTGACTATTTTATTAGCCTTGGCCGGCTTAAATAGTTTTAGGTAGAATTAAGTTAATTTTAAGAAAAAAAAATAAATAAATAAATACAAAACAAAAATTAATAAAAAAAACAATATGTGTACACATATATTTATATATTTAGTGTATATATATTATGTATTGTATGTATGTATTTATTGTATGTCTATATTTGTGTTAGATGTAAGCAGGTTAAGTAGATTAAGATTTATTTTTAGGTAGTCTGGCCCTGGTGTACTTCTAGCTATACACTCTCGTCTCGAGTCTAGACCCTTTAAAAAATCGTCCACTGCATTCTTCGAATTCGTTTGCGCTAGAATTCCTATTTGCAAACGCAACCTATATATTTGTTGCTGCTATATTCGCCCCTCTCAACCAATTCAAGGTTACCAGCTAGCTGTTGATGCAATCGACTGCATTTTTAATGCTGTTGATCCCAATGACTTTGTTATTTTTTTAGGTGATTTTAATCTACCTAAACTTCTATGGACTCAGACTGATCAGTGCTACTATACTGCAACAAATCCTACCTCTGATAAAGAGAATCTTTTCATTGACTGCCTAACTGACTCTGGTCTATATCAATTAAGTGGTGTCACCAATAACATCGGCAGACAACTCGACCTAGTCTTCGCCACTGATACAGATAACTGCGTCGTTTTAGAAAGTAAACATCTGCTTTCTAAGTTGGATAGTTACCACCCTCCCCTTTCTCTTACACTGACATATGACAATGGTCTTAATCCCGTTTCCTATGAATATTCTTACAGTTTTAATTTTCATAGGGCTAACTACGCCAAACTAAACAACCTCCTCAGTATGGTCAATTTTAACTTTCTCTACGATAACCCTAACATTACGGTTAACGATGCTCTTGCATCCTTTTATACCGAAATTTTAAAATGTCTCTCCCAATCTGTGCCTTTTTTTATTCAAAAGGAATCCCTCATCGTCACCACCGTGGTATAATAAAGAGCTGCGATCTCTTCGTAACAAGAGAAATAAGCTCGCGTTCCGACACCGATTTCGTCTACTACCAGTCTGCCCAAATTAATTTCTCTGTACTTTGCCAAACTCTCTATAACAACTATTTAAACCGAATGGACCACACACTCATTTCCGACCCCAAAAGATTCTTTCAATTCATCAAAACTAAAAGCAAATCGGATAACTATCCATCATCTCTGAATATTCTTGATAAGTCCTCGTGCGATCTCCAAATTATTGCAAATCTCTTCGTAATTTTTTTTGGGAAAGCGTTCGCCATCCATTCCCAACAGCTTCTTACTTTTACTCTTACTTTTCCTACTTAAACAGCTGCCACAAACAATTTTGAAATCGGTGTCTATAACTTTAGAGCAAGTTAAAAATAAAATGATAAAACTCAAAGATAATTATTCTGCTGTCCCTGATGATCTGGGCCCCCGCCCAATTATCAAGGCTTCGCCCTTTAATGACGTTGTCTAATAATGAACGGGGGCAGAGCAAAGTACTGGTCTTATCGTAAACATCTTCAGATGACGCTACCGAAGGTTGCTACGATTTGATCAGTCACAAGCTGCCGGTCATAGGTCTTGTTGGCGGCTGGACCACCGGTAGTCCCTACCAGGACTTAAATCACGGTACCATGGGAGTCAGGAGCCCCCCGGATCTCGGTCCGGGCCTGACTTGTTAGAGGTAGGCCCCCTTGTGGGAGCGTCATGGTGGCTGTGGTTTAAACCCAAAATCGCGGGTAAGAGTCTTCCTATGGGTTTCCTTGGTTTTCCTTTTGGTTTTCCTTGGTTTTCCTTTGGTTGACTCAATGTGGAGTTGCAATAAGTGCTGGGTGCTGTGACCCTAAGAACAGTAAGAGGTTTTAGGTCGGCCTCGACTCATACCAAGGGTGGAACTTGTGCCGGCAACACAGTTCCGAATTGGTATCAAATAATGATTATCATTGTGAGCGATGGCAAGGCGTATCCTTGCTCCCATGGATGTATGGGCATCCCGTAGGTTTAAGCCCACACGGCAGGTACTTACGTTAAAAAAACAAGAGACATCTGTCCCTGATGATCTTCCCCCAATATTTTTAAAGAAATGTCAAATGCACCTAGCCCAACCTCTTACAGCTCTCTTACAGTTTTCTATCACCCAGGGATTATTTCCCTCAACCTGGAAAAGGTCGTTTATTATTCCCCTACATAAAAAAGGTAGAAAAGACGATATTTCCAACTATCGACCAATTGCTAAGTTGTCCTGCATACCTAAGCTTTTTGAGAGCATTATCTATGACATAATGCTTTTCCATTGTAAATCTATTGTTTCCCCAAACCAGCACGGATTTTTCAAAGGCAGATCTACGACCACCAACTTAACGGAATTCGTATCAAGCACTTTATGTGCACTGGAATCTGGAAATGAAGTTGATGTGATTGCCACCGATTTCAGCAAAGCCTTTGATAGAATTGCTCATGATATAATCCTTCTAAAATTAAAGGCTCTTGGTTTCCAGATAAACTTTATAACTTGGGTTCAATCCTATTTAAATGAACGACTTTACTATGTTCTATTTAGGTCCATGGTTTCTGACCCAATTAAAGCCTCCTCTGGTTTACCCCAAGGCAGCCACCTTGGTCCCTTATTATTTATTCTGACCATTAATGATGTTGCTTGTATCATTAAAAATTCATACATATCTGTTTACGAAGATGATATGAAAATATTTAGATATATATCATCTTCCTCAGACAGCCTACTTCTGCAGCAAGATCTAGACAGGTTTTGTACTTGGTGTCAGAAGAATTTTCTTGAGCTTAACGTCAATAAGTGCCAGGCTATAACATATACCCGTAAACGCCTCCCTACTTCACCTCGTTGCTATCTAATCTTTAATCTGCCTGTTCCCTTAGTGAATGAGTTGCGTGATTTAGGTGTTATCTGCGACAAGGTACTCAATTTCCGTTCTCACATTGATAGTATAATAAAAAAAGCCAACTCTGCCCTTGGTTTTATCAAGCGCTGGTCTAAGGAGTTTTCCAATCCTTATGTTACCAAATCTCTTTACATAACCTTTGTTAGGCCTCTTCTGGAATATGCCAGCCAAGTTTGGTCACCCTACTACAGAACTCACATCCTCCGGATAGAAGCTGTTCAGCGCAGGTTTTTACGCTTTGATTTACGTGGTCTTCCCTGGGATGATAGCCAAAACTTACCACCTTACACTGACCGGCTGAAACTTATAAATTTACAACCCCTTTCTATACGCCGAAAAGTTGCCGACATTCTCTTTATTCATCAAATTTTAGTAGGTAATATCGACTGTCCTTCCTTACTTCAAATTATTTCTTTTAACACCAATCCCCGCAATCTTAGGTCTGTGCCACTTTTCCGGCTCAATCTTCACAGAACGAATTACGGACACCTGGAGCCAATGTCTAGGATGCTTCGCGAAGTTAACGATGTACTGCCTCTCTTCGACTACCATCTCAGCAAACTCTCCCTCAAGAACATTCTTATTTCCACCTATGCCTCACGTCCTAACTTTCTTCAACGGCTCCCACCCTTTAGTTTTTAAGTGAAAATGTTAGTTTTAAGTATATGTTTGCTTGCAATAAGCTTAATAAATCTGTCCGGGATTGACCCGGGCCGCAAAATCAAAAAAAAAAAAAAAATCTGTAGGTTTTTCTTTTTTTAGTTTTAAGTTTTATAATAAAATTAAAATCAAAAGAGTCCGTATACTAAGTTTTTTCTATTTAAAAATGTTTTCTTAGTTTAAGCTGTATTGTCCTAACTATAAGAATAAGAACAAAACCTGTCAAAACGTCGAAAGACATAGTTTAAGCGTTAGGCTTAACTTAGAGTGCCCGTAAGGGACCAGTAAGTTAGAATAAGATAGTTTTAAGTTAATTAAGAAAATGTTTAAGCCTTTTTTTGTATAGCTAGTAAGTGTTAATTAATTCAGCATAATAAAAATGCATATAAACTGAGAAAAAGAAAACTGAAACTTCCAGTCAAAAGGGTATCTCTGGTGTAGTTAGCGAAAGTAAAATCCTGTCCCTCACGTTGGATAACATAAATATTACTTTTAAAAAAAGTATACAATACTTAGGAGTTAACTTTAATAAGTTTCTTAAATTCAACCCACAAGCGAGGCTAGTAAAAGCCAAGGCCAGAACGGTTTCCTTCAAATTAATGTCTCTTTTAAGAAATGATATGCTAGAACGAAAAACCAAGCTTCTCTTCTACAAAGTCATTATAAGGACAGTAATCCTATAAGCCTTTCCAATTTGGTTTAGTATATCCCCCACTGTAGCTAAGGACATTGAAAAATTTTAATGAAAAATACGAGTATTACGACACTGCATCAACAAAAATTTCAAAGACACTAACAAAAGATACTCAAATAAGTTTATATATGACAACGCGAATATAGTCCCCCTCATAAAGTACGCTGTAAACCTAATGAGAAAACATATTGAGGCGATGAACTATTCAGAAAATGAATTGATAAAGGAAATGTTTGATTCCCAAAAGAATACCCCATGGTCGGGTTCTCAATATCCATCTCCCATTGGAATAATGTCCGAAAACATCTCTTTAACCTCCATGGGGGATAACGCCTATTATAATAGCACTCTAATATTACAAAATACAGTAAATAGTAGCATAAACTATCAAAAGTAACAAAATCAGCTATAAATATATATGTATACATACGATATGTTATGTTATATGTAAATATCTATATATAGATGTAAATACGCAAAACAGTTTTTTTTTTTATATCAAATAAATGAGCAAAACTTTATCCTGACTTGTACTATTATTGTTAATCTAAAATTATTGTTAGACAATTAAATCCGAACGAATGTACCTTACAAATGCCAAATAGTAATTAGAAAATTGTAAAAATATCAAATAAAAAACGAATTAAATAAAAATATTTTTATATATTGTACTATACATGTTTAACCCTTTCGAACCTGAATTCAAATACGTTACTTTTTAAGATTGAGCACGATCTTCGGGTCGCTACGGGAACAAGCAAATGCATTGAAACATTGCCCATATTTCTTTGTCTCTCAGACACCCTTTCTCTACTTTTTGCCCTTCGAATTTGTGTGGTTTCAACACCTTCAGCAATAAGACTCTCCGATATTGTTATAAGGTATTCAATGAAAGGAGTCTTCTTCCTGTTTAGCTCGGAATGTATGATCCAAGCGTTGACAGCGGACATCATAATAAGACGATAGAAAATCTTTTTCCACAATTTGGCTGACTTCCGATTTGCCGCCGCCATTTGATCAGCAAGGTCGACTCCTCCCATTATTTCTCTGTATTCTGGACAAGGAATTAATTCCTTCTGCCCATTTTTGCTCAATTTGTGACAATTGCTCAAAACCATAACTTCTTTTGTGTCTTGCCACCCTGAAGAGCTGGTTTTAAAAATTGCCTCCCCTCGCTTGAGTTTATCGCCTATTTTTGGCAAATTTTTTCTTTGGGTCATGCATGTTGCCACAGCTGGAAAGTTAAGGTTTTGTAGTAAGTTTACAGAGGTAAAAATCTGTCAAAGCAAACCATTACATCGGGTTCAGTTATTGTCCGGACTAAGGCATTGACGACTCTTTCACCTAAAGTTCCCTCCGTAGATTCCTGTTCCCTTCCAGTGTAAATATTGAAATTGTAAGTATACCCCGTTAAGAAGTCACACCGCAACCACATTTTTATTCTACGTTTTATGGGTTTTAGGGGCATATATTTATTTAAACGCTCGTATTAATCAACTTGAGGCAAATAATGACACTACGAAAGCAACAAATCGGGAAATAATTGATCTACAGCGCCAGCTAAACAGCATTGAGAGGAAAGATATTGCTGCTGACGCTGTTCTCTTTGGTATACCGCAACACCAAGACAATTGAGTGCAAGCCACCAGTCCTTAAGAACATTTTTGGCACAAAAAGTCGATTGACTGAGAGCAGCAACAACAACCGCGGCTCTTCTTCAATTGTCATCAAATTCTCCAGCTGCGCTGAAAGAAATGAAGTTCTAAAGTATGCCGCCCATTTCCGCAATGTGCATCGTAGAGAGCTTATACCAGCTGACTTGGGGATCGAATCGTCCGACAACAATAAATGTTTCATAAATGAGAGCTTAACAATGCACACTCGACGTCTCCTCCGCAGTGCTACTGAACTCAGACGTAAAAAGTTAATTTCATCCCCACACACGAAGTATGGGTGTGTTTATGTGAGAAAATACACAAATGGTAAAAGCTTTCTCATTTAAAGCTTCGCTGATCTACACGCTGCCGCCGCTACTCCTGATTGTCTAAATCAAGAAGCAAGCATCGACCGACCTTTCTCTGATGATGGTGCTGCTGCTGCTGCTGCTAATGTGCCGCTGTGACTGTGACTGAAGAGTGATGACATGATTTTATGCATCTTATAAATTATGCATTTAGGTATTTTATGCTATGTCCGCTTTTACACGTCGCAAGTTTCGAAAGATTCAAATGAGTGCAAAAGAGAGGGATAATGAAACAAAAAATACACAATTAACCAAATTCCTACTGCATGTGGGTAGCAATTTCATTGCAAGATTTTGACATTTCTTTTTCTCCTTCTTCTTTCTTTTTCGCATTTGCTTCATTACTTCTTCGCTGTGTTACCAGCACAACATTTCAGTATGGTGGATGAACTGAAATGGACAAAAGATTTAACAAGGGGGCTCATTTTCAATTATGAAAGACTGATCGCCAAAGATGAAATGAAAGAGAACTGTCAAATAACATGCAAACCCAAAGAAGGGGAAAGTCTTCATGTAGAGTTGCGCGCATCACTGAATGACAGTTCAAAAGAAAATAACCAGAACATGCAGAACAAGTGTGAGAGCGGACTATCTAAAAACTTATATTTCTAGTTCTAGTACGTTTTTTCCCTGTTTTTTTCCTTATTTGTCCTATCTCTGCTCTGCAATATTATGATCTCTTTTCCTCTCTTCACTTTCTTTTTCTTTACTTGTACACGGATTTGTTTGGAAGCCTGTGGTATGATTTGCACTTTATTTGTTTACGAATTTCGATAGAACAAACGTTCGCCATGGTCGTAGCATGAATGAAGTTCAGACTCGCACAATGTTGAAGGTTCTTTCGTGTCAAAGAAGCGGGTTTAAGGTATGCCACATTAATGCACGGAGTCTTAACCAAATTAAACTTGATTACCTTAATTATCTATTTAATGACTCTTCTGTTGATGTTATATGGGTTAATGAAACATGGTTTGAACCTGGAATTGATAATTTTTTTACAAAATAGCTGGATATGAGCTCGCACGTAATGATAGGGTTACGGAAACAACCTTAAAATGTGAAGTCATAAAAAAGTCGCTTTGAACTGATGTTGAGTATTTGATTGCAGAAATTTCTAATGGGTCTGTCAAATGTTTGGTTGTTTGCTGCTACAATCCAAATTGTGTTTTTTCAACTGAACCTTTTCTCTCTTCTGATCGGAATTCTACCCTTTATATAATAACATTGTCGTTTGTGGTGATTTTAATGCCAACATGCTTAAAAACAATTCGCGGTCGTACCAAGTGAAAGATATGGTGGCGGCAAGTGGCCTTGAAATTGTAAATAATTCCTATCCAACATGTTTCCGGCCAGATGCACCACCGAGCCTTTTAGATCTTGTTATTGTATCTGATTCACTTTCTGTCTTACTGTTTGATCAGATTTCTCTCGAAGGTGTCAGCGAACATGATCTCCTATTCTGTACCTACAATGTTGTCCTTAACCACAAGTCTTCCTCAAGCTCCTTTGTTTATAGGGATTACTCATCAATAAACCATGAAGCACTAACGACCGCAGCAAACTCGGTCCCATGATTGAATTGCAGAATGGTTGCCGATCCAAATGAAAAGCTAATCATTTTCCAGACGCTTGTAATGCGATTATTCAATGATCATGTACTAACAAAAACCGTCGCGATCCGAAACAGAGCGTGTCCCTGGTTCACGGAAAGGGTAGTTGGTGTTCTAAAGAAGCGAAACAGACTGTACAGTAAGTGGAAGCGTAGCCAACTGAAGCAGGTACAAAGCTGCTCGTAATGCTGTTCGTGCATCTAAGCGACACTATTATTTATCTAAACTGAGCACTTTTTTACCCTCTAAGGTACTGTGGAAAAATCTACACCAAGTTGGCATTGGTGTAAATAGTGACAGGAGCTGCACTTTTGATTTAGATGAAATGAACGACTATTTTGTTTCAAATGATGTTGCTGCCGATTGTTTCGAGTATGACGTTGTCTCCAGCAGAGGCCTTGAACAAGAAATTGATTTTGAAGTAGTTACGGAGGTTGATGTCCTTTATATTATTAAACGTTTAAAATCAAATGCTATTGGTGAAGACGGCTTGCCACTACATTTCATAAAACTTATTTTGCCGTATGTCATGGGCCATCTAACACATATAATAAATTCTTGTATAGCAACATCTACTACTCCTCTGATATGGAAATGTGCTAAGGTTGTACCTGTTCCTAAAAATACCACAGCTTGCGATGCTTCTGACCACAGACCTGTTAGTATGTTACCTTGCCTGTCTAAGGTCTTTGAAAAGGTAATAGAGTCACAAATTCAGAAACACTTGGTTGAAAATTCCCTGTTGAGCCCATTCCAATCGGGCTTTAAGAAGAACCGCCATGGTAAAATTCTTGGATTATATCAGTCAAAATTTTGACAAAGGATTTGTGACGCTGCTTTGCCTGCTTGATTTCTCTAAGGCTTTTGACAGAGTGAATCATTCCATTCTCTGTTGGAAACTGCACCATTACTATGGTTTTAGTGAAAGAGCTGTAAGGCTCTTTTATGTGGACGGTCACAAATAGTCGTTGTTGGTAACAACCGCTCAGGTCTCCGGTCAGTCCGCAGCTATCAATATTGGGCCCAAATTTGTTCTGTATGTACATAAATGACTTAGCATTGATTTGTAAGCACGCACTTATTCATTTCTATGCAGACGATGTACAACTTTACCTATCCCATCCGGTTAACAAAATAGGTGAACTAGTGTCACTACTAAATGAGGATCTTGCTTCTATTGTTGAATGGGCAACTACAACTGGACTAGCATTGAACCCAGAAAAATGCCAAGTGATATTGGATATTGATATTGGAACATCAAACAAGTCTTTTGAGCTAAGTCTAGTTCCTGATGTTTGCTTAGGCGGTAGTAAGATTAGGTTAGTTGAGGCGCCTACAAGTCTTGGTTTCACCATAAACCGAAAGCTATCTAGCTATAACCACGTTAATATCGTTGTTGGTCGCGTGTACGGATGCTTGCGTAAGCTTTGGATTTCTGCCAACTATAACCCCTGGAATACTAGCCGAAGACTAGTGCTCACTCTCATATGTCGCAGATGCCGTGACCTTAATTCACTATCTTTTCGCAAGCTCCAGGTTGCTTATAACGATGCTGTTAGGTATGAATTAGGATAGAATCTTGAATTGAAAATTGAATATTGCTTGAGGGAAGATCGACCCTTAAACTTTGTTATAGATTGGTCAATGCTTTGACTGTAGCTATTTTGTCGCAATTTTTTGGATGTGCCCTTCAAACAAGAAACAATGTCATCTATATAGTACGGTTTTGAACAATCGTTCGGCTTTTCAGGAGGGGCAAAATAAATTTTTGAAGATATTAATTTGTATCTATCCCTTGAAATAGCTGATTTGACAGCATTGTTCCCAAGCGATGGATGTGTTGACCAGTAATCCTTCAAAGCTGGTACTCTGTTATAGCTCGTGATGAATATACAACAACCTTGATTTCACCTGCATCTGTTAGCTTATACTTCCTCCGTTTGCTGCTGGAAGGCAACATTTTAGTTCTTTTGTTGGTGCATTGAGCTATGTACAACCTTTTTGGAAACACTTTGTAAAAAACATCGATGGGTGTCGACTTATGCAAAATACTTGAATCTACTGTACATTCTTGGGGTATTGGTGCTGTTGCTCGTGGAACAAAGCTATCCCCAGGATCGTTCCAAATCCGTGTAAAATTATCTGTGGCATTACCTCCACCCTCAGAATGTGTAACCTCTTGTTGGGACTCACTTGAATTCTTTGGATGTCTCTTTGCTTCCTCTGCTTCTTCTGCACTTTCCGCGCTGACATCAACTTCTGGCTCGTAGTCGCTACTACTATGGCCCGAAAAATCACTTCCTGACGTCTCATCCATGTTCCAAGAATCGTCCAACGGCTCCTCAAGTACCCTTGCATTCTCGCGTCACGGCATTTTACTTTTACGGAATAAAATGAAAAAAGAAAACCAATAAGAAATAGTTCACATGAAGGTGGCCGCAAAGGACTATTGGTACACATATAGTAATTACCACCAAAAAGTACCACTGGTACAAATGCGTACCAATCATTAAGAAAGGGCTAAATAAACAATTGTGGAGATGAGTTCACTACTTACGTTTTATATAACAATAAAACAGTTTTGAATTAATAGTTTTACACACTTTTAATCAGTTTTGAATAGCGAAATGTTGTCTTTTTTTAGCAAAAGTTTACGACAACACGTGCACTTGTGGCAAAAACACTGGTACAGATAATGACATGACTGCAAAGTTTACCGTTGGGAGATAAAAACTTATTGTTTATGCTTCAGGGTACGGAATGGTACACTTTACATTTGATTTATACATATATTTCAGAAGTTAGAATTTTTTGAACACTTGCTGGTATATACAAGCTGGTACGTACCTTGTACCAGTAGGTTCGAAAGGGTTTAAAAAAAATTGCTATAAACAATATAACCAAGAAACTGAAAATCCAGAGCTGTATACTTTGAAGTACGAGTCCAGTACCCAATACCCTGTAGTTGTACTTGTACTTACAAATTTCAAGTACAATGTACTCTGTACTTGAAAATAAATAAGTACCAGTATTTACCTAAGTACTCTGTTCCAAGTACCTTTACTAGGTACTTGAAGTAAAAGACCCATTAGGTTCAAGAGTAGTAAAGTCCCTTTTAGGAAAGCTGCCAGCGAATCCAGCCGAACATATTGTTTATTTCGACAACTTTTTCACCAGCCACCAGCTGTTAATTGATATGCGTAGTGTAGGATATCGAGCTACAGGTACTGTTCATGAAAACCGGACCAAAAAGTGTCCCTTACTCACAGTAAATGATATGAAGAAGAAAATACGAGCAGAGATCAACTACCGATTTGACACCGGCAACGGAGTACTTTTCGTTCGATGGAAAGACAACAGTGTTTGCACAATGGGAACAAATTTCGACACCGTTGAACCAATCGGTGAGGTAAAGCGATGGTGTAATGAAAAGAAACAAAAGGTTCAACTAAATGTACCAAGACTGTTTCAAAATTATAACAGAGGAATGGGCGGTGTAGACGAGATTGATCAGTCCATATCTTTGTACCGCATTGCCGGAAGTGGAAAAAAAATGCTGGTGGACTATATATACTTATATGCTGGATTTGACAATTTCTAATGCATGTAGGTTGCATGTAATATCATCAGATAATCCACAGGTCCAATTGCAATTTAGAAGGAACATCACTAGGTACCTACTTCGTCAATGCCAAAAGGAGACGATTCCTAACAGACCATCATCATCAACAATACCTGGCTTATCGAATTAAGAGTTGTACTCGTATGTATATTAACAGAAAAATAAAATTTTCACAATAAAAATCACTGGAATTTAATGATAGGCTATAATGGGTTAAAGTTACTGTCTTTCAATTTGGTTCAATTGCACTGGGGTAAGTTAAACTTTTAAACTTAAAAAAATTGTTTGTGAATTTGATTTGAATTATATTTTGTAATACTATATGAAAATTGTTAGTAATAAATAAAAAATAAAAAAAGTACATCTGCACTGTCAACACATGAGAAACAAAACGATGTTTGCGCTGCACTACGAGTATAATCCGCATTTCGGTTCAGATTTGCTTGTCCCAGAAGTCCCTCCAGATACGAACTTTTGGTTTAGTTCATTACCTTCGGCGTTATTTGGGCAACTAATTCGTTCCTTTCCTGCCTTTGACAACCTTAATCGATGACACCACGTTCACCTTGAAGATCTGCCGTCTAATTTCTTTGAAAACCCGTCATTTTCCAATGAAGTGGAAGAGATTTTCCTCTCCTGCGAGTTACATAGTAGGTCACAAAGAACTGGCAAATCTTCTCGGTCTTAAGAGCTCACCCCTATTCTTGAATACTAATAGCATTACTTCATGCGTGCTTTATTTAACTTAAAAATAGTTCTTTTCACAAAAGTTTGAAATTTAGGCTGCTGTAAATCATTCGATGAAGTGAGCCGAAGGCCAATCAATCACTTTCATCTATACTAGCTAACATCTGGTATAGCTGAGGCTTCCACTTCATGTGTCCTGGGAATGTTATATCGAAAGCATTTTCTCTTGTCATCTTTAGCCGACAAAATAAAACAAAACATGCGTTTCAATTAAAAATGATTTAATGTGAGTAATAAAGTTAATTAAATTTTAAGTATACAAAACTAATAATTTAAAAAAAGAAATGGAATTCAGTAAGGTAGCGTTATTTGGCACTTTGCGTTATTATTGGCGCGGGCCTACCCCGGCCAATTTTATTAAGCTTATTAACAAGCGAAAACTTAAAGCTACGCTTAAAAACTAACAAGAACATTCTTAACCTAATGGGGCGAGGAGAAATAGTTAAGGTGATTGTTAAGGGAGTGGCATTTTGAGCAGTGATTTTTTTTATTTCGTATTTGCTGATATTTAGGTCAAAGACTTCGGCGTAGTTCTTTGTTATACGCAACATTCTAGATATTGGTTCAAAGTGACCGTAATTGGGGCGGTGATTTCGGATCAGGTGGAGTGGGACGGATGTTAGATTACGGGGATTGGAAGTGAATGAAATATTTTGTGGTTTTCTCGGGCAGTCGATGTTTCAAGTCAATAACTGATATATGGTGAAACAGACATATGAGCACCGACAGTAAAATGAGAATATATAAAACCTGTGTTGCTGCACGCCGTAGAAATTTCCACTCGTCCCTGCGTCGCAAATAAATATCGACAGTTTTAACTATGTATGTGATTTTATTTTCTGCGGGTAAAAGTTTACAAATGTTAACAAATTGTTTGGTTCAACGAGGATTACCACGTCACCGACTTCTATTAGCTTCGTGATCTTGTACCACTTTGACCGCCTCGTTAACTCAGGATGATACTCCACATACCAACGACTTATGAGTGTCTTCAACAGGAGTTGTGACCGCCGACTGCAAAGCTTACTGAATGCATCCGTAATGTTTCTGTCGGCCTCGCCGAAGAGCATCGAATTCAGGGTAAGCGGCATCGGGTCCTCCGGATCGACAGGAATATGTGTGAGTGGTCGGCGATTAATTTGGCCTTGGGCTTCAATTAGGACATTACGCAAAATATCTTCTCGTGGGACGACCCCTCATATTTCGCCGAGTGCTCACTTAGTGCGGCTTCCATCTCCTTCGCGTCCTTCTCCAAAAGATTTTTGGAACCAACGAAGTTCAGACCATTGTCGCTATATAGGTAACGAGTTACAACTCGATTCACAAGAAAGCGGCGAAGTCCTATGGTGCACTGGTCGAAGCTTAGATCGTTGAGCAGCTCAATCTGAACTGCTCGAAAGGTGAGGTACGTAAAAATCATCCCGTACCTCTTAGCGGTCCCCCTGCCAAACTTCACAAGCATTGGACCGAAACAGTCTACTCCAACGTGCGTGAAAGGCCTCTCATCAAATGCTAGTCTAGCTCGCGGAAGTTGGCCCATTTGGTTTTGCCTTCATTCGTTTACACATGTTGCATCTTGATTTCACCCTTTGGACTGCCACTCGTATACTCACGATCCACACTCTTTCCCTGATGTCTGAAATTATCGAAGCTGATCCAACGTGTAGATTTTGTTCGTGATGATGCTGAATGAATATGTCTATTAGTGGGTGTTTTTCCGGCAATATTACAGGATTATGGGCAGCGTATGAAGTAAGCGCCTTTTGAACTCTGGAGCTCATACGAATGGTGCCCTCGTCATCCATAAATGGCGATAGGGAGTAAATTGGGCTTGAAGAGGCAACTCTTCGTTTAGCTTGTAAGGACGAGACCTCATCCTGAAAAGCATTTTGCTGTATCTTTCTGAATAGCCACAGCTCTCCGCGAATAAACTCCCTCGGCGTGACAAATATCTCTTTATCAACCTATTTTTTTTGGCAAATGTCCTTGAAACGAAGTATTAAGGCGATAACCCTGACCGACGAAGACCACCTTCCTCTGAACCTAGGCCTTAAATCGTCATAAATGGTGAAGCTTGGTCCTCTGCCACGCTCATGTAGGTGTATTCTTGCGTTCTGATCTCCATCAGCTACCAAAGTTTCGTCTGCTTTACCAGCAATTATTGGCCACTCTACAAAGAGACTCCTCAGGAAATCGGGGCATTTAAACCAACGCGTCTCATGGTTGCTCATCGATGGATCGGCC
The DNA here is from genome assembly GCA_949129095.1 of Volucella bombylans. Taxonomy (NCBI): domain Eukaryota; kingdom Metazoa; phylum Arthropoda; class Insecta; order Diptera; family Syrphidae; genus Volucella; species Volucella bombylans. Next base: position 137,903,502 of record OX422141.1, on the reverse strand, counting down.
CACTTGGTACCATCATCGGCGACATTGTCAAGGGTTACGACGAATCCAAAATTTCTCCTACTCATGTTGCAACGAATGATGGGAATTTGTATTTCGATGAGTTAATCCACGCCAGAACGGTTTTCGAACCGGAAAGGAAAATTACCTCATGAATCGAGATAGTGTGGGTACCTTTGATCGTGACTAATATACGCACTACAAGGATTGCGGCTTGAAGCTCCAAACGTAGCACCGAAAGTTAACTATTTAAGCCTTGTGACTCGATGACACTCCGGGGGCCGTCTGAACACCTAGTGAGAAGACAACCTGCATCCGTCTAATAATAACATAAGCAGTAGAAACTCGTGCAGACAGACAACAGCAAATCTAACAGATGTCGACCACAGTTGAGACGAACACCTTAAAATCTATTGCTAGATACAAACGCCTAGATAGAAAAATGAACACCGAAATATGAGAAATCTGCAAAGCAGATGACGTCACACGATGGTCGAAAACAAGAAGAAGGATGTGGAGAGACCACGTCCAAAGAATGCCTGAAAGCAGCTAGACAAAAATGGAATTAGAGGGCACAATAAACAACCCGCTATCGCAAGACGTCCACCGAAAATATGGCAGGAATGCTAGACATCAGGTTCGACCGAACAGCATTGAGCCACGCTACTCGCTATTATTTTTACCTAGCACCAGCTACATCCGCACATAAATATGTTGTTAAAAAACAGGATGAATTCCTAAACAAAGAAGAAGAAGAAAAACTGATGGAGAAAAAGTACATCAGCGACATCGTGACATTTTTTAGGATGCATACCCTTAAAATAGGATAGGATTCAAAACCATGTGACAGATGTCATAGGTGATGCTAATATCACTCAGACAATGGACATCGCTATTTCCACCATCAGTATTGAATAGAAATCGCCTGTAGCATTCCGCCCCTTCAAGCCTTCAACCGTAATACCCATCTCGCTATGAATGCTGATCAGTATACCCTCAAGCTCATTTTCGGACGTACTTTGATTCGTTCCTAAGCCGTTCAACTCACTTATGGAATGCCCTGTCGAGCTCTTTATTTCCTAGTCATTGTAACATTGAGACATTTAAGACCAATGTACATCGGTACCTAACTTTCCTTCCTCCCTAAGTTTCCTTCGCCAGTGCTATGTGCAAACGTTTCAAGAGTGAAATAACCCCTTGAGCGCGTGCCAATTATAAAATGAAAAAAAAGAATAGTAAGGTAAAACATATGGATCGGCCCAAAGTAGATCACTATGTGCGAAATGAATAAACCTAGAGTGACCAAACTTGGCTGGAATATTCGAGGAGAGGTTATACAAAAGTGATCTGCAGGGACCTTGTAACGTAAGGGTTGTAATCTTCTTTTGACCAGCGTTTGATAAAGCCAAGTGCAGACTTAGATTTATTTATAATGCTGTCAATATGTGAGCCGAAATTCAATCACAAATTATTCCTAGATCCCGTACTTGGGTAGTGGAAGGCATTTGTTGACATTAAGCTCCAAAAAGTTTTGCTTGCACCATTCCGAAAACTTATTCAAGTCATCTTGCAGGTAATGCGAGTCAGATGGCAATGAAATGACTTTGGAAATTATCATGTCATCATTGAAAATAGAAAGATTAGAATTCGTTAAAATGAGGTTTATATAGTTAATTGTTAGGATGAAGAGGATTGGTCCAAGGTGACTACCCTGAGGAACACCAGATGTTGCTTTAATGGGTTCGGATATTGAAGATCTGAAGATGACGCTGTATTCTCGGTCTTCTAAATAGGATTTGGTCCATGTCACAAAATGAGGGGAAAAGCCAAGTTTTTTTAGTTTAAAGATGATAAGTTGGTGAGAAATTTTATCGAATGCCTTGCTGAAATCTGTGGAAATTGAATCGACTTCATCACCGTCTTCTAAAGCATGAAGCGTCCTAGAGACGAACTCTGTTAGGTTTGTGGTCGTTGAATTACCTTCGTTGAAACCGTGCTGATTTGTGCAGATAGTTGGCCTACAGAGAGCTATGGGCCTATAATTATCGATTTCGGCCTTACTTTCCTTTTTATGAATAGGGATGATATAAGATCCCTTCAATAGAAAAGGGAAAGTATCTGTTGAAACAGACAAGTTAAATAGGGCAGATAGAGGAGGACCGAGATGGCTTACATACTCTTTTATTTTATTTATATTTTTATGTATTTTGTGAGATAGATGACGTCTCAGGATTGATTCTCATATAGCTAAAGTAACCAGGATCGGGTTCAGGTGTTTTCTTAGAAAAGGATTTGTTAAAATGACAGGCAAAGAAATTTGCAATGATGTTTGGGTCTAAGAAATTTGAGAGAGATGGGTAGCCGTCTGACTTTCTTTTGGTATTAACCCTTTCGCACCTGTTGGGATACATATGTCCCACTCAATGTTCGCATAGCCCTAACATCGAAAATTTGCATCCAAAATGGGTGAATGACGTCCCACGCCGTATTTTGGCCATTTTTAACGGACTATTTTCAAATTCAGTGCCAACTGTGCCAAAATTATTGCGTTCATTCACGTTTATAAGATTGTGCTGCTTGTCCCATTCGGTCTTTTAGGTGGGACATATATTTATGTCCCATTCGGCAATTGCTGCTGGATTTCACAGTATCTGTATTATTGCGAAAAAATTATTTGCAGTTCCTAAAATGGCGAAGAAACTTGCACCAAGTGAAACAGAAATTTATAATAATAATTCAGATGATGAAGAAGATTTCAGTAGCAGTGATAGCATTTGTACACCTTCTGGCGATGAATTTAATTTGGAAGACGAAGAAGATACTGCATCGGAAACTAGTGAAAACATGCAAAATCTTCCAGATATCAGTATGGCTCCTACTAACACAGTCCAGAAACAGCTTTTGAGCTCCGTATAAAAGTAAGTTGTCACCGAGACTCTTCCATAAATCTTCAATTTCATCGCAACGACACCCCGCAGCAAATATTAAAGAAAATATTTCCTCAAAATCTTTTCAATTATATTGCTCAATGCACAAATGAGCGAATACAAATTATGCGCAATACAAAAGGTAAGGTCAACAATACGAAATCTACTGATTCAGTAGAAATAAAAATTGTAATTGGTTGTATGCTGATAATGTCATACAATCGAGTACCTTCAACGAAGCATTACTGGTCAAACAATCGATCACTTGGAAATGAAGCCATAAAAGTGGCAATAGCGCGTGATTGATTCCTAAGTATTTTCTCCAAGATCTATTTTGCACCACCCGAAAGGCCTGAAAGTGCAGGAAAAACCTACTAAGGACCGCTTTTTGAAAGCTCAGCAAGACAGCCCCTTCCAGAGCATTGATGAGTCCATGACGAAGTTTAAAGGCCGCTTTTCACTCAAGCAATACATACCACTCAAACCAGCAAACATGGCATAAAAATGTGGCTGCGATGCGACGCTCTAAGTGTTACTTACTACTTCCACATATACAGCGGACGTGAAGAAAGAGTCATAGAAGGCACATTAGGGGAACGTGTTGTCAATACTCTGGCAAAATCGATTACCCAGGCACACGTTACAGTTTGTTTTGATCGCTTTTTTACTAGTGTATCTAACTATCATAACAAATCGCAAAAAATTATCTATCATAAACCAAAAATTACAAAAAGGTGAATCTGTTTTCAAGGTTAGTAATACAGGACTCATGTTCACAAAATGGCGCGACACCAAAGAGGTTTCTGTTCTTAGCAACTGCCATGTTTCGGGACTAGTTCAGGTCAATCAAAAGCTCAAGAACGGAAGGCAAATATGATTACATGTCCGGAAATGATCAAATTTTACAGAGAGATAATGAGCGGAGTCGATCAGGCAGACCAGCTCCTCGGGGCTGTACGAATTGGATAGTAAGTCCAAAAAATGGTGGAAAAAAGTACTCGTATGTTATCGACTATTGATGATCACAAATAAAATCGCTATTGATAGGATTTATTGTTGACCTAGCAGAGGACCTTATGCCAAAATTCATCGTTCAGGAAGATCTGGATCTATATTGTAAAATGTTTGTGTGGGTACAAATGATAGAACTTATTCTTTTCAATACAAATCCCTTTATTCAGTACCGTTACAATTCACTATTTAATTGTTTCTCTCAGTACAATCCAATTTCTCAACCGCTTATACTTTTCTTATCTTTTACTTAAACCACTTAATCACTTCTAATAATTAACACTTCAAATTTCACTTTAGAACTGATTTGCATACCTTTGGGATGCTGGTATTTATACTCGAATGACATACTTCGAGAACAATCCTCGTAATCCAGCGTCCCATACAATTTCCAATTTGCTAGAAAATTCGATTCCACTCTCCAGTCGAGACTTTGTTATTCCAATATCGAAATCTTCTGATCTTCGACATTTTCTGCTAGATGTCGCTGCTCACATTTAAGTGGTTATCACATTGCTCCCTCCCTACAGTTGTACGTCCCGAACAACTTAGTCATTCAGCATCCCGTTGAAATGATACATTCTATCCAAATGGACCACTTTAAATTTTCCTCGATCCCCACGCTGGATCCGGTAGACAACGTCATTAATGCGGGTTATCACCTTGTATGGACCTTCCCAGTCCTGTTGCAATTTTGGTGATTTGATTTGCCTTTCTTACGCTGAGGATTATACAGCCAAACCAGAACTCCTTCGTTGAAACCGGAAGATTTCGCCTTGATATCGTACCTAGTTTTCATGCGGCTGCTTGCTAGCTTCATCTTTTCTCTGGTGTCTTCATGCAATTTACGAATCCTGCTGCGTAATTCATTCACGTACTCGTTCACCTCTTTGGACTCCGTCGGTGGGGAACCGAATTTTGCTTCACTTGACAACCGAATTGTTTGACCAAATAAGATCTCGGATGGTGTGTGCCCTGTTGAGCTATGGACCGCGTTTCGGTAGGCCATTAAGAAGAGGGGTATGTGTCGATCCCAATCCCGCTGGCAGTTGCTGACAACCTTAGATAGATGCTCATTCAAGGTCCGATTGAATCGCTCGACCATTCCATCAGATTGAGGGTGTAGTGGCGTTGTCCTTGGCTTTCTTATTCCCAAATATTGGCATATTTCCTGGAAGACTTTTGATTCAAAGTTTCGCCCTTGATCAGAGTGCAGCTCCATTGGGACCCCAAATCTGCTCACCCAGTTGTTGACTATCTGTTCGGCTACGGTCTTAGCCTCTTGATTTGGGATGGCAAACACTTCCGGCCACTTACTGAAGTAATCCATGACTACGAGAGTATATCGGTTTCCATTAAAGGTTTCTCGACATCTTGTTTAGCGCTTAGCCAATAGAAACGTTCCCATACCTCTTCCAACGTCTTGTTTATTCCCAAATGGCCTCCTGAGATTCCGTCATGTATTTCATGGAGCACTTGGTTGACTCTGGACCGTGGCACAATTAGCTGCATACGAGATGTTGTCCCATCTGCACTTTCCCATTTTCTCTTCAGCAATCCATCTTGCACAAAAAGCGAGTCCCACTGTGCCCAGTATGCGTTCAGAGTTTGGCTCCGATCTGATATCTGCTGCCAATATTGGTTCGATGTCATTGTCTGCCTGTTGGGAGGAAGGGATTTCGTCTATACTCCAACCCTCTATTGGCTCAGTCCTGATCATTTGGATAGTGGCCTGTTCTTTTGCTTCTTTACCACCGACTACTTCTGCTGGGAGGCTTTCATTGCATTGTTTTACCTGTGAGACTGGGATAATTACCCTGGAGTCGACTCCTGCTACAGACTTCTGCCCCTCGAAGTAAGCATTTCCTAACTGATGGCTTCTGGAAATTTGACCGGTTTCTTGGTAGCCGTTTCTGCTGGTTTTTCTTTCTATTTGCCTGTAACCCCAGTGCATGCAGCCTTCTCGTCGTACCGGTTCTTTACAATGCCCTTGCAGATGTCCTACTTTATCGCAGTTCCAGCAGCGCATCCTTCGTCTCTCCCGCGGGATATTTGGTCTTGAGCAGGAGCATTCACCAGATACTATTTCAGTGACGAAATGCATTCCTTTGGAAGCCTGATTGGATGCTTCCATCGCCAGAGCGAAGGCAAGTGCTTCAGCAAGGGTTCTTTTCCCGGCCATCCTTACTGCTGATTGTAGCTTCAAATCTGCAATTCCCCTGATGAATGCGTCCTTTGCCATTTCGTCGATTATTTCTTGGCCTGCGGTGGGATATGACAAATGTGCCAGTCTACTCACGTCTGCTTGGAGCTGTTGCAGTGTTTCTCCTCGTTGCTGCATACGGCCTTGCAATTGAACCTTGTAAACTTCCCGCATGTGGCTATCCCCAAACCGTTTCTCGATAGCCTGCACTAAAACCATATAGTCTCTATTCTTTTCGATATCGATTGTTTGTAACAATTCTGCCGCAGGACCATGTAAGGCCATCGCTACTGCAAAGCACTTTTCCTCATTGTCCCAGTCGTTTGCACAGGCAGCCATTTCAAACTGCTGCTTATAGGTAGACCATGAGGTCTGGCCATCGAATGAGGGAGGCTTCAAATCTTTTCTCCTTGGATCGCTTAAAGAACATTCTCGCAGTTTCTGTTTTCGCACTGTGTCGAGCTCTTTTGCCAGTTGCTGAACTTTGCTGTCCATTTCCTCGAATTTTTCGCCAACATTCTTCTCTATTGTATCAAATTTGTCATCAACGTTCTTCTCTATTCTTTCAAATTTGTCATCGATTTCTTCGAATTTTTGCTGGAGAATGTTCTTTTGTTCTTCCAGATTATTCATTTGTTCATCCATTTTCTGTTGAAGACCATGCAGATTGTTGGTTTGTTCGTTGAATTTTTGTTCAATGCTGCTCTTCTGCTAGTCCATTTTTTGTTCCAGACTGTTCTGGAGAATGTTCTTCTGTTCGTCCATTCTTTGTTCCAGACTGTTCTTCTGTTCTTCCATATTTTTCTTTTGTTCATCCATTTTTAACAAGAGGAGTTGCATCATCGCAGCCATGTCATTGCCGGTACTTGTCTGTTCATCCTCGTCAACATCAAAGGAATATGCATCAGGATCATATCCCTCGTTGTTCAAAGCCTCCTGAAGTCGGAGCACCAGGTCACTTTTTCCTCCACTGGCGCTGAGGCTTCTCTTGTTCAACTCGGATTTGAGTTGGACGAGGGTCAACTGCAATAGTTTTCGACCCATTCTAGCTTTTTCAAATAGTCAGAAAACACTTCTTTTTTTTTACACACACAATAAGTCCTATCCCACTTCTGACACCAATGTTAAATGTTTGTGTGGGTACAAATGATAGAACTTATTCTTTTCAATACAAATCCCTTTATTCAGTACCGTTACAATTCACTATTTAATTGTTTCTCTCAGTACAATCCAATTTCTCAACCGCTTATACTTTTCTTATCTTTTACTTAAACCACTTAATCACTTCTTCTAATTAACACTTCAAATTCAACTTTGGAACTGATTTGCATACCTTTGGGATGCTGGTATTTATACTCGAATGACATACTTCGAGAACAATCCAGCGTCCCATACAATTTCCAATTTGCTAGAAAATTTGATTCCACTCTCCAGTCGAGACTTTGTTATTCCAGTATCGAAATCTTCTGGTCTTCGAGTATCGACATTTTCTGCTAGATGTCGCTGCTCACATTTAAGTGGTTATCACAATATCAAGAAATAAAAAAACAGATGGCTGCAGTGCACCTACCCGGCTTGAAGTACAATCAAAACATTTATGAATGGAACTCGACTTAGTTCATATGGCCACCGCGGGCACGTTTGCCGCGGTCGATTCATTGGACCCAATTTTCAACGACTCGGCCACACGTTTAGTCTGAAACGGCCGCTATTTCGCGTTTAATGTTGGCTCTGAGCTCTTCCAACATCGTCTTCGTGTTGGCATAAACCAATAACGTAACGTAGCCCCACAGAAAATAGTCAAGCGGCGTTAAATCGCACGAACGAGGCGGCCAATCGACTGGCCCATTTCTTGAGATAACACGCTCACCATACTTACTCTTCAATAAATCGATTGTAGCGTTTGCTGTGTGGCTTGTGGCATCATCCTGTTGAAACCACATGTCGTCCAAGTCCATATCTTCAAATTCGGGCCAAAAATAACCGGTGATCATGGCGCGATAACGCTGACCATTCACAGTAACGTGACGATCGTTATCGCCGACGAAAAAATATGGCCAATAACGCCGCCGGCATGCAAACCGCACCAAACAGTTATTTTTTGTGGATGAAGTGATGATTCATGAAGTACACGTGGATTTTCACCCGACCAATAACGCATATTTTGCTTATTGACGAACCCATTGAGCCAAAAATGAGCTTCGTCAATGAAGATGATTTTGCGATGAAATTCATCATCTTGGCGCATCTTCTCCAGAGCCAAATCGGAGAACGTACTTCGCTTCAAATGGTCCCACGGCTTCAGTTATTGAGTCAGCTTGGTCTTGTATGGGTGTAAACCAAGATCCTTACACAAAATACGCCATAATGTGGTCTGAGCGATGCCCAATTCTTGAGAACGCCGTGGAATTGACTTATTTGGATCGTTTGCTACGGACGCCTGAACGGCGGCGATATTTTCGACACTTCGACCAACCCGTTGTCTCACTGACACGGCAACATAACACAACGAATATGTAGACTCAAATTTTTGCACTAAACTTGTTATTGCCTGTCTACTAGGGCGAGAATTATGACCGAAAATTGGAGTTAACGCTCTTAAAGTTACAGTCACCGACTCCGAATTTCGGTAGAAATTTTTTATAATTTGCAGACGTTGCTCGTTCGTGTACTTTACCATGATGAATATGTTGAGTTTATGGAATAAATTGACAGTGACAGTTTGATGATTAGTGAATGAGTGCGTTCACAAATTAAATTCAAAGTTGTCAAGTCCCTATTGGAATACTCTTTAGTAACAATAAAAAGGAGAAGCTTACAACATCCATATGCGAGCAGTGTAATATTCCATTGTTCAAAAATTGCTTTGACAGTTACCACAAATAAAAATTACACATTATAGTTTGTTTTATACGTCTTACTTCTTTCTCTTTGTTACGTACAAAAATTTGAATAAAATTAATTTATAAAAATTTTTTTTTTTGAAAATGTTTTATTTTATATGTCTTGATAATTACCTGACGGGGCGGACGTATATGTCCCACCTACAAAGCCGGATGGGACACATATGTCCCGGTACTCCCAGCGCCCCTCATGGATAATTTTGGATGTTTTTTGCTAGAAATATGTTTGAACAGATCAATACAAAATTATTGATGTAAGTTCACTGACTGCAAAGGGTTAACAAACTGGTAGAAGCGCTTAGGGTTCGAGACTAAGCTAAATTGCATGCGGTGGTGGTACTCAAGGTAAAGAGACTCACAAAGTTTAGAAAAACGATTGTATGTATACCAATCGATAATTACTGTAGTCGGAATCAGATCGTGTTCTTAAGAATTTGCACCACAACATGTTTCTGTTATTACGGAAAGAGCGCAACTCCTTGTTGTACCAGGGAGGAGCTGACATGCAGTCCTTTCGGAAGGTATATGGAACCGATTGGGCAAAGCAGGAGAAAATTAATGAATAGAAAGTTGATAGAGCAAGATCAATGTTAGTTGTCTCAGCAATGAAATCAAGGTTAATGTTGCTGATGCGGTTTTTAAGTTTGCTAAAGTCGGTTCTTCGGAAGATAAATGAAAATGAATTGCCATTTTCATATGAGTATTGTATATAATTGACAAAGGGGGGATGACGGCGGTCTAGGGTAGAAAGAAGATGATCATTCCTCTAAACGACACAGTTATCTGAAATGGATTTGAAGACAAGGTCAAGGTTGTTTCGTCTCGAAGTCCGTTTCGTTTTAAGACATAGAAGAGAATAGTGTTTTAAGTAGCGGGATACGTTTGGCATATCGAAGAGAGAAATATTACAGCTTTTAGCTTTGATTTGAAACTTCACGTGTAAGCTTTACTTCAACTCTACAATCGGCCATCGTGAAAATGCGTCTGTCTCAGACACTCAACGCAGTACCTGGAGCTTTTTCGTCATCATCTTTTGCTGATTTCCTTTTCTGTTCTCCTTCATCCCCAAACTCAGATACAAGTGCCGATTTTACTGCGTCTTTTAATTTCTTCATCCCAAAAAGCACTCAAAACGGAGTCCTGCTGGTGCTTCTAGAAAGAGTTGCGTTAATAGCCTTCGGTACTCGTGAAAAGTGTCTGTACAATTTGAATGGGTCTTCTAAACTAAGCTTGGTCAGAACTTGAATTATAACTCGGTTCAGTCTTTCTTTGGTAATTTCCACGAGATATGCCAGTGGTTTTTAGATGATGTGCAATATCGTGCGACGAACAATAATCTCTAAAAGTATTTGCAGTAAACGCAGATCCCCTATCTGAGACAATCCGATCGGGAGTTCCAAAAATTTCGGTCTGAAGCTCTAAGCGCTGCAGCACAATCTCCGTCGTGGCATTTTTCACGGGATAGATCCAAGTAAATTTTGTGAAAGCCATCTAATATAACGAATAAATATTGGTAAGTCTTTGTAGTTGTAGATAGAGGTCCTAAGTGATCCACGAGGTACGCGTGTAAGGGCTGGCCGACTTTTAACGTATCCCTTTTCCACGACTCCTTTGTGGCTAGAATGCTAGCAATACGATTTCTAGTTACCTCAAGTACACGCGTAGACAAATTAGGGATGAAAAAGTCCTGCTTGATGATGTTTTCAACTTTTGTATTTCCAAAATAATCTTTCTTTTGCAAACATTTCGGAACAATATCAGTTAATAAATTTATATAACAGTCCAGTCTTCTTAACACCGCGTCTTAAAGATACACAAATATCTCAGACTAAATTTCAGACATTTCGTCTGACATTTTTTCTTTTTACTTAGGTGGGCAAATTATTGCATGACATTTCATTCTGTGAGTGTAAGTTGGTTGGTAAGCAACTACATTATAGTAGTTGTAGTTTTCTTGTTCTTTTTTACGAACAGATAGCAAATGTATGGTAACAAATTAAACCCAGCTATGAAAAGTCGACAACTTTGGAAAAATCTACGAGATATTGGAATTGGAAAGCGTAACACAAGTCTTGACACCAATATCGATGTAAACGCACTCAATCACACCTTTGTAACGCTTTCTTTTCCGGTTCTGAATCAAGTCTCTCAAAGAACTTCCGAATCTCAAAATGGTCCGCAGAACCCAAATGAACGGATGTTCGAGTTCTCCGGGGTTGATAGCGCAGGCAGGCGATAGTGCAAGCGTTTTATCTATAAAATCGACTGCGGTCGGTATAGATGGAATACACCCAGTTTTTGCTAAGGCCATTCTACCAGTTATATTACCCTTTCTTACACACATTTTCAATACCATCTTAACAACTAGTGTTTTTCCTACCCAATGGAAGCTGGCGAAAGTCCTACCGATTCAAAAGAGCGCTAATAGCCATGATTATAGACCTATTTCCATTCTACCATTTTTCTCGAAAGTGTTTGAACGTATCATGCAAAAGCTAATAAATGCCCATATCCGTTCATGCAATATTTTATCTACAATGCAATCCGGTTTCCGCTAATACCACAGTTGTACAACCGCAGTTATCAATGTTGTAGAGGATATAAGGAAGGCGATAGATGATGACCAAGTAACTTTTTTAGTTCTTCTAGATTTCTCAAAAGCATTCGACACCGTGGATCACGACAACTTGTGTAACAAACTAGCATACCGTTTCCAATTTTCCACATCGGCCCCTCGATTAGTGTCTTCCTACCTTCGGCTCAGAAAACAAGCTGTTTCGATTGGTCATATGCTATCTGAATTTCTTCCAACAACTAGAGGGGTTCCACAGGGTTCCATTCTAGGACCTCTTCTCTTTTCTTTGTATGTCAACGAGCTCCCTTCCATTGTCAGCTCATCCTCTATACACATGTATGCTGATGATGTCCAATTGTTTAACAGCTGCCCTCTTGGGTTGATTGAAGACTGCTCAAGTAGAGTTAACGCAGATCTGGACAGGATCTCAGTATGGGCGGAGAAGAACGGATTATTTCTTAATCCTAACAAATCTAAATGTTTAGTGATTAGTAGGAAGCCCGTAGATCTATCATATTTTCCTGAAATTCATCTAAACGGCTCGACCGTAGAATATGTTGAAACGGCCAAAAATCTAGGAATGCTATTTAACAGGACACTATCTTGGGATACGCATATTAATGCGGCGGTAGGCAAAGTTTATGGTATACTGCGCCTATTATGGGCCTCTCAATACCATACGCCCCTGAACACACGTCTGCTACTCGCAAAGACACTAGTCATTCCAACACTCACATATGGCTGTGAAATTTTCTGCAAATGCGATGCTTTAAGCAGAAGAAAGCTTAATTTTGTCTTTAACAACACCGCGCGTTACATCTATGGTTTGAGGCGCCTCGATCATATCTCCAACTTCTCCCGACAAATCTATAACATCTCATTCGACCACCTTTTACGTTTCAGATCACTCCTATTGTTATTTAATGTAATTCAGACACATCAACCCAGCTATTTATTTAATAGATAAGTTTTGGTTCATCTAATAGATCCCAACAGCTTGTCCATCCGCGGTATCATTACCTTACTTCGGAGCGCCAGTTCTTCATTAACGTTACCCGTCTTTGGAACTCCCTTCCTCAGCATTTAAGAAGGTCAGGTACCATTGCACAGTTTCGGAATGGGTTACAGTCTTATTTCCAGACAATCTCTGACTAACATTTTATTGTATTAATACTTACGCTTATATATGGTAGTTTTTGCTTGAGAAAAGAGAGATGTACTCGTATATTATATATTTCATATTACGAGTTCCTTGTTTTTTTTTTTTTTTTATTTATCTTATCGTATTTAAGAAACAGAAAGAGAAAAACTCTAATTATTGAATTATTAATTTAACGCTAACATGTTATGTAGCTTTTTCCGCTTTTCTAAATAAATTATATTTAAGCCTTGCACTAGTTTATAAGATTATTGTTATCTTAATGTGTAAGCTTTCAATGAATAAAGAAATGAAATGAAATGAAATGAAATGATAGCCTTGTGGTGTATGAGTTCGCCACATTTTGTTTTTTTTCCACATCCCGAAGTCAGTTTGACTTTGGAAGAAGAGCTTAAATCCATGCAGTCTTTAGCATATGTTGAAACATTCATGGCTTTTTTAACGGCATTTACTGCAGCTATCTTACCTTCAGCCCTTAAATTCATTTGCGCTGCATAGGCCAAAACATCGGCATTGAGTTCGGAACGAATATCTGCAGTTTTTCTGCGTTTCGAATTTTCGTTGCTATCGTTAAATGAGCTCGAGGGCCTACAACCGTTCTTAACCGTGTGGATTGTGAATTCACAATTTTAGCCTAGCTATGAATTTTCATTTGATAAAAGTCTCTCATGATGCGCTTCATGCTTGAGCCATTTCGATTTTAATTGGCCTTTAAGGTTTCGCAACTCCTTTGATAAAATGTTCCTCTTTGCTGCTGAACAATTCGTTTTTTCGGCCAAAAACTCAATTGTATCATTGAACTTGCACTCGAAAGTCTTTTTATTGCTTTTGCACAACACTTCGAATAGCGTTTTTCTATTAGTCTTCAATATTGCGTCAGATTCTGGAACAAAATCGGAAAATTGTTTAAAAAAATTCGCGCAACAGGCTTTTACTTTTGACTTCATATCAATATAGAGGGTACATTTTTGCATCAATCAGCATAAGCATTTTTAAAATAAACTGCTTTATACTAAAATTGGCTACTGTTTACTTCAATCTTCAATATATCCCGTTTTAGGTCAAAAATATTTTCTAAAAACTGTATAAAACATTCCTCTTACCTCGGTTCATTGCCAATTAACTTTGCTTTTTTTTGTAAATAAAAAAATGCACTCAAAAAAATTATTTGAATAACTTCAATATCACACCACTTTCTCTTCACAGTACCTAAGTTGACAACTTTGAATACGTTGATTGCACACAGTTGTTGAAACCAAAATGATATAATATTTACCAAATGAAGTAAGGTTTTCATTTTAAATTTTGAGTTTTGGGCACTCTTCCCATACAGGCGGCCCAATGTGCGGGGGCCACGGATGTTAGGCATACCAGTAAGATACATTTCTTATTATGTGTGCATACTCGTATGTACAGACTGTCTTAATTTTACGTTTCTTGTAAAATTATTCCCTTCATAGGTGTAGGTATCCAAACAAATGTTAGTTCTATGAATTTGAATTGAAAAATAATATTATGAGCGGCATGGATTGGCACACAAATCTAAGGATTCACATGGGTTGTTAGGCAACAAAATTACTTTTTTATTACGAATGTTGCAAGAATGCTTTTATTGCTTTTATGAGTACTACTATACTAATTATAAGTGTATGTAAAGTTCAACCTGTTATGAATACAAAGTCTGAAACCAGGACCTCTTAGTATCCGCATAATAACCTTGACTCCGAAGTTCGAAGATCTCCTATTAAACCAGGCGCAGATGTTTTCTACTGATGTAAGTGATATCTCGCAGACTGTCATCGTACTTAGTCGTAGTTATGTATTTCTAATTACCCATTACCATTTTTGGTAATAAAATTGTACTCAGCAAGTTTTCTACTACGATTCGGCAGCGACGAAATTACTCTTTGTGTTGATTAATGGGCCCTGCCTTTATGACTATCAAGCAAATTAATGCCGACACTGGGGTTGTTTGGATTATGTAGAAATTTTTGTATTCATGAGATATTTTTAATTGCTGCTCTATGCTTATGGATTAATTTATTTAAATGAACGGTTTCAGTTACTTTTCATGGATACCTTATTTAAAACTTTTTTCTGTCGCTCCTCTGTGGCACTTGGATTTTTAAGCACTTTTTTTGCATGAAGATATGGTTCATGATGGGCACCAAATAGCATGATTGGCATGCTTACTGCGAGATTTTACTCAACAATACCTTTAGAATGTCCATTCGTTCTTTATATTTCAGCATTTTGTTCGTCCGATGTGCATTTTCTTCTAGCAAACATGAACGCAGTTGGGGTCAAGTATCTCTCTAGCTGACAGAGGAAAGAGGGGTTAGGAACAAATAAAATAACTTAGAGGGTTTTTAACAAGCTCTTGGGAGCACAGGTTGTTACCCTGAAGCACTGTGGGATCGCTTACAAGGTCGTTGAACCCCAGTTCTTTGATAAAGCAGGGGGTTTGTTTTTGTTGGCGGACAATGTGACGGGTTCTTCCATCAAACCGAATACAGTCGGGAACTCGTTTTCTGACAGCTAGAAATGACCTAGGCAACCTTGACGTTGAGGCAATATTTTGGACTGAAGGTGTATCTGTTGTTTGAAGGTATGTTTTAACAATAAATCTGGTGAAAGATAGCAAATCATAGTTACTTTCCTCAGCCTCAAGGAGATACCTTGTAAAGTTGGAAAGCATTGCTTATGCTTGCATTTATTGAAAACATAAGTGGCTGCGAAGACCAGACCTTTTTAAACGAATTGCAATTCGGTAACATCCAACATTTTCATAGAACCGATCAACTCCTCCCATATATCGGTTACAATTAACTATGCAACGAGGTTGATCAATGTCCTTCTTCTGCTTCTCGCAAAATTTCTTCACCTTTCCCAGAGGCTTAGCACCACATTCGGTAGATGCAACAGTAACAATGTTGTTGTCATTATACCGGACAAGAGTGATGTTAGAAATTGTATATGTACATTGGTTAAATGAACCTCTTTTAGTTTTTTTTCATTTCTTTGGGATCCTTTAGTGGTGCTTTTTCCACACGGTTTGTCCCATATCTTGGCCGTTTTCTTTTTTTAGTTCATCCACAATAGGCAGGGATGTAAAGAAATTGTCCATATACAAACTTTAACTATCGGATCGGTTTCCCTTGTATGTTCTGTTTTGCGCTATGCTTACCAATACTCAAACTTCATCGATACTCAAACTTTTATCACCAGGGAAGTATTTTAACCATATTTTGTTGAGAAGGTTCCAAAGAGGTCGAATCTTTGCAAATTTGTCGTTTGGAATCAAATTATTGTCATTGCAGGCATGAAAATACCGCAGCAAATTCTCAAATCCATTTCTCGACATAGCAGATGCAACTCCCTGAAAATTACATTCAATTCTTTGTTCCCAATACATGCGATATCTCGCTACGCTATTATAGCCTGATAGCAATAATGTGTCAATAAAAAGTTTAATTTCTACCGTGGAAACTCTAAAAGTGTGGTCACCTTTGTGAATAGCATTTTTTTTCTACTCCAGAACCCAAATGCTCGAAAACTTCTTCATCAAAAAGAGTATTGGATTATTTAAATCTTCTAAAAATCTTGGCCGAATATGCTCTTTCTCTGGTCTTTCGGGAATGTCTACAGGCTTCCACTTTCTTGCAACTGGCATCCGTTTTTTTTTTGCAAAGGCGGACCATAATCTGCTGACGTACCAGCAATTGGCTCATCAGTTTGGTCGATAAGAGAGCTTTCCAAAATATTATTTATTACCTCTATTTCTGCACGATTAGAGACCGTGGCTTGGAATTCCGCCTTTCCTAAAAGTTGGTGCTTTGATAGATGATTAGTATTTGCTGATTCTTCATCACCGCTATCTTCATCACTCATGTCGTTGTTTGGCCCCCGCCCAATTATCAAGGCTTCGCCCATCAATGACCTTGTCTAATAATGAACGGGGGCAGAACAAAGTATGGTCTTTTCGTAAACATCTTCAGATGACGCTACCGAAGGTTGCTACGATTTGATCAGTCAAAAGTTGCCGGTCATAGGTCTTGTTGGCGGCTGGACCACCGGCAGTCAAATTACGGTACCATGGGAGTCAGGAGCCCCCCGGAACTCAGTCCGGCCGTGACTTGAAAAGGTAGGCCCCTTTGTGTGAGCGTCATGGTGGCTGTGGTTTAAAACCAAAGTCGCGGGAAGGGTCTTCCTTTTGGTTGACCCAATGTAGAGTTGCAATAAGTACTGGGTGCTGCGACCCTAAGACCAGTAAGAGGTTTTAGGTCGGCCTCGACTCATACCAAGGGCGGAACTTGTGCCGGCAACACAGTTCCGATTTGGTATCTCAGGAAGGCGGGAGAGCGATGGCAAGGCGTATCCTTGCCCCCATGGATGTATGGGCATCCCGTAAACAAAAGTCTCCATGACAGATGCTTTACGTTAAAAAGTCACACATTATGTTGTTGTTTACAGGGGGTGTTATAACAATTTCAGCAGCCAAAACATTGTCGTCTTCTTCAAGGTGTGAAATGATTTCATTTACACTCAACCTAATATCATTTACACAAAACAAAAAAAGTTCCCATAAACTAAAATGTTTTTGCAAATAAATATTTGTTACTCTGGCATATGATCCTACTGTTTCACTTGTGAAACGGTGCAAACTATTTTGAAGAAAATATCTAAAACCTAAACATTTTTTTATTTTGATGTAAAAAGCACATTATTCAAACATTTACAAGTAAACCAATGCAACATGGAATATATTAGTCGAAATAGTTTATAAAAAAAATTTACACTTTGCGGCGAGACATTTTGTTGTGGATTTCTTAAAATTGAACACACACTAGATACAGCGAAATTTCTCGAAAACAAACCAACAAATTATTGTGACAGCAAATATTATTAGTGATGCCAGAATGCAAAAATAAGTAATGGACGCGTTCAAGAAATATTTGTAGAAAATGAAACAGATATCGTTCCACTAATGGAACACTAAGATGACACGGGTTAAGTAGGCGGCAATGACATCCATTTGTATTAACCTAAACGAAGAGAACCGGACAACAGAAGAAAACGTGTCGGTGTAATTTATACCGAATTTTTGGCTGCAACCAATTATCAAATTTGCTACCAAATGACATTTATTTAAATTTCCTTCTTTATCCCTCTTGATGTTAAAGATCCATTTACTGCCAATAGATTGCCGTTTTTTGGGTAGGTCTACTAGATCCCAAGTATCGTTGGCCAAGAGTGTGTTATATTCATTTATTTGTTCATATTATTTAGGGCTTCATCAGCTGTCATTGGATTAGAAACATTATCAATTTTATTACTCACATGCATATGTGAGTACCAGCAGCACCAACGACCTTATCAACTGGAGAATCATCACTCTGCGCATCGGAAAAACTGTCTTCTGATGCGGTTTCAACCTCATTGACATCTTTCTTACCAACAGGTGTCCATTGTCCTTGCTCATTGACAGTAGCAAAACCTTCCGTTTTCTCACCAGCAGTAGCCAAATTTTCCGTTTCTTGTAGTTTAATGATTACATAATCACTGGCATTCTTAAGCGATAAGTCCTCCTCGGTATTCTCTAAAAGCTTGACGTCATGACTCTGAAAAATTCTCTTGGATTTTGTTTCATAAAGCCTGTAAGCCCTTGATTCGAACGCATATCCTACCATTAAACAAGTGATACCTTTTACACTGAATTTCGATTTACCAGGCTTCTTGTCCGTCATAACACAGATGGCTTTTTGCCGCACCAAGCTTCATATGGGGTTATCCTGTCAAGCGCTCTTGTCCATGCCCGATTCCGCAAATACGCTGCAGTTTTGACTGCTTCTCCCCACATTTCAGGAAGACCGGAATTAGTGGGTCGTATCACATGAAATGTCCACGCTTCTAATTCTCGTTGTCGCCCTTCTTTTATGAGCTTGATTTTGAGTACATGAGGAGTAGGTAAATCGTCTCTCGATTCTATGGCTACTACAAAATTTTTTGGCGAACTCGACAAAAGCATAATCGTTATCAACTCATCTTGCATTTTACTATCAACTTTTCTCAATTTTTCGAAAACATCGAAGAAGTTTAAATTTTTTTTATAAAGAGTTACCTATCGTGCAGGGCCTTGTGGCGCATACACTTCCTCCGGTTTCTTCCAGATGGATTTTGACGTGCTGCGATTCTTGCTATACAGTACCTGGGCACTTTTAACATATAATAACATCGTTTCTAATGCCTTGCCGTCCTTTTCGTCGTCTAACTTTTCGATTTGATATAAGCCCGAAGTCATTTCGATTCACTAGGGACTGGGCCCATAGCCTTTGCTAGGAACAAATATAATAACTTGGAGGCTTTTTTCAGATCGGAGTAACAATTTATTTAACAAGTGTTCAGCTTATATAGGAATTCTTATATACAATGTTTGTGTTTGTATTTTGAATACATCAGTGTTAAGTTTTGGATACATGTATTTGTTTAGTTTGGTATATGTGGAGCCATAGACTAGAACTGTGATGAAGTGATGAAGACCATTTACAAAGTATGTTGTTCCCAAGGTCTATTTAACAGCCTGCCTTACTACTTGAAAATTGTGATATCCTATCCAGTTCATCAATGCCATTTTGTCTACTTCTGTTTCTACTCGTTTATACTCTGTAGAGGTTCACATATAGAGGGCAAACGGCTCGGTAGATTGTGACACACAAAAATCGCCATTAGATGGCAGTGTAATTAAAATAATAAAAAACAATCCTAAAGGTTGGTAGAAGTGGAGTAAGAGAATAACGAAAGAAATGGTGGATAACATTGGTAACCATCAAGGAGCTCGCTTGTGCGTTGGCCCCCCAGTTAATTAATTAAGAAAAATAAAAAAAACTAAATTGTGAATTTGTAATGAAGTATATATGTAAAAGATCGTAAAAGAGAAAAAGTTAATAAAATTAATTAGTGAAACAAAGTCGAACATTATTTTGTACCAAACGCAAGAAACGATATTGGTGAACAGAACGTTGAACCACTCAACCACCGTTAATTTTTAACGGCACCACACAATACCACCGCCAAGCCATCGGCAACGGAGCACCAAACCGCAATTCCATCACACCACCACGCCACCAGGTCCACACCAGCCTTACCTGGTGGCCCCAAGTTTTCCACTAGTTGTTCCAAAAAAAAAAAAAAAAATTAATAATTTTTGGATTGACATATTTCACCACTGCCAATATACTACGCAGACTTTCATCTCAGGTGCACAGCCGCCAATACAACATACATACATACATCAGAATAGCATCACGTGTCAGCACACCAAGAGTTCTCTAACATAACCTCAACAATTACCACACCAACGACTTCAACACAGCGCAAGCAAATCGCTGGCCCAACAATCCTCAACGACAATACAAGAACTTTATGGTTACATTCGAAGTACAGCAAGCACACTACTCACGTATTTATACATATCTATTGAATTAAAATTAAAATCACATTTCGCAATTAACTTCAATGAATTAAAATTTTTACTATTATTTATATATACTCGTATATAAATTTAAATTTTTTTATTATTCATATTTTAAAAAAAATACATAATTACATAATTTTAATAATTTAAATACATATTGCAACATTATATCATACATATATATGTATATTGGCGAATCGTTCCCCTTTAAACGACAAGCAAAAGTGCATAAAAGCGCACGTTGTAAACTCCGCCAAATTTGTAAACCAACCTTTGGATTCAAAACAATCGGAAAGCATTATTTTTTTTTTTTGTAATCAGTCGACAAAATGGTCGATGACGAACCTTCTCATCTACTCCCTCACGTTCTGGCTGCACAGAACAACGCAGCTGTGCAACCGAGTGGTGTTGTACAAGCAGTCGCGATTAAGCTACCAGAATTCTGGACCAAAATGCCAGCAATTTGGTTTCTCCAAATTGAATCCCAATTTACAATTCGAAACATAACTGTCGAACAGTCAAAATTCCATCACGTTGTTCAATCATTACCACAAGACGTGGCCGCAAGTGTATATGATATCCTCATCAAAGAGTCCAACACTCCTTATACAAACCTTAAAAAAGCACTTATAGAGCGTCACTCCATGAGTGAGAGTAAAAGAATCGAGGCACTGTTGTCGGGGGAAGAAATGGGCGATAAGAAACCATCTGAGTTTTACCGAAGACTTCAGACATTGGCGGGGCAGTCAATGATTGTCACTGAAAGCTTGGTTCTAGAACTCTGGAAACGCCGCCTTCCCACACTTGTTCAGGTATCGATTAAGTCAAGCTCAAAGACAAAAGTAGAAGATCTGCTTGAAATAGCTGACGACATTTTCAAAGTTTACCAACAACAACAACAAAATGCTTCTTCTTTCCCAATTTCATCCCATTCCGCCCAATCCATTTCCGAACTCACCTGCATGAACCAAACCCTACAGGCTGAAATGCATGAAATTAAATCCATGCTGTCAAATCTTACCTTGGATAACCATCCGAGTTTTCGAAACCGACAAAGGCCAAATTCTCACCAACAACGTACGCGTCACGCATCGCGCTCAAAACACAGACACAGATACAACAACTTTAACAATAATGTCGATCCACCAGGCAGCAGGGGTCAGAACAGAAATAAAATGTGCTGGTTTCACACCAAATACGGCGACAATGCACAAAAGTTTTCGAAACCCTGCAGCTTTATGAGGCAACACCCAAATTAAAAACTACTGTCATTATGGCGGCTTATGACAGTAGTAAGCCAACAAAACACTGCCGCCTCTTTGTCAAAGATCCTATTTCAAATATTACATTTTTAATCGATTCTGGCCCGGATGTATCCGCCATTCCTTCGTCACGTTTCAAGGCACCCAATTTAAAACCAGACCAAGTTATTTCTGCAGCTAACGGCTCTGCAATCACTGTCTTTGGAACTAAATACCTCCGGACAACTTTAGGCTTTCGTCGACTTTTCGACCACACATTTCTAATTGCAGCGGTAACAAAACCTATAATTGGTGCAGATTTTTTACGAAAAACTGGCCTAGTTATAGATGTCAAAAATTCAAGATTAATCGATCCACTCACAAACACCAATGTTAATGGTATTCCCTGCCGAGAAAATGTCACAACACCACGTTTTTTCGCTGTTGAACAGAAGTATAATAACATCTTAAAACAGTTTCCATCACTACTGGAAACTCCTGATTTCAACTTCTCGGTAAAGCACACAGTCACGCACCACATCCTTACAGAAGGACCGCTTCCGCACTCTCGACCTAGACGTTTAAACAACGCCAAACTTAAAATAGCGAGAGAAGAATTCGACTACATGGTACAAATGGGAATCTGCAGACCATCTTCGTCACCTTGCGCATCACCTTTACACATGGCACCTAAACGGGAAGCAAACGATTGGAGACCATGCGGGGACTATAGAATGCTAAACGCAATCACTATCCCTGACAGGTACCCACTACCTCATCTCCATGACGTGACTACCATCCTCGATGGATGCACCATTTTCTCAAAAATCGATCTCGTTCGCGCATACCATCATATTCCTATGGCACCGGAAGACGTGCCCAAAACCGCAGTAATAACACCATTTGGCCTATTTGAATTCACGCATATGCCATTCGGCCTTCGAAACGCGGCACAAACGTTACAACGCTTCATGCACCAAGTCACAAGAGGCCTCGACTTTATATTCGTCTACGTAGACGATATCCTAGTCGCTAGCAAATCGGAAAAGGAACACGAAAGCCATCTTAGTATTTTGTTCCGACGTCTGTCCGAATTTGGCCTTCGCATAAAAGCTTCCAAATGCGTATTCGGTGCATCCACACTACAGTTCTTGGGATTTGAAATCTCGAAAGAGGGAATCCAACCATCACAAGAACGAGTGAAGGCAATACGTAACTTTCCTGAGCCAAAATCGATTAAAAATCTGCAACGATTCTTAGGTATGCTCAATTATTATCATCGCTGTATACCCAATCTCGCAAGAACTTTAATACCAATCTATAACCATTTAACAACCATTTCCAAAATTAAGAACTCACAAAAGAATTTTACATGGCCGACAAACTGTCAAGAGGCTTTCACAAAGGCAAAGCAAAAACTGGCTGAAGCAACCCTTCTCACACATCCCATAGAAAATGCTACACTTAGCATCATCACTGATGCATCAACCACCGATGTTGGAGCTGTAATACAGCAATAGAGGGGGGATCATTGGGAACCAATCGCCTTCTTCAGCAAAAAGCTTTCGCCCACACAATCTAGGTATTCAACATTCGATAGAGAGCTTCTCGCAATCTACCTAGCTATCCAACACTTTCAGAACTTTGTCGAAGGCCAAGATTTTCGCGTCTTCACAGACCACAAACCTCTCACTACAGCCTTAACCACCAAAACCAAACGCAGTCCCAGACAAGAGCGACAACTCGATTTTATATCCCAGTTCACAAATGATATAAAATATGTCAAAGGCTCATTAAATGTCGTAGCCGACACCCTATCACGACCAAATACAGACTCAATTGAGCTGGTCATCCCTGGTATCGAAGACCTTGCTAAGGCACAAGCCGACGACAAAGAACTGATAGCACTTAGGTGTAATAAACTCACAAAATCCAAAATCAAGCTAGAAGCTATAAAAATACCTACTTTAAACCTACCCTTATGGTGTGAAACCTCCACCAACAACAACCGACCATATATTCCCGAAAACAAACGAAAATCTATGTTTCATTCAATACATTCTCTCGACCACCCAGGAATTCGCGCCACGCGCAATAAAATTAAAAAGATATACTTTTGGCCCAAAATGAACAGCGACATCAATACCTGGGCGAGGAATTGTATTCCATGCCAAAAAGAAAAAGTCATTAGACACACTAAATCGCCATGCGATAATATAAGTATACCTGGAGGACGATTTCAGCACATACACATGGACATTGTCGGTCCACTGCCTCCATCAAACGGCTATAAATACATCCTAACAATTGTAGACAGATTCTCCAGATGGCCAGAGGCATATCCCATTCGAGATATAAATGCAGATACGATTGCGAGTACCTATGTCCGTGAATACGTTTCAAGGTTTGGAGTTCCCAATACTATCACCACGGACCAAGGGTCGCAGTTCGAATCAAAACTATTTAGGGAACTAAGCAAAGTCCTTGGGATGTCGCGCATTCGCACCACCGCCTACCACCCACAGGCCAATGGCATGGTAGAGAGGTTTCACCGCCAACTCAAAACAGCAATCATCTGGAAATAAACAACACTGGACACAGATGCTTCCGTTAATACTGTTAGGCATTCGCACCTCGATTAAAGAAGATTTAAAGCACACTCCTGCCGAACTCTTATACGGAGAAAACATTAAAGTTCCACATGATTTGTCCTCATCAACTAGCAAAGACTTGCTTGACTTGCTTCGTGTAAGTTTTGTAATTTTCTTTTAATTTGACGTGGTACCTTGCCTAAATTCTTTTCAATATCGGAACTGCTAATATTTATGGAATAGCCAACGCTTAAAATGGCTCCAAATAGCTTTCTCAAAAATGCTGTCCTACTCGTATATGGTTGAGATCGTTGAAGAGATCGTAAGTTGGTTAGATACTTCTGCCTCAGGATCCTTCGATACTTTCTCTTTAACAAGTGCATATTTCATGAAAATTATAAAGTTAACCTTAGCGTACTAACATTCGTAAATTTGACCAGCAGCTTTCAAAACAAATTTTCTCCCACGCGTTAGCTCAAAGGAGTGCAGTAGCCCATTACTGTGTAGATGATTGTTGTGAGAATCAGAAGTTTGTTGTGTTTTTTATCAACGTGATATGCATATCTACCAATGTGACTCAAAATCCTTAAAAGAGGTTCATAAAATACTTTGTAAGAAAATCGGAAACCTGGAAGCCCAATAATAGGTCACTACCTATGTCAGCGCAAAAACCCAGTAAAACGGAATAAAATATCGCAATAAAGCACTTTTATAAAGCCAATCCAGTCAATGCAGTCACTTACTGGGATTTTCACCGTAATAGTAATAAAAGCTCTAAAAAATTCACTCCACAAATAAATTTACATAGAACACTCTACACAATGGCTCGATTCAATAGAATCCTATCAAAGGAGCCACAAAGTCACTTACTGGGAAACTAGGGTGACTATACCCACGACCAAAATTCTATCACTGTTGAAAATGGGGCTGATTTAGGAAATGAGAAGATGGTAAGATATTGAAAATTTTGATACTCATCTTTGGGTGGATTCAGTCGCCTGATATACAGGACTGTTTGGACACCCCAAAAAAGTTTTGTCGAAACAATGCACTCAAGTTAAAAGCTAGTCCATTTTGCTCCTTATGTATTCTTTTTAATGGAATTTCTCTGCCGTACACAGAAAGTGGAAGTGAAAGTGAAAGTGAAAGTATTTAGAGGAACCAGATTTATCAGTGGGTCCAGAGCAGAGCAGGAGAAAGCTGCGGTGACGTATTTTCGTGAAAGCTCCTTCCATAAACCAATAAATGCAGAGGTCTTACCAAAGTCATGTAGATTTAAAATATTCGCATCGGTGACAATCTACTCATCATGCTGAGCATTCTGCAAAAAGACGACCAAGACTCTTAAGATTGGCTTTCATATACTTACAAGTACTTCAAAAGTTACGTTGCCGAAGGCACCATAAGTATCAACGAAGATGCGCGATGCATACTCCTTCTTGTCGAGTGGTCACTTAAATCTGCTCACTAGATTTTGAAGCGCAGCCTCAAAAGATCTTCCGTTTAAGAACGCATCTTGCATCTTGGACGAAAGACCGACGAATCTGAAGCTTTTGAAAAGTGAGTAGTCGTCCTAACTGATGATACTTCGGTATGCACACCAGTGTTAGATTTTCAAGAAAGATTCTCTCAAGAGCTGGCAGCAGACTATGCCTTTTTGTAGCAAAACTTTTCTTTTTTTGTTAGTGAAGGATAGACGACATCGTGTAGGCCCCAGTGCGGGATTTCTACACATTTCTGCATTTAATCATCGCCTCTGCCATAGCCCTGTGGAATCGCCATTATGCTTGACTACTTCACGTGACAGTAGCGTTTAGCTAGAAATTATGGACATGCGTGCTTGACCTATCTCATTTGGGTTGTAGGGCGTGTGGACTTGTATTTTTCGTGCCACCCATTACGAACTTCGATCACTCTCCCTGTGGGAGATTTCTCATCTTGGTGCTGTTTAGTTATTGGGGCCACAATCTTCGCTTAATACGCTTTTGGTCGCTTGATCTTTTGTCCCATTACAGCCGTTATTACAATGTTTGCAGTCTTATGGGCTTCGCTTGTTAGTAGCATACGAGTGATTAGGCGCCTTGATATCACTGTCTCATCAATCTTTCTTTCGAGGGTGCTTTTAGCTCCGGTGCAGTTTCCGCATTCTACAGCACATGCTCTGCGCTCTGTGGTCTACATGTCCTTATAAGAACTGGATTATGTTTGCTGATGCTTCCTTCTTTGATGTTTGGCAGCACTTTGTATGTCCAAAATCCTTTAGCTGAGATACCTCATCGTCTTTGCCATTTTTTCCGTATTTTCGTCGAAAGATATTTGCCCGGCTATCATTTCCGGAGACCTTTCGGTATATGCTGAATAACCGTCAGAGTATATCCTCCTCATGTACATTGTTATACTTATTATTGCTGGCCATAAAAGAGCTTGATATACACAAGAAAGCAAGCAGCTTTCTCCTAGGCCACATGAGTCTTCAGGTTTGATATTAGCCTGGATGCTGGGAGAGTTACTATTATATGGTATATTAGTATTCCCGCCTGCGCATATATAAAATTTCACATATGGTCCAACAGCCCTCCTAGGTACTTAATATGCGGTTTTGACTCTCAGTACTCTCAGGTACTCAACTTTCTTGCGGCTATGTATGAGAAAAGCCCCTGCTTTGTAGTTTGCCAGTTCCAAACCTGATGAACTAAGTCATGTCTTTATATTTTTAATTGTTCCGTTGGAAAATTGTGTCACTTTCTCTGTCGTTTTGGTAACGGCTACCACTGCGATGTCGACTAGATATCTTGTCCTGCACATTTTTAGTACTTCATCATTCATTATAATTGACAATATTGGACTTAAAACTGACTCTTGCGGCAGTGTTTACTTAGCCCTAATCACAAGAAAAGTTACCGAGTGGGACTCATACAAGAAATCCCTCAAAATATACAAAAAAGAACAGAGCAAGGCAAAACAACCATCTTGGAGGTCATTCTATGACAAAATAACAGAAACCTCCGAGACATGGCCGTTAAGAAAAATTCCCTCTACAAATCCTATGACGCCTAGTTGTTGGAAAAAAAAACCGATGGCTCTTGGACGACCTCAAGTGACGAATCACTACTGGACACCCACTTTCTACGTAGTTTCCGATTCATGGCCGGTAAAAATCTCAGGCGGAGTACTACTGCCGCGACTAAAATTCACGGTCTAATTACAAGAAATAAACCGCTGAGCCAGACGGCATAATATCTGCCGAGCTGACGTCCTCAGATATCATCCTGCAAACTTTAGAAAATATCATGAGGACCTGCGTAGAAATGATCCACATACCCTTGTTATGGAGAGAAGTTCATGTAAGCCGGAAAATGTTTTCATGTTGTCCTAAAGGGCCTCGGATCTATAAGTCTATCATCTTTCGTTTTGAAATTGGTACTGTTCCTGGGCATAGATGATGACATTAACAACGTTAACACATCCGCAATCACAACTGCGCTGTACACTCTGAAGGTAGACTTACTTGGGGAGATGATCAGATTTATGTTAAATAACTGGATAATCAACTCCAAACTGGGTGCGGTTTCTGGTAAAAGATGCGTCAGCAGATGTTCGTCCACTCCTTCTCTGGATCGGAGTGATCTTAACTTAAGTCTCAAGTAAGAACTCCTACAGCTGAACCTTAATAGATTAAACCCTTTGGCGGATCGCTGTGGATTCGCAATAAACCCGAATAAAAGTGCTCTTATCCTCTTTTCAAGGGAATATAAAATTCCAATCGTAGGCCCTCCCTCAATCAGCGGTACCAGTCTAGTCTCTTCCGATATAGCAAAATATCTGACTCTGATTTTTGACAAGAAACTGAACTGGAAACCCATTTATGCTCTTGCAAAAAAGCCATTGGAGGCAAATGGGCACTTCAAGATCGCTTTACCCACTGGCTATACGTCTCGGTTATAAGACTGATACGGTGGACGGCCTTAGACAATGCAGCAAACTAAGCAAAGTCCAAAGCATAGCATATCTGTGCGTAAGCGCAGCCCTCGTACTACCCCCTCCGCGGCACTTGACATTCCGTTTCACTTGACACTTGTCGATATTTTCAGCTGACAGGTGTCTGCGATCGCAGCTATTCGCCGTAAAACGACCACACAGTGAACAAATAAATTATTTGGCCACGCTAATATTCCTAACACACTAGCAATCCTTTCCCACTTTCATAACAAAAAACCGACAAGAAGTATTAGATATTACTCTTGTCTCCGACAGCATCACCCAAAGGCTAACAAACTGGATGGTATCGTCTGAACACTCCTTTTCAGACCATAGATACATCCAATTCAGTCTGAGTGATGCTCCCCCCAGCCAACCAGCTTTCCGGAACTATCGGAAAACTGATTGGACAAAATATAGAGGAATACTGTCGGAAACGATATCCTCTAAACTATCAAGTCCCCCGCGTGACACCAATGAGCTCGACATGAAAGTCAGGGAATTTACTCTGACTCTCAATAAGGCTATGGCCGCTTCCTGCCCTCTTATTCAACCAAGAGGCAAGAAAAAGCCACATTGGTGGTCATCGGCACTAGGACTGCTCAGAAACACCTGCAGAAAACTTTTCAACGCAGCAAAAAGCACAAGAAAAGTGACCGACTGGGACTCATATAAAGAATCCCTCAAATTATACAAAAAAGAACTGAGGAAGGCAAAGGGACAATCCTGGAGGTCATTCTGCGACAAAATCACAGAAACCTCTGAGGCTTCGCGGCTAAGAAAAATCCTCTCCACAAATCCTATGATGCCCAGCTGTTTGAAAAAAACCGATGGCTCTTGGACAACCTCAAGTGATGAATCACTCAACCTGCTTCTGGACACCCACTTTCCAGGTAGCTCCCATCTCGCGGCCAGTAGCAGCCCAAACAAGCCTACTGCAACCGTGACCAAAATTCATAGTCTGATTACGAGAGACAAACTGCTCTGGGCGCTGCATAGCTTCAAACCATACAAGTCTGCTGGTCCGGACGGTATTATACCTGCCGAGCTACAGAGATCCTCAGATATTATTCTACCAGTGTTGGAAAATATTATGAGGAGCTGTGTAGAACTTATCCACATTCCACTGTTATGGAGAGAAGTCAATGTAGTATTCATTCCCAAAGCTGGAAAATGTTCTCATGTGGTCCCAAAGGACCTCAGACATATAAGTCTATCATCATTCCTTCTGAAAACTTTAGAACGACTGATTGATATCCATATTCGAGCTAAAGTTGATCCAAGACTTCTGTCTGTGGCTCAACATGCCTACTGTAAAGGGAAGTCGGTGGAAACGGCTTTGCACTCTCTGACTAGCCACATCGAACGATCCCTACGATATAAGGAGTACACAATGGTTGCTTTCCTAGACATAGAGGGCGCCTTTAACAACGTCAACACATCCGCAATCACGACTGCGCTGTCAACTCTGCAGGTAGACGGCTCACTTGGGGAGCTGATTAATCTAATGCTGACTAGCAGGATAATCAACTCCAAACTGGGTGAGACTTCTGCTAAAAGATATGTCAGTAGGGGTACGCCGCAAGGCGGTGTCCTCTCCCCCCTTCTCTGGAACTTAGTGGTTAACGAACTACTGATATACCTGGAAGCGGGTGGTAGCAGAGTGATTGCCTATGCGGATGACGTTGCCATAGCCGTCTCAGGAAAACATTTAAATACCATTAAAGAACTCCTCCAAGTAAATCTTAACGGATTAACCTGCTGGGCAGATCGCTGTGGATTGGGAATAAACCCCCATAAAACTGATCTTGTCCTCTTTTCTAGGAAATATAAAATTCCAATCATAGACCCTCCTTCAATAAACGGTACCAGTTTAGCTTTCTCCGATACAGCAAAATATCTGGGTCTCATTTTTGACAGGAAACTAAACTGGAAACCTAACATTCAAGAAAGAGTCAATAAAGCTACAATAGCTTTATTCTCTTGCAAGAAAGCCATTGGGAACAAATGGGGCCTTCAACCTCGCATAACCCACTGGCTATACATCTCGGTCATAAGACCGATACTTACTTACGGGGTGGTTGTCTGGTGGACGGCCTTGGAAAATGCAGTCAACCGCATTAAATTAAGCAGAGTCCAAAGAACAGCATGTCTATGCACAAGCGGAGCTTTGCGGTCTACCCCCTCTGCGGCATTAGATATTCTGCTTCACTTGACACCCCTCGACATTTTTAGCAAGCAAGTAGCTGCGACTGCAGCTATTCGCCTTAAAGCGACTAAACAGTGGACAAATAATTCATTTGGCCACGCCAACATTCTTAATACATTAGGAATCCTCACAGAGAACACCGATTGCACCATACCTGAACTTTGGTTTGACAAAAACTTCCATGTAAGCTTCCCCTCTAGATCATTCTGGGAGGAGGATGCTTTCATGGAGGACAAGTCAATCCATCTCTACACAGATGGATCTAAAACCGACAGCGGAGTTGGTGGCGGTGTTTTCTCAGATAAGCTAAATCTAAGCCTCTCTTTCCGCCTTCCAAATCACTGTAGCGTGTTCCAGGCGGAAATTTTGGCGATTAAAGAAGCTCTGTCCTGGCTGAAGAAAAACGTGATATCTGCAAAGGATATCCGCATATTTTCGGATAGTCAGGCCGCCATCAAGTCCCTGGACTCGGTCTCATTGTGTTCTAAAACTGCCCTTGAATGCCGATCATCTCTCATGGAGATGGCAGAGCAGTTCAACATTCACCTCTGTTGGGTGCCGGGCCACAGAGACATTCCAGGGAACTGCAGAGCCGATGAACTCGCTAAAATTGGAACCACTCTACCTATCCTACCGGACAAAGGTAGTATAGGTATACCAATCGCTACGTGCAAACTAACATTAAAGCTAGATGCCAATAAAAGAACGGACCTTAGATGGACTGCTGGACAAACATGTCTAGCAACCAAACAGATCTGGCCAAGGCTGGATCTGAGTCGATCTAAGTGTCTGCTCCTTTTAGATAGGAAACATTTTAGCGCCATAATAGGTGTCATTACCGGACACTGCCTCATAGGCAAGCACGCAAGAAGGCTTGGCGCTTTTACTAACGATTTCTGTAGAAGCTGCATGGACGAGGAAGAGGAGGAGACAATCCCCCACTTACTCTGCACATGCCCAGCTCTCTCTCAGAGAAGGAAGCTTCACCTAGGAGCTTTCTTCTACAACGACCTAAACGATCTAGAAAAAATAGACGTTAACAGTCTCCTACGCTTTATTAAAAGCTCAAACTGGTTCCAGTAGTAAGAAGATCACAGATCCACGTGGCATCACAATGGGCCAATAGGCCTAAGTGGGTTGGTATTTCCAACAGCCACTCTTACCTAACCTAACCTAACCTAGCAATCCTTTCAGAGAACATCGACTATACTATGCTCCAACATTGGTTTGACAAAGACTTTCATGTATGCATCCGCTCTAGATACTTCAGGTAGAAAGATGCTTTCATGATTGTCAAGTCATTCCATTTCTGTAGGAATAAAAGCGGGGTTGGTTGCGGTATTTTCTCTAATCTAAGCCTGTTTTGAGACCTTCCAAATCACTGCAAAGTATTCCAGGCGGAAATTTTGGCGATCAAAAAAGTCCTGCCCTGGCTGAAGAAAAAGGTGACATCTGCATCAGAGTTTGGCCGCTATCAAATCCTTGGATTCAGTCTCACTAAATTCTAAAGCCGCCCTTGATCATCTCTCAGGGAGTTCAACACTTATGTTGAGTCCCGGGCCACAGAGATAGTTCAAGGAATTGTAGAGGCGACGAACTCACCAAAATTGGAACCACTCTACCTATTTACTGAAAAAGGTGCCATCAGTATACCAATAGCTACGTGCAAACTAGTACTAAAGCTGGATGCTAATAGAAGATCAAACCTTAGATAGACTGTTGAGTCAACCTGTCTAGCGACCAAACAAATTTGGCCAAATCTAGATCAGAATTGGTCTAAGAATTTGATATTTCAAAATATTGATATTTCGTGAGCTCTACCAGCAAAAGAGGAGGGAAGAACATCGGCGGGTCCTCCGGAGAAAAAAGAAAGAGCACGAGAAGCACGCGATCGAGGAAATAGAGAGGTGCTACTACAGGAATAATGTTCGGAAGTTTTACCAAAAGGTAAAACGACCGTGTCGGGGTAATAAGATCCGAACGGAAAGCTGTAGAGATGAACAAGGAAACTTTGTAGTAGAGTCACAGTCGGTGCTGAGGATATGGAGAAACCATTTCTACAGACTGATAAACGGCGGAGACGATACAAATTCCGCTGGCAGGCAGAGCGTACCATTCACTATTGACGAATGATGTGAATGATTCAGTATTAAAGAATTCCGTCTGCCCGACCTAAATGAAGTGATTATAGCAATATCTAAACTGAAGTCGAGCAAGACTGCCGGGCCAGACGACCTACCCGCCGATCTATTTAAGGCAGCAGGAGATGGCTTGGTAGAGAGCATACATCAAGTTATTTCCAAGATTTGGTCGGATGAATGTATGCCTGATGAATAGAACCTCAACATCATTTGCCCGGTTCTTAAGAACGGAGACCCTCTAAATTGCGCCAACTATAGAGGTATCAGCCTCCTAAACATCGCATATAAGATCTTGCGAGCGCCTGAAATTATTTGTCAACGATCTTAAAGCTGCATATGACATCATACACAGAGACGAGCTGTACAGAGCAATGTCTAGTTTTGGCATCCCTGCCAAACTCGTCCGCTTGTGCGGGATGACGATGGAGAAATATCGCTGCTGCATCAAGGTCGATAACGACCTAATCGAGACCTTTGATGTCAAAGAATGATTTAGTCAAGGCGACACGCTATCATGTCACCTCTTTAACATCATACTTGAAAAAATTGTGCAAAACTCAAGAGCCAACACACGAGGTACGGTCTTTCAAAAGTCTGTTCAATTGCTTGCATACGCCGACGATAATGATAATGTTGGTAGAATAGAGCGAGCTGTCACCGGTGCGCTTGCGAGTATAGGAACAGAATTGGCAAAAAATGGGTCTAGAGGTAAACGAGGTCAAAACAAAGTACATGTCAACAAGAAGGGACACCCAGCATCGACGAATCGACCAGAATGTCATAATCAGAAATCAAATGAAGAATAACGCTTGCCAATCGCTGTTTCTTTGGGCTGAGAAGGCAACTGTTTAGTAAGACCATCTCCCAAGGAAACTCTATATAAAGCCCTTGTAATCCTAGTCCTTCTCTATGGTTCCGAAGCATGGACCCTTTCTAAAGCATATGAAGATATCCTTGGTCGTTTTGAGAGAAAAATTCTTCGTAATATATTTCGTCCCTTGAACTCTACGACGTGTACAGCGACATACACCTCGTCAAAAAACTGCGCATTGGGCGTTTGAGATAGCTGGCACATGTAGAGAATCTTCAACCTCAACCAACTTGGAGTGCGCATCTGGGGGCAGTTAGCCAAAGACCGCGCTAATTGGAGAGGCTTATTGGTTGAGGTTATTGTAGCGCCGCCTAAGTAAACAAGTAAGTAAGTCAGATGGCTGCTGGGCAAGGCTCAGAGGAGAGTTTATCAGGACCTAAATCTGTGTTCAAACAGCCTACGTCCTCTGCATAACTACAGATACCATGACTCTCCAGATTGCCGGTAGACCAACGCAAAATATTGCAGCTGACGTCTGCAATTGGAAAAAAGCTTTGGGATAGAGGTTGAGACAAAGGTTCTAATGGGTTTAACGAACGACTAACAAATTTTACTATCTTTGGGACACAGTAACATATTTTGCCTCAGTTTTTAGTTGAGTATTGAAATTTCTCACGTTTTGCCAATTTCAGTTGTTGCAGTCAATCTTAGCCCGTTTGAATTTTTTTTTTTCACTTTTCGTCTTGTAAGACAGAAAGTATGGTTCACTAGCTCTGGTAGCCTCTTTACAGCTCGAATCGTGTCATTGCATCGAACGACGGATAAAGGTTTGCACTCCAAGGGCAACAATTTGGTATGAATACTGTGATCCAACTCGAATTTTTGTATCAAAATTGAATGGTTTGGTGGGTTATGTTATATATATTCGGTTACGTGTAGATATTACTTGAACGATAGCTTATTCAATCCAGATATGCTCGGACACACTTCAAAAATATTTGCCGTGAATCAAATGTCCTTATACATAATTCATAGATTTTTGATTTAAACACAGTTGAACAAATCCGTGATAATTAAATGAATCTTGCCTCAAGGGTTTCACATTTGCATCCTGTCCCACATTCTGGAATAAAACATGACCCCCTTTGTTATGAATCAACATGTACTCCCATCTACATTCATCACATCCTTCAAATTGACATCCACTCCTTGACAAGGGGACCTCCTCGTATTACAAAATATGTAGCCGACATACATACATATTTCATAAGGACACGGACATTTCCATAAATTCAACTTTAATCACAAGAAGTCATCCCATAATGGTACATAATGGAAATTTCAATAATAAACTATAACTACCTAAGTATTGTACTCCGAACACTCAAAAATATTGATCCGACATCACACCACATTGTGCCTCATGTTGACCCAGAATGTTGAGCAAAACCATGTCGTCAAGAAAGCCACAGAATGTGTGAGTTACAGGTCAAATGGGTTAAGGGATCCATATGCGTCTTACGTAATTGACAACAGACATTATGGCTACAAAAAATACGTCTGGCTGGGATTAAATATTCAATAAGTCAGAAAAGAAATGATGAAATCTAAAAAAACGGGGCATGAGAGGATCAAAAAGCGAACAATACAGGATGAGGACTTTGTGCACAATGGGCAGATGAGCCAACAATTTTTTTCTTTTGTATGGAAGGGTCAGGCTCAGGGTACGCATGGATAAGATGATACATAACATTTGAAGACAAATCAGATATTGCCAAATGTACTGGCCAATTCAGATGATGAGCAATAACAGTATTGCGGAGGATATAACTGTTTTTTTGTCAGCTTTGGGCGACAAATAAGGATTCAAGAGCTAGTATTATCGGAAACTTATGATGGTCCAGAGGGTTTGTCTTTTATGTTACCTGTTTGGGTTGTACATCCATGGCTGTTGGATTTTGATGTCGAATTGCCGAACTCTGCACAGAAAACCATGCTTTTGTATAGGCTTGACTTCAAGACCGTAGTTAGGATAGGATAAAAGGATAGAATAAAAAGCGGTACAGACTTTCCGAGTCCTCTACTCTATATTCTGTTAGCAATTCAGTTTCAGATTCCAGATAGCATCAGGACCGGCGGAAAATATACTTGTTAGTTGCTGGTATTGTAGCTTGTAGTCCAAGTGCTTAGCTTAACAAAATTCCGATTCGGTCAGATCTATTGATTTCTTAAGTTTTCTGTAAGTGTACTTGCAGATGTAATGAGTGTCCATCGTGGCGTTTAGTCGATTTGTGTATATTTATAGGCCCTGTGCATCAGAAATCCATAAGCGTCATAGTGTCCGTCAATGGTGATATTTTACGAAATCATTCAATTCAGATATTCCTTTGACTGTCCTGGGCCAAGTCACAAAGGGACTTCTCTGAATTCGACCTTCTTAGTCTTTTGACTAGGGTAAGTACGTTTAATGGCAAGTCAATGGCTTTTTGCGATATTTGCATAGCGCTACAATAATACTATAACCAGTACCTCATCGACAACTGTCCCAGCATGCGAATTTAACTGTCATCTTGTCCTTGATCGTAAAAATGAAAAAAATGCCCGAAACTGCAACAACCCAATCACGTCATTCATCAAAGGAAAACGAGGACGAAAATTATCCGAACTCGAAGGTTAGTTTCTAAATTCGCTGAGTGTGTGTGCTTCTCTAACAAAAAAAAAACAATGTACGAGTTGAAAACCCTCCTGCCCACGTTCGATATTGAATTACCGACTTGCATTACTCTACGAAGTAATGCCCTATTGCAGGACTCAGCGACGACGGAAACAAAAAATCTGCGATGAATCTGGATCCGTCCCAGATAACTCAAACAATCCATCTGCACTTGATCAAAGACAAGAGAAGGTCCTTCAGTAATTGAATGAACTAAAATCCCAACTGGCTGGGATTCGGTCGCAGCTGGACTTGTGTCAAAAGGGCATTCAACACACCCAGCAGTACGCCACTAAAAAGGATGATCTCATTGTAGAGGACTCGCTCCATGACATTGTCATCAATGCCCACCCGAACTTCATTCCGTATTCCCTCTTACCCCTGAAGAACGCCTGTAGCAAGATCTACAACATTGAAATGAATGTATTCGCCCACTTAACAGTCCCGCACATTGGTGATGAGGCGAAGAATTTCCAAAAGAAATTGTGCAGCGGAAAAATTGACCCATCCAAACGGGGCATTAAAGTCACTCTCATTTGGACCGATTGTGAGCACACAGAGATGATTATGTCACCAACAATCTACGTGCCCATGTATGGTGAAGTCAACATCATTTGCTACTTGAGACGCGTCGGACCAGATGAGTATCGATGCGAAACGAGTCCCATTTGCAATGAGATGGACTTGATCCTGCACATCTGCTTTCAATATCTGCGTTGCAATACCCCCAAAGCGAACAACCACTTGCAGAAGGATCCAAGGATCCGTTCTTTGGTGGTGACAAACTCTGCGTGGCTGATATTGGAGTTTACAGTTCCATTGAAGGATCTCACCCCAGCGCTTAAGCAGTGATACTTCTATAAAATAATTATTGTTACGAAATGAAATCAATGAAGAAGTAAATGTGTTGTTTTGTCGACAAACATCCTGGTTTTCCAAGTCTAAGTTAGTAAAGGCCTGTTGCAATAGACTTAGCCTTGATGTATGCAAGCCGGATGATTGAATAGTTGAGAGATCTTTTAACAATCACTCGGGTGTGAATGGCTCTTCCAGGGCCAGGAAATGACTTAAAGCAAGACTTGATGATTGGTAAGAGAGAAGCCTGTTAATAGCTCTTCACATTTGTTCTTTTACTATATCCGATTTGATATCTTTCGAAGATGTGTATGTACTCGTATGTATAACCCGTGTGGGTTTTGCGCCATTCCTTTGTGCTAAACAAAAGCGTAGTGCCTCGTTACGACTCACAACTCTGATTTCGTTTAGAGAAACCTTTAATTCTCTAACTAGGTTGGAAGTAGTTAAATGATTACCCAAAAGCCTTAGCGCAGCTTGACGCAAGTTTTTCTAACGAAGATTGATATCTAATGTTGTCGTTCTCTAGGTGCTAGCCAGACGTGATAGGAAAAGCTTGGGACAAACCGATCTCTGGGGTCTGGGAAAGTATCAGATACGAACTTCATTGGAAACATTATAGCCATGTTCATACATACTCGTAGGTCTAAAGGAAACTCCCCGCTGATAAGCCCGATATCTTGCCTTTACACCACACATGCGTGCTAGTCGCAAAGAAGATTATCTTCAGAGTTGCCAGCAGCGGTATATGGTATACTATAACTGGATATATGTCATCCGAGCCAAGTGACTCGAGCTGGTTTTGAGTCGGTTCTAATGAGATTAACTATCAAGTGAGTCTCCACATAAGATAGATGTTTTCTGCTTTCGTTTCAGTATGGGAGTCAATAGATCCTCTGATTGTTTCCAGTCTGACTGATCTATCCTTTTTGAAAACTTTGACTTGCCCGCTGGTTTCACCGAGTGTTTGGATCCGTTTGCAAATATCCTTGTAAGTGGCACTCTTTGAAATCCGAATTGGCTCACAATCCTATGCGGAAGAGATTAAAAAGATGAGACGAACCAACTAATGGCCTAAAACAAAAACGGATTCACTGTTGACGATCATTGCAAACATCGGATCTGCACGTGGAATCTTCGGACCCTTAACAGTCCACGTGTAGCCGAAGAATTAGCAGAGACCCTTGAGTGCTATCACGTAGATATCACTATCCATCCAAGCCTAATATGCGCCCATGCCCCTACGGCGGACAAGGACGGGGAAGAATGTTTCTACGAGCTTTTTGACAAGACATATGAACGATGTCCGAAGTATGACGTTAAATAGACGATTGTAACGCCAGGATAGGTAGAATAGTTGGTCAGCATAGACTACTCGACACCACATTAGGCAACGGACTTAGGCTTATTGACTTTGTGGCGTGACGAAATATTAGTTTTCTTCATTTCAATCTACATAAGGGCGGCCTCCGGATCATGAAATACTTAATAAAATTGATCACATTGCGATAGACGTAAGGCATGCTTCCAGTAATCTGAACGTCCGAACGTTCCGTGCGGAGAACATTGGCTCAGATCACCACCTTGTTGCAGCCAAGGTACATATGAATGAAAAATTACTTCATAGCAGACGATACAACGTAGAAAAGCTGCAATCGCAGCTCGCAGCTCGCAGATCGCAACGTCCCAAAATCTCCCTAAAACTCCTATGTCACCAGCATCAAGTACCCAAGACTAATGACAACGCTGCCAACGTGCCATCAGAGACGCAGACACTGATTTGCTGGCTTTCATCCGACCACCATCACGACTCCCAGCAAGCACATGCAGCTAAACAAGAAGCGTGCAACCTGGCGCTAAAACGAAGGACGAGAGCCGAAGAAACGGCAGGAACATCGGCTTCTGCAGAAGAAGAAAAAAGTGTACGAGAAGCGAGATCAAAGACATTGAAACTTTATACTCTACGAATAACGTACGGAAGGAAGTGTTACCAAGTTTTGCCGTACAGAAACCTGTAGGGATGAAGAAGGAAACGTTGTAGTAACGTTACAGTCAGTGCTGAGAATATAAAAAAAAACTTTTTCTGTAGACTGTATAACGACGAAGAAGCCTATTATTCCGCTGTCAGGTAGAGTAGACCATTCAAATAAGACGATGATAGCTAAAACTTCCGTCCACATCCAAGCTGAAACAATTGAAAGCAGCTGGACCTGTCGGCTTACTGGCCGATGTATTTAAAGCTGGTGGAAACGACTTTGAAAAGAGCATGGACCAACTCATTTCTGAGATCTGGTCAGAAGAGTGTATGCCTGATGAATGGATCTCAGCACCGTATGTCCGATCCACAAAAAAGGAGTCCCCTCAACTGCGCCAACTATAGAGGTATAAGTCTCTTTAACATCGGATTCAAGATCCTATCTGCCATATTGTGTGTACGAGTACGCATGAAACCCTTCGCCATCAACCTGATTGGTCCCTAACAGTACGGTTTCAGACCAGGATCGTCCACAATCGACCAAATCTTCACACTCCCTGCAGATCCTGGAAAAGGCTCAAGATGTCCAAATCGGTACCTAGCATCTTCTCATCGGTTTTAAGGACGCCTAGGACAGCATTTATAGAGACAAGCTATATAGAGCCAAGTCTAGTTTTAGCATCCCCTCCAAACTCGTCCCTCTGTGCAGAATGACGATTGCAAACGCTCGCGGCTCCGTTAAAGTCGATAATAACTTAACCGAGACCTTTGATGTCAGAAAAGGTTTTAGACAAGATGACGCGCTATCATGTGATTTCTTTAACAACATACTTGAGAGAATTGTGCTGGACTCACAAGTGAATACTGGAGGCACAATCTTTCAAAAGTCTGTACAACATACGCCGATGATATCGATGTAATTGATAGAACTCAGCGGGCTCTTCACTGGTATTGCTCAAAAGAGTTTAGTTATAAATAAGGCCAAGATCAAGAAAATGCTGGCAACAAGAAGGGAAACACAACGTCACAGTCGGCAGCTATAATTTCGAGGTAGTGAGGGACTTTGTATACCTTGGCTCTTCTAGATATTTTACTACAACTCTTGCCAATCGCTGTTTCTTTAGACATAGAAGGCAATTGAGTAGCAAGACCCTATTTTAGTTCAGTCCTACTTTATGGCGCTAAAGCAGGGACTCTATCGAGAAATATATCCTCAGTCGTGTTTCGAGAGAAAAATCCTTCGAAAAATATTCTGTCTCGTTTGAGTTGATGAGAAGAGAGCTTTGGAGGAGAACATTGAACGACGAACTACATATCAGCTGTACTGTACAACGCCATTGACCTAATCTAAAAATTGTGCATCAGTCACCTAAGATGGCTAGGACAAAAATGGACACCAATGTTCCTGCCCGAAGAGTTCTAACACGGAGGGAAAGCGCAGTAGATGAAGACCTCACCTTATGTGGCGCGCGCAAGCAGGAGGGAATCTCAACTGACTTGGAGTGCGCTACTAGAGGCAGCTGATTAAAGACCGAGCTGACTGAAGAGGCTGGTTAGTTGAGGCCCAGGTTTTCTCCGAACTGTAGTGCCAGCTAAGTAAATAAATTAGGTCAGGCAATAGTATAAAATCCATGACATGGTTACTAATGAAAAAAAACCCCAGAAACAATAAAACATAAAACTCGATAACTGTATAAATTAATTGACTTGAATTTTAAAGGAAGAAAAGAAAAGTGTGTTTACCCGGCCACGTACAATATACAACTTAAAAATAAAGGTATAATTCAATATATATATGTAGATACCTATGTACATATGACAAATGCCATATTGGTATAGAGTGCTTAGCATTTTTCAACATCCTCCGCCGGACGGGATGAAAGTTCCAGCGGGTATGCAATTGCACTGGTCTCCGAAAGTGAGTTCCGTCTGCAAATCTCATATGGCAAGATATCACCTTGTTGTCTCGCCCAATGAATGCTTGATCCACAACAGCTAACTTCCAATTGATGCGGGGTGCTGACTGGTCATCGACAAGGACTACATCTCCTTCTTTTATTTGCACAGATGATCCGCCAGGTTTGTGGTGAAATGATCGCAGAAGCTGAAGATATTCGACTTTCCATCTTTTTCTCTATAGCACTGTGTACTTCATTCGTCGTCTCCAACTATTTTGAATCAGTTACGCATCTACTTCATTTGGCAACGGATTCATAATTTGATCTCGAGGCTGTAATAGAAAATCTGACGGTGTTAGAGCTGTCAAATCTAAAGGATTAGCACTTAAATACGTCAAGGGATGACTATTAACAATCTCTTCAACTTCGATTGTGATTGTCCTCAGCTGTTCAAATGTTAATTTTGCCTTACCGATGGTAGCTTTCATTAGATTTTAATAATTTTTAACGTATAAACCTTTCTCAAAACCCTCCCCACCATGGGACACGCTCCACTATAAAACGCCAATGAATTCTTCTTTGCGAAAGATATTTCTGGACAATTTCTTCATTCCAAAAGGTATCAGGACTCCTTAGCAAACGAATTGCGCGTACTGCAGCGCATGTAAAAATACCAATATAGATTTTAGTCGGATTACATTGAATATCGTAGCAATAGAGTAGACCAGCAAAATCTACACCCACGTTGTCGAAAGGTCGAGAAAAACTAATCCTTTCAATCGGCAGCGGGCGAATGGTTGAGAAGCATGCGGACCCCAAAGCTTCCTACATACAACACATGCCTTGGGACGCCTTTTAACAGCTTGTCGGCCTTTTATGATCCATACGCGTTTACTTAAATGAGTCATAACGATGTTTGTACCAGCATGAGGAGTCCTTTGATGGCATTCGTCAATAAGAATATCGACAATGTGTGACTTTGACGGGAGAATCATCGGGTGCTTGAGGTCCATGGGCCCAAATTATTGATTTACGAAGTGCACTCCCACTGATGCCTCGGGTGAGGAGGTCCGTTGGATTCTCCTTCCCTTTGCAATGCCTCCACTGCGATACTTGTTTTAACCGTCTAATTTCGCATACGCGGTTCTGAACAGATGGTTTCCATCGTTGCAGATCGCCTTAGATCCAACTTAGTGTGATTTTAGAGTCTGTCCACAGAATGAATTCCATAGCAGGTAACTTCAAACTCTTTTCCAAAAATTCTCGTAAGCGTGTAGCTGTTAAAGCAGCGGTCAGCTCTAACTTGGGGAGGCGCAACTCGATTTTTTGCACACAAAAGAGAAACACTGACCTCTCCGCTTATTGAAATGCTTTTGAGGAAAGCCACTGTGCCAAACGCTTTTGTACTTGCATCCGCAAATATATGAATCTGCACCATGCAACCACTCAATGGCGATGTAAGCACTGCTCTGGGAAACATCATATTCTTCATGCAAAATACTCCTGGTGCATTCTTCCCATTCTGCCATCAAGTCACCGGCAAGTATTTCATCCCAATGCAGCTTTTTTTTCCACAATACCTGGAAGAAAATCTTTAATTTTACAGTGATAGGACCAAGCTACCTAATAAAATATCCTTGCAATCAACTGCAATAAGTTGCGTTTTGTCCCTGTTGTCCTTGGCGATGAAAGCATTTTTTCTACTGACTCTATTGGCACAAATAACTCATCACTAAAGATGAACCAAACTAATCCCAGGACCTTTTGCTTATGGGGACTAACATTGGAGTTCATTGCATCACGAATTTTAGCGCTATTCGAATTCTATTTATGTAGCTTCATTGAAGCACCTTGAAGAACAT
Organism: Volucella bombylans; assembly: GCA_949129095.1. NCBI lineage: Eukaryota > Metazoa > Arthropoda > Insecta > Diptera > Syrphidae > Volucella > Volucella bombylans. Next base: position 137,860,979 of record OX422141.1, on the reverse strand, counting down.
TGCCTGCAAATCCGGATACCATCATCTTCATCATCCAGGCTGAGGAGTAGGTCATCCATATAAAAATTGTCCATTAAAACTGAACAAGTCACAGGGAATTTTTTCGCCTCATGTTTTAAGTGATGATTTATCGTTGCACACACTCTTGTCGTCCTATAGTCTTTGTACTCTCGCTTATTGTCAGCTATGTTGACTTCATTGGAATAGCACAAGAAACGATGTGAATCACGATCTTCCTCGCTCAAAAGAATTTGAAGAAACGCCTTCTCGATGTCAGCAACAATTCCGTAAAGACCAATGCGAAAATTCAGCAATATTCTCATTACGTCGTGCAATAAATTGGCTCCTGTCCAGAGATGATCATTGAGTGAGCGACTTCCATCAGAGTGAGCAGAAGCACCAAAATCCACCCGCAGTTTGGTGGTACCCTCCTCCTTATACACAGGTGTATGTGCTAAATAAAACACATAAGGGTGACGAGCTATTCAATTAACTTCAACGGTTCTCGAGACAATCGTCGAGTAAGAGCATTCAAACGTTGCATTGCATGTTGTTTATTATTTTGCAGTTTAGACTCCGTATGTTTCCATGGCAATTTGGCAATATAGCGCAATCCTCTCTCTGCGATGCATTTCTGGATTAAGTTCTCCGTGTGTGTAGCTCTCTCTCCTTCGCAGGTCATTACACCGATGGTTTCTAATGATCAAAATTAAGAAAGTTACTGGAAGAATAGCAAACATTTTTATCAACTTCAAGTGAATTGTCACTTACGCAATTGTAAACTCCTTGCAACGTCCAGCCAAATACGGTATCAACTGCTCTTAATTGCTTTGTTAGTCGACGCTGTTTCCCTGTAATGACTGTCCAATAGTAGTCGGAGCCAACCAAAAGGTTCATCTTCGGTTTCCAAGTCACACGATCGAATATCTGCTAGGCGCATTGCAGCGAAAAGTGCACAATCTTTGTCCGGTACTTCCGGGACATCTACACAAATCGCGGGCACTACAATCGCTTCTAACGAAATCACAGTATTGGAATATTGCGATTTTAAATCCATTTTCACCTTTATATTCATCGGTTTTGCTTCTTTGCTTCCAAATGGTATGACAGATAAGTTTACAGTGCCGATTCTTGTCAAATTCAATTTCGAAGCAAGCTTTTCGCATATGTATGTGTGTTGACTACCTCCATCTTTCTTTCTCTCTCTGTCCCATTTCCTAAAAAACTTAACACGTCCTCGGGCATTTTAAGTGTAATGATACCCACTTGAGTGTTAAGTTCTTAAAATAAAATAAAAAATCAATGACCAGTCGAACACAAACACTCCTATGAGGTCCAACTAAAACACATTGCGCTGTTTTTAAAAAAAACATTTTTTGCTTGGTTGTCTGCATACAAATTCAATGCATGATTGGTTGAGCTATCCATGAAAGGAACTTCCCGCTTCTGCATTTTTTAGAAGAGTGTCCAATTTTTGCGCATCGAAAACTGCCGCTTTTACGTAAAATCTCTCGCTTCTCCGAAATGGATATATTTTTGTCACAGTCTGTCGTTTTATTGGTTTCATTAACTGTAACTAAACTGGATGCAGTACATGGGAGAATGTTTTTTGACTGTCTGGCACGATGAAATACACCGCTTCTCTCGAGTGAGTCGATTTCTGTTTTGAGGAATCGCATGATGGTTTTGACTTCATCTCCTGTTATTTGTGAAAGGGAAGATTCACTGGTATCTGAAGGTAGAGCGGTTCTTTCATCATCCGATCCGTGCTCCTCATGTCTATGATAATCAATCTTAGTTCGGTTGGTAAGCAGTGCAACAAAATTGACCAAAGTATAACGTAGTAGTGACTCGATGGCACCTGCAAGGCAGTAAGTGATCGAGTGCAAGTAATAACTGTATCGTAAAGATTGCGAAGTCCGCTGATATCTGTTCGATCGCGAACTGGACTCAGACTTACCAATTGATGTATGTGCTTGTCGATTAGCCTCTCCGTGTTGCCGTACTGCTCTTGTAGTAGACCAATGGCTGCTTCAAAACATCTTTCCGATGGTGTGAATCCCGCTATACTTCTTTTGGCATCGTCCATCATAATTGACTCCAAATAATTTAATTTGTCTTCTGGCAAAAGGTATTGAACCGCACTCCGAAATTGAGTGGTAATTTTGGCAATTTGCATGTTTCGGTAGATGCTCCATTGGGCGGTGTCATACCCTTCTCATTTTCCGTTTCTACTATTGTCGGATTCTGCTTTAGCTGGAGTTTTCTCAATCTCATATTTAGACGCGCTAGTGTAGTAACAACCTGATCCTGATATTCCGCAATCTTATTAATTGGATCGTCTGCTTTTAGTAAATCTTTCTTCTTAATTTCTTCGTTGACGGTATTTAGGCTGTCGTTGGCAGCAGTCAACTTTTGGATCAGAATCAATAATTCTTCTTCAATTTCTTCTAAACTTTTGCCATCTTTATTTAGCTGCGAACTTTCATCTTTTAGATATTCAAGAGCACTTTTAATAAACTTGGTCACTCGACCACGAAATGAAGATCGCGCTGACAACTTCATTTGTTTTTTTTTTTCAAGAAAAAATACCGCGCGATATGAAAAAACCCAAGACAATCGATTTTTGAATTTTTTATCGAATTATGTTCCCGGGTTTCGGCACCAAATAATGAGAAAAAAAACCCAGAATCAATAAAACATAAAATTCAATAACTGTATAAATTTATTGACTTGAATTGTAAAGGAAGAAGAGAAAGGCGTCTTTACTCGGCGAAATACAATATACGACCTAAAAGTAAAGGTATAATTCAATATATAAAGGGTCCGCCATCTAACGCTTTTTTTTTTTCAAAAAAAGTGCTTATTTCGTGAATTGTAACACTTAGCTCATGTCTGATTTGACAGATAATTAGTCTTGTCCTTCCGCTGAACGAATATGGTTGTGTATATGCTTGAACAATGCTGGGAAATATTGCGACATTACTTTGAAAATCATGGTAATGTTGCAGAATGTGTGCGAAAATTGCGTACGGATTTTGGAAAAAGAGAAGCACCGTCAGCTCCGTATGTTCGTTATCTTGTGAAAAAAGTGAAAGAAACTGGCATTCTCATCGATAAACCAAAGCGTTAAAAGCCAAAAACAGTGCGTACAACCGAGAATATTGCTGCTGTGGCAGAAAGTGTGCGTGAGGCGCCATCAACATCAATTCACCGTCGTTCTCAACAATTGAACATTTCGGAGACATCATTGAAACGAATTTTGCATAAAGACCTTCGTATGACGCCATACAAAGTCCAATTGGTTCAGGAGTTGAAGCCAACTGACCATCCAATGCGTTTTCGCTTCGCTAAGTGGGCCTGCGATCGACTTAGAGAAGATGCCGATTTTGCAAAAAAAATCATCTTTTCAGATGAAGCTCATTTTGATCTTGGCGGGTATGTAAACAAGCAAAATTGTCGCATTTGGGGCACAGAAAACCCGCACGCATACATTGAAAAGCCGATACACCCAAAACGAGTCACTGTTTGGTGCGGATTTTGGTCCAGAGGCATAATTGGGCCATTTTTCTTCGAAAATGAGCAAGGAGTGGCCGTTACAGTCAATGGCGATCGTTATCGGGCCATGTTGAACGAATTTTTGTTTACAAAAATTGAAGAGGAGGATATTGGCAACATTTTGTTTCAACAGGACGGCGCTACGTGCCACACAGCCGAAGCTACACTCGATGTTTTGCGCCCTGTTTTTGAAGATTATCTGCATTATCAGCCGCAGAGTTGATGTCGTTTGGCCACCTCGGAGCTGCGATTTGACACCGTTGGACTGTTATTTGTGGGGTGCCGTAAAAGATAAGTGTTACGCCGACAAGCCAGAGACAATTGACGCTTTAAAGGACAATATTCGTGAAGCCATTGGTGAAATACAGCTGCATACAATCGTTAATGTGCTTAAAAATTGGACCGATTGCATACACTCCTGTATGGATATATTGCGCAGTACTCGAGAAAGACGTCGCTTTAGTTGGTGCTCACAAGTGGAATGAACGTCAGTTATCTTTGAGTGCGCTCCTGGAACCAGTTAACCAAAGACTACGCAAACTGGAGAGGTTTGTGGTTGAAGCCCAGTCTAAGTTAGTTAATCAATAGACACCATGACATTTGCCACGAGCACCGTAAATCCCCTGTAGAGTTCTTACTAAACGGCCAACGCAGACCAACTTTGGTATTTGGAGTTAGTAAAAATAGTTAGCAACTTCGATATCAATGGACTTTGTAGTGGTCTAAGAGGTAAATGCTTTTCTGTTTCAAAGTTGGCAAGCTGGCAAAGGAAGCAAACACGGGTCAGATGGTAAAACACAGAAACTTACAATTTCTTCGGTGCTATACCCCTACCCGTATTCAATTTCCATCAAAACAAAACTTCAATGAATATATAATAATAAAGATGCTTATGCTACTTCCACGACGTTAACAAATTTCCTCAACGCCAACCAAAGGTAAAACTCGTTTGCAGATTAGTTCTATAATTACCTACACGAGTCCTTAAAATTTTAAGAAGGCACACGTCTTATCTTGGATGAATAAATCCCATCAGAGATGCCACCTTCAATCCCACCATCCAGTCTAAACTACATTTTCAGTTTGACAATCTATTTTGAAGTTCCCATTTGGAGAAGAATTTCCCAGATGATGTCATGTTCTCAAATACCCAATTTGTATTCCATATGTTTGGTATCCCAGAATGCTCCATATTTTTGCATCAATTTGAGGGAATTTCCCGAAGAAAAATTACATCATTTATACATTCATCACTTGGTCATTGATTAAATGAATTTATTAAATAAAATATGGTATCCGATACTGCAGCAGACGAGTAAAATGCCAATGCACCGATGTTTAACAATTATGCAAATGCATTGACAATCACCAGATATAAGCGACGAATTATTGTTAAATTTACCAGGGGAGAGGCAATAAAATTTCGAAATATGGTACATCGCCGAACAGATGTGGTTCGAGATACATATATCGATACAATCGAGTCCATAGGTACAAATAGGAAAGTATTGTTGAAACAGGGGAGGCTTACCCAGAGGCGAACATTTATTCCATCCGCAATGAACATGCATCTGTGCATCTGTATCTGGATAGGTAGAAATGTCCGTTATTGTTTTTTTTTTTATTGTATTTTGCATATATGGTATGAATTAGCATAAGCTACGTACATATGTATGCTTTGGGGGCTTTGAATACTTTCAGCCTAAGTTCCCATGTAACTAATCATGATGTATTGATGTAATTGGCCCCTAAATGTCTGCATCTATTAGCCCAGCTGAGTGGATTGGACACATTATTCTGCCAGTGTAGGTTCAAGTTATTTGTTTCCAACTATAGACTGGGACGTTGTCGGATGACAAGCTGTTGGAAAGAATAGCTGCTCTGTCATTTTCACACTCATTTTTCAAACAGATCCGATTCCTTATTACGTGTATTACGTGTCACGAACGTCACGATGACGTGCCCATGTATGCAGGACAAGTCATGTGCAAGTCATGCGGCTGAATGTTTTCCAATATATTTAAGACGTGTCCTGTGATCCAAATTTCCCACCACAAGCCAACTTCGTGTCAAAATGTTTTTCATTTAATGGCAGCACTCGAAAACAACGAATCATGACAGGCTGACTAAAATATTTTGGAAACTATGTGGTTGGAACATTAATTGAAAAGTTTCTGAATTCATTAACTGATGGCGCCGACCAATATTGAAAAGATTAACAAGATAAAAGAGGAATGGTTCTTTTAAAGATTCCGTTGAATAAACATGAAACACTTAATAGTAAGCGCTACTTACGATATTCGAAAAACACTTGGACTAAGTATTCTATCTCACCCTTTGCATCAAATTCGGAATCGGACGTGAGTTGCAATGTTTCGGCCTTGATGCGAAAGAGGAATCCACGAGAAACCAACTAGACACGATTGAAGGAGGTGCTCGTCAAGTCAGTCAATGCTCCGCCTAAGAAGGTTGAGAAAACTACGAGTAGTTAGAATCTGAACGGTGCTCCAAGTAAATATCTTGAATTTAAGTGGAATTTAAGTTCAAATGGCACTCATGCTGGGTAAAAAGCCACACTTCCCAGAGGTTATCTGGGATCATAACCTCAGCCGGCTCCTACATATTATCGGAAATTCAGGTAGGCTGAGTAAGACAACCCGCCATAGCTGGTATACGTCATATTCACTGACATGCATTCCGAACCCCTAGCGCACCTTAAGAACAGCCGCAAACTTAAGAATATCGGCAAAACAGCTGCGCTTAGTATCGTCGGTGTTTGCGTTTGACTTAGCCAATTTTTGCGGGCTTAAAACTAACCACTTTTCTGCATACGTGCACATCAGTCTTGGCACTGTATCCTCATACTGAATTATGAGCGATTTCAATACATGTACACCATCCTGGGTGGCTTCGAAATTCTGGACAGATGTCTCATGTTTTTTAACGTAAGTACCTGCCATGTGGGCTTAAACTTACGGGATGCCCATACATCCATGGGAGCAAGGATACGCCTTGCCATCGCTCACCGTTAATCCATTGATACCAATTCGGAACTGTGTTGCCGGCACAAGTTCCACCCTTGGTATGAGTCGAGGCCGACCTAAAACCTCTTACTGTTCTTAGGGTCACAGCACCCAGCACTTATTGCAACTCCACATTGAGTCAACCAAAGGAAAACCAAGGAAAACCAAAAGGAAAACCAAGGAAAACCATAGGAAGACTCTTACCCGCGATTTTGGGTTTAAACCACAGCCACCATGACGCTCCCACAAGGGGGCCTATCTCTAACAAGTCAGGCCCGGACCGAGATCCGGGGGGCTCCTGACTCCCATGGTACCGTGATTTAAGTCCTGGTAGGTACTACCGGTGGTCCAGCCGCCAACAAGACCTATGACCGGCAGCTTGTGACTGATCAAATCGTAGCAACCTTCGGTAGCGTCATCTGAAGATGTTTACGATAAGACCAGTACTTTGCTCTGCCCCCGTTCATTATTAGACAACGTCATTAAAGGGCGAAGCCTTGTTAATTGGGCGGGGGCCGAAATTCTGGACAGACAACATCCGAAGGATGGTGTGTTGAGATCTTCGCTGCGGAAAATAACTTAACGCAGCTTGTAAATGAGCCCACACGAATACCAGACGTTGATAGTCATACGGCCAACACCCAGGACTTGTTTTTAACTTCTCACCCTAACAAATACAAGATCATTGTACTATCCCCTCTGGGCTCGTCGGACCACTGTGGCATATCAGCTAATTTCTCGTATACTGACCACACAGTTAGAGAAAAGAATCCTAAAAGAACAGTATGGCAATACGAGAAAGCCAATTAGGGCGGACTTAACAACTTCGATAATGACGTGGATACCGCTGCTGATATGACCACAAACACTATTCTTTTTGGAATGAGATCCTTTATCGCTCATCGGATGAAGAGTATTGAACCAAAGGAAAAGGCGTGGTACGATTTGAACTGTAAAGAGGCTGCCAGAGTTAGTGACCAACCCGACAGAGGAAAACCGAAAAGAGTTCAAACGAGCCAGCAATGGCTGCAATGTCTTTCTTAAGCGTGTGAAATTCCAATACGACGAAAAACTGAGGCAAAAAATACTACAATGTTCCGAAGGTAGTAAAAGGTTTTGGTCGTTTGTCAAAAACATCAGAAATTCTGCCTCATCCTCCATCCCAACTCTCATTCGCAATGACATTCCAGCTGTCAGCTCGTTAGAGCTGCTTGCTGCACATTTTGCGGCCAGCTCAACACTCCCAGATTGTGCTTTGTACCCTCCTGCACTTGAGTGCGTCCAATCTTCAATGGGACGAATCTACTTTCGCACTCGTGTAGTAGCCAGAGAACTTAAAGATCTCAGCATACATAAATTCGCTGGTCCAGATGGTATGTCTCCCTTCTTCTGAAGAGGTGTTCTTCCACGCTGGCAAAACTATTGCGTCAGCTTTTTTATCAATCCTACTCTTAAGGACTCTTTCCGAGCAGATGGTAAACAGCATTTGTCCGGCCCGTCCCTAAAAAAGGCGAATCATCTTTTCTCTCCTCCTACAGACCCATTGCACTTACGTTCCTTCTTTCCAAGGTCATGGAAACACTGATAAATCGTCAGCTCATGAAATATCTCAAAACACGAAAACTTCTCAATGACCGGCAGTACGGTTTTTGTAGTAACAGTTCCCCTGGTGATTTGATGGCATGTCTCACCGAAAAGTGGAACCAAAGCGTACATCAATCTGGCGAAAGCAAGATAGTTGCACTTGATATTTCTAAGGCATTTGACAGAGTTTGGCATCAGGCTCTTTTGTCGAAAATGCGTCCATTTGGGATCGACGACTCTCTTCTTCAATGGATTAGAAATTACCTTTCGGAACGTTCAATTCAAGTTGTCTTGGACGGTTTCAAGTCCGATATTCACAAAATAAGTGGTGGTGTGCCGCAGGGCTCCATTCTGTCTCCGACACTCTTTTTAATTTTTATCAATGATCTCCTGTGTGCCACTTCTAAACCAATATATTCCTTTGCTAACGACAGTACTCTCTGCTTTTCATATTCGTTTCCGGACCCACGTCCCTGCTCTTCGGCTGTAAAACGGGAACGGCAGCGTACTCGTATGTTAAGCAGAATGGAATTTAATGCTTCCAAAACACAATGCTGTCTTCTGTCGTTAAAGTGAAATTTAAACACACAGCCATTATCCATGAATGGCATTTGCATCGTTGAAGGCGAAAAACTTTCCATCCTCGGTATGTGTGTCAATGACAGCTGACGTTGGAATGACCATATATATGTTTGCTCAAACGATGTAAGAAATATGTACCTTTCCCCTTCTGAGCTGGCTTCGATATGTAAGGCATTCACCTGCCCAAAATTGGAGTACCATGGCCACATTTGGTCAGGAGCGCCTAAAACATCTCTGCACCTGCTAGATAGAATTCAAAACCGAGCGTTAAAAATAATATCACCCAGTCAATGGACATCCTCGAACACCGACGAAATGTCAGTGCTACATAGAAATCACCAGTAACATTCTGCCCCTTCAAACCTTCAACAGTAACACCCGTCTCGCTATGGATGCTCGTCGGTATACCCTATTTTCGGACGTAGTCTGAAATATCGTGATTCGTTCCTAAGCTGAACAACTGGCTTGTGGAATGCCCTGCCGAGCTCTCTCTTTCCTAGTCATTATAATAGTCAGACATTTAAAACTAACGTACATCGGTACCTATCTTTCTTTGCTCCCTAATTTTCCTTCGCCCGCGCTGTATGGGTATGCAACTCGACCAGATAATACAGTATGGACCAGTATAATGCTGGTGAATAGGATTGCGAAGGTAACCTGGCGTTGCCTTTTAGGTAGAGTCCTGTCCACATTCTGCATCTATAGCGACAGTTAAGCTACGGTTAAGTCCTTGCTGAGCTTTCTCACCATTCCCAAACTAATTCAAAAATGTAAGAATGCATTCACCGAGTCTTATTTGGGTTCCTAGTCATAATGGAATCAAAAATGAGAAAGACTCAGAGAAGAATTTCTCAGGACCGGAACCTGAGTTCTCGGTAATAATTGCTATAGGCAATAGGGTTTCTTGTTTCTTAAGCAAATGCTTTTCGATGTCTCTAAGAGGTCAGCTGCCACTGCTTACTGGCATCATTGGGGGGCATTATTCTGTTAGGCATGGGTAACATATGTACATTCTGTCACGCTTCCTGCGTGAGTCACAATGATAGTCTAAGAACCCGAAGTAATTTTTAGGTCTGAGAGGCAACCGAAAGATGTGTAGCCTGAGTAGAGGGAATATGAATTGTAACGTGGCAGCCGAAGCGAGTGATAGTGTGTTGAATGTGCGTTATTTTCCACAATTATATAGTAGTCCACTTGATTATAGTCCTAAGTAACAGAGTAGTTGACGTAACCGGCCATTTTTTTTTCTAAAGTCTAGAAGAGAGTCCGCTGAACAAAACTATGTAAGTCCAAGACGTTGTAAAACTATCGAAACCCACTACCATCGTCACATGACGATGAAGAGGTGGGCGAGTTAGAAGATCGTGTAAGGTCGCGAAAGTTTTACCTCGGAAAGAATGGACAGACAAAATGTGATAAAACTCCTGCCTCAAATCTAGTAAGGCGATGCGCTAGAAACACAGTCACTCAACTTGCAGGTACTAAAGGAGAAGCCAGAAAGTTGAAAGAACCAGGTGAGATATAGGAGTTACTTTTTCGGAAGCTAATTCGGATTGTAAAGCACACGAGTGAATAAATCGAATGAAATCTACTTTCACAAGAGAAAGAGACTGTACTGACACAGATAACATAGAAGTCGAAGCACTTCTAGGGCTTTTACTCCTTGCTGGAGTCAGGAGAAAGATTTATTCAAAACAGATGGCTCGTCTTCGGAAATATTTCGATTGACTATGAGTTGGAACAGATTCTATTTATTGACGCGTTGTCTCAGATTGGACGAAAAAGACACGCGAACTGAAGGAACTGCTGTAGATAAACTAGCTCCTGTTAGAGAATTGTTTGATGAAATTATGACAGCGTTGATAAAATATTACAGTGTGTCTCAGTTTGTCACAATAGATGGAAAATCGGAGGCTGTCAAAGGTCGTTGTAGCTTTAGGCAGTACATTCCGTCGAAACCCAATACATATGGAATACAAATTTACACTTATAAAAAGTTTTTGGATCCTTACGGCATTTACTTATGACCTTATCCCCCTAGTGGGTACCAGTTTCAATGAGATTTAACATAACATTTTCTGTTTGTTTAGAAACAGACCTTCCTGTGCAGATATTGAAAAGATTACTCCTAATTTCTCCTTCTCAAAATCGATTGAAATATTTTTCAAGTTTTCCGAAAATCTTCGTATTTCTTACTTACTTAGAGGGTCTGAGCCTGAACTAATGCCGCTTTCCATCTTTCATGGTACATTTACTAGACCAAGGCTTCTGGTGTCCGCGATTACTTGATCTTTAAACCGAAGGCTCGGTCTTCATTTTCTTCGTGAACGAGGTGGATGAGATCCGAAGATTCTCTTACCTGGAGCATTCTCGCCCATTCTCGATGTGGCCGATCTAGTGGGGTCGACGTGATTTTGCCTTTCGGACTACATCCTACTATATCTTCTCCTCCATTCGCCCTCTTCACAGACAGGACCAAATATTGGACATAGAATATTTCCTTCGACGGATCCCAAGAACTGCTCGATAAGTAAGACTTATCGTTCAGTATTCAGCTCCATAAAACAAGACTGGCAAGATCAGGGTTTTGTAGAGCATGATTTTGGACCCTCCAGTTAGCAGTTTTGACACTAGTTGTTTGGATAAATTGAAGTAGCAGCGGTTGCCTAAGGTTATTCTTCGTTGAATCTTCACTACCTCAAAATTATAGTCGTCGATTGTTAGGTTATATCCTAGACGGTGTTCGATGGATCGGTTTTTGGTCAACAGCATGTACTTTGTTTTATCCTTATTTATCATGAAACCAACTTGTTTGGGTTGTTCCTTGATAGCAGTAAAAGCCTCAATAATGACACGCTGGGAACGGGCGATGATGTCGACATCGTCTGCATAGCCCGGCAGTTGGATGGATTTTTTATATATAGCGCCTTCTGTGGTTACGCTGCTCTTTCACACTACCTGCTCCAGCACAAAATTCTGGTGCATGATTGGAATAATTTGGAGGTTTTGTTTCCGAGCTGCACGGTGTATTGCGAATTCTGTAGCGGAGCGCGACACAACCGGATCAGTTTTTTCGGGATCTCGAATTCGGCCATAGCGCTATATAATTCAGTGATATGAAGTCAATGAAAAGATGATGAGTATCGACTTGGAACTTGTTGGTCGTTTCCAGGATTTGCCGCAGTGTGAAGATTTGGTCTATCGCCGATGTGACGGGTCGAAAAACCACAATGGTAGGTGCCGATGAGTGTGGTACAAAACAGCTTCAGACGTTCACACAATACGCTGGATAGGATCATATAGGCCACGCTAAGCAGGGCTATGCCGCGGTAGTTCTTACAAGATATTGGATCGCTTTTCTTAATGATGTGGCAGATAGAGTTGATAGTCCAGTCATCGGGCATGCTCTTGTTCTCCCATATTTTGCAGATGATCTAGCGCATTATCCTTACAAAAACATTGCCTCCAGCTGTGAAGAGCCCTGACGGCAATCCGTCCGAGCTCGCGGCCTTATGGTTCTTCAGCTTTTTGATGGCTGTGCCGATTTCGTCTAGGCTGGGTGGCAGAACTACTTCATCGCCTGTAGTTGAGTTTTCTTCAAACCCTATCACTCTCTCCTAGTCATGTCCAGCAAGCAGCTGTTGAAAGTGCTGCTTAAATAGATCCACAATTCACTGCGAGTCGGTGACAGGATTACTCTCTGATTTACTGGTCTGTAGCCAGCAGCCAGGTTTTTAGCTTTTTTATAAGTGTTTCGCATCTTGTTAGTACTCCTGCACTCTTCGATATCCTTGAGCTGGGAGGGTGCAAACGGCTCTTTTCTTTGATCGCAGTAACATTTTCTCCTCCCTCATTCCGGTTCTGTACTCATCCCACGTTGGCCGGGTTGTTCTTTGCAACGTCTTTTTATATGTTTCATCCGTTGCCTTCTTCTTCTGCAAGCATTCTTCATCATTTCTTGTCGAGGGTGGCTGGTAGCCTAGAGTTGCTTCGACTACTTCCTAAATAGTAGTGCAGAATTTAAAACACATGTTGTTGGCGTTTATGGTAGGCAATGACATATTGCAGAGTTTTTCGTCCAGTTGCTGCCTGTAGTCTTTGGCTATCTCCCGTGTGCTCAGGGATCGAATGTTGTACCTAGTGTTTGTTGTTTGGCACAGTGTTCTTTCATTGGATAATTGAGCTTCGAATCGGGCTGCAACTAAATAGTGGTCAGAGTCGGCATTTGCACCTATAAATGTTGGCACATTTAGGATGTTTGACAAGTGTCTTGCGTCAATCATCACGTGGTCAATTTAGTTGGTGATTCTACCATCCGGAGTTATCCAAGGTTGCTGTGTGGATTCTCTTATGAGGGAATCTTGTGCTAAATATCACCGTATTACTAGCTGTCACAAAGTCAGTGAGTCGGAAGCCGTTATCTGTTGTCATTTCGTGGAGGCTGTGCTTTCCGACCACTTCGCCAAAGATGCCTTCCTTACCACTTTTGGCATTGAAGTTTCCGAGCACGATTTTAACATCGTACTCTGGACAGACTCCGTAGAAATACTCTTTGATAGGGTCCTCAGCTTCAATGATAGAGGCGTGTGCACATATGAGGCTGATGTTGTAGAATTTCCCTTGGATGCGGATCACACCCAGGCGATTGCTAATTGTTTTTGAAATTGATGACCTTCGATCTCAGCCGCTTTCCCACGACGAATCCTCATCCTAATATATGCAACCTACCTTTTGTGGCAGCTTTAATATATTATATATCATCATTCTTTTCATCATTCCTGATCCTATCCAGGGCACTTCCTGGATCGCAGTAATGTAAGCCTTACATTTCGTGAGGATATTTTCCCGTTTTTGGGGTAGCTACTGGAGTGTATAATGCTCTTAGATTCAAGGAGCATACTCTTAAATCAGTTTTCTTCCGAAGCAGTTAGTTCTCTCGTAACGATGGATGTTTTTTCAGTGGTTGGGCCGTTAACCCCACGCACAACCGCCAAAGAAGAACGCGTCCTCTTGTTAAACGGCTGCATACATTAGTTCATTATTCAGCGGATACTGAGATAGCTATCCAGGGGCATCACGTGGAGACAGTCTCCAGCAGTCTCTGTCAGCTTGAACTGTACAGATATAGGGATCGTATTTATTTTATTTATTAATTCATTATTCTCTTTTACAAATGAGTACCTACATAATTCTTAAGTTCATACTTATAAATAATGGAGAATAGTTAGTGACATTTTTTATTTTGCTGATGATAGCAATAAATAGTGTTAAATGCCACTTTTTTTTTTTATCATTGTGGGGTGACAATATTTAAATTCTTATTTCAAAAACAATGAATGTAGATTAAAAATACACACAAATATAAAAATAACAAAATTCAAACAATTATGCAAGATAGGTGAGCAAAACTTCGATCTCATCATGGTTAAAATCAAGAAGCCATAATTTAACTTTATTTAAAAATTTGTGAAGGGATTCTATGACTCTTATATTGAAAGGAAGACTATCAAAAAGTTTACAGGATACAACTGGGTAGGAGTTTCTGTAGTGAGTAGTGCGAAAGGCTGGAATTTCAGCAACATGGCGTGTAGAGCTACGTAAATTAGGATTATCAGATATTGGACTCTGCATATAGCCACCTCTCATAAAAAATATCTTAGAGACTCTGAAATAGAATAGATGTCTTACTGGCAGTACTTTCAAAGATCTAAACAGCACCATGGAATGGGTCAGGCGGTGAGCATTGCTAATTCTTCTTATGGCACACTTTTGCAGTACTACGAGTGGCTTTAGATTGGTCATATAAGCACCTCCCCAGCAGCTTATCCCATATTGCAGTTTCGAGTGAAAAATTCCATGATAGACAGTCTTAAGAGTTTTATTGGAACAGCATTTTCTGAGGCGATAAAAACACCGAATGGAAGAGCGTAAGTACTGCTTCAATACCAAAATATGATCAGTCCAATTCATGTTATGGTCGATAGTAATACCAAGATATTTAAAGTTCCTAACTACTTCAATTTTAAAACAATTCGAGTTACATGTGGCATTTTCATTAAAAATTGATCTTGATAATTCTGCAGTACAAACACAATTAATTAAGTTGAAACGCGGACAATCAGAGGAGTGGAAAAAGGTATCGACATCTGGCGACTCGGGCGAACTCAATCTAAAAAACATTAACTTTGTTTTGCTACTTACAAGTAACCTGTGTGCAGCAAACCACACTGTCATCAGATGAATATCATGGTTAATTTCTGCTATTAGATTTAGAGGGCTTGTTGAGCCGTATGCGATGCCAAGGTCATCTGCAAATGCCGCGACTCTACCTGCAAAAGGTAGCGCAAACAAGGAGTTTATAAAGATTAAAAACAAAATGGGACCCAACACAGACCCTTGGGGTACACCTAAACTAAGTTCCTGAGGGCTGCTAAGAGAATCTTCTATTATTACTCTTTGTTTGCGATCCTTTAAATATGACGCAAACCAATTGTAGATAAAGCCACGAAAACCTGCACCGTACAATTTGTCCAAAAGAATGTCATGAACAACCATGTCAAACGCTTTCGTAATATCAACAAAGAGGCCAGCGCAAGATTTATTACCGTCCAAAGCTTTGCTGATAAAAGAGCAAAAATACAAAAGTGCATCTTCAGTAGAACGCCCTTCCCTAAACCCAAACTGTACCGGACTGAAAAATTTTATTCTTTGTAGGTGAGCACACACTCGTTTTTTTACAGCTTTTTCAAAAACTTTCGAAATTGAGGAAAGCAAGGAAATAGGCCTGTAATTGTTTTTTTCCTTTCGATCGCCCTTTTTAAAAAGAGGTAACACGTTAGCACATTTCAATTGATCAGGAAAAATACCACTTAAAATACTTAAATTAAACAGATGTGCTAGTATGTCAACTAAATAGGGTGCAATTTCCTTAAGCGAAGCATTACAAATGCCATCATTCCCACAAGATCTCGAGTTGTTGAGAGAGTAGATAATCTTTAAGACTTCTAACCCCTGAATTTCATCAAAAAAGAAGCTGCTTGTACTCGTCGATTCTTCCACCACTTGATCCCTTGCACAACGATTGCAAATCGACTTACTGTTTGGTTCCACTGTTTGCCCGACAGAAGCAAAAAATGCATTAAATGCGTTAGCTACTGCTACTGGCTCCACAATCTCGGCACCTTCGGCACTCAGCACAATGGGATTGAAATGATAAGAAGAGGTGTTATTAATTATACTATTGACAATTTTCCATTCCTTTTTTGGGTTACCTTGTGCATCACGAAATTTAGACAAATAGTAGTTGTCACGGCAGTTTGAGATTTCCTTATTAATATTCTTACTCATTTTCTTAAACCGATTTTTTAAATTGGAGTTAAGTGGATGTCTATGACACAATTTGCGCATTTTGTTTTTAAATTTAATTTTTTTCAGAATATTAGCATTTACCCAGGGCTTTAACCTAGTTTGCGAAGTTTTTACGTTTACAGTGAAGCTAGAGGTTTTACATTAGTTTTTGAGGATGTTCAAAAACGAGTCGTACGCTTTAGAAGCATTAACCACGGCATAGACTTCCTCCCAATTCTCAAAACGCAATTGGTTTTTTAGCAAATCATACCTTATTTTAGTAACCGACTGTGGAGATTTACTACAAGTTTGGTTCATACCAGTAAAACCTTTAAGTAATATACCAGTCATACAGTGGTCAGTTATTTGCAAGTCAAAGTTGATACCAAAACAATCACTTCGGAGGATTTTCGAAAAACGACCGAAAACATGATCAATACACCTACTTGAGTTGGGCCTTGTAATTTCGTTTATAAAGGATGTAAGACCATGCTCAGCTGTAAGGGCAAGGTAGTTGTCAGACACAGTACTGGAAGTAAGTATGTCAATGTTGAAGTCACCTAATATGACAAAATTAGACCCTTTCTCTGGCATGTCGCCTAGTTAAGCGCATTCAGTACTTTACCCTGTATGGGTATTTCCATGCCATTGGAGGAGTTGAATCCACCAACCCACCCTAGGAGGCCTATTCTTCTTATTTCATCGTGTCTTAAGTCTCGAGTAACTTGGTGTTCTCGTGACATCGCCAGAAAAGTGTATAAGGAGGAAATATTCGCTGTTCTGCCCGACTAGGATTTGGCTGCGTGCACAATGTCTTGGACTCATGTTTTCATGTTCAAGCTGTTCTACTTTATTGCTTAGCACTACAATCAAGTGGACTATAGTTGTGGAAAATAACGCATATTGAACGCACTATCACTCACTTCGGCTGAAACGATTAGCTGCCAGACATTTTCTCTACTCAGGCTACACAGTAATGCAAGTATCTTTCGGCTACCTCTCACACCCAGAAATTACTTCGGGCTTTTAAACTATAACAGCGCAGGTCACTATATCTGCGAGTATCCGACCTACGAGCACATCTGGTTGCATGTGCCCGCTACTTATGTATTAGGTGCTGGTACGGTAGGCACTTTGTCATTTTCTCATATTTCTGTGAGGCCCAAGAAATTCCTTTAGAAGGACCATACTCTTGATGATCTTTCCAAATAATAAAAAAAAACATTTTTCCTTTCCGATCAATCAGGGACCTCTTCAATTTTGGCAATTATTATGGTCTTCTGCCAGGTTTACGTAGTATTACTGCTTCTTGGATTTTGAACCCTTTCCAATCCCTTTTAGGGAAGTGAAAGCTGTAGTTGTTTTCATTTAAAAACTTTATGTTAGCACACCAAACAATCCCTGTAAATTTTGAATCCCAACGCCTTTCGGCAATGCATTCCTTCCTATACTCTTATTTAATTTAAAGTTGATCTCGTCGACCTTTTAGCTTAACTTCTACACTTCTTCTATTGTTTTATACGACACTACAAAGTCAATTAACTCACTGGTAACTATTGACTGAGGGCACTCTCTTTTATAGTTCAATCAAACCGAAACCTTTCCCCTACCTCGAAAGTCAGTCTATTACAACCCTCATACCCCTACCAGGTAGTTGAATACTTATTTATCTTTCCTTTACAACAATTTCGGCTCTACCTAATTTCCTCTAATTAAGTTATCCGCAATTGTTTTGACGATTCTCCCCTTTTCATCCGGCAGAAAACCCTTAAAACCGAAATCTCCACATAAGCTGGTAGGCACACCTATCTAAGGTTTCCATTACTGGAGCTGTAACGTCAACTTAAGTTCAATTTAAACAAACTATGACACCCCAATTATTTACATATAAAAGGCCAACCGTACCGTGTACAGTACCCCTTTAGACTGAACAACTTGTGCCATGTTTAAGCTAGAACTACAACTTTTTACCTCGTTTGATTGACATTTTCCAACCCCTCCTACAGTCGGCAAGTTCATGCCGGAAAACCCTTGATGGAACCTGCCAGAGTTGGCCTACGAGGTGGTCCTTTGAAGTAAATGATAAATAAACAAACGAACTTTGTTTTTATCCTCGTGTAGGTTTAACCCTTAAAAGGCGACACAAGGAACGCCTGATGGTGGTTTGGGCTTGTAACTACTGGACAAGAGCCTCGTTTAAGTGGAAACAGTAGAAAAAGTTTACAAAAGGAATAGAGGCACAGAGAAGAAACGGCACAAAATACAAAGAGAAGAGAAAAAAGTGAGTTAAAACACTTTTAGCCTTTTTTCTCTGTGATCTGTCAGCTTTTAAGTGCATCCATCTATCCATCTATCTATCTGTCCATGTATTCATCTAAGCTATCTGTCTTGTCCAGTTCGGTATGAAGTCGCGGGAGTAGACAGTGGCAGAGTAGGTTGTGACTGGGTAAGGAAGACATCAAAAAGGCGCAAACAACAATACGAGTGTTTCCTTGTGTGTTGTAGTGCCTTTCTAATGAAGTTAATTCTATGCACTCCTAATGAGGACATCACGCGCTTGGTCCTAGTCCTTAGGTCGACCTAAATTCAACGATGGCACATGTGTGTGTCCTTTCCAGAGAAGCCATTTGTTAGTCACACTACTTGCTGTTCTCCGTGTGGATACTACCTTAAGCGATGTCATTTGACTGTCACTCGCACACTCATCTCGCTTTTGAGGTGTTCGTGGGTGTTAAGTGGGCGTTGGTTGGACGGATGAATGGATGGATCCACTATGGCTGTATCGCAGTGTAATTAATTAACTCACAGTTGTTGACTTGAGTGTTGTAATTTTAAATTTAATTACATGTAACTGTATTCCCCGAGAGCAACAGAGTGAGGACGGAAGAAAAAGGACTACCATTTCCATTCTGGTGAGGCCAGGAAAGGTCGGTCGTAAGTTCACGCCAACATCAAAAATGTATTTGCCAAGTGGCGGCGCGGTGCTGATGTCTTAGTGAATTGGTGTGCTAACGGAGCCTCAGAGGTAGCATTGTGTATGAACATTAAGTGGAAATGCTCTACGAAGCAAGACCGCGGTATATAAAGGATGTGCGTGAGGTTTACACAGGAAACAAATGCAGACACTAATACGGACACGGATAAGAATACGGATACGGATACACATACATTCAGATGAAGAAGAGGTATAACATTTCACACTGAAAATCTAATTAAATTATTAGACAGTACTAGCAAGGAGGAGGAGGAGGAAGGGACGGGTTAAGTTCTCTTTGAGACAAATATCAAATATAGAAAACAAGTAAGGGGATTGTCCTGGCTATAAATTAAGCTCTTCAACGGAGGCATCACAGTAAAGAATCTTTATATTCAATTAAGTGGAAAGTGGATTTGTGGATCTGACATTGGTAGTATGTATCTTTGATTGCCTTGCGGTTGTTTCGTAACAAGAGATTATCTGCTGATTTGTGATTGAGATTAAGTTTTTCCTGGGAGCAACTATTGCCATGGCAGTATTTATCGATTAACGATTATTTGAGCGAGAGACTAGGAAGTATGTAGTTCTGTCTGCTCCGTAAGTAGGATATTTGTTATTTTTGTGAATCTGTATAGGTACTCGTGCTTGCTGTTTTACCTTAAGAGCGAATTCTACCAAGCTAAAGCTACCCATATCTGGAGAATGCTAAACGGATGAAAGTAAATGACACGATCCCATAGTAAACGATTATGAATACACTACCCTGCCGGGTGATTTATTTTTTTTTCACAACGAATTTTTCAGGAGCGGACTGAAATACACGCTGCAATGTCGATGCTTGCCGGAAGCCAGTAGTATTATGCTTCTAATAAATAAATTATGTTTCGCAAGCTAAAACGTCGGTACAATGACGGACAGAAATTTCGAACTCGTAGAGCTTTTAAATGGGATATCGAGCGAGGCAATAGTTTTCAACGGCCACGTTATGGTGGCGAACTCGAAAATGCCATAATCGAATGTGAAGAACTAACCACACAAACTATGTGGAACATCCAAATTAATCCAAAAACTGAGTAGTCAAAGCGCGTGCGATAGCTGTCGAAGCATTGCATCGGAATTAGAAGAGGTACCCCCACAACCCATAAGCAAGGGACCAGAAGTACTCGTAGAGGAAGTGGAAGGACATGGACAAACGAACTAAAATTTTGAACATTGTGGCAGGACGAAGAAAAAACTTGCAAGAGATTCAGGTTTAGAAGACGAACTGGAATACTAAAAATACCCGCGTATGACTCTGCTGTCACATAAGAGGAAACAGAATATTTTCTGGAAGCCGACGTTGGTGAAACAGTAAAATGTATGAACTGGATGCGTGCTACAGTCTAAGCGTCTCACGACTTTGTTAAAAAAGCTTTCTTGCTCACCGATAGAAAGGCAAAGGCGATACGAAAAATTGCACCAACTACCGATTGGTGAAACTATGTCGCATGCTATGATAATATATGAAGGAGTTCAAGGCAGTCGACAACGCAATAATCTTAAACTCCATGGCAGTGTGTCCTTGTGGGAAACAGTCGGCCTCCAACACGAATTGTCGAAAGATCTACTCATCGTTTTCTATCAATTTGGAAAAATACACAATCTTAACCTCATGTTCGCCGCATATGTGTATTGTAAATCACAATTCATAAAACTCGTGCGGTCAACTCGTCCCATCACACTAAAGAAGATCATAGAGATACCGGCTCCCCAACTGAAGCAGTCGCCGACGCCGTAAGGGACTTTACCAAATTCGGCTTCGGGTGCAATGTAAGCCCCTCTCTTGAGCAATCAAAAAGATTTTATAGAGGATCTTGATAATCCCCGTCCTGTCTTACGCCGCAGAAGCTTGGTCACTGACGTAAGTGGATGAAATTTTCTCTTGAATGCTCTGACAGAAAAGTTATTCGTATAATTTTCGGTCCGGTTTACATCGGTGGGGTATGGTGGAGATATTTCAACGTTTCAACAGCCGGGAAAGTTTTCGACACCAACCCAGAGGTACAAAGCAGTAGAACGTCTCGTGTGCTATAATTCCTATTCCTTTTTTACCAAAGTAGTACTTTTGTTGGAGGCATAAGTTCCATCCTTGGCATGAGTCGAGGCCGGTCTAAAACCGTTTGCTTATCACCCAGTACTTATTGCAACTCTCCATCGGGTCGAAACCAACTAAAAGACCCTCCCTACGATTTTAGCTTTAAACCACAGCCACTGTGACCCTCACACAAGGGGACCTACCTCAACAAGTCAGGCCCGAACCGAAGTTCGGGAGGCTTCTGTTCGTGATTTAAGTCCTGGTAGGGACTAACGGTGGTTCTGCCACCAACAGAATCCATGACCGGCAGCTTGTAACTGGTCAAACCCTAGCAACCTTTCTTTCTTGTCAATCGTTAGTTCAATTCTGTTTGTTCGAATGTCGGTGACGGTTACTCCGGAACTGAAAATCCGGCTTTTGTGGTTTTTGGATGTTTTATTGGTGTTTCGGCTGGTTTACCTCGTACACTTACTGTAAAGATTTTCTTATCTCTCTTCAAGACTTTGTAAGGCCCTTGGAAAGGTTGCTGTAGGGATGCCTTAACAGAATGTTTTCTGATAAATACATATTCCCACGAATGCAAATCCTGGAAGACGAATGGTTTTTGCCTGGAGTGATGTGAAGCTGCCACGGGACGAACTTGCTGAAAGTACTGGTTAAGACGATTTGCGAAATCTGTTTGCTTATCCTATCCGTACACTAGATTAGTTGATGTACTCGTAGTTTGCAGGTCATCCTGCAGTGCAGTACGTAAGCCTAGAAGCACCCATTTTCGTGGCACATGATTGCACCTTTTAATGTACGATGCCAGCGTTCAATGATGCCGTTTGATTGGAGATGGTATGAAGTAGTTCTTATTCTTTTAATGCCTAACAGTTCATTTCGTGAAATAGTGCTGACTCAAATTGTCGACCTTGATCAGTGACGATTGTGACAGGCATCCCGAAGTGAGGAATCCATTCTCTGCATATGGTTTGTGCTACTGTTTCTGCTGTAATGTTACTAACTGGAATGGCTTCTGGCCAGCGAAGTCAATTAAGGTTACACAGTACTGAAAGTTTTCGGAAGTTGGCAGTGGTCCCATGATGTCTATCATAGGATTTTTAAGTTTTTCAATTGGGCTTGAGACATGCCTTGTAATTTTCTATCGCTGACATGGGATGCAAGACTGCGCCCATTTTCTTGTATCGTTGTTGATTGAGGACCAAACAAATCACTTCCTCATCTCTTTTGCACTCGCTCGAATAACATAACTGGATGTGATAGTTTATGAATCTCATCGAAAATTATTTTTCTGAATCTCGAAGGAATATACGGTCGTATTTGTCCTGATGCAGTACACAAGCTTTTTGAACGAAGCAACGGAAAGGCTTTAAGCTCTAAGGATCTTTTTGTACGCGACAATTGAAGCTAGCTATCGTGCTCTTGTTCTTCTGCGATTGCCTCATAGTCTAACAGTTTCTGTTAGTGTAATATCATTGATCCTTGAAAGAGCGTCTGCGACAATATTTTTCTCCCCTGGGATGTATCATATGTCACAAGTATACTGCGAGGTGAGATCCAAGTATCGCGGTGAAGCTTTATCCGTTCTTTGTTGAAGCGCATATAGAGTGCGAAATTTCTCCCTTCGAGAATGTGACGAAAATGACCTATTGACATGTAAGCTGCCAGGAGTTCTCTGTCGTAAGCGCTGTATTTTTGTTGAGTATCGTTAAGTTTGGATGAGTAGAAACTCAAAGGTTGCAACTGCCATCTACTCTTTGTTGGACGACTGCTCCGATCTTTGTTTTTGACGCATCCACTGCTAGCGATAATTCCGCGTTAGGCTTCGCGAAAGTCAGTGTAGCCGGGTTACTGAGTATCATCTTGCACTCACTAAAAGCTTTGAGAGTCTCACCTGTCCAAACGATTTTGCTCTTATCACACTGTGCGGCTTTGGGTACGAACCTCCTATAAAAGTTCATCATTCCGAGGTATCGTCGGAGGTCGTTCACAGTCTCTGGCTGCTTATAGGTTAGGATTGCTTCAACTTTAGCTGGGAGTAGGCGAATACCTTCTGAGTCGATTCGGTGTCCCAGAAAGTTAACTCCGTGCTGTGTGAATACGCTTTTGGAAAGATTGATCACTAAGCCTACTTTCTGCAACTTCTTGAGAACAGCTTTCTCCGCAGAGTCTAAATTGCCCATTTTTCTTTTCGACCTGGTGTTGCCCAACAACTTTTCGATGGTCTACATGCGCCTTGCTCCAGAAGATAGCGAATTTCTTTTTTAGTAGCTGTTAATTTTTCCGGTGAAAGTTTATGTTGAAGCCGTTTGCCGAAAAGATTAGGTTCGTTCCTAATGCAGTACTTACTTAACGGGTCACGCACTCTGGGATCTGTTATGTTTCCGGATACAATTGAGATTGAGGTTTTTGCCCTTGGGTCAACCCTTTTAAGGTCAACTATGTTAGGAGTCCGTGGGTTTTGAGGAGGTCAGCTCCTATTATTGGTTTGTCTACGTCAGTATCTAAGCCCTAAGTCAATGTCAAGTTTCAGCGGTTTTTGACCGTATGTTTCGACACGAGACGAATTTGGGTCAGCTGGATTTTGTTTTTCGTACCGATACGTCTGCTCCTGTGTCTACGAGGTAGTGGTTGTGACTCGACCCATAATAGATAAAAGTCAGCTCTGATGTGTATTGCAAGAGTCAACGGTTGCCAGCCTTGACTCTTTTTTTAATTTTCCGAATATTCGATGAATAAGCAGGGTTTAGTGTATTTCCTTGCCTTTGTACCAAATCGCTTGTGATACCAACACTGGCCTAACTTCTCACAGTCTTTCGAACGATTTCTAGTGCGGCTATATGAGCTACCTCTTCTTTTTAGTGTCTTGAGTTCACGTAGCTGAGAAGTTAGTGCGTTAATTCGTTTCTCTAGTTGGGCAAGGGATGGGGTTTTTGCACCATCTGCAGCTGCCGCCGTATCTCCTGTAAGAAGACGAGATTGTCGACAAAATGAAGAATGCTAATTGACTTGGTTGATCTTGAAATTGTGAAGGTTTTTGTTAGTTTCGATAATTTTGTCAGCTGTGAGAGCCATGTGCTCTGTATCTTCGGTACTGCTTGGTACTGCAACCAACGTTTTTTAATTATTACAGAGGAAAATTGTGTGCCAGCCAATGCAGTCATGTCACGAAGCAGATGACTGGGCTTTTTATCTCTTTGGTCTAAACCACTAAGAAATTGTTGTAAACGGGTGTCTTCAGAGTCCATCAATCTTGATACGAGTAGTACTGCGTTTTTAAGTGCCCCAAAGTTTTGTTGCCGCGAAGGTGAAGCGAGTTCTTTGCCAGAGCGAATTGATCCTCCATCGCAGTAAACCAAAGATCAGGGCAAGTCGGAAAGAATTGTATGTCCCTGGTGGCTTGTAGACTCGTTGAAGTAGCTCCTAAAGCGGAGGTTGGTGCAATGTTTATTGGAACAGTATTTTTCGCGTCGTTAAGGTCAGTCATGTTTTGTTTTGGACACAATAATTAAATGTAGGTGGTGTGGTGGGATACGAGTGAATAGCGGAGGTCGGTTTACAATGAATATGATATATAAAATATTGTAAATATATATATATAAAATGTAAGGCAAAAGATAGTGCTTTTAGGCTTAAAATAGGAGCATGATTACTTATATCAATGGAAAGAAAAACAAATGATCTGCGTTACATTAGCAGAAAAGGAGTATTTAGCAAACACCTTTTGTGTGAGGTACATATATGGATTTTCTGTGGGATAGGGATCCGTTGTCCCACGATGCAATTCCCCAAGGAAATGCCATTGTCCCACGGTGTCCACGCGATGCTACCTGCTTATGGCTCTGTCGTTTCTTGGTTTTAGGTTGTGTCTTGGGTACAGTTGGCGTCCACCATAGTACCTCGTTGCTACAGGCACTGTCGTTCTCGTTTTTCTTATTGTTCCCAGTGGATATGGGACGAGTATTTTCTCCTTTCACACAATCACGTCGGGGTTACCAATTTGGTTTGTCCAAAATGAAAGACTTTCTTCATCGTTCAAACATATTTATTGATCCATTTTTAAAACTCTAAATCTAATTTTACATTTACGATGTTTTTGAAATTTACTGAATCCCGACTGCCACTTTCCCACGCACACTCTCACGAGCTGTTTGTCAAACCATATTTTGCGACAATGCAACTAACTTTGTTGTCGCTAAGAACGAACTCGCAGAGTTTAGAAGGGTTTTTCATTCGGAACGCGTGCAATCTACAATCGAGGACACATGTTTGCAGGATGGAAATTTTTGGAAATTCATTCCACCTCGACCACCGCATTTTGGAGGACTTTGGGAAGCTGCTGTCAAATCGGCAAAAACGCTACTAATTCGCTATCTTGGAGAAACTTCATTAGCATACGAACAGCTTTCAACAATTGTCATTCAAGTGGAGGCTATATTAAATTCAAAACCTCTGACTCCTATTTCAACAGATCCGAATGATTTGGAAACTCTCACTCCTGGACAATTTTTGATAGGCACATCACTGACAGCGCTTCCTGAACCAGATGTCTCAGACACTAAATTAAGCCGGATAGATTTCGACAAATACATCACATACAGCAACACTTCTGGAAACGCTGGTCAAGAGAATATTTGCATCTGTTGCAACAAAGGATGAAGTGGAAAACGGAACACAATAATCTATGAACTGGGACAATGGTTATAATAAAAGAAATGAATGCTGTGGAAACTAGGCCGAGTAACCCAAGTTGTTAAGGGAAGCGACAATCTAATCTGAGTGGCAACTGCTAAAACAGAAAATGGTACATACCAAAGAGCCATACACAATCTATGCCCATTGCCAATAGAGGACTCGATTGCTGAAAATGTTTATCACGGTACCAAATTAAACCAGTGCTAGTAAAGAAACAAATTTAGGTTGGAAAAAGTTTAACTTAAAGAGCGTTACCGTTATGTCTGACACAGACAAATGAACAAGTTGCGGTGACAAAATTAGACAACTGCATTGGTATTTACTTTAGTCAAAGAAAATGAACGCCATGCAGAATATGTTTTAAAAAGGCAGAATTCCATATCGACTCTATGGTCAACATTTTGAAAAGAGACACCTAAGAAATCCAACAACAATTTAAGGCTCTTCATCATTATTTAATGAGAACGATTGATGGGATTCAATCAAAGCAAACGCTGTTCGAGCAAAAACACGAGTTGGCAGCTCTTACGAGTACTTCATATTTAATATTGATTATCACAAATGTTGAACGGATTCAGGAAGTGTTATTGGACGTTATGTTAGACTTGGATCATGCTAAAATAAATCAAAGACAATTTAGTGAACAGTTGCAGCTGATTGGTAATTCACTTCCTCCAACACTACGATTGACAAAGGGATCTATAGTAGATATGAAAAGAATGGCTTCAATCAAAGGGGGTGGCCGTGGTGTAGTGGTACTAGCAATCGCCTCTCACTCGGAGGGTCCAGGTTCGAATCCTGCCCTTTTCATTTGTGTAATTGGAACTCAGACAGAAAAATTCTGCGTGTGAAGGCATAACACTGACACGTAGATTTGGCTGTTTCAAGCACAGAAAAAAATACTGTGAATTATACCTCGAATCACTCTGAGTGAAGAAAAAGCTCTCCGTCCTATTCGGACTCCCACCCCTGGAGATCGAATATCGAAACCAAACACACCTGAGTTTCAAACCACTGCAAAAACAATTTTCTTTCCGCCCGCGCCCAGGCAACAGTAAAAGGGTATCTAACCCTTAGGCGCGCGTAAATTATAAAAAAAAAGGCCGTAGTTTGAACAACTCAATCGTTTTCGAGATGCATCTACCCATAATCAATGCTGAAGAATTTCAACTCTTTAATTTGGTCAAAGTTCCTATAGTGCATGCAAATTTAAGTTACTTGGTCGACATATCTACTCCATATCTGGCAGATTCGATGACCAGAGATAAGTTTTTCCCGCTAACAGCTATTGAGTTGGCATCATGCAAGATAATACCACCCAAAAATAATCTATGTATTCAGCTCCATCCAACTAATACGCAGTGGATCTTCTGAATCATGTTCAAAACGCTTTATCTCGATGTCAAGTTAATGAAGTTAATTCACAAGATCAGTGGATAGCTCTCAGCAAATCTAATGGATGGATTTTTTCTGTAGCGTCTGGCGTAACAGGTCATCTTATTTGCGAAGGCAGGACTACAAGAATACACATTCAGGGCAATGGTTTGCTGGAGTTCCGTAAGTCATGTGAACTCAAACTACCATACACGAGTCTCAACGGTCAACACGAGTACAACTACTCTATCAACAAATCATTCATTCCGATCGCAAACATCAGCAACTGGATATTTAAGAGAAATGGAACAACCACTTCTACGACTTCAATGCCACCCGAGGCTTATGACATTGATAAGAAACGCCTTGATGATCTCAGTACTAGAATTGAAGGGGTTATGAACCAAACAAATGCGTTTGAGATATCCCCGTCTTTGAGCGTGCATGACTATCATGCATGGCTTTTGACATGGCTTTTGGCTGCTAGCATGGTTGGAATGGACATTGTATATTGGTTTCGTCATAGGAGAGCAAAACCAGCACCTAGACGCAGAGTTTCACGTTTTGAAGTGGAACCTTAGTTTAAGAGCCTATGTAGCTGAAAATGTAAAGTGTGGAGGGTGTGAGTGTACTGACGGCTTGGTTTAAAATTGGAGAGTTAAGAACCCTCTAAAGGGGGGAGTATGTTGTGTGGGAACATAATACCGCAGAATACCTGCCTAAAAAGAATGCAAGTATTCTCAAGCTACAATTTAATCAGGTACACATTCCGGATCAGATCAGACGCAAGCAAATTGAAATGCGATAAACGTGAACTGCGAATTCTGAATCTGGTCTCACGCTTGAACTTGAACCTGAACTATAAATTATTGCTGTCTATGAAAAAATTGTAAATTAAAATTCAGTTCCAACAGAACCATCAACCAGAAAAATAATTGTTTCATTGTGAACAGTTCAAGCTGAAATGTCTATCCCTAGATCAATTCAAATGCTTGATATATGTAATGGGAATGAAATCAACATCTGACTTTGAGATTCGCACCAAAATGTTGACCAAGTTGGACAGTGAAGGCTCTACCATTACGTTAGATGTTCTATCAAGAGAGTGTCAACGTTTAATGAATTTAAAAACAGACACAGCACTCATCGAGAATGCCAAAGCTGATGTACTAGTGAACCGACTACATACCACCAACGATATAAACAAGTCAAAAGCTATCCCGACATCCGAAGGTTGGTTCTGTGGTAACATGCATTTCGCCCGCGACTGCTCATATGCCAGACACAAATGTGGGCAATGCAACACTATAGGCCATAAAGAAGGGTACTGCAATGTGGGGAGGAAGCAGAAAACAAAAGTCATAAACACAACAGATCGAGAGCAAAGATGAATTATAACAACAACAAAACATTCAGTCCAGGATTAAAAAGCATTTTCATTATCAACAAATTTGATCAATTGGAGCGGAAGTATATAAGCGTCAACATAAATGGTACAAATATCGACTTGCAGTTGGAGACAGCATCTGACACTACATCAGATAATATCAGAGAAAAACTTCAAAAATTTTAATGTTCCACTTGTCGACAAAGTTATACACACAGCCAGAAGTGCAACCGGCAAATTACCATTGTCAACTCAATTTGATTGCAATATAAAATTCAGCATATTCGACATGTTATGTCACTCCAATCACCAATTTAAATGTGATGGGTCTCGACTGGATTAAGGCATTAAAACTCGAAGATATGTCAATAAGTGCAATTTGCAATCAAGTCACAAGCGAAAACCGGGAAAGTTCTAATGAATCTATTCAAGTGAAATATACTTTTAAAATTTTCTTTTCCAGACGTGTTCAACGAATCATTAGGCCTGTGTAGCAAAACAAAAGCACATCTGGTGGCAAAGTCAAACATCTAACCAGTTTACCGACCAAAGCGACCAGTAGCTTACTCGTATGCTGTCAAAGATCTTGTTGAAGCTGAACTGCAGCGACTACAAGACACCAATGTGATTTCGCCAGTTAACTACTTGGAGTGGGCTGCCCCTATAGTTGTCGTAAGGAAATCGAATGGAAGTATACGCATTTGGGCAGACTTTTCCACTGGTCTCAACAATGTGCTCGAAAGTCATCAGCATCCTCTTCCCTTGCCAGAGAATATTTTCGCAAGACTGGCCAATGCCCGATTCTTTAGTCATATAGACTTATCTGACGCTTTCTTGCAAATTGAAGTGGACGAAGAGTCAAAGCATCTACCCACTATCAACACACACATGGGTCTCTTCCGATACAACCGAATGGTGTTCGGTGTGAAAACGTTCCCGTCAATTTTCCAACCAAATATTTGCTGGACTGTCAGGCGCAGCAGCATATATTGATGACATCTTTGTATTCGGAACAGACTTGGAGGAACACAATGGGAATTTGCATGAGGTTCTGTGTCGTATCCAGGACTATGGATTTAAGGTTAAATTCGCTAAATGCAAGGTTTTTGTCAACGAAGTCAAATACCTTGGGTACGTCATTAACCAACACGATCCTGAACGCATATTGGCCACCAACAACATGCCAGAGCCAACAAACGTGTCAGAACTTTGGTCTTTTCTTGATGCTATAAGCGTTTGTGGTAAATTTGTGAACGGTATTCGCAAATACAGAGGACCATTAGATGAGTTGTTAAAGGCAAATACACGGTGGATATGGACAGAGAACCATCACAATAGTTTTCTCAACCTGAAAAAGACTCTCTCATCTGACCTGCTCCTAGCTCATTACGATCCTAAGCAAAATATTATCGTTGCAGCGGATGCCTCCAACTATGGCCTAGGTGCATGTATTTTGCATGAATATCCTGAAGGAACCATCAAAGCAATCTGTCATGCATCGCGATCGTCAGATTGAAAAGGAGGGTCTCGCCCTTGTCTTTGCAGTGACTAAATTCCACAAAATGGTTCTTGGTCGAAAGTTCAAACTCCACACAGACCATAAACCACAGGAATAGCCGTTTATCAAGCAAACCGTCTACAACGGTGGTCAGACAAGTTATTGGCATACGATTTTGACATCAGCTTTATTTCAACCAGTAGCTTTGGATATGCAGATGTGCTGTCACGGCTCATTGATAAAAAATATCCAAGTGGAGGAGGATTTTGTTATTGCATCAATCAAAATTGAACAGAAGGTTAAACAAATTCTTACAGACAATCTCGGAAATCTGCCAGTTACTCACCAAATGGTTAAAGTTGAATAGGCGAATATTTCATTTTGTGGCTAATGGCTGGCCGAACGAAATCAAAGAAAACAACGAGTTAAAGGCATTTTTCAACCGCAGAGAAGATATCAGCATCATCGACGGATGTCTCATGTTTGGCCAACGAGTCGTCATTCCAAAACTGTATTGAAGAAGAGTTCTCAAACAATTCCATCGTGGCCATGAAGTTTTATTATCAAAACATAGACACCGACATCAAAACACTGGTCCAAAATTCCAGCAATTGTGCGACAGCAGCTAAGATGCCAACAAAAACATTGCTTCAGCATGGCCCACACCAACGGAACAATGGGAACGTCTCCATCTGGATTACGCTGGACCAGTCGAGGGTAATTATTTTCTGGATCTAGTGGACGCTTTTTCTAAATGGCCGGACATAGTTGCAACAAAATCTATCACTACTCAGCGTACCACAGATATTCTCCGCGAGATATTCTCCCGATTTGGATTACCAAAACGGATCGTTTCAGATAACGGGACACAGTTTAAGAGCTCGCAGTTTCAACAGTACATGGCAGAGAATGGTATCAAACATCTTTGCTCCAGTCCGTACAACCCGATGTCTAATGGACAAGCCGAACGATTTGTGGACACCTTCAAAAGTTCGCTGCTGAAGCCAAACACAGAGGGAACAATCACTCAAAATCTTCAAACGTTTCTTCAATCGTATCGCTCGACACCAAACCGAAACACACCAAATTCAAAGTCTCCAGCCGAAATCATGTTTGGTAGAAATATTCGCATCACTTTGAATCTTATTAAGCCCAAGCTTAATGAAAACTGCCGAAACCAAGTTGAGACTACTCGTACAAATCAAAATCAAACATCCATGTCCGAACAATTTAATCGAAAATTTGGTACCAAATCGAGATCATTCAGCAGTCAAGATTTAATTTGTGTGAATATACATGCTAATAGTAACAACTTCCAGTGGTAGCCAGGACAAATTGTTGAACGTTTTGGAAAGGTCATATATAATGTTTTGTTGCGAAGTGACAGACTAGTTAGTGCTCATGCCAATCAACTTCGAATACGTTATAGAGAAGACATCACTGCCAAACCTGGAGTCGAAAAACCATGGAATATGGCGTTGGATGTGTATGAATGTGATACAACACCTTGTGAAGTAGTTCTGCCACCAGACAGGGTTAACGTTAAGACTTCACCAAACAATATAGTAGCAGCTTTACCATCTATCCCATGTCGAACCCAACGGACACGACGACCAATCAATAGATTTATGCCTGGATAATTGTGTCATCATAATAGATAACTCAAAGGGGAAGGTGTTGGCAACGCCATAATTACTATTATTTATATTTTGACATTTACATTATTTTTGAAACTCTAAATCTAATTTTACATTTACGATGTTTTTGAAATTTGGTGATTACTCATTGACACTTTCCCACGCAAACTCTCACCATTTTTCTTTTTCTGTCAAAAACCTCATCAACCAATTCCAATTGGTTATTATTGCTTTTGCAGATGACTAATAAGGAGTGGATACAATGCATTCCTCTTTGCTATGCGCATTTTTCCATCCAAAGTGTTAACTCCATCTCTAAACAACCCGTTGGATAGAAAGAGCGACTGCTCATGTTTCTAAATGTGGGTTCTTCTAGGTGTTCGTATGCCTAGGTGATGCTTCTCAAGAATTGTACTCGTTTGTGGGTAGTCATTATGGTGGTGCCACTATCTTGAATTTACTTAAATGGATTTGAAAATTTTTTCGCAGTAACATCAGATCCAGACGTAGTAAGAATCTTCTCTATAAAATCTTTGGAATCTGTCGTAAAATCTGATACTGCCGAGGTCACTGTTTCCCGTTGATGCTTCCGTACAATGATCCCCTTGTCAGATAATATTGGTTTCATGTGGGGCATTTCAACTGCTGTGACATGTTTACGTTGACATAAATGAAGGCTCTTTAAATTTTTGACAAACAAAAAAAATTATGTCGAACTCTACAGTCAGCCACATAACACTTTACATAACAACGATTACGTATTACTGTAATCTACAAACCAATCAGTTTGATGTTACCTCAATTGTCAAACAATTTCTTTTTTCTTATTTCAAACTAAGCCACATCTAATGCAGATACTTGCACTTTAATACTCATGCCTGCTGCCGCTTTAACCAGAACTGCCAGAAGCATTTGCAAGAATCCCAACCGACTGACGAAGGTGACACCCATCTACTCAGCTTCCCGCTAATTTAGAACCAAATCGGATGAAGTAATAAAATTATCTCTTGTAGAAGGATATTTTTCTTTTCTCATTTTTATTACGTCAGAGCTTTGGAAAATTTTACACAGACGACTGGGTACATTGTTCGCCTAACCGAGGAAATCATTAAAACGAATTTAATTAGCTGGTAGATACAACTGCTCCCCCCAACCCGCAACAAACACTCGGATTCATAAAAGGATTGCAGGATTGAGAGCCTAATGAATGTTGACTAGCGAAGTCACTGTACGCTTCCAACAAAAAGAAAAAAAAAACAAAGGGAAACATTGCGGCTTTGTGGCATTTGAGACAAATGTTTGTGGGGGTGTTACATGGCATTTTGGTTTTTCGTGTATTCGAATATCTATGTAATCCGCTGAATTGGGTTGGATTCGCTGTATTTACAAAGGTTCAATGTAATTTAATCTTTTTATTTGAAATTTATTACCCTGAATTTTCCTACTCCTGCTGCCGCCTGTTCGTCCAACGGATACATGTGGCTCTGCTCCCGATCAATGGATTTTTTCGGTTAACCGGTTCATGCTGTGTGGGATTAGCGTATTTGTTTTTGATTAAATTGAAAGAGAACATTTGTATTTGCGTGTATGCTAAGTGGTGAAAATTTAATGAGAGTGAGAGGATGTTGCCAGTTGGTAATAAACTGGCTTTCACGGTGTTGAAGAATTAAATGGTTGTCCCTTCTAAAAGAAAAGTCAGATATTCATTCATATATTCACGCATGCAAGCGACATGGATGAAAGGAGAATAGTACATATTTCCCTGGGCACATGTTCTGCATAGCAGGCGAAAATCCCTAGGTGAACCGTGGCTGCAGTTTCCGCGGGAGAGCAATATGATCTATCGGCACAATGACTTGCAAAAGTTTTCAACTAGAAAACATTCCACCCAGCTACATCTCAAGTTTGCTGAACACGCCGAAAATATCGCATTCATTCAGCATGACCTCAATTTTCTTAGTGAGAAAGCTACATCCACTAGCTCGATCACAATGCAGATATTGGAGGAATTAAAGCACATCTCAAGCAAGTCGGATGAACCAGCATCTCAAAAAAATCGCTAATGCTTCGAAATACGTATGCCCAGCATATTCGTCTCGGAAAAGATGTTCATCACCCAACCTACAAGGTAGATAATAAGCTAAACAATAAAAGAAAACAAAGCAACCACAACTCAGTATCAGTCCCATCAACATCCGGACCAAACTGGTCATTTAAGATCCAAATTTTTTCAAGATTCTTTTCGCACCTTCTCCCTTTTGCTCCATCCATAATGAACACCAGTGCTTCGGCAGCAAATCTTCTCCCTTTTAACACGAAACCTTTAAAGTCGCTTCAAAATATAGTTCCATTTAAACATACTACTGAGCGTTCTAACTAAGTTCCAATTGACGTTATCCCATTGAACAAATAAAATATTTTATGCACTTAACCCAACATCCCCTTTATCTTCTTCATCTACTAATCCCCCTGATTCAATTCCCCTCACTAGTCTAGGTTCTAGATCCGAAGTGCTTCACCAATTTGCCTCAACTTCTTTCGCTCACTCCCATAGTTCCGCTGCCACCGATACTCACCCCAAATATCTCGACACACTACCACCGCCCACAGTCAAACTCACAAAAAAATTGTCAGATATGAACAGTGACAGTCGTTATATAGTGTCTCGTGTCTCGGCTCTACCTTGTCTATTTGCACGACAAACCCAACTCCGTTTGCATCGATGGTATAACCGAAACCAATATTATGGTGTTGATTCAACGAGAAGGCCGTCCTATCAAGCCAGATGTTTTAATGAAAAATTTCGTTCGCTACAATGAGAACTTCGACATCTCTTCTGACTCCAAACAATTGACTAAAACTATTACAGTTCCTAGCCAACCGAATTTTGAATCTTCTAATCCAAAATGCCTGTCCATCTACTACCAAAATGTTAGAGCTTTACGCTCGAAAATCTCGGTCGTATATCTCAATTCTCAAAAGCTCCCGTATGACCTAAATGCTATTACTGAAACAAAGTTACTCATAATTATTGACATTGAAATCTGTGAGGTTTGTCCTCTAAATTTCAACATTTTTCGAAAAGATGGATTTGAAATAGCTGATAATCCCTATAGCCGAGGTTAGTACGTACTAGCAATCCGGAACTGTTTTCTCACACCTTCTGTTGACATTCCTCATACTGACAATTTCGGGATAGTACGAGTATGTGTCAAACGCTGCCTTTACGTACTCTGTGGGTACATTCATCCCTCTCAACCATTTGAGTCTTATCGACCTGTAGTTCACGCAGTGGATTTTTTGACTGATTATACACAACCCGAAGATAGTACGAGTATTATTCTATAATAGTAAGGGATTTCAACCTTCCTCGTCGCCCAATCCGGCGATTTGTCTCATAACCTCGCTCTTAATTCGTCCTCTGAAGCAGAAATACCATATTGGTAGTGGACTGCCTCAGTGATATTCACAAAATAATTGCTGGTGTGCTCCAGGGCTCTGTTCTATGCCCGACACTCTTTTTAATATTCATTAACGATCTCTGTCTGGCACTTCTAATCCAATATATTCCTTTGCTGACGACAGTACTCTCTACTTTTCATAATCGTTCGCGGACTCACGTCTGTTCGTCGGCTGTGGAGCGGGAACGACAGCGCTAGCATACATCAATTTCCGATATAAACAGCATTAGTAAATGGGGAACCACCAGCAGAGTGGAAATTAATGCGTCCAAAATATAATGCAATCTGCTGTCGTTAAAGAGAAATTGTCTCTCTTTCGCTATTTCCACTATATTGGTCCATAGAAATCACCGTAACACTCGTCTCGCTATGAATGCTCATCAGTATATCCTCAAGCCCACTTTCAGACGTACTCTGAAATATCGTGATTCGTTCTTAAGCCGTACAACTCGCATATGGAATGTCTTGCCTAGCTCTTTATTTCCTAGTCATTATATCCTTCAAACATTTAAAACCAACGTTCATCGGTACCTCTATTTCTATCCTCTCTGGTCTTCCTTTTAAGGGTACTTAAATCCCTGAAGCGCACGCAAATTATATATACGAAAAATAAAGAAAGTAAATTTTACGGAGGCCGAACTTAGTGCGGGCGTGCAGTCGAACGGATCACATATTCTCCGAGCAGTCTGAAATCGTGTGTTTAAAGTGCACAGATTTTGTTTAACAAATAGTGATGAGAGGCGAACGGATGCTCTTTTCAGTGGAGGAAGAGGTTTATTTTTCCACTGTATAAAGGCAAACCGTCACGAAATATTGCAACAAGTACCAATCAGTGTATACTAATACCAGAAGGTTCTAGACATTAGATAACCCAGTATTTTTACCTCCTGGCAGTCAATGCGGCTCTTTGTGGGGCAGGTTTGCATACGATCCGCTCTAAAGTCTACGTATAAGTATAGAAAAACTTTACGACTCTTCAAAAGATCTTTACATTGACAAATCGATCGATAGAGCTCCCAGAGATCTTATTTGAATGGCACTAAGATCTCACGTATACAAGAATGATACGCGATATGAACGATGACGTTTAAATGAAAGTGAAGTGTACAGCGGGCCTAACCAAGGCGGTGTTACCTGTCTATTGTGTCCGGAAGCACTCCTCTCGCAAGGTAACAGGATTTTTTCAGTGTCGAGTCCTCTGTTTCCTTATTTGCTCCGCCATCCAGAAGGTAGCACGCGCAACTCTCGACGGCATGGGGACTTTATTTTGTTGTGAAAAGATTTTCGGCACAGTCTTGCTTAGTCATTGTAGAGATAGCTGCGTGCAGCAGTTCACCCTAAGAGTGCGTCTTCCGTATAACATCCCTTTGCTTGAATCCAAAAATACTCTACTTTTGATAACTCCCACAGCACAGTATTTGCATTCGGCATCGTTCAGACTATTGTCATTCCCAATTCAATGTCTCAGAGGTTTTAGCGGCGTATCCGTAGGTATGTAAGTCGGTCTCATCCCCTTTGAATTTCTGGATTTTCCTGAAACATACATCTAAATTCCGTTCACCCGAACTGGAACATTTGCTGGTTGCAGAACTACTCGTAATATAGTTCCAGGTGGAGCTTGTGCATGGAGTTGTCCACCACCAGGATTGCTTCCCAGGGTGTTTTTGACCGCATAAAACGACTTGGAAAATGTGATGTCGATGCAAATGTTGCGTATGCCAGCAGGTATATCGAAAAACGATCTACTTAGAACAGAACATATTCGCTGAGGCTGAACAAAGTAGTCGGACTTCAACGATCGTCGATGGAAAATCTGGGCCAAACGACAGAAGAAGGGTAAAGTTTAAACCGAGATTCGAAGAAGGGGCTGAGAAAAAAATAGTTGCACCATTCCAAAATATCGGCAAACTCTTGGCCTCAGTAACTTTGAGTGCTAGAGTACTTCAAAGGTCCGCAAATTAAGCTAACCCCACAAGTTTCGCAGTAGGAATATAGATACTTGGGAGAAATATGTAGTATTAGATGTAATTACACGAGCATTACCTTGCGTTAGCATCGTGAGGCTAAGCTCCACGAGGATAGTTTTGAGAAAAACAAGTAAGCACAAATATTTATTGTTCTTCAAAATACTCTCCATCAAGATCAATATACTTTTTGCATGAGTTTGAGCTAATTTCTGAAGCACACCGAACGAGGTATGTAATTCCAAAATATGCATTTCAAACGCATCAACTGCTTGCTCAATAAGTCACTTGTTTGAGCC
This sequence comes from Volucella bombylans, assembly GCA_949129095.1. Classification (NCBI taxonomy): domain Eukaryota; kingdom Metazoa; phylum Arthropoda; class Insecta; order Diptera; family Syrphidae; genus Volucella; species Volucella bombylans. The sequence goes on along the minus strand of OX422141.1, from coordinate 137,823,516 downwards.
GACCTGTGAGAGCTCGCATTGTCGTGGTGCAGAATGATCAGTATTCGGCTTCTGCTTTTCCTTATTCCTTCAAAGATTTCTTCCGGTTTTTCCGAGAAAAAAAGGCGAGCATTTGCTTCGAAGTGTTTCGTTGGGGAACAACTTTTGTTGGATTTGGCTTGTCTTGAAAGACTCATATAGTTGAGTGCTGTTTAGTTTCGGGCTCATGTGCATGGATGCATGATTCGTGGATTGTCACAATCTTATAGACGTCTTTTAAAGCACCGCGATCGAATTTTTTCTACATTTTTTTGGACCAATTGACACGAGCACTTTTTTTTAAGCGATTGTCAAATTGTGCAGTATCCAAGTGAATAAATCCTTTTGACGGCCAAATTTTCACGCTATGTCAAATGTATGCGAGTGGAACTAATGCCTAAGCATGTCTCAATTTCATGATAAGTAACATGACGATCTTGCAATATCAGTTCTCCCCAGCATCGATGTTTTGTGGCAATGACAACCAATTTTAGAGGACATTTACGAAATTCGTACTGCAGCGAACGATGACTACGATTGAATCAGGAGTGACTACGATTGGCCGGTCCTTCATCGCCGCAGTCAAAGCCAGTTCAACGGCACACTGTTGTTGAGTTAATCCGTTTTTTCGCTGATATGAATTTTTTAGAAAACGGAAATGCAAAACATTCTTAACCCTTAAACCACTGACATCAAAATACAAGATATTTTCTTATATGAATTTTGGTTCTCAAATGATTTTAGGCTGAAAAATACGAATATGAAGTCCGTTTGTCCAAAACATGTCACCTGGAAGCGCCAGTTAGCTGCAATAAAATATTATAAATACTATGTATATGATTAAAATCAAAAATAAATTTTTTATTCATTACAAAATTACAAATTATTGTTCTGTGTGATAAGTTTTTTACTTTCGAAAAACATAAAGGAATATTGCATTTGGTACAAAATGTGTGTGTATCGGATTTTTTACACAATTTGCAAGATTTTTTCGTTCCCCATTCTGGAAAATGATTGGTTCCATCAAATCTCACACTTGCCACCAGATGTACAGCTTTTTTCCCAACATGGTTGCTGGAAGTTGCCTGTGCAGCAGTCGATGGACGACCAACACATCTTTTTTCAGCAGCAGCACAGAGTTCTTTGGCAATGCTCAACCAAAATTCACACATCGTCATATCTCTTATTTGTTCTTCTTCTTCTTCGTTTCGATTTTTTTCAGCGTTTCGTCGTCTATATAAAATAAACGCATTTGTTGTAGCCATATCCAAAAGATGATAGAAAATTCTTGTGGCCATGTCCTGTGTTTTGATTTGAAGTCCAGTTCGACCCATCCATCAAATCGACACCCATGTGGGCGTTATACTCACGTATATTTATAGACACTCGATTTTGTGATAGGTTTTCTCTTTCCTATTGTAGCGAGCAATTTTCGATGGCTGGCTAACCAAATTAGTTTTCAAAAACGGCTTTGTACCAACATACGTTGAGCATAGTTTCACATTTTTCGTGTCCTTCCAAAGAACTGTGGTAATATTGACACCGTATTCTGTCGAATAACCTCTTGCTGCTTTTTTCAGCTCTTCACTCTTATCGGTCGGAAGCTTGCATTTCGGTACTCGAACTTGCTGCGTGTATCGCTCACCTCTAAGAGTTCCATTTTCCATATCGTAGCCCTTTGCTCAACACAGTGTTTGCATTCAGCTTGGTTTAGACTGTTAACGTTCTCAGCATTTTCAATTCGAAGAGGTGGTGGCGACATCCTTATAGGTGAGTCTGTGTCGTTCCCTTTGGTTTCGGGATTTTCTTGGAAATGGGTTTTGCGGCGACATCCAAGTTGCGTCCACCCGTACTGCTACTTTAGCTGGTTGCACCATTATTTTCATCTGGACATCGTGCATGGAAAGATCCATCGATAGAGGGAGTGCCAGAAACCTTCTTCCGGCCCTGTTCGGGACGGAAGTATTGGGCGCAATTTCAGTTCCAAGAGGTTGGTTGGTTTCAGTGTTTATCACTTCCGCCGACCTGTTTCTTTTATTCGTCGCCACTGGGATGTTCGACTTTTAGCATTTGCGCCTTCGGCCGTCTATTTGATACTTACGTTTGCGCTACGTCCTTGTTTGCTCTTCATCTGCCCATTAGACGGTAGAGACTTTCAGAGTGTTCCGTAGGAATTATCGAGCTATCGAGCTGGATAGCGGGTTGTGAGTATAAATTTGGATGGTGCGCAGTTTGTTATTGTTGTAAAGGCATAACACCTACAACAATTTGATTCGGCAAAAAAATTCTGAATTCTTTCTTCACAACCTTGCTTACCATCGTCGGTGTCTGTGTTTTTGGTGTTTGTTTTTTTGTAATGACTACCGAATTTAGAGTGGACATAGCAAATATACGCGGGCTAAAAAGTAATCACTTTTCTGCGTACGTCCATGTCTGTAAATACAGACCAGCTGTTTGGCATAGGTAGATCCCTGCCCACACCTCTCAGACCACGCCGATCTGAAGCTGCCTGGTTATGAACTAGTGTCATTATTCTTTTCTCACCGCGGTCTCGCCATTTACGTGAGTAGAGATGTAGCTTACCAAACTCCACCACAATGTGATCCATGTTTCAATCCGGAATTCAACTTCATATGGTTAAAATTCCATTTCCGTAAGCAAATTATCCACTACAGCTTTATTTACAGAAACCCCAAGCTGGACAGCAATTTCACCTTTAATGAGTTCGATGCGCTGTCTGACTCCATACAGAGAATTGTATCCCCGTATCCTCATACTGAAATCGTTATTGCGGGCGATTTCAATATACACAATTCTGGGTGGCTTCGAGCCGTATTGCAATACGAGAAAACCAATTGGAGCGGACTTAGCTTCCTTAGGAATTTTAACTGGTCGTTATGTTTCCTCGATAACGACGTGGATGTCGCTGTTAATGTGACCACAAACACTATTCTCTTTGGAATTAGATCTTTATCCCTCATCGGATGAAGAGTATCAAACCCAAGGAAATATTTTTACGGTCTTTTATGGCTAAACGGACAGACGAGTCAGGAATGACTGCAACGTCTTTCTTAAGCGTGTGAAATTGCAATATGGCCAAAAGTTGAGGCAAAAATTACTACAATGTCCCAAAGGTAGTAAAAGCTTTTGGTCGTTTCCCAAAAACATCAGAAATTCTGCTTCATCCTCCATCCCAACGCTCATTCACAATGACATTCCAGCTGTCAGCTCTTTAGACAAGTCCAATCTGCTTGCTGCACATTTTGCGGCCAGTTCAACACTCGCAGATTGTGCTTTGTCCCCACGTACACTTGAGTGCATCCAATCTTCAATGGGACGAATCCACTTTCGCACTCGTGTAGTAGCAAGGGTACCTCAAGATCTCAACATACATAAATCCGCTATTCCAGATGGTATATCTATCCTTCTTCTGAAGAGATGTTCTTCCACGCTGGCAAAACCACTGCGTAAGCTTTTTCATCAATCCTACTCTTTAGGACTCTTCCCGAGCAGATGGAAAACAGCATTTGTCCAGCTCGTCCCTAAAAAAGGCGAATCATCTTTTCTCTCCTCCTACAGACCCATTGCACTTACGTCCCTTCTTTCCAAGGTCATGGAAACACAGATAAATCGTCAGCTCATGAAATATCTCGAAACACGAAAACTTCTCAATGACCGGCAATATAGTTTTCATAGCAACAGGTCCACTGGTGATCGGATGCCATATCTCATCGAAAAATGGAACCAAAGTCTACACCAATCTGGCGAAAGCAAGATAGTTTCACTTGATATTTCTAAGGCATTTGACAGAGTTTGGCATCAGGCTCTTTTGTCGAAAATGTATGCATTTGGGATCGAAGACTCTCTTCTACAACGGATTTGAAACTACCTTTCGACACGTTCAATTCAAGTTGTCTTGGACGGTTTCAAGTCTGATATTCACAAAATAAATGTTGGTGTGCTCCAGGGCTCCGTTCTGTCTCCGACACTTTTTTTTTATTTTTCATCCATAATCACTTGTCTGCTACCTCTAATCCAATATATTCATTTGTTGACGATATATTCGTTTTCGCATCCCTGCTCTTCGGCTGAACAACGACAACTTATTTCTCCAATCGGGGAACTATCAACAGAGTGGAGTTTATTGCTTCCAAAACACAATGCTGTCTGCTGTTGTTGAAGCAAAATTTGAATATCCAGCCATTATCCATGAATCGCACTTACATCGCCGAAACTGAAAAACTTTCCATTCTCGGTATGTGTGTCAATGACAACTTACGTTGGAATGACCACATATTCGATGTCGCCAAAAATGTTGCGAAATGTCTAGGTTTCCTCAAACGATGTGAGAAGTACTTCTCCCTCTCTGATCTGGTTTCAATATATAAGCTATTCATCCACCCAAAACTGGAGTACAAGGCCCACATCTGGTCAGATGCCCCTAAGACCTCTTGGCACTTGCTAGAAAGGATCTAAAATCGTGCTATAAAAATTGTTGTATCGCTATTTTCACCACCAATGCTCCACTGAAATTGTCAGTAGCATTCCGCCTCTTCATATTTTTAACCGTAACACCCGTCTCGCTATGAATGCTCATCCTCAAGCCCATCTTTGGACGTACTCTGAAATACCGTGATTCGTTCATAAGCCGTACAACTCGCTTATGGAATGCCCTGCCGAGCTCTTTATTTCCTAGCCAGTAAAACTTGCAAACATTTTAAACCAACACTTCAGCAGCTCTTGGGTCAAGGCCTAAATTGGCATGCTGGTTTGCGCTTCCAGAATACAGCCTCAGCCGCAGTCAAGACAACCACGAATAGATTGTCGATGTTGCGAGTACCACTTGGAGTAAAATCATTTTGGGTCAAATCCATACTTTTAACCGTTTAACGTCTATTTTGGACGTCTTCTTCCAATGACAAGTCAGCCAAGAAAGGAAGGTGGCAGGGGCAGATAAGAATGTAGGTCATTCCTGCATTTAAATGTTGCGACAAAAGCCTTGCCGAAACCAGATCCTTCTTTGATTTTTCGATTCCTTTGAGAATAGATTTTCTACTTTTCAGTGTTAAGTCAAAGGTTTTGGGCACCAACACAACGTTCGTTTCTCTACATTGCGTCCCGCTAATTTTCCATTCCCCCAAACTTTTTACTGAAGCAAGACCATACGGAGATGATTTAAAACTGAGTATTATTAGCCGGTGCCGTAGTAACGATTACTGCTTTAAGTGCATAATTCAAGATGAGGAACACCAAATCCAAGCTCGTATCCTTGAATTTTTGGTACATACTCGTACATATGTATGTGCTCGCATTTACCAGTTATACGAAAACATGCAGATATGACTACTCATAGAGTGAAACTAATTGCCAGTGTTTAGCATACTAATACCCAAAAGCATTATGACTCCAACGTAATAAGAATCCAAGAATCGTCCCAGCAGCAAGCATCCTAAAAATTTCGAATTCCCACCTCTCATTCTACTCCTTCCGAGTACAAATAATTTCTTAATTTCATTTCAAAAGAAATCCCTCAACAGGAAGACAACAATAAGGCAACCAAGCGTAGGGTAACTAAAAATATCTTTGCTTCAAAATTTTAATCATCGCTTTACAGTGAGAATTTGGAGTATCAGGGGGGCGGGTCCCAGGTGTTTTTATTAAATTTTCCCAACAAAAGAAAATATAGGCACTGCCACTGGTGCCGTCAAAGTAATTTGATTGTGCTTTTAGGAGAATTCTCCTTCTGGATGATGTACGAGTATATTCGTATGTGTATCTGGATAGTATTATATCTTTTCTGGTGATAGATGTATTCTTCGTATAAGTGGCTTTTAAGAATAATGGAACATTATGCTGCGCGACATACGTGGTGCTTCTGAGAAAACAAGGGCGCAGGATTTAGATTTTTGTAAGAATGAAAGAGATCCACTCCATTTCCGCATTCTTAACCTTTAATCTGCCAGCGGAGATACTCGTAGCTCATAAAAATTCATCGATGTTTAAGGCTTTACAGGACACCTGGATAGGTGTTCTTTTGTGAAAGCCAATTCACACCTGGCATACCAAATCTCAATATTTCAATCCCTTGGGATACTCCTCAAAGCATCAACATAGCGAACAAAAAAAAAATGACAACAAATAGAAAGGAGAAATTCCGCGTAATATACTCGAACAAGCAGATAACACGTGTATTGCGGGTTGATGCTATTACGTGCCATAGATACAACCATCCACCCACCACCACACTTAAGGGTGCAGGTCGTGCCCGTATATAGTCCTCATTTTGTAAATAGGCTTCCTGGCGCCAGTTTACAGAAAATCCCTGACAATCCACATATAGTACTGCAGAAGCGAACTGTTGTTGGTTTTTGTCTACGCCTTACTCTCAATCATGCTCCATTGGGTTTGGTTTTTATGACAAATTCCGAAGATGGAGTATCTCAAGTATCTGTACATGAATATGTCACTTTCTGGCTCTTGCCTTTGAATCGATATACAGATAAATACCACACGTTACAACTCATATCTATCGCGCCGTTTTCCACAGATATTACTCTCGACAAAAGATTTCAACTTTTATCCCAACAAAGTCCTCGTAGTCGGTACCTATTGTACTTCGCAATTCGTCATCATCTTAGAGGGAGGAGAGGTATGGTGCATTTTGATCTGGGAGTGCTCGTATTTTTACTCGATATTTCTGGTATTTCTTTTAGTTGGTAGTCGTAACTCGTACTGCTCCGGCAAATGTCTGAATTTGCAAATTGATGCGTCGTGGGATCTGGAAAGCCAGCTAACCATATCTTTAGTTTTTCTTGAAAGACGAAGTATCAGTTTCTGTGTCTGCAGTACTTAAAATTTACTTAAAAGAAAAGTAGTTGGAATCGATCATATTTTTAGACAGCGTATGCCGGTGCATCGGAAGGAAGTTTTGAAATGGAAATTTCATTCAGTTTACCTACCGAAGTTTTGCATATGCCGAGGGTGAGACAGTGTAGTCAGTTGTTGGAAGAAGTATCTCAAGTTTCTTTGTGTGCAATTCGTTTCAGTTACGAGTAATGCACGTCAGATATTTTATTTTATTTTGTCTTTGGAAAATGATCAATTGCATTACGAGTTGAGCAATTCTGGTGAATGGAGGGATAGTAAAAATTTGCATCGAAGTGATGCCTTCTTTACCAGAAGGGAATTAAGGTTCCTTAGCAGTACTCATGGGAGCTTTTAGTAGAGTGCTTTTACTTTATATTTAAGAAAAAAGGTTTCGACTCCAATTTGAAAGGCACACTTAGTCAACATGTATCCCTACATTTTATTGTGCATTTAAGCACCGAGGTCCTCTAGTTATGATCCTAGGTAACTCGAAAAGTTGACTTTTGTCTATAAAGCGCACCTACTAATGATGACAAAGGATAAGGATACCGCCTTGAGACGGTTCGATAAGATTCTCATTGTTCAATATTAAGCAAAGCGACAAGCTAATAAACGTTACGTGCATCTTACAAGGAACCGATCTTTTCAATACCCAAATCTGGTAGTAAGCTTACAGCTAATTTCAACATGTGATGCCGTAATGACTGACAAAAAGAATACCCTTAGTAGCATAATAGACGCTAGGTTAGAATGGTTCAGGTCGAGATACACTTAGACCGATCGTATGTTCATTGTGATAAAATTGGGAGAGCGTGGAAGGACGATCCCCTAACTGCTCCTGGAACCACAAATAGAGCAATCGCAATAGAGCAGAGATAATGCAGATTTCGGATGTGGTAATTGCGTAAGAATTGCATTTTGAAATGTCCCAAGGTAGGTCAGTTGCATAGGAAAGGTGCAACAAAGTCTTATGATAGCTTCACTGCCAATAAATTTTAACACTAAAATTTCTCATCGTGTGTGAACCTTCATTCGTTCTCGTTCCAAATCCGGCCAAAAGCGACCATATTGTCGTTTCCATTATTAATTCGGTGCAATGGCAAAAAAATGCAAACAGCTTTGTCGTTACAAAAAATCAGTAGAAAATTTGGAAAACTAAAAGCCGCCTCGCCTGGAATCAGATTACTCGCGCCGCCTTTTTATTAAAAATTGTTCATAAAACATCAAATATCTCGTAGACACTGGCGCTGATCTCTCAATTTTGCCAAAAAAAATTATTCATAGCTTCAAAAAGTCCAGATCTCTATAAACTTTTCGCCGCAAATGGCTCACCTATAGAGACTTTCAGTACAGTAACTCGTTCTGTCAATCTTCGGTTAAGACGAGATTTAATTTGGAATTTTCTTGTGGCAGATGTTGGTGCGGATTTTCTTAATGAATTTGAACTCTTGGTTGATATACGCAACAAACGATTAATTAATGCCAAAACCGGTCTTCGCACAAAATTCAACGAGCATCTTACCAAATATGAACGTTTAAGCACAATTGACTGCAAATTGGTTGGCAATGACTTGATCGACGAGTTCAAAGATTTAACTTTTCCACCGTCTTTTCAAAAGGTCAATACTAAGCCATATTCGGTTACACATCAAATTATCACCACAGGCCAGCAGATAATCACGCGTTCACGTCGGTTAAAGCCAGAAATATTAAAAATTGCCAAACAAGAGTTCGAAATTATGCTAAAAGCTGGCATTTGTCAACCAAGTAAAAGCATTTGCTAGTCCACTGCACATGTAATGGCCAATGGCGTTTATGTGACGATTACAGAGGTTTAAATGCCATTATGATACCTGATCGATATCCTCTGCCGCATATCCATGATGTCGCGTACACATTTGCAAACAAAAAGATTTTTTTCGAAAATCGATCTCGTAAAGGCTTACAATCAAATACCGTTTGCTGAAGCTACAAAGAAAAAACTGCAATCATAACACCTTTCGGGCTCTTTGACTTCAACGTGATGACATTTGGCCTGAGAAATGCTTCTCAAACGTTCCAACGTCACATGAACAATCTCTTTAAGGATCTCGATTTTGCAGTCGTCTATATCGATGACATATGCATCGCTTCTTCATCAGAAGAAGAAAATCGCAAACATTTAAGAATTGCATTACAACGACTACGTGAATACAATATTAAAATTAACTTAGCCAAATGTAGTTTTTTCAAAGACCATGTGACTTTCCTAGGACATTCGGTATCCGGTAATGGAATCACTCCTGTACGCGAACGTGTCGACGCCATTCTTTAGTTCAAGAAACCTGACAGGGCCTTTGAACTAAGGCGTTTCATCGCCTTGCTTAACGCAGCATCAAAACAGGCTAGTTTACAACTGCTCATTAAAGGCAACAAAAAGAAGGACAAAACTCCACTCGTTTGGACCGATGAAGAGCTTCGCACATTCGAAAGTTATAAACAAGACATAGCGTTACTTGCACGCCCAATGCCAAATTCGAAACTTGCCTTATTTGTGGACGCTAGCAATTTCGCTGTGGGTGCAAGCCTCCACCAATATGAAAATGGTCAGCTACAACAAATCAGTTTCTTTTCGAAACGCATGACTGAGACCCAAAAGCGTTATAGCACATACGACCGTGAATTATTGGTTATTTACCAAGCCATCAAGCATCACAAGTATATGATCGAAGGTCGCGACTTTCGCTTTTAAGCAAAAATTAGATATAGCTAGTCTACGTCAGCTTGGTCATTAAGACTACATTGGTCAATACACAACTGATATTCGTCACATGAAAGGCACAGATAACATTGTGGCCGACATGTTGTCAAGAATTGAAGAAGTCAATGCGTGTTCAATTTCATTAGAATCATTGGCACAAACTCAAGTCAACGAAGGGCGGATCGATAGCATCGTCAACAATCAATCAAAGTACTCGATCACTTTAAATAAAATTTCACTTTCGGATCCGAACCAATTCGTTTATTGTGATATCTCGGGCAAACAAATTCGTCCGTTTGTAGTGAACTTACTACGTAAAGACCTATTCAATTTAGTTCACAATTTGTCTCATCCGGGCAAAAGGTAGACTGCCAAGTTAATTTGCGACCGATACATTTGGCCAAACATGAAATCTGATATCACGAAATGGGTCTCTGAATGCATTGCTTGTCAAAAAAGAAAAATTCAATTTCACAATGAAACCGTTCTCAGTGGCTTCAATTTGCCAGACGCCCACATCACTACCGACTTGATTGGCCCACTCCCTTCAGCAAATGGTTTTAAATATTGTTTGACATGCATTGATCGCTTCACTCGTTGGTCAGTAGTTATTCCTTTGGAAGACATGATGGCCGAAACAGTGGCTAATGCACTAATTCACGGCTGGATCGCACAATTTTGCGTACGAAAATACGTAACAACTGACCAAGGCAGGTAATCCGAATCGCGTTTATTTGACCAACTGAATCGTTTACTCGGTTGCAAACACATTCGTACTTCACCATATCATCCTCAAGAAAACGGCATAAACGAGCGTTTTCATCGTAACCTTAAAAACAGCTATTAAATGTCGCAATGACCAAAGTTGGTATCAATCGCTTCCACTTGTTTTACTTAGTCTGCGTGCGACGTTAAGGGCTGACCTTGCAAGCGTCACCAGAGTGTGCGTGTACGGCACCACATTCAAATTGCCGGGTGATTTTTTTCATCAACTCAAGGGCTGATTTTTCTTCTGATTTCGTCAATCGCCTGTGGAATACTCAATTGCAGTGCGTGTTGATGTTAGTGATTTCCGTGTCTCGTTGTTTTCAAGCTTCCAGTTCCCGCAACTCATAGAGCTTGATTTTGTGCTACTTAGGTAGCCATCTCGTTGATGTATGCGCCGCTGTCTGTATCCACTTTCAAATTTAACCGTGTTCGATGTTAGCGATCTAATTGCTGTTTGACTGTCTATATATATTGCAATATATGTACGTAGGAGGCTTTTATTGGAGTGAGTACTACTGGAAGACCTTACAGAAAGCTGGTAGACTGAGAGATTTGCATTATGTGCAAAGGTCCTCAGAGAATACCCACGCGTCAACAGCTTTGAGCATTTTAAAGCCATCTGTAGAGTTAGAAATTGACATAATGAGGAAGATCTCGCGTTGTGTCCTTCTAGAGGCTAACCACCTGCCTTGGAGTAATTTTGTCCTTTCTATCGGAACAGAGTACTCAGACAAAGAAGTTTTCCATCTTACTCCTTGTATGGTCCTTTCTTTAACTGAAATTTCTCAGCCTCCGAAGAACGATGAGTACGCGCGTCGCACCCACCACAACAGCTCCAAATATCTTTGGGGCGTAGGCAAGACACGCACAGAGATAGTGCTCCGTGGTGACGTCACCACTTTCACAATAAGGGTTTCATGATGTTGTGTTAATTGTGCCTAGCATTTAAGTCCTTCGCAGGGGCATAACTCCCCGTCAGAACGCCGGTAAGCAGTCTGCATTCTTTGATAGGGACACCAGGAAATTCGTTCACCTCTTGGAGATATCGAGGAGCATTCATTTCGTCTCCTAACAACCTGTATAGTAACTATCAGCAGCCAACCATCAATCAAAGGCCTAATCGAGGACATCCCAAGAGACTCCTTTGAGTCTGACCGAAAATTCATCGTCGATAGCATTTCCCGTGTGATTTGAGACAAGTGGAATTCACTTTCCCACTACGTTCTTATATTCTCGAACTAACTTCGAAATCGTGAGAGAGCTGTGCAAGGCCTTAAGGGTAGTTTAGCTGTCGCTACATAGGCAGATACTTCTTGGAGTGAAATCCAATATTTTCATCCTCCAGAAAGACATCAGTTCGGCATCCTAAATCGGTTTGGGGTCATACAAGAAGACCCGAATACATATTCTCCTAGCTCGTATTCTGGCCGAAATAATTCTCGTTCATAAGGAAACTCGATTTCGTATTCAATTCTGGTGTCATTGCATCAAACGACATGTACATAAGGTCAGAGTCAAAACACCAGGCAAGGTAACAAGACTAGTGAAAGAGTGCATCTTTGATGCATAAATACCACTTTTCCTTAAACGGAAGATGACCTTAATGGTACCACTAACGAGATTAATATCAAGGGGAGACAGATTCATAGTCGCTTCTAGAGCAGAGCCAGGCGTTCCAGCGAAAGCCCCCATGCAGCTAAGACAGACAGTTCTTTTAAGTCTGGTAAACGCATCAGTGACATATATTGGTCCAAGGTGGTCCATAAATCCACTGGTCCACATATTATACCTCCATTACTTCTAAAGAGGTGTTTGTAAGCTTTTCTTTCAATCCTACTATTAGGAAAACAGTATTTGTCCAGTTCCTCCTACAGAGCCTCCAATGGAAACACTGATAAGTCGTCAGCTCATAAAATGTCTCGAAAACATCTTTATGACCGGTAGTACGGCTTTCGTAGTAGGCCCACAGGTGATCTGATGTCATGTCTTACAGAAAAGGGGAATTGTAGTCTACACCAATCTGGCGAAATCAAGTTGCACTTGATATTCCAAAGGCATTTAACAGAGTTCGGCATCAGACTCTTTCGTCGAAAATGTTTTGAGCGGTTTCAAGTACGATATCCACAAAATAAAAACTATTAGCTGTTCTTCAAAGTTTTTTTTAACTTTGGAACGCACTAAAGGCCCGAAGTCAAATTTTCTCACAATACTCTTATTGCTTTTATCTTTGGGGTATTTAGGATATCTCTAGCCGTACCCTGGCAACAACGAAGTAGTATTCACCACTCGGAACGTTCGGATATTCATCATACTTACTTTGGGTCTACGAAAACTGTGATCAATCTGGTTGAGGTTTGAATAATCAGAAGCCTTTCCTATCTCTGATTGAATCATTTGCCCCATCATAATCTGTTACATGAGTATGCCATGTGGTGTAATGTGGTGTAATGCAGGCCATATTTTCCAATATTACCACCAAAGACGACTTTTCTGGTTTCGAGTTAATGTTATGCGAACAATTTTGAAGGATAAACGAACATTGTCCTACTTCATTACTTAGGTCCTCGAACATATTATGTCCGTAAGGTTTCCCTTAGCGGAACATAGAGCCTCCGCTACTCCTACGACCAATGGTGTACGGTTTCTGGAGATGTATCTCAGCTTTCTCCAACTCTTCCCCAGTTGTGCTGATACCTCTTCGAATATTATTCGCCAAGTACTTCTAGGTCAACCCACTCGTCTGCATCTCTGCGTAAGAGGGTTCTATTGCATCGCTTGACTCGCAATGTACCTGTTACCTTTACGAAGCGAATGCCCAATTCACTGCCACTTACGTCTTCGTATGGAGTCATTGGGTTCCTGATCTGTTCTCGCATGGAGTTCACCATTAGAGATACGGTTGGGACAGAAAACCCTCAAAATGTTTCGCAGACATCTATTCACGAACGTTTGCAGCTTTTTTGTGACAGCAGGTGTGACATTCCAAGTGCTGCACCCATAAAGAAGCATGGATTGGAGCGGAAAAGTCGTAGCTTGGTCTTTAGGCTGATAGAGTTGTTTCTCCATATTTTGGACAGCATTCCCAAAGCAGCCTTTGCTTTTCCCATTAATCTGATTATATCTAGTTCGGTCCTGCCATCAGTAGAAAGAATACACTCAAGATATTGAAAATTCTATTCCATTTCTACTGGTTGTCCAGAAATCTGTACTTGGTTAGATGAGGAAGCTCCAAGGCTGATCCGTTTTGTTTTTGCCGTATTGATCTTTGGCCCAACGATTTCAGCGTCTCTCTCCATCTTTGATGTCATTTGATGGAGATCCATGATCCGATGAGAGAGTGCACATACGTGATTGCAGAGTCCACTGAATTCCTCCATTTCCATTCGACAATGCTGCAGGCAGTACATCACTTATCACCAACAGCAACAGCATTGGTGATAGTGTACAGCCCTGCCTAACCCAACATTGAATTTCAAACCCCTCTGACAAATTTCCTTTGCGGAGAACGTGACATTTCGATCCATCCTTGGTAATAGCAATCCATTTATCTAGGATACCCCTCGTGCGCAAAGCAACCCAGCTAAATTCTCTATTGACATTGTCGAACGCCTTTTCGAAGTCGATGAACAGCAGGAAGTGCTGATCGATATTCAACGCTTTCTTCGATTATGATCGGCAAGGTGTTGATGTGGTCCATACAGGAAGATGCAGCGCAGAATCCTGCTTGTTCGGCGTCGAGGTGGTCTTTTATTCGCTCCAGGACGATTTTTGCTATTACCTTGGCTACTGCAGGTAGCACGCAAATTCCTCTCCAGTTTTCGCACTGCGTAAGAAATCCTTTCTTTGGGATCTTGAGAATCATTCCTTTTTTCCACTCTTCAGGAAAACTCTCTGTTTGCCAAGCTCTTTCAATGAATGGGTGCAGTAGCTCACTCGATGTTGTTGGCGCTATTCGTAAGAGCTCTGAGGTAATACCGTCAAGTCCAACCGCTTGTAGTTCGCTGATTTCTTCTCTACTGGGGGATACAGTGCGTATTCGGGAATTTGTTACTACGACCGTGTTATTGGGCGTCAGGTTCACTTCACTGGCGAAGACGCGGTTTAAAACCGCAGAAAATTGCTGCTTCCACCTTTTGAGCTAGTCCGCATCCGAAACTAGCAGAGATCCGTCTGTGTCTTTTACCAGGTGCTGTTTACTGCTTTGGACATCTGTGATCTTTGGTAATCCTGTAGACGGTCCTACTGTCACACCTACTAGCGGCCTCTTCTGGTTCTGTAGCCAATGCGCTGATATAGTTACGCTTATCACGTCGAACGCGACTGTGAACTTCTCTCACCTTCATGCGATACGCAGACTCTAGGTCGTTTCTCCCTGCTTCTGGAGCAGCTGCAATGGGAGCCTTGAGGTGTTTTCTTTCTTCGATCCTAGCCCAAGTAGGTTTCGTGCAAGAATGTGGTCCCCGTTTTCTTGCGGTAGCAACCATCAGATGGTGGTCTGAGGCCTTTCCCATGTCCGCACTCCCTGGAGACTGCTTTTAAATCACCGATGATCTCGAAGTGATCAATTTGGTTGGAAGTTGCTTGTCTGCCCGTCGACACCCAACTGACTTTGTGGCACGTCATGTACTCAAACATGGTCACTCCTATTACAAAGTGGTTGGCGTTTCAAAAATTTACAAAACGCTCGCCATTTTCGTCGCGGTCGCCAACACCATGCTTTCCCATAACATGCTTGAATCCAACATTGCCAACCTTGGCATACAAGTCTCCCATGTCTCCATGTCTCCACGTGGTGTACTATCCTGAGCAGCACTCAGCCGGTTATAAAAGGCCTCCTTCTCTTCGACAGAGGAGAGTTCCGTTGGGCCGTAACACTGTATGATGGTGACGCTACGTACTCTAATCCGGAACCAGGATCCTATCGTCTAAAGGTTACCAGGAAATTAAACTTTTGAGAGCTGTTTTGGAAAGCAGCAACCCCACGACAGATTCTCGATTGCTTCCAGAAGAATGCTAACCTCTGTAACCTATCCTAGAAAGCTAGGCCTCTCGCCCTTGTAATTTTAGCCTATTTACGTATATAGGAATACGCAAATAGTTGCCCGGAGACCACCACCAGGAGGTAAAACAAGCTCTCATCGTGACTCATTGTTGCGCTACTGGCCCAGACTAAGTTCTTAGTAATCGTTTCCCGATCAGTCACGATGCAGGACGTACCAACATTGTCCTAGATTTCAACAATAATGTGGGGTCATCGCCTTTCTTCTCTATGGACGGCTTCTTTGATGGCAGTTAGATCTGGCTTATAGCAGTCTAAAATCCATTTAATTTTTCAAAAGCGCGCAGTTTGTTAACCAACCTCACACTCCAAGTGCATTGTCCTTATTTCATTAGCATTTGCATCTCTGACATTAAACCTTTAAAATTACCTACGAACTAGTGCCATTATTTGTCTCTCACCGCGATCTCGCCATTTACGTGCGTAGTCATGTAGCTTACTAAACTCCATCACAAAGTAGTCCCTGTTCCAATTCGGAATTCAACTTCATGTGGTTAAAATTCCATCTCCGTAAGCAAATTATCCACTACTACTTTGTTCACAGAAGTCCCCCACCGGACAGCAACTCGACCTTTAACGAGTTTGATGCGCTGTCTGACTCTATTCAAAGACTTATCCCTGTATCCTCATATTGAAATATGAGCGATTTCAATACATGTACACCATTCCGGGTGGCTTCGACATTCTGGATCTTCGCTGATGAAAACAACTTGACTCAGATTGCAAATAAGCCAACACGAATACCAGACGTTGATAGACATACCGCCAACACCCTGGACTTGTTTTAAACTTCTCATCGGAAGACGAGTATCAAAAAAAGGTCTTTAAAAACCAACCCGACAGAGAAAAATCGAAAAAAGTTTAAACGAGCTAGGAATTACCCTAACTGAGGCAAAAAAATACTGCAAAGTCCCAAAGGTAGTAAAAGTGTTTGGTCATTCGGCCAAAAATTCAGAAATTCTACCTCATCCTCCATCCCAACGCTCATTTACAATGACATTCCAGGCCAATGCCAATCTACTTGCTGCATACTTTACGGCCAGCTCAACACTTCCAGATGATGCTTTGCCTCCGCTTATATTTGAGTGGGTCGAATCTTCAATGAGACGAATCCACTTTCGCACTCGTGTAGTAGCAAGTGTACTTAAAGACCTCAACAAACATAAATCCGCTGGTCCAGATGGTATACTCGTATCTTCCCTTCTTCTGAAGAGGTGCTCTTCGACACCTGAAAAACCACTGGGTAAGATTTTCTATCAATCCTACTCTTTAGGACTCTTCCTAAGCAGATGGAAAACAGCATTTGTCCAGCCCGTTCGTAAAAAAGGCGAATCTTCTTCTCGCTCCTACTACAGACCCATTGCACTTTTACGTCCCTTCTTTCCTAGGTCAAGGAAACGCTGATAGACCGTAAACTCATGAAATATCTCGAAACACGAAAACTTTTCTATGATCGGCAGTGCGGTTTTCGTAGCAACAGATCCACTGGGGCATGTCTCACCGACAAGTAGAACCAAAGTCTACATCAGTCTGGCGAAAGCAAGATAGTTGCACTTGATATTTCAAAGGCATTTGACAGAGTTTGGCATCAGTCTCTGTTGTAGAAAATGTGTGCATTTGGGATCGACGACGCTCTTCTTCAACGGATTAGAAACTACCTTTCGGAACGTTTAACTAAAGTTGTCTTGGATGGCTTCAAGTCGGATATTCACAAAATAAGTGGTGGTGTGCCCCAGGGCTCCGTTCTGTCTCCGACACTCTTTTTAGTTTTCATCCATGATCTCTTGTCTGCTACTTCTAATCCAATATATTCATTTGCCGACGATATATTCGTTTTCGCGTCCCTGCTTTTCGGCTGAACAACAACAACTTATTTCTCCAATCCGGGAACTATCAACAGAGTGGAGTTTATTGCTTCCAAAACACAATGCTGTCTGCTGTTGTTAAAGCGAAATTTAAACACCCTGCCATTATGAATGAATGGCACTTGCATCGTCGAAACTGAAAAACTTTCCATTCTCGGTATGTGTGTCAGTGACCACTTACGTAGGTATGACCACATATTCGATGTCGCCAAAAATGCTGCGAAATATCTAGGTTTCTTCAAACGATGTAAGAAATACTTTTCGCCTTCTGAGCTGGCCTCAATAAATTGGAGTATGATGCCCACATCTCTGCACCTGCTGGATATAATTCAAAACCATTCGATAAATCCCATAGATGAGACAATGAGTACTCTCGAACACCAACGAAATGTCTCGTGTCTACCTTTATTTTATAGCTATTTCCACCATCAATGCTCCGTAGAAATCATCAGTAGCATTTCGCCCCTTCAAACCTTCAACCGTAACAACCGTTTCGCTATGAATGCTCATCAGTATACCCTCAAGCCCACTTTCGGTCGTACTCTGAAATATCGTGATTCGTTTCTAAGCCGTACAACTCGCTTGTGTGGAGTGCTCTGCCGAGCTCTCTATTTCCTAGTCATTATAACATTCATACATTTAAAACCAACGTACATCGGTACCTATCTTTTCTTCCTGTGTACAAACACTTTAAGGGTACACAAACCTTAAGCTCATTATATACAAAAAAAAAAATGTGGGAGTGGATGCAGGATGCTTACTGACGTCGCTACGTGGCGCTACGCAGATAAGTGTGCTGGGAATATGTGACACAACATCATGTGACACTTTCTGTAAAAGTGATGGCAGCACCCAATTGGTATTATTAGTTTCCAGTACCTTCTGCATACCCTAACTATCAATTTTGTTGGCGTTATCTACATCAGGGTTCAATGATCACACATTGTGAAGGTCAGCGCTGCTATACAATTTCAACTAGAACAAATGTGATTTAGCCAATCAAATATTACCCGAATTCCACGAATTAGCCCAAATAAACTCCAATCCATAGGACACTTTATTTTTTATAAGCTCTCTGCTCTGTCGCTCATATTTTACGAAGTCGAATTTGAAGAAAAAACCTTAAGATTTACAAGGCTGCCAGCTGATGTAGCATCCATTTCAAAATGAAGAAGACACACTTGACTTCTTCCAATCGTTCGACAAAGCATATTTTTACGGCGCAATACTCATAAAACTATGGAAATTCGCGAATATCTGCAGCCGGACAGACAGCCGTCACCAAAATCCCATTCCCCTATTTAAGCCATAAAAACTGTCTACCACCGAGTTAGCCCCTATCCCCAGAAATCAACCAGCAAAAGTCAAGTCTCTCAACAATTTTAGGACTTGAGTAGTAGATTGCTCTCAGATACATCAACTCAATTCAGAAAAAATTAAATGAAAACACAAACATTTCTTCAACCCCATTAGCCCTCTCAGTTGCAGTATAGGATTTCATAGATTGCCACCCCTTGTAAAAGTCCTGCCGCGCCCGTTTAATAAATAAAAAAAAAACAACTTACAATCCTTAAGTATTAAGTTTCAATCCATCCAAATAAATGAGCGTCATTATTTACGGACCTTTGTTTGTTGTTATATTTTTGTTGTCTGTTTGTTTGTCGGTTGTGAATCGATCGGTATTATTATATAAAAATACAACACCCACTCGTGCTCCATCTCAAAGGACATGAAGAAATAGAAAAAAGAGGAAAAACTAACCCAAAACTGAAGGAAATCTCAGTAGATAAAAGAAAATGTGATAAATGTCTCTAGAGAAAACTAATGAAATGCCCAACGTGATGTTTAAGGGAAACTTTCCCTACAACCATCCTACAACCCCCCCCCCCCCATTCCTCGTCCCACTAACAACCAAACCACCCTCATCCGTTTTATTAACAAAGATTAAACTAAATAACTGTCTACTCAATGGGCCACGAAAATAGAAACCAAAACAGAACGAAAAGAAGTTTGTGTACTACGGATACGAGTACGTAAACAGAAATATTGTATCTCCAAAATGTATCTACAAAATGAAAGAAAAGCTAAATAAATTTCCTCTCTGGGGGGTGAGTTGAAGCATGAGGATGCAATGCCCAAAAGGAGGCTTCCAAATGGGGATCAAAATCGTCCTCATATCTGTTTCAAATTTCATAAATAACTTTTCTGCTTTTGTGTTGAAGTGAAGACGTAGCAATAATATTTGCAGCTGCTGATACATAGTAGGTTGGGGTGAAACGGGTTGTTTTCAATTCGAAACTGGAAGAGATACGAGCAAATAAAGAACATACCAGCATCTACAATATAATATGTGTGATGTACAATAAATCTACCCCAGAGAGTTACAATATCTCCTGCGTATCTTTCGGAACCAGATATTGGTTGAAGGACTTCGAATAAATGTTTTGATCTTCCCGGAAAAGGATTCCTGTGTAGCATTAGCGATTCAGCGTATTTCTTACAGAGAATAGAATAAGATTTCAATGGAATTCACAGCTAAAATATTTGCATGTGAAGTCATTCTGAAAGAGTGGTGCCTGTCCTATGTTCACCCACTAAGGTACTGATTGTAGATGCTCTTAAGATACATACTCAAAGAAGGGTCATTCAAACAATTCCTTTTTGTCACTTGACAAATGGAACTGTGTTTGAGATTGTTTTCAACTAAAGCCAGTGTTGATTGCCAACAATGTCCTGCAGATATCTGAAGTGGTAATCAAATCGATTGATGTTCGAGGACCATTGCTTTACACTATTGTAATCTTGGTATCGAAAAACTAAAAAAAGCAAAAATTCTTCCAATCTCTTTCAATCTCTTCCAATTTCCTTGATATTTCTCCTTTTTAAAGTGGGCATTCTTGTCCGACTTATAAGCATCTACAACCCTCCAGAGTTGCTAAATACCGCTCTTTTATTGTTTTTTTCATGCAGAAATCATCTTTCAACTGTGTCCAGAGTAACTAATTTCTTTGATTAAAGACCTTTGATTGAAGACCTTTGAGAACAATAACTATGCCTTTCGCCTTAGAACCTAAATGCGCAAAACAAATCTTCTGTGCTTACTCAATACGAGGAGCAATCGCTATTCAAGGGACTAAAACCTTAGGAAGCGATCACGAAGCGCACGTACTAATTCTGGTAGAAGAATGAGGAAACTCACCTAGAAGACGAATCGACTAACCATATACGAGTTCTTCTGGGGTTAGCCCAATCCCAAGAAGAACGGCTGGAGAGCGAGGGACGATGAGTCCTTACGGCACAGTAATGCTGACTTCAGTTGCCTGTGGAAGCGTTCGACAGGCCCATTTGCTTACAATCGGGCAACAGCTTCTTCAGTTCCATTCTCTAGTGGGATGGATGCTCAAACACTGACTATGACCTTGGGATTGTTTGCGCATCAGTAGGTCGATGTGGATATGCTCAAAGCTCTGCTATGGGAGCTCAAAGTTTGCGATGGGCGACACTGTATGGTTGGCTTCACACTCCGCACAACCAGTTTGCGGGAATCATGTTGCCCAGGATGAGCCAATGAATGCAGCGAGTTGAAAACCTGACGTCTGAGGCACTCTAGAACGAAGAGCCTGGGAAGGCCTGTGATTTCACAAAACAGCTTTACGTTGGGGAACAGCTTTACTTTGCGGAGCTCAAGCGTTGAATTATGATTTCGAAGGTACTCGCTGAGCTCTTTGTCTGTTGATTGAGCTTGGGCTAACTCTTCAGATGAAATCGCTTCGACGTGAGATAGTGTGTCTGCAGCGATGTTGTCGTCACCAGCGACATGTCGGATATCTATTATACTCGTAAATTGACCAATAAGTTTCAACCTCCGAAATTGACAAAATGAAGTGCGTTCGGGTCGTAGTTTGAATGCGCGCATGATTGGGGCTGATGGTTAGTATGAATGGTAATATGCCGGCCCTTGAAGATACGAGTATGCGGATATGCCGAACAGCTTCATAGATGGCATGCAGCTCTCTATCATACGTTGATTGTTTCTGGACGGATGGTGATAGCTTACGACTGAAGAAGGCCAATGGTTGCCAGCCCATTTTCGACAGTGCTGTTAAAGTACTGTTCCAATGGCTTGCTCCGATGTATCGGTAAAAAAACAGCCCATTCTGCGTTGATGTAGGGGTATGCCAGGAGCGCAGAATTTACAAGCGCCTGCTTGCAGTTCACAAATGACTTCTCCAACGTTGTTGTCCTGTCAGTTGGTTGTTGAGTGGTTCGAGAAGCTAGGCCGCATTCCTCACGAATTTTCTGTAAAAATTCATTATTGCAGTCACTCTCTCTGACGGGAAGAAATTCCATGGTAGGAAACTAGATGGTTCAAGAAGACCACTTCCTTTTTCCTAAAGAGAGATTTCGAAGCGTTGATGTGAGTTCGGATTCTTGAAGTCGTCGAAACAGCGTCTTTAGTTATTCTACATACTGCTGCTGATCCTCTGAAGCCATCAACAGATCGTCGATATAAGCGAAGACCGATCCGGAGTCACCTCATCCATAAAACGTTGAAACGTTTGTGCGGCATTCCGCAAGCCAAACATCATGAAGAATTGATGAGATTGTGCTGCCTCTCCAGGTTGGATAGTACTTCGAAACTGACTAAGAAGTGTTGCATACGGCTCTTCTGTGACTGGTGGAGGAACTGGGATGGAACAAGCTTGGGCGAGCATCCTTTTACTGAGCATCCTGTTGTTCCAACTATAATTCGCTGCTTCTTAAGATCGACGAGTAAGCAAATGACTCAGCAGGTCGGCTCCAATGATGGGAACACAAATATCAGCTACGTTGAATCGCCAAACGAGAGCCCGATATTGATTGTAGTGGTAACTGTGCAAAGGTGTTTATCGAGGAGCCATTGGCAGCAATCAAATTGTAGCAATCAATTGGAGTTATCATAGAGCTGCGCATCTTCTTCGAAGGCTAGACTGACACGTTCGATCCTGTATCGATCAACAATTTGTCTTTGGTTTTGGAATCTGTGAAAAACAATCGGCAGGAAGGGGAGCGAGATTCGTTTACCGCCACTAGTGACTCTCGTTGGAGTTTTCCTGGAATTTACACCCAGAGAGGCACTTTTTAGCATCTTTGTTGAACTCCTTGTGATACCAGCAGATAAAACAAGAATTTGATTGTACTAGATTCTCGTGTTTTGCTACGCAATCTGTCAGTCGAGAGTGTGACGTTTGCTTGGTGGATAGTGTCGATGTAAGTGCTGCGACTTGTTTCATCAAATCGGCAATCTACTGACTGACGTCATTTGTTCTTACTGCTGCCAAATAGTGTGATGAATAAACGTCATCTAGAATGTCAGCTTGCTGGGCTAGTTCTGCGAGAGTAGCGGATTTTTGGATTGGAAGGCAAACACCACCAAAGCTGATAGCTTATCTCTCAGTCTTTTATTAACGTCTTTGGCATACTGCCTTACGTGCTGAAGACCAGTGACATCGATGCCAAGAAATCGCCGAAAATTCCGCAACTGATGCGCCCTTGAAACTCCTGGTTTAATGAAGAGTGCAGGCAAGCATATGGAGCCATATAACTTACATACAAAGCGGGAATTCATAGAAGAACGACAGTGGTTCGCGTAAAATAGGAGGGCAGAATGTCGACTTCCTTGAAACACATACGGAAATTTTTCCAGGTAAATAGAGCATGTCAAGTCGACAAGACCCGGATAGAAATCTGTGGAGATAAGGAAGGATGTTTGGTAGTGGAACCACAGTTGGTACTACTTCGGTGGAATTGTAAAATGCAAATTTGACCCAAATTCAGCTGTTGGGTCAAAATATCCATCCATACAACGAAAATAAAGTGAAAATAGCGGCATGTAAAGTTAAATAAATCAAGGCTGCCACTTGAAATACATATATACAACTGCGCGCAACCCATAAGCCATCGCCAGAGGCACAATTTTTGATAATTCTGTGGAACTATTATACTAGAATACGCTGATGACATTGATAATATTGTGACGACCCAGCGTTTGAAATGGATTAACCTCCCAATGGGTGCAATCCAAATATTTACTGTCAACGAGAAGAAACGCACTGAGTCGACAAATAGAGTAGAACTGTCAGAGAGAATAGATTACGGGTCTTTGGTGTCTTGCACCACGACTGAATGGGAAACTGCTGAGTGTCTAATGACATTGATCGGTCCAGCAGCGCAACAATCAAGTTAATTGAGAAGTGATTGCCTTACCTTCCACTGGTGGTCCCCGGCAATTGAATGAGCAAACCCTTAGTCATGGAGGCTAAAATGGCACGGGCGTGCTCGGCCATAGCAGAGACTCTTAACTGTTATCACGCATATATCACCGCCATCCACGAAGTGCGATGGGATGGGCCGGACATAAGGAAGATGAGAAGTTGTGATATATATTAAGGTGGTTGCTATAGGGAAAAGAAGCAGCATTTATTTGGATGCGGATTTGCCATATGCGGTAGACTTAGACTTAGAGCGTCTTATGACAATCCGTATCAAGGCTAAATTCACCAAAATAACCTTAATATGCGATCATGCTCCTATGGAAGACAAGGACAATGCCACCAAAGAATATTTCTACGAACTTCCCGACAAGACATATGAGCAAGGTACGAAGAATGACGTTCAAATCGTACTAATCGATTTTACCGATGGGATAGGAAAGGAGAACATCTTTGGTAAGATCTTTGGAGCAATATTTCTATAGCAAGAACACGGCTTCCTCATCTCAATATACATAAGGGGACATGGTGCTCTCCGGATCATCAAATGCTAAACCAAATTAATAACATTGCGATCGACGTAAGGCTTGCCTCCAGTATTTTGGACGTCCGAACGTTCCAAACAGCCAATATTGACTCGGATCTCCACCTAGTAGCAGCCAAGGTGCGGATGCGGATTCCTCAAGCGTCCCATCAAAGAAGAACTACTGCAAGAAGATATAACAAAAAATGCTTCCCAACAGAATCTTCGCCGAACGCGTATCGCGAAGTATCTCAACAATTCCTATGCCGCTGGCATTAAGTACCGAAGACCAGTAGCAACGCTACCGATGTGCCCCCAGAGATGGAGCAATTGATTTTCCGGATTTCACCCGACCCCCACCAAGAAATCCCTGGTTTGATGAAGAATGCCGGCAAGCATATGCAGCTAAACAAGAAGCGTACAAAGCGGCGCTGCAACGAAGGACTTTAGGTGCTCGTGAGCTCTACGAGTAGAAGAGACAGGAAGAACATCGCCTTCTCCAGAAGAAGAAAAAAGAGCACGAGAAGAACACCATCGAAGATATAGACAGGTTGTACGGAAGTTTTAACAACGGATAAAAAGAACACGTCAGGTCAAGAAGACCGGTACAGTAAACTGTAGAGATGAGGAAGAAAACCTTGTACTAGAGTCTCAATCGGTCCTGAGAATATGGAAAAACTTTCCTTGCTGATTGTTTAATAGCGACGAAGCCCAACATCCTGCCCTCAGGCAGAGTAGACCACTCAACACTCAACAACTAGCCAAAAATTCCGCTACCAATCACTATTTCTTTGGGCTAAGAAGGCTAGTAGAATGCTGGTCATCTCAGACCTACTTTATGTCACAGAAGCATGAACCCTATCGAAAGTGGATGAATATATCCTCAGTCGTTTCGAGAAAAAATTTTTTCGAAAAATATTCGGTACCGTTTGAGTTGACGGGCTCTAGTGGAGAAGATTCAACGACGAACTATACGAGCTGAGATGGCTGGGACATGTAGAGCGATTGGCCACCAATGCCCCGGCCCGCAGACTCTTCGAATCTAATCCAGACAATTCAGTAGACTTCCTCTACTACCTTACCTTACGTAGCGCGCACAAGGATTATAACATGGGACCTCAACTGCCTTGGAGTGCGCAACTGGAGGCATTTAGTTAAAGCCCGGACTAACTGGAGAGGCTTGTTAGTTGAGGCTCACGTTCATTACGAACTCTAGCGCCGCCTAAACAAACAAGGGTTCTGTCTTATCAAGATTCTTCAAATGATTTTTGGTCTTGTTTGCGTTAACGAGCTCAGAAAAGTGCTCACCAATTGTCTAAGATGCTTAGGATATGTAGAGTGATTGAATATTAACTTTCCGGCAAGAAGAATCTTCGATTCTTACCCGGAGTGAGCAAAATCTGACCTAAGCCGGTATGCACTACTAAAAGAGGGACTACCAGTTGTACGCAGTTGGAGACAAACCCGTATAACTAGAGGGCTTTATTCTTAGGACTTAGGACCCAGCTCCATCCCGGCGTGCATATGTAGGTATATTGAATGAATGGAATCAAAATCACGTAAAGTCATACAGATGACACATCCCACTTATTTTTTTGTATTTCTGTGGCAAATGCATGAGAAATAAATTCCTTATGAAAATGAATCCACTGGTGACTGGCTTGCATTCTATAACATTGTTTCGGAGTCATATTCCATCCAATTAGTCAATGGAATATAAACCAATTCAACTTGCTGCATTCCTTGTATTTCGAACAATAACTTCGCACGAGTATATCGTTGAAATACTTTGTTGAACTCTACGTTCACCACAAAATGATTTCGACATCAACTAAAAGTTTTCCCACACAATACGCAACGCAGATGTGTCAAAATTTACCCTGACTTTCGAAATCTCATAAACATTCCGCCCAAAAATATTTCCCATTGCCTGACAGCACTTTTCGCAAAACTTATTCACTCGGATAATTGCATTCAGCTGGCACATAAATTACCACCCAATCCGACCTCGCTAGGAGTACGCTCATACAAATTTCTGTTTGTTCGCCATTCAGCAGCGCGTCGTTTATCGTTAATTTCCACAGAATTTTCGGAAATAAGCGTTTATAATCGAACTCGTGATTTGTTTACTTTTCGTATTCGATCGAATTGCGAAGGCGTCTACCATGCAAATCAAATTGTTCCCTGCCAACAACGGTAATTTACACTTACCGCGCCAGAACTGCATCGCAATTAATTGAAATGAATTAAATTGGCGGCAAGCAACTGCCGGCCATTGACTCATGTTTACATGCGTACTTGTACAAATCGCGGACGGACTCGATGATTTTTTAAAATCTCAATTAAAGCGGGTTTGTTACCTTGTTACCTTGTTTACATTTAATTCAGCGGTATATACCCGCATGCTGCTGAATTGATTTTTGGATACGGGATTGCCTTCGAAGAACGCCAAACGGTGGACAAAGCTGTGGATGGATGAAGCACTTCCGGAATTGTTTGGTCTTATCCCGTATCTATGTGATGTAAAAACAAACTGTAAGTTGATGGATAATTTGCATGCGAAAACTGTTGAAATCTCGTGACAGTTAGAATCACAGTTGTTCGCTGTGGGATTGGATTACCAGCAGAGATAACAAAATGTGTTGTGTGAGTTACAGAGGTGCGATTGTGTTAACGTGTAGAAATGTGTTGGCGCGTAAAATGCGAGCAACCCCCTGGATACGGGCTATTTGGTAATCTGACTATGTATTTTCGGATTAACGCTCTGGATCTGCTGCATATCCGGGTTAACTACAGTCTACATGCCCGGAAATAGCTAAAGCACTTCTGAAATTTAGCAAGAGTCAGCCACTTTTGGAAAGATAGCACGTACAGGCGCTGAAGTGCAAACTTGTCATGCCAAGGGATGAGTATCGAACCAAAAGAATGAAAGGAACAGAAAAATGTCCCTATTAACCTCAATGGTAGCCCAATGATAGGAAGAGCCATACTATTTAAACAATAGAGCAATCAATGTTCTGATTTCAAGCCTGAACCGCTGGAATAGTGAATGGAATTTTGCTACTGAAGCACGAAGAATATGAAGTGAATTGCTTAGCTGATTTCTTTCAACAGGAACTCACATATTCCGTGGACCATAAAGTGAATAAAAGACTAATACTACCTCGAGCTCTATGTAGCCGAATATGGGCTCCCAAGAGAAATAGTTCAATTCTTAGTCGCAAAACAACAATGCAGTTCAACTTCGCAACAGCTTCATACTTTCGTAAAGGAGACGTGACGGCATGTGAATTCTACAATTCGGTGCTGGACTAGAGGAGAAAAGTCATTATCCCCGAGGTCGTGGCTGATTAAGGAAGAGCAGACGAACCCGACAAATGATATGATGATCGTCTTTGATCACGGGTCTCAAAGGAGCTACATAATCAGCTGCCAGGGTTTCTAAGGTGGAAACTTAACTCAGCAGTACTGATACATTCGTAAGCTGCAACTGACATCGATGTGACAGGTACCCTATGTCCAAGGGTCCTCCAGATTCGGAGTAATTCATCGGTTTATTTCCCCAGTCGTGCAAAGACATATTTACGAGTATGGTTACAAAACGACCTAGAGCTTCGAATATGAATGTTGTGACGACCTATGATCGTGTAACCGAATACGAGTAGCTCGCGAACACCTTAGATTACTATAAAGCTACGATTACGTGGCTATTTCGATGCGTATTTGTCATAAAAGGCAGACTTAAGCAGGAATTTAGTCTTCCAATTAACTATTGGATACCCCCATGGAGCGAAGTAGCCACTGAGCACAAACATCTTACTTTTTCTTTCTGTGCCATATTCCGAAAAACTTAACACATGCTTTGGCATCATAAGTGTAGTCATACCAACTTGAGTGTTAAGTTCTTTTTTTGTAAAAAAAGAAAAGATGTCTTGAATTTCAGGCATGTGAGCAAATGCGCAATAATGCCAAACGATGACACCAAGGACTGTTCTTTTGAGCTTCTCGGCAAATGGTCAATGTCCTAAGCATGATGCAAAAATCGTCGCAGGTATCTTAAAGCGAAAATTGTGAAAGAGGACATTTTTAGTAGGGCGGTTGGCAAATATATCATGACTTCACCTACGACAACGAAATGTGAAGTGTCATAAGTTTGTCGTAGCAAGCACGGTTACTGCATCTCGACCTAATGGTCTCCTGATCAATATTCAAGGAACAAAAGATTGATGATATTAGAGCGAAAGAAGGTGCACATCCAGTAGGTATTGGGGATATCCGTACAAATGAATGCCGATTTACCTAACGCTATTGCTTAGGATAATAACTATTTCGCCAAGTTTGAAGTCGCACGGAATATCATGTGAGAACAAAAGTGGTCCTTATACAGAACCTTGTGGAACACCAGCTTGTATAATAATTAAAGTTGTCTCCGTCTGAAGGAACTGATTGTACTCTATTTCTTAAATTAGAGTTTACTTTCTTCGTAGACGAATATTAGGAATCATACTCATTTGCAACATTTATAAGTAGCAGAAAATCAAAGCAGTTCAAAGCTTTTAAAAAGCCAATATGTACTACAAGACGAATTTCAAGTAGCCTTCATGGTAGCGGGATCAAAGCAATGTTTATAAAGAAATCAGGGTTGCTATTTAGACAGCTGGTTTTTTATTAGCTAAGTCTATTTGCGTTCAAAAAATTCAGGTGTGACATCGAACTAAGCAGCAAAGACGTCCTAACTACACATTGAATTGTTAAATGGTATGGTGGTGACCCTATAGGATTATAATCTAGGTGGTACTCGCAATAGCGATAATCTCCGCCTGGTTTTTCCAACCACCTCTAGGGCACACATTTTGGAGGCTCAGACCAAAATCCGCCCAGCGGAGACCCAGGAAATTTGACTCAAATTAACGAGAATGCACATCAATGCTTATACGCAAGAGGCAACAAGGAAAACCCTATCTGTGTTTTAATAATCAAGCGATCGGAGATAACTGGAAAGACCGTCCCTAGAATCAAAGGAGAAGGAAGGCTGTTGTCTTCAGGGCAGAGACTCCATCGAAATGGGTCGGAAAACTGCTGAAGTTGAACCTCATATAATTGTATGGCTACTTTTTATCAGTTAAAGGACTTTTAACTTCCTGTGATACCTTCCGATCAAAAAGTACCCAGAATTCTTCAATAACACGAAAACGGCTCAATTATTCATCGATGTTCATTTTATTCCCTTCAAAGTAATCTCTATTGCAAGTAGTACACATATTACACATACGCTTCGTCCAATCTTTAAAACACTTTTCGTAGGCCGAATTCTCCTTCTGCGAATTCTCCTTTATCGTCTCAATCGTCTCATAACGCTTCCTGCGAAGTGGTAACTTCAGTCATGGGAATATAAAAAAGTCACAAGGAGCCATGATATTTTGTTAAAAACACACAAAATTCCAGGCAAATTCTTTGCTAAAGTAAATCTGACATTGCGAAATTCGCAGAACACACCAAACGCTGACTTGTTTACAAAGCTATCACACGAAAACTCCCGACAAATGGCGCTCAAAGAGATATTTGAGCGCCAGATGACAGATGTACCAATCTTAAAAAAAAAAAGTTTTGACAATATCTCAAGCGCGGTTTGTTTGAAGGGGAGATTCCGGATACTTTTTGATTAGAATTTATATGTGTTCCGTTCTTCCTTACAACGTGTGTCTCAAAATTTACGGAGGAAGTAATTTTGATACAAAAAAAAAAAAAAATAGGTGGCCAGTTCTGATCATTAAAATTGAATTGTTTCTTGGGCTGCATGGCAAGTGGCACCGTTTTGTTGAAACCACATGTCGTCCACATCCATTCATTGCAATTTAGGCACAGATACTGAATTATCATTTCGCGACAGCAAACACTATTAACTGGTATTGCCTGACCAGTCGCATTTACAGGGAAGAATGGCCCGATGATGCCTCCACCCCAAAATCCGCACCGAACAGTGACACGTTGTGCTTTTATTTGTTTCCCAATAATCACTCGTGATGGTGACGGTTAATAAAGCCACCAATATGAAAATAAGCCTCATTCTGGATGATTTGATTTGCGAACTGTAGCTGCCAAATCTTCGTTATTTTTTAAAATATTTCCCAACAATGAAAACGCGTTGTTGTTTCATGTAGTCCTCCATTTTTAATAGCCCTGAACTGTCAGATGCCGAAACGCAGCGGCAACCCCATTTTCGCGTCTAGTCAGCTAGTGCGACGATATCTTTAAGGAACTTCTTAGCATCTAAATGTAGTTTGCGTGAATGAGACATCTTGAGACATTTAAATTTTGCTGTTATTGCATTAGTTGAGCTAGCAACTACTTACTAGGTAGTCGAGCACGTGACAAGTTTTTTTATCATTACTATGGCTCCCTATGATGATCGGTGTTTTAATCAATTTCGATTACCGTTTCACAAAAAACATATAAACTTAAGAAAATTATCAAAGGCATTAGCAGTAAAGTGGTAATTTGCGAGTAATTTATACAATATGTGTGTAAACAATGCAGTTCTAAGCACTTTACTTTTCATTTTATATATAAATGACATAGCAGATGTAATATGTAGGTGGTGGCAGCGAGCTTGAAGGAACCCGGATACGAAGCTCTTAAATTTGCGGATGATATTGTGATTCTAGCTGAAAACGCAGAAGGAACGTGTAATTAATCGACTCGAAAACTACTGCAAACAATGGAATTTGTCCGTTAATCTTCGAAAATCAAAAATAATTCTTTTTAGAAGTGGCGTTGGAAGGCACTCTTGTAACGAAAAGTGGACATACCAAGGGAAAATGTTGTTATTGTAAGGGAGTGTAAAAACCTAGGTGTCCTAATCACGGCGAACCTCAGCATGAAAAAACATTTTGAAGGCAACTGTTCCGGGCAACTGCAACTTCCATAATGCTCTACGGAGCTCAAGTTTGGGGATACCACTCTTTCGACGAAGTTGAGAAATTTCATAGATATTTTCTCAAGCGGATCTTCCGATTAGAAACGGGTATCCCTCCACTTTTCCTGAACACTCTTAAGTTGCATTTTGACTACGTCATGAAAGTTATGGAAATGGAAGAGACAAGGCTGCCGAAACTAGTTCTCATGCATATACTTTCGACAAGGGGGAATTTGGTTCAAATGTGCGACTCTCTAGCGGCTGACTACTATCCAACCTTCCATCCTAAAAGCATTATTTAACTCCTTATTGGTGGAAGCTGGTCAAAACATGTATAAATGGTGTGTAACCCAAGCTCTATCATCGCAACACAGAATGTGCTTTAGTAAACTTAATTACAACCTCCAAAGCAATGCTTACTTTATTATTCATTGGATATGATTAAGACTATTTTCAAGATTAGAGGAGAATTAATCAACCTGTACTACATGCCTCATCGTCCCGATCTTCCAATCTTGTGTGACCTGTACAGCCTTAAGGAGAGGGAAAATATATACCATTTTATCGGAAGATGCCCCATCTTAAGGGATTTCCGCGTGAGATACTTTGGTTCAATTTCGTTGGATTTAGAGGACTTTCTCAAGATTTTGAATGGTAATTGAGGCTGGGAAGTTCTATATAAAACTATGCAGTTAATGCACTTCGATATAGAAAACAAGTCATAGAAGGAGATTTTTGATGAAAAGTCTATTTTATTACATATTTGTAAATATTTGAAAGTCAATCTGGAAGACGGCCTTAAGCCATGTTCTTAAAGACTTAGGTTAAACAATTGTAAAGTATTAAATGAAGTAAATAAAAGAAGTCATTTAACTAACTAACTAACTAACAATGCAGACATCTTTTCAGTAGTTAATTGCCAGCAAAAATTAGTCAAGATCGTAGTAGCCAATCATCAAACGAATTTTTACAACAATTACAAAGCATACTCGTAAGTCTTATTCCTGAAGATAGTAAGTTTACGATTACTTCGACACAGACAGACGATACGAATGACAATAAAATTATTCTGCAGTTAAAGGAAAAGTTTAATAACCCTTTGACATCTAATCTAAGTGAAGAAAGGCTTCCTGAGGAATTTCATACATCTGGACGGCAAGCAAAAAAGGCAAAGGAACTGGTCAAGAGGAACGGTATTTTAACATCACCTAATCCACGTGGAGGTCGGAAATTGTCATCTGAAACCGAAAATCTAGTAAAGAGATTTTACCTAAGAGAAGATAATACCCGGAAAATGCCTGGAAAAAAAGACCTTGTGTCTGTCAAATTAGATGACGGAAAAAGAGTGCATTCACAGAATTCCTTTTTTGCTGCAGGCTCCGGCACATATATTGTGTTTTTTAACATAACTTATATTTACATTAATTGTTATTCAAAACTTAGTTTAAAAAATAAAAGAAAAAATATAAATATAAAAACAAATAGTAATTAAAGGAAAAAGTAATCAAAAATATAAAAAACAATTAAACAGTAATTAAAGGCAAGAGTAAGAATGTAATTCAGAAATTAATCATTAATAGCAAAATTCCCCTTCGGGTAGGGGTTAGAATATACCCGAGGTATGCATGCCTGTCGTAAGAGGCGACTAAAATGCATCCTCCGTATACCGAGCGCGAAGTGTATACTAATTATGCAATGAGTAAAACAAATGGAATTATTACCCCAGGTGGCAGACCAGCTATGCTGGAAAATCCACCCTCTTATCAACCCGTTTGGAAAAAGTTCACGGGTTTCGAGATCTCCACCACCTAGATCTCCAAAACAAGAAAATAACAAAAGAAGTCCAACGACACCAAAAACGTCGTCTTGCGAAAAATGGACTTCAGCGAAAATAAATAGCCTGAAAGACGAAAATACCGAACTTCGTACTAGGCTAACCAAAATGGAAGCGATATGCGAAGATCTTAAAAAAGAACTGGAAAAACTGAAAACCAAGGAAAAGTCAAACAGCGACATTATGTCTATTGAATCTGTTAAAAATATCTACGAAACAGATGAAGAAGAGCT
Organism: Volucella bombylans; assembly: GCA_949129095.1. NCBI lineage: Eukaryota > Metazoa > Arthropoda > Insecta > Diptera > Syrphidae > Volucella > Volucella bombylans. The sequence continues at coordinate 137,790,442 of OX422141.1, read as the reverse complement.
AGGTCGAGAAACCGACTGGATCTTGCAAAAACGTCCCGGAAAAAAGCGTAAAGCTGCGTCTTCTCCCAAAATCGTCTCTCAACGTGAAGCAAAGGGAGATGAATCGAAGAAAAATGGCAACAATAACATGAGTCCTGAAAAAATCAAAGCGGAAAAACAACGAACACCCCCGCCAATCAATGTCACTGGAGTTTCAGATTACAAGAAACTCCAAAACATATTGATAAACCTGCCGAGATCGGACTATATAGTAACATCGCGCAATAATAATGTATGGAAAGTCAACGTCAAGGACGCTGACAACTATCGCATTCTTTCTCGCAAGTTAAGCGTCGAAAAAATCCAATGGTTCACATACGAGAACAAGTACGAAAGACCTATTCGTGTCGTCGCCAGATGACTGCATCCGTCTTGCCCAAAAGAAGATATCGTAAGTGATTTAAAAAACAAGGGTTTTAAAATCATTGATGTCGTCAACATCGAAAAGCGAGAGAAACAAAAAATTTAAGGAAAGGATATGACAGTTAAACGTAGCCTTCCCCTCTTTATGCTAACCTTTGAGAACACTGAAAATACCCAAAAAATATACGATATTAAGTCAATCCTCAACATTATTGTTAAAATTGAGCCTCGACGCAAAAACTCGAAACTGATCCCGCAGTGTAAGCGATGCCAGGAATTTAATCATACGCAAGCTTACTGCCAACAAGAGCCTCGGTGCGTAAAATGCGCAGGTAAACACCTTATTTTAGATAAGCTAAAGAAGTTTGAAAATAGGTTCAATAAAAAACGTCCTTCGCCTAAAAAATGAAAAGGGAACAATTAAACGTACTCACCTGGAATGCAAACGGAATCTTAGAAAAACTTTATGAACTTGAGTTATTCCTAAGGAAAAACGACATTGACGTTTGTTTGATTTCCGAAACCCACTTGAAAAATGGGTCATCTGCAAAAATTAGAGGTTTTAAAGATTACTACGCGTATCACCCTTCGGGAAACGCGAGAGGCGGATCCTCTGTATACATTAAAGAGTCTCTTGAGCACAACGAAGATATAAAAGTAGAGCTCGAGTCTGTACAACTAATTGCGGTGCGCGTAAAATTGGTACGGAACTCCTTTACTATTTCAGCCATCTACTGTCCTCCACGATTTACGCCTTCAAAACATATATTTAAAAATATATTCAATTCTCTTGGATCGGATTTTATGATTGGCGGTGATTTCAATGCCAAACACACTTTTTGGGGATCAAGATGTGTCTCCCAAAAGGGTAAAATACTCTATAAAGCATGTATGGAACACAATTGTGACTTCTATTCAACGGGCAAGCCGACTTATTGGCCAACAGATACAACGAAAATACCCGATCTTGTCGATTTCTTCGTTGTTAAAGGAATTCGTAACTCGGATATAAATGTTGATGAAAGCTTCGATCTTTCCTCCGATCATTCCCCAGTCATACTGACAATGAACGACACGTTTATTAAAAAACAAGGACCATTAAGACTAACTGGACGAAATACTAATTGGGAAGGATTCAGAAATGAGATTAATAATAACCTAGAACTAGACGTTTCACTTAAAGCAGCACTTGAACTCGAAATCGAAGTGGATTCTTTCGTTGAAATAGTCCAATGTGCTGCGTGGAACAATACACCTTGTCAACGAAAAAGCACGGCTAAACGTAACTTAAACTACCCGCCTGAGGTAAAAGATATGATAAGAGAAAAAAGAAAAGCTCGCAAAAGATGGCAAACAACTCGAGCGCCGCAGGATAAAACACGCTTAAACAGGATCTGTAATCTGCTCAAGGAGACTCTTAAAAGTTACAGAAATTCCGAAGTAAATACATATGTTCAAAACCTGACGGCAGGAAAAGAAACAAATTACTCGCTTTGGAAAGCTTTAAAATGCTTAAAAAGGCCCAAAATCCCCGCGCCACCAATCAAGGTCGTCAACAACGAATGGGCTAAGGGGGATAAAGAAAAAGCGGAGGTTTTTGCCGACTATCTTGAAGAAATTTTCAAGCCCTCCGACGGCCCAACACTGGTACCCGGCACCAGTTCTTTAGAAATAGCATATAGTAATTTTGTAATGACAAATGCAACTCTTGCTGAAATTAAAACTGTAATAAGGAAATTAAAACCAAAGAAGGCTCCGGGGTATGACCTTATTACCGGAGAAGTTCTGAAAATGCTACCTCAAAAAGCACTTATAAAGCTCTTACACATTATTAACGCTGCTCTGAGGCTTGAATACGTGCCAAGTCAGTGGAAAGTTGCTGAAGTCATTATGGTATTAAAACCAGGAAAACCTCCAAACGATAAAAAATCATACAGACCCATTTCTCTTCTACCGATCCTGTCGAAAATCTTTGAGAGGATTTTGCTAAAACGTCTTCTCCCAATTATCGAAAACCAAAATCTTATTCCCAACCATCAATTTGGACTTCGGACTAAGCATTCAACAACTGATCAGGTGCATAGAATTACTGATGTAATTGAAAAATCCCTGGAAGAAAAAAAGATTTTGTTCGAGCGTATTTCTTGACGTCTCACAAGCTTTTGACAAAGTATGGCATGAAGGTTTGAAGTGCAAACTGCGATGAATTTTGCCATTAAAGCTTTATAATATATTGACAAGCTATTTTGAAAATAGAATTTTTCGCGTTCGATACGGAAATGATGTTTCGAAATTTAAAGATATCCTAGCCGGAGTACCGCAGGGAAGCGTACTGGGCCCACTTTTGTACCTTTTATATACAAGAGATATACCACACGTCGAGGATACTGTTCTCGCTACTTTTGCTGACGACACCGCTATCTTAGCGGTTGGAGAATCAATAGAAGACTCAACGGCGAAACTTCAGACTGCTTTAAATAAAGTCTACGAGTGGACAAAGATCTGGCGAATTACCCTTAATGAGACAAAATCTATACATGTTGACTTCACCTACAGAAAGATAAATCACTTGCCCATTTCTATAAACTCGGTGTGTATCCCCTTTGCAAACGAAACTAAGTATTTGGGAATGACACTTGACGCGAAGCTTAAATGGAAAACGCATGTTAAAAAGAAACGAAAAGAACTAGAGGCCAAATACAAAGAAATGTACTGGCTACTTGGTAAATATTCCAAGCTAAGCTTAGAAAACAAGCTGCTTCTTTATAAGCAAGTGCTAAAGCCGGTGTGGACCTATGGTATACAACTCTGGGGTTATACTAAGAAATCAAATATAAATATAATACAAACTTTTGAAAATAAAGTGCTACGACAATTTGTGCGTGCCCCATGGTTTATAAGAAATAATGACCTGCATCGAGACCTCGGAGTTCCTTTCGTGGAAGATGAAGTCAGGAACTGCGCACGAAAACATAAAGTCCGGTTAAGCGGCCATATCAACAATACAGTCCTAGAAATCTTGGACGAACGAAACATACTACGCCGTCTTCTACGAACTAAACCGTTGGACCTTGCGCGATAAATTGAAACCGCATTAAGAAAGCGGAATACTCGTATGTAGGGTCTTCCATTGGAAAGTGTCCTACCAATCGTGATTAACTTATGAAATAAAAACTGCTTGATAAGTTCTACTTAGTTGCGGTATTAAAATTAACAACAAAGGGAGGTGTTTTTAGTGAGTAAGAATCTCACACTACTATGAGCACGCGCTTCTGATCCTCATAGTGTCTGATGGAAGATTTCCACCTGCCCTCGCCGGAAAAAAAAAAAAAAAAAATTAATAGCAAAATTCATGACGAAAAAAACGAAAGAAAAACAAATTTTTGTGTTCGAAACCGAGAAGCCAACATTTTATCTTTTTCGAAAAAGAGGATAGGGTTGTTATGATTTGTATGTCAGTAGGGGGTTTGTTAAATAACTTGCATGATATAATGGCGTAAGAATTTCTAAAGCTAGTACGCAAGGCGGGGATTGGAACAAATGATTGGGAACTGCCTTGTAAGATATACGTGTCATAGATTGGACTTTGCAGGTATCCATAGTATCATAAGAGAATTTGAAGGACCTTGTAATAGAAATAATAATAATTCCATGGAATGAGCTAGTCGAGAAGAGTTACAGACTTTCCTTATTGCACATTTTTGCAGCACAATTAGTTGCCGAAGTTTACTAAGGTATGTGCCCGTAGTATATTGCTTTTTAGACTATTATTGGAACAAAACATTCCTAGGCGATAAAAACAACAAATGGTGGAAAGAAGATAACGCTTCACACTTAAAATATGCTCAGATCAACTCAAATTATGGTCAATTATTACACCCAGATATTTCAAATAATGAACATTTTTAATTTTAAAGCAATTGGCGCTACAAGCGACGCTCGTATCATAAGAGTCCCTAGAATTAAGAGTAGCACACGCATTACTGATTAGGTTATACCTTCCGCACTTTGATGTATGGAATGTAACATTAACATCCAGGGTCATTTCCGTGCTTAGGCTATAAAACATAAGTTTAGTTTTGTTATTAACCAATAGTTTGTGTCAAGCGATGATGGCCGGGTGGATTCCATTAGTGACGGTAATAATGTTATATTGCGACATATGATTAGGGTTTTTTGTTGTCATATGCAAGGACTTAAAGTTTACTTTTAGTTTTAGTTTTAAATGCATTTTATTTTCTTAACACTAACTCTTACATTCTAACAAAAAATGCTTAAATGCTAGCTTACAATTACTTAACAATCTTATACTAACTTACTGGCCCCACACAGGCACTCTAAGCTAATCTAAATTCTTATATCTATGTCTTTCGACTGCAGTTACATTTTATTTATAAATACTTATTTCCTATACTTAAAGCTAAGAAAAAATTTGTTTACAAAAACTTAGCATATGGACATTTATTTTTTATAAAAACTTAGTATCTAACTTAAAATAAATCTTAGCCTACCTAACCTAAATGCACAATACACACATAAACACATATAGACATTATACACAATCATATACATACATCAGTATATACCTTTGTATACACTGATACATGTATATGTTTCTTAAATGCTAGCCTAAACCTATGTAAGCTGGCCATCGCTATTTACTGAGCAAATAGATTGGTCAGCTCTGCCTCGTTAGTGAGGCTGGTCCGTAATTGACGGAAACGACGACAAAACATCTTCTCCGTCATTCAACCACCAGAAATGCTGGTGCTGCCGAACGACATCCCCCTTATCGCGATTCCCCACCGCCCTACTGAACCTGAGGCGATCCACACTGCCGTGTGCGACATCTCTGCTGTAGTTGAGTCGCCTGTCCCCAGCTGTCCGAGCGACATGGAAGATTAACGACACCGCTGATCTATCCTGGATCAACCCTTTCTGATCTAGGTAGAGGAATGCTTCTGGTGGAACGAAACCGTCAGAGCGCACACTCTCGTGGTAAAGGTAATTGGGGTAGTAAGCCCCAGATATCAGGTTATTCGTCGAGGTCATTGCTCTTGCAATGTGCCTTCGAGTCAGCTTAATTACGAAGTTGTCTACTCGTATTAGGTTCGCCCTGTTGTAAAGGACCTCATTAGGATAAAATTTCTTGTACTCCGACTCTGGTGTTCTGTACAAGCGAAGACAAGCCCTAAGGCAAGCCCTCTCAAACACCCGAATCTTTTCCATTAAGCTTGCTCGTACATTGAACCACACGGGACAACCAAATACCAGCATGGGCCTAATAAGGGCCATGTAGCAGATTACCTTTACCCTCACATCGAGTTGGCTGCTATAAAACAGTCTCTTTGTAAGGGCAAAAGCGCCTTTAGCTCTGGCCAGAGCAGCATCTACATTTTTGCCAAAATACAGAAACTGATCTAGCCAGATTCCAAGGTATCTGACTACATTTCGACAGGCAAGAGACTGTCCGTGCTGTCCAATGATTGAGAACTTTCGCCAATTTTTTCTGGTATCCCTAGAGGCTCCAGACAACGGCATCCTAAAGAGAATGGTTTCCGACTTCTGAAAGTTGATTTTCAACTTCCAGTCATCGCAAAATCGTCTTATCTTATCGAAGTCATGCTGTAAGAGAGTATTAATAACCTCGATTTTTGGACCTGTTCTGTACGCTACAAAATCGTCTGCGTACGCAATAGTATGGGGAAGTGAACCTATCAAGTCGCTTGCATAAATGTTAAATAGGATCGGCGAATTCACCGCGCCTTGCTGAAGACCATTTTTAATTTGAAATATTCCAACAGAAGTCACATCACCATTTTTTACGATGAACTTTCTGTTGGTTAGCATATTATAAAGAATGTACAAGAGTGGTTTACTGATCCCCAGCCTAGTCAGCTTATAGAAAAGACCCTCTAACCATACGGTGTCGAAGGCCTTCTCCAAGTCAACAAGGCAAGCACCAGTGCACTGTTTCTTGCCTTTGTTCCATTGGATATCAGAAACCAGTTTAGACGCGGCATGTGAGATATCATGTCCCGCCTTAAAACCGAATTGATTATCCGGAACTATATGTTTGTCTTCAACCCACCTAGACAGAGCTCTATTGATTACCTTTTCAAAAACCTTACTGATATTCGGATGGAGACTTATCGACCGGAGATTCGCCGGATTAGATATATCCTTCCCCTTTTTGGGGATAGGTTGAACCACCGCCGTTTTCCAATGCGCTGGATAATGTGCATTATTCATTGCATTATTAAACAGGGTGGTGTAAATGTCCACCGCTTCTAGAGGAAGATGTCGAAGCACGATGTTCGGAATACCATCGGTCCCCACTGATTTCTTAGCCCTGATTGTGTCGAAGATCTCACGGAGTTCCTCCTTCGAAATGAACGGGGGTAGGTCACCCTCTCTGCTCTAGACATTATTTGCCATATTTTCGTCGCTGAGCCGGGTGAAACCAGAGCCCTCGGATCGCCAGTTCCCTATTTCATTTCGAATGTAGAAGTCGTGCCCCAAGACGCGACTGTCCAGGTCATAATTAGGGCCAATGATATCAATGGCCTTGTATACTTCCTGGAAAGTCGCCCCTATGGTCTCAACCTTCTCCTGCGGATCCTCGATCACAAAGAAGGCGTCATTATCAGCGGCCTGATTTGGATCAATGCCTGCTATTGTCAGTAACCGTTCGTTGTCTGTTGTCCGGGCTATTTTAAGACACTGAAGGTCGTTTTGATTTTTTCTCCGAAATAGTTTATTTATTTGCGGAAACATATTCGGGTTGCTGGTGTTTACAGCCCGAACCTTGTTGTTCCAATACAAACTTACAGAAATTTTGTAATTTTCTTTTATTAGCATTTGGATATTTTTAATCGACGACTTCAGTGTCCTAATCTCCGGGTCTTGTCGGTCAGTTAACTGTCTGTACAAGTTTTTGAGTCTTGACAGAAGTCTACTTTTCTGTCGGTGCAGTGCGTCAATAGTAGGATTGCGGAACATGTCTTCGTTAGTCGTACGTCGATACCGCGGTATTGTAGCGTCCATAGTTTGTTTAATTGTCTCGTCCATTTTTATTAGGTAATTGTCGATCTCCTCGTTTGAGGACTTAAAGTTTGCCATCTAAATGCACAAAGTTTGCAACCCAAAATAGATGAATTTAGAGAAATTTTTGTAAATTCCCAAGTCGATGCGATCTGTGTGTCGGAAACTTGGTTTTTCCCAGATGTGAAGGATGTAGTATATGCTTTGAGTGGTTACAAACTTTTTCGTTCTGATAGGAGTAATCGTATTGGCGGCGGTGTAGCGATTTATGTACGAGAAGGACTAACTTCTGAACTAAAATGTCAGTCATCTTTTGAGAGCGCCATTCACTATCTTTGCATAGATATAATTTGTGGTGAAAATGCTGTATAGGAAAGAGGAATGTTAATTTAACACCTGTTTATGATTTCATGGAGGAAAGTTCAACCAGTGCCATTAATGTAATTGTCTGTGGTGACTTTAACAGTAACATTTTAGAGGAAACCTAATTAAAAACATGTATGCCTTGGGTCTACATCCAGTAAATACCCAGCTCCCTAATCATTTCACAAGTACTTGCAGTACCTTGTTAGATCTGTTTTTTGTCAATAGTATAGACAAAGTTGTTCTGTATGATCAAATTTCAGCACCTGCATTTTCTAAACATGACCTCATTTTTCTCCCCTTTGATTTTGACATAAATGGTTCGACAAGGTCATACAGCTATTCATTTCGAAATTTTAAAAATATAGACAGGTCTGCCTTAGAACACCACATATATTGCATTCCATGGCACCTCGTGTATAGTATGCCCTCACCCGAAGACCAAGTTGAGTTCATTCATAACAATGTAAATCATATTTTTGATACACACGTCCCAGTAACTACTGGAACGGTAAGAGAAAAGACAAGGGCTTGGTTTACTAATGAGATCAGGGTATTAATGATGCAACGTGATCAGGCTTACCGTCATTGGAAACGCTTTAGGATAAACGAACTCCACCAAATCTACAAACAACTAAGAAACAGCGTGGTTTGCGAAATAAGATTTGCTAAAACACGGTTTTATTCAAATCGCCTAGCTACTAATTCTGATGGTCGAAAACTGTGGAGTAACCTCCGTGAATTAGGGACTGGTAAACAAAAACTTAAGTGTGCAAGTAATATCGATGGAAATGAACTTAATCGTAGATTTCTATCTATACCACATCCTGTAACCTCAACAGAGGTTGAAGATCGTGCAAACAGTTCTCGTGTTATCCCAAGCGGTACATCATTCTCTTTCCAAAGAATAGAAAGCACGGATATTGTGGAAAGTTTTTTGTCTATTAAGTCAAATGCTGTTGGGGTGGATGGAGTACATCCAGTTTTTATTAAGGCCATACTACCATTACTCCTTCCATATATTACGCACGTGATCAACACCATTTTTACAACCGGCATTTTTCCCCACCAGTGGAAAATGGCCAAAGTAGTACCAATCCCTAAAAACTCGGCATGTGAGGATTTTAGACCTATATCAATTTTACCCTTCCTCTCTAAGGTTTGTGAAAGAGTTATGCATAATCAAATAAATACCTATATTAAACGCTATAATCTACTGGTTTCTGTTCAGTCCGGATTTCGTGCCAAGCATAGCTGTACAACTGCATTAATGAGCGTGGTAGAGGATATAAGAGAAAATCTGGATAAGGACCATCTCACCTTCTTGTTCCTTCTAGATTTCTCGAAAGCTTTTGATATGGTTGACCACTCCATACTTATTTATAAATTACATTATTTTTTTAATATGTCTTCTTCTGCTAGAAATTTACTCCCGTCATACCTTAGAGAAAGAAAGCAGGTCGTGTCTCTGGAAGGCGTTCTATCAGAATTTCTTCCTTTGCAACGAGGCGTTCCCCAAGGGTCGATTTTGGGACCTCTCCTGTTCTCAATGTATGTTAATGACATAGGATCCGTTATTATGAATTCGTCAAAGCACCTTTATGCGGACGATATTCAAATTTATAGAAGTTGTGCCCTTGGATTAATAGAAAACTGCGCTAATTATATAAATGAAGATCTTCAACGAATTTCGAAATGGGCATTGGAAAATAGCCTGGCACTGAACGCAAATAAATGTAAGTGTTTAGTTATTTCAAAAAAACGTTTGGACTTATCTTATTTCCCATCCATAATGCTGAACAATTTACCAATAGATTTCGTCGAATCGTCCAAAAACCTAGGCATGATATTCAACAGCGTACTGACATGGAATAACCATATTAATGCTATAGTGGGTAAAGCGTATGGTGTTCTCCGAACATTGTGGATAGCCCAAAAGTTTACATCACTGAGAACAAGGCTTATGCTTGCCAAAGCTTTGGTTATTCCTGTATTAATTTATGGGTGTGAAATCTTCTGTAATTGTGATGCTGAAAGTAATAGAAAGCTTCAGTTAGCTTTTAACAGCACTATACGTTATATTTACGGTCTCAAAAGGTATGATCACATATCACATTTGGCAAAAAACGTGTTGGATATGTCTTTTCAGAACTATGTTAAATTTCGTACCCTCAATTCTCTTTTTAATATAATAAAAACGAGACAACCTTCATATCTCTGCAATAAAATCCAGTTTTCGGCATCTAATAGATCTGTTTGTTTAATTCTACCACAATTCTCTTGCCTAACATCTGAGAGACAATTTTTCATTGCTGCCATTCGCCTTTGGAATTCACTTCCGCGCAACCTAAGGGAGCTGAATGACACATGCAGATTTAGGAGCAAGTTACATCTCTTTTTCTCGAATCAAAGCACTTAACTTCCCAATTCCTTCCTTTTTTTTTGTCTCAAGCGATCTCAACTCAATTTTATTTTCTTTTATTTACCTGAATTTTTAATTTTGAATTTTAAATACACATTTGTTTTTTCTTTATTTTTGTAAATTGTTAATTTTATTTAAGTTGTTATCTCTCACAATATTATAAGTGAATTCTTACTGTGATAGATGTTTATAATGATAAATAAATAAATAAATAAATAAAATAAATAAGGCGAACCAAATTCTTAATAAGTGGACGTCATGATTGGTATCAGCTCTATATGCTATAGCTAAGTTGTCTGCAAAGGCAGTAGCTTTTCGAGCAAAGTGTTGTTCAAAAACAGAATAGATCCTTGGGGGACGCCGAGTTTAATAGTTTTAGGATTACTAATACTGGTTTCTATTTTGACCAATTGTCTTCTGTCCTTCAGATAAGAAGCGAAACAATCATAGATACAACCACGGAAACCCACATTGTATAGTTTGTGCAAAAGAATGTTGTGATCAACCATATCGAAGGCCTTGGTTATATCTACAAAAAGTCCACTGCAAAATGTTTTATCATCTAAAACTTGGTGTATAAAGGAGCAAAATTCTGAAAGAGCATCCTCAGTAGAAAGGCCTGATCTGAATCCAAACTGGATCGAACTAAAAAAGTTTTTATATACGAGACACCACCTTGATCAAAAAGTTCTGAATTTATTCAGAAAATTAAGAATACAAGTTTATTCATTTAAATCTATATTGTCCCCTTCAAAGACAGTTCAGTTCAGTTTTTTCAGTTTAAATGCATTTTTATTTATATACTTAAATTACTCTTACATGCTAGACAAAAAAATGCTTAAAAATTAGCTTAAATAACTTACAAATAATCTTATTCTAACTTACTGGCCCTATGCGGGCACTCTAAGTTATAGCTAACACTTAAACTATGTCTTTCGACGAATCTTACAGTCTAATTTTATTTTTACATTTATTAAAACTAAGAAAATGAATTTTAATTAAAAAAACTTAGTTTCTGGACTTTTTTATCTATAAAAATTAAAATTAAACCTATAAACTACTTAAAAACTAAATCTTAACCTACTTAGCCTACTTACATCTAATCCATACGTGTATATATATATATATATGTATACATACTACATATATACATAATATATACATATATGTATATATATATATCTGTTTTTTTCATTTTTTTTTTGCTTTTTTATATTTTTTTCTTAAAATCTAACTTAAACCTACCTAAAACTATGTAAGCCGACCATGGCTAAAAAAATTAGGCTGCCCACCTTGCTTCACATGAAGCTAGCTATCACTGGAGGAATTCGACGACGAAGCATCCTCCCCTTCTACAAGCCACCAAAAGTGTTGGTGCTGCCAAGCGACATCCCTCATGTCGCGACTCCCTACCGACCTACTGAACCGGAGACGCTCCGCACTGCCATGTGCTACGTCTCTGTCGTAGTTGAGTCGACTGTCCGCAGCTGTTCGAGCGACATGGAAGATTAGCGGCACCGCCAATCTGTCCTGGATCAGACCTTTGTTATCTAAATAGAGGAACGCTTCTGGAGGAATAAAGCCGTCAAAGCGAACTCTCTCGTGATACATATAATTAGGGTAGTAAGCCCCAGAGATCAGGTTGTTCGATGAGGTCATTGCTCTTGCAACGTGCCTTCGAGTCAACTTAATGACGAAATTGTCCACTCTTATTAGGTTCGCCCTATTGTATAAGACGTCATTAGGATAGAATTTTATGTACTCAGACTCTGGTGTTCTGTATAAGCGAAGACAAGTCCTAAGACAAGCCCTCTAAAACACCCGAATCTTTTCCAATAAACTTGCTCTCACGTTGAACCACACGGGACATCCAAATACAAGCATGGGCCTGATAAGGGCCATGTAGCAGATTACCTTCACCCTCGCATCGAGTTGGCTGTTATAAAATAGTTTCTTTGTAAGGGCAAAAGCCCCTTTGGCTCTGGCCAGAGCAACATCTATATGTTTGTTAAAATACAGAAATTGATCTAGCCAGATCCCAAGATATCTGACTACATTTCGACAAGCAAGTGGTTGTCCATGTTGTCCTTCATTTTATCGAAGTCTCCTTGCAAAAGTATATTAATGACCTCAATCTTTGGACCTGTTCTATACGCGATTAAGTCGACTGCGTACGCTATGGCATGGTGAAGTGAACCTATCAGATCACTTGTGTAAATGTTGAACAGGATCGGCGAATTTACCGCACCTTGTTGCAGACCGTTTTTAATGTTAAATGTTCCAGCAGAAGTCACATCGCCATTCTTCACGATGAACTGTCTACTAGAGAACATATCGAAAAGAATATACAGCAGTGGTTTACTAATGCCCAACCTGTCCAGCTTGAAAAAGAGTCCTTCTAACCATACGGTATCGAAGGCTTTCTCCAAGTCAATCAGGCAAGCACCAGTGCACTGGTTCTTGCCTTTGTTCCATTGGATATCAGAAACCAGTTTCGACGCAGCATGAATGATATCATGCCCCGCCTTGAAACCGAATTGATTATCCGGAACTATATGTTTGTCCTCAACCCACTTAGTCAGGACTCTATTGATCACCTTCTCGAAAACCTTACTGATGTTTGGAAGAAGACTGATCGATCGGAGATTCGCCGGATTGGAAGTGTCTTTATCTCTTTTGGGGATGGGATGTACCACCGCAGTTTTCCAATGCGCTGGATAATATGCATTATTCATTGCCTTATTAAACAGGGTGGTATAAATGTTCACCGCTTCTAGAGGGAGATGTCGAAGCACAATGTTCGGTATTTCATCGGTTCCCACTGATTTCTTACTTCTAAGTGATTCGAAGATCGTTTGGAGCTCTTCCTTCGAAATGAACGGGGGTAGTACCCTATCGTTGGTGATGACATTATGACATTATTTGCCATATTCTCGTCACTGAACTGGGTGAAACCCGAGCTCTCGAATCGCCAATTCACAATTTCATTTCGAAGGTAGAAATTGTGCACAAGGATTCGATTCTCCAGATCATGGTTCGAGCCAATGATAACATTCGCCTTGTACACTTCCTGGAAAGTCGCTCCTATAGCCTCTACCTGCTCCTGCGGATCCTCGATCACAAAGAAGCTGTCATCATCAACAGCCTCATTTGGATCTATGCCCGCTGTTACCAGTATTTGTTCGTTGTTCGTCGTTCGGGCGATTTTAAGGCTCTGAAGGTCGTTTTGATTTTTCCTCCGAAATATTTTATTTATTTACGGGTTGCTGGTGGTTACAGCCCGAATTGTATTGTTCCAATACAAACTTACAGAATTTCTGTAATTTTCCTTTATTAATGTTTGGAGGTTTTTAATCGATGACTTCAGTGTTATATTCTCCGGGCTACGAGTATTTCTGTCAGTAAACTCTCTGTACAAGGTTTTAGTCTTGACAGTAGTCTACTTTTATGTCGGTGCAGTGCGTCAATAGTTGCGTTGCGGAATAAGGTTTCTTCGTCAGTGTGTTGGTACCGAGGTATCGTTTTGTCCATTGTTCGTTTGACTGTCTCTTCCATTAGTCTTAGATACCTGTCAATCTCCTCGTTTGACAGATTTCTGTTGGACGGTGGGTAGAACGAATTCGAGGAGAGTGCTCTAGTCAGTGTTCCGGTGAAGTCTGTCCAACGCACCCTACTATAACTGTTGGAATGCCTTTGAACAAACTCATCCAATACCGCAATTTCGTTGGGAAAAGTTATTTCGGTGCTGAGACCGCAATGATCACTGTCATACACGAAAGTGCGTAGACAGTTTGTAGTTTGTTGGTTAGTGCATGTCAGTTGTATTCGTGAGTCGAACAGCAGACGATCCAGATAGGACCCGTGTCTGGGAAACGACGGACTATCCGTCGCCTTAAGCCCGAGTCGATGCATCACACTGTTCTGACCCCACCGCTTGGCAATCGACTCAAATAACAAAATTGCAACCAATTACTTTTACTATGAAAACCGTAGCACTATCTTTTTCACTTTAGAAGAAGCCGAAACACGTCTATACTCTGCGGAGATCTGCGAACGACTGAATCCCCACCGACTGCAACACACTTATGCCAGCGCTTGATCCAATCCTCGAAACATTTTTTATATTCGGTTTTCGGTATGTTCATCAGTGCTTCCTGCGATTTTTCCAATACTTTCTCTCGGCTGCTGAAACGCGTTCCCCGTAGTAGTTTTTTTAACTCGATTGAACAGAAAAAAGTCACAGGGAACCAAATTAGGTGAATTCGGTGGCTGTTGGATGGTATTTGTTGCATTTTTCGTCAAAAAATTACGAACCACGGAAGTATTTTAATGATATCAGATGATTTAAAACACGACACTACCACTTTTTTCACCTTTCAAAATATCTTGCATTGGCATCTTCAGGAAAATAACATGATTACTAAAAAATATATCTTTTTTACTGACGGGACACCACAACATTTCAAAAATATGTCTAATTTCATAAACCATTTCTATTTCAATCACTATTTTGGCACGGTAGCAGAAATGCATTTTTATGCTACTTCTCATCGGAAAGGACCGTGTGATGGATTTGGTGGCAATATAAAACGCTTGGCGACACGGGCCAGCTGCAAACCCAAGCATTTGATGAACGATGCTGAAGCATCGTTACCTCACAGTACGATTTGTTATTCTGATAAAGGTGAAATCGAGAATGTAGAATACATGTCAAAAGCCGTTTTGGTACTGCGATCACCATACCTGACAGGAAAAAATTTCACGCACCCACTGAGGGTGTTATCATTAAACTAACAAGTGACGGTATAGCTCATAAAACTGTGAAAATTTTTAAATACACCGACATATTATAATTTCTTGTTTTATTATACGAGTAATTTACCATAAAACCTCTATTTACTCATTATTTAAACGAATGTTTATGTAAATCGCACTAACTGACTAGACACGAGAACGGGGTTGCCGCTGCGCTTCGGCATTCTAATACAGACTAGGTGGGGTGAAAAGTAACCTCCTTGGGAATGAAAATATTTTTTTTTTAAATGTCAATATAGTCCCCTTGATGCACTTATCCCAGCGATTTTCCAACTTCTTCTGCTGCAAAATACTCCTCCGTGGCGTCGATGATTATTGATGAGCCATCTTTTGAGGTTTGGGAGGGAGCCAAATCGGGCGAATACGGTGGATGCGACAGCAATTGGAGCCGTAAGTCATTGATTTTAGCCGGGGTTGTGATGCCAGCGCATTGTCTTGCAAAAACAAAATTTTTTTTCGCTTCATGTGAGGCCGTTTTGCAGCGATTTCGTCCTTCAATCGCTCCAATAATGCACAGTAATAGTTGCTGTTGATGGTTTTTCCTTTTTCGAGGTAGTCCACTAAGAGTATGCCATGACAATTCCAGAAAACCGACGCCATAACCTTTCCGACCCATCGACCCTCCCTCGGCCGTTTCGGAGCACTCGTGCCGTCACTCATTTTGTTCTCTGGTGTGTAATAGTGGATCCAAGTTTCATCAACTGTTACCAATCGACGCCAAAAGTCCGCCCGATTCCGCATCAGCAAGTCCAAACACTCTTTCGAAGTGCTCTCGCGTTCGTGTTCAGGAGTGATAATGCGCGACACCCAGCGGCAGGATATCTTTTTCATATGCAGAATATTGCCCACCTTCACTTTCCGGTCAGTTAACACCATTTCATGTATTTTTTTGACATTGTCCTCTGTAACCGCATCGGAGGGCCTGTCGCTGCGGACTTGATCGGAGTTCCAGCAAAAGAAAAAAGACGGAAGTTCAACGAAACAGAAGAAACAAGAAGTCTTAGAAATGGTGAACTTCGGCGTTTGATTTTGTTGGAGCAATTAAAATTCATTCGGATGCAGCAAGAGGAGATTGAAAGAAGGAAACATAGCGATACTCTTATCCTACATCCACCATTTTGTAAAAAAAACAACATTTTTTTTTTTTAATTTATAAGTGGAAATAAAGTAAATTTCATTTTATTTTGTGTATTATTTCAGCAATTTTCATTCTTTTTATTTGGCCTAGTCTTCGTATTTGAAGAGAGCTGTTAGAAAGAAGTTCACCAAGAAATCTATTATTTTCTGTTTCTTCAAATGGTTGAAAATCATCGTTGTCCTTTAAATATTTTGCAACGTTGTGCAAGATAAAGCATGCTACAATTAAATTTGGAACATTTTCCAAACTTAGACGTACGCAGTTTTGTAGTATTGGAAATCTCTTTTTCAACTGCCCGAAACATGTTTCAATAACAACTCTCTCTTTAGTGTGGAGCTTATTAAATGCTTTTTCTTGATTTGTCGTTGCATTATTAGAAGGTGTCATAAGCCACTGTGTAATTCCATAGCCCTCATCTCCGAGCAAAACAACGTCAGTTGAACTTCGCATAATGGATTCCACGGCGCTATTTCTTCAAATTCTGGAATCATGGACTGACCCTGGCCACCGACAATCAACACTGATAAAACATTCCATCCCATTGCACGTACCTTGAATATTTATGGAAGCATAACCTTTTCAGTTTATGTATTCTGGATGGGAATGGGGCTGCAAAATTTCCACATGAGTACAGTCTAAGGCTCCTATGCATGTAGGGAAGTGATATGTTATGTGCCTCTCCATTCTTGCCTCGCTCTTAACTGTTCTTCATAGTTCGATGGAAATTTTATCCAATTTGATGCCTTATCTTTAATGAGTCCTGCAACACCGTTAACTATTCGAGAGACAGTACTCTGGTGCACGCCTATATCCTCACCAACACCAGTTTGAAATCCAGGATCTCCAATGTACCGCAAAAAAAAAATCGGCATCTTTTCGAGATGGGTAGCAGCACCTCCCCTTGTTTCAGTTTGAAAACTTTACAAAATAATAATAATAATAAAAATAATTATAATTGTTAAAATTGTAGATTCGCAAAGTAAATTAAATTTTTTCAAATTTCAAATTTTGGTGGGGGCGAACACCCCCATTTATTCGGCTTAATACAAGCTATAACTTACAAATTAAACTTAAACTAAAACTTAAAACTAAGGTTGGTTGGAGTGGTGAAGGAGAACGGATTTGTGGTAGGGAGTGGTGCGGTGGAAATCAAAGACGGTAGGGTTTGAGTTGATTTGACGTAGCATACGGGAGATTGGTTCGTTCGCGCCATAGGAGGTGTGTGGTAGATAGAAGAGTTGAGGGGTACGTAGATTACGAGGGTTAGTGTTGAGGAAAATGGAGTTGTGAAGGGACGCGCATTCAACGTGACCTGAAAGGAGTCGATGAATGAAGAGAAAGTCTGCAGCATCTCTGCGATCTTCAAGGGTGTTTAAGTTGATAAGGTTGAGACGGTTTTGATAGGGGGGCAGATTAAAAGGATCGTCCCAGGGCATACCTCGGAGAGTAAATCGAAGAAAACGGCCCGGATGCCTTTAATTCTCGAGATATGAACACTATGATATGGGGACCATACTTGACTGGCGTACTCTAGGAGGGGGCGAACAAAGGTAATATAGAGGGACCTGGTCACGTATGGGTTGTTGAATTCTTTGGACCACCGTTTTACAAAACCTAGTGCAGAGTTGGCTTTGAGGATTATCTCATCCATATGTAAACGGAAGTTGAGCTCGCTATCACACAAAATGCCGAGGTCATGAAGAGATTGTACGGAGGAGATAGGTTGGTTATGGAGAAGATAGAGTCGGGGAGGAGATTGGTTCCGCTTATGTGAGAAGGTGATGGATTGGAATTTGGCGATGTTAAGTTCCAAAGAATTTTTGAGGCACCAGATCGAGAAACTATCAAGATCTTGTTGAAGGAGGAAAGAGTCATGGGGAGAGGAAATGGTTTTGAAAAATTTGGTATCGTCGGCGTAAAGGGAGACAGACGAGTGTTTGATGATCATATCGAGATCATTTATGGTTAATATAAAAAGAAGGGGACCGAGATGGCTGCCTTGTGGAACTCCAGAGGTGGCCAAAAATGGAGCGGAGTGGGCTGACCTAAAACGAACACTGTAAAAACGGTTTTTGAGGTAAGAGGATATCCATTTCAACAATATGGGTTCAAAGCCGAGGGCAGACAATTTAAAGATGATTAACCGATGAGAGATTTTATCGAAGGCTTTGCTAAAATCGGTTGCAACTACATCGACTTCATTGCCATTTTCTAGGGCAGAGAGGGCAAAGGATACGAATTCAACGAGATTTGTGGCGGTTGACCTACCCTTTAGGAAACCATGTTGTCTAGGAGAAATAAGTGATTTGCATTGGAAGCTTAGAGCTTCATACAAAATACTTTCGAAGAGTTTGGGTATATGAGAAAGTTTAGCGATGGGACTATAGTTGGTTATTTCATTCTTTGATCCTTTCTTGTGGATCGGGGTTATGAAGGAGGATTTCCAAGCCTGAGGAAATTCTCCTTGTGAAATTGATAGACGGAAGAGATTAGAAAGGGCAAGGGAAAGAGAGGAAGAACATTTTTTAAGAAATATGGCAGGGAGGCCATCTGGGCCGGGTGTGAATTCGTCATTGAGTTGGTGTAATTTATATTCGATATAAGACGGGTCCAAAATATGGGAAAGTAGTGGGCCATTGGAGAAGTTCAGTAGGTAACTAAAATAGGATGGATCTGGTACAAAGGAGTCGTTGGTGAAGGATTGTTTAAAAAATGTGGCAAATAGGTTGGCAATGGTGAGTGGATCGGTTGATGACCTGTTGTTGAAAGAGAGGGAAGGAGGGTAACCGTCGGACTTTCTTTTGTAGTTAACAAATTGGAAAAACGACTTAGGGTGGTTTATAAGGTTGACTTGCGCATTATTAAGGTAGTCCTGGTAAAGGGAATCGTAAAGTTCGCTGAAATGAAGATAGGCACCAAGATAGTTAGAATAGTCGGTAAAGGATCTGGTACGCAGGAAAACAGCCCATAACTTATTTCTCTTATTTCGTAAGGAACGAAGCTTGCGATTATACCAGGGAAGACTAGTAGATGATGTTTTAAGGCGGGAAAACGGAACGTAAAGGGAAAAAGAATTAAATATTTCTTTATAAAAAATGGATAAGGCATCATTTATACTTAGGTTATGAAAGTTAAAGAGCGATCTGCTGAGATATTCACTGATTTTGTGAAAGTTTGCTTTATGAAAGTCGTGGGATGAGTGAGTTGTGGGGGGAGTGGATTGGAATGAAGAGTTATGAAAAAATGAAAGTAGAAGGGGGGATGGTAGTTGTCGATTGTTGAGAGAGATAGGGGACAAAGTGAGACTGAGGAGTTAATTGGATCTGTTGTGAAAATAAGGTCTAATTGCCTGCCCATAAAATTGGATATACCACTGACTTGGCATAGACTTGAGTCTGTTAAGCGATCTAAGAAGAGACATGCCTTAGCTGAGTTGGCATTTGAAGCGATGAAAAACGATTGATCATCTGATGGAGTCCATTGTAGTTGAGGAAGATTAAAGTCGCCAAAAATAAGGACATCATCAATAGGGTCTGACAGGTCAATTAAATGATCGATCGCATCAATAACAAATTGGTAAGATTCGATAGGTTGAGCTGGTAGGATATAGCAACATATAACGTAAAGGGACTTGAGAGGCAGTGATATTTTTATTGCGACAAAGTCGGCTTTAGAGGATGAAGACATTGTAATGGGGGAAGAGTTAAGGCTGTTGTCCATCGCCAGTAGGACGCCTCGACAGGGGGAATCTTTATTTGTGCGGGTAGGATCGTCGTCGCGGAAAAAAAATAAAAAGTAGGAGGGAACAATTCCTGGTTCTTTATGTCGGGAATCAAATTGGTTTCGGTCAAGGCGTAGATATCAAAGGGAAGAGCATGCGATTGATGTAGGACAGCATTGGTTTTAGAGCGAAGACCTCTTACATTCTGGTAGTAAAATGTAAGAGGGATGTTGTGGGGTGGAGGTTTGAGGCAGGATGGTTTAAGCGCTGGCAAGGGAGGCACGTTATGGACGAAAAAATTTGTCGTGGTCGGCTCGGCTTCGCTGTAGGTGTGATACTCGTTTAGAGTGAACATAGTTGCCGAATGCAGCGAGGTCGTCTGCTACTTTCTGAGGGGACATGTTAAAAATCTCGTGGTACCTGACATAAAGGTTCCTGAGACTGATAGGGTCGGTAGAGAGGCCTTCCTGCTGGATAGAAACCATGACGCTGGTTTTGGTTTTCCCTTCGTAGCAGACCGAGTCCGATTTGTCATGTAGATAGGCAAGAAAGAGACGAATGTTTTCATATATCTTTTTTTCTC
This sequence comes from Volucella bombylans, assembly GCA_949129095.1. Classification (NCBI taxonomy): domain Eukaryota; kingdom Metazoa; phylum Arthropoda; class Insecta; order Diptera; family Syrphidae; genus Volucella; species Volucella bombylans. Next base: position 137,769,954 of record OX422141.1, on the reverse strand, counting down.
TGAGCCTAGAGAGAGCATATCGACTTTCTGTAGTGCCATTGGTTTGCTGTGTTAGTTTAACAGTGGGGTGGAAAAGGGGATCAAGAATAGGAGCATTGGAGGAGGGAGATAAATGATTGGATATGGAGTTGGACGAGGGATGAGATGTGGGGTTTAAGGTATGGGAGTTAATGAAATTAGGGTACTTAGCTCCAGTTTTAAGGTCGAAGTTGGGAATTGAGTTGCTAGCTGGGTTTGGTGGTGTATCAAAAATAGGGACTGGGGCCCGTGAAACCGAGGGAGAAGGCGAGCTGGAAGCGGGATTTAAGATAGGTGTTAAGTCAAAAGAGACACGTTGACGTCGGGGCTTGGTTTGGGGTGGAATAGACGGAGTTGGAGTATGGGTAGGAGGCTTAAAATTAGGAAAAATTTTAGTTTTAAAGCTCCAATTGGAGCTGGGTTTGTTTTGAGAAGAGGAGGTGGGTCTTGGCAAATTGGGTTTACTTGCTACCTTTATAGATGGTTTAGGTAAAACGGACTGCTTGACTTTATCCTGCTTCTTTGTCGTATTTTCCAACCATTTGCAGACACGCATCTTTCCAAGATTGAAATTGTTGCTGGCTGGATTATGGAATAGCCATTCGTATTTGGCCGGCATATTGAGCTTGAAGTTTATTTCATTGGTATAATTAAAATATAAATTGGTATAAGTTGGTATAACTAAAGAGCTAGGATGCGTGCCCATCACGAGAGAGTTTTACACAACGACTAACTCCATCGGCACACAACCTGTACATATATATATGCATTGTTGTATTTGCTAAATTTATTCATAAATCAACACGCCTCCTTAAATTTAGTTTTTCCCATAATTTTGTTTTTCATATAATTTCCTTAACTAATCAGAACACAATTTTAAATATTCTCTAAACTTTTCAAACTTAGTTCGCCCTAAAGACTTAGTAAAGATATCAGCTGGATTCTGTTCTGACTCTATTTTAATTACATCAATCATGCCTATCAAATAATTTTCATTTACAAAATGATAATGTGTCTCAATATACTTTGAATTTTTTGTTAGATTTCCATATTTACTTATACTAACAGCACCAGCATTATCCTCATAAATTTTTATTGGATTTTTTATTTCAATTCCAAATTCTCTTAACAAGTCTTTTATTAATTTAACCTCACTTACACATACAGATAGAGCTACATACTCTGCTTCTGTGGATGATTTGGTTACAATATCTTGTTTTTTTGATTTTCAAAATATAACATTACCATTCATTCTTATAACATATCCCGTTGTAGATTTTCTATCTACTATATCCCCTGCCCAATCAGCATCAACGTAACAATCTAATATATCCAACATTTCATTTCTTTCGTATTTCAATTTTAAATCTTTAGTATAATATAAATATTTTAATATCCTTAGAGCGTATTTATAATGACTTTGATCGTAACAATTTTGAAACCTGCTCAAATAATTCACGCAGTAACATATATCAGGTCTAGTACTTGAGCTTATGTATAAAAGTGCTCCAATCAAATTTCTATATGTCAAATATTATTTGATACTGATAAGGCAGGTACACATTTTAGGTTCTGCTCCATTGGAGTCGCATATAGTTTTGCATCTAAAATTTCGTACTTATTCGCTAACGATTCAATATAATCCTTTTGATGTATTTTCATAATTTTCTTATCACAATCATACTCAATATTTATACCTAGATAAGTTTTTAATGGACCCATATCTTTCATTCTAAACTTCTATGCCAATTTTCCCTTATTTTTGCTACAAATTAATAAATCATCAACAAAAGTTATCAAATAAACTTTAATATTACTGCTTTGCATATAGTATAGACAATAATCAATTTTACTTCGCTTAAACCCTATTTCCTTTAGGAACTTTTTTTTTTGTTTTTTTTTTTTTTTGTTTATTATTAATTCGTAAAAATAAAGAAATACAAAAGAATAAAGAATTCATAATAAATCTAACAATTGAATTAATAAAGTAGCTGCAATCTATAGTTCAAAGGGAACTAGAAGCGAAAGCAGAATGAAACAATATGTTTACATTTAATTTTCAATTAATAAACACTAAGAATTTGTAATCTAGTGGGGTCTTAATATTTCTATATTCTATAACATTTTTTGTATATAGGTATATTATTAGGCTTGATATTAGCTTTATGTATATAACAAAGAAAAATTTCATAAGGTTTATGAAAGTAAAACAGAATAATTTAAATTATAATGGATAATAAACTAGAAATATCCTCATAGCTTTTGTCGAAGAGCCATGATTTTACTTTCTTGAAAAAGATGGATTTATTTCTTATGATTTTAATGTTATTTGGTAAGCTGTTGAAAAGCCTAGGAGCAGTTGCCGTAAAGAAGTTAAAGAAAATTTGCAGATTGTGATTTGGTACAATAGCAAGATTTAAATTGTTGACTCTGAGATTATAGATAGCAGAGAATCTGTTTAATTGATAGCCCGACCTTACAAAAAATATCTTTAAGACTTTATAACAGTACAAATGTTTAACAGGAAAGACTTTAAGACTTCTGAAGAGAGGCAGACTACGATCACGACTCTTTTTGTTACAAATAAGACGAATAATATGTTTCTGCGAAACTAGAAGAGGGTTGAGCTTGTTGTTATGAGTGCCACCCCAAGAGGTTAAGCCATATTCTAGCCTTGAATGAACTAATCCATAATAGATACATTTTAGAAGATCTCGAGAGCAGTAGGACTTTAAAAAGTATAGTTGTCTTGTGGCAGCTATAAGATACCTCTTTAGTGCGCTAGTATGATCAGAACAATTCATTCTCCAGTCAAGCAACACACCAAGATACTTAAAAGATGAAACTCTTTGTATACTAAAACATTTATCAGCGCATGTACTCGCTTCAAAAAATGTTTGTGTTCTTGTGTTCGAATTACAAATATCTTTACTGTGTTTAAATTTGCTGCAGTTCGCACAATGAAAAAAGAAATTTCCAAAGTTTAACTTCCTTCCACTCGAACTAAAAAACATAATTTTTGTTTTGTCACTAATTACTAACTTATGTTGTTGGAACCAGTGGCCCAAGATTTCCAGGTCATGGTTTATATCAGAAATTAGATTTAACGCGGAATTACTTTGGAAAGCACATGCCATGTCGTCAGCAAATGCGTTGACTTTGCTACGATAATTTTGTGAAAATAGCGAATTGATGAAAATTAGGAAGAGTATTGGACCGAGGACTGAACCCTGAGGAACACCTATAGAAATATTTTTAGTAGAACTTAAATGACCACCGATTTTAACTCTTTGCCCTCTATTAGATAAATAAGAACAGAACCAATTTTGCATTGTACCCCTAAAACCACACTTATATAGTTTTTCTAAAAGAATTTTGTGATCGACGGTATCAAAGGCTTTTGTTATGTCAACAAAAAGAGCAGCAGTCAAATTCCTGTTATTAAAACCATTATATATATTTGTACAGAAATTTAAAAGGGCTCCCTCAGTTGAATATCCAGAACGGAAACCAAATTGGTTTTCACTAAAAAAATTGTTTTTTTTTTCTAAAAACTTTACCATTCTATTTTTAATAGCCTTTTCGAAGATCTTCGAAAAAACAGGAAGTAATGATATTGGCCTATAGTTATTTATTAAATTTTTATCACCTTTCTTAAATAATGGTATAACTTCGGCTTGTTTTAAGTCATCTGGAAAAACACCACTCGAAATACTTTTGTTATAGATATGGCATAAAATGTCACAAATGTTCAAAGCTATTCTTTTAATAAAATTATTTGAAAAGCAGGTAGATGTTTTAGAATTGGAATTTTTTAGTGATAGAATGATTTTATACAGTTCCGAGGACATTATTGGATCAGTATAAAAACTCTGTGAGGAGGATACAACATTATCTGAACAATCACACTCAGGAAGATCATTGCAGCTGTCCGAGACCACTTTGCTACCAATAGAAACAAAGTAGTTATTAAAATTTTCAGCTAAATCCTTAGGGTCACGAATGGTAATATTTTCATCATTAATATTATGGACTAGAGTGCTTATATACGTTTTGTTCTGAATTTCTTTAACCAATTTCTATTCCTTTCTCGAGTCACCTTTAACTTCTCGAAACTTGTTGAAATAATAATTACTTTTACACCGCGTAACATTTTTTGAAATATCTTTACATAGTTTTTTGTAAGTATTGATAATATTAGTGTTATGAGGGGATTTAGTTTTCTTTTTGTAAAGTTTGTTCTTTTCTTTAATTTTAATAAGCAACTGAGCAGTTATTCAAGGTTTTAATCTTTTCATTTTATTCTTACTTTTCTTTACTTCTTTCGAACAAATGATGACGTACTTATACAATGTATCCATAAATTTGCTGTAAGCTATGGAAGGATTATCTTCGTAAATTACGTTTGTCCAACATTCATAACGCAAAAATTTATTAAGTTTTCTAAATTCAGTGATAATAGAATATGGACACGAAGAAGAGATATTTGAGTTTTTAGCAGGATTATAATTGAAACTTAAACACGTCATGCAATGATCAGATATTTGCAAATCGAAAACAGAGCTGCAGAGAAAAAGTTTTTCAGAATTTAAAAATCGCACCATGATGTGGTCAATGCAAGTTCTTGATGAATTGGTTATACGAGTGGGTCTGTTAATACGTGATTCTAAGGCATAAGATGCTAACAAAAATAAGTAGTTATCTACAGAAATAGAATCACGTAGGATATCTATATTAAAGTCACCCAATAATATTATGTCATTTGATGACACACTTGATAGCAGATTTTCCAATTCTTCTAGAAACATATTAGAAACAGAATTCTCATTAAATCTATAAATACAGAATATTGTCAACATTTTTTCACACAATTTCACTTTTAAAACATCACAACTCTGCAAGTTTTCGCAGACAACATTAACGTTTATATCATTTTTTATAAAAGCGGCAACACCTCCAGAAGCATATTTATTATTGCAACATGGGGTAAATTCATATCCATCAATATCAAAAAATTCTTTATCTTCATCATAAATCCAAGTTTCAGTTAAGAAAATAAAATCTGGCTTGTTCACAAACAAGTTTAGATGCACAATAAAGTTGTCAACATTTTTACGGATACTCCTAATATTTTGGTGAATAACGAAAAAGTTGTTTAAGTATTTCTGGTTAAAAGCGAGATTAAAGGGATCAACATTTACGCAATCGACAGAGGGAATATAATCTTGTGGATCTTGCATATCAATTTAAAGCTAGGAGATCCGCCTCCGAGTTAACAACAATGTAATTATCATTATCCCTCTTGCGCATAAATATTCTCCCACCCTTTACCCAGCAATACTTATACATCTTTTCTTTTTTAGCTATCTGTTCAGCCTTTAAAAGATGTCTTGTTGCACCACTTAGAGATTCGTTTATAAAAATTTTTGTATTTTTCTTACAACCAAATATTTTTGATGTTAAATTATTTTTATTACTTGATTTACTCTTCATAATCATATTTTTCTTTAAACAGGAAATGAATTTAACTACTAAAACCTTTACTATACTACCTTCTGAACTGTTCTTCTTTTTAACATTTTTGACAAAACAATTATCAATATCGGCTGCAGAAACATCAGCACATACACCCTTTGAGAAAACTTGCAGCGCATAATCAAGAGCGTTACTATTATTTACATCAGGAACGCCCATTATCTCCACACATTTTTCTCTCCTCTCCTGGTGCAAGTAATTTAGCTCTTTTCGAAGATCTTTTACTGTCTGTAATAATGTACTCTTTTCTTCTTGCAAAGAGCTGATCAAAGAAAGAGCAAGTGCATTTTCAGATCTGAGAGCAACAATTTCATTATACACCGATTCTAATGTTATTACTTGATGTAGCTGTTGATTCACATTCGGTGAACTCATACCATGTTCGTGGACTTTCTTGCAAACCATATAAAGCCTTCTTAAGTTTAAACACTCTGCCTGTCTGATCGTCGTAATCTGGAGGTTGCTTTACATACACCTCTGACTTTATTTTTCCATTTAGGAATGCTGACTCAACATCCATTTGATCTATTGCAAGTTCATTTTGTATAGAGAAATTTAACAATATTTTCAACATCTGTGTCCTAGCTACTGGAGAATAAATGTCTTCCAGTACTTCTTTTTGCTGAAACCCTTTTTTATTTAAACATTCAATTTCCTTGTTCATAGCTTCTCGCCAGGCTTCACTATCTTTACTATTTATTGCTGCATTATATGTTTCTGGACTCTCCACACGAACGTAATTTACATAAATGCAATTTGATATTGGACTTCCATATCTGCTTACAGGGTTTTTGTTTCTTTCTGACCTTCTCATTACAGGTAAAGTTTCGTCACTAATACTAGGAAGGTTTATTGTATGCTCGTTATTTTCATTTTTTTCCTTTTCCTTATGAAGTTCCGGAATAACGCTACTTTCAATTGAATCATTGTCATTAGTTTCGTCGTTATCTTTAAATCCAATTAATTTAATATTTTCTTCAATTATATCTACATGTCTAGCTATAATTACTTTATTGTTAATTAAAACTCTATAACCTACGTTTTCATATCCAACTAAAAGACCTAGATCAGCTTTCCTATCCCATTTACTTCTTCTTCTGACCTCTGGAACTCTTACAAAGACTTTGCTTCCATATAATTTCAAATTTCTAATATCTGGTTTTTGTCCCATCATTATTTCATACGGAGTTCTTTTTTCAATTGTATTCGCTAGTGTTGTATTCTTCAAATAAACTGCTGTTTTAATTACCTCTGGCCAAAATCTTTTATGTATCTTCGCATCGGATAATAAACATCTATCTGTATCCATTACTGATCTAATATACCTTTCCGCCGTTCCATTTAACTCGTGAACGTAGGGAGGACACGGTTCAATATAGATTCCCTTTTGTTTGGCAAAATTATATATATATTTATTTAGAAATTCCAGCCCGTTGTCGCATCTCAATTGCTTTACTCTATTTCCTGTTAAATTTTCTAATTGATTAACGTATGCTACAATACAGTCATAAACTTCATTTTTTTCTTTAATAGGATAAACTTTTCCGGCTTTACTAAAATCGTCAATCAGAATCAAAAAATATTTTTCACCCATTCAACCTACTGTAGAATGCGGTCCATTTACATCTGCATAAATAATTTCAGCTATTTCTTTTGCTCTATGTCTATCGTTTTCAAAGGCAGTATTAGTCATTTTATTTTGTATGCATGTACCACACTTCAAATGCTCACTTTCTAAATTATTCGGCAAACCTTCAACTAAATTATTTTTACTCAACATATTCAAATATCCAAAATTTACATGACCTAATTATCTATGATATCTTTCTTTCAGAAAGTGGTTTTGATTATTCTCAAAAAAACTATTTATCTTGTACAAATTATTTACTTTGTTAGCCACGGCTATCAACTTATTTTCTAGCGTGTAAATTTTTGAAGTATTGCCCATTGATACTATTTTAGCTTTATCAGTAATTTTTCCAAAACTCATAAGATTTTTATCCATTTCCTTAACAAAAAATACATCTTTAAGTTCCACTTCTGTTTCATTATTATTTGCCACAAATTTTGTTATTACATTACCTACGCTAGTTGCTTTCAATTCACGACCATCACCTATTTTTACATTGATCGGTTTTTCAAGTCTTTTTGATTCTATAAAATATTTATCATTATTTATTATATGATCAGTGCATCCACTGTCTAATACCCATTCAACTTTATTTTTACAATCATTTACCTCGACATTGTAACCTACTGCAGTTACTACCTCTGTTGCGAAGGTCATTCTTCCTTGGTCCAAACTCTGACGATCTTGCCGTTGTTGATAGCCTCGTCCTCGTTGACCTGCACCTCGTACTCTGTGGCTGCTGTTGCCTCTTCTATAGAAGCTGTCATCTCCCTGCTGCTGCTGCTGTTGCTGATGGAGCTGGTATCGTGCGCCTCCTCGACCTTGCTGCTGTCTTCCTCCTCTCCAGCCTCTCCATACATTTCCAACGTTAATCTGGCTTGGGCACTCGTATTGAATATGTCCAGGTTTTTGGCATCTATAACACGTCTTGTCCTTTTTTACTTCACTTTTAAATACATTTGAATTTCCAGTCTTATTTTTTGTACTTATATTCTCGTTCTTTTCTTTGTCTTCGTACATCTTGATTTTATTAATTACATAATCAACCGTTCGATCTCCTTCGGGTAACACATCAATTAAATCTCCGAATTAATTCTAAGATTTACCTATGAAATGTTCACTTAACCACTTTACATCTCCTCGTTCAAAGCGATAAAGTTGCTTCAAATTTGAGTCAGTCCCCGATCTTCGTTCCTTATATACTTTTGTGGAGTTAACACGTATATAATCTGCCATTCTGATTAGAATATAAAATTTTCTTTTACGACCTTACTCGCTTTAAACTTGATCTGTGACTAAAGTCTCTCGGTATTGCACCTTACAAAATTACCAAAAGCAAGCAAAAGTAAATGCAATAAAGTAAAAGCATTTACTGACTTTTATGCATACCACTAACAATATAAGGTTTTTTTTTAAATAGATCAAAAAAAAAAAAAAAAAAAACGCGAACTTTGTTAAAAACGAAAAAACATTTTTTTTTCAGTGTTTTTTTTTAATTTTTAAAATCCAGTTATGAGGAGAAAAGGGTCGCTAAATATAGTACAAAATCCAGTGGTTACTTTATTTTACTATAAAGTTTTTAAGCTGAATAATAGCATTCGAAGTAGTACATACCTCACGGTTACTCAAATTTTCAAAAACCCATATTTTGTGAACCAGGGTTGCGACTGTAAAAATATGTTTTACCTGTGTCGCGGATATATACAGGACATACTCAACTATAACAAAAATTGGAAACTTGAACGTTTTCTCCCTGTCTGTTTCACGTGAAATGCCCCATATGCTACTTTTGATTCTGATCGACACATTTGTCCACTTCATTTTGAATGAATACTGTTTGGTTTGTCATGTCATGTCAATTTATTCGTACATTAATGGTACATTAAGATAGAAATCTTTTTTAGTACTTAGTAACTAAATATTGGAATTCATGTTGACTTACGGCTACTACATTATAATTAATACTTAAAATTAAATGTTAAGGATTGTTGGAAGGATAGTATAGGTTTATTGCGGGTGTATGGAGAAATGTCGTAGGACTGCACTTTTAAACAGAGAATCATTACGTATGGATCTGATAGATGATGGTAATGAGTTCCACAACCTAACATTGTAAATGAAAAATAAACGAGAGGAATTAAGAAAATTCCAATGGTGAGAGATTAGGTTAGTTTTTTTAGAAGATGGAGTGAAATTGAGTCGGTTAAATAAATACGGCGGACAGCGTTTATTAATAATTTTGTGTAAAAACACACATTTCCTGGCAACGAGGTATTGTTGCAAGCTGCACCCAAGCAGTTCCTTGGTGTAGAAGGAAATATGTTCGTGTCTACGAATGCCATAGACATACCGCACACAATCGTTACAAGCGACTTGTAATTTGCTCTGGGACAATGAGTCCAAGCTACTATAGACTACTTCGGCATATGTAACCAGAGGCAGAATTAAGGCAATAACTAGTCTGTGTCGCGTCTCAAGTGGAGTAAAAAAAGCGCTGACCCAAAGCTTACGAAGGCACCCGTAGCTACGACCTACGACCATGTTGGTATGATTATAACCCGACAAATCTCGACTAATAACAAATCCAAGGCTAGTAACAGACTCTACGGCTTTAACTTTCGAGTTGTTAAGAAGTACGTCAGGCAGAAGATCTAGGCTGAACGTTATTTTAGATATTGGAATTACTCCAGTTTTAGTCGGATTCAGTTGTAGTCCATTTGTAACTGACCAAGTATAGACGCATTGCAAGTCATCATTGAGTAGTAGGGTCAGTTCGTTGATCTTGCAAAATGGTTTGGCTAGGTGTAATTGTACATCATCAGCATACATGTGCACAAAAGACTGCTTGCATACTGACGGTAGAGCGCTGATAAATGTGCAAAATAGAATTGGACCCAATATGGACCCTTGAGGAACGCCTTGCTTGAGTTGCATAAGGGATGAACTACATCCATTGGAGCAAACTCTTTGGCACCTTTCAGAGAGAAAACTATCCAGCAACCTTACAGCACGACTACCAAAACCAAAATAGTGTGTTAGCTTCCAACACAGTATCTTGTGGTTGACTTTATCGAAAACCTTCGAGAAATCTAGCAGACAGAGTAGTGAGACATATTTGTTATCAAAAGATTGCCTAACCTCTTCAAGTAAGTGGGCCATGGCTGAAGAACAGCCGTAGTTGGCCCGAAAGCCTGATTGCACGTCGTATAAAAGGTTATTGAGAGTACTCTGTGATTTGTTTTGATATAATTTTCTTTAAGACTTTCGAAAAGCAGGGTAGAATGCTTATTGGCCTAATATCGGCAGAAGATCCTAGATGAGCTTTCTTAGCGATCGGCATAAATCGTGCAATTTTTCACGACTTCGGAAAGGTTGATGTGATTATGCACCAATTAATTACATGGGTCAGAGCCGAAACAATTTGCGGTAGAATGAGTTTGACGAAGCGCACTGGAATGCCATCTTCCCCGATAGATTCAGATTTGACAGCCACTACATATCTGAATACTTCGTCCTCCGTAGCTACCGCAAAATCCTCTAGCCCGGCCGCAAGTAAATACGGTCCACAGTCTGGTTGAAGTCAAAGTCGCACGAGTAGGGATCATCCGCTAGAAGGCATGATTCAAATCATTTGGATCGAGAAGGTATTCAGATTTGCTGTTTCTAGAAGTTATACCAATTTTGTGAAGATTACTCCATAACTTCTTTGACGAGATGGATGGATCTAACTTAGAAGCGAAATAGTTTTTCTTTGCGTTACGTATAACTGAGGTGGCAATGTTACGTGCCGTATTGTACAACGACCAGTTATAGTGAGTTGGAGAGTGCTTGCATTTACTGTGTAGCTTATTCTTCTTTCTGATTGAGTTAACCACTTGAGTAGTGAACCAAAGACATGCACGGTTTTGAATTCTGACCATTTTAGTGGGTACGAATTCATCGAATAGTCTTGCAATCGTTTCTTGAAACACATTAACTTTATCATTGGGATCAGGTCTGGAATGACACCGCTCCCAAGGAATAGAGCCAGTAGCAGGTCGTACAGACGAAGTTCTCTGGCATTAGGTTTGCGCTAGTTGGCAGCTGGCATCAGAACAGCATTTCTCTCGAAAGAGTTGCTGAATTTTATAACGATTGGAGGTGGTGTTGTTGTTTCGTTGCTTCTGTTTTTTTGTGCGAAAAATGTTCATGAGGAGAGGCGGCTTGCACTCTAATGTATGACAAAGTTGATTAAACAGGATTTTCAAATTCTTACAAGAGCTACGGCGTTCTTCCTCGAACCCGATCCTTTCACTATGTACATGTGAATAGTTAGTTACGAATATTTTGTTAAAGAAAAATTATTGACACTATCTAAAATTTAAAGAGAAATTTCTGTTTCAATACTTTCTAAATTTATTTATTTTTTTATCTACTTTCAGGTACGTACATGCAGCTGAATAACTTATCCGCATAAAGGTATTTTTTGTTTACAGCATTTCCATCTATTAGTATTCGTACCTATAAGATAGTTATTGGAACTTGTCTTTCTGCTCACTGCATTTGCTTATCTTGTCACTTTTGTGCGCAAAAGGATGAACCTACGAGTGCATGTTTAGAATTAATTCAAACTGAAATCTATGTGAATTGCTTTTCATCATTATTTACTTCATTAACATAGTATATCTAGTTACTCTCTTATTAACTCTATGGGTATGCTTCAAAACAAGTTTTACATATTTAAATTATGATTTAAATTATACTAAAGTCTATGTTTGATATTCTTTTGTGCTCTATTCTTTAAGCTAACCAGAACCGAGATTGATAACAATTATTATAATAAATTTATATTATAACGTTTAGCTCTCGCCTTCTCTTTCGTATCGACGTCGACGTGGTGCCTAAAAACACCACGATTCCTTGCAGATTCCAAATGCCAAATGATATGTTCAATTAGAAAGAATTTAAATTTTGTTTTATTCCGATATATGGTATGGCAAAAGAACTGGATTCCTAGCAAAATAGACAACTTGACTTTACGCCAACATCTTTTAACCGATGTCATATTTGTGGTCCAGATTATCTACCATGCATATAATGAAAACCAATTGACCATTGTGGATGGAAACAAATCAGGATTTTCACAGACAAATCCTTCTTAGTTCTTGGTTGAATGGCTCTTACCGCATTTGGTCAAACAGACAGTCGAAAGTATTTACAGCCATGGTATAGAAAATTGACAGTTGATGTGATTTTGATGTTGAAGGTGTCATTGAGCCGTCCTTCTTTCGATACGATACCGGCGATGTCGCTATTGGTCTTTGTTAATTAACTTCTTTATGTTTTGAACTGGAAGGCTTGGAAGGTCGGAGCCACTTGTCACAGAGCGAGTGCTACAATCAATTTGTTGAAAACGAAATTCGGTAATGATTTAGCCACACCGTTCGTGCAAACATTCAGCGTGAATTTACTGGGATATCGGCTGAAAAGTCATGAAGATCATATCAGATCTCAACGCTGCTAATATAAAATCTTTGGAACATTGTCCGATAACTTACTCCGATCTAAGCTGTCCAGATACTATGCAGCGTCACAGTTCCAGCTTCAAAATTCCTTTCGCGTCGCACAGTGTGAGAATTCGTCCATCTAGCGGAATTTAATTAAAAAAATGACTTGCACAGATTGATGTAAAAACTGGTTTTGCTTGCAGCTTAAACCTTCTACTAAGCGATTATTAATGAACTGTTATGTGGGAGTCATGTAAAACAAAAATAATTGGTCTTGAAGTTGGAGTTGCTTATAATTTCAGTGAAAATTGGCTTGTGACGGTAGTTTTGATTTTGTTTTTTACGAGTGCTTAGTGTGTTATTTATTGAAGTTTTGTTTGTATTTTATAAAAACGATATCAAGAAACTGGGAAATAAGTAAAATTGTATTCCATACGATGTTTATATATTTTTTTTTTGTTAAATTAAAAAAAAATTATATTTTTTTTGCCATTTTTTTGCATTTATGAGAGAAAATCTTTAAGTGTTCAGTGTTGTTCGGATGGGAGACTATATGCATTTTAAAGCCTGATATCTGTTCTATTATTTAGAGCTTTAAGTTGCTGCGCATAGGTGCGACGCCTGTATACTTTTTTTTCACTTTGGACTTGGCTTTGAAACAAAAGTGTTACCTACATTAAGTAACAGTCGTACTAAGTTTCATCCAATGGGTTGTGATTTTCCTACTTATATTTTGTATGTATTTGGTTGTACATATGTACATCCATGTTGCACTTTTCAAGTGTATAGGATTTTGATACAAGGTATCTTTCATATCAGAATGGCTTTCGCAATGACAAAAACACAAATTTTTGAGGTTTGGATTTCCAAAATCAAAATAAAGCATGTTGAAGCTGTTTTTTTCATTTCTGATGAGTTCTTTTGATGAAATTATATTTTCTGAAGATGCAATCAACTCACTTAAGGCAACTATAAGGCTCATCTGTTTTAAGTTAAGTAAGATGTGGGCCAAAAGTGGTAGGCACAGTGACCGCTTCCAAAGCACAAATTCTTCCTGGCTAAATGAAACCATAACTCTGCCATACAAATTTTTAGATGAAATTCCATCTTTGTCAAATGTTAAAAAAGGAGGTAGGCCAAAAAAAAAACTGCGAAAAAATAAAAAAGAAGGAAAATTGGAAAGAGAGATACTGCCGCTGTAGTCAGGAAATTGTCACTTAGTTCCCCAAAGAGAGGTTTGTTTTCAATATTGTATTACTTAATCATTTATTTACTTTTAACTTAACTTAAGGTACGAATTTAAAGAAAAATTTGGAAACAGTGTCGCTTGATTCAATATCTTTATCTGCGTGGATTCGCAGTTATCCACTCATCAATATGAAATTATACGACAAAAAATAAACAAAGTCGTTCGAAATTTACTACCCTCACACGACAAAATTAAGGTATCTAAAAAAAAAAATGTTATCCTGCCATATGTGATCTTCAGAGCTTAGTTGATCATAGTGTAAGGCGTTTATGTTTGGCTCAGAAAGATGTATTAAGCTCTGAAGAATTTAAAACAGAACTTAAGGAATTATCTTTGCTTTTTAAATGGGGATGTGACGGAGCTCAGCAAAAGACATTTAAACAAAAATATACATCTGAAGAATGTTTCGACGAAAACCTTTTCAGCATTTCGATGGTTCCGGTTCAAATGTACTTTTTTAAAAAGCAGCTTAAGTCTATACTTTGGCAAAATCCTACCCCCTCCTCAACAAGATACTGCCGCCCCATTAAGCTTGTCTTTGCAAGGGAAACAAGAGACTTGATAAAACAGGAAGTTGATCGAATCGTTGAGCAAATAAATGCATTATCAGCTATTGAAATTCATGAGGAAGAAACCAATTTTTTTACTAACAATGGTAGATGGCAAAGTGTGCACTTCCTTGTCACCTGTGACTTCATCATCTCAAACATGTTACATCTGAGATGAATAATGTTAGTATTATTTCCAGAAAGTCTGAGAATCTGTTTTCAATGTACTTTGGGCTAAGTCATCTCCATTCTTGGATTCGATTCATGGAATCTATCCTTCACATTGCATACGGGCTTGATGTGAAGATTTGGCAAGTCAAAAACCAAGAAAATAAGGAAAAATGCAAAGCCAGGAAAAAATTTATCCAAGACAAATTTAGGAAGGAAACTGGCTTACTCGTTGATATGCCAACCCAACAATCTGGGAATACGGTAAGGCGGTTTTTCCGAGACGAAAAGAAAACGGCTGAGATAACTGGCATTGATATAGAGCTTATAAAAAAGTTCCATATTATTTTAGAAGCACTGGCGTCTGGGTTTCCGATTAATTTAGATGCTTTTGACATATGTGCAACAAGGACTCGGGATTTGTATCTTGAGAAGTACGGGTGGTATAATATGCCAGTAAGCGTCCATAAAGTATTGTTTCATGGCAGACAAGTGATTCCTTCTTGTATTCTTCCGATTGGTCAACTTTCAGAGGAAGTGCAAGAAGCTAGAAATAAAGATAATAGAAAATATCGCGAATTATTTACAAGAAAAACTTCGCGGTTGGACACAATGGCAGATCTTCTTCATAGACTGTTGATAACTTCAGACCCTTTACTAGTGTTTGCGCCTTTTTTTGTTGATTGCCTTCCTTGCTGCTTGCCTCCTTTATTTTTTGTGATGCGGACGGATTTAGATTCGGCTTGCGCCCAACAGAAAGAAAAACGGCGTGTTCGTTTGATGGTCAGCAAAGGAATGACCGTTTATTAAGAACTGTCAAAAAATATCATAGGCAGCACGAAGTGTGCTGTGGTTACAAATTTGCATTTTACTATGGGCGGGTTCATACCGCCCGCCTTGAAATACTGACCAGTAATTTCAATACTATTTTCTGATTACAATAATATTAAGTACTAAGTCTACCTCAATAGAATAAAATTTAATCTTACAATTCATTACATTTAATTCAATCCAATCTTATCAAATGAATTCAAACCAAGTTAAGCTAAATAAAATTACGTTAATGTTACATCTCAGCTTAAATCAAGCAAACATAATTTGGAAATAGGACGCTTTATCAGCCCATTCTGCGTAATAAGTGTAGCTACTCGTGCTAAGCCGTCCGCTCCTAGGTGAAGTTCCCTTACTCGGGCTAAGGCCCATTTGCCTGGAGGTTGGTTATCATCTCGTACCACAACTAAATCGTTCACGGCTAAGTTTCTGGTCTTCTTCTTCCATTTATTTCGTTCCTGGAGGGTCGCGACATACTCAAGCTGCCACCGTTTCCAAAAAACCTGCTTAAGTTGTAGGATAATTTGAAATCTGGAAAGGCGGTTAATATTTGCTGATAGATAGTTTGGCTCAGGTAAAAAATAAGGTGTGCTTCCTATTAAAAAGTGTGCTGGAGTTAAAGGTTCAAAATCTTCCGGTGAATCCGAAAGTGCTCCCAAAGGCCTAGAGTTTAGACAAGATTCAATTTGACATAATAAAGTTTGAAGTTCCTCAAACGATAGTAGAATAGACCCGGTAACTCTCTTTAAATGAAATTTAGACGATTTTACAGTCGCCTCCCAGAGTCCACCAAAGTTGGGGGCCGCTGGAGGTATAAAATGCCAATTTATGGATTCCTTAGAAACTTCCCTTTGTAATCGGTTTCGAGTATCCCTTGATCCCAAGTAACTATTCAACTCATCCAGTAGACCTTTCGCCCCCACGAAGTTTGTGCCATTGTCGCTATACAACTCAGAGCATCTTCCCCTTCTCGCAATGAAACGCCTTAATGCCAGCATAAATGCCTCCGTAGACAAGCTTGTCACCAGCTCTAAATGGATCGCCTTAGTGCAAAAGCAAACAAATACTGCAACATACACCTTCTGTCCTCTGCAACCCTCCTTCTCCATGGCGTTGCGTTCAGTGGTCCCGCGAAGTCAACGCCAGCCTTTAAAAAGGCCTTTTCTCCTTGGAGCCTAGATACTGGAAGATCTCCCATTAATTGATTTATTGGTTTCGCCCGATATCTTTGACAGATAGTGCAGCGTCGAGTTATCTTTCTCACTGCATTCCTTGCTCCCAAAATCCAGAACTCTTTCCTTAGTATTGCAAGCAATAATTGCGAACCAGCATGTAAATATTTATTATGATTGTTCCAAATAACTAGTTGTGTTAGCTTTGAACTCCGAGGTAGGATGATAGGATGCCTTTGATTATAACCTACAGGAGCTGACTCTAGTCGCCCTCCAACCCGCATAATGCCCATTGAGTCCAAGACTGGATTCAGTTTGACCAGCTGACATGATTTTATCCGTAATCCCTTCAGCAGACAGTTTACTTCCTCACTGAAATGTCTACTTTGTGTTAATCTGACTAAAGTGATCAGGGCTTCTTCAAGCTCTTCCGTTTTTAAGAAGTCGGTCCTTTTTGCATTGACAGGTCGGCAGTTGTGTGTGAAGCGCAGGATCCAAGCGGTGACCCTCAAAAGATTAGTCAAGCTGGAAAATTTATCAACTAATTGCAATGGTTCGCATGCTTCAGCCATTATAGCTGTCAGTACTACCTTGCGTTCTTCCAGATGTTTTCTATCGCGGCCGAATGACGGTAAATCTTCCTCTGCAACTGGTTCCTTACGAATCAGACTTGGCCCGTTCCACCATAAATCGTGTGAAAGTAATTGATCTGCCTTCACCCCCCTCGATGCACAATCAGCTGGGTTGATTTCTCCATTTATGTGCCGCCAATGGTTTGCCGGAATGATGCTCGTTATTGCCGAAATCCGATTCGCCACGAAATTAGCAAATTTTTTTGGATGACTATTAAGCCAATGCAACACTATGCTCGAATCCGTCCACCCATAAACCGGAATGTTTCGATATTCCTCTACCTCCCTTAGTTTAATTACTAGTTTCGCCAATAGACCAGCAGCACATAGTTCCAACCGTGCTATCACTAAAACCTGACTCAGGGGGGCCACCTTGACCTTCGCTGCTACGAAACTGGTTCTAACCTCGCTGGATCCTGTCACGCTACGCAGATAGACGACAGCAGCATAAGCTTCCTCTGAAGCATCACAAAACCCATGCATTTCCAGGTTGCCCTTATTGTGCGGTGTGTACCTAGGGATCTCAAGAGACCTTAGCTGACCTATACCATTTCGCAGTGCTTCCCATCTTGCAATAAATCGCAAAGGAATTTGGTCGTCCCAACTAACCCTTTCTTGCCATAAGTGTTGCAGCAAGATCCTATAGTTAATCAGAAAGGGTGCTAGGAATCCCATAGGATCAAAGATGCGGGCAGCTTCGGAGAGAAGATTTCTTTTAGAATAGAGAGAAATCCGTTCTACCTTGACGTCAAAGGTGAAGGAATCTGTAACAGGGTGCCAACGTACACCTAACGTTTTAACAGGTTGATTGGAATCAATAGACCAGGTCCAATTTAATTCTCTTTTCTCCAGAGGAATCTCGTCGAGTAGGTCCTTTGAGTTCGAAGCCCATTTCCGAAGATTAAAACCCGCCCTTTGCAATAGCGCGCACAATTGCTCAACGAGACACCTTGCTGACTCCTTACTATTTCAACTCGCTATGAAATCGTCCATGTAAAAGTGATTACTTATTATTAAGGAAGCCGTTGGAAACTCCTTGCGATTGTCCTCAGCCAACTGCATTAAACACCTAGTAGCCAAAAACGAAGCAGGAGCTGTCCCGTAGGTAATAGTCGTCAGTTCAAAGGTCCTGATAGGCTCACTGGCTGTCTCTCTCCATAAAATACGCTGAAATCGCCTATCCAACGGATGAATTAAAATTTGCCTGTACATTTTTGCAATATCTGCACTTAGGGCAATGGGGTTGAGCATAAATTGGAGCAAAATAGTGACCAAATCGTTTTGAAGCACCGGTCCTATAAGCAATTGAGAATTCAGGGATCTTCCGCCTGGGGGACTACAAGATGCATCAAATACCACTCTCAAGCGGGTCGTCGAGCTATCAGGTTTGAAGACTGCATGATGGGGCAAGAAGTATCCTCCTTCAGATTCCTGTGCATGTTCCGCTGTAATTTCCACCATGTGGCCTAAGCTCAGATATTCGCTCATAAACTCCGTATATTGCAACTGTAGGTCTGAATCCCTCAAAAACCGACGTTCCATTGACCTAAGCCTCTGCTCGGCCAGCAGCCTTGAATTTCCCTGCAAATCCGGAACCTCCTTAAAGGGTAGCCTAACCACAAACCGCCCTAGCTCATCCCGGCTTACGTGTTCCTTAAAGTGAACCTCACAAGGATGATCATCGTTCAAGTATCGCGCTGTGGGTTGAGGTTCCTCTAATTCCCAGAACCGTTCTACCATTGCCTCCAACCCTCCCACCGACTGAAACGCACATATCATATGACCGCCTGATTCCTCATCCTCACTGGCCAAAACCCATCCAAATTCAGTATTCTGAGCAATCACCTTACTGTGGTCATCGTAAATCTTGCCGCCCGTTATAGCTCTGAAAAGAATGCTAGCCTTTAATAAAATGTCTATTGGGCCTGGTTTCGCAAAGTAAGGATCAGCTAAATCCTCCCTGACTACCTGGACTGGCCCGTTGTAGTATACCTTGTGAGGCGGTAGTTGCTTAGTTATTCTCCTCAATACAACCGCTTGAGATGATATAGTAAAGTCTGTTTTTCTGGACCTAATCCTCAAAGCCACCAATCCCCGAGCCTTCGACTCCGCGTCGCCAACTGCATCTATCGTAAAATTACACCTACTACGTGGCAGCCCCAAAAATTGCGCGCATGATTCAGTAATCAATGTCACCTGAGATCCGAAGTCCAGAAGAACCCTGCACGGCTTGAATTCTCCCCATCGGTTCTGTACCAATACCACAGCAGTGGGCAAAAGCTTGTATCCCTTACTACTTCGATCGACTCCCGTCAAAAATGCAGCCAGTGACCCATCGTCCCGTGATCCTTGTCCCTTGCCTTCGTTGGTATTGGTCGCTGATTCCACCACCTTCCTAACGTCGGTATGAATCAGTGTGTGGTGTCTGGCCCTGCACTTCCTACAAGCTCCCGATTTGCACGCCTTGACAGAGTGGCCCGTGTTGAGACAATTGTAGCACAAGCCCCTTTGTGCTATGACATTACGCTTCCCAAGGAGGTCCAAATTTATGAATTGAGGACACGATGCTACAAAATGTGCACCCTTGCACATATCACATGAATCCGAAATTGCTGTACACACAGAACGACGATTGGATTTACTGCCTGAACCCTGCGGCACCCTACCACTTGAAACGCTCTCTAATTCGAACTGTCTGGTTGATATTAATTCAAGCAAGGCCTTAAAGGTTGGTTTTTTAGTCGTAGCCGCAGATCGTGCCCATAACTGTCTTGACTCTGGGTCTAGTTTTGCCAAGATAACGTAAATCAGCCAAGCATCCCAATGCTCTACTGGAACACCAAGTGATCTTAAGGCAGTTACAGACTCATTTGAGGTATTATAAAGCTTACGTATACCAGCAGCGGTTGGTTGACAACTAATTTCCTGTTGCTCCATAATTGTCTTTATATGGGCCTCCACAATAACCTTTTCCTTATCAAACATCGCACACAAATCCTCCCAAGCTTGATTATAGTTAATATCAGAAATATTTATGTGCTTAAGAACTGACGCGGCATCGTCCCTCAGTGCTAATTTTAAATATTGTAATTTTTGGGCCCCAGATAAGCTACTTGACTCGTGAACAATGGTTTTAAATAAATCTTTAAAGGTAGGCCATTCTCTGTAATCGCCATTAAATGACGGAAGTGCTATTGCAGGTATTTTGGATGATCCTGGATCACCGCGGACCTAGTTGAATTATTACTATTGGAGAGGTTCGAGAGCACAGCCGCAATGGACGCCTGATTATCTGCTAATTGTTTGACAAACTCGTCGTATTCACCTGTGGCACGAGATGAGACTGTTTCCATCGGAAGCCTAGTGGATTCTGCTACCTGACCGCCCGTCATTTTTTTTAGACACCACCCCTTAATATTATAATATTTGCCCTCAATCTCCTCCCTTACCCTTGACTCATTTGCTATTTCCTCCTCTGGCAATAGCATTTCTAAATCCATCTGCACTTGCTCAAAGGATTCCATAAGTTCGCTTAACTTATCGAAACGAACTTGAGCATCTATTACGGACATCTCTTCCTCACCGGTATCCATTATTACCTTCTCTAATCGCGTAAGGCTACCCTTGATTATACCTCGCTTTTTTCGCAACACTTCCATATTTCCCGTTATGTATTTCAATATATAAGAATATACGGGCAAGAATATAATATGGATATATATATATAGTGCATGCAAGTAACAAAATGGCTTACTCACTGCGTTTTTTTTTTTTTTTTTTGCCGCTACCGCCTTCTACCACATTTATCCGTCTTTCCCCGGCAGCTGCCACCTACGAGTTCCACCGCTGAATTTCCAAGCTCCGGCACCGAGTTCGAATGTTGAGTATACCACGTTGAATTCCACCGCTGAGTTTTACTTTACTTTTTGCAATTCAATGCAAATAATCCGGCTCGAAGGACCAATGTTTGCTCCTTTTTTGGTGATTGACTTCCTTGCTGCTTGCCTCCTTTATTTTTTGTGATGCGGACGGATTTAGATTCGGCTTGCGCCCAACAGAAAGAAAAACGGCGTGTTCGTTTGATGGTCAGCAAAGGAATGACCGTTTATTAAGAACTGTCAAAAAATATCATAGGCAGCACGAAGTGTGCTGTGGTTACAAATTTGCATTTTACTATGGGCGCGTTCAACTAGCAAGTCTTAGGTGCATTCTGAAAAGGAAAAAAAGAGCTTTTAAATGTACCAACCTGCAATAGAAAAGTTCTTTTAGAGTCTGTTTTGCGCTAAAATATGAATGATTCTTTACTTAATGTATGTATTTAATGATTATTTTTAATAAATGTTAGCAAATATTAACACCAAACTTTTCTCTGTGAGCGTTATTAATTTTTTCTATGGGTCCACTTATGTGCGAAAAACATGTACTTTCAGAACTCTCTTCATCAAAAATTTGGCAAAGTATATAAAATATTGTAGTTTACTTTCAACCTTTAGATATTTATGATGAATCCTAAAAAAAAAAACATTATCAAAAAGCTTAACTTGGAAGTGCTTATAATTTAATTCCGCTAGATGAGCGAATTCTCACACTGTGCGTCGTAGGTGCAGCAGTGAATGTAGTTTTCTTCGTTCTGTATTTGCTTATTGGTTACAATGGTCAAATTTTGTATCTCAGACTGCCAGAATAAAGTTGGCGTAATGCTGTCACAATGTGGATGTCATTGGATGTTCTTTGGCTAAATGCTAAACTAAACCAATAACCACTAAACCAATAGTGGTAATACTTGTCTGAATATGTTGTCTTAAGGCCTTCACGTGTGCTGATAGGCCTTCTTTCTGTGCTTTAGAATCTGCCATTTAATATTCGTCCACTTCAAGGATGACCATATTTACAATAAGTGAGGCACTTCGAGGGTTCTTGTGTGTCCTCGTCTGATATATGTCAAGAGTTGATAGCCAACTCTCTCACCACCTAAAGTTGAACAATTTTGCAACCCAGTTTTATTTGCTGCAGGCATAAGCAAAGGAAAAAACGGAAAACACCACAAATTCGTAGCTGCCTCAGCTTATTTTGCCCATGATTCAGTAATACCACCACCACAAACGGCATTACCATATCGCATTGAATAATGTGATTCCAAGAAGCTATCGCGATGCTATCGCTCAAAACACTTTTTGAGGAAGCAGCAAAACAACTTGGGAGGCAATCACCTTCAGAACTTCATATTATCGTTACGAAAGTATGACAGCAAGGTTATCGGTTGGAAAGGCTCCCATGACAGGCGAAAACCTCAAGAAAACAACTTGACATGTTTTAAGGAGGTCCTCGTCAAGTCTATCAATGCTTCCCATAAGGAATGGCATATGCTAGAAGACGATATAGACAAGCTGCTAGCAATCCTGCAGAGAATCTTCACTGCTGTTCTGGCGTTGTCATAAAAAACTTTTCTTTCGGATTTCCTTTATGTCAAAAAGAATGGATCGAGCTTCATGTGCACAAAACTGATTTGCAAATGCATCGTCTTTCTAAGATTGTGGGTGGCCGTGGTTCAAGTGGTAGTGTATTGGCTTCCAAATCGGAAGGTTCGGTATTCGAATCCCAACCTCGCTCGACAGACATTCTTTTTTTCAGGCAACTAATTCACGTAAGACGAATGGTTGGATACAATACAACAAGTCCAATTACACTAATAATTTAGTCTCCCCATTAAATGTTGGATGCCACCCATGGAGCGAAATAACCACTGAGCCCAAAAATCTTTCTTTCGCTCTCTGTCCCATTTTCCTAAAACCTTAACATGTGCTCAGGCATTTTAAGTGTAATAATACCCACTTGAGTGTTGAGTTCTTTTATAAAAAAATAAAAAGAAAAAATGCAAACTGCCTTTCAATGCGGAAGATCCTGCGAGGCTGGGCTTTAAGATGTGGCATGCAGAATGGAAGGCGTATTCGGCAAGAAGGAACACGTTCTGGGCATTTTAATCGTTATTGAAAGTGCTTTCGACAACGCAACTTTCACGGTATGTGGAACACTAGTTTTCCTGATTACTGATGCTGGCTGATATGTTACAGGGAGAGTAAACGTGAGCTGCTGGAAAGGCTGAGGTCCACGTTAATTGACTCACTTCAGGCATATGCAGATGATATATCTTTACTTTCTGTTGTATTGTGCCTAGAAACTGTCTGCGCTTTAGAGCCATAGAAATAATCGACGATTGCTGAATTACAAATGAGATTTCAGTCAATATTCCCAAAAGTGAGGTTGTTCTCTGTACGAGAATGAGGAACTTGGCTGGGCTGACTCATCTGACGCATCTAGTGCTTGCATCACCATCACGTTTCGCCAACGAAGTTACATTTTTGGAATCGTAGATAACACGCTTCTTTGGACTAAACATGCCACGTTGAAAACCATGATGATGAATTCGTCGAGATTTGGAGGAATGTCCTCTGGATCTACATGGCTATGATAAGTCTAATTTGTTCTGATATATCAGTTTTTTGTTGGAATAAGTTTTGACGAAAATACGATACTGCTGCTCTTACCAGACTCCAGAGAATGACCTGTGTCGGCTGCATGATGGCTTTTCCTAACACGCCTGGGTCTGCTCTAGACGAATTGATGGATCTCCTTCTCGTAGCACTCTTAGAGCCATCTTTTGTTTTAGAAGTGCTGTTTGGTACAACTCGAACTGAAAATTTAATGCCGATTGTCTTTTGACTCTGGTCTTATGGACATACTGTCCGATGCAATGACAAGGAATAGAATCGTGTCTTTACTGATACATAGCCTCAAATTAGATTTAGGATGCAGCGCTTGTTATTGCTGGAGGACGACAACGATAGAAATTTTGCGTACGAGTATGCCTTCCAAACGAAGCACTCCTGTTGGCATTGAACTATAATATATTGCGAGGTGGTGAGGTACATACGTCTGCAGTGATACCCCAGCTTCGCTTAAGGCCCTGATGAAACCTCTCACCACTTCCTAGCTAGGTCGAGAATATAAGGCTTTTCTGAATGCAGTCGGAAGGATGAAACTTTTCAGGACCCGAATCTGGGTTAAAGTGTCCTACTTTCTCAGTTAGTGCTTGCATTGACAGTTGGGTTTCATATGGGCACAACTATAGATTGCTTAATTCTCCAGGTTGCCGGTAGATCAAACGATTATTTCTCGTCTCTCTGAAAGGAGAGACTTTTCTGTTGTCCATCAGTAGGAACGACTGTAGACTGCTTACTCATGTTCTGACGGGGCAGTATGCTTTTGGTAACATCTGACTGTGATGGCGATAAGTGACACAACATCCTGCGAGGCTTGTTGTAAGAGTTATGCCATCACCGCGGAACACTACGTCTGTGAGTGATCGGCCTACGCTGCTTAGGCTGTCTATCATTGAAGCGCTTTCTCATCTTTCCACGAATCTACGAAACACTGAAAAATCCCAGTAAAAGCAACATAAAGGGAGTAAAATGAGTCTGAAATTTGAAACTTCAGCATCTGAGATAGGCTATAGAGACCTTTCGGAAATACTATAGACTACTACTAATATACAACTGAGAAAATCTATTAAACAAATATTGAAGGTATCTGATGAGAAGAGTTGAACACTCGGCTTCGTAATTCAGAACAAAAAGAACCTTTAATGTCAAAGCAAATTCAGCAATACCTACCAACAAAGTTAAAGTTAATGACGAGCACATTCATGACCAAAATTTCCTTTAAGGTTACGATTACAACAGTTCCTTCGCTTCAATTACAAGGATGCAAAGCAATTCAGCATCCTTGAGGGAAACTCACAGGCGGCACCATAGTTCGCTTGGATCTTCTGAACTCGAGTTGAGCAGCTGATGAATCAGATTCAGTACTGGTGGAAGCGTGATGGGTGCGAAACCTGCTCCAGTGGTTCATGCTTTGGTTCGTTCGCAATGATGTCAAGGAAATTCTCACCATTGTTTTGCCTAAAAGATGAAGAAAATTGACTGTTATTAGATTTACTCTTACCTTCCATTGTCTCTTGTTTAGAACTTGGTTCAGTTCCTGAACTTCCAATGAAAGTAAAATCAGCTTCCGGTTGATGCTTCAATAAACGTAATTGGTTCTGATGATGTCTTATGTATCATTCATCATTGCCCCACTTCTTGAATTGTCGTGCTAACACATTTTGACTAAGTTGGAGTTTAGGTTTTTGTCTTGAAAAAGTCTGGTAGAAAACACGAAAGTCGGTTTATATGCTGTTGTCCATGCAACAGCTCCGCTGGAGACTTCTGTGAAATTGGATTCGGCGTCGATCTGTATGTTGAGAGAAACACGTTGACTGCTACCTCTGTATTCTTCTCCTCCACGAAAAAATTGTTTTTAAAGCTTCTTTAATTGAAAGTTCGCACAAACTTTTCGGCCTGACCGTTGGATGCTGGATGAAACGGTGCTGTTCTCCAATATTGGATTGAATGGTAGTGGCAAAATTCCTCAAAAACCAGAGCGGTAAACTGCGTACCGTTGTCCGTTATAATGGTCTTTGGAAGCCCCTCGATGGCGACAATTGTTTGGAAACTTGGAAAAAGAATCCACGCAAATCAGCCACATTTTATTGAAGAATGGACCCACGAAATCCAAATGGATCCACTTCCAAGATTTCTCTGATGGTTGCCAACTCTCGTATTCTTTCTTTGGATCCGATGCTGTTGCTTGGAATATGACACAGCTGGCTACTAATTTCTCGATCTGCTTATCCATATTTGGGAACCAGATATACCGCCGAGATAATTGCTTAATTCGTGAACAGCGCCAATGAACTTCGTGAATATATTTCAGTGCTCTGGGCTGCAGGGCTTGGTAAAAAAATAACTTCTTTTTCGTTGTTTGGCAACTTGTCCGGCCATCCATTCTTGATCTATGCAGAAACTCTCTTCACTTATCTGTCATTAGTGGTAAAATTTCCAATAACTGCTGCATTAATTTAAGGGCTGTCCAAATCTTCCAGAATTAGAGTGCTGACTTTGTGGAAGTTGTCATCTAGTCTGTTGAACGACATATGTGGGCTGACTGGAAGTCATGACAGAGCATTCGCCTTGGAATTCTTGGCTGTAGGGTGGTACTTAATGTGGTAAGTATATGCCATTAAAGTTTCGAAGACGTCGGGAATCTGCTTGCTGGGATTGAATATAGCAGCCAGAGGCTTCTGCAGTTTGAAGGTGCGGCCATATACTATAGATAACATTGAAATTTTCTACGCCAAAAATTATCGACAACGGCTAATTCTCTATTTGACTGTAGAGTTTCTGGTGAGGGTCCAATGTCTTAGAGGCAAACGCAATCGGCCTTTACGTACCATTTGGATATCGATGTGAGACCACAGCTCCAATGCCATAACTCGAGGCATCAGTTGCCAAAATAATTGGTAGCGTATCATCAAAATGCGCCAGCCGGGTTGCTTTTAGGATGCTGTCACTCAAACTCTCGAACGCTGTTTGTTGTTGCTTAGACCATGCAAACTTGGCACCTTTTACAGGAAGTTCATTTTATGGACCAGCTACCTGCGAAAAGTTAGTTTACCAATGACTGCTTCCAATTCTTTCACATTCGTTGGTCGAGGTAGGTTTCGGAGGTCGTCCTAGTGTTTTTCGGAGGGACATATACCCTTAGAATTGAGCGTGTGTCCCAGATATTTGAGTTCTGCTGCTGCGATCGTACACTTATGCTTGTTGCATCGGAATTCATTTTCTTCCAATCTCTTTAGCACCTCTTCCAAGATTTGCAGGTGCTCCGCCTCTAATGCGCTCGCGATTGAAAAAACCCTGGTGCGCTGCTCACACCATACGGTAATCGATTGAACCGTAAGAGACCAAAAGGTGTATTGATTACGACGTAATCTCTAAACGCTTCGTCCAACTCGATCTGCAGATATGCTTCCGACAGTTCAATCTTGGTAAAGACTTTTCCTCCCCGAAGCTTATGGAACAAATCTCGAGGTCTAGGCAGCGCATGACGGTTGCATACAATTTGAGGATTCAGAGTTGTTTTAAAATCGCCGCATATTCGAATTCCTCCAGTAGCCTTCTCGACGATCACCACCGGTGCAGCCCATTGGGTATGCTGAACCCAAGACAAAATTCCTTCGGCCACCAACCGATCCAGTTCTTTCTTCGTTTCGTTTTGGCACTGCACTGAAAAAAGTTTGAAATACATCACGCATAGTGTCTCAGTGCTGTTGAGGAGGGAAACATTTGACTCAGTTTGTAAAATTGAATGTTGAATTTTTAAGCTGACAGCTTTGAACCAATCTAGCCTCAAGATTTTAGCTACAGAGCCCTTACTTAGAGCAAATTCACTTAATGTTTGGAATTTTCGTAGGTTACCTAAACGTTCAGTTCACCTTCCAACTTGATTGGTGTTCCCCCGTATGCTTGAAGGCATTTGGTTGTGGCAAAACCATAGATAAACTAAACTAGATGTCAAACTCTACTAATACTTTTGCAAACCCTTAACTTTCGCACAGACACGCTGTAAGTGAATTCCAACACTTTTGCATCTCTATAACTTTGTCAAAATTTGCTAGAATGAGAACAATTTACAAGTAAAATTGCTAGAATGAGAGCGATTTGCACGAGTGTGTGTAATGTGGATGACGTTTTTTGATTCAAATGGGCGTGGTTTGTATAAAAAAGGAGATATATTGCCATTGATCACAATTCACACGTATTCACAGACAGAGTCTCACGGATAGTGACGATCAGTAGAAAACCGGTTTTGATTTTCCAATATCTGGAAAGTTTGATATCTAGGTATAGTTAGTCTATGGGCAAAACACTCAGGTTGTCCAAATTGCCGGAATCCTTCTGGTCCAACCAGCGAACAAGATGCCCCCGTGCTGACCTAGAATCTTATCGGGCACCTTTAAACCGAACATTTATGCGACTGAACCACCTCACTAAAATGAATTTATTCTATGTGGACCACTTTGATCAAAAATAATCAGCGTGTGGCGCTCCCATTGTTCCGATTTGAGTTCTAGTTTTTTTGTTAAGTTGATAAATCTGTTGTTGATATTCCCTCTAAATCTTAGCGTCATAGCTTAACATTTGCAAAAGTTACGTAGCCAAGAGTATATCTAACTCTGTGTGTGTTGGCGATTTTTTACAATTTTAGAAATGGATTTAAATTTTCAACAAGGAACTTGTATTAAATTTTGCGTAAGAAACGGATTTAATGATGCGCGTACGTTGGAAATGTTGGAAAAGTGTTTCGGCAACGATTCTCTAAAGAAAACGGTCGTTTACCAGTGGCACGAGCGGTTCAAAAGTGGTCGTGAGTCAATCGAAGATGGCAGTGGCAGACCATCGACATCTGCGAGGGGCGTTCAACATATTCTCGGTATCGGGGTGAAGTTGTGGTTGCTTATTTATCAAGTAATACTATTATTTTAGTGCATTCATGTAAAATTTCATATAAATGTGATTATTAATTCGCGTTTTATTTCTAGTTAAACAGAATCATAATGGCAACTGAGACGATGATGGTGAAAATTGAGCATCGCGCTGTAATTAAATTTCTCACTAAGCAAGAAAAAAGTCAAAAAACTATTCATGAAGAGATGGTGGCTGTTTACCAGGGTTCCGCACCTTCATTATCAACTATGCAAAAGTGGTCAAGTGAGTTCAAGAGAGGCAGAGAGAGTATTGAAGACGACCCCCGCTCCGGCGCCCCGGCTACTGCTTGTACGGGAGAAAGCATCAAAGAAGTCGAAAAACTTGCTCTTGAGGATGCCCGAATAAAGGTGAAAATGATGGCAGAGATCACCAAGCTTTCAATTGGTACCATTCACACCATTCTTCATGACCATCTTAACCTTTCAAAGGTCAGTGCAAGGTGGGTGCCACGAATGCTCACAGCGCCTCAGAAAAAAGTGAGAATCGCATGCTGTAGAGAGCTTTTGGAGATGTGTAGTGAGAACGCGGACGGTGTTATGGATCGAATTGTTACTGGGGACGAAACATGGGTCCACCACTATGACCCTGAAAGCAAACAAGAGTCCATGCAGTGGCATAAAAAAGGAACAAACCCCCCGAAGAAGTTCAAAGTCACTCCGTCTGCCGGGAAGCTCATAGCCACAGTTTTTTGGGACTCAAAGGGAATCTTGCTCATTGAGTACAAAAAAAAAAAGGTGAAACCATCAACGCCACATCCTACGCTTCCACTTTGCATAATTTGCGGGAGGAAATTAAAAAGAAAAGACGGGGTAAACTCGCAGCGGGTGTGTTGCTTCTTCATGACAACGCTCCTGTTCACACGGCGCGAGTTTCCAAGGCTGCTGCGCGAGATTGTGGTTTCGAAGAAATCCAATACCCACCCTATAGTCCAGACCTTGCCCCTAGTGATTATTTCCTGTTTCCGGATTTGAAAAAATGTCTTCGTGGAAAAAGATTTTCGGATGATGAAGAACTCAAGTCGGCAATAAATGGGTATTTTCCAGAGGAAGAGGAAATTTATTTTTTTGAGGGTTTAAAAAAGCTTATCTCAAGATGTAACAAATGCATTGATGTTAGGGGAGATTATATTGAAAAATAAAAATAATTTAAATTGAATTCGCATTTTCCTTCATATCGATACCGAGAATATATTGAACGCCCCTCGTAAAACCGACGAAAATATTGATGGAGTAAAAGAAATGTTTTTTCAATAACCGCAAATTAATCATCAAATAGATAGCGGAGGACTTGAATATTGCCTATGGATCCGTCCAAGACATTTTGGTTAATGATTTGGGTTTCCGTCGTGTAGCAGCAAAGTTGGTGCCAAAAGACCTCAATTTCATGCAAAAAAGAGATGATTTGCGAGGCTGAATCCGATCCCACATTCATCAAAAGGATCATTACTGGAGACGAGACGTGGGTTTATGAGTACGACACGCGATCCAGATATCAGGCAAGTGAATGGCGTTCACCAAATGAGCCGAGATTAAAAAACCCAAGTCGTTTTCAGTCAAAGACGAAGGCAATGGATTACAACGGTGTAGTGCATCATGAATTTTTGCCAGAAGGCCAGACAGTAAACAAAGAGTATTATTTGGGCGTTTTGAGACGTTTGCGTGAAGCAATTCGCCGAAAGAGACCAGAATTGTGGGCAGAAAACTCATGGATTTTGCACGTGGATAAAGCACCGTCGCACAGTGCCATCATTATTCGTAATTTTTTTGACGAAAAATGCAACAAATACCATCCAACAGCCACCGAATTCACCTGATTTAGCTCCCTCTGACTTCTTTCTGTTCAAAAACCACTACGAGGAACGCGTTTCAGTAGCCGAGAGGAAGTAATGGAAAAATCGCAGGAAGCACTGATGGACATACCGAAAACCGAATATAAAAAATGTTTCGAGGATTGGATCAAGCGCTGGCATAAGTGTGTTGGTGATCAAGGTGGTATTTACCGGCTGATTTGTTTTTTGCCTCCGATTAGGTTGACCGCTTCTATTTCCCTGTTTTCTGTTTCGTTTAGAATTTATTGAAGTCCCCTTGTTTGCACTTATCATACAAACAGCCGATATACTCGTATGGCCAATTTTTTTACACATATTGCAAACAGTTTTGCTGTGACTACAATCGCTCTATTATAACGGACTAAACAGGCAGGACAAGACTTCCTCAACGTTTGTGAGTGCATGTGAGACTGAGGAGAACCAATAGATACAGAATACAGATAACAAATTTACCTCCATCTCGTTGCTGTTCTCTTTAATGGCAGAAAATGATTTTTGCGTGCTCCCATACGCACTGGCTATATCCACGACATCTTTTAAAGCTGCGTCAATCTTTTGAAGAGCTTGGGTTCGACCAACGTCCTGCGGGTTGTAAAGAACAGTGATATCACGAATCATATTGTCAGCGTATGATTCTGAACACGTTTCCGTTCGACAATTAAATTTGCAGGTTGCGGGCTACTAATCGAAGATCAGCAACCCACTCACCTGATTTGACCTGGCTTTATCGATGTTTTGTGGAATTGATATCTGGCTGCCAGTACATGGATTTTAAATACAAAGTGCTTACTAGGCTTATCTGTTAGCTCTTTAAAAGTCTTTGTAGATAAGTCTTCTCCACCATAGAGCTTCTAAAGAGTTTTTTTCAAAGTTTTCCGCTCCAATCCATGACAGGAAAAATTCGCGCATCTGATTGTCCTATGAAACTCCAAACGCCTCAAAATGTTGCTCCAGCTACTTCAAGTAGGTCTTCCAGTTTTCGTCTTTTTTGTTAGCAGGAAATGGTGCTACTCCGCCTTTTTGTCTCCATCCATGATTCGTCAAAATCTGAGCCATCCGGTCACGTTGCGATTTCAAAATCCCTTCCAACGTTTCTTTATCCATTGCTTATACTAACAACCCTTCGATAATTTCCTTGGATTATGTAACTTTGTTGTCCGATATTAAGAAAAGATCCTCGTCGCCAATTGATGAGACGAGGTGGACACTTGGCTTCGTAATTCAGAACAAAACGAAACTTTAATGTCAAATCAAATTCAGTAATTCCTACCAATAAAATTAAAGTTCATGACAAGCACATTCATAACCAAAATTTACTTTAACGCTACGATTACAACAGTATCCAAAATTCGAAATAATTTCACCAATATTGTCTCCTCGTGTATAAAGGTATTTTCAATATGTGTTGCCTCCATTAAAAGAGTGTTCTCCGTACACGGATTTTATTTGAACTACTAAGAACTTTCATGAATCTTCATTCGAGAACAAATGGTGCTATCATCCACCTGGATAACCCCAAAACTGTCACCTTAACATAGTATAACTATTTCATTACGTTTCTTCGAAACTATTTTTCGCTAACAACTTCTTGGTGATTATAACTTCCTTTTCAATCCGACTCTTCAGCTCAGTTTCCAGATACACTAAGAAGTATCCTTAAAACTACACTTTCATCCACACATCCATATCAGTGCCGTCCAACAGCAATAACTTGACTCTATCAAATCAACTTTCGGGGGTAACAAGGATTTTTATGAGAAAAATTTTTAAATCTCTCCGCTCGACTATACTCGTATACTCGTAAGTTGTCGTAAAAGTAAAAGTACAAGTTTCTGTTCTTGTTTTAACGGTTTATTTTTATTTAATTTATTTTTCTTATTTTTACACATGGAATCCGTAGAGTATTCTGCGTCTTCTTCAGCTTATTCGCACATTGAAAAGGAAACCATCCTCGTGGGATAGTTAAACTCTTTCATTCGAATGGATTTCGTTACTACTCGTACTTATGCTACTACTTCAACTTCACAACAACAAAAAGAACACAAAAAACTCTTCTCAGTTCGGTTTGTTTTGTATTTTTGTTCCTCTTTCATAAGAAAAAAAGTACTCAAGGGTAGTAGCACTCATCCTTTCACAGATACGAATACCCTCAGTCCATGGACGGTGATATTTCTGAACATTATCTTGGTCGGAGTTACGAATATCCTTGAAAAAGAGCATTTTACAACTCAGACAGTTGGTAAGTTTTTTCTTAAAATGAATCTAGATACAAACGGTTTATGAGTTACTGTTAATTTCGGTATACGAGTGTCCTCTTGAAAATTAAGTTAGGACAATCTTTCTGTGAGAATCGTGAAATTTGCATTTTATCCTTGTTTTTTTTTTTTTTGCTTTTAAGACGACAGATGTTGTAAATTCAACTTGGAAGTACATTTTCGTCAATCATTCATGGTCTTCTGCATATCTGATTTGATTATAAAGGTAGGACATACTCAAGACGATTCAAGCAAAATACAAATTTCGGTGCAACGAAACGGACAACTATTGTAATTAGGGCGATTGTTTGTTCAATTTTTTCCCCGATTTACGAGTACTCTGAGGGATACGAGCTGAGTACTCTTCTCCGTCAACAATGACAAAGCTGTAGATTATATCGAAGACTAAAGCTGGGATAAAGTAAACACATTTGCAGAAGCATCTATAGCCATCCAAGGCCATTCAGAGGCATTTAAACAAAGAGCCATCATAAGTGGACCACCATATGGAGTATGTGTTCCTTCAAGATCACTGCAGTGTCCATAGTACTAGAAACGCGTAGTTTCACCTTCACATGGTAGACCATTAGAGCGGTGTCCGCACAAGAACCTTGAATAGGTCAACGATGGTTAACGTAAGTCCAGCGAGACCAGCGAAGTTAGGGGTTGCGCGGAGTGGTAACTTCCTCACTATACTCTTTTACTTCAAGGCCAACTGGATTCGTCTGTAAAAGCCGTAAAAGCCTATATGACGGCGCACTGCAGGCACCCGATAATGTCGTCTTCGTCTACGTATCCTAGCGGCTGGAATAACAGCTTTGTTCCAGTACTT
Organism: Volucella bombylans; assembly: GCA_949129095.1. NCBI lineage: Eukaryota > Metazoa > Arthropoda > Insecta > Diptera > Syrphidae > Volucella > Volucella bombylans. The sequence continues at coordinate 137,736,344 of OX422141.1, read as the reverse complement.
CATTGATTGGATGTGGGTTCTCTTCTTACCCTATTATTCTCTCACCTGAGCGGGGATGTGAGCTCTGTCATCGGCCTATTAAAGGCTCATGTGCTACCAAGTCTTTTCCAAGAACGCGACTTATTCTTGGAAATTTTTATTGACCGGAACCACAACTGTAGCGTGTATCATTCGCTGTTTGAAGGAAGTAAAGAAGAAGGAAGGAAGAAGGCAGGAAGGAAGGAAAGAAGGAACATGACGTTTAGTTGAATACGGATTTGCTATTTACGATGGAGATTAGGCAAAAAGTCTTAACCTTTCAGCATGTAAGCGAACGCCATATAACAATCCGTATCAAGGCCAAATTGGGAAATATAATCCTGATTTGCATCCATGCTCCTACAGAGGATAAGGATGACCCAAGCAGAACCCAAGGCTGGTTAAAAAAGCCGTCTTCGAGCGAATGATCAGAAAACACAGCCTGCATAGTACCATTACGGAGTGTAACCTTTTAGTAGCCACCACACGGATAACACACCTCAACATACCCTAAAGTACTTGGCTATCACCTGATCGATCAACCGTCAACCAAACTGATCACATTGTGATCCAATCGCGATACTCTTCCACCATGCTGGATGTCCGAAATTTCGAGAAGCCAACGTCGACCAAAGCGGATTTCAATGACACATCAGAGATAAAATTGACGCTGAAAACCTACAATCGGAAAAGATCGGTAGAATCTTAGCTGAATGCGTTTCGCCTATACTCTCTCAAAATCATAGCCATCATACACAAAACAGATAGAAGTTACCCTGACGGCACAACCTGGAAGTCCAGTCCCTTGTTTTGAGCTTTACCAACACTCTGATTCAGTATTGGAGATCCGTATAGACCTGGTATCCGGATATGTCGAAGTAGCTCATATAGGGATTACTCTTAGTAGTTCGGCCTAACTTGAACTGTAAACGCTACCGTTGATTCCAGCTAGAGAATTCGTTCGCTGCCGCCTGGAACAAGAGGAAGTCTCTAAGTGAGAAGACACTCCTCCCGCCGTCTCTCGTCCGCTGCCATCAACGACCTTCCAAAGGGGTTGGTTACCCAATCTCCAGTCGAGGTACTAGGCACCCATCAGTCACCAAAGTGGATCTGACAGTAGGAGTTGGTAGTGACAGGCTAAGTGAGAATGCTTGTGTACTCATGGCATCGCGCCAATACCCTTTAACCAAGATTATCGAATATGCTTTGACGTAAAAATTTCACTTCAGCTCTTATCAGACTCAAAAGAATGGTCTGTGTCGATTGCATAGAGGTTTTCCCTTTCCCTGACTCTGGTCTGGGAGTTGCGGACATGCCGTCTAATGCATTGGTAATAGAACTCCCTTTGCCGTGAAAATCGACTGTCACTGTGCCTAGGAATGGTTTCGTCCAGAGTCTGAGCCAGGAAGAGACTATAGTTGGGTCTTCCCAGATGGCTCCAAAACCGATCTAAGATGAGGAACTTGTGTCTTTCTAACGACGACAGTGTAAGATTTCACTCCGCATTAAGAATATTTAAGTTTGCCTTTCAAGCGAAAATACACGCCTTCCTGAAGGCAGTGGACCACATATATTGTGAGGAGTCGATTCCTCTTACCAAGCTGATTTGAGAATTCTTGGCTTCTCTGAACGCTGTTTGAAAGGCTTGACTTATCTGGTGAACTTGGTATGCAAGAGTCAAAATAGAATTTTTCAGGGTACAAATCTACATTAAGACCGCCTATGCCTTTCATTGAGCATACCTGCAAATGGCATGACTCTCCAGGATGCCGGCACACCAAAAGGATACTGACCGACTTCTCTAGGAGTAAGAGACTGTGACTAGCTATGCCATCTATCGAATAATGCGCAGTAATTTGTTTACTCTATCCGGGCAGCCCTAGACGAAAGCAGGGACTAATACACCAGAAATCAATCAATTCTCCCAAAATTGAGCGTGAGGAAGTTGACTAGCTGCTCTGTTAAGGGCGTCACTCTCCATTACACTAACGAACCTGGGTGTCACTATGGATGACAAACATATGGTATTCAGACTGAGAGGCAGTGTCGTCTTGCTGGCAGTGTAAGGGGGCAAGACATGAGTCTTGTCATCAAAGAGCGTCCTTTAGAAGGCGACTAATATAAGGCGAATTTTTCATACACATCAATTGTTTGGTGAAATAAGCGAAAACATCACTGCGGCTTTCACCAAAATCTGAGCAAGAAAAATAATGAAGTTGGGTTCTTACGGACGGCTCCAGAGCCTTAGAGTTTCTACTCTACTACTTAGGTAAAGAAACATTTGTATTCGCAGCGGTGACATGAGAAAAAGTTATTCCAAAACGCGCACCTCAAAGTGTTTTTCTTTACCGAATGTCAGTTTATCAAATATCGGGAGTGATTGTGGAGGCTGATTTAGTCCACCTCAATGGGTTTTGGAATTTGGAACTCATCTATTCTACATTAACATTATTAAGGGGGTTGTATCTCATCAACTAATAATCAAAGCTCTCCAAGTGGGCCGGTACATATGCGACGGGAGAATCATATACAGCTTACATTAAGCAGTAAAACCGAATCTGCTGATGTGGAAGAGCACTGGCTGGATCAGTGGGGAAATAATGACTGCTATTAAAGCCACGAAAATAGATAGCAGCACAGGCATTTCCACGGACGTGACGCATTCATTGTTAGATAATCCGGTGTACACTCACATTTGGATACTCGACTACTTCAATGCGGGAGTTAATGGAATCAAAGGACATGTATACATTTTCTAATGAGCGCAAAAGCTAATATTTTGCAAGGACATATAAATGTATGTCACCCTTCACAATATAACCTTTATTCAAAAAAAAAAAATAAATAAATAAATGTAGGTATTGCTTTCAATGAGATATTTCAGATGATCCTTGCTGTCGCCTGGCATGAACAATGACCCTTGAAGCAAATGCTTTCTTAAGTGTGTATCTACTTATATCCTTTACATGTTGGAATACATACATCCATACTTACTCGTACATACAGATACATGAAAATAAATTAAAGTTAAAAGTCATTTCAATTAAAAATTAAAAAAAAATAAATTAATAAGATACCACCCTCCATCCAAGAAGGAGCACAGATATGGATGTGATATGGATCTGAGCTCATTCTTGGATAGGGGGCGATACCTTCACATGCATACAAAAACACAAACGTCAAATCCCTCCGAATCAATTGGAAATTTTAATCGACCAAATGAAACTTTTTGAATTGACATTTCTGCTATCAAAGAAATAAGAAGAGACCAAGAAACTGCTATTCTGAAAGTTCAAATAGAGATGGTAATAACTAACAAAGATGAAATCTCAGAATTTATTTGACAGAAAAAGGATAACACGCCCTCGTCCCAATTCCACCGACAATCGTAAAAGTATTAAATTTCACAATTTACACATGCTTCGTTCGAAATGACTCCGCACAATCTCAGAGCAATCTCTTGGCGCAGATTCTTTTTGGAACTTTCTCCCATCACCATCTGTGTTGAGTGCCATCATCCGTGCTACCATCACTGTGCCATCACTGTCACCACCACTGTAACCATCATCTAATGATGGCCATGAATTTCCATTGAATTCACATTCCATTTAACAGTAACGACATGGCAAAAGGGATTCCATGAAGGAAATCTCCCTCCCAGGATATTGTCGGAAAACCCTGGACCGGGATAAGCTAAGTCCAGAATTCCATCCAATACGAATACATTCGTGCCACCGCGTCGTTGAGCTACTCAACAGAACATTAATACAATCACAATCTCAAAAGGTTTAACTTTATTGTTCCTTACCATTCGCACCATCCTCCGAGGAGGGGGCGAAGTCCTGGTGTTGTATTCCATTTCGAGTTTTTGAAAGCCGTCTGCTCTATGAATTGAGAAAGGATAGGCGCTGATGGCTATGTGTATAGGAGCAAACCACAGTAAATGAAATGAAATCATCCTCAGGATGGCCGGAAAGCAGCAAAATGGAATCATAAAGCAATTTAAACATTTTTCGGTTTTATGTCGTAGATACGAGTTTCAATTCACTCACAGATGGAAATTGTTAGTTCCGCCTACGGTGGAATGAGCAACTTTGTTTTCATTATTTCCGAGAGCAGCACGCGCTCTCAAGTGTTGTGTATCCCAGGACTCTGAGACTAGTAGCCGTATGAAGTGCAACCCCATCAAAGTAGGCATTCCAGACTCCAGGATCTGTTTATTGGATGAGAATTCAGTTTGGCTCTAGTTGTTACTTGTACTCGTGCACTGCTGTTGCATTGGCATGCATCCAGAAGATCCTCGGGGAAAGATTATCGTAAGTGTCCTGATAGTTTTCAAATATCCAACTTCCTGCTTGTAGTACAGTTAGAGAGTTTTTGGTGTGGTTAGGTTCTTATTTTGTACACATTATACGATGCATGATTGGCATTAAGTGCTCTAATCGAAATGGGATGGGGCCCTTAACACAGCAATACGAGGACGATGTTAAAATGCAATTCAGTAGAGAGACTTGAATAGCATTCATCTGGTACTGAGGGGATAGTTACTGACAGGATGAAGAGGCTGTTTACATGTACATATGTGTATATGTGTACATAGGTTCTTGAGCTCAAGTGTTATTTGGTAGAGGGTGGTTAATATTGTTTGAGAGCCAAACATGCACTTACCCTGTTCCTGGAAGAAACATTTGTTCACTTGAGAGTTGATGTGTTGGAACATCGGTCTGTGACAGAGAAACTTGGCAACCGAAAGTGACTTAGTAATCAACACGATACTCATCACTGACACATCGCAATTGCAAGAATCTTGATGAGATAAAATTAGTTCAGGTGAGTTAAATTTATGGAGACAGACTGTCGTTTTCCTACTCAATTCAGCGAAGCAAAGTCCCTGGGCACATCTCTGAACAGTTATTTCAACGTTCGTTGGCTCAGCTGCTCATATTTGAGGTTGTTCGTCGGTATTTGAAGCTACCACGAGCATGAAAACAACATCAGGCAGTATCTCAAAACTCGGATTAGGATCCTAATTTCTGTAGATGGCTTCTGAAAAATGTATAAAAGACAACGAGAATGCGCTGCCTTGTCACAGTTCACATCGATGAATGAAGGACTTCCCACAATGCGCATTTACGCAAAAGACTTCAACACCAACTACTCGCTCGCTTCGACGGATAGTAAGGACGACATTAGCGAGGATGATTTCTATGCTGCTCTTAAGCGAACACATAAGCGACGTCACTGAGATTTCAATCGAGTTTATATGCGGATAATCCATTTCGCCGTAGCAGGTAAGGTACGAGTAGTTAGTCGATAAACATTAAGTCGCCAGGCTGTCCCTCGATAGATGGAAGACACACTTCAGTGTGTGGCCGGATGCATGGTCTGTGGTATCTGCATCCACCCGGAATATTATCATACTTTGGTGCAAGCATAGTCTGCAAAAGTTAGCGTGGAGCCTAGCACTAACAATTCACAACTAACATTCTCACTTCTATTTGCATAAAGCCCTTGTCAACTTGGCGATATATGCGCGCGTTTGAGACAGATCTTCCGCTTGAAGAGGCCTAGAGACGGATAGATGGTTGACTTTCAACGCCAACGAAGAAAACAGTGCTTCGAGTATATTGATCGAGTTGAAGACACAGTATATTGATAGCATTACAAAAAATAGGGAAAATAACATACCGCGACCCATATAACTGTTTTATTTACAGGAGCCCAAATTAGAAATAATCGTAGCCATGTATCGTCATGCTGGAATCGTTATTGCGGCCGGTTTCAGTATACAGAATTCTGGATGGCTTCGACATTCTGGCCTGGCAGCAACGGTGTGTTGAGATCTCTGCTGCGGAAAACAACTAAGCCTAGCCTGTAATTGAGCTCACGCTATATCTGACGTTGATAGTTATACTGCCATCACTCAGGAATTGTTTATAACTTCTCACCCTGATAAGTACGTCCTTGTGCTAATTTCGGTACACAGACTCCAGAGAAACAATTCCTAAAAGAACTGCATCTGAATACGAGAGCGCCAAATAGGATGGGCTTACATACATACGAGTAATAGCTTCTTTAAGAATTGTAACTGGTATTTATGCTTCCTCGGTAACGACGTGAATGCCGCTGCTGATATGATCAGAAACACTATTCAGTTAGGATGGTAGGGTTAGAGAACTGTTTTTTTTTTTGTCTTACAAAACCAAACTTACTGAAGACAACCGAACAAACGAGCCAGGAATGACTACAATGCCGTTGTTAAGAGTCTGAAATTCCAAATCGATCAAAACCTCAAGCAAAAAATACAACAAAGTCCCAAAGGTAGTAAGACTTCTTGTCGTTTCTCAGAAATATTCAAAATTCTGCCTCATCCTCTACCCCAACTTATTGAAGGTGGCGCGGGGTTGGTCCGGGGTGGATCTGGGACCCAACCAACAAGCGTCTGCAGTTAGCTCGATATTTAGCTAGCTGCCTCCAGTTTCGGGATGAGGTCCGCTTCCATTTGCCTGCGCCACCTGAGTCGTGGTCTTCCTCTACAGCACTGTCCCTCGGGTTGGTTTCCATCCGTTCAACAAGACACAGACATCTCAGTCGTTGGACCTTTACTCTTCTGGCTAAGTCGATGTCGCTGTACAGCCCGTACAGGGTAATTTTTTCTTTTTCTCCATTCAACGTCTTTGATTTTTAATTTTGGTGGGGGCGAACGCCCCCATTTATTCGGCTTAATACAAGCTATAACTTACAAACTAAACTTAAACTAAAACTTAAAACTAAGGTTGGTTGGAGTGGTGAAGGAGAACGGATTTGAGGTAGGGAGTGGTGCGGTGGAAATCAAAGACGGTAGGGTTTGAGTTGATTTGACGTAGCATACGGGAGATTGGTTCGTTCGCGCCATAGGAGGTGTGGTGGGTTGGTAGATAGAAGAGTCGAGGGGTACGTAGATTACGAGGGTTAGTGTTGAGGAAAATGGAGTTGTGAAGGGACGCGCATTCAACGTGACCTGAAAGGAGTCGATGAATGAAGAGTAAGTCTGCAGCATCTCTGCGATCTTCAAGGGTATTTAAGTTGATAAGGTTGAGACGGTTTTGATAGGGGGCAGATTAAAAGGATCGTCCCAGGGAATACCTCGGAGAGCAAATCGAAGAAAACGGCGCTGAATGCCTTCAATTCTCGAGATATGAACACGATGATATGGGGACCATACTTGACTGGCGTACTCTAGGAGGGAGTGAACAAAGGTGATATAGAGGGACCTGCTCACGTATGGGTTGGTGAATTCTTTGGACCACCGTTTTACAAAACCTAGTGCAGAGTTGGCTTTGAGGATTATCTCATCCATATGTAAACGGAAGTTGAGCTCGCTATCACACAAAATGCCGAGGTCACGAAGAGATTGTACGGAGGAGATAGGTTGGTTATGGAAAAGATAGAGTCGGGGAGGAGATGTTAAGTTCCAAAGAATTTTTGAGGCACCAGATCGAGAAACTATCAAGATCTAGTTGAAGGAGTAAAGAGTCATGGGGAGAGGAAATGGTTTTGAAAAATTTGGTATCGTCGGCGTAAAGGGAGACAGACGAGTGTTTGATGATCATATCGAGATCATTTATGGTTAATATAAAAAGAAGGGGACCGAGATGGCTGCCTTGTGGAACTCCAGAGGTGGCCAAAAATGGAGCGGACTGGGCTAACCTAAAACGAACACTGTAAAAACGATTTTCGAGGTAAGAGGATATCCATTTTAACAATATGGGTTCAAAGCCGAGGGCAGACAATTTAAAGATAATTAACCGATGAGAGATTTTATCGAAGGCTTTGCTAAAATCGGTTGCAACTACATCGACTTCATTGCCATTCTCTAGGGCAGAGAGGGCAAAGGATACGAATTCAACGAGATTTGTGGTGGTTGACATACCCTTTAAGAAGCCATGTTGTCTAGGGGAAATAAGTGATTTGCATTGGAAGCTTAGAGCTTCATACAAAATACTTTCGAAGAGTTTGGGTATATGGGAGAATTTAGCGATGGGACGATAGTTGGTTATTCCATTCTTTGATCCTTTCTTGTGGATCGGGGTTATGAAGGAGGATTTCCAAGCCTCAGGAAATTCTCCTTGTGAAAGGGATAGACGGAAGAGATTAGAAAGGGCAAGGAAAAGAGAGGAAGAACATTTTTTAAGAAATATGGAAGGGAGGCCATCTGGGCCGGGTGTGAATTCGTCATTGAGTTGGTGTAATTTATGTTCGATATAAGACGGATCAAAAATATGAGAGAGAAGTGGGCCATTGGAGAAGTTCAGTAGGTAACTAAAATAGGATGGATCTGGTACAAAGGAGTCGTTGGTGAAGGATTGGTAAAAAAAAAGGTGGCAAATAGGTTGGCAATGGTGAGTGGATCGGTTGATGACCTGTTGTTGAAAGAGAGGGAAGGAGGGTAACCACCGGACTTTCTTTTGTAGTTAACAAATTGGAAAAAGGACTTAGGGTGGTTTATAAGGTTGACTTGCGCATTGTTAAGGTAGTCCTAGTAAAGGGAATCGTAAAGTTCACTGAAATGAAGATAAGCACCAAGATAGTTAGAATAGCCGGTAAAGGATCTGGTACGCAGGAAAACAGCCCATAACTTATTTCTCTTATTTCGTAAGGAACGAAGCTTGCGATTATACCAGGGAAGACTAGTAGATGATGTTTTAAGGCGGGAAAACGGAACGTAAAGGGAAAAAGAATTAAATATTTCTTTATAAAAAATGGATAAGGCATCATTTATACTTAGGTTATGAAAGTTAAAGAGCGATCTGCTGAGATATTCACTGATTTTGTGAAAGTTTGCTTTATGAAAGTCGTGGGATGAGAGAGTTGTGGGGGGAGTGGATTGGAATGAAGAGTTATGAAAAAATGAAAGTAGAAGGGGGGGATGGTAGTTGTCGATTGTTGAGAGAGATAGGGGACAAAGTGAGACTGAGGAGTTAATTGGATCTGTTGTGAAAATAAGGTCTAATTGCCTGCCCATAAAATTGGATATACCACTGACTTGGCATAGACTTGAGTCTGTTAAGCGATCTAAGAAGAGACATTCCTTAGCTGAGTTGGCATTTGAAGCGATGAAAAACGATTGATCATCTGATGGAGTCCATTGTAGTTGAGGAAGATTAAAGTCGCCAAAAATAAGGATATCATCAATAGGGTCTGACAGGTCAATTAAATGATCGATCGCATCAATAACAAATTGGTAAGATTCGATAGGTTGAGCTGGTAGGATATAGCAACATATAACGTAAAGGGACTTGAGAGGCAGTGATATTTTTATTGCGACAAAGTCGGCTTTAGAGGATGAAGAAATTGTAATGGGGGAAGAGTTAAGGCTGTTGTCCATCGCCAGTAGGACGCCTCGACAGGGGGAATCTTTATTTGTGCGGGTAGGATCGTCGTCGCGGAAAACATTAAAAGTAGGAGGGAACAATTTGCAGACGGGATGAAAACTTAATCGAAGAATTTTCCTCTTAAAGCAGCCAAGAGAACCCTCGTCCATTTTTGATAAGTTCCATGCCTCTGCGCCATAGAGCAGGACTGGGGGTGGCCGTGGTTCAAGTTGTAATGTATTGGCTTCCAAATCGGACGATTGGGGCAGATTCAGTTGGTTTCAGGCAGCTAAATTCACGTAAGGTTGCCAGGAATACAATAGCACGTCCAATTACACTAATAATTTAGTCTCCCGATTAAATGTTGGATGTGACCCATGGAGCGAAATAACCACTCAGCCAAAACATCTTACTCTCTATCTCTATCCAATTTTCCAAAGAACTTAATACATGCTCTGCCATTTTAAGAGCAGTAATCCCTCTTGAGTGTTACGTTCTTAAAAATAAAAAAAAGGTTAAAGTGAACGTATCGCAAATCTCAGTCTATCTCTGACTTCTTTGCTTACCAACAAGCTCATACAGCTCTGTGAATCCCTCCATCACGATTACTTAAGCCGAATGTAATCTGTACTTTTCTCTAATCCTAAACGCTCTTTTCACTTCATAAACGCCAAACGAAAATCTGATAATTACTCACCTACCCTGAGATTCTCAAACGAATCTCCAAAGGGGTAGCCGTGGTACTAGCAATCGCTTCTCACTCGGAGGGTCGAGGTTCGAATCCTGCCCATGACAAGTCTTTCAAGTTTTTCATTCGTGTAACTGGAACTCAGACAGAAAAATTCTTCATGTGAAGGCATAACACTGACACGTAGATTTGCCTGTTGTAGAGTTTCAAGCACAAAAAACTAGTGCGAATTATAACCTTCGAATCACTCTGAGTGAAGAAAAAAAACTCTCCGTCCTATTCGGACTCCCACCCCCTGGAGAGCGAATATCGAAACCAAATACACCTGAGTTTTAAACCACTAAAAAAAAAAAAAAAAATTTCCTTTCTCCTCCTTCTACCTATCCGCCCGCGCCAAGGCAACAGTAAAAGGGTATCTAACCCCTTAGGCGCGCGTAAATTATAAAAAAAAAGAAAACAACCCTCAAGAAATTTCAAACTTATTCCCTAAATTCTTTACCCAATCATTTGCTACTCAGGATGGAGAACCTGATATCAACTATTTTTCTTACATGAGCAGCTGAGCCAAAACTTCACATACATCAGCTGATATTAATGTTGCACATGTAATGAAGAAAATAAACCTGCTCAGAGACCAGTACTCTCTGGGTCCTGACGGGCTGCCTGCCATTGTTGTGAAAAAATGTGCAAACATCTTGGGCAAACCTCTCTCCTTTTTCAGCTTTCAAAATATTTTTCTTTCATTTTGGAAGAGATCGTACATAGTTCCTCTTCATAAAAAAGGTCCCAAAAATGAAATCTCTAATTACAGTCCCATCGCTAGACTCTCTTGTATACCCAAAGTATTTGAGATCATTGTTTACGACCTGTTGGTCTTTCATTGCAAACCTATCTTCTGTCCTCTATAAGCACGGTTTTGTAAAACAAAGATCAATAATTACTAGTTTAACAGAATTAGTTCCTACTGCTCTGTGCGTTGGAAAACCAGAAACGAAATCGATGTAACTGCTACCCATCTTAGCAAAGTTTTCGATAAAATTTCGCGCGAAATAATCCTTCTCAAGCTTGATGCTCTCGGCTTCCAACCTGGGTGCATCTTGTGGATCAAATCTTATTTGACAAATCGTCAATATAATTTTCTTTGTAGATCTTCTCTTTCTTATCCCATTGTAGCTAGTGTATCTCAAAGAAGTGAACTCGGCCTTCAGATATGTATATTGGCAATCAATGATATACGAAGTGTGTTCAGAAAATAACTGGAATTTTTAAATTTAGCAGGTTTGAAAAGTCCGATTGTGCAAATTTTTTTTTACTATGTTGGTATACATGCCCCTGAAGTATGATACAATTTTCAACTGTGGCAGCCGCTAAGGTTAGATGTGTTTTTATGAGCTCTGCGATTTTCGTTTGTTTAAATAAATGGATCAAAGAATTTGTATCAAATTCTGCGTAAAAAATAAAATAAAGTGCAACAAAGTATGTGAAATGTTAACAAAGGCCTATCTATGGTGAGTTGTCTCCAAGGCGTTGAAGATGACGAACTACCCGGACGCCCCAGCACATCGAAAACGGCTGAAAAGTTGGAAAATGTGAAAGAAGTGGTTATGAACGATCGCCGAATCACAATCCGAGAAGTTGCTGATGATGTTGGCATATCGATTGGCTCATGCCATGCAATTTTTTCAAATGTTTTGGGTATGAAACGCATGGCAGCAAAATTTATTCCAAAATTGTTGAACTTTTAACAAAAACAGCGGCGAATGGAAGTTGCTCAGGAGTCACTAAATGAAGTCAATGACGATGCAGAATTACTGAAACTTGTTATAACAGGTGACGAAACAGTGATTTACGGATATGACGTCGAAACTAAGGCTCAATCGTCCCAGTGGAGGCATTCTGGCTCGCGAAGACCGAAAAATGCTCGCATCGCTTAAAGAGCTAAAGACTGTGCCAAAGATACTCTATCTTGAGAAGCGTTACGACGATTGGAAGAAGCACTGGCAAAAGTGCGTAATATCTAATAGGGACTAATTAGAAGGCGACAACATTAATGTGCTGCTTGCTGTGGCTAAGATAATAGCTAAAATTATTCTGGAGCAAAATAAAGACCACCTTGAAGACATACTCGACGCCGAACAAGCAAGTTTCCGCTCTGGATCCTCCTGTGTCGACTACATCAACACCCTGCGGATCATTATCGAGTAGTACGTTGAATATTGATCGTATCAATCGGGAATTTATTTGGCGTGCCTTGCGCAGGAGAGGTATCTCAGATAAATTAATAGCAATTATTAAGGCTGCGTACGATGGGTCCAAATGTCACGTTTTGCACAGAGGAAAGCTGTCTGAGGAATTCGAAGTCCAAAGTGGAGTTCGGCAAGGCTGCATTCTTATACCAATATTGTTTTTATTAGTGATCAGCGATGTGCTAAATGCGGCTTTATCGATGGGAAATGGAGGAGTTCGATGGACTCCTACATCTGAACTCAAATACCTTGACTACGCTGACGATGTATGCCTACTATCTCACAGAATAATGGACCTTCACCAAATGACAGCAAATGTGGAGAGGGAAGCAGACGTCGTTGGGCTGACAATTAACTCGGCAAAAACAAAAATGATCAGCCTGGGAACTCACAAACTCATACTCGTATATGCATTGCTGGACAAACGGTTGAGAGAGTAGAGAGTTTCCAATACCTTGGGAGTATTGTCTCAACCGATGGCGGAACCGAACTGGATATAGCCAGCCGAATAGATAAAACGAAGTCTGCGTTTGGGATGCTATCTAAAATTTGGCGAAGTAATGCATTTAGCCTAAACACCAAGCTGCGACTGTTTCGTTTCAACCATACAACGATGAAAGTGGCAGTGGATTGGTCACACTTTCCGAAAAGGTAACAGGCCTATAACTGGGAAGGAGTTGAGGCACACTGCCAGAAACCGCACACGATGGCGCGTAGGCGTTGCAGAAGCCTTAGGATCCACAAGGGGATATAGGACATAAGTAAGTAAGTAAACTCCAGACGATTTGAAGCGGGGCCTACCTTGAACAAATATATATAACTTGCCTCCTTCTATCGACCGTTTAAAGCTAAACGTCGAAAAGTTGCTGATATTCTCTTTGTTCATCAACTACTCACTGGTTGTATTAGCTGTCCTACCCTGCTCCAAATGATAACCATTTCGATCCAATACACGGAACCTTAGGTCTTCACCTCTCTTCCACATCAAATTTCATCAAACCGCTTACGGCCGTAACGAACTTTTGACAAGAATTCTGCGAACTACGAACAACATGGTTAATGGGTTCCACTTCAATATCAGCAAAACCACTCTTCGAAATTCCGTTTCCGAGGCTCAATGACCCCTTTCCACAATCAATTACGATCTTCAGAAACTGACCATTCTTCAAGGAAAGTGTTATTGAGCTGTTAATTGTTCGCACACATGTTCTTGATGAGTAGAGGGTTTCCACAATAGACCCAGAATATGAATCTGGTACTAGACATTTCGTATCCAACCACAGACCGATTACCACACTTTCAGTTGTTCCCAAACTCTTAGATAGTGTTGTAAAGGACAAAATTACCTTTACAATTAAACAACATGCGAGTAAATACCAACATGGCTGCGGGAAGGGTAGTTCAACTGTCTCGAACTTAGTGGAATTTACAAATTTCTGCATTAATTCGTTGGAAGCCCATAAACAAGTCGATGTGATTTATACAAATTTTGTGAAAGCAGAGTTAAATTGACCATTCTTTTAAATAAATTAACTGCATATGCATATAACTTATGGTTCATTGACTATTTTTTCAAGGAAATTTTAGTCAGTTCTGGTGTTCCAGAAGGCAGCCATCTAGGTCCTTTGCTATTCTTACTTTTTATCAATGATTTGCCAAACTTATTAAAACATTGCTATTGTATGCGGATGATATAAAATTGTTTGCTGAGATATTTAGTATAAACGACTCTTTTTTTTACAATAAGATCTAAATTGTTTTAATAAGTGGTGCGAATTAAACGACCTAAGGTTAATATAGACAAGTGTGCTTGCATGAGACCTTGGTGTAATTTTTGACAGCAAGAACGTCACTTTTCACTTACATATTAATGCCATAGTTAACAAATAGGACTCTCTTTTAGGGTTTGTTAATGTGTCTCTTTCGACTTAACCCCTACAACTCAAACGCCCAGTATTCAACCTCTAACACACACGTCTTTCCCTTATCATTTGTCAAGTTTCGATCTCAAAACCGGAGCTGAGTATCACAATTTCATTAGTTCCCATATTATAAATCCTTCGTCTGAAAATGTGTCTAATGCCCCTTCAACTACCGCTGCTTCGCCCTCAACAACTTAGTCCACTACACAACATCCCATCCTCTCTTACGGATTCTCGAAATAACCTTCCTTTTATCGTCTACTATCAAAAGGTAAGAGGACTGCGATCTAAAACCCGTGCTGTCTTGCGCCAACCTCACGCTCTTTCATTTGAGATCTAGGCTCTGACCGAAACTAATCTAATTCCCGATATAAAGAATCAGGAATTATTCTCCCCTAGTTTCAATGTTTTTCGAGACGACGATCTAACCCGTCCAAAAGATGATTCTCCTTGTCGAGGTGTCCTACTGGCCGTCCTAAACTCTTCTCCAATGGCTGTTTTATAAGCTTGACTACGTTTCAATAAAGATAACACTCCCCTGCAGGTCCCTGTACGTCATGTGGTTCTACATCCTACCGGCACAACCTATCGAATGCTACCAACTGCAATTGATCAAATAACTAGCCTATCTGATTCTCTCGATAATATCATCGTGTTCGACGATTTCAATCTACCTCAACTGCACTGGGCTCAATCGAGTAAAGAATGCCTCTTGGATGAGCTTACAGACTCTAGCTTTTGCCAAGATAGTGGGGTCTCCAACTATATGGGTAAGCAATTAGACCGCATTTTCACCACTGACCACATAAACTCCTGTATTTCGCTCTGTCCCCTTTCACTATCGATAACTTTCACCCATCACTTCTGCTTTCTCTTTTCCAGCTGCCTCTTCTTAAGACTTTCATACAGCGAATTTTCGCAAAAATAACGCATATCTTAGTAAGTGTTCTTTTAATTTAGCCAATATGTCCCTTAATGGTGCTCTCTCTATTTTCTACAGAGAATTATTCAATTCTATTTTTCTCTTTGTCCCTTTTTCATGCAAAGAAAACCCTCCTACGAGTCCCCTGTGGTATAATCGTAGACTTCGCTCTTTACGTAACAAGAGAAACAAATGATGGGCAGTTTTCCTTCGATCCAATTCTTTTGCTGACTATTCCAACTATCTCGGGTCACACCTTCAGTTCGCCAGCTTTATAACGTTCTCTACTAGCGATACTTTGATAGTGCGCAATCACTAACTACAAAAAAAAATCTGACGATTTTCCTCCATCCCCCTCATACGAAAACATATCGTCAACCGATCCGCATACCATAGCCAACTTTTTTGCTACTGTTCATACCGGATCCCTCTTATTTCAAATACCTTCCTTCAAAAACATTCCCATTGGCCCTTCTATTTCTCAAAATTTTGATCTTACAGTAATAGAAAATAAATTACAACAACTTAATGATGAGGTCCAGATGGCCTTCTATTTTATTTCTTAAAAAGCGTTCCTCAACACCTTCGCACCCCCTATCAAATATTTTCCAGTTATCGCTCTCTCAAGATAAATTTCTACAGATATGCAAGTCTTCTTTCATAACACCGATACACAAAAAGGGATTAAAGAGCAAGGTCACTAATTACCGCCCTATAGCTAAACTTTCACATATACCAAAACTCCTCGAAGGCATTTTGTACGAAGCCTTAAGCTCTTATTCCCATAATCAACACGGCTTTCTGAAAGGTAAATCAACTACCACTAACCTGGTCGGATTCGTGTAATCTGTTCTCTCAGCCTTAGAAAGTGGTAAAGAAGTTGACATTATAACAACTGATTTCAGCAAGGCTTTTGACAAGATAACCCATAAACTAATCCTGTTCAAATTGTCCGTCCTGGGCTTTGAACCCGTTTTGCTAAAATGGATATCCACTTACCTGGATAGTCGTTTTTATAGTGTTCGTTTCAGGTCTGTCCTATCGGCCCCTTTCTTGGCCATTTCAGGTGTTCCTCAAGGTAGTCATATAAGTCCACTTCTCTTCATCTTAACTATTAACGATCTTGAAAGTCAAAGGATCATCACTTTCTCTCTATGCTGACGATACCAAGTTTTTTAAGCCCATTGACTCCAGCCTCCTTCAAATATTGAAGATCTAAATAGTTTTTCCACTGCCTTATCACGTAAGTACAACAAGTCTTGTCCCCGAATTTAGCTTCTCCACGACCAACCTATATCCCTTGTTGAGTCTATCCACGACCTTGGCATATTATGCGACAGGGAGCTTAATTTCGGCTCGCATATTGATGAGATAATTACAAATACTTCGCTTCGTTCAAAGATGGTCCAAAGAACCCGTACGTGACCAGATCACTATACATCAATCACGTTCGCCCCCTTCTCGAGTACGCTAGCAATGCGTGGGGTCAATTATCTACGAGTTCTTACATCACGTATTGAGAGCATCCAGCGTCGTCTTCTTCGAATTGCTCTTCGAGGTCTACCTTGGAACGATCCTCTAATCTTACCTCCCTACCGAGATCGTCTCAAACTCATCAACCTGAATACCCTTGAGCAACGAAGGGACTCAGCAAACATTTTTTTCATTCATCGACTCCTCTCCTCTCAGGCTTCGCGTGTTAGTAGCCCCCACCAAAATTAAATTCAATTAAAAGGAACTCCTCTGATTTTAACAATCCATATACAATCCAACTAACTATTGCAGGATTGTGCGTCCTGTCATGGAGTATGCTTATGTTGTCTGGGGTCTTTTTACTGTTACTGATGTACGTAGAATCGAAAATGTGCAAAAGAAGTTTTTAAAATGTGCCTTACGTCATTTGTTTTGAAATAGTGTCCTTATGTCCGTCATTCTTCCGTTCTAAATGTCTCCTATTTGGAATGCAATCTCACGAATCGAGAAGAGAAACGTATAATGTCATTTTGATCCGAAATATACTATCTGCGACCATTGACAGTGAGAATTTGCTTAGATGTTTGAATTTGCACACTCCTTGAAGAGTCATAAGACCTAAGCCTCTACCATATGACCTAACTCTATTTAGACCAAAGACTTCGGAGTAGTTCTCTGTTATACGCAACATTCTAAATATTGGTTCAAAATGACCGTAATTGGTGCGGTGAGTTCGGATAAGGTTGAATGGGACAGATCTTAGATTACGGGGATTGGGAGCGAATGAAATATTTTGTGTTTTTCTCGGGCAGTCGTGTTTCCAGTTAATAACTGCTATATGACGAATCAGACATATGAACACCGACAGTAAAATGAGAATATACAAAACCTGCATCAGTCTAAGAATAACATAAGCAGCAGAAACTCCTGCAGACAGACACCAGCAAATCTAAGCAGATGTCGTCCACAGTTGAGATGAACACCTTAAGACCTATTGCTAGATACAAACGCCTAGATAGAAAAATGAACACTGAAATACGAGAAATCTGCAAAGCAGACACATTTTTTCCGTAACTTTTAGCCGTAACACCCGTCTCGGTATGAATGTTCATCAGTATACAAGAAATCCACCCATCAAACTTTCAACCGTAACTCTCGTCTCGCTATGAATGCTCATCAGTATACCCTCAAGCCCACTTTCGGACGTACTATGAAATATAGTCATTGTGCGGCTTAGAAACGCACAACTCGCTTGTGGAATGCCCTGGCGAGCTCTTTATTTCCTAGTCATTGTAACATTGAGACATTTAAAACCAACTTAGGAACGAATCAATATATTTCAGAATATGTCCGAAAGTGGGCTTGAGGATTTACTGATGAGCATTCATAGCGAGACGAGTGTTAAGGTTGACGGTTTGAAGGGTGAAATGCTACTGGCGATTTCTATGGAGCACTGGTGGTGGAAATAGCGATGAAACAAAGAGAGACATGAGACATTTCGTCGGTGTTTGAGGGCGTCCATTGACTGAATGATAAAGGGTTTTCCAATAGGGACTTGACAACTTTGAATTTAATTTGTGAACGCACTCTTTCACTAATCATCAAACTGTCACCGTCAATTTATTCAGTAAACTCAATATTTTGATTATGGTAAAGTACACGAACGAGCAACGTCTGCAAATTATAAAAATTTTCTTCCGAAATTCGGAGTCGGTGACTGCAATTTTAAGAGCGTTAACTCCAATTTTCGGTCGTAATACTCGCCCTAGTAGAGAGGCAATAACAAGTTTAGTGCAAAAATTTGAGTCTACATATTTGTTGTGTGATGGTTGCCGTTACAGTGAGACAACGGGTTGGTCGAAGTGTCGAAAATATCGCTGCCGTTCAGACGTCCGTAGCAAACGATCCAAATCAGTCAATTCGACGGCGTTCTCAAGAATTGGGCATAGCTCAGACCACATTATGGCGTATTTTGCGTAGGGATCTTGGTTTACACCCATACAAGATCAAGCTGACTCAAGAATTGAAGCCGATGGGTTCTGGAGAAGATGCGCCAAGATGATGAATTTCATCAGTGACGAAGCTCATTTTTGGCTCAACGGGTTCGTCAATAAACAAAATATGCGTTATTGGTCGGGTGAAAATCCACATATTCTTCATGAATCACCCCTTCATCCACAAAAAATAACGGTTTGGTGCGGTTTGCATGCCGGCGGCGTTATTGGGTTATATTTTTTCGTCGACGATAACGGTCGTCACATTACTGTGAATCGCGCCATGATCACCGATTATTTTTGGCCCGAATTGGAAGATATGGACTTGGACGACATGTGGTTTCAACAGGATGATGCCACAAGCCACACAGCACACGCTACAATTGATTTATTGAAGAGTAAGTATGATGAGCGTGTTATATCAAGAAATGGGCCAGTCGATTGGCCGCCTCGTACGTGCGATTTAACGCCGCTTGACTATTTTCTGTGGGCTACGTCAATGTTTATGCTAACACGCCGATGACGTTGGAAGAGCTCAGAGCCAATATTGAACGCGAAATAGCGGCTGTTTCGGCCGAAATGTGTGGCCGAGTCTTTGAAAATTGGGTCCAACGAATCGACCGCTGCAAACGTGCTCGCAGTGGCCATATGAACGAAGTCGAGTTCCATTCATAAATGTTTTGATTGTACTTCAAGCCAATAATAAAGTTTTTGAATTATATCTCAAATGGTTTGCGTTTTATTTAAAAAGAAAGTTGTCAAGTCCTTATTGTAAATCCCTATATATTGAGGCCAGATCAGAGAGGGAGAAGTACTTCTCACATCGTTTGAGGAAACCTAAACATTTCGCAGCATTTTTGGCGACATCGAATATGTGCTCATTCCAAAGTAATTTATCATTGACACACATACCGAGAATGGAAAGTTTTTCGGTTTCGTGGAAAATGGCCAGGTGTTTAAACTTCGCTTTAACGACAGCAGACAGCATTGTGTTTTGGGAAGTATTAAATTCCACTCCACAATTCAATGAGCTTAACATACGCTGCCGTTCCCGTTCTACAACCGAAGAGCAGGAATGTGAGTTTTGAAACGAATATGAAAAGCAGAGAGTGGTGTCGTCAGCAAAGGAATATATTGGATTAGAAGTGCCAGACAAGAGATCGTTAATGAATATTAAAAAGGGTGTCAGGCATATAACGGAGCCCTGAGACACACCAGCCATTATTTTGTGAATATCAGTGAGGCAGTGCTCTATCAACATTTCTGCTTTAGAGGACGAATTAAGAGCGACGATATGAGACAAATCGAGGGATGGTACACTGAAATCTCCTACTATTATATAATAATACTATCTTCGGGCTGTGTATCATCAGTCAAAAAATCCACTGCGTGGACTGTTGGTCGATAAGACTCAAAAAGGTGAGAGGGATGAATGTAATCACAGAGTACGTAAAGGCAGCGTTTGACACATACTATCCCAAAATTGTCAGTATGAGGAATGTCAGCAGAAGGTGTGAGAAAACAGTTCCGGATTGCTAGTACTAACCTCGGCCATAGGGATTATCAGATATTTCAAATTCATCTTTTTGAAAAATGTTGAAATTTGGAGGACAAACCTCACAAGTTTGGTGAAAGCAGAAAGATTTGTGTCTTAAATGAACAGTCTGGGTCGGGATATTGATGGGATAAGGCAGAATTGTGGGCCCTAACTTTTCTTATTATTATATACTATATCCTTCCGTTGAGTGAGAATCATCTTTTCCGAGATGGGTATGCCGTCCGATGATTTGAACATCCAATCGTACTTAGCGGGCACACATATTTCAAAGCACTGGCCGTTTACATTTGACGTTTTGTATACCAAATTTCTTCCTAACAAGATCTTTGATCCAGACGGGCTGGCGTAACGTGGGGCAGCTTGGAGGAAGAAAGTTCCGGTTTGTCGGTGGTTTCAAGATTAATTTTATTTAATTTTTGAATTCTGTTGATCAATTCAAGGAGAGTCCAGTATGTGCCAAAAGCCTTCATTATTGGCAATGGTCTTGGGACGGGATTGGTGATCGAAGTTGCATTACTCTTAGAGAGTTGAACGGAGGATTCGGTGGTAGCTGCTGTTGAATGAATTGGCGCTGAGGTAGTTGAGTGAGAGTGATGTATATAGCAAGTCGTGTAAGGATTTGTTATACGGGCTTACTGTAAATGGAGGTGCATCCGGCTTACTAGAGATATGCTTTAATTCCTCCAATATCTGCATTGTGGTTGATCTAGTGGATGAAGCTTCTTCACTAAGAAAATTGAGGTCATGTTGAATGGATCTGACATTTTCAGTGTGTTCAACATGCTTGAGACTTAGAAGAGTGGATTAGTCAGCCAACGTTGACATAATTTTTCCCAACTGAATTGAAGTTGACTGAATCGCTGGTAACGTGTTTCAACAGTGAGACTTATCAGAATCTAATAATTTAGTGATTTTTGAGCGCAGGGATTGAAAGGTGATTGTATGGTGGTTAAGCTGTTATCGACTGAACATTTTGGAGTATCATAGCTCTTCGATATAAGTTTGACTATATTTTTTCCACTGAATTTAACTTCGCATTTCGGCTCTACAATCGAGACTGCAAGCCCAATTAGTTGCTGGTTATTACATTTTATAGCCAGGATTATATGTGGCATGGAGGTAATGCGGCACTCTACACAGAAAAAGCTGAATATGCGCTTATACTCATCGAGCAGAGTTTTAGCGTTTCTGCTCAAACCAATGCATATAGGATAAAATTTCTTTCCACATGTCCCATTGCATTTAACCATTTCCACTGAGTTAGCAGGTGCAGCGCAGTCAGCATCATCCACAGGAAGACATGGTTAAATTAGGTCAGAGTAATAGCAAGTAGGTTATTTTTTTTTAAAAAGACACTGTGTTTTGATCACACTGAGAAAATATGGTGTGAGTGATTGGGAACAAGTAATGCGGTTGGCTAGTGGATTTTATTTGAGCCCCGGGTAAATGACATGACATCTTAGAGGAGAAAAAATAGTGGCAGTAGTTTCAAGCAATTTGAAGCGTTCTTTTGCGAAAATAATCAATTTAAGGGTACCTAGGTGTATTTAATCGGAGAACGATACTGTGTGGTGCTAAAAAAGAGTGACACTTCAGAAGGCACCTAAAAATCAACGTGACACCCAGAGCAAGAAAGATAAAAAATTAAACTACACAGCATCTCGTAACTAACCCGAATTCAGCTATCAGATTTTACCTTGACAACAACTGGATTCTGATTTTGCTCATAAATTTCCCTTCGATTTAGCACTCCCTCATAATTCTTGCATGCGGCCTCTGTTTCCAATTTCATTGCCATCATAAGTCTTCAAAACAGTACCATTCCCAAAGATAAACACATCAATCTCTCTCCTGACAGGACACCCCCAAAGGCTAATTGTGTGTAATCGGTAGCAGCCCAAGCCCAGCTTTTTTTTCCCAAAACACGACCTTCTCGTACAGGGCAATTCCATAAATCAACATTTCAATTCAATTAAACACCATTTGACAGTGTGTATCCCCACAGGATCTGATCCCTTTGAAGTTAACTCTCGATTAATTAATTTTGTCATGCATAAGCTCTACCCCTAGTCATCCTAGTGCTCCACTCATAATTCATCACATTTTGTCCCCCATTAACGAAGGAATAACACAAATACTCTTCGTATACACATCAGATACACGTATTTGTCCAAGGATTGTTTTTCCCATCTGCCTAAGTCAACGCAGTGAACGAACAATGAAACCGAATAGCCCTCCTGCCGCCTAATTGTCGCATTTGTTGTCCTTTGTACTGTACGTCCATCCATGTCGAGGGTGTTTGGCCCCCGAGAAAGCAGCAACAATGATAACAAAACCAGGCAAGTTGATGATTGATGGTCATTCATCAGAAATCAATTAGGAGGGACTTCCAAAAATATTCACCCCTCCGAGTATCACAATTTGCCCCCAAGGGACATTTAGACAGTGCCAGCTTGGAAATTTCAACGACACATATTGGTCTCGATCGGAATCATCATTCCCTTCACAATATCCTGTCAAGAAAAGAAGAAGAAATATCCTAGAGTGGATTATGAAACAAACAGTCATGGAGCACATACAATAAAAGTTTAATATGAACGAATTTTGGGGCACGTGTCCTGGTTATAGGACAACTCCAGAGAGACCTTAGCTATTTCTGAAAATATTTTCAGATCCGAATACGACTACTCTTGATTGGGAGATTTGTTATTTGCCGAATGCGGAGGTGGTCATGTTCTTCGTAATTTCTACTAATTGACTTTTGGATATTGTGTTTCCTTTAGAGGGTTTGTTCTCTTGGAAGGATACTCGTTATACGACCATTAGGGACCTACGACGGGGAAGGAGTAAAGTGAACAGAATTGAGTGCTTTCGTTGTGATAATGTGACGGATATCCTCTGATATGATCAATTAAATAAAAATTCCTGGCTTGTTTCGGATATTTAATTATAATTCCAAGTTTCGAGGATACTACCAGACAGTGTTGTCATTTCAAGTGCGTTTTGGTAGTATCTGTACTAAAGTATCATTCTAACTCTGATTCGTAGTATTATTTAATATTTCTGATTTACATTTGGAACTGGGATAAACACGTCCTTTCTCATGGAACATTCGGATCCTTTACAGAGGACATGCTGCTCTATAATGCGGCTTAAAGTCTCCCAGAAGAAATGCAGTGAAATGAGCCTGGGAAGGGACATATTGTAGTTCGAATGCGGATTTGTTGGTATGAGAAGACATAGTTGAGCTTTACGTATGCAAGCAAACAACAAATTATCATTCACTGCCAAGATAAGTTCACCAACATCAAAATGATAGCAAAGGAAGTCATAGCCCTTACGAAACTCCGGTTAATCGACTCTTTTCATCACAGCCTACAAAAAATAACATTTCGATCGAAGCCCAGCTTTCTGGTTGCCCGTACATTTTCTAGGATTCAGCGCTGAATTGGGCCATTAACTATGTTAGTATTAAGCTATGATAATAGAGGTGATGTTAGGAAGTCTCATATCGAACTCATTTCTAAGCCACTGCTCGAGACTTGCGATTGAGGCTTTCGAAACTATACTATGCCAACGTTTAATGCACAAGACTACAATAGTGATATTTCTGGTTTGATATAGGATGACGTTTAATGGACGCGACGTTGTTTTCCCTACCCTGTCAAGTAGAATGAAATATTTTCAGGCGGAGCGAGGCGTTGATGATGATCTACAGTAATCCATCCACGAGCCAAGAAAAGTCCTTCCTAAGTGAAGGAACAATAAAACAGCTTAAGTACTGCCAGGTCTACGGAAGGAGTTGATTTGGCGAAGAACACGTTTCAACTCATGTGGACAATATAGGGCGATAGAAGTTTGACTGTTTAAATGAATCTTTGGTCTATTTGACCAATTCTCAGACACCCTACCACAGTCCGAGTACTGATCCATACTGTAGATTCCTCGGATACAAACGGCCTCACTGTTGACCACCCTAGCGAACGTTTAAAGGACAACGACCTTCGGGTTTTGCATGTGGAATGTTTAAACCTTCTACAACTGCTATGCCGCCAGCATCAAGTACCGAAGACCAGTGGAAACGCTGTCAATGTGCCATCAGAGGCGCGGCAACTGATGTGCTTGTTTTAACCCGATCATCTGATTTCATAAAGAATGTCGGCAAGTACATGCAGCTAAATAAGAAGCATGCAAAGCGGCGTTGCAACGAAGAACAAGGGCCGTTTGTGAACTCTACGAGTGAAGGAGATCAAATTTGAGACGAGAAGTGCTCAGGTTCAAATAAAAAACGGAGAGGTTTGAGTTGAGTTGACGCATGCGGAAGATTGGTTCGTTGGAACCATAAGAGGTGCGATGAAACGATGTTGAATGTTCTCAATTCGGGATATATTAACTCGCTGAAAAGGGGAACCACACTTCACTCACTAAGTCGAGAAGATAATGTAAAATGACCTTGTCACATAGGTGTTGCAACATCCGCAATCATGACTGCGCTGTCAGCTCTGCAGGTAGACGACTCACTTGGGGAGTTGATCGGTCTAATGCTACAAAGCAGGATAATCGACTCCAAACTGGGTGAGACTTCTGCTAAAAGATATGTCAGTAGAGGTACGCCGCAAGGCGGTGTCCTCTCTCCCCTTCTCTGGAACTTAGTAGTTAACGAACTACTGATATACCTGGAAGCGGGTGGTAGCAGAGTGATTGCCTATGCGGATGGCGTTGCCATAGCCGTCTCAGGAAAACATCTTAATACCATTAAAGAACTCCTCCAAGTAAATCTCAAGAGATTAACCCGCTGGGCAGATCGCTGTGGATTGGGAATAAACCCCCATAAAACTGATCTTGTCCCCTTTTCTAGGAAATATAAAATTCCAATCATAGACCCTCCTTCAATAAACGGTACCAGTTTAGTTTTCTACGATACAGCAAAATATCTGGGTCTCATTTTTGACAGGAAACTAAATTGGAAACCTAACATTCAAGAAAGAGTCAATAAATCTACAATAGCTTTATCCTCTTGCAAAAAAGCCAATGGGAACAAATGGGGCCTTCAACCTCGCATAACCCACTGGCTATACATCTCGGTCATAAGACCGATACTTACTTACGGGGTGGTTGTCTGGTGGACGGCCTTGGAAAATGCAATCAATCGCATTAAACTAAGTAGAGTCCAAAGAACAGCATGTCTATGCACAATCGGAGCCTTGCGGTCTACCCCCTCTGCGGCATTAGATATTCTGCTTCACTTGACACACCTCGACATTTTTACCAGGCAAGTAGCTGCGTCGCCTTAAAGCGACTAAACAGTGGACAAATAATTCATTTGGCCACGCCAATATTCCTAATACATTAGGAATCCTCACAGAGAACATCGATTACACCATACTTGAACTTTGGTTTGACAAAAACTTCCATGTAAGCTTCCCCTTTAGATCATTCTGGGAGGAGGATGCTTTCATGGAGGACAAGTCAATCCATCTCTACACAGATGGATCTAAAACCGATAGCTGAGTTGGTGGCGGTGTTTTCTCAGATAAGCTAAATCTAAGCCTCTCTTTCCGTCTTCCAAATCACTGTACCGTGTTCCATGCGGAAATTTTGGCGATTAAAGGAGCTCTGTCCTGGCGGAAGAAAAACGTGATATCTGCTAAGGATATCCGCATATTTTCGGATAGTCAGGCCGCCATCAAGTCCCAGGACTCGGTCTCATCATACTCTAAAACCGGCCTTGAATGCCGATCATCTCTCATGGAGATGGCAGAGCAGTTCAACATTCACCTTTGTTGGGTGCCGGGCCACAGAGACATTCCAGGGAACTGCAGAGCCGATGAACTCTCCAAAATTGGAACCACTCTACCTATCCTACCGGACAAAGGTAGTATAGGTATACCAATCGCTACGTGCAAACTAACACTAAAGCTAGATGCCAATAAAAGAACAGACCTTAGGTGGACTGCTGGACAAACATGTCTAGCGACCGAACAGATCTGGCCAAGGCTGGATGTGAGTCGATCTAAGTGTCTGATCCTTTTAGATAGGAAACATCTCAGCGCCATAATAGGTGTCATTACTGGACACTGCCTCATAGGCAAGAAGGCTTGGCGCTTTTACTAATGACTTCTGTAGAAGTAGCATGGACGAGGAAGAGGAGGAGACAATCCTCCACCTACTCTGCACATGCCCAGCTGTCTCCCAGAGAAGAAAGCTTCATCTAGGAGCTTTCTTCTACAACGACCTAAACGATCTAGAAAAACTAGACGTTAACAGTCTCCTACGCTTTATTATAAGCTCAAACTGGTTCCAGTAGTAAGAGGATCATAGATCCACGTGGCATGGCATCACAATCGGCCAATAGACCTAAGTGGGTTGGTATTTCCAACAGCCACTCTTACCTAACCTAACCTAGGTGTTACAAAATTCTTTAGACCATCGTTTGATAAAACCAAGTGAAGAGTTAATTTTAAGGATTATCTCATCAACATGGAATTGGAAGTTTAACTGTCTATCGTATAATATTCCAAGATCGCGAAGGGATTGAGGCTGGCGTATAGGTTGACCATGTGGATAATAAAGTCGAGGACGAGATTGACTGGACTTACGTGGAAAACATATCGAGCCTTGGGGTGAACTTAATGTAGCCAGCGTAAATGGATAGGGGTAGAGTTTAACAATCATCTCCAGATCGTTTCTGGTTAAAATGAAAGGAAGGGGAAGGAGAAAGTATATGATGTTTTATGCCGGAACAAAAGGACGTAAAGAGAAATAGAATTAAAATTTTCACTATAAGATCAAGAGAACATTTGCTGAGATAGATAGTTTAATCAACTGGTAAAAATACCGTGTCAAGGCAGGAAGACCCGTACAGAAGCCTGTAGAGATGAAGAATGAAACCTTGTGGTAGAGTCACAGTCGATGCTGAGAATATGGAAGCACTTTTTTTACACAATTGTAGGATGGGGAAGAAATTCAGTATCCCGCCGTCAAGCAGAATAGACGATTCAACTTCGATGATGATTATTCACGTGATCAGAACGAAGTAATTATAGAAATATTTAAGCTAAAATCCAACAAATCAGCTTGATCTAGCGGCTTACCGGCCGAGATGTTCAACGCTGCTGGAAATCACTTTGTGGAGAGCATGCACCAAATCATTTCCCAGAACTGGTCAGAAGAGTACAAGCCTGATCAGTGGAATCTCAGCACCACAAGAAAGGAAACCTCCTCAACTGCCCCAAATATGGTGCTATAAATCTCCTCAACATCACTTATATGATCTTATCTGCCATATTGCAAGATCTGTTTGGTCGCTAGACATGTTTGCCCAAGAGTCCACCTAAGGTCTGTTCTTTTATTGGCATCTAGCTTTAGTGTTAGTTTGCAGGTAGCGATTGGTATACCTATGCTGTCCTTTTCCGGAAGAATAGGTAGAGTAGTTCCACTTTTGGCGAGTTCATCGGCTCTGCAGTTTCCTGGCCCGGCACAGAACAAATGTGAATGTTGAACTGCTCTGCCATCTCCATGAGAGATGATCGACATTCAAGGCCGGTTTTAGAATATGATGAGACCGAGTCCAGGGACTTGATGGTGGCCTGACTATCCGAAAATATGCGGATATCCTTTGCAGATATCACGTTTTTCTTCCGCCAGGACAGAGCTCCTCTAATCGCCAATATTTCCGCACAGAACACGGTACAGTGATTTGGAAGACGGAAAGAGAGGCTCAGATTTAGCTTATCTGAGAAAATACAGATATCAACTCCGCTATGGGTTGTAGATCCATCTGTGTAGAGTTGGATTGACTTGTCCTCCATGAAAGCATCTTCCTCCCAGAATGATCTAGAGCGGAAGCTTACATGGAAGTTTTTGTCAAACCAAGGTTCAAGTATGGTGCAATCGATGTTCTCTGTGAGGATTCCTATTGAATTAAGAATGTTGGCGTGGCCAAAGGAATTATTTGTCCACTGTTTAGTCGCTTTAAGGCGAAGAGCTACTTGCCTACTGAAAATATCGAGGGGTGTCAAATGAAACAGAATGTCTAATGCCGCAGAGGGGTTCGACCGCAGGGCTCCGCTTGTGCATAGACATGGTGTTTTTTGGACTCTGCTTAGTTTAATGCAGTTGACTGCATTTGCTAAGGCCGTCCACCAGACGACCACCCCGTAAGTAAGTATCGGTCTTATGACCGAGATGTATAGCCAGTGGGTTATGCGAGGTTGAAGGCCCATTTAATCGCAATGGGTTTTTTGCAAGAGAATAGAGCCTTGAATGTTAGGTTTCCAGTTTAGTTTCCTGTCAAAGATGAGACACAGATATTTTGCTGTATCGAAAAATACTAAACTGGTACCGTTTATTGAAGGAGGATTAATAATTGGAATTTTGTATTTCCTGGAAATATCCCAGTTTTATGGGGGTTCAATGAAAGGATGAATGAATTTGTTGTTGGGCCAAATGCCTCTTTTATACTTATAATTAATTAGCAATGAATACTTATCTAAACTAATCTACTTAAACAATAAAATAATAACCAAACATGCATAATGCTACAGTGAGTCAGCAAGGTAGCGATCGTTGTCCCCAGCTATGCTGACATTTGGTAAAAGATGTTATAACTGAGCTGGGTGAGCGCGTGACTGTTGAGTCAGCAAGGTAGCGATCGTTGTCCCCAGCTATGCTGACTGTTGTTTGTTTATGTTGCTGGGTAAGGTGTTCATTGCACTCAATGTGTTTCTTAACACAATTTTTATATTATATTCTGTTTTGTGTCAAAGTGTCCATACGTTGCAGCTCACAATAAACAGGCGTGTTACCCTACAAAACCTTTTATCCGCTGAAGTATTTTCCATATAATTACTGGACATTGGTAATGGAAAAATTGGTTTTCACGAAAATACAAAATTAATTAAATTCCCTGAAAATTTCTGCAACACTATTGATTCGAAAAATAGGATTACTTTAAAGAGTATTGCCAAATATACGCGACAATTATCTTAATCATCAACGAGCGACTTTAGCTGCTTTAAATATCGATCTTGACGAAATCAACTTCAAATTACAAAAAAAAATGGCCTGGCGAATTACGAGCAATTCCCTTTTAAATCAATTGACATAGTTGACGATGAAAATGATCCCATTGAATTCCAGAACTCACTTGATTTACCAGGACTTCCACTACAGAATCTACGCTTGAAAATAGGTTCACCCGTAATTTGGCTTCGAAACTTAATTGCACCCAAACTTTGCAATGGAACGAAATTAGTTATTAAAAAAATTATGGGAAATGTCATTGAAGCGACCATAGATAAAGTTCAGTTCAAAGGAGATAATATTCTTCTGCCACGCGTTCCAATGATACCCACCAAAGCACCAATTCAGTTGAAACGCTTACAATTTCCCATACGTTTGGCATTTACGGCGACCATAAATAAGTCGCCAGGACAAACAACGAACATATGCGGATTGGATCTACAAATGTTGGATCCATGTTTTTCTCAATTATAATATATGTTGCGAGTTCGTGTGTTGGAAAACCATCAAAACTTTTTTATTTATGCACCTGAGGGACTAACAAAAAATATGCTCATGATTTAACGTTAAGATAAACACAGAATAAAAAATATGTACTCGTATATCATTAATCAATATTTATTACACTATAATATGTCGGACGGTATTTAAAATATCGCACTTAAAGGAAAATGTTTAGCAATCTTATCTTTATTTTCGATGAAAATAAACATTTTTAAAACTACTACTATTGTTAGCTTACTGAATAATAAATAAATGGATTGACAAACTAATATAAAAAAAAATAGAAAACTAAATAATAATGTAAAAAAAATGATTTGTTCAATCTTGCGGATACCATTTCAATTTTTGACAAGTAACTTCTCAGACGAAAAATGCCACGGCAAGATTAAAATCATTTTCAAGAGTTTATTTTGTGTTACTTTTACCTTACTTAATCAGGCGGCGCTACAGTCCGGGGTGGACCTGGGCCTCAAGTACTAAGCCTTTCCAATTAGCGCGGTCTTTGGTTAGCTGCCTCCAGTTTTGCACTCCAAGTTCCACTTGCGCTCGCCACTTAAGGCGGGACCTTCCTCTATTGGACTAGAGTCGAATATTCCGCGGGCTGAAGCGTTGGTGTTCATTCACCTTACATGTCCCAGCCATTACAAACGTCCAATGCGCAGTTTTTTGACCAGGCCGATGTCGCTGTACAGCTCGTAGAGTTCATCGTTGAATCGTGTCCTCTAGAACCCGTCAACGCATACGGGACCAAATATCTTATGAAGAATTTTTCTCTCCAACGCTAGCTTCGTCCTCTTTAGAAAGGGCCCATAGAGCAGGACTACGATTACAAGCGTCTTGTATAGAGTTGTTCGGGAGAGGACTTTACTGCACAGTTGCTTTCTCATGCCAAAGAAACATCGATTGACAAGCGTTATTCTTCGTTTGATTTCTGAAGAGATGTCGTTTTCAAATGTGATAGCAGAGCCGAGGTATACAAAGTCCCTTACTACCTCAAAGTTATAGCCGTCGATTGTGACATTCTGGCCGATTCATCGATGTTGGGTGTCCCTTCTTGTTGACAGGGTATACTTTGTTTTACCCTCGTTTACCACTAGACTCTTCTGTTCCTATACTCGCAAGCGCAGCACTGACAGCTCGCTGTATTCTACCAACAATATCAATATCGTCGGCGTATGCAAGCAATTGAACAGACTTTTGAAAGACCGTACCTCGTGTTGATGTTAAAGAGGTCGCACAACAGCACGTCGCCTTGCCTAATTCCTTTTTTGAATTCAAAGGTCTCGGTTAGATCAATAGCGACCTTGATGCAACAGCGAGCTTTTTCCATCTCCAGGGATACAGTTGACATTTGAAATTCCTCCTCATTTTATGGAATAAATAAAAATATGAGAAAAAAAAATTTCGAAAACGCAACTCCGCGAAGAAAATCACTCGTAACCGTAAACTAATACTATTTTTGCACTCAGAATTGGTTTATAATATTTTAAATTTAAACAATGTATTTTTTCTCAAAATTATTTTTTTGTTAGCTATACTTACAAACACTTATAGTAATTAGCACTTAAAATCGCAACAAAATTCCGTTTTTAATGCGCGTTCGTGCTGGAGTCGCCTATATAAATTAATATCATTAGCCATAATTATCAGGCAGAAAGAAAAAGTAGCGCTTTTTGTGTAAAACTATACAAATTAACGAGACAAATAATTACAGGTCGTTTCGAAAAGGTTTTCTTGGAAAAATGCAAAGCTAGAGGGTTTATAGAGAGATATCCTCCTGATGAAGTACTCGTAGTAGACAATAAAATTATCGCGTCACGAAATAAAGAATGCACTTCTTCGCTCCTTTTTTTTTTTTGAAAAATGAAGATCAATGGAATTTTATCCTTTCCTTTTGAGGTTAAAGTTGCTTGGATCTGGTCACAATCAATTTCGTAATCCGAATCTGTCAAACACTGGAGAGCGGTTAAAAAATTAATCCTAGAGATATCTTGAGTAGAACTGATTTGACAAATTACTGTCTCTTAGTCCAGTCCCGACATTCTTAGAATTTTTCTTCCTTTGATTATATAGTACTGCACAGAATTTGAGGTCGTCCTGTGAGTTCAGAGCGCCGACTACTATAGTACTGATGATGTTTATAACATGAAACAGATGTATTTGTTGTTAACTTTCATTTAAAATATTTGTACGAACTTTAGATTTAAATTGTCGTTACCAATATTGAAAACATGTCTAGCGACCAAACAGATCTGGCCAAAGATGGATCTAAATCGCTCGAAGTGTCTGATCCTTTTAAATAGGAAACATCTCAGCGCCATAATAGGTATCATCACTGGACACTGCCTCATAGGCAAGCACGCAAGAATTCTTGGCGATTTTACAAACGACTTCTGTAGAAGCTGCATGGACGAGGAAGAGGAGGAGATAATACGCCACCTAATCTGTACATGTGCAGCTCTCTCCCAGAGAAGAAAGCTTCATGTAGGAGCTTTCTTCTATAACTATATAAACGATCTGAAAAAATATAGACGTTAACAGTCTCCTACGCTTCATCATAAGCTCAAATTGGTTCCATTAGTAAGAGGATCATAAATCCACGTCGCATCACAATGGGCCAATAGGCCTAAGTGGGTTGGTACTTCCAACAGCCACTCTTACCTAACCTAACCTACCAATGTTAAATTTTAAACATCAATCAGTCAATTTTTCTTCATTCAAACAAACTTTCTTTAAGGGGTTAAGGTACCCTTAAAATGTTTGCACACAGCGCGGGCGAAGGAAAATTAGGGAGCAAAGAAAGATAGGTACCGATGTACGTTGGTTTTAAATGTATGAATGTTACAATGACTAGGAAATAGAGAGCTCGGTAGGGCACATTCCACAAGCGAGTTGTTCGGCTTAGGAATGAATTACGATATTTCAGAGTACGTCCGAAAGTGGGCTTGAGAGTATACTGATGAGCATTCATAGCGCGACGGGTGTTGTGGTTGAAGGATTGAGCGGGCGGAATGCTACTGGCGGTTCCTACGGAGCAATAATGATGGAAATAGTGATAAAACAAAGTGAGACACGAGACATTTCGTCGGTGTTCGAGGGTGTCCATTAACTAGGTGATGTTACCATCACCTAAGAACTTTATTGCACGATTTTGGAGCCTATCTAGCAAGTGCAAAGAGGTCTTAGGGGCACCTGACCAGATGTGGGCATTGTACTCCAGTTTTGGGTGGATAAACGCCTTGTACATTGAAGCCTGGTCAGAGGGGGTGAAATATTTCTTGGATCGCTTGAGGAAACCTAGACATTTCACTGCATTTTTGGCGACATCTAATATGTGGTCATTCCAACGTAAGTTGTTATTGACACACATACCGAGAATGGAAAGTTTTTCGGTTTCGATGATGCAAGTGCCATTCATAGATAATGGCTGGGTGTTTAAATTTCGCTTTAAAGACAGCAGACAGCATTGTGTTTTGGAAGCATTAAATTCCACACTGTTGATAGTTCCCCAGTTGGTTATGCTGTCAATATCGGAATTTAATGAGCCTAACATACGCTGCCGTTCCCGTTCTACATCCGAAGAGCAGGGAAGTGAGTCCGGAAACGAATATGAAAAGCAGAGAGTACTGTCGTCCGCAAAGGAATATATTGGATTAGAAGTGGCAGACAAGAGATCATTAATGAACATTAGAAAGAGTGTCGGAGACAAAACGGAGCCCTGTGGCACACCACCACTTTTTTTGTGAATATCAGACTTGAAACCATCCAAGACAACTTGAATTGAACGTTACGAAATGTTATTTCTAATCCATTGGAGAAGAGAGTCGTCGATTCCAAAAACACGAATTTTCTACAAAAGAGCCCGATGCCAAACTCTGTCAGATCCCTTAGAAATATTAAGTGCAACTATCTTGCTTTCGCAGATTGATGTACGCTTTGGTTCCACTTTTCGGTGAGATATGGCATCCGATCACCAGTGGACCTGTTGCTATGAAAACTATATTGCCGGTCATTGAGAAGTTTTCGTGTTTCAAGATATTTCATGAGCTGACAATTTATCAGCGTTTCCATGATCTTGGAAAGAAGTGACATAAGTGCAATGGGCCTATAGGAGGAGAGAGGAGAAGATTCGCCTTTTTAGGGACGGGCTGGACAAATGCTGTTTACCATCTGCTCGGAAAGAGTCCTAACGAGTAGGATTGATGAAAAACCTTACGCAGTGGTTTTGCCAGCGTGGAAGAACACCTCTTCAGAAGAAGGGGAGATATACCATCTGGACCAGCGGATTTATGTATAATATGTTGAGATCTTTATGTAGTCTTGCTACTGCACGAGTGTGATTCGACACACTCAAGTGTAGGCGGAGACAAAGCACAATCTGGAAGTGTTGAACTGGCCGCAAAGTGTGCATCAAGCAGATTGGCTTTGTCCAAAGAGCTGACGGCTGGAATGTTATTGTAAATGGCCGTTAGGATGAAGAATGAGGCAGAATTTGCAGAAGATGTTTTTGACAAACGACCAAAGCTTTTACTACCTTTGGGACATTGTACAATAGTTGAAATTTCACACTCTTAAGAAAGACGCGGCTCGTTTTAACTTTTTTCGGTTTCCTAGGACTGAAAAAACATTTCTCTAACCCTGACAGCCTCTTTACAGCTCGAGTCGCACCATGCCTTTTCTTTTGGTTTGATTCTCTTCCTCCGATGGCGGATAAAGGATTTCATTTCAAAGAGAATAATGTTTGTGATCATATCAGCAGCGGTATCCACGTCATTATCGAAGAAACATAACGACCAGTTAAAATTCCTAAAGAAGTTGTTAAGTCCTCCTCCTCTCGTATTGCCATACGGTTCTTTTAGGATTCTTTTTTCTAACTGTATAGAGAAATTGAGAAATTGATATGATACAAAGGTCCGACGAGCCTAGAGGGGAGAGGACATCTACCGTGTATTGTACTTATCAGGGCAAGAGTTAAAAGCAAGCAAGTGTTGGAAGTATGACTATCAACGTCTGGGCTCATTTACAAGCTGGGTCAAATTAGTTTCCGCAGCGAAGATCTCAATACACCGTGCCTCAGATGTTGTCTGTCCAGAATGTCGAAGCCACCAAGAATTTTGTATATTGAAATCGCCCGTAATAACAATTTCAGTATGAGGATACAGGGGTACAATTCTTTGTATGGAGTCAGACAGCGCATCAAACTCGTTAAAAGTCGAATTGCTGTTCAGTTTGGAGCTTCTGTACATTAAGGAGTAGTGAATATCTTGCTTACGGAGATGGAATTTTAGCCACGTGAAATTGAATTCCGGATTGGAACAGGGGCTACATTGTGGTGGAGTGTGGTAAGTTACATCACTTTTTATGCGAAATAGCGAGACCACTGTGAGAGAAGAATAGTGGCACTAGTTGCCAGGCAGCTTCTGATCGGATTGATGTGAGAGGTGTGGGCGGGGATCTACCTGTGTTTCACTAAGTGCCAAAACAGCTGGTCTGTGGTTGCTTTTAAGCACGCGAATATTGGCTATATCCGCTTTAAATTCCCGCGTCATTATAAAAAAAGGCCGACGCTACTAAGCGCAGCTGTGAAGTAAAAAAATCAGAATTGGTTTACCGAATTAAATTATTGTAGGTGTTATGCCCTTACAACAATAGAAAACAGTGCACCAACAAAATCTCCACTCATAACCCGCTATCCATCAGTTATTGTCTACACTCAGCGACTGCCCGTGCCGTATGACAAATATAGCAACGGCTGTGACTGAATGCAAGCGACAGTACTTACGACCAGGGGCGGGATTGGTGGGATACCCGCACTGTGTGTTTTTTTTTTTGGTTTTCCTTATTTATTTAATGTTTTTTCCACACGCGAATGCGGTGTGTTTTTTTTTATTTTTGTTTGTGGTTTGCAGAACGGTGAAGTATGTATTGCACACGAGTGCACTGCTTGGCATGTGCACTCGGCGGTGGTCGGC
This sequence comes from Volucella bombylans, assembly GCA_949129095.1. Classification (NCBI taxonomy): domain Eukaryota; kingdom Metazoa; phylum Arthropoda; class Insecta; order Diptera; family Syrphidae; genus Volucella; species Volucella bombylans. Next base: position 137,700,670 of record OX422141.1, on the reverse strand, counting down.
ACGACACTCCTATCTCGCCAATCGCGCCACCGACCTCTTTTGTCCAGACTCACTTATATAGGGACTTTGATCAAATCAAACTCACCTCGCCACCTCCCAGAAAAGCCAAAACACCTCTGGTTGGCCAGCTAGTTTTTCATAAAATGGGATGCAGCACTGAAACATCAGGATAACGTCAGGTTCTTTTGTTTGACAGCCTAAAAGCACGGTTAGCAAGGCTAATTACAAATCCTACAATCTTCCATACAATTCTTGAATCAACAGAGGGCTGAAAAAAAGTTACTGGATACAGCCGAAAGGCGAATGTTCCAAAACAAATTGAAGTCCGTTCACCGATTAAAAGAAATGTTCTTAGCTTAGATCACTATTTGAAGCTTTAAGTTGACTTTTAAGTTTTTTTCCAATCCGCTTGAGGTATGTATTAACCCTTCCGGCGTAAGCTAGATATTGACTATTTTCGGATTAACTTGTTCTAAATTCGAACAGGATATGAAATATCAAAAACCATTGGAGAACTCTCTTTATCAGGAAGTTCCTGGCCTGTTGTTGATTTTTTTATTTGCTTGAAATATTATTTTTGTGTTACTTAATTAGTTTACAATATTCCATGAACATATTTAGTGTTAAAATCGTCCTTCATTTGCTGGAGAAAATGGCATCAAACATTTTTCTGTTTAAAGTCCGATTAGTAGTGATAGTTGCCATCAGCTATTGGAATAAGGACAACACGGTGATACCACGCCAGTTATTGCAGTTCTTAAGATCGCCTTTCTTCGGCATCTTGACAATAACTCCGTCCTTCCATTCCCTGGGGAAAGGATTCATTCTCCCAAGTAGCCTGAATAAATGGGAACAAAACACAGGGCGCTGCGTCGGGATGCGCTTTCAGGAACTCGGCAGCTATGCTATCCAGTCCAGCTGGCTTGTTATTTTTTAGAAGTAGGATCGCGGTTCTTATTTCTGCAATTGCTGGCGGGCTGATGTCAATTCCCCTGCAAGATAATTTTCATTTGTACTCTACGGGGCAAAAACACATCTCGTAACAATCCGCTTTAAAGCAAAATTTGGCAACACTAGCCTTATATGCGTGCACGCTCCCAGAAAGACGACGACACCAAAGATAGCTTCTACGAGTTCTTGGAAAAGACTTATATGCAGTGCCCTACGACATTAAAATTGTCCTCGCGATTTTAATGGAAAGCTAGGAAAAGAGGTCATCTTTGGTAGTGCTGTCGGAATGTACGAACTGCACCACATCCGATAGCAGATTTAAGCTAATCAACTCTGCGGTGGGGCGAAATATTGTTGTAGCTAGCACGCGTCTCCCGCATCTCAATATTCATAAGGGGACTTGGAGAACTCCTTCAATCAAACAACCTTCAACCAGATTAACCACATTGCGATCAGCGCAAAGCACTTCTCCAGTATTATGGATGGCCGAACTTTCCGAACCTACCGAACATCGCAAGGCAAGCTATTACTGTGAGGAAGACTAACGTCGGACGGCTACAATCGCAAGAGATCGCCAAATTCTTTGTCGATGGGGTCTCCCTTAAACTTTTAAGAGGTCCTCTGCCGCCAGCTTCAAGTATTGAAGACCAGAGTGGCAACATTGCAAAAAGTCATCAGAGATGCTCCGGGTTTCACATGGGCACCACAACGAAACTCCTGGTTTGATGGCGAAGCACATGCAGCTAAGCAAAATGTATGAGTATACAAAGCGATGCTCTATAGAAGGAATAGAACTGCTCACGAGCTCTACGAGTAGAAGAAGAGAGACGAAAACCGGCTTCTCAGGAGGAAAAAAAAGGACCATGAGAAACGCGCGGTCGAGGAAATTGAAAGACAACATAGTTGTAGAGTCGCAGTCGATACTGAAGATTTGAAAAAATTGCAAGCAATTGAACAGATTTTTGAAAAATCTTACGAGTACCTCGTGTGAGTTTTGCACAATTCTTTCAAGTATGTTGTTAAATAAGTCACATAACAGGGCGTCGACTTTCCTAAACATTTTTTAACATCAATGGTTTCAGTTAGGTCGTTGCCGACCCTGATGCACAGCGAGCTTTCTTCATCTCAACCTGCACAAGCGGACGAATTTGGTAGGGATGCCAAAACTGGACCTGGCTCTGTATAGCTCGTCTCTGTAGATGCTGTCATATGCGGCTTTAAAATCGATAAAAAGGTGGTGAGTATCGGTCTGAACTTCTTGGGTTTTCTCCAGGATCTACAGTAGTGTGAATATTTGGTTAGTTGTGGACTTACTGGGCCTAAAACCGCACTGATAGGGTTCAATCAGATCGTTGACAAATGGTTTCAGGCGCTCGCATAATACGGCATACAAGATCTTTTATAAGTAACGTTTAGGAGACAGATACCTCTATAGTTGGTCCAGTTTAGAGGGTCTCCTTTCTTGTGAATTGGACAAACGATGCTGAGGTTAAATTCATCAGGCATACATTCATCCGACCAAATCTTGCATATAAGTTGATGTATGCTCTCAACCAAGTCATCTCCTGCTGCCTTAAATAGTTCGGCGGGTAAGCTTTCCGGCCGGGCAGCTTTGTTGGTCTACCATAGATATTGCTATTCTCACTCCATTTTGGTCGGGTGGAGGGATTTCTTGACTTTCATCGTCAATATTGAATGGTTCGCTCAATAACACTCTCCAGAAATGGTTTTCCATATCCCCATCACCGACAGTGACTCTATAGTACTACAAGGTTTCCTTGTTCATATCTACAGGTTCCCGTTTGGGTTTTATTACCTTGACACGTTCTTTTTATTTTGGTAAGACTGTCGAACATTATTCCTGGAGTAGTACCTCTCTATTTCACGGTCTTTCTTTTTTCCCCGAAGAAACCAATGTTCTTCCCATCTCTTTTTCTCGTATAGGTCACGTGCCGCTCTCGTCCTTTTGTGCAGCGCCACTTTGTAGGCATGTTGTTTTACTGCATGTGCTTGCCGACAGTGGTTTCGTGGCGGTGGGCGGGTAAAACCCAGCACGTCAGTTGCTGGCTGCAAATGTTGAGGTATACGCGAACTGCAAAGGTTGTGGCGGCTGGTGGCGATTACAACCGTTCAACGTTAAATCTCCTCATGGTATTTCCCCGTTGTTGTGGAATCTGAGATATCCGTAGACGTACTTTGGCTGCAACTAGATAGTGGTCCGAGTCTATGCTGGCCGCTCGGAATGTTCGGGCATCTAAAATACTTGAGGAGTGACTTACGTCGATCAATCTGGTTGAAAGTTCTCTGATTTGGTGTGTGCCATGTTCCCTTGTGAATATTGAGATGAGGTAACCGTATGCATGCTATTGTAACGCTACGCCCTGCAGCGAAATCCAGACGTAGTGTCGTGTAGGTTATGTCTTCCGATTGTGCTACCAAAGATGTTCTCATTTCCAATTTGGGCATTAAAGTCGCCTAGGACGATTTTAACGTCATGCACCGGACAATGCTCGTAGGTTTGTCAAGGAGCTCGTAGAAAGTTTCTTTGGTAGCATCGTCCTTTTCCCCTGTTGGTTCGTAAGCGCATATAAGTCTGATACATATTAGCGAATTTACCTTTGGTACGGATTGTTCTAAGGTGTTTACTTACATGTGGAAAGCTCTAGAATTCCTAAATCTGCCGCTTACAACAAATCCGCATACAGGAGGCACATGCAATTTTCGGCACCCCTAGGACAAAAATGGCCGGATCAAAATCCGAAGCCAGTAACCCACTTCGGGGATGTGAGTGCTGCCATTGGCCCTTATTAAGGGCTCATCCGCCACAAACTCTTCCAACACCCTGACTTAGTGTTGGAGATCCCTATAGACCTGGTATTCAAGTAAGTTGAAGCAGCTCATATAGAAGATGCCGCCAACGACCTTACACAGGGTCTGGTTACCGCATTTCCAGTCGAGATACTAGACACTCAGAAGTCACCACGTGGAGGTGAGTAGTAGGAGTTGATGGTGTGAGGCTAAAGTGAGAACGCTTGTATTCTCATATAATAGCATTCATCACCCTTTTGAAGCATTTTAAGGTCTCTAAATCACGCCTTTGCTTGGAGCCGACTAACCTGATAAATTACAAAATGTATTAGGGAGGCCCAAGCCAACACTATCGAATATACGTATTATTTTAAAATTGTTTCAAAACCCTATGTAGAGAAGTTAACTAAATCAGAAATGACCGAGTAGTTTCTGTGAGGTTTCAGGAAAAACAAACAAACGGATAGATTGTGTGCTATTTTCAAGAACACTTTCTACTACTCCCAATTTTATGGCTGCGACAACACTGCCATCAACTGTCGTCTGAATACCTTCGACGTTTGTGACGGACGGAAGAAGATCTGCTCACATACTCGTAAACTTGTGCCAAAACTTGTATTTGGTGGACAAATACTCGTTAGGGAGTTTATTGTCATTTAATTAAAGTGCCCATTGAGAGAGGTAGTTCATATGTCGATTTGTTCGCCCATGTTCGAGGCATGTGCCAGGATGTTTGTTTTGGGTTTTTTTTTGTTGTTTAAGGATTTCGATATCCTGGTTTAATTGGTCTCATTTGCGTTAAGTGTTTTCATGTGTCATTTTTTTTGCTTTGTGTTTAGATAAGCATATGTGGAGTAGAAGTGGGCGATTTGCGTGGGACTGGGAGAGGGTGGACTAGATAGAAGTGGCGACGGAAAAAGTGTTGACTTTATTGTCTGACAAGTGGAATTTATGACAAAAATATCTTTAAGAAGCTTTTACTGGGAAATGGTTAAGGACTCAGGGAAGTAACATGAGACATGTGTTTCCTAATAGGCATATTGGTGTATTTGTATACATAGAAGGGTCCTCATACAATGTTCTGATAAGTGAAAAGGAAAGGACGGGTCATGGAACACCATATGTTTGAGGGGTGGTGTTTCATTTGAAGAAAGCCTGTTGAATGATGAAATTCAATTAACATTGGAAGAGTGATTTCATAAGTGAAATCCAGGTGGTTGAAGTTCTTGTTATTCAGTTGTTCTTCTGATTATCTCCTGAGAAATTCTATTAAAATCTACAGGTAAATCCAGAATCCAAAATGCCTCATTTCCTTCAATAACGTCATAGTACGATGATCATGTAATTTAGGTCTATATTTAAATGGTACAGTTCACATTGATATACATAACTGTTATAAAGAAAATAAATTTTAAGTAGTATATATAACAGCAGCATATAGTATGTATAACAGCAGTTATCATCGCAAGAGGCTAGAGGTTCCGATTTCGAAGATCCCCTTCGTTGAACAACAGAGGTAAGCCGTTTAGTAATAAGCAAGGACAAAGCACATATTATACAAAGAAAACGAATTACATTTTGGCACTTAAGAGTAGGTGCTCACTTATTGCGTTGGAATTTGGGCTCGACTAATAACCCTCTCCAGTAAGTGCAATATTTGCTCAACTGCCTCCAGTTGCGCATTTCAACATGGTAGAGATCTCCGCTTGTTGTTCGCCACTTAAAGCGAAGTTTTCCTTATACGACTTCCCTTTGGATAGAAAACAAATACCTACCATGTATATATTCCGTCAACTGGTTGAGTGAAGCGCACATTTCTGCCCAAGTAAAAGTCGCTATAGCGTTCGCATTTCACTCGAGTAACCTTCCTTTTAAAACGACCATCAATATCTTTATCGGCCCGGAATGATAGGGGTTTCATGTAGGTACAATCTCTTCAGTGTTGCTTGACAAGGCCAACTTGACTGCCTTCTTAGGCCAACAAAACAGCGATTGCTACTTAACTCTTCACTTCATTTGCGATGAGATGTCATTAAAAGAGGTAATAGCGGAGCTAATGTTCCAATTATATCATGTTTGCATTATCTTTCTGGCATCAAAGGTATAGCTTGCTTTTACCGATGCTGTCATTGTCTTAAAATCGGTGAATAAGTGTAGTATCTACCAGGTGGCGCAAAAGTTATCACCCGACGTTCTTAACTAGGTTCTCGGTTGTTAACCTAGGCTTGTTAACATAGACTCGTGACATCAAAAAACCCCACAAAAAGAAGTCTTGAACGGTTAAATCAGGACATCACGCCGGCCAGTGCAAGTCACCAAAACAAAACGAGAAAAGAGCCGGAAATGCAGCTCTCACAATTTCGGTTGTGGATCGTGCAGTATTCGCCGTTGCTCCATCCTGTTGGAACCACATATTCTTCAGTCCCAATTCATCCAATTGAGGAAGGAAAATGTTGTTGAGTATGGCTCTGTAGCGCTCGCCGTCCACAGTAGCCGTTTGGCCCGAGGCATTTTCGAAAAAATAAAGCCCGATGATGCCTCCAGCGTAAACAGCACAGCGTGGGTTATACGCGGGTTTTCGGTACCACAGTAGCTATAATTTTGCTTATTCACATATCAACAGAGATAGAGATGGCCCTCGTCGCTCATGATGATTTTTGATAAAAAGTTGTCTCCCTCGTGGTTAAGACTCAGAATGGCTTGAGGATAGGTTGCCCCCGCTTGCTGGTCAACGGCTAAAAGCTGATGCACTGTCTGCACTTTGTAAGGGGATATCTTAAAGTCTTTTAACAAAATTCTCTGTAAAGACCGCCGGTTGATGCCTAATTAACGTGGCACGTCGTCTGATTGATACTGCAAGTTCCTCTGCGACATCTTCAATCATTCAACCACAGCTGCGATATTCTCGGCGGAACGGCTGCTCCGGAGTCGGACAGACCTGGCAGCATCTCGTGTTTTCCCATACTCTTTTTGACGAGCGGTTAATAATCGTACTGTTATCAGATTTGGTGTGTAACGACCGGGAAATCTGCGCCGAAATGCACGCTGTGCCAACAATATCGACGAATTACTCGTAACAATTATTCCGCGTTCTTTAGGAGTATAGCAATCCATGTCTTGTTGACGTATATTTTGTATCTGTTTACTTCATAAATGTCAAAGTAGAATTTGATCAATTGTGACCTTACCTGGCGTAAAACCGCACTAAAGGGAGCAAATCAGATTGTTGAAAACAAGGTTTTGTACGTGATGCTAAGGAAATTGATTTCTCTATAGAGGGTGTCCTTTCTTGCAGATCAGGTAAACGTTGCTGTGGTTCCTCCTATTTCCGGGTCTTGTTGTTCTGTTTGCATTTTGGTTAAGCTTATAAATGTTGTTCTTGGAATAACGCCCCATATATCCTCAATCTCGCTTCTCCTGTGCTTTTCTTTTTCCTGCGAAACCGATATTTCTTAGTCGCACGATACTCTCTATTCCTTCGATGGCGCCGCTTTGTAGACGAGGTTTTTTGCCACATGTGCTCGCCTGCACTCATCACTTCTGAGACTCAGTAGATTAGTTGCAACTTTTCTGATAGTTTGTTGGTATATTTTCAGCATTCGATGCAGTTTGTACAGAACTTGTCAAGAAATTGAAGGTTACGCAATCGACAAAGGTTCGACAAAGGTATGATCTCCTTATTTCACTATAACAGGGTTATTGAAGTTATAAAAAGCAAATAGAGTGAGACCTACAGTGGACACAACTCTCGCTAATATCGTGAGTGCAGAAAGATTCAGAATGGAAACCTTCTATTCATATCAATTATTGTACTCTACATTGCTGCAGGCTCCGGTCCTTAATGGAGATAGATCTACACCAGGATAAATAACTCCTATATAATTTAATATCTTATTAGCTGATGGTCAATATATATCAGCAAAAGTCCGTGCGGGTTTTTCATCACAGTTATAACGTCGTACACCCTCTACTGCTGCTAATACAATTATTTCTATATTGTTGGCTGGTCGCAGGAGGCACACACGTTATTATTTGTGTTTTGTCACAGCCAACCTAAGTTCTAGAATTTTGTATCACGCATCCCCATGGTTACCATAACACTTAGTTTTTCGTGCCGTGGATATAAGCACTGCCTCCACGAAAAATAAACTCACACTTTCAACTGGTTTGCCAGAATAGAATAAGACAATGTAATTGCCAAGTAATTAACCAGCCCCAATATGTTCATTTTGAACCGCATTAACTCTCTCTCTCTCTAGTGGAATGAATCTGGCGTTCTAAGATCGTATCGCTATCCATCCATCTGTATCATAAGGGGAGGTGAATCAAGGATTACTAGCAGAACAAGGATTGGTTCTACTGCAGAGTTTTTAAGCCAACCAGCATTTGTCGGAAGATATTATTTTACAGGGCCTAATGTTAGTCCTTGCGATATATATCAAAGGTTTCATTATACTTTTGAACTCGTCAGAGATTCTTACGACGGACAACCGTCGTATTCAACATGCTGCACAGGACTTTCATCGTAGCCAGCTAGCCTCTATGTGTATGATACTTGTATTCCAAATAACTCGGAGTATCTCGAGTATGAGATGTTCAAAAATCACCTTCTCTCCTAGAACCGATGACGTTACTGTTTACTCACAAATTTCCGCCCCATTAAAGGTAGGAGTATGTGGCTGAAATACCGTACCAGTGGAAGTTTCTAGGACGTCGAATCTATTGAATTCTGGCATATGTGGTGATTTTATGTTTTCATCACAAATTTGAAATTATTTTTTGTTTCGAACCAAGGGGATCTGAAGGCCATTAAAGCTCAAGCGTAGTCATTCATTCCCTTGATGTGGTCAACCTAATGTAGCCTTTGTATCCTTGCCTTTTGCACTCATTCCTATCCTGTCATTATCCCTTTGAACTTCATTCCTTATTTGGTATAGCTCACCAAATTTGTCGTCATGTCTTCAACTTTATTCGTCTTCAACTTAAGCTAGACTTGTTATATTGTATCTAGAAGGACTCCAGTATCAATTCCGCCTCTTTGCTTATCGCCAGTGTTAACCTCGTATTTGTCTTTCCAGCTCGAAGTTTTATACTCAATCATTTCACCAAATCAAAATACATAGGGAGCATTCACTTGAACATATTTTCGTCGTATATTCGCTAAGGTAGTAGATGAACTTTTGAAATGTGTAGCTATGTGGCATTTGCCCCGGGGGATGAGAAACATTACATCTTCCATATATTTACCTGCAATCCGAAGCATATCATTTGTGCTTCAGCATTTGAGGATCCCTAAAAATAAATAGTAGACAGATTGACAGCCTTACGCCAAACAAATGATACATTTTCAAGCACTCTCTTAGGCCAGTCATAGTTGGGTTCATCAAGAAAGCTGTGAAAGTTTATTCTTATATGGCTCATACTCATTCCAAATTTATAAACAAAATCACGGAGCACTGTGTCATTGCAAGAAACCGATTGAGTATTCTATACAGTGATTATTGCACTTCCCTTGCAACTGCTCTGTCTTAGCATAAAAATGACAGACCCTGTCAAGTTTATCAAAAAATCACTTTAATTCCACCCTCCCACACTGGCTGGTATCTGGTGTGCATTTTGACCAAAATTGGGATGAAGACGATTAATAATTGGCATGGTAAGAGCAGCATGGGTCAACGGCTAACAAAAGACGAGATTAAGTCTTTGCAAATTAGCACCAACTGAAGGCGAATGGCAAGTTTCCTGTGGCATTATAAAGCAGAATAAATATTGATTGTTAATGTATTTCATCGCTTCAAAAGGACAACGCGCGTTTGGTATACGAAAGGACACATTTTTGATGACTATTGGCCATTGATCAACACTCTCCTTGACAATGGAAATGAGGCTCTCTAAAAACTCTTAATTCCTACAAATGTAGCACGAATTGGATATTCGCCAACAGATAAGGAACTACCTTACCATAAATGCAGAAACAATCAGAAGTTTCGCTCCAGCAAAGGTCTTAGAAACTTCAGTTTCAGCTTAACACGAGCATAACGCCCCTCATTGGACAAAAATTGAACGCTCAATGCGCTATCTTAAATCTGAAGAAGCAATGTTTTCAGCACAAAACGGGAGCTGATATTGATAGCATAGTACCTAGAAAATGACCAATACGGACCAAGGATCGTATAACGAACGACCAAAAGACATAAAAATACGGAGCAGCAAATTGATCAAACCTTATGGCATGAAAACAGTTCCCTTGTGAAGTACGCTATTCAATGGAATCTACTTATTAGAAGAACAGTCGAGGGGATGAGTTGAAGGAAATTCAAGGGTTTTGTAGATCTCCGAACACAATGGTGCGCAGGCGTTGTTTACTTCCTATCCACGAGGAGCCAGGCAACCAATGCTAGTGCATATTAAGGAGGACCGCTCTAACCTAACAGAGAGGAACTATTCTACTGTTAACTCGATCTGGGTTTCCTTCGTATCAAATCACTCTTTCCACCCGATGTCGGCTAGGCAGCTGCCTTAAATTCTGTAGAAATATAACTTTGACTCAATCGATAGTCAATATGTTTGGAGATGTAACAGGCATTCCTCCGTATCGCTACTATACGTTGTGTTCGTCTATTGTCATTTCGTGGAGGCTGTACTTATTTAACAGTCCTAAATAAGATCTCTTCATTATAGACATTCGTATGGTAGTCGCAGAGTATGCACGTCGTACTCCAAACAGACTCCATGGGTCGTAAAAGTCCTCCATAACAGTGTATCCAGCTTTGCCGAACAGTTCATATGCTAATATTTTGGGTATACATTGATCAAACTGGATCCTCTTGGATCAGAGACAGGTGGTGGCTTATCGATTTCAATTCCATTACCTTCAATCCGAGCATATTTCTCAACACTTGACCAAAAGCGTCCGTCACATTTTTTGCCTGCCATTCGCATTTGCTTTCATTGTTTTATAGCCAACCCTTAGAATGCCTCTTAAAACTTGTTGCTTTCATACATTCCTAAACACCAACAGATGTTGCTTCTGTTTCTGAGTTAGAGGCAATATATCTTTCCAACTTTTGTACCACCGATAACATAATTACATTTTATAACAAATTGCCAAAACAAAAATAAAACATAAATTTAACTGGCAACTCATTTTAGTTTTGACATCAAATTTCCTGAGAGAGAAAATTGCCAAAGTCCTGTGATTAATTGCAAATTGTTGACATGTGTGTAAGTTTCTGTGAAAAATGTCCACCCACGAACGGAAGCATTTAGCAGTGAATCATTTTTATTGTCAAATGACCCGCCGGGCTATCAGGGCAATCAGGGAAGAAAAATTATTATCCCATGCTGTAATTAAAGCACAAACAAACACGGTTTGTTCAAAAACCATTACGAACGTAATAGGCATACAGACGTACGAGTATGTATTAAAGGGTGATCAGATAAGAACGATAGGAAAAAAAATTCAATAAAACAACAACGGTGTGTGAGATATAAAATTGATTCCGGGCTTATTTTGAAGCTACGTTTATGCCATTATGTGTGGAATAGCACAACATTCAAATGGCCGCTTCGGCATCGGTGGCAGTGCTTCAAGTGGTCGGTCTAATTTGTGAGGACTCGGTCCAATATGTGCGGCGTTATTCCGGCAATAGCGTGTTGAATTTTGGCCTCGAGCTTGTCCAAAGTGGTTATCTTGTTAGCGTAGCCCAAAAGAAAATAATCGAGTGGTGTCAAATAGCATGATCGCGGCGGCCAATTGATAAGCGCTCGCGGTGAGATGACCCTGTTGCCAAATTTCTCCTTCACAACTTCGAGCGTTGGCATGTAGCCTAGTTTTGTTGAACCACAGCTCGGATATATCGATGTTGTAGAGCTCTGACCACATAAAGTCGGTTAATAGCGCTTCATACGGTGTCTCATTCCTCATATCGAAAGAATTAAGGTCCGATGATGAAGCCATGCCATAAACTACACCAAACAGACAATCTTTGTGGATGTATTGATGCTTGGCTGAATACTTGAGGATTGTGTTCGGTACAATAACGGCAATTTTGCTTATTGACATAGCTGTTGAGCCAAAAATGGCCCTCGTCTTAGAAGATGATTTTTTGGCCAAAATCCGGATCTCCGGCTAAAATTTCCAGCGCCCAAATAGTGAACTCACGGCGTTTTCTATTGCCGTTCGGCTTCAATTCTTGCGTTAGAATTCTTGAATTAGAATCTTATATGGATGTGGGTCCAAATCCAACCGCAGAATAAGCTGGGTAGACTCTATGGCGATGCCCAATTTGGCTGATCGGCGCTCAATTAACATTTCTGGGTCTTCTTCGATATTGGCCCCTTCGGCGGCTATGCCTTCTTTATTTCGCACCAACCTCTGTCTGGTTGGTGGCCTAAGATTCAAGAGCGTATACTCACGGTCAAACTTTTTCACGGTGCGACGAATTTCACGCACACTGAAGCCATGACGGTGACCGAACTCACGGCGAAATTCACGTTTGCGTATTTTTTATTTCTTAATAATTTCCGCACGTTCGACAAGCGTAAAACAATGCACGATGAAATGGTAAACCTTACTGAATATTTTGACAGCTGTATGTCATTGGTAGGTTAGGTTATATTAAAGAGGGGTGTGATGAATATGCCATCACACAGACACTATGCACCAAAACGGGCCCATCGCAGTCCCTGTGGAACCAGTTGAATTTGTCTTCAAATGGCAAAAACCTAAACAGTCGCCCTGGTGAAATACCCAATTTTCTTCCAAAAGCCAAGAAGTTGCCAAGCCAAGCATGCTGCCGCAGGAGACAGTGTTTTGTCAGGATTCCTATTACTATCCTAAGCTTAGTCCTGTTTAATTTGATTAACTTCCTAAATCTTTTGCCGTCAAAAAGCGGCCCAAGAGCCTTGGATACCATGTGTCCTTCAAGACATGACCACCTAAGGTTGATAGTCTTTGTGCTTTTTTCTGCGATAGTGCTCCTCAATATGAAATGGAGTGCTTTGATATTGGCAACCTCACTATTGTCGAATAGCCCTCCTTTTCTTGCAAGCTCGTCCGCTTGTTGATGTCCGCCCTGACTTTATCAGAGTTAATATTGGTTGATTCCATTGCCTTGAGTACGGCCTGGCTATCGATGTAGATAGCGATATCTCTTTCGGATACCGATCTCATCTGTATTACTCAGAGAGAGAGTCAGAACTTCTGACTGGGAGACACTGTTGCGTTCGGTAGTCTTATAGACATTCTTAGTTCTGGGTTCTCTGAGAAGATACCAGAACTTGTTCTTTCCTCTGTTTTCGAGCCGTCTCTGAAAATTTCATTTTCATTTGACGTGGATATTGCATTTTTTTTTTGCCAGTCCTCCCTCTCTGGATATATAATACTCGTATCATACGGGATGTCGAAGTCTACCAGGGAAGGAATTTCATCCGTTAGAATTGGATTGCTTAGCAGTAGCTCCGTTAAAACCGTGTCATGTCTGAAACTACTGCTCTTGAAGTGACCCAGATTAGTGAATCGTATCGCACTGTTACCAGCAAGTTGTTTGATCTGTAAATTAAGCGGTGTTAGGTGCAAGAAGGTGTCTAATGCTGCCCTAGTGGTACGGAGCGCACCTGTAATGGCTATGGAAGCCGTTCTTTGAACCGCATTTTCCTGTGTTTTGCTTTCCACCACACTAGTGCGCCGTATGTCACTATGGTTCTTACCACCACCGTATACAGCCATTACACCATAGCTGGTTTTAAGCCCCAAATTTTTCCGGCTGTTCTTTTGCAGATAAAAATAGCATGCTATGCCTTTTTGATTCTTTCCGCTACATTAAGATTCCAATTCAGTTTTTTGTCCAGAATCACACCCAGGACAGTTCCACTCCGTTGAGTTTTGGGAGTTTGAATTGCGGTATCTTGTACTTTCTGGTGAGAAGAACCAGTTCCGTTTTGGCAGGTTTCGCATTGAGACCACAGCCTTTTGCCCAAACTCCATAATATCGCTTAAAATGTTGAAGTATTTTCCCTGCACAATTATAACCACGTGAAGCCTCCTTCAATATCGAGGAAGGCCGTTATTGCAAGCTCTCCGAAGTATAGACTCTTCTCTACTTTCCCATCTCGTGCAGGGTGGTTTCTACAGATTTTCCTTTGATGTATGCATTTTGTGACTCAGTCAAAAAGCCATTACTGCATCTATTCCTAATGTAAGTCTCCAATAATCGCTCGAGGGTTTTAAGCATAAATGATGACAGACTTATTGATTTGAAATCTTTTGCTGTTATATTCTCCTCTTTGCCAGCTTTAGGTATAAAGACCATCTTAACTTCCCTCAAAGCTACTGGAATGTAAACTATTTTTAGATTGCGTCTAAAAATAATTTTCATAATTTTCTGGATTGCGACCTTCGGTGATTTCAGTAGCATAATCGGTAGAATACCATCCGGACCGGAAGATTTGTACGGCTTAAAGGACTGAATTGGCCACCGTAGTTTTTTCCTATTAATACGAATACATATCTCCTTAGGAGAGAGAGAAATCAGTGTTGTAGCATGCCAGGGTCACCTGATACTGTGGATCCCGGAAAGTGGGTTTCCATCAGTGTTGCCAGAACCTTTTTGCTACTTTCAACCCAGGTTCCGTCATGTCTCCTGAGGTAGCTAAGCTAGCTTCCTTTGAAAGCACTTTGCGTAACCTTGAAATCTTGTCTGTTACCGCGATAGATCGCAGTACTTCTGCCAAGAAGCCCTTTTTGATTTTGTAACTGGGTACCCTCAATTGTTTCTTATATTCGTAGTACTCATTCCATATACGGTCGCTTTTAAAAAGTTTCGCCCCATTATAGATTTTCCTAAGCTCTTTCCTTTTTAAACCTATCTCGCTATTCCCCTTTTTGGGTGAGCCCTTTTGGTGTTCTGTTAGCCGGACAAGCTTCCTCGAACGCCATTGTTAGTGCTTTATTACGATAGTTCTATCGGACTATCCAAGTTAACAATGTTATCGCAGGTGATTGATTGGGTATTCATATTTACCACTGCTGTACACTTGACCTAATCAGTCCTGCTAGGACTTCTTTGAAAACTACATACTCTGTTCAGAAAGTTCGCATTGAAGAGTATCCACCGGTGTTCCGACATTGACGCTTCATCCACTAATTCCTAGTCTACCATCTCCTGCCTATTTTTCACCAGAAAAGTGGGTGCATTCCCTCTATAACAAATATTGAGGTTGGAAAATAAAAACAAATCGTAAAAACACTCACCTCTTGTATGATGGGCGCTTGCATAACAGCCCAGTACCAGAATCCAGTTTTTCTGCCTTGCCAAGTCCTTTAGCTTCTCCGAGATCACTACCTCGGAGTCATAGCTGAGGTAGGCAGAGGTCAGACGTCAGATGTCATTGGTAACTTTGACAGCTCCTGAAACATAACAATTCGAAAAACTATCATTGCTATCTGGTCACCAGCTCTGAATGTACCTTGTTTGATGACGTAAACTCAGGGTATAGGTACGCAATTAGTTTGTCCTTATTCACCGGCATAGTTCTAACACGATCTACCCAATTTTTAACAGTAATCCATTCGCTGACAAGGTCCGTCCAGTTAGAAATCAACTCGTTTTTATGATGGTTTACACTTTTCGATGTTCATTAGAGGCGCATGTAGACCAAGTCTCTCATCAATTAGCTATCTGAAGGAGTTCCAACTTGTTTTTTTTTTTGTTTGTAATCTCTGGTTTATACCGGGCATATTTCAGTTCTCAAAGAAAGCAATAGAGTATTTGATTGCCGCATCAAATACTGCTACCGATGACAGATACTCGCTAAAGCGGGTTGTATTATACGCCAAAGCGCATCACGTCTCGAGCATTCGAGGCTATATCTCACAAAATACGCGCTAACTATTGACTTTGAAATGAAATTCGGAAATGCTCTCCTGGCGTAAGTATATGTTTGATAAATTTTTTAACTATACTAAACATGATTGTCTGTCATGATGGCGCAGTTGAAAATAAACGCCTCTTGGCATACACCCGTTCTAGATGTGAGTGCATCTGGCCTTTATAGGAGAACGAATTCCAATACTCTGACTTGAAAGAAAAGAATCTAGTCTCACCATCCTCTTGACGATTATTTCAAGCAACTAAGAGCTCCATCCTCAAACTTTGGCCTCCCCACTTTTTGTACTTCCACAAGACCTCCGAATAGTGTGTCTGACTGTCACGATTGATTATATTATTCCAGATTCAAACGATTCCCATGCAAATAAGCTTGCAACCATTTAATGCCCATAAGCCGGCAGACGGTTTTTCTGTTTTCCACATTTTTCTTAAATGGATTTCAAAATTGAAACCGCGTTCCGCAACCTGTTAATCTGCAGCTCAAATCAAATCCTCTTAAATCCTATTATCTGGATTTATTCCTCGAAAACTGAATAACTTTCGCAAATTGAACAAAACGGTCGCAAATTATTCGCAGGAATAATTATCATTTTTTACAGCAGAAAAACAATTTTTTTTTTTTCAAGGAAATAATCCTTTTGAGTTGTCATTTTGGATATTTCATCTACATCAGGTAGTTTTTGTTGGATTTAATGGATCGGATTCTGTGGTTGTCAATTGATTCGAAAAAGTCAATTTGAGCAGAAAATAAATGAAATGCAATTATTTTTAGTGTTTTTTGTTAAATGCACATACTCGTACATATATGCCGCAGGTAAATTCCTGATTTACATTCAGTTAGCCATGCGTCTGTGTGTCGTTGTTGGGAATAATTATAAATTGATTAACAGTGGAAGCAGCCGACTGCCGATAATAGCAAAATGTTGGTTCACATTTGCAATATTTTGTTGGTAGCTTACCTGCTGCCACTTATTTGAAAACTCACTCTTTTTTGGAAATGAAGTAATTGATTCTGCTCTTAAGGTGGATCATCCTAGACGGGATGGAACATTGTCGGAGTTGAGCCACAAGATTGGGCAATATTCATTTATAATGGTGCTAGGGTTGCTGGTGTTCACGTTTGTCTGTAAAAAGGTCTGGGTATACCCCGGACGAATTTATTAAGTTTAGTACAACCAGCTCTAATACTAAAACTAAAATTACATGACGGTTAAGTTCAGGGTCAGAAGAGTGGATATTGAACACGTGGTATATTTTATTAGCTGTATACCTTGGCTTCTATCACGTAGATACGTGCCTAAGGAGGATGAAAAACTGTAATACATACAATGGTGATTGCTATAGGGAAAAGAGACAGCGCTTATTCGGATCCGGTTTTGCCATATGCGGCAGACTTAGGCAAGAAGTCTTGAGCTTCCGGCACATGACGGGGCGTCTTGTGACAATCCGCATCAAGACTAAATTCGCTAACATAAGCCTAATATACGCCCATGCAATATATATAATATGCGATAAGGACGGCGTCACCTAACAATGTTTCTAGGAGCTCCACAGCAAGACATATGAGCAAAACCGAAGGTATGACGACAGAATAGAAAAGGAAGACGTCTTTGGTATGACAGTTGGTAAGCATAGTCTACACCACACCACGTCTAACAAATTACTTAGACTAAGAAGAACACGGTTTCTTCACTTAAATATACAAAAGAAGACATGGGGGTCGCGGATCATGAATCGCCAAGTCAAATTGATCACACAGCGATGGACGTAATTCATGCTTCCAGTATTCTGGACGTCAGAACATTCCAGGCAGAAAACATTGATTCCGATCACCACCTTCTTTCAGCTAAGGTCCGAATACGGATTTCCCAAGAGCCACAACAAAGAAGAGCTACTGTGAGAAGATAGAACATAGAAAAGCAGCAATCGTATCCTAAGTCTAAGTCTAAGCATCAAGTACCTCAGACCAGTCACAACGCTGACAACGTGAGTTTCACACGATCACTATCAAGAAATCCCTGATTTGGTGAAGAAGACGAAGGACAGGAGCTGTTCGTGAGCTCTACGAGCAGGGGAGAAGGGAAGAACATCGGCTTATCCAGAAGCGCGCTCTTAGATATTGAGTGTTTCTACTTCAGGAACAACATACAGAGGCTTTATCAGCAGGTAAAAAGAACGTGTGCAGGCAAGAAGACCAGCAGAGATGTAGATGGAAACCTTGTAGTAGAGTCACAGTGGGTGCTTCTTCAGACTGTATAATGACGAGGAAGCCTAATATCCCGACTTCAGGCAGAATAGGCCATTCAACTACTACGATGATGATAGCCAAAACTTTCGCCCACCTGACCAAAATGAAGTCAGGGTTGCAATATCTAAATTGAAATTCAGCAAAGCAGCCGAAACTGATGGCTAATCAGCCTGAAATGACTTTGTGGAGAGCGTACACCAACTCACATCTTACATCTGGTCAGAAGAGTGTATGGATGGGATCTCACAACCATTTGTACGATGCAAAAAAAATGAGATCCTCTCAACTGCACCAAGTATAGAGACATAAGTCTCCTCATCATCGCATATAGAATTCTTGTCTTCCATATTGTATGAACGTTTAAAATAATCTTATTGGCCCACACAGTGCCAGCTTTCAGGCCAGGAAAGTCCACACCCCAACAAATTTTCACACTCCGACAGAACCTCAAGAAGTTCAAATCGATACTCACCACCTTTTCAACGACTTTAAGGCGCATATGACAGCATTTATAGAAACGAGCTGTATAGAGCCATGTTTAGTTTTGACGTCTCTGCTAAACTCGTCAGTTTGTCCATAAGTTAAGTAACGACTTAAGCGAGACCATTTATGTCAAAAAAGGTTTTAGCAAGGTGTTGTGCGAACTCACAAGTAAACACTGGAAGCACAATCTTTCAAGACTCTGTGCAACTACTAACGTGAGCCGATTATATCAATATAATTGGGAGAACTTAGCGGTCTGTCACCGGTGCGTTCGCTCATATTGCAACGGAAGGGACACACAACATCGACCTTTTGGACAGAACGTCAGAATCGACAGCTATAATTTCGAGGTAGTAAAGGACTTTGTTTAACTTGGCTCCACTATGAATTCTGCTAACAACACCTCAACAGAAATAAAACGAAGAATAACTCTTGCAAACCGCTGCTTTTTTGGGCTAAGAAGGCAATTGAGCAGCAAAGCCCTCTTTCGAACAACAAAAGTGATCCTATGCTCTATGGTGCAGAGGCATGAACTTTATCAAAAATGATGTCTGCTTTGAAAGAAAAATTCTTCGGGTGACTTTCGGTCCCGTCTGCATAGGTGGTTACTGGAGTATCTCCTTACAATGACGAACTGTACGAGCTGTACAACAACATCGACTTAGCATGATGTTGAAGAATGAATGTCCAACGACTGAGATAGCTGGGTTATGTAGAGCGGATAGATACCAATGCTTCGGTCCAAAAAGTCTTCGAATCCGCCCCCGGAGCGTAGGATTCTCAATAAATGTTCGATATTTCCATAATAAATAGGAAACAGCCGATGCACATTCGATGAGGTAGTTCGTCAAAATATGTTGGAGCTGTAGTGTAAAAATGATAAAAATGAGTTTTGCGTCCATGCGGTATGTTTCCAAGAGCCTTGCCCTTAATTCTCAGATTATAAGTTTGATTGTTTCCATTTGGGATATTTCCAATATCCTTAAAGGATTCTCTAAATACTTTAAAAACATCGAAATGCCTCATCGGTAAAACTTTAAGTTTTTTTGAACAAAGGCCACCTTTGAGCTTTATGATGTTAGTCAGTCAGATCCTCCCCCACTGACCTTGACTGTGCAAGAGCATAATACAATTTTAATAAAACTTTATTCTAAGGTTTTACAACGTAGAGTTTTCGAGCAACTATTGTAGATTCATGCGCGATCTTTCCAGTTTAAATTATTGACTATCTACATTAAAGTTTAAATTTTGAAGCACTTTTCAGAACATAAGTTATTACTATGGAAATTATAAGTTCCACATCTGTAAAGCAGCAAACGGAATTTGTTATATTCATGTGCGTGAAATTAAAGATTAAAATCACTTATGGCATGACCTGATATCTTACAGCTAATGAGTTCAGTTTTTTCACAAATACGAGTAATTAACTTATGTGCCTTAGTTTTCTAAGTCTTCTACAATTTTCGTAACACACTTAAAATGATCTTGAAAGGTGTAAGTGAATGTTACATCATCAGCGAATGCAGTAGATAAACCATTTAATTCCTAATTAAAAACCAGTTAATATAAATCATGAATAAAAGAGGTCAAATTACCGAGCCTTGAGGGACGCCGTTTTCAAAACACTAGGTTTACTAGAGAATCCGTTTAGTCCTACTTTTTGCCTTCTGCCCATTAAGTATGTTTTGAACCAATTAAACAACTTCTTCAGTAACAACTATACCAAATGCTATGGTCATGTTTATGAACAACGCCATTGTAAACTGATTGTTATTTAAGCTCTCATATACGTTATTGCAAACCCTAAGAATGCAGCTCTGTCGATAGTCCTGATTCAAAGTCTTAGTATTCTACCTTTAATCAGCTTCTCAAAAAGATTTGCGATAAAGGCCTATAGTTCGATATTTCCTTGTGGAACTACTTTCTCAAAAATTGCAATTTTCACAGATGGCTCAAAAACAGAGGAAGGAATAGGTTCTGGTATCTTCTCAGCAGACCCAGAACTAAGAGTCTCTATAAGACTTCCGGACTCAAGCAGTGTCTTCCAAACAAAGGTTCTGGCTGTCCTCAGGGCGGCTGAGCTAATGTAGATGAGATCGGTATCCGAGAGAGATATCGCTATCAACATCGATAGCCAAAAACACTATGCAGTCAGAACCGCGAAGGGACTCAAATTGTCAGATACGGATATCTGCAGATGCTGTGGTGATCTGCAAGCCGTTGAGGACATAACACAGATACTGTGTGAATGCGAGGCAATATCGCGTACTCAAAGAAAATTTTTAGGGAAATACTTTTTCGAAAACCTAGAGGAAATAGACGGCACGAAATTCAAATGCCTTCTTGGTTTCTGCCAGAAAATTGGGTGTTTCACCAGGGCGATTGTTTAGGTTTTTGCCATTTGAAGACAAATTCAATTGGTTCCACAGGGACTGCGATGGGCCTGTTTTGGTGCCTAGTGTCTGTGTGATGGCATATCCATCACACCCCTGTTTAACCTAACTTAACCTAACAACCGCTCATTTAAGGGACTTGGGGAAACAGCCACTACTGACGCTCAAATTGAATACATAACTTAAAACATCCACAATTGGCCACGCAATGTTTCTTAATAAGTTGCTTGAGATGCCATTAATTTTTAAAATAAATTATAAGTTTACAAACTCAAAAGAATTAATATTATTAAATACGAAACTAGTTTTTGTCAGCGCTGATTTTTTGAGGCAATGAACATGTGCAGGAAATGTAGGTATTTTTTTTTTCAGTCGAAACAGAGCACTCAGACAAATGACTCCCATTGTACTCTTTGTAAGTTCTTTTTAATGAAATGTTTCAGTCTTACGAAGAAAGATGAATAAACGCTTAAATGTAATGGTGCCTACAGTAGCAGCACCCACCACATCCGCGCCGAATACCTGTAGCCTGATGTGAGCGTAAGCCGGACATTCATAGAGATAGTGATCCGCGGTATCGTCATCACTTTCACAGCAAGCATCACAGGATGTTGTGCCATGTCCAGAATATTTAACAAAAGTGCTTCGCAAAGGGGAGGAAGATTCATCAATGCGTCTGGAGTAGAGCAAGGAGTGCTGGGGCCCCATGCACCCGATACAAACCGTTCTTTGGAGTCTGGTAAAAGCAGCAATCACATGTTTTAGCGAGGGCTTATTCCAGTAGACAACCGACGCATAGGGCATAGTTGGCCTTATCATAGCCATGTAGATCCAAATGACCCTTCTCAATGACCCATGTCTTGCCGATAGCTCCTCTGCACTGCCAGAAGGACGACAGCGGCTTAGAGGCCTACAACGTAACATGTTTAGTCCAGAGAAGTTTGCTATCCAGAATGACACACAAATACTTAGCTTCTTTGGAGAATTGGATGGTGATGCCTTTAAGCACTAGATGAGTCAGATCAAACAGCTTCCTCCTTCTCCGATTTGAGAAGATTGACTGAAACCCCATTACTAGTGCACCAGTAGTAGATCACGTGTACGGCTGCCTGTGTTTTAGAGTAGACAGTCGCTAGACACGATCCAACAGATATTACAGTTACATCATTCGCGTATGCTTGTGCATAGACCTTGGAACTATTGAGCGCGTTGAGCAGTGGGTCGACCAACATGCACCATAGCAGTGGAGATAGAACGCCACCTTGCGGTTAACCCCTTTTTATACCCGCCACCACATATCGGCCGCAGACAACATCCGCAATCAATGTCCTATTCACCAGAATGGATTTTATTAACAAAACGTGTGATTCATCTACGCCGTGTTGTCTGGCCGAGTTACACATGCCGTCAAAACTTGCGTTGCCGAAAATGCTAAGAGTATTCCTTCCTTCCTATCGAGTGTGCCCTCAATTCTGCCTACCAGATTCTGAAGCGCACTCTCGTTGGATCTTCCGCGTTGGCAGAGGTGTTGCATCGCCGACAGAGGATGCATTCACAAGGCGGTTTATACCTTCTATACCTTCTTGTAACATAACTGGGTAAATACCTTTGGTGTCAAGCGACTTGAAGCCATCAAAGGAAGCAACAGCATGTTTAATGGCCTTATCCGTCACCACAACCGATGAGACATAACAGCTACGGCGTGTTGTGTTGTTCAGCTCACTAGCAGTTTCGTTGATATTAGCTAGTTGTGAGCTGGTCCCGATTAAGTTACCTGAGAAGTAGGTACCGTCAGATTTTCTGAATGGTTCAAGCCTGGTTGATTTTCCACTTTTGAGAAATTTGACCAGCCTACTGGTTTCACCGATAGTTTCGATTTCGCAATTTTTCGAAATTCGAATAAGCCTCTTAAAATCTCTTTGCTTCGATCTATAAAGATTCCAATCTTCCTCCAAAATAGCTAGCCTTATGTTACCTGTTTAGAAGTTTTCTGGATTCTTTACGAAGATGCTGCAGGTCTGCGTTCCACCAAGGAACGGGTAATCTGCAGCATTGCTTACTGACTGGACATGACATTTAGAAACATTTGGTAAGAGTGCCGTTCATTTTCTGAACAGCTTCCTCAAACTTTTGTTTTATCTTGAGCTTAGGAAGAGCATTATTGTACTTGTCGAGCTCCTCATTAAATCGTGTCCAGTTGGTTTTATGCGGATTCCTCCTCTTAAACAAGGTCGAGTCCTCACATCCGATTCAGAATTTGATATATCTATCGTCTTACATGGAGATCTCCGATCGTATTTTCAGCCAGTAATCTCCTTAGCATACCAGTTGGATAGAGTTAAGTCGATTACTTACTGTCTTACTTTCGTAACAAAAGTTGGCTGAGAGTCAATATTGTTGACAGCCTGGTCAGACAACAGTATGAGATGAGATGAGACAGTCCAGAAGATGATCACCTCTCACGTTGCATTTGCTACTGCCACAAAATGTGTTCTGAGCATTAGCACCCTGGTGTCACAATATTCAATGAATTTTGCTGGAGGCAGTAACGAATCAAAGGGAAAATAAGTAGACGCAACGACGAATTTGTGACATTCTCCATTCGTTTCGTAGCTTATGTCTGCTGTAACTAGATCTTGGTTACAGAATTGCACAACTTTAAATGGTAAGAGTGAGTTCGGCACATACAGACAAGCTTCGGCGTTTCCGATCGCTCGTCATAAAGTGGTGTGAACCCTCTTACACATCCGAAACCACAGATGGGTTTTTTCCATACCTACGGTCCCTGTAGAGATATTATGTGGTCTTAAGAGAAGGCTTTAGTTGTTCTAAGGTTTTAGTAAGCACCATTTTCGCGTTTGGTTATTTGGAGCCCATCAACTTTTAGGGATTCTACCTCTACATGTTGCTTTCTTTGTCCTAAAATGCTATCTACAATATAACTCTCCATTCATCTCTACTATTACCATTTGTTCTTGCAAACAAGTTTGGACAGTAATTATTATCCGCTCCTTGTAGTCTTCTATTTTGAGGATTATTTGCAGATTTAGTTGCAAAACGGGTTTTTATTTTTATTACTTTAAGGAGCAAGTTACTCATTAGAGCAGAATGTAGGACTATGGGAATTTAGCAGTGAAATACACTGGGTCAAGATGGTACATTTCAATCCAACCATCTTGGGGCACGCAAGTAAAAGAAATTCCCACAAATTAGGAAAACTTAAGATTGTTGAGGTTCAGTTCCACCCTGAACTAGAGCACCATCTAACTAAATACGTAAAGTGGACCTTCATAGCCTAAAGATACTCTGATCGAGAAGACCCATGAAATATGATATTGTATGGGATGTTGAGGAGATGTAAGCATCTATAAATATTATAGTTTAAAGGGTTACTTTCTTGAGGAAAGTTGGAAAACTGTCGAGTCAGCAGATAACTGGTCTCATTCATAGTCCTTGCTAATTCTAGTTCCCTGACCAAGTTTTGTGAATGAGTGATGAAAACCGATATGGTTCACTGAATAGCTATAGTGTCAGAGTTTGAATCCTCGAATCGAATTCCGAATCCTCCTCCTCCTGTGCAATCAACACTTCTTTTAAATCATAGTATGATTCCATCGTTGGGCCATAGATAGTTGCATTTGGAATCACCTAAATCATGGTTGATAAGACAATTCCATTCATCCAGTGGTTTAAGACACTTCTTGTTGTTCACAATGACTGCGCATCTGAATTCTCCTTCGGCTTCTTTTAGTTTCTTTATCTGTCAACTATGCATTGAAATTGTTGCTACAACATAATGTTAGTATCGAGGGGTCTTGATCTCCTTTGACTAGAGCACTGATCTCAAGTGACAAACTCGAGATATCCTTTTAGCAAAACTCACTAAGTTCTAAAAATTATTCAGATATTTATGCGCACGCGGTGAGCTGCCGTATATGGTTAGTCTAAACAGTGTATCGTAGAGAATGTCTAAAAGATTTGCACCAGTCTGATGAAACTTTCATTATCCAGATAAAGGGTCGCTTTTAGATGAAAAACATGAAGATATTCTAATAATAGCTTTAGCCAGGAAAGCTCTTTTATCGCTTCAGTTGTTGCTATATACTCCGGCTCTGTTGTCGAAAGCGACACTAATCGCTGTCGTTAAGAAAACAAATGTACCGCTAGCAGATCGTCTGGTCTCTATGTCCCCAGCATAGTCAGAGTCACTGTAACAGTAAATAATACAATTAAAAGTAATACCGTGATGCTGTGTTCCCTTCACGTAGCTTTTGATACGCTTCAGTGCCTTGATATGGTCTTTGTCTGGTTTTTCCATATACCAACTAACGAAGCCCAAGGCAAAAGGGATGTCTGGTCTTGTACCGATAGCAAGATACAATGTTGTCATGAACACGTTAACCAAGTGCTTCCGCGTATGTTGATACAGCATTTCCTTTTTTCACTGCCAAATTTTGAAACGACTGTACCAGCGAGATTTGCTGGACCAATATGTGTTGAATAGTCGGCTTGCTAATGTACGAGTATCTCCAAACCAATAAAGTACCTCGTCTCGCTTGAATATCTTGATTGCAAATTCATTCTGAAGATGGTTGATAAGTGAATAAATCTTGTCTTTATTAGCTGCTGTGATGATACCGTCATCAATGTATATACCCAAAATTACATCGCGACCGACAAATACACATAGGTCAGCTCTTGATGTTTTTAGTTAGAAGGACCAAAGAAAAACAGTGACATTTTCATTCCAACACCGTGAAGCTTGTTTGAGACCATACAAGCTCTTCCTAAGTTTGCAAACTCATCCTGTTCCGTCATCAAAACACTTTGGCTGCATCATAAAAATCTCATCCTTGAGATTTCCATTGAGGAAGGCGGACGTAATATCAAATTGTTTTAGTTTATATGATCTCATACCAACCAAGCACAGAACTCTTCTGATCGACTTGAACCTAACTACGGGACTGAAGATTTCTTCATAATCAGTCCTTCTTACCTGTGTAAGGCCTCATTAGTGCTGGAACCTTTTACCTTATAGACGCATTTATTATCAATGATCCTTCGATTTTTCTTCGGTTGAACAAGTTCTCAAGTTCCATTTTTTTGAATTCCTTGAATTTACCGCATCCTCAAAAGTTGATGGCTGTAAGTACACGGCAACAATAAACAACCAGCCAATACAGCTGAGTCGGAAGTGTTTTTCGACCTCGTTGAGCTTCGCAAATGGACGTTAAGCGGCACACCATTGTCATTTGCCTCTTTTTCCACTTTTTGCGGAGAACTTTTGTCAGTAGCACATTCAACCGAAGCGTGTTGGTTGTTAATCGCATCATCATCTGGGTGAGAAACCACATCACTACGCATTGGT
The DNA here is from genome assembly GCA_949129095.1 of Volucella bombylans. NCBI lineage: Eukaryota > Metazoa > Arthropoda > Insecta > Diptera > Syrphidae > Volucella > Volucella bombylans. The sequence goes on along the minus strand of OX422141.1, from coordinate 137,674,528 downwards.
ACACCGGTCTGAAAGCAGTTGAAGACAATGTCGCGACTATTTTTGACCTTGTTTGTCCTTCTAACAAACTTCCTTTTCTGCGACTTTTTATCACATTTCTGCCTTCTCTATTCGAGAACATGAATGTAGCAATCCGTTCCGAAGATCCTCCATGTGAGGAATTCAGCGCAACATCTTTACTTGTCCGTAGCCCCAAATGTACTTTGTTGTTTGCATCTAAGCACTTTCTATTTATGACGAAAGACGCCGTGTTAATCGCCTCCGCCCACAGTTTTAAAGGTAGGTATCTTCCATGAAGCATCGTCCTGCCAGCTTTCATCAAGGTTCTCATCTCACGTTCTGTCCTGCCCTCTTTGCTGTGGGCAATAAGGCACTGAGGTCTGGTGTAAAATTATGTATTGGCACACTAATTTCCGCATAAAAGCGATCCGAAGTTATATAAAATTATAGAAGAAATATTAAAGAATCTTTTTCAACACAAGTCTGTGCGGTTTTCAAGAGTAATGCATCTAACGAACCTACATGCAGCATATTTTTCCCGAATAGGAAGGAGCATATAGACCTAAGAGCTTAAGGAAAATGACATCGTAAACGCCAAACTTTCACTGGTTGGGTTTCATTGAAGTCCATCTTCTGAAGATCAGAATTTCCAACGAAAAATCATCCTCAGTAATGTATACGAAATGTATACATGTTTTATGTATAGTATACGAAAAAATCGTCTATTTGGTGCAGTTCTCATGCCGGAGGTGTCATTGGGCCAAAGTTTTTCCAAGCTGATGCCGGCCTATTTTTTTTTGTTGTAAATTGGAACGAGTATGTCGTTTTAATAGGACGGAACTACTTGATATACGGGGCGTATCACAATCAATTGAATGCGAAGTTCGCCTGAAATGGCGCTGTCAAGTTCAACAAGTTGAGATTTGTAGGCAAATATTCGATGTGAAATTGCTGGAATATCGGAAATGTGGAAATGTGTCCTGTAGACGTAAAAGAAATGCGAATGACGTCATATTTTTTGTTGATACGTTAAACACACCGGCCCGATGAATAATAAGGATGCAAGGAGTTAGGTAATTTTTCTTACACCAAACCTCGTATTCATTAATCTGATTGTGGCACAGGACTTACGAATTAGAGCTTTAACAGCGGAGAAATTTCGGTGATTTAAATTGAGATTGCCTCCAGTTTCGCATTGCAGAATTACAATACATACGGCTCCATGGGCATATGCTCACCTGTAAAGGCGAGGCATTTCCGACAGAAGTTCGTCCACTGTATACATGCACATCCTGTTGTTCATAATGGTAAAGACCTTTAATTCCTGTTCATAAAACTGTCCTCGCTTAGATTAGATTTTTCTAATGAATTTAGATGACGTACATATCGTTCGTACATAAAAACGGAAATGGCAGTCAACCTCTATTGCCTTCCATCAGCATCAAGGTTTAACGACTCATATAAACTCGATGTCCACAAGTAATTCCCTCCAAAAATATGTATCACCCATGAAGGGACATTTCTATTGACTTTCTTGCTAGGATTTGTTATACATCCAAACATATGTCCAACAAGCCTCCTACTTACTCCGGAATACGAATAGTTAAACCTCTACTCGAGCTCTTAAGCAGGAACTACTCTTATCAGCAAAAGAAATGTTACGTACTTGCCCACACAATCATTTACAGAAAGCTAGTTAGTCCGAAGGACCTACAAGAACAATGAAATTCACGTAAACAATTGCACAAAGCTTACTGTTACAAGATGATCATGAAAACAAAAGTCATTTGGAGTGCGAACACTGGAAAAAAAAACCCACCTCAACCCATCAGTTCATATCTGAATCCTTGTCTATTGGATGAGTAGATACACATACTCGTACTTTTGCTGGTGTTTATGCTCGTAAATCCACTTAATCTACTCACTTGGCTTAAACTTCAGCATGAAAATAGCAAATGTATCTTTTTGTAGTTAGAAACCACCTTACATACAGTGGCTTAAGTACCTTCATTCGCCTGAATGATGTTCTCATCACATCCTGAGGTAGTCGCATCTGCTTTAAAAGGAAATTTTCCCAGCAAATTAAAATCTCCTTAAAGTATTATCGACGCATCCCAGTGCAGTTGCATTGCCTGGGGATCAGGACTTTCGATGACAAGGATGCCAATAATGACTCCTGCCATTGTCATCCTACTTTAAAACTCCTCTTATGTACATCTCCTTTAAGATACACCGAGATGCCAGTATCCGCACCAGAACTCATTTAGTGTTTCTCATGTTTCAACATAAAAGGCATTCAAGGAACTCCTTTAAGAATTTAAAGAATTTTCACTCTTAAAGTCTATTCCAGGAAGTTGGACATTTCATTTCAGGACATCTATATATTTTTCATTCTCATCTTACTGCGAGTTAATTTGGATTTTGGAGGCAAGAAAACGAAAAAAGAGGTCAAAAGGACACACAGGTTTGTCCTGCATGCTTTTGTTTAATTTTTTTTTCTCGTTTTTGAAATTACATCGGATCAAATTCACTTAACTGTATTTTGGATAAAGGACTGATTCCACGGATACGGTTACAAATCAGATTCGGATGAATTGTGGGAATTTATTCGTAAAAAAAAGAACAAAATTGGAGAGAAAAATTCCTACAAGGACATTCAGACGGTTTTGTTAAGCTCATTTCTATAGGGTGAACGTCTTTATGGAATGAGGGGTTACCAAAGGATACGATAATACAAATGCTTTACATGTGTACGAGTATGTATGTCTAAATGTGTGCAAAGCATAATGAAAATTTGAAGGAAAACTTGAGAAAAACATGAAATTTGGATTGTGTAGGAATTTTTTACGGCTCAAGTAAAGAAGGACGAAATTGCAATTCATTTTATTACATGTTGTTGGGGATTTATTGTTTTCTTTTTATTGTAGTTTGTTGTTGCTGTTGCTGTTGTACTTGTGGGGATACATATTTCCACCACCAAAGTGGAAGAAAGGCATGAGAATGAAACGAAAAAGGCTGCCATACTTTCACTGATAAGCGAAGTTTGATACTTTGGGATCAATATTCCTGAGTTTATGGCTTGAGGTTGGAGCTTAAGGATCTTAGTTTGAAGAGTGAGATTTTTGCGAGATAAAGTGTTTATACCTTAGTGGGGCATAAAAGTCAAGTGCTGAGATCAAAGTAACGAGGTAACATAATTGGTCGAGCTGGTCTTTATTTTTTATATTTTTGCGAGGGTTCTAGTGGTCTGTAGCGAGCATTATGGATGTCAAGTGTTAGTTGGAAGAATACTTGGGTAATCCATTCAATTGTATTCTGACTTTCTAGTTCTGGAACCCACACCGATTGAGATCTAAATCAGATATTGATGTTTATGTAAATGTGCACTTATTTTAGGATTTACTTTAATAACCTAAGTTTGTTGTGGTACAGAGAAGAATTTTTTAATATCTCAATTCTCTGGTCCCAAAAAGTTATGGGAGGTCTGCTTACACCAGGCTTACATAGAGGTTTAACCATTGTCTATTGGCATGTCTACGAATTAACAGAGAGCCTTTGATGATGCTCAGTAGGATGCCGACATCTGACGGCTTTACAGATACGAGTCTCTTTGTGCATCTCTGATCCGGCATAGGCCATATGTGGCTGGTTAAGTTGCAGCATGCTCCAATGGACCTTTTCTATCGCATTTAGTTAGAGCAAGAGCTTACATGTTTAGATATAGGTATATACTGAAGTGTCAGTTTTACTGTCCAAGAATCAATGTTGAGACGCGATGGGTTCAGGAACATCGGAAACTCAGATTCCCACTGAATCTGCATTCTGCTGCCTTCAATGTAACATTGAATGTCAAGGCGGCCTAGTTCTACAACTATCGGCTAATAGTCATAAGAAAAAAGCAATGTAGACGAAAAACAGCACTCGAAAGAAGCGCCGAAATAAATTATACACTCAGTCCTTGACAATGGTCAAGATTAAAGGCGAGTTGCTGTTAGAAAACCCGTACTGCGACGGCAAAACAATCAGAAAAGGTTATAATAGGGCATAAAGTATAACGGCTGGACGGAAGAAGTTTTCAACAGAGTTTTGTGAAGCGATGAATCGAAGTTCGAGCTGAGCAAGAGACGCTACCATACTGTGTGGTTCCTACCATTAAGCATGGAGGCGCTTCTGCTATAGTCTGGGGATGTTTCTCTTCAAGTGGAGTGAGAGATCTGATTGGAAAAATAAATAAAGAAACAACAATATTGGAAGAAAATGCTCTGACCTCTGGACTAAGACTAATTGGCGACGAATTCGTATTTCAGCAAGACAACGACTTTATCAAGGTTATCAGAAACAGAGGGAAGATAAAAAAAATCTTACAAATCATGATATGGCCGCCGCAGTCACCAGATTAAAACGCTATAGAGCTGTTATAGGAGGAGCTGGATAGAAGGGTCCAGGAGTAATGCACATCATCAGAATCTGCGTTGTGGAATATAATACTATTGGATTGCTGAAGCAATATGGAATAGACAGCAATTCAAAAACTGATACTCGTAGTTATATTGCGAAGAAGCGTATAAAAGGATTTAAAATATCTTTTTGGACATATATGCTCCACGTTCATTCTACATGATTACGTATATTATTCTACTAAACTGTTCTTTTCGGTGATAGATTTTGGTTTTTCTTCGAGCCCTGAGGGCGGCCTCAAACTTTTTGCCTGCAGAATATATTGAAATCAGCGGGACGACCACCCGTGGATGGGAGAAGTTAATTATTTGCAGATTTTCAAAGATAGGAGGATGGTCATTTAGACTGCCTATATTGATAGACCGGGTATACCTTTCAATCTGTTAATGACTGAACCGGACAATCGTGATGTCAATGACTTCATGCTGCTTTTGAGTAACTGTCCTTTTTTACAAATACCAGGATAGTAAGATCATAAGGTATCTGTTATAGATTCCTCCCGTTATTAATACCCATGCTCCTCTAAATTGTGTGGTGCCCATTTCAGTCACATTGAATCATGGTTTTCTGCTTAGCAATGTGGCCAGAAAACTGTACGAGGGACGTTCAACATATTCTCGGTATCGGGGTGAAGCTGTGGTTGTATATATAAATTGACTTATTTATCAAGTAGTACAATTATTTTAGTGCATTCACGTAAAATTTCATATAAATGTGATTATTAATTCGCGTTTTATCTCTAGTTAAACAGAATCATAATGGCAACTGAGACGATGATGGTGAAAATTGAGCTTCGCGCTGTAATTAAATTTCTCACTAAGCAAGGAAAAAGTCAAAAAACTATTCATGAAGAGATGGTAGCTGTTTACCAGGGTTCCGCACCTTCATTATCAACTGTGAAAAAGTGGTCAAGTGAGTTCAAGAGAGGCAGAGAGAGCATTGAAGACGACCCCCACTCCGGCGCCCCGGCTACTGCTTGTACGGGAGAAAGCAGTCGAAAGAAAGAAGTCGAAAAACTTGTTCTTGAGGATGCCCGAATAAAGGTGAAAATGATGGCAGAGATCACCAAGCTTTCAATTGGTACCATTCACACCATTCTTCATGACCATCTTAACCTTTCAAAGGTCAGTGCAAGGTGGGTGCCACGAATGCTCACAGCGCCTCAGAAAAAAGTGAGAATCGCATGCTGTAGAGAGCTTTTGGAGATGTGTAGTGAGAACGCGGACGGTGTTATGGATCGAATTGTTACTGGGGACGAAACATGGGTCCACCACTATGACCCTGAAAGCAAACAAGAGTCCATGCAGTGGCATTAAAAAGGAACAGACCCCCCGAAGAAGTTCAAAGTCACTCCGTCTGCCGGGAAGCTCATGGCCACAGTTTTTTGGGACTCAAAGGGAATCTTGCTCATTGAGTACAAAAAAAAGGTGAAACCATCAACGCCACATCCTACGCTTCTACTTTGCATAATTTGCGGGAGGAAATTAAAAAGAAAAGACGGGGTAAACTCGCAGCGGGTGTGTTGCTTCTTCATGACAACGCTCCTGTTCACACGGCGCGAGTTTCCAAGGCTGCTGCGCGAGATTGTGGTTTCGAAGAAATCCAACACCCACCCATCCAGACCTTGCCCCTAGTGATTATTTCCTGTTTCCGGATTTGAAAAAATGTCTTCGTGGAAAAAGATTTTCGGATGATGAAGAACTCAAGTCGGCAGTAAATGGGTATTTTGCAGAGAAAGAGGACATTTATTTTTTTGAGGGTTTAAAAAAGCTTATCTCAAGATGTAACAAATGCATTGATGTTAGGGGAGATTATATTGAAAAATAAAAACAATTTAAATTGAATTCGCATTTTCCTTCATATCGATACCGAGAATATATTGAACGCCCCTCGTAAGTTTCCCCATCTGAGGGCTTGTTTTAGTGCGACTATGTCCTCATTGCAGAAATCGAAAGAAATAAATTCGTTAGGGTGAGCTTTCGCAAAAATACAAGCTCTTGATTCAAGTTAGTTAGTTCATGAAGCTGAATCGCAGCATCATTGGTACAATTATGAGAGTCAGCCTCTATCACGACAAGATCGGCCCCATCCGGATCTGACCCCAAAAACTTATGTTCCAGTAAAATGTTGCTTAACATGTTGTCAGCTAGGAAAATTCTATCTAGTTCAGCTTCTACTTGTGGATACACCACTAAAGGATTTGCCTGTCAAGATATGGTGGACTTTGGTTTTTTTTTTTCGTTTTTTTTCGGTCTGCAGGATACCCGGCATGTTCATATGGTTACCAGGCTATTTATTACAAAACAACCTACCCTTCCTTTCTCCAGTATGTGATTTAAAAGAGGAAATATCTTCAACAGATCTTAGCATCTGTCTTCAACTGCTCCACATACCTTTCGAGCAATGTTCTAACCACGATATATCTCTTTGTCGTTTCTGGCACAAAATTAAGAAAGGATAACTTTTGTCAATGGAGTAAGAAGGCATATCCCCCACGATCCCCGAGACAAGCCGTATTCACAGCAGCCATGTATTTCAAATAATTGCCCATCTAAAAACCGATCTGAAAGTCCGGTGCTAAAAAAAATCGTTATTTTGGCTTTGGGACCATAGTACTGGAAATCGAAAATGTTCTGAGGTGCTAGCATTGACTTGGTCTACTATATCGTTGCTACAAATTATATGAAAATGGATTGCAAAACATCCATTCCATGGCAAAAGAGTGTCCGCAACTTTTTCAATCGAGTCTTCCTAATGAAAGTTCTGTACATCATTTCCCAGGTGGTGGTTTAGAAATGAGAAAAGCTCACTGATTAAAGAGCCTATCGTTCTTTGTGAAGGAAAAATGAAAATTTGTTGTACATATGGTGCTTCTGCAGGAATGAGGACCAGAAATCATAGACCATAGAGTAGGAAAACCTAAGAGAAGCATGCAAAGATGATGGTTGAAACGTAGCGCTTATGTGACAGTCAGTGACTAATATTACGCCATCAGACAGAATGAGCTTTTTAAAGTATACTCGTACGACGATTGGCAGCAATTTTCTTTATCTAACTAAGAAGAGATCAGGATAGCGATTCCAGTAAGCTGGAATAAGTAGCATTTCTGACAATCTACTTAGGTTAGATCAGATTGTTGTAAGAGGTGGTATAAGGAATCCCAGATCACTGCGGCTACAACTGGGCCTATGGTGATAACCTCCATTTAAAGCTCATCAAGGTAGAATTTAATTAGGTAACTTTGACTTGTTTTTTTTAAACCATTGCAGTCATATAGTACGTGTTCTGCTGTTTCCACGCCCTCGCTGTACAGTTTCCATGTATTGTCTTGTGCTATGCCCATGGTCATCAGGTGTGTCTTGTGAGAAAGCCTGTGGCCACTCGAATCTAACTTCTAGTTTGTTGTAGTAGTTGTTTCTTGTGACATGAAGTTCCAGATGAATTGGTGGGATGTTTAGAATAACTTCAAGCGCAGCTGTTGGTGTGGTTTTCATTTCAACAGTTGCTCAAACACAGGCTAGTGTCTGTAGTTTGTTAAGTTTAGCCTGCGTTGACGTCTGCGTTTGCTTTGGGCCACCAAACCTCGACTGCATACGTGATTGTTATTGCCGTGTACATAAATAGTCTCCTTTTGCGATTAAGTTCCCAATTTTTTCCAGCTAGACTTTAGCTGGTCCATAGTGAGGTCCTGGCCTTGTCAATAGTCCTAGAAAGAACGTTTTTCATCCAGTGTGATTCCTAGATATTTGACTTCCGTTGAGAACTCTATTGTTTCACCGAAGAGTTGCATTTCTGAGTCCTTCTCGCCTTCTTCTCTTAGTGAATCTAACAATGGTACTTTTCTTGGCATTGGCTTTAAGGCCAACTTTTATGCACCATTCAGCAACTAGATTCAAAGCCCTCTGGAGGTGATCCGAGATTTTGTCCTCGAATTTACCTCTGATTAGGATAGCAATGTGGTCTGCATATACTTGGACATAGAAGCCATCATTGCTGAGAATAATCACTAGTCCATTAACTACGATGGACCATAGTAGGGGTGATAGTACTCCTCCCTGGGGCATCCTTTCGTAGCTATAACACTGAGTTTATTACTGTCAAATGAGGTTTTTTTTTATTGTTTTAGCTTCTAGCATACATTTTATCCATTTACATGTAGTGTCGTCAACTTCCACGTTTTGAAAGCCTCTATATCGAGGAAACAACCGACCGCTAGCTCTTTATCTCTGAGATCTTTGTGGTGAGATTTTATAGAGCGTATGTGGTTGCTTTTCCAGCTTGATAGGCATATTGATATTTGTTCATTTGGAGTGCCCCGTCTCTGATATGTCTATCGAGGATTTTGAGGAAAAAGGAAGTGACTTTGATTGGTCTATATGACTTATATATTTGACAGCAACCTCCTTCCACTTTTTTTGGTAAATATCCCCATGCGTAGCTAACTCTGAATAGGTTGATTAGTTTTAGGTAGTAGTTGAGGGATGCCCTTTTGTAGTAAAGCTGGGAATATTCCATCCTCATCAAGGGCTTTGAAGGGTTGAAAAGAGTTGATTGCCCAATCAATCTACTTAAAACTGTGGGGTCGGATTCGTAAAATATGGTCAAATGAAAATGTACACAACGAACGAAATCTCAACATTTTTTTCGAATGTTCTAGAGTTAAACTCTTAACATCGCGTACATTATCCCATATATTGTGCTTTGTGTATACCGGAAGACTTTCGTCGGTATACGATAGGTCTTTTCTATATTCGGAACAAGGGAAAAATACTATAGAAAACCAGTTGCCACTAAAATAATCTCGAATTGCTCAAATAAGGTCACCATTCCATCGAACAAAGAAATAATTTACCAACAGTTGCGGCAATTGAAAGACATACAAACTGGACTCAGTTCATCAATGAAGTCTAGAAGGGGACAATGTTCCAAAGGCTAGTTCAAACAAATCAATGACGACTTATTAAAAAAGGCTACAAAATCGTTACACCGGGTCCGAAATTTATTTATTGTCTGATAGAATTGTGTCACAAAATTTAATAAAATGGTAGGAACACCACCATTTCTAGGGTTGCAGAGAGTCTGAAGAGGCTCGTCATCGTAAAGAGTTTGCTTATGTTTGTGTTTCTTAAAATTTACTTCTTCTAAGTAGTTTTTGTTGCTCTGAATGTTCATTGGAAAGAACTATTTTACAATTGTGAGTATTGTAGCTGGAGGTCATCTTTTCCTGATTAAGAGAAAAAAAGACGTTGTTCACTCCCTATTGGGGATTACTAAAGAGTTTTCCAGTAGGGACTTGACAACTTTGAATTTAATTGGTGAATGCATTCTTTCACTAATCATCAAACTGTCACTGTCAATTTATTCAGTAAACTCAACATTTTCATCATGGTAAAGTACATGAACGAGCAACATCTGCAAATTATAAAAATTTGTTAAAATTCGGACTCGGTGACTGTAACTTTAAGAGCGTTAACTCCAATTTTCGGTCGTAATTCTCGCCCTGGTAGACGTTGTGTGATGTTGCCGTGTCAGTGAGACAACGGGTTGGTCGAAGTGTCGAAAATATCGCTGCCGTTCAGGCATCCGTAGCAAACGATCCAAATCAGTCAATTCCACGGCGTTCTCAAGAATTGGGCACCGCTCAGACCACATTATGGCGTATTTTGCATAAGGATCTTGGTTTACACCCATACAAGATCAAGCTGACTCAAGAATTGAAGCCGATGAACCATTTGAAGCGACGTACGTTCTCCGATTGGGTTCTGGAGAAGATGCGCCAATATGATGAATTTCATCGCAAAATCATCTTCAGTGACGAAGCTCATTTTTGGCTCAATGGGTTCGTCAATAAGCAAAATATGCGTTATTAGTCGAGTGAAAATCCACATGCGCTTCATGAATCACCACTTCGTCCACAAAAAATAACTGTGCGGTTTGCATGCCGGCGGCGTTATTGGGATATATTTTTTCGTCGACGACAACGATCGTCACGTTACTGTGAATGGTCAGCGTTATCGCGCCATGATCACCGATTATTTTTGGCCCTCATTGGAAGATATGGACTTGGACGACATGTGGTTTCAACAGAATGATGCCACAAGCCACACAGCAGACGCTAAAATCGATTTATTGAAGAGTAAGTATGGTGAGCGTGTTATCTCAAGGAATGGGCCAGTTGATTGGCCGCCTCGTACATGCGATTTAACGCCGCTTGACTATTTTCTGTGGGGCTACGTTAAGTCATTGGTTTATGCTAACACGCCGATGACGTTGGAAGAGCTCAGAGCCAATATTGAACTCGAAATAGCGGCTGTTTCGGCCCAAATGTGTGGCCGAGTCTTTGAAAATTGGGTCCAAAGAATCGACCGCTGCAAACGTGCCCGCAGTGGCTATATGACCGAAGTCGAGTTCCATTCATAAATGTTTTGATTGTACTTCAAGCCGATAATAAAATTTTTGAAATATCTCAAATGGTTTGCGTTTTATTCAAAAAGAAAGTCTTTAAGTCCTTATTGGAAAGCACTATATTAAATTCCACTCTGTTGATAGTTCCCCAATTGGTTATGCTGCTAAAATCGGAATTTAATGAGTTTGAGACTTGAAACCATTCAAGACAACTTGAATTGAACATTCCGAAAGGTAGTTTGTAATCCATTGAAGAAGAGAGTAATCGATCACAAATGCGCGCATTTACGAAAAAAGAGCCTGATGGCACACTCCGTCGAATGCCCTAGAAATATCAAGTGCAACTATTTTACTTTCTCCAGATTAATATATGCATGCTTTGGTTCCACTTGTCGGTCAGACATGCCAACAAATCACTAGTGGACCTGATGCTACGAAAACCATACTGCCGGTCATTGAGACATTTTCGTGTTTCGAGATAAGCTGACGATGCAATGGGTCTGTAGCAGAAGAGAGAGGAAGATTCGCATTTTTTAGGGACGGGCAGAACAAATACTGTTTTCCATTTTCCGAAAGAGTCCTAAGGAGTAGGATTGATGTAAAATCTAACGCAGTGGTTTTGCCAGCGGGGAAGAACACCCCTTCAGAAGAAGGGAAGATCTACCATCTGGACCGGCGGATTTGTATATATTAAGATCTTTAAGTATTTTTGCTACTACACGAGTGCGAAAGTGGATTCGCCCCATTGAAGATTCGACGCACTCAAGTGTAGGCGGATACAAAGCACAATCTGGAAGTGTGAAGCTAAGTTAGCTGACAGCTGACATGTCATTGTAAATGAGCATTGGGATGGAGGATGACCCCGAATTTCTGATGTTTTCGACAAACGACTAAACATTTTTACCACCTTTGGGACATTGTAGGATTTTTTGCCTTAGTTTTTGGTTGCATTGACATTTTACACACTGAAGAAAGGCGTTGCGGTCATTCCTGGTTTGTTTGAACTTTTTTCGGTTTTCCCCTGTCGGGTTGGTCTTATAGGACCGAAAAAATATTTCTTTAATCCAGACAGCCTTTTTACAGCTCGAGTTGTACAACGCCTTTTCCGTTTTTTTGATACTCTTCATCCGATGAGGGATAAAGGATCTCATTCCAAAGAGAACGGTATCTGTGATCATAACAGCAGCGGTATGCTCGTCGCTATCGAGGAAACATAACGACCAGTTGAAATTCTTTCCGCGCCAATTGGCTTTCTCGTATTGCCATACGGTTCTGTTTCCACGATGCGATGCCGCGTATCTTATCTTATTTTTAAGTCGTACGGAGACTCCAATTTTGAATCATTTTTCGAACATATTGGCTGGTACTCGTATCTCGCTAATAACACGCGTAATATTGTCTTCCAAGCGCTGCAATTGACGCTGGTTTATTGGCATAGGTGATTTAACGTATCCCCATAAAAAATAGTCTAAAGATGTCAAATCGCACGATCTAGCCAGCCAAAATGAGAGATAAATTGCTCACTGAACTCATTTCTCAATTGGTCCATCGTCTTGCTGGAACTACATGTCGACCAGTTTCAGCGCGTGTATTTTGGGCAAAGAAGTTCGAAATCATTGAACGATAGCGGAACCACTGACGGTAGCGGTGTTCTCTCGGTCATCTCTGGAAAAAAAATACGGGCCAACACACCACACAGTGAATTTTTCCGGGTGTATTGGCTAATTTTGCATTACCTGAGGTTGCTCATCTGACCGAATATGGCATTTTTGTTTATTAACATACCCATTCAACGAGAAATGAGCTTCGTCATTGAAGAAAATTTTTCGACAAAAAAGCGGATCTTCCTCCAGCTTCCTCAAAATCATTCGGTTTCAGTTCTTACACGAGCTGTATTTTGTAAGGTTTTAGACCAAGATTCTTGCATAAAATCGAGTCGAGTAACACAATTGCTGCGAACGGCGTCGAATGGACAAATCACGGTCTTCATTACCACTGGCGGATACAGCACCAATACTTTGCTCTGTATGCACTCTATGCATACCCGATGCCAAATAGTCTAAAATTGGTGTAAAATTTGGTCACTATCACTATGGCTTGGATTGCTTGCTCAGTAGGTCGATTATGGCGACCGTAAAATGGTCGAAGTGCGCGAAAAACATTTTTCATAGAGCACGAATTTTGATAATAAAATTCAATAACTTGTAAGTGTTGTTCGGGTGTAAGTCTTCCCATGATGAAATGTCAATGCCAACTGATCATGTTTGACACTAAAAAACCAAACACCAAAAAGATCACCCATTACATGTCGCTGTTTTTCATTCTTCTTTTGTCCATCCCAATCTATCGCACTACTTTAAAGTCGGTTATATTTGTCTTACAGCAGTCTAGAGCCTCAAGTAGTTGTTCGGTTGCCCGAGGTCTATTTATGGACCTAACTTTCCATGAGGGGATCCGAAGGTTGTTGTCAATAGTAAACGAGTCCTTAGCTTTTGGTTGCTGAGGTACACAAATCATCCCGAGCCTATAAGTTTAGGGCTTAGATTGCTCTCCTTGAGAATGTGAGAGCTCCTGTTGAAGAGACATCTCTAAATTTATTAACAAAGCTCACATGATGTAAGGGGTCTGCATTCGATCGATTGAATTGACTGGCCATACGCCCTTCTTCTGAGGCTGATTAAAACCTGACATGGTCGTATACTCTTAGTATTGCCAAGACAATTTGGAGACCAGTGTCTATGGCATGGAATTATATGTAGAATAAACACTGTTGATGTGTAGTCAAACAGCATTAGTAAGTTGATGCCGGTATGTGCCTACTCTCATCGTACTACACCCAATCTCTAGAGTCAAGATGTTCGTATAGCGGTGATCTCACTGAATTTCAATGCTGGCCAATAATTCACAACCCAATTTCTAAACTCCACACTTGTTCTTTCCATAATTTATTACTAACTCTAGCGCCCACATATGAATATCTTCCTGTGTGTGTTTGCATTTATTTATATTTTATTATCGCTGTTTGATAACAACTTCAACTCTATCAAATTCAGACTTTACCCCGCCGCTTTCAATAGAATGTCAGCGTTTTCGTTTTGCAGGTGAACCTTAAATACCCATGACACTATCTGGAATTGGATTTAATCGACGAGCATATTGACGCGCCCTAATCTTACAAGTTCATCAAACTTCAACACCTGCTCGAGGGTTTGGGCATATGTACACAATTTACACTCGTACAACTCAATTGCTATCGACCGACGATGGTTCGCAGTGCAAATAAGAAAATTACGCGACTGTACAGCTGTGGAAATATTTAAAGAAAAATTTCAGAAGTTCAATTCGTGACACCCGTGAGACTGTTCTCTATATAATAATTCCAATTTGCTAAACATTGGCAGCATTGTGCAGCAGTTCATTGCAGCAGCGCGAACACCGTCAATATTGATGTTCACATGTGCGAAATGTAAACACATCGACCCGATAAAGAACGTATGTTGTATATACATACTCGTACTCGTATGTGCGAGTATGTTACGAGTACATATACCCTATACCATCGTCCTTCTTAATGCAATTCATGGGCTACTCTCCACAGCTGAGTTTGGGGCTGTGTTTGTTGAACGGGTGGATTTTACGGATGAAAATTTGATTTCGAAAGTCAGAAGTTTTATGGATGCATTACCAAAGATGCTCAAGTGCATTCGTTCCATCCTTTCGCACAGAAAAATTTATGGAATATAAGTTTGAAACAAAAAAGCGAAAAATCGCAGAAAAAATGTTCAAAATGAACAAATTACTTTTATTCCGTCCAATAACTCTCTCAGTTGAGGGATGAGGGCTTCATGACTCATGTACAGTGGAAAATTTAAGAGCACCTACCAAGAGGATTGGAGTTTGTTCAGTGAGATGGACACACATGAACAGACAGTGTAAGTACTCTTGGGGTAGTTATGTACCCACAGCGAGTGATTGCAATTCTCAGAAAATTAAACGAATTTCTGAATTGTAATTTGAACAGGGCCGTGGAAAGCAGGGTCTCCTTTGAAGCATGCATAATCGGGGCAGTCTAATGACAAGGCGGCATATTATTTCGTCTCTTAGGAGTGACATTGCGATTGGGGTGATTATAGTGCAAAGCTGTGGGTTAGCCATACATGACTCAATTTAAGGCACCCTCCTCTATTCCTTAGTCTTTTTTCGCGTTGTTACACCTTCAATTTTGTAAAAATTAATACATCTACTTAAAAACAATCCAGATAACTCATTTTTTGATGCAATACAGCTACACACCAAATGAATAGTCAAATCAGGGATTCAATCCAGTTTCAATGATGCCACAGTAACTACAATATAATAGTCTTGTAGGCAAGAATACACATCCAACGAAAAACTATTCCGCAAAGCAACCATTGACGCACTGCGCCAATACAAAAGTAGACTGCTGTCAAGACTTAAAACTTAGTACTGGAATAATAGAATTCGGGCTGTAAATTCGAGCAACCAGAGTATTTCGGATAAGAAACCAAAACGACCTACAGTATTTTAAAATTCCTCGAACTACGGACAACGAACTAATACCGACTTTTTCACTCGGTTTTGACCCCATATTGTTAAAATGGATATCTTCTTATCTGGATTACTAAAGCGTTCGCTTTAGGTCAGCCTTCTCAACCACGTTTTTAGCCACTTCTGGTGTCCCACAAGGCAGCGACCTAAGTCCCCTCTTTTTTACTTTAACTATAAACGATCTTGAGAAGATTATCAAACACTGCTCCGTATCCATTTACGCCGATGACACTAAGTTCTCCAAAACTATTTCTTCACCCCAAGACTCTGTTTTCCTTCAAGAAGACCTCGACAGGTTTTCTACTTGGTGGCCAAAAAATTGCTTTGAACTTAATGTCTTCAAATGTTAATCTGTGACTGTTTTCTCGTAAGTCCAATCAATCCCCCTCTCGACTTTATTGTCTGCATGACCAACCTGTACCCCAGGTTCAATCCCTTCGCGACCTTGGAATTTTATACGATAGGGAGTTAAATTTCCGTTCGCATATTGATGAGATAATCCTTAAAGCCAACTCATCCCTCGGTTTTATCAAGCGTTGGTCTAAAGAATTTTGCAACCCTTATGTGACAATGTCACTTTACATTACCCTTGTCCGGCTCCTCCTTGATTATGCCAGCCAAGTATGGTCCCCCTTTCAGCGAATTCATATATCCCGAATCGAGAATATTCAACGGCGTTTTCTTCAATTTGCTCTTCGTGGTCTACCCTGGAGTGACCCATTTATCTTACCTCCCTCGAAAAACGCAGAGACGTGGCTGACATTCTCTTCACTCATCGACTACTCTCCGGTTCTGTGGACTGCGCTTCCCTTTACAATTCTATTTCCTTCAACACTAACCCTCGTAATTTACGCTGTCCTCGTCTCTTCTATACCAACCCACCGCACCTCTTATGGCTCTAACGAACCAATCTCCCGCATGCTCCTTAAGGTCAACTCAAACCTCCCCCTTTTTGATTTTAACCTGAGCACTTCCCGTCTTAAATTTGATCTACTTCACCATTCCCTTACTTCCTAACCCTTAACTCTTGTTAGTTTTTAAATCCTAAAATTATATCATCGCCACTATAAGTGAAAAATAGCAAGGCCCCTGGGTATGGTTTAATAACTGTCCAAATTCTCAAGGAGTTGCCAGAGAAAGCCTTGATCAAACTGCTCCAACTTATAAATGCCGCGCTAAGATTATTAAACGTTCCAAGCCAATGGAAAGTTGCCGAAGTTATAATGGTCCCTAAACCAGGTAAAATCTCTAAACGAAAAAAAGTCCTTCAGACCCATATCGGGTTCTGCCGGTAATATCTAAAATATTTGAAAAACTCCTATTGAAGCGCTTGCAACCGATCATAGAAGAGAGACGTCTAATTCCTGAGCGCCAATTCGGTTTTAGAACTAAGCACTCCACAATTGACCAGGTTTATAGAATTACGAATGAAATTGAGAAAGCCATAGAGGGGAAAAAGGTATGCTCCAGAGTTTTTCTTGTCGTGTCTCAAGCCTTCGATAAGGTATAGCACAAAGGCTTGAATTTTAAGCTAAGTCAGGTTCCTCCGAGAGAGCTGCATAAGATTCTGGAATCGTTCCTGGAAAACAGAATTTTTCGTGTTAAACATGGCACCGAATACTCGGAATTTAAAAAGATCGCTGCTGGAGTTCCTCAAGGAAGTGTACTTGGCCCGGTATGCTTTTTACTCTATTATCGAGACATACCGGAAGAATCAGTTACCATAGTAGCCACGATACGGCTATACTAGCTGCAGATATTTCAGTCCAGTTAGCTACTGGAAAGCTACAAACGGTTTTGGATAAAATCTACGAGTGGACAAAGAGTTGGCGAATTCTTCCCAACGAGACCAAATTAATTTTACTTACCGGAAAATAAACAACCTTCCCATTTTCTTAGCTCTAAAGTGGAATGAAATTAGATGTAAAACTGAAATGGAAGTCGCTTGATAAAAAGAAACGTGATGAACTTGAAAATAAATTCAGACAAATAGGAAGGCATTCCAAGTTAAGCGTACATAACAAACTGCTCTATAAGCAAGTGTTAAAATGCAGTATGAACGTACGGTATACAACTATGGGTTGAACGCCCCATGGTATATCAGAAACAGTGATATCCACTGTGACTTAGGAATAGTTACCGTCGATGACGAAATAATTAACTTTGCTCGCAAACTCCGGATTCGTCTTCATGGTCATTCTAATAATAAAATACTCCAAATTCTGGTCGAGACAAACTTAGTGCGTCGATTACAAAGAACGAGACTGTTCGATCTGGCGCGATAAGGCCTATCCGCATATAATAGCGGTACTAGCAGGTGCTTTTGCTGGAAAGCTACCTGCCCCACGCTAATATTATTTGAAACGGAAACTACTTGACAAGGTAACTTAGGGACCTACCAACGTTCATTTCAAAGGAATAACTCCATAACAAAAGTTTAAACGAGCCAGGAATGACTGCAACGCCTTTCTTAAGCGATACGATACAATACGACCAACAACCTCGCCAAAAATTACTACAAAGTCTCAATGGTAGTAACAATTTTTGGTCGTTCGTCAAAAATATTAAAAATTCTGACTCATTCTCCATCCCAACGCTCATTTACAATGACATTCCAGCTGTCAGCTCTTTAGACAAAGCCACACTTTGCGGCCAGTTTAACACTTCCAGATTGTGCTTTGTCCCCACCTACACTTGAGCGCGTCGAATCTTCAATGGGACGAATCTACTTTCGCACTAGGGTAGTAACATGATTTTAAAATTCACAAATTCATTGGTTCAGATGATATATGTCCCATTCTTCTGAAATCCACTGCGTGAGCTTTTCTATCGATCCTACACCTTTTGGAGTCTTTCCAAGAAGATGGAAAACAGCGATTGTCCAGATCCGCCCTAAAAAATGCGAATCTTTCTCCCTCTCTTCCTACAGACCCAATGCACTTACGCCCCTTCTTTCCAATTTTATGGAAACGTTGATAAACCATGAAATGTCTTGAATCACGAAAACTTCCCCATGACCGGCAATACGGTTTTCATTGCAATAGGTCCACTGGTGATTTGATGGCATGCCTCACCGAAAAATGGTACCAAAGCGTCCATTCCGCGCTGTGTTCAAACATTTTAAGGGTACCTTAACTCCTTGAATGCGCGGTAATTACAATAAAAAAAAACATCAATCTGGCGAAAGCAAGATAGTTGCATTTAATATTTCTCTGGCATTCGACGGAATTTGGCATCAGGCTCTTTTGTCGAAAATGTAGGGATTTGTGATCGATGAATGTCTCCTTCATTGGATGAGAAATAACAATTCAGAACGTTGATTTCAAGTTGTCCTGGACGGTTTCAAGTTGGATATTCATAAAATTAATGCTGGTGTGCCCCAGGGTTCCGTTCTGTGTCCGACATTCTTTTTGATTTTCATCAATAATCTCTTGTCTGCTACTTCTAATCCAATATATTCATTTGCTGACGACATTTTCGTTCCCTGACTCACGTCCAGAGCTGTTCGACTGTAGGACGGGAACTCCAGCGTATGTTAAGCTCATTAAATTTGCGTATAAACAGTATAATCGAATGCGGAACTACCAACGAAGTGAAATTTAACGCTTTCAAAACACAATGCTGTCTACTGTCGTTAAAGCGATGGCACATGCATCGTCCAAACCGAAGAACTTTCCATTCTCGGTATGTGTGCCAATGAAAACCTACTTTGGAATGCCTACATATTCTATGTCGCCAAAGGTGCTGCGACATAACTAGGTTTCCTCAAGCGATGTATGTAAGAAATACTTCACTTCTTCTGATCTGGTCCCAATTTATAAGGCATTTTCAGGTACAAAATTGGAGTACAATGCCTACGTCAAAGCATCTGTTATCAGAGCCTGCGTTTTCATCATTTGGGACGAATGCACAATGATGCACAACAACTCGGTAGAGACTCTAGATCGTGATCTAGACCCGTCATGGCATTCGTAATGACAGCAAAGTGATGTGTAGCGTCACACTTTTAATCTCTTCAGACTATCGTTAGACACTGTTCATTATTCCTAGAGGAACGCTAGCAGATGAAAAAATCGCGTGCGTCTATTTCCTCCTCTGATTTCATGTAAACAAATATTCACTGCATCAAAAAATTGTGCGCCATTCTGGGCGGCGATTCGCAAGATCAAGAATTTTCGGACGTTTTATCGTCGGTCGGCAAAGGTACTATTACCGAAACCAACCGAAAAATCCCATTACACTCTACATTGTGCAACACTATACTGACAGTATTTTATTTATTTATTTTTATTTTAATAATAATGATGTATCTCTGTACAATATTAAGTTATAATTGACTTTTGATTTGCACAGGTTTCAAAGCAATAAAAACAATTAATAGAACAATTATAATTATAAATAACAATGCATATAAATTATAGTTTAAAATATTATAAAAATAAAGAGAGAAAAAAAAAATAGAAAGATATGAAAGAAGAAAGAAAGTAGAAGGGTGAGTAAGCCAATGTCAGGTTAAATGAGTTCAAATAATTCCTTTCTAAAACGATTCTCTGTGTTCAGCCTTTTTAAACTTGGAGGAAGTTGATTCCATAGATGAATTGCATGAATAAAAAACTGGCGACTACTAATTAAATATCTGTGTCTTGGCGGTATTAAGTTTAATGTTCTTTCGGATTGCACAAAGCTTAGTTTTGAAAATAGGTGATGTGGTGTTTTGCTTCTTATAATCCTAAACAATGCGAGGATAGTACGTGTTTTTAACAACGTGGTTAAGGAGCAGCCAATGATTCGTTTTACATAAGTAGAGATGTGATCACAGCGACGGATATTAAAGATATACCTGGCACAGTTGTTAAAGGCGACATTTAGCTTTCTGGTAGATACAGAGTCCAGGTTCGAGAAGATTTCACATCCATAAAGGATAATAGGTAAAACATATGCCTTAATAAGCTTCAATTTAACTTTGATAGGTAGATATTGTTTGGTGGGACTTAATCCACGGAGAATACCATAAATTTTAGAAACAATATGGTGTACATGAGTATTCCAATTTAGACACTCATTAAAGTAAATACCCAGATTTTTGAATTTTTTCACAAAGTCGATGGTAGTATTATTAATTTGAAGAAGTGACGAAGTAATATCTACAGGCGTTCTATTGAAGGACATAGATTTGCTTTTTAACGGATTTAGGTTTAGATTATTTTGTTTGGACCAGGTATAGACGGCATTGATATCTCCGTTCAACTCATTTATTTCGGTTAATTCTTCAGATTTCTTGAAACTTTTTAAAATCTGTACATCATCCGCATAAATATGATGCTCACACCTTTTGATACACTTCGATATGTCATTTATAAATAGTATGAATAAGAGCGGACCGAGAAGGGAACCCTGAGGCACACCTGATACGACATTTAGACTTGTTGAGAGTTTACCTTCACAGAAGACTGTTTGAGTTCGGTTATGAAGGTAAGATGTAATGAGCTGACAGATGGAGTTCTCAAAAGCAAATTGATTCCTGAGTTTAAATATCAAAATTTCATGGTTTACTGAGTCAAATGCTTTTGAGAAATCAAGAAAAACAGCTACCGACATCAAGCCCCTATCAAAACCAGAACGTATATCATCACTAACCTTAAGTAAGGCTGTGATGCAGTTATGCTTTTTTCTGAACCCTGATTGAAAATCCGTTATGAGTTTCATTTCTTCAACATACTCTTTCATTTGGTTGCTTACAATTTTTTCGAAGGCTTTGCTCAGAAATGGAAGAATTGTAATCGGCCTAAGTTCAGTATTATTTGGTTTAGGAATTGGTACTACTTTTCCATTTTTCCAATCGTTGGGAAATACACTGGTAGTAATGATGGTGTTATAAATATGTGTGATGTGCTTGTTTAAGGCCGGTAAGAGCATTTTAATTATCGTCGGGTGCACACCATCCAGCCCCACTGCTTTTGACCGGATGGAGAAAATAGCATTCACAACACAATTTTCATCAACACATTGTAATGAGAATGTCCGCGCTGGATTCGTAGTATTGCGTTCAAAGACGGAAAAGTCAATTGGGTTTGCTTGGGAACAGGATGCAACAAATTTTCTGTTCAGGTCATTGACATCAACATTTCCTAGAGCAGACTCATTACTAGAACTAATACCGATATCACGAGTTGTTTTCCAGAATGCAGAACTCGACTGGTTCGTATGAAATTTAGTTTCATAGTACTGTCTTTTACTCTTACGTATTAACGAGGTTACTGAATTACGCATTTTCTTAAAATCATTGTATATCGGGACATTTGTATCGACGCCGTCTATAGTAAAGAGCGTCGCGTTCTTTTATTCTTTTATTCTTATTTGGATCAACTTATCTGCAATGTTTATCCAAACGCTTGAGGTTTCAACTCAATAGGATGCACTATTAATTTTGCTTTTAATTATAATGATAAACAAAAAATTACTCTGTCATTAGTTGACAAATTGCCCAAATACTTCTGATTTTGTCTAAATTATGTCAGTAACTGACATTACCTATTTGGATGTCGGACCGTCCAATACACCACCACATGTTCCACGGCCACCCACTAAAAGTCGTACTCCCTAAAAGCCTATGCAATATTGTGCAGCCTATATAACATTCGCCTCCTCGTTGGTCAACCACGAAACACAGAGTAGCGGATATAAGCTGGTATAATAGTTATATTTACAATTACAAACATCGAAGGTATAATGTGAGTTCTAGATCCAACCTAGAGTGCCCGCATGGGACCAGTAAGATAGAATAAGATAACTTAAATTACCTAAGCTAATTTTTAATCGTTTGTTTTTTTTTGTATAGCGTGCAGGGGTCAATTAATGAAATGAAAAAAAAAATATTGAATTTAAAAGATAAGAAAACCTCTACTACAATGTATTAACCAGGTTAACCCCAGTGAATAAACCATACAAGATAGTGTTGTGATAAAAAATTTAAAAAAACAAAATTTATGAGTAAATAGGTAAACGTAATTCCCAACCGCTTTACCCCATTTCAACATAGGTGAACTGATCTAAACACGATCTGTCGCATTTAGACAGTAACACTAACACCTTATCTAAACTCGCTGCCATTGAGAGATATGAAGAAGAACCTAAGTTATAGTTAGATATCCAATCCTTCCACTGAAAGCCGATACCTTTTCTAGTACTCGTATCTCACATGTGACTAATCTTAGTGCGTGAGAGCCACTACCTACCTCCATATCTTCGAAGTGATAGACTGATTAAACACCGCTATGACGATAAAATTACGATGAGTAATCAAATTTAGGAATTTCCAATTCACCCCTCAGCGTGATGTTACATACTGAACCCATTTCCAATCCAGCATGGGCTTATCAAAAAATAATAATGAGACGCAACAATACGCCGGCATTTTTTTGGCAAATTTAGGTAGAACATCGACATATCGAAACCAAATTACTGACAGTCTCAATCGTTAAGTCACACCTTGTGGACGTATTGCACCGGAACGTATCTGAACACGATGGGGAAGTATCTACATAAGCTTAAGCTTAGCATTAAAAAGTGGTATTACCTCTATGAGCTCAATACTCAGCTCAGTATCTGTGAACCGTGGGAGAAGGCTTTCATAAGTGAGTTTTGATGTGATCATTGGTGAATTGTTTCCCACGAAGTGAGTGATTACCGAATTTGTATCTATTTCTAGATTGCCTATTTGTTGTGACATTCTTGATAATGTTTTATGCATGTTACGCTTATATGCCGGGATATGTTGTCACCTTATTGTATTTCGTAACACCTGTTGGGTTTGTTCAACGTTTCCAAAATACAGCAGTGGAATCGTAGCAGATAACTAGTTCACGAAGAATTTATATTTTAGGATGATATAGTAGTTAAAGTACGTTTGTTTTTTGTATAATAAATAATAATTTGGAAAAAATTCGACATTTTTGTGAAATTACCTCCGGATCGGCTAAAATTTGAACTAGCAGTTGGAGATAATAAAACTTTTATCAACGCACCCAAAGGCTAAGTGAAAACTGCTCTCGTAATCTTTAAGCATGGTCTACTGTTTTGATGAACGATATGACGACAGATTGGATGGATTTGTTTCATTTGAACTCGAAAACCGGGCAAGTTCCAATGCACTAAGATAACTAGTGCTCCTCTGATATTTCTACTTCACAGATCATGTGTTGATTTTTTAAGTCGGTGCTTTCTGAGATATGAGTATGTGTACTGCCCAGGTTTTATGACGACGCTCGATTAGTAGATTTATGGGCCATATTTTGTTTATGGCTGTCGAAGTGTCAGCAGAATTAGCTCGGAGTTGAAAGAGTTCTATATTTGGAAGGTTTTTGAGGATAAGACATTCATCTTGACAACAGTATCGTAGACTAGGATACCTCCTGTCTTAGTTTGAAATCGCTATAATTCTATCAACACAATATTTTTCGAAAACATTATAAAGTGACCCCTCATCTGATTCAGGTTTAAAAGGTAAGGTATCTTCGCTATTCCTTCGATTAGAACTCAGTTGCCTTCTGCATTCCGAAACAGAGCACTTAGAGACTACAGTAATTCATTGTTATCCTTAGAAGTTGCTTTCACGGAAACTGTGAAAACATGTGTAACACCTTAGTATCGGCATCGAACAAATCAACGTTTGAAAATACTCGTATGAATGTTACCGAATTGGTAGGTTTTCTTTACGAGTTTGAAGAGTTATCCTTAAGTTATATTGCACATTGACTACATACTCGTACATCAACAAATCAACACATTGTAGCACATTTAGAGAAACTTCTTTGATCAATGTTGGTAATCTGCCAACATCCACTGGGATTGAACGCGCCCATCGTAAAATCCAAATTTGCAACCGCAGCACACTTCGCGCTGCATATAATGTTTTTTGACACTTCTTAATAACCGTTTTAACATTCTTTTGTCGACCATCAAACGAACACTCCGTTTTCTAATTTCTGATGGACGCAAAGCCCATCTTAGGAGATAGGAATTTTAATCCTGTCACATCACGATAAGTAAAGGGGGCAAACAGCAAAAAAGGTAATCAAAAGGGAAAGGCGCATCCAGGAATGTATGTGGATGAGGCACTTTTTCAGCTTAATGAATCTATCACATCATCATTTAAGAGTAGATTCTCTGCAATTGAATGTTAACCTGCTATTTTCTGGACGAAACCTGAGGGAAAATTAGGTAACTCTACCATCAACAACTCTGCAAATACAACATGCTGATGTATCATAGAAGTATCCGATGTCGAGAATCAAGAAGACCTTCAACCAGAACCCTTGAGGGACTTCGATGAGATTCTCGAAGAAGCATCGAAACGAGAACTCAACCAGCTTGTATCTTGTATCAGCTGTCGACCTTGGAAGAAGATAGAGAGCAATCATTGAACCCTCAGCAGGTAACAGAGCCACAGCCACTACTTCTACATCAAGCCCTCTAATGTGAATGTTGCTGCTTCACCAACTTCATTGAAAAGACTTGAAATAGACCGACCTTATATGCAAAACGATGACCAGGGACATATTTGCTGCAATACTGTCATCTTTACGTTGTAAGGATAATTCTATGATGCAATGGAACTGTAAGTTTCTCTAAGCAAAGGCCAATGCTGGAAGAGCTGAACCGAAAATGATGAGATGATGGTAAAATTCAAGGGCAGATCGGCTCTGAAACAATATCTTCCGATGGAACCCATAAAAAGGGGATACAAACTATGTTACTTGGTAGATTAAATAGGTCTTAACAAGTAGTTTATGATTTATCGAGGCAAAGATGAGCAAATGGCGACGAAGTTTGCAGATCTTCACTTGCAGAGAGATTTGTATTGGAACTAACGGAAAATGAATGGCGTAAAAACAATTTTGGCAATTTTCTCTCATCTGTTCCTTTACAGGGACTGCCTAACAACATGCAATCTGATAACAAATTGAACAGCGGAGATTATGTTAGGTTTTCAAATCTAGACACCTTGTTTTGGAAGTGGAAAGACAACAAGGCTGTGTACTTTGTCTCTACTTTCAATTTCGCGAAAAGAAAAATATGACCTGAGATCTGCACTTTCCTTCCCCATGGTTGTGTAAGATTACAATCAATACATGGAAGGGCTGGATACTGCAGATCATTTGAGAGCCTTGTACTGTGTAGATAGAAAGTTTCCAAAGTGGTGTCACAGATTATTCTGGGTACCATTTGAGAATGGCTATACTGTGCATGGACTAATAATGGAGAAAAAGCCACTAAAAGAGTTTAGAAGGTCTGTGGCATAAGGCCTTATGTCGAAGAAAGACCTACCAGTTTCGAAAAAAAAGACCGTCAGAAACCAGTGTTTCGAGCCTAAGTGTGTCAAAATGTCGTAAATCGGGGTTCCCTACCCTCAAAGGCGTAAGGATGGGAAAAATAGGGATTCATTGGCCTCGCTTCCACAAAAGCAGGGGAAGATGTGAAGTCTACAGCATGAAAAACGTGTGGGGGATTGGCAAAGTAAAAAAAAACACAACACTCTTTATTGACTTCTTGCTTTCTTTAAACTATCCTTCATTTATATGTATATGTACCTACTCGTTGTAAATTAAAGAGTAGGAGAAACTCTAATGAGTGTGAAGACTTTCCTTGAAGTTAATCCGATACATTCTAACGTAAGTTATCTATGCAAAATTATTGTAAACATATGTACTGCATGCATTTACAGCAGAATCGAAATAATTTCAGACATATTTTAAATAATATGCCTACAGTTCGAACAACCTGACCGTATAATCGACCCGATTACCTTCACTCTCGCAATTCAAAGTAGCAAAAACAAACTTAATGGAACACCCTCAAAATTACCAGGAGAAATACGAAAATATACAAATAGATCTCAATGTTATTGTTACTATTTCTGGTTAAACAAATGCCTATTTAGAACTTACAACTTTGTTCTGTTAGGATGTACAATGCATGAATGTTGTATTTAAAGTCGTGATGATGAGAATAATGAATTTACAAATTTATTTGTGCTATACATGAAGTATCTGTATATATACCTAAGTTCAGTTCAGTTGATAATAGTTTCAATTGTGTTAAACACATGTACCATCTTTATCCCGGAATTTATTCAGAAAATTAAAAATACAAGTTAATTCATCTAAATCGATATTGTCCCCTTCAAACTAATCCCCATCGACTGCAACACACTTATGCCAGTGCTTGATCCAATCCTCGAAACATTTTGTGAATCACATCATATATTTCGACAATTTTTACACATTGTTGCCTCTTTTGGTGTATCTTCGAGCTCGCGGTATATATATTCTAATTGAAAAAAGCTTCGAGAGGCTATTCAGAATACGTCGGATGCGCTTACGGCTTTGTCAAGCTTTGCTCAACGAGTAAGTTAGTACAAATTCTTTTTTCAAAACAATCCAGCCGTCAAAAATTCCACGGTATAACAGAAAAGAACAGCATAAAAGCTGTTGATCCTGTGGACAGTGTTAGATTTGATGAAACTAATCGTTTTACCGAATGGGGATCAAAAAGGCTTTTGTAAAAAGTCAGATACCCACACCTTTTGCACTAAATGCAATATACATTTGTGTTTTTCGAAAGCTAAGAACTATTTCAAGACATATCAGACCCAAAAATATTGTATTGCATGTATTTCTTACTGTTTGCATTTATTTTATTTTATTTTATTTATTTATTTATTATTTCAATAAATCTCTTACAAAGTAAGCTCAGAGCTTATAAAGTTGTGGAAGATTTACAATTACATAGACAGTTCATAATATCAAAGTTAAAAACCAAAACCCAAAGTACTATGAGAGTTAGTAAAAAGAAAGGGCAAAAATAATGATATAGAATTCAAAGTGATATTATATATAATTGTTACAATAAATAAAAATAAAAATTTAACTTAAATAATATTGAATATATAAATTTAAAGAAAAGAAGAGGAAGAAAAAGAGAATTGAACGAAGAAGAAGCTTGCTTTTAAAGAGAGAAAATTCAACTGCTAAGATTTGATAAATAGATGGTTAACTGATTTTTGAAATGTGGTGCGTCGTCTATTCCCTGTAATTGAAGCGGGAGTGAGTTCCAGAGACCAGTAGCGGCAATGAAAAATTGTCTCTCAAATGTTAGGCAAGAGAACCGCTGTAGAATTAAACAAGATGATTTGCTTGATACTGGAAATCGGAGCTTATTAAACAAATACGATTGCTGACGTGTTTTCAAAATATTGAAAAAAAGAACCAGCGTCCGAAACTGGATGTAGTTTTCGAAAGTCATGCTCAGTAGATTTTTAGACACCGTGATCATACTTCCTCAGACCATATATATATCGAATGATGCTATTAAATGCTACCAGTAACTTTTTTTGGCTGGCAGCTTCACAATTATAAAAGATTCACAACCATAAATGAGAGCTGCAATTGCCAAAGACTTTGCAAGTAATAGGCGTGTGTTCAAGGGAGTAAATTGATGTGCTGTCCATAAAGTACGAAGAACGCCGTATGTCCTACACGCCCAAATTCTTTGACGAATAGACAAAATTTATTAACAAGCCATTTACCTTAATGGGTGGGAAATACGAGTATGTTAAATCTAAAGTTTTCTTAGATATCACTAGACAGTTGCATTTAACTGGGTCAAACCGTTTGTTACTGACCAGTCTGAAATCAGTTTGAGGTCTTCATTTATTTTACAGACACAGTCTTCGATAAGGCCAAGGGCACGTCTTAGCGTAGATATGCATCGACGAATGCTTAATGACACCAGAGATTTCATTGAAATACAGCATTAACAGAAGAGGGCACAGAATTGACCCTGAGGGACACCTCTCATCAGAGGAAGAAATACCGACAAATTATTATCAACGGCCACCGCCTGTGTTCTCCCGGAGAGGTAGGAAGATACGAGTATCAATCAATTTATGACACAGGACTGTGTGGACGACCGTATCGAAAGCCTTCGAAAAATCTAAGAGGACTAAGAACGTAATATGAACATCATCTAAATTTGACCTTATATCATCTATGACCAGCAGTAGTGTAGCTATGCTTAACGCGAAAACAAGATTGGACAGAAATCAACAAGTTTTTACGGCTTAAATGTTCACTCAGTTGTTTTATACGTTCGCAGATTTTTGAGAGATAAGGCAATATAGAAATTGGTCTATACTCATCACCTATGGAGTTCTTATTGATTGGAATTATTTTTTCCATTTCCCACCGTTGGGGAAAAACTCCAGTTGTCAATGTCGTGTTCATCGTATGCGTTATGTATGGCAAGAGCAATGGGAGTGTAGCTTTTATAAACACTGGATGTACTCCGTCAATTCCCACTGCATTGGATTTTACAGAAAGAAAGTTGACAGTCAAAACATTTACAAAACCAAGATCCGTATCTGTTGAGGGTGCAGCACAATAGAAAAAGTTATTTACTCTCGTAAGTTCAAGCCGATGATGAGATAAAAATTTGCGGTTTAGATCGTTAACGGCTATGTTACAAGAAAAACCTGGGTTTTGCTTTCAGATGCCCAAATACCGTAGGTTTTTCCACAATACTCGACCTTCCGCATTTGTTTGGAAGCGTACGACTCTATTGCGCAGGGTTTTATAGGCTTGGTAAGGTTCTTCAACTCGACAACGCTTCCAGCGCCAATAGACCTGATCACGCTGCGCGATGAGTTCCCGTATCTCTCGAGAGAACCTTGTATATGTATATCCCGAGAGAAGATTGTATATGCTGCTCCAAAGAAAGCCTATCAACACTTCTAAAATCTCAGAAATGGTAAAATGAATTCGAAAGTGTATCAACAATGAAATCGTAAGTGAGAAATAATAGATCATGCTTAGAATGCTGGTGCAGAAAGTTGGTCGTGTACACTATCAGAGTCACTTATAAATACAACATCCATCAGGATACCAGAAGTTCCAGTAAAATATGTTGGGACAATATTATTTACAGGGTGCAGATCATAGCAAATCATGTTTTTGCAGAAATGCCTGTCAGTGATGAGATTGCTATTAAGGTCACCACAGATAATAACATTAGCCGCATTAATGGACATTTCTTCGAGTAAAGTATACAATGGTAATAAATCCACATAGTGGTTGGGTCTGTAGACTACTACCAAAAGCAGACTGCTGTCACCACCAAAAATTTCTAAAAACACATAGTCAATAGCAGAACCAACAGGTGAATAATATCTTCTCCCACAATTAATACCATCTCTAAGATAAAGTGCGGCCCCTCCACCAAGACGATTGTGTCTATCACCACGAAAGAGTTTGTAGCCGTTGAGTGAATAAATTTTATCTTTTATTCCGGGTGAAAACCAAGTTTCTGATACACAGACTGCATTTGAATAAACTGTTTTATTTTTTTTTTTTTTTAATGAACCATAACTTGATTTTTTTCCATTTAACTCTCAAGACCGTCTACAGACGGTCATACCTTTTTCTCAACTGGCGCCTCCAAATAACATTTTTTCGATAAACCAACCTTAAATTCGTATTTTTCAAGATAAAATCATAATAGAACCAAAATTCTTATAAGAAAATTGCTTGGATTTTGACATCAGTGGTTTAAGGGTTATAATCGATGGTTTTACATAGTTTACGAAACTTTATCCGTCAAAAGCCACTCAAAGTAAAGAAGCAATGATTTGCTTGAATTGTTTTTTTTTGGGGGAAATATTCCCGGCCAAACAGGATATTATCTGATCATGGAATTTTTTTCACATCTAAAGAGTTCTCAGACTTCTTGATTCAAAGTAATGTGAAGCGTATAAAGATCGCTACATGTTCTCCTTAGTCGAATGGTCAAGTTGAACGGATTGTTCCTATGTTAGCAAAAGACTATGATGCTAATACTATGGGTGATTGGGATAAGCACGTAGTAAAAGTCAAGTTTGCCATTAATACCACCGCCAATAGAAGCAGCGGTACTACACCTAGTATGGTTTTATTCGGAAGAAAGCATAAAGGAACCTTACGCGATAGGGTTAAAGAGTTTTTTGAAAAAAGTTGGAAGAAAAATAAGCACATCTTAATGATGTAAGGGCTATGGCTGTAGAAAATATTGACGACCGGCACAAACAACCAGAATCATACAAAAAGGGTGACTATATTATGATAAAGAATGTTATAAACACTCCTCGTATTAATAAAAAACTATTCACCAAATACAGAAGTCCCTACGAGGTTAAAAAAATTTACCCAACGATTATTACGCCGTAATTGATTACCCTATAAAGGTAACATTCTGGCCGGCATCGTCCTTAAAGAAATATGGGCCGATGATGACACCAGCCCATAAAGCACACCAAACAGTGAGTTTTAATGATTATAAGGGCGTCTCGACAAGTTCTTCTGGATATTCTCCACTCCAATTTTTCAGCAATTTTGCTTGTTTACATACTTAGTATTCATTTAACAAAAAAGGGCCCCATCGGAAAACAAAATTTTGCGTTGAAAATGAGGATCAAGCTGAATCATGTTTTCGGCCCATTCACCGAACCTACGACGCGTATAATGGTCACGTGGTTTCAACTCTTGCACAAGCTGGATCTTATAAGCTTTTAAGCCAAGATCTTTCCATAAAATCTTCCACAAAGTGGATGGGCATGGCTCCAATTGCTATGCACGTTGGAGAATCGACTCATTCGGATTCTCCTCAACACTGCGCTCCACAAAGGCAACAACTTCTTCTGTTCGCACTGTTTATCGTCTTTGGGGATGCGTATTATCCACTAGAGTGTACGTGGTGCTAAAAAGATGCATCGTGTTTCGAATAACTTGCTCAGATGGACGATTATGTCGACCGTAAAATGCACGTAACGCACAATAAGTTTGGTGAACTGAACTATGGTTTTTAAGATAGGTTTGCACAATTTGCACAATTTGCACGCTTTGTTTTGATTTATCGCAATGGTTTTCTATCTTAGAAGGAACTTCCTCTTGTTTCTGGAAAATAGGTGT
This sequence comes from Volucella bombylans, assembly GCA_949129095.1. Classification (NCBI taxonomy): domain Eukaryota; kingdom Metazoa; phylum Arthropoda; class Insecta; order Diptera; family Syrphidae; genus Volucella; species Volucella bombylans. The sequence goes on along the minus strand of OX422141.1, from coordinate 137,643,098 downwards.
GGTCGTGATTCCAATTGAAATCTGAATCTGAATTGAATGAGCCTATTTCCTCCTCCCTAAAGGAGACGATGAATGCATTAAATATGAAAATTCCACTCCACTTCAACATTTTTCTTTTGAAGTGATCGGTTGCGTTTATTATCCTCTCTCAAGTAGTGATTCCAATTTGGTGACAAAGCGTCTATTTAATCTTGAAAAATTTATACTATATAATAGTGAATCAAAGACAGTGACTTTTAACCTTTTTTGCTAAATCCAAACGTATGAAACCCTGACAAAATCAATTAAGGTTCTTTGTCCATTCCCTATTAATTTTACGAGTATTAACAACAGCAATCTGCTTAGCTGCATTTATTGCCTTCCCTCTCTTTGTCGTCCACCCACGCATACATTCATATCTGTTTTTGTTTACAAAAGTTGATTATGTTCAATACGGATCCATGTACCGAATGCTTTTCCGAACTCCCCCCCGACGGACACATCAGGTGTGAACGAAAAATGCACTATGGATGCACCACGATTTCTGAAAAATTTCTGAAAAATCCTATCGGAAAATGTAGGGAGAATTTTGAAGATGAAGCCAGAAAAAGATATATTTATCGAATTAACTTTTATTTTTATTCAACTTAACTTTGTTACAATAATAATTGAAGATAACATACAAAAGGTACCACTTGGTAGCGATGCGATCCGAGCGAGAGACAAAAAACGAAGAGAAGCAAAGATAGGAAAAAGGAAAAGCCAAAGGCCCAAAAAAAGAAATGACAATTAGTCACAGAGATGTCAAAAAAAAACTCAACTCTTTCCAGATATGTTACAACATTCCGCCCGTCTTGTTACCTTGAAGAGATAACGAAATTATCAATTTTAACTAACAATTATTAGGAAAAATATTTCATTGGTTAAAGATTACTTGAAAACTTAATTAGGAATTTAAACAAAGCAAAGTATTAATATTTAGTTCAGGTAACATACTTGTAAACTTAATTATATGACTATAACAAAGCAAGTACAAAATTACGTTGGAGATCTAATAGGCAGTGGACACAGTTTCACAACAGGTCTCTTGAGTATGGAATTCTTGGTCTTGACTGTAACCACACGAGTTAGTCCATCGCGCCCAGGATGAAGTTCCAAAATGCGTCCAAGAAGCCACTTAGCAGGAGGATACCTTTCATCTACGATAAGAACTAATGAGTCCTTTTTTATAGGATCATTGAAAACGTTGAATATATTCAGAGGACTATCGAGTCCAAAATCCATCTATCATTCGTCTGATGTGTTGCCAGCGAGAGCTCAGGCAAGGTGTTAAGTGCCGACCCAATCAGAAAATTACCAGGTGTAAGAGCTTCGATGTTATTAGGGTCATCTGATAAGGGGCATAATGGTCTCGAATTAAGGATGGCTTCGATTTGTACGAGTAAAATCGAGAACTCTTCATATGTAAGCGCTGTTTGTCGGATGACACGTCTGAGGTGAAATTTGACTGATTTCACAACAGCTTCCCACTTTCCTCCAAAGTGAGGAGAGGATGGGGGATTGAACAGCCACTGTGTTCCATCATTTGCGAGAAGGTCCGCCTGGTTGCCTAGTTGTTGGGAAGCGGATGAAAAGAGTCTTCGCAGTTCGGCGTCTGCTCCGATAAGATTCGTTCCACAGTCGCTGTGGAGAGTTGAGCAAGTCCCACGACGACCAGTAAACCGTTTAAACGCCGCGAGAAATCCTTCGGTTGAGTAGTCTGTCGCAACTTCTAAATGCACTGCTGATGTTGCGAAACAGATGAAAAGAACAATATACCCTTTATACGTTTTCACTGAACGCCCTCTCCAAGTCCTTAGTGTGAATGGTCCAGCGTAATCGACGCCTGAATTGAGAAATGGCCTTGCAGTATTAATCCTCTTGGAGGGTAGCTGTCCCATTAGTTGTTTTGCGGTGATACCACGATGCCGAGCACAGATAACGCAACGTAAAATAAAGGCTCCAACTGGCGTTCTGCCGCCAACAATCCAATAAGTTCTACGCAGAAATGCCAAAGTAACTTGCGTCTTTTCATGAGCGTGATGTACGAGTATGATGAGCTTCGTTAGTACAGAGTTCCTAGGCAATATAAGAGGATGTTTAGTATCTGGATCCAATAGAGAATTGCGCAACCGTCCACCAACACGAAGTAAGCCCAGTGAATCTAGAAAAGGTAGTAATTTTATTAATGGACTCTTATTGAATATTTCATGACCCCGAATTAACGTGGATATCTCTGATGAGAAATAAGTTTTCTGAACTTCTTTTATCCAAAAACAACGAGCCGCATCAAGTTCTTCTGTTGTTAAGGGTTGGATTTTCACACTGGGAGATTCTTTCCGAAGTATTTTGATTGCTCGTTGGCATGCTGCAGTAACTCTGATGAGGCGATTCAAAGTAGAGTAACGGTCGATTGCATCCCACAGCTTTGGGTCCTCAATGTTATAGCTAGTAAGCTAGTAGATACTTGAGATCTTTCCTCCAGATCTATGTTGTGTTCTAATCGAGATACTGTAGATGGCCATAAAGTTGAGTGTTGGGAGAGCCAACGTGGTCCCTTCCACCAAAGAGTACTTTCGCTGAGTTAACGAGGTGACACTCCTCGAGACGCACAATCAGCAGGATTTTCCTTTCCGGACACATGATGCCACTTAGCCCTAGGAGGAGTATCTTGTATAGAGATAACACGATTTTGTACGTAGTCCTTCCAGCGAGAAGGGTGAGATTTAATCCACGTTAGCGTCACGGAAGAATCTGTCCACAAGTGCACTGTAGCTGGGTCAAGATTAAGCGTCTTGCAAATGTGAGCAGCCTGTTTAATTAGCATAGCAGCAGCACAAAGCTCTAAACGCGGAATTGTAATTTTCTTTGTCTTGTTCTTTTCGATTGGAGCAACCTTTGTCTTTGCTGAGATTAACGTGATTTCGATATCTTCCATGTTTTTCATTACTCGCAGAAAAAGAACAGCTGCCATTGCATCTTGAGAAGCATCCGAAAAGCCATGTATTTCAACAGCACAAGCGTTCGATGTGAGTCCTAGCCAGCGAGGTATGCGTATTAGAGTTACATCATCGAGTTGATTGATAAAGCTAATCCATCAAGAATAAAGTGCATCCGAGAGCTCGTCATCCCAACCAGCCTTCTCAAGCCAGAGAGCTTGCATGAATACTTTGGCATGGATAGTAACCGGTTCAAGCCATCCGAGGGAATCAAATAGTTGTGCAATCCGAGAGAGTACTTTCCTTTTGGTTAGAGGGGAATTATCCCTTTCGCAAGGTATCGAGAAAACAAATCCATCAGAATGCGGTTGCCAAGCAATTCCTAATGGTTTGAACAGAGGATTTCCATCGAGATATTTGTCAACTGAGGTTGCAAGGTGATCTGCTGAGAAGTCTGAGAGAATGTCTGTATCATTAGAAGTCCATTTAAGAAGCTTAAAGCCGCCCGCCATGCAGAGATTATTGAGTTGATGAGCCAACTGCTTAGCTTCGATCAGAGAATCTGCTCCACCAAAACAATCATCCACGTAGGTACCATGTTTGAGTATTTCTGCAGCCAATGGAAATCAATGGCCTTCGTCAGTTACTAGCTGTTGATGATGACTCTATTAGCCAGGAATGGAGCAGGGCCAAGTCCATATGTCACGGTTGTCAATTGGTATTTGCGGACTGAATTCATACTTATAGTGGTTGACCACAGAATACGTTGAAAATCCCAATCCTCTTTATGGATCAGGATTTGTCTAAACATTTTTTCCATATCCGCGGAAAAAAACATACGGAAATTGGCGCCACCATGTTATAACATCTGAAAGATTATTTTGTAATTTCTTACCAACGTGAATGAGATCGTTGAGAGATCTTCCATTGGATGAAGGAGATGAGCCGTTAAAAACAACTCTCAGCTTTGTGGAGGTACTGGAACCCTTAAGTACTCCGTGATGTGGCAAATAATAACTGAATCGTGGTTCTGGGCTATCATCAGGTACTTGAACCATATGACCTTGTGTCAAGTATTCTTCTAGGAAATCTGAGTAGAGAGTTTTTAATGTTGAATCCAAAGCAAGTTTTCTTATCGTCTTTGATAACATTCGGGTAGCAGCTGGTTGCGAAGTACCGAGATTATTAAAGGAAATCTTAAAAGGAAGACGGACAATATATCTTCCTGATGCGTTCCTTGAATACGTAGAGACAAAGTGATTTTCACACTCTTCTTCTTCTTTGGAGAACAACGATGGTGGTACTTGTACTTCTTCTTGAAGCCAAAATGTCGAACACTGGTAGATCTGCATTGGGGTAGCGTCTAAAAGAGCTGATGCCGGACCAGAGATTATCCAACCAAGGCCAGTGCGCCTAGCGAATGGTGTGCCTGGAGGTCCTTTAACTAGATCAGGTTCAATGAGTTGTGCGTAGAGGTCGATTCCTATTACAAGATCTATTTGTCCTGGATAGAGATACGATGAGTCGGCTAATGTAAGTCTACGCAGATGAAACCAATGCCCAATGTCTGATTAAAATGAGGGCAGGTCTGCTGTGGGCCTCGGTAATATATAGGCTGTTACATCCCATTCGAGTTCTGAAATAAAATGAGGCTTTAGAGTAAATTTTACCATACCTTTTGTCGTTCCTGATAGTTGTGCCCCAACTCCGTAAAGTGGAATGCATGCACGTTGGCGTCTGAGATGTAGTTGTTGTGTGGCAGACTCACTAATGATTGTGAGTTGAGAACCCGGCTCAATAAGGGTACGAAATTGCAATTCTGTTCCTTCTGTAGTGCATATTCGTACGAGAGCGATTGCCAGTAGAGTACGAACACGTTGAGTTGTAACTTGTAGTATTGCTTGGTGAGATAAAACTGGTGAAATCTCAGCGTTTGAGACATTTTGAGGATCTGCGGATGATTGGTTGATATTTTCCTGGTTGGATTTTGTTGATGTTGACGCAGTGGACTGTAACGAATGTGAGTTTGATAACGAACGATGGATTGGAGTATGATGATGTTTGTCACACAGCAGGCATCTCTTAGTTGAACGGCAAACTGCTATTCGATGAGGGCCAATACAATTAAAACAAAGACCCTTTTGTATGAGAAATTCATGACGTTGATTGGGCTTCAAATTTGCATAAACAGTGCAAGCAGATATGTAATGTGCCTTGATACACATAACACACGTCTGAGTAGACGCAGTACGTTAAGTATGAGTAGATTGTGATGTTCCCGACGAGTTCTCCATAGAAGCAACGTGTATTTTCGCAGAAAAGTTCTTTGACGATTGACCTTCGGATCTACTTGCTTTGTTAGTTGAGGAAATGGGATTTCGTGTTTCCACAATTTCGAGTGCACGTATTCTGCCACCGAGGAATGATTCGAGTTCTTTAAATGCCGCAGGGTTCGTCGGCGCACCACGATGAACTTCCCATGCTTCGTGCGATGCTGAATCTAGCCGACGTACGACAATGTAAACTATCATGTAGTCCCAGTGTTGAGTTGGAGCACCAAGTAAGTTCAACGCTCCCAGAGACTCCTTCGTTAACGCTAGGAGACTTTTAAGGTCACTTGCTGATTTTCTTTGAATTGGTTTAAGCTTAAAGATTTTATCGAGATAAGTATCAACCAGTAACCGCTTGTTTTCATAGCTGGCCACGAGAGTATCCCAAGCACGTGTGAAGTTTTCACTGGAGATTGATATATTGGCAATAAGAAGAGCAGCTTCATCTCTTAAACATGTTTTGAGGTAGTGCAGTTTCTCTACATTTGTGAGCTGCGCATTGTTACTTATCATTCAGGTAAAGAGGTCATGAAAACTGCGCCAATGATGGTATTCTCCCCTAAAGGTGGGTAATATAATGTTAGGAAGAGAACGTACCTGATGAGATGGACTTTTCACATCTACAATTGGTTGAGAAGGAACTAATTTTTCCATCATGTCCATCATGGCTGCCCGGGAGTCTGCATACACCTCTTCACATTTGGAGTACATTTTATCAGTAAAGTATGGAAGTTCTCTGATAGCATCCGTCATAAGAGCGTTTGTCCGGTCTGGAACTTTTCCCAGTTGGCATCGAGAATTTTCAGTCTGGTTTCAACTTGAGATTTATTTATTTTATCTTCTCCAAGAGCACGTAAATTATTAACCGATGCACAAATTGATTCAAATCGTTCTTTTTGTTTTCCACGAGATTTTCTTGTGCAGCAGACATTTTGTCGAAAGAGACGCGTGCTTAACAGAATTTGATCAGTTTCCATCCGGCCAAGAAGGACCAAAAAATGTAGGGAGAATTTTGAAGATGAAGCCGGAAAAAGATATATTTATCGAATTAACTTTTATTTTTATTCAACTTAACTTTGTTACAATAATAATTGAAGATAACATACAAAAGGTGCCACTTGGTAGCGATGCGATCCGAGCGAGAGACAAAAAACGAAGAGAAGCAAAGATAGGAAAAGGGAAAAGCCAAAGGCCCAAAAAAAGAAATGACAATTAGTCACAGAGATGTCAACAAAAAACTCAACTCTTCCCAGATATGTTACAACAGAGTACGCGTGTGCATTCTGCACACAAAGAGACACCAGTTGGAATAACTGCAGTTCAACCGATGTCCAAAAGAATGAGAAGCGTCAGTTCTCCTGATGTCCAACAACAACACGATATAACGCCAATATCAAACGTCCCAGCAATAACCAGATCATATCACTAGAAATGCGAAAGGAAATGTCTGAAATTAATAACAGCTGTGAATTTGTTGCGAGCAAATACGAAGTAATAAAACAGCACATGACATCAAACATGACATCAAACTTTCAAACGAAATAAAAGAGCTCAAAGCAAGCAACATGAAAAAAGATCAACAAATATGCTTGATGTAAACAAAAATTAACACACTCAAACAGCAATTACTAAAAACCAACATTGAAATTAGAAACATTCCACCGACACAAAATGAAAATTTAATTGAAATTATTCAAGCACTTGGCAAAACAATTAATTACAACATAAACGAATCTGATATCACTGACATCTACAGAACAAACAAAAAAACCCAAACAAATCAAGAAACAATATTAGACCAGTTGATCTAAAAATAAACGCTGTGTCTCTTACTCCAGTAATTACAAAAATTATAAACCTAAGTGTATGTCAGTGTCATGTCCCAAAGCTGATGAAAACGTCGATCATTCGCCCAGTATATAAGGGAGGAACAAAAAACAACATTGAAAACTACCGGCCAATCGCGATTTTGTCAGCAGTCGAAAAATGCATGGAAGAAGTAGTAGTCAGTCGATTGAATCGTTTTTTGACTAAACACAAAGTACTACACCCAAACCAGTATGCTTTTAAAAAAAATAAAAGTACCGGATCTTTGTTTGGGGGAGTTTACCAATACGGTTAATGCTGGCTTAAACAAAAGCCATCACTTTCCTGTGCTACTTATTGATTTCAGCAAAGCGTTCGATACTTTAGCGCACGAAAAACTTTTGGAAAGTGTCAACAGAAATGGTTTAAGTGGAGTACTGGCAAACTGGCTAAGAAGCTATCTGACTGATAGAGCAATAAAAGTCAAAGTGTCTAATGCAGTGAGCGAAAAAAAACTTAGTGAATACGGTGTACCGCAAGGTTCAAAACTGGGCTCTATTCGGTTTATACTATTTACCAACCAACTTTTGCGACTATTTAAAAAATGCACTGCCTATGCATATACCGATGACATTGCAATCGTGGTCAAACACAAGAACTTCAATTCTGCCGTGGAGATATTGCAAGATGAATTTAACGCTCTCTCTAAGTGGTGTCATGATAACTTCCTTATTATAAATGCATCTAAAGCAAAAGTAATGCGCATACGCGCCCCATCCAAACGAGCGGTCGCTGTCCAAATATATCATACCACCGAAATTACTGCTCTCTACTACCAGCATAAAAGCATAAAATATCTTGGAGTAACCATCGACGAGCACTTCTTATGGCGTGAGCATGTAAATGTCCTTCGTCTTCACCTAAAGAGCACTATATTTGCAATGGTATATCTTAAGCAATACTCAAATCTGGACGTGCAAAAGCAGATATACTACTCGCTAGCTGAGTCGCGCATAAGATATGGGATGCAACGAAATCTCTTCTAAATAAAATATCTAATTTACAGCATCGTCTAGTTCAAATATTTAGACCTAGTAATTCGTCTTTTAAAGTTTTGGATGTGAATGCAATCTTCCAGATGACGACATTGCTACACTATATGGATGGCCAGCGTTTTCTGCAGTTCAGTTCAAACCGCCGCTGTATTCAGTCGCCCTCTTACTTTACTCCATAATTTGTGAATTTCGCTTATTTCAATAATTGTTACCGCTGGCACACCTTTTTTTTTCTTATTGTTGACCTACTAGTCTGTTCATTTCGCATTTAGTGCATTTTTCATTATTTTTTCTCCGCAATTTGCTTTTTGTTTTTCTGGGCTTCGTCTTGCCTTCTTCTGGATTAACCACCTGCTCCATTAATGACAATAATGCTGACTTTGTTGCCTGTAAGGGGATCTGCGGCAAAATATTCCATGCTATTTGTGTCCGCCTAAATAAAAGAAACACGGTCTACCTTAAAGAGTTCTCCAAAAATCTACTGTTCTTCTGTGATGAGTGTATCAGTTAGTTAGTTAGTTAGTTAGTTAGTTAGTTAGTTAGTTAGTTAGTTAGTTTTACTTTATTAAAATTCCATATGTATATTAAGTAATTCACATAATTTAAATATTTTACTTAAATTAGTAATATCAAAATAAGAATATTAAAGGCACTCGATATTTACATACAATGTATTAAAATAGTGTTGAGTGCTTAATTAGTAAATTTTAAGCAATATAAAATAAATTTCAGGAGGGGTGATCATTAGAACAATTAGAAATTTAATATTCTGAATAAAAATAATTGAAAAGTACCATTAAGCAAGAATATAGATTGTAACTCATATAATTGCATCACATCAGATTATTAGAAACCAGGAGTTCTATGCTTTCAAAATTAAAATTAAATAGCCAGGTTCTTACACGTTTAAAAAATTCTTGAGGAACGTTAATAGCTCTAATAGAATGAGGCAATTTATTGAAAAGACGATGAGAAGAAATATCATAAAAGTTACGATATGCAGTAATATGGAATGAGGGAACAGTTACCATGTACAAAAAGTTTCTACGTAAACTGTAGCTTGAGATTAATCTAAAATTCCGGTTACCGGAATTCATAAAAAAAGTCTTTAACACTTTATAACAATACAAATGACGAACAGGAAGATTTTTTAAGTCACAGTGTAAAGGATAACTAGGGTGTCTCCTAGGTTTTCGGCATATTATTCTAAGGGAATATTTTTGAAGAGTTAGAATAGATTGTACTTTATTCCTATATGTACCACCCCAGCAAGCTATTCCATATTGTAATCTCGACTGAAAAAGCCCATAGTAAATGGTTTTCAGCAACTTTGTCGAACATATATTGCGCAAATAGAAGAAGTGTCTGAGCGTACAACGGAAATATTTTCTTAGAACATCTACTCGTATATGTTTACCGAAGCTCATGTTTGCGTCAATGATAAGGCCTAAATATTTGAAGTCGTCGACAACTTCTATCGGAAAACATATATTGCTGCATTTCAAGTCATCATTAAAAGTAATTGGAGAAGAAGCAGGTGCACAGTCACATGTTGAAAGCTTGAATTTTTGGCAATCAGTTGAATGAAAAAAAATATCAACATTGCAGTCAGGAACAGGCGAAAGACTAAAAAACATAATCTTGGTTTTCGGGCTTATAACCAATTTGTGAGCAGCAAACCAACATCTTAAAATACTAAAGTCGGAATTCAACTTGCATAACAGGTCAAGGCGGCTAATTGAGCCATATGAGAAACCAACATCATCTGCAAAAGCTGTAGGAATTCCTTTAAAATTAAGTGAGAAAAGGGAGTTGATATAAATAAGGAATAAAATAGGCCCTAGGACTGAGCCTTGGGGCAATCCTAAATTAAGGGAAATAGGAACACTCCTTACTTCATCAACTTTTACCCTTTGTGTTCTATTTGTAAGATAAGACCTAAACCATTGAAGCATGAATCCACGAAAACCTGCTTTTTCAAGTTTTTGAAAAAGAGTGTCATGGTCGACCATATCAAAAGCTTTCGAAATATCGATAAATAACCCAGCTGTACACTTTTTCTTGTCCAGGTTCGACATGATTCTACCACAAAACTCAAGAAGAGCATCTTCTGTTGACCTGCCTTTTTGGAAACCGAACTGCGTCGCATGAAAAAATTTGGTCATCTTAAGATAGCTAATCATTCGAGTTTTAACTAGTTTCTCAAGGATTTTACTTATTGCTGGAAGTAGTGATATTGGCCTATAATTGCTCATTTCTATCGTGGAACCCTTTTTAAAAAGCGGTACGACGTCAGCACACTTAAATTCTTCTGGAAAAAACACCTTCTAGAATACACCGATTAAAAATATAGGACAGGACATCGATTATAAAGAATGCAATCTTTTTAAGGGCAATATTTGAAACTCCATCAGCACTGCTCGAGATTGTGTTTTTCAACGTGCCAATGGTTTTTAGAACTTCAAGCGAAGTTATTGGCTCAAATACAAAAGTGTTGCAACACGTTTGTTCTGGCTGTAATACCGAATTGCAGCATGGCCGTTGAAAAAGCTGACCAGATAATTTATAACTTTCTGATATGTTTGTAAAATAACTGTTAAAAGCATCCGCAATGACTAGTTTATCAGTCACTAGACAGCCATCAACACGTATAGCAGAAGTTTTACTCCGAACAGAATTTTTATTAAGAATATTATTCACAATTTTCCATTCCTCTTCCTCTTGCGGAAATGAATTGCGATCGGTAAAATTCATCCCGACAAATTGGAATTTCTTTTTTAATTACTTTACACATTGTTTTATACAGATTTTTTAAATTCAAATTGTTAGGGTGTTTTTGCAATTTTAATCTCAGTTTGTTTTTCTCTTTTATTTTGTGTAAAAGATAATTCGAAATTGTCAAAGTGGAACAATTGACAAGGTGTTCATTAAGTAGTTGCATAAAGATTGAGACGGAAGTTGATGCATTCTCGGATGTATACACTTCATCCCAAAATTCAATGACGAGATATCGTACGTATGAAGCCTATAAACACAAATGAATACATAGATCTCGTTACAGATTTCAACTGAAACTTTTAGTACATCAGCACTAACAAAAGTTACACACAGTACGTCACGAATAAAATGTAGGGTCAATGTGGGTAATTGTAAACAATTTCAAGTTTTTTTTAAATTTTGACTTCAGTTCTTAATACATTTTCGCGAAGCAATTTGACGGAAATCTTTAGATGAAAATATTAAATAATGGCAATTCTTTTGTATAAATATAAAAAAATATTTCCGAAATTGTTTAAATAATTGTCCAAATTGGTATGTTTACAAATACCCCACCATGTTTTTGTTTTTTCATAAATTCGGGGGTGAATGTAAACAGGTATTTCATTCACTAGGCATGATAATGGAAGCTGCTATAGGGAAAATGAATACAAAAGCGAATATATGGCTCATTGGCAGTTAGAAAGGTACACAAAGTGAGTGTTTACTTTTACCCCAAAAAAGAAAATAAATCAATTTATAATTATTAAAGATTTATTTTAAAATACAGAAAAATAAAAATTGTTTATGAAAAAGAAAAAGTATTGTTTATTATCGAATTTCCTCCACAGGGACATATCCATCAAATGAATAAATTTTTGTTCCGTCGTCCTCTAATCCCTCCTTCGGTAATGGTAGCATTGCAATTACTTGAAATACTTTGATGAAACTCACATCTTTTTTAACTATCTTAAACACAGTTTTGGATGATTTTGCCGCAGATAACCCTTGAACTTTTATTTCTTTTTCTTCAATATCAAGTTGTTCTACTCGGCAAACGTACTTAAACAAGCTCGAATTTCTCTTTCCACCCTTAAAGGAAGCCAGAACAAATTCTCCCAATTGAAAGTCTTTAATTGGTTTCGGTTCCATCATATCAACTTCATTAGGTCCACTCCCATTTTCGTCTTCGCCCCAGTCTAAATCTACAAGATCATCATCAGTTGGTTCATAGTTGACGGTTCGGGTTTCTTCGTCAGAAGATGAAGATGAAGATGCAATATTTTTCTTTTTCCCTTTTGGAACTTTCTTTTTTGGCTGAAGTTTTTCAATCTTCTTTTGTTCCGCTTCTTTTAAACGCTGGAGAACTTCATCCGTAGTTAAAATCTCTCCATATTGAAGCTGCTTTAAACGGGGTGTTACTTTTCGTTTCGGAGTTGCGTTTTGAAGTTGACAAGGAACTGCGAAAAAATGGGCCATGGGGGCAACTGATGAAGCAACTAATAATGAAATGAACAAGCAAGATTTTATTATAGAATAGAATTTAAATTAGAATTGTTCACACCTTTGGAAGTTGAAGGTATCGGCAAATAATCGGGTGAGATCAATGTATTTTGAGACAATGGGGACTCCATTTCATTTACTAAATGTGCTGAAAGGAGGTAATTGAAACACATATACTTCTACGTACCTTATAGTCTTAATCAAAGAAATATTTACATTTGGAGGTTGATGGTGTAGAGGCATTTTCAGAATTGGTATGGATAAATGGTGATCCAACTGATGGAGGTGACGACAAAATGAACCCTTCTATAGCGATGGGGTCTCTGAGACTCAACAATGGGGTCTGATGCATATTTGGAGATGATTGAGCTAGGAAGAATGTGGTCATTATTTGGTTATATTAATTTTCAAGAATTTGAGAGTGAAATTACCATTTGAAGTTGAAGGTTCCTCCTGGTGTTCCAGAGATCGTGAGGTTTGAAAGGATTCCGTATAAGAAGCATTTTTGTTTTCATATTTTTCCAGCTCTGATTTATTGAAATCTGTTTTCGGGAATTTTGATGGATCAACTGGAAAAACCCCTGTTGACTCAAATCCAGCAATAATATTTTTGGAAATCAAGGCACTCTTCCAAACTTGTCCCAGTAGTTTTGTAAATTTAGACTTGGATAATTGAAACAATCCTTTGCCTAACATTTCTTTTCCATGTCGTACAAGGACTTTTTCCCAAGCCGTCTTGACTGGACCGAAAACCGCTTTATCTAACGGCTGTAACTTGTCTGTCAAATGGCTGGGAAATCGAAGCAATTGAACATTGTTATTCATAGCAGCTTCCACTATACGCACGCTGATATGGCTGGAGTGTCCATCATACAGCAATAAAGCAGTTTGATCAACAACATTGTTTTGTTCTCTGAGACGCGCCACATGGGGAACAAACCCATTTATGAACCAATGGTAGAACTGTGGCTCTTCCATCCAACCGTTCTTCGAAGCTCCATATAAAGTTCCAGGATATGCTTCATCATTTGTCCATCGAGCTTGTACCGCTGCGCCTTTAAAGATAATTAAAGGAGGCAGAGCATGGCCATCTGCAGAAACGCATGCCAAAACAGTGGTTGACTGACGTCCAGAACCTCCAGTGAGTCTGCTGATTGGAACTCCCTTTTTTCCTATTGCCTTCAGTTTGTTTGGATCATTACAAAACCCGCTTTCGTCGGCATTGAATATAAAGTCCGAATTTTCGTCAAGCCCATATTCAGTTACAACCTTTTTCAACTGATTGTAAAAGTCGTAAATGACTTGGGGCTTTCTGGCATCCTTCCTGCATTTTTGTAGTAACTCCGGTTTCTTTAATGATAGTTCGGGGTGTCCCTTCATAAAGTTTCTGTACCATTCTTGTCCAGGCTTTGAATTAGTAAATGGAGTCTTTATGCTATTTGTAACGACATAGTCCTTGATTAAATTTAGAAGTTCCTCTTTATCGCATGGATAACCACATGAAGAGCGTTCAAGAATGCATTTGACAATCTCATTTTCTACTTCCAATGAAAGTGCAATCTTACGTCCTTGCTTAAATTTATCCATTGAGTTTTTTCTCCCTTTGATTCTGTTATAGATGACAGATACTGGCACCCCATGTGCATCCTGAGCTGCTCTGAACGTCATATTTTAGTTTTGTACGTCGATGACAGCTTTTGCAACATCATCCACTGAATATGGCGGTGGCGGCTTCTTTAGTATGTAGTTCCGCGGCATACCAGCAATAGAAATTAACTAAAACTATGTTTTTTTTTTTTTAAATATCATTTTACCAAAATTATATGTTTACATTTACCACCAGAATGTTGTTCACATTTTCCCATATGAAAAAATATTCTGGGGTAAATGTAAACACATGAGAATCGACATAAATTTCATGGATTTTTAGGATTTTCTATTTCACGTAGAATCTAAATCAAAACTTAAAACTAAAAAATATTTGTAAATCGTACTTACCCAATTGAATCCGCAAAAATAGTTATTTTTTTAAAAAAGACTAACAACTTGTTTGACACTTTTAAAAATGAGCTTTCACGAAAAATGCGCTCGTCAAATGAATTGTCTTTTGACAGCAATGAGTTTGACGTATAAGACAAAAGATGTATGGGTCCGCAATTTCTACTTATTTATATGTCAAAGAGACTTAACTAGAGTTTGTTATGAGCCATGTTTTCATTTCCCCCAGTTTACATTTACCCACATTGACCCTACATACTTCTCTTTAATAAAGCATCCCACACCACCAGAGGAGTAACTCTCATTAGTATTGACGAAAAATTTATAACCAGGAATGTAATAATCATCTTTTTCAGACTCAAAAATCCATATTTCTGTTACAAAAACTAAATCTGGAGTACACTGAAAGGAATCCAGATGAGCGACCAAGGCTGGGAAATTTTCTCTTAGGCTTCTAACATTCTGATGGGCACAAAAGAATTTATTAAGACAATAGGAACTTTCAGTAAAAACATTATCACAATTAGAAGTAAGAAGATCGACGGAAGAAAAGTCGTAGGGAAAATCAAATTCATTCATCATTAATAAATGTATAATGACAGTACGAAAATTAAATTAATAGCAGATCATTGAATGATCTTATATTGAAGACTTTTCCTCCCTCTTCCTTCCTTACAAGAACATTGTTTCTATCAAACCAAACATATTTAATATTTTGCTTTCTCTTCATTTCTCTTGCTTTCATGAAGAGAGCTTGCGTATACTTCGTCATCGAATCATTGATGTATATTCTCGTTGTATTGCCACTGCGTTTCGTACTTTTACTGTTGTTGTTATTACTGCCACCGACGCTGTCAATCACTTTTGTGTTGAGGTTGTTTTTTTGATTCTTCTTTGCTCTCATAATTCTTTGTTTAGTGTTGAGATCGGCGAATTGTAAGTGGATGACAGCAGACACCATCGAGGTGGATTTATGCTTCACATTTTTTATACAGCACTTATCAATTTTTTCATCAGGTATGTCGATAGAAAGGGCCTTGGTAAAAATTCGTTTAGCCTTAGCAAGTGCATTCTTATTATCCACACCTGACATTCCTATGATTTCCACTGAGTTGCTGAGAAATTGCTGCTGCTGCCAGTTGAATTTGCTTACCAAGTGATCTACTTTTTTCTTCAGCTCGGTATTCTCCGTTTGCTGTAGATTTAGTTGTTGCAGAAAACGAAGATTTGTTTCTTCCAAGGTAGAGAGTTTATTATAGATCATCTGAAGCGAACATTCACTCTCAGTGGCATTGAACTCTTTGCTGTTGTTATTAGCAGCCAATTCATTGTTGTTGGGTATATCGTCAATTGGTAGCCGTAAATGTAGAGAGCGACGTCTTTGAACTAAACACTTGTCACAACGAAAGGGAGTACCACTTGTTTTAATAAAATCTGCGTCTTGTCCTGTGATATTAACACACGAATAGTGAAAGAATTTAGCGCAATCACTACAGTTTATTTTTGTTATGCAATTCCGGTCGATTTTTAGCGAACACACAGAGCAATTCATCTTGAATTAGAAATTATAGTTCTGTAATTACGATGTTCACCCCACGAATATCAGTACAGTACAGTATTTCTCACTCGCATGTGCTCCTTGCAATCAAGTGCCTCAGTGACTCCAATGAATCCAACCATAACTCACTCGTCAGACTGATAACGGACAAACAATCAATCTTTGAACAAAGTGTAAGATGTGCGGAAGACTTTGGTCATAGCATTGAAAAACAAGTTGCACGTTTAATTGAGCTAGAAAGTGCTAGATCCATATATGAAGAAACATACAAGCGCCAATAATACAATCGGATCCGCAATGATGGATTCCAATAAGAAAACATGTAATTCCATCAACTCTCTCCGGGAAGACATCGATATTCATCTCCAATCATATCCACATTCAATCTCCATCTCGAACCTGCAACAAACAATCACCAACTCTCAAATCATTACGAGTCCATGCTTGATATGATATTCGATAAAATCAGTGAGCTTAATGATGAACTCACCCTGAATAGAACAGTGTTGAATGATTTAGAAAATCTCATTGGAACAGTATGCCACAAAATTGATGGTCTTCCAACCCAACCCCCACCGCACAACAGTTACAATACTTCAATTTTGGCAGAATTATTACAAACAGAAGCCGAATCATTGCCACATCCAGTGCCGAAAAGCCAACCTCCAAATCCTCGCACCAGCCCATCGATCCAAAAATCTAATGGTGATATAATTGCTCCAACGCCAAACCCTCCTGTCGCCGCCCCTCGGAAACTTGATACACAACTTCAGCCAGGACAGAGCTTCTTTAATCGCCAAAATTTCCGCCTGGAACACGCTACAGTGATTTGGAAGGCGGAAAGAGAGGCTTAGATTTAGCTTATCTGAGAAAACACCGCCACCAACTCCGCTGTCGGTTTTAGATCCATCTGTGTAGAGATGGATTGCCTTGTCCTCCATGAAAGCATCCTCCTCCCAGAATGATCTAGAGGGGAAGCTTACATGGAAGTTTTTGTCAAACCAAAGTTCAGGTATGGTGTAATCGGTGTTCTCTGTGAGGATTCCTAATGTATGAATGTTGGCGTGGCCAAATGAATTATTTGTCCACTGTTTAGTCGCTGTAAGGCGAATAGCTGCAGTCGCAGCTACTTGCTTGCTAAAAATGTCGAGCGGTGTCAAGTGAAGCAGAATATCTAATGCCGCAGAGGGGGTAGACCGCAAGGCTCCGCTTGTGCATAGACATGCTGTTCTTTGGACTCTGCTTAATTTAATGCTGTTGACTGCATTTTCCAAGGCCGTCCACCAGACAACCACCCCATAAGTAAGTATCGGTCTTATGACCGAGATGTATAGCCAGTGGGTTATGCGAGGTTGAAGGCCCCATTTGTTCCCAATGGCTTTCTTGCAAGAGAATAAAGGTATTGTAGCTTTATTGACTCTTTCTTGAATGTTAGGTTTCCAGTTTAGTTTCCTGTCAAAAATGAGACCCAGATATTTTGCTGTATCGGAGAAAGCTAAACTGGTACCGTTTATTGAAGGAGGGTCTATGATTGGAATTTTTTATTTCCTAGAAAAGAGGACAAGATCAGTTTTATGGGGGTTTATTCCCAATCCACAGCGATCTGCCCAGCAGGTTAATCTGTTGAGATTTACTTGGAGGAATTCTTTATTGGTATTTAGATGTTTTCCTGAGACGGCTATGCCAACGTCATCCGCATAGGCAATCACTCTGCTACCACCCGCTTCCAGGTATATCAGCAGTTCATTAAGTACTAAATTCCAGAGAAGGGGAGAGAGGACACCGCCTTGCGGCGTACCTCTACTGACATGTCTTTTAGCAGAAGTCTCACCCAGTTTGGAGTTGATTATCCTGCTTTTTGGCATTAGACTGATCAGCTCCCCAAGTGAGCCGTCTACCTACAGAGTTGACAGTGCAGTCGTGATTGCGGATGTGTTGACGTTATTAAAGGCGCCTTCTATGTCTAGGAAAGCAACCATTGTGTACTCCTTATATTGTAGGGATCGTTCGATGTGGCTAGTCAGAGAGTGCAAAGCCGTTTCCACCGACTTTCCTTTACAGTAGGCATGTTGAGCCGTAGACAGAAGTCTTGGATCAACTTTAGCTCGAATATGGATATCGATCAGTCGTTCTAAAGTTTTCAGAAGGAATGATGATAGACTTATAGGACTGAGGTCCATTTTAACTACATGAGAACATTTTCCGGCTTTGGAAATGAATACTACATTGACTTCTCTCCATAACAGTGGAATGTGGATAAGTTCTACACAGCTCCTCATAATATTTTCCAACACTGGTCGAATAATATCTGAGGACCTCTGTAGCTCGGCAGGTATAATACCGTCCGGACCAGCAGACTTGAATGGTTTGAAGCCATGCAGCGCCCAGAGCAGTTTGTCTCTCGTAATCAGACCATGAATTTTGGTCACGGTTGCAGTAGGTCTGTTTGGGCTGCTACTGGCCGCGAGTTGGAAGTGGGTGGCTACCTGGAAAGTGGGTGTCCAGAAGCAGGTTGAGTGATTCATCACTTGAGGTTGTCCAAGCGCCATCGGTTTTTTTCAAACAGCTGGGCATCATAGGATTTGTGGAGAGGATTTTTCTTAGCCGCGAAGCCTCAAAGGTTTCTGTGATTTTGTTGCAGAATGACCTCCAGGATTGTCGCTTTGCCTTCCTCAGTTCTTTTTTGTATAATTTGAGGGATTCTTTATATGAGTCCCAGTCGGTCACTTTTCTTGTGCTTTTTGCTGCGTTGAAAAGTTTTCTGCAAGTGTTTCTGAGCAGTCCTAGTGCCGATGACCACCAATGTGGCTTTTTCTTGCCTCTTGGTTGAATAAGAGGGCAGGAAGCGGCCATAGCCTTATTGAGAGTCAGAGTAAATTCTCTGACTTTCATGTCGAGCTCATTGGTGTCACGCGGGGGACTTGATAGTTTAGAGGATATCGTTTCCGACAGTATTCCTCTGTATTTTGTCCAATCAGTTTTCCGGTAGTTCCGGAAAGCTGGTTGGTGGGGGGGGGACATTACTCAGACTGAATTGGATGTATCTGTGGTCTGAAAAGGAGTGTTCAGACGATACCATCCAGTTTGTTAGCCTTTGGGTGATGCTGTCGGAGACAGTTTTTTGTTATACTTCTTGTCGGTTTTTTATTATAAAAGTGGGCTCATTGCCAATATTGCAAATTAAGAGGTTAGTACTTAAAATATAGTCTAAAAGTGACTCACCTCTATCATTGATGTCGGTACTGCCCCATACCGTATGATGTGCGTTAGCGTCGCATCCGATTATGAGGCCAGTTTTTTGCCTTCCAGCTTCCAGTACCACCCTTTCTAGGTTATCACCAGGGAGAGGGCCCACTTGATCGTGGCCAAGGTAAGCCGATGCCAGCCAGTAGGAGCCTTTGGCAGTCTCTGGTCTGGCAACGGTTGAGTCGGGGTCACTGAGGTTGGGGATTAGAAATACATTAAGGCTACGTTTCACTAATACTCGTATACAAGTTCTGATCTTGCCTTTGTCTCTTGTATAGAGCGGAGCGTATGCGGGTGTCCTAAGTCCACGAACCACGCCTTCTACAATCCATGGTTCCTGGATTAGGATTATATCTTCTCCGTTTTTTGAAAGACGCAGAATGAGTGCGGCCGAAGCCTTTTTAGAGTGGTGGAGATTTTTCTGGAGAAACCGTATCATTGCTACAGTCTTCCAGAGTCGCCTCCACCACGGTGTTGTTGAGGTCCTCCGATTCCGAAGATGTGCCCAAGAGCTCATCTTCTATCTCTGATCGTGTATGCGTCATCGGTTTCCATTTCCGACAGTGTGTCAGAAGAGGAGACCGACGGCTTGATAGTCACCTCGGACAGATTGGAGTCGTCGCTATCCATTTCTAGAAAGGATATCGACGCTCCGAGATCCAAGGTTGTGTTATCAGGTATTAAAGGAGGAGGAGGTTGCTTATCAGCATCCAGCTCATCCTTTTTGGATACCCTTAAGTGTATGGACTCGAATCCGAACCAAATCATGCCTTTCGTTTGCGCCAGAGGATTAAGGGATTCCTTATTGATCACAATTAACGCGCATCTATAAGAACCCCTTAGTACCTCCAGTTTCGCAACTTTCCAGTCATGAGTCGGAAGAGTCGGGTTGCTGCGCCGGATGATTTCCAGAATACTTTCTGGAGAGGAGGGTTCGGCTGGAATCCAGGTACGAGTTCGAGGTCTACTAGGAATGTCTTCATTAGATACGACCTCGAGTTTTGCACCTGGCCAAATCTCTCCTAAACCATCGATGGCCTTGGTGAAGAGATCGAGAGATCTCTGGTTGGAGCAAGCGATGAGCTTGACATGGCCTTGGTGCCAGCCAGCGTCGCTTGTGATAGGAGGTGGTCCTGGGTTTTCCCGCATGAGAATATTCTAAGGACTTTAGAATTCTGAGAAATCCTGTCCACATAAAGACTAAACGACACTGGATGCTGATCCAAAAGTACTCACCAAGGATTTCCCTAATATGTCCCAAATCAGTTCCCAAATCAGAGTTCACGAGAGTTCAACTCGCGATGTTCTTCAAGCTATTCTTGCAATTAAATCCAAAGCTGCTGGGTTAGATGGATTGTGCCTTATATCGTTTCCATGTTTACCCATATTTGCAATGCCATCATCACCACTTCCTCTTTCCCGGTATCCTAGAAGGCCGCAAAGATCATTCCTGTGCCTAAAAAGAAGGCACGAGCGGAATACTGCCATATTTTTCCAAGGTATTTGAGAAGTTAATCGACTCACTTGGGACAAAATAAACTACTAAGTCTGGATCAATCTGGATTTAGACAACATCTCAGCTACTCTCCTAATAGTAATACTTAAAGTATTGTAACTGATGAAATTCGCACCTCGACCAATAAAGACCACTTAACATTTTTGACGCTGCTAGACTTCCCCGATGACTTCTTCACTGCTATATGCCTGCTTTTCATTTGCTGCAAACCTTGTAAGGTATTAGTCCGATGTGATCGTAAGTTAGAAATTTTATGAGAAAAAGTTTTGCGGTATGTGACTACCTTATTTGGATGTTTAGCGAATACATAGCTCTCACGCCAGTAAGTAGTTTACAGTCTTCCTTCCTGAGGGATAGTAAGAATGACATTGCATTGTTTGAACCATCTAGAAGCACTTGTTTGTCCTGCCTGCACCCTGAATACTATACAGTTAACTTCGTAGGAAACCCGAATCTTAGAGACCAAAACAAGCTAAGACAAGTTCACGTCTTCGGCGATTTATTTTTTCCCGATCCTAATGTGACCTGGGACCTCATATTCAAGTTCAGTGATGAAGTCATCCTTCCGCTCAAAAAAGTTTTGGATCTCTAAATTAACTTCAAAGGAGTAAGAGGATTCAGTATGGCCTTACGTACAGCTTTATTGAAGCAACATACGCAGCAAATTGGAATTGCATTGGGATTGCTAATTGTGGTTTCTGCTTTCCGTCTCTAGTTTACATTTGGTCCTTAAGAGTTGGACAGCTGTCCCATCTATGGAAGGAAGGTCAAATTGTGGAATTTTCCTTTTATGTGTGAGGAGGACAAGCTCTGTTTTTAATAGGTTGATTTCCAGCCTACACAGCTAGGCCCAGTCACTGTGGATTCTAAGGGCATAATTCAGAAATGCATTGATTGTTGGAAGGAAATTGCTTGCGGATATAATCATCGGCGTAGTTAGATACTAAGTTTTTATAAAAAATAAATGTCCATATGCTAAGGTTTTGTTAACAAATATTTTTTCTTAGCCTTAAGTATTCAAAATAAATAGTTCTAAGTAAAATGTACATAAAGTCGAAAGACATAGTTATAAGAATTTAGAGTAGCTTAGAGCGCCTGTGTGGGGCCAGTAAGTTAGCATAAGATTGTTAAGTAATTTTAAGCTAACATTTAAGCATTTTTTGTTAGTATGTAAGAGTTAATGATTAAGAAAATAAAATGCTTTAAAACTGAAAACTGAACTGCTTGACGGTGCTTCATTGATCCCTGGGTTCGTAGGGGTGCTTACTTTGCTCGATACGGTCACGAATAGATGGATCTTGTCTTTTGGTGGAGTACGAGGACGCATCTAATTCTGGTGACGCCGATGTAAATTGGAGTTTGCTTTTACCACATACATCCTTTTGCCTAGGTTCTTCGTTACGACTCCCGTGATCCACTTTTCCTTCGTTTGCAACTGCCGTATGAAAACTAGTTGGCCCACATAGAACTTAGTTTTGACTTGGTCCATAGCTTTCTTGGGTTCTGGAAACATAGCTGAAAGAATTGTGCGATGTGATATGTCTTGCAAAATCTTTCGAAGAGCTGTTTTGAACGTACGTACCATCCTTTCAGCTGCGCCGTTGGATTCTGTGTTGAATGGCGCTGATGCCAAATGTTAAATAAAGTTACTTCGGCAAAAATTCTGGAACTCAAACGGAGTAAATTGTGGCGCATTGTCGGACACCAACGTCTTGGGTAGCCCATCAATTGCGAAAATGGATTGTAAAGCATAAATCATTGCTTGTGATGTGGTAGATGCCATACGGACAACGTACGGAAACTTAGATTTCGAGTCAACCACAATCAGCCACATCTGCTTCTGAAAGGGTCCAGCGAAGTCGATATGTACGCGCTCCCATACTTCTTCGGTCGATGGCCAGCTGGTATACTCTCTTGGCGAGTTGTTGGCGTTGGTCTGACATGCGGTACATTGTGATACAGTTTTGGTGATATCGTCCTCAATGGTGGGCCACCAACAGTATCGACGAGACACTTGCTTCGTACGGGTGAGTGACCCTGATGAAGCATCGTCAATACTTTGGGTTGCAACTGCCGAGGTACGACTACTCTAGGGTTTCCGCTGTGGAAGAGAAGAACGTTATTAAATAATTCTATAGAAAGTCTTCTGCGAAAATAAGGTAATAAGGAAATTTCATCCTCTCGAAGCTCTTTGGGCCATCCATTTTGCACGTATTGAGTGACCTTCTTCAGCGTATGATCCTTTTGTGATGACTTGGCTATAATAACTATATCGCTTTTAACTAAAATATTGCTTTTTTGTCCATCCATGTATCTGAAAATCATTAATCATCCAAGTTGAACTGACTGTACTGACAAAAAAATGTACTATGCCATTTTGGGAAGTAACTTTAGAAGATGGCGTATCTATCTGTTTCACTCACACTAGTCGAAGTGGCGTGTTTATCCGTCGCAGTCGCGGCGTCACTGTCTGTCTCGCTCACACTTGGTACTCATTTTAACTTACTAAAAATAAATTAACTATGAATCGGGTTTCTTTATCAAAATATTTTTTTTGTCCTCACTTAAGCGTTAGTCTAGAAAGTGTCATACCATTTTGGAATCCAGACTAAGTACGGCATCTTCTAAATTTACATACCAAAATGGCATAGTACATTTCCTTGTCAGTACAGTTAGTTCAACTTGGATGATTAATGATTTTCAGATACATGGATGGACAAAAAAGCAATATTTTAGTTAAAACCGATATACGAGTAGTTATGTTTCAATTTTGGACCGTAATTTACAGAAGAGTTACTCAGGATTACGTGACAAAAAAAAATCGAAGAAAAGTAAAGATTTGCGGTCCCAGCACTTGAAAGATCGTCACAGGGTGTCAGATCTCTCAATTTTTTTTTGAGTGCCAATAATTTTAAAAGTACATGACTTAGATTTTTTTTTATAATTTTTTGATAATCGACATCACTTGACGTATCACCCGTTTCCGGCTTGACGTTGATTTTTGGGACACCCTGTATGTATGTATATAGAAGATATAGATGAAGAATGATGCCTGACATCATGTTTTGCAAATGACTTTAGGCATACTCGTACAGCTTCGTCGGTTATTTGCAATGAAGCGCATTCCGGCATTTTAGGCTCTATCTCACTGAATATTGGCTTCTAGTTTATACTCTTTTAGCATAGAAAACAATAGGTTATTGAGTGGCGTCATATCGCAAGATCTCACTGACTTATTCACTGGACCATTTCATGATATAATGTTCTCATTTTAAGGACTCAAAAAGTCAATGTTTTCACGGAAATACAACATATTTTTCGGGTCAATGCCGTTAATATTATCGTGGAAAAAATCAGCAATCATAGTCCGGTAACATTGGCCATTGATTGTGATCGGACTTGATTTTTGAACAAATAAGGATCAATGACAACATCAGCGTGAAAACAGTATCAAACGGGACACTTTTTGTGGGTGTAATTGTTGTTGTTGAAATGTTGTTCAAAAACCGTCCTTTAAATTTTAAAATAAATTTTATTATTTCTTTCACATGCTAGAGAAAAATCCTTAAATCTAATTTGACAATGCTTATTTACTTACGTAGATGGCCCTGTATTCCGGAGTGAACTTGGCCCTCAACCAACAAGTCTCAACATTTACAGTGGTCTTTGGCTATCTGTCTCCAGTTGGTTACGCACTCCAAGTTGGTTGAGGTCTTCTTCTGCTTGCGAGGTCTTCCTCTACTGCTTTGTGCCTATGTGGGTTGGACTCAAAGACTCTTCGGGCTACAACGTTGGAGTTCATTCCCTCTATATGTTCTAGCCGTATAACTCACTTACTTGGTTAGGCCGAAGAAACAGCGATTGGCAAGAGTAACTCTTCGTTTGATTTCTAATGCGATGTCGTTATTAGACTTAATAGTGGAGTCGATGTATACAAAGTCCTTGACTAACTCATGTTGTAGCTGTCTATTGTGGGGTCCTGTCTTCGGTGTTCTGTATCCCTTCTTTTTGAAAGCATATAAAGGGGTTTTCAATTTTGTATTTTAATACAAACGCACCCTTACATTTTTTTTATGATTTGTCAACATATTCACTATTTAATATTTCTGTGCCAGTGAGACAACGCACCGGTCGAAGCACCGAAAATATCGCAGCCGTAATTGCTTCAGCACAAAATGAGCCAAATCAGTCAATTCCATGCCGCTCACAGGAATTGGGAACCTCAAGATCAAATTAACTGAAGTCTCTTGTTCATTTGAGGACTCGAAACTTCTCCGATTGGGCTTGAAGAAAATCCTGAATTTCGTTTTTTGGCTTAATGTCTTTGTCAATAAGCAAAATATGCCTTCCATCTTATATTCAGAACTTTTTCGTTGACAAACAGGATCCACAGAAGTCGTGATATCACTGCTCCTTGAGCGGTGTCTCTTCAGGTAATGACTCTCAATACAGAGCACTAATGTTCCAGGTTATTAGGATTGTTAGTGCCGGAGTACCTTCAACGTTTTTCACGTTTCTACTCTTTTTTTCAATCATGCTGACAATTTCATGGAAGGCCATTTTCATCCTCTTACCTCTTGGGTATATATGAAGGTTTGGGGCTAGGTCACTTGGGTGTTGTTTACTGGGAATATGACTGCCAATTAATTTTTTTTTTAAGTTTTCACCTATTGGCCTGAAGTCATTTGGATACAAATGGTTGGGTTTGCCTGCTTTGGGAATGAAGACCAACTTCGCTTTCCTCCAGCAGTAGAAGATTTCATGTAACTGCCTTTAGATTGTTTTAAATTTCCAGCTACTAAAGATAGGAGTTTTCTTACTGTTCTACAATCTGTTGTGATGTCAGTGCATCCCCTTTACCTATTCCACACATTATTGCTATAAAACATACGTAAATCCGCTTACCAGAAGCTTGCCTCACGAAAAGGGAAGTTTGCCCCACGAACACGCAAGCGCAACATTTTTGATCGATGCGTGGAGTTTCAAGGCCATTCCTTTCCTAGCCAAAATTCTAGCCGCAGCTAGGTGTTATAGCATCAGCAGGCATATTCATAGCACTAGGCTGCATTCAGCAGCTGCATCAACGGGTGCGGTAATTAAAGCCAAACATACCAATGTCAAGAAGGGTGAAGCAGCAGGAAAAGTCTTAGAGCTCTCGACAGCGATCTCGATACACTCTAAACTAGTTATCCGCCAGGCGTTCCTCCCCAAATTAACTGCTCCTACGAGTAGGTAGCAAAAGCACGGTTGCCTCTCTAGCTCCAGCACCTAGAGCCCTTGAAGCTTCGTCGGACTTGCTGGCTATTCTACTCTTTATCCAAGAGCAAATGGCCATGCAGTTTGATCCAGGAAAAGGATATAACCACGCATTACTGTCGGGTTTGACTCACATCCAGTCATAATGGATACGAACAAGAGAAAATGAATTCCGCAGATTCTTACGTTGAGTGCAACTCCTTTTTTAATTAGCGCAAGCTCAAGGGATTTCGTGTACCCTAAAAATATTTGCACACAGCGTGGGCGAATGAAAATTCGGAGGGAACGAATTAAAGATGCTGATGAACGTTGGTTTTAAATGTTTGCAGGTTATAATGACTAGGAAATAAAGAGCTTGGCAGGGTTTTTGAAGGTTTGAATGCGCGGATTTCTACTGGCAATTTTTGGGAAGCACTGGTGATGAAAATAGCGCTAGAACAAGATGAGGCAAGCGATGTATTGCGTAGGTGTTGAAAGGTGTCAAATGACTGTGTAATATTGTCCTAATCTATGAGTTTTATCGGTTTTGCATCCAATCCAAAACAGTTGCAGAGAGATCTTAGGAGCACCTGGCCAGATATGAGAATTGTATTAAAATTTTAGTATGTATATATTGAGGTCGTCATCTAAAATTTTACAAGGCGATGTCCGAAAAAGGAAATCCGATTTCACATCCGGATGTCGTTCGAAAGGAAAACCATTATCAGAAAGAGGGTCAGACACATTTTTAAGTTGAACTAGGTTAGAGTGGTCTTCCTTGAGGTGACCTTATTTGAAAGTCTATTGTGATATCATTAGGACAGCGTGAGAAGGCGTTGTCAAAGCTAATCCTGGAACTAAAGAGATTTCTTAACAAATGTGTCTATGTTTATGATCTTCATTTAGATCTTGGTAGATCTTGGTGGTAACTGCCTAGGAATTACATTCGGTTGGGTGTCAAGGCATCGCAGTTGAAAAAGATTAGCAGAGAGCAGATTCCTCTTCGTTACTGCAGCTCATGAAGAAATCGTTGTGTGGAATACTCAATAGCAACACATGTCTTCCCTTGGGACAGTGTCTCGTGATTATGTTTGTCAGTACGGACGTCCCTGCTTACGAAGTTGATCAGCTCTTCTGATTGTCTAGGATTGAATACGGGCGATGTAAGTCTAGATGTCTCACAGTTGTCTCAATAGCTCTAATTGTTACTGGGCTTTAGGTAGCGCTTGAAAGTTTGTTATTTGTTTGGTGTAGAACATTGGTCGCATTGCGTTGTCAAGATGCCTATTACTTGTTTTTAGAAATCTGAGTCTTTGACTGGCTATGTACATTTTAATATCCGACGCGGATATTGAATTTAGATGGAGCCAAGCAGCGGTCTGATTAATGCAATAGCTGCGACTTTAGGTTGGAAGATGGTACGGTAAGTGTGCAGGCTGAAGGATTTGTGTATGCAAAGGTCCTAAGATAAAACACCTTTGCCAACGTCTTCCTCTGTATGATGGAAATTGACTTACTAAGCAAGGCTTCCCGTTATTCCTCTGTAGAATTAAGTGATTGAAGTCAACGTCAATGTCAATTTCAGTAGCGTGAGTAGACGGGCATGCCCAACATTTTACCTACATTCTTCCATTCCTTAGTATCTCTTAGCCTGAGAGCGGAGTTTAATGCAATTCGCATTGCGAATAAGTCAATAGATAGGAAATGAATCAACGGTGTGAGGGCCGTCATTAAAGAGTTTCTCAACGTAACAGTGATGCTTATTCAGCTCGTTTTTTCAGAACTACTCCAGCGCATAGCTTTGGGCTTAAGATCTCCCAAAGAGCCTACAGTCTTCCTTCAAGAGTAAAAGGCAAACCGATTTTTTGATTTCACTCTTCTGAACAAGACGTAGATACCTAGAACTCTTCGGATAATGCAAGATATCTTATTGACGGGATTCATGCTCAGCTACGTGTCCAAGATGAGAGCATTTCTAAGGCAAAATAGATATAATTAAAGAGTGGGTGTCAAACATATAAAAAGTGACGTCGACTTCGTAACCTACCACACCACATTCACGGTTTACTTACTTAGGTGGCAATACAGTTCGAGATGTAGGTCCATTGTATCCATTTCCCATTGGATGTAGGAGCATTGCTGTCCATTCACTCTACGATCGACCGGTCGATGTCGCTGTATAGCTCGTAATCTTCTTCTCCAAAGCCCGTCAACGTAAACGATACCTTCACGGCTAATTTGGTAAAAAATGGGTTGGGGACGAGGTGCCATAGTAAAGGAGTCACATATGTGGTACCTTTCTTGTATATCACGTCACGGGTAGAGACATTTATGTGCAGTTCTTGATATTAATTAGTGAATTGTTAAAAGCGCCCTCGATATCTAGAAACATAGGATGCACGAGTGAGTGTAATGTGTTCATGAGTCTTCTGTTACTGAGACTTTCGTGATGATGAAGATCGATTGTTCTCTCGAGGGCCTTTATCAGAAAAGATGATAGACTGAGTAATCTAAAATCTTTCGGGAACTTGTAGAATGTTATACCTGCTTTCGATATAAAAGCTGCAAATACTGCAGTCCAAGCATTGGGTACTGTATCGAGAGCTAATCAGGGTTGAATAATGCATAATAAGATGTTCCTGCTAGTAGGCTAGAGATGGTTTGCTGAACTGTAGTCAGAAAAATGAATGTCCATGTACAAATACGAGTACAATGACTTTTTTCTCAGACTCAAATCATCGTGTTTTGGGCAGAATTTAGCGTAGAACTTACATTGAACCTTCCTTACTTCGCGTTTATAAGTCTTTAAGGATGCCCTGTAGGCTTCCCAGTTACGTTCTGACCTAAATAGATTAGCAGATTAGCACAATTAAAAATCTTCTTACACTTACAGTGCAGTTTTTGTAGATCCAGGAACCTTCTCTGTGGTCACCAACCCTCGCCCTCTTTACTATACCACAAGATGAGATAAAAACAAGGAAATGAGTTCATTGTTGAGTTTGTCAAGCTCTAG
Organism: Volucella bombylans; assembly: GCA_949129095.1. Classification (NCBI taxonomy): domain Eukaryota; kingdom Metazoa; phylum Arthropoda; class Insecta; order Diptera; family Syrphidae; genus Volucella; species Volucella bombylans. Next base: position 137,614,124 of record OX422141.1, on the reverse strand, counting down.
TTGGTATATAGGAATGTGACTTCTGAATCAAGTCAGTTTGGCATGACCAAGATGTGTTTCTCCCAGTTCGTGTACCTACGATTGCAATAGATCATAGGGCGATGATGGGATGGGATAATTTGAGACAACAGCGAAATCAAGGATTTCTTGGTCATGAAAAGATTAGAACCTACAACTACTCATCTTCGGGGGTAATGTCTTTACTGTCATCTTAGTCATGATGTGTGATTGCATCGGAGCTATTTTTCCTTCTTATTACGGCCGATCTCATCGACCAGCCTCCTGAAATGTAGGTTCGTGATCATCATAGGGCAGGCCCCTGCATGTGAAAAAGAGATATCTTCTACTTGGGATTTATTTGTGGGTTTCAGTTAACGTAACTTCTGTCAGCCTATTTTTCCTACTGTCGGTCGCTGCAGAGGAAGTGTGGCTTTCAGCACTTGTGACATCGAATAGTCCTGTTACACGAATCCATTGTTGCTTCTTTTGAGTGAGTTTTTTAAACTGGCCTTTGAGAGCCATTAGAAATGGCACACTGAACTTTAGATAACAGCAGGTCTACTACACTACACTCAAAAATGTCGTAACGAAGCTACAGAGCATGAAATCGACGGGAGCATGTACCAATGTCTTCTGAGTTAAGTTCGGTGACTTTAAGAGCTTTATGGTATTGGATTCCTTAGCATGCCCGCTGCTAAAAGTCAGGCCAAACGCTGAGTATAAAGCAATCTGTCTGAGTATCTTAGTCACTTTCTTTACTTTTTTAAATGCAATCCAACGTATGTATCTTCCAAACAGCCATGGAAATCAAAGGAAATCAAAGGATTTTCCAGTTCTTCTTCTCTTAGTTGAATAGGCTGTCATGCCATCGAATTACCAATACTGAAAACAATAACTACAATCCTACACGAATTTTCCATTACTAAAACACACAGATACCGAACATATTATTCACATTTTGTCACTATTGAACCTCCATAAGAGTTGTATTTAGCCGCGACACCCCAATAACCCCCTCCCTTAAAATTTCACAATTCCAAAGATCAGAGTTAAGAAGCCCGACAGGGGTCTAAAACTCCTTTAACCCAATAATCAACAGCAGTTGTTTCCCATTTATATGTTCGTCATGAATTTCCAATTGAACTAACAGCTTTTCCCTCTGGTTTTTATCTTTCCAGATGTCGATCCATCTCCATCGTTCGATTGCCTATCATCAATTCTACACGAATATCGATTCAATAAAATAATATGTCGACTTCGCTGAAGGAAAACGGTTAACCCTCTGCTACAAAAACACAGACACATAAGCACACAAAAAGTCAGTCATAAAGTGCTCATCATCAAATGGAACATAACCACCAGCAAGACCAAACCAAGAACCAACACGAAAACGAAAACGAGAACGAGAACGAGTACAAGAAACAGAATCAAAGCTGAAACCGAAGCCATAACCACCCAAAGCAAAAGGCCAAATCTCATTAGGAATTCAAAACTAAATCGAGTTAGAGACCCGACTGTAAAATGTCCCTGCACCATTTAACCATAAGTCAAAGTTAACACTTGAAAAGTTCAAACAACCACCATCACTACCATCCCTTAGAAGTGCCAGCAACAACAAAATTAACTAAAAAAGGACATCATCAAGCCAGCAAATCTAAATGGATCACCGAATAAATCACAAATTCAGTGATTTATCAAACTAAATTCACCAAACGTCAAGTAATATGTCAGAAATGTGCGACAGCGGCAAAGTCAGTGGCAATAACAGTAATAAAAACAACAACAGCAACACCAACAGCAGCACGACGAGTTACAACGACGACGCTCACGGAAGTTGCTCCAACTGTCGGAATTAAAATTAATTACGAGTCCTTGGCAATTGCATGAAAAATCGTAAGCGCTTCCCTCTAAAGGATGTCCTGATAAATTACCAGAGCCAACAGCCAACAGTTAACAGTTACAGTAGGTGGAGGAACAGCAGCCAAAACAGGAGCCGCACCAACAGAAGTGACAAAAATTCAACAAAAACAACTCCCAGCCTCAGTCAAAAGGATAAGAAAAAGAAGAAGAAGAAAGTTATTCGTCACGCAAGGTGGTGGTGCCACTACCGGAGGAATACATATTCCGGTCTCACCGGCCCCAGCACGAAGCGATGAAGGGTCCAGAATATCCACCACCCACAACAAGGTGACGGCATTTTGAAGAAGCCACCCACCCCTGCAAACAGTTATACAACTTGCTCATCAGCCCTCTCTAACGGTGTGACAAATCACAAAAGTGTTCTCTCAACTTTTTCTTTGTTTCGGGTTTTTTTCGTTTTTCCTTTTGTCTTTGGCTTTGGCTTTGTCGGGGGGAAACTAAAAAGGAAGCAGGCTTCTTCTTTAGCAGGCAACCACCTCGAGGCAGCTCAATCAATTTTAAGCCACATGAAAAAATGTTCTCGAATGGCAACTTTTTTGTTTACTTATGCATCGTTTCGATACAATTGCACCATACGAGCTTACTACTCTCAGCCGAGACGGATACAATTCGCCGCAGCAACAGTACAAATATTTTGCAAAATTCAACCAACAGTTATGGCAACAATACTGGCAATAGCAGGACGACCACAACAACGACAACGACGGCAACACTTGCAACAATCAGTGAAAATTTATTAACTGACCTGGATGAGAAGAGCGCTTCATTTATGGCCAACTCTGAACCGAATCAGGATGCGACCTCATTGAAAAATTTCACAAAATTGATTCGACGCGAAAAGTCCTTACCCGATAGAGATGTTACAATCACCAGTAGTAGCGTCACCACCCCATCGATGGATGATGCAGCAGCAGCAGCAGCAGCAGCAGCAGAAGAAGAAACAGCAGCAACAGGATTTCGGATTAAATTATCCCAACGGGAAATCGAAGAACTTCCGGAACCAATGGCCCTCTTTGGAATGGGAAAATCCCATTCATCGTCATCTGGTGGTGGACATCTCCATCATACATCGTCTCATCATAGGGGAGCGGCGGCGGCGGTTGCAGCTGCAGCCACAGATGGTCTGCTTGGCGAGCCGCTTCCTGTTTTTCCAGAGCGTAACGACGCTGTTTATTTCGTTGTAGCTGTGATAGGTGGCGCCAAAGTGTGGAGCCGCACTTTAGCCAGATCTCTAATGGAAATGGGCCCACCATTCGGAAGTCCATTGGGACCACCGTTGCGACCGTTATATGTGGATTTACCCGCCAACGGAAAGTGAGTACCTACTGAATTGAACATAGTTTTACTTTACCCATAGTTCATAGGTTCAACACAGGCAGACACATGTCAGCAATAAAAATCTCTCCCGGTGTTAAAATAGATTTAAGGGATGGGGAGTAGTAGGGAGTGGTAGATTCTAGAAGGGAGTTTTATTGTTCGGCACTTTATTGGCTGTTATGTGACTTTTGATTGCATGCGATTGCCGGTTGCTGGTTGCCAGAAAAACAGAAAAACGGTGCAACGCAGCTGTAGTTTAAATAACACCTAGGGGAGATAGTAAACAATTTATGAGGTCATGGCGGGTGGGGCTATTTGAATAAGTGATAAGCGTCGGATAGATTTCACAAAAAGGTTCATTGACTTTAGGGTTATCTGAAGCAGGTAGAGTTCAGTTGAACGTTTCCAACTACATATATGAGATACTTGATTTGCTTTTCGCTATGGCAGAGCTTAAAATGTGTTTTTTATGAGTCCACCACTATAGACTTACTACCTTAAAGCTGCTCTTCTAAATTGGTATAATCCGGTAACGCTCCATCATGTACGGTTTTTGAAAAAGATATTCTACGTCTGTGGCAAGTGAAATAATGTGCATTCTACATTTTCCTATATGTAGCTGCCACGGTATCTGGACAGCTTTTTTCGTCTGCTTGCTGCATCAAAATCGTTATAGGTTTTTTCCTAAACCTACCTGGCAGCTTTAAAATGAAATATGCTACTCTAGTAGGCAATACCATCACCGACAGTAAGTTTTCATGCAACCGAAATATGAGGGTTGCCACCTGACACTCATGCCAGTAACTGAAAACTTAACGCTTAAGCTGTTGCCGTTGGCCTACTTGCTTATTTGTCACCAGGCGAAGGTGTCTATGTGCATAAGGTCCACCTATGAAGTAGACCGATGTCAAGGGGCGCAGTAAGGCAGTCAGCAAGGTTATTGGCGCTATGTTAGATTAGATTAGGTAAGAGTGGCTTTTGGAGAACCCAATCCATTTAGGAGAAAACGCTAAGCCTTCTTGCATGACTGCCTATAGGACAGTGTTCAGTGATGACACCTATAACAGCACTGAGATGTTTCCTATTTTTAAAGATGAAACTCTTGGAGTGATTCAGATCCAGCTTTGGCCAGATTTGCTTGGTCACTAGACAGGTTGATCCAACAGTCCATATAAAGTTTGTTCTTCTATTAGCATCCAGCTTTAGTATTAGTTTCCACGTAGCGATTGCTATACCCAGGCTACCTTTTTGAGGTAGAATTGGAGTTATTCCGATCTTGGCGAGTTAATCGGCCGTAAAATTCCCTAGAATCTCTTTGTGCCCCGGCACCCAACATAGGAGAAAGTAGGATTGCGCTGCTATCTCCTTAAAAGATGATCGGCAGTCAAGAACTGTTTTAGAATTTTGTGAGACTGAGTCCAAGGATTTGATAGCGACGTGACTAACCGAAAAAATTCGCATCAAGTTTTTCTTCAGCCAGAACAGGACTTCTTTAATTACGAAAATTTCCACCTCGAACAGTCATTTGGCAGGCGGAAGGAGAGCCTAGGTTAAGCTCATATGAGAATACACCACTGTGTAAGGTCGACCACCCTAGTTGAGTATTGTTGTTGAGTCCCAATGGCTTGTTTACCACAGCGATCCGGCCGAAGGGTTAATCTGTTAAGATTTAGCTGAACGAGTCATCCGCATAGGCTGTCACCCTGCTACCACCCCCGTTCACGTATATCAGCAGTTCATTAATCACTAAGTACCACTAAGTACCGCGGCATACCTCTGCTGACACATCTTTTAGCAGAAGCCCCAGCCAGTTTGAAGTTAGTGATCCTGCTATTTAGAATAAGTCTGATCAAGTCCCCAAGTGAGTCATCTGCATTTAGAGTTGACCGCGTAGTCGTGATTGCGAATGTGTTGATTTTAGTGAAGGCACCCCCTATGTCCATTGTGTACTCTTTATAGTGTAGGGACCATTCGACCATGGCTAGTTAATGAAGGTAAAACCGTTTCCACCGACTTTGCTTTACAGCAGGCATGTCAAAAGTCGTGGACCAATTCAAGGTCGTATATGGATATCAATCAGTTGTTCTAGAGTTTTAAGAAGGAAGGAGAATACACTTATAAATCTTAGGTCCTTTGGCACAGCATGAAAACATTCTCCAACTTTGGGAATGAAAACCATGATACATTGACTTCTTTCCATGACGAGGGGATGTGGATCATTTCTATACAGCTGATATTCTCTAGCGTAGACAGTATAATATCTGAGGACCTTTGTAGCTCGGCAAGTATTATACAGTCCGTACCAGTAGACTTGTATGGTTTGAAGCTATGCAGCGTCCAGACCAGTTTGTCTCTAGTAATCAGACCATGAGTTTTGATCACGTTTGGATTGCTACTGGCCGCGAATTGGGAGCTACCTGGAAAGTGGGTGTCCAGTAGCAGGTTGAGTGATTCATCACTTGAGGTTATCCAGGAGCTATCGGTTTTTTTCAAAAAACTAGGCCTCACAGGATTTATCACAGAATGATCTCCAGGATTGTCACTATGCCTTTCAGTTCTTTTTTATATATTTCAACGGATTCCTTATATGAACCCCAGGCAATCACTTTTCCTGTGCTTTTTGTTAGGTTGTAAAGTTTTCTGCAAACATTTCTAAGGGATCCCAGTGCTACTTTTTCTTGCCTCTAGGTTGAATAAGAGGACAGGAAGCGATCATAGCCTGATTGGGAGCCAGGATGAATATATTGGGTTTTCCAATAAGGACTTTACAACTTTTTTTTTAAATAAAACGCAAACCATCTGAGATATTCCAAAGACTTTTTTATCGGCTTGAAGTACAATCAAAACATTTATGAATGGCACTCGACTTCGTTCATATGGCCACCGCGGTCACGTTTGCAGTGGTCGATTCATTGCACCTAATTTTCAACGACTCGGCCACACATTTCAGCCGAAACGGACGCTATTTCGCGTTCAATGTTGGCTCTGGGCTCTTCCAACGTCGTCGGCGTGTTTGCATAAACCAATGACTTAACGTAGCCCCACAGAAAATAGTCAAGCGGCGTTAAATCGCACGTACGAGGCGGCCAATCGACTGGCCCATGTCTTAAGATATCACACTCACCATACTTTCTCTTCAATAAATCGATTGTAGCGTGTGCTGTGTGGCTTGTGGCATCATCCTGTAAAAACCACATATCGTCCAAGTCCATATCTTCCAATTCGGGCCAAAAATAATCGGTGATCATGGCGCGATAACGCTGACCATGCACAATAACCTGACGATCGTTATCGTCGACGAAAAAATATGGCCCAATAACGCCGCCGGCATGCAAATTGCACCAAACAGTTATTTTTTGTGGATGAAGTGGTGATTCATGAAGCACATGTGGATTATCATCCGACCAATAATGCATATTTTGCTTATTGACGAACCCATTGAGCCAAAAATGAGCTTCGTCACTGAAGATGATTTTGCGATGAAATTCATCATCTTGGCGCATCTTCTCCAGAACCCAATCGGAGAACGTACGTCGCTTCAAATAGTCCATTGGCTTCAATTCTTCTGTCAGCTTGATCTCGTATGGGTGTAAACCAAGATCCTTACGCATAGTACGCCATAATGTGGTCTGAGCGATGCCCAATTCTTGAGAATGCCGTGGAATTGTCCGATTTGGATCGTTTGCTACGGACGCCTGAACGGCAGCGATATTTTCGACACTTCGACCAACCCGTTCTCTCACTGACACGGCAACATCACAAAACGAATATGTAGACTCAAATTTTTGCACTAAACTTGTTATTGCCTGTCTAGTAGGGCGAGAATTACGACCGAAAATTGGAGTTAACGCTCTTAAAGTTGCAGTCACCGACTCCGAATTTCGGTAGAAAATTTTTATAAATTGCAGACGTTGCTTGTTCGTGTACTTTACCATGATGAAAATGTTGAGTTTACTGAATAAATTGACAGTGACAGTGACAGTTTGATGATTAGTGAAAGAGTGCGTTCACAAATTAAATTCAAAGTTGTCAAGTCCCTATTGGAAAACCCTTTATTTGTGATCTGAAAATGAGTGTTCAGACGACACCATCCAGTTCGTTAGCATTTGTGTGATTTTGTCGGAGACAAGAGTTATGTTTAGCACTTCCTGTCGGTTTTTTGTTATAAAAGTGAGGTCATTTCCAATATGGTAAACAATGAGGTTTGTGCTTATAATGTACTCGTAATCAAAAAGTGACTCACCTCAGTCATTGGTGCCGGTAATGCCCCATACCGTGTAATGTGCGTCAGCATCGCAAACGATGATGAGGCCAGTTTTTGGCCTTCCATTTACCGGAAAGAGGGCCCACATGGTCGTGGCCAAGATATGGCGATGCCAGCCATTAGGTGCCTTTGGCAGTCTTCAGTCTTTATGTGCATAATTGTCGTCGCAATTTCGTTGCCAGCCAAGGACAGAACCTAGATATTTAAATAGTTCTCACTTTGGCAGGATGACTCCTTCTAAATAGATATCAGGACTTCGCTTTGCTGCTTCGGAAAATCGGCAATGCAGATATTCCGTCCTAATGCGACTGATTCGTAACCCGCGCTTTTTTAGAAGCGGCGTTACTACATTACCTATACGATTAATAGCGCCATCATCGTGGAAAAAAGGAGAAGTTGTTGCGGACTCGTTAATTTACTGCTCCAATATTTCTATTGTCTTGCACGACGTTGAAATGCACAGGACTTTGTATATAAACTTGGCCTTCTCCGAATTACGAATTCTCTAGTTAATCCCGCTGCTCCTTAAGTCTTTCTCTGACAGTTAATCCGTTGCAGTGCTGTCCTTGTTACGATGGTTGTCTGTAATATTAACCATAGTAGATATCACAGCTTTCCATTCTCTTTTTGTTCGATCCATACCATCCCGTTTCTTGGATGGCGATAATATCTGCTTTCTAGCAGTCGAGGACCTCTGCAAGTTGTTCGGCTGCCCGCCATCTGTTACGGTTTCGAATAGTTCCCTTGCAGATCCGAAGATCGTTGTCCTTTAATCGTTTGCCAGAGTCGTCAAGAGTGACGATATGAGGCTATTAGCCGGTCCATCGCATTTTTGTATATCTTCCGTATGAGGTTGTGAGCCCTATGACAGGGTAGGCCATTGGTCCTTCGTAATTATTGGATCAAATAAGAGCGACAGACCTTATTTGATCTGTGGTATAATAAGAGCTGGAGCAGCAGTATGGGATAGTCAATGTTGCCGATTAAGAGCTTGTGGATGATGAGAACACCGGCGAATGCTCGACTTTTTTCCACATAAAGTAGGCCGAGCAGTTTTAGTCGGTTAGCATAGAGGGGCATGATGTATTGCTCAGCCTTTGTAAGGACGCGCAGAGCGAATCGAAAGATTCTGCGTAAGACAGCATGAATATGCACCATATCGTTTTAATGGTAAGGGGAACGGTCCCCTGGCTAGCATATTAGAGAAGTGGCATAACAAAGATGGTGTACGGGGATTTTGTGACGTAAGGAGTGTTTGCTTTGCTGTTATGGAATTAATTCGTGTATTGCTGAAATTGGGTTCTGTATCACAAATAACGCCCAAATTTCCCATTAAGGTGACTGAAGCCACAGCTTGGATTGGTATATAGTAGGCTCTGTTAGGAAGTATTAAATGCTTCCGGGAGTATAAGATAGTTTGTCATTCTTTTATATTGAGATCAAGGATGCTTTCGCTGGACCATATTGAGAAGCTTTTAACATTATTATGTAAACGTTGAGGGCCAGCAAAAGTGGAAAGTTGTGTATTGGTTTTCATATCATTGACACATAGACAAAAAAGTAGGAGTTATTTACAATAAAGGGTGTTTCTTAAGAGTTGTATGACATTAAATTGAAATAGAAGACGCTCTAGTTCAGCAAGCAAGCAAAGATTTTTTTTCGAGCGAAAATAACTTGAAGCATATGACCACCACGGAACCGTATCAGGATCCGCACCCTGTAGCTCCAATTTTCGTTAACTTTTTCGAGCATTTGAGGCCATATCTCATGAATGGTGTGATCTATCTTGGCTTCCAGGGCTGGAATTTGTGTTGGCTTGTCCGCATAAACCAACGACTTCAAATATGCCCACAGAAAATAGTCCAGCAGCGTCAAATCACACTTGGAGGCCAGGCTAAAGGCAGTTTTTGGAGATAATGTTGTTAACGAACATCTCCTTCAATTACTCTATGGTTTGGCTTGTGGTACTATCCTTTTAAAATCGAATGTCCTGCACACCTTGCGCACGTATTTTTGAAAACAAAAGATCGTTGATCATTGTTCTGTTAACTGTGACATTTTGTTCATTTTTGAAGACGTATGGCCCGATGATGCGGCCACGCTATAAACCGCACCAAATAGTGCAGTTTTCAGGGTGCATCGGTAGCTGATGGATGACTTTTAGATTTTCTTAGCTCCAAAATTGCTTTGCTTATTAGTAAAGTCACTGGGACAGAAGTGAGTCTCATCACTGGACCAAATCTGAGGGCAAAAAAGTGGATCGACTTCTAACTGGTTGCAATTGTTGCAGCAGTTGAGTCTTGTAAGCGTGTAAAGCTAGATTCTTGTGCAAAATGTTCAACAAATTCAATGGATGCAGGTCGAGTTCTTGCGCCCAATGATGAATTAATGAATTAGGATTTTCCTCAACATTGGCCTTACAGGCGCCGATATATTGTTCTGTTCGTACTCTGCGCATTGGAAGTCAAAATGAAAATTAATGGACCAATGTGACTGCCTTGTGGAACACCTGCTCACTTTAATAAACGAGAACAAAAATGGACTAAGTAGATATGCCAAAGTTAAAAAGCAGGTGCACTGAGTTAGAGAAATTTAACATGTGTGTGGCTTTATTTAAAGCTGCTGAAGTCTGTATCAATCACGTCCACTTATTTGCCTTGCTTTAAGGCACACAGTATATTTCTGATCTACGTTTACGAAATCCATGTTGGTTTACTTACTTAATGTGGTACTACAGTCCGGGGTGGACCTGGGCCTCAACCAACAGGCGTCTCCAGCCAGCTCGATCTTTAGCTAGCTGCCTCTACTTTCGCAGGCTAAGTTGATTGAGGTCCTATTCCACTTAAGGTGCGCCAACTGAGTTGTGGTCTTCCTCTACTGCACTGTCCATCGGGGTCGGATTCGAAGATTTTTGTGATGTCCATCCGCTCGAGATAACCCATTGAACTCAGTCATTAGACTCTCTTCTGGCTAAATCGATGTTGCTGTATAGCCCTCCACTCACCGTCTACAGAAACAGGACCAAAAATCACCCGAAAAATGTTCCTCTCAAAGCAGTCAAGAGCACCCTCATCCATTTTGGTAAAGCCCATGCCTCTGCTCCATAGATCAGGACTGAGATTATTAGGATGTCTGTATAAGATCACTTATGTTGTTCGAGAGAGGATTTTGCTAGTCAATTGCCTTTTTAGCCCAAAGAAGCAGCGATTGACAAGAATTATTCTTCGTTTGATCCTGGTATCTTTGTCTGAATTGATAGCGAATCACAGGTAGACAAAGTTCTTAACTAGTTCAAAGTTATATCTGTCGAGAGTGATGCTCTGTCCAAGACTACGGTGTTGGGTGTCCTTTCTTGTTGATAGCTTAGTTTTGCCCTCATTGACCCTTAAACTCATTTTCGTCGCTTTCGTCACAATAATCAATATAATCATCGGTGTATGCGACTAATTGGATGGACTTTTAAAGGATTGTACGACTTATGTTGGTGCATGAGTTTTGCACTATTTTTTCAAGATTGATCTAAAAGAAATCGCATAACAGCGTGTCGCCTTGTCCAAATCCTTTTTTGATATCAAAGGTCTCGCTGACTTCTTTACGGACCTTGCTGCAGCAGCGTGCATTCTCCATCTTCGTCCTCCACAAACGGACAAGTTTGGCACAAATGCCAAATTAGACATTGCTTTGTATAGCTCGTCTCTATAGATGCTTAAAATCGATGAGCAGGTGGTGTGTATCGATTTGGAGCTCATGGGTTTTTTCCAAGATCTGCCGTGGTGTGAATATTTAGTCAATGATGCACTTTCCTAGGCTAAAGCCACACTGATATGGACCCATCAGGCTGTTGAGAAACGGCTTCAGGTATTCAAATAATACAGCAGATAGAATTATGCAGAAGACTGATACCTTTGTAGTTGGCGAAGTTCAGAGGGTCTCCTTTCTTGAGTATAGGACAAACAATGCTGAGCTTCCATTCATCAGGCATACTTTCTTCCGACCCTATTTTATAGATGAGTTGATGTATGCTCCTTACCAACTCATGGCACGCCACGTTGAATAGCTCGGCAGTCAGTCCGTCCGCTCCAGCAGCTTTGTTAGACTTAAGCCCAAATATGGCTATCTTCACTTCATCCAGGTCGAGTGGATGGAATTGTTGGTCTACATCGTCCAGGTTGAACGGTTCATTCTGCCTAACATCGGTATTTGATTCATTATACAGTATACAGAAATGCTCTTTATTAATCCTCAGCATCGACTGCGCTTCTACTTTTTCATCTCTATAGGCTGCGGTTTTTAGTTTTTGGTAAAACTTCCGAATATCATTCCTGGGGTAGGTTCTCTCAATTTTCTTGACCGCGCGCTTCCCATGTTCCTTCTTTTTCCTTTTGAGAAGCCGGTGTTCTTCTCTCCTCTTCTGCGCGTAGTGCACGGAAGCTGCTGTAGTCTCTCTATGCAGCGCCGCTTTGTATAATCTTGCTTAACTATATATTCTTGTCGGTACTCATCGTCAAACCATTGATTTCGTTGTGGTGGCACATCAGAGGTGGCATCGTTGATGGCTTTTTGGCAATGTTGCCACTGGTCTTTGATACTTAATGCTGGTGGCATAGGAAGTCTTAAGAGGTTAAGAGAGACTCAATCGGTAAGGAATTCGGTAGCGAAATCTTACGATTGAAGCCGTCCGACGTCGAACATCCTCGCAGTATTAGCTAGGGCACTGCTGGTAAGTTTTCGCCACGAGCTCGTATCAGCTCTCTTTGGTGTCGTCATCAAGCTGAATTGTTCGCGGATGCGAATCTGAGTATGCAGCTCAGCATGAATAGTCATAGACTCTCGGTGAATTGACTTGTCCCAGCAGCGCCACCATGTTACTTGCGTGTTCTATAAAAATTGGTACTCAACAGTCATATATTTCACATCTCTGCACAAAAGTCAGTCACAGTTGTCAATATCGCCAAAAACGCAATGCAATTTCCACCATTACCCCACATTTCTACCAAGCACAACACAAGTACCAGCCGCAAAGGCCGACATTTTCAAAGGCATCCATCATTAGCCCCCCTTTGGCCAATTTATGTCTTGTTATTTACGTACATGTCTGTGTTGTTAGCCTGGAATTTAAAATGTCTCTTGTCCCTCGTCAAGGCATGTATGCCAAACACAAGCACCGAGCCCAAGTCAAATCTTTATCTGGCACCAATTTATGGATATGAAACCGAATATGGGACACAGCGACATTTTCGCCTTTCTACGAAAATGTCAGGCTATGTGTGTTCGTTGGTATGTTCATACGTAGTATTCGAATGTAGGTCTGTTTGAACTACCAGACAAACAAAAGGAACATAAATAGGGCCAGCAGCACACCGAGTAAGTTTCTACGTAACGTATGACCAAAGTGAAATTCTTTTGGCGCCGGAGGGTAAACATCACAGAAGCTCTATACAAGTACTCATAAGCTACCTCCATAAACTTTGTGGCAAAGGAAAATGAGAAAAAAAAAATTAATAAATAAACGAAATGAAAACAAAAAAAAATAGAAAAGGAGAACCTTTCAAATGTCCTTCGTATAGACCGCCATCAATTTCTGATACGAGTGTTCGTTTGTATCTCCTTTTTCATTCTCTTTAGTTCTTTTTAAAGTCCTAGATACGAGTACATAATTCATCGTTCAATTTGGATATTGATTAAGTGACGATGGAATCTTCCAAAGATGTATTCACTCCCATCATCGAGGGTTAAATGTATCTTATACTCTCATACTCGTTTACTCGTGCTTGTATCTTTGAAGTATCATACTCGTATTTGCAAGGATGAAATTTGATAGATTGAGTAGATTTGATGTCCTGTCACAGGGATAAATTCAAATGCTACTTTCAAGAGTGAAATATACCAAATGTACGAGTACATATTTGAAAGGCCGTACTTTCTACTAAATGGCATGGTCATCTAGGCTTTGCCTAGAGATTGATTGGTGTGAACACTTATGCATGCACCCTAGGTGGTGATAGATATCTAAGAGAGAATAAATTCAAATGGAAGACTAACCACTTAACAGACTGCCATAGTTTCGAAATCGACTTTAAAAATCCAGTTACACTCATGCCTATAACTGAAGGACCTTATTAAAACCAAAAACCGGCTTCACGTTTTTGCGTGTTTATTCCAATCTTTATTGAATTAAAAAAGAAAAGGATTACAACCTGTTTTCTTATTGTTTGTGACGAGAGCACCGCTACACCGACCGAACTGATACTCTGCTGAAAAAAAATAAAAAACGGAAGTGGATTGATATGTATGTTAATCAACACATCCAAGAGGGAAGAATCAAACAACTGGTTCGATCAGTGGCAAGTGAGAGACTCTTTTATTTATCCATTAGAAATTACAATAGAGTTCATGCTATGTTTAACATAATATGTAACTAGCACATTTCATATCATATAATAAATAAGTGCTGAGCTAATACATCTCAATTACCCTTCTTTTAGAACAAAAATAAATTACAAAATCATTTAAAATAAAAAAAAAGAGTATTATCAATTCAGGATTTACATTCGAAATCTAATTCTAAACAATTTATTTAATTAATAATATTAATATTAAAAAGAATGAAAATACATAAATAACTAATAATTCAAGTAAGACGTTTTCTTTTTAACATATTCTTTATTCTTTCAGATGATCTTATAGGATTGCTAGTTTTAATAACTTTTTCCTGACATGGCAATGACTCATTCTCAGAATTTTTTTGATCGCTTACAATTGCGATATTTTCATTAGGCAATTTACCTTTAACGTAAAACTGTTCAGGTACAAATGAAACCTTTTTTATTTTTCTCTTTAGCTGGTTAATATGAGCTTTTCTCAAGTTGTCCTTGTAATTTATTAAATATATGTTAGAGGTAATTTGCTTAACAACTACCATTTCATATATTTGTCAAAACATCCTTTATAATAAACTTCCTCCCCACTTTTGAAATGTTCATTTTTCTTTTCAACATGATTACTTAAACGAGGCATTTCCTTAATAATGTCTAATGTTGTTCTTGGCTTAAAACTAAAAACTAAACTTGATGGGGTTTCGAATGTGGTGGTACATGGAGTATTTCGGTACTTAATTAAAAAATTATCAACTCTCTTTTGGGCAGTTAAATTCTTTGTTTTCTGATCAACTATGGATTTTTTTAAATTGCTCTTCACAACTTGAACTAATCTCTCCGCTTGGCCATTTGATTGTGAATGATACGCTAGTGATTTGACATCTTGAATGCAGTGTAATTCACAAAACCGTTTGTACTCATACGAATTAAAGGGCGGTCCATTATCAGTAACACACATTACTGGAAAACCAAATATTGCATAATTTATTCTAAGTTTTTCGATCAGGGAATTTGCATTAGTGTTCTGCATTAAGTAAATATCGACATATTTACTGAAACTATCAACTATCAAAAGATATGTTTGAAATTCAAAATAAAAAAAATCCAGGTGGATTCTCTCATAAGGGAAATTAGTTGTGGGCCAATCATGCAATTTATGCCTTGATATATTACGCCCTGTAACTGCGCAGGTCTCGCAACTATTAACATGAAATTCTATACAACTGTCTATTTTTGGCCACCATACTAAAGATCTTGCCAATTCCTTCATGCGTACGATGCCAATATGGCCTTCATGCAAAATGCTTAATATGCGATGTCTTAAAGATATAGGAACAACAATTCGCATGCCATAATAAATGACATCATCTTCAATTTCCAATAGGTTCCTTCTAATGTAAAATGGCTTTAAGTCCAAGTTAACCTTTTCTGGCCATCCATCGAGTAAACAGCTCCTAACAATATGTAAAATGCTATCATCTTTGGTTTCAGCCTTAACCTTCCTTAAGTCTAGTGGTAACTGATCGGAGTAATTAAACGAATTTATTAAATTTAACTCATCACGTGTTTTGTGAGGTAGTGGAAGTCTCGAAAATCCGTCTGCGTTACCATTGCTTCTCCCCTTCCGATATAAAATACTGTAATCATACATGGAAAGTTCTATTGCCCACCTTTGTAACCTAGATGCTGCTATTGGTGGTGTGGGTCTTTTTTCCCCGAAAATTTCCTTCAACGGTTGGTGATCACTAAAAATCTTTATTCTTCGACCAAAAATGTATTTTTTAAACTTACGAACGGCAAATATTATACTGAGAGCTTCCTTATGTAGCTGAGAATAATGCTTTTCCGCTGCGCTAAGCGGACTACTAGCATACATGCAGGGTTTTTCAACGTTATCCACAACGATGGAAAGAACACAGCCTATGCCATAAGGACTAGCATCACAAGATATTATTATTTCTTTAGATGGATCAAAATGTGCAAGTACGCTATTACTAGAGAGTAACCCTTTTGTATATTCGAAAATTCTATTACATTCTTTTGTCCAAACATAGCTTACATTCTTTCGCAACAAATTATACAAAACACTCAGCTCTGATGAAAGATTTGGTAGAAAACATGCATAATAATTTATAAGTCCCAAATAAGACCGAAGTTGTGAAACGTTCATTGGTGCAGGTGCATTTAGAATAGCTTCAATTTTCATGTTACTGGGACTACGACCCTCCGCACTAATAACGTATACTAGATATTCAGCGCGTTCTTCGAAAAATTTACACTTTTCTAAATTAACCTTGACATTAAATTTCTGAAGTCTCTCTAATACAGTTCTGGTATTCTCCACGCATTCTGCCAATCCTTTTCCCTTAATAAGTATATCATCTATGTATCCAATTGCAAAATCTAAACCACTTAAAATAGAGTCAATAACGCTTTGAAAAATGGCACTGGAAGCTTTAGCTCCGAAAACTAGTCTCGTAAATCTTAGCGGACCCTTAGAAGTATTTCTACATTTTTCTGTTAGTTGCAATTGCTGAAAAGCACCCGTTAAATCCAAAATAGTAAAGTGTGTATACCCTGATAAATTTGAAAAGATATCGTCTGGAAGGGGGAAGGGATAATGTTCCGTCTTCATGTATTTATTAATAGACACTTTACAGTCCATGCAAAGCCTGACATCTCCATTTTTCTTTACTACACAAACCATCGGACTTGCCCAATCACTATGTCTAACCCTTTCTAAAATTCCAACAGATATTAGCCTCTCTAACTCTAAATTACATTTTTCTCTTAATCCAAAAGGAACTGAGTATGCCTTATACACAATTGGTTTTGCACTTTCATCCAAAATAACATCCGCTTCAAATCCAACAATCGGATTTTCTAAATTTTGATCAAAAACTTGTGGAAATTTATGTTTTATCGAACAAATCGCGTCGCTTTTATCTACTGCGTGACTAATATTTGAAATTAAATTACATTTTACAGACTCACCGATAGAAGTTAAAATTGATCTCCATTGAGGATACAAAGAATCCAACCAAACACGCCACAACAGAGGTGTAAATCGCTTATTACTTTCTATTACAAGCATTTCCAATGCTTTGGGTTTTTCATGATATGTTGATTGTACCATAACCTGCATACTTCCAAGCACCACCACGTGCCCACCAGACACCACCTCTAAAGACTTAGGAAATTTATTAAGTTTTATGTTTTTACATAAAGCTATGTAATCTTTTTGTGATAGTACTGTTGTACATGCACCCGTATCTAACTCAAAAACTATATACTTACCAATAATTTAACTTTTAGTGTCCTTGACTTTGTTTCATCCACGTAATTAAGTTTACCCAACCAGGTTCCATCATCAGAACTATAGCTGTTTTGCTCCTGTCCACCATCGTCGTCTACTGAATTAATTTTTGGTTTTAAAGTTCGGCTCTGTAACTTGAAGCAATCCTTCTTCACATGCCCCAACTTTCTGCAGTAGTAGCAAATAATGTTATTCATATGACTGTTTCTGCTAGACTGTCTTCTCCTAATTTGATCACGCCTCTCCTTCGGATGATCAGATTCATGACCTTTTGACCTTGTCGAGACCTGCTTCGTTAGCTATATCGCTTATTGCTATTGACATCACTTGCGCTTGATATACTGGGTTGCACTACTTTTAATTGATTCTTCGCCATTTCGTCGCCTCTTGCTATGTCTACAGCTCTTTGAAATTCCAAATTCGAAATTTCAAGTAACTTAGCACGCACACGATTGGTTAAAATACCTAAGACAAATCTGCCCCTTAGAGCATCATTAAGGAACCCACCAAATTCGCATGGCTCTGCAAGCTCCTTGATCACCATCACATATTCGTTAACTGTTTCACCTGCACGTTGATTCCTACTGCCAAATTTGTGCCGTTCTGCAGTAATATTCTTTTGCGGATCAAAATGTTACCAGCTATAATGGTGGAAGTACTACTATCCGAATCGCACATTCACAAGCTAAAGAGTAAAACTTCGCGAATCCACACTTAATAGAAAATAACGCCAAAATGATGTGGTCTTTTTTTTTTTTTTTTTTTACACTCGTCGCCAACTTGATATGTATGTTAATCAACACATCCAAGAGGGAAGAATCAAACAACTGGTTCGATCAGTGGCAAGTGAGAGACTCCTTTATTTATCCATTAGAAATTACAATAGAGTTCATGCTATGTTTAACATAATATGTAACTAGCACATTTCATATCATGTAATAAATAAGTACTGAGCTAATACATCTGTGAAAATAACGAAGGAGTTATGGTTCTTACGCCAAGGTGGTGTTATATTAGCTTAAAAGAAATTTAGGCTGTTCCCACAAGATCGTAACAACTCGGCCGCGCTTTGATGGTGACGCCCTCGTCATCTTACTAAATTTCACAAATTATTTTCTTATTATTAATTATTTTACAATTCAAAGTTTTCACAAATATGTTCTTATACCTACAAGAGTAGGTTTATAAAAATTAGTCATTTATTCATCATTAATATAATCACGACTATAAATTGTCTGGCCTAGTATATATCCAACCACGTAACGGTCGTTCGTCAAGGCCTTTTTAATCTCGTACGGGCCCTTGAACCTAGGACGCGACGTCTGAGGTATTGAGCCAACTTCTACCCATATAAAGACATGCTGACCCAGTAGTAATATGTTAGCTCGGTTTTGTTTCAATCTTTGTTCGACGTCGCAGTAATGAATGGATTTCCTTTTTCCTTCATTCAGGGATAATATTTCTACCGCAAGTGGGTTATCCTTTAAGCCTGCAGATTCGAATCTAAACATTAGACTAGAAGGTGTTTGCCTAGTCACACTATCAACTGAATTATTAATCGCCCACTGCACTTCACCTATCTTCCTATCCCAATTAATCCTTCAGATTCAGAGAGCAAAGACAAAGCAACTATAATCTATTAAGGGGCTCTGCCTGACCATTAGATCTAGGAGTAGATGTTGCAACTTTTATGTATTGTATATTGTGATCTTTACAAAATGCATCGAAAATCTTGGTACAGATTTTAGAAAATAATATTTACTAAAGCCGTATATTAGTACAAAAACGTACTTATTTGCAGCATTAGTCTTTATAAATGGTTCTAGATGATCGGGGTGGACAGTTTGAAATGGGTAGCCGCCTTTTTCAAGAGGGTGTAGAAATCCCATTTGTTTTCGTACAGGCCCTTTTAATTAATTTTAATATATACAGCAATTAATTAATATACACAGCAACCTTGTTCCGCCACTTAGGAAAATAGTAAGTAAGAAAACATATGTAAAATCTTTTCAACACCTAAATGTGAGAGGTTTTTATATGCTTCTGCAATTAACTGGTTTTGTAATTCTTGTGGCAGATACAGTCTCAACCTGTTGCCAGTTACTTTGTACACTCGACCATTTATCAACGTAAATTTTCTGTGCGTTAGCTCATGGCCCTCTTTTAGCCTTGTTGGTACCGCTAAAATCTCTTCACTTTGACGCTACATCGCAGCAACCCAATTTGTCTTAATACTTATCCCTAATATTGGCAAGCCTGCAAGATCTTCCTCCTTTGATGGCTCAACTGGATTACGGCTAAGACAATCTGCAACAACATTTTGACTACCTTTATAATATTATATTTCATAATTGAATTCGCTAAGTTTCATTAGCCGCCTAGCAATTCGAGGACTCACATCCCACTTGCTATCTAAAAATCTCAAACTATTGCAGTCGGTCTTTATAGTAAATGTGTTACCTAAAAGGTAAACTCTAAATCTATCCAGAGCATTTACTATAGCTAGAACCTCTAATTCTATAGCAGAGTATTTGGATTGTTCCTTAGAGTCTTTCTACTGTAATAGGCTATCAGATGAAACTTTTGATCGGACTGCAGCTGAACTAAAAGAGCTCAAAAGCCTACAGCACTAGCATCGGTGCACAACTCCGTGTTAGCGTGCGGGTTATAAATCCGAAGTATGGGAAATTGACACAACTTTTACTTAATTCTGTTAAAATACTCCTCCTCCTACGAATCCTAATGAAAAGTCACATTTTTCTTTAGAAGATCTTTCTTGTCGATGTCAGCTGAATAGACGTATTACTAATCTGCTCCCGCGCAACAATTATTATAACTATATTCCGGCTACCTAATAAAGTTGTTATTCAAACTTATTGTACATTTTCTGGTGCCCATTGCTTTTTTTTTTGTTCATATCTGGCTTGATAACAGTGCGGGTTTGTTTTGCCGAATATTAAACACAATAAGAACTTTAGTCAAATTGTTTAATAAAAAAGACATTTTCAAACGGTTTTACATTCCATTTGCTTGATCGCTCTTAAAACGAAATGTCAACCAGATCCAAAAATCAAGTGTCAAAAGAGAGGAAAATGGTTAACTCTTCCGAGTTATTCAGCTCACCTGCCTGTACCAGTCAAACTAAGACGTATCTAACTCCAAGTCTTAACATTGGAAAACAGACATCTCTGTCCGATAATTTGCAAAGCTTTGAAACAACGTTAACTGCAAAATTTTCGCAGCTGATTTCAGAGATGGAGGCAAAAATTATCACACTTATTAGTGAGACTGCAGCAGCTCTTGATAACCGCCTGAAACAGTGTGAGTGCCAAATTGGTGAAATGAAAGAAGAAAACAAGAAATTAAGAGAACAGCTTGCAGACTTCCAGCGGCGGCAGAGGCTTTGTGATGTTATTGTTAGAGGAATTCCTGATGCCAGCGACGAAAATGCAATTGATATTGCCAAAAAGATCGCCGCAAGCCTACAACACCAATGTTCTACATACATTGATGCTTTTCGTCTTGGATCGAACTCGAACAGTGAAAGAAATAAAAACAACAACATCACAAGCTCTCGCCCACTACTGATTCGCTTCTCTTCTCATGCTGAGCAACGAGCATTCCTTTCAGCATTTTACAAAAACAAAGGTCTTACACTTGCCCAACTGGAAAATGAAACTCACAACTCTAAGCCTAACATCTCCCGTCGCATTTACATAAATGAAAGCTTAACACCCTTGAATAGCTCTCTTTTGCGGTATGCCAATCAATTACGCAAAGAAAGCTTACTTTCATCAGTGAGAACGAGGAATGGTTATGCCTATGTAAAAAAGAGTAACGATGACACCGAAATGAGAATAACCACAATTACAAAACTAAAGTAAAAGCTTCTATATATTGTAAAATGTTTGTGTGGGTGCAAATGATAGAACTTATTCTTTTCAATACAAATCCCTTTATTCAGTACAGTTACAATTCACTATTTAATTCTTTCTCTCAATACAATCCAATTTCTCAACCGCTGATACTTTTCTTATCTTTTACTTAAACCACTTAATCACTTCTCCTAATTAACACTTCAAATTACACTTTAGAACTCATTTGCATACCTTTGGGATGCTGGTATTTATACTCGAATGACATACTTCGAGAACAATCCTCGCCATCCAGCGTCCCATACAATTTCCAATTTGCTAGAAAATTCGATTCCACTCTCCAGTCTCCAGACTTTGTTATTCCAATATCGAAACCTTCTGGTCTTCGACATTTTCTGCTAGATGTCGCTGCTCACATTTAAGTGGTTATCACATTGCTCCCTCCCTACAGTTGTTCGTCCCGAACAACTTCGTCATTCAGCATCCCGTTGAAATGACACATTCTATCCAAATGGACCACTTTCAATTTTCCTCGATTCCCACGCTGGATCCGGTAGACAACGCCATTAATGCGGGTTATCACTTTGTATGGACCTTCCCAGTCCTGTTGCAATTTTGGTGATTTGCCTTTCTTACGCTGAGGATTATACAGCCAAACCAGATCTCCTTCGTTGAAACCGGAAGATTTCACCTTGATATCGTACCTAGTTTTCATGCGGCTGCTTGCTATCTTCATCTTTTCTCTGGTGTCTTCATGCAATTTACGAATCCTGCTGCGTAAGTCATTCACGTACTCGTTCACCTCTTTGGGCTCCGTCGGTGGGGATCCGAATTTTGCTTCACTTGGCAACCGAATCGTTTGACCAAATAAGATCTCGGATGGTGTGTGCCCTGTTGAGCTATGGACCGCGTTTCGGTAGGCCATTAAGAAGAGGGGTATGTGTCGATCCCAATCCCGCTGGCAGTTGCTGACAACCTTAGATAGATGCTCATTCAAGGTCCGATTGAATCGCTCGACCATTCCATCAGATTGAGGGTGTAGTGGCGTTTTCCTTGTCTTTCTTATTCCCAAATATTGGCATATTTCCTGGAAGACTTTTGATTCAAAGTTTCGCCCTTGATCAGAGTGCAGCTCCATTGGTACCCCAAATCTGCTCACCCAGTCTTTGACTATCTGTTCGGCTACGGTCTTAGCCTCTTGATTTGGGATGGCAAACACTTCCGGCCACTTACTGAAGTAATCCATGACTACGAGAGTATATCGGTTTCCATTAAAGGTTTCGGGAAACGGCCCAGCGATGTCGATGGCTATTCGTTCGAAAGGTACTCCGACATTGTATTGTTGCATTTGTCCATGTGGCTTTACTTTTGGACCCTTGGTAGCCGCACACCTTATGCACTTTTTGCACCAATTCTCGACATCTTGTTTAGCGCTTAGCCAATAGAAACGTTCCCTTACCTTTTCCAACGTCTTATTTATTCCCAAATGGCCTCCTGAGATTCCGTCATGTATTTCATGGAGCACTTGATTGACTCTGGACCGTGGCACAATTAGCTGCATACGAGATGTTGTCCCATCTGCACTTTCCCATTTTCTCTTCAGCAATCCATCTTGCACAAAAAGGGAGTCCCACTGTGCCCAGTATGCCTTCAGAGTTTGGCTCCGATCTGATATCTGCTGCCAGCTTGGTCTTTCCTCGTGTTCCTTCCAGGCCAATATTGGTTCGATGTCATTGTCTGCCTGTTGGGAGGAACGGATTTCGTCTATACTCCAACCCTCTATTGGCTCAGTCCTGATCATTTGGATAGTTGCCTGTTCTTTCGCTTCTTTACGGTTGCAGTGTTCGCATTTTACCCCGCACGGTCGACGAAAGAGAGCATCAGCATTTGAGTGGAGTGTTCCCTTGCGGTGTTGCACTTCAAAGTCGTAGCCCTGCAACTGCTCGATCCATCTTGCAACTTGACCTTCAGGGTTCTTAAATTGGAGTAGCCATTTCAGAGCTGCGTGGTCTGTCCGGAGAATGAACTTTTGTCCGTAGAGGTACTTATGGAAATGCTTCGTAGCCAGAATTAACGCCAGAAGCTCGCGCCGGGTTACACAGTAGTTCCTTTCAGGTCTGGAGAGTACTTTACTGTAATATGCGACCACTTTCTCTTGACCATCATGAACTTGGGAAATCACAGCTCCGACCCCAACATTGCTAGCGTCTGCGTCCACGATGAACAATTTTCCGGCCGTCGGGTAACCCAAGATGGGGGCATTGCACAGCTGTCGCTTCAGTTCTTGAAATGCTTTTTCGCATTCTCCAGACCACCTGAACTGTCGGCCTTTTTCTTTAAGTTGATGCAGGCTCTTCGCAATGCCAGCAAAATCATTTACGAACCTTCTGTAATACGTGGCGAGTCCCAAGAAGCTTCTCAGTTGGTGTTTATCTTTTGGAGAAGGCCAACTTTTCACGTCTTCGATTTTGTCAGGATCCGTTCTTACTCCTTCCGCTGATATAATGTGACCCAGATATTTTACTTCCGGACGAAACAAGGCGCACTTTTCCGGGTTGAGCTTTAAATGAGCACTTCGTAGCCTCTCAAACACTTCTTTTAGATTTTCGCGGTGCTCCTCGTACGTCTTACCTATGACGATAACGTCGTCCAAATATACTAGGCAGGTTTTCCAGGTGAGTCCTTGCAATGTTCGTTCCATTAGTCGCTCGAAGGTGGCCGGAGCGTTGCACAGTCCAAACGGCATCACTGCAAACTGCCAAAGACCGCTTCCTGTAGTGAAGGCAGTTTTCTCACGGTCCGTACGATTTATCTCTACCTGCCAGTAACCGCTCTTCAAGTCAAGTGTTGAAAACCATTTCGCTCCAGAAAGCATATCCAAAGTGTCATCGATTCTCGGAAATGGGTAGCTGTCCTTTTTAGTGACATCATTGAGACGTCGGTAGTCTACACAAAATCTCGTGCTGCCACCTTTCTTCTTCACGAGGACCACTGGAGATGCCCACGGACTTTGCGATTCTTCAATCACTCCCTCAGCTTTCATCTTCGACATCATTTCGGCAACTTCTGTTTGCTTTGCCAATGGAAGACGCCTTGCAGGTTGACGGATTGGTCGAGCGTCTCCGGTGTCAATGTGGTGTTGAACAATATGCGTACGTCCATATTCTCCGTCTTGTGTAGCAAATATATCAGCGTACTCACCGATTAGTTTTTCTGCCAGGATTCGCTGATCTTCGTCCAGATTACAGAAGCTGAGAATTTTGTTCTTGATTTTTATGCTCTGAACTGTTGTGACGGGTTTTGCACACTTTTTTTCCGTTGTGGTCGATATAGCCTCAACAGGTACGAATTTTCCCACTATCTCCCCCTTTTTCACCTTTACACTGAATGTCTTTGGATTTAGAATCCTTACAGGGACCATGTTGTTCTTTGGCTCCACTAAGGTCTTTCCCACCATGAAGTCTCTTTTCTTTTCTGGCTCCATCAAATAGAATCGGTGGCTACCAGGACCACCTTCCACTTTTGCCCACAAAATTGCTTCTGACGAAGGCTCTAGACTCTGATTGCTGCAGATGACGACATTTGAGACTGTGGTATTGGCGTTTCCGTATATCATTGGTATCTCCATGTTTCCGTATTTCAGGGTTTGTGCCCCCAAGTACTACAAGTCCATGTTCTCTCATGAAGTCTGTACCAATGATGCACTCGTCACATATGTCAGCTACCAGAAACGCGTGAGTGAATGTTATTCCGGCCAGTTGGATTTTTATGCGGACTTCACCATATACCTTAATCGTTGCTCCTGTAGCTGTTCGCAAGCTGCAACTGCTAGTGTTATGCAGCCAAGACTTCTGCACAAGATTCCTCCTGATGATTGAGGCCGTGGCACCGGTGTCTATTGTTGCCATCCATTTTTCTTTTCCACTGACTACTTCTACTAGAAGGCTTTCGCTGCGTCGTTTTGCCAGCGGGACTTGGATGATGGTCCTGGGGCCGTCGACTCCTGCTACCAACTTCTGCCCCGCGAAGTTGGTGCTTAAGCATTTCCCGACTGATGGCTTCGGGAAGGTTGACCGGCTGTTTCTGCGGGTTTCTTCCTCTATTTGCTTGTCACCACAGTGAGGGCAGTCTTTTCGACGCACCGGTTCTTTACACTGCCTTTGAAGGTGTCCTATTTTATTGCAATTCCAGCAGCGCATTATTCGTCTATCCCGTCGAGTATCTCGTTCCTCGGCACTAATTCTTGTGTAGGAGCATTCGACAGATGCTACTTCCCTGACGTAATGTGTTCCCCTGGAAGCCTGATTGGCTGCTTCCATCGCCAGAGCGAAGGCAAGTGCTTCAGCAAGGGTTCTTTTCCCGGCCATCCTTACTGCTGACTGTAGCTTCGAATCTGCAATTCCCCTGATAAATGCATCTTTTGCCATTTCGTCGATAATTTCCTGGCCTGCGGTGGGGTATGACAGATGTGCCAGTCTACTCACGTCTGCTTGGAGCTGCTGAAGTGTTTCTCCTCGTTGCTGCGTTCGGCTTTGCAATTGGACCTTGTAGACCTCCTGCATGTGGCTATCCCCAAACCGTTTCTCGATAGCCTGTACTAAAGTCACATAATCTTTGTGCTTTTCGATGTCTACTGTTTGCAACAATTCTGCTGCAGGACCGTGCAAGGCCATTGTTAGGGCAAAGCACTTTTCCTCATTGTCCCAGTCGTTTGCACAGGCAGCCATTTCAAACTGCTTCTTATAGGTAGACCATGAGGTCTGGCCATCGAATGAGGGAGGCTTCAACTCTTTTCTCCTTGGACCGCTTAAAGAACATTCTCCCAGTTTCTGTTTTCGCACTGTGTCGAGCTCTTTTGCCAGTTGCTGAACTTTGCTGTCCATTTCTTCGAATTTTTCGCCAACGTTCTTCTCTATTGTATCAAATTTGTCATCAACGTTCTTCTCTATTCTATCAAATTTGTCATCAACGTTCTTCTCTATTCTTTCAAATTTGTCATCGATTTCTTCGAATTTTTGCTGGAGAATGTTCTTTTGTTCTTCCAGATTATTCTTTTGTTCATCCATTTTCTGTTGAAGACCGTGCAGATTGTTGGTTTGTTCGTTGAATTTTTGTTCAATGCTGCTCTTCTGCTCGTCCATTCTTTGTTCCAGACTGTTCTTCTGTTCTTCCAGATTTTTCTTTTGTTGGTCGAGACTGTTCTTCTGCTCGTCCATTTTTTTGTTTTGTTCGTCCATTTTTAATAAGAGGAGTTGCATCACTGCAGCCATGTCATTGCCGGTACTTGTCTGTTCATCCTCGTCAACATCAAAGGAATATGCATCAGGATCCTGTCCCTCGTTGTTCAAAACCTCCTGAAGACGGAGCACCAGGTCACTTTTTCCTCCACTGGCACTGAGGCTTCTCTTGTTCAACTCGGATTTGAGTTGGACGAGGGTCAACTGCAATAGTTTTCGACCCATTCTAGCTTTTTCAAATAGTCAAAAAAAAAACACTTTTTTTTTTTTTTTTTACACACAATAAGTCCTATCCCACTTCTGACACCAATGTAAAATGTTTGTGTGGGTACAAATGATAGAACTTATTCTTTTCAATACAAATCCCTTTATTCAGTACAGTTAAAATTCACTATTTAATTCTTTCTCTCAGTACAATTCAATTTCTCAACCACTTATACTTTTCTTATCTTTTACTTAAACCACTTAATCACTTCTCCTAATTAACACTTCAAATTACACTTTAGAACTCATTTGCATACCTTTGGGATGCTGGTATTTATACTCGAATGACATACTTCGAGAACAATCCTCGCCATCCAGCGTCCCATACAATTTCCAATTTGCTAGAAAATTCGATTCCACTCTCCAGTCTCCAGACTTTGTTATTACAATATCGAAACCTTCTGGTCTTCGACATTTTCTGCTAGATGTCGCTGCTCACATTTAAGTGGTTATCACAATATCTTTTGAATGGATCTAAAGTTGACATTATCTGCATCACTGAGACTTGGCTTTGGTCCGACGCGATTGACAAAGAAAAAAGTAGTATAGATAAATTATATAATATTCCGGGGTATAATCTAATTCGCAATGATAGAGTTACTAATACAATAGGTGGGGGAGTTGCGGTCTACTACAGCAACTCGCTTACTTATAAAATACTTCGGAAATCCGAGGAAGGAGCAATTGAATAGCTGCTGTTAGAAGTTACAGATGGGATCACGAAGTGCCTTATTGGTGTAGCTTACAATCCGAACCGGTGTAACTCTTCAGAACCACTCGTTTTTCTCCAAATGCTCCTCCAAGTCTGTTGGACGTCTTTATGGTTTCTGATCTATCCAATGTCTTACTTCAAGATCAGCTTTCCCTAGTAGGAATATCTGACCACGACCTAATTTTTTGTACTTATAATGTTGATTTGTCTTGTGCTTCTCGTCCCTCATCTTTCACTTTCAGATATTATACTTCCGTAGACAATAATGCCTTACAATTAGATGCAAGCTTACTCCCGTGGGTTCATTGTTATTATGAGTCAACTATGAACGACAAGGTGAATCTTTTTCAATCCTTTACATTGGATCTTTTCAGTAGACATATTCCCCTAAAAACAGTTCAAGTTCGTAATGAAAACTGCCCCTGGTTCACAAGTGACAAGTGAAGTTCGTAATGCTATTAGGGTTCGAAACAAACTATATATAAAATGGAAACAGAGGCCATCTATTTCTTATTGGGAAATATTTTGTCGAGCTCGTAATTACTCAACTTTTATAACACGAAGGGCCAAAAAACGTTAGTTCTTTTCCAAACTGAACCCGGGTTTATCATCTAAAAAAAACTATGGAGTAACTTGCGTTCTATTGGCGTTGGAAAAAATTCAACGGTTGCTGCTATCATTCCAGATGTGAATGAACTTAATGATGCTTTTTTATCAGGATATATCAATAATCTTCACTTTACCCCTGAAAATTCATTATTTGTTTCGTCGAGTTTTTACTTTGAAGCTGTTTCAGAAGTGAACGTAATTAATGTTATTCGTTCTGTGAAATCTAATGCTGTCGGTGAGGAGGGTGTGCCCATTCGCTTTATTGAAATGATTTTGATCCATGTCATAAGCTTACACATATTATCAATTTTTCCATAGCTTCGTCTTCTTTTCCTGATAGTTGGAAATTGGCCAAAGTTATCCCTGTTCCTAAAACACCTCAGCCATCGAATTTATCTGACTACCGCCCTATAAGTATTTTGTCATGTCTATCAAAAGTGTTGGAAAAGATCCTCCCTATGCAAATATCGAGGTATTTGGAGCAACACAGTTTGCTTTCTCCAGTTCAATCAGGCTTTAGAGCGGGTCACAGCTGTTCTACCGCTATGATAAAAATTCTCGATGATATTAGAATTAGATACGATATGGATAACCTAACGGTGCTCTGTTTGCTTGATTTTTCCAAAGCCTTTGATAGAGTGAATCACAACGTACTGTGTCAGAAGCTGAGGTTATACTTTGGCTTCAGTGAACAGTCCGTGCGTCTCATAGGGAATTATTTGAGTAATCGTTACCAAAAGGTCATTTCCGATTTTAGGGAGTTATTAACGGGTGTCCCGCAGGGCTCCATTCTGGGTCCATTACTATTTTGTCTGTATATGACCTGTATGACCTCCCTAAAGTGTGCTCAAATGTCTCCATTCACCTTTACGCTGACGATGCCCAAGTATACTTATCACGGCCACCCGGACTAGCTGAAGACCTCACTGTTAGAATGAACGAAGATCTATCTAGAATCTACAACTGGTCAACTTTAAACGGGCTGCATCTTAATCTAGAAAAATCGCAAGCAATTCTAATTTCGAAAAAATATTTTGAAACTGATGATTTTCCATCAATACTTTCAAACAATAAGCCCATTCCATTTGTCGAAAAAGTAACAAATCTTGGATTCAAAATTAATCGTCCTCTTTCTGCTAAAGACCATACTAACTATGTTGTTGGACGAATTTATGCTGGTCTACGAAAGCTTTGGATGTCTTCCAGTTTTACGCCAGTAGAAACAAAACTTAGAATTATTAAAACTCTGTTGCTCCCAAATTTGACTACTCTACTCTTGTGTACTGCAACCTTGATTCTCAATCCGAACATAAGTCACTTGTTGCTTTTAATGATGCTATAAGATATGTATTTGGATTACCGCGATACAATCAGATCTCGCACTATTACAATATTGTTTTGGGCTGTACGTTTAAGCAGTTCTTAAAAGTTAGATGCTGCCAATTTATGCACCGTCTCGTCAATAAAAAATCTCCAATGTACCTGTTTGAAAAACTTCAATTTCTCCAATCTACCAGGACCTTCAAAATAACTATGCCTTATTTTAACTACCTAAATTCTTCTCGTCTCTTCTTCATTTATGTTACCAGACTTTGGAATAGCCTTCCAACATCAACAAAACAAATCATTGGAACAAATAAATTCAAAACTACCGCTCTTCAATATCTGTAACAATTGCAACAACTATTCACCTCAATCCTCTTCCCTCTTTCCTCATTTATAATACCTTTCTTTCTTTCTATTTTTCCCAATTTTTATATTTTTCTTTTTCCCCCCTTTCGCTATCTCATTTCCCTTCTGTTTCTATCTTTTCAATTATAGTTTTAAGGGTTATATTGTAATGTTATATGCACTCCAAAAAAATGTACTGTAAAAGACCAAGTCTTATTTGTACTTTCCTTAATTTATTAATAATAAATTGAATTGAATTGAATTGAATTGAATCTGTTAATTGTTTCAATGAGCAATGAGCACTTAACCCTTTCGGTATTTTGATGCCATATGGCATCGAATCTATTGCGAAGGTTACATCTGCCACAAAAGTTTTTTGTTTTTTTTTTCACTCATATTGTTTTGCAAACGTTTTAAGAGCTAATTTGAATGAGAAATGTAAGAATACACGAAGAGAGCGCTGATGCTCTCTAGAATACTAAACCCCAAAATTCCCTCTGAAAAGTTACGTATCAGGAGGACACGGTATTTTATTTAAAAAAAAATTCTTTGCTGGTATTGAGTAAGGGAGAAAAGTATTTTGTAGCTAAGTATTTATGCGTAATTCACAGAAATTTTTAGCTTGATAGAGTTGTATTTGTGGTTGTGGCGATTTTTTCTTTTCGTATGTTGCCATTTGGCATCAAATTTGTTTTAAGGTGCAGAAAATACTAATATTCCGTTTCGTAAAACTAATGCCATACGGCATACGTTAGCATTTCATATTCGTTTTGGCATTGCTGTTGAACACGCTTATTAGGATTGCGGTTAAATTTATTATCAAAATGTCGCGAAAATTAAAAGTCGATGAGATTCGAAATATTTTAGAAAATTTTGATGAATCTGATTTATCGGAAATAGATGAACCTGATATTGTAGATACTCTACTAGAATATTTTGAAAATACTGATTTTAATATTTTGGAGGACAATAATGCATTGGAAGAAACTGATTTGAATCACAGCTCAAAAGAAGTAGCTGATATTGAAGGTGATGATTTTGACGCTGATGAGATGACAGCTAGAGTCCCTTCTACGTCGGTTTTTAGACAAATTGAACCTTTTCGGTGGGGAAAAAGTTCTTGGGATGCACCTCAAACTGATTTTACCGAAATTTATGAAAAAAAAATATTATTAACTCCAGTTCAATATTTTCTCAACTATTTTACTGAAGATTTAATTGATACTCGTACAATCATCCAATCAACAAATCAAGTTTCTCTGATACGAATTGGACTTTCTATAAATATTACCCGCAATAAAGTTATAAAATTAATTGCTTTAGAAATTATAATTTGAATAATGGGGTATCCTCGACTGGTGATGTATTGGAGTAAAGCCATGGAAATTCCATCATTTCGGCAAAATCTCACGAGATCTAGGTTTCATGCATTACGGAACAGTCTTAAATTTTCTGTTGGTCAAATTCGTCCCCTGATTAACACATTTTTAAAAAAAAATGCATGAATTACCAAAAACTGAAAATCTTTGTGTTGATGAGATGATGGTCCCATATAAAGGAAAACCCGGACTAAGGCAGTACATGCCCAAAAAGCCAATAAAATGGGGCATGAAAATATTTTGTTTGTGTAGTTCTCAAGGCATTATTTATGATTTTGAAGTTTATCAAGGGAAAAACACAACTGTGGGTGACTTCTTTGATAATAATTTCACCACCATATTAGGGGAAGCAGAATCGGAAAAGCGCCTCTTATTAGTGACAAGGATTTAAAAGAAAAAACAGGACGAGGTAGCTTTGACTACAGGATTGAAAGAAATCATAATACAATGATTTTGAGATGGCTTGATGGCGGCATTGTTCAGCTAGCATCATCAATTTATGGTGACAAAGATATGGGTACATCTCTTCGATATTGTGCTGAACAAAAAAAAAAAGAATTGAAATTCCCCATCCGAACATTGTTGCAGTGTACAACAAAAACATGGGAGGAGTTGATAAAATGGACTTCTTGCTTTCACTGTACAGGATTGGGATCAGAACAAAGAAGTGGCCGCTTAAAATATTTGATCATTTTATTGATATGGCGGTTTGTAATTCTTGGTTGGTATACCGCGCGGAATTTGATGCTAATAAAACTAAGAACCGAATGGATTTGTTTGCTTTCCGGAATGATATTGCTGATGGATTATTGGCTTTATCAACGCATCAAGCATCATACCGTAAACGGCTAGCTGATTGTTTAGACGAGAGCAGCAGTACGTAAGGTTCAACATCAAGACAACAACATGAGACAGCCCGAGCAGTGTCTTTGAGGTACGATGGACTCGAGCACTGGCCAGAACATACGGTTGATAAACGAAGGTGCCAGCTAAAAGAATGCTCAGGATACTCGAGATATATGTGCGCAAAATGTAATAAACATTTGTGTATTCCCACTGAAAATAGGAATTGCTTTAAACAATACCATCAAAATATATAATTTGATTATACATAAGATATTTTCCAATTTGGTAAATTTTCGTTATTTTTATGTTTAGTTTTTGTATTATTTTTAGGTTATTTAGTTATTTTGTTTTGTTTTTTGTCGTTAAATTTTTAATTTTTCCTCGAAGTTTTTGCTAAATTTTTTTCTATTTTTTTTGTTTGTTTTTTATATTTACGGTATTGGTCAGGCAGCAATCCACACGTACTCCATAAGTAATCATTGCATCCCGAAAAAATTACGGTTTGGTGTGGTTTATGGGCCGGAGGCGTCATTGGGCCGTACTTCTTCCGTGATGATCAAGACCGGCACGTTACTGTGAATGGGAATCGCTACCGTTCAATGATAACCGAATATTTTTGGCCCCAATTGGATGATATGGACTTGGAGGACATGTGGTTCCAACAGGACGGCGCCACAAGCCACACAGCGAATGTCCCAATCAATTTATTGGAAACCAAGTTTGGAGAATGTGTTATCTCACGAAATAGTTCAGTCGCTTGGCCGCCTCGGTCGTGCGATTTGACGCCGTTAGACTATTTCCTGTGGGGCTACGTCAATTCTATGGTCTATGCCAACAAGCCAGCGACGATTGATGAACTTCGTACGAATATCGAACGTGAAATTGCAGCAGTATCGGCCGATTTACTCGTATGCTTGAAAACCGTCGAAAATTGGGTTCAGCGTCTGGACTTCTGCATGCGTGGCGGGGGTGGCCATGCAAAAGAAATCGAGTTCCATACATAATGGCATCGAACATACTTTCACAGGAATAAAGAATTTCATTGATATCCAAAACCGTTTTTGTCTTATTTAAAAAAAAACTTTTGTAGCGCTCTTAATGAAAAACCCTTTACAACAGCAGCAATAATAATAATATAGTGTCTGCTTTTCGAGTATCGAATTGCAATTGTTCTCCCGAGAGTAATGACATTGCGATAACCGATCAAAAAACACAAAATAATAATCGATTTAATACTACCCCCCTTAGATCACGTCAAAAAAACAATTTACATAGTTTTAATCAATCAATGGCATACTTAAAAATTTTACAGTGGAACCTGAAAGGGTACTTTAATAATTTGCATGAACTTCAATTACTCATCCGAGAGCACAAGCCAGTCACAATCGCCTTACAAGAAACGCATATTAAAAACCCTTCTTCCGTCCTTCCACTTAGAGAATACACGCCCTACTTCCATCCTGATTCTAATGTTTATGCCAAACAAGGTGTTGGGCTTCTAGTTCATCACTCATTACCACATCGTCCCGTTTCAATTAACTCGCAAATATCAGCAGTAGCAGTTGAAATACATCTTAAAATAAACCTTACTATAATTTGCCTCTACATCCCTCCAGACCAAAATTTTACGCTTTCTCAACTCCACAATATTGTTCAAAATATAAATTCACCCACTCTTTTAGCCGGTTACTTTAATTCTTGGAGCCAACTCTGGGGATCTCAGTCATCTAACACTAGAGGAAGAATAATTGAGAATTTCCTCACTTCATCGAATTGATGTCTTTTAAACAATGGGTCACTGACACATTTTTCAACACATAAGACATTTACTCATATAGACCTTTCGCTTATTACAGCTTCATATGCAATTGGATCGCGGTGCGAAACTCTCCCAAACCTTTATGGAAGTAATCATTTCCCGATCGTTATAAATATTCCCATAGACAAAAAACACAAAGCAATAAAACTTTTACCTAAATTCAAGACTATGGAAGCCAATTGGCCATTGTTCAATCAAATAAATCTTAATTACTTAGCCCTAAACCCATCATCCTCGAACATAAATAAAGAAGCTGGCATCATCACTAAATCGATCCGAAGCGCCGCCCACATTGCCATTCTAAAGCCCAAACTAAAGGTGTTTTACATAAGACAGTGGTGCCCTGGTGGAATAAAGAGCTTGAAATACTTCGTAAGCAGAAGCAAACAGCCTTTGATACCCTCAAAAGATACCCGACAGACTCTAATATTATAACCTATCGTAAACTAAACGCCCTATTTCGTAGAAACGCAAAAATTGGAAAGAAAAAATCCTTTGAAGCGTTTACAGCTAACATCAATCCAAATTCTTCTCTGAAGAAACTTTGGAATGATATTAAAATAAGGAAACTATACACAATATTATATACGAACTGTAACATCTGATCCCCAAATTCTGACTTGCCCTCACCAAATCGCGGAACACTTTGCCCAAACTTGGTCGGCCTATTCAAGTGATACAAATTTTCACCCGAACTTTTGGGCTAGCAAAACTAGTGCAGCAATTGAAGTAAATGTTTCACATCAAACACTTGATCTAGTAACTGGAAGCATCGAACACTCTATTAATATGACTGAGCTTAACTCAGCAATCAAATTAGCAAAAGGAAAAACTCCCGGATATGATAATGTAAAGATAAAGATTGAAATCAAAAAAGCTCGTTTGTTGAATCTAATTAATTCACTTTTATTTTATTTAATTACGATGATTTAATTATAAAATTGTATTTTAAATTTTGCTCGTCCGTGGCACTCACTGCTCTACCAAGACCCCAGAAGAAGAAAGAAAGACCGGAAAAACATTTTTGAGCATCGCCGGAAATTTCGTGGTAACAGCTGGTGGGTGCGTTCGAAGTAGTGAGTGCGTTCGCAGCAGCGGGTGCGTTCGTAGTACATTGGCTGCATTCAGCTGTGATTTTGTAGCGTTTTAAATGTGGTCGCTACAATAGAATTGACTTTAATATGCTCAAAAACAGTTCACCAGTTTTTAAAAGTCGTCTATTGAATTTATTCAATAAAATATTTTCAACGGGCAAGTGTGGAAGACCGCTACCGTGATACCTATTCCTAAGTCAAAGAACCAATCCACTTTAAGCATTGAATACCGACCAATATCACTCCTCCCGTGCCTAGGTAAAATATTTGTGGAAAATATTATCAAAAAGGCTTTATTGGTTTTTGAAAGAAAAAACTTACTAGATATCAATCAAGTAGCGTTTAAACACGGTCGTGGAACAATGGATACGCTGCTGCATATTGATGACTACAGCTTTGCCAAGCAAAAACCACGTCTCTACGTGTATGAAATATTTTTTGCTTTTTTTTAATGAATGCAAGCTTTAGTACCAAAAACTAAAGGATTTTCTAATAAAACCAATAATTTTTTTATTTTTAGATACAATTGAAGATAATTGATGCCATATGGCATCATTCTAAAAAAAAACACTTTTGATGCTAGATTTAATGTTTTTTTTAATGTTACAAGGAGCCTTACTATCAATAGAAAGCAAAAACTTTATTTTTATCTCCAAAACTGAAAAAGAAGTACCGAAAGGGATAATTAACAATATATAAATAAACTTAAAGATATTACATCAATTTACATTGAGGAATATAGAATACACCCTTTAGTTAAAAAAACTAGTGACGGATGCATTAATTCAATTTAAAGAAATTTATAACTCATTGTATTTATCATTGTTGTGGGGTGATTAAGATTATCTAAGCTGATAACGTTGCATGTGACACAGTACACATACATAATGTACAACTAGGTTTCCGGAGTGTTTTCAGTTTGGCTGATTTGCGCCTTTTGTGTATCCTGGCCACCCTGTTAGTTTCAATTTTTCGCAAGTCATTGTTAGAGGCACTCTTCGAAATTCAAATTAGCGTCTTACGTTCGACATCGAGGGTGCTTTCGACAATGAAACTTTTCAAATTGTTATTGCTGCTTTAACCAGGCTTCTCGCAGCCCCAATTAGACAACGAAAAATAAGACCACCGATAAACCTCATCGGCAGAGCTCAGAGGAGAGTTTCTCGGGATCCTAACCAGCTTTGGGATGACTGCTCCAAAATTAGAGCTTCCGTTGGCGTGACTCTCTAGAATGCCGACAGACCAAATGAGTGCTTCCAGACATCTCTAAAGGATCAGTGACTACTGAAGACTTCTGAATTAAAGTTTCACCCATATAGGAAGCATATAATGGATTGCCTGGATGAAGTGACTACCTTTGTCGAGAAACCTATGCAAGCATTGTAAACAATTCTCAAACGATTCAGTCCTTATTAGAAAAGATCCGCTGTAACGTTGCCGTCATCTCACCTATGCTTTGTTGTTGCATATTTGCGGACGTAAGGGTCCGGCTGCATACTCGTACCTACAATACAATACAACAAGAATAGCTTAAGATTCTGCATAAAAAAGACCTATGCAACCTACCTTCGATAGGAACCAGATCGTATAAGTTTTAGGAACTTATTAGGTTCTACCCCCGGAACGCAGGCTCTTCGAAACAGCGAAGGAAACCTAGTCACCAAAACGCAAGGAATGGAAGACGTTTCAAGGCAGTACTATTTAATGAGCATTAGGTAGAGAGTGCTTTAGGGCAAGAAAAGAACGCGCACCAATTATTGCAATTAATAAGCTATCTCTACTCCCTGTATAGAATATACATGAGCAAAATCATCAACCAAGTTTAGATGAATCAAAGCATAATGTAAGAACTTTCGAGGCATATGTTCGCTTAGTTTCTCATATAAGAACCTGTATGAACCAGTATGGCTTCCGCCCCGGCTGACGGCTTGGCAATGCGATGGTCGAATTCGGGATCCTGGCAATACTCATTCAGATGTGCTGAGTTACGCCATAAAATTTAGAACTATACCAACCGAGTATCGAATTTTGGCAAGTAAAGGGTTTTCCAATAGGGACTTGACAACTTTGAATTTAATTTGTGGACGCACTTTTTCACTAATCGTCAAACTGTCACTGTCAATTTATTCAGTAAACTCAACATTTTCATCATGGTAAAGTACACGAACGAGCAACGTCTGCAAATTCTAAAAATTTTCTACCGAAATTCGGAGTCGGTGACTGCATCTGAGCGTTAACTCCAATTTTCAGTCGTAATTCTCGCCCTAGTAGACAGGCAACAACAAGCTTAGTGCAAAAATTTGAGTCTACATATTCGTTTTGTGATGTTACCGTGTCAGTGAGAGAATGGGTTGGTCGAAGTGTCGAAAATATCGCTGCCGTTCAGGCGTCCGTAGCAAACGATCCAAATCGGACAATTCCACGGCATTCTCAAGAATTGGGCATCGCTCAGACCACATTATGGCGTACTTTGCGTAAGGATCTTGGTTTACACCCATACAAGATCAAGCTGACTAAAGAATTGAAGCCGATGGACCATTTGAAGCGACGTACATTGGGTTCTGGAGAAGATGCGCCAAGATGATGAATTTCATCGCAAAATCATCTTCAGTGACGAAGCTCATTTTTGTCTCAATGGGTTCGTCAAAATATGCGTTATTGGTCGGGTGAAAATCCACATGTGCTTCATAAATCACCACTTCATCCACAAAAAATAACTGTTTGGTGCGGTTTGCATACCGGCGGCGTTATTGGGTCATATTTTTTCGTCGACGATAACGATCGTCACGTTACTGTGAATGGTCAGCGTTATCACCGATTATTTTTGACCCGAATTGGAAGATATGGACTTGGACGACATGTGGTTTCAACAGGATGATGCCACAAGCCACACAGCACACGCTACAATCGATTTATTGAAGAGTAAGTATGGTGAGCGTGTTATCTCAAGAAATGGGCCAGTCGATTGGCCGCCTCGTTCGTGCGATTTAACGCCGCTTGACTGTGGGGCTAAGTTAAGTCATTGGTTTATGCCAACACGCCGACGACGTTGGAAGAGCTCAGAGCCAACATTGAACGCGAAATAGCGGCCGTTTCGGCTGAAATGTGTGGCCGAGTCGTTGAAAATTGGGTTCAACGAATCGACCGTTGGAAACGTGCCCGCGGTGGCCATATGAACGAAGTCGAGTTCCATTCATAAATGTTTTGATTGTACTTCAAGCCGATGATCAAGTTTTTGAAATATCTCAAATGGTTTGCGTTTTATTTAAAAAAAATTTGTCAAGTCCTTATTGGAAAACCCTGTAGATGCACTGTCATGTGATGTCTTTAATCTAGCGCTGGAGCAGATAGTGCCCGGCGTAGGTACTAACACTGAAAGCACTATCTTCAACAAATCTAACCGATAACATCCGCATCATTGGTTGCTCTTAGCGCGCTATCACAAATGGCAAAACAAATGAAAGGAGTTGGTCTTGAAGTAGGTTTGGTTAGGTTAAACAGGGGTATGATGGATATGCCATCACACAGACACCAGGCACCAAAACGGGCCCATCGCGATCCCTGTG
Source organism: Volucella bombylans (assembly GCA_949129095.1). NCBI lineage: Eukaryota > Metazoa > Arthropoda > Insecta > Diptera > Syrphidae > Volucella > Volucella bombylans. The sequence goes on along the minus strand of OX422141.1, from coordinate 137,575,858 downwards.
GAACCAGTTGAATTTGTCTTCAAATGGCAATAACCTAAACAATCGCCCTTGTGAAACACCTAATTTTCGTGCAAAAGCCAGAATGGCGTTTGAAATTTTTGGCGTCTATTTCCTCTAGGTTTTCGAGAAAGTATTTGTCTGAAGATATGTTATCATGTTATCAACAAATATTTGTGGAAGCCTAGGACAAAACATTACTGTTGTCAATAGTAACTTTGAAGTGGTACATGCCTGGGAGTAAACATCGTCTTCACGATTTAGACCACAATACGCAGACTACTCTGGCGCGGCCACATCGAGCGAATAGACAATAAGGTCAAAAAGGTGTTCGAATTAAAGTCTCCATGCTAGGCTCAACCCCCGTTTTTGGGATCAAGCTATCGCGGATGCCAGAGAGCTTGGTCTGGACAACTGGAAATAGCGTACATTGGAAGGCTGCTGTATCTGAGGCAGAAACTCTAAACTGCAAGAACGCCCTGAAAGAAACGATCGTCATTTAGTCTTTAAGAAATAAATTCCGCAAGGTTTCTCGAAATGCCGAAATCTATTACACGTTCGTTCCTTTGCATATTTAACCCGACATACGATGCAAAATAAATATATAACACTCTGTGAGTATAAAAAAAATGTACTATGGGGTACATCCTGTCCAGAATCCGCATTCCACCATCATCAATTTAATTAAATAAACTGCTTTACGCCGAAAATTATTATTTGCATCCATTATGTGACTGTATCTGTAGATTTGTATACTTTATCTAACATGTAATGAGGTCAATTCATAAATTTCATGTATCCTTGGTTATATTTGTAGATTCTCGGTGAAGGTTCTGACATCGTTGTGCCAACAAACTGATGGAGTGCCCTTGGCTGGTTGTCATCGGTGATGGACATTCGGCACGTGCAGTCGCTTTGTCGGGACATTCAATGCGAATACCGGTCCTGTGGGCTAGAGGAGGAACAGCAAATATTCACAGTACCCAGAGTGAGGTATGTACTTATTTTTGTCTGTCATGCCCAAAATGGGTGAATTTTTTTTAGGTTCTTTTTCCATTTTTGCACCCTCATGTTGTACAAATTTGGTAATAATGTGTTGTTAGTGGATTGGGGTATGCAAAACGTGCGGATATTTCCAGCAATGAAATATCAGGGTCTGATCTATTATATACATTTCCAAATGAGAGCCGAAAAATGTTTGAAATCCTGGGTGAACGAAGAGAAAGATGTTATTTTGCTTATGGAAGGATGTGAACTGCCATTTGGCCGAAAGCAAAAGATTGTATCTGCTGGTATCCTATCGAGGGAGAAGACCGTAACAGTTTTGGATTATGTATGAAGGACGTGATTTGTAGAATCGATTTGCTTGAAGAGTCTAGCACAGTGTGACCGAAACTAAAAATCACCTTTGCATCACACATCTACGGGTGTCTTTTGTCCGCTCATGGACTTGTTATATTGGATGAGATAGATACTTAAAGACGCAAAGGATGGTGTTGTGAATTCTACATTCTTTTGCAGTGTTGTATCTGCCTCTACTTTCCCCTTTCAACGTAATTTTGGTTAAAGAAGCCGTCGTCGTCGCCTATCTGACATTGAATGACATGAAAATTCTTTGCTCGTGAATCGGCTTCCATTTTTGAACCGGTTTTACTGATCCACTGCCTACCTGCCTTCGTGTTGGGCGGTCAACAATGTGCTTCGGTTTCCTCTGATTCACCTACAAAAATCTGAATTTTTCTTCGATTACTTTTCAGACATATAGTCCGGCAGGGCAGCCCACTCGTTTATCTGGTTGTGTAAGTGGATTCCATTGCATAGCCTATTTCGCAATGGAACAGTCCTCTAGTTGAAAAAGTTACCAATTACCAGTTGCCACTGTATTTTGAAGTCAGTGCACCCAAAGATATGATTTCAGTGTCCAGCTGACCGGTCGCAATACCGATTACTGCAAGGGCTACCAGTGGTAAAAAAATACTACCTTGTCGTAATACGCTATGAACTTTAAATTCCCCTGAAACCTCCCCGCTGTATACGATTTGACATTCACTGCCATCACAGGCAGCCTGTATAATAGCGACTTATTATTCTGGTGTACTCGTACCTATCCTGCGCAACGCTGATCTCGATTCGAGCTGTCGCAGGCCTTCTCCAAAATGATTAACAATAAATGTAGCGGTGATCTGTACTCGACCTATTATCTGCAAGTGTTGATGCGGAAAATGCCGGGAGATCAAGTTCGAAAGCCTGCTTTTCGAATCTTCTGGGGAGTCTTTGGTTACGCATTCTTTCTTAATTAGTGGCTGTAGGATTTCCACCACAGTATTTGGGACGGATTACAAGTGTCCCGCCGAGATATTGTCTCTGCCAACTGCTTTGTGCTTTTTTCGCTGACATCATTTCAGAGTTGCTGTGAGGGCGATGCGACATCGAGTATCTGTTCTTGTGGGAGGCTTGGGTACAGATCGCTATTGCCTTACTTGCTAAATACTACTGACGCGCGGATTTCGGTCCGGCCCTGACTTAAAAGAGGTAGACCCCAATGTGAGAGTGTCATGTTTTAATCTATGGTCGCAGGAAGGGTCTTCCACTTGTTGTTAACCCGATATAGAGTTACAATAAGTACTGTGGGCCGTGACCCTAAGAACGATAAGATGTCTTTGGTCGGCCTCGACTCATACCAATGGTGGTAGGGAACAAAATCGACTTTTTAAAGCCTGGACTAAGTATAGCACAGCAAACTAGAATTAAAGAAAGCGGTATCAGGTAGGGGCAGACACAATGCATTGGGAATTAGAAGAGGTATTCTTGTGGGTCCTAGGGCCTCAGTTACGGCTTCGCACCATCGTGTACGGTTCCTGGAAATGAGCTTCAGATCTCTCCACTTCAACTGTTCGACCGACCCCCTTGTAATAACAGTTTCTATTACAACTCGTAGTTTGCTATGGAACTATCGCCTTTTCGAAGTGTATGACAAATCTACTGCCACTTCCACCATTGGATGGTTGTGGCTAATGGTTTCTGACCCATTCTTTAGTAAAGATTTTCGTTAGAGATACGGTTAGGCCAAAAAACCCTTAAGATGTTCGCTAATCACCAATAAAAAAAAGCATCGGCGATAGAATGCAACCTTGTCGGAGCCCAATTCTGGAATTCCTCTGACAACTCTCCTCTATGCAGAACATGGCATTTGGACCCATCATAAGTTGCTTTGATAACAACTATTAGTTTGTCGGGTATACCTCTCCTGCGCAAGGCAAGCCAGATAAACTGCCTGTTGACAATGAACAGCAGGTAAAGTGGTGACCGGTATTTAACGCCCTGTTCATTAATACTCACACAGGCGGTACCAGAGTGGAAACCTGCTTGTTCGGCGTCGATGTTCTTTTATTTTCTTAAGAACCACTTTGGCTATTACTTTAGTAAATGCTGGAACAAAGCATATGACTACCTTTCTTAGGGAGCTTGACAATCATTCCCTTTTTCTACTCATCGGTGAAACTTTCTGCTACCCAAGTTCTATCAATAAGAGGATGTAAGAACTCAACTCATATTATTGGAGGGGCTTGAAGAAACTCTATAAGAATACCATCTTGTCCTACCGCCTTGTTGCTCTCCAGCGCGTTGATTGCTGTAGCGATCGCACCTTTATTTGGAGTGGAGGTAGGAATTCGGGGTATTGTTGCTTCGGGCAGCTCGTTTGATTTGGGTGCACATCGCTGGTAAAGAACCCTAGCAAAATGCTTCTTCCATAGTTTGAGCTGATCCTCATCCGAAACGATTACGGAACCATCTAAGCCTTTCACAGGATGTTGGCTAGACTGGTGACTAGCTGCCAGCTCTTTGGTGATTCTGTAAACGGTTCTAGTATCACACCTGCTCGCTGCCTCCTCTGCTTCTGGCAGGGCATTGATATTGATACGTTTGTCTAGCCGTACGCTGCGCTGCACTTCTTTTATTTTCCTTTGATACAGGGACTCCAGCTTGTTGCTGCCTACTGCTGGGGTGCCTACAATATGAGCTTTAAGTAGCTTACATTCTTTAATCCGCCTACAGGTATCCTCGTTAAAGAACATGCTAGGTCTTACCTGCCATTTACAGATAATACTTTCCGTTCGAGATGTGATAACATTTTTCACAGTGTCCCAATGTTTCTGGAAGGCTGTCATCAGTGAGCTGCTGATTAGTTCCACTCCTAGAAAAAAGTGATCCCTTAGCTGTTGGCGCGAATCGATGTTATACCCAGGCATTCTGGCCATATTGCGGAGTCTATGAACAGATGCAGTACATAACTGGACAGTAGCTACCATAGTTTGATGATCTCGTACCAACCTCATGTCGGCTCCTCGTCTGTTTCGGATGTATGTACGTCTAAAAGACAACTTCTGAAACGTCGACTGATCGCCTGTCTGTTAACACCTCGCTGGTTTAGGGTTTCCACACGTGAGTTAAACTAGTAGGGCTGCGTCATGGTATTAGTATTTCTTTTTAGGAGCAGACCGTTCATTTGTCTGCTATTAAAGCCACTAGCTGGCTACCAGTTCCCTATCTCGTGTACAGATACACTAACACATGTAGATCCTACTAGTTTATCTCGCGTGTGTAAACTTTGTGTCATTTTGTGGCAGGTCTTATGCTAAAACATGGCCATGAATAGGCGATTGATTTTGTAGAAGTCAACAAATCTTTCACCATGGTGACTTCGGTCGCTTTTCCGTGCTTTCTGATCGCATGTCTGAGCAGTACATTGTCATAGCCTACCTTGGCATTCCGGTCTCCTATCACGATGAAGATATTTTCGTTCTGCGTTGCGTTGAATACGGCGCTTAGCTGTTTGTAAAAGTTGTCCTTTTCATCCTCAGTCGAGGGATACTTTAGGGCGTAACACTGTATGATCGTGACGCACGGTACTCTAGTCTGGAATCTGTCCGATAAGATCCTATTACCATGTAGATGCCAGAAAATTAAACCTCTACGTGCTGTTGGTATTAGCAGCAGACTCACGGGAACTTGCCTGGGTAGAGCAGCACAGTGACACACGTTGGTGATTGGTACTCTCCCGCATCGAACCATCTCACTTCACTCACTCCCAATATACCCAAGTTATATCGAAGGAACTCTTGTTCCAATTGGTTGGGTCTAGTATTTTGAGGTCCTCTGCTCCCTGAGTCGAGGAACGTACTCACATTCCACAAACCAACCTTAGTCCGTTTACAATAGCCAAAAGTCGTCATCATTCGATCATTGCTTATCCCAGGCGTAATGTCGGTTTCCGTAGACAGAAACGATGGACCTTCGCACCTGCAATTTCAACCTATAAGTTACGGATTTATACACGTAGTTGCCCGGGGACCACCACTAGAAGGTAAAGCAAGCACTACATCATGAACTTAGTTTCCCGACCAAGTAACCTGAGAAATGCAAAATCGAAACGCATGCAAACGAGCTAATAAGACAATACGCGCACGACATTCGTACGCCAAAATATGGTATATTGAAGGTTAGCAACGTCGCCTGCCGGCGCGCAACCAGGATACTTGAAGTACATGGAAATATACCATTACCGCGTTTATAAATGAAGAATGTCCGCCCAGTAAAACAGTCCCTCGACTGTTCCGCACGAAGAGAAAACAGCTGATTTTACGGAGGCCAAAGTTATCGAAGCAGTAAAAAGAATGAGCCGGCAACATACCCTTCGAAATATGGGTGACAATCGAAAACCTAGAATTTCCAGATGCCAAATCAATGGTGAGAGAGCTCTCTTTTGCAAAAGTAACACGAGAAAGTGTAACATTTACCGGTCGATCAAATTACTGTCACATAATATGGAAATATACTACAGTCGGCAACTCAATATCAGTAAATTCCATGGCTTTGGGTAGGTCGACACATGACGCTATTCAAAATTTACGGATAAAGATGTGGAAAATTTGACTAACAAGTGATATTTAGTCGAAGTCTTATCGGAGTTTTGATAACCTTGCGAGTCGACTGCCTCTTGATGGTAGTTTTATGGACACACCATCGAAGGTAATAACATCGGAGCTCCGAAAACTGCTCCACTTAGAATCTCAGTCATAAAGGAATGTACTCGTATTTGAATCTTCACGGATAGAAGCTGATCTATGATGTAGCGTCTTCGTAGTGGGCTATCAGCTTTTCGGCAAACTTATGTCTGCCTTTCAGCTTCAACAATCCCCGCAGCAATAACCTATTTTGTGAAGAATATGTGGAGGATGCGAGGTATTTATCTCTCTTCATTTCCAGTTAGTTCGAAAACATACATTTTATCTGAGCACATTCGGAAAGCTGAATTAATTAAGGGTTGGCTGCTTTCCAGATCACAATTGGATTGCGAGAATCTGGATGGCTTTACTTCAGAGAAGAACTTCGTATGGCCTGAACTAGCATTAGAACCTCCTGTGTAATTATTCTTGTGAGCACAACCGTAAAAGACTCGGCTTTCCAAGTTACAGGCAGGCTAAACAAGTACTTCCCGAATTCTTCAAAAGTCAGCGGCATTCTCGACGTCATCTCATTGGGCAATACTCTTTTGCTACTTTCTACATGATTGATATGGGAACAATGACACTTTCTCATTAAGGACCTGATTTACACTCGGATAAGGCTGCTTTGATTTGATGGGTGAAGATATAGTTGGCACTATATTGCTAGAGCGATTGCTGATTTCTATCAAGGACTGAGAAATTCTGTGACGAAAACGATACAAAGAGTACAATGTTGGTTACCACAGTGCAGTTAATCTGGCTTACATTGGAATCAATCATCGGTGAAGACCTCGGAAATGTCCTTCTTCGTCTCAGATCACCGATTGTAAGATAGTATCAGGTAATACTGATGATGATGATATATCTACCAGTCTCAGATCGAAAGAATTCACTCGTTATAACAACCGTAATTCTTTGAACATTAGGACGTCCTTCCATCGGCTTTCTTTGGCAAAAATATATCCACCCTCTGAAATAAATTGCGTGCGTTGAAAGAATCAAAAAGCCAACAAATTAAGGATATCAATTTGAAAGCCTATAACTCTGCTTCCCAATTGAGCTTAATGTAAGCCCTTACTACGTGATCGGAACCCAACTGAACAAATCTCAATTTTTCATTTACTTACACCAAACTTCTCAGACATTTTCCATTCTCCATCCTCCATCCTCCTTCTTCCGTCTTTCATCATCGACCCCCAGACCCTTTTGAAGAATACAAAAGTTCTGCTCTTGTCTTCTAGTTTCCTGGTACGTACACTTCGAAGTCAATCCTTTTTTTGTTGGAAATTCATTTGAATTTCATTGGATCACTGGGGGTCTTCTTCATTTGAATAATATTTAAGGGCTGCTCGTGGTTCCCTTATTTCGTCCTCCTGCCAACGTACATCTCATTATAATTTTCAATTTCACGGTGCGCCATTTCGAATTTTCAAAAAGTAGAGCGCTACTTTATCTTATCATTTATTGTATTTCTCCCTCTAACTTGGTCCCAATGATCATTGCGCTGTATCTTTTGTTTATGTATGTTTCTGTTTCTTTTGCAGTACCATGCAACTCTTCAATCAATACTGCAGCCATCAGCGAGGGAAATCCTGGAAGCTATACGTGCATTATTTCTGCAGGTAAATCAAAGTCCTCTTCGAAAGATAAAGCTTAGCTGTATCCCTGTTTCCACTTCAATCAAGTTTCCCTTTAAATAAATAAATAAACGATTTTCCCCCCTTTTTTCCTGTTTCTGTCCCTGTCCCTGTCGTTTTCAGTATTTCACTTTTTGTATCCTTTTCCGTTATTTTTTTTGTTTTTCGTTTGCTTTCATTTTGTATCTCTATAACTAACCGATGTACATGTATCTGTTCTGCATAAATAGACACACTGGCATTCGTTCTTTGTATTGTCGGATGTTGAAGCTACAATGGTGTTGGCCGGAACCGAAGGACTTACACTTAAGCAGCCACCGCTGAAACCAACGATACTCCCACTACCACCAGCGGATGGGAATGTATTCAGGTGAGTAGCACTAAAAAAATTAAGGACGACTACTGCTACTGTCAGGGGCAGAAATGAAAACAGAAAGGATACTGTGAATAAAACTAATTATGACCGGACCTGTGATGAAGTTATTTATTAATGCAAGCTCGTTCTGGGCGATGCAACAAAGGGAACGGCACTAACTCTCACGATATGGTTGATAAATTGCATTTTAGATAAAACAAAAAAATAAGTTGTACAATCTTATGTTAGAGGAGATAGATAGATTCACGACAGTTTAGCAATCACGATTGCATGGGGCGAGTGGTGATTTATGTTATGAGAAATATCTCAAAGCTGACAAGTTGAGATAGTTAGGGCAGATTAAGGAAGGATGGGGTTCTTTTCAATCAGGAATACATTAAATTGTGATTTTGCTGGGAAAATTTAATTTCTACTGTGAAAGGCGACTTGTCTCATGATATATATCATGACACCAATTAAAGAATTCAATATAAACAAGGGGGTAAGAAGTTTTTCCTATCCGGGAAGGCAGATTGGTTTTCTTAGATACGTTTTAACATATAATGTAGACAAGTACTGCTCAGATTTTGTGTGTCGTCATTCGATCTTCAAATCAGAGCTTCCATCTTTATTGACGTTTCGAAGCTGGGCATTATGATGTGCAGATGCTCTTGGTCGTAGCATACTCTGAGCAAGATGAAACTGACTAGTCATTACGGTTTATAGACTCTCTCCACATATGTACTTATATCATATCCATCATTCACTTCCCTCGTAGCTTTCAGGATCTGCTTGTCTGTTTATCATCCAGGAATCTACTCCATAGAGTAGAAAATCTAAGATCAATGTTTTGCAGGACATCAGTTTCATCTTCCAGGGTAGTTATTCAGGCAGCGGCTTGATGGAGATGTGGGGAAAAATGATGTAAACGTCGGCTTATACTCGTAAGATGGTGGCTTCTGTGTTCATTATAAATGAACATCCTTGCCCAGATTCTTGTAGAAATCCGGTACAGTTTTCCAGAGTAACTTGGTACATCTGGATTAGTTTTGGTGGGACCCTAGACTCGGCCATCGTCTTATATAGCTCCTCATGATGTTCGGACAAGTGACTCTCTTGTTCGTTCTAGGATTTGTGTCTTGAAGTTCCGCAAGACATGTTTAAAATTTGAAATGGGTGATGTTGCACTAAACACACGGTCGCGTAGATAAATTAGTTGTGTAGGTCAGTGAGTGTATAAATATAGGTCAAATTATTGTTGTTTTTTTTTTTTGTATTGTTTGGTTGCAATTTACTATAGATAGGGGCTTTGCACTGAAATCTGACAGCAGACAAAAAAATTAATGAATTCGAGCACTGGGGCTGATACGTAATATCGGAGGCCCAAACCAAAATAAAAGGCTCCTTCTTCCTGGAGCTGCACGTTCTATACTTATGTACGCAGTGGAAATATTGTTAATTTGATTTTGGTGGGGGCTGACACTAAGTCTTAGGTTAGGTTTGGTAAGAGTGGCTGTTGGAAATAGCAACCCACTTAGCCCCTTTGCCCATTGTGATGCAACGTGGATCGATGATCCTCTTACTAATGGAACCAGTTTGAGCTTATAATAAAGCGTAGGAGACTGTTAACGTCTATGTTTTCTAGATCGCTTAGGGCGTTGCAGAAGAAAGCTCCTAGATGAAGCTTTCTTCTCTGGGAGAGAGCTGGGCATGCTCAGAGTAGGTGGAGGATTATCTCCTCCCCTTCCTCGTCCGTACAGCTTCTACAGAAATCATTTGTAAAAGCACCAAGCCTTTTTACGTACTTGCCTATGAGGCAGTGTCCTGTGATGTCACCTATTATGGTTCTAAAATGTTTCCTATTTAAAAGGATCAGACACTTAGAGCGATTCAGATTCAGCTTTGGCCAGATCTCTTTGGTCGCTAGACATGTTTGCCCAGCAGTCCACCTAAGGTCTGTTCTTTTATTGGCATCCAGCTTTAATGTTAGTTTGCACGTAGCGATTGGTATACCTATACTACCCTTTTCCGGTAGAATAGGTAGAGTGGTTACAATTTTGGCGAGTTCATCGGCTCTGCAGTTCCCTGGAATGTCTCTGTGGCCCGACACCCAACAAAGGAGAATGTTGAACTGCTCTGCCATCTCCATGAGAGATGATCGGCATTCAAGGGCGGTTTTAGAATATAATGAGACAGAGTCCAGGGATTTGATTTCGGCCTGACTATCCGAAAATATGCGGATATCCTTTGCGGATATCACTTTTATTTTCAGCCAGGACAGAGGTTCTTTAATCGCCAAAATTTCCGCCTGGAACACGCTACAGTGATTTGGATGACGGAAAGAGGGGCTTGGGTTTAGCTTATCTGAGAAAATACGGCCACAAACTCCGCTATCGGTTTTAGATCCATCAGTGTGGAGGTGGATTTACTTATCCTCCATGAAAGCATCTTCCTCCCCGAATGATCTAGAGGGTAAGCTTACATGGAACTTTTTGTCAAACCAAAGTTCAGGTATGGTATAATCGGTGTTCTCTGTGAGAATTCCTAATGTATTAAGAATGTTGGCGTGGCCAAATGAATTATTTGTCCACTGTTTAGTCGCTTTAAGGCGAATAGCTGCAGTCGCAACTACTTGCCTGCTAAAAATGTCGAGGGGTGTCAAGTGAAACAGAATATCTAATGCCGCAGAGGGGGTAGACCGCAAGGCTCCGCTTGTAGACATGTTGTTTTTTCGGTTGACTGCATTATCTTGCTTTTTGGCATGAGACTGATTAACTCCCCAAGTGACTCGTCTACCTGCAGAGTTGACAGCGCAGTCCTGATTGCGGATGTGTCGACGTTGTTAAAGGCGCTCTCTATGTCCAGGAAAGCAACCACTGTGTACTCTTTATATTGTAAGGATCGTTCAATGTGGCTAGTCAAAGAGTGCAGAGCCGATAACAATCAGTCGTTCTAGTGTGTTCAGAAGGAAAGATGATAGACTTATAGGTCTGAGGTCCTCCATTGGGACAACATGAGAACATTTTCCGGCTTTGGAAATGAATACTACATTGACTTCTCCCATAACAGTGGAATGTGGATAAGTTCTACACAACTCCTTATAATATTTTCTAACACAAGCAGAATAATATCCGAGGACCTCTGTAGCTCGGCAGGTATTATACCGTGCGGACCAGTAGTCTTGTATGGTTTGAAGCTATGCAGCGCCCAGAGCAGTTCGTCTCTCGTAATCAGACCATGGATTTTGGTCGCGGAGCTACCTGGAAAGTGTCCAGAAGCAGGTTGAGTGATTCATCACTTGAGGTTGTCCAAGAGCCATCGGTTTTGTTGAAACAGCTGGGCATCATAGGATTTGTGGAGAGGATTTTTCTAAGTCGCGATGCCTCAGAGGTTTCTGTAATTTTATCACAGAATGACCTCCAGGATTGTCGCGTTACCTTCCTCAGTTCTTTTTTGTATAATTTGAGGGACTCTTTGTATGAGTCTCAGTCAGTCACTTTTCTTGTGCTTTTTGCTACGTTGAAAAGTTTTCTACAAGAGTTTCTGAGCAGTCCCAGTGCTGATGTCCACCAATGTGGCTTTTTCTTGCCTCTAGGTTGAATAAGTGGGCAGGAAGCGGCCATAGCCTGATTGAGAGCCAGATTAAATTCCTTGACTTACATGTCAAGCTCATTGGTGTCACGCGGGGGACTTAATAGTTCAGAGGATAGACAGTATTCCTCTGTATTTTGGCCAATCGGTAGCTCCGGAAAGCTGGTTGGCTGGGGGGAACATCACTAAGGCTGAATTGGATGTATCTGTGGTCTGAAAAGGAGTGTTCAGACGATACCATCCAGTTAATTAGCCTTTGGGTGATGCTGTCGGAAACAAGAGTGATATCTAGCACTTCCTGTCGGTTTCTAGTTATAAATGTGGGCTCGTTGCCAATGTTGCAACGTTGTTGTTGTTAGTTAGTACTTAAAATATAGTCAAAAACTTACTCACCTCTATCATTGATGTTGGTACTGCCCCATACCGTGTGAAGTGCGTTAGCGTCACATCCGATTATAAGGCCAGTTTTTTGCCTTTCAGCTTCCAGTACCATCCTTTCTAGGCTATCACCAGGGAGAGGGTCCACATGGTCGTGGCCAAGGTAAGCCGATGCCAGCCAGTAGGAGCCTTTGGCAGTCTCTAGTCTGGCAACGTTTAAGTTGGGGTAGCTGAGGTTAGGAAGCAGAAATACATTAAGTCTACGTTTCACTAATATACAAATTCTGATCTTGCCTTTGTCTCTTGTATAGAGCGGAGCGTATGCGGGTGTCCTAAGTCCACGAACCACGCCTTCTACAATCCATGGTGCCTGGAGTACGATTATATCTTCTCCGTTTTTTGAAAGACGCAGAATGAGTGCGGCCGAAGCCTTTTAAGAGTGGTGGAGATTTTTCTGGAGAAACCGTTTCATTGCTACAGTTTTCCAGAGTAGTCTCCACCACGGTGTTGTTGAGGTCCTCCGATTCTGAAGATGAGCCCAAAAGCTCATCATCTACCTCTGATCGTGTAGTACCTCTCTTTGCTTTATCATCGGTTTCCATTTCCGACAGGGTGTCAGAAGAGGATACCGAGGGCTTAATAGTCAGCTCGGATAGATTGGAGTCGTCGCTATCCATTTCTAGAAAGGATATCGACGCTCCGAGATCCAAGGTTGTGTTATCAGGTATTAAAGGAGGAGGAGGTTGCTTATCAGCATCCAGCTCATCCTTTTTGTATACCCTTAAGTGTATGGGCTCGAATCCGAGCCAACTCATGCCTTTCGTCTGCGCCAGAGGATTAAGGGATTCCTTATTGATCACGATTAACGAATAAGAGTCCTTAGTTCCTCTAGTTTCGCGACTTTCCAGTCATGAGTAGGAAGAGTCGGGTTACTAAGCCTTATGATTTCCAGAATACTTACTGGAGAGGAGGCTTCGGCTGGGATCCAGGTACGAGTTGGAGGTCTACCAGGAATGTCTTCCTTAGATACGACCTCGAGTTTTGCACCTGGCCAAATCTCTCCTAAACCATCGATGGCCTTGGTGAAGAGATCGAGAGATCTCTGGTTGGAGCAAGCGATGAGCTTGACATGGCCTTGGTGCCACCCAGCGTCGCTTGTGATAGGAGGTGATCCTGGGTTTTCCCGCATGATGGCCAAGAAGTTGTTCGAAACTTCAGCTTGACCAGCTGACACCGGTGAGGTGTAGTGGAACCGTCGGTATCGTTCCTATCGATCACCGCGATCACCAATGCGTCCTTTAGGAGTTCATTGAAAGACCTCAGAGATGTGCTGTTCGATGGCCCAGGGGTTTTGGAACTATGTGTTTTGGGCCTCTTGGAAACCGGCACAGTTTCCTCCAACGATCTCTGGTTCTGGGAGGAGTCGTTTCAAATTTTGGGAGCAGTGGAAGCAGTGGGTAATCCGTCTTTTAGGATGTTTTTAGCCCACTCAATCTCAACCTCCGGAATGGATCCGAAGATTTTGATAATGCGTGAAGCATTTTGGCGTCTTAGGTAGAGCGGCTTAGATGGAGCTTGCCGATGCGGCTGAGCTCCAGATTCCTCCTTGGAGGGAGCAGTTTTGGTAGCAGCAGCAAGTTTGTGGCAGGCCACGGACTTCTTGGAGGAAGTGATAGGACCATGGCTTGATACAGTCTTAACACTCCCTGAATCTTAATGTTTAGGCTCGTTGCGTTTGCCTTTAGAGAATGGTGCACCATGGCCTGCCACAGTTTTACCTCCTCTCGAGAATACAGGAGCCTTGCCGGTAGTCGGTGCAGTCACCGTTCTACCGCCCAGTATTAAAGGAGTACCGGCCTCGGATTTTATTTTAAAGGTTTTATCCATAATATGGTCCCACGAGTAGCGGAGAAAGGGTGGTCCATCTGTACAGAGATCCGCCGTATACAGATAAGGCTAGCTAATCCGGAGGTCACTAGGTGTCCGGATACTCCGTTCCCGACTGAGCTATTTTTTGGAGATGCTGGGCCCTCAGCCAGGTTGATCTTCAGCACGGGTCATATGACACCTTGATCCAGCCCAGGAGAAGATGGAAGTGGTTTGGGAGGTGGGGAGGGGGGAAGGGAGCATCCTTTTGTTTCAGGACTCGTCTGAAGAATTTCTTCTCGAGATTCATTGACCCTACTCATCCTCGACAACTCGACAAGTTCGATGCTCACGGTAGAAGACACTAAGTCTTACATGAGAGGGATTTCATCTGCCCAACGCCTTTGCGCACTGAGAATCGCTAGTGCATTACTTATTGACGAAGTAATAAGACTCAACAACAAGTCCAAAATAGCCGCTAAGCGACGAAAAAAGGAAATACGAAAGAATCGGTAGTATCCCAACCTCGTAGCAACAATGGAACATATCCCTAAAAGGAAGATGGACATATTGTCGTTTACCGTGGATCAACATATGGATTAATCAAAATCTTCAAATTCTTCAGGTTCTGAATAGTTTTCTCCAGCTTCTGTATCGTTTTTAGTATAGGTGGACCATTTGGTGGAGCACATACCGAGTTTCAGCTTAAAATGTGTCGAGTATGGTTTTCGCTCATCCTATCTCTTTATTAAAGCCAAGGAATTCGATGTACCTTTGCTCTGATATGGCCTCTGTCGTCCCTTAAATCGATTACTTGTTGTTCCACTTTCGCACCAAATTTTAGCTGAGATTCAAATTGAAGTGGTTAGTCATTACTTCAACTAGAAAACTGAAGGTATCACGAGTACAAGTTTTAAATTTTCCTCTCTAGAGGCAGCTTGACGAACGAAATATGCATATACGAGTATGTATCACCTCATGTCCTGTAAAGCTCTAAGTCGTCACACATATTTCAGATAAAAATCAGTTTAAGCCACTTTGGATTGCGATACCCTCAAGCTTTACGGTTTAAGGTAGGTATACTAAGGGATCCCCTAAAAAAAAGAGTAAACGCACCAAAATTACAGCTATTACGTATTTCCTCCATTGCAAGTACCACAGTGTATGTTTCTTTCCATGGTACAAGCACTGAGTTTTTCGGATCGGCAAACATTAACATAAAATCCACTTTCCTCTTCCATGATTTTCAGGATGAACCCCATCATTTTCGTTAGCTTTCTCTTCTTGAATACTCAGGCAGCTGACTTAAATTTAAACTCCTGCAACACCAGCTTAAAGCCACGCAATGGTGACAATAGTATGGGCTTAATGATTGTCTGGCTTAGTAATTTTATTGGGAAATTCAATTTCGTCTAAGTCCCCAAATTAACTTTCATCACACTTAAGACCATAAACCTACTCGTCCATATGCCATTTGCCATTTACACACTGCTTGTGAGAAGTCTGGAAATCATTCATAGAGTGAAGGTGCCGCAACCAAGGCCAATAGAAATAAATCCATCTTCCTCTCTATATGTCTGTTTGTGAAAAATGAAAGATACTAATCCCATTGAGCACAAAACCACCTTGGGCTTGTAAAAAACTCAAAAAAAAACCCGACCAAAACTACTCGACAAAATTAACAATGCCAATCCGTTATAACAAAGCCGACAAACTGGCAGGCTTTCAATCTTTTTTCTTATCCAAAATTACATACTTTCTCACGTGTAGACTTGACTCATTCCCCGTATTTTAAGTTCATAGCTCCTTTAATATCTTGAAGCGACCCTTCGACTATACTAACTTCATGCATAAATCCTTAAGCAATCTACAGATACGGATGAAAAATAGAAAAAAAAAAAAAACTATTTCCATGTCAAACCCACAAACCCACATACGAGTACACACTGCCGAAACGAAAAACAAAAGGAAACAACCCTCATCTCCATTTTTCCTCCCGTATAAATGGGTTTATTCATTCCCCAAACCTTTTCGTTTGTTTAGAGGAACTTTACACCCGTTGGGTGGCCCATAACAGCATCTAGAGGTTAATGCAATCTTTATATGTAAATATCTTTATCTACAGATGTACGGATACCACTGTTTCTATGCGAATATACGAGTATAAGACGTTTACGTATGAATGTACGACCACAAAAACCGGAATTCTTTAATCGAAATCGTCGTCGTCGTCGTCCTAGATTCGTACTCTTTGAACCAAAGCAAAAAAGGAAACAGAACTTTTGTGGGATTGAATCGCGTCATTATTCTCAAAATGAAGGAGCTGGAAGAAAAAAAAGTGGAAACTGACATCAATTCTCAACCCCCAAAAGGACTTGCTGACTTTCACTGCTCCGTTGTAAATGTAAGTGTTTCTGTGCATGTGTACGGTTTTGGATTTAGTACACATCCAAGGTCATGGCAGAGGGTCGCATTTCTTATACCCCTGTGAACGGTTGGTAGGTTTGCCCCAGAATCTTGCTTTCGCTTTATGGCCTACTAATGTCATGAAATGTTATGTAGCGCTCTAGCGCCACATTGCCGTAAATATTAATCTTGTACTTGTACTTGTGCCCCTTATTTTTGTCTTGTGTCATCTCATTCTCCATTCTCCAGCTCTGCCATCGTCTCCACTGAGAGCCCCCGAACCCATCACCCTTAAATCCGTTCCCGATGAGAATTGACAAAGATAAAATTCAACCACATACACATAAATCCCGTACAGTGGGACCAAAGAGCAGGCAGTCATCTTTGATCATTTGAAAATCTTTTTAAAACATACGAGTGTACCCCTACTAAACAGATAACTCACTTATGTGGATACGTTTGTGACAAAATGAAGTCCTTCCATATAAGCTAGATAATACTACTTGTTTTGCCTGCACTAAAACAGCACATTTTGGTACCACAAGAAACTTAAAGTGACGAGAGCTTCAGCAAACGTGTCCCTTCAGATAGCGCGGTCTTTTGCCAGCTACCTCCACTTCGCGAAGTTTACTGAGGCGCCTTTCCACTTGTGTGCACCACCTAGGATGAGGTCTACTGTATTGTCATTGGGCGCTGGTCTTCATGCCTTTTCAGCCGAGTGATCCGAGAATTTCTGTATTGCTCGACAGTTTGCTGTTGAAACGTTTCCTCTACTCATGAACACGGAACCGAAAAATATCTGAAGAACTCCTCTTGAAAGCAAGAACCGGGATGATCCGTGTCTTGCATAATGTAGGCAAGGCCCTTACTACATCAAAGTTGTTGCTAATTTAGTTTATTATCCTAAGGTTTTGAAGTAGACGTCGATGCTGTATGTTCCTCTTTGTTGTCAGCATATATTTTAAGTTTCCTTCGTTGACCTAAACCCATGTTTGCCGTTTGAAAGCGCTCCACTGACATCTCACTGTGTTCTTACCATTATGTCAATGTGCATTGTCTGCGTATGTGAGTTACTGAGAGTAAAGATAGTGTCTCTGTCACATGACAACGCATCGCCTTGTTTAATCTCTTTGCTGATGTTAAAAGTCTCAGTTTTGTCATTATCGACGTTGAGGAAGCAGATTGCATTTTCCATCGTCGTCGTCGCAACGATGCCAAAACTAGACATAGTTCTGTATCGTTCATCTCTATTGGTTCTATCGTATGCGGCTTTGAAATCGGTAGTGCCTATCGATTTAGAACTCCTGGGATTTTTACAAATCTGTCGAAATGTGAAAATTTGATCTCTGGTGAACTTTCCTGGCTTGAAACCATACTGACAGATGACGATCAGACTGTTGATGAAGGGTCTTTCACAGGATTTCGTATGCTATGTAGAGGGAATCTGCTTTCTTTAGGACCGGACAAACAATTCTAAGGTTCCATTTGTTTGGCACACTTTCGTCAAACCAGGTCTTAACGATGTGTTGACGTATGCTCCTTATCCACTCATCATCTGTTGCTTTAAACGACCTTGTAGCTAAGGCATTGACTCCAGCACCTTTGATAGGCTCAAGGTAGAAAATTGCTGTCCTGACTTCATCTTGATCGGGTAAACGGAGATATGATCTATCATCGTTCAGGTTAAATGGTTCGTTCTACCGAAATAAGATGTTGTTCGTCCCCAGCGTTTAACAGGCTGTAGAAACAATCTTTTCAGATTGTCAGCACCCACCGTGGTTCTACTATTCGGTTTTTTCTTCTCCATCATTTCAAACTTTTCTTCGGACTTTACTGGTTTAGACCAGGGAATTGTAGGGCTGACGAACTCGCCACAATTGGAACCACTCTACCAATTCTACCGGAAAAGGGTAACATCGGTATACCAATCGCTACGTGCAAATTAATATTAAAGTTGGATGCTAACAAAAGAACAGACCTTAGGTAGACTGTTGGGCCAACATGTCTATCGACCAACCCGATCTGGCCAAAGCTGGATCTGAATCGCTCTAAGAGTCTGATCCTTCTGAATAGGAAACATCTCAGCGCCATCATAGGTGTCATCACTGGACACTGACTCATATGCAAGAATGCTTTTCGCTGTTACAAACGATTTCTGTAGAAGCTGCATGGACGAGGAGGGAGAGGAGACAATCCACCTTCTCTGTACATGTCCAGCTCTCTCCCAGAGAAGAAAACTTCATTTAGGACCTACGAGTCTATATAGACGTAAACGCTTCATCATAAGCTCAAATTGGTTTCATGAGTACAAGGAACACGGATCCACGTGGCATCACAATTGGCCAATATGCCTAAGTGGGTTGGTCTTTCCAACAGCCACTTTTACCAACCTACCTACCTACCTACAGCTTTAGGATGTTCGTTTTATAATTTGGTTGAACTTCCAAATTTCATTCTTCTTATAGCACATCTTTCAGGCCTCTATCGAGCACTTCTCCTGATCTTTCTTTTTTCTTTTCAGAGTCTAGCATATGTATTCTCATTGTTCTCTGCTCGTAGACCTCACTTTTTACATCAGCTCTTTGTCTGACTGCTTCGAACCAGGGGTTTCTTTCTTTAGGCGGGTTGAGACCAAGTACTTATATATCAGATACAGCTTTTCTGATAGCTCTTTGATCCCCCTGGTTTCTTACGTTCGAAGCGGGTGGCATTGGACTTCTCAAAAAGTTAAGGGAAACTCGGAAAAGTCCCTGGCGGTCTCTTTTGATTGTAGCCGATTGACGTTGAACTTCCTGACTATGGTTCACTAGATTTGGATTGTTACTACAATTGGCTACAACAAGATATCGGTCCAAGTCGATTTTAGCTCCTCGGAACACTCGGCCATTCAAAACACTGAAGGATTGCCCTACATCGATCACAAAATAGTCACTTTGGTTGACGGTTTGTTGCGAAGTTTCTTTCGTTTTTACTTTTACTCCTATTGTAAAAATATAAATTTATTTTTTTATAATTTTTGCTAAGTTAAATGATAAACCTTCATCCTCGCATCGAGTTGGCTGCTATAAAACAGTCTCTTTGTAAGGAAAAAACACCTTTGACTCTGGCCAGAGCAACATCTATATATTTGTTAATATCCAGATATTGATCTAGCCAGATCCCAAGATATCTGACTACATTTCGACAAGCAAGTGGTTGTCCATGTTGTCCCACGACCGAAAACGTCCGCCAATTCTTTCTGGTGTCCCTAGAGGCCACGGTGTCCGATTTCTGAAAGTTGATTTTCAACTTCCAGTCGTCGCAATATCGCTTCATTTTATCGAAGTCACCTTGCAAAAGTATATTAATGACCTCAATCTTTGGACCTGTTCTATACGCGATTATAACTAAATTGTATTTTATATTAAAAGTATATTTAGATTTAGTAAATTTAACGTTATATTTAAAATGTATTGTAATTTAATTTTGAATGAATGTAGAGTTTAAAAAATAAAATTCTCGGCCTGCTTGGATGCTGTTTACAATTTCTTGTTCTGGTAGAATTCACGAATCAGTTTTTTCAGGTATTTAGCCTCGCGCTTGCGCTCTGAGTAGACAGTTCTTTGTGGTGATTGGAGAGAGCTTGCTCTTCACTAACAACTGTTTCCATTTCTTACTTCTTTTTTTGACGGTAACGAGTGGCCGCATTTTTATTTTGTTCTTTCTTACGGTTTTTACGATCCTCTAGTCCACGACCATAAGGACGTGTACGTTTCTTAGCGAGACTGCTGCTCGATTGCTGGACGACGATGAGTCTCCGAGAACGGAGGAAGCCGACGAAAGCGATGATGATGAATTTGATGGGGACGTTGGTGCCCAATCTTCATCGGTTTGCGGTGGTGGCGACAATGAGGATATGAAATATTGATATTCAGTGTTATCATCATGCCAATCGGGTAGTTCTTTTGCACGATTTTCAACAATTCCATCAACGATTTGACAGTTTTGAGCAATATCAGATGATTGGGTTGTACTATATGCATTTGGTGTGTAAGTAATTGGGGTAGATGGGGGTGGCAATGTGACATTGATTGGCGCTGGAACTGCTGCCGCAACGGTACTAGCAATGTTTTGATAAACTTCAGGAATACGAGATGTCTGCCTATCATGGTGTAGCTGTGGTCGTTGATGCTGTTGCTGTTGCTGCTGTTGGGCAATCTGTTGCGATGAGAAGTAATCGAAAATCTCTTTGACATTCTGGGATTCCTGTGGCGGCGATTGTGGTGGCGTTAGAACAGGCTGAGGAGGTGATTGGGGTGGTGTTAATTGGGTTAAAATTGCTGCATTGTTATATAATGGTTTGCTGTAATTTTCTCCTTCATACGGATTTTGTACTTTTGTTACCATAGATGGGTGATGAAAAACTGCTTCAAAAACTGACGACTCAAAGTCAATCATTTGTTGGGGCGAAGATGATTTGACTTCAGACCATGGTTCTTCCTTAACATCGAAATCGAACTCAAAGACGAGTTCTTCACCATGGTTGTAGTCATGACAGACTTCCGATGGACTATTTTTTATATCTACATTCTTATGTTCTATGAATAAAATATCATTTGCAAAGTTATCTTCTAATAGCCAAGTCTCAACCGACTCAGAAGTCGGAAAGAGCTCGCTGCTGGGCGGCGATGTTGGTTCCATTTTGCCGTTCCAATATAAATCCTGTGGAAGAGCTAACGACTCCATTGTTAAACCTTTCGGAATCATAATTTAAGTCCGATAAAAATGATATTAATGATGTTTTAAATAAGAAATCGGAGTCATATCCTGATGGTAAGCTTGGTTGTTGAAGGGGCGTCATGGTGGCAATTATTTTTGATAGCATTTTGATAAAATTATTGTGTGTAGCACGCAGGGTGCGCTTGCTTGCTTTATGCAAAACAACTAGAAAGCCATTTTCACCTCAAAATAAACGCAGAAAATTCACGGTACACTTTAATCTTTTTCGGTTTCATTGGGAAGTCGACTGCGTACGCTATGGCATGGTGAAGTGAACCTATCAGATCACTTGTGTAAATGTTGAATAGGATCGGCGAATTTACAGCACCTTGTTGCAGACCGTTTTTAATGTTAAAAGTTCCAGCAGAAGTCACATCGCCATTCTTCACGATGAACTGTCTACTGGAGAGCATATCAAAAAGAATATACAGCAGTAGTTTACTAATGCCCAACCTGTCCAGCTTGAAAAAGAGTCCCTCTAACCATACGGTATCGAAGGCCTTCTCCAAGTCAATCAGGCAGGCACAAGTACACTGTTTCTTGCCTTTGTTCCATTGGATATCAAAAACCAGTTTAGACGCGGCATAAATGGCATCATGCCCCGTCTGGAAACCGAATTGATTATCCGGAACTATATGTTTGTCCTCAACCCACTTAGTCAGGACTCTATTGTTCACCTTTTCAAACACCTTACTGATGTTGGAAGAAGACTGATCGACCGGAGATTCGCCGGATTGGATGTGTCTTTATCCCTTTTAAGGATGGGGTGTACCACTTCCGTTTTCCAATGCGCTAGATAATAGGCATTATTCATTGCATTATTAAACAGGGTGATATAAATGTTCACCGCTTCTAGTGGGAAATGTCGAAGCACAATGTTCGGTATTTAATCGGTTCCCACTGATTTCTTACTTCCAAGTGATTTGAAGATCGTTTGGAGCTCTTCCTTCGAAATGAGCTGGGGAGTACCCTATCGTTGGGCATGGCATAATTTGCCATATTCTCGTCACTTAACTGGGTGACACCCGAGCTCTCGAATCGTCAATTCACTATTTCATTACGAAGTTAGAAATTGTGCACAATGACTTTGATTTTCTAGCTCATGGTTCGGGGCAATGATGTCATTCGGCTTGTGTACTTCCTGGAAAGTCGCTCCTACAGCCTCTACCTTTGCCTTCACCAATCACAAAGAAGTTGTCATCGTCAATGGCCTCATTTGGATCGATGTGCTCGCTGTTCGTCGTCCGGGATATTTTAAGACACGAAAGGTTGTTTTGATCTTTCCTTCGAAATATTTTATTTATTTGCGGGAACATATTCGGGTTGCTGGTGTTTACAGTCCGATACAATATGTCTGTCAGTAAACTGCCTGTACAAGGTTTTTAGTCTTGACAGCAGCCTACTTTTATGTCGGTGCAGTGTGTCAATAGTTGCGTTGCGGAATAGGTCTTCTTCGTCAGCGTGTTGGTGTCAGGTATCGTTTTGTCCATTGTTCGTTTGATTTCTTACGTCCATTAGTCTTACATACCTGTCAATCTCCTCGTTTGACAGATTTCTATTGGACGTTGGGTAGAGCGAATTCGGGGAGAGTTCTCTGCTAGGTGTTCTGGAGAAATGTGTCCAACACACTCCACTATAGTTGTAGAAATACATTTTTTCCTTGTTAGATTGCATATCGACAAAAAAAAAACAAATCTTTGTGGTCCATTTAAAATGGTCGGGGGTACAGATACCGTAGAGTCGTTCATAGACCTTCGTAGAACTTAGACGTGTTTCGGCTTTCGATTGAGTAGTAACATCAATAAGAAAAAAATTTGAGGAGTTTTGTTCCAAAATCAAAAAAGGATCCGCTTTTACGATGGCTCAAAGTAAACTAAATGCAAATTCATTGACATGTGTTATTTTTTGGTTGCGGTGTGTACATCCGCTTTCCACTACGGAGAGGGAGTACACGATACATGCTTCAAGCACCTGGCACCTACGCAGTACACGGCTGTATACTCGTTTAAATCGCAAGTTTTTTCTAATGAAGATCGTAACACCACCTCCTTGAATGGCGTTGGGTCGATTTTTTGCTTTTATTTTATTTTGTCTGTGCCTCATTTCGTCCTTTTTGTTAGGTTTGTTTCGCTAGCCAAAGGGCTTGTCTTTGAGCAAATTGTATCTTCGTTCGATTCTTCAACGCAAAGACCTCCAGAGTTTACTCCGCCATGTTCGTACCCATTACGACTGGAGGTGCGTTAGTTCCGACAGCAGAGCGTAGATTTGACCCTCACGTATGTCCTGTTCCTATATCTGAGAGCAATGTAGTTACGAGTATCATGTCAGAGGCAGATTCCGTTGCTCTGAGAAGCTAGCTTCGCTTGTTCTACCGTTCTGCTTCTACTTGCCGCCATTTGCGCGTAGGTAATTTGAGGAGTGACGGCTGCTATTTTGATGTGTTTTGGTGCACGCTTGACCTCCACTTTTTGCTACCGAGCCAGATGTACTCTTTTCAAGTATGGAACTTAATATTTTGCGGTGTGTTCGGAATTCTTGCATAAAGCACACTAGGGCCGACTTTTTTCTGCCGTTCCATCCCTGCCCAGAGCACACTCCTCTGATGTGTGGTCCTTTCCACATTTCACGCATCGAGGCTTCAACTCGCAATTAGATGCGGCGTGCCTGAATATATTACAGCGAACGCATTGCAAAATTCTATCGCTCCTCTTTTTCCCACTGTACAGACCGATAGTCCAGTCATTTAATGCCCTTTAGACCATCCAGTTTGCTATTGGGAGTGAATCGAACCAGGAAAAGGTGTAGTTTCCGTTTCTCTCTTTTGACTCAAGCCGTGACAAATGACTTAACCCCTACGAATTTGAGCCCGTCGAACTTCTTCTTTTTCTCCAGCGCAAGGAGCTCCCTATCGGTTCTTACCCTATCAGCAGCATTGTTGGAAGCTTCTCCCTCTTTGGAGTAATGAAGAAAAAGAAGAACACTCTGTTACGTGTTTCGCATGCCTATCGAATGTTAGTCTTTTTACAAAAAATTCGTTACCTATGACCGACTTACATAATTCTACTGTCTGCTTGAGTTCAATCTTATATCTTCTTGTTGCTGCTATTGTGTCTGTTTGTGTTGATATTGTTGCTGTTGCTGTTGCTGTTTTTGCTGTGGCTGCTTTGACAACTGCTTTGGTTTAAGATTTGGCTGTTACTGTGATCTGCTCATACATGATGCTTTTGTTCTTCTATTGTACGCTTCCTTAATGATCGGAGTGCTCTTTCTGGTTCCTCTCTCTTCTTGCCATTTGTGTGCTTTGATTGTCAGCAGTCGTATGCATCCGATTCTGAGGCTGTCAAAGGAGCGATACTTTGCTTCCAACCAAACCGCACTAGTCATACCCTTCTCATTGATTCTTAGCCAAAAAAATATCTCGTATTCGTATCCTTTAAGGTAAAACCTTTCAGTTGCAACCACTTCTGTGCCCTTCAGTTTAAAATTTGACGTGGTTTCCCAAACCATTTATCACAGAGCTTACCACTGTGTGTCTCTACGACACCACTGTTCAACAAGCCAAAATTTTAATTTTAACCACAAAGAAACTCAAGAGGTCATGTACGACTATTTCTCAGTTACTCCTTCAGCAGCAACGACAACAAACAAAAAATAGTGATTCAGACCCATCGAGAGAATGGAAAGAGCCACCACACAGCCACAAGACCTTCATATAAAGAGACATACAAGCACCCCTTGGCCCTCCTTGTGTCTGATTCATTTTATTTATTTTATTGTCTATGGTTGTTTCTACTTTCATAAGGCCATACACTATAGAACAGATACAGGACGAATAGCAGCAGAGTTAGAAATAAATAACGACATCCTTGATGAGAGCATAACGACAAGTAGTTCTAGGTATTCATAGATAAATACAAAAGGGACTCTCATCCAGTACTTACTCTCTAGCATTTGAAATGGAATTATAAAGGATTTTACGGTTACTAGGAGCATACGAGTATAATTACAAATAGAAGCCTTCCGTTCTGTGTGTATCCGCGTAAATGAGTAAAAATTAATGGATTCTCCAACGATGAGAATCGTTTTGCAATCCCATTTGGATGGTTAGCGACGAAGGGATACACTTTTTAAGTATCTCATGTGGCTGAGGGATACAAAGACCACCTATATAATATACAAATAATCGTATGTTTTCGTACATACGTACTCGTACATTGCCATAGATTCATACATTCGCCAGTCTCCCGGCTAGGAATGAGATCAGAGCTATTTTTACATTCTCGTTCACATTGAATAAATTAGTAAATTCCTCTGATAGTTGTTGGCCAAGTTTCATTATGTTTTCGGATCCTTATTCGGAGCTGTAGAAGGCTGAGGTGGTCGTGTGTTCGGGAAAAATGTGAGAAGGAGGTGAACTAGTTAGATTGTTTGATAGTTAAAACGGGTCAAGTGGATTTGTTTACATAGTGCGAATTGAATGCTCAAAGGCATTTATCCCGTAGGTACATATGATAACTTGTACCTCCAACTAATATGTACTCGTATAATGAGTATGTGTATGTATGTACCCAATACTAGGTTGTGACTTCATTTTCTAGTATACGAGTTAGTAGTGTCAAATATAAAAGTAGGACCAGTCGTCCTACTGATTCATCTGATTAGGCTAGCTGGCTTCTGGTTAATCTTCAAAATCCAAGACCTAGTGGTCGTTTGTTGACTGCATCCTGATATGACTTGCTCGATCCTCACTCAATTGAGTTTTGCGTATAACATCGAATGCTTGTAAGAATCGAAAACCTGCCCCTTCGCCTTCAATTTTGACAGCAGATTTTGAAGAACCGTCTACCATGATCTTACGTATTGGACATGTTAGACAAAAGGTGCATTCGCAAATGAAAATGAAAATGGGGGGAACCAATGCTCTTCAACATGAAGGTAGTCAGACTGATTGGTCTGAAGCTCTTGCGTGCGAGTAGTCAACAGGAGGCCGGTACCTATGCCAGTGCCAGTGAAGAGAATTTCAGAGTTGCTAGCAACTGAACTATGTCTTTCTTAACATAACTGTATAGCCGATACTTGACACTTGAAGTCATTAAAGAAATCAAGGATGTATTCATCCGTCACCGCAATCGATGATAGATGCCAGCTGCGGTGGTTTATGCTACCCTACTCACTTGTAGCGCCGGTGGTAATAGCTGATTCTGAGCTAAATTTATAAGATGTACTCTTCGAAATCCCGATTAACTGACGCAGACACTGTAAATCTGTGTTGCACCAAGCTGTTCTTATCTGGCTACAACATTCACAGACTTTCGACCACCACGACCCTTTATGTTTATAGCGCCGGCTTCATTCGGATATCGCGTATGGGTAAGATTATCGTTGGTTTTGTATAAGCTGAACCGCTTTCTCCGATTTTGTGCAGCCTCGGTCGCTACATCTGTTTTATTGGGGATTGTGCTCCGGAAATCCATCGACAGAAGTTCTAGAAGTTTTCTTCCTCCTTACCCTCTTCCAGACTGAAGAAAATTATACGTTTTCAGAGAGCTTAATTGATGTTACCTACGTCAATTTATTTCTCTTATCTGAAGGAGTGAAAATTTTAGAGATCGAGGCTTCTGCAGCACTTGTCATCTTCTAGCAGCGTTCCATTCTTCTTAAAACCTTGTGCACATTTTGGTGGAGTTAAGCCATAACAGGCTAAGCGACTTCTCTCTTAATCGTTCCAGTCTAATCCACCGAACATGCGAGTCATAATGGTCATCGGAATCGATGGGACTAGTAACTATTGAGTCAGTTACCAACATTTAGTATGTTGGCTTAGAGACTCCAGAATCCGTGCGCCTCCCACGACTGGTATTGCTATGTGAAAACACTCGGCAAGCTCTAGTTCCATCCGTTGCCTAAAGAAGGGGCCAAAAGAAATAAAATTGAATCACTCAAATGCAGAAACATCAGCAAACTCTCGACCTAGTTGACGAAGTGATCTAAATTATAGCGGCCTACAATCGGCGGAGAAGAAGTGCACAAACGTACGTGGAAGTATAGTGAGATGTATTCCAACCAGTTCAATACCTCCAAAGCCAACAAAAAGAAAAGACGAAACACAGCCGTAGTGATAGTTTTCAGGTTCTTGTAAGAACACTAAGGATGTGACCTAGCAAAAAACGAGTTCTAAGTGATGAGGAAGAAGTCCTGTAATACCGGTTTAACGACGCCACGCATAAGTACGTTACCAGCATAATATCCTGTGTTTTTGGAAACCCAATAGCTACCTTCTCCGCTCAAAAACTTTTTGCTTTTCTTACTTTTATGAGCATTTGCCTGAAAGATTATCCATTTAAGTACTCTTTTATAGAAAATTCACTATATGATGTCTGTTTTGTTGGCTGTTACTATCCGGATTGTAACGGACAAAATTTACCGCTTTCTCGATTCGTTCATATTAGTTTTTATTTCAAAGAAACTGCATTGAAAGGAAGAATTATGGCTGCCAAAGGCCGAGAATTAGCAAATGGTTAGATCAGATGCGGTCTCAAAATGCTTTCATTACTGGAGATCAGCTATTACACAAGACTACAGAGTTTGTTGGTAAGTTACATGAAGACTTAGCAGGCAAGTAGCTGCGACAGCAGTGGACAATGGACAAATACATAATTCATTTGGCCACGCTAACATTCTTAATACATTAGGAATCCTCACAGAGAACACCGATTACACCATACCTGAAATTTGGTTTGACAAAAACTTCCATGTAGGCTTCCCCTCTAGATCATTCTGGGAGGAAGATGCTTTCATGGAGGATAAGTCAATCCACCTTTACACAGATGGATCTAAAACCGATAGCGGAGTTGGTGGCGGTGTTTTCTCAGATAGGCTAAATCTAAGCCTCTCTTTCCGTCTTCCAAATCACTGTAGCGTATTCCAGGCGGACATTTTGGCGATTAAAGAAGCTCTGTCCTGGCTGAAGAAAAACGTGATATCTGCAAAGGGCATCCGCATTTTTTGGGTTATCATACCGCCATCAAGTCCCTGAACTTGGTCTCATTATATTCTAAAATCGCCCTTGAATGCCGATCATCTCTCATGGAGATGGCAGAGCAGTTCAACATTCACCTTTGTTGGGTGCCGGGCCACAGAGACATTCCAGCGAACCGCAGAGCCGATGAACTCGCCAAAATTGGAGCCACTCTACCTATTCTACCGGAAAAGGGTGTATCGGTATACCAATAGCTACGTGCAATATTTGCTGGATGCTAATAAAAGAACAGACCTTAGGTGGACCAACATGTCTAGTGACTAATCAGATCTGGCCAAAGCTAGATCTGAATCGCTCTAAGTCTGATTCTTCTAAACAGGAAACATCTCAGCGCCATAATAGGTGTCATCACTGGACACTGCCTCATAGGCGAACATGCAAGATGGCTTGGCGCATTTACAAATGATTTCTGTATAAACTGCATGGAGGAGGAGCTGCACGTCCTACTCTCTCCCAGAGAAGAAAACTTCACTTAGAAGCTACTTAGACGACACTCTTATCTACCTACCTACCTACCTACATGAAGACTTTGAGCCGGGTTGCTGTGGCGCTGTCAGCGAAGGGAAATTATCAGCTTCAAAAATATTACATCGAGAGGTGGCTGATGCAGATACCGCATTCGTCCATCGACCATCGTGGCGAAGAGACGTGTTTCGGATTTACTTGTGAATTATAACAGTACACATAGTAAAACCAAAGTATTTGACACAAACTTCAAAAGAGGCAAGTTGGCCTAGTGCAAGTGACAATCGATCGGCGATAAAGTGAACCGAGTTCGACTCCTGGTGGAGGAGAAACTACCTTCTTTTTTTTTTTTTTTTTTTTTTTCTTCTTTCAATAATTAATAAAAGAAAGAAAAAAAAAACAACACATGAGAGTATCCATCAGCTGATGGATAAAGACGAGCGGTCCGCTCAAGCAATAGCGGATCCAATATATGGCGTGATCAAATCAGCCGATGAGGCAATAATACCGGACCAGAGTGGTACAGCAGAGAGCGGAGGGACAGCAAAAAGAAGGAGGAAGCTAAGCCCAACTATAATTGTTAAGCGCCTTTCCCTAACAGCTTCAACCGAAATGCTGCCGGTTGAAGCCAGGAGAGAGGCGCAAACATCAACTACAGCAGCTAGGAAGAAGGACACGCCTGTGGTCGCTGAATACCCTCACGTCTCCGACGGTGGTGAAGGCCTATACATGGGTGCCCATAATAACTTCGCCTGTCTAGCTGCCTCCGAATCTGACGACGAAGAAGAAGAGGTACAAAATATAAACAACAGCATACAGCAGCTGCAACAACGAGTTCTGGATATTAAAGCTAAGCAAATAGCGAGAAGCGCGAGGGAACAGCAAGAGCCACAGAGCTCTCAACAGCAACAATCCCAAATTAAAACACAAAAACATCCGCAACAACAACAAAAAGTAAAGCAAACAACAAAAAAACTAGCTAAACAGCAACTACAAGAAAACCAACAACAACAAAATCAACAACAACAAAAGCAACTACAGCAGAAACAACAAAAACAACACCAGCAGCAAAAACAACAACAACATCAGCAGAAAACAGTAAAGCAAAGGGTGCCACCAATCAACACCTTCAACATGGAATTAAAAGACACCATTGAGCTATGTAAGTCGGCTACAGGAAATAATTTTTTTATAAAGCGTTTAAGTATTAATAGACATGCGATCCACTGCAACACAGTGGAGCGCTATAATAAGATAAAACAATTACTGAAGGACACGACGACGGAGTTCTTCTCCTTCACACCGAAGGGTGAAAAGCTGCAAACTATGCTGCTGAGGGGGTTAGAGCCGTCTACTGATCCGGAGGAACTCCTCGCACTGCTGAAAGAGAAAGAGTGCGAAGGGCTCAAATTCGTGGGGGTCAAGCCGTTTGTCACGACTAGAGCTAAAAGGGAGAAGCGGAAACTACCGTTCTTCCTGGTCCAACTAAGTCCCGACAGCAATCTGGATGGTCTAAGGAGTATCAAAGTCCTAGACTACCAGGTTGTACACTGGGAAAAATTAAAGAGGAGCGAAAACATTTTACAATGTGTTCGCTGCCAAAGGTTCGGGCACGCCGCGTCGAACTGCGAAATGCAGCCTCGATGCGTGAAGTGCGGAAAGAACCACAAATCCGAGGAATGTGCTCTAGGTAAGGACGGAGAGTCTGAAAAAAGCCAACTCTCTTGTGCCTTATGTAGGAACACGGGACACACCGCAAACTATCGGGGTTGTCCCAAATTTCAATACATAAAAAAAGTAAATCTGGCTCGGCAGCAGAAAGTGGAAGTTAAGCGACCACTCGTGCAGGTACAAACACCAGCCGTTACTCCCCACATTACCTACGCCCAAATGGCGGCAGGTAGGGGTAATACGGCACAAAAAACAAAGGTAGCTTCTCAGGCCCCAGCGCCTAGAGCAGCTGAACCGGTACCTGACATGCTAGCAATCTTACTCTCAATTCAGGGGCAGATGGCTCAGCTTCAACGTCAGATAACAGAACAAGCTACGCGGGTAGATCAAATATACGCGCTGCTGCCAGGCCTAACGCACTTACAGCCGTAATGGGTACGTACATGGCGGAGCAAACTATGAAGGTCCTTGCTGTGAATGTTAATTCACTGATTAGGCTCGAACGAAGAGCCGCACTATTTAAGTTGCTTAAAGACCAAGCCCCTGATGTGCTTTTGGTTAGCGAAACTAAGCTTACCAAGAGACACAAAATGAGGCACAGAAGATACAAAATAGTACGTAGAAATCGGCCCAACTCCATTCAGGGAGGAGGCGTTGCGATTTTCGTACGAAAAGGTATACGTTTTAAAAGAGTATACAGTCATGTAGTACGTAGGTTCCAGGTTCTGGAAGCATGCATCGTGTATAACATATATCCCTCTGTAGCGGTTGTACATGGTGTCTGTCTATGCGCCTAAGGCTACTCAATCCACTTTATTCATCTCAGAGCTCGAGACGCTTTTTCGATTTCTGAGGCTGGAATTGGAAGACAACTATTTTCTTATCGGCGGAGATTTCAACGCCAAGCATAGCGATTGGGGAAATAATACACCAAATACTAGAGGGAACCTACTATTCAATTGGTGGGGTCAGCACAGTGTGATGTATCGACTCGGGCTTAAGGCGACGGATAGTCCGTCGTTTCCCAGACACGGGTCCTATTTGGATCTCCTGCTGTTCGACTCACGAATACAACTGACATGCACTAACCAACAAACTACAAACTGTCTACGCACTTTCGTGTATGACAGTGACCATTGCGGTCTCAGCACCGAAATAACTGTTCCCAACGAAATTGCGCAATTGGATGAGTTTGTCCAAAGGCATTCCTACAATTATAGTAGGGTGCGTTGGACACACTTCACCAGAACACTGAATAGAGCACTCTCCTCGAATTCGCTCTACCCACCGTCCAACAGAAATCTGTCAAACGAGGAGATTGACAGGTATCTAAGACTAATGGACGAGACAATCAAACGAACAATGGACAAAACGATACCTCGGTACCAACACACTGACGAAGAAGACTTATTCCGCAACGCAACTATTGACGCACTGCACCGACATAAAAGTAGACTGCTGTCAAGACTAAAAACCTTGTACAAACAGTTTACTGACAGACATAACCCGGAGATCATGACACTGAAGTCGTCGATTAAAAACCTCCAAACATTAATAAAAGAAAATTACAGAACATCTGTAAGTTTGTATTGGAACAATAAAATTCGGGCTGTAAACACCAGCAACCCGAATATGTTCCCGCAAATAAATAAAATATTTCGTAGAAATAATCAGAACGACCTTTCGTGTCTTAAAATCGCCTGAACGACGAACAACGAACAAATACTGGTAGCAGCGGGCATAGATCCAAATGAGGCTGTTGATGATGATAACTTCTTTGTGATCGAGGATCCGCAGGAGCAGGTAGAGGCTATAGGAGCGACTTTCCAGGAAGTGTACAAGGCGAATGTTATCACTGGCCCGAACCACGATCTGGAGAATCGAGTCCTTGTGCACAATTTCTGCCTTCGAAATGAAGTTGTGAATTGGCGATTCGAGAGCTCGGGTTTCACCCAGTTCAGTGACGAAAATATGGCAACTAATGCCATCACCAACGATAGGGTACTACCCCCGTTCATTTCGAAGGAAGAGCTCCAAACGATCTTCGAATCGCTTAGAAGTAAGAAATCAGTGGGAACCGATGAAATACCGAACATTGTGCTTCGACGTCTCCCTCTAGAAGCGGTGAACATTTATACCATCCTGTTTAATAATACAATGAATAATGCACATTATCCAGCGCATTGGAAAACTGCGGTGGTACATCCGATCCCCAAAAGGGATAAAGATACTTCCAATCCGGCGAATTTCCGCTCGATTAGTCTTCTTCCAAACATCAGTAAGGTTTTCGAGAAGGTGATCAATAGAGTCCTGACTAAGTGGGTTGAGGACAAACACATAGTTCCGGATAATCAATTCGGTTTCAAGGCGGGGCATGATATCATTCATGCTGCGTCTAAACTGGTTTCTGATATCCAATGGAACAAAGGCAAGAAACAGTGCACTGGTGCCTGCCTGATTGACTTGGAGAAGGCCTTCGATACCGTATGGTTAGAGGGACTCTTTTTCAAGCTGGACAGGTTGGGCATTAGTAAACCACTGCTGTATATTCTTTTTGATATGCTCTCCAGTAGACAGTTCATCGTGAAGAATGGCGATGTGACTTCTGCTGGAACCTTTAACATTAAAAACGGTCTGCAACAAGGTGCGGTAAATTCGCCGATCCTGTTCAACATTTACACAAGTGATCTGATAGGTTCACTTCACCATGCCATAGCGTACGCAGACGACTTAATCGCGTACAGAACAGGTCCAAAGATTGAGGTCATTAATATGCTTTTGCAGCGTGACTTCGACAAAATTAAGCGATATTGCGATGACTGGAAGTTGAAAATCAACTTTCAGAAGTCGGAAACTATTCTGTTTAGGACGCCTTTGTCTGGGGCCTCTAGGGATACCAGAAAGAATTGGCGAAAGTTTTCTATCGTCGGACAACACGGACAGCCACTTGCTTGTCGAAATGTAGTCAGATACCTTGGGATCTGGCTAGATCAATTTCTGTATTTTAACAAACATATAGATGTTGCTCTGGCCAGAGCCAAAGGTGCTTTTGCCCTTACAAAGAGACTGTTTTATAACAGCCAACTCGATGCGAGGGTGAAGGTGATCTGCTACATGGCCCTTATCCGGCCTGTGCTTGTATTTGGATGTCCCGTGTGGTTTAACGTGAGAGCAAGTTTATTGGAAAAGATTCGGGTGTTTGAGAGGGCTTGTCTTAGGACTTGTCTTCGCTTATACAGAACACCAGAGTCTGAGTACATAAAATTCTATCCTAATGAGGTCTTATACAATAAGGCGAACCTAATAAGAGTGGACAATTTCGTCATTAAGTTAACTCGAAGGCACATTGCAAGAGCAATGACCTCATCGAACAACCTGATCTCCGGGGCTTTCTACCCCAATTATATGTATCACGAGAGAGTTCGCTTTGACGGCTTTATTCCTCCAGAAGCGTTTCTCTATCTAGATAGCAAAGGTCTGATCCAGGACAGATTGGCGGTGCCGCTAATCTTCCACGTTGCTCGAACAGCTGCGGACAGGCGACTCAACTACGACAGAGACGTTGCACATGGCAGTGCGGAGCGTCTCCGGTTCAGTAGGGCGGTAGGGAGTCGCGACATGAGGGATGTTGCTCGGCAGCACCAACAATTTTGGTGGCTGGTTGAGGGAGGGGAAGTTTCGTCGTCCAATTCCTCCAGTACTGGGTAGCTCCATAGGAAGCAAAGTCGCTCGTCTGACTATTTTATTAGTTTTTAAGAAAAAAAAATATATAAAAACACAAAAAAAAATAAATAAAATTGAAAAATTAAAAAAAATAAATAAAATAAAATATATATATATGCATATACTTATATATTAAGTATATAGGTATTATGGATGTATATGTATATGTATGTGTGTGTATGTATTAGATGTAAGTAGGTTAAGTAGGTTAGGTAGTCTATAAGTTTTTAGTTTTAAGTTTTTATAATATAAAAAAACGGTCCATTTACTAAGTTTTTAGTTAAAATTTATTTTCTTAGTTCTAGTATTAAGTAATGTTAAATTGAATATAAAATTAGAATGTAAGATTCGTCGAAAGACATAGTTTAAGTGTTAGGTTTAGCTTAGAGCGCCCGCATGGGGCCAGTAAGTTAGAATAAGTTTATTTGTAAGTTATTTAAGCTAATTTTTAAGCATTTTTTTGTCTAGCATGTAAGAGTAAATTAATTAGTTAAATAAAAATGCATTTAAACTGAACTGAACTGATGCAGATACCACAGAGACCAATCTATATTGTCGTAAAGTTTTACCAAAATTAAGTCGCGTTTATGAGAAATGCAACATTTTCAATGCTGACGAAAGTTGTCTGTGTTGCAAGGTGTTACCAAGTGGCACTCT
This sequence comes from Volucella bombylans, assembly GCA_949129095.1. NCBI lineage: Eukaryota > Metazoa > Arthropoda > Insecta > Diptera > Syrphidae > Volucella > Volucella bombylans. The sequence goes on along the minus strand of OX422141.1, from coordinate 137,541,307 downwards.
AACAAGGCAAGGTAGTAATGCATCGGGTGGAAAAGTTGAAAAGGCTACCCTTTTCTTCCCTTCTGTGTAACTCTGATGGTTTGTAGAAGAAAAATTTTGTAATTGGGAAGCCAGAGAAACCAAGATGTTTCAGAGAAAAACCTGTACCATTGCCATTTTTTAAAATATTTATTTCTTTCAACACTATCGCTTTATGGAAAAATCAAAATACAACAACAATTTATGATTCAATCACTTTTGGCAACTTATCTTTTACTTAAACCACTTTATCACTACCCTTAGTCCACTTCTCAAATTCAACTTTAGAAATTATGTCACCTCTGTTCGATGCCGACATTTATACACCATGCCATCTATCGAGGACTTCGTGTACTAGCCAACTTTCCATTCTTCTTTCCATTTTTCTCAAAAACTCGCTATTTGCTGTTGAAGAAATTCAGTTATTATTCCATTATATGTGTATTCTGCTATTCAAATATAGATGGCGCTATTATCATCGTTTCATTGAAGTAACACGTTCTATCCACATGGACCACCTTAATTTTCTCCCGATTCCCACGCTCTATCCCGTAGACAACGTGGTTGGTGCATGCTATCACCTTATACGGACCTTCCCAGTTCTGTTGCAATTGTGGTGATTTGCCTTTTTTACTCAGAGGTGTATCGGTAGCCAGCGATATTAATGGCTATTTGTGCGAATGGTGCTCCGACATTTTATTTCATTCTTCCCTGTGGTTTTACTTTTGGGCCCTTGGTAGCCGCACACCTTATGCACTTTTTGCACCAATTTTCGACATCTTGTTTTGCGCTTAGACAACAGAAACGTTCCCTTACATTCTCCAACGTCTTGTTAATCCCTCTTGAGGTTCCGTCATGTATTTCATGGAACACTTCGTTGCCTCTGAACCCTGGCACGATTAGCTCCATATTAGCTGCTTTTTCATTTGCACTTTCCAATTTTCTCCTCAGGAAACCATCTTGCACACAAAACAAGTGCCACTGCGTCCAATACGCCTTCGTAGTTAGGCTCCGGTCCGATATCTCCTTCCAGCTTGATCCTTCCTCGTGTTCTTGGTTCGTATTCATTGTCTGTCTCTTTGGAGTAAAGGATTTTGTCTGCACTCCAACCCTCTACTAGGTCAGTCCTGATTATTTTGATAGTGCCCTGTTCTTTCGCTTCTTTACGATTGCAGTCCTCACACTTGATTCCGCACGGTCCACTCCAGAGCATCATCATTCGATTGGAGTTTTCCCTTGAGGTGTTGCACTTCAAAATCGAAGCCCTACAACTGCTCGATTCATCTCGCAACTAGGCATGCAGGGTTATTAAATTGTAGTAGCCATTGTCCATAGAGATGCTTATGGAAATGTTTCGTAGCCAGAATTAAAGCCAGAAGTTGACGCAAAGTTACACGCAGTAGTTCCGTTCAGGTCTGGAGAGTACATTATGTAATATGCAGCCACTTTCTTTTGACCACCGAGATCTTAAGAAATCTGCGTTCATGATGAACATCTTTTCGTGTGTATGGTAGCCTAAGAACGGGGCAATGCACAGCTGCTGCTTGAGTTTTTAGAATGCTTTTTCACGCTCTCCAGACCACCTAAACTGTCGGCGTTTTTCCGTAAGTTGATGGAGGCTCTTTGCAGTACCAGCAAAATCCTTCACGAATTTTCTGTAATACGTGGCAAATCCCAAAAAGCTTTTCAATTGATATTTATCTTTGGGAGCAACCCACGGTTTCGATTTTGTCGGGATCCATCCTTACCCCTTCCGCTGATATAATGTGACCCGGATTTTTCAGGGTTCAGCTTCTAATGAGCGCTTCGCAGCCTCTCAAGCACTTCTTGTAGATCTTCGCGATGCTCCTCGAACGTACTAACTATGGCGATAACGTGATCCAGATACACTAGGCAGGTTTTCCACGTGAGTCCTTGCAATCTTCGTTCCATTTATCGCTCAAAAAAATACGAAGCGTTACACGGTCCAAACGGCATCACCGTAAATTTCAAAAGACCGTTTCCTGTAGTGAAAGCCGTTTTCTCACAATTTTTTCGATTAATGTTGAAGTGTTGAAAACAATTTCACTCCAAAATGTGTATCCAAAGTGTCATCAATTCTCGGTAGTGGGTAGCTGTCCTCTTTGGTCATATCGTTGAGAGGTCCGTAGTCTACACAAAGCCATCTTTCTTCATTACGGGGACCACTGGGGATGCCCACGCACTCTGAGATTCTTCAATCAACCCCTCAACTTGAATCTTCGACACCATTTCGGCTACTTCTGTTTGCTTTGCCAATGGAAGACGCCTTGCATGTTGATGGATTTGGTCGGGCATCACCGGTGTAAATGTGGTGTTGAACAAGTTGCATACACATATATTCTCCGTCTTGTGTAGCAAATATACCAGCGTACTGACCGATTAGTTTTTCTGTCAGGATGCCCTGCACTTGTTTTGTGTTGCACGACTCGTTTCCATTGTAGTCGATATAGACGCATTAGGGATTCATTTTCCCACTGTCTTCCCCTTTTTTACCTTCACACTGAATATCTTTGGATTTAAAATCCACCATGAAGGCTCTTTTATTTTCTGGCTTTCTATTTGAGACTCAGTGGCTACCAGGACTAGGTCCACCTTTGCCCACATGATTGCTTCTGACGAAGGCTCTAGAATCTGATTTCAGCAGGTGACGATTTTTAACACGGAAGTGTTGGCGTTTCTGTATACCTTTGGTATCTCCATGCTTCCGTAATTCAGGATTTGTGGCCCAAAGTCGACTACTAGTCCATGTTCTTTCATGCAATCTGTACCAATGTTGTACTCGTCACATATGTCAGTCACCAGAAAAACGTGAAAGAAGGCTATTCCGGCCATGTGGATCTTTATACGGACTTTGTCATATACCGTAGCCGTTTCTCTCGTAGCTGGTTGCGCGCTATAACTGCTGGTGTTATACAACCAAGATTTTTGCAGATGATTCCTCCTGATGACTGATGTCGCCATCTGTTTTTCTTTATCGCTGACTACTTCTACCAGGCGGCTTTTATTGCATCTTTTTGCTAGTGACTCTTGCTTTCGACTCCTTCTACCAACTTGTGCCCCGCGAAATAGTTGCTTAAGCATTTCCCAACTGATGACTTCGGGATGATTGACCGGCTTCCTAATAGTCGCTTCTGCCGGTTCCTTTCCCTATTTTGTTGTTACAGCAATAAGGGCAGCTTTCCATCGTACCAGTTCTCCACACTGCCTTTGAAGATGTCCTGTTTTGTCTCAGTTTCAGCGGTGCATTTTTCGTATCTTCCGCGGAGTATCTCGTTCCTCGGCACTTAGTCTTGAGCAGGAGCATTCAACAGATGATACTTCCAGCTAAGTGATTGGAGAAAATATAAGTGCCTTAGGCACTTAAGCGGATTTTTACAACTCCATATTACCCGGATAAGTACCTCACAACATAGGTAAATCCTTAGAATATTAACTTGTGATCACTAGCTACAGTGCGGTCTACGTTTGGTTGTTTAGGTTTATATTCGGCATGTGCCAATGTACGAGCACGTAGTGTCTCAGAATACTTGTGATTTGAAGCTCACCCTGCGTTATCTCCATTACAAAAGTCGTAAACATAGTAAGATAGTTACCGGAGATGTATTGTACATTACCACATCTCTCTGAGTTTTCTTGGCCAGCTCTGCCGTCTAAAAATAAAATCCATACTCAACCACTACATGAAGTGGTGTCCTGTCTCTTACATCTTTGGCATCATTCAAGTCATGAATCTCAACTTATCACATTCTCGCTAAGATTATGAATTTCGTCTGGTCCGCTACATCCTTTTAAGCACAAAAATTGGCACACATCGAAAATACCAATAATAAGCCTCCGGGGTTAAAGATTCATTCTCCGCTTGCTTTTCGTAAAATTTATTTCCACGGAGATCATGACCTTATTACCAATCACGGCACAAGGCATTCGCCGAAAACAAGGTAAAAACAAGAGAAACTAACAACCAAAACCTATACCTCCGACAGCCTTCTAACAATTTATGGGGAACTCTTCATTATACCCCGGAGCTTAACACCAAGTCATTTTTAATGGGATGAGAACCTGGAACTAGTATCCCTAGCTGTTACCGCCCCGACACCTATTTTCGATTCTTACTCGTATACAAGGACTTCCACTCACTGTTAAATTTCGCCTGTGCCGCCGGAAGTCATCTTCAAGGACGTGCTTCTCTTTCTCGGTTCTATTTGCCATTTATGGGATATACAATTTAGTGCGGTCGTATATCAAGAGGTACTGATTGTGATGGGTAATAGCTAATAGGACCAAAGATATTATCTCAATGTGTTTGCCGTTGGCTATTCTAGGGGTTGGTAATGAGGGTTGTAGGTGTAACTTTGTTGTAAGCGCCTTGCATGGATACTGCTCAGGGATGAGGGCCGACTGTTAAACGGAAGTTATGTTTCGTGTTCTGTAAGCAAAATGCTTGCAAATGAATTGTGGTGGCACCCGTTATTGTTGGGGAATTGCGGTCCAAAGAATTTATATTCCAGCCTTGGTAATTTTGGCAAAAGGCACTACCAAGCATCTTCTCTTTTGTTTCGGAAACAAATCTGGAATGGGAGAATGGCAATAGTGGTAGGTGTCAAACGAAGGTGACTGTGAGTTGGTGTGGGCTTGGAACCCGTAGATTCATATTAATTTATCTTTGGTAGATGTGGCTTCTATTGATGGTGAAATTATCATCCCTCACAGAGCCGTAAGATTGGGTTATTTAGGATGGTTTGAATAAGGTGACCATAATATGCCCGTCCTTACTTATGCTTCAACCACAAAGATGGTAATATTTTGGTGGTCTCAACCATGCCAGACCTCTGGTCAAAACAGTTTCATCTGTACACTTTAATTTTATTGCCGAAATATATCGTAGTTCCTATTTCCTTGTATTCTAACTCGAAGAAGAGGGGGATGGGGTATGAGAGGAATCTGTTTGCAACCGAAGATTCGGACGACTTGGCGTATTCCTTAACAAACTACCTTTAGTGCTGCACCCCAATTAGTTGAGGGTCCAGTTAGGACAAGGCTTTCATCTACTGGCTCGCCCTTTGAGTTGCAATCGAAGACTTTGTGCCAGACTCAATTTTTTCATGCTCTAGAGCTTCTAACAGCGCCCGTCCATGCACGTGCGCGGCCTCGCCTTTAAGCCATAGAGTTTTTATAGTATCAGAATCCATCAAAAAACTCTTAGTACCTTCAGTTAGATGTCAGTTTTTTCAGTGTAAGTGAGATTTCGTCCAGCTCGTTCAAAAACGCCTTCAGATGATATCATTTCTTTTCGTCCATTTAGGGCCGTTGTCGCACATTAAACTCGATGGATTTAGCCTTCCGACTACTTTTGGAGAAGAGTTTATTTGGAACTCAACTTATGCAAATAAATATGTAAGTTTGCAGCAGGTGGTGTTATGGTTCCTCACGTTATTACATCTATAAGACCAGACTCCATCCTGACATTCATCGCCATGGCAAGGATCCGTTTTTTAATGAACGCTTGGTCCGAAAGAGATCCTTCAGCGTATCTAGTGCAGAGATAGACATGATATAGGACCACATCTCCTTCTCAGCAGCAAGCCTTATCACTTGTCTAAAATTCCACTAGACTGGTGGACAACGACAATGGCTTGTCAGTTTTGAAGCCGATATATTGAGATAAAAGAGATTTGCTCTGTACTGGATAAAAGATGGTCAGAATCACTACCAATATAAATGAAAATAGGCAATGTGTGCTCTCTCTTGTTAAGTCTACATTAGTTAAGAAACACGTTCTTGTAGCATACCCGTAGCTGGATGTACAAAGTCGGCATCAATCCATGTCATCACAGTGCAACGCCGATGGCAGATATGTATGGATAGCATTACTCACCCATTCGTAGTTCAAGCAATAGGAGGTGGCTGTTAGATGTTAGATACAATATAGCAGAGCATACCGTGAGCAATTAAGCCAGTATTGATCCATAAAACTCATGAACCTCTTCCAAGTTTATGCGAGAAGTTGATGAACACAGCAACAGCAGAGCACTCAGGCAAAAAACCGTCAATTGGACTCCTTGAATGTTCTTTGGACAGAAGCAGCACCCACTACATTAGCGCCGAGTACCTGCACCCTAATTCGAGTGTATGCTTCACACTCATAGAGATTATTTCTCATGCGGTGTCGTCATCACGCTCAGAGCAAGTTTCGAAGGATGCTGTGCCCAGCAAATCTAGTTTTAAGCGTAGTCACGTAGCCAGTAAGCAGGCTACAGGCTTTCCTACTGCAGAACAGTCATGCTATCTATCAGTCATGCTAGCATCGCATTCTCGATCCGGCCGTCAAGATCCAACTAAATTCCTTTCCCGGCTCGGACTCTGGAAGAAGCCATTCCTAGGCAGAGGGAAAGTTGGTTTCATATTTTCGCAGCAACAAGAGTTCTAGCGTTCTTGGCATGTCCATAAGACCGGAGTAAAAAGACATTCGGCACGCAAGATCACAAAACTCGAGTCCATATTGTACCAAAGAAAACTTATTTTCAACGGACAATGGCTTTGAGACTGCAGCCCATGATATGAATAGCAAGGTGAGGGAGATTCATTAGGTTATCCTGAACAGATCCAGGAAAAGCATCCATTCAGTTGAGAGAGTGGGTTCTTTGGAGTCTGGCGATTTTTCGTAAGAGTTTGTTCCGTCAGACAACCAACTCTCAGGATATAACTGGTCTTATCATAGCCGAGTAGCATGTTAGGTTTCGGCGTAATACGTATTCTTAGCCCAGAGAAGTTAGTTATCCAGGATGACACCCAAATACCAAGCTTCGCTGGAGCAACGGAAAATGATGTTTTTGAGCTTTACATGAGCCAGACCAATCAGCTTACTCCTTCTAGTACAGAGAAGTTTCTAGTTCACTATCCAACAGACAGAATAGCTGCATCATCTGCATATGCCCGAGCGTAGTTGTTGCAACTTTTGGGAGCATTCAGTCCACTATGCCAGTGGAGACCGTACGCCACCTGTTTAACCTTGTCCATACCATCTTGGCCGTACCCAGCATCTGCACCCATGGTCTGTTATTAGGACGCACTAATGGGGATTTTAGTACCCTTAAAATGTTTGCACATAGCGCGGGCGAGGGAAAGTTAGGAAGGAAAGTAAGAGAGATACCGATGCACATTAGTTTTGAATGTTTGCAAGTTATAATGAAGAGGAAATACAGAGCTCGACAGCGTATTCCATAAGCGAGTTGTACGGCTTCGAAACGAATCACGATATTTCAATGTACCTACGTAAGAAAGGGTGAAGACAGGTGTTAGGGTTAAAGGTTTGAAGGGCGGAATGCTACTGGCGATTTAAATGGAGCACTAATGGAGGTAATAGCGATAAAACGAATAGAGACACAAGACATTTCGTCGGTGTTCGAGGGTGTCCATTGACTGGGTGATGTTAGCATCACCTATGAATTTTACCGAACGGTTTTGAATCTCATCTAGCAGTTGCAGATATGTTTTAGGCGCACCTGACCAGATGAGTGCATTGTACTCCAATTTTAGGCGGATGAATTCCTTATATATCGAGGCCAGTTCAGAAGGGGAAAAGTATTTCTTGCATCGTTTGAGGAAACCTAGACATTTTGCAATATTTTTGGCGGCATCGAATATGTGGTCACTCCAACGTAAGTTGTCATTGACACACATACCGAGAATGGAAAGTTTTCCAGTTAGGACGACGTAAGTGCCATTGATGGATAATGGCTGGATGTTTAAATTTCGCTTTAACGACAGCAGACAGCATTGTGTTTTGGAAGCATTAAATTCCACTCTGTTGATATTTCCCAAATTGGTTATGCTGTTAATATCGGAATTTAATAAGCTTCAACACCTAAAGAGCAGGGACGTCTGTCTGGAACCGAATACAAAAGCAGAGAGTACTGGAATATATTGGATTAGAAGTAGCAGATAGGAGGTCATTGATGAAAATTAAAAAGAGTGTCGGAGACAGCACGAAGCCCTGCGGCATGCCAGCATTTATTTTATGAATATCAGACTTGAAATCGTCCAAGACAACTTGGAAAGAGGGACGTAAGTGCAATGGGTCTGTAGGAGAAGAGAGAAGAAGATTCGCCTTTTTAAAAGACGGGCTGGACAAATGCTGTTTTCCGTCTGCTTGGAAAGGGTCCTAGAGAGTAGTGTCGATGTAAAAGCCTACACAGTGGTTTTGCCGGATGAAAAGGAAATATACCATCTGAACCAGCGGATTTGTGAATGTTAAGATCTTAAAGTACTCTAACTACTACACGAATGCGAAAGTGGAATCGTTCCATTGAAGATTCGACGCGCTCAAGTGCAGGCGGAGACAAAGCGCAATCTTGAAGTGTTGAGCTGGCCGTGAAGTGTGCAATAAGCAAATTGGCCTTGTCCAAAGAGCTCACAGCTGGAATGTCATTATAACTGAGCTTTGGGATGAAGGAGGAGGCAGAATTTCTAATATTTTAGACCAACGATCAAGAATTCTTATTACCTTTGTGACATTGTAGTATTTTTGCCTCAACTTTTGGTCGTATTAAAATTACACATGCTTAAGAAAGGTCAGTCATTTCCTCCGCCGGGTCTTGGTCTACAAGGACCGAAAAAACATTTATCTAACCCTGACAGCCTATTTACAACTCGGGTCGTATCACGCTTTTTCTTTTGGTTTGATGCTCTTCATCCGATGAGGGGTCAGCAGCGGCATCTACGTCGTTATCGAAGAGACATAACGACCAGCTAAGATTCCTAAAGAAGCTGTTAGGTCCGCTCCAATTGGCTTTCTCGTTTTGCAATACGGTTCTTTTAGGAATCTTTTCTCTAACTTTGTGGAATCAGCTAATATGACACAATGGTCCGACGAGCACAGAAGCTCAACAGTGCACTTATCAGGGTAAGAAGTTAAAAATAAGTCCTGGATGTTGGCGGTATGGCTATCAATGTCAGGTATTCACGTGGGCTGATTTGGAAGATGGGTCAAGTTGTTTCCCGCAATAGTATATAATTTGCTAACGGAGATGGAGTCCTAACCACATGAAATTGATTCCGGATGAAGCTGCACTTCACTAGTTCTTTTATTTTTATTTATTTACTTATTTTTGTTTTTTATTTCACACGCGCGCGTTGGTTTTTTTTTTGCTTTTTTTGGTTCTGTATTGTTCTTTGCACAACACACGGTCGTTGTCCGCGTAACACATATAGGCCACCTTGGCCATTGGCGAGTGCGCCTTCAATTCATTCGCAAATGAGTTTTGTACACATTGAATTCTCTCCATGCTCTTCAACATGAAGCAAGATCTGAAGCTCTTGGCTAGCGTTTCTGTGTAAAGGCTATTTTCACTGTTCGCGAGTGGCCCACTGTGTATGTCAGTGGCAGGTTGGCTGTGAAGATTTTCTTTAAAACTGCCAGCAAATAGTCCATATCTTTTTGTATGGATTTATCTATGCCGGCCGAATTGAAGTCATCAATGGATCAACAGCGTGCTTTATGACCTCTTCCTTCACCACAATCGAAGGCAAATACCAGCTACGGCTAATTGTGTTACTCTGTTCACTCGCTTCCGTGATAGTAGCTGGGAAGTGTTTCTCAAAACAAAGACAGTCTCTGCTTTAGACTCAGTAGACCATATTTGCCGTCAGATCTTCTGAGTGTTTGCCTCTTTTGAGAAGTCTGACGAGCCAACCGGCTTTATCGAGTATTTCGATCTTGTCGCAAAGGTAGGAATAGCAATTCTAAGATGCGTATAGGGACCTCGATTTAATGATCTCGATAAAAGCTTTATGTACGCCCATATCAACCAGTCCTTGTTTCCCCAATTCTCCCCGTGAGAGAAGAAGAATACTCGTTGTGTCAGCAGAATACGTACTGAATCACTTCATCTTTTCCGAGGAAGATAGACCGTAATTTTAAGCAGATTTTGGAAGTTAAGCATGATTTCCGAAAAGTGATTGATTGGATATAGTCCGTAAGTTGGGTTGCTTACACAGTTTGATCCGGGAATGATTTTAGTCAGATTTAGGACAAAATCTTTTATTCACTTTTCAACACAGTACATTGCCCTCTATCTACAAATTTTTGACCGTTCGTTAAGCCTCTGGAAAGCCGTCGAAAAGTCTTTTTTCGGAAGGAGTATTTCACTGAATAGCCTATCCGTAATCAAATCGCTCTCCTTTCATAGCAGTGTTCAGCTAGAGGAATAGAAAAAAGTCGGTTGGGGTCTAGATTCGGCGTACATGATGGAAATTGATCGCAAAAATTGATTTGTTTTCCCAAAACTACCTTACCAAGAACGGCGAATACGCAGGAGTATTATCGTAAAGCAAGAACCAGTAGTCCTTGCGTTACAATTCCGGGCGCACGCGCCATATCCATCTTAAACGTCGATGAAGTACAACCTGATGAAATACTAGAACGAAAAAGTACTTTTCGTGTTTTTCTATTACTTTGTATGGGCTGTCGCAGGGTGTAGCCAAAGATTGTCGTGTATGGTCGTGGCGGATGAAGACATAAGATGTGTTTTGAAGGTTCCTCAAGACAAATGTGAAGCTGTGTCCGTGACGAGACATTTGTTGTGGTGCTAAGTCCCTAAAATATGTTTGCAAGACTTGCACTAACGCTGGTGCTGAATTGTGTCGGATTAATGGAAGCAAAAATTCGCCCGGCAAGCGAATTGGTTCACCATTACCAAGCCCAGCTGGGGTTGCTTGGAGATCCTCTTTGAATGCAGCTCCGAGTCCAAAAAACACAACAGTTAGGACTGAAGGCCGTGTATTGTCATTGCATAGCAAGGCCGCTTCAAGTTGTTGGTGAAAGCGGTCGACTGATTCATTTGACTGCTAGTGGTAGAGCGTCATTCGAAGATGATTACTTTCCAGAAGATTAGTTACACATCTGAACATGTCCATTCGAGGTAATCCGCAATCGAATACTAAAACCAGCCATCCAAGATGACAGAAGAGCTTCTGGCACCGTTTCGGCAGACACATTTGGCGGTTGTAAGACACTGATTCAATCCTTTGGATAGCAGGAAGCTGACCAGGTCAATATTTATATGTTCAAAGCGCTTCGTAGGCGCTTGAAAGTTTGCTATTGGCGAGTCTATATGGCGGGTTGTTTTGTTCGCCTGACAGGGGATGCAGCTCTTAATCCTCTTTGAGCAGTCCTTATTCATAGAAGGCCAGAAAAAGCGTTGGGTGATCAACTTCCTTGGGGCACGTTGTCCGAGTGCAATGAATCGAAAGCTCGTTTGGGAAGATCAAGCGGCACACATGGCGCGGTTCCGCCTCAGTGTTGTCCAATTTTATGCTGCAGAGCTAAACGCTTGAGGAGGTCGGTCGGTCGGCTTGGAGGTTGGTGTCGTTGTATTGTGCTTGGCGGTTGTTGGTACTGCTGTCTCGATAGCATCGACGGAGGAGCCGGAAACATGTCAAATATCAGTAGTGAATCATCCAATCTTCTGCACTGCTGCATGTTGGCACGTTCTGGTCATTTTTGAAATGCATAAACGAAAGGGTTGTGGTCGGTATAGATCACTACACGTCGTCCTTCAAAAATGTAACAAATATGTCCTGCCGCTTCGTAAATTGCACTGAACTCCTTTTAATAGGTTGAATGTGACAGCTTTTGACTGAAGAAGGGTAAGCGCTGGCAAGCACCGTTACATCTTTACTGAGGCACTCCTCCAATATCTTGTTCTAACGCATCGATGAAGATGGAGCATTCTGCATCGACGTTGGGATGTGCCAGGAGAACAAAAAGAAGCCACATGTGCATGGACGTTGAAAGCGTCCATGAATAGACTGGGAGTTTTTGATATTCGGACCTTGAAACTGATCGTTGAGCCGAAAATCTCAGTTGATTGTTTTATGAATGTCCTGTAGAAGTTAATGGTGCCAATAAATGCACAACGTTTCTTGACGTTGGGCTGCATCGGAAAAGAATTCCATTGGTTGAACTTAGATGCCTCAACAATTTCACTTCGGTTTCACTTTCGGTTTAGTTCGTCCCTGTAAGCGAATACAAAGTAAAGATCCCTGGTAAGTTCAACGGTATAACAATATAAAGAAGAACCCAAATTCGAAGAGCCTAAATGGTGTGATGATGGCCGTTTTCTTTATGTCGGTTGGGGCAATTCGTTTCCAATTAAACCTTCTGTAAAATTCTGTAGACAACGGACAGGCTATGCTTGTAATCGCCACAGGGACGTCATTCTCCAGACTTTTTTGGGATCAGATGCGGGGTGATGTGACGCGCAGTGCCGATTTGAATGATCTTATCGAATTCTGAATTAGCAATCTTAAGATAATCTGAGACAAATCGACGTGCTTTGCTTGAGATTGGAGTTTTTTTTGTTCTGGTGTGGTGGACAGTGGAGTATTGTGTCTTCCTTTTAGCAGCAAAAAGTTGTGTGATAGCAGTAATAGTAAACCCTTGGATGAGAGAAACTTGTGGATTTTCAAGGCATGCCTGAATTGTGCTTACAGATGATACTTGCACTTGTGAAACTGCGCTGGCCGTTGACAGCTTAGACTTTTTGTCGATAATTTCTCGTTGTTTGACATCAATAAGTAGTGCACAGTTGTACGAAAATTCACCGCCGACTGATGTCAGCGACAATAAACTCCGATGTGGAAATTTTGTTGAGACTTAAGTCTTTAAGCTTTGTTGTGCCGAATGTGCTGTTGATGCTGTTGAGCGTTGGCAGCGAATAGCTGGTACGTCGACAGCGGCAACTGTGGTTTTGTCTGCTGAATGAGACTTTGTATCCAATATCAATCAAAAAATTTTGCTTTGAAATTCTGTTGGTGAGAAAAAAGCGGAGAGATGAATGATGAAAGTCATTAAAGGCTCTCGGTACTGTTGTCCTAAAACAAACGGGGTGACGCATGCGTACCTCTGCACCATATTTATTGTGATTCCACATATTCGACTGATTATATACTTGCCTGGATCTGGATCTGCTTCGTTGACTGTATTTCTGCGGATGTTTCGCTTGGCCTCGTGCTAAGAGTAACACTGAAAGTGATGAAGGCCTTCTGTTGCTGCTACTGTAACTGACGCAAAAACCTCATGCAGCTTGTCGGCAATTTTACCCAATTCACAGATTTTACGCAACCGCACATGCTTGCATTTGTGATGGAAAATGGGAAAGTCAGCGCGCTTTTAACACTGCTTTATCAATGTCATGAATTTAGTGCGTTGTTCACTTTTCAACTGCTTATCAACGACTAACTTTATTTTAATGTTAAATTAGCGGAGTATGAGTAGTGAATGTGGTGATTGCCTTTGGGTCTGTGAATCAATTTCCTTTAATTTGACAGGATGGAATATAGCCCATTCGCCCCAGCCTTAGGACTATTATTTGACAGCTATTACCATATTATGCTAAAGAATGGAAAGTCACTGATACCCTTAGACTTACATATCAACAGGTAAGGCACTCTAGCACTATAGCAACTCCAACAAATTCAAGGAAAATATAATTTCCTTCAAGGGGCATGGTAGTGCGTGAATTCAATTTTCCTTTGAACTCATTCATCATTCTCTTGGTGTACGTTACATAGATAACGAATGAATAGATACACGAAAGAATGCCACACGGAAGTCACTCCCTAAGCCAATTCAACTGCCTTCCTTTTCGATTAACTACAGTCCGATGTTGGGCGCCAAATTCGATTTTTTTTTCTTTTTTTTTTTGAAAATAAAATTTCATTAATTTTCTTTTTTTTTCTTTTCTCCTCTTCACAGACAACTGGCGGAAATATCGCGTTCCACACGCGGCATTGTCCTTCTGCTTTGTAATCTGGTTTCGGCGCGTAACGTCATGTCGGAAGCAAAACGTCTCAATATGGCCGGAGGACATTTTATATGGCTGTGGGCCGATACAAGCAGCACAGCCGAATTTTTCGATGTAAATAAAACACCAAGTTCAGTTGTTGATGATAATGACGTCACAGACGATGATGTCGGCCCTGAGAAACTTATAAACTACCCGGAGGCTGTGAAACAATTTACCAACAACGATGGAAGTGCGATTGGTGCTGGAAAATCCACTAAGAATGGAAATATACCACAAAATCGCCATCACATACCACCGGCAAGCTATCGGCAACGTTTCGATACAAATTGGAATCCTTTCCATAATATCGTTGAATCACAAAAATCTGGCTCCTTAGGTGATGCAAACTTTGAGACGTTAGGAAAACAAGGTCATCCATCAAATGCCGCTCCAGATGGTCGATATAAAATTGATCTAAACGAAGAAGAAGACTCGTATGAGAGTCTAGAGGTGGAAAGTAAATTCACCGGTGATTCATCGACAAAAGCCAATCGAGTAGAATCGCAATCCAGTGATGAAGAGGAGTATGTGTACAGTGATGAGGAGGAAGATGACGCTGAAGAACTCCAACCAGGCTTTCGAAAGTTCTTCGAAGCAAACAAGCTTGACAATAAAAATTTCGATTCGTACTATAACTTTTTGAATGCGGGTATTGTGGACAATGACACGTCTGGCTACAGAAGCCCGAAGCCGAAGCGTACCTCATCTCTGCATTATGGGATCAATGCATCGTCCGCATCGTCACATGTGCTATTCCATCATTATAAGGACTTCCCCGTGGGTCTTTTAGCCCTGAGGCCAGTCAAAATGACAGTGGATCAAAATTTTATTCGCTCGACGATAAGGTTGTTTGCTTCAACCTGGGCTCAGGTGCAAATTACCGCCGCTCTTGAACTCGAAAAGAATCGTCAACGTGTCAGCATTAATCCGTATGGGGATAATTTAAATTGGTCATCGGTGACTAATCGTGAGGCAAGCTCACGGGGGAGACGGCGTCGTCGCCGTGGTCGTCGAAGGCGCAAACGTCGTTCGATGATAAATGACGACGACGAACAATTTGACATAGTTAACAAGAAAAATCTAAAACAAACTTCAGTACATAGAGTAACAAATGGTAGTGGTAGTAGTTTTAGAACATTTCGTAGCGAAATAGTAGCAGATAGTACTAAAAATAGTAGTAATCTTAATATCAATCGTAGCGGTGATAGTAACAAATTCAACTCTAGTTTTTATATGCAAAAGCAAACAACAACAAACAGCAACAACAACAACAACCAGAAACGCAGACGCAAGAGCAGGACTAGTGTGATGAATAACAGTTACCCTAGTCGGAATAGTAGTAATAATATTATTATTATTAGTAGTAGTAGTAGTAGTAGTAGTAGTAGTAGTAATACCAGTAGAAATAATCAAAACTTAAGTGGCTTAACCAATCAAAACAACCAACAACTAATGTCTGAGGACATAACAAGGACTTACAATCAAAGCAATACTAAGCCACAAGGTGCCGACAACATTGTTGTTGTCAATTACGAAAGCAACACGGAGTCAACCACCACATCCACTAAGAACATCAACACCGCAAGTGACACCATCATCGCGGGCAAAGTGAAAAGGGCGTCGTTTCCTTGGACTACACCAAAACGGCTGGATAATGCTAAAAGTAGAAGTTCAACAACATTAGTAGGTACAGCCAGACGTAGGCTGTTAGATGGTGATATAGTAAGTGGTGACAAGGATTCCAGGATACCTAATAGAATGGTGGTAGACGATGAAGATGTATATCGACAGGGAACACCTTATTTCACCGGCGGATGTTTTGGTAGCGCCAGCCGCTGGGATGTGCAGAGAGCTGAAATGTTTGCCAAGTAAGTTACTTTTTTATTCCATTTAATATTTTCTTATTCCTCCTTCTTCTTCTTCTTATTCTTCGTCTTATTTGCCTTGCAAATTGGAGTTTATATCTAATGGGTGGGACTGTTTTTTTTTTTTTTTTTTTTAATAAAAAATAATGCAGCTGGGGTGAAGGATTTCCTTTTGAGGACCTACGTTGGGCGCCACTTTTTTTTCTTTAAAAACTAGTGTTTCATGAAAAAATTATATTTGGAAGTTCTCTTTCACTTTTTATGGAGTGGAGTTGTGCGAATAGGGGGAGGATGTGCCGAAGACATAAAAGGATTCTGGGTCGTGGACTCCAACGTTGTCTATTGAATTTATGTTTTTGTAAGGGTAGGGTACTCTGTGGTTCATAGCTGAGCTGAGATAGCTCTGTTGCTATAAAAAATTTATATATATCATAATTTGTACTAAGGTTGAGATATTTTGACTTCCCACTCTATTAAATTCTCAGAACAAGTCCTTAAAAATAGTTTTTCTACCGGACTGTCATTTAATAATTTGCTTAACAATTGATGAAGAGGGAGGCACCAGCTCGCGAATTTGTCATTAGAACAACACTTAACCAAGGAGTTCTATGCATGAGGCACTTAAACAGATTTTTGGCGTCTATTCGCAACAAACCTGAAGTTGGCAACAGAAACCTGACAAATCTTTTCTAACGAGCATTATTCTTACAAAGACGCTAATTATCGTTCGTGGCCCAATGTCATTTTAATAAAGGAGAACATCTTTTGCAGAACAATTGAATGGTACGATACCACCTCCGAAAATATTATAAGGAGGTCGACATAAAACAGGACTCTAGTGGTCTGCACGTCCGAGCATTCCGAGTAGATAACATTGACTTTAGCAATTATATTGCTAAGACCTAAGGTAAAAATGCAAATACCTCAGACCCTAAAATAGAGAAGTAGTGTTGTAAAGCAAAACAACGCTACAGCTTTCACAGAAGGAATACACCCAAAACTTTTAACTTCTTCCCCTTTTATTTTTACTTAGTTTCTCTGATCTCCCGGATGGTATAGGGCGCCAACTACACCTATGCTTTCGAAGTTTTACAACGCCCTTGGGACTACATCAACTGATCCCATGATTGGGTAAGTGTATTGCTTTGGATGGTGAACTTCGGTATGGAACTGTCTTCACGCCATAAGATGTGGCCAAACCATTCCCACTTTCTTGTCCCATCTTAACTTCTGTGCAGGAAACATTACTCGTCAGACTGATAGTATTCCATATGCAGCCTTTGCGTTGTGAATTCTGAAGCCCACATGCAGTCGTGGGCCATCTGGCACGGGGTTAATATCCTGTATTGAAGCAGAGAAACTTCATTGGCATAGTCAAAATGTTTCGAATATGACGTCATAGTCTATCTCAGCTACATGTTCTCTTCAAGCAGAGCCCTGGTCAAACCACGAATTACTACAAGGACTAGCAGTTACAAAGGGATATAATCTCATCGTACCTCGCTGGAAATTTAGATTTTCTCTAAGACCCGACCATAGTCTTAGTGACAAGTTCGTCTGATATATCTCTCCTGCTCAAGTCTCGTCATATAACATACCCAATCAAGCCAGTGAAAGCCTTTTCGAAATCGTATTCTACATATTCTTCAATGGGCATCCGAAAGGGGGTAATGTGATCGATGCAGGACAATTCAGCTCGGAGTCCTGCTTGCTCGACGTCAAGCGATGAATCAAGATTTTTCAAAATCTTTTATTTATTTATTTATTTATTTTTTTTTATTTTATTGTGGCAAGAAATTATAATTTTTAAGATACAATTTTAGGGATACAGAGATTTGGCTTGGTACCTTACTTCTAAAATATTTGTACAATTTTTTACTAAATATAATATCACAGATTAACTTAGAATTTGAAGGAAAAGCCACTAAAAACCTTCATTAAAACAAAATTCGCAGGGGGAAGGGAGAAGCGGTTTCAACACTTGATTTCAAAAATAAAGATTATTAATTTGTGAGAAGTTACACAAATAAAATGATTAACAGGAAAATTGTAATGAAGGAGAAGCGAATAAATAAATAAAGAAGTAATTAAATAAATATAAATGTATTGGAATATAATATATGAACCAACAAAAAAAAAATAAAAATAAAAATAAATAAATAAATAAATAAATATATAAACAAATAATAATAAGTATATGAATAAATAAATGAATTTATATATAATATATAGATAAGTAAATAAATAAATAAATATGAATATGAAACAAATTTATATTGCACTCCTACAAGACTAAGTTTGAAATCAAGTGGTTGTCAGATGAAGAACAAGAGATATTATATTGATGGTTTATTTTTTCAATTCTATCTGAAACCATTTCAATGTTAGCCATTATATGAAGTTCCTCTGTTGAAAAAAACCAGGGATGATTAAGTATCATTTTAAGCAATTTGTTTTGTGCTATTTGCAGCTTGCGCAGATGGCTTTTTGCACACTTACCCCAAACAGGAGATCCATAAAACATAATTGCTTGAAATATTGATTTAAAAATTAATAATTTGTTGGCATCACTTAATTTTGAATTCCGGCATATAAATGGGTAGAGAACTCTTATTGTCACATTAACCTTTTTAATGATTTGTTGAACATGTAGATAGAATGTAAGTCGCTTATCTAAATAGATGCCATGATACTTATCAGTCGATTTCCAGTCAACTTGAGTACCATTGATGAGAAGGTTGTTAGTAGGAAGTAAGCAGGCTTTTCTTTTACGAGTAAAAAAGATAGCCTGAGTCTTAGAAGCATTAATGTTTATTTTCCAATGACTACAATATACTTCAACAGCATTTAAATCAGATTGCAAATTAGTTTCAATGTTAAAACCAATTGCATCTGAAGAATAAATGCAAGTATCGTCAGCGAATAAGGCAATGTTACAGTTTGTCAAGTTGGGGAAATCGGAAGTATATATATTAAAGAGGACTGGACCAAGAACATATCCTTGTGGGACACCAGCATTAATCAAATGATTGTCTGAAAGACTTTGGTTGATGGATACATTGAAACTTCGGGATGACAGGAACGATTGAATAATTTTAACTATGTACAACGGAAAATTAAATCTTAGAAGTTTATGTATTAAACCATTATGCCAAACGGTGTCGAAAGCTTTTTCTACGTCCAAAATTACCATACCAGTGCTTTTGCCCTCTGAAAGGTTATTTTTAATATCTTTTGTGATACGATGAACTTGGTGAGTAGTGTTGTGAAATGCCCTGAACCCAAATTGCTCCGGAGGCAAAATTGCATTTTCGTCAACAAAAGATACAATTCTTTTTTTTTATAATTTTTTCCAGGCACTTACTAAGAGAGCTTAGCAGACTAATTGGCCTGTAGCTACAAGGTAAATTTGGAGCTTTGCCCGGTTTCAAGATTGGAATAATCTTGGCTACTTTCCACTTATTAGGAAAGTATGCCAATCTAAGACAGTTGTTGAACAAATCCATCAACTTCATAAGGGCAAAATCAGGGAGATTTTTGAGGCACTGATTCTTAATCCCATCTGAGCCAGACGATTTTCTAGTCTTCAAACTACGTATAATATCCTTCAATTCATTAAGATGTATAAGCTTAATGTTACTAAATAATGACTGTGAATTGAGGATGTTTAGTGATTGTTCTACGGAAGATTCAATATGCGTAACTGGAATTACGTTTCTACCAGTCGAATGACTTTTGAAAAAGTTGATTGCCAGCGCATTAGCTTTATCACAACAAGAAGCCAACGAAGAATTGCCAATCTTAAGTGGAGGAATGTAAGTGTTCTTTTTCTTCACTACCTTAACGATATTCCAGAATGGCTTGCTGCCCTTATTTAGACCCTGTAGTCTATCGTTCCACGATTGGTTTCTATGGTTATTTATTGCATATTTTACCAAAGAATTTATTTTATTGTAATCCTCGAGATAAGACACATTTCTTGTACGTTTCCACCTGGATCTACAAGTGTTTCTTAGTTTTATTATCTGGAGAATAAATTGGGGAAGAACATTGGATGCACATCTTGCGACCGTTTTCTTTGGCACTGAATGTTCTACGCTTTCTAAGATCGCAGAAGTAAAAGCTTCTACATTTTGATCAATTTCAGATATGTTGCTGTTTTGAATCAAAGAGTTTTCAAGATTAGTTCTTATTATTCTTCTAAATAAGTTCCAGTTGGCATTTTTGAAGTCATAGATTTGATTTGCGCACTGCACTGGAGAAGCTTTCACACAACACTTAACAGGTAGATGATCGGAACTGAGTTCGTTGAGGGTTATAGGGGAAGTAAAAAGATCAGGCATATTAGTAAGATATAAGTCCAACGTAGAAGGGTTTCTGTTCCTACTAGATGGAATGTGTGTAGGATAGGGTGTCCCAAAAAAATCAAGTTTAAATTTTTGTAACGCATACCCTCTTATTTTATTCGAATACTGTCAAAACAATAGTAAATAAAGTTTCATGTACTTTGAACCAGAGGAACCCGTGCCGACTTGCATCTAAACATGTCAGTACTTGCAAGGCATGGCACGCGAGTAATAACATATCGATAACTTGTTATTGCATGTTTATTTTATTAGTAAACACATTGTTCTCGTTCTGTTAACATGTCGGTGGAGATATTTTTAATAGGGAACGTTAAACATCAAATTACTGGTTCAAAACTTCCCTCTAATGGGCAAGTACTGGCAGTTTTGTTCTATAATATTCGTGAAGTGAATTTAAGTGTCAATGAGAGCGCAAATCTTACTATTCGTGAGTGCATTATTTATTGGGAAAAGGCCCGTATCCCGAACAGATCTCTACCTAATTGTGTTAAAAAATTAATTACATTGTATCAAGTTTGGAGAAATTTGCAAAAAAATGCAAACAAAACAAAAAACGTGTTTGAGCAGCGTCGACATGAGTTTGTTACAAACTTAAACAATTTGTTTGACATTGCACATGCGGATGCACTTCAATTAATAAAGATAGATGAAGATAGGATTTTTTTGCAGCGCCAAAGAGAACCAGGCCGACCTGGTCATTTAGCCGGAGTTGACCAAAAACAAACACACAAAGAAGAAAGAGCGCACCTTAGAAACGTCGAGGAGCAAAAACGACGTGCTAAATATTTTTCATCCTTAGCTCCTTCAACATCATCTTATGACCCGCTACAAGAAAGTTTGTCGTCTGATTCAGAATTGATGGATTTACAGGAAATTTTGCCAAACCTAACCAAAACAGAATCCAGTATAAATAAAACTGTTATGAGGAAGAATTTTATCACTCCAAAATTAGTGGCAGCATTAGATCGGTGTCAATTGAGTGTGAGAGATGCTCTGTTTATTATTGAAGCAACTATTGAAGCTCTTGGACATAACACAGACGAATTTCCTATAAGCAAGTCCACTATTCAAAGGGTTCGTACGGAAAAGCGAAAAGAGCGAGCGGAAGCCATAAAGGTTAATTTTCAAAACCAGGTTCCGGATATTGTAACACTCCACTGGGATGGTAAACTTTTGCCGGCTTTAGATTCACGCAAATCTAAGGAAGAACGTCTGCCGATAGTTATAACGTTTGACGATAAAGAACAACTTATCGCTGTACCAAAGTTGGATAACTCTACAGGAAAGGAACAGGCCCAGGTACTTTGGAATGCTATAATTGATTGGAATCTTGAGGATAAAGTGCAGATTTTGTGTTGTGATACGACTGCTTCAAATACTGGTCGAATCAATGGTACTTGTGTACTTCTCGAACAGAAACTAGGCAGGGAAATGATTATTTTTGCTTGCCGCCATCACGTCTACGAATTAGTACTAAAAAGCGTGTTTGAAGCAAAAATCTGCCAAGTTACCACAAGCCCAGCCATTCCAATGTTCAAGAAATTTCGAGAGAACTGGAAGAATGTCGATCCCGAGAAAATACAGAGCTGTACAGAAAAGCTATCATGTTTGAATGTTTCTGAGATCAACAGACTTATCGATTTTTACCAAATTGAATTAACTAAAGAAATTACTAGGGATGATTACAGAGAGTTAATCGAACTTTCAATAATATTTCTTGGCGGCGATGCAGAAAAAAAATTTAAGATCCGGCCTCCAGGTGCCATGCACCAAGCTCGATGGATGGCGAGAGCGATTTACTCATTAAAAATATCGTTACTTGGTGATCAATTAAGAATTTCTAACAAAGATAAAGAAGCTCTGTTAGACGTCTGCCTGTTCATCGTGACAATATACGTTAGGCCTTGGTTGCAATGCATTTTAGCAGTAAAAGCACCTTACCAGGATTTGTGTTTTCTGAAAGCTATAAAATCTTATGAAACAATAGATGAAAGCATCTCGAAAGCAGCATTACAGAAGTTTTGCTTGCATTTGTGGTATTTGACAGACGAAGTGTCTACCTTGTCTCTATTTGATGATGATGTAAGCCAAGAAACGAAAGTCAAAATGGTTGCTAACTTAGCCAAAGAATATCCATCTGCCTATGGTAAATGCTACATTCCATCGAAAGAAGAACTTTGTGGCAGACTTTATGGTAAGTTTGAAAATTAAGTTTGTTTTTTTAACTTTTTTATTTACATAACTAAAAAATTATATCAATAATCCTCCTTTTTTTGTTTTCAGAAAAAAACATCGATGACTTTGTTTCAGTCAAAAGCAAGTCCTTATTTAGTCGATTGAAAATTGATGGTGCTTTTCTCCACGAGTGCCCCTCTTTGTGGCTTAAAAATGCTTCGTACCAACATGCTAAAAGCAAGCTATTAAAACTGAAAGCAGTTAATGACTCTGCTGAAAGAGCAGTCAAGTTGATGCAAGATTTTCACGGCCTTCTAACTGTTCAAGAGGAGCAAAAGCAATTTTTATTTCGTTGCTTACAAGAACATCGACAAAAGTATCCTGACTGTAAAATACAAAAATTAAAAAGAAAATTAATAAATAATTAACCTACTTTCAACAATTAATATAATAATAAAGTCCAATACCGGATGCCTTATTTCAAAAATAAATGAGTTTTGCTTTTCCCTCCATTGCTCCATTATGTTTAGATTTTGGCGTTAAGTCGGCACGGGTTATCGTCATCCGATCGCAATAATATTTGATATTTCACTTATCTGGGTCAAATAGAAAAAAAAAAAAAGGTATGCGTATCTCTATCTAAAAAAAAAAATTTAACCCTTATAGCCTGGGACACCCTAGTGTAGGACTATCGGGAAAGAGGATTTCAAACGGATGTCTTACGTTGAGATCTCTAAGAATGTTACCCCATGCATTTGCCCTCATACAACACCAGTGCCTATGCCTTCAATTAAAATCACCACCTATTAGGAATAGATCGTTAGTATTAACTAGCCTTAGGAAGTCACTCCGGAGGTCAAATCTTTTTTGAGGTGTGATTACTCCACCCGGAAAATAAGCACTATAAATTTTCAATGTGTGTCCATTAACAAAAGGAACTTCAATACCAATGGCTTCAATTAATTTCAAATAAGTAATAGGAAGTACCTCGTGTTTAATAGTACGTTTTATTAGCACGGCAACACCACCACCACTTCTCTCTTCCCTATCCAAACGATACCACTTATAAACAGAATTAGACAAACGATCATTTTAATTTAGCCAAGTTTCACAGATTAATGCTACGTCAATATTGAATGTACTAAGGAAAGAGTTAAATTCTAAGAGTTTCCCTCGAATGCTTCTAGCATTCCAACATATAATGCTTAAGCTACAATTCATTACTTAGAATTATATAAATACTTAATTGCAAGTTGAGTTATAGCGTTGAATTGTTCCGCCTTCGTAGTACAATTTCCGAGCATGGAGATCATCTCTGCAGTGAGTGCATTTACTTCTTCCAAAGAAAATAGACCATCTTTGTTCTGCACACTATTGTTGTTGGTACACTTGGCCCACGTATTCGATGCATTACAGATGGTTGCAGCTTTCGGTCTCACGCCAGCTGGTGCATTGCGTTGTTGAGGGAGTGAGGGAAATTCTATGATGTTAGCTTCAAAAGTTGGTTGTGCCCTCCTAATACGCTGTGTTTTGTTTTTGGCCGAGAGCTTTTCCCTCATTTCCAGAAAGCTTTTACGACTAACACATGATGAGTCGGTTGATTTGTGTGTGCCATTGCAGTTGGCGCATTTCGATAGAGAATTGTTTCCTTTTTTGTACAGCTAAATTCTCTCTCAATCTTTGGTAAAGGTTTCAGTTTGCATGCGTCCCTACTTAACGGTTGGTAGAATTTCCGTCAAAAAAATCTATGCGGCTTAGAGAAATCCCGCCGAAACGCTGTCTGCTTCGACTGCCCTGTGCTTTTTTTCAAGGCGTATATTGCCAAGATCATTTCAGAATTGCTAGCGTATGGTATGACTTCGGGTATTTTTTCCTGCGGTAGGCTCATATCGTTGTTGCCTACGTGATTTAGCATTGCTGCAAAATGTTGGAAGTCATCTGATAAGCTGTTTCTCATCCAAAATCAACGGATTTTCATCTAGTTCTTTTACAGGATATAGTGTGGAGCTTGACATCCTCAGTGATACTATGGACTCTCGTGCTGTCGCACCTTTTTGTTGCTTCTTCAGTCTTGGTGACTTGATTGATGTAGCTCGTCTTATACCACGCTGCATGTCTTTTCTCTTCCTGTGGTACTGCACCGAGGTACTGTGGTCGGGACGTTCTGTTACTAAGATCTAGTAAACCGTGTTTCGGATTCAATACATTCATCGACCCTTCACCGAAAATGGTGACTGGCCCGGAATTACAGGCATTCCACAGTATTCGAGTGGTTACCGATGTTCTCGTGAGCAAAGTTTCAGCAGGGGAACGGATAGCAGCTACCATTAGATGTTGGTCGTTCTCTAGTTCGATTTCAGCTCCACGGATGTCTG
This sequence comes from Volucella bombylans, assembly GCA_949129095.1. Classification (NCBI taxonomy): domain Eukaryota; kingdom Metazoa; phylum Arthropoda; class Insecta; order Diptera; family Syrphidae; genus Volucella; species Volucella bombylans. The sequence goes on along the minus strand of OX422141.1, from coordinate 137,516,639 downwards.
TAATCTGGGACGCAATTTCTAAAGCGTCGACTTATGATGAAGTGATCTATCAGCCCTTGTGATCGAACAGAGTACATCTAATCACACAGCGGTTGACATTGCAAAAGTCTCTATCAAAAACGTTTCTGGCGGTCTCTTGGGATTGTAGAAGTTCGCAGAACTTGCTCACATAAGTTTGATGACCTTGGGCTGGTTATGGATATCCGCATGCTTATTTTAGCTACAAATAATGGTCCGAGTTGATGCTAGCTACTCGGGACATTCCGACATCTAAAACACTGCAGACGTACCTCGCGTTATGATTGATATCACAATATGATTGGTTTGGTTGTCTTTTTTTTTGACTGTCGTAAAATCTTAATAGCGGACCTTCGGTTTAAATCAACTCAAAGGATAGACGTCCGCAGAAGAAACACCAACGCAATACATAGCAATGCAAATTTTTATCAGTCGTAAAGTTTAGGACTAAATTCGTTAAATTTACAAAAAAACAGAACCACAGCAACTGTTACCGTAGACTCATAGTAAAAGTTAAACTTTGCCGCCCATCTATGTATATGGCAACCCATGGTAAAACTTTATCGATCACGACACATGAAAATCAAATATTCTGACGGTTCTCTGTCAAAGCACGCAACACATTTTCACTTACATACGAGTATTTACGATTCAACACGCATTCGCCCTTCAATATTTCCATGGACCAGCAAAAACGAAGCGATATATTATTCCTTACATCCTCTTATCCCCTGCCGAAATGATTTCTTACATTTTAATTTCATTCGTGCCATTGAAGAATAGGAAAAAAAATAGAAAACAAACAAAAATTTCGTTCACAGAATATTGAAGACAAACGTTCCACGACAGCCCTGTATCCGGTGTTTTGCTCACGTCCCCAAAATACGAATAAGCCAACCAACCAACAAAAAATAAATTATAAATAAATCCAGCTCTGTTTAATTCTTGAAGCGACATATTGTCAGTATAACAAAAAATGGAAAAATTAAAGAAAAAACAAACTAAAGCACCAGTAAGAGGCCACAGATACTCCCAGATACTCACAGATACCCGTTGGCGTGAACCTTTTAAGGATTCCACAACCGTATGCAGTTTTTGTCGTCATATTTCCTCCGGTTACACTCTACTTCTTTTTTGGATCTGGGATATACGAGCTCTGGTGGAATTGTTGAAATTGTGCACATCCTGTTTGGGAGTGGGGGGTAAAATTGTGTGCATGCAAGCTTGTGAATCTGCTGCAATCGCCATTACTTCTGTTCTAAATCTGCCAAAAGAGTAACACCACATGATATGGAGTATAGTCCTGTGGAATGAGTTCCAGAGCTCATATATAGCATTGCACATGTTTGGGTCTGAGTCCGAGTGTAGGTCAGAGAACTGCCACGCGAATATTGCACCAGGTGCGGATGCTGTCATACTCGTGCATTCGTACATCGACATGGTTAAGTACGGATAAATGGAAAATTATGTTTTACTGCAGTCGTCTCACCCGGTGAATACAAGTAATTTGTTTTACAGTATGTCAAAGCAAGGTAGATAGTTGAAATGATGTTGATTTCATACTTCATAGGATATTTGCCTAAGCTGATCAAAAATTATGAGTTCCCACTGGTGACCCACGCTTCCCTACTACGAAGCTGACAAGATACAGTCTTGGACCCACAACTTGCAATTGATCACTAAGACCCATTTACTAGCACGGTTTTCTGGAAGTCTGATAGTGTGTATCTCGGTAGTCCTTCTGCTATACTTGGTAGCCCCACTGTTCTTTTTATCAAGAGAATATAGAAAATGGGTCCAACACGGATTGCCATCATAATGATGTCAAAGACAACCTGGCTAACTGAATACTTATCCTGTTCGTACTAGAGCATAGTGATTTTTTAAAGAATTATAAGGCATTAGCCTATATGTTCCATGGTTCTATGCAGTAGAACACACTTCGATACATTGATCTTCATGTCAATTAAAGGGCTCAGGACTTTGCATTTAAAAATTTTCGTCTGAAATATCCGCGGTACCCTAAGTTCACATCTGTAGACACAATCCATTCCACGTTATATCTAGTTGAATCCCGGGGCTTATCTGTGGGTTTTATAAAATGCAGGAGCCCCATGGGGTTGGGTCCAAGCAAATTTTCTTCTTTAAAAACTAAAGGAAATGTGTGTAATGTATTAAAGAAGTGAGCACTAACAGCCACCATATAGCGATCAATGGTTTCATCCTCTTCAAACCATTCCAAGTCACCTTTCAATCAACATATTTGACAGCCGTACTTTACGCAAAGCCTACTCATTGTAGTGTCAACTGTAGAAGAAGAGCCTCATTATGCCGACTCTGCAAAATTTTGAATTTCTCTTATACAGTGTAAGCTACGAGGGGCGTTCAATATATTCTCGGTATCGATATGAAGGAAAATGCGAATTCAATCTAAATTGTTTTTATTTTTCAATATAATCTCCCCTAACATAAATGCATTTGTTACATCTGGAGATAAGCTTTTTTAAACCCTCAAAAAAATAAATTTCCTCTTTCTCTGCAAAATACCCATTTATTGCCGACTTGAGTTCTTCATCATCCGAAAATCTTTTTCCACGAAGACATTTTTTCAAATCCGGAAACAGGAAATAATCACTAGGGGCAAGGTCTGGACTATAGGGTGGGTGTTGGATTTCTTCGAAACCACAATCTCGCGCAGCAGCCTTGGAAACTCGCGCCGTGTGAACAGGAGCGTTGTCATGAAGAAGCAACGCACCCGCTGCGAGTTTACCCCGTCTTTTCTTTTTAATTTCCTCCCGCAAATTATGCAAAGTGGAAGCGTAGGATGTGGCGTTGATGGTTTCGCCTTTTTTTTGTACTCAATGAGCAAGATTCCCTTTGAGTCCCAAAAAACTGTGGCCATGAACTTCCCGGCAGACGGAGTGACTTTGAACTTCTTCGGGGGGTCTGTTCCTTTTTTATGCCACTGCATGCACTCTTGTTTGCTTTCAGGGTCATAGTGTTGGACCCATGTTTCGTCCCCAGTAACAATTCGATCCATAACACCGTCCGCGTTCTCACTACACATCTCCAAAAGCTCTCTACAGCATGCGATTCTCACTTTTTTCTGAGGCGCTGTGAGCATTCGTGGCAGCCACCTTGAACTGACCTTTGAAAGGTTAAGATGGTCATGAAGAATGGTGTGAATGGTACCAATTGAAAGCTTGGTGATCTCTGCCATCATTTTCACCTTTATTCGGGCATCCTCAAGAACAAGTTTTTCGACTTCTTTGATGCTTTCTCCCGTACAAGCAGTAGCCGGGGCGCCGGAGCGGGGGTCGTCTTCAATGCTCTCTCTGCCTCTCTTGAACTCACTTGACCACTTTTGCATAGTTGATAATGAAGGTGCGGAACCCTGGTAAACAGCCACCATCTCTTCATGAATAGTTTTTTGACTTTTTCCTTGCTTAGTGAGAAATTTAATTACAGCGCGATGCTAAATTTTCACCATCATCGTCTCAGTTGCCATTATAATTCTGTTTAACTAGAGATAAAACGCGAATTAATAATCACATTTATATGAAACTTTACATGAATGCACTAAAATAATAGTATTACTTGATAAATAAGTCAGTTGATATATACAAATACAGCTTCACCCCGATACCGAGAATATGTTGAACGCCCCTCGTACAGTCACCGACCCCGAATTTCGGTAGAAAATTTTTATAATTCGCAGACGTTGCTCGTTCGTGTACTTTACCATGATGAAAATGTTGAGTTTACTGAATAAATTGACAGTGACAGTTTGATGATTAGTGAAAGAGTGCGTTCACAAACTAAATTCAAAGTTGTAAAGTCCGTATTGGAAAACCCTTTATAAGTGATTTTGTTGCTATAAATACACGATGAAGTTGATTTTTATTTGTAAAAGATTTAAATTTGTAAAAGACCATTCTCTAAGAAATAAGGCATAATGTTCGTAAAAGAATTTATTTGTAGTATTTTTGCAAGTTTTTTACATTTCAATATTTATGTTTGTGGCCAAAAAAATTTGTTAATTCAAAAGCCTGCATGTTATAACATATTTAAAGAAGGACGTGTATATTCGTCTTGGCAATGCATGACACCCTGCCAAAGGCGAGTGGGTTAACATTTTCACATTTTAACCCAAGTAGGTTTAGTTCTTTTTTCAAGTGTCCAATTGGCATTTCGGCAAGCCCACAAAGAACAACTTTAAATGACCTTAATGCTGGAAGGTCATGTGTTAAAAATTACCACTCTTTCATGATCTTCACTTTTGTCACAGATTATTTTTATGCCGATTGAGGTTTTTTTTTATAAAGTAATCTTTGATTTGATTTCGTTCAGCAAAGAGTGAACACTTTCAGACGACTTATGCAAAACGCAAATGGAAGAAATCTTAATTTTTTAATTGGTGGAGTAGTTAACACTTGTTCACACTCAGTATGGTTGTCAGAATCCGGAAGGAGGTAAACCGCCCAAACCTATAGTCTTGGTCGTCTGCACTCATTTCACCATAATGTTGAAAGACAAATTAATGTCTTCAACTAAAGTTGGTGAACGATTACGTTTGTGTATGTTAGTCTCTTGGAATGTACTGCACAGAAAAAACGTCTGATTAGATCAGACAGCCGATTAATACTGACTTATCATTTTTAAACTAAAAAAAAAATGTTTTTTCCCCTCATTTTGTGGCATGGACCAAGTCTTACTTAGAAGACTGACAATACAGGGTCATCTTCAGATCTTCAATATACGACCCCATTAAAGCAACATCTGGTGTCCCTCAGGGTAGTCACCTTGGACCAATCCTCTTCATCTTAACAATTAACGATATAAATCTCATTTTAACGAATTCTAATCTTTATATTGTACTCGTATTGTCGCTGATGACATGAGATTTTCCAAAGACATTTCATTGCCTGCAAGATAACTTGAATAAGTTTTCGGTATGGTGTAAGCAAAACATTTTGGAGCTTAATGTCAACAAATGCCAAGCGGTAACCTATTCCCGCAAACGTCTACCCCCGCCTCCAAGGAACTACTTCATCTGCGATGAGCCTATTCAATTCAATTCAATTCAATTCAATTTATTGCTATAAATAAGTTGTACATTAAGACAATGTCTCTTATAGTACTAAGTGATAATATTTAGTTACAAAATGATAAGTGATAGTAATTATAATGATAATAATAAAAAATAAAAAAAAATAGAAAAATAAAAGGAAAAAGAAAGATAAAAAAAGGGAGAGGAAATAAAATAGTTGAGAAATTGGAGAAAGACTGAGATAGAGTTGATAGTAAATAGATAAGTTAAGAAGAAAAGTACACATACAAGGCAGTTTTGAAGCTAGCAGTATTTGACAAGCACTTTATATGGGACGGTAAGTTATTCCATAGTCTAATAGCATAAATGAAAAATAATTGCGAGGAATTGAGGTATTTGCAACGCTGAGTGCTAATGTTGAAAGTTCTTCTGGAAAGGGAAAATTCCAGTTTGGAGTAAAGGTAAGGGGGTTGCGTTGTGTTTATAATTTGATGTAGAAATATGCAATTTCTGAAATCAAGGTAGTTTCTCAATGTACAGCCAAGAAACCGGCATGAGAATTCCGAGATTCTATCGTATCGTTGCCTTGCATAAACATACCGAACAGCATCTGTTGAGAGAATGAGAGCCTTTTCTATTCCCTGTGCTTTTGCCTCAGTATAATTAACAAAGTTATACCGATGTAAATAAAAAAAGTACGATCATATATCAGATATGATGTGAACAACGCTTGATAGTTTTATTAGAAGAGACAGAAAAATCTTACAACCGGAAAAGTCGAGCAAAAAAACGTAATGAAGTTCGTAACGTAATATAAATTGTTAATCCATAGTGTTATGTAATGTTTTGTAATAGAATAATAAAATGATATGAAATGCAATTATGTCTTAACATACTCCCACCCTTGAAGGGACTCAGATCCTTCAATAGGAAGACGACGGATTCTGGTTGTAGCTCGCTGAGTCTCACCGCTGCTTGTCTTTAGCGTAACCAGGCGCACGACACCGTCCTTGCCGGGATGCACCTGTGTAACTCGCCCAAGTCTCCACTTAAGAGGAGGGAGATTCTCGTCCTGAATTATCACTATATCACCGACTGCAATTGATGTACCCGCCTTCATCCATTTGGTACGAAGCTGGAGGCTCTGCAGATACTCCCGAGACCATCTAGTCCAAAACTGCTGAAAGTACCACTGGAGCTGCTGGTAACGATTGTGAGAGCTAATATTAGTAACGTGCTGCAGGTTCGGTTCCACTATTGCGTTTAGGGCTGTACCAATGATAAAGTGCCCAGGTGTAAGGGCTTGAATGTCATCAGGGCTTTCGGACATTGGAGTAATCGGCCTGGAATTTAAAATAGATTCAATTTGAATGATTAAAGTGTTAAGCTCAGGATAAGTAAGTGACGAATTTTGCAAGATCCGCTTCATATGAAATTTAGCGCTCTTGACGGCGGCCTCCCACAAACCTCCGAAGTGTGGAGATCTCGGCGGTATGGTTTTCCATTCTATTCCATCAGCAGCACATGCACTGATTATTGCATCCCTATTTTCATGCTTAAGGAACATCTGGTACAGTTCATGCAACTCATTCCGGGCCCCGATGAAGTTGGTAGCATTGTCGCTGTGGATCACTGAACACAAGCCACGGCGGCCGACAAATCGCTTTAGGGCAGCGAGGAAGCTCATTGTCGTCAGATCCTCAACTAGCTCCAGATGAATAGATCTTGTTACAAAGCATACGAAAACCGCCACATATGCCTTCACCGGTGACGTTCCACGACGACGAAAATGTATTTGGAAGGGACCACAGAAGTCAATTCCTACAATGTTAAAGGGCCTCGACTGTTGCACGCGTAGCTGGGGTAAATCTCCCATAATTTGATAGTTGATCGATGGCTTAGCTCGGACGCAACGAACACATTGCCGCACCACTTTGCGAACAACCAGCCTCCCATGCACTGGCCAAAACCTTTGACGAACTATGCTCAGGAGCGCTTGAGGACCAGCATGATGATTTTTGATGTGAAGATGGGTGACTAGAAGCGTGGTTAATAGGCCATCCTTTGGTAGCAAAATGGGGTGTTTGGCGCTGTACTCTACAGATGAATTTGCTATTCTTCCACCAACGCGTAGTACTCCATGATCATCTAGAAACGGTGAGAGTGAGTTGATATGACTTCTTGCTGATAGCTGATTCCCGTTGGATAAAGTTAATATTTCAGTTTGAAAATCCTTGAGTTGAACGTGTTTTACTAAACCCTTAAGTGCCTTGTGAAGCTCTTCTGCACTTGGAGGCCCAGATAGGCGATGTCTTCTATCCTTGGTTGTTGAATTTGTTTGAAATCTAAAAAGATAAGCAACAATTCTAAGCAGTGCGTTATAATTGTGATAATATTTGATGCTTTCAATGAAATGCGCTTGAATTTGTACAGATAGAACAAGTTTAAGCTTTCTTCTCTCCAATGGTGGGTTCTCAAAAACTAACGGAATTTCAGAGGAGGGCCACTGGTCGTTTGGAAGTAACAGAAAGGATGGTCCATTAAACCATGCGCTGCAGTTTATGATGGTTGACGGATAAGCGCCTCGTGAAATGATGTCGGCAGGATTAGACTCCGATACGATGTGTCTCCATTGAGAGATGTGAGAATTTTGCTGAATGGTGGCAACCCTGTTCGCCACAAACGTCTGCCAGTTGCACGATTCCTCCGCGATCCAATTCAAAACAATGGTGGAGTCAGTCCAATAAGTGATATCTTCAAACTGGAAATCGAAGATGTCCTTTAAACGCTGCACAAGTTGAACCATCATAACTGCGGCACATAATTCCAATCGTGGTAAACTGATTCTCTTCACTGGTGCCACCTTTGATTTAGCACACAAGAGCTCCACTCTCACAGTGCCATCTTCGTCGATGGACCGTACATATGCGCAAGTACCATATGCGTTTTCAGAGCTGTCAGAGAATGCGTGCAATTGATAGTTCGCAAAATGACCAAAAAAGGTGCGCCGAGTGATTTCCAAATTGTCGAGCTCCTGCAAATTATTTCGGAAATGGATCCAACGTTGATGACAATCTTGGGACAGCGATTCGTCCCAATTGAGTTTAAGCCGCCATAACTGCTGCATAAAAATTTTGGCTAGAACGATGACAGGATTTATCAAGCCTAGGGGATCAAACAGTTGCGCTATGTCAGAAAGTACTGTCCTTTTCGTGATAGCCTTTTGAGATGTGGGTGCAACTTTATAATGAAATTTATCCGTTTCTGGGTTCCAAATCACTCCTAGTGTTTTAATCGCATCGCCGTGTTTAATTTTGAAGCCCTTCTCCCGATCACCCTGTGGTATATTCTCTAGCAACTCTAAGGAATTTGAGCACCATTTCTTAAGACTGAATCCACCCTTACTAAGCATTACAATTAGCTCCTGCTGAAGCGCTTTTGCTGCAATCAACGAATTAGCTCCAGTAAGAATGTCATCAACATAAAAATCAGAGTTGACAGACTTGGCAGCCAGGGGAAATTGAGACCCTTCATCTATTGACAACTGTTTTAGTGCACGTGTTGCCAAAAAAGAGGCAGAGGCAGTACCAAATGTCACTGTGCACAATCGATATATTGCAACGTCATCATTTGAGCTTGATCTCCACAAAAGGCAATGAAAATTTCTATCAGCTGGGTCTAGCTGGACTTGATGATACATTTTTGTAATATCAGCTGTGAACACGTATTTGTAAATGCGGAATCTCAATGCAATCGATAACAGCTCAGGTTGTATAACTAGACCAACCATGAGAATCTCATTCAGAGATTTGCCTGAACCGGCTTTTGCAGACGCATCACACACAACACGCAGCTTTGTAGTAGAGCTGGATAATTTCAACACTGAATGATGAGGCAGAAAATAGTGGGGCTCAGTTAAATCTAACTTTGGCGCAATCTCCATGTGAGAGCGATCGAGTAGTCCATTCATAAATTCAGAGTACAGTTTAAATAGTTCCGTGTCTTTTCGAAATTTTCTTTCAAGGGAGATAAGCCTTTTTAGTGCAATATCAAATGAATTACCCAGTAAACTTGGACTTTGTTTGAAGGGCAACCTTACATTATATCGTCCAGATTCCAACCGAGAATAATGAGCAGAAAAATGGGCTTCACATTCTTTCTCCTCTTTCGTTAGAGTTGACTGCAGTGCATCGAAGTTCTCAATTTGCCAAAATGCTTTTATAGAATTGTCCAACAGCTCATCGGATGGCAGAAGTGAAGATTCTTGGGTAAATAGACTGAAGTGATTGGAGATATTTGCAGTAGGAATTTTGCCTGCTACTACCCAGCCGAGCATAGTGTTTTGTAGGATCGGCAAATTTGGTCCCAATTTGATTTGACCAACGCAGAGTAAATCGTAGAATAAGTCGACGCCAAGAAGTATGTCTATTCGCTGTGGAACATTAAAGAGTGGATCCGACAAACGAATATTTTTTGGAATATGCCAGTAATGTATGTCGATTTTGTTATCAGGTAGAGGGCCAGTGATTTGATGCATTACGAATGCTTCTAGTGTCGAGGTAAATCCATTAATGCGAGACCCAATGGTCAGGATAACTTTGTGTTTAGCTAAAGTTTCGGTGTTGTTAACGCAAGTTAGTGAAGTTCGAGAAAGGCGACGAGGTAGTCCTAAACGCTGCATGAGCCTTTCAGAGATCATATGTATTTGGGAGCCGGAGTCTAATAATACACGGCAAGGTACTGGCTGTTTAAGTTTGTTGAAAACATTCACAACTGCAGTTCCTAGAATATTGTTTTCAGCGCAGCTAGCGTGCATGGAGTAATTGGGAGCAGGATTTATGGTAGCAGAAGTGGTTGCATGACTCTGATAAGAGCCCGTAGGTGGATTTATGGCTTGGTTACGATTTGATGAATGATTACTAAGGGGGGTTTGCGGTACCTGCGCAGTCACGTTTTGACCCAGGTGCAAGAGCGTATGGTGTTTATTTCCGCACTGACGACAAGAACTTGATGGGCAATTAGCGCCTGAGTGTTCGGTGGTTTTCAGGCAGTTGAAGCACAAATTTAAATTTTTTATCTGCTGAATACGTTCTGGGACGGACAAATTTTGAAATTTATGACAACGATAAATGAGATGACCTGGACTAGAGCAAAAATTGCATGTGATTTTTGTGGCAATGAATGACTTCGGACTACCTTTATGATTACTCTTATGATTTCTACTTATATCCGATTTCGGAGATGTATCATAGTTAAATAAATGATTTGGTACATTACCTTCTAAATGCTGAGCTCTCTTCTTTAAGAAATTCGTCAATTCCAGAAGACTTGGAAGCCGATCAACAGGTGCTTCATCGTGCCACTTACTTAGAGTTGATGCGTCCAGCTTCGTTGTGATAATAAACACAATCAAATCATCCCAATGATCGACTGGCCGCTTGAGATTCCTTAGTCCCGTCAAATGGTTGGTGATTTTGTCTAATAAACTCCGTAGTTCCACTGCCGATGCCTTCTGAGCCTTCGGATGGTTGAAAATGCGCTGCAAATGGTCCTGTGCGATGACCTTTCGATTTTCGAATCGTTCCTTTAATCTTGCTAACGCCACATCGTAATTGTCGTCCTCGATCTTGAGTCCTTCTATTGGTGCAATTGCAGTTTCGCTCAGCTTCGACACCAGGTAGTGAAATTTCGATTGCTTCGAAAGCGCAGGATTGTCGTGCACCAATGATACGAATTGATTGTACCAACCCATCCACTTAGTAACATCACCTGAAAATGAAGGTAATTCAATTTTTGGTAATTTGATTGAATCAAGTCGCTGATAATTGGAAATGTGCGATACATCCATTGGTTTATCCCTTTCCTGCTGATTCTGATTAATGAGAACCTTTAACGTTGCAACTGTAACATAATACATTTCCTCGTACTTGGATCGCTCCGGTTTGGATATTTCCTCAAAGTCATTATCCTCAATTTTTGACTGCACCTCTTCAAACACATGAAAGGCTGACTCCAGGGCCTCCATGCGGACTTGAAGTTCGGGTAGAGATAATGATGATGGATCATCGTTCGCTTTGATGGCAAAATCCCTTACTCTATTTATTTGATTCATAGTTACCAATCTTCGATTTTTGAGACCTTCCAATGTTTTTAACTTCTTCGTGTTCACCTTTGACGTAGCAGCATCAGCGGACGATAATTTTTCGATGACTGATGATTTTTCTGATGATTCCTCTTCAGACGGCATGGTTATGTAGTGCAAGACACGTTCTAACCCAACTTTTAATTTTATATATTGTGATGAAAATCACGTCGGGGTCACCAAAATATGTTGAGAGAATGAGAGCCTTTTCTATTCCCTGTGCTTTTGCCTCAGTATAATTAACAAAGTTATACCGATGTAAATAAAAAAAGTACGATCATATATCAGATATGATGTGAACAACGCTTGATAGTTTTATTAGAAGAGACAGAAAAATCTTACAACCGGAAAAGTCGAGCAAAAAAACGTAATGAAGTTCGTAACGTAATATAAATTGTTAATCCATAGTGTTATGTAATGTAATGTGAGTAATTAAGAATTGATATGTTCAAGAATACAATGCTGTTTTGTAATAGAATAATAAAATGATATGAAATGCAATTATGTCTTAACAGCATCATTATAAGCAACCTGGAGCTTGTGAAAAGATAGTGAGTCAAGGTCACTGTAGACAGCTGCAGCATATCAAATAATGGGCATTATGAGGGTAAGCACAAGACTTCGGCGAGTATTCAAGGGGGTATAGTTGGCAGAAATTCAAAGTTTACGCAGGCATCCGTACACGCGACCAACAACGACGTTAACGTGGTTATAGCCGGAAAGCTCTCGGTTTATGGTGAAACCAAGACTTGTAGCCACCTCAACTAACCTAATCTTACTACCGGCTAAGCAAACATCAGGAACTAGACTTAGCTCAAAAGACTTGTTTGATATTGGAAGTACTTGACATTTTTTTGGGTTCAAAGTTAGTCCATTTTTTGTTGCCCATTCAACAATGGAAGCAAGATCCTCATTTAGTAGTGACACTAGCTCACCTATTTTATTAACCGCATGAGATAGGTAAAGTTGTACATCGTCTGCATAGAAATGAATAAGCGCGTGCTTACAAATTGATGCTAAGTCATTTACTCGTATGTACATGCAGAACAAAATTGGGCCCAATATTGATGCCTGCGGAACCCCTTGAGAAACTGACCGGAGACCTGAGCGATTGTTACCAACAATGACTACTTGTGACCGTCCACATAAAAACTTTCGAATGAGCCTTACAGCCCTTTCACTAAAACCATAGTAGTGGTGCAGTTTTCAACAAAGAATGGAATGATTTACTCTGTCAAAAGCCTTAGAGAAATCAAGCAGGCAGAGCAGCGTCACAAATCCTTTGTCAAAATCTTGCCTGATATCATTCAAGATTTTTACCATGGCGGAAGAACAGCTATGGCTCTTCCTAAAGCCCGATTGGAATGGGCTCAACAGGGAATTTTCAGCCAAGTGTTTCTGAATTTGTGACTCTATTGCCTTTTCAAAGACCTCAGACAGGCATGGTAAGATACTGACAGGTCTGTAGTCAGAAGCATCAGTAGCAGTAGTATTTTTAGGAACAGGTACAACCTTAGCACATTTCCATATCAGAGGAGTAGTAGATGTTACTATACAGGAATTGATTATATGTGCTAGATGGCCTATAACGTGCGGCAAAATAAGTTTTATGAAACGAAGTGGCAAGCCGTCTTCACCAATAGCATTTGATTTTAAACTTTTAATAATACAAAGGACATCTACCTCCGTAACTACTTCAAAATCAATTTCCTGTTCAAGGCCTCTGCTGGAGACAACGTCATACTCGAAACAATCGGCAACAACATCATTTGAAACAAAATAGTCGTTCATTTCATCTAAATCAATAGTACAGCTCCTGTCACTACTTACACCAATGCCAACTTGGCGTAGATTTCTCCACAGTACCTTGGAGGATAAAGAAGTGCTCAGTTTAGATGAGTAGTAGTGTCGTTTAGATGCACGAACAGCATCGGTTGCAGCATTACGAGCAGCTTTATACCTGCTCCAGTTAATCGCGTTTTGTCTACGCTTCCACTTACTGTACAGTCTGTTTCGCTTCTTTAGAACACCAACTACCCCTTCCGTGAACCAGGGACACGCATTGTTTCGGATCGCGACGGTTTTTATTGGTACATGATCATTGAATAATTGCATTACAAGCGTCTGGAAAATGATTGGCTTTTCATTTGGATCGGCAACCATTCTGCAATTCAACCATGGGACCGAGTTTGCTGCGGTCGTTAGTGCTTCATGATTTATCGATGAGTAATCCCTATAAACAAAGGAGCTTGAAGAAGAATTGTGGTTAAAGACAACATTGTAGGTACAGAATAGGAGATCATGTTCGCTGACACCTTCAAGAGAAATCTGATCAAACACTAAGACAGAGAGTGAATCAGATACAATAACAAGGTCTAAAAGGCTCGGTGGTGCACCTGGCCGGAAACATGTTGGATAGGAATTATTTACAATTTCAAGGTCACTTGCCGCCGCCATATCTTTTACTTGGTAGGACCACGAGTCGTTTTTAAGCATGTTGGCATTAAAATCACCACAAACGACAATGTTATTATATAAAGGGGAGAATTCAGATAGAGAAGAGAAAAAAGGTTCAGTTGAAAAAACACGATTTGGATTGTAGCAGCAAGCAACCAAACATTTGACAGACCCATCAGAAATTTCTGCAATCAAATACTCAACATCAGTTCCCAGCGATTTTTTTATGACTTTACATTTTAAGGTTTCCTTGCAATATATCGCAACACCACCTCCTGTTGTTTCCGTAACCCTATCATTACGTGCGAGCTCATATCCAGCTATTTTGTAAAAATAATTATCAATTCCAGGTTCAAACCTGGACATACCTTAAACCCTCTTCTTTGACACGAAAGAACGTTCAACATTGTGCGAGTCTGAACTTCATTCATGCTATGACCATGACGAACGTTTGTGCTATCGAAATTCGTAAACAAATAAAGTGCAAATCATACCACAGGCTTCCAAACAAATCCGTGTACAAGTAAAGAAAAAGAAAATGAAAAGAGGAAAAGATATCAAAATATTGCAGAGAAGAGATAGGAAAAATAAGGAAAAAAGCAGGGAAAAATACATACTAGAACTAGAAATATAAGTTTTTAGATACTCGTAGTATAAAATACTTAAATGCATAATTTATAAGATGTATAAAATCATGTCATCACTCTTCAGTCACAGTCACAGCGGAACAATAGCAGCAGCAGCAGCACCATCATCAGAGAAAGCTCGCTCGATGCTTGCTTCTTGATTAAGACAATCAGGAGTAGCGGCGGCAGCGAGTAGATCAGCGAAGCTTTCAATGAGAAAGCTTTTACCATTTGTGTCTTTTCTCACATAAACAGACCCATACTTCGTGTGTGCGGATAAAATTAACTTTTTACGTCTGAGTTCAGTAGCACTGCGGAGAAGACGTCGAGTGTGCATTGTTAAGCTCTCATTAATGAAACATTTATTGTTGTCGGACGATTCAATCCCCAAGTCAGCTGGTATAAGCTCTCTACGATGCACATTGCGGAAATGGGCGGCATACTTTAGAACTTCATTTCTTTCAGCGCAGCTGGAGAATTTGATGACAATTGAAGAAGAGCCGGGGTTGTTGTTGCTGCTCTCAGTCAATCGACTTTTTGTGCCAAAAATGTTCTTAAGGACTGGTGGCTTGCACTCAATTGTGTGACAAAACTGGTTAAAAATAATTTTTAAATTTTCGTCTTGGTGTTGCGGTACACCAAAGAGAACAGCGTCAGCAGCAATCTCTTTCCTCTCAATGCTGTTTAGCTGGCGCTGAAGATCAATAATTTCCCGATTTGTTGCTCAATTGTGGTAAAACGCTGCTCCCAATTTATGACTGTTTCCTCAATTTTTTTGATCATTTCATCACGTAGTTTGGTAATTTCATTAACAAAGTGAAGGTGAAGTGTTGCAGTTTGTTTTGCTAGGCTTTTCTCCATCTGTTTTGCGGTGAGAACGGTGTTGTTATTGCAAGACGACGGTGATGAAGAGTTCGAGTGGTTTGGTGAGGAAAGAGAGCCTTTTTGAAGAGCTGTCTTAGAGCTGTCCTTCCACTACCCAAGTACGGGATCTAGGAATAATTTCTGAGAGACAATTGAATTTCAACTCACATAGTGACAGCATTATAAATGAAGCTAACTCTGCATTTGGCTTTATCAAAAGCTGGTCAAAAGAATTTTCCAACCCTTACGTTGCAAGGTCCCTGTGCATTACTTTTGTAAGGCAGTCTTCTCGAATATTGCAGCCAAGTTTGGTCACCCTATAAACAATTCACATTCAAAGAATTGAAGCAGTCCGACGAAGGTTTATCCGTTTCGCACTTCGTGGTCTACCTATCGTGGTCTAAACTAATTAGCATGCATACCCTAAAAAAAAACCTCATGGCGTCCCTGATTTACTACTTTTATCCATCAGTTATTGACCGAAAATATCGAATGCACGAGAAAAACGCAAAATATTTCATTCGGTCCCAATCCCCGTAAACTAAGATCTGTCACACACCTCCTGGTCTGAACTCACCGCACCAACTACGGTCACTTTGAACCAATATCTAGAATGTTGCGTATAACAAAGAACTACGCCGAAGTCTTTGACCTAAATAACACCAAATACGAAATGAAAAAAGCACAGCTCAATATGCCACTCCCTTAACAATCTCCTCCGACCATCATTCCTTCTCGCTTCATTAGGTTAAGAATGTTCTTGCTAGTTTTAAGTTTTTGCTTGTTAATGAGCTTAATAAAGTTGTCCGGGGTAGACCCGGTCCAATAATTATAATAATATTTTTGGAGTGTTTACGATTAAGAATCAGCTACTTTTGGAATAGGTAACTAGCCATGGGGTGTTTCGCCAATTTGGTCTTCGACAAGAAAGTCCTCAAATGATAGTGCAGCTAACCAGAGTGACCCAGCCTGGTAAAGGATTTCTCTTACCTGTGCTCGTTGAATGGAGTCAAAGAAAGACTGATAGCCTCACTTAGGCTGAGATTGAGCAGATTCCTTTCAACCTTACAGGTCCTGTGTACATGTGCTGTGTAAGTGGCAGCAAGGAGTTATATAATTTTGATTTGAAATTTTGTTCTCACGAGAACGGAGGGAGATTTAGTCTAGAAATACGCCTGATAACTAGGCCAACTATACACGTCTTATTTTTAAACTGAGCCCTTAACCAAGCCGATGCTGGACATGGTGAATTTGACGCGTATCTTAAAATAAAACCTACCTCCTCGGGATGACGATAGACAAACCTATGAATGGCGTTTCTTTTCTGAATCTTCTAGTAAAATTCAGTCCGTAGAGTTTTATGGGTTCAGCTATCACATACTTCAGTTTCTGTAGTTCAGTCGCCCCATCACGAGTTTAGCGCCGTTCAGGTCTTCAGATCTTGACTTAACTTCGCTTCGTATTGTGTATGATTGAGTTCTGAAGAGAAAAAGGATGAGTAGTAGCTTAAAGTGCATATGGCAGATGATAGCAGTAAAACTTCTTCCTATTTCGCAACCTGTAGGTGTCGTTTCTATGTTAGAAGTCCCCACTAGCTAGTTGAGTGCGATTCAGAACGACAGGACTCCACGAAACTTTCAGAATGCAAGCAATAAGAGACAGACATCATTTTACATTCATTCAACTTCTTCCTACCATTTTTCCGGTTTACTCCGTATTTTTCAAAAGACCTACACAAAACAAACTATGTTTTCTTTTCCTCACAACCAAATCCAATTGCATGTGGAATTTTACAACCTCCGACCTTTCACCTCAGATCAAATATTTGCCAGAACCAAGTTACGAGCAGTCAGTTACGCCACATGCAGAATTCTCACCCGGTAAAATATTTATGCTACCCACCATTTCAGAGGTTGCCCAGACCAGGAAGGTTGAGAGCAATTTTACACCGAATGTTAGTTCATCCAGATATTTAAGTGAAACACTCAAAAATGTTGCAATCCTTCTGCCGTGGAGTGAGATTGTCGATTCGTTGTTGGAAAAATCGAGCTTTTTACCTTCCGCGTGTGAATTCATCAACAGAATCGTACTCCACCTCGTATCTGTGTTTGTAGAATTGAAATGGTTTCGATGAATAATTCCTCGTGCGATTTATCGCTGCATCTTCGAGTTGAAAGGAGCAATTGATTGCTGGTCTTTCAATGACAGAAATGCAAATGTGATTCCTTGGAAAGATGGTTTCCCGATGTAACACACCCTACATAGGAGTGAGATATTTTGAAAAATGTTTATTTTCGATCGGAAGATGAATATTGAAAGTTCAGATAAAAGTGGCGTAAATTTAAAACAGACAGTTCAATTCAAACACGAGTGTAACTAATACTCTGCATTACGTTTCGAAACCTTTGCTAAGAGATGAAGATTTTAGATTTCATAATGGAGTATTCGCCACAGTGGTGAATAGGTGCGTGCGAATTCTATTCAATACAGGAAACGCAACCTAAATTTGGTTCTTCTTGATCTATTTCATTCTTAACTTTAACTTTATTTAGGGTCTCTCTGGGGATCGGGAAACTGCCGACTGTCCTATAACAGTGCAACAATACTATTCGAAAGCATAATGCTTGCCCTACCTTCCAGTGCTTGTGCCCGGTAATAGCGTGAGCAGATCCTTACTAATGCTGTAAATCCTTACTCATAAAGGTTGAAATTCCAAGTGCATGCTTGACCAGTAGAAAAATACAGGTTCACGTCATCATAGGGCTCACAGCCCTATACAGATGAGATGAAAAAGAAATTGTGCCGAACTAGCTAATAACTACTAACGAGTCAGGCAGACGATAAAATAACAGTAATTTTCGAATCAGAACCTGGAATGTTCGAGCCCTTAAGAGACCGCGTGCAGCCGAATTACAAGCGGGGATCCTTGCAGTCGCAGCACCTACTCGTAGGCGGATTCGGCGTCGAAGCGAATATGGTGCTCAAAAAGGCTAAGATCGCCTCACAAACTATATCAGAAGAATGAATTAACGTGGTAAGGATGAGGAAGGAAACGGATAGCCAGATGTCAATGATAGTTTTTCCAATTGTTATGTCTCAGCAGCTGTTAAAGTTACCAATGACATCTAACTGTCAAAATATTCAGTAATTTTATCTTGCATCGTTTTAGGCCTGCCGAATGTGCGGAAATTATTAAAAAATAAAAAATACGCAACGTGAATTTCCTCGTGAGGTCGGTCATCATCATAGCTTCAGTGTACAGGCAATTCATCGTATCGTGGAAAAGTTTGAGCGTAAGTACATTCTTCTGGATCTTAAGCCACCAAGCAGACAGAGATTGGTGCGAAATGAAGAAAACATAGCCGTCGTCGTAGCGACCAATATCGACAAAGACCCATAGATTTAGATTTGGTGCCGATCAGCTGATAGTCAACTCGGTTTATTTTCCGGTTGGATTTGGGCCTACATCCATATAAGATTATGCTGAGGCAAGAATTGAAGCCGGATAACCACAGACAACGCCATAAGTTCGCTAATTGGATGATGGAAAGGTTGACCGGACATTCGAATTTTGGCCAAAAAATCATATTCTCGGGCGAGGCCCATTTTTGGCTCAGCGGTTATGTCAACAAGCAAAATTGTCATTATTGGAGCGAACACAATCCACAAGTATTTAGCATAGCATCAATGCATCCACAAAGATTGACTGTTCGGTGCGGTTTATGATATGGCGGCATCATCGGACCTTATTTCTTTCGAAATGAAGAAGGAAACACAGTTAACTACAATGGTCTCAGGTATAGAGCGACGTTAACCGACTTTCTGTAGTCAGGGCTGGACAACATCAATATATCCGAGTTGTGGTTCCAACAAGACGGCGCTACATGCCATACAAGCGACGCAACGCTCGAAGTTGAGAGGGAGAGATTTGGCGACTGGGTCTTCTCACGGCGAGCGTTCATCAATTGGCCGCCGCGATCATGCTATTTGACACCACTTGATTATTTTGTCTGAGGCTGCATCCTTAGTATACGCTAACAAGCTAACCACTTGGGATGAGCTCAGGATCAACATTCGACACGATATTGCCGGAATAAGGCCGTAGTCATAGAAAATTTGACCGACCGCTAGAAGCTATTCCACATATAATAGCTTGAACGTAGTCTCAAAATATCTCACACCGTTGTTGTTTTATTTAAATTTTCGTTCCTGTCATTCATGTCTCGTCAACACAGTCGGTGCTAAGAGCTTGGAGCGATTATTTCTGCAGACTGTCAAACGGTCCACCGTCAGGCAGAAAGAACCATATAACCTGGGCAGAGACAAACAACATTTCCTTCTACCCGGCAAAGTTGAAATCATGACAGAGCTCTCTAGGCTTAAGTCAACAAAGGTGTTGGACCTAATGGCCTAACTGCCAAACGGTTCAAAACAGCAGGTTGTGATTCGATACGGAACATACATAAACTGATCTCTAAAATCTGCGTCGATGATTGTATGTCCGACGAATAGAATCTCAGCATAGTTTGTCCATTCCTAAAGAAAGGAGATCCTCTGAATAGGGCCACCTACAGGGGGATCTGAAAAAAAGCCAGGAATTCCAAATCGATACACACCATCTGTCTATCAATTTCAAAGCCGCATATGACATCGTCATCAAGAGACGAACTATGCAGAGCGAAGTATAGTTTTTGTATTTCGGCCAAGCTCGTTCGACTTCGCATTATGACGATAGAGAATCAAATCAGCCAAGGTCAGTTACAACATAACCGACACCTTCAAAAGACCGACTCCTTACGTTTCAAAAGTAGTCCAGGGGAATCATCTTTCAAAATTCTGTTCTGTTAGTCGTATACGCAGACGAGATTGACATAATCGGAAGAACACAGCGAGCGTTTGCAATTGTTAAAGTACAATAGAAGCGGGAAAAATGAGTTTACCAGTCAACGAAGGAAGAGCAAACTGTATGGTGTCAACAAGAGCAAATTAGCAGTTACAACTTTAAGGTGCAAGGGACCACTCCGACAACGAAACCAGCGCGGAATGTGAAGAATCACTCCTGCTCGTCCCTGCTTCTTTGAACCTAGAATACAATTGAATAGTTAAGCTCTCTCTAGAGCAACCAAACAGGGCTTTCCGTAGGACCATGATCATCCCAGTCTTAGTTAATGATACAGATTCTTGTAAACTGGCGAAGCCGAATGAAAACGCTCATATGCGCTTCGAGAGAAAAGTTATTCGGATCCAGTCCGGTTTGCATCAAGCGAGAACGGAGTAGACGTTTCGCAAGTGAACTATATGGGCTGTAGAGAGATGCCGAATTCATCAGAAAAGTTCGAATAACCCGGCTTAAATAGCTAGGTTTCCTTGAACGCATCCAGCACAAGCATCCCGGCCCGGAAAGTTTTCGACCCCAACCCAACCAGGAGTTAATGTTACGTGGCGCATATAAGGGAAATGGGTCATCAGGCCACTTCTTGTGCGTAAATGGAAGCAGCTGGCCAAATATCGCGTTTGCTCGAAAGGCATTTCAGCTGAGGCTCTGGTCTACCTAAACCTTGACCTTAGCTTTAATCAACAATTCTCCCAGTTAACTACGTATACTGGCTCCAGTTTCATGCAACGAATAAATAGAAGGCCATTCCAGCTAAACGCGTCACGTCCACATGTTCTTTATCTGTGTTATCACATCGGGACAAACTTGAAGCTCTTCTGTTCGAGTCGTGTGTCCTTTACGCTTCAACTTCTGATAAAAATGATAAAACCTTATTTTTCCAGTAGGACCTCTCCATGACCTAAATTTACGTTCCCCTTATTCTCTTATACGGAGTTCAATCCGTCGTAACCAATGAACGATTCTCCAAATTAGTCCCAGTCCTTAACGGAGTTCCTCAAGGCTCAATATGGGGACCGCTGTTGTTCTTAATGTATGTCAGCGAACTTCCAAATGTCATCAAACACCCAAAAATGCACATTTTTGCTGATGATGCATTGGTGTAGGGTAGCTGAGCCCTATTGACTCAATTTCCGAGAGTACGTCGAAAATGAAGTATGGTATAGGACGTATACGAAAGTGGTTCTCTGTTTGAACGCAAGCAAATCGAAAGTGATGGTAATCTACGAAACCGCTCTTAGCTCATTTAATCTTCCACCAGTCCTATTAAAATCAGATCCTCAATAATTGATTTTTTTGGTTCTGCGCAAAATTTAGGAAAACCTAAAATGATGCTAAATTAGAAGAATTAAAGCGTCTTTCATTAGAGCAAAGTGTGTGATATCATCGAAGTTGTTTATTCGTTTGAAAGGCCTATCGATGGAATATAACATCGTTCAAATATCCACCGTGGCTTCTCAGGGTGGCGCGCATCCGAAATGTCAAATTTTCCATGACCCTGGCGCATAAATCAGGCTGAATTTGACCGATGGCATGGGTTATGTTGGCTCTGAGGGCCTCTGTTTGTGGCTTATTCGCATAGACCTGCGACTTCAGAAAACCCCACAAGAAAAAGTCTAACGGGGTAAATCGCATGATCTCGGTGGCCAGTTCACATCACCTCCACGTGAGATGACAATGCCCTCGAATCGCTCGTGAAGAAATTGCAATGTCCTGTTGATACCACATGTCGTTGGTGTCCATATCATCCAATTCAGGGCAAAAGAAGTTGGTAATCATAGACCTATAGTGCTCGCCGTTGACGGTGATGCTCTGGTCAACGTCATTCTCAAAGAAATATGGACCGATAACGCTGACAGCCCAAAATCCACACCAAACAGAGTGGGGGATGCATTATACGCTCTTGGATCTCACGTGGATTGGTATCGTCCCAAATTCAACAATTTTGGTTGTTGGCATACCCATTCATCCAGAATCGGGCCTCATCGCTGAAGACGATTTTTCAATGAAAATTAGGGTCAGTTTCCAACTGCTCCAGAGCCCATTCAGTGAACACACGTCGTTGTTTATGGTCGTTTACCTTCAGCTCCTGGGTGGGTTGAATGTTGCAAAATTCGCCATGTTGTGGTCTGCGAAAGTCCGAGTTCTTGTGAGCGACACGAAATCGACTGCCTCGGATTCTCCTGCATAGGATTCTCCATCTAGCAGTCGTACACATGATTGAGTCACAGTAAAGATTGACTGACTAAGAAGTGAGAAAGCTTATCTTTTACTCATGTATCCGTTAGATTTAAGCTGAAATGTGCAGTCTTTTGATAAGAAACATTCTCACGCTAACACAATATGTTGCAAGCTACGAGCAGTTTGCTTTGTTTTTCAGTTTCGTTTCTCATATTAAGTCATCGTACAAATATTTCTAGCGATAGCTGCTACTCGTATATAAACCGAATCTAACTCACAACCAATCTGCAGTCAGTTTAGTGATCTTGTGGTGTACTGAAAGCTCCATCCCGGCCCAGGCTTAGTTTTACATTTAAATCAAAGAACTCGAACGGATACAAATTGCTTACGACAAAATGAAGTGCGGAATTTTTTTGGCTATCCTTGGTTGCATCTTTATGAGCGTCATTTCCGAACAACTCTTGTGCTATGATAAATTTATACCTACTATCAACAGTGTAGCCATTGAAGCTGAGAAAGGGTCAGCAATTTGCCGTAATCAGACGAAGATCTTAAGGGAGGAAACCCTGGCTAAATTGGTCGACGATAAGTTGGATTTATTATCTTGGATTAACAAAATAATTGACTCACTTAGGGCTTGCGAGAATGAAGAAGATGCTGTGAAATGTGCACAATGCGTTAGTGATGAGGTAAGTAACATGAATTCTTGTTTATGTGTATGCACTCAAACACTTTGTATCTGCCATGAAACCAGGTCTATCAGGCAAGAGAGACACTTAGCCATATAGAGTCCATATCAATAAACATTGTCAACTATTATCAGCAAAATGTTGGACATATTGATCATGAATGCCACCGCAGTGTCGTGGACATAGCTTCATCTAAAAGTACTACCGCTTTTAGTAGCCTAAGAAGTTGCCTTCTATACGATCTTGATATGCCAAATAATACGAACGACTGGGATTGATTCCACAGAGAGAAGATTCAAAATTACAATAACAAATGCATTATGAGCAATAGCAAAATATTCAATAAAATGTAGTATCATGAATTTAAATCTTGTCATATTTATTGCCCCCAGTGTCTGGGATTTGTTTAAGAATTTCTGAGAAAATTTAAGTCTGCCCGAGCACCGAACGAAGGGAGATCTCAAGGGGTTATACGCAGTTGCAAGGACAACTTTTTCTATGGATTTTTTCTGAAAAGGTATTTTATTTTATAAAAACAAAAAGTATAGATGCATTTAGTGGAAACATCTAAGTTTATAATGGCACTATTGATTTGTAAAAATATCGATCTTGTGTGCTCCTGCAGACGATCTCCTGAAGATCCTTCAAAAAAAGGTTTAATTCATCTGAAATCAATTCTTTTAGTGGATAGACGAAACTAGGTATTGATTGAAGGAATAATCGAAATTTAGATTTTGGACAAAATGGCGACTTCGTAAAAAAAATTCAAATTTTCTACCAAAATTGCTATTTAAATTAAAAAAAAAAAAATTGAAATAAATTATCCGAAATCCTATTCCTTCGAACAATACCTGAGAAGATTGTGTTAAAATTTTAGACCCGTCGGTTGAGCCCTTTTTTTTTAGAAATCTTGATCACCGCCTTCGAAAACATAGTTTTGAAAAAAAAACGCGTTTAAAGTTTCGCAAGAAACTTCCACATAGATAATTTTTTTTTACTTACATGAAGTCATCTATTCCAGGGCCATAAGATGGGCCGTCCGTAGCATCACGCCGGCTTTCTTTCAATACCTCGTAAGTCCGAATTTTATGAAAAATTACATTTTAAATATCAATACCTCGTAACGCCATCATGATTCCTTTTGCCTCTATCAACCACTTTTAAAACCTTCTAAGTCTATCGCCATTTAAAGGTCCATTTTAAAAGCTCGTATGTCCATCTTACGAGGTTTTGATATTCATAACAGTTCTTTTTTGACAGCAAAGTCAAAACAAAGTCGCATTGATAGGTTAGGTTAGGTTATGTAAGAGTGACTGTTGGAAATACCAACCCACTTAGGCCTATTGGCCCATTGTGAAGCCATGTGGATCTATGTTCCTCTTACTAATGGAACCAGTTTGCGCTTATGGTAAAGCGTAGGAGACTGCTAACGTCTATGTTTTCTAGATCGTTTAGGTCGATGTAGAAGAAAGCTCCAAGATGAAGCTTGGGAGAGAGCTGGACATGTACAGAGTAGGTGGAGGATTGTCTCCTTCTCTTCCTCGTCCATGCAGCTTCTACAGACGTCCTTTGTAAAAGCACCAAGCCTTCTTACGTGCTTGCCTATGAGGCAGTGTCCCGTGATGGCACCTATTATGGTGCTAAAATGTTTCCTATTTAAAAGGATCAGACACTTAGAGCGATTCAGATCCAGCTTTGGCCAGATCTGTTTGCCCAGCAGTCCGCCTAAGGTCTGCTCTATTATTTGCATCCAGCTTTAATGCTAGTTTGCACATAGCGATTGGTATACCTATGCTGCCCTTTTCCGGTAGAATAGGAGAAGTGGTTCCAATTTTGGAGAGTTCATCGGCTCGGCAGTTCCCTGGAATGTCTCTATGGCCCGGGACCCAACAAAGATGATCTGCATTCAAGCGCGGTTTTAGAATATAATGAGACCGGGTCCATAGACATGATGGCGGCCTGACTATCCGAAAATATCCGAGATGTATAGCCAGTGGGTTATGCGAGGTTGAAGGCCCTATTTATTCCCAATGGCTTTTTTACAATGGAATAGAGCTACTGCAACTTGCAAGCAAAATTAAACTGTGAAATAAAGTTTACATTAATAACTAGACATAGCGGTTTGGTTTTTTTTTTGTTTTATAATTTACGCGCGATTAAGGGGTTAGATACCCTTCTACTGTTGTCATGGCGCGATCGGAAAGGTAGAAGGAGGGGAAAGGAAAAATTGTTTTTGTAGTGATTTGAAACTCAGGTGGTTTCGATATTCGCTCTCCAGGGGTGGGAGTCCGTATAGGACGGAGAGTTTTTTCTTCACTCAGGGTGATTCGAAGGTTATAATTCGCACTAATTTTTTCGTGCTTGAAACTCTACAACAGCCAAATTTACGTGTCAGTGTTATGCCTTCACACGCATAATTTTTCTATCTGAGTTCCAATCACACAAATGAAAAATGTTAAGAAAAATATGAGTTTATACTCTGTCAGTTCATATAATTTAACATGGCAACTCTGCTTGCAAATGTATAACACTTTCCGTATATATGTATATAAAACCACAAAACCCATAATAAAGGTTCCTTTTATTTGGATTTCCCCTGAAGCCGGTTGTTTTAACTTTTAAACCTAACAGGCTATGGGCCCAGATCGCGCGGTTTTTTTTTTAAGAGAAAAGTTTTTGAAATAGTTTTAAATCCGGTAGTCCGTTAAATTACTTAGTTTTCTGCCTTACGTTTTTTTTTTCATACATACCCGAGTATCCATATTCAAATATACCTATATATTTACATATATTTGGAAATTGCTAACTAATACTAAATGTATAAATTACTTTTTTTGCCAAGTAAAGTGAAAATGGAAAACGAAATTTTCAAGATCGATAAATTGCAGAACTCTGAACACTATTCTGTATGGAAATTCCAGGTGAGAATATTACTCAGTGCCTCAGATCTATACAATTTTGTTACTGGTGCTATTAACCGACCGGTTAAGGCAGAGTCTGAGACTGAGGTAGCTTATGAAAAACGATTAGCTGGGTGGGCGAAAGATGATTGTAAGGCGCAACGTATAATTGCAATGAGTGTTGGACCGACACCACTTCGCCATATTGTAAATTGCATCACTGCAAAAAAAATGTGGGAAAAACTTCGGTCGGTATACGAGCAATCATCAAATGCAAATGTTCATATGCTGCTGCAGCGGTTTTATACATTTAAGATGGAACCTGAGGATGACGTTCCAACTCACATATCAAAATTAGAAAACATAGTACGGCAGCTGAGGGACGTAGGGGAGGAGATTACGCAAAGCATGGTAATCACAAAAATGTTGATGACAATTCCCGAAAGCTTTAAGCATTTTTTCTCTGCGTGGGAGTCAACAACAAAAGATCAGCAAACTTTGGAGAACTTAACGTCACGGTTAATCATGGAAGAAACAAGAATGCTTTCAAACTCATCTGTTCCAGACACAAGCACCTCGGCACTAATTGCGAAACGAAGACATTGGAAACAACCCAAAAACAAAACTTTCCAACCCGGTAAGTGTTACAGATGCAATGAAGTGGGACACTGGAAAAGAGAATGTCCCAAAAAGCTAACTGAATATAAAAACAATGGAATCAAAGGTGGAATGAGAAAAGGAGATGCACTGATGTGCAGTGCTGAAAGCTGCGGTGCTCAAAGCTGCTGTGATGATTATGTGAAGACTGGAAGCAATGGCGAGGTAATAGTGGTGAGGAGGCCAAACTCAAAGAACGATGATCGTGTGAGGACTGGAAGCAGGGGCGAAGTACCAATAGGAAGAAAATCCAATTCAACGGAAGCTAAAAGGAGTGGAAGTGCAGGCACGGTAGAGGAGAAAGAATTAAAGGTTTGCAATGCACTGCTGGTTGATGATGGTGAGTTCAATGATTATTGGTATCTTGATTCAGGTGCTAGTGATCATATGACATTTCGAAAGGATTGGTTCATAAATTATAAAACATTTTCTAACCTCATTGAGATTAGAGTTGGAAGCGGTCAAAAAATATTAGCGTTAGGTACGGGCGACATCAACATCTTGTCGTTTAATGGAAAAGGGTGGTGCAAAAAACATTTATCTAATGTCTTGTATGTGCCCAAAATCTCCATTCATCTTTTTTCCCAAAGTCGTGCATTGGATAAAGGGTTACAATTTGTTTCTGATAAGATGAGATGCGAATTTATTAATGCAGACGGAGCTATCGTGGCAGTGGGAGAGCGTGAGGCGCAGCTATTCAGAATGTGTTTTCGTGTACATATTTCGGTTAAGCCGATGGCAAATTTGGCAACTACCAAAGCGTTGCCACTGAAGGTATGGCACGAGAGACTGGCTCACCAAAACATCAAGAAAGTGCGTGATCATCTAAAAAGGAATGGGATCAGTTTCATAGATGATCAAGATTTTATGTGTGATGCTTGTGTCTTTGGAAAAATGCATCGAATCCCGTTTTCAAGGAGTTCTTTTGAGGCAAGTCAACCAGGGGAACTTGTGCATGCCGACGTATGTGGACCAATGGAAGAGACCTCATTAGGAGGAGCTAAGTACTTTGTCCTCTTCAAGGATCATTTTTCACATTACAGTGGTTTGGAATTTGTCAACAAAGGCGTTGAATTGCTTCTAAGGAAACATTCCATTCGGCATGAGACCAGTGTTCCTTACAACCCCGAGCAAAATGGGAGCGTCGAACGAGAAAATCGCACCGTCGTCGAAGCTGCTCGGACTATGCTTAGTGCAAAGGATTTGAGTAAACGGTTTGGGGCAGAAGCAGTTAACACTGCTGTATACGTTTTGAACCGCACTGCAAACAGCGCTTTAGAAGGTAAAACCCCCTTCGAAATGTGGTGTGGAGGAAAGCTTAGGGTCGAGGAGTTTAAAACGTTTGGTATTGAGGCATTTATACATGTTCCCAAGCAAAAACGCCAAAAATGGGACAGAAAGGCTGAAAAAGGTCTGTTCATGGGATACTCGGACACATCCAAAGGCTATCGGATCTGGAAACCTGCAACAAATAAAGTGGTAATCGTCAGAGATGTCGTTTTTAGGGAAGTGGAGCAGCACAGCGAACAAGAAAGACTTCCAAATAGTATTTTCGACGAATCTCCAAGTACATCTGTTATCCATATGAGCAAGCACGATAATCTTTCACAAGAAAATCTTATTATTGATACGGAAAAACAAGACGATGTTGATGTAAGGACAGAAGAACAAGTGGAAAAGGAGGATTACCAATGTGATGAGGAGGACCCTAAAGACATGGTATATGACCCCAACGAGTCTATTCCGTTGAAGAGTCGACTACGCAAAAGAAAGGATACTACACCAGGGGCTTATAATTTTGTGGAAAACCATGCGTATTTTATGCAAGGAGAGCCACAATGTTACAAAGAAGCTATTTCCTGCGACGAGATGATAAATTGGAAAGAAGCAATGGCAGACGAGATAAGTAGTCTTTATAAAAATCGCACATGGGATTTGGTATCTCGACCTGGGGATAGGAAAGTTATTGGTAACAAATGGGTTTATAAACTTAAGGATCTACGAGCTGGAAAACAAAAGTATAAGGCGAGATTGGTTGCACAGGGTTACACCCAGGAAGATGGCATCGATTATGGAGAAACGTACAGTACCGTGGCTAAGTTCACCTCGATTCGTTCCATTCTTGCCATTGCAGCCAACGAAGGACTTGTTTTGACCCAATTTGATGTCAAAACTGCATTTTTACATGGCGATATCACTAAGGAAATCTACATGCATCAGCCAGAGGGTTTCGGTGATGGCACAGATAAGGTTTGCAAATTGCGAAAAAGCTTATATGGACTCAAACAGGCGTCTCGCTTCTGGAATCAAAAGCTGACAGGAGTTCTGCGGGAGTTCAGGCTAAGGCCTAGCAAAATGGATCCTTTAATTTTTCTATCAGCAGATAATAAATGCAGAATCATATTAGCTGCTTACATCGATGATGGGCTGGTGGCTTCGAAGAACAAAGATGATGCGACTCAGTTGGTGAAATTTCTGCAGAAGAATTTCGAAGTCACAGTTTTGGAATCTGGTGGCTTTCTCGGGATGGAATTCGCAGTTCAACCAGGGGATGGAATTCATGTGGGCCAATCGAACTACATTCAGCGGTTGTTGAAACGATTCAAAATGAGTTGTTGCAAGCCGGTGTCAACTCCAGCGGAACAATGTTCTTCACCAGATACTCTATCTTCGGAAGAAGTGAAATTTCCCTACAGAGAAGCCGTAGGCTCTCTCATGTATTTGGCAGTGGCGACTCGTCCAGATATTGCCTTTGCAGTAGGAGTGGTTTCCCGATATTTGGATTCGCCAAGTAATCATGACGTCAACGCTGTGAAGAGAATTTTGAAATATATCAGTGGAACCAGACGAATGGGTATATTTTTAAAAAAACTAAATGTTATTCGTTAGTTTGTTTCAGTGACGCTGATTATGCCCGGGATCCTGGAACAAGGCGCTCTACCACTGCGTTCATTTTTTCACTAGGGAGTGGCCCGTTGTCTTGGTCATCACAGAGGCAAAAATGTGTTTCTTTGTCAACTACTGAGTCAGAATACGTAGCCGCATCACAAGCAGTAAAAGAAATGATTTGGCTACAGCAGCTGCTCTCTGAGGTGATTCCGGGTGGTATTGGCGATGCTATGCTAAAAATGGACAACCAAGGAGCGATTCGGCTCATCAAAAACCCAGAGTTTCATAAACGAACGAAACACATAGACGTTCGTTATCACTTCATACGTGAGCGATACGAAAGAGGAGAATTTTTGATAAACTTTGTTCCTTCTGAACAACAACAAGCTGACATTTTAATTTTAACAAAGGGTCTAAGTAAAGATAAATTTCAAAAATTTAGATTGTTAATTGGAATTATAAAAAAAAAAAAAATTGATCAAACCATGTAATTAAAATGTTAAATTATCTAAAAGTGGGAGTGTTAAGAAAAATATGAGTTAATACTCTGTCAGTTCATATAATTTAACATGGCAACTCTGCTTGCAAATGTATAACACTTTCCGTATATATATAGAACTACAAAACCCATAATAAAGGTTCCTTTTGTTTGGATTTCTCCTGAAGTCGGTTGTTTTCACTTTTAAACCTAAGACTTGTTATGGGCAGGATTCGAACCTTGACCATCCGAGTGAGAAGCGGTTGCTAGTACCACTACATCACGGCCACAAGGTCCCAAGTAGCCTAGTGCGTGCGTTCCCCAGTTACGGTATCAGAGGTAGTGGGTTCCAACCCCGATATCCCCAATTCGTTTTTTTGTTTTTGTTTTCTTTCTTTCTTTAATTACAAGAACGAGCGACCCGCTCGAAAAAAAACGGGCAAAGTGGATGACGTTATGTCATCGTCTGACTACGCAGCACAGACTGCTAACCCAGCAGAGGGATCAATAAAGACGACAGCAAAGAGGAGGAGGAAGCTAAAACGAACTCCAAGCCCTGCAAATCGCCCTGTCCTATCTGCCTCAACGGAAAAGATACCGGTTGATGCAAATAAAGGGGCCATATTATCAACATCAGTGTCCGGAAGACCGCTACATGGGAAGAACCAACAGTTTCGTCACATTGGCAGCCTCAGATTCAGACGACGAAGTAGAGTCGCTGAATAGTAGCATCAAAGTTCTAGAGCAGCAGATAATTGACATAACATTGATAGGAGAGAAAGGGAGCAGCAAAATCTCTACCAACAACAACACGAGCAAATGGAGCAATCCAAAAATCAATCGGAACAGTAACAACCACAGATGATTAAGCCGCAAAGACTGCCGAAACAAAAACAGCAATCTAAACCTCAGTTGCAACAACAACAACAGCAGAAACAACAACACCAAGAACAGCAACAACAGCAGAAACAAAAGCAACAACAACACCAAGAACAGCAACAGAAACAAAAACAAAAGGTGCCACCAATCAACACCAATCAAGATGGAACTGCAAGACACAATCCAGTTATGTAAGTCGGCCATAGGCAATAATTTTTTTTATTAAGAGATTAAGTATAAATAGGCATGTAATTCACTGCAACTCAGTGGAGCGCTATAATAAGATAAAACAATTTTTAAAGGACACGACGATGGAGTTCTTCTTCACACCAAAGGGTGAAAAGCTGCAAACTATGCTGCTGAGGGGGTTAGAGCCGTCTACTGACCCGGAGGATCTCCTCGCACTGCTCAAAGAGAAGGAAGGAACTTTCTTGTGCCTTATGTAGGAACACGGGACACACCGCAAATTATCGGGGTTGTCCCAAATTCCAATACATCAAAAGAGTAAATCTGGCTCGGCAGCAGAAAGTGGAAGTTAAATGTCCACCCGTGCATATAAAAACTCCAGCCGTTACTCTCAATGTTACCTACGCCCAAATGGCGGCAGGTAGGGGAAATACGGTACAGCAAGCGAAGGTTGCTTCTCAGGCCTCAGGGGCAGATGGCTCAGCTCCAACGTCATTTAACTGAACAGACTGCGCGAGTGGATCAAGTATACGCGCTGCTGCCTGGACTAACGCACCTTTTGCCGTAATGGGTACGTACGTGGCTGAGCAAACCCTGAAGGTCTTTGCTGTGAATGTGAATTCATTGATAAGGCTCGAACGAAGAGCCGCACTATTTAAGTTGCTCAAAGACCAAGCCCCTGATGTGCTTTTGGTTATCGAAACTAAGCTTACCAAGAGACATAAAATGAGGCACAGAAGATACAAAATAGTACGGAGAAACCGACCCAACTCCATTCAGGGAGGTGGCGTTGCAATTTTCGTATGAAAAGGTATACATTTTAAAAGAGTATACAGTCGTGTAGTACGTAGGTTCCAGGTGCTGGAAGCATGCATCGTGTATATCCCCCTCCGTAGTGGAAAGTGTGTCTGTCTATGCACCTAAGGCTACTCAATCCACCTTATTTATCTCAGAGCTCGAGACGCTTTTTCGTTTCCTGAGACTGGAATTGGAAGACAACTACTTAATTATCGGCGGAGATTTCAACGCCAAACATAGTGATTGGGGAAATAATACACCAAATACTAGAGGGAACCTACTATTCAATTGGTGGGGTCAGAACAGTGTGATGCATCGACTCGGGCTTAAGGCGACGGATAGTCCGTCGTTTCCCATACACGGATCCTACTTGGATCTCCTGCTTTTCGACTCACGAATACAACTGACGTGCACTAACCAACAAACCACAAACTGTCTACGCACTTTTGTGTATGACAGTGACCAATGTGGTCTCAGCACCGAAATAACTGTTCCAAACGAAATTGCGGAATTGGATGAGTTTGTAAAAAGGCATTCCTGCAATTATAGTGGTGTGCGTTGGACACACTTCACCAGAACACTGACGAGAGCACTCTCCTTGAATTCGCTCTACCCACCGTCTAACAGAAATCTGTCAAACGAGGAGATTTACAGACTTTTTCTGGTTTTGGTTTTTGCATAATCGTTGCAGTTGGGTCTCCGCTATTAGTGCTTGAGTGTATGGTCACCAAGCAACCTTAAGGTTGTGTTAACATGCAGTGAGGCCATGCGAGAGTCGATACATATCTGAGAGCCGAATCAGAGCTAACCAGAAATGTTAGATGTGGACCTATACCCTCAACTTAATGTCGACGAAACATTGAGCGTACTTTGTGGCCTGACAAGGTTCTAACGGGACGCGGGTGTTTCAGCCATTTCAACAGAATTACACTCCTATTTATTTGGGTTACAGAATATTGCAAATGTCAGCACATGTCAACGTGGGTAGTTTTCACGGTCCCACCTCTCTTCCCGGGGGCTATGAGTTTGTGTAGCACGAAGTTGAAGATGCTTCCGGCTTGTTTTATCGCAGAAAGTTCGATAATGTTCTTATTCAGAAAACGCTTATTATTTATTCACAGCTTACTTGCTATCTGCTGGCCACTCACAATCTGACAACCTCAGCCCGAGCTGTGCCCTGCTTCACTTAGATGTATCTAAACTTTCATTTGAGAGCAAGTGGTGGGTGGAAGAGATTAATGTGTTGGGGCCTGGTTAAGCTTTAAACAAATCCCGTAGCAACTATCGTGACCTCCAGCTCTCAGTCATGTCACTTACATCACCCAAAAACAATGCCTCAATTCTAAAGCAGTATCATCGAAGGAGATCAGTAGATGACTGTTCCTCAATCAAATCCCCAATTTCAACCAGAGAAACAACATCAAAATTCGTTTAAATTAAAGAATGTCCGAGCAACCTGGTCGACACTAATCAAAGACACTCAACGAAAGTGCTTATATGTAGATGCTCTTCTATGTCCTCAAAATTATCTGTAAGTAACTCGTAAATCTTCCACAAGCCGTACACGTTTTGGGGATGTCAAATCGATTCACAGCCTACAATGTAATTTATCTATCCAACAACAAAAAAAAAATCTGAAAGCGACAAACATTTCTCATTGTCAAAACGGTGAAAGGTCCTTGGCAAAAAAATAAAAAAATAAAAATTGAAGAAAATATTGATGACAAAGGCATGCTTCGACAAAAGAAATGGGCGCGCCAATAAAACCGAGAAGAGATATGCTAAAAGGTTAGAGGCATCTGTACGGCCGGCCACCTTCTGATTGGAAGGACCAGATTTATCCTGACAAATAAAATTTCTCTTTGTGTTTGGCATTTCTTGAACACAAAAATATATTCCATCCTTTTTTGTTAACGTCGTCGTCGTTGCTTTCCTCGAAGGAAGGAAGTGTTTTGTGGCACTGAAATTATGTGCAATGAATGCTTTTTTGGCCAGGAAATAACTTTGTCATATTTCAATATTCCTTGAGCTAGGAGTTCTTTTCGGTTGTTGGGTACTTTTTTGCTAGTTTTCCACTCTGGAATCCTATGAGTTGAGTTTCCAGGTCAAGGGAAATAAGGTCGACATGATATCATTTAGAGTGTAACATATTTTTGTGAGCATAATAGGGACGAGTGTATTAAGGGTTGCTGACGCAAAAACGCGTTGTAGATAATTGAAACAAATTTACTCGTATCTATGAGAATTGAGAATAGGAAATGTTAGGATGCTTTCAGGAAAGGACTATGTGGCATGCATTATTTTTTAGGTTATATATACATGTAGGGAGCATCTCTTTAAGGAGGAGCGATCCTTTGCGTCACCACTAGAATGATGTCATAGAGAATACAACTGGTTTGTGAGTGTAGAGGGAACACTCGTGGATACCCTGTCGGTAGATGCAGCCAAATTTCAGAGATAGTTTATTCTTCGATTACGTTCCTAGCCCATAAACGGAATGATTGCCTGAATCTTTGGCTGCAAGGTGGCTATAATAATAATGAATTCTGACTCTTTAAGGTCAGGTCGTACAGCTCTTGATTGAATCTTGTTCTCCACTCCATGTAGACAGGGCCGGAGATTACTCCAAACACTCTTCTATCGAAATGACCCAGTGCTTCTTCAGCATTTTTTTCTGAAAAAAGTCATCTCAACACTGAAGTAGGTATGACTACACTTATGTTGCCAAAGCATGTGTTAAGTCTTTCGACAAATGGGACAGAAAGAGTTGGGACTGAATGCCAAACCGTCCGATAAAGTCCTTGCTTCTGCATCATAGAGAAGGACTGGGATGGTCAATATTGTAGCGAGTGCAATTTTGATTGTCCGAAAGAAGGCTCTGTAACCCAATTGCCTTCCAAACATGAAAGTACAGCGATTGCAAAGAGTTACATTCCAATGATGCGCAAAATGGTGTCGTCGTTTATATTTACTTCATGGGTAGACAAGGTCCTGGAACGCCTCGAAGCTATACCTGTCTATTGTGATGTTTTGTTAAAATCATCGATATTGTGTGCCTTTTTCTATGACAGCATGTACTTCGTATCCCACGATAACAGTGACCAGTCTACGATTTCACCGATAGCAGGAAAGTCTCTCACATCTTAGAGAGCATCATTTGTTTTATCTGCTGCCAACCTGGAGGGTCATGTCATCTGCAGTAGTTCATGTATGAAACTGTATTTTCAACGGAAGTTGCAGACAATTCTAACGCAGGTTCAGAAAGATTTTCATGTGAGCCTTGCTTAACAGTGATCACATAGTGACTTGGAATCCAAATAAGACTCGGTGAATTCAGCCTACTGACTGGGTTCAGTGAATGCTTACATTCGAACTAGTTTGAAAGTCTTCGGAGAGTTCAGTGAGACTTTAGGCACAGGGTGGTTGTCGTTAGAGAAGCAGATGCAGCACCAACTCCTCTGATTCCATTCGTTGCCATCAGGATTGGGTACTCAAGTTTCCTAATGAGAAGTAAAATTCAGTATTATCGTCCTCCAACAAAATATCAGCGCCACGCCCTAATCGATTTTGGATCAATTTCTCTTCTGGCTCAGATTCTAGGCGAACACATTCCTTGGAACAGAGAATGTCGATTTCGTATTTTTTCAACAACAGGAGTCCAAGTGTTATTGCATCAGATAGCATGTCCAAAAGAGAAGCCCCATACAATCAAGTGCTGACCTTCTTTAGGCTCTTGACGTTCTCACCTGATGCATAGGTGTGATAGTGTTAATAAGCTGCGACTTCATTAATAGAAGCCAGTTATGAGCTGGTTGTAATTTGGTTACTTTTGAAGTGGTTCTCAAGCATGAGAACTGCTTGCGACTCAGTGAAGTTGCCATCAGATCTTCTAAATGTTCCCAGTCTGGGTGAAAAGTTTGCTGGTTTCACCGTGTTTCGATCTTTTCACAAAAGTCTTTGTTGAGGAGCTCCCCGAAGTCCGTGCAGTTTTCTTATATGCATTTTGTTTCGATCTCTAAAGATTCTGGTCTGCCTAATAATTGGTCTCAACTGACCTTCTCGGTCTTTTCGAATGCTCATCTTGTAGTCGTGTGAGACCCATTAAACATCCGAAACGACAGATACGTTCATTCCACGTCCATGGTCCCTGTATGGATATAGTGGTGTGTCGCACTAGTTAAGTAGGGATCCCTAAATCAGTACATGGCTTCTCGATATGCGCTATAATTGTCAGCCTTGAAATCAGCAAATAGGTGGTGGATCCGATTGTTAAAATCTAGTCAATGATAGACTTCCCAGGCCTGAAACCACACAGAGGAGGAAAAGTTAGTTTATTGACAAAGGAAATTAGGAGATTGCCTAGTACGGCAGAGAAGATATTACAGACTCTGCTTAGCAAACGGATGCCTCAAATGTTGGCGCGAACCAGAGGGTGGTCATATAATGTTGAGGTTCCGTACAACTGGCATATTTTCAGCAGATCCTATTTTAGAGATTATTTGGTGTATAAACTCATAAACTCATCTCTTGCCGCCTTGAACAGCTCGCCATTTATACTGTCAATATCCACAGCCTTGTTGGCGCCCATTGGTCTTTCACGTTGAATAGTTCGTTCGATGGCATCGATCGTCACAACAATTTAAAAGTCTGCAAAAATGGTTCTTCCATATCATCAGTACGGACTGCGAATCTCTAGGTTCTCTTGTTCCTCCTTGTAAACTTTTGCGCGGACTTCTATTCACGTAGTAGCTGAAAGAAGTTTCGGTGCCAAGATTCATGTCTTGAGCTGCACATCTTACAATGATCCTTAGGGATGCTGATGCAATCTTTCCATATCCATAGTTTCCGGATTAACTTAACATAACTTACGGTAAATTTAAGAGCGTCTGCAATACCTGCGCGCTATCATGTTCATTTTCCTCAGTTTCTTTCAGTTCACTGCAGGTGTTTACGATGACGGCCTGCAACATTCAGGTACTTTTGAAGTACCTCTACGTTCATTGAAATCACATACGGTACGGCACTGCCGTCAGCTGAGATGACACTTCTTGTATGAGGATGCTTAACACTTTTATCCGCCTTTGGTTTGAGATACAGTAATCTGAAACCCTTAGTTCCCTTGAATTCGCAGTTCTGAATCGTTTGGTATAGGCCCGTTCCACTATGCGGAAGAATGCAGATAGAAACCCGATGTTTGAAGCAGAGTTAGACCTGGTGTTTGAGGCAAGAAGCAACTTATTTCCATCAGATAACACTGCTTGTACCCTATGTATTCCGTTTTGGACTTTGAGAATTTTTCTGTCTGAGTTCCAATTACACAAATGAGAAACTTGAAAAACTTGTCAATGGGTAGGATTCGAACCTTGACCCTCCGAGTGAGAAGCGATTGCTAGTATCACTACACCACGGCCACCCCGTGATGAAGTTATTAGGGACCCCTAACCTGTACAAGGCTGTCCATAACAACTCCCGATTCACGCTACCAAAAGCTTAAATAAGGCGATTTCCTCTATTACATCAGATTGCACTTCATGGTCATCCCTTAATTCTATTATTCATATCTATGACGGGATTCAGCGGGCACTTCGATGCTATACCTGGTGCAACTTGGGTAAATTCTGCATGTTAGAGTATATATTCTTAACGGTTGTTGGAATATCTGTATTAGACGAATAGTATTCGGGATTTTTGGGGTTCATTCATATTTGAAACTGTCGCCCTATCGTTCAGATGGATGAACACATCGTAAATTTCTACCTTTTAAGGAGATGAAGGTGATTACGCATGCCTATGCCGTCCAGCCGATATAGTTTGTGCTACGTTCTTTAGAATCCCCAAATCACTTTGGGGATCTTTGGCATCTGGAGCTAAAGCGTCGATGTATTTACGCATTGCATGCTATGCTGCACTATGATGTACATAATTTCTTCTCACATTATACTGTGCTTCAAGTTCAAGAAGTCCGCTATTTGAGCAAAATAAACTCCTGTGAGTTATATGCCTATGTCTGGCATTTTTTGCAGATCTGTAAGGGTCTTCTACAGTTGTATGCTAGATCTGTTGATTGTTTCTGCTTCTAAGCTGAGATAGTCTTCGAGTTGATGGCACATTGCGAGATAGCTCTTGTACTTGGGTGTGTAGTCAACATGTTGGTGGTATTACTACTTACGGATGCAGTGTAAAGAATTCTTCGGCAAGACCCCGAGATGGCCTATGTATTTTTAGGCAAATTATATCCTATACGTCGGTTGTCAACTAAAACAAGCTTTCACGAGAAAACGCCGCTTTTACAGAGTCTAAGGGAGATATACCCTCGGCTGTATGGATCTTTCTCTAGTAAACCTGGCTCTGTGTCTGCAGCACAGTCACACTTTACCTAAATTTCTGCTGAACTCTCTCACGACTTCAAAGCTAGTTCGGGAATGTAAAATTTCACTGAACGCAGTCGCAGTCGAGTTTGGGTACTATGTCACAATAGATTCACTGCTAATCATGACTGAAATGAGAGTTTTTCTGGACCCGAATCTGCGTTAGGACTGCCTGAGTCCTCGGTTAGGACTTCCATTCACAGTAAGCTTTCATATAAGTATAACTACAGATGGCATTACTCTTCTGGTTGTCAACAGACCAAACGAAAGCTTCCCGACATCTTTAAGAGCTCTGCTACGAGGGCGGGTCAATAAGAGGTTGAATTTCTGACCTCTTTACTGAAACAGCAACACTGCTCCTGTCAACAGGCATCTGTCAGTTGACTCCTGTCAAAATTTAAACTTGCTGCGTCAGTTAGTTTGTGTTTGACAGCTATTTTTATCAGACTACTCACTAATTTGAGGAGAAAAAGTTCTTTTCCACCAAGACAATGCAAGGGTGCCCACATGTGCAGTTGCCATGGCAAAAATCCATGAATTGGGCTATGAATTGCTCCCTCATCCACCCTATTCTCCAGATTTGGCTCCGAGCGACTACTTCTTGTTCCCAAACCTGAAGAAATGGCTTGGTGGAAAAAGATTTGACTCCAATATGAAGTCATCTCGCAAACAAAGGCCTATTTTGAGGACCTCGACAAATCATTTTTTTTGGAAGGGATAAAAAAATTGGAGAAGCGTTGGACAAAGTGTATAGAGCTCAAGGGAGACTACGTTGAAAAATAAAATTATTTTTTTATCAAAAAATCTGTGTTTTATTCCAAAAATCACGGACTTATTGACCCGCCCTCGTATTTTGCTGCTGTCCTTCAGCAAGTAAGACTGCATACTGCTCGCTAACATCGTGACGTGGAACTACGATGCTTGCTGTGAGGGTGGGGTA
The DNA here is from genome assembly GCA_949129095.1 of Volucella bombylans. NCBI lineage: Eukaryota > Metazoa > Arthropoda > Insecta > Diptera > Syrphidae > Volucella > Volucella bombylans. The sequence goes on along the minus strand of OX422141.1, from coordinate 137,477,623 downwards.
CCTCTGGGTAAGCCCGCATCAAGCTGCAAGTATTCGTCGCTAATTTGGGTATTACAATGGACTCTGTTCCGCAGAAAATAAAATCTTTTTTACGTTACTCTGGAATCTTTCTCCGATAACGGATTCAGGCTAATCGACGTTGCCGCGGTCAGAAATATCATCGTACCCAGCACGCGGTTCTCACAACTCAATTTTCCGTCCACACGACTTCGATAAAGTGAAGAATAGCCATATCTAAGCTTAAGTCCAACAAAGCTGCTGGAGCGGATGACCTGACTATCGAGCTCTTCAAAGCGCCAGGCCATGACTTGGCCAACTCATCTGTAAAATATGGTCGGACGAAAGTATTCCCAATGAATGGAACTTTATCATTGTTTGGTAGATCCTGACTGCGCCAAATACAGAGGAATCAGTCTTATTGACATCGCCTATAAAATCTTGTCTGCCATATTGTGTGAAAGCCTGAAGCCGTTCGTCAACAACCTGATTGATTCACATCAGAGTGTGGCTTTAGGCATTGAAAGGCCACCATCGACCAAACACGTATACTACAGTAGATCTTAGAAAAAACCCATGAGTTCCAAATAGATACACACCACCTATTCATCGATTTTAAGGCCGCGTATGACAGCATCTACAGAGACGAGGTATACAGAGCAATGTCTAGTTTTGGCATCCCTATACGCTGCTCCATCAAGGTCGGTAAAGAATTCACCGTCATCAAAGGTCTTTTGATGACAGAAAAGATTGTAGAAAAGACGACGTCCTGAAATGCGATTTCTTTTATATAATTCTTGAAAGAATAGTGCAAAACAAAAGACGCACAATCTTTCAAAAGTCAGACACCGCAGTGGAGGAAGATCATGGCTTAGGTGGCGCACTCAAGTGGAAGGGGCCTCAGCCAACTTAGCTTGGGACACTGGGGGCAGTTAGCTAAAGATTGAGCTCCAAGTCCACCCCGGACTATAGCGCCATCTCTCTAGTGGGGGAATTATGCTTACGCATGGTCCACCAACAGTTCCAGCTGGTTTCATAGATTGACTTACTTCCATATGACGAAGGGCACTCACTAGAATCTAACCATCTTATTTTGCAAAGGCCCAAGAATACCGTCTTACACCGAACCGCCTGAGTGGTCTGAGCGCCTTTCTTTCGTGAGTTGAGGAGGGTCCTTAATTCTAGAATCCAATCGGTGTTTTTGAATGATAGTCAAAGGTACAAAGATAAATACAAATTTTGTATCCTCACATGCCTCGTTTAGTTGCTTTTCGAAACATTTTCTTTACGGTGCGGCCAGCCAACTGAAACTAACGAATTTGTTGCACAAGACCTTCGACATACGCCCCCTTTTTTTCATAATCTCTTAAGACATTACCAAATAATGTCACAAGGATAATGAAATGGAGCTAATTATTGTAACTACTTGTTCGGCTGCAAATACTATTTCTCATGCCCAGGTCTGTCGGCAGATGAGACTTACAACAAACTCGTAAAAATAGAAAACCATGCTCCTCATATAGCTTTCCACCTTAGATCCGAAGGCAGACTCCATTCGAACTACTAAGAAGATGCATCAGAGCTCTTATAATATAGCCACTGCCCTTGCGGCTTAAAAATTCATCATCGAAACCAAAAACTAATTCGTACTTCTATCCATGTGAGTCGCATTTCATTACCACTCCCCCTGTGTGCCTTTATTTCCATCTAATCAGCACTTTTACACATTTCCAACATCCCTCAGCAATGCAACGTCAACAGTTAAAGTAACACATTTTCGCCATTTTTCCAGCCAAAGGACCATATTTTCCAGCTCATAATTCATGTAGATAGATACCCTAGAACAATTTCATTAAAATAAATTCAATTATCTAGCCGCCATAACAGTAGATGAAGTCATAGTTTGGAAATTCTCCCAATACCACAGTAACGTGTCTTAATTCATGAAATTTCAAATAACTACCATTCGGGTTATGTAAATTAGTCGCAACGGCTAAAGTGCTAGCGCCCGCCACTGTGTGCACACCCCGACAGCATGTGCAATTTTCCAAAAACCAGATTATCGAACTTTGATAATAGTACCACCCTCAGCCAACCTTTGGCAAACCTACCCCCAACAGAAGCTCCCAAATGACTACATTTTGATGAAAGAGAAACACAAATTCGCAATCGTTGGTCGGGGTCCGTATGATATGTGACGCATGACGAATGGTCTTATGCCCGGCATTATCCATTCATTATTGGAATTTATGAAAGCTCCCTGATTAGTCGGAAATGAAGAAAGGTTGGTAAGGCTTTGAACATATTGTCACCTGCAGTGGTTAGGGAATCGCCAATTAAGGGTAGTTAGGACGACAAATTAAATAAGGTTTGTCAGTTCACTGCCCATCTGTAGCCATCAATTCAATCTGTTCAAATCGGACATACCACCTTTGAAACATAGTTTTTGGCAGTGTTCTTATACTTTAAGAGGGTGAGACATAGATGCTGACCTCACGGTTGATGTAGCCTCAGAGAGTACTAGTGTACGAAAGGTGATTCTGAATGCATCAAACAAAATTAAATAAAACGACTTATGAAAGCTTTATAAGCTCAAGATGAAATTCTACAGGGAGATAACCCTATGGCTCGACCGTCTGGTATGGTGGTTGCTACAAAAGTGATCTCTAATGGTCTTGCATAATTTCATCAGACAGCAATGAACCACACACTAGTCGCTAGAAACCAGTATTTTGACGTCATTAATGGTCCAATACTCATTGAACAATATCATTGCATTAATCAATAATTTCATAATCAAAAAAAACACGGTTCGCTAAAGTGTGTGTGTCACTGCAGTGATAATTCAATTTCAATTTATTCGGGACTACAAGCAAGAACTGGGTCTTTTTTAGTACATATTTACGGTGGGGTGAAAAGTAACCTCCTTGACCGCCAGAATGCGCTGCTATTGCAAAACAGGTTATGGTGCCTTGAAGTCCGTACATATTTAGGCAGACATGCCAAATTTCAGTGCGATACTGTTGTCAGTTTTGTTTTGACAGCTGATTGTTTTTGACGTGTTTGGCATCATTTTGCGTATGGACAAAAACGATTTTCGTTCTCTCATAAAACATTATTTTTTGAGGGGCAAAACGGCGAAGGAAACACAAGAAAATTTGGATAAATATTATGGGGCTAATGCTCCATCAGATTACACCGTCAAATATTGGTTTCGAGAGTTTCGTGGTGGCCGCAACTCCACTACCGATCAAGCCCGCAGCGGCAGGCCCTCCGATGCGGTTATAGAGGACAATGTCAAAAAAATACATGAAATGGTGTTGGCTGACCGGAAAGTGAAGGTGCGCGAGCTAGCAGATACCATAAAGATTAAGACTGAGCGCACATGCCATATTTTGGGCAATATTCTGCATATGAAAAAGTTATCCTGCCGCTCACTCCTGATCAAAAACACGAAGGCGAGAGCAATTCGAAAGAGGGTTTGGACTTGCTGATGCGGAATCGGGCGGACTTTTGCCGTCGGTTGGTAACTGTTGATGAAACTTGGATCCACTATTACACACCAGAGAACAAAATGAGTGACGGCACGAGTGCTCCGGAGCGGCCGAGGGAGCTTCGATGGGTCGGAAAGGTTATGGTGTCGGTTTTCTGGGATTATCATGGCATACTTTTCGTGGACTACTTTGAAAAAGGAAAAACCATCAACAGCGACTATTACTGTGCATTATTGGAGTGACTGAACGCCGAAATCGCTGCAAAACGGCCCACAAGAGCATCGCAACCACGTTTAAAATCAATGACTTACGGCTCCAATTGCTGTCGCATCCAGGGTATTCGCACAAATTTGTCTCCCTCGGACTATTATCTCTTCCCAAACCTCAAAAGATGGCTCATCAATAAAAAATTCAGCTCACGCGAGGAAATCATCGACGCCGCGGAGGAGTCGATTTTGCAGACCTTCCGGAAAATTACTTTTCAGACGGGATCAAGAAGTTGGAAAATCGCTGGAATAAGTGTATCAAGCTAAAAGGGGACTACTTATATTGAATAAAATAAAAACACATTAAAAAATTTTTTTTTCATTTCCAAGGAGGTTACTTTTCACCCCACCAGTATAATATATATATGTAGCTCAATTTAGAAATTATTAATTAACATTATTAACATCGCATTATGAGCACAATAAGGAAAAATTAATTTAGTTATAATAATATTAATAAAACAATAAAAAAAATATATACAGGGTGAGTTCTTCCCATTTCGAGGTTTTTTTCCCGAGACTATTTCAACAAATGCTCGAAAATGTGACAATTCACTTCAATACACTTGTCTATCCGCGCTCTAAATGAACCAACAGAACTGAGAAGTATTTCTGGCGTAATCTTCCGGCAAGCTTCCGTTACTCGTCTTTTCATGTCCTCACGTGTTGTTGGCTTTTTTCTGTAAACCTCACTTTTTAAGTAGCCCCACAAGAAGAAATCAAGTGACGTAAGATCAGGTGATCTAACAGGCTATTGCCTCGAACCCCCTCGTCCGATCCATCGTTGATAGTTAACATTGTTTAATACGCCCCGGTCTACTTGGGAATAATGGGCTGGACAACCATCATGTTGAAACCACATTGTTTGTCGCAACTCCAATGGCAGTTCTTCTAGCAATACTGGAAGATGTTTGCATAGTTTGCATACTTTTCGCCATTCAAGTTGCCTTCAATAAAGTATGGACCTATTAATTTATCCCCAATAATTCCCGCTCAAACATCAACATTCCAAGGGTGCTGGCATTCAACTTGTCGCAACCAAAAAGGGTTTTCGGTAGCCCAGTAATGCATATTATGTCGATTGACCGTACCGTGATTGGTGAAAGTCGACTCATCAGAGAATAACACCTTGGCGAAGAAAAGGGGATCTCGTTCAATTTGCTGAAGTGCCCAGTGACAAAAGGAAACCCGGTTGCGAAAATCCTCACTAGAAAGTTCTTGATGCGTTGAAACATGATAAGGATGGTACTTATGCCGATGTAATATCTTACAGACAGTCGTTTGAGAAATTCCTGATTCACGACTTATTTGGCGAGTGCTAATGTGAGGATCGTGTGCAACGGCAGCTAGCACTGCTATTTCATTATCCTCAACATCTGACCGATTCCTTTTCTTTGGTTGCACACTTCCTTCACCAGTGAATTGTTGGATGACTCGATAAAAGGAAGCGCGCGATCGTATCTGGTCTGGGAAACGTTGGGTGTAAAGAGCAAGAGCACCATCGATGTTCCTTCCACTTTCTCCATAAATCAATATTCCTCAAAACAAATATCGAACTTCTAAATGAAGTACAGTTCCGTTCAAGTAGAAAAAATGGCAGAGTGCACATCATACACTCTCAGATAAGTTTAGGACAATTTGTCTCTATCTGAAATTTCTTTGAGTTTTAACATCACTCGAGGCAATAATGACTTCCTCAAAACAAATCTCGACCTTCTAACACCCTAACAACGTTGGAAACCAATTAATAATTTAGGCGTGCCAGTGCAGTGGTATCTATCACTGAATGAATAAGACCTTTGAGACAAAGTCGTGTGCCCCATTGAGGAATACGACTGAGCATGAAAATCAGGAAATATCATTTGAAAAATCAAAAGTGACCTTCGTTTGACCTTGAAAATGGGGCTCAAGGTCAAACTCGTGGTCACCATCTTATGTCCCCTTCAGAACCTTGTGACTTTTGTCTGAAACATTTTTCGCCTTGGGAGTTTCAGCATTTAGAGCCTTCTGCTGCAGCAGATTTGATAGCGCGTTGATTTCGATGCTCCTGTCTTGTTGACGACTGCGGAATTTGTTGAGTACCACGAATAGTATCTGTAGATAGACTCTCTTCTCTAAAAATGCAAGGAGATCCCTCAAGCTTGAAATTTGGCTGTAGTCACATCTTATTGTCCATTCTCGTCTGGTATTGATAGGTAACTTTGACGCACTGCTAATGCATCCCATTGCTCGACAGGAAGTTTTGAAATTAGTACGTAACGATTCTTGGACTGTGTCCACTATTGTCAGCAAACTCTTTGCAGACCCTTCTGCTGCTGTTTTTATGATGAGAAAACGGGATACATGTACTTCGGTCAACAACTTTGGGTTGTCGAAACGCTTTTTTAAGGCTGCCAATACTTCTTCACATCTACCTGAATAAAGTTCATCAATTAAGGGCACAGAACTTATACTGACCGTCCATCGGAGTTTGATGAACTTGTAAACTTCTAGGAAGTTTTCGTCGTGTACAAACGTTTCCAAGAGATCTTGGAGATTGATCCGTCAATGGATCGATGCTGGATCCAACTTTATATCCAAATTATTTTGAAGCCTTGCACTCCAACAACTTCCGATTAAGTGTTACGCATGTCTCCCTTCCCATCTAACCTGATTTTGACGACATGTGCAATTCGACAAGACAACATGGCGTAAAGCAATGCTATTGCATAGGATACTGGTTGCAGATGCTGACTGCGGTGCATGTTGGTCGACTCACTGCTTAATGATCCCAGACATATGTAGATAATGTAGTTGTACTGTCTGTTGCATCATGTCTGTCTCAGCTGTCTGCTCTAAACCGTAGGCAGTTCGATGAATGGTGAACTAGAAATGGGCTTTCAGTCAATCCTCTTAAAAGGAGGTTGTTGTCTCCAACGGAGCTAAGTTTTTGGGCGCCATCCTGTATAATGAACTTTTTTGAACTAAACATTTTACGTCGAAAGCCTTTAATGCGCTCGCAGCTTTATGCTAGTATATAGGAGCTTTTGGCAGGACAAGGGGCTTCACGACAAGGAGAGTCCTCTGGATATACACGGCTTTGTTAAGGCCAATTATATCCTATGCATCGATGATCTGGCGGAACAAACTCGAACGAAAATACGTCACTGCTGCTTTAACCAGACTCGTAAGGGCAGTCTGTCTGGCTTGCATGGGGGCTTTCACCAGCGCGCCTGGCTCTGCTCTAGAAGCACTGACGAACTCTGCAGATATATACTAGCATCTGATGAGGAGGAATTCACAGTTGACGAAATATGGAAAAATGGCAACGCCGTTGGAATAATGAATGAACAGGCTGCCTTCAGCCAAACAACTAGTTGAGATCCTAGAGTTCTGTTAAGCTGTTATCACCTTCAAGAAAGCGGTGAGTTGCGGCGGATAGAAGAAGAATGAGAAACTATGATATGTACTACGTTTGGCTACAGACAACTTCTGCCTGATATGCGCTCAACCCTCGACGAAACTACGAGTAATGTGTTAAGTGGTGGACATGATTTAACATTGGATGACTATATTCACTACAACCACCAGAACCCTATCTTTTATTTTCTTGGAAATAGTGCAATAGAATCAAATAAGCTGTCAGGAATGCCTTACTGTGTATGGCCTCACTACGCTCACGAATCCTCTAATTTGACGAAGATTGCAGGCAACCACTTGTTTTGTGAAAGAAGTTACATCCAATGCTGCTCGATAAAAGAACGAGGGCTGCTGGTGCATTCATGCACATAACAGATAGGAATAATTTCGGTCTGTCCGGAGGAAAGAAAAGAACGTGATCAAGGCACCAGACATATGTCGAACTTTTTGAGAATAGTAGGCCAACAGGACCCGACAGCAACTCGCAAAAACTTACGTCCGCCCAACCTAAATGAATTAAAGTGACCAATAATTAAACGTAAATACAACAAGGATACCGGACCACGCAGACTGCCTGCCCAGCCATTTAATATAATGATTTAATAAGGAGCATACACCAACTAAAAAAACCATCATGCCTAGTGAATGGAATCGCAGCAACTTTTGTCCCATGCAGATCCTCTACACTGCACCAGCTTCACAGACATTAGTCTTCTTAACATCGCGTACAAGATCTTTGATGTCGTATTTGGTGAACTCATGAGATCATACGATTCGGTCTTGGGGCACAATTGACAAAATATTCACACTGCACAGGTCGCCGAAAAAGGCCAAGCACTCTTCTCTGAGACCTGTTACACGATCTCTGGTCCCATTTCCGTTGACAGCCTTTATAGAAAAACGCAGTATTGTATACGAGTAACAGTGAACTCTACGCACTCTACAAGGACATTGATCTGTTCAGAAAAGTGCGTGACGGTTGCCTGAGATGGCTAAAGCAAGTGGATATGAACGCTCCGACCCGAATGGTTCTTGATTACAGTGAGACAACGCAATTGAGGAATTCCTCCCCCTAGGTGACTTGCACGACTAGAAAGAAGCCTCAACCAAATTGGAAAGCACAACTAGAGACTGATAATTGGAAAGCCAACACCCCACATCCCTGATACCAGCGCCATCTACAATACATAAATAAGTTAGCAAGGTGAATTGTTTGAAAGGCTCATCGCTTTATCTGTTGAATGGCTGGTATACTGCGATTGCCATTTTAAGTACATAGTAGAAAACCATCCCTTTCGTCAGCCTCATTAAAAAAATTTTTAAAAAAAATGCGTACCGTCTCTAAGTGAAGCTCTGCAAACACCTACCTAAGCTGAGGATTAACCGTCTGCTAGAGTGTCTCTCAAACAAATATTCCTCTATGAACCATTTGACTACCTCTCTTCGGGTTTTAAATTTTACTTTTCCAATCAGCAAGCGATTATCGATTACAGTGGATGGTAACGAGAATCCTTTAACTCTTTACAAGCCCCGCACTTGACAAATTGAAATCAAAATAACAAAACAAAAACTCAAAACCGCTTCTCACAATTGACCCGGTTTTAAAGCGATTTCACCCCTTAGGTCAGCATGTGCTCCTGTTGATCTCATTGAGATTGCTATCGCATTGCCATTGAAAGCCGACTCTACAAATAGCCCTCCCTATCATCTCAGTATTTCCGCCCCAACAAAATGAATTGCTTTTTTTTTTGTTTCTGTTTTTTTATTGAATGGAGAGAGGTAACGTGTAATGGCTACTACACGCTACTACTCACCACTTTGCAATGACCAAAACCAGGAAAGGTATCCTTTTTCACGTGTAGGTAATTCTATCTGAAACATCCCCTCAAAGGGCCGGACGTAGCTAACGGATGTGTGCAGCGAATTTAATTAATTTCGCTGATTGTTCTAGATATTCAATTACAGATTGCGTTCAACAGTGAGGTTTAAAAAATTACAGACAATTCGTTAGCTGCGTATCTGACGAGTGAGCGAGTGCTTCGTCTGTATTATCGACAGCTGGTTGGGGGTTTAAATTGAATGCGAAAATGTTCGCATAATGAGTTTTCCATTTGTTTCGTGGTGCTCTTGAGAGTTATGTATCTATGCCCTCTGATGTCGTAGATACTCGTATGTTAAAACTAAGAAGCACGGATCTGGTATCAAGTAAATTGGTTTCACGGTTGTGTTTTTAAGTAAAAAAAAAACAGGGGTGACGGAAGTAGGTTAAGCATCCTTAACCGGGTAAGGACAATATTTTATTTGTAGTGCAGATGCAAGCCCTTTCAGAGTTTCGTATGGGGATTCTTGTACGAGTATGATGCTCTAAAGGGGTTGGATACTTGATTAGAACTTGAACTGTTGCAGTAGCAAGCAAACATAGAAGGCACGATGATTTGCTTGAGTTTAGGAACTTTTAAATGCAAATGACATGACCGTACTTCGTCATTGCTGAAGCTGATGAATATTAAACCAGAATTAGATTTTAGGACAAGGTGTAGGCTTCACAAGAACTCATACATGACGGAGGTTAAATTGTTTAGTGCCTGATTACAAGACCGGTTTCTGTGAAGAAGCTTTTGCAAGGGCAACTTAGGTACTTAGGGTTTTGTAAGAAAATCCTTTCACTGAATTTAGAATGATATCTTTTGTAAAGTTAATGTAGAGGGGAGCTAGAAATCATTGGGAGTTAGCACAATGAAGCCTTGAATTCTGCTGTGCCATATCAACAGAAATTTGGTTTAAAGCATTTTCAATTGTCAACGTCCTTATCTGGTCACCCTATAACTGGGTATACGCCATCGGTACCCGGCGACTTGAAGCCATCAAAGCCACGTTTAATGGCCTCATCCGTCACCACAACCGATGAGATATGCCAGCTATAGCGTGTTGTAGTACTCAGCTCACTAGTAGCTTCGTTAATAGGAGCCGGGAAGTAAGCTTCAATCATAAGACTGAGAGTCTCTGCTTTCGACTCAGTATAGGTACAGTCAGATTTCCTGAGTGGTTCCATCCCTGTTTATCTTCCCCTTCTGAGGACTTAGACCAGCCTAGTTTTGATCTCTTCGCTTTGTAAGAGGCGCTATTCGAAATCCGAATAAAGGTCTTAAAATCATTTTGCTTCGATCTGTAATGATTCCAATCTTCCTCCAAAGTAGTCATAGGTTACCTGTTTAGAAGTTTTCAGAATTGTTTACGAATTTGCTGAAGATCTGCGTTCCACCTAGGAACGGGCGATCTGCAGGGTTGCTTACTAGCTGGACATAGCATTTCGAAACACTTGATGAGGGTGGCGTTCATGTTTTGAAAAACTTCCTTAAGCTTTTGTTTTGTACTGGGCTGAGGGAGAGCACTATTGTACTCCTCCTTAAATCGTGTCCAGTTGGCTTTATGCGGCTTCCTCCTCTTCAACAAAGTCGAGACCTCGCATCCGTTTCTGAATTCGATGTACCGATTAACTTAGGCGTTAAGTCGATTCGGTCGTATTTTACTTTCGTAGCAAACGTTAACTGGGAGCCAACTTTGCCAGTAACCAGGTCAGACGATAATATGAAGTTCAGGAGATGATGAGCTCTCACGTTGCATTTGCTACTGCCCCAAAAAGTATTCTGTTTACCATCTGTTTACATTCGGCTACCGCCTTCGGTGGTAGTGGTAGTACCGAATCTTAGGGAAAATAAGTACACGCAACGACGAATTTTTGCCATTTTCCGTTCGTTTCGTAGATTATGTGTGCAGCAACTAAATCTTGCTTGCGAAATTGCCCAAGTATAGATGGAAAGAGTGAGTTCGGCACACAAAAACAAGTTCTCATTCTTTTCGAGAGCTCGTCATAATGTGGTCTTAGACCCGTTAAATATGCGAACCCACAGATGCGTTTAATCCACACCCATGGTTCCTTTATGTCATCTTTCCAATGACTGCTTCTATGAGCAGTAAATAATGACGTGAAGATCGTCCTTGGCAATTTGTATGCCAAGCTAGACAAGGAGGGCATCTTTGGTAAACGGATACAGGCTAATTGATTTTGCGGCGGGACGTAATGTTACGATAGCTTCTGACACCTGATCCATAAGCCGTCAACCAAATTGATCATAATGCCATCGATGCAATGCACTACTCCAGTATTGTTTCCAGTTTCCAGCAGCTAACATCAACTCGGACTATTATCTTGTTGTAACCAATGTACTGATGCAAAGGCCAGCGTAGAACGGTTATAGTCATAAGAGACCACCAAGGCCTTTTCTGATATAATTTTCCTTAATTTCTCCCAGGAGTACGATGCCGTCATAGAAGACCAGTGGCAACAATATCAAATAACAATCAAAGAAGCCGCCCCTGATGTACTGGGTGTCTACCCGCTCCAACAACAAAGAAACGCATGGTTCGATGACGAATGCAAACACGCAAATGTAGAAAAGTAGAAAAACAGCGGACGAGAGACGTTCAATGTCAGAAAAGGACTTAAACAAGGCGATGTTGTCATGTTGTGATGTGATTTCCATTCAAGGAATTGTGCAAAACTCGCAAGTCAACTCAAGAGGCATCACATTTCTAAAGTCAGTTATAATGGGAAATATGGGAAAAACACAGCGAGCTGTCTTTGGAGGGCTTACGATTATGGAAGAAGAAGCGGCAAAGTTGAGTGAAGTGATAACTGGAGGAAAAACAAATACATAACGTCGACCGACGCCTGGAAAAAATGGCAGCTAAAACTTTGAGATAATGAGGTACTTTATCTATCTTCGCTCTGATATGAACTCCAACAACGATACTAGCGCGGTAATCATGCGAAGGTTCTTTGGCTTTAGAACGCAATTGAGCAAAAGTCTTTTTATAGGAGCCTGACCATCCCAGTCCACCTTTAGGGCGCAGAAGGTTAGATACTGACGGCTGAAAACACTGTCGCCCGCTTAGAGAGTAAAGTGCTTCGCGTACCTACCTTTCGGTTTCGTTAGTACCAATCGAGAATGGAGGAGACGTTTCAATAGCCAACTGTATGGGATTTGCAATCTCGTCAAAAATTCTCGTTAAGACGGGATGACGGAAAGTTCTCGACTCCAACGCATAGCGACAACGCGGTAGAGAACGACCTCAACTTAAGTGGCGCGAAGAAGAGACTTTAACTAATTTCCTGAGCCCAACTGCAAGCAACTGGTAAAAGACCATGCTAGCTGGAGAGGCATGTAAGCTGACGAACTGATCCACCCCAATCTGTAGCTCCATATAAATAAGTACTCGTAAGTGAGCAAGAAACTCTTCTAATATAAGAAGCGGGTCCAAAGGTCCAAAGAAATGTTCAAAAATTTCTGTCGAGTTCCTATAAGATCGTGACAGTCCACGAATCATGGATCTATGCATATGAGCCCGAAACTAAACAGCAATCGACTGTATGGGTCTTTCAAGACGACAAAGACGACAAGTCCAACAAAGTTGTTCGCACACGAAGCAGTTCGAAGCAAATGGTCGCCTATTTCTTCGGACAATCTGGACCTTGCCATTGGAGCAATGTAGAGCAATAAATTCAGAATGGTACACCACCATTTGTTTGCCAGAACTCTTTGGAGAAATAAGGAAAGGAAACCGCCCTACACAGATCATTCTTCACCGCGACAATTCGAACTCTCACAGGTCGGCTCAAAGAAGTGACTTTATGAGCCCTTGCATGAGCCCTGAAGATGACGTGTTTTGGATCAAGCTGCGAGTACAGAGAAGTACATCTCATGCAGAGTTTTCAGAGCTATCATGCCTTTAAATGTGTTTTGCACCGTTTTGGATTAGAAACTGGGTTGGGTAAGAAACTTGCTTCATGAAATTAGTTTATAAGTGTCATACAGCTCCGTAAATGGTGCAGGTTACCCAGAACTTGATTGTTTACATTGCGTCTTTCTTCCAGCATGGTATGGTAATAATTCCTTCGAAAGTTACGGGACCATTCTAAGTGGTCAAACATCCCATTATTTACTGGAGGTCTTACCTAACTAGACTACTCAGTTCTGCTCTTGACTTTTGCTTTGGTTCCGGTTAAGGTGATGTAGAAGATGTAGAGGTAGATAAGGCCACTGTATTACTATTGCACTAGAGGACTCTAAGTGGCTTGAATTCTCTCAGATCTCATGTCGGGTGGTATCACTGGCAGTAGTGGTCAGCGGCATCTCTGTTGCAGGCGTGTCAAGGGTTCATAGTGTCTGATTTTTAACGTAAACCACCTGTCATGTAGAATTATGTTTACGGGATGCCCATACATCCATGGGAGCAAGTATACGCCTTGCCATCGCTCTCCGTCAATCCATTGATACCAATTGGGAACTGTGTTGCCGGCACAAGTTCCACCCTTGGTATGAGTTGAGGCGACCTAAAACCTCTTACTGCTCTTAGGGTCGCAGCACCCAGTACTTATTACAACTCTACATTGGGTCAACCAAAGGAAGACCCTTCCCGTGACTTTGGGTTTAAACCACAGCAACTATGCTCCCACAAGAGGGCCGACCGAGATCCGGGGGGCTCCTGACTCCCATGTTACAGTGATTTAAGTCCTGGTAGGAACTACCGGTGGTCCAGCCGCCAACAAGACCTATGACCGGCAACTTGTGACTGATCAAATCATATCAACCTTCAGTAGCGTCATCTGAAGATGTATACGATAAGACCAGTACTTTGCTCTGCGCGCGGTTAATGACCAGATGTTAATGACCAGATGCGCGGTGTTTTTCTCTGCTACGCTCCACATAACTCCCCAATGTTTGACATACGAGTATATGTCATCGCTGTATGCGTACAGTGTGGCCGAAATTTCTTCATTGTATTGACTAGTTCTCTGTGGAATGTGCCTCGGACTATGTGTGATATTGAAAATGGGGTCTCTTGCATAAACGTTACTACTAAAATTGGCTTTCAGCCAATCGATAGCGGTGGTGGCAGCCAATTGCATATCGAGTGCCAGGATTGATATTTGCCAAGCTGTCCCTGAGAGCTCAATGATGTATAGACAACCACTTCTTATGTATAGCAACCCTTTGATTCATGCCAGGTCTTTATGAACTACACCCAGCCTCATTATGCCAGCTGCATTCTATAGGAACCCTCGTAAGACGGATAATTACTAATTTTATCTCTAGTGGGCCCAAAGCTTGTTTGAAGAATGCCCCCCGATTCAGATGATTCATTTGGGGCGATTTTAGCGTGGGCCAGAGTTTCATTCCTATACTTTCCCAGCTTTACTGCAGATTTAAAGTTTCTTAGCTTCAACGATCTTAGTTCGACAAAGTCGCTGAGGTGAAGAGACATGTTTTCGACTGAAGTGGTGATGGTTGCACATTCTGATATTGAGCGTATTGTCTTATGTTACACTGCACGACATTATGTCTAAATCGGAAAGTGTCCTACTTACAATATTTTACCTGCCAGGTAAATCATCTTTCTTTTCCTTACAGAGAGTAGAAATTGTATTCCTCGAGTAATCGGAGTAAAAGCATTACCCGCAGTGGAGGCCGAGACATCGAAGGTCATTTCGGATCCGAAGATTGCGTGCTAATGACTAACACCTTCTTAGCCCTACAAACATCAACATATGCCGTTCCACGTCGGTGTTAGAAGGGGAGCGACAACTTGGAATTACGGAAAGAGAAAGTATAGGGAAAAGTCGACTCATTGTTGGCTCCTGTTTTTTCATGGAGACAGATCTGCAGGGTATTTGACCTACACTGTTTCGCGCTTTATCTATGAAGCTTCTTCCTTCTCTACATTTACTCGTATTTCTTTCATGTGCTGAACAAGAAGACTGATTCAATGCACGAATTTGGCAGTTCAAATCCAGAGGCTTGCCAGAAGCCAGATAAAAGCACGCGCATAAAAGGCAACTAGTGGTTGGCGACTGATACCAAAGGCTGGTAATGGGGCTCAAAAATTATTAAGTAAGGTAAAGTCTTGCGACTGTTGCTGCCACCCTTTTCGTTTCCTATGAAGATAATTAGTGTGGCGGGGACTACACTTTTGGAGTTGGGTATCAAACTTCTCTTTTCATCCAGTAGACATTTCTCGAATCACCACCTCCAAATCCACCAAGGACAATGGCAAGCCATAGATTTCTGTTGTCAACTTCGTTGGAAATTTAAATGAATAAATTTCAATTCACCCAAGAAGTTGATTCAAATTCTCGTTGTATCTACTGTGACTGTCCCGGCGATTTCGTCTGTAGCAAAACAATTTTCAATAATCAATTGATTTAGGAGCTATCTAGCGAATACAGAAAGCCCTGCATTGTCCTTGTTTTGCATTGTTTTCAATGGTTTTCACCCTTTCGTTGAACAAACGAAACAAATCCGTAAGCCAACTAAAGCCAAAACACACACATATCCATTTCAATTGAATTGTATGCACATGAATGACGATGAGAGCTATCCCCTGATCCCTTTTATATCCTTTTTCATTATCATTACCTAGATCGCCATTCTCGTCATCGCAGTCAAGAAGAACCATCAAAATGGATTCCATGGAAAACTTCATTCTCTTGCATCCAGACACCCGGTCGTCTTTCCTGCCCTTTCTCTGTTGTAAAACAATTTTAACTTGAATTGTGCATTAAACCTTTTTTCAGGGATACACAGAAAAGGATATTTCATTGGGAGAAGCAGAGAGAATTCCCCGTTTCTACCAAAGTTACGAATATACTCGTATGTACATACTCTGTTATCATTTACACACATTGGACCACACATAAATTCGGATCTTTATGACTTGGTCCCATCTTGGGGGTGTTCTGGAGGCGGTCAATATTTTCATCTTTGTATTACGACAGATTTGTGTGTGCTCAGTGAAGCTTGCAAGTGCAAACTATTCCATGAATCCTTTCGTAAAGTATCTTTTGCGGTCTAGGGATGGTCGGTAACCGCCCCAGCTGTCCTATGCCATTGACCCTTTTTTGTATTCTCTTGTGCTTCCCTCTAAATTGCGATTTTTCTTATTTCATTATTTTTTTTCTTTCGTTCTTATTCGCAGAGCACTCAAGACATCAACAGCCCAGGCAATGTCCGGAGATCTAACATTCGATGGTGCACAACGGGAGCATCCTTTAATAACAAAATTCGAAATTCTTAATCTTGTGCCAGACAGAAGTAATGGGCAACAACAGCAGCAGCAGCAGCACCAACAACAACAACAACAACAACAACAGATGCAACGTTACGAAGACGAGATGACAATAGTTCGACATCATCAAACCCAACAACGAAGTAGATATCCTTACCCGTCGACCAAGTGGCGTCGTGTTGGTCTCATTTCTGGACGAAATGTACACTTGGACACAATTGTCTGGCCTGGCGGCGACATTGTTGTCTCAGGTAACGAACATCGGCGTAAGTCTAACATAAGATTGGCCCTATACAGCGTTGCATCTTCGATAGGATTGTCAGCGAAATCTCGAACAATATTTCGTGTGGTCACTGCCTTAGCACCCCCATTTGTGATGGCATCCGAACTGGACGAGGATGGGATGTGCCTCCGTGGATTGCCATGCCATCGTTTACTACCAAATCGAAAGCATAATTTGACATTGATGTTTAACTACATTGAGACACAGAATCGATTTACAGAGGACATTTTGGAGCATGGCGGTGAGGTGCCTTCGGATGATACGGGAAACTTCCCCAATCCCATGTATGAGTAAGTAGAATTTGTCCAGATTTACTTTTGATTTATCTTTGTTGTGACAGGAAGTGGGAGATGTTGTTGGTACGGTCAGTAGACCAATGTTATGTGACTGTCAAAATAAAGCTGTAGAAGACTAGAGGCCAGACGTAACTTTAGATATACGATGGAAGCCCGCCTTAAGTTGTATTCTCCAATCCAATGACTCTAATAAAATGACACACAAGTTACTGTATGAGTCCTTTCGCTAGCTGGTCATATTCTTCGCTGTAAAATATGCAAATCTGTGATTAGTCTGTTTTGTCACATTAACGCAGATGCTCTTCCCAATTTGGTCATAGTACCTGAACAATTTATAGGCCTGCTTTAAAGCAAAGCATTCTCTCTCAAATTTTTTTCCCGCACCTATTTTTTTTTTCCATTTTTCTATTTATTTATTTATTTTTATTCCTTAAGGCTTAACAATTTTTATACTTTTCCGCGAAGCCTCAATGGCTTTTCTGCAGAAGATTGCGTATCAAAAAGGTTTATTTTCAGGTAAACAAGTGTTCAAGTTTTTAGAGTTAAAATTACAATTTAATCATGGTTACATTTTGCTATATAAAATACAAATCGGAAACATTTCAATAAACTTATTTTGAATTAAATATTATAAATTTATAAATTTAGGAAGAAATTTTTAATCACTTTATTTCTACTGGATAGGTTCGTTATATTCCTTAGACTTTCAGGTAATTCATTTAAAATTGAAGGAACGGTATATATAAGTTGCCTTTTACCATAATTGTTATAATTTCGAGGCACTTGGAACATACCTTGAGCACGTCTTCTAGTGTTAATTTCATGGTCGATTGGTTTTCTAAAACGTAGGTCGTCATAATACTCAAGAATAACGGCCATCTTGTATACGAGTATATGTTGAACTGTCATCGCTTTGAAGTGTCTTTCTTCGGAGATCGCATTTTGGTTGATTATCCTCAGCGCCATATTTTGCAGCTTTTGAAGTTTCATTATATGCGAGTAAGATGAGCTTCCCCAAGCAAGTACGAGTATGCCATACCTTATCTTGGACTCCCCAAGCAAGTATGCCATACCTTATCTTGGACTCAACCAGGGCATAATAAATTTGCTTCTGAATTTGCTGTGTTGCTAGGTATCGCAAATGCACAAGTGCGAATAAAGCTTTCTTTATATCTGTTCGGGTTTTGTCAATGTGTTTACTCCAGGTAAGATGGCTGTCAATAATTACTCCAAGATATTTATATGATTCTACTACTTCGATAAGCTGTTTTGGTGTCGAAGCACATGAGTCATTTTCGAACCGTATTTTCTGCTTTGTAACATTATGATGTGGGCTTCGAATATGCATCATTTTAGTTTTTTCTGCGTTGATTACAAGGCCATTGTCATGACACCACCTTACAGCATTACTGAACTCTTCCTGCATTATTTCAGTCGCTGTTTGAAGAGACCTGTGACGAACTACTATCACCGTGTCATCTGCATAAGCAAATGGTATATTTCTTTTTAAAGTACGTAGAAGTTCATTTGTATATAAAATGAAAAGAATATGGCCTAATTTCGATCCTTGGGGGACGCCGTAATGCACTTGTTCCATAGAGCTATACACGTTCTTGATTTTTACGCAGAACTGGCGGTTGTTTAAATAGTCCCTAATCCAATCAGCCATTGCACCCCGAATGCCTATACGTTCGAGGGCTTCTAAGAGTTTTGTGTGGTTTAGGGTATCAAACGCCTTACTAAAGTCCGTAAACAGTACCAGTATATGGTGGCTTTTATTTAAGCTCTCATTGATACAATTTGAGAATTCCCCTAGCAGTGTTCCCGTGCTTTTGCTTTTCTGGAAGCCGTATTGACGTTGGTAAAATAGTGAATATTTATAAATAAAACTATAAAGGCGATTAACCATTATTTCTTCCATGCATTTGTCCATCACTGGCAAAATGGATATAGGTCGATAGTTACTTATTTCAGATTTTCTACCACCTTTGTAAATTGGTCTTACTACTGCAGTTTTAAAGGTTTTGGGAATCAGACTTAAATTTATCAATTTGCACAGTAAGGGGGCAAAAATATCAGCGTGTTGTTTAATATCTCCTGCTCGGATCCCATCGGCCCCTGCGGATTTTCGTTCGTTCAAGTGTCTTATTGTATTATAGACCTCGTTGATATTGGTTTCAGTTGGAAATATTGTATTGCTGATGGTTATGTTGTGGTGATTCGATGTTATCTGCTGACAATGATGTAGTATTTTATATACTTCTTGGGAAAAGTGTTGTGCAAATTTGTTTGATATGGTGGTTATACATTTTTCTGACGAAAAGTTCTTCACAATTACTTCATCAACGGTGAGCTTATGACTTCCCAATATCTCATTAATTAAACCCCATGTTTTGCGCGGATCTGCTCTAACCTCGACAAACTTGTTTTTATAGAATGTTGACTTCTGTGTTTTTATTTCCTTATTTAATTTGTTTCGAAAGTGTTTGTATTCAGTTTCGTAGCTTAGATTTGACCTATTGTTTTTCCATTTTCTATAAAGACCATCTCGTCTTTTGCATTTTTCTCTTAGCTCAGGACACATCCAGGCATTATTTTTACATTTACTTTTTATTATTCTCACACACGTGGATTTTGTATATATATCTTGCAACCTTCATTTAATACTTCGTTCCAGTTTGCTTCAGATATTAATCTGTCTACTTTTTTTGTACTTATGTATGGTGCAGACATGATTTGTTCTACATTTTGTTTCATTGCTTCTTTATAGTAAAGGATCGGGTAATGATTCGTTATACCACTTTAAATAACACAAGACTTAATTCGATAGTCTACTGTGCTAACTAAGATATGATCTATTATAGACTTTGTTCCTCTCTTTGGATCTATCCTTGTATATTTATCAATTGCATTTACAAGGCCTAATGACGCCAACATTTCCAAGTAGTTTTTCACATGACTACAATTAGTATTACAAATATTAATATTGATATCCCCCAGAACAGTTATTTCTTCTTTGTTTTTTAATACGATAATATTTTTTTCGAATTCTTCAAGAAATGCTTTCTGGCTTAATCCAGGTGGTCTATACACACCAAAAAGGATTTCTTTCTCTTTGGGTATAGAAATTTTTATATTTTCATAAGCAGCACTCTCTGAAGGTAGACGTATATAGTCAATATTATTTCGGATAAACATTAAAATACCTCCTCCTCTACGATTTGTTCTATTTATAAATTCTGGTTTATGAAAGCCATCCAGTTTATAGTATCCTATCTCTTCATCTTCAATATTCGTTTCCACAAGAACAATTATTTTAAGTGAGTTTATAAAATGGTTTAAACTAAGGCAGAAACTATCCCAATTCAAACTAAACGATCTTATATTGAAACTTAAATAGCAGCCCATATTTTTATTTAAATCATTTGCATCGATGCCGCTAAAATCATGCACTACCTTACATTCAATATTAACTAAGTTATTGTCTCCTTGTGTGTTCATCATTTTCATTGATATTGATTTGCATTTCTCATTATTCGAACACAGTGCATCATCTATGATGATGTGTGTGTCATTTTGTCCACATCGTTAACCGTGCTTATCAATACCGCTTGTGTGTTCTCATTCTTTCTTGCCAGTATTTTCACCATGCTCTCCCACACAAATCTGTTGGCATATGCCAACATTTTGCAATGTCTAGTTGTAAGTTTACTTTATTCCTTCTACCCAGGTGACTTATGACATACAGCAAGGTTAGCGCCTATCATATTCGATTTGAATTCATAAAAAATTTATCCCAAGATGACCACCTGATTTCTCGAACTCGCGATGTCTTCTGCCGATGTAAAGCCGAACTCACAGATTGATTCTATCTCTCTGTACTGAATGGGCTCATTTAAGTCTTACTTGACCTAGCACTCATTCTAGGCAATATGCAAGTCAGAGGATTTCTACCGGTTTCCTGCGACGTTTTTCTTCTTCAGCACCAGGTACTTTCTTCGCGAGAAGTACTCCTACATCTAGATTTTGATTTCTGACTCAATCCCCTATGCTATTTCTCTCATCAGACTAGTGCCGTATCCCGCTTAGAGCTTCACATTCGTTTATGGTCTGGCTTCACTGCTACTGAAGTTTGTGTTCGCCCACAAGGCCGAAGTGTTGAGGTCCTTTGCTTAACATGTCGCACCTATGCCAATGAATTGAAACTTCACATAGTGCGTGCACTTCAAAATTATGCAAACGCATCCGAATATCATGAAAATCACTTCTGTTTCGAAGCAACTAAGGACATTGAGGAAAAGTTAGTTGGCACAGTTTTGAGGCAAACGATAATGGCAATCCAATTGATGTGCATACCATATTTTGCAGATGAGCTACTACATCATCTGCAGATACCTTGAACAGATCGGCACTAAATTTGTGAGCTCCAGAAGACTGAAATTTCCGTCGATCGTCATATTGAAAAGTTCTATCTGCTTCCCCCTACACAACCAGCAAAAGTAATATTTCCAATTATTTTTAGCAAGGACTATGATTTAAATATTATCGCATGTCCCCCTTATTATCCCTTTAAGCCTTTGGCCTGTCATTATGCCCTCTTCAATTATTTATGCAGTAGCACCTCTGCATGCTTTCGATCTTAGACATCGTTAGCTCGTTAGTATTCTTTCAGAAAAGCCAAGCCCTCTTTTGATACCTCAGTTGGCGAGCCGCTTTTGTCTTGCTGCTATTTTGTTGCATGCAAATGTCGGCACTCTTCATCTAACCACTTCATTGTTATGATCTGGAGCAACACAGCGTACAAATAGTTCGTTGCAATCAGGATTGCGTAATACGTATATCTTAGCTTGGAAGAAAAACGCAATTTTTCCTAAAGAGGGATTTAATTTTCGTGGGGGCTTACGCCCCCATTTATTATGCTTAATACAAGCTTAAAAACTAAGACTTAAACTAATACTAGAGCTTAAAGCTAAGGATGGTGAAGGAGATCGAATTTGAGGGAAAGTGTGCTGCGATTAAAATCGAAAACGGAAAGGTTGGAGTTTACCTTACGCAGCATACGGGAGATTGGTTCGTTAGAGCCATATGTGGTGCGGTGGATAGGTAGATAAAAGAGACGGGTGGAACGTAGATTACGAGGGTTAGTGTTAAAGAAAATGGAGTTGCAAAGAGGCATGCAATCGACGGAGCCTGAGAGGAGTCGGTGAATGAACAAAATGTCTGCTGCGTCCCTTCGTTCCTCAAGGGTATTCAGGTTAATGAGTTTGAGACGGTCTCGATAGGGAGGTAAGATTAGAGGACCGTTCCAAGGTAGACCTCGAAGAGCAAAGCGAAGAAAACGACGCTGGATCCTCTCAATACGAGATACATGAACTCGTTGAAAGGGACACCACGCTTGGCTAGCGTACTCGAGAAGGGGGCGAACGTAAGTGATGTATAGTGATCTAGTTACGTACGGGTTGCAGAATTCTTTGGACCATCTTTTAACGAAGCCGAGTGATGAGTTTGCTTTAGAAATTATCTCATCAATATGCGAGCGGAAATTAAGCTGCCTGTCGCATAATATACCAAGGTCGCGGATAGATTCAACAAGGGGTATAGGTTGGCCGTCGAGGTGGTAAATTCGTTGAGGAGACTTCTTGCACTTACGTGAGAAAGTAATCGATTGACATTTGGAGACATTGAGTTCTAAGCAGTTCTTGATGCACCAGGTGGAAAAACTACTTAGATCTATTTGAAGGAGGGTGGAGTCTTGTTGTGAGGAAATGGGTTTAAACAATTTGGTATCGTCAGCATAGAGAGAAAGTGTTGAGTGTTGAATGAGCCTTTGAAGGTCGTTAATAGTTAGGATGAAGAGGAGTGGACCTAGGTGACTACCTTGAGGAACACCTGAAGTGGCCAAGAAAGGGGCCGATAGGACAGATTTGAAACGAACATTATAAAAACGATTATCCAGGTAAGAAGATATCCATTTAAGCAAAATGGGTTCAAAGCCCAGGACGGACAATTTGAACAGGATTAGTTTATGAGATATCTTGTTAAAAGCTTTACTGAAATCAGTTGTTATAACGTCAACTTCTTTACCACTTTCTAAGGCTGAGAGAACAGAGGACTCGAATTCGACGAGGTTAGTGGTATTTGATCTACCCTTCAGAAAGCCGTGTTGATTGGGGGAAATAAAAGATTTACACTGAAAGCTTAAGGCTTCATGCAAAATACTTTCGAGGAGTTTGGGTATATGGGAAAGTTTAGCTATAGGGCGGTAATTAGTGACTTCGCTCTTTAATCCCTTTTTGTGTATGGGTGTTATGAAAGAGGACTTCCATATCTGTGGAAATTCACCTTGAGAGAGCGATAATCGGAAGAGATTAGCAAGGGGGCGTGAAAGAGTTGAGGAACACTTTTTAAGAAATATGGATGGAAGGCCATCTGGGCCGGGTAAGTATTCATCATTAAGTTGTTGTAATTTGTTTTCTATTACTGTATGATCAAAGCTATGAGAAATAGTAGGGCCAATAGGGAAGGTAAGTAGGTATTTGAAATAAGAGGGATCCGGTACGAAGGAATTATCGGCAAAAGATTGCTTAAAAAAAGTAGCAAAAAAGTTAGCTATGGTATGCGGATCAGTTGATGATATATTTTCGTATGAGAGGGATGGAGGAAAACCGTCGGATTTTTTTTTTGTAATTAACGAATTGATAGAAAGACTTAGGATCATTTATAAGCCTTGATTGCGCACTATCAAGGTATCGCTGATAGAGAAACTTATAGAGCTGGGCGAATTGAAGGTATGACCCGAGATAGTTTGAATAGTCAACAAAAGAGTTGGACCGGAGGAAAACTGTCCATAATTTGTTTCTTTTGTTACGTAAAGAGCGAAGTTTACGATTATACCACCGGGGGCTCGTAGAAGAGGTCCTATTAAGCGAAAAGGGGACATAGAGAGAAATAGAATTAAGTAATTCTCTGTAGAAAATAGAGAGAGCACTTTTTAGGGGCATATTGGCGAAATCAAATGTACACTTACTAAAATATGCGTTAATTTTGCGGAAATTCGCTTTATGAAAGTCGTAAGAAGTGGTAGCTGCAGATGGGGTGGGGTGGAAAGTAGAGTGGTGGAAAAGAGAAAGAAGAAGTGGTGGGTGAAAGTTAACAATGGTCGATAGTGAAAGGGGACAGAGCGAGACAGAGGAGTTTATGGGGTCAGTGGTGAAAATGAGGTCTAATTGCCTTCCCATATAGTTAGAGACTCCACTAACTTGGCATAAGCTAGAGTCTGTGAGGTCATCCAAGAAGAGACATTCTTTACTCGAGATAGGGTAAGCGATAAAAAAAGATTTATCATCTGATTGAGTCCAGTGTAGCTGAGGTAGATTGAAATCGCTAAATACGATGATATCATCGAGAGGATCAGATAAGTTAATTATTTGATCAATTGCGTCGATAGCGGGTTGGTAGCATTCGATTGGTTGGGCCGGTAGGATGTAAAAACACATAATGTACAGGGACCTGCAGGGGAGTGTTATCTTTATTGAAACGTAGTCAAGTTTAGAGGAAGTAGAAACAGCAATTGGTGAAGAGTTTAGGTCATTGCGGACGGCCAGTAGGACACCTCGACACGGAGCATCATCATTTGGGCGGGTAAGATCGTCGTCTCGGAAAACATTGAAACTACGGGGGAATAATTCCTGATTCTTTATATCGGGAATTAGATTAGTTTCGGTCAGAGCGTAGACCTCAAATGGGAGAGCGTGAGATTGGCGCAAGACGGCACGGGTCTTAGATCGCAGTCCTCTTACGTTTTGATAGTAAAAGGTAAGAGGAAGGTTATTACGAGAGGGCGTAGGAGTGGATGGTCGAAAACTGTCAGCTCTGCTTCGTTGGAGGTGTGAGATCCTTTTTGAGTGCACATAGTTACCGAAAGCAGCAAGGTCGTCTGAGACTTTTTGCGGAGACATATTAAAAATCTCGTGGAACTTGATGTATAAGTTCCTCAGACTTGTAAGGTCAGTAGGGAGACCTTCCTGCTGTATTGAGACCATGACGCTTGTTTTAGTTTTCCCCTCATAACAAACTGAGTCTGATTTGTCATGCAGATATGCTAGAAGGAGACGTATATTCTCGTACGTCTTTTTTTCTCTAAGCCTAGAAAGTGCATAACGACATTCTGTTGAGCCAAAAGTTTGTTGGGTTATTTTAACTGTGGGTGGCAAAAGGGGGTCAAAAATGGGGCAGGTGGACGAAGATTTTGAATGCGATGCAGGGGTGATTGAAGGGGCATTAGACACATGTTCATGTGAGGGATTTATAACATGGGACCTAATGAAATTGGGATATTTAGCTCCGGTTTTAAGGTCAAAATTAGGGAAAGAAGTGCTAGTGGTGGCACGTGCAGAGGGGTTAGGTATTTCCGAGGGGTTATTGTGAGCGGTTGGTGCTAATTTGAAAGAGACGCGTTGCCGCTGTGGCTTGGGTGGAACGGAGGCTGCAGGTTCAATATAATTAGAGGACCGATGAAGTCGGTTCGGGATGTGAGTGGGAGGGGCGAAATTGGGGAATATACTCGTATTAGTTTTAAATCTCCAATTAGAGTCAGAACTGGAACGGGAGTTGGAAACGGTTTTCGGTACAGAGTCAGGTTTGCTACGGTTTGGGACGGATTTCGGTATTTTATTAAAGTCCGGTTTGGGATGGGAGTTGGAATCGGAATTAGGTAACTTAGATTTAAGCTTCTTTTTATCCTGTTTCTTGGTAGGTGTTTCGATCCATTTACAGATGCGCATCTTTCCAACGTTGAAATTAGTACCAGCAGGGTTTTTAAATAACCATTCGTATCTAGCAGGGAGGTCGAATTTAAAGCTTCGATTACCTTTGTGGTGAGATGGCAGGAACATTTCACATTTGCTGATGGTGATGCCGTATTTGTCTGCGAAGAATTTCGTGATCCAAGAAATATCAGTGTTTACGGGGGTGCCTTTGATGAAGAATGTACTCATATCGGTTTCAATTTTTTCCAGTCTACGCCTCCATTCGGAAGGTGTCCATGTAGTACCAAAATGTTTGATTAGCTTGCGTGGGGCGGCGACGGGAGGAGTTGACAGTGAAACAGTTTCGGTCTCCTGGATTGAAGTGGCAGCGGGAGAAGTTATAGATTTAATTAACCGTGGTGGACGAGGAGGTGGTGGTAAAAGTGGGTCGACTTCGGTTTCCAGTAATTCAGCCAAAATTTATGTATTGTAGTGGACATTCTGATGGTGTTGTGTGTAGAATGGTAAATCGTCAATTTTGCTGCTTACCGTTTCGATATGATTCTCAATATCGAAAATGGTTGATTGTGCGGCAGCTAGATCGTCACCAACACCGTTGATTCTGTCAAAGATTACTTCGAGCAGTGGATCAGGCTGCATTAGAGATGGATGGTTCTTTGAGGTAGATTGAAATTGAGTCTCAAGATCTTCACGCAGGTTATTTATCGATTCGCACAATTTAAGGTTAGAGATGTTTTGGGCGGAACAAACTGCTTTGAGATCATTGATCGCAGTTTTCATCTCGACCAGACTTGCAGATTGTTTGTCGATGTTGGTGAGCTTGGACTTAATTATATCGGTTGAGGACAGAATCGAGTTGCCTAATTCATCAGCATAACTGACACTACTTTCTAAGTTGGACTGATTCGTCGTTATCATTTTTGTGAGATTGTGAGATCATTAGAGTCACTGAGGCACTTTATAGCAAGCAACACGTGCGAAAGCGAGATTATCTTGCACTCATCACAAAAGAATAGGAGGTTGTCAGAGAAGTCTTTGATGTATACACTATTCCTTTTATTTAATCCGACACAAATTGCATGGAATGATTTTCCACAGATGCCCTTGCAAGTGACAAAGTCAGCATTGACATCAAAGATTGGACAGTTAGTAATTCCGCAAGACATGACAAATTTATCAAATGAAAACAAAAAGGTAAACAAAGAACTTTACGCACTGTTATGCACTGCAAGTGAAATTCAGCAAAATCGGAAAATTGGTCAACACTTGGGGGGGTAATGCACTAAATATATGCGGAACCGATATCAGAAGCGGCAGTTATTGAGCCGAAAGATTGAGGTCAGCCAAAAAAACAAAACAAACCAAAAAGACAGTCAGCACTTGGGGTAATGTAATAATGTCGCGGAACTGATATCAGAAGTAGAGATATATAAGAGGAAGAAATAAATAATATTTAAAAGTTTGATGTGGAGCAAAACCAAAACACGTCCGAACACGACGAGAATTTTTGTATTGCGTTGGATTAATCCAACGTTATTGCCCTCCTAAAAGACACCATCATTGCGTCTAGATCACTTTTGAATCTATTTGTGAAGACCCTAAATTCCTTTTCTCGGTCAGATACTGACTGTATTATAGTAGATGTAATTTGGTGGGGGCTAACGCCCCCCTTTATTTGGCTTAATAAAAACTTAAACTAATTTACAAACTAGGACTTAAAAACTAACAACAGTTAGGGGTTAGGAAGTAAAGGAATGATGGACGAGATCAATTTCGTTAGAGCCATAAGAGGTGCGGTGAGCACCTCTGACCATGACCTCGCTGAAAGGGGGACCACACATATTCGAGAAGGGGCCGAACAAGGGACATGTAAAGTAGCCATCGTTTGATAAAACCGAGCAATAAGTTGGCTTTAACGATAATCTCATCAATATGCGAACGGAAATTTAGCTCTCTATCGCGAAGGAATTAAACTTGTGGCACACGTTGGCTATGCAGAAACTAAAGTCGGGGAATAGATTGATTTGACTTACGTGACAAAGTCATAGATTGACATTTGGAGACATTAAGTTCAAAGCAATTTTTTAGACACCAAGTAGAAAACCTATCGAGGTCTTCTTGAAGGAGAATAGAGTCTTTGGATGAAGAAATAGTTTTGGAGAAATTAGTGTCATCGGCGTAAATTGATACGGAGGAGCATTTAATAATCCTCTCAAGATCGTTTATAGTTGTTCGGACCTTCAACAAGATACGTCCAGCCCAACAACTACTGCCGATGGTTACAGACTGCTATTAGGCAGATATTACTACCATCCAAGAAGTGCGCCGCTTGTAGGAATGGCTAAATTCGCGGATCTTAGAACCATTCAACAGTCCACTTACAGTTCTGATGCTTGTAGCCCCCGAACACTCATAATTCTTATTTAATCACCTTTGTCGCATCCGCTGGCACTCGTAAAATTTTATATTTCTCGTACATCGAACAGCATTGTGATGCGTGTTAAAGCGCCATTTTTCTGTCACAAAATACTGCGGAGTTTTCGCACCATCGAACCCATTAGGCACTAAATCTATGTGCAGCGTTTGCCGTTGAAGAAAATGCATTCCTTTCTCCAGAGGTCGCTCTTATTAAGTGTTGGCCATGGCCTTCGACTCGGAGATAAAATCTTAGTTAAATGAGTGGAAAAACTCATCCATCCCGGACCCGTAAGATTTCGATGAGCACAATCAAAACGCAAGCAGATGACAGAAATTTTTAGAAACGATCACCAACGAATCACCTTGGTAGATCTAGATCTAGTGTAATTTGAAACTAGTGTGACAGCAGTGTTTTACGCACCTTTTTGAAGAAATTGGACAAAATAATACACAAAAAGTGACCTGTCTGGATCATTTGTAGCCGGTGGTTTTGCATAACAATGCACGCCCTCATATCGGAAGCATTGTGATTGACTTACTGCGCCAGAACCAAATGGAAGTCCTAGCTCACGCATCATGCATCTTAGACATGAACCTACCAGACTATGTCTTGTTCCCAAAGTGAAAGGTGCCAATGCGTTGAGCAGACTGGCATATCAAACATTTCAAGACGTTAGGAGTCAGTAATTGAGAAGCCAGGGTGCTACATTGAAGGGCTATAAAGTAATACTGCATGTTTTCCCATCACTATCTGTAAGCCTTCAATGTGTCAACCTACCTCCCACAAAGCCTCAAAGACTACCATGGAGTTTGATAATAGTGCCTTGTTGGCTGTCTAGAACTCTCCCAAAAATTTTCATAGTCTGCGACATTAGTTTCAACGATCGGAAGTTGTTACGCTTTTTCGTGCCGCCTTTGCCTTTATACACTGAAACAATGAAACTATCTTTACAGTCTTTAGAAATTCGTTCACCTCTCATATCTTTATTGAACAAAATCAGGAGCCATTTTGTTCAAGGATTTCAATTGTAGACTATAATTCGGAAAGCATGTGATTTGGCTCAACTGCATGCCATCGATTCGTTGCTTTTATTGCTTCGGTTTTTTTTAAATTTATCAGAAAATGGTACTGTACAACATCAACATATTTCGGCTATTGAGTCTCTTTCGAGTTGTTTCTTCGCTGTGGTGCAATCTTGAAAATGCACATAAACTCATTTCCTTGCAGCTTGCTCATAGGTAGCGAATCTAGCTCCTCTTCCACTTCTCAATACAATGCTTCTATATACAAAGTGGTCAAGCCAATTGCACATCGCAACACTCGTAGTCTAACTTATGACTCACTCTTGAAGGGCTTGCCTTTTTCTCCGAATCTTCATTTTGGCTTCATGGTTCCAGCATCACGTCTTTTTTGTATTTGTACTACTATTACACTTTCCTTCGAAGTTGTTCCATATATGAGTATCTTGCGCACTTAGTTCTTGCTCTTGAAACTCGGCATTTTGGGATGATCTTTGCAATTTTAACGCCCAAGGCTGACCTCGTTCCTTATTGAAGCAACTGATGTCAATCTGCGCGGCAGATTGCAACTCAACAATCGAGTTTGTAGCACAGTGCTTGCCCTACCATCCAGTGGTGGTTCCCGGTAACAGCGTGAGTAAATCCTTACTGTGGAAAACGCGACCATTAGTGCTGACGGCATACACCGTCATAGGGCTCACGCGCTACGTGTCAACGTTGCCAACGTGCCATCAGTGATGCCGAAACTGTGTTGGGTTTCATTTAACCAAAACCAAGAAATCCCCTGCAAGGAAGGACTAGAGCCGCTAGTGAGCTGTATGAGGCCGAAAAGCATCGATTTCTCTAGAATAAGAAAAAAGAGTACAGAAGCTACCGATCGAATGCATTGAGAGTGTATACTCCAGGAACAACAGAAGCCGTTCAACTTAGAAGATGGTAAAAAAACACGTCCGTCCCTCTGACCAAAATGAAGTAAGGATAGCAATGTCTAAGTTTAAATCCAACAAAGTAGGTGAACTTAATGGTGTATTCAAAGCTGTTGAAAGTGTGATGAATGGAATCTCATTACCTTTTACCCGATCCACAAAAAAGACAACCGCCACAAAACTGCATCAACCGTATAAGTATAAGTCCCCTTAACATTGTGCACAAGATCATGTCTGTCATATTGTGTGAATGTTTGAAACCCTTGGTCAACAAACTAATTGAAGTCCATCAGTATGGTTTTAGACTAGGATAACCCACAATCGACCAAATCCTCACACTCCGGCAGATCCTGGAAAAACTCAGGAAGCCCGCATCGATACCCACCATCGTTTCATCGATCTTAAGGCCGCATTTATAAAGACGAGGTATATAACTACACCTATGTCTAGTTTGGCATCATTGCCAAGCTCGCTAAGGGAGACCCTATGTAGGACCTATGTAGGTTCTGCCTAATGGCGCTGAAGCATGGAATCTATCGAAAGCGGATGAAGATATCCTCGACCGTTTCGAGAGATAAATCCTTCGAAAAATATTCAGTCGCCTTTGCGTTGACGAACTTTGGGAGGAGAAGCTTCAACGACGGACTTTATGAGCTGGACAGCCACATCTAGCTACTCAGAAAACTGCGCATCAGTCGTCTGAGATGGCTAGGGCATTTATAGCGAATGGACATCAATGTTCCGGCCCGCAAAGTCTTCAAATCTAAACCGGATGGACAATGTAGTAGAGGAAGACCTCACCTTAGGTGGCACGCACAAGTTGAAGGAGACGTCAACAGACTTGCAGTGCGAAACTGGAGGGAGTTAGCTAAGGGTCGGATTAACTTTGGGAGCTTGTTATTGGAGGCCCGGCTTCGACCTGAATGTCGGAAAAACATCAGCTTCTAATGAGCAAACAATAAAGTGAAAGTAGGTTGATCTGGCTTCAAGAACAATTCAGACAACTCAACTAATGACAGACAGAACACATCAAATAAATAAGACCTGAACAAAAATCTGTAGAGATACGCAAGGAACTCAAATACTTAACAGTTGGTGTTAAGGATGTGGGAAACAACTTCTCCCGTCATTCAACCAGTGAGGACGAACATAGTTCCATTGTCAAGTAGAACGAAATATTCAACCTGGGCGTTCCGTTCATCTGATGAAACAAATTGAGGACGGCATAGACTAAACGTAAGTAAACCAAGCCCAAGGGATCGGGCTTTCTACCTACCGAGCGATTTAAGGAAGCTGAAGGTAACTTTTTAGAGATCATACGCCAACTCATTTCTAAAATGCAGTCAAATTAAAGTATGTCCGGTGGATAGAGTCGCAATCCTCCAGAAGAAAGACACCCTAAACCGAGAAATCAGTCGCTTTAGTATCGCATAGAAGATCTTGTCTATCATATTGTGTAACCCTCTGTCAACAATCTGATTTGTCTCTATCAGTTCGGCTTTAAGCCGTGTACGCTCACAATCAAACAGATGTTTACACTATGGCAGGTCCCAGAGAAAAACCATGAAATTCAGATCGCTTTCCACCACGTTTTCATCAATTTCAGCTTATGGCAGCTTCTACAGAGGCGGCCTATGCACAGCCAAACTCGTCAGCTTGGACGAGGATGGAAACTTGAGAAGACAGTACGAAACTAGCATTCTCCAAAAGTCTGTGCAACACTATATTTTGATGATATCCGTGTCATTGCCGGAATGCGCCGAGCTATCACTAGTTCGGACTGGCCAGGACTACTCTATGTTGCAGTGTGCAGTGTGCGAACGTCAGAATAGATTGCCATAACATTGAGATAGTTAGAAATGTCTTACCATTGGGCAGAGTATGTATGCCACTTAGAGAAAGGTGTATTGGTTTAGGCTCGGGCCACGGTGGACTGCATTGCCATATAAGTAAATACGTAAGAAGCCAACGCAGATTAACAGAGCTGGCCATTGTAAATTAAGTAGTTGCGGCGTCGTACCAATGGATTCCCTAGAAATACAAGCGGCACAGAATTCTTTAGAAAACCTAACGAAATTAGCCGCAAGCCGTAGTAAGCTGTAATTTGCCAAAACTTACCCAATTAATGGGAAACGCTATTGGGAGCAAAAGGTCTAAAAAGAAGACAACCCAGAATATAGCTCAAGAAAGAAATCACAATTTAAAAAACGCTTCATTCCAAATTGACTGTACGTATTCCTACACGGTAGGTTCAAAAAGTTATGATATCTACGTAAACCTTAACCGAAATAAGTTCTAAGGCAATCCAATTGCCCTGGAAAGTTCCATAGTAAGTTTGGCAAATATTTTGTAATGCCAGAGTCACCACAACTAGTCCGTAATCAAAGTATCAAAGTTCGTAAATTGAGTTGGTTAGCGCTTACAATGATGCCCCTATGCAAGACATCATACAAACAAGGAAATAGGAGATTTATCTTCAACATTTCACATGGAAGGACAGGTGAAATTTTGTAGTCATGCATGCTTCGAAGTTCAGGATGTAATCACGACAGTAAGACCCTGATTTACTTGTAAATGAAAATACACAATTTTGCCAAAGTTTTGTATTTTCGAAAGCAAAACAGTGATTGCATTAAATGGTGTCGTTCCTGAAACACTTATAAATATTCAGAAAATCTAAAAGTTATGTGAAGCACTAAATAGTTGGGCTAACGAGGACAGGAAATCTTAAAAAGGCTGTGCTTGTTGCTAACACTTGCATTTGTGGGATCCAGATGAACGATAACTGTGTTCTGAAAATTTACTGGCAAAGTCGGTGGTAAAGTTAACAGAAGTGTACATTTTTGTGAAAGAATTAGTTTAGAGTAGGTCGTAGATGACATCTCATATACACTCTCAGACAAAATAAGGTGCAAAAGCAGTTCATTCAGTGTCAAGTTTCGGTTAGTTTGAAGCAAAGATGCGACTTAATTAGGTCGATAAATTTAATACTGCAATAGAAAGAAATTGATCTAATGGACTGCGGTATTTACCAGCTACGGTCCTTGCTGCGAGCCATGTTATCACATTATCAAGAAAGTCCACGGCATGCTTGTTTGCTCTACGCAACTTAGCGTATACGAGTAACTACTACAAATTGTTTGAGAGCATTTAGTATTCACAAGCAATGCTTAAGATTAGACCAAGTACGAGTAAGGAATTGGTTACAACTACTACTCACATATCCTGCTACTACTCACTCAAGCCAACGTTAGGGTCCATTATTTCCGTTTCTGGCTTTACTCTGGAAGCTAAGTGCAATAGTCTTAGTATAACGTGATTGCTGGAACGAATACAATACAAATAACATTTCATTTGAAGCATAACGACGCTTTGAGAATATCACCGCCGGCAATAACGCCACCAACACCAATCAGTCCACGTGAACCGCAGAGTCCCGATGGTCATACGTCAGTGAGTTCAATTGGATCAAGTGATACTATTCCTGAACAACAGTTTGCTTTAGCAGATTCGAATACCAACACAGTTTCGAAATCCTTTGTGCCGTGTAAAGTTTGTGCTGATAAGGCTTCCGGATACCATTACGGTGTAACATCCGGTGAAGGCTGCAAGGGTTTTTTTCGTCGAAGCATTCAGAAACAGATCGAATACAGATGTTTACGAGATGGTAAATGTCTTGTAATTCGATTGAACCGCAATAGATGTCAGTATTGTCGTTTCAAGAAATGTCTTTCTGCTGGAATGAGTCGAGACTCTGTAAGATATGGTCGAGTACCGAAGCGATCACGTGAATTGAATGGTACGCCCGATGAACAACAACAAAGTAACCGTGTCAGTCCGCCCGGCACATCAAGTAGTACGAGTACATCGCAGCAAGCACCACAAATGTATTCCGTAGCATCACCGCAGGATGTGGGTGGATGCACAACCCAAATGCCAGCGCCACCACAGACAGCGCCGGCGGAAGCCCACAAAATACCACCACCGGCAACCGAACTCACTCTCTACGATATAATTATGTGTATCTCGCAAGCTCATCGTATGTTCTGCACTTATACAGAGGAGCAAACTAGAGAGTTAGTAAGACGACCAGTAGTTGTACCACTCAATGGAGTCAACGATGGTAATGAGATGAATGCGCCAGTTGCAGAAAGACGAGAACTACAAAGGATTTGGCTGTGGCAGCAATTTTCCGCTCGTATGACAGCAGGTGTTCAACGTGTTGTTGAGTTTGCCAAACGTTTACCTGGCTTCTGTGGTTTTATACAAGATGATCAATTGATTCTAATCAAGTTGGGATTCTTTGAAGTGTGGCTAACTCATGCCGCTCATATGATCAATGATACGGCATTTACCTTCGACGATGGAGTGTATATGACACGACAACAATTGGAACTTCTCTACGATCCTGATTTCATTGAAGCAATGGTGAATTGCTCCAACTCACTAAACGCCTATTTTTTTTTTTTTTTTTTTTTTTTTTTATAATGAGCGCGCGCTCAAGGGGTTTGAGTACCCTTAAGGTGATTGTACACAGCGCGGGCAAAGGAAATTTAGGGAGGAAGAAAAGAGAGGTACCGATGTACATTGTTTTTAAATGTTTGCAAGTTATAACGACCAGGAAATACAGAGATCAGCAGGGCATTCCATAAGCGAGATGTACGGCTTAGGAACGAATCACGATATTTTAGAGTACGTCCGAAAATGGGCTTGAGGGTATACTGATGAGCATTCATAGCGAGACGGGTGTTACGGTTGAAAGTTTGAATGGGCGGAATGCTACTGGCGATTCCAGTGGAGCACTGGTGGTGGAAGTAGCGATAAAACAAAGTGAGACACGAGACATTTCGTCGGTGTTCGAGGGTGTCCATTGATTGACTGATATTAGTATCGTCAATAAGTTTTATCGCACGGTTTTGAATCCTATCTAGCAGGTGCAGAGATGTTTTAGGAGCACCTGACCAGATGTGGGAGTTGTACTCCAATTTTGGGCGGATGAATGCCTTATATATTGAGGCCAGATCAGAGGGGGTAAAATATTTCTTACATCGCTTGAGGAAACCTAGACATTTCCCAGCATTTTTGGCGACATCAAATATGTGATCATTCCAACGTAAGTTGTCATTGACACACATACCGAGAATGGAAAGTTTTTCGGTTTCGACGATGCAAGTGCCATTCATAGATAATGGCTGGGTGTTTAAATTTCGCTTTAAAGACAGCAGACAGCATTGTGTTTTAGAAGCATTAAATTCCACTCTATTGATAGTTCCCCAATTGGTTATGCTGTTGATATCGGAATTTAATGAGCTTAGCATACGCTGCCGTTCTCGTACTACAGCCGAAGAGCAGGGCCGTGAGTCCGGGAACGAATATGAAAAGCAGAGAGTACTGTCGTCGGTAAAGGAAAATATTGGATTCGAAGTAGCAGACAAGAGATCGTTAATGAAAATTAAAAAGAGTGTCGGTGACAGAACAGAGCCCTGGGGCACACAAGCATTTATTTTGTGAATATCAGACTTGAAACCGTCCAAGACAACTTGAATTGAACGTTCCGAAAGGTAATTTCTAATCCATTGAAGAAGAGAGTCGTCGATCCCAAATGCACGCATTTTCGACAAAAGAGCCTGATGCCAAACTCTGTCAAATGCCTTAGAAATATCAAGTGCAACTATCTTGCTTTCGCCAGATTGATGTACGCTTTGGTTCCACTTTTCGGTGAGACATGTCATCAAATCACCAGTGGACCTGTTGCTATGAAAACCGTACTGCCGGTCATTGAGAAGCTTTCGTGTTTCGAGATATTTCATGAGCTGACGATTTATCAGTGTTTCCATGACCTTGGAAAGAAGGGACGTAAGTGCAATGGGTCTGTAGGAGGAGAGAGAAGATTATTCGCCGTTTTTAGGGACGGGCTTGACAAATGCTGTTTTCCATCTGCTCGGGAAGAGTCCTAAAGAGTAGGATTGATGAAGCTTACGCAGTGGTTTTGCCAGCGTGGAAGAACATCTCTTCAGAAGAAGGAGAGATATACCGTCTGTAATAGCGGATGTATGTATGTTGAGATCGTTATGTAGATTCGTCCCATTGAAGATTCGACGCACTCAAGTGTAGGCGGAGACAAAGTTGGCCGCAAAGTGTGCAGCAAGAGGATTGGCCTTATCCAAAGAGCTGACAGCTGGAATGTCATTGTAAATGAGCGTTGGGATGGAGGATGAGGCGGAATTTCTAATGTTTTTGACGAACGACCAAAAATTTTTACTGCCTTTGGGACATTGCAGTATTTTTTGCCTCAACGTTTGGTCGTACTGAAATTTCACACTCTTAAGAAAGACGTTGCAGTCATTTCTGGTTCGTTTGAACTTGTTCGGTTTTCCTCGGTCGGGTTGGTCTTGAAGGACCGAAAAATACATTTCTCTAACCCTGACGGCCTCTTTACAGCTCGAGTCGGACCATGTCTTTTCTTTTGGTTTGATACTCTTCATCCGATGAGGAATAAAGGATCTCATTCCAAAGAGAATGGTGTCTGTAATCATATCAGCAGCGGCATCCACGTCGTTATCGAGGAAGCATAACGACCAGTTAAAATTCCTAAAGAAGCTGTTAAGACCGCTCCAGTTGGCTTTCTCGTATTGCCATACGGTTCTTTTAGGAATTTTTTCTCTAACTGTGTGGTCGGTGTACGAGAAATTAGCTGATATGACACAATGGTCCGACGAGCCTAGAGGGGAGAGCACATCAATGGTGTACTTATCATGGTGAGAAGTTAAAAACAAGTCCAGGGTGTTGGCGGTATGACTATCAACGTCTGGTATTCGCGTGGGCTCATTTACAAGCTGCGTTAGGTTGTTTTCCGCAGCGAAGATCTCAACACACCGTCCTTCGGGTGTTGTCTGTCCAGAATGTCGAAGCCACCCAGAATTGTGTATATTGAAGTCGCCCGTAATAACGATTTCAGTATGAGGATACAGGGATACAATTCTTTGAATGGAGTCAGACAGCGCATCAAACTCGTTAAAGGTTGAATTGCTGTCCAGTTTGGGGCTTCTATAAATAAAGCAGTAGTGTATAATTTGCTTACGGAGATAGAATTTTAACCACATGAAGTTGAATTCCGGATTGGAACATGGTTCACATTGTGGTGGAGTTTGGTAAGCTACATCACTACGCACATAAATGGCGAGACCGCGGTGAGAGAAGAATAATGGCACTAGTTCGTAGCCAGGTAGCTTCAGATCAGAATGATCTGAGAGGTGTGGGCGGGGATCTACCTGTGTTTCACTAAATGCCAAAACAGCTGGTCTGTACTTACAGATGATCTGAGCGACACCGAAATTGGTCTATTTTCCGTCATGGTGTTACTTGCACCCGATCGAATTGGCATTACCGAGCAACTTTAGTTACTCAAACTCGTGAGTTTGTCGTCGAAGCCCTACGTGTACAAATACTACGCTCTAGAGCCGGCTCCACACAGGCAATGCAACTATTGCCCGCTTTAGAGGCTAACATTCCCGAACTAAGATCACTTGGCGCAAGACATTTCTCACACCTAGACTGGCTTCGAATGAATTGGACAAGACTTCGGCTGCCCCCACTGTTCTCCGAGATCTTTGACATTCCCAAAGCGGACGAAGAACCGCCAAGTACTTCTTCCTCATCGTAAAGGGGATTTCCTCTAGAGTACCAGATTCGGAGAATGCTAATCTAATTGTGGAGAGTACGCGGTTTAATTCTTAAAATGTCATTAAATAATAATAATAATTAGTTCGGTACCGAGCACGCAAAGTGCGCATAAAATGTTAAACATTTGAAAACAAAACAAAAAGAACACACTACTCGTACAATTATGGCTGCGAATACTCGATTATTATCATTATCTAGATTTAATATTCTTTCCTGTTTTTTTTTTCTGTAATTGATAAGTAAGATCTTTTTTTTTTTAAGTACTAGTTAGTGAATTGTAAAACACATCTCAACAGAAACACTCAATCATAAAGCAAATGCAATATTATCCGCTAACGGACTGCTGTCTCTACATAAATCTACCAATATTGTGTCTAATTAAATAAAAAAAAACCTTATAATTGAAAAGTATGTAACACTCAAATTAATAAAACAAATGTAGTGGATCAAATCCCTCTCTTTCAACAACAGGTCATCAACCGATCCACTCACCATTGTCAACCTATTTGCCACCTTTTTTTAAACAATCCTTCACCAACGACTCCTTTCTACCAGATCCATCCTATTTTAGTTACCTACTGAACTTCTCCAATGGCCTACTTCTCTCTCATATTTTTGACCCGTCTTATATCGAATATAAATTACACCAACTCAATGACGAATTCACACCCGGCCCAGATGGCCTCCCTGCCATATTTCTTAAAAAATGTTCTCCCTCTCTTTCTCTTGCCCTTTCTAATCTCTTCCGTCTATCCCTTTCACAAGGAGAATTTTCACAGGCTTGGAAATCCTCCTTCATAACCCCGATCCACAAGAAAAGATCACAGAATGAAATAACCAACTATCGTCCCATCGCTAAACTCTCCCATATACCCAAACTCTTCGAAAGTATTTTGTATGAAGCTCTAAGCTTCCAATGCAAATCACTTATTTCCCCTAGACAACATGGCTTCCTAAAGGGTAGGTCAACCACCACAAATCTCGTCGAATTCGTATCCTTTGCACTCTCTGCCCTAGAGAATGACAATGAAGTCGATGTAGTTTAAACCGACTTTAGCAAAGCCTTCGATAAAATCTCTCATCGGTTAATCATCTTCAAATTGTCTGCCCTCGGCTTTGAACCCATACTGTTGAAATGGATATCCTCTTACCTCGAAAACCGTTTTTACAGTGTTCGTTTTAGGTCAGCCCACTCCGCTCCATTTTTGGCCACCTCTGGAGTTCCACAAGGCAGCCATCTCGGTCCCCTTCTTTTTATATTAACCATAAATGATCTCGATAGGATCATTAAACTCTCATCTGTCTCCCTTTACGCCGACGATACCAAATTTTTCAAAACCATTTCCTCTCCCCATGACTCTTTCCTCCTTCAATAAGATCTTGATAGTTTTTCGATCTGGTGCCTCAAAAATTCTCTGGAACTTAACATCGCCAAATGCCAATCCATCACCTTCTCACATAAGCGGAAACAATCTCCTCCCCGACTCTATCTTCTCCATAACCAACCTATCTCCTCCGTACAATCTCTTCGTGACCTTGGCATTTTGTGTGATAGCGAGCTCAACTTCCGTTTACATATGGATGTGATATTCCTCAAAGCCAACTCTGCACTAGGTTTTGTAAAACGGTGTTCCAAAGAATTCACCAACCCATACGTGACCAGGTCCCTCTATATTACCTTTGTTCGCCCCCTCCTAGAGTACGCCAGTCATTTATGGTCCCCATATCTCGAGAATTGAAGGCATTCAGCGCCGTTTTCTTCGATTTGCTCTCCGAGGTATGCCCTGTGACGATCCTTTTAATCTGCTCCCCTATCAAAACCGTCTCAAACTTATCAACTTAAATACCCTTGAAGATCGCAGAGATGCAGCAGACTTTCTCTTCATTCATCGACTCCTTTCAGGTCACGTTGAATGCGCGTCCCTTCACAACTCCATTTTCCTCAACACTAACACTCGAAATCTACGTACCCCTCGACTCTTCTATCTACCAACCCACCACACCTCCTATGGCGCGAACGAACCAATCTCCCGTATGCTACGTCAAATCAACTCAAACCCTACCGTCTTTGACTTCCACCGCACCACTCCCTACCTCAAATCCGTTCTCCTTCACCACTCCAACCAACCTTATTTTTAAGTTTTAGTTTAAGTTTAATTTGTAAGTTATAGCTTGTATTAAGCCGAATAAATGGGGGCGTTCGCCCCACCAAAATTAAAAAATTAAAATTAAAATTAAAAATTATGAAAAGACCAGAAGTTTCTTCAACCCAATTTCAATGAAGTCAACACTCACTAAGAAAGTAGGTTCTGTTGGTAAGAGCATGCCATTCAGTTGCTTGGGTAAAGAACAGATTCAATATTTTCAGTAGTCGTTAGGCACGTTTTGCTGATAGCAAACATAGAACTGCATCTTTACAACTAAGGCCTATAAATGAAATCGCTTTTTCTTTCGTAGATCGGCCATAGTTCTGTTCGCTATCTGGGATATCAATATGACCACTTGTCCAGCGCAGACCCAAAGTATTGGATTAAGATATCTTCCACATCCGGTTACCAAACTAGATTTCATCAATGCAGAGCCCAGAGCTTGAACATTTATCTTGGCAGCAGCAGCGTGATGCGAGTGTATGCCGGACAATCACAGAAGTAGTGATTTGCACTGTCATCATTAATCTTACAGCAAGCATCGCAATATATGTATCATAAGCAGCCTGTAGTCCTTCCTACTGAGGGACAGCCATACAGTCGCTGACCTCCTAGAGACAAACAGAAGCATTCACTGCAGTTATACTTATTTAAAACACAACTGTCACAGGAAGCCCCAACCGAGTTTCAGTTTCTCAGGAACTCCCATCTGAGCTTCGCCTAACAACTTGATCGACGATTTCATTTCACGCGACCCCATTGCGATCTAAGTCCCAAACAAAACTCAGCCTTTCGACTGCATTCTGTGGAGTCTTTCATCCAGCTCGCACCAGCTCGGAAGTAGTGAAAAATGCTAAAAGGGCTTAAAACGCAGCTTGGCGGTCACTACAGATGCAGATGCCTCGTCCTCTAAACCGATTCTTCACAAAAAAGTTCGTTACCATCGGGATTGCATATATCTCATCCAATGCGTAGGGCATACTCGTAGTAGAGTAGATCAAGAGGACCCACCTCGGTGTTAAGCCGCATGTTTTGCCGAAAGTTCCCCTACACTGCAAGAGGGCTGAAAGCGCCATGGAAATTTTCGATGTGACGCCAAAACAAAGAAACTTGTTATCCAGGGTGAAACCCACATACTAAGTTTCGTGTTGGCTTCCTGTCGTAAAGAAAACGAACTCATTTTTGAGTGGAGTGACTGAAAGCCTATTACTATGAACTAATCGTCCAATAGAGAGTACTCCTGCATCAGCTCTATATGCATATAGTCACTGCCCGCGCTGTAGGGCAATGTAATACAGTAACGGCAGTGACTGATTGCAAGCAGCAGTTAAACCAGGGGCAGGAAAATTGGAATGTCCGCACTGTGGATGTATGCAAGCACCTTAGATAGAGGATGCATTCGCAAAGCAGTTTTGAGCATTTCGACCATTCTCTCAATGCTCTTCAACGTGAAGGAAGTAAGATTTAAAGGTCGGAAGCTTTTGGCGAGTGTGTTGCCTTCTTTTCCGATTTGCGGTATAATGGCTACTCTTACTGTTTGTCAGGATTTTGGTATGTATGCCAGTACCAGGCTAGTAGTGAAAATTCTCTTCAGAGTTACCAGCAACTGGTCTATATGCCGTAGGTGCTAGGTGAGTTGCAGCCTCTGTAGAAGTCCCTGTAAAAATTTTCTGGTTTCTTTACGTAACTGCTGCAGATCTACGTTCCAGTATGGAATGGCCAATATGCAGGGTTATTTCCTAGCTGGAAATGTCAGTTCAAAGCACTTGATGAACAGCATTTCGGAACAGCTTTCTCTAGTTCTTGTTTTGTTCTGAGTTGAATGTCCAGTTGGTTTTCCATGAATTCCTCCGCTTTCTGACTGGGTCGAGACATCGCACTTAATGACATGAAAACCTCCGATAGTCCTTTCCAGTCGTTAATCTCCTTTGATTTAAGTCAATTACTGGCTGTCTAACTTTCGTAAAATGTGTCGTTAACAGTCAGGTCGAACGATAGTATGAAATGCAGAAGATGATTCTCTCTCACGTTGCATTTGCTGCTGCCTCAAAGAGTATTGTGAACATTAGCATTGTATCGTATGATAAGTTCCAACTTTCAGCATTCAATGAGTTTAGCTACTGCCTTCGGTGGTTGTAGTAGTGCCAAATCCTAAGAAAAATAAGCTGATGCATCGATGAATTTTTTCCATTCTCCGTTTGTTTCGTAGCTTATGTCTGCAGAAACTAAATCTTGGCTCCAAAATTACCCAAGTTTAGACGGGTGAAAGTGAATTCGGCGCATAACTACAAGTTCTTAGTCTATCAGATCGCACGCCATACAGCGGTCTAAGAACCCTTAAATGTCCGAAACCACAGATACGTTTATTTCACACCCATGGTTCCTGTATGAATATTATGTGAGATTCTGCATTCAACACGGAAAGCCTTCTACTTAGGGATGCAGTAGAATGCTTGGAATGTCTGGTGGAGTATTTTACTTACTTACTTAACGGGCTCTCGACCCGTGGAGAGCCTTTGCCTGAGACACTTCAGCCTTCCATCCTCTATGATCCCGGGAACGCTGCTTCCAGTTATCCAGACCAAGCGATCTGGCATCCGCGATAGCTTGGTCTTTGAAACGTAGGTTCGGTCTTCCTTGTCGTCTCGAACCTGAGGGCTGAGATTCGAAGATTCTCTTAGCTGGAGCATTGTTGTCCATTCACTCGATGTGGCCGAGCCAATGTAGTCGACGTATTTTGGCTTTTTGGACTACATCCACATCTTGGAACAGCTCATAGAGTTCGCAGTTGTATCTTCTCCGCCATTCGCCCTCCTCGCACACAGGACCAAAAATACGTTGAAGAATTCTTCTTTCGAAGGAGCCCAGAATTAGTTCTCCCTTCCTGCTTATCGTCCAGCACTCAGCGCCATACAGTAGAACTGGCAGGATAAGGGTTTTGTAAAGCGTATATTTCATCCCCCGAATAAGGAGTTTTGAATCCAATTGCTTTGCCAAACCGAAGTGGCAGCGGTTTCCTATGGTAATTCTTCGTCGGATCTCCACTAGGGTGTCATTCGTGGAGTTCATGTTTACTCCGAGGTAGATGAACTCCTTAACTACCTCGAAATTGTTGCTATCGATAGTGACGTTTTGTCCTAGGCGGTGGACAAATGATTCTTTGTTTGTTGACAGCATCTACTTGGTCTTGTCCTCGTTTACTTCCAGGCAAACGAATTTCGCCTGTTTTTCAATCGCCGTGAAAGCCTCTATAGCTAACGCTGCGAGCGCCCGAATTCGGCCATCGCCACATAAAGCTCCTGATGATTAATGCTATCATACGCGGCCTTGAAGTTGATGAAAAGGTCGTGAGTCTCGATTTGAAATTCGTTGGTCTTTTCCAGGATTTGTCTCAGTGTGAAAATTTGGTCTACAGTCGATCTGCCGGGCTGGTACGTGCCGATTAGTCTGTTGCAGAACAGTTTGTGACGTTCACAGTACGTTGGATAGCATCTTATATGCGACATTAAGCAGGGATATGCCTAGATAGTTGTTGCAAGACATAGGATCGCCTTTTTTGTAGATGGGGCATATGGAGCTGATGGTCCAGTCATCGCGCATGCTTTCTTCTACCCATACTTGGATGATGATTTGGTGCATGCGCCCTACCAAATCATCGCCACCGTATTTGAAGAGCTCGGCTGGTAAACCATCAAAACCTGCAGCCTGTTGTTCTTAAGCTTTTTTATAGCTAAGCCAACTTCTTCTATACTGGGTGTTCGAACTTCATTGACTGAACGTGGGTTCTCTTCTTGCCCTATCACTCTCTCTACATGATGTCAATTTAGCAGCTGCTGGAAATGCTGATTAAACACATCTACTATTCTCTGTGCTTCGGTGACTAGGTTTCCTTCGGTGTTTCCAAGAGCTTGTGTTCCGGGTTTGAAACCAGCAGCCAGTTGCTTGGCTTTCTTATAAAACCTCCGGATGTTGTTTCGATCACGAGACTCTTCGATCTCCCTGAGCTGGGATGCTGCGTAGGCCCTCTTTTTTCTACGCAGGATCTTCTTCTCTTCCCTCCTCCTGGCTTGATACTCTTCCCTTGCTGCCCTTGTTTTACGCTGCAGCATCTTCTGTCACCTTTTTCCTGTAAACGCATTCATCATCATACCACGGGCTCTTTCTCTGGGGTGGTTGGTATCCTAAGGTGGTTTCGGCTACCTCCTTGATGATGTCGCGATACTGGCACCACTGATGGTTGGCGTCTGTGGTAGGTGAGTGCATAGTGGAGAGTTTCTCACTCAGGCGCTCTCTGTAGTTTCTGGCTACTCCAGGTGTGCTAAGGCGTCCAACGTTAAATTTCCTTTTCTGGGCGGTTCGCTGCTTCTTCTCGTTGGACAGTCGAGCTCAGAATTTAGCCGCTACAAGAAAGTGGTCAGAGTCAACATTTGCCCCTCGGAATGTGCGCACGTCGGGGATGTTGGATGCGTGCCTCGCATCAATTAGCACATGGTCGATTTGGTTGGCGATTTGACCTCCTGGAGAAAGCCAGGTTGCTTTATGGATCCTTAACCTTGGAAACCTAGTGCTACTTATCAGCGTATTACGAGCTGCTGCAATATCGATTAGTCTGTAGTCGTTTTCTGTTGTCGTTTCGTGGATTTTGTGCTTACCAACTAACCCGTCAAAGATGTTTTCCTTTCCGACTTTAGCATTGAAGTCCCCGAGTTCAACTTTGACATCATACTCCGGACAGGCTCCGTTGGCTACATCCAGGAGCTCATAGAACTTATCCTTGATGGGTTCTTCAGCCTCGTCGGTAGGGGCGTGTGCACATATTAGGCTTATGTTTTGGAAGGTAGCTTTGATGCGGATCACAGACAGGCGATCACTTATCGGTTTGAAGTGAAAGTGGAGTATTTTAAGCAAACAAAAAACTACCATCAGTTTTTTATTATTATTATTTATTATTTATTTCTTATAC
Organism: Volucella bombylans; assembly: GCA_949129095.1. Taxonomy (NCBI): domain Eukaryota; kingdom Metazoa; phylum Arthropoda; class Insecta; order Diptera; family Syrphidae; genus Volucella; species Volucella bombylans. The sequence goes on along the minus strand of OX422141.1, from coordinate 137,432,837 downwards.
ATTAACAATTGTTTACATCAAAAAGATACACTGGAAGGTATACAAAGGTATAAGAAAGGTGACATTCTATATTTATATACAAGTAAAAAATAGAGGCGAATGCCACTTCTGTTTGCTTAGGCAAATTTAAAAAATTTAGGGTGGGGTGACCCATAAATTAATCGAAAAAATTTAAATAAAAATTCGTGTAATAAAGATAAATAAGATAATTCAGTTACTTCAACAAAAAAATAATAATTGTAACAAGAATAAAAGCAGTAGATAATAATAATAACTAAAATAGACATAAATGTAAAAGCAAGATACACAAAACCAGAAAGAAATGTCATAGAACAATCAAATTAAAGTAATACCAGAATTTAAGAAATATGAGATTCTAAGGCAGCGTAATCAAGGCTTAAGAGCCATATTTTTAGACGCTTTAAAAATGTTCCAGGTGATGTTAATGATTTGATGGATTGAGGAAGTAGATTAAATAATCTAAAGGATATAACCGAATAGAAATTCCGATAAGCAGTTGTACGGAAATTAGGAACAGATAACAAATTTGAAAGATGACCGCGCAGATTATAACACGAAATTAAACGAGAATTGCGATTGTCAGATTTCATAAAAAACAATTTTAAGACTTTGAAACAATACAAATGACGCACAGGAAGAATATTCAAAGCACAAAACAAAGGAAAGCTAGAATGTCTGAAAGGTTTACGACAAATTTTTCTAACGACGTATTTTTGCAAAACCAACAGAGGATGAATTTTATTTCGGTACACACCTCCCCAACAAGCAATCCCATATTGTAATTTGGATTGGAAAATACCATAGTATATTGTCTTTAAAAGATTGCTTGAACAAACATTACGTAAATAGTAAAAATGGCGCAGGGTGCAACGAAAATACTTTTTTAGAGTATCAGTATGAATTGCAAAACTCATCCTAGAGTCAATTGTAAGACCCAAGTATTTAAATTCTTTTACACTCTCTATTAAGAAACATTTATCACTACAGGATGAATTATGACAAAATGAAGCGGACGAAGAGTTAGACTCACAATAGCAGTTTTTTAGTTTATATCTAAGACACTCAGGGGCATGAAAGTAAAGATTAGGATCAAAATCGTAAGTGGAAGACAAGCTGAAAAACATAATCTTAGTTTTGGTGCTAATTACTAAATGATGCTCAGAAAACCACTGCCTTAAGAGGCTTAGATCCCAATTAATACAGGCAACAAGATCTAAAGGGTTATTTAAGCCATAAGTGAAACCGATGTCATCAGCAAAAGCAGTTGGAGATCCTTTGAAGTTGAGCGTAAAGAGTGAATTGATGTAAACTAGGAACAGAATAGGGCCAAGTACAGAGCCTTGAGGGACACCTAAGCTGAAGAACCTCATTTCGCTCCTTGTATCATCAATCTTCACTCTTTGGGACCTATTTTTAAGATATGATCTGAACCAGGAGAGCATGAAACCTCGAAAACCAGCCTTTTCAAGTTTCCTTAATAAGATGTTGTGGTTGACCATATCAAAGGCCTTGGTAATATCAATAAATAGGCCAGCCGTAGATTTTTTCCCGTCTAGATTTGACATTATATTGGAACAAAACTGAAGAAGCGCATCTTCCGTCGATTTGCCCTTTAAGAAGCCAAATTGATTTGGATTAAAGAATTCTTTTTTTCATAAGTTTTTCAAAAATTTTGCTAAAGACAGAAAGAAGTGAGATGGGCCTGTAGTTACCAATTTCAGTAGCAGAACCTTTTTTTAATAGAGGAATAACGTCAGCACACTTAAGACAGTCAGGAAAAACCCCTTCAAAAACACAACGATTAAAGACATTTGGCAAGACATCCACTATGAAACATGCAATTGGTTTTAGTATACAATTTAAAATACCATCAGGACCACACGAAGACGTATTAGGCAACGAATTAATAACTTTCAAGATTTCGATGGAAGTTATGGGTTGAAAGACAAAACTGCTACTATAAAGCGGCTCAGCATATTCACTAATGGAGGGACAAGAACAAGGGGTCGATTGGGCAGGACTCGGTAGTAGACAACAACCAATACTAACAAAATGACAATTGAAAGCATTGGCGATGGTAAGTTTATCATAAACGTCCGAGTTACCTATACGTAACACAGTAGGTTTACTAGCCCCGGAGGGTTTCTTTAGTAGGCTATTAACCACACGCCATTCATTTTTCAAATCCCCACAAGCAGCCCTGAATTTATATCGATAATAGTTGTCACGACAAATAGGAATCTCCTTTTTTAATTCAACACAAAGTTGTTTATAACTTCTTTTTAGTGCTTGGTTATCAGGATACTTGTTACACATTATCCTGAGTTTATTTTTCTTAGTAACTTTGTGTAATAAAAAAGTAGATATCCAAGGTTTAAGTCTTTTATCCGATTTTTTTAAGGACGGAAGAAAGGAACTAGACGAAATGTGGTTCCTGAGGGATTCACAAAAATTTGTAAAGGCCTGAGATGTACTGCTGCAGGAGTAAACATTTGACCAAGACTCACAGCATAAATTATATTTAAGTCTATCGAAGTCAATTTTCTTTCTACGTTGAGAGGAATTGGAAGATCCACGCATTCTAGTCTTAGTGATAGCTACTAGCAGACCCGTCATACAGTGATCTGTGATTTTAAAATCGAAAATACATTTTAGGCACTCATTGAGCGCAACCTTACTGAGACGCACATAAATGTGATCCAGGCATCTACCCGAAGTAGGTCTAGTAGGTTCATTTACAAGGCAAGATAGACCATGCGAGGCGAGTAGAGCTAGGTAGCTGGAGACAGTTACACAACCATTCAAAATGTCTATGTTAAAATCACCTACTATAATTAAATTTTTAGATTTTTCATTGGTTAGAAGATCGGAAAACTCAGATAAAAACATCACAACATTTGTCACATGCAGCCTGTAAACACATAAGAACACATATAATACATGGTTAATTTCAATTACGACCTTTAAAACATCAGCACTGACTATATTAACGCACACTACATCGATAACCAAGTAGTCGTCTTTAACAAAACAACCAACTCCACCTGCAGCGTAATCTTCATTAGTGTTACAAACAAAATTGAATCCGGGCAAAAAATAATCTTCCTTCTCAACATCATAAATCCAAATTTCAGAAACAAAAACAAGATCTGGAACACAAGCAAAACAATCAAGATGAGTGACAAGCGCTGAGAAATTTTCTCTCATACTTCTAACATTCTGGTGTACAATAAAAAGATTATCGTAGCAGAAGGAACTATTAGTTAAAAAAAATTCACAATTAGAATTATTTAAGTTGGAGGAGGAAAAGTCATCCAATAAATCAGTATCGAAATTCATTAATTAGGTCAACAAAGACAAAGATAAACAAAAAGATCTTGCTAAATGAGAGCAAGATCATTGAAGGATTTAATTGAAATGACTTTACCCCCTTCTACCTTCCTCACAAGAATGTGATTGTTGCTAAACCATACATATTTATAGCCTTTCTCTTTCGCTGCTTCTTTAGTCTTCATAAGGAGAGCCTGGGAGTATCTCGTTAAAGAATCATTGATGAAGATGGCGGTACCGCTCTTTTTTCTGCTACTGCTGTTGCCACTGGTGATGGGACAATCAAAGCCCGACGCATGTGTGTTAAGAGAGTTTTTGTTTTTCCTCTTTGCGCACATAATTCGCTGTTTTGTCGAAAAGTTAGCGAACTGTACACAGATGATCGACTTGAGTTCCGAAGAGGATTTTTTTTGATTTTGTTTGTAGAAGCATTTCTCAATGTCAATGACCGGAATGTCAATAGACAGAGATTTGGAGAAAATTGTTTTTGCCAACGTGATGGCATTTGAGTCATTAACATTTGGCACACCCACAATATCCACTGAATTATTGAGAAGATGTTGTTGTTGCCAGTTCAACTTGCTCTCCAAAACATTGACTCTCGATTGCAGTTCAGCATTAACATTTCGTAACTCATTCAATTGCAGTAAAAACTTGTTATTAGTTTCTTCCAACCTTGAAACTTTTTCGTAGATCATCTGAAGAGTGCAATGATTTTCGACGTCGGTGCCGAGAGTGGACTCTTCACCTGTTGAGGGAGTGCGACTTCTCTTGTTTTGAAGGACTTTAGCAATAGTAGGTGGCTTAGGAACTACCGGCACTGGCAAATGAAGAGAACGGCGACGTAAAACAGCACAATTGTCACAACGAAACGGTGTAGAACTTGATTTCAAATATTCAGTGTCTTCTTCGGAAATATTAACACACGAATTATGAAAAAAATGTTTACAATCATTGCAGAATATTTTTGCAAAACAGCTGCGATCGATTTTTTGCAGACACACTGAGCAATTCATTTTATTCCGGAATTAGATCGGAGATCAGTTCAAAGTAATGCGCACCCCACGACGATCAACTGAACTCCTTGTTAAACAAATGTAGAGTTGCACTGGATTTCTGAGAGGTATTTAGCATCAATAAGAGTAGAAGTTCATCTGTTCATTACTGGTCCACGTATGAAGAACGTTTCGTTGATGAAGGTAGATTTCACTAGCGAACACCTTTCTTTGGGCCAGATCCTAAGGTAAAAACAAAACATGAAAAGCCTTCCCATAGTCTCGCCGTCGTCGTTGTGTCTGTTGGATTTCCTAACACACAATCAATACCCGTCAAGTTAACAAATGGGAAGTCGACACCTCAGCATGGCACTCTTTATATTGTCTTCCCTTCCACTCTTCTTCTTTTCCTCTTCTATTCTTTCCTACAAAAATTAACAATTTTTAATCTTCTCAACCAGTGTACCATTTCCTTCTACCACCCACTGTTACTTCTTACATATCTACAATAATTTATCTATCCTTTCACATACCCTTAACCATTTGTTGCCGCCTTTTGCTTACGTGTAATTATAGAACCAAGTGCTGTTATGGTCTATCTATGGATCTGCTCGATAACATTGCCACCGAGTTGGAATTCGAATTCCACTTGTACATCGTCCATGATGAATTATTCGGTGCTAAATTCTCGAATCTGAACGACTTCATGCCTGGCAGGGCAGCAACGAAAGGTGCTACCAACCAACAGTACGATAATCTTGGTGCAGGTGCCAAACACCAACAGCAACCTCATAAATCTAAAGATACATCGACAGGTGATGGCAACGATCAATATCCTGCCGGTTCGTCAGTTAACCAACAACAGCAGCAACAACGTCGATATCATTCGCCAGAAGGACGTACTCGTACTCGACGTCGCACTAGTAGCGGTAAGTACCATATTCATCTGTGTTTGTGTGTCTATGGAATAGTTAATGTTATATTTACTCTGGTGTGCATGTGTGTCTGTGTGTAATCTGAAGAAGTTCAATTAAAATCCCTTTTCGTTCAGCCAGCTTCGAGCGTGAAAACAGCTTGCAAAGCAACGAATTTGATTCTGGAGCAACACTCGGTGTGAAACGACGACGCCAGAATCCAAAGCGGCAACTACCTTTGACATCTGTTGCGAATGACATGCAAACCGAAATTGAGGTTGACATCCCGGATGCGGGAATGGGAGAAGAGATGTCAGACGACGACACCAATGCCTATGATGCAATTGAGGACGTATCACTAAATGATTGGGCCGTTCCGAGTGACTACAATGACGACCAACAAGTAAAGCCGATTCATCGAAAGGAGGCAAATACGAAACAGAGACAGCATGGCGGAAAGAAAGGTATGTTAAATGGATTACTTCCGGTTACGTTCAATTGTTTCGATCGATTTACCATAAGTGTCACTTGAATTTGATTTGCTAAATTTTGAAATTTTCTGTTTGTGTCTGTGTTTTTGTTTTTTGTTTTTTCATTACAGTTCAGTGGAACGGAATTGTCGGCGATTTGATTTCCGGTTCAGCTGATATGTCGTTTGCGCCATTAACTGTCTCAAAGTGAGTACAAATTGGAGTGTTTGGTGAAGAGTAGTTGCTATGTGCGAGCGAATGACAGGAGTAATCTATTTGTGTGATAGGGAATTCGTAATTGAAGTTTTGAATTTAAATGTGAATCCTGGATAGATCCTTTAGAAGGTATTGCTCTTAGATCATTTCATACTTTCAAAATTGTGATGTTTCATTTAATGTCCGCAGTAGTTTAAGTGATTAGCTTCAGATTCAGATTCAGAAATACACTACATCTACCAGTCAGACGGCATATCAAAGTACCTGTCAGCAAAGATGTTGGACGAGTACCTGACGAAGATTAATTACAGCTTTTTCTCTGAAACAAAAAGGTTTAAGCAACCTTTTAAGAACTCGTAGAGAGATATGTACATGTCACGACCAATGATTTCAAGAGACCGATAAAAAATGCCATAGCTTTCCCTAGAAGGCTGTAGATAGACTTGCCCCGAAGTTGAAGTACTGCTATACATTCGATTGATGTTCCGGATGACATCTAAATCCCGCAATAACTCTGCCAAAGTGTGTTTCGTTGTCTTCAATTATTACTAAGTGCAGCACCATCTCTTAATACATCAATTATTTTGGAGAACAAAAGTAACATAGCATCGCATTGTGAGGGTTCAGGTTATGATATCGCTTTCATTCAAAACAGTCAAACCAAAAGAAATGGCACGGTACGACTCAAGCTGTAAAGAGGCTGTCAGGGTTAGAGAAATGTTTTTTCGGTCCTTCAAGACCAACCCGACCGAGGAAGTTCAAACCGAACAAGTTCAAACTAGCCAGAAATGACTGCAACGTCTTTCTTAAGAGTGTGAAATTTCAGTACGACCAAACGTTGAGGCGAAAAATACTACAATGTCCCAAAGGCAGTAAAAGCTTTCAGTCGTTTGTCAAAAACACCAGAAATTCTGCCTCATCCTCCATCCCAACGCTCATTCACAATGACATTCCAGCTGTCAGCTCTTTAAACAAGGCCAATTTTTTTTTTAATTTTTATGAACGATCTCTTGTCTGCCACTTCTAATCCCATATATTCCTTTGCTGACGACAATACTCTCTGCTTTTCCGGACTCACGTCCCTGCTCTTCGGACGTAGAACGGGGACGGCAGCGTATGTTAAGCTCATTAAATTCCAATATTGACAGCATAACCAATTGGGGAACTATCAACAGAGTGGGATTTAATGCTTCCAAAACACAATGCTATCTGCTGTCGTGAAAGCGAAATTTAAACACCCAGCCATTATCCATGAATAGCACTTGCATCGTCGGAACCGAAAAACTTTCCATCCTCGATATTATGTGTCAATGACAACTTACGTTGGAATGACCACATATTCGATGTCGCCAAAATTGCTGCGAAATGTCTAGGTTTCCTCAAGCGATGGAAGAAATATTTAACCCCCTCTGCCTGGCTTCAATATATAAGGCGTGATGCTAACATCACCCAGTCAATGGACACCCTCCAATACTAAACGAAATGTCTCGTGTCTCACTTTGTTTTATCGCTATTACCACCATCAGTGCTCCATTGAAATCGCCAGTAGCATTCCGCCCCTTCAAACCTTTAACCGTAACACCTGTCTCGCTCAAGCCCATTTTCGAACGTACTCTGAAATATCGTGATTCATTCACGCTTGTGGTATGCCCAAGCTCTCTATTTCCTAGCCATTATAATATTCAGACATTTAAAACCAACGTACATCGGTACCTATCTTTCTTCGCCCCCCTAGTTTTCCTTCTCCCGCGCTGTGTGCAAACATTTTAAGGCTACTTTAACCCCTTGAGCGCGCTACTAAAAATAACAGTAATAGTCATAGTCAGTCCCAGCGGAGTAAGGCATTACCAGCCCCTTCAAGAAGATACATGTAAAGTCTGATTGTTTAAATGCAGCTAAACAGATAGAGATCTGCGTTGGCTTATCTGAACCTAAATGCTAAACACTTTCCTCGGAGGATTTTGAAGATGAAGTCAAAGACTAAGTCAAGGGTGGCAGCGGTAACCTAATTCCAGTTACTTCGCCAAATTCGAGGATCAGACCATGTGGATATTATTTGGTATCCACCCAAAATGTCGGAGTACTCGTAGTACTATGCTCTCGAGCTCTCCATGGAACGGAAAATATACTCGGATATGGATGATTGTACTATTGACGACCGAAGCAAAAGAAGTTGTGTGAACTACATACCTTTGGACGTGCAAGTTCGCCCATTAAAGATATCATACAGCCAAACAATAATCGGGGGTCTGGTCTTCAACAAAGCAGCTATCAGTGAATATGGATACCATCCATCCAAGCCGACAGCAATGCAATGGGAGCTCATGCCCCTTCTCTACTAAACATATATTTGAGCAATGTCCTAAGCACTACAGGAAGATCACTGTTTTACTTACTAAGGTGACTTCAACTAACAAGCCTCTCTAGTTACCTCGATCCTCCAGTTGCACACTGCAACTATAGTTGTGCGCGACACCTAATTTGAAGGCTTCCTCTACTGCGTTGTGAAATTCGAAGACTCTGCAGGCCGGAGCATTGGCGTCCATTCGCTTTACATGTCGTAGCCATCTCAGGCGACTGCCCAGTTTTTGACTAGCTCGTATAGTTCGTCGTAGAATCTTATCCTCGAAAGCCCATCAACGAATATTTTTCGGAGGATTATTCTCTCTCGAAATGACAGGGGATATCTTCATCCCATTTCATTAGACTTTATGCTTCAGCGCCATAAAGTAGAACTGGGATCTTCAAGGTCCTACATAGAGTCTCCTAAGTTGTTCGGGATAAGGGCCTTATACTAAGACATTGCCCAAAGAAACAGCGATTGGCAAGATAGGTGTTGTTGGAAGAATTCATAGCAGAACCAATCATCTGTGACGTTCCATCCAATTCATCGATGTTCTTGTTGACAACGTAAACTTGGTTTTGTCCTCATGTATCGATAAACTTATTTTGCTAGCTAGCCCGCTGAGTTCTGCGAATTATGTCAATATCATCGGCATGCGCTATATACGTGTATAGACTTTTAGAAGAGACTGCCTGGATTCACTTGTGAATTCCGCGCAATTCTTGCAAGTACGATATTAAAGAAGGCTCATTACAGCACGTCACCTCGTCTTAAATCTTCTTTGACATCACAGATCTGGGTTAAGTCGTTACCGACCTTCACGGAGCAGTGAGCGTTCCCCATCGTCATTCTGTACAGACGGACTTGTGCCAAACTAGTGGAGTTTTTAAGAAAAAAAAAACATTCTTGGCTGTACAACTAAAAAACGAAACCTTCATAAAATCAGCTCTGAAAACGGATTTAGACTTAACGGCTTCGTAGCAGGGCAAAATGTCATCACTACTAGCATGCGTTTCCCATACTTCCACATTCATAGACAGACCTGACAGATCAAAAAGCCGAATTGCGGTCGATAACACAGATCCAGTGGTCTAGATGTCCGAACCTTTCGGGAAAGTAACATCGACTCGGACCATTACCCTGTTATAGTCAAGGTGAGAATGCAGATATCTATGATGCCAAGACATTTTGAAGGATTACTTTTTCAGATTTGAACGGTAAAGAACACCATCACACGCTGCCATGTGAAATGGATAACTCAATCTGGGTGTTGACCTTCTATTAATCTTACTTCATCTGACCAAGATAGCGATATCTATACCAAAAGGCAATAAGGCAACGAGAGCATACGGATTCCTGCTGAATTACTTGAAGCAGCGGGTTTTTGTCTAGTTAGGAGCATACACCATCTTAGTTGCTTAATCAGAGGGATCAACAGTCGGTGGTCGCGGCTTAAGCGGTAGTGTATTGTCTTCCAAATCGGACGGTTCGGCTTTCCACACTAGCCGCTCCAGAGAGACATTCTTGGTTTCAGGCAACGCTCCACCCGTGGAGTGACATAACCACTGAGCTCAAACATTATTCTCTCTCTCTCTCTCTTCAATTTTCCGAAAAACTTAACAAGTGCTCCGGCATTTTAAGAGTACTCATACCCTCAGGCCTCAGCTAACGTGGCTTTCCAGCTGGCGCGGTCTTTTGCTATCTGCATTAAGTTGCACAGAAGAGATAGGTTGTGGTCTCTTCCCATTCGCGTTGTCCCTCCGGGTTGGAGACAAAAGCTAAGCAATGTATGCTATTCTCCATTGATATCTTTTTGCCTCGAGAAAAAGCTTTAGTACTCAATTGCCTTCTGAGAGCAAAGAAGCACCAAGGCTGGTTTCCGCACTGGTGTCGTTGACGGCGTTATTAGCGAAGACGAGGTAGATAAAGTCCCTTCTTACCTCAATGTTGTGAATGCCTATCATGGCGGTTTGTCCTAGACATCAAAGTTTTGTGTCCTTCCATGAGGAAGGTTTCGTTTCGTCATTAAAGGGCTTTACGGAGCAGCATGCACTGATCTACCATCATCTTGCACAGCCAAATGAGCTTGGAAGAGATGCCAAAAGTGGGCATGGCTCTGCATAGTTCATCTCTATAGATGCTGCCATATCGATGAAGAGGCACCACTTTTCAGTATCATCTCAGTGTTATCCATTGTGCATGTTTAATCCTTTCCATGTCTATACCCCTGGAAGCAAGTTTTTGGTATGTCAACAACCCGCAGATTCGCAGGGTACCGTCATTGACTTGGTTCAAGTACAATAAAGTCGAAGTGAACTATTTCGAAAGATAGGTTTGTCCTGCAATAAAAGATATAGGGAAGCCTAACCGCGTAGTAAACAAGTGAAAGGAAAATTTATAAGCAATATCCCAACTGCCGTAAAAGCATTGCTCAACCATGCGACCACTACCACAATTGTTTAAAAATGCAAGGTTTCGTTTAACGTAGAAGTTAGAAGACTGGAGTTGCATTTACGAGTATCTAGGTCAGATGTCAGAATGAAAATTGAGGGAAAGGTACAGGTTTATTCAGAACATCTAGTGAGAGCAATATTCTATTTGGATAACCCCTTTCTTAAAAAGGCATTGCTCTGAATTCCGTTCAAGACTGAATGTAAATATTAATGGCCTGGCAATGACCATGATAGACCTTAAGTACCTATTGAATATGATTGGTGTCAAAGACCGATGTATAGTTCTCTTTGTACAGGTTAAATTCCTTTCTGAGCACAGTGGACTCGATTCAGATTGTGCTATATCTCCATAGACATAGAAAGCCACTACATGACCTTTTCCATCAATCCTACACTTTGGGACTTTTTCCGGGTAGATGGGAAACAGAGCCTTACTTAGAAAAGGCGAGCCTCACTGGCTTTCGAAGCAACCGCCGGACTGGTGACTAAATAACATGTCTGTCCGAAAAAGGAACAAAAATATAGAAATCTATCGAAAATAAGATTGTTTCACTTGATATTACACAGGCATTGGACAGAGTTTGCCATCAGGCTCTTTTGTCAATAATGCATGTATTAGCGAGTTGTCTTGTACGGTTCCACGACTGGCATCCACAAAATAAATTCTGGTGTTCCTCAGGGCTCCCTTCTACCTCCGACACTCTTTTTAATTTTCATCAACGATCTCTTGACTGCTACACCTAATCCAATATATTCCTTTGCTGATGACAGTACTCTCTTCTTTTCATATCAGTCGACTGTAGAATTGGAACGGGATATAGGTTGTGACTGGAGCAGTGCGAAAACGCAATCCTATCTGTTGTCGCTATGTAAACATGGAATGTTTGAACCCTTAACATACGACGTGCACAATTAGCAGAGGCCTTATAAGAACTACTATAACTTTTGATATAGAGGACAGACAGAGCGCTTATTTGGATGGGAATTTGTCATACGCGTCAGCGTATTATGTCCGCATCATGGTTTAATAATAAGCCTAATATGCGCTCATGCCAGCAAGGAATGCAGGAACGATGCCATCAAGAAATATTTCCAGGAGCTCGGCGACAAGACATGAGCAGTGCAATGTCCTAACTATGGCCATGAAATCGTATCAGGCGATTTAAACGAAGTAAGAATAGTTGGTAAGCATAGCCTACTTACACGATACCATGTCTAGCAACGGACTTAGGTTTACTTTCATTGCGGCGGGACAAAATATCACTATAGGAAACATACGGTTTCGGTTTTCAATATACAACCAATATACGCATGTGAATATTGCGATCTCTTGATCATGAAACGCTAAACCAAGTTGATAATTCTTCGATCAACGTAAGGCACGCCTCCAGTATTTTGGAAGTCCGAAACTTCCGGCCAGCCAACATTGAATCTGAGCACTACCTCGTTGCAGCCAAGATACAAATGCGTATTTCCCATGCGATAATCTTTTGAAAATCTGTGTAGCTACTAGCTTACCTGCATTTGTCATTATAATGCGAACATTCAAAACCAACGCACTTCAGTACGTAACATATCTTTGCTTCTTCTCTAATGATCCTTCGCCCGCGCAATTTTTTAAATATTTACAACCTTGAAGAACCAAGTAATGTTTCCAAATTTATTAGCGAGCCACTGCCTCTAGAAAATGTGACCCGAACAATTCAGTCATTGAGAACGGTGCAGGTGTTCCAGAGTCCAATTGTTCAGATTGTCGGTCAGTAAATTACAAAATCTATTCTGCGAAAGTTCGCAATTTTGATTTTTCGAGGCAGACAAGTGCTTGCCAAGAAGAAGTATCTGCCAAGCATCTGCCGCTGTTGGAAGAAGAATTGTACACCCACTGTCCTGTCTATTCTATCAGCTAGCAGGTATTTGGGGCTAAGCAATTAACTGTCCAAAATGAAAAAAGACGTGGTACACAGTCTTATATAACCCAAATTCACGTCTCATCCACATCCCTTGCAGTCCTTTAGCTAAATCGTTTCGAAATCAATTCAATCCCAAAATCATACATCAAATAAACACTTATCTAAAAACACTCAACGTTGGCCAACTGCAAATATAACGAGAACAAAAAGGGTAAGCCCAAACCTCGCCACAAGTACATAAAATGAAATTCAGTCAAAATCAAAGGCAACCCATTGACACCCAAAAGAAAACCCAAGAAAAACAAGCTCAACCTCAGTCAGAACCCAATCCAAAACCTCAATCTTAAATTCAACCTCAACCCACTAACTGCCATTTCCAATTTGCACTGCTCTGTTGGGATTTGCATATCCACTTCCCTCACAATTCTCATTCAGCCTTCGTCCCTTTTTATGGTGTTGGATTCGGTGCCGCCACCAATATTACCATCTCTACCATCTATACTATGTACCAAATCAAATTCAGCTTTATGACAGTGGAAATAAGGACGAAAACAAACGACAAAAGTATTCTTCCATTTTCACCCTTAGCACAAATTCTTTCATCCCCTAACCTAAATTGTCACAATTAAAGGATTTGCCAACAGACCAAAACCAGAGCCTCGAGCAAGTGGAAAAACAGTAAACTTTCTTTTTCGTTGAATTTGGAATCAACCACCCTAGCGGTAAGCAATTGCGACTAAAGGATTCATCCCCTTTGATTCGTTGTTCCTAGGGATCTGAGTATTTGTGTACCCTCGCATATTTGAATGAGTATTTCTTTTAGTTGGCAACCCTTACCTATTAATGTACTTTTTTTTTGCACTTTTCAGGGCTCGTGCCGAGGTAATAGACTTTAGCGCCCCTTACTTCCATGGAGGTGTGTCATTGTTAGCGGCGCCACAAGGCAAATCTGAAATTCCGCTTTTGGCATTTCTGTTACCATTTTCGCCCGAGTTGTGGATTGCCATTTTTACGTCACTCAATGTAACAGCCATCGCTGTAGCTATCTACGAGTGGTTGAGCCCATTCGGACTGAATCCCTGGGGACGGCAGAGGAGTAAAAATTTCAGCATGTCATCAGGTGAGTGCATTAGTTTATGGGGATAGAGAAATTCTAAAATTCCACCCTAATGGAGTGGTTACGGTTGATTTATTCATTGTGGATCCTATGTGGATCGCATTCATTACTAATCAAGTTTTCTTCTGTTTCTTTTTGTGTTTCTTTTTGAACAGCACTCTGGGTTATGTGGGGTTTACTTTGTGGACACCTGGTAGCTTTTAAGGCTCCCAAATCCTGGCCAAATAAATTTTTAATCAATGTTTGGGGTGGATTCAGCGTTATATTCATCGCTTCGTACACAGCGAACATAGCGGCGTTGATAGCCGGCCTATTTTTTCATAATTCCGGTAATACGCCGGAAGTTTCGGTAAGTACAGTTGCTATCGTTATTTATTATGTATGAATGTACAAGGACAACCCTACATTGAATGGTTGAGTGGGTTTAGGGGATGAGCTGAGAGAAAAATTATTTTCATCTTGTCACTGTGGCGTATGTGGAACAATTCCCGTAGTTTCTTTTTCGGCATATGGTATGGATTTTCTTTTTCAGTTTTCTCTTCCTCCAACGCACCCCCACGCTTTTAGTTTATTAAAACAGAAAGAAACAAATGAAACGAAAAGCGGGACTAGGATGTGACGCCAGAGTATTTGGATTTTGCTCAAGGCAAAACTTATTTATCTGACAGTGAAAATGGAATCCTTTTTTGTCGTTAAGGATGCACGAGCTCTTATGGATGTCGAATGTATTTGAGTGGCGTTGATGGGTGATCCGAATGAGTGTAATACAAGTTTTAGATGCATGTTCTTTATAATCGAAAGTCTGTGTGAAGTGTGAAAAAAATTGGGCTGCCTTGGAATGGTTTCTGGATTTGAAAGCGTTTTTTTTTTTTTTTTTTTTTTTTTGTGGTGCACATTAAAGGTTCATAAACAGAATGCGAGCAAATGTCAGATGGGATGGGATTTGCAGTGGAGCAGCAAAAGTTATGTGACACTGAAGGCCATAGCCAAGTATAGAGATCTATCATGGAAGTGAAACTGCAACTAATTAGATGGTCTTGTGGATATGGATATGGATATGTTACAATTTTTCAGACTGCATAACCCGTACGTACTTTGACGTACTGTTCAGCTGGCAAAGCTTTAATCGCACTAAAAGAGCTACAACTCTTCTTCTTCTCGTTGAGTTATATTTCGATAAGTTTGAAAGGCTCTTCTTCTATACTATTACACCAGGGTCCTGACACCTGTCTTGGTCGGGTGGACGGAAATGTTGTCTTTCTTCGTCCAGGTTTTATTCTGCCTGACGCTGGGATGTTATTCTTCATCACCGTTTAATAGGTCTGCAGGAATAATAATTTTTGCAGATTCTCAGCACCGACTGTGGTTCTACTATGAGATTTCCTTCTCCTCTTCCGGAATTCTGTTCGGGCTTTGCAGCTTTGGCATCTTCGTTTTATTGTTTGGTAAAACTTCTGAGCTTCATCCTTCTGATAGCATCTTTCTTTTGAGGTGAAAAGCCGCTGTTTTTCTTAATTTTCGTGCATGTATTCGTGATAGAACACAGTCAGGGTGGGTTGAAACTCAATTCATCAGAGACGGCTATTCTTTGGCAGTAACGCCACTGGTCTTCTTTGCTCCAAGCTGGCGGCATCGCACTCCTCTAGAGATTTAGAAAAATTCGGTCAGAAAAGGCCCTGGTAGTCTCTTGCGATTGTACCCGTTCGACGTTAAGCTCTCACACAATGGTTCCCTGGATTTAGACTCTAATGGATATCCGCAATAGTCTCTTGGCCACGGCAAGATAATTTTGATCAATTTAACTGACGGCTTCCATTTATCGGGCATACTTTTGTCCGACCATATTTTACAGATGAGTTGGTTTATGCTCCTTACCACGTCATTGCCTGCCGCATTGAAGAGCTCGGTAGTCAGTTCGTTCGCTTCAGCAGCTTTGTTGGGCTTAAGCTAAAACTTGGCTATTTTCACTTCATCCAGGTGGGGGTGGACGGAATTGTTGCTCTACATCGTCCAGGTTGAAAGGTTAATTTAGTCTGATAGTCTACAGAAATTCTCTTTCCAAATCCTCAGCCCTTTATCTTTTGGTAAAACTTCCTAATCTCATTCCTGGAGTAGCATCTCTCAATTTCCTCGACCGCGTGCTTCTCATGCTCCTTCTTTTTCCTCCTGGGAAGCCGGTGTTCGTCTCTCCTCTTCTGCTCGTAGAGGTCATGAGCGCCGCTTTGTACGCATCTGGCTTAGCTGCATGTGCTTACCGGCTCACGTCGGGGTTTCGATGTGGTGTCCGAATGAAACTCAGCATATCAGAAGCTACATCTCTGATGGATTTTTGGAAATATTGCCACTGGTCTTCGGTACTTAATGCTGGCGATGTAGGACCTCTCAAGAGATTAAGGCAGACTCGATCGGAAAAGTGTTTGGCGATCTCTTACGAATGTAGTGTTAGCTTGCCTTTTCTGTGTGCTAGCAACCACAGTCCCGCCGCAAAGTCCATTAGCCTGAATCCGTAATCTGAGGTGGTGTCGTCCAGGCTATACTTTTCGGCAGCACTACCAAAGATGCCCTCATTTCCGAGCTTTGCATTAAAGACGACGAGGACAAATTGAATCCCATAGCTAAGGCACTGCTCATAAGTCTTGTCCAAGAGTTTGTGGACTCCACCTTTGGTGTCGTGATCTTTCTCCTCTATGGGAGCCTGTGTGGATTTAGCCTTAATACACATTGTTACGAGGCACTCGTTCACAAGCCGGAAACTCAAGACTTCTTGCCTAAGTCTATCTCTGACAACAAATCCGCATTCAAATAGGCACTGCTTTTCCCGTCAATAGGAATCGGAGTATTAGATGTCGTAGTTTTTATCCTCTTTTTGTCCGTACTATCCCATCGCATTTCTTGGAAGGTGGTGTTGAGACTGACGTGGTCTATTAAATGACCTAACATTCCACATGCAGATCCGAAATCGTTTGCAGGGGCTGTAGAACAGTAGATCCATCCGTATCCGAGGCTTGTTATTGTTTTGTAACATAGTTTATGTTTTGCACGGCCGGGAAGTTACCCCGACGGTACAACCCCCTCCCCACCAGTTGTATTTTGGATACCCCCAAGATGAGGAGTTGGTTAGACCGAAGCCAATAATCCGTTCCAGCCACCCTTAACCATCTCTTTTCCAAGACTCTGACTTAGTCCCGGAAATGCTTACGGCCTGAGCTCCAAATATGTCGGAGTAGCCCAGATAAGGTCATATTTGTCCCGTTTGTAGTGCTGCTTATCTTCTCTGCTGTACCCGATGGTTACATAGCTAGGGGTAAAGTCCACAGTCGACGCGCACCAAAAAGGCGCCTTCGTCGCATTCTATATCCGATTAAGTGCCATCCGTGAAAACACACCTACATTCCTTTCCTGCCTTAGATTCTGACGAAATCATTCTCGATCACAGGCAAAGTCGAATTCGTGTTTGGCGGAGCGTCAGATGGCATGTCCATAACACCAAAGTCGAAAGCCAGTCGGCGCTCGAAGTCATCAAAACTCCAGTACGTGTTGTACCAAAGGCAACTTCTATGTGAATGGAAGATGGATTTGAAATTGCCGTGTATCTCCAGGTTTATCAGTGCGCCTCGACCAGAGCAAGTCGTGCCAAGGAACACTGAAATTTGTAGGTCTTTTATCCTTAACTGTTGAGTGGTTTACCTAAGGATAAAAATAGCATTTTAACTCTCCCAACGACGTGGCTTTATGATGGATGGACGATGTGTGATGGACGATTTTGTCCATTATATAATGATGGGCAGAATGCCATTTAGATCTGTTGCTTTGTAAGTATTGAAGCAGTCTATCCGAGCTTAGTATGTTCGTTATGGTTGCTTGAACAACGATCATATTCGTCCACGAAAATGCAGGTTTTGTGCCTTATCTTGACCGAGCGTACACTATAAGTCATTGTGCAGATCCGAGCTTTCATTAGCACAGTCAGTCTCTGCATAATCCAAAATAGATCGAACTCTGTAGACTACTAACGTTGTTAAGCTGAACTACCTTGTTTGCCTGACGGCCTTAAGAGCCTCAACTGCGCTGTATGCCACCTATATGTCCGTTATCTACTTTGTCTCATTGAATTCTCTGACCGCCTCAGATATGGAAATATCAGTAATCGTACTCGTACATATCTTTTCAAAACGAAATTAAGCTCAGCTATATCATCACATTCCCTAAAGGAATAAAAGTTGTCCATCGAATGGAATACACGACAACGCTACTCCTGTCCCTATTTCAACAGCCGTTGCGTGAAAATTAATTTATTTTTATCAGCGTTCCACAGGATGTTTCAAGAAAAGCTTATTCCATTGGTGGAATCCATTTACCAGTTGCATGCATCAGACTTTAGCGTATCGTTGCTGAATCAATTAATACATCAGCTGCAGAGGAAACTGGGGAGGAAACACAAACAAGGATTCTCACACGGATGAAGGTGAAGCGCGTCAACAGTTGAATAACTGCGGTCATGGTTGGTATACTGAAAACACTTGAATCCATAGAGGCTATCCTGAATTGATTAAGTTTTTCCTCCTCCCTTCACCGCTTTTAAACAATCTCTTTTGATTCGAATACGAATGTGGTGTTGTTGAATGGGTGACTGTATGAAATGGAAGCCGTTTTGACACGGCACAAAGGACGAATATAAGTTCAATGGGACTGCACTTGATAGGATGCCATTGAGTGAAATTTTTAATGACTTTTCTTTGATATCTTGAAATCGATGGTGTGTCATAGTGCCCCGTCGATAACATTCCTTGAGGCTCTAACTGAGAAAAAAAAATGACTCATTTTAATTCAAATGATTCAACACCTGGTCCTGGTCCTGGTCCTGGTCCTGCGCCTTCGCCTATGCCCGTGTCAATTGTTCGAAAATCCACAAGTGGTAGAATTTAATTTCAACACAGTCGAGCACTTTCCTTTTCATTGTTTCTTTTCGTCCTTGAGCTGGATTCGATTCGCCATGGGAGAAACGGCAGGGACAATGTGTTTAACCAAAAAGAAAATGGTTGTTCTTTCGATTCGTATTCTTGCCTTTAATCGAGTAGAAAACGCAAATGCAATAACATCGCCATGGTGAAAGGATGGAGTGGAAAGTGATTTTTAATCGACCGTGATAAGGCCTCATACAACCACTGCTCCCCGATAACAAATCGGAAGCACTGTTGGAATTTTTGTCTTCTGCTGATGATGGCCTGGGGTTTTTCTCCGGACACCGATAAGGGTGGGGAGTGTTCATTTCGAGTGTTTACACTTTAATGGCACCACAAATGTATCTGGGAATCATTGAATGAGTATTTAGAAATATCGCAAATTGAGTGTGGTTACAATTTGAATTAACGGCATTCAATTAAAAATCCACCGACCGACGGTAAGAGGGTCCTGCCATTGAAAATGAGTTTTAATTGCGAAGTGATGATGGCAGTGGATTTGTTTCAAAAGCAATTGCAACGAGCACCAGAAGTGTTATCTTGATTGATAAGATGGAGCTATCAACCATACCATATCTAGAAGGAGAATAAGACCTGGGTGCGATGATACAAGGATTTAGGTCTCAATCAACCACCATTTCGAAGTGAATGAGCTTAATTATCTTTAGAAGACTGCCAAGGAGGGCAAGGAGATCCAAAGCCACACATTTTAAGTTTGGCTCAAATGGATGTATATGTCCTCCGATTTTGAAAGCAGTCGGGATAAAACTCCACTGTACTCCTTGTAACATGTTTTTACTGAAATTGTTTAGTATTTCGAAGGAAGATGAGTAAGCCCTTCAGTGGAAAAGTGACTAAAGTCCGGCACCCACCACATCTCGCCCAGTATCTGCTGCCTGATGCGAGCATATGCTTCGCTGTGTCTTCATCACCTTCACAGCAAGCACAGCATGATGTTAAATCACTTATACCCATCACACTTACGAGTAAGTACCACAAAGCCTGCAGACTTTAATATTAGGGAACAGCAGAAAAGCCGCTGACCTCTTAGAGACGTCGGAAAGCATTCATTTGGAAAGATATGTCATCTACCATTAAGATCTAGCTTTGGGCAGATATGTTTGGTCACTAGACATGTCGATCCAATAGTGGTTCCAATTTTGGCGAGTTCGGCCCTAAAATTGCGTGGAATGTCTCAGTGCCCCGCCACCCAACATAGGTGAAGGTTCAACTGCTCTGCCATCTCCCTAAAAGATGATCGGTGTAATGACCGGTGCTGAAACAGTAGATAGCATAACAAACACAAGTGGTAATTTTGATAGAATTTCTTAATTTTTATTTATTTAGACTACCACGCTCTGACACGATCACTAACAGACTAACTCGCGTAGCCGAAGTTGTGTGGATGATTACCGGCGAGCGAGAGAGCGCATCGTGGGTGTAGAGAGCACTATGTAGTGAAGCGATGAGTGGTGAGAGCGTAAACCTGCGTGTCAGCTCAGAGCTCGTCCTCGCTGACAGGTCACCACATCCCTCCGATTTTTTTTAGCTTCAGCTTCATGGAAGAATCTTCGGTCCGAGCATCATCTTCGACATCTTCTTTACCTTCACCAGGTGCGAGGTCGTGAGTCTCCTCAGTTGTTGATTGTTCTACAGCAGTCTGAGATGGAGTTGGGAACTTTTTTACATGGGTTACATTTCGTCTGAAGGTCTTTCCGTCTTCTGCTCGAACTACTACTTCGCTCGGGCCTTTTTGGACCACTTCAACTCGGTTGAGTCAAAAGTCAGTGTAAATTTGTTTGCAGGAACCAGGCTACGAAGCAAAACCTTATCACCGACACCAATACCTTTTTCTTTCCCCAAATGTTTGCTCACTGTGCCTAAGTCTCGCGCCTCTGAATCTAAAATATTTTCGTTTATATCTTGTACAGAGGGAATCTTGTCCCTGATTGTTCTGTTGTAAAGAAGCTTCGACGATGACTCACTGGTTGTACCATGTGGTGTAACGTTGTACATTAAGGTGAACTTTTGTACTTCCCTTTTATAATCTGCCCCCTTTTCGAGGGCAATTTGAAGCCGCTTCAGAATAGATCGATTCATGTTCTCCACCTCGCCGTTCGCCTGTGGCCAATAGGGGAGCGAGGTGGTTAATTCAATATTGTTGGCTTCAATATAGTCTTTGAATTCGCTGCTAACGAATTGACGACCGTTGTCCGTCTTTATCGACTTAGGGTAGCCTAACCTGCCGAATTTTTCCTCCAAGTTGGCAATGATATCCGCTGTTGTAATTTTCTTCATAAATTTTGTCTCTTGATATCGGGGGTAATAATCAATGATGACAAAACTGAAATCGTGGTTTGGTAATGGCCCCAATATGTTGATTGCGATACATTGCTAAGGTCCGTCTGGGAATGCATGTCGTTGCATGGGAGCTGGTGGTGATGGTTTTGAAACTAGTAGACATTCACGACACTGCTTCACGAATGACTCTACTTCCCTGTCCATTAGCGGCCACCATACTTTTGACCGAAGTCTGCGCTTCATAACTGTTTCTCCTGGATGGCCTTCGTGCCCTAGATCTAGTACTCTTCGTCGTAACACCGCTGGTATGACAATTCGGGCACCGCGAAAGAGAATGTTCACCAGGGTGCACAATTCCAACTGAAATGGGAAGAACTTGTCTTTAGCATTGGTCACTCTTTACACTTTTTACTGCTTCTACGAGTCCTTGATCCGTGTCGATGCATTTTACTATCTCGCTTATTGTAAGTGCGTGGAAAACGCTGTCACAATGGGTGTCAAACGAGTCAGTTTCTTCAGTTTTGTACAATCTTGATAACGAATCGGCTATGTTCAATTTACCCGCCTGATATATTGCTTTAAACTTAAAGGATTGAAGTCTCAGTACCCATCTTTCAGTCCGAGCTGGAGACTTTGATGTTTGTTTAAAAATGGCTTCTAGGGGCTTATGATCAGTCACAAGCTCAAAAGTTATTCCTGTGAGATAGTATTAACAGCGTTCTACAGCTCAAACTAACGCCAGGCTTTACTTTTCAGTTTGTGAATATCTCCTCTCTACAGTAGAGAGGTTTTGCTGGCAAATGAGAAAAATTGAGAGTTTCCATCTTGAAACTGCAACAGGACTGCACCCAACGTGACTGGACTTGCATCGGCTATTAGACGAGTACGATTCTTGGAGTTAAAATAAGCTAGAGTGGGAATTTTCACAAGAGAATTCTTTAATCGCCGGAACGACTGCTCTTGTTTTTCGCCCCACGTAAAGGGGACGTTTTTTTTTTTTTTAAGGAGACTGCATAATGATTCCGTAGCGTCTGCCATATCCGGAATGAACTTCCCTAGATATGTCACAATGTCCCACAACGCAGATGGAATACGACGTAGATGTTGTTGTACTGGCTTGACTGACTCACCTCACGATAGTTGAACCTATATACCTTTTATTTTTGGGAATGGTCGATGTTCTTCAAGATGATTAATGTCAACGCCAATTTTAAAAACTTTTAATTTGATGGCTATTTCACGGCCTAGTAACGATTATTTGCAGTTCTTAATAACGTAGAACGAAGCGATTGCTTCTGCTCGCTCATTCACGCTTATGGGGGATTCAAAAACTGATATTATTTCAAGCAGATCCTTACCTGCATACGCTCTGAACCGGTTTGGTGATTCCTTTCGGATGTTCAGCAATGCTCTCGAATTGTTATAAATAAGTGCTCCCAGTCTTTTTCCCCTATAAGATTGAATCGTGACCCTGAATCCATAACCATCGCCAGCTAACAGCACTAACAGAGCAAACAATTTTCCCACTTGATGGCTCGCCTAGCTCTTCTGTTATTTCGAAGCAATCATGTTCGCATTCCCCTTTGGTCACCTTTTCCTCTTCCTTTTCTTCGTCTACAAACCTTCTATTCGACTGTCCAAATCTTTTTCTTTTCGAACTCCACCTGTCTTCAAAATTATTCTTTCGTTATCTGTTTTAGCCCTAAATCTTCTGGCGAAATGTCCCACAAACCCACACTAATTGCATCTGACATTTCTGACCAGGCAGCCATTACTCTCTCTAGAATGATCTAATAGCCCACATCTCTGGCGTTCTCCTTTTCTCCTTTTCTCCTTTTGCGCAGAGAAAATGTTATTGATACCACTCGACGATGGTGTATATCTATATCATATATATCACCTATGTGATGACCGATACCATCTCTCCCATCTCGGATCAAAGATTAGTCGATCGTATAAACTCATCCTTCTTTCCCGGAATGCCTTTGCCCGGAGTGATGCTTTACTCACTATTGCTCCTCCCTATTCTCTTTTAGGAAGAACAATTTAATATTCAACTTCGCAATTTAATGCCAATGGTTTACAATTAAATGTAATCCCCCTTTCCCTGCAATTTAATGCGATTACAACAATTTAGTCTAATTTAATGGGCATAGCTCACATCTGTTATCAACTTTCTTACTTTCGCTCATCCACTCACTATTCTTTCTTTTTGTTTTTTTTTTTTATGAGTATACTACATACTACTACAACAAATCTCATTAAATTAAAAATTCAAACAATAAATAGATAAATAGAACAAAATTGCACATGTTTTACCCCGCGTCTACGATTTCTCCTGATTCCAAATACAATGAAAATGAACGGAGCCATTTCTACCACTCGGATCGAATGGCCGCTCTATCAATAGTCTCACACAGAAATGGTCTTGTTCCGGTGCCATTCATTTTTATGAACCTGTTGTACCAAGAACGATTAAGCCAGTTGGTCTGTTTGCTAAGAGACACAATTCAATGTGAAGACTTTCTTATTCTGCTCAGACACGAAACTTATTGTTTTTCCCAGTTTTACAATTGAATGTAATCATTTAATCATTTATCCACACCATGCTATGTGTGTACGAGAACTTACGAGTACTGTCTGTCTGTTTCTCCTTTTTTTTATCCTCGTCGCCAATGTAATGACCGGTGCTGAAACAGTAGATAGCATAACAAACACAAGTGGTAATTTTGATAGAATTTCTTAATTTTTATTTATTTATACTACCACGCTCTGACACGATCACTAACAGACTAACTCGCGTAGCCGAAGTTGTGTGGATGATTACCGGCGAGCGAGAGAGCGCATCGTGGGTGTAGAGAGCACTATGTAGTGAAGCGATGAGTGGTGAGAGCGTAAACCTGCGTGTCAGCTCAGAGCTCGTCCTCGCTGACAGGTCACCACAATCGGAATTCAAGGGTGGTTCTAGGATTTAATGAGACTGAGTCCAGGGACTTGATAGGGGGCCTGATTATCTGAAAAGATGCGAATATCTCTTGCAGATATGAATGCTCATCAGTACACCCTCAAGCCCACTTTCGGACGTACTCTGAAATATCGTGATTCGTTCCTAAGCCGTACAACCCGCTTATGGGATGCCCTGTCTAGCTCTTTATTCCCTAGTCATTATAACCCCCAAACATTTAAAACCAGCGTTCACCGGTACCTCTCTTTCCATCCTCCCTGATTTTACATTTTAAGGGTACTCAAATCCCTTGAGCGCGCGCAAATTATAAAAAAAAATCTTTTTCTTCAACCAGTACAAGACTCCTTTACTCACCAACAATTTCCGTCTGGAACACACTGCTGTGATTTGGAAGGCAGAAAGGGATGCTCAGATTAAGCTTATCTGAGAAGACTGATACTCGGCACTGGTCCTGCCTAGCGGAAAATGGAGTAGCTGGGAAGGTCGATAAGTTGAAGTAGGGATAAACATTCTTTAGTTTTGGGACTCAGCTGGGGAACTCGAGATTCATTTACCTTACGCAGCCCCTACAACTCAACACAACAAATCGATTTTGGATCCATCCGTGAAGGCCTGAATACATTCCTTTTCTGGCTCAGATTTTAGCGGCAACCAGTTATGGACACAGGGAAAGCGAGAGCTTCGATTTGGTTGCATCAGATGGTTTGTCCGAGAGACCAGTCCGTGTTATACCCAAGATCACTTCTCTACGCAAGATGGCTTTCATAGTGCCCATTATATGAATATCAAGGTTAGGGAGATTCATCAATACGTCTAGAGTAAGGCCAGGCGTGCTAAGAAAACCCTTATGGATCTGAAACAGAAAGTTCTTTGGAATCTGGTAAAAGCAGCATAGGATATAATTGGCCTTATCATAGGAAGTGTAGATGTAAAGGATCCTTCTCCGTTAAAGTGCCCATGTCTTGCCGACAACTCCTTTGCACTGCCAGAAGGTCGACAGCGCTGTCAACGTAACATGTTTAATTCAGAAAAGTTTGATGTCCAGGATGACACCAAATACTAAGCTTCTTTGAAGAATTGAATTGTGACATCCTCAAGTACTAGATTAGTCAGACTAATCACCTTCCACCATTTGACAAAGTGAACATCCTGAGTCTTGAGAGGTGCACCAACATCGTTCACATTTGCTTTATAGCAGACAGTCGCTGGGCACGACGCCAAAGACAATATACGGAGTAACGAGTCGACCACCGACGAATGCACAAGTGAACCAGTGCACTCGCTAATTACCGTGTGCTGTGCAAAAAAAAAGAAACAAAAAAAAAAAAACCAAAAACCACGTGAGTTACGTTGACCACCTACCCACCCAACACACGATAGATGACACCTCAGCCTTACCCACACAGGAAACCGAAATGCAAGCTTGCACTATCAGCAGAACATATCGATGGGAACCAACCTGTAATAAAAACCAATATACAGGTGATATGAACTTGCTTAATCAGCGTCTGCTGGGTTTCCGGCACAATTCAAGTTCACATCACCTTAGCAATCAGAAGAAGTGCTTGCACTCAATCACTGCCATTACTGTATTTACCATCCGGTACGTGCAGTGACCGAGTGTATGTAACAATGGATGGATAGCGGGTTGTGAGTGAAAATTTTGTTGGTGCACTGTTTTTTTTTTTATTGTTGTAAGGGCATAACACCTACAGCAATTTGATCCGGTAAATCAATGTCAGAATTTTCACTTCGCAGCCTTGCTTAGCATCGTCGGTGTTTGTCTGTGATTATGACTAGGGAATTCAGGGTAGACGTAGCCAATATACGCGGACTAAAAAGTAATCACTTTTCTGCGTACGTCCACGTCTGTAAGTACAGACCAGCTGTTTTGGCACTTAGTGAAACACAGGTAGATATCCGCCCACACCTCTCAGATCATTCTGATCTGAAGCTACCTGCCTACGAACTAGTGCCATTATTCTTCTCTTACCGCGGTCTCGCCATTTACGTGCGTAGTGATGTAGCTTACCAAACTCCACCACAATGTGATCCATTCAACTTCATGTGGTTAAAATTCAATCTCCGTAGGCAAATTATCTACTACAGCTTTATTTACAGAAGCCCCAACTTTTAGCGAGTTTGATGCGCTGTCTGACTCCATTCAAAGAATTGTATCCCTGTATCCTCATACTGAAATAGTTATTACGGGCGATTTCAATATGCACAATTCTGGGTGGCTTCGATATTCTGCACAAACAACACCCGAAAGACGATGCGTTGAGATCTTCGCTGCGGAAAACAACTTAACGCAGCTTGTAAATGAGACCACGCAAATACCAGACGTTGATAGTCATACCGCCAACACCCTGGACTTGTTTTTAACTTCTCACCCTGATAAGTACACCGTTGATGTGCTCTCCCCTATAGGCTCGTCGGACCACTGTGTTATATCAGTTAATTTCTCGTATACTGACCACACAGTTAGAGAAAAGATTCATAAAAGAACCGTATGGCAATACGAGAAAGCCAACTGGAGCGGACTTAACAGCTTCTTTAGGAATTTTAACTGGTCGTTATGTTTCCTCGATAACGACGTGGATTCCGCTGCTGATATGATTACAGACACCATTCTCTTTGGAATGAGATCCTTTATTCCTCATCGGATAAAAAGTATCAAACCAAAAGAAAAGACATGGTACGACTCGAGCTGTAAAGAGGCCGTCAGGGTTAGAGAAATGTTTTTTCGGTCCTACAAGACCAACCCGACAGAGGAAAACCGAAAACAGTTCAAACGAGCCAGAAATGTCTGCAACGCCCTTCTTAAGCGTATGAAATTCCAATACGACCAAAAACTGACGCAAAAAATACTGCAATGTCCCAAAGGCAGTAAAAATTGTTGGTCGTTCGTCAAAAATATTAGAAATTCCGCCTCATCCTCCATCCTAACGCTCATTTACAATGACATTCCAGCTGTCAGCTTTTTGCACAAGGCCAATCTACTTGCTGTACACTTTGCGGCTTGCTCAACACTCCCAGATTATGCTTTGTCTCCGCCTATACTTGAGTGCGTCGAATCTTCAATGGGGCGAATCTACTTTCCCACTCCTGTAGCAGCAAGAGTACCTAAAGATCTCAACATACATAAATCCGCTATTCCAGATGGTATATCTCTCCTTCTTCTGAAGAGATGTTCTTCCACGCTGGCAAAACCACTTCATCAATCCTACTCTTTAGGACTCTTCCCGAGCAGATGGAAAACAGCATTTGTCAAGCCCGTCCCTAAAAAAGGCGAATAATCTTCTCTCTCCTCCTACAAACCCATTGCACTTACGTCCCTTCTTTCCAAGGTCATGGAAACACTGATAAATCGTCAGCTCATGAAATATCTCGAAACACGAAAGCTTCTCAATGACCGGCAGTACGGTTTTCGTAGCAACAGGTCCACTGGTTATTTGACGACATGTCTCACCGAAAAGTGGAACCAAAGCGTCCATCAATCTGGCGAAAGCAAGATAGTTGCACTTGATATTTCTAACGCATTTGACAGAGTTTGGCATCAGGCTCTATTGTCGACAATGCGTGCATATGGGATCGACGACTCTCTTCTTCAATGGATTAGAAATTACCTTTCGGAACGTTCAATTCAAGTTGTTTTGGACGGTTTCAAGTCTGATATTCACAAAATAAATGCTGGTGTGCCCCAGCGCTCTGTTCTGTCTCCGACACTCTTTTTAATTTTCATTAATGATCTCTTGTCTGCTACTTCGAATCCAATATTTTCCTGTGCTGACGACAGTACTCTCTGCTTTTCACATTCGTTCCCAGACTCACGGCCCTGCTCTTCGGCTGTAGAACGAGAACGGCAGCGTATGCTAAGCTCATTAAATTCCGATATCAACAGCATAACCAATTGGGGAACTATCAAGAGAGTGGAATTTAATGCTTCCAAAACACAATGCTGTCTGCTGTCATTCAAAACCGGATTCAAAACCGTGCGATAAAACTTATTGATGATACTAATATCAGTCAATCAATGGACAGAATCGAACACCGACGAAATGTCTCGTGTCTCACTTTGTTTTATCGCTATTTCTACCACCAGTGCTCCACTGAAATCGCCAGTAGCATTCCGCCCATTCAGACTTTCAACCGTAACACCCGTCTCGCTATGAATGCTCATACGAATGAATGTATACCCTCAAGCCCATTTTCGGACGTACTCTAAAATATCGTGATTCGTTCCTAAGCCGTACAACTCGCTTATGGAATGCCCTGCCGATCTCTGCATTTTCTGGTCGTTATAACTTGCAAACATTTAAAAATAATGTACATCGGTACCTCTCTTTTCTTCCGCCCGCGCTGTGTACAATCACTTTAAGGGTACTCAAACCCCTTGAGCCTTTAAACAGTGAGTCGACCGACATGCGCAATAGCAGCTGAGGCAGTATCCCGCCTTATGGGTAACCCCTGTTTACTCCTTATTCACCAGCATTGCTCTTATCCACAAAACTAGATTCGTCTAAGCCGTGTTTTCTGGCGAGTTATACATACCGTCAAAAGTTGAACGTCGATCAAAATGCCAAAGGCGTATTCCTTCTTGACGAGTGCGCGTTCAATTCTAGCTACCAGATTTTGAAGCGCACTCTCCCAGGATTTTCCGCTTTGGTAAGATGTTGCATCGCAGGCAGAGGATGCATTCGCAAAACTGTTTTGTGCACATGGAGGTCTACCAATCGCTCCATGGTCTTCAATATGAATGAAGTCAGACTTATAGTCCTAAATTTGTTAGACAGTGTATAGTCCTCTTTTCAGTTGTTCGGTATGAAGGCTACTCTCACTGTTCGTCTGGGTTTCGGTATGCACGCAAGTGCCAGGGAAAATTATCTTCATAATTACCAGCCGCTGGTCTGTACCTTATTGTAACGTAACTGGGTATATGCCATTGATGCCAGGCGACTTGAAGCCATCAAAGGAAGCAACAGCGTGTTTAATGGCCTCATCCGTCACCACATCCGATGAGATATACCAGCTACGGTGTATTATGTTATTCAGCTCACTAGTAGCTTCGTTAATAGGAGCTGGGTGTGAACTGGTTCTGATATACTTACCTGGGAAGTGTCCCGCAAGTGGACTCTATAATTACAGGAGTGTATCGCAGAATAAACCTCGTTGTTGGCACCATATTATGACTCATGTTGCTTAATAAACAACGCATATCCTACTGCCAGTGCCATGGCAGCATACTCCCGACATCAAAACCATGGTAGCAACTCAGTTCCCTCCAAAATGAAATTTGAAAATTCACGAATCATGATTTAATTTATTTCAACAAAGCTTCCAGAATCAATGGGAGACTTAATCAGATTACGTAGAAGCATCAGCATAGGAATATCAAGGGCGTATTAGGCATTACAAGTAAGTCACTGTCCTGGACACTTTCCCATTCTTAAGATTCACACCCCAACATCGATAATTTACTTATATCCATTCGGACAACACAATGTTGAGCATACTCGTATTCAGGATATTCTTGCCCAATAATGCCTATGGCGTCTTTCAATTTAAGACAAATTAATTCAACTTGGCTAATCCTGTCCACTTGAGTTCGCCTCCCTCCCATAGAGATTTGTAATGAAGTAAAATCCTTGAAAGACATTGCAACGAAACAAGACAAGATACACTGTTTATTCCCTTCGGAGGGATTTACGGATACTTTTATATTTCCGTAGTCCTCCTTGATGAAATAAAATGAAATATTTCCTTACGAATGAGACAGTATTATAGTGCGGACAAGTGAGGCTAAATGGCTGGAGGGTAGTGGAAAAAAGTAATAGTGGCATCTATTGAAGCTGGCTGACAGATGGATGAAGTATATTTTAGTTTGGATTGTCTAGTTCAACCATCTGGTGGGTGGATGGACAGGAAACCTGGGTTAATGTGTGCTTTAGTGAGTGGTGTCAGTGATTAATTTGTTAACTTGTGGTGCTTTGCTGAGATGGATTACGTAATTGTGAAGGATAACTGGCAATTGTGGGGTGACTGTTGGCATTTTTACTGCGGATATTGTTATCGCAGTGATGCGATGGATGTCATGGCCCGAGATCAACTGCAAATGAATCATTAGAGATAAGAAGATGAATGTCTTCCGAAAAAATAAGGAAACATTGCCAAATTCAACATAATCAACATGCAATCCGTCTTGCTTAGTTATTCAAACATGAATCCTTGTAGGATATAGAGCAATTTAAGTCCCGTTGAATGTGTCTTAGCTATCCAATGCGTGGTAGGCAGTGAACAATTTTTCACCTAAAGAGCGAAGGTTGACAAAGTCTCGAATTAGCTACAAAAAAAAAAAATGTCGAGATCGTAATCTCCATTCTTCGTTAGTCCCATTTCTTGTTTCTTCTACTTCAATGGCTTAGCTGAAGAAGAAGAATTGGAAGAATTCCAAGTAGAAGATCCAATACGTCACATGGGAACGTTAAACTTAACAGTTTCTCAGTGAAATGCTTTTGCAGTGATTTTGCATATAAATGGGCCCACTAACCACAATCGAAAAATCTCCCTCTCCAGGGGTAACCGATTTTTTGATATTTGAGGGAGCTTTGTGCAATGATGACACTTCTTACTCGATCATCGCTTCTCTGAAAGAACAAGACACAAAAGACTCTGTTTGAAGTTTGATCCTCAACAAAAGAGTTATAAACGCAGCCTTTGGTCGGAAGAATGCCACGCAGGGAATATCCCAAGCAACTGTAGTCTCTACTGTCTTATAGAACCCATTCCTAAACACGCTACTTACCACAATCTGATGTAGTGCGAGTGGCTTAAGTAGACCGCGTCGCCCGTCATGCATCCGGTAAATACCCACAAGCAATGTCTAACATTAAAATAAAAATGTTGCGGAATGAAACAAAAGAGCTTTTCCTACCCTATTGTCATACAAGAAGGTCGAAAGTTAAGTCTGCAACAAACCAAAGGATCTACACTACCCTGCGTCGTTAGAACAATTTGTACTTATGACGTAGTGTCATAGTCATATTCTGTGTTGGAAACGAGTACTATGATTGCAACGGTCTGCCTGCAAAAGCATCATAGGCCCATTTAGAAGCTCTCCAATAGCGGGCCATCAAACCATACATCCATCAACACTTTAGGCTAGTGGATTGCGAAAAACTCAGCAAAGAAGAGAGCTTTCAAGTCTACCTAGTATGCATCATGGCCTCCGGTCGGAGGAGCAGATCAGGAGATCTATTCACGAAGCTTTGCGGATTTCTTGTGACAGTACAGTTAACTTTCTATATAGCAGCATTTGCGTGACATTGGATCGAACCCTTCATTGCTTCTTCATATCCTTGTCAGCATATGGTAGAATTTGTTTTTCGTGTTCTATTGCTCACATATGATTCGGCATCAGGCGAAGCCATACTTCACAGGGACAGGAGGCTATTGTGTAATCTTTCGGTCCAGCAAGGCTGACTTAATCGTTTAAACAAGAAGTTGTTTGCTATTGTGAAAGCAATCAAACATGGTCAGTGCAGTATAGTAGTCCGTATGTATCGTAGTCTGCCTCAGTTCCATCGTTTTTCCTGACATATGTATTATGCATTTGATGATTGTGTATGAGTCCCAAACAATCGTATGATGTTGAACCCTTGTCAACATCAAACATTTCGGTTGTGCGTTGGAATTGAACAATGTTAGGAAAGGGTGCCCGAAACGAGACATACATCTTCACAATTGTTGTTATCTGCGGCCTAAAATCAAGGACTAGGTGATGTGTCTACTTCGTGTGCTCGTACTAGTGCGTCAATAACAAAGCTTTCGAATGACTTTACTATTTCTTCAGTTAGTAGATCGGATCCTTCTCTAGCGGATACTTCTTTTCTTCCTTCAATTCACAATTTTTTCTGATCTTCTTTATAAGAACTGTCATTCTCTGCAGCACGGCCTTGTTTTGATGGATGCTTAGGTGTTTGGGATGTCTGTCTTCGTACTGGTTCGTGTACAAATTAGTTAAATCTTCAAAAAGTTTTAACAAATTTTTAATTTTAGGACACTGTCAGGAATGTCCGTGGATCTCAGCGTAATGGAAACGCTAATTAGGATTGTGTTAACGAATATATCCTTGATGTGAACGGAAATCCATCTGATCCATTAATTTCCCTTACATGGATAAGGCTGAAGAACTCTGTCCTAAGTCTTACTTCCTTCCTCTCTATAAATATGTTTTTTTTTTTCAAGACGGTCCCTATTGTAATTAATAAATCCTACTGAGGGAGAGCAGCAAAGAGCCTGACATCTCAGAGCTATGCATTCGTTCGCTCTGCCGGTTATGTGGAGAGTCATGCTATCATTGACCCTGAAAATTGTCAACGACAATTCTGATCAACATAGTCGTAACGGAAGTGCGGCTCCTCTGAGATTTACCTACCAAAGTAATTGGCGATTTCATTTATCGTGAAATCTGGCATTCTCTAACTATCATAGCTTGGAAGCCGTGAAAAGGTTTCGCCGATCCACCGATTCATCACAACATATTGCAGTTCATTGCCGTCAAGTTGCGTACATATATCTCCGCTTGAAAGAAAAACGCAATTTTCTTAAAGAGGAGCTGAATTCAACATTGTTGTCCTCATAAAAGCCACCAGCATTGCATCTGGATCACTTTTAGAGCCATTTCCGAAGAGCCCACTAAATTCCTTTTCTCTCTCAGGACAGTGACTATCGATTTCGTATGTTCGCCGCAATAGGAATACTGATATCATTGTATCAGACGGTATGTCCATAAGACCGGGGTCCAAAGCAAGGTCATCTAAACATCAGTGCGTGTTGTACCAAAGACCGGGCCGCTGCCCCATTATCAAGGCTTTGCCCAATAAAAAGCGGGGGCAGAGCAAAGTACTGGTCTTATCGTAAACATCTTAAGATGACGCTACCGGAGGTTGATATGATTTGATCAGTCACAAGTTGCCGGTCATAGGACTTGTTGGCGGCTGGACCACCGGTAGTCCCTACCAGGACTTAAATCACGGTAACATGTGAGTCAGGAGCCCCCCGGATCACGGTCCGAGCCTGACTTGAAGAGGTAGGCCCCCTTGTGGGAGCGTCATGGTGGCTGTGGTTTAAACCCAAATTCACGGGAAGGGTCTTCCTTTGCTTAACCTGTAAGGAGTCAGTTGACCACGGAGGCATCCGACGACTTTTACGCCGCCATACGGTCGATGACAATACATATGACCAACCGACCGCACGAACTGGACCTGGTAGACATACTGCGACATAACATTAAGGACCGAGTCGCGACACTTATCTTCGGTTGCTCCATACGGAGCATACAGGACCTCCGCGATGAGTGTAGAAGAGCGGAAAGGTATTTGTCGACCAGAGACCAACGTTATAAACGCCACGTGACCGAGATTGACGAACCACCTTTACGCGGAAGACCGGCAAGACATGACCAACAAGACAGCTCTGACAACGACGACTTCGAGGTAGCGGCTCTACAAAATCAACGGACAAGTAGACCCAACAACTACACTAAACCTGACCGACCAACAAAAGAAAGAACGAACATCTACAAAGCTGAGCCGACGATAAATTTGACGAATCCACAGGCTTGTCCTTCCGGATTCCATATGTTGACTTGCTTCAGTTGTGGGCAAGGGAACATTAATTTCCACTGCACTAAGTGTCAGGGAAACCTGCAGATCGGCGGGAATGCCGGGGGTCATCCGTCGAAACCGACCACAACCCCGGCGAACCTCGACAAACCCAGCCAGTAAGCATCCTCCAGCGTGACCCAACGACACCTACAGCACACACGTGTCCCGATCCTCCTCAACGGAAGACTCTCCACCAACGGATGGTCGAATACAACGAAGCGAGGAAGCGTACTTTCGGAGAAGAAGTGGCAGTGCCTGTGGAGAATACTAGAAAATATAAAAAAATACATAGGCTAAGGGAAAAATGTGCAATAAAAAGACGACGACTAAAGAGAATACTCAAAACTGTGATAACAACACGACATGACAACAGACCGTTCGCCCAAATGAATATCGCGGGAGAGGATGTCCTCGGTCTGTTAGACAGTGGCGCATCCACAACCTGCTTGGAAAAAGGGGCGATAGACTTTTTGAAGAGACATAACATTACCCTGACAAACATGACGACCGATATACGGACAGCTGATGGCAACCATCAGAAAATACTTGGACGGTTTACTTCTCCTGCATCATGGATGCCTCCGGGGCCAACTGACTCCTTACAAACCCAATGTAGAGTTGCAATAAGTACTGGGTGCTGCGACCCTAAGAGCAGTAAGAGGTTTTTGGTCGGCCTACACTCAGTTCCGAATTGGTATTGGAAGGCGGCAGAGCGATGGCAAGGCGTATAGGCATCCCGTAAACATAAGTCTCCATGACAGGTGGTTTACGTTAAGAATCATACACCAAAGACCTCTTCTCTTTAAACGGAAAATGGATTTGAGAATGCAGCCCTTGATATCAGTATCAAATAATTGACCTTACCATAGCCGTGGAGATCCTGAAAACTCTCTTCGGTAACAGGTCCCACGTCTCGCCTAACGCTTCTTTATATTATAATTGCCATAAGGCCGACAGCGTTTTGCAGGTTTTCAGCATGCTATTTAGGATGATACCCAAATATTTAGCGTCGTTTAAGAAATGGTTGCTGAAGCCAGATCAGTTAATTGCTTCCTTCTTGCATAGAGAATAACCTCAGTTTTGAGGTAATTGTAGCCAACTTCTAGATCACTATTCATCAATCACGCCTTCGCTTTAGAGCACACAGTAGCTCGGGGCGATCCAATAGACAATAAATCTGCATCTTCTGCATATGCCTGCTAATAGATGACAGAATTGTAGAGCGCGTTAGGCAGTGCACCGACCAACATCCACCATACCAGCGAAGTCAAGACGCCGAGTTACAGGCAACTTCTGTTTACCTCCGCTGTCACATGGCCACAGTATGGTTTTTATTCACATTTGGCACGTACTCGTAGTTCTTCATTATTTGACATTTGAAACTGATTTCGGATATATGTTTGAGGACCGCGAATGGGAATTACAAACATATCATATCGGTTCCATTGTATTGTACGAGTAGTTCACGTTCTGTGATGTGTTCTCTAGAACACGCCATATGTTTTCCAGCAAAGCTATAATCGTTGCTAACTTATTCCCATAAACAAGCGATTCCACCTACTCCCACAAAAGCAGCGGTGTTAGATCGGAAGAACCTGGGAGTCAATTTGCAACGCTAAAATCACTCTATCATCAAACTTTGATTGAAAAAATCGACGTTATTGGTAGCAGTATGACACGTAGCCCCATCCCGCTGAAACAACATAGATAATTCTTCTGTATCTTTTGATTTGAATATGTCTAAAAAGTAATTTGCTGATTGAAATTTTGGTTTTTGACATATCCTTTGGGCCAAAAGTCAGCATCATCGCTGAACACAATTTTGCCATTCAATTCTGGATCATTGGAACATTTTGCCAAAGGATCTTAGCCTAATTCCTTACAAGATTCAGTTATTCCTAGAACGGAAGCCAAAACCAATTGTAGGTTTTGAGCCCATTCAGGGAAGGTCCAACTCATGCCAGGATCCAGCGGCTTCTTGCAACAATTGAATTTTGTTAGGGATTAGGCCAAGATCTCTTCGAAAAATGTTCCAAAGTATAGACGGATAGAGATAGAGATCCTCCTGTGTATGCCTGCGTGGTAACAAATTTTGGGTCTTCATTAACACTGGCCTCCTTCATTGTGGCGATCCTTTTTTCGGCACGGTTAAATCTCATTCGTATTGTTGTCCCAATTTTATGTAGCATGAGCAATTCTTTGGTTCATCAATTTTACTATGTAAGTTTGTGTAGCTGAACACTGATTTTGGAAGCAGTACTCTACAATTTGGTAACGTTGATATGGTGCAAATCTATCCATTGACGCATAGTTATCCCTATCAGAAACCCAGCGCCTCTTCAATACACACACTTTGAATGTCAAAACTTTTCATCCTTCTTTTATCACATCTGTCGCACTTCTTAGATGGTATCCAATTTGTTGCAGTTTTCACTGAATATCCGACTGCATGGATTCCTACTAAGAATACGATCCCTTGTTGTATTCACTGTTGTCATCAATAAGTGGCCCTACAGCACATCATTTACTATATCAACATCCCATCTTGTGTTATGTGGACCGATCCCATGTGGTGAAAAACTATCCATATATTGTTACGTTTCCACAATCAGACTCCCATATAAAACTGTTATCATGTAGTAATGTGCAGCTCAACATGGATTTCTTGCTTCACGAATCGGTAGTTGTTACTGTTTTTCGTGATGCTTTTGCCTTTATACAGTGAGTAAATTTAATTTAATTTAATTTTGGTGGGGGCGAATGCCCCCATTTATTCGGCTTAATACAAGCTATAACTTAAAAAATAAACTTAAACTAAAACTTAAAACTAAGGTTGGTTGGAGTGGTGAAGAAGAACGGATTTGAGGTAGGAAGTGGTGCGGTGAAAGTCAAAGACGGTAGGGTTTGAGTTGATTTGACTAGCATACGGGAGATTGGTTCGTTCGCGCCATAGGAGGTGTGGTGGGTTGGTAGATAGAAGAGTCGAGGGGTACGTAGATTACGAGGGTTAGTGATGAGGAAAATGGAGTTGTGAAGGGACGCGCATTAAACGTGACCTGAAAGGAGTCGATGAATGAAGAGAAAGTCTGCAGCATCTCTGCGATCTTCAAGGGTGTTTAAGTTGATAAGGTTGAGACGGTTTTGATAGGGGGGCAGATTAAAAGGATCGTCCCAGGGCATACCTCGGAGAGCAAATCGAAGAAAACGGCGCTGAATGCCTTCAATTCTCGAGATATGAACACGATGATATGGGGACCATACTTGACTGGCGTACTCTAGGAGGGGGCGAACAAAGGTAATATAGAGGGACCTGGTCACGTATGGGTTGGTGAATTCTTTGGACCACCGTTTTACAAAACCTAGTGCAGAGTTGGCTTTGAGTATTATCTCATCCATATGTAAACGGAAGTTGAGCTCGCTGTCACACAAAATGCCGAGGTCGCGAAGAGACTGTACGGAGGAGATAGGTTGGTTATGGAGAAGATAGAGTCGGGGAGGAGATTGGTTCCGCTTATGTGAGAAGGTGATGGATTGGCATTTGGCGATGTTAAGTTCCAAAGAATTTTTGAGGCACCAGATCGAGAAACTATCAAGATCTTGTTGAAGGAGGAAAGAGTCATGGGGAGAGGAAATGGTTTTGAAAAATTTGGTATCGTCGGCGTAAAGGGAGACAGACGAGTGTTTGATGATCATATCGAGATCATTTATGGTTAATATAAAAAGAAGGGGACCGAGATGGCTGCCTTGTGGAACTCCAGAGGTGGCCAAAAATGGAGCGGACTGGGCTAACCTAAAACGAACACTGTAAAAACGGTTTTCGAGGTAAGAGGATATCCATTTTAACAATATGGGTTCAAAGCCGAGGGCAGACAATTTAAAGATAATTAACCGATAAGAGATTTTATCGAAGGTTTTGCTAAAATCGGTTGCAACTACATCGACTTCTTTGCCATTCTCTAGGGCAGAGAGGGCAAAGGATACGAATTCAACGAGATTTGTGGTGGTTGACCTACCCTTTAAGAAGCCATGTTGTCTAGGGGAAATAAGTGATTTGCATTGGAAGCTTAGAGCTTCATACAAAATACTTTCGAAGAGTTTGGGCATATGGGAGAGTTTAGCGATGGGACGATAGTTGGTTATTTCATTCTTTGATCCTTTCTTGTGGATCGGGGTTATGATGGAGGTTTTCCAAACCTGAGGAAATTCTCCTTATGAAAGGGATAGACGGAAGAGATTAGAAAGGGCAAGGGAAAGAGAGGAAGAACATTTTTTAAGAAATATGGCAGGGAGGCCATCTGGGCCGGGTGTGAATTCGTCATTGAGTTGGTGTAATTTATATTCGATATAAGACGGGTCCAAAATATGAGAAAGAAGTGGGCCATTGGAGAAGTTCAGTAGGTAACTAAAATAGGATGGGTCTGGTACAAAGGAGTCGTTGGTGAAGGATTGTTTAAAAAATGTGGCAAATAGGTTGGCAATGGTGAGTGGATCGGTTGATGACCTGTTGTTGAAAGAGAGGGAAGGAGGGTAACCATCGGACTTTCTTTTGTAGTTAACAAATTGGAAAAAGGACTTAGGGTGGTTTATAAGGTTGACTTGCGCATTGTTAAGGTAGCGCTGGTAAAGGGAATCGTAAAGTTCGGTGAAACGAAGATAAGCACCAAGATAGTTGGAATAGTCGGTAAAGGATCTGGTACGCAGGAAAACAGCCCATAACTTATTTCTCTGATTTCGTAAGGAACGAGGCTTGCGATTATACCAGGGAGGACTAGTAGATGATGTTTTAAGGCGGGAAAACGGAACGTAAAGGGAAAAAGAATTAAATATTTCTTTATAAAAAATGGATAAGGCATCATTTATACTTAAGTTGTGAAAATTAAAGAGGGATCTGCTGAGATATTCACTGATTTTGTGAAAGTTTGCTTTATGAAATTCGTGGGTTGAGAGAGTTGTGGGGGGAGTGGACTGGAATGAAGAGTTATGAAAAAATGAAAGTAGAAGGGGGGGATGGTACTTATCGATTGTTGAGAGAGATAGGGGACAAAGTGAGACTGAGGAGTTAATTGGATCTGTTGTGAAAATAAGGTCTAATTGCCTGCCCATATAATTGGATATACCACTGACTTGGCATAGACTTGAGTCTGTTAAGCGATCTAAGAAGAGACATTCCTTAGCTGAGATGGCATTTGAAGCGATGAAAAACGATTGATCATCTGATGGAGTCCACTGTAGCTGAGGAAGATTAAAGTCGCCGAAAATAAGGATATCATCAATAGGGTCTGACAGGTCAATTAAATGATCGATCGCATCAATAACAAATTGGTAAGATTCGATAGGTTGAGCTGGTAGGATGTAGCAACATATAACGTAAAGGGACTTGAGAGGCAGTGATATTTTTATTGCGACAAAGTCGGCTTTAGAGGATGAAGAAATTGTAATGGGAGAAGAGTTAAGGCTGTTGTCCATCGCCAGTAGGACGCCTCGACAGGGTGAATCTTTATTTGTGCGGGTAGGATCGTCGTCGCGGAAAACATTAAAAGTAGGAGGGAACAATTCCTGGTTCTTTATGTCGGGAATCAAATTGGTTTCGGTTAAGGCGTAAATATCAAAGGGAAGAGCATGCGATTGACGTAGGACAGCATTGGTTTTAGAGCGAAGACCTCTTACATTCTGGTAGTAGAATGTAAGAGGGATTTTGTGGGGTGGAGGTGTGAGGCAGGATGGTTTAAGCGCTGGCAAGGGGGGCACGTTATGGACGAAAAAATTTGTCGTGGTCGGCTCGGCTTGGCTGTAGATGTGATACTCGTTTAGAGTGAACATAGTTGCCGAATGCAGCAAGGTCGTCTGCTACTTTCTGAGGGGACATGTTAAATATCTCGTGGTACCTGACATAAAGGTTCCTGAGACTGATAGGGTCGGTAGGGAGGCCTTCCTGCTGGATGGAAACCATGACGCTGGTTTTGGTTTTCCCTTCGTAGCAGACCGAGTCAGATTTGTCATGTAAATAGGTAAGAAAGAGACGAATGTTTTCATATATCTTTCGTTCTCTGAGCCTAGAGAGAGCATATCGACTTTCTGTAGTGCCATTGGTTTGCTGTGTTAGTTTAACAGTGGGGGGAAAAAGGGGATCAAGAATAGGAGCATTGGAGGAGGGAGATAGAGATAAATGATTGGATATGGAGTTGGACGAGGGATGAGATGTGGGGTTTAAGGTATGGGAGTTAATGAAATTAGGGTACTTAGCTCCAGTTTTAAGGTCAAAGTTGGGAATTGGGTTGCTAGCTGGGTTTGGTGGCGTAGAAGGTTGAGAAGGAATAATATGAGTGGTTGGGGTTAAGTTGAAAGAGACGCGTTGGCGCGGGGACTTCGGTGGAACGGGGGGAACTGGGGGATTAGAAGATTGGTGTGTAAGGGCTTTGTGTCGGATAAGTGAGGAAGGAGGACTAAAATTGGGGAATAAGTTTGTTTTGAAGCTCCAGTTGGGGTCGAGATTAGAGCTTCGTTTTTTGGAAGCATATTTTTTATTTGGAAGGGAGTTGGAGAGGGGTCTTTTTTTAATTTTATTGTTAACACTACGATTATTTTTAACACTTTCATTACTCTCGAGATGTGCGTTTTCTCGTTCTTCAGAGCATTTTGTAATTCTTATCTTCCCAGGTTTAGTTGTCTTACCAGGAGGAGTAGGGAACAACCACGAATATTTGGTTGGGATGTTGACTTTGAAGCTGCAGGAACTGTTGGAGTCAGCGGGGGAAATCATCTGGCACTCGCTAATGGTGATAGCGTAACTTCGGTGAAAGAAATTCCGCACCCAAGAAACATCAGCGTGTTGAGGGGCCCCTTCAACGAAGAATGCCGTATGGTTTCCCTGTTTCAGCTTTTCGAGTCTGTTTTTCCATTCGGAGGGGGTCCATGAAGTTCCAAATTGATTGAGCAGTTTGCGTGGAGCGGCGACGGGCGGGATTTTAGTTGGTAAAGGCAAGACGGTTTCGGTTTCCGTTGTTAGGGTGGTGGGAGGAGTATTTGAAAATGATGGCAAATGAGACTCCGAGTCTACTAATTCATTGTGAATTGAGACATTGTACGGGGAATTAGCCAGGAACTGAATTTGATCGGGTATTCTATCGATTTTGTGGGAAGCCAATCTCACTTCATTACCGATTTCGGCAACGGTCAACCGAGTTGCTATGAGTTCCTCGCTGACATCAATCATTTTTAGGGTCAGGTCATCGAGCGTAGAATCTGATGGATGCGGGATGTGATGTGTTGTTTTGGAGGAGGATTGAAAAAGCAAGTCGAGATCAGTACGGAGAAGGTTGATAGAGTTGTTTATGTGTTTGAGTTCGCTGGACTTAAGGAGGTTGGCAAAATTTGTTTTAAGGAAAGCTTTAATTCCGTCGAAGTGATATTTGATCACTTCGCTCTCGTTGTCGTGGTTAGATTTGTTTTTCGATAGGTTTTGGATCACTGCCAGTTGCTTTTCGATCATTCTTCCTGTGGACTTGTAAGCATCCACATTACTATCAATGCAGTTTATTGAGTCTTCAATCTTTTCTATTCTGTCCAAAATAGTTCTGCTAATATGACCATTTCGGTTAGCATCGTATTGATAGACTCGTTGTTGCATTTAATTGCCAACATAACGTGAGCCAAGGTGATCTCTTTGCACTCGTCGCAGTAAAAATTGAAAAGACTGCAATACTCCTTGAGGTAGGTTATGGATCTCCGGGTTAGTCCGATGCATATGGCATGGAATGATTTTCCACAGAGACCATTGCATGCTACCCATTCGGCGTTGGGGTCAACAATTGAGCACAAAACACTAGCACAGCACTTTTCCATTATTAGTTTATTGAGGTTAATTTTTGTTTGGATTTGTTTTTTTTGTTTTGTTTTGTTGTTGTTTTGTTTTCGTTTTGGTTTTGTTTTGTTTTGGGGTCAAAACTGGCACAGTTGAGTTTGAGGAATCGGCAGACAAAACTAGGTCGGCGAACAACGGTAGATATACTGAGTCGGCAGTTTACGGGACTTTGAAAAAAAAGTGGAAAATAATAACTGAACTCGGTATACGGGAGAAAAAGAAAAACACGTCCGCACAGGTTGACAGTTGACAAAACAAAAAGATAGCTCACACTCTGCTGGTTTTATTTTATTGAACGGAATCGCGAGCTGTTGAAACCTAAGGCGTCTGATAAAACTTTTTAATTGTTTCTGATAAAGCTGACTGTTAATTCCATTTTTAATGCAATATTGAAGCTTCATCCCTATTAATAGAAATTTTTCCTGCTCCATGGGGAAAAAAACACATTAACATCGAACTTTCTTCTTCTGTGAACGGCAGGTCAGCACATTTTGTTTCAAATATCCTTTTAAAGCCACGATATTGTCACATTATTTCTGTCAAAATATTTCGTTCCATATTATTGTACCTTCTGCATAACCTCACACAAGTATTCAGTGTTGCCTTGCTCGTCGAAGTTACAATTTGCAAAAATTACTATGTTTTTTTATTTAAACAGTAAAAAATAACTTAAACACCAAACGGACAGGATCTATTTAGTAGGAAAAGAATAAAATATCTTGTACTTCCAGGACCTACGCTCCCTCGTTTTTATTCCATTGTTATGTCCTTTTCTTGGTGTTGAATGTGACAACAATTGCACAATTGCAAACCAAAAGTGCTTGTATGGAAGTGATATTTTTAACTGGGGTGAACAGCTCATCCTTTTGTTTATGAATACAAAGGATAAGAAATGTGTTACAAAAAGTTTTTTTATTTTTATTTTCAAAGTACTCCATTTTTAGTGGGGCAATGAAAGTTATGAGTTTGCTTTCATAAAATTCTATGAATAGGGAGACACCCTGGGATGTCTAGTAAACTAGTTGAAAGTGAATTGAGTTTCAGTTTTACCATGGCAGGGGCAATGCGCATCCTGAAACTCTTGCTAATGGAATAGACCACAACTAAGTAAAGGATTCTAACCTAAACGGAATGTAACAGGAATATTAAAATATTAAATTGTGATACTTCTTGAATGTCCCGGGTTTGTTGTTGTCCAATAATGCATACTTTGCTAATTGACAAACCCATTAAGCCAAAAATAAGCTTCATTGCTGAAGATGATTTTTCGATGAAATTCAGGATTTTCTTGAAACTCTTGCTGTGCTCAATTGGAGAAGTTTCGGCGCTTCAAATGATCAAGAGGGATCTTGAGTTAATTTTTGGTCTTCTAAGGGTGTAAGCTGAGATGTTTGCGAAAGATTCGCCACAATATGGACTGAGAGATTCCCAATTCCTGTGAACGGCGTAGAATCAACTGAATTGGCTCATTTTGAGCTGAAACACCTTCGGCTGCGATATTTTCGGTACTTCGACCGGTGCGTTGGCTCACTGGCACAGGAGCATTCAATAGTGAATATGTTGACTCGAATTATAGCATGCTCAACCTGTAAACGCTCTTAAAGTTGCGACCACCGACTTTGAATTTCAGTAGTAATTATTAATAATTTTCCAAACGTAAACCTTGATTGATGTTTTGACATTTCAGAAAAGTGCGAAGAACACATCGATACAGTACGAGATTATAGTTTTGGGTATCACTCACAAAGAAAATCCAGGCTTCTATGCGAAAAATGTAAC
This sequence comes from Volucella bombylans, assembly GCA_949129095.1. NCBI lineage: Eukaryota > Metazoa > Arthropoda > Insecta > Diptera > Syrphidae > Volucella > Volucella bombylans. The sequence goes on along the minus strand of OX422141.1, from coordinate 137,389,532 downwards.
AGGAACTCTGTTTTATGTTTATGTCTTCTAATCGGATGACATAAAATATTAAATTGTGATACTTCTTGAATGTCCCGTTTTTTTTTTTAAATCAATTAAAACACTCACAGGGCCCGGCCTCAGAAATAGTATTATCTATCCTCCACTGAAAAAAGACGAAGTCTTCATCCAAAGCCATGAAATGACAATTTTATCTACACTGACAACCAAAGGATTGGCCTATTCTGACTTCCAAAATATTTCAATAGTTCCTTATAGCTTCGAAAGCGGATGCAATGCTCACCAGCCTTCTTCGGAAACATGCAACATTTCTGAAGTCTAACCAAAGCGGGTCTAGATATCATAGCATTCGCATAATCGGACTGCCATATAAAGAAATATATAATTCTGTAGTAAAACAGCCGGAAATTTTTTGCTTGTTGTTACAATTTCACGTGACGTTATTGCCTTTAAGCACTGAATAAAGATAGCTCGCTCATCACTGGCTTTATAGATTTATGTAAAGTAATTTTGAACTCATTGACTAAACAATAATGTAAGCTACCTGGAGTTTATTTTAGGCAGGCCAATGGAGTCCATGTTGAATGTGATAAGATGAGTTGACAAATTATGGTCAATGTAGGCCTCAAGGAGCTCTAAATGTTGACTTTTTACTCTACCCGTGCAGTTCATAATTAAATTTTTTCCTTCAAACTCTGTCGTTTTGATCCCTTTTTGACTCATATTTCAGTATCTCATAGAATTGACAACAAGCGCTAAGCCCTTTGTGCTATCAGCATTTTTTCCTCTTTCGAGTTGTTTTTGGCATGATTTTCAATAGATGCTACTTATAAATAAACCATGTGACAACTTTGTAATTGATATATAACTTATCGATCTGAAACTCCTCAATTAATTCAGCGGCCCAATACCTTAGACTTGTTTAAATACTTTCGAACCCAACAGCCTGTGATCCCTTGCTGTTTGACTACATCATTGAGAGAAACCCTTCAATTTTTAACCTCCCCTGATGGCGATGTTGAAAGTAAAGAATCTGATCGCTATTTATTGCTCTATGTATGTTTTGGATTCAGGCTGAGTCTAGCAGCGGACTTTTAAACAGTTGAGACTTTGGCTTGAAAAGCGTTACTATGTATAGTTAGACCGAAGGATTAGTGCAAGGTCTACAGTGCAGAACTCCTCTGAACAGACACCTAAGACAGCTGTAGGCATTGCTGTTTCATAGCATTCTGTAAATATAATATAGTATTAGTTTTTTCCCTCCTTGCCATATTTTTTAAAAAAATTCTCCTCCTCTCTTTCCCTTTCTAATGTCTTTCGTCACTCCTTTTCATAAGGAAAATTTCTTTGGAAATCCATCTTTATAATTCCGATCCACAAAAAAGGATCGAAGAATGAAATAACCAACTATCGTCCCATTGCTAAACTCTCCCATATACCCAAACTCTTCGAAAATATTTTGCATGGAGCTCTAAGCTTCCAATGCAAATCACTTATTTCCCGTAGACAACATGGCTTCCTGAAGTGGTAGGTCAACCACCACAAATCTCGTTGAATTCGTATCCTTTGCCCTCTCTGCCCTGGAGAAAGCTAAGGGAGTCGATGTATTTTAGCTGCAAGCGATTTCAGCAAGGCTTTGAACCCATACTATTAAAATGGATATCCACATACCTCGAAAACCGTTTCTATATATAATGTTCGTTCTAGGTCAGCCCACTCGGCTCCATTTTCGGCCACCTCTGGAGTTCCACAGGGCAGCCATCTCTTTCCCCTTTCATTTTACATTAATCATAAAAGATCTCGATAAGATCATTAAACACTCGTCTGTCTCATTTTACGCCGACGCACAGTGTTCCACGTTGGACATATTAATTGGACAAAATTATTTTTTCAACTATTGCGTGTTATTCTTATGAGCTAAGTATATTGTAGTAAAAAACTTGTGTGTTTAATACTTTATTTACGTTTTGTGACTATTTTATAGGTAAATTTTCATAAATTGTTTATAACTCAGTCATTATCACTACTCTTGTTATGGAATGAGTCTTCAGATCCGAAGATTTTATAAGATTTTGTAATTGAATTCAGGAATGAATTCATTCCGTAGGAGGTTATGGGATAGTATGGCCAACTAACATAACTTCCGCGGAATTATTGGCTGTTGGTTTCTTCGTTACTTCTCTAAAAATATTTAATAATGGATCCAAAGTAATAAGTAGCATGGCCAATAAATTTTTGTTAGTAACAATGCGACTGAATTTTCTCGTATGCCTTTCCCTGAACCTCCGGCAATCCTTATTTCTGGCCTCCTGAGCAGGAAGGCAGCAATGTCTTATTATATCTACGCTATGACATAATATTTTATGAACCGTAACGGGCATGTTATACCATGGATACAGATCCAAATAAAGATTCGGTACCCACTAGACAAAGCCCGTAAAATGACACCAAAGCGTTCTATTAATTTTTGATCAATATCAGTTATAGTGGCACTTTCAACAGGTTCCTTAAAAAAGTTGCGAGCTGTGTTGCCATCATTTTTCGTCCCAAATCCGGGTTTAGGGATGTCTACTAGTAGAGCCAATAAATTTTTAAAACGTGTTTGTATGTTTCGTTTTGTATAGGGTTTTCCAATAAGGACGTGACAACTTTTTTTTAAATAAAACGCAAACCATTTGTGATATTTCAAAAACTTTATTATCGGCTTGAAGTACAATCAAAACATTTATGGATGGAACTAGACTTCGTTCATATGGCCACTGCGGGCATGTTTGTAGCAGTAGATTCGTTGGACCCAATTTTCAACGACTCGGCCACACATTTCGGCCGAAACGGCCGCTATTTCGCGTTCAATGTTGGCTCTGAGCTCTTTCAACCTCGTCAGCGAGTTGGCATAAACCAATGACTTAACGTAGCCCCACACAAAATAGTCAAGCGGCGTTAAATCGCACGAACGAGGCTGCTAATCGAATGGTCTATTTCTTGAGATAACACGCTCACCATACTTACTCTTCAATAAATCGATTGTAGCATGTGCTGTGTGGCTTGTGGCACCATCCTGTTGAAACCACATGTCATACAAGTCCATATCTTCCAATTCGTGCCAAAAATAATCGGTGATCATGGCGCGATAACGCTGACCATGCACAATAACGTGACGATCGTTATCGTCGACGAAAAAATATGGCCCAATAACGCCGCCGTCATGCAAACCGCACCAAACACTTATTTTTTGTGGATGAAGTGGTGATTCATGAAGCACATGTGGATTTTCACCCGACCAATATCACATATTTTGCTTATTGACGAACCAATTGAGCCAAAAATGAGCTTCGTCACTGAAGTTTATTTTGTGATGAAATTCATCATATTGGCGCACCTTCTCCAGAACCCAATCGGAGAACGTACGTCGCTTCAAATGGTCCATCGGCTTCAATTCTTGAGTCAGCTTGATCTTGTATGGGTGTAAACCAAGATCCTAATGCAAAATACACCATAATGTGGTCTGAGCGGTGCCCAATTCTTGAGAACGGCGTGAAATTGACTGATTTGGATCGTTTGCTACGGACGCCTGAACGGCAGCGATATTTTCGACACTTCGACCAACCCGTTATCTCACTGACACGGCAACATCACACAACGAATATGTAGACTCAAATTTTTGCACTAAACTTGGTATTGCCTGTGTACTAGGGCGAGAATTACGACCGAAAATTGGAGTTAACGCTCAGATGCAGTCACCGACTCCGAATTTCGGTAGAAAATTTTTATAATTTGCAGACGTTGCTCGTTCGTGTACTTTAGCATGATGAAAATGTTGAGTTTACTGAATAAATTGACAGTGACAGTTTGATGATTAGTGAAAGAGTGCGTTCACAAATTAAATTCAAAGTTGTGAAGTCCCTATTGGAGAACTCTTTATATTAATCTATAACTTATATGAAGTAAGCACTCAAAAGATCTTATCCAGGCATGAAGTGTAGATATGCCAAAGGCATAAGTATTAGGTTTTGGTTGCCTAAATATACGAGTACATATGAGGTAAATTCATATCTTTGGGTGTGGCATTACAAATGTAGCAACGTTGACTAGATTTAGTCTCTGTCAAAGAGTTGCAGACCTTGTCATCAATCATAGTCAAGTGAAATTCATATTTTACCACAACTTGTCTTTCTGTAAGATTAATGTGTAGTGGAATAAGGGAATCAATTTGAGTTTGTACATGAGCACACTCATTGCGCGTAAGCTCATCTGTTTCTTTAGCAAATAACAGTTTGATTGGTCTGCAGTAGCGAGTCGAAGATGGCCTTGGATTTTTCCAAATAACTGTGCCGTAGTTGGTAATTAAAGTTAGAGGGACAAATGATACCATAAACAAATACTCATCAGTGACGTGAGTCCGATTAAACTTCTGCTTGCACTGACTATGGCCCGAACTGCCATCGCATCCCCACTTACATATTAATTTTAATGAAGTACAATCAGTTCTATCCAAAACATCCTTCTGAACTTCGTATAAACGATTAGTTGTTAAGTCTATTAAGGATTGTAGATTTATCACAGCACTGACCTCCGTAACCTCAATACTGCTTTCATTGGTTTGGCATTTGCTAAGTCATGGTAGGATGGATAAATACGATGACCGATTCTTTCTGTCTGTTTTCTTATCAACTTGTATGAATGAACTGTCATTTTACAGTCAGCATATTGTGCTAATGCTTCTAAAGCAGTGAATTGGCGTTGTTCCGGATCTTTCTTTCTTTTATTAGTTAGAAGGGTAGCTCTGTCGCTGCAAACTTCATTAATGATACGAGCAATAGATCTTTGTCCTGATAGTCGCTTGGTTTGTTCAGCCGCAAACAAGATTTCGGATTCTGAAAGAGAAGATATTATTTCTTGGATGCGGCGTTCTTTTTGTCTTCACAGAAGTCGCACTAAAAGCCAATAAAGGTCTACCAGAAACACGTGAAGTGGATGGAACATCGTCGTTGATTTCCAAGGAATACAATTGTACAATTTTAAATTTTCCTCTAACCAAGAGTTGTTGATTTTCAAAAAGCGATCTAGTTGACGTTCAGACGTTAGGCAAGAATAGCGCGGGGATAATATTTGTCTAGTCCTGATGGATACACAGAAAGTTAGTCGGTTATAGAAGTTTCGGGGTTGACGTGTAGAAATTATGTTATACAACATTAGTATGATACGGTACAGTAAGTGTCTTTCGAACGTGATGTTGCAAATTCGGTAAAAGAAATGCGAAATATGGTCGAATCTTCGAAGACCGAAGATGTAGTGGGCTGTATTATTATAAGCGACATTTAGTTTTCAGCTACTAATCCAGTCGCACTTTCCAAAAACTTCACAACCATATGTTACGATCGGGATAGTTATTGTCTTAGCTAACAGCACTCGCGTTTTTATGGGGGTAAAGTATTGAGTCGGCCAAAGAGAACGTAGAACTGTTAAGTTAATGTGATCATTCCAAGTTAAGGTTTTATTGAATAGCATTCCGAAGTTTTTTGCGGTATCGACGTATACGATCGAACCATCATTAAGGTAGATTGGTAGAAAGGATGAGGTGCTTATACTTTTCCTTGATATGACAATACATTTCGATTTATTAGGGTTTATAAGCAGCGAATTCTGTTGCGACCAATTAAAGATTTTATTCAAGTCGGAGTTTATGCAACTGACGCAGTGATCGATTGTGTCGGGTTAGCAACTCATGTGCAGTTGAAAATCGTCAGCGTACATTTCGACATAGGAACTAGTGACGATGGAGGGCAATTCGTTAACGTCCTAGGATGTAACCTTGGGGGACACCACGTGTACTGGGAAGAAAGTCTGACATTTTATTGTTTACAAACACAGACTGCTGACGATTTGCGAGGTACAAAGATACTAGACACACAGCGGAAGAAGAGAAGTTGAATTTACTTGAAAGCTTATTGCATAGTATTGCGTAATTGACATTGGCAAATGACTTAGAGAAATCAAGGAGCACTAGAAATGTGACATGATTTTTATCTAAATTCTGTCGTATGTCGTCTACCACAGTCAATAGTGCTGTGGTACAGCTATGCTTCGCACGAAAACCGGACTGATGAGAATTCAACAAATTATTAGCATTAATATACCTACAATATTTATTTGCTTCTGCATTAATATTTTAAAGACTTTAGAGAGAAAAGAAAGTATAGCAATTGGGCGAAAATCTTTATTTGTTCGATTCTTTGGAATAAGTAGGATTCTAGATTTTTTCCAGGCGGAAGGGAACACACCTGCTGTTAGAATGTGATTGAAAGCATAGGAAACATCTGGAAGTATGGTGGGCGGGATAACCTTAATGAACTTTGGATAAATTTCGTCAACTCCGACTGAATTGGATTTGATTGAAAGTAGACACTCTACCACATCAACCTGTTCAACGCGAGAAAACTCGAAAGCTGCATGGGAAAAAGTCGTGTTGTTGTTGTAGTTTAGAATATGCAAAGTAGAGGGGAGAGAAGGAGGAGCACAAGACGCTTTGTCACGCCTTTCCATAAGTTCTCGGATGTCACTTGTAAACCATGGATTAGCGCAATGTCTCACAATTTTAGTTTTAAGCGGCACGTGTATATTAAAAAGTTGATTGACAATGGTTTGAAGGAACTCTACTTGCTGATTAGAAGAAGACATGCAATATATTAACGCTGAGCACACCATTTTCTAGATGCGAGTAGTCAATGTGTCTAAAATCTCTAAACTCAAATGAATTAGGAAAATTCTGATAATTAAAGCTAAAGGTTAGATAGATCAGATCGTGTTTTGAAATCCCCGGGGCTGACAATTGGTCATTAAAAAGCGCCCTTGTGGCTTCACAAACAAAAAAGACGTCAAGTACTAGGTTGGGTGAAAACTAACCTCCTTGACCACCAGAATGCGCTGCTACTGCAAAAAAGGTTATGATGCCTTGAAGTCCATTCATATTTAGGCGGACATGCCAAATTTCAGTACGATACTGTCATTAGTTTTGTTTTGACAGCTGATTGTTGTTGACGTGTTTGGCATCATGTTGAGTATGGACAAAAACGATTTTCGTTCTCTCATAAAACATAATTTTTTGAGGGGCAAAACGGCGAAGGAAACAAAATAAAAGTTGGATAAATATTATGGGGCTAATGCTCCGTCAGATTACACCGTCAAATATTGGTTTCGAGAGTTTCGTGGTGGCCGCAAATCCACTCCCGATCAAGTCCGACGCGGCAGGCCCTCCGATGCGGTTACAGAGGACAATGTCAAAAAAATACATGAAATGGTGTTGGCTGACCAGAAAGTGAAGGTGCCCCATCTAGAAGATACCACAAAGATTATTAATGAGCGCACACGCCACATTTTGGGCAATATTCTGCATATGAAAAAGTTATCCCGCCGCTGGGTGCCGCGCATGCTCATTGCTGACCAAAAACACGAATGCCAGAACACTTCGAAAGAGTGTTTGGACTTGCTGATGCGGGATCGGGCGGACTTTTGGCGTCGATTGGTAACTGTTGACGAAATTTGGATCCACTATTACACACCAGAGAACAGAATGAGTACCCGGCAATGGACTGAAGCCGGCACCAGTGCTCCGAAGCGGCCGAGGGAGGTTCGATGGGTCGGAAAGGTTATGGCGTCGGTTTTCTGCGATTGTCATGGCATACTCTTCGTGGACTATCTCGATAAAGGAAAAACCATCAACAGCGAGTATTACTGTGCATTATTGGAGCGATTGAAGACCAAAATCGCTGCAAAACGGCGTCACATGAAGCGAAAAAAAAATTTGGTTTTGCAAGACAATGCGCCGGCGCATGAGAGCATCGCAACCACGGCTAAAATCAATGACTTACGCCTCCAATTGCTGTCGCATCCACCGTATTCGCGCGATTTGGCTCTCTCGGACTATTATCTCTTCCCAAACCTCAAAAGATGGCTCATCAATAAAATTCAGCTCACGCGAGGAAATCATCGACGCCACGGAGGAGTATTTTACAGACCTTCTGGAAAATTAGTTTTCGGACGGGATCAAGAAGTTGGAAAATCGCTGGAATAAGTGTATCAAGCTAAAATTGAATAAAATAACAAAAACATTTAAAAAAATTCATTAACAAGGAGGTTACTTTTCACCCCACCTAGTAAAGTGCTACAAGTATCTTTAAAGTGAGTAGGTGTAGAAAAATTAACTGGAAAAAGATTAAATGAACAAAAACTATCGATCAGATTGCGTTCTGACAAGAGATCACTATTCAAGTTACCACATACGATGACGTTAGGCAAAGTGACAGATACAATTAATTTGTTCTCCTGTACCTCGATATATTGCCTTAACAAGCTCACTTCGTCTCTAAGACCCTCGATAGAGCATTGATTTTTTTCGAGATGTATAACTCTTTCATCTAAATCAGCAATCAGCGCATATATGTACAAACATAGGGTATATAAGCCACCCTAACACGTCAACCAGACACTACAACATCATCGGAGCAAGAGAGAAAATCATAAAGCGGCGTCGTCGAGTGCAAATAGGCAGAATACCTACTTGCACATTGTCTTTACGTGCAGAGCAACGGCGCCTCCAAGAAATCATCCTTCGGCCAGCAGATGTTTTTGGGTACGAGCGCAACAACAACCACATCCACCCTTATCAACAACGGCGTCAACGATCGAGTCGAAACCCAATTTATCGACATGCAAATGCAAGTTCGCACGCCACACCCTTTTTCATACGAGTAGTGTCTCGATGAGCGGTACTTCCGACCGAGAACAACGTCAGCGAGGTTCAGTGGCAAGGTCACCAACAATTTTGGTTGTGCTATGACGACGACGACGACGAGGATGATGGATTCTGGATTCGATAAAGAAGTCACAGGCCACCTGGAGCAATAAAAAAACAAAAGAGCAATGCTAAAGCAAAAACAAACAACATTGACTACCAGGCGTTGTACGATATCAGCAACTGGAATTCTTTTTATCATTGTTTTCGTATCTTTCGTAATGAGCAGACGTGCAAAGTACAGTCCACAATTATCCTTTGCTGTGCAATCAAGTTTTTTTTTAATAATTTGTGAGTGTTTTAATTTACTTTTTTGTTTTCCTGAACTGAGCTTGAAAGCGGAACATTTTGTCCTAACCAAGCCGAATAATTTTACCAGTGCCGGTGGAATAATCAAAAAACAAAACGTTTTTAAATTAAAAAGCCTTTGCCTTTAAGAACAAGTGCGAATTATCTTTAAAAAAAAGGAAAAAACTTCCAACTGTGGTTTAATTTTATTGCAGAGTGCAAATAGTCTGAATAATCAATAAAGTAGCGATTTCCGAAGGGTCGACCTGGATTGTTGCGGTTTTGTGCGGTCTTACGGTAAAGTGCAAATTCAGTTGTGCGGTGCAGTTTACCTAGAGCTATAGGCGACATGGCGCCCAGTGACGTGTTTCGCTCGTCTCTTATGAGAGTTTCAGCATTCATCGATTCCGTAGACTTCCCAGGGGCGAGCCTGGCGTTACTCCGAGCGAAATTGACGGCAGCGAATACCGCCTACGAAAAGCTGCTAGAGGAGCACATGCGTGTGGTGAACAGTGCAGCATCGCCTGAAGCGTTGGCTACTCAGGAGACATACTTGGCCGCAGCTGAGGATGCTTATCACAGCGCTACAGCTGAACTGCATGAGCGCATCGGAGAGCTAGAAGCGCAGAGTGCATCAACTGGCGTAGGAGGGCGAGAGACACAGAGCGTGATCCAATTGCGCCAAGAACCGCGCATCATTTTCAAGGGCGTTTCGTGACCAGTTCATGAGCGAAGTCCACAATTGTACGTCCATGGCAAACGTTCCGAAATTGCGAGAGCTGAAGTTGGCTCTGGATGGTCCACCAGCTAAGCTGATCAGCTGGTGGCTGGTGACCGAAGCTAACTACGAAGATGCATGGGCAAAGCTGAACGAGGTCTATAACAACAAGCAAAATTTGTTAGACGCACATTTGAATGCACTTCATGCGATCCCAAAGCTGGGAAGAGAAGCTTCAAGAGCACGTGGTTTGCGCGATCTAGTGAATGAGGCAAGCGTACATTTTAGCTCATTGCGCGCCCTAGGGCTGGTCACATAATCATGGGACCCTATAATAGTCAACATTCTGCGAAACAGACTGGATTATTAGACGAATCATTCGTGGCAAATGACCAGGGACGATGTGCGCCAGATTGCAACTCTGAAGGAATTCTTTGAGTTTCAGATAGACGACCTGTCAGCAATCGTAACTCTTTTTCGGTGCTTCAAGATTGCAGTTTCGGCAGATGTCGAGAAAATGTTCCATCAAGTGTAGGTGAATCCAGAGCAGTGGGATCTCCAAAGAATCTTCTGAAGGGAGAACCCAACCGAGCGACTGAGAGAATATTGTCTGACGGTAGTCACGTACAGCATGGCGTCTAGCAGTTTCAATGCAGTGAGAGCAATGCATCAGTGCGCAATAGATCATCAGAAACCATATCCATTGGCTTACAAAGCTATTATGAATAATTTCTACATGGACGACATGCTAACCGGAGCAGACACCGAAGAGCAGGCGACGCGGAAATGCCAAAAAGTAATTTCTTCATTGAGGGCTGGCTGATTCAAGTTATGCAAACTCATGTCATCAAGTCATCGCGTGCTTTCAAGGCTTAGTAGCGCCTGGTCGAGCGAAAGAGTGCTAACATTTCCGGATGATCATAATGCTTCGATGTTGGGCCTTCTATGGGACTGTGGAAGAGATGAGATTTCAGTTAAAGTGCGAGAAATCGAGGGCAGTACTTCTACCACCAAGTCATCAGTTGTTGGTGCGATCGCAAGGTTGTACGACCCAAATTGCTACCTTGCGCCAGTGATAATCAGTGCAAAGATTATCATACAAGACCTATGGCGCACCGGAGTTGAGTGGGACGAGCAAATACCCACATCCGTTTTGACTGTATGGCGAAAGTACTACGAGCAGTTGTCACATTTGGAAGCAATAAGAATTCCGAGATGGCTAGGCAGCACCAATCAGCATAAATTGGAGCTTCACGGTTTTGCAGATGCATCCACCAGAGCTTGCGCCGCAGTAGTCTACATGCGTGCAACTTCACTTACCGGCAAGACAACTTGCAGAATCATCGCATCGAAAACCAGGGTAGCTCCAATGAAAGCGTTTTCTGTGCCTAAACTGGAGCTATGTGCAGCCGAGCTTTTGTGCAGGCTGATGGTGCAAGTGAGCAGTGCGTGTGCGTCACAGGATTTGGCGAGGCCTTACTGGTCTGATTCCACGATTGCCTTATGTTGAATCGGTAAGATGCCATGCGACCTGAAGACATTCGTGGCCAACAGAGTGATCACTATCCAAGAGCTGAGTGGAGGCCATCGTTGGAGACATGTACAGTCTGGCGATAACCCTGCTGACCTAGGATCTAGAGGCTTCCCAGCAGAGCAGCTAATTCACTCCAAACTCTAGTGGCAAGGACCGCCATGGCTTGTGCGTGCTTTAATTTACTTTTTTTGTTTTCCTGAACTGAGCTTGAAAGGGGAACCTCTTTCTCGATTTTGTTAAAGATCCTCTGTTCCGATTCTTTTAGTTTTGAAGATAGCAAATTTACGATAAGCTCACTCTGTTTCAAAAGCTTTGCGTCTAGACTTTCTATGGAGTACGTTGGAGGGGTTCCAGGTTGATCACAAGAGTAATTTTGTGGTTGATCGGTCGTGTTAGAGGGCCGCGAGATAAGGGGACGTTTCACTTGACACTGGTTGGTTTCTCGATGTAGGTTAGGAGTGGTAACAGGGGAATAAACAATAGGCGATGACACTTTACACTGACAAGCTTTGGGCGAACGGAGCATTGTAACTTGTAAGATTTATGTTTTTAGTAAAAATGAAAAACAAAAATATATAACAATGAAACGAATAGGTGATGATTGAGATACAAGATTCTGTTTGTTATAACACTTGCTGGTGAAAACAGATATAACTAGATGAGTTGGATATAACCACAAATCGACGGAGAAGCGGAGAAAGACGTCTAATCGGTAGATCTCATTCGACGAACTTCTGCGCCTTTAATTTTTTTCAAATTCAGTGCACTCTATATTCAATATTGAATATATTTTTTCGACTATTTCATCGACGACATTATTTTTTGAAACGGCTTTCCAAATTTTAAAAAAACTCCCCCTATGTTATGCAATTCGGTTGGCCTATAAACAAAAAAGCATAGTTAAAAGTATATACAAAAAAAAATGGTTCAAAAAAACTTTACAACTTTATAATTAAAAATCTTTTTAAAAAACCAGGTAAATTGATTTCCAAAATTTATTAAAATTATCTACTTACTCTGATTATTTGAATCCATAACAATTTAGTTTTATTTTCCACACAAATGAATGAAAAATGAATTAAACTAAGCTGATCACTAATTGTGCACTTGACGTTTGATTTAACACATTCCACTTTGACTTGCTGTAATATCATTTCCACGCGTTTAAACAAAGAGAAAATGTTGTTTACTTACCTGTCAGTTATCCGTTATCAAAACTGCATTAGCAAATACTCTCAATTTTGTTTTGAATTTTTTTAATTTTGTCCACTTATTGGAGTGAAATGGAGTGAAATTTCAAAACCATTTCCTAACCCCATGATACCTTGCTCCTTCAACAAGACCTTGATAGTTTTTCGATCTAGTGCCTCAAAAATTGTTTGGATCTTAAAATCGATAAATGCCAATCCATAACCTTTTCACATAAGCGGAACCAATCTCCTCCCTGACTCTACCTTCTCCACAACCAACCTATCTCCTCCGTTCAATCCCTTCGCGACCTCGGCATTGTATGTGATAGGGAGCTTAACTTCCGTTTACATACCATATAGATGAGATAATCCGTAAAGCCTACTCTGCACTAGGTTTTGTAAAACGGTGGTCCAAAAAATTCACCAACCCATAGGTGACAGGGTTCCTCTTTGTTACCTTTGTTCGCCCTCCTAGAGTACGCCAGTCAAGTGTGGTCCCCATATCAACGTGTTCATATCGAAAGCATCCAGCGCAGATTTCTTCGAGACATGCCCTGGGACGATTCTTTAATTCTGCCCTCTATCAAAACCCTCCATATTAACTTAAACACCCTTGACACAGAGATGCAGCCGCCTTTTTCTTCATTCATCGACTCATTTCACAACTCTGTTTTCCTCAACACTAACCGTCGTAATCTACGTACCCCTTACAGTCGTTGACTTTCACCGCGCCACTTCCTACTACATATTCATTCTCCTTCACCACTCCAAACAACCTTAGTTTTAAATTTAAGTTTAAGCTTAATTTAAGTTAGTTTAAGATTGTATAGTTTGTATCAAGCCAAATAAGTGGAGCCCTTCACCTCCATCAAAACTGAAGCTGAGCTTTAAGGACCGCTGTTACAGATACTTTTTCAGTGCAGACCATCCGACGGCTGTATCATAAATAAAAATGCAAGACCAATGCATGACTTTGTGCAATAGGCCCTATTTACGGGATATCTCAGTTTGCTGTGCTGAAGGAAACCAAGCTACCTGGTAGTCTTCAAGAAACAGATGGAATATACCGATCACTGCATTCCTTAATAGAAGGTAACTTTTTTTTTTTTTTTTTATATAATTTACGCGCGCCTAAGGGGTTAGATACCCTTTTACTGTTGTCATGGCGCGATCGGAAAGTTAGAAGGAGGAGAAAGGAAAATTGTCTTTTAGTGGTTTGAAACTCAGGTGTGTTTGGTTTCGATATTCGCTCTCCAGGGGTGGGAGTCCGAATAGGACGGAGAACTTTTCTTCACTCAGAGTGATTCGAGGTATAATTCACAGTATTTTTTTCTGTGCTAGAAACTCTACAACAGCCAAATCTACGTGTCAGTGTTATGCCTTCACACGCAGAATTTTTCTGTCTGAGTTCCAATTACACAAATGAAAATCTGACTTGGGCAGGATTCGAACCTGGACCCTCCAACTGAGAAGCGATTGCTAGTACCACTACACCACGGCCACCCCACACTGGTAGCACTCTAAGATAGGTGAATCAGGAAGTATCTTTCACATGTGCAAGAGCTGAGAAACTATCTACTATATCACTATTTGTGGTTTGGTTTCCATATACATACACTCCCAGTGAAAGATGACATTGGTAACCCACTTGGTAACAACGGTGTGTTCTCCGATTTTAACAAGCATGCCAAGGCAAATGAAAAACTGTTCAGCATAACTTGATGGCAATTCTGGCGAGCATAATTCTTCCACTTACTTATGAACAAATCATCGGAAAGTAAGCGGTTCCCCGGAGATTGGAAAGAGGACTGGTCATCAGGAAATGCTAACATGTTGGAATTTTGGAACTAAAAGCGCGTTCCTACAGCTGTTAGTATTCGATATTGAGCAAGTACACATCATAGACCATACCACCATTGGGCAATGATCATTATAGGAGGAGGTATAAAACCGAATTATCACCTGTTCGCGAACTTTAAAAGAGTCCTGAACTTCAAAAGTATTTTGTTGACTTTGCGTAGAAATTTTTTACCAAATACGAAGCTACTAATATACTAATTTACGCGGACCTAAGGGGTTAGATACCCTTTTACTGTTGCCCGTGCGGGCGCAAAGGTAGAAGGAGGAGAAAAAAACAAATTGTTTTTTGTAGTGGTTTGAAACTCAGGTGTGTTTGGTTTCGATATTCGCTCTCCAGGGGTGGGCGTCCGAATCGGACGAAGAGTTTTTTCTTCACTCAGAGTGATTCGAAGGTTATAATTCGCACTAATTTTTTGTGCTTGAAACTCTACAACAGCCAAATCTACGTGTCCGTGTTATGCCTTCACAAGCAGAATTTTTCTGTATGAGTTCCAATTACACAAATGAAAAGCTTGAAAGACTTGTAAATGGGCAGGATTCGAACCTTGACCCTCCAAGTGAGAAGCGATTGCTAGTACCACTACACCACTGCCATGTTTGTTTTTTTTTTTCTTGTCTGTCGGACAAATCAGACAAAGAACTATTCCATTGTACTCTTTTTAAGTTCCTTTTAATGAAATCTTTGTGTCTGCATCCCGGGGAGCTATGCCATCTGCAGTTGTGCTCATCTGAGATCCAACTGTCAATGGAAGCTGTTAACGTCAGAACTCTTTTGCTCCGGCGGTATAATCAGGGTGCATGAACCTTGATCGTGTAGTGGATACATTCCGTGCTTATACCAATAAATCAGCATATTTATGAATGATATTTAGTTATCTTACCTCGGGTGGGGGAATAACTAAATACAACTTCTTCTTCTTAGTAGTGAAAAATCAGCGGTTTATTGCTTCAAACTTAATCCTATACAACTAGCAGTTATCATACAATTTGCTTATTTGACAAAAATTTTAATATCGTAGAATTATGTTTACAGTTTTCCACCTGGTATTTGTTTTGCGGCTGTGGGTTCCAAGTGAATTGTTTCGGCGACACTGCTCGTGACGTATTCCTTATGTTCTAAACAGAAGCCTTAACCGAGGACGCAGGCAGACCCAAAGTAGGCTCGGGCCCTGAAAAACTTTCCTCTGAACCTTGCCTGGCTTGAGCTTCATTGGCGAATTCGTTTCAGGTGATCCTACTGTGGCCTGGGACCCAGACAAAGTCACTGAAGTCATTCTTGAACTATGTAGCTTGGAAGTCGAAAGAGAGTTCAGCAAGGAGCTCTAAGCGCATCTTGGTGCTCGCTTGAGATGCAAATGCTTCGCTTCCTCCACCGGTTCTCTGCAATATAGTTCGCTGAAATCATCCACTTCGAAGACAGATGCGGGCTTTTCTAACGTGAAGTGAAATCTAACTTTGTTGTCCTCCAGAAAGACACAAAAGACATTCCATATTGGTTTTGAAACCGTCCGTGAAGACCCAACTGCATTCCTTTCCCGGCTCAGATTCTGTCCAGTCCTGGGCACAGTTAAAGTCGATTTTGTATTTCTTCCGCAATAGGAGTGGTAGTGCCATTTCATCGGACGGCATGTCTATAAGACCGGAGTCATAAGACAGCCGGTGCGCAAGGTCATTAAAACGCCAAAGACCACTTGTTTTTAAACGGAAGATGGCTTTGGGAGTGCAGCCCATGATATGAATATCAAGGGGAGCGAGATTACTCATTGCGCCTAGAGCGGAGCCAGGAGTGCTGGGGAAAGCCCCCATGCATGGAGTGTGGTAAAAGCAGAAATAACGTATTTTCGCGAGAGCTTATTCCACCAGACAACCGACGGATCGGATATAATTGGCCTTATCATAGCCATGTAGATCCAAAGGATCCTTCTCGGTGACAGACCCCATGTCTTGCCGATAGCTCCTCTGAACTGCCAGAAGGCCGACAGCGCCTTAGAGTCAGACCAGGCAGCTTTTTCCTTTTCGTAAAGAAAACAACCTCTGTTTTTGAGAGGATTGGCTGAAATCCTATTACTAGTAAACCAGTCGTCGATCACGTCTAGGGCTGCCAGCGTTTTAGAGCAGACACAATCCAAAGACAGTACTGCCACATCATCCGCTTGTGCTTGTGCATAGACGTTAGAACTATTGAGCGCGTTGAGCAGTGAGTCGACCAACATGCGCAATTGCAGTGGAGACAAAACGTCGCCTTGCGGGCAACCCCTGATAACACCCGCCGCCACACATTGTTTTTATCCATAAAACTAGTGATTCGTGTTGTCTGGACGAGTTACACATTCCGTCAAAAGTTGTGTTGTCGAAAGCACCCTAAACGTCGACGAAAATCCCCAAGGCATATTCCTTCTTGTCGAGTGCGCTTTCAATTCTGCCTACCAGATTCTGAAGCTCACTCTCGCAGGATTTTCCGCGTTAGTAAGACTGTTGCATCGCCGACAGGGGTTGCATCCACAAAGCGGTTTTGCGGACATGGATCTCGACCGTTCTCTCGATGTTTTTCAGTATGAAGGAAGTACGACTTATAGATCTGAAACTCTTGGCGAGCGAGTAGTCCTCCTTTCCGATTTTCGGTATA
Organism: Volucella bombylans; assembly: GCA_949129095.1. Taxonomy (NCBI): domain Eukaryota; kingdom Metazoa; phylum Arthropoda; class Insecta; order Diptera; family Syrphidae; genus Volucella; species Volucella bombylans. The sequence goes on along the minus strand of OX422141.1, from coordinate 137,372,525 downwards.
AAGGCCACACTCACTGTTCGCCAGTTCTCTTCAGAGTTACCAGCAGCTAGTCTGTACCTTTTTGTAACGTAACTGGGTATGTACCAATGCCAGGCGACTTGAAGCAACAGCATGTTTAATGGCCTCATCCGTTACCACAACAGATGAGATATACTAGCTGCGGCGTATTGTGTTGTTCAGCTCACTAGCAGTTTCGTTGATAGGAGCTAGTTGTAAGCTGATTCCGATTAGGGCGGCTGGCAAGTGAGACTCAAGCAAGACTCATGTCATCTCGAAACACTTGTTGAGGGTGCCCTTCATGTTCTGAACAGCTTCCTTAAGCTTATGTTTTGTCCTGCGCTGAGGAGGAGCACTATTATACTTGTCGAGCTCCTTCTTAAACCGTGTCCAGTTGGTTTTATACGGATTCCTCCTCTTCATCATCGTCGAGACCTCGCATCCGATTCTGAATTCGATGTATCTATGGTCTTACATGGAGATTTCCGATAGTACCTTCCAGCCAGTAATCTGTTTAGCATATCAGTTGGATAAAGTTATGTGGATTACTTGATGTCTTACTCTCGTAACAAAAGTTGTTGAACATTGTTGACAGCCTTGCCAGACGATAGTATGAAGTTCAGGAGATGATTACCTCTTACGGGGCATTTGCTACTGCCCCAAAAAGTGTCCTGAGCATTAGCATCGTAGCATATGATAAGTCCCATCTTCCTGGAATCACAATAATCATTGAGTTCCGGTGGTGACGGCATAGGGAAAATAGCAGACGCAACGACGAATTTGTGCCATTCTCCATTCGATTCGTAGCTTATGTCTGCAGCAAATAAATTTTGGTTACAGAATTGCACAAGTTTAGGTGGAGAGAGTGAGTTCGGAAAATAAAAACAATTTCTTGTTCTTTCCGATCGCTTTTTTTTTTTTTTTTTTAATGCATTTTATTTCTATAACTTAAATTACGCTTATATGCTAAACAAAAAACGCTTAAAATTTAGCTTAATTAACTTAAAAAATAATCTTATTGTAACTTACTGGCCCCATGCGGGCACTCTAAATTAAACATAATACTTAATCTATGTCTTTCGACGTAACTTACAGTCTAATTTTATTTTTATTTTAACATTTATTAGAACTAAGAAAATGAAAGAAAATCTTAGTGTTTGGACTTTTTTTTTTTATCTATAAAAACTTAAAACTAAAACCTTATAGATTACCTAAAAATAAATCTTAAGCTACTTAACCTACTTACGTCTAATACATACACATACATATATATATATATATATATATATATACATAATACCTATATACGTAATATATAACCATATGTATACATACATTTTTTTTTTTTTGTGTTTCTGTATATTTTTTTTCTTAACACCTAACTTAAACCTACCTAGAACTATGTAAGCCGGCCATGGCTAAAAAAAAAAATTGGCTGGCCCACCTTGCTTCACGTGAAGCTAATTATCATTGGAGGAGTTCGACGACGAAGCATCCTCCCTTTCAACAAGCCACCAAAATTGTTGGTGCTGCCGAGCAACATCCCTCATGTCGCGACTCCCTACCGACCTACTGAACCGGAGACGCTCTGCACTGCCATGTGCGACGTCTCTGTCGTAGTTGAGTCGCCTGTCCGCAGCTGTTCGAGCGACGTGGAAGATTAGCGGCACCGCCAATCTGTCCTGGATCAGACCTTTGCTATCTAGGTAGAGGAACGCTTCTGGAGGAATAAAGCCGTCAAAGCGAACTCTCTCGTGATACATATAATTGGGGTAGTAAGCCCCGGAGATCAGGTTGTTCGATGAGGTCATTGCTCTTGCAACGTGCCCTCGAGTCAACTTAATGACGAAATTGTCCACTCTTATTAGGTTCGCCCTATTGTATAAGACCTCATTGGGATAGAATTTTATGTACTGAGACTCTGGTGTTCTGTATAAGCGAAGACAAGTCCTAAGACAAGCCCTCTCAAACACCCGAATCTTTTCCAATAAACTTGCTCTCACGTTGAACCACACGGGACATCCAAATACAAGCATGGGCCTGATAAGGGCCATGTAGCAGATTACCTTCACCCTCGCGTCGAGTTGGCTGTTATAAAACAGTCTCTTTGTAAGGGCAAAAGCACCTTTGGCTCTGGCCAGAGCAACATCTATATGTTTGTTAAAATACAGAAATTGATCTAGCCAGATCCCAAGGTATCTGACTACATTTCGACAAGCAAGTGGCTGCCCTTGCTGTCCCACGATCGAGAATTTCGCCAATTCTTTCTGGTATCCCTAGAGGCCCCAGACAAAGGCGTCCTAAACAGAATGATTTCCGACTTCTGAAAGTTGATTTTCAACTTCCAGTCATCGCAATATCGCTTAATTTTGTCGAAGTCACGCTGCAAAAGCATATTAATGACCTCAATCTTTGGACCTGATCTGTACGCGATTATGTCGTCTGCGTACGCTATGGCATGGTGAAGTGAACCTATCAGATCACTCGTGTAAATGTTGAATAGGATCGGCGAATTTACCGCACCTTGTTGCAGACCGTTTTTAATGTTAAAAGTTCCAGCAGAAGTCGCATCGCCATTCTTCACGATGAACTGTCTACTGGAGAGCATATCGAAGAGAATATACAGAAGTGGTTTACTAATGCCCAACCTGTCCAGCTTGAAAAAGAGTCCTTCTAACCATACGGTATCGAAGGCCTTCTCCAAGTCAATCAGGCAGGCACCAGTGCACTGGTTCTTGCTTTTGTTCCATTGGATATCAGAAACCAGTTTCGACGCAGCATGAATGATATCATGCCCCGCCTTGAAACCGAATTGATTATCCGGAACTATATGTTTGTCCTCGACCCACTTAGTCAGGACTCTATTGATAACCTTTTCGAACACCTTACTGATGTTTGGAAGAAGACTGATCGAGCGGAGATTCGCCGGATTGGAAGTGTCTTTATCCCTTTTGGGGATGGGATGTACCACCGCAGTTTTCCAATGCGCTGGATAATGTGCATTATTCATTGCATTATTAAACAGAGTGGTATAAATGTTTACCGCTTCTAGAGGGAGATGTCGAAGCACAATGTTCGGTATTTCATCGGTTCCCACTGATTTCTTACTTCTAAGTGATTCGAAGATCGTTTGGAGCTCTTCCTTCGAAATGAACAGGGGTAGTGCCCTATCGTTGGTGATGACATTATTTGCCATATTCTCGTCACTGAACTGGGTGAAACCCGAGCTCTCGAATCGCCAATTCACAATTTCATTTCGAAGGTAGAAATTGTGCCCAAGGACTCGACTCTCCAGATCGTGGTTCGGGGCAATGATAACATTCGCCTTGTACACCTCCTGGAAAGTCGCTCCTATAGCCTCTACCTGCTCTTGCGGATCCTCGATCACAAAGAAGTTGTCATCATCAACAGCCTCATTTGGATCTATGCCCGCTGCTACCAGTATTTGTTCGTTGTTCGTCGTTCGGGCGATTTTAAGACAAGGAAGGTCGTTGTGATCTTTCCTCCGAAATAGTTTATTTATTTGCGGGAACATATTCGGGTTGCTGGTGTTTACAGCCCGAATTTTACTGTTCCAATACAAATTTACGGATGCTCTGTAATTTTCTTTTATTAATGTTTGGAAGTTTTTAATCGACGACTTCAGTGTCATAATCTCCGGGTTATGTCTGTCTGTAAACCGTCTGTACAAGGTTTTTAGTCTTGACAGCAGTCCACTTTTATGTCGGTGCAGTGCGTCAATAGTTGCGTTGCGGAATAGGTCTCCTTCGTCAGTGTGTTGGTAGTGAGATATCGTTTTGTCCATTGTTCGTTTGATTGTCTCGTCCATTAGTCTTAGATACCTGTCAATCTCCTCCGTTTGACAGATTTCTGTTGGACGGTGGGTAGAGCGAATTCGAGGAGAGTGCTCTAGTCAGTGTTCTGGTGAAGTGTGTCCAACGCATCCTACTATAATTATAGGAATGCCTTTGAACAAACTCATCCAATTCCGCAATTTCGTTGGGAACAGTTATTTCGGTGCTGAGACCGCAATGGTCACTGTCATACACGAAAGTGCGTAGACAGTTTGTAGTTTGTTGGTTAGTACATGTCAGTTGTATTCGTGAGTCGAACAGCAGAAGATCCAAATAAGACCCGTGTCTGGGAAACGACGGACTATCCGTCGCCTTAAGCCCGAGTCGATACATCATACTGTGTTGACCCCACCAATTGAATAGTAGGTTCCCTCTAGTATTTGGTGTATTATTTCCCCAATCACTATGTTTGGCGTTGAAATCTCCGCCGATAATAAAATAGTTGTCTTCCAATTCCAGCCTCAGGAATCGAAAAAGTGTCTCGAGCTCTGAGATAAATATTGTGGATTGAGTAGCCTTAGGTGCATAGACAGACACCATGTACAACCGCTTTCCACTACGGAGTGGGATATACACGATGCATGCTTCCAGCACCTGGAACCTACGTACTACACGACTGTATACTCTTTTAAAATGTATACCTTTTCGTACGAGAATTGCAACGCCACCTCCCTGAATGGAGTTGGGTCGGTTTCTCCGTACTATTTTGTATCTTCTGTGCCTCATTTTGTGTCTCTTAGTAAGCTTAGTTTCGCTAACCAAAAGAACATCAGGGGCTTGGTCTTTAAGCAACTTAAATAGTGCGGCTCGTCGTTCGAACCTTATCAGTGAATTCACATTCACAGCAAGGACCTTCAGGGTTTGCTCCGCCACGTACGTACCCATTACGGCAAAAGGTGCGTTAGGCCAGGCAGCAGAGCGTATACTTGATCCACCCGCGCGGTCTGTTCAGTTAAATGACGTTGTAGCTGAGCCATCTGCCCCTGGATAGAGAGCAAGATAGCTAGCATGTCAGGTACTGGTTCCGGTGCTCTGGGCGCTGGGGCCTGAGAAGCAACCTTAACTTGCTGTACCGTATTTCCCCTACCTGCCGCCATTTGGGCGTAGGTAACATGGGGAGTAACGGCTGGAGTTTGCAAATGCACGGGTGGACGTTTCACTTCCACTTTCTGCTGCCGGGCCAGATTTATTCTTTTGATGTACTGGAATTTGGGACAACCCCGATAATTTGCGGTGTGTCCCGTGTTCCTACATAAAGCACAAGAGGGTTGGCTTTTTTCAGACGTTCCGTCCTTACCCAGAGCGCATTCCTCGGACTTGTGGTTCTTTCCGCACTTCACGCATCGAGGCTGCATTTCGCAGTTCGACGCGGCGTGCCCGAACCTTTGGCAGCGAACACATTGTAAAATGTTTTCGCTCCTCTTTAATTTCTCCCAGTGGACAACCTGGTAGTCTAGGACTTTAATACTCCTTAGACCATCCAGATTGCTGGTGGGACTTAGCTGGACCAGAAAAATCGGCAGTTGCCGCTTCTCCCTGTTGGCTCTGGCTGTGGTGAAAGGCTTGACCCCCACGAATTGGAGCCCTTCGCACTTCTTCTCTTTCAGCAGTGCAAGGAGCTCCCCCGGATCAGTCGACGGTTCTAATCCCCTAAGCAGCATTGTTTGCAGCTTGTCCCCCTTCGGGGTGTAGGAGAAGAACTCCGTCGTCGAATCCTTCAGTAATTTTTTTATTGTATAATAGCGCTCCACTGTGTTACAGTGGATCGCATGCCTATCTAGTGACAATCGTTTTATAAAAAAGTTGTTGCCTATGGCCGACTTACACAGATCAATAGTGTCCTTTAACTCCAGTTTAAAAGTGTTGATTGGTGGCACTTTTTGCTTGGTGGCTTTCTGCTCTTGCTGTTGTTGTCTCTGCTGCTGTTGCTTTTGCTGATGTAGTTGTTGGTTCTGTTGCTGTTGTTGCTTCTGTTTCAGATTCTGTTGTTGTTGTGGCGGCTGCGTATGCTTTTCTTGTTGATGTGTTTGTGTCTTCTGTTTTGGCTGATGTTTTTGTTTTATTTTGTCCGTTTGTAATTTTAACTGTTGCTGGCTTGCAACCTTTTGCTGTTGTTGTTGTTGTTGTTGTGATTGGGATCATACTTGTTGCTCCTTTTCACGCCTGGGTGTATACTTTGCCTTAATGGCAAGTGCTTTTTCTTCAAGCTGCCTGATGGTGCTCATTATAGCTTGGACTTCATCCTCTTCGTCTTCCGACTCTGAGACTGCCAGAGCTGCGAAGCTATTATCGCTTCCCTTGAAACGACCTTTGCCCCCATCTGACAAATGTGTTTCTTCGTCATATTCCGACCCATGACACTTGTTGTTTATTGCTGCCCTTGTAGTTGATGTCGTCTCCTCCCTTAATCCACCAGGCAGCTTTGCGATGGATTTTGTAAGAGAGGGACGTTGTGTCAAGTTAAGAGTGGGCCTCAGCCTCCTCTTTCTCTTCATCTTCGGTTCTGCTAACATGGCTGATTGGTTTGAACCGCTCGAAGCCTCGCCTGACTTTTCGGCTGGTCACGCTATTGGCATAGCGGACCGCACCCCACACTTCATCACGTGATGTAGTAAACAACACTTACTAACACTTCAATTTTTTTTTTTTTTATTTATTTTAAATAAAAATGAAAAAGAAAAAAAAAATGTCTATGGCAATCGGGGATTCGAACCCACGACCTATGATATGCTGGCCGAACACACTGAAACTCTGCTAATTGGAGCGTATGGAAATTTCCTCAAATATCTCTTTGTTATTTATTAAACTAATCACTGTGCACTCATAAGCCGAACCACGTCTGTACTCTACGGAGATCAATGAACGACTGACTTTCCGATCGCTCGTCATAAAGTGGTGTGAAACCCCTTAAACATCCGAAACCACAGATGCGTTTATTACACACCCTTGGTACTTGTAAATATATTATTTAAGACAGTTAAACCGTTTTGTATCTAGAAATTAGGGACTCCTTTGACGGTGGCAATGAACTTGCTGGAGCAGCAAAATCGGTAAAGCCAAATCTGACTGTTTCGCTCTAGCGTCGAATAGGAACATGAGCATAGTACTTGGAAAGTGGTCAGCACTGTCATTCTGAAACGGCGGATAGCTACTTATCATATTTCCTCATTCTGGGGTTAGCCCAGCTAGCAAATCTCTCGCCAGCTGATTCCAGTGCCACATTCCAAGTAGGTTGAGGTCCAGGTAGACTGAACTATTTCGAAGTTGTAATTGACAATAGTGACGTTCTGGCCAAACTGCCGATGGTGTAAGTCCTTTTCTGATGACTGCACATATATTTTACTTTGTTTTGCCCTTCTTTACTAACTAACCCATTTTGGCCGCTTCCGCCTTGATACGTTTGTTGATTTTGATAGTGCATAGCTCTATCTGAAACGACGACCTTCATTAATTACCGGGAACTCTCCATAGTCATCCTGAACAACCTGACAAGCTTGGCAGGGATGTCTAAACTAAACATGCGATTGTATAGCTCGTCTTTCAACAAATAGATGGCGAGTGTCGGTTCGAAATTCCCGGACCTTCCCAAGATCTGATGGAAGACTTCCCTGGCACCAACCAAATTGTTCATCAATAGTTTTATATGCTTGCTTAATACGGCAGAAGAGATCTCATTGACGATATTTAGAAGAAGATCGGACTAACGTGGCGGAGATTTCATTCTTCGGACATGCTTTCTTCTGATCATATTTTATGGATGAGCTGATGCATGTTCCAGTTAAACAGTTTGGAGCAAAAGTATTTCCATGTTCGCAGCACTGACTGCGACTCCACTACTATCTGAACATGTTCATCTTTGCAGGCTTACATTCTAGCTTTGTAGCCCTGTCCCGTTTTATTTGTTGAACGTCATTCCGTTTTCTCGTCCTCTTTCCCTTGTTTTCTGTTCGTATAACATACTGTGACTGCATATACCTCCCTAAATTAATCTTCAATCCAAACTAGTGAATCAGAAGCAGTTTCTCTGACGGCTCGCTGTTAACATTCCCCTTAGTGCTCTAGGGTTTGTGTACGGGGCCTGGGATTTTGAGAAAGCTTCAGGAAATCGCGGCTGGCAAAGATTTTAGCGGTCTCTTACGAAAGTTCGACGTCTAACTATTGTGGTCTTATTATCCGCATATGTACCCTTGCTGCCATAAGGTAATGATCCGAGCCGATGTTGCCTTTCGAAAAACCAGAAAGTTAGATGAGTCTGTGGCGGTTAATTGATCAGCGGATAGCCAAACCCCTTTATGGATGTTGAGATGTATGAACCGCATGTTTTTCGTACGCGGTATTATGTTTTCCTATGATCATAGCTAGGGCACAGAGCGTATATTTGGTCTAGGAGGTCGTAGGCCAGACTTTTTGCCTGAGTCTCCCTCGAACATCAAATCCATATGCAAATAAGCATCGTCTCGCTTGTTTATAACAATCGCTGTAGTGGATGTCGTATTTTGCCATTTGTTTTTTCCCGGACTAACTCATCGTACTTCATGGATTACGGCAATATCCGCTTATTAACAGTCTAAGACCTTCGCGAGTTTTTGTCTAGCACATGGTCTGTTATGGTTCATTACACATAGCACGTGCAAAGCAGAAATTCGTTGTCCTCAAAAGGTTTGCTGGTGCCTGTATCTGCGTGGTGGGAAAATTACCCCACATCAACCCACAACCTGGAGAGCCAGGTCCTTCATATAACCACTACATAATGGGTACGGCTAAACAGGATGGTATCAGTAGCCTCGCTAAGGTTATAAGAGCACCGTTGGCCTATTTAGGTTTCATGTGTCGCCAGCTCTACTCCAGGGTCCCTAAGCAACCATAGATCTCCCTTTAATGCCAAATACAATACATCGAACTAACTTGATCGTATGCATCAAGCAGTTCAAACTTATGCAGCTACCAATGACGTTCCGCAGGGGTTGAGTACCCTACTTTCAGTCAGAGGTATTAGACTCGCAGGCATCACAACGTGATGGTGAGGATAGTAGTTGATGAGCAAAAACTTAAATGTCGACACTTCATATGTAATACCACTGCACCACCATTGACACTATATTTATCACTATCTATCAAAGAGCAATAGTCGATAGTCGTCAATGTGCGATTTCATGGCATAATGCCGGCTCTATTAGCAGTGATTTTACTCTTACATGGAAAAGGGTTTAGACCTACAGTTTCTACGCAACTCAGCTGGAAGTAAAAGCGTTTCATCGCGAAGATGACTGTCGTAGTTCTAGTCTAATTCAAGAATCGAAAACATACCATCAGTAGACGCTCGTATCTCATATTCTTAATCTAAAAGTTCTCGCCGGTTTTCGCAATTAACTTTTCCATTAAAGTCAAGGGAGCCACTTCTTAAAACAAGACCTTTACGAGCATTCACCCTCATCAAAACAACTGTGTTTCATGTTCCATTCAAAAACCCCCGAAAACCTTTGCAAAACATTTTAGAACACGTTTAGTGTAAACCCATCAGTTCACCGCTTTTTCGAAAAACTTCTCCATCAACTGAAAGTACAAACTACCATTAGCATCGCCACATTGCCAAATAATTTCCATATTTTCTTTTTTTTGTTTAATTAAAACTAAAACACGTTCCATGGGTATCCACTTCAAAACTCTCTATCTCACTTACTCCACGTATTCTAACATTTCAACTCTAATAATAACATCGTTATTCCCTTAAAAGAATTAATTCAGCACAACACCCCATTGAGGGATCTCATATTCGCGCCGGCATTCACGCTAATCCTCCGAAATGTTAACGATGGAAACGCGCCACAGTACCCAAAAAAAAAAACACACAACAACAACAGCACCAATAATGCTAGAGTACAAAAACAAAGCCTCGAAAACAATGAAATCCTTTAGCAAATCCCCTCAAATAAATGCTAAATGTACGGAACCAAATTAGCTTCGGCTGCTTAGTATTCCATAGAGCCAGCTCGCACTCACACTCCCTTACTGGCCTTATTTTTTCCAATTCATCGCCTCTCGCCAAGCTATCACAATACAACATGCCAGCTCTATCGGCCGGAAAGGGATCTGCGAACATATAACAAAACTTTTCCCATGAATAGCTTACCCTCAACACTGTTTAATTAAAAAACAAAACAAAAAACAAAAAACTGCAAACGGTAAATAGAAAATGTTATTTCGACTCCTGTAGGTCCCAATGTTTGGGACGAAATAAAATTGCATACCCGAGGCCAAAAAGTTATGCAAAAGAACTGTGAGGACCAACACGAAACTGAAAAGTTGAAGCACACACGTTTTTTGACAAAAAAAAAATTGAATCCAATATGAGCGCCCTACTTCAAGGCTTTGTCACCTCAACCCACCTTCAGTCCACCCCTGTACGACTAAGTCGAAATGACGGTTTCCATAGATTGTTAGTAGCTTCTTTGACATCTAGTCTCACACACATCTGCACACACACGCAAGTGAGTTTACTTTTTCGTCAAAAAAGTCTCTGACATGAATTTAATTTGGAAAGGACACCCACAGGAGGGAAGCGGGTAGGTAAGTATACTTGTACATATATGGAAAATATTTGCGCCACCTAATGTGCATGACAATGTCACGATGAATGGTTGAGGGTGGATGGTAGATGACGGATGGTGGAGCAGGTGTCGAAATCGATTTCTGGAAGTTCGTCAAGAAGGATCGAGAGTTATGTCTTACTTTGACAGCACTTATTATGGTGATGACTTCCTTGTTGACTATTTAATGTTCGTGTCGATGTCGGCAATGATGGTAAGACGATGATGATAATGATGATTACGATGATGACGCTGATTATAGATACGTGAGATGTACTCTCTGAACTGACAACAACTAAATGGGTTGGGTGTTGAGCCTGGAGATGAAAGGACAAGGACATGGTACAATAGGTGACTTGAACGATTAATTGCTGTGAAAGATTGTTCTCAATGTCATAGATATCATGGTCGTCAACGCCCCCATTACTGCTTTCGGGTCGTAGTCAATGAAATTGATTAGGACCACTTCGAAAGAGCATGACCAAAAAACTCAAATCAACAAACTTCGAAGTGGGTCGCTGACACTCAAAGTATCCTTGCTCATAAATTATCTCTCACAAAGTCGCCATTCAAGTGGATAGTCAGTTGATTTATCGTGGTACTTTCCAAACTTTAAATGAATACTATCCGTATCTAACCCCCTGGCGGATACAGTACGAACGTTTGGAGAGCCCTAAATCAACTTGGGATGGTTTGAAAGGAAGTTGTTGCGATGCTTTTGCGTAAAATCTTAGTCCTGATTGATTGTGTTTGGTTTTCAAATATTGATGAGACTGTTGCGGCTCAGTAAGACAATCATTTACTTATCTTGCAGCAACTACTCGTTTTTCTGTGAGTTATTCGTATCTGGCCAAGATGATGGTCTACAATTGAAATTCTTTCTCCACTTGGCTTGCCTTTGATGGATGTGTTTACGTGTTCCCTCTATTCTGCATGCACGAAGAACAGCTGTTGACTTACAATTTAATTAAACTTTTTGAATCTAAACGTGCAGACGTTCACCTACAGAAACTAGGGGATATCAAAGTGTTTCCTAACACCAAACAGCCAATTTTTTCGTATGCAATGACTGCTGTTGGAATACTTCCGGCTGTTTGCTTGACCATCGCGGACGCTGCGAGTGATTGCCGTCTTGACCTACCGACTCGCGTAGAGCTGCAATATTAACATTTCCTCTGGTATTTCACTGTTTCAGTGGTACTGCAACGTTATAAAGTGTATAAGTCGATTGGAATTTGTTCAATAAACGCTCAATATAGAATCGAAAATTGTAGTTAACAATGTAGATGCAACTGACAGCCGAATTGGTTAAAAATTTGTATGACTTGTAAACGTTGTTACTTATTTAGATGGCGCAACAGTTCGAGATGGATTAGGGCCTCAGCTAACATGCCTCTCCGATTAGAACGATCTCTTCCCAGTTGTGTACACAACTATGACTGAGGTTTCGTTGTCTCTGTGGGTTGGAGTCAATATCTTTCCTAGCTGGGGTGCTGATGTCCATGCGTTTATGCTGACTTAGCAATCTAAGTCGGGGTATCCCAGCGTTTCTCATGGAATCGGCTTCACTGTACAGCCCGAACAATCCACTGTTGAAATGTATCCTCCGTTTTATATTTAACAGGACTGAAAATTACCCAAAGAACCTTTCTCGCAAAACATTTTTATCCGCCTTCATCATGGTCAGGACTGCGCCGTAAAGCAGAACTGGGATGAGCAGGGTCCAGTATAAAATTACTCTAAAGAGAGTTTTACCACTCAATTGTCTTCTAAGGCTATAGAAGCGGCGATGGTCGCATGATTTCCGCGCTGGTATTGTTGTGGGAGTTGGTAGCAGACACCTGATGGTGTCTCTGGAGTTGACTTCCGAGCTCACATAATTCTTTCAAGAACATTGAGGAAAAAATCACTATCTTGGGCATTGTTAAGTCCTTTTCTAACATTGAATGTCTTGGTTTTATCAATATTGACATGACGAAGCAATGGACATTCTCCATTGTCATGCTGCATAGACGAGAAAGCTTGACAGGGATGCCGAAACTAGACATAGCTCTGTACAGTTCGTTGCTATAGGCGCTGCCATATGCGGTTACCATATGAATGAAGAGATGGAGCTCTTGAGTTATTTCCAATATCTGCAGTAATGTGCAAGTTTGATCTATGGTGGACTTTACTAACCTAAAACCACACTAATAGGTGTGGGTTTCACTATTGACGAAGGGTCATAGATTGTCGCATAGTACGGCACACAGGATTTTATTTGCGATGTTGAGGAGACTTATTCCCCCGTAGTTCGCGCATTTCAGGGGATCTCCCTTCTTTAGGAGCGGATAAACAATCTTAAGGTTAGATTCGCAGCGGATACTTTCGTCGACCCAGATTAAGAGATTTGATGTACGCGCCGTATCCAACCATAATCTACTGGTTGGAACAGCTCAGCTAGCCATTGAGATCAGCAGCGTTGTTAGACTTATGATTGAAAATTGTTGTCCTGACTTCATCCTGGTCGGATGGACGAATTGTTCATTCTGCCCGATGGTGGGATGTTGTTCATCATAAGCGTTTAAGAGTATTTCCATAATCTCAGAACCGACTGTATACGAGAATATTAATTTGTATTTGGGCTTTACCATCTTCGTTCTATTTGTTGCTAACACTTTCGAACAGCATTCTCCTAATAGCACCTCTCAAAGACCTCTTTTATTCTGAGGAGCTTCTGTTCCTTCCTTCTTTTCTGCTCATAGAGCTCGCGAGCCGTTCTCATTCTTTTTCTCAGGGCGGCTCTGCACATCCACTGTTTTTCTAGGTTTGCCTATTTGCATTCCTCATCTAACCAGAGATCTCTTTGTCAGAGCGGTTTCGAACCTAGTAAACTCCATCAGAAAAGACCTAGGCGGTCTGTTGCGATTGTAGCCTGCGATGTTGAATTTGCTTACAATGGTTCGATGACTTTGAATTATTATGGATATCCACCTTCGTATTTTAGATACAACAAATGGCACGAGCCAATGTTAGCTGCTTGGAACTTTCAGACATCCAATAGATAAAAGCAAAGCTGATCGCTGTGCACATTGTAGACAGTTCAACACTTCCAGTTTGTGTCATGCCTCCGCCTACACTTGAGTGCGTCAAATATTCAATGGGGCAAATCCACTTTCGCACTCGTGTACTTAAAGATTAAAATCCGCTGGTCTAAATGGTATACCGAACTTCTCCTGAACAGGTGTTCTTGTACGCTAGGAAAACCACTGCGTAAGCTTTTTCATCAATCCTACTCTTTAGGACTCTTCCTGAGCTAGAAAACAGCATTTGACCAGCCCGTCCCTAAAAAAAGCGAATCATCTTCTCTCTCCTCCCACAGATCCATTACAGTTACGTACATTCTTTCCAAGGTCATGGAAACGTTGATAAACTGTCAGTTCATGAAAAATCACGAATCAATGACCAGCAATACGGTTTTCGTAGCAACAGGTCCCCTTGTGACTTAGTGGCATCCCTCACCGAAAAATGTAACCAAAGCGTACATCGATCTGGCGAAAGCAAGATAGTTCCACTTGATATTTCTAAGATATTTGAATGAGTTTGGCTTCAGGCTGTTTTGTCGAAAATGCGTGCATTTGGGATCGACGATTCTCTTCTTCAATGGATTTGAAACTATCTTTCAGAATGTTGAATTCAAATTGTCTTGGATGGTTCAAGTCTGATGTTCACAAAATAAATGCTGGTGTGCCCCAGGGCTCCGTTCTGTCTCCGACACTCTTTATAATCTTCATCAACCATCTCTTGACTGCTACTTCAAATCCAATATATTCCTTTGCTGACGACAGTACTTTCTCTGCTCTTCATATTCGTCCTCACGTCCATGTTCTTCGGCTATAGAACGAAACGGCAGTGTATGCTAAGCTCATTAAAACCGAAAAACTTTCCATTGTCGGTATGGGTGTCAATGACAACCTACATTGGAACGACCACAATTCGATGTCTTGGAAAACGCTGCGAAATGTCTGGGTTTCCCCAAGCGATATAAGAGATATTACACCCCCTCTGATCTGATCTCAATATATGTATAAGGCATTTATCCCCCCATAAGTGGGGTACAATTCCCACATCTGTCCCTGAATAAATAGGATTCAAAACTCTGCGATAAAGCGATATAACCTAGTCAATTGTCAACTTCGAATACCGACGAAATGTTACTTGCATCACCAAGTTACCAAAGTGTGGAAACCTGGTGCTGGGTAAAGTTACATTGCGTCCCGCCACAAAATCAGTAAGCTTGTGTCCGTTTCCGGCGGTGATAACTTAGAGTATTTTACCGACTTTCCGACCGTCGCCAAGGCTATAACGTTATATTTAGGATACTTATCGTTAGTTTTATTAGGAACTCATTAAAGCAATATTTGGTTAGGTCGTCATTTTACTCTATCGAGACGTGGGAGTTTATAAGGCCCATGCTGACCTCTTCAGCCCTTATACGAATCGTCGTCGGGCGTTCGCCTACATGGTTGGAACTTAAAATTTGTTCCCAAAAGTCTTCTTCCGCTTTCCTTGTCGCTCGGTTTGTCTGTAGCAGTCTCTATAGAAGATATAACAGTTTTCCAATCTCTTTTTATCCGGTCCATCCCATCGCAATTAATGATTGTATGAGACGAGTTCGACTACTCGTGGCCAGTTAAGGGTCCGAACATTCCACTTGCAAATCCAAAGATCGCTGTCCTTATATCGTTTGCCCGAGAGTGGTGAGCCCTGTGATGGCATAGACTGGCATTATATATACTAGACATACATATATGGACTGCATGCACAAGGATTGACTCGTGCTGTTAGCAAGGACCAGTACCACGAGGTAATGCAAGCAATGAGCTATGAAATTTATAATAACGCTGCTGACTCAATCCAGTTTATAGACAATTCAGCAGTTTCCCGATCAATCGCCTCATAGGTTTCCTACATAAGTCCTTAAGTTCCAAAAATATATTGTTGGCCTTGTTCAATGGTCAAAGTTGTCATCTTAAAATCTGTGCTGACCCAAGACATTGTTCATTGCTAGTGCGGTTCATAAGAAATTCTTCACCTCCCGTTCGCCATATACAAATAAATCCACAGATAACATGAATTATACCAGCTGACTTGGGGATTGAATCGTCCGACAACAATAAATGTTTCATTAATGAGAGCTTAACAATGCACACTCGACGTCTTCTCCGCAGTGCTACTGAACTCAGACGTAAAAAGTTAATTTCTTCCGCACACACGAAGTATGAGTCTGTTTATGTGAGAAAATACACAAATGGTAAAAGCTTTCTCATTTAAAGCTTCGCTGATCTACACGCTGCCGCCGCTACTCCTGATTTGCTAAATCAAGAAGCAAGCATCGACCGACCTTTCTCTGATGATGGTGCTGCTGCTGCTAATGTGCCGCTGTGACTGTGACTGAAGAGTGATGACATGATTTTATACATCTTATAAATTATGCATTTAAGTATTTTATACGAGTACTATCTAAAAACTTATATTTCTATTTCTAGTACGTTTTTTTCCCTGTTTTTTTCCTTATTTGTCCTATCTCTTCTCTGCAATATTTTGATATCTTTTCCTCTTTTCATTTTCTTTTTCTTTACTTGTACACGGATTTGTTTGGAAGCCTGTGGTATGATTTGCACTTTATTTGTTTACGAATTTCGATAGCACAAACGTTCGTCATGGTCATAGCATGAATGAAGTTCAGACTCGCACAATGTTGAACGTTCTTTCGTGTCAAAGAAGCGGGTTTAAGGTATGCCACATTAATGCACGGAGTCTTAACCAAATTAAACTTGATTACTATGTGTTAATGAAACATGGTTTGAACCTGGAATTGATAATTATTTTTACAAAATAGCTGGATATGAGCTCGCACGTAATGATAGGGTTACGGAAACAACAGGAGATGGTGTTGCGATATATTGCAAGGAAACCTTAAAATGTAAAGTCATAAAAAAATCGCTAGGAACTGATGTTGAGTATTTGATTGCAGAAATTTCTGATGGGTCTGTCAAATGTTTGGTTGCTTGCTGCTACAATCCAAATCGTGTTTTTTCAACTGAACCTTTTTTCTCTTCTCTATCTGAATTCTCCCCTTTATATAATAACATTGTCGTTTGTGGTGATTTTAATGTCAACATGCTTAAAAACGACTCGCGGTCCTACCAAGTGAAAGATATGGCGGCGGCAAGTGGACTTGAAATTGTAAATAATTCCTATCCAACATGTTTCCGGCCAGGTGCACCACCGAGCCTTTTAGACCTTGTTATTGTATCTGATTCACTCTCTGTCTTAATGTTTGATCAGATTTCTCTTGAAGGTGTCAGCGAACATGATCTCCTATTCTGTACCTACAATGTTGTCTTTAACCACAATTCTTCTTCAAGCTCCTTTGTTTATAGGGATAACTCATCGATAAATCATGAAGCACTAACGACCGCAGCAAACTCGGTCCCATGGTTGAATTGCAGAATGGTTGCCGATCCAAATGAAAAGCTAATCATTTTCCAGACGCTTGTAATGCAATTATTCAATGATCATGTACCAATAAAAACCGTCGCGATCCGAAACAGTGCGTGTCCCTGGTTCACGTAAGGGGTAGTTGGTGTTCTAAAGAAGCGAAACAGACTGTACAGTAAGTGGAAGCGTAGACAAAACGCGATTAACTGGAACAGGTACAAAGCTGCTCGTAATGCTGCAACCGATGCTGTTCGTGCATCTAAACGACACTACTACTCATCTAAACTGAGCACTTCTTTACCCTCCAAGGTACTGTGGAGAAAACTACGCCAAGTTGGCATTGGTGTAAGTAGTGACAGGAGCTGTACTATTGATTGAGATGAAATGAACGACTATTTTGTTTTAAATGATGTTGTTGCCGATTGTTTCGAGTATGACGTTGTCTCCAGCAGAGGCCTTGAACAAGAAATTGATTGTGAAGTAGTTACGGAGGTAGATGTCCTTTGTATTATTAAAAGTTTAAAATCAAATGCTATTGGTGAAGACGGCTTGCCACTTCGTTTCATAAAACTTATTTTGCCGCACGTTATAGGCCATCTAGCACATATAATCAATTCCTGTATAGTAACATCTACTACTCCTCTGATATGGAAATGTGCTAAGGTTGTACCTGTTCCTAAAAATACTACTGCTACTGATGCTTCTGACTACAGACCTGTCAGTATCTTACCATGCCTGTCTAAGGTCTTTGAAAAGGCAATAGAGTCACAAATTCGGAAACGCTTGGCTGAAAATTCCCTGTTGAGCCCATTCCAATCGGGCTTTAGGAAGAGCCATAGCTGTTCTTCCGCCATGGTAAAAATCTTGGATGATATCAGGCAAGATTTTGACAAAGAATTTGTGACGCTGCTCTGCCTGCTTGATTTCTCTAAGGCTTTTGACAGAGTAAATCATTCCATTCTTTGTTGAAAACTGCACCACTACTATGGTTTTAGTGAAAGGGCTGTAAGGCTCATTCGAAACTTTTTATGTGGACGGTCACGGAAATGATGTTTCGAAATTTAAAGATATCGTAGCCGGAGTACCGCAGGGAAGCGTACTGGGCCCACTTTTGTACCTTTTATATACAAGAGATATACCACACGTCGAGGATACTGTTCTCGCTACTTTTGCTGACGACACCGCTATCTTAGCGGTTGGAGAATCAATAGAAGACTCAACGGCGAAACTTCAGACTGCTTTAAATAAAGTCTACGAGTGGACAAAGATCTGGCGAATTACCCTTAATGAGACAAAATCTGTACATGTTGACTTCACCTACAGAAAGATAAATCACTTGCCCATTTCTATAAACTCGGTGTGTATCCCCTTTGCAAACGAAGCTAAGTATTTGGGAATGACACTTGACGCGAAGCTTAAATGGAAAACGCATGTTAAAAAGAAACGAAAAGAACTAGAGGCCAAATACAAAGAAATGTACTGGCTACTTGGTAAATATTCCAAGCTAAGCTTAGAAAACAAGCTGCTTCTTTATAAGCAAGTGCTAAAGCCGGTGTGGACCTATGGTATACAACTCTGGGGTTGTACTAAGAAATCAAATATAAATATAATACAAACTTTTGAAAATAAAGTGCTACGACAATTTGTGCATGCCCCATGGTTTATAAGAAATAATGACCTGCATCGAGACCTCGGAGTTCCTTTCGTGGAAGATGAAGTCAGGAACTGCGCACGAAAACATAAAGTCCGGTTAAGCGGCCATATCAACAATACAGTCCTAGAAATCTTGGACGAACGAAACATACTACGCCGTCTTCAACGAACTAAACCGTTGGACCTTGCGCGATAAATTGAAACCGCATTAAGAAAGCGGAATATGTAGGGTCTTTCATTGGAAAGTGTCCTACCAATCGTGATTAAATTATGAAATAAAAACTGCTTGATAAGTTCTACTTAGTTGCGGTATTAAAATTACCGGCTGCTTCACAAGGGCCACTTGATGGACAACGCGTTGTCCCAACGTCCAAAAAAAAAAAAAAAAATGTGGACGGTCACAAGTAGTCGTTGTTGGTAACAATCGCTCAGGTCTCCGGTCAGTTTCTCAAGGGGTTCCGCAGGGATCAATATTGGGCCCAATTTTGTTCTGCATGTACATACGAGTAAATGACTTAGCATCAATTTGTAAGCACGCGCTTATTCATTTCTATGCAGACGATGTACAACTTTACCTATCTCATCCGGTTAATAAAATAGGTGAGCTAGTGTCACTACTAAATGAGGATCTTGCTTCCATTGTTGAATGGGCAACTAAAAATGGACTAACTTTGAACCCAAAAAAATGTCAAGTACTTCCAATATCAAACAAGTCTTTTGAGCTAAGTCTAGTTCCTGATGTTTGCTTAGCCGGTAGTAAGATTAGGTTAGTTGAGGTGGCTACAAGTCTTGGTTTCACCATAAACCGAAAGCTTTCCGGCTATAACCACGTTAACGTCGTTGTTGGTCGCGTGTACGGATGCCTGCGTAAACTTTGAATTTCTGCCAACTATACCCCCTTGAATACTCGCCGAAGTCTTGTGCTTACCCTCATAATGCCCATTATTTCATATGCTGCAGCTGTCTACAGTGACCTTGACTCACTATCTTTTCGCAAGCTTCAGGTTGCTTATAATGATGCTGTTCGGTATGTTTATGCAAGGCAACGATACGATAGAATCTCGGAATTCTCATGCCGGTTTCTTGGCTGTACATTGAGAAAGTACCTTGATTTCAGAAATTGCATATTTCTACATCAAATTATAAACACAACGCAACCCCTTACCTTTACTCCAAACTGGAATTTTCCCTTTCCAGAAGAACTTTCAACATTAGCACTCAGCGTTGCAAATACCTCAATTCATCGCGATTATTTTTCATTTATGCTATTAGACTATGGAATAACTTACCGTCTCATATAAAGTGCTTGTCAAATACTGCTAGCTTCAAAACTGTCTTGTATGTGTACTTTTCTTCTTAACTTATCTATTTACTATCAACTCTATCTCAGTCTTTCTCCAATTTCTTAACTATTTTATTTCCTCTCCCTTTTTTTATCTTTCTTTTTCCTTTTTTTTTTTCTATTTTTTTTTATTTTTTATTATTATCATTATAATTACTATCACTTATCATTTTATAACTAAATATTATCACTTAGTACTATAAGAGACATTGTCTTAATGTACAACTTATTTATAGCAATAAATTGAATTGAATTGAATTGAATTATTCGACATCTCTCGATTTTTAACGAATTACGGTGAAAGCGACACGAGAAAGTGTAACAACTACCGATCGGTGAAACTAATGTCACATTCTATGAAATCCTACGACAGCGTTCTAGACAGTCCACAACGCAATGTTATTAATCGCTGTCAATGCGGCTTATTTCTCGATTGTTTAACGAACCAAACTTTAGAGTAAGTCTTGCCTTTGCGAAGCATCTGTAACACTCATAGATTCCTGTGATATACCATTAATATTTGCTCAATTTATCCTAGTTATTCATCTCTGTGACGTTTTTTATGCATCTCAAGGCTCCCGAATATATTAAAACCTTGTCTAATAACTTTAATACCATAAGGCCTTTCTCCGTAGTTATATTAGCCTCTACTTTAAAACTAACAACGCTCGCCCTCCTTTCAACACAATATGTATGAAAGACGAACGTAAAATATGGTTTATACCCCCACCAAAATACTCAAGTCGTAAAATTTTAGAAAAATCGATTTTGAAAAAAAAAGAAGAAGAAGAAGAACAACAACAACAAGGGATCCACCTAAGTTCAGCCTATGAATATTCGATCGACTAAAAAGTGTATCTCAAAAATAAAAGCAAGTAGCCACCCTCTAAGAGCCCTCTGCCACTGCCAACGACCATTTATTTATACAAAACAGAATTGAAAAGCAATAAAGGCCAGCACCATTAATGGTTATGTTTTTGGCGCATGTTGTTTATTTGTCATTTAAAAATGAATGACTGTAATACCGTTAGATAATGGTGTTCGACCTAGTTCAGTTTGTATAAAGGCAGAATACATAACTCGGGAAAATTATTGAAAATATTTCCACAGTCTGTTGATCTATTTTCCGCAGAAGGGGGGGGTATAACCCACCAAAAATAACATAAACCATGGAATTTAGAAATTGCAGATGTAACTTATGAATAAATTCTAAAATTGGAAACATTCATCCGAGCGTGTGTGGGTATAGATACTCGTACAATACAATCCACAATCCCTTGGTGCAATATTTTCGGAAAAAATTCAAATTCTGTTATTGTACAAGGTGGCGCAAAATTAGTCATCCAATTTTGTTTTTCGATTACTTTTTTACTAAATAAACAAAAATAATTCTGAGTGATGAAAAACTTTGTTTGGACCTTTACAATTGTTTCTGTTGAGTGGAAAAGATGATATCCGCCAAGTGGCTGCCGCCAGTGTTGTTAAACATTTGAGCCCGTTTTATCGCATTTTCCATGCAAGATTTCCGGTGATAACTGTTCGTATTCCTGTCAAATATTCTCCTTAAGGGCTGCGATTGTCTGCGGCTTGTTGGCATAAACCTGCGACTTCAAGTAGTCCCAAAGAAAGAAGTATGGGATGGTTAAATCGGGCGATTTTGCTGGCTATGCCAAATCGCCAAAACGGGAGGCTACGCAACCAGGAAATGCTTCCTTCACAATATCCATTATGGCTCGTGTTGTGTGGCTTGTGTCTTGTTGAAACCAAACCCCGCTCATCCAATTCCGGCATTAAGAAGTCGTTTATCATGGCCCGCGTTCGCCAGTAACAGTGACCATATTGCCGATGGCGTCCTCAAAAATTATTACAAATTCATTTACAAATTATTTACAAATTCAAATTTCTTAATACTAAGAAATTAGATTAGAATTCAGTATTTTAAATTAAAATAGAATTAAATGTCGTCCATTACATCAATAAAATAGAAGTGAAAAATTATTTATGAGTGGGGTGACCCTTTTTTATAAAACTAACATTAATTCAAAATTCAAAAGGTTTAAAATCAAAAAACAAAAACTGATGGAACAAAAATATATAGTATTTAAACCAAAACGTCGAAAGTAAGAGATTCAATTTGATTAAGATCGAATGTAAAGCCAACATTTCACTCTCTTTAGAAAGGTAGCTTTAAATGATATCGTTCTAGTGGAAGCAGGAAATTTATTAAACAAACGAGTAGATACAACAGTATAAAAATTACGAAATGCAGAGTTTCGAAAATAAGGAATGGAATGAATGCAAGACAAGTTTCCACGGAGATTGTGACTAGAAATTAAACGAAAATTACGGTTACCGGACTTCATATAGAACATTTTCAACACCTTAAAACAAATGACGAATAGGAAGGATTTTCAGGTAACAGAATAGTGGAAAACTAGAATGTCTAGCCGGTTTACGACAAATTATTCTTATAACATACGAGTATTTTTGTAATATCAACCCCCAATAGGCAAGTGATTGTGAAGTTGTGGGGTCAACACGTATTGTGATCAGGCAGTGCAAAGTTTTTATTTTTAAAAAAATTCTTTTACTATCAATTTAAAATACAATGCCTTGTGTGTGCAGACTAAAAGTTGAACGTAATCAGCCTAAGATTAAATGTGTGGGTTGTAACGATTATTTTCACTGCAGCTGTGTAAATATTCAACCAGCTGATATTGAATATTTACAAAAGTCAAACAAGCAATTTCGGTGTAAGGCTTGCTCTGCTGCGAGAAGGAGCTCCCTTTGCTCTCCCCCTCCGACCAGTTCCTCTAAACGAGAACGTGATCGGGTACCGCAACAGCTGGTTGATGTCAATGGTTCGCTTTTCTCTCCAGCCGAATTTGCATCTACGCTTCCAATACAGACAAGTGAAACACAGGGTCAGTTGCCTCTCCAACAAAGCCAACATGAAAAAAATAAACCACCGAATGTGAATCAACAGCTACATCAAGTAATAACATTAGAATCGGTGTATAATGAAATTGTTGCTCTCAGATCTGAAAATGCACTTGCTCTTTCTATGATCAGCTCTTTGCAAGAAGAAAAGAGTACATTATTACAGACAGTAAAAGATCTTCGAAAAGAGCTAAATTACTTGCACCAGGAGAGGAGAGAAAAATGTGTGGAGATAATGGGCGTTCCTGATGTAAATAATAGTAACGCTCTTGATTATGCGCTGCAAGTTTTCTCAAAGGGTGTATGTGCTGATGTTTCTGCAGCCGATATTGATAATTGTTTTGTCAAAAATGTTAAAAAGAAGAACAGTTCAGAAGGTAGTATAGTAAAGGTTTTAGTAGTTAAATTCATTTCCTGTTTAAAGAAAAATATGATTATGAAGAGTAAATCAAGTAATAAAAATAATTTAACATCAAAAATATTTGGTTGTAAGAAAAATACAAAAATTTTTATAAACGAATCTCTAAGTGGTGCAACAAGACATCTTTTAAAGGCTGCACAGATAGCTAAAAAAGAAAAGATGTATAAGTATTGCTGGGTAAAGGGTGGGAGAATATTTATGCGCAAGAGGGATAATGATAATTACATTGTTGTTAACTCGGAGGCTGATCTCCTAGCTTTAAATTGATATGCAAGATCCACAAGATTATATTCCCTCTGTCGATTGCGTAAATGTTGATCCCTTTAATCTCGCTTTTAACCAGAAATACTTAAACAACTTTTTTGTTATTCACCAAAATATTAGGAGTATCCGTAAAAATTTTGACAACTTTGTTGTGCATCTAAACTTGTTTGTGAACAAGCCAGATTTTATTTTCTTAACTGAAACTTGGATTTATGATGAAGAAAAAGAATTTTTTGATATTGATGGATATGAATTTACCCCATGTTGCAATAATAAATATGCTTCTGGAGGTGTTGCCGCTTTTATAAAAAATGATATAAACGTTAATGTTGTCTGCGAAAACTTGCAGAGTTGTGATGTTTTAAAAGTGAAATTGTGTGAAAAAATGTTGACAATATTCTGTATTTATAGATTTAATGAGAATTCTGTTTCTAATATGTTTCTAGAAGAATTGGAAAATCTGCTATCAAGTGTGTCATCAAATGACATAATATTATTGGGTGACTTTAATATAGATATCCTACGTGATTCTATTTTTGTAGATAACTACTTATTTTTGTTAGCATCTTATGGCTTAGAATCATGTATTAACAGACCCACTCGTATAACCAATTCATCAAGAACTTGCATTGACCACATCATGGTGCGATTTTTAAATTCTGAAAAACTTTTTCTCTGCAGCTCTGTTTTCGATTTGCAAATATCTGATCATTGCATGACGTGTTTAAGTTTCAATTATAATCCTGCTAAAAACTCAAATATCTCTTCTTGGTGTCCATATTCTGTTATCACTGATTTTAGAAAACTTAATAAATTTTTGCGTTATGAATGTTGGACAAACGTAATTTACGAAGATAATCCTTCCATAGCTTACAGCAAATTTATGGATACATTGTATAAGTACGTCATCATTTGTTCGAAAGAAGTAAAGAAAAGTAAGAATAAAATGAAAAGATTAAAACCTTGGATAACTGCTCAGTTGCTTACTAAAATTAAAGAAAAGAACAAACTTTACAAAAAGAAAACTAAATCCCCTCATAACACTAATATTATCAATACTTACAAAAAACTATGTAAAGATATTTCAAAAAATGTTACGCGGTGTATAAGTAATTATTATTTCAACAAGTTTCGAGAAGTTAAAGGTGACTCGAGAAAGGAATGGAAATTGGTTAAAGAAATTCAGAACAAAACGTATATAAGCACTCTAGTCCATAGTATTAATGATGAAAATATTACCATTCGTGACCCCAAGGATTTAGCTGAAAAATTTAATAACTACTTTGTTTCTATTGGTAGCAAAGTGGTCTCGGACAGCTGCAATGATCTTCCTGAGTGTGATTGTTCAGATAATGTTGTATCCTCATCACAGAGTTTTTATACTGATCCAATAATGTCCTCGGAACTGTATAAAATCATTCTATCACTAAAAAATTCCAATTCTAAAACATCTACCTGCTTTTCAAATAATTTTATAAAAAGAATAGCTTTGAACATTTGTGACATTTTATGCCATATCTATAACAAAAGTATTTCGAGTGGTGTTTTTCCAGATGACTTAAAACAAGCCGAAGTTATACCATTATTTAAGAAAGGTGATAAAAATTTAATAAATAACTATAGGCCAATATCATTACTTCCTGTTTTTTCGAAGATCTTCGAAAAGGCTATTAAAAATAGAATGGTAAAGTTTTTAGATAAAAACAATTTTTTTAGTGAAAAACCAATTTGGTTTCCGTTCTGGATACTCAACTGAGGGAGCCCTTTTAAATTTCTGTACAAATATATATAATGGTTTTAATAACAGGAATTTGACTGCTGCTCTTTTTGTTGACATAACAAAAGCCTTTGATACCGTCGATCACAAAATTCTTTTAGAAAAACTATATAAGTGTGGTTTTAGGGGTACAATGCAAAATTGGTTCGGTTCTTATTTATCTAATAGAGGGCAAAGAGTTAAAATCGGTGGTCATTTAAGTTCTACTAAAAATATTTCTATAGGTGTTCCTCAGGGTTCAGTGCTCGGTCCAATACTCTTCCTAATTTTCATCAATTCGCTATTTTCACAAAATTATCGTAGCAAAGTCAACGCATTTGCTGACGACATGGCATGTGCTTTCCAAAGTAATTCCGCGTTAAATCTAATTTCTGATATAAACCATGAACTGGAAATCTTGGGCCACTGGTTCCAACAACATAAGTTAGTAATTAGTGACAAAACAAAAATTATGTTTTTTAGTGCGAGTGGAAGGAAGTTAAACTTTGGAAATTTCTTTTTTCATTGTGCGAACTGCAGCAAATTTAAACACAGTAAAGATATTTGTAATTCGAACACAAGAACACAAACATTTTTTGAAGCGAGTACATGCGCTGATAAATGTTTTAGTATACAAAGCGTTTCATCTTTTAAGTATCTTGGTGTGTTGCTTGACTGGAGAATGAATTGGTCTGATCATACTAGCGCACTAAAGAGGTATCTTATAGCTGCCACAAGACAACTATACTTTTTAAAGTCCTACTGCCCTCGAGATCTTCTAAAATGTATCTATTATGGATTAGTTCATTCAAGGCTAGAATATGGCTTAACCTCTTGGGGTGGCACTCATAACAACAAGCTCAACCCTCTTCTAGTTTAGCAGAAACATATTATTCGTCTTATTTGTAACTAAAAGAGTCGTGATCGTAGTCTGCCTCTCTTCAGAAGTCTTAAAGTCCTTCCTGTTAAACATTTGTACTGTGTAAGTCTTAAAGATATTTTTTGTAAGGTCGGGCTATCAATTAAACAGATTCTCTGCTATCTATAATCTCAGAGTCAACAATTTAAATCTTGCTATTGTACCAAATCACAATCTGCAAATTTTCTTTAACTTCTTTACGGCAACTGCTCCTAGGCTTTTCAACAGCTTGCCAAATAACATTACAATCATAAGAAATAAATCCATCTTTTTCAAGAAAGTAAAATCATGGCTCTTAGACAAAAGCTATGAGGATATTTCTAGTTTATTATCCATTAGAATTTAAATTATTCTGTTTTACTTTCATAAACCTTATGAAATTTTTCTTTGTTATATACATAAAGCTAATATCAAGCCTAATAATATACCTATATACAAAAAATGTTATAGAATATAGAAATGCTAAGACCCCACTAGATTACAAATTCTTAGTGTTTATTAATTGAAAATTAAATGTAAACATATTGTTTCATTCTGCTTTCGCTTCTAGTTCCCTTTGAACTATAGATTGCAGCTACTTTATTAATTCAATTGTTAGATTTATTATGAATTCTTTATTCTTTTGTATTTCTTTATTTTTACGAATTAATAAAGTAATAAAAAAAAAAAAAAAAAAAAAAGTCCATACTGAAGTCTAGATTAGAAGATACCATAGTATATAGTCTCTAAAAGACTGATTGAACACACGTTACGCATATAATAGAAATGACGAAAGGTGTATCGGAAGTAATTTTTTTAAATATTTATATGGTTAACAAAGCTCATCCTAGAATCAAATATTTAAACTCAACAACATTCGCTACAAGGAAACAATTTTTTTTTTTTTTTCATTTTTCATTTTTATTCATTCATTCATTTAAGCCCATTTTACAAATTTCATAACAGATATATTTGCACTTAAATTTGTAAGAAGGTTTTATGAGTGGATTTCAATTAACAAACTTAAGTTTAACATAAAGGCAATTACATAAATTCAAGTACTGTACAAATATTAAGTGTTTTTCATCAGTGAATGAATAAATAAATACATTCTATAGTTAATAAAACTAGTGCCGAATGAATTGAGTCAGACAATAACAATATAGAAAATTTTAGATTAAAAAACAAAGAAAAAATAAATTGTGTGGTGGAGAGAAAAGAAAAAATTCATAATAATTAGATGTAAGTACTAGTAGATGCTACTAAATAATTAACTTCGATAGATTATCAATCTCATTGAGGTCAAAATTAAACAGCCACTTCTTGACCGCTTTATTAAAGGAAAAGAAATTACTAGAGCGCCTTATTTCAATGGGTAGATTATTAAAGATACGAGGAGCTACAGAAGAGTAATAACTTAAGAAGAGATGAGTATTGTGTGAAGGAATGAAAGCAAGATTCATATTCGGATCATGATTTAATGAGTATCCGCTTCTGAAGAAAAAGATTTTTAATACTTTATAGAAATAAAGATGCTTTAGAGGCAATATAAAAGAATGTGTAAAGAGTGGGAAACTATGTTCATGGCGCCTTTTTTTCCAGATAATTCTCAGCACATATTTTTGTAAAACAAGCAAAGGTTGCATTTTGTTTTTGTGTGTTCCGCCCCAGCAAGTTAAACCATATTGCAATTTGGATTGAACAAGACCATAATAAAACGTTTGTAAAAGTTTTTTTGAGCAAAAAAGTCTCAAATGGTAAAGGGTTCTGGTTGTTTTCAGCAGGTATTTCCTTAAGGAAGTAGTGTGAGCATTCCAATTTAACCTGCTATCGAACTCGAGCCCTAGATACTTAAAGACCTGTACGTTACCAATGACAAAACAGCTAGGTAGGCAATCTATGGAAGTGTTATATGTACAAGATCTTTCGGAAAGCGATTCACAGCAATTGTCAGAGTTTATCAACATATTATCGCAGTACGCACTATGAAATGTAAAAACTGAAAGTTCTAAATGCAAAGAAGTGTTAAAATACATAATTTTTGTTTTGTGACTAATAACTAGCTTGTGCACACGGAACCAATGTCGTAACATTTCTAAATCATGGTTGATGTCAGCTATTAGATCTAACCAAGAGTTGCTGGAATATGAACAACCTATATCATCAGCAAACCCTGTAAGTTTTCCTTTCATATTAAGAGTAAAAATTGAGTTAATGAAAACTAGAAAGAATATAGGTCCCAAAACAGATCCCTGAGGAACACCAACTGTAATATCGCAGCACTCACTAAACATAGTTGCTATTCGAACCATTTGTTTCCTGTTGGTGAGATAGGACTCAATCCATTTAAGAACAAATCCCCTAAATCCAGTTTTATTCAATATATTCAACAAGATTTTATGATCAACAGTATCAAAAGCCTTCGTTATATCCACGAAAAGAGCTGCAGTAACCTTCTTGCTATTGATGCTTCCATAAATTGAACTGCTGAAATTAAGAAGTGCATCCTCAGTCGATTTTCCAGCTCGGAATCCATATTGTCTATCGTTAAAGAATGAGATACCATCAAGATAGGACAACATTCTTTTTTTGATTAATTTTTCGAAAACTTTAGAAAAAACTGGGAGAAGAGAAATAGGCCGATAATTGTTGAGTACTTTTTTGTCACCTTTTTTGAATATAGGTATAACTTCAGCAATTTTAAGCATTTCAGGAAATATACCACATAAAATACTTTTGTTAAAGATATGAGCCAAAATATCTACAATATAAAATACGATGCTCTTAATAAATGCATTAGAATCGGAATTTCTTTTTTCACTTTGTTGCACAATTGCTTATATTTACATTTCGAATCCGAATTATCAGGATACTTTTTACACAACATCCTCAGCTTATTTTTATTCTTACGAAGGGCGTTCAATATATTCTCGGTATCGATATGAAGGACAATGCGAATTCAATTTAAATTGTTTTTATTTTTCAATATAATCTCCCCTAACATCAATGCATTTGTTACATCTTGAGATAAGCTTTTTTAAACCCTCAAAAAAATAAATTTCCTCTTTCTCTGCAAAATACCCATTTATTGCCGACTTGAGTTCTTCATCATCCGAAAATCTTTTTCACGAAGACATTTTTTTAAATCCGGAAACAGGAAATAATCACTAGGGGCAAGGTCTGGACTATAGGGTGGGTGTTGGATTTCTTCGAAACCACAATCTCGCGCAGCAGCCTTGGAAACTCGCGCCGTGTGAACAGGAGCGTTGTCATGAAGAAGCAACACACCCGCTGCGAGTTTACCCCGTCTTTTCTTTTTAATTTCCTCCCGCAAATTATGCAAAGTGGAAGCGTAGGATGTGGCGTATGCCACTGGGTCAGGGTCATAGTGTGTAAGCGTATCGGTGCGTGTGGATGGAAATGTAACACTTGTTTGCCAGCAGCGGTGGCACGCTTGCGGTTGCACGGCGTTCACTCGTCGGAGGGGTAGGATCTTGCTGCTATATTTCACCGAATCTTACTAAATTTGTCGTGCCACTAAAAAAAAAATAGTATGAAAAACATTTGGTCTATTGTGCTGGGTCAATACCAAAGAAGTAACGCACATGAACTTGACTTAAACTTGAGGTGGTGTTGTAGAAGTTATAACACCTATAGGAACCCACCCACGACAATTGGCGTCGCCATTTGCACCATGACTACACCTTCCTAGTTTCTATTGGAATAGTCCCTAACTAATAAAATTATCAAACCCTTCTCTAAGCGATCATTTCAACGTTCTACAAGGTGTTAGCACTCTGCCATCTCAAGGGAAACAAAAAATATCATTTATCACAAACGTAGAAACTGGTAAAAATCATAAACGCGATTGTTTTAATTCACTTCATTGCGTACATTTATATTT
Organism: Volucella bombylans; assembly: GCA_949129095.1. Lineage (NCBI taxonomy): Eukaryota > Metazoa > Arthropoda > Insecta > Diptera > Syrphidae > Volucella > Volucella bombylans. The sequence continues at coordinate 137,342,426 of OX422141.1, read as the reverse complement.
CAATGTAAATATGAATTCTATTTATATTAATTTGCATGGATAATATTACTAAGAATAATTAAATTAAGTTGACTTCAGTACATGTATATAGATCATAAGGTAGGTAAGCAAAGGAATATATGTTTATATATACATACATATATATATATATATATATATATGTATATATGTATGCATATTAAAATAGCTAGGAATGTATTGTATATGTAATATTTTACAAATATAATAGATTAAGTATACAAGTATAGGTAGGTACTAATTATTAATTTGTTGTATTTGTATTGCAAATAAGTATTAACTGTTAACTTTTGACGTAATCAATTTTATATTTCAAATTTATATAATGTAGTAATTAGGATATATGTATGAAAGCACGTTTGATATAAGACTCGAGAAAATTTACAGAATCGTTAAAGAAATTTAAATGAATTTTTGTACTCACGATTTTACTTGATGATCCAGTTGAATTTTGTGCACAAATTTCAGCCGACATGATCCAATTTTACCTCTGTTTTAATATGTATTTATAAATATAAATGTATGATTTCCTCTGGTCTTTATGTTTGACAATGTTTTTTTTTTGTTTAGGATTTTGGATTAATTAACAATACAACAGTAACAAGAAAAAGGAATCGAAAGATTTAAGCATATATATATATATATGTGTGTGTGTATGTGTACATATATATATATATATATATACAGGAAATGTTGAATTTAAGAACACTAAATTACAGGTATACGTCTAGTTTTTTTTTTTTTTTTTGATTTAAGTTAAGTTTGAGGTACTTCTGTAAAGGCTGGCTGTACATTGGACTTGATTTTGCTGGTATACTATATACTCGTATATATTTGTGGCTATTGAGGTTATGTGGGCCGCTGCTCAGCAATTTTGGCGTGGCATTTTTTGGCCTTAACTGTGGTGAATTCATGGATAGGTCATTCCCAAGGTGCACACTATCACCCCTTTTCCATATGTGATCTGGACGTAAGTGCAGCGCTAGGACATTGTCCACCAAATTCATCACCTATCCTGAAAGTGTATTGTCACCATTTTGTTCACATGCTAAGCAAAATGTCTTACCTTGTAAATTTTTCTTGTTTTTTTTTTTGATGGCGCAAACAGTACGATGCAGAAACGGTTTATTGTTTTCTTGCTATCACTGTGCCGCGAAAAGGAAAAACAAATCTTTCAATAAAAAGTTTAATTCACGCACTAACGTGATTAAGCCACAATTTGGTTTCAATATGTCCGCCAAAATTGCCAGACTTCCGGACTGTGTCTCCAAGTAAATGTAGAGCAGAGTAAAAGAAAGATGTTAGAAATTGCACTCCCTTATATAACCAAGAGTGGCGTATGAGAATTAAGCCAATTTGAATCGGTTAAGAAACTTAAAATGGCGATTGGTATAAAGGTTGAGTTCAAGCTAATCAATTGGGTTTGAGTCTTCGGTATTTTAGTCGATTGCTATGTTTTGGACAAAAGCGAGTTGAAAAATAAAAAAAAGGATACAGATTCAGCTAATGGTTATTAAATGGATCACTCTACAAGTGGTGGACCCATGTTTCGCCCCCATTAACAATTCGATCCATAATACCGTCCGCGTTCTCACTACACATCTCCAAAAGCTCTATACAGCATGCGATTCTCACTTTTTTCTGAGGCGCTGTGAGCATTCGTGGCACCCACCTTGCACTGACCTTTGAAAGGTTAAGATGGTCATGAAGAATGGTGTGAATGGTACCAATTGAAAGCTTGGTGATCTCTGCCATCATTTTCACCTTTATTCGGGCATCCTCAAGAACAAGTTTTTCGACTTCTTTGATGCTTTCTCCCGTACAAGCAGTAGCCGGGGCGCCGGAGCGGGAGTCGTCTTCAATGCTCTCTCTGCCTCTCTTGAACTCACTTGACCACCTTTGCACAGTTTATAATGAAGGTGCGGAACCCTGGTAAACAGCCACCATCTCTTCATGAATAGTTTTTTGAGCCGCAATGTTTAAATTGCTACAAGACCAAACTCCTGATAAGATTTTCGATAGCGAAACTAAGCTAACCGATAAGCACAAACTGGAGTACAATAATTATATTGTTAGAAGAAGAAACCGGCCCAGATCCAAACGTGGAGGCGGTGTCGCGATCTTCATTAAAGAAGGTATAAAATTTCACAGAGTGTACAAGGGCGTGTTGCGCAGGTTCCGGGTGTTGGAGGCAGTTGTCGTTTACATCAAGCTCCGCAGTAGAAAGCGGCTGTACTCGGCCTCTGTTTATGCACCTGAGGCTTCACAATCCACCCTATTCATTACAGAGCTCGACACGCTTTTTCGACTTCTGAGGCTGGAATCGGGGGAGAATTATTTTATAATCGGTGGGGATTTCAACGCTAGACACAGAGATTGGGGAAATAATTTGCCAAATACTAGAGGGAACCTACTACTCGATTGGTGGGGTCAGCACGATGTCATGTACAGACTCGGTCTTAAAGCGACGGATAACCCGTCGTTTCCCAGAGGCGGGTCTTATTTGGATCTACTGCTGTACGATGAACGCATACGACTGACAGGTACGAATTTACAAACGCTAAACTGTCTGCGCACATTCGTGTATGACAACGACCATTGCGGTATTAGCACCGAAATTTCAGTTCCTAACGAAATTGCGGAATTGGAGGAGTTTGTCCAAAGATATTCTTACAACTACAGTAAGACTCGATGGACACGCTTCTCCGCAACCTTGACAAGAGCGCTCTCCTCGAACACGTTCCACCCACCGTCCAATAGGAATTTGTCAAACGAGGAGATCGACAATTACCTAAAACAAATGGACGAGACAATTAAACAAACTATGGACACTACAATACCGCGGTATCGACGTACGACTAACGAAGACCTGTTCCGCAATCCTACTATTGACGCACTGCACCGACAGAAAAGTAGACTTCTGACAAGACTTAAAAACTTGTACAGACAGTTAACTGACCGACGAGACCCGGAGATTAGGATACTGAAGTCGTCGATTAAAAATATCCAAACGCTAATAAAAGAAAATTACAGAATTTCTGTAAGTTTGTATTGGAACAACAAGGTTCGGGCTGTAAACACCAGCAACCCAAATATGTTTCCGCAAATAAATAAACTATTTCGGAGAAAAAATCAAAACGACCTTCAGTGTCTTAAAATAGCCCGGACAGCAGACAACGAACGGTTACTGACAATAGCAGGTATTGATCCAAATGAGGCCGCTGATGATGACGACTTTTTTGTGATCGAGGATCCACAGGAGAAGGTAGAGGCCATAGGGGCGACTTTCCAGGAAGTATACAAGGCCATTGATACCATTGACCCTAATTATGACCTGGACAATCGCGTCTTGGTGCACAACTGCTACATTCGAAATGAAATGGAGAATTGGCGATCCGAAGGCTCTGTTTTCACCCGGTTTAGCGAAGAAAATATTTCAAATAATGTCATTACCAGAGAGGGTGACCTACCCCCATTCATTTCGAGGGAAGAACTCCGTGAGATCTTTGACACAATCAGGGCTAAGAAATCAGTGGGGACCGATGGTATTCCGAACATCGTGCTTCGACATCTTCCTCTAGAAGCGGTGGACATTTACACCACCCTGTTTAATAATGCAATGAATAATGCACATTATCCAGCGCATTGGAAAACGGCGGTGGTTCAACCTATCCCCAAAAAGGGGAAGGATATATCCAATCCGGCGAATCTTCGGTCGATAAGTCTCCTTCCAAATATCAGTAAGGTTTTTGAAAAGGTAATCAATAGAGCTCTGTCTAGCTGGGTTGAGGACAAACATATAGTTCCGGATAATCAATTCGGTTTTAAGGCGGGACATGATATCTCACATGCCGCGTCTAAACTGGTTTCTGATATCCAATGGAACAAAGGCAAGAAACAGTGCACTGGTGCCTGCCTTGTTGACTTGGAGAAGGCCTTCGACACCGTATGGTTAGAGGGTCTTTTCTATAAGCTGACTAGGCTGGGGATCAGTAAACCACTCTTGTACATTCTCTATAATATGCTAACCAACAGACAGTTCATCGTGAAAAATGGCGATGTGACTTCTGTTGGAATATTTCAAATTAAAAATGGTCTTCAGCAAGGCGCGGTCAATTCGCCGATCCTATTTAACATTTATACAAGCGACTTGATAGGTTCACTTCCCCATACTATTGCGTACGCAGACGATTTGGTAGCGTACAGAACAGGTCCCAAAATCGAGGTTATTAATAGTCTCTTGCAGAGTGACTTCGATAAGATAAGACGATTTTGCGATGACTGGAAGTTGAAAATCAACTTTCAGAAGTCGGAAACCATTCTCTTTAGGACGCCGTTGTCTGGAGCCTCTAGGGATACCAGAAAAAATTGGCGAAAGTTCTCTATCATTGGACAACGCGGACAACCTCTTGCCTGTCGAAATGTAGTCAGATACCTTGGAATCTGGCTGGATCAGTTTCTGTATTTTGGCTAAAATGTAGATGCTGCTTACCTGGGGCTTACTACCCCAATTACCTTTACCACGAGAGTGTGCGATCTGACGGCTTCGTTCCACCGGAAGCATTCCTCTACCTAGATCAGAAAGGGTTGATCCAGGATATATCAGCGGTCCCGTTAATCTTCCATGTCGCTCGAACAGCTGGGGACAGGCGACTCAACTACAACAGAGACATCGCACACGGCAGTGTGGATCGCCTCAGGTTCAGTAGGGCGGTGGGGAATCGCGATAAGAAGGATGTCGTTCGGCAGCACCAGCATTTCTGGTGGTTGAATGATGGAGAAGATGTTTCGTCGTCGTTTCCGTCAATTACGGACCAGCCTCACTAATGAGGCAGGGCTGACCAATATATTTGCTTTGTAAATAGCGATGGCCAGCTTACATAGGTTTAGGTTAGCATTTAAATAATATATACATGTGTTAGTGTATATAAAGGTATATACTAACATATGTGTATTATTGTGTATAACGTCTAAGTGTGTTTATGTGTATTTTGTGTATGTAGGTTAAGTAGACTAAGGTTGTTTTTAAGTTAGATATTAAGTTTTTATAAAAAATAAAAATTGTCCATATGCTAAGTTTTTGTAATCAAATTTTTTTCTTAGCCCTAAGTATATAAAATAAATATTTCCAAATAAAATATAAATGAAGTCGAAAGACATAGATATAAGAATTTAGAGTAGCTTAGATTGCCTGTGTGGGGCCAGTAAGTTAGTATAAGATTGTTAAGTAATTGTAAGCTAGCATTTAAGCATTTTTTGTTAGTATGTAAGAGTTAGTGTTAAGAAAATTAAATGCATTGAAAACTGAAAACTGAACTGATAATGAAGGTGCGGAACCCTGGTAAACAGCCACCATCTCTTCATGAATAGTTTTTTGACTTTTTCCTTGCTTAGTGAGAAATTTAATTACAGCGCGATGCTCAATTTTCACCATCATCGTCTCAGTTGCCATTATGATTCTGTTTAACTAGAGATAAAACGCGAATTAATAATCACATTTATATGAAATTTTACATGAATGCACGAAAATAATAGTATTACTTGATAAATAAGTCAATTTATATATACAACCACAGCTTCACCCCGATACCGAGAATATGTTGAACGCTCCTCGTAATTTTAAACATTAAGTTGGTCGATATCCAGAGCTTAAGTTTTTTAAATAATTTTTTGGGAGGCAAGGATTAAGAACAACAAAGAATGTGCCTTTTAGAGAGCTAATAAGCAATGAATTAGTACTAGATGCATTATTTGAAGTATATACATATATTATCCCAGAACTCATAACATATAAATTATTTTTAAGTCAATTCTATCACTACTTTTTACAGAGTTAGAGGGTCTACAATTTTTATCTTTATTTAATGTCACTAGGAGTCCTGTCATGGTCAGTAATATTTAAGTCAAGCACACACTTTTCGCATTTGGTCATAGCATTTTTGAACCGTCCATAAGAGTGGTCAAGATACCTGCCAGAAGCAGCCCTAGTCGGCTCATTTATATAGGAAACTAGACCATGTGACGAGAGTAGCGACAAATAGCTGGAGATTGTATCGTTTGAGTCAAGGCTGTTGATGTTGAAATCTCCAGTAATAATTAAATTTGATGATTTTTCATCGCTTAAACTAGAAAACTCGCTTGTAAAACACAACACATTAAACAAATGCAATCTGTAAACACAGTGGAACACAAATTTATCACAATTTATTTCAATAGATACTTTTAAGACATCCGCACTCAGAAAATCCATGTAAGTGATGTCCAGAATCTTATAATCATTCTTTAGGAAGCATCCAACCTCACCTGCAGCGTAATTCTCATTTGGTTTTGATAAAAAATTCATAACCAGGCATAGAGTAATCATTTTTTTCCAACTCGTAAATCCAAATCTCAGACACGAAAACAATATCAGGTAAACAAGCAAACGAATCCAAATGAGAAACAAGGGACGAGAAATTTTCTCTCAAACTTCTTACGTTTTGGTATACAATAAACAATTTGCCATTACAGAGAGAGCCATTATTGGTAAAAACATTATCGTAGAAAGAATCAAGATCACGGCCCAATCACTCCTCGCTCGTGAACGCCGCACCACACAGTAAGTTTAACTGGATGTAATAGCTCTTCGTGCATCACACGCGGATTTTCAGTGCTCCAGAAATGAAGATTTTGCTTATTGACGTAACCGCTTAAGTGGAAATGCGCCTCGTCGCTCATGATGATCTTCGACACAAAATCGTCCTCTTCGTTGTTGAGATTGAGTATGGATTTACAGTAATTCACACACGACTGACGGTCAGGAGGCATTAAGTCATGCACTGTTTGCACTTTGTACGGGAACATGTGCAAGTCGTTCACTAAAATTCGGATATGCCCAATTGCGTGGCCCGACTTCGGCAGCCATAGCCGCGATATTCTCGGCCGAACGACCAGTCCGGTAGTGGCCATGCCCTGCATGGTCTCCTGTGGTTCGAGTTGAGTAGCTAAGCCTCGAAATGTTTGCCCAGGTGTCGCAACACCATTAGGAAATCGAAATCGAAATAATTCACTCTGCTCTAACACCATCGACGGTTTATTGGTCAAAAACATCGACACAATTATTCCACGCTCTTGCGGACTATAGCGCTCCATTGCTTGTCTGTTTATATACTGCAGCTGTCTAATTCACAAATGTCAAACATGATTGACGTACGACGCCATTTGCAAAAATTATACCATCTTCCAATAGGGTAATTAATTTTGTGCCACTTGTAGGTCCCTTAATAGATCACGTGCAGACGAATAACTAACAGGAGCCCTGGACTGCTGCGAAGCAGATATTACCGCCATTCAAAAAACGAAGAGAATGAAAAACTACGACATCTACTGCGATTGTGCCGATGCCTATTTAGATCCGGATTTGTTGTTAGAGGCAGACGCCTCATAAAAATCCGTCTTAAGGCTAAATTTGCCTGCCAAAGATAGCTTCTACGAGCTCTTGGACATGACTTACGAGCTTGAAGTATTAACTAATTATTAGGTGCACAACCAAGTTATCGTTGTTTTTTTCTTATATGAAAATGCAACTTTATTGTGAACAAATTGTTACAAATGAGTTATTCAAATTATTGCCCATCGCTAGCTACCCATCTTTCTGGCAGAGCTCGAATACCGTTAAGGTAAAAGTGTTCATCTTGTGAGGGTATCCATGAATCAAACCATTTTTTGATGTCTTCATATGAGCGGAACTGCTGATCAGCCAGACCATGTGCCATCGAACGGAACAAGTAATAATCGGACGGCGCAATATCTGGGTGTAGTAGGACTTACCATTTGAGCGTTTCTAGATAGGTTTTAACGGACAACGTGAGTTCGAGCTTTGTCATGCTGTGGAATCACTTTTTCGTGCCTCTGCTCGCCTCAATCGCATCAATTGAAGTCGCATTCCCCAGTGATGGTTTCGTTGAGTTTCAACAGTTCATAATAAATAACACCGACCTGGTCGCAATACACAGCATAACTTTCGCAGCGTAAATACTCGGCCGAGCCGACGACGTAGAAGCATGACCGGGCAGTCCACATGACTTTCTTCCCTTTAAGTTGCTTTAATGAATCCATTTTTCATCACCCGTCACGATGAAGAAAACCCTTCCTTTTTTTGAAGCTGAAGCAAGTTGTTCACAGTTGAAAAGACGACGCTCAACGTGCCTTGGCTTCAAATCATAAGGAATTCAAGTTCCTTGTTTTTGAATCATTCCCAACGCATGCAATTGCTTGGAAATGGTTTCGCGGGTAACTTCTAATGCTGAAGTAAGCTCTTCTTGCATTTGGCACGGATCCTCATCAAGCAATTCAGCGTCTTTGATGGATTTTGGCCTTCCTTCACGTGGACGATCGTCAAAATAAAAATCATCGTCTTTGAAGCGACGGAACCAATCACGGCACGTTGTTTCACAACCAAAAATATATGACGCCAAAACAAAATCACTAATGTGTCAAAACGGTTTGTTTACCATATGTCTACGCTTGGTTCATTTGGTTTTGGATATGTCAAAATCGACCAGCACTTACTGCTGGAGCCATCTATTGACAGAACGTAGTTGCGCACTTAATATATGGGAATCCATTTTGTAAGCTCGGAACATATTGTTGATGAAACATTTCAATAGTGTCGCCCCATGTTTCGGCTTCATGGCTCACTCCCTCCCACCAAATGCTGACCGCATCAATCAAAAGCATGCAGAACCCCAGTAATGCGTCTTCATCCGATATTACCCGCCTTTTCTTGAATACGAGAATATTCCCGATGGACGCCTTCACCTTTCCGATGTCATAGACATCCGAAAATTTTTCCAAGCATTGCAACATACTGTAGTCGTTCGAAGCTTGATAGAATCATTGGTCGCTCATCTGGTCTTGCTGGCGCTCGTTCCGGCCAAATGTTCTTTCTGATACGCACCTGGCTGGGATGGCATACAGATTGAATCCTCAGTTGGCATTTAACTCGCGCCCGTGCCCTAATTTGGGTGCCAAGATATAAGCGGATCTCTCAATTACATTCAAAAACATAGTTCATACAAATATTTTCTGAGCGTGGTCCGGGGCAACCGTACGTACACTGAATAGCTTTTTAATCCGTCAACGAAAACTGCAGGCAACTTGATTTATGGCCAAAGCACAGTGCCACGTTCACACGGTCGCGCTTTGACATATTGAGTAGAAACAATGGGCTCTTATGGAGCGATGAAAAGTTGTCTCCCTCGTCGAGATTCAGGATGGCTTGAGCGCAGGTTACACGTGCTTGGCGGTCAACAGCTAACAGATGATGACTATCTGAACTTTTTAAGGGAACATCTTACAGTCTTTTACAAAAATTCTCTGTGCCAATTGCGTGGCTCCTCTGCCGCATCTTCAACTACAGCTGCGATATTCTCAGTAGAACGGCCGCAACGGGGACGGCCAGATTTGGCTGCAGCTTGTGTTGTCCCATACTCTTCTAAGCGGCTAAACGTCATAATATTTGCCTAGTTGGTGTCGCACGACCGGGAAATCTGCTTATTGACTGCTTGTTCCGCGTTTTTTAGGAGTATAGCGATTCATGTCTTTTTGGCGTGTATTTTGTATCTGTTTACTTCACAAATGTCAAAGTAGAATTTAAATTTGCCGCCATTTGCAAAAATTATAGCATCTTCCGATAATGATGACTTTTGCGCAACCTAGTACTTACGTACTTATATGGACCACGCTACATGAAGAGGCAAATTAGCTGAGACCTTGGTGCACCCCGATAGGGGTGGAGGTAGCCCATTGGACTTGTGTTTTCCACCTAGGTCATTTTCATCCTCATCCGCTGCCCGAAACGCGGTGTCCCGTCTCTACTACTATGGTGGCTGCTGAACGGTCACAATGGCTTTCTGGCTTTATTTTATAGCGCAGACACCGCTATATCGGTTTACGATTGCAAGAAGAAGAAAGCTGATTGGTTTGTTTGTCCTTAAAGGTATCTCTATCGGTTTCTCCAACGAAGTTCAGTATTTGGCTGTAAGCCTGGGTAACAAACTTCTCTTGACTAAACAAATAACGTTGAAGACGTCCAAACCGCTTTTCTCTTTCTACCAGTGTGAAGGGTCTTTAGGCGAAGTTAAATAAGGTTTCATGTGAGCATAACTGAGAATGGAAGAACGTCTCTATATAGATGGTCGATAGACAGAACTAATGTTTCCCGATGTCTCTAAAAATTGAGCGACTTTCCTGCTGTCGTTCTGTATATTGCAGATAAGCTGTTCAAGGTCGAGAGGTATTACCTCATCCGTCCTCAAAGAAAACTTCTTCTGTTCTCCTGCTGTGAATTTCTCAAAATTCCTACAAATTAATTTGTAATTTAAGTGAACCAACAGAAGAACAGTGTTTAAACTTTACTACGTCACTCTGAGAGTTTGCCCCCCCCCACCCCATACACCCTATATCCGGGAAGATATTGCAAGAAACTTTTGTATATCCCTTGAACCGAAACTATTACTCGGTTCAAAGTTCTACAACATTCCACCAACTCCCATCTAATTACTCCAGATTCTTCACCATCTTACAAGTGGTTCTAGAAGTTTTACTTCCGTGCCACCTACGCTTTCGACGGCTTGGCCGTAGCTAATTGCAGAGCATGGTAGATGACAATTGCCTGGATTTGCAATTTCACAGAAACCCACACTGGATATCTGGAAATTACTTTCAAAATCCATTATCGCATTCTGTCACTGAGTCATCCCACACTAAAACCAATCGTGAGAACCAAAGAGAACTAACTTTCGCGGCTAGGATGCTGGCAAGTCCCACTCCCAATTCTGGCTACTTTGGATCACAGTTCAATTTGAAATGAAATCCCATTACACGCCAAATTCCCAACCATTACCAGTACCTCGTTCGAGTATGTTTTTTTTTTTTTTTGGCAAATCACTATCTCGTCCTCTTTGTATGCCAGAAGCAGTACCACCTACCAGCACTTGCTGACAGCACTGCTCAAGTTAGGATAACCCGAAGAATCATTACAGAGTGATTCAAGAACACTATCCAAAGAGGGATAACGATAAGGTCGAAGACGATGATGTCAATGACTACAACGATGATAGGACATATTGTAGTATCCGTAGCCAACCCAACTCCAACTACAAGTAGCTCTAGACCACATTGTCACATAACACTTGCGACAACCCAGTACGGGTCACACCCTAATCATCGATGCTGTCGAAGCCATTGTTGCATAACTGCTTCACTTGCTCCAGTTGCCTGTATGCAATGGGTGGATACTTAATCATTATTCGCTTGTCCCCTTCGTTTTCTGCTCCTGAATGCATAGTTCTTGTAAGGATATCAAACTACAATGAGAGAGCACGCTTCTTCTCATCGTCCTAGTCGGTTGGTAGTGTCATCATTGTCGTTGTCATCATGCACACAGAAAGACAAAATAATGTCATCGCAGTCATGTCCGTACATGGATAACATGCAGCTGAACCCCCATTAAGTGGGGGCATTTGAGTGTAAGATTCCGTTCATTCTACCCTTCACACATGCATTCTCATGCAGGAATTCTAATTCCAATTCATAGCTGGTTGCAACTATTGCCTTGCCAGTCATGGCATGGTAAGGACACCTGGAGGGAGGTGCAACCATAGTCGGTAACTGGTCTGGTATAAGGACTATCAGCTAAAGAGTGGAATTTATTTATCCTACTTCCGGGTGGTGGCTAATTTTTTAATGGAAAACTCACCCACGCTGAAGCAGAGACAATCAGGATCTACAGGGGTGAATCTATTAGGGAAGGTCTCGTGACCTTAATGAAGAGAGTGTGGGTGCTTAATTTCATTTGCATAGAATGTTCTGTCGTGCGGTGGCTTAAATGTTTAAGAAAAGTGGTGGATGACGTTCTTGCTTCTACGGCGTGAGTACGGTTAAAACAAATGGTAATCTGTATAAAGCCGGAGGCCATGAACACACATCAGTTATCTAATTCACTAAATGGGGAGCTTCTCCTGATGAATGGTCATAATGGTGGCATAAGCCTATTAAATATATTTCCTTGCTGGACCTATAAACGATGCAGAGCTTCCATGAAAATCATTAGCGGTTACTGTTGCAACTCTTGAGCGCTGCAAACCGTGAAATGTCTGTCTACCACTGGCCAATAAGCAAATCTATCGGCAAAAGTGGTAGCCTTGCACTAAAAATGCATCAGTGCGACCACCAGATCACTAAAAGTGTTGGTTCTGGTCGTCGGACTTCTTTCCTGCTTATGTGACAGAATAGTAGATATTCACATACCCTAGTTTGGCGAAAGCATCCTCACTCTACGATGCAACATGTGCATCACATAATACTGTTCTTTCGAAGTGTTTAGGCGTATGCAGAGGACGTCACTCTTATATCTTTCCTAAGGTCTGAATTAGATTAGATTGTAGTGGGAGGTGGTATTAGGAATCCCAGATCACTGCCGCCACAAATGGGCCTATTGTGATATCCTCACATCCGGTCCTATGAGAAAACCTGAGGTCACTCAAATCTGACTTCTACTTCTTGTGGCAACAGCTTGGCATGAACTTTTTGGCTTATCTGTTTGCTTCGGTTTCTCTCCAGAAATGAAGCTTCTTTTCCTCTAACCAGGTTTTAATAGTTCCTTTTGCTGTATTAGTGAATAGCCCACAGAATGGTCTTTCCTGGCTAGTTCGTCTGCTTTTTCGTTGCCATGACATGAATCCGCTATGTCGTGGTTTGTTTGTGTTTGTTATATCGTCGCTGCAATGCAGAACTAGTCTAAGTCATATCATAAGCAACGACATGTCTGTTTAGATTCTCTCGAATGCATAGCTTTGTTGCATGGATTTCATCCTGAAATACGGAGCTGCTTGTATCCATACTAGCACTTATGGATGTCATAGTGCGAGAACCGTATACTCCGGCTCCAACTCCTTCATTTGTCTTGGATCCGTCTGCATGAAGGATTGCGGCCTGAACTAGTTTGGAGTTCGATTCATCTTCTGTGATGAGCTTGTTGGCATTTACCATTGCTTCTTTCATGAGTTCCAGATGAAGTGGTGGGATGTTTAGAATATGCGTTGCTTTGTGCCACCAGACCGCGACTGCATACGTGATGATAGGTCTTGTTATTGCCGTGTACATCAATAGTGTCATTTTGGGATTAAGTCCCCAATTTTTTCCAGCTAGACTTTTGTTTGTCCATAGTGAGGTCCTGGCCTTGTCAATAGTCTTAGGAAGATTAGTGTTCCACATAAGTTTTTCATTCATTGTGATGCCTAGGTATTTGACTTCGGTTGAAAGTTCAATTGTTTCACCGAAGAGTGTGGCATTTCTGAGTCTTTCTCGCCTCCTTATCTTACTGAATCTAACAATAGTGCTTTTCTTGGGATTGGATTTGAGGCCAACTTTTATGCACCATTCAGCAACTAGGTTCAAAGCCCTCTGGAGGTGATCCGAGATTTTGTACTCGAATTCACCTCTGATTAGGATAGCAATGTCGTCTGCATATCCTTGGACATAGAAGCCATCATAGCTGAGCATACCAGTAGTTCATTAACTACAATGGACTATAGTTGGGGTGATAGTACTCCTCCCTGTGGGCATCCTTTCGTAGCTATAACACTGAGTGTTTACATATAGTGTCGTCAACTCAGATGTTTTTAACGCTTCTATATATCTGGGAGATTCTATATAGTCAAATGCTCCTTCCATATCGAGGAAACAATCGACTGCTACCTCTTTATCTCTGAAAGATTTTTCAACCCTTGTGGTAAGATTTAGTGGTTGATTTTCCAGCTATCGGGTTTTTTTCCATAGTTTTGAGGAAAAAGGAAGTGAGGCTGATTGGTCTATATGACTTTGCTAGTTCAGACGGTCTGAGTCCTACCTTTTGGCCTTAACCAGCGATTATATATTCTTAAACGCAGCCAGCCTTAAGCGTTGTCGTTTTGTGATTTCTTGATTTCCATCAAGCTAACGAGTTTCACCAAAATCGGGTTTGTTGTCACAATGCCTGTTTTGGCGAACCTAAGTATTTGAGTGCTATCTTGAATACCAAATTTTTGTGAACAAGGCATGCCGAGTCGAATATTATCACTGTGAGCCTTATTGCTCAATGTGAATGGTACTTCGCATGATGCATAACCTATCTTTGTGCCTCGAATAAGCATTGAGGTTAATACATAACTGCTGCTTTCACTAGATTAGAATGATTTCGGAATATATTCGGGCCCACTTGGTTCTAATAAATAGTTTTCCTCTTAACACTCATAACATAGGCTGAATCTTCAAGGCCCAGTTTGCAAAATCATCACTAAAAGGCTCTTTGGTAAAGTATCGGAAGAGGCTACCTTGTAGATTTTTCCTGGATTAACGTCGCTTGGTTCCTTTTTCTTCGTTTTTATTTTTAGAACTTTTGAGCAACTTTGATCTTCTTGTCAAGCCCATATTGTGTTCAGAATGCAGAGTTTCTAATGGGCCCTTTGCGTCGTTGCCACTCGTTTTTTTTTTTTTGCAATTCTACTCAAGGGATTTAAGTACTCTTAATACGTTTGCACATAGCGCAGGCTAAGGAAAATCAAGGAGGATGGAAAGAGAGGTACCGGTGAACGTTGGTTTTAAATGTTTGAGGGTTATATTGACTAGAGAGCTAGGCAGGGAATTCCATAAACGAGTTATACGGCTTAGGAAAGAATCATGATATTTGAGAGTACGTCCGAAAGTCAGCTTGAGGGTATACTGATGAGCATTCATAGCGAGACAGGTGTTACGGTTAAAGGTTTGAAGGGGGGGAATGCTACTGGCGATTTCAATGGTGGTAATACCGGTGAAAAAAAGTGAGGCACGAGACATTTCGTCAGTGTTGGAGGGTGTCCATTGACTGGGTGATGTTAGTATCACGCTTTATATATTGAAGCCAGGCAGAGGGGTGAAATATTTCTTTCTTCGCTTGAGGAAACCTAGACATTTCGCAGCAGTTTCTAATCCATTAAAGAAGAGAGTCGTCGATCCCAAATGCACCTATTTTCGACAAAATAGCCTGATGCCAAACTCTGTCAAATGCCTTAGAAATATCAAGTGCAACTATCTTGCTTTCGCCAGATTGGTGTAGACTTTGGTTCCACCAAAGTACCTGTTGCTATGAAAACCATATTGCCGGTCATTGAGAAGTTTTTTTTACTACCTTTGAGACAAAGATCTTAGAATGAGAACGGATTTACTGGTAAAAGCCTATGCAAATGAAACAAGAAATGTTGTGTTCCTTAATAGAATCGAACAATTAGTGGATCCTTCAGGCTGCCAAAAAGTAGGTATCACCGCCATCCAGAAAGCGCGTTAATACCAAGAAGTCATCAGAAGTGCCACCACTGGTGTATTAGATTTTACCCGCATGAAAAGCAAGAGCATTAGAAGTGAGCGATTCAAGAAATGCAAAGATGCTAGTCCAGGAACAACACTGAATGGATAAGCTGGTAGTGGAGTTACATTTGGTGTTGAGTATATGTAAAATAGACTTCTACAAACTTTAAAACACCGGTGACGATCCAAATTACACTACCAAATGAAGCAGAAGTAGAAGGACTTAGGCCCCCGGTCCTAGATTTTTTTGGGCCGTAGGAAATGACTTTGTAACTTGTTTCCAAAATTTGGTCGGACAATAGTATGCCTGGTGAATGAAACGTCAGCATTTCGATCTTTTCTGAGATAAGTGTTTTTTGCTGAATTAGAAATTTTTGCTGTGGTTCTAACATCATCATCATCAACTCTCTGTCTTGGTGCTTCATTGGGCTCTTCGACAAAACGACCACTTTGGTGAGACTCTTTCAATTTCTTCCTCTTCAATGTGTTTGCACCGCATGTGGGGATGACTGAATGAATCTTTCTAAATGTAAGTCAGGCGTTGGGTTTGCAGATTTTCTACTGCTCAAGACCACCAGGATCTTCGCCAAGCGCGTATACCGAAATTTCTCAACAACCCCTATGCCGCCAGGATGGTGTGATGAAGAATGCCGGCAAGTATGAGTACATGCAGCCGTTCATGAGCTCTACGAGCAGAATAGACGTATGCCTGAGTAACCCCCTCAACTGCGCCAACTGTACTCGTATTGGTTTCCTCAATATTGTGTGCAAGATCTTGTCTGCCATATTGTGTGAACGTCCGAAACCCTTCGATTGACCTTTCATTGTGGTTTCACGCTAAAAAAGTTCACAATCGCCCAAATGTACACACTCCGGCAGATACTGGAACAAACTCAAGAAGTTCAAATCGATACCCACCATCTCTTCATAGACTTCAAGGCCGCATACGACAGCATTTATAGAAAGAAGCTATACAGAGCCATGTCTAATTTTGGCATCCATACCAAGGTATTCAACTATGTAGGATGTCGATGGAGAACTCCGGCTACTCCGTTAAGGTCGGAACGACTTAACCGAGACCTTTGATGTCAAAAAAGCTTTAGACAAGCTGACGCATTGTTATATGAAATAATTGGCAGGACTCTGGGGACTGTCACCGAGAGTTCGCTAATATTGAAACGAAAATTACCAAAATGAATTTAGTATATGGTATGCTGTCAACAAGAAGTAAGTTAGAATACCGACGAATTAGACAGAATGTCACAGTCGAAGCTATAATTCCGAGGCAGTAATGAACCTTGCCTCTGCAGTCAATTCTGCCAATAACACCTCAGCAGAAAGAAAACGAAGAATCACTCTTGCGAATTGCTGATTCTTAGGGCTTACTCGTAGAAGGCAATTACATAGTAAGGCCCTATCTCGAATAACTGCGGATACTCTATATAAGATCTTCATTATTCTTGTTCTACTTTATAGCGCTAAAGCATATCCTCTAACGGAGGCGGATAAAGATATCTTCAGCTGTTTTGAGAGAAAAATTCTTCGTCAGATATGTTGTCCCATTTGGATTGAAGAGCTTTAGATGAGAAGATTGTGCTACGACGTGCTACGAGTATTCGATCTTTAGGGCGAGGTCAGAAAATTGCTCATCACTCGCCTGAGATAGTTAGTACATGCAGAGCAAATAGACACCAATGCTCCGGCCTACAGAGTCTATGAACTACACACGGAGGAACAATGCAGTAGAGGAAAACCTCGCCTCAGGTTGTGCGCTTAAGTAAAAGCGAGCCTCAACCGACTTGGAGAAGTAGGTGGCAAAAGACCCATCTAACTGAAGAGACATCCTAGATGAGGCCCTGCTCCACTCCAGATCGCACGCTATCTAAGTATGTAAGTATCTGAGATGACGTTAAAACAAAAGCTTGATAAACAGGAGGAATAACCGGAGAATTCGATGTGGATCGAATTCTCTCCTCATCCTCGCTAATAGTGCTATTATAAGCACAGTGGTGGCAGGAATTAGTCGAATTATGATTTTTTATGATCTAGACCAGGTCCCAGGACTCATTGCAATTGTCATGCTAGTGAACAGATAACTCACTCCCTGCTAAATCCTTAATGACATTCCTCCTAGAATCGATGGACTAAATAGTGATGGATTGCGGATAGTAAGGCACTGAGATCAAATCGGCTATCGAATTACGCCAAGAAGACTGAATTTGAATCGGATCGCCATTTAGGAGTTTATTCCGAATGAATTGACTTGTCCTGGAACACTCCCTTTTTTGGAAAAATATTGGATTAAATGTGCAAATCTTTAAATGTGCTTAAATAATATGGCTCCCTTGATACCATCTAAGCAACCCTTACTTTTTTTTCCTTCTTCTCAACTGATTTTTCCAGCCCTTCCGCCTTCACTTCACTGTTTTTTATTCCGTTTTTGTTTAAGGAAAACCCTCTTTAAAGCCTTAAGAACAGTTACACCAAATTCACATCCGTAAAACAATGCCTATACCATGCAATCCCTGAAAGAAACCTTTTTTATTGTCCGCATCCAGAATTGAATATAAGCCACAAACATCCACTTTCACATTCTTCCACTCGAATTACACCAACTCGGGTCCTCAAGATACAGAAACAAAAAAAAAAAAAACCGGAGTCATACACTGGAACCATTTCTAATGCCGGTTCATGGAATAAACAGATAGCAAACCTCATGATTTATTAAGGTCCTGCGAAATCTTATACAACATGCAAATCAGCCGCAAAATAATCCTTCAGAGACAAGTTGAATATTTTAATACGAACATAACGGAAAAAAAGGACATCAACAGCATTGCCACCAGCAAGATATGGTATTCATAGAAGTGAAGCCAAACCATAACTACGAGTGTATTCAAGCTCCTGGAAATTGTTTTAGTTTTTTTTTTTTTTTTTGACAACATTATGCCAAAGACTAATCAACTTCCGTCTTTGGCACGCAAAATGTACTGCAGTCAGCACGTCCTAAATCGGGGAAAGGGAGTGAAAAAGCAAATACCACCAACGCGGTGTAAAAAAACAAAAACTACGTCCTTGAAGAGTAGCAGTAAATTGACCAAAAAATGAAAATTTTCCCGCGCACCAGAGACCGACATCGCCAAGATTACGAGTATTACCACGGAATATGCCTGCTGTCCATTGCAACTCGCTCCCATTAACTGTTACATTAATTAAATTATCCCGGATAATAAAATTCTCTCAATCTACATTTTCACAAATTAGCCAGTTAAGCCCATGTTCGCAGTGGTTCGTAGGTTGTTCGGCGGTTGTTCTCAGAGTGTTTGGGTTGTGCTTATAGAGTCCTTGTTCATGTTCATTGTTTCCAGGCATTTTGTGTATGTTTTCCTTTGGAAGAGTTGGAATTAATTTTTTAAATTCATATTATAACTGTTATTGTCTGTTTGCAGTTGTTTACACAGCGCGTCGGAGCACCTCTATCCTCATCAGCGGAATCGTTTATGAAGCAACATCGCCCACACGAATGGGAGCATATCAAAAAGTACGCCCTCAGGAATATCGAGGAAGGAATTCGAGGACTCAAGTGAGTAATGAAAACAGTTTTCTTTTTTTTTTTCCATCTTCGTCCTTTTTTCATATGGAAACCACAACCTCTCTATAAGGCAGATCCTTTTACACAAGGATCAAGTAATTAATGAAGCCAGGAACTTATTTGCTTAGTGTGTATGTGTATAGGTAGTGATTATGTTTGCTCTAGTAACCCATTTTGAGGGATTTTACAATTTTAAAACCGACCAACCTATGTCGATGTAAAAGTGTATGCCTTAGAGGTTCCATGGCGCTGAGGACGCGCTTGAGCGGGGCGGAGGTTATAATTGCAGAATGTACGAATACTCCTGCCATGGTTAAGTAGTATGGAGTTGTTCGTTAAATTTAATCTTTTAATTATTTTAACTTACGAGATGAGCGGTTGGTAATTTTTTTTTCTCTCACATATTTGAGGAGATTTTTGTTAATACTAAGACGAAGAGATGGGAATTTTTTTTCTCGTTTAAGGTAGTGGAAAGGGGGGCTAATGAATTGGAGGTACTCTCCGTTTCAAGGTAATGTAAATTGTTTTTATAGCTCTGGTTGGTGATGAAGGTGGAAATACATGCTCACGGGCATCCTTTGCTTTCTTTTTATATTCTTTTCGGTAGAATTTCTAAGTCATCGACGGATACTCGTTTCATAGTCAACGTGTCCATAGAACCATGCGACTATAAGCTGCCTTTTAACAAGCATCCCATAGGGTGGTACGTCAGTAAAAAGCCTGCAGGCTATCGTTCTAAAGGGCGACTAAAACGGCCGCTCACTTTTAAGCAACTTCCAGAAGCATTTGTTTGGTCTGCCCGCCACCCCAGGAAGTCCATAATTCCATTTTATCGGAAGACATTCACGAGCTAGTTTGAGAGTTCAAAGTACAGTGTTCAGCTTAAGTGTAGCTACAGATGAAGATACCTCGCCCTCTCATCACAATATAGTTTATTTCCGCCAGGATTTGGAATACAGGCGCAAGTTTGCATAACGGGAAGTTAAAACTTCAGAGTGCAGTCCATGATACTCGTAGCAAAGACACGGTGAAGAAGAATCATCATAGAGCGGAGCCTGGCATGGTAGAGTAATCCCCCATCCGGCCGAGACATACAGTATTTTAAAGTCCAGTAAAAGTTGCTTGTTAGGATATAATTGACCTTGCCACAGCCGTGTATTGTAGAAGCCTCCTCAGGGATAAGGTCCATGTCTTGCCGGAAGCTTCTTGAACGTGTCAAAAGGCCGACAGCGATTCGGAGGGTTCTGACTTGACATGTTTATTCCAAAGTAGTTTGTTATCCAGGCTGACACCCAATACTTAAGTTAGTTATATCAGTGAGCTTCCTCCTTTTCGTCAAGAGAATAAAATCAGTTTTGAGAGGATTGACTGCAAGTCCATCTCTAGTGCACCAATCGCCGACCACGTTTAAGGCTGCCAGGTACCCATGATGCCACTACAGTACAGCTGCGTCATCTTCAAATGCCTGGATATATAGAGAGCATAAAGCAGTCAGTCGACCAAAATGCAGTGGAGACAGAATGCCACCTTGCGGGCAAGCCCTGGTTACACCCATCATCGCATATCTGCTAGAGTTAGCATCCACAATTAAAATTTAATTCACCAGGATTGCTCTTATCCGCAAAACTAGTGATGCGTCTACGCTGTGTTGTCCTTTTTGATATATGTGGCGCACGCTCAAGGGATCTCTTTTTCCATTAAAATGTTTGGACACGGCGCGAGCGAAGGAAGAAAGAGAGGTACCGATGTACGTTGGTTTTGAATGTTTGCAGGTTATAATGAGTAGAAAATAAAAGAGCTATGCAGGACATTCCATAAGCGAGTTGTACGGCATAGAAAAGAATCACGATATAATATTTGAGGGGGCGAAACGCTACTAACAATTTCAATGGAGCAATGGTGGGGAAAGTAGTAATAGGACGTGATATAACATCGGTATTTGAGGGTGTTCATGTATGTCATCCATAAGTTTTATCGAACGATTTTGAGTCCTATCTAACGGGTGCAGAGAAGTCTTAGATTTACCTGACCAGATGCCGCTCATGCATAATAGCTGGGTGTTTAAATTTCGCTTTTACGATAGCATACAGCACTGTGTTTCAGAATTATCAGGTGTTTTCCATTTTTTATCACATTTTTTATGCTCTTACATAGAAATGGGTCCTCAGAAGGAGTGAGAAGAATATTTGCCATTTTTAGAGACGGGCTGGACTAATGTTGTTTTCCATCTACTCGAAAAGAGTCATAAAGAGCAGGATTGATGAAAATGCTTACCCAGACTTGTTTTGTGTATATGGAAATCTTCGGGTACTACTTCCACTACAAGAATGTGGAAATAAATTCGTCCTATTGAAGATTCATGAAAGCGGAGACAAGACACGAGCTGACAGCTGGAATGTTATTATATTACAAGTGAGCGTTGGGATGGAGGATATGGCAGAATTTCTACTGACTTAAACGAACGCCTAAAAACGTTTGCTACCTTTGGGACACTGTACGAGTATTATGTTTTGCCTTAATTTTTTCTCGTTCATTAATTTCACATGTTTAAGGAAGGGGCGTTGCAGCCATTCCTGGCTCATTTGACATTTTTTCGGTTTTGCGCTGTCGGGTTGATCTTGTAGGACCGAAAAAATGTTTATTTCTCGAACCCTAACAGCTTCTTTATAGCTGGAGTCACACCACGCGAGAATAATCTTTGTGACCATTATCGAGGAAACAAAACGACCAGTTAAAATTCCATAGAAGATACAAGACCGCCCCAATTGAATTTCGCATATTGCCATAAGGTTCCTTTAGAATTTTTTTCTCTAACTGTGTGGTCGTTGTTAGCTGGCCAAGTCATACATGTTGCACACTTAGCAGCCTTAATATCGATGAAAATGTCCAGCACTTACTTCTTCTTGTGGAAATCGCCTTCAGCTCTGACTTCCAAATTTTGATACACAGTCTCGCAGGATCTCGCGTTCTTGCATTCTGACACCGTTCTTTTCATGCTATAAATCTACACTTGCTGTTCGCTAGGGATTCGGTATGTAAGTCAGTACCAGGCTTGAAGTGGACATCCTCTTCAGAGTTCCGTCAACCGGAAGTAACAACATGTTTAATGTCGTCGGCCGTTATCACTACTGATGACAAAGACTTAGTAACATAGTGTCTGATTTTTTAACGTAAACCACCTGTCATGTAGACTTATGTTTACGGGATGCCCATACATGCATGGGGGCAAGGATACGCCTTGCGATCGCTCTGCCGCCTTCCTGAGATACCAAATCGGAACTGTGTTGCCGGCACAATTTCATCCTTGGTATGAGTCGAGGCCGACCTAAAACCTCTTACTGCTCTTAGGGTCGCAGCACCCAGTACTTATTGCAACTCTACATTGAGTCAACTAAAGGAAGACCCTTCCCGCGACTTTTGGTTTAAACCACAGCCACCATGACGCTCCCACAAGGGGGTCTACACCTACAAGTTAGGCCTGGACCGAGATCCGGGGGGCTCCTGACTCACATGGTACCGTGATTTAAATCCTGTTAGGGACTACCGGTGTCCAGCCGCCAACAAGACCTATGACCGGTAACTTGTGCCTGATCAACTCGTAGCAATCTTCGGTAGCGTCATCTGAAGACGTTTACAATAAGACCAGTACTTTGCTCTGCCCCTGTTAATTATTAGACAACGTCATTAATGGGCGAAGCCTTGATAATTGGGCGGGGGTACAGACTTAGTAACAGAAGGCTGTTGTGATAGAAGGCTGTTGTGTGCCTGTTCTTATCAGGTTACCTGGAAAGTGCGTCATGAGACAGAGAGTTTCTTATCAACCTAAGTTATTCTCTATTGGTTTCGTGGTTCACTAAAGCCTTCTTGCAGGACTGTCCAAGCTTAAGTAATGTATGTGTGTCAGATTGCTCGCCATGCGGCAAAATTCTAAGATGACCGATGCGATTCTTCTACACCCGAATATTGCATAAGTTTAAAACATGAACAAACGAAAGGTATACACATTCTTCATGGGAATCAAATAGAATGGAGTAAAGTGTTGAAGATTAATCCTGAGAATATTATAGATAAATACCCTCGGATCCTTAGTCTGGGAAATCTGGTGAGGCTATGCTATGGTCTAATATGCCGGAGATAATTTTCTGTCTGACTTTGACACTAAATTCTCTGAGGCACGACTGTCACATTCTGTCCAATTCGTCGATATTGTGAGTCCCTTCTTGTTGACAGCATATACTTGGTATTGCCCTCATTCACGGCTAAACTCATTTTGGGAGCTTCCGTTTTAATATCAGCGAACACACGGGTGATGCGCCGCTGTGTTCTCCCAATTATGTCGATATCATCGGCGTGCGCTAGAAGTTGCACAGACTTTTGAATGATTGTGCCTCCAGTGTTAACTTGCGAGTTCCGCACAATTCATGTATAATGTTAAGCAAGTCACATGACAGCGCGTTTCTTTGTCTAAAACCTTTTTTTGACATCAAAGGTCTCGGTGAAGTCATTACGGACCTCGAGCGAGCATTCTCAATTGTCAGTCTGCACAGACGGACGAGTTTGGCAGAGACGCTAAAACTAGACATGGCTATTTATTGCTCGTCTCGCCTTAAAATCGTTGAAAATATGGTAGAAATCGATTTGGACTTCTTGAGTCTTTTCCAGGATCTGCCGGAGTGTGAAAACTTGGTCGATTGTGGAGTTTTCTAGTCTAAAACCTCACTGATAGCGGACAACCGGTTTGTCGACGAAGGGTTTCAGACTACACACAATATGGCGAATAAGATCTTTTATGCGATTTATACCTTTATGCTTGGCACATTTGAGGGGGTCTGGTTTTTTGTGGACCGAGCATACGGTGCTGATATTCCATTCATCAGGCATGCACTCTTCTGACCAGATCTGAGAAATGGGCTTTCAATACATAGGCCGGTAAGTCGTCAGATCCAGCTATTTTGTTAAATTTTAGCTTAGTTATAGCTATCCTTACTTCGTTCTGGTGCGGAAGATGGAAGTTTTGGCTGCCTGACGGCAACGTGTTGGGCTTCTTCGCTGTTATACAGGCAGCAGAAAAAGTTTTTAAATATTCTCAGCACCGACTTTGACACAAGGTTTCCTGCTTTCCCTCTACAGGTACAGGTGTCTTCTTCCCTTGGCACGTTCTTTTTACCCGTTGGTAAGACTTCCGTTGAGTACAAACTTCCAATATTTTTAATAGCGCGCTTCTCGTGCTCTTTTTTCTTTTTCTGGAGAAGCCGATGTTCTTCCCGTCTCCTCTGTTCGTAGAGCTCATGAACTGCTCTCGTCCTTCGTTTGTTTTATTTTTAAAAATAACTCTCAAGAGGATGTGGAAAATGAGAAATGATGAGATTTGGCTTGTTGATTTCTAGTCAACTACTCATCTTACTCGATTTTCGTTAACTGAATAAATGAATGTCTTTCGGGCGAGGCTGGAATTCGAACAGCGAACCTTCCGATTTGGAGGCCAATCCACTACGACTTGAGCCACGGTCACCCACATTCTTGCCGGCATTTTTCATCAAACCAGCGATTTCTTGGTGGTAATCGGGTGAAATCCAGGACATCAGTTGCGGTGTCTCTGATGGCACTTTGGCTGCGTTGCCACTGGTTGCTAGAGATTTCGGGATATACGTTCGGCGAAGATTCTGGTGGTCTCTTGCGATTGCAGCGTTTCTACGGTATATCTTCTCACATGGCTTCCGAAATCCGCATTCGCACCTTGGCTGTAACGAGGTGGTGATCCGTGTCAACGTTGGCTGCCCGGAACGTTCGGACGTCCAGAATAATGGAGCCTTGCCTTACGTCTGTCGTTATCTAATCAATTCGATTAGCGTTTGATGATCTGGAGACTGTTATGTCTCCTAGATTATACTGAGGTGAGGAAACCGTGTACTTGCTATAGGAATATTTTGTCCCGCCACAAAGTCAATAAGCCTAAGTGTATATATCTACCGAGGAGCTCGGAGAAACATTATTTGGTGGCGTGGTCCTTGTCTTCCGTAGGCGCATGTGTACATATTAGGCTTATGGTAGCAAATTTAGCCTTAATGCGGATTGTCATAATATGCTCGCTCACATTTCAGAAGCTTAAGACTTCTTGTCTAAGTCTGCCACATATGGCAATCACCATAGTATACGAGTATATTACAGTTTTTCATCCTCCTATCCGGTCCACCTCATCGCACTTCCTGTATGTTGGTGATATCTGCATGATAGCAACCAAGGGCCATGTGCAAATCCAAAGGTCGTTGTCCTTAAAACGTTTGCTAGGGTCGTCAATAGTGAGTTCAATTTTATCCGAAGCCGTTAGTTGCTTCGTCACATATTTTAATCACTTCCGTATGGGGTTGTAAGGCCTGCGTAGGCGAATATAAATACTACTGTCCGGGCATTCCCTTAAAATTTTAGCCTGCTTGAGTAGGGGTTTATGCAATTATCGGGGTCATTACTGGGAGGTAAGGCAAGCCCATCGCTACGAACTTGATTGCTGCGCTATTAGACGAATCCAAGTTATAGTACACTCGACAGTCGTCCATTCGCTCTATATATCCTAGCCATCTCAGAAGACTTATGCACAGGTTTCTGACTAGGTCGAGGTCGATGTCGCTGTACAGCTCCCATAGTTCGTTGTTGACTATTCTGCTCCAAAACCCCTTAACGCAAATGGGACCGAATATTTCTCGAAGGACTTTTCTCTCGAAACGACGAAGGATATCTTTATCCTCCTTCGATAGGGTTCATGCTTCTGCGCCATAAAATAGGTCTGGGATGAAATGGGTCCTACCTCGTGCGATTCAGTGATTCTTCATTTGATTTCTACACGTGTGCTGTTCCTTGCCCAAGAAGGTGTTGCAACTCCCGGGGGAGGAAAATTATTCCGCGTTAAAATAAAATTTACATAGTTTAAAACAAGAAGGGTGCCGGGCTACCGGCAACCAAAAACCCAAGGAACAAAATTATGACACGAGCAAAAAAAAGGGAACCGCAACCACACGGGTTGTGGTTGGTAGACGAGTGAAAGAAAATACGCAAAAACGAAACGAGCCCAAAAAGGAAAACGAAAGAGAACCGGAATTGCAACCAGCAGCTGGTTCCAAGCTGCGCACACCGGTTGCTCAGTACGGCGGGGTTCGGCAAAGAGGAAACGGAACGTAAACAATGATCAATTGGACGCCACCCGATTTTTATGGAAAATCGGGAGAACAAGATAAAAGAAAACAAATGAATTTTTCCCTGATGGGGAATTTAAGTGTATGTATTTTCTTGAGAAAAAAATGGGGGAGATTACAGAGGCCGTATATGGTGCAGATATATGGTAAATAACAATCGTGGGACACCAAAGGGGTTACCCACCTCAAAATTTAGCCAACAAAATATTACACTAGATTTGGACGGCCGACGGAAGGCCCACGATTCCGTACGATCCCACACGGGGTGTCTCACTAGGTGGCAATGGGGTCGCGAACGTTTTGAAAACCAACCGTTAAAGGGTTACGGGGTTTGCCAGGCAAACGGTAAAGAGCCTTACGGGATTCTATACCTCGGAAGTAACCCCAACTGGGGGTAGATCACACAGATGGGAATAAAAAAAAATTACGAGGGGTACTTATCTTATTTTCGTGCCTACTTGGGGTCGCTCCTATCTTGTTGTCGGGGTTGATGAGGGGAGTGTGTACTTCCCGCCGCTGTCACTCTCGTCGTCGCTCCGTCCGTCAGTTCTTCCTATCTTCCTCGCTGGGGTTTCGTGGTTTTTGTTTTTTTTTTGCGCGTACTTTCCGCTATGACGGCTAGTTCTTAATTGCCTAGCCGCGCATTTCGGCTAGTTGCCTCTCACGCACACACACACTCATGCATGGTTCCACTAATTCAGCTGTCAGAAGAAAGGGACTCACTTCCAGAGCTCTGACAGCCTCCCTATGAAACCACCCAATCACGCCAGTCGATGTTTTGTCGTGTTCGTTCTGTTCGTTCTGTCTGTCGAGTGACTGCTTGGGTCCATATTACGCCCTCGGACCCGGAACACTTTTGGGTAACGATTAAGGGGAGCTCAAATGGTGACCGCCAAGTAGGAAGAAAACTTTTATAAAATAGATTCTACTGCGGGGCCCGTAAGTCTACTTGCAGACACGAATGAGGGGAACGGATCGTGGGGAATCGTGAGCTTTCTTTCACAATTATTGTTTTTGCATTTGGGGTTTTGGGGGTCTTACAAATTTTGTGGCTGAAAGCAAACAATATATATATTAGGGTGGGCTCTCGGCCATTGCTGGGGTGTCGACCTCTTCGGGCATCAAGGGGGGGCAGACCGTCCGTCCGCTAGGGTCTCCAGGCCGTCCGCCTGGCTCTTCCAGGGGTACCTATATGGTCATCTCTGGAGCGGTAGGCCGGGGGAGGGAACTGGATCCAAAGGATCTAGTAAATCCCACCTGTGCCGTCACATCCAGAGCATGACGGGAAGAAAAGAACGGGGACGAAACAAGAAAAGGCAGGAGGGCAGAGGGGTGAAACAGACAACAACAGGACCAAAGGGAATGGAGGATTTTTGGGGCGTGATTTGCACGTAACAAAGGAAAATTCCTTTACCACCTTAAAGCAATAGCTTCTAGTTGTGGCGCGCTCTTAGAGGATTTCGTGGTACGTGTCACTTCTTCTCGACAGCATACGTTTTGTTTTACCATAATTTACCATTCAGCCCAACTTCCCTGCTTCTGATTCAGTAGCCACATACTCGTATGCTCCAGTGACCTGAGAATTGAACTTCATATTACAAATGAATTTGTGTATGGTCCTCTTACATTCTCCTAAAGCCGTTTTGATCTTAAGATCTTCTTCAGCAAATGGATAAAGTTGATTCTGATTATTGTCCACGTTGGGTGGATTATTCAGCTTAAGAGTGGTAGATTTTCGCGGTTAAACAGACTAATACTTCCACATTTTCAGAATCGGCTGAGGCTCTGTTATTACTCTGCCCTATCTTAGCAAGCTGCCAATGCTTCTCCCGTCTCCTTTGCTCATAGAGTGCACTAGCTAATCTTGTATTTCTCTGCAGCGTCCGCTGCATGCATTTTCCTGCACTCTTGATCATGTTAGGACTAAATTTTACATATCGGATGCGGCGTCATTGTTGGCTTGCTGGCAATGTTACAATTTACCTTTTATGCTGGCAACATCTGACTTCTCGACAGCTTTTCTTAACTCGTTCAGAATATGTTCTAGCGGTCTCTTGCGGTTGTAGCCGTTTGAACTCAAATTTTTTCAAAACATTTCTTCGGAAAATTCACATCAATCAATGTTGGCTCCCAGAAACCTTCGAACAGAATTCAGAATGCCGAAGTTATGCATTGCATCAATTGGAATCTTATTAATCTGGTTGACAATTTTTTGATCAGGAGACTTGCAGGACTATTTGTGGATCTCGCAGTCTATGAAACACCTGTCAATTATGAAAGCTTTTCACCTACGTAAGGCCACTGCTCTTCTTTGTGGTGGAGCTCTTAGAAGCACCCTCTCTGCGAGCATGAGTGCATATCAGGTATTCAAATAAGCGATGCTTCTGCTCTCTATAACCATCACAATTGTAGGTATCGCCGCCCGGCACATTTCATCGCAAGCCTGTGCTAAGTGTTCAGTGGAGAATTAAGAGCTCAACAATTCTACGGCAACTTCTTTCATTTCATGGGATCTGCATAGCCAAGTCCATCCATATTCAAGGCTATTGCTCCGGAACATATAGGGTTTTTAATAGTCGGTCCAGCAGCCCATTATGGGGGTATTAGAACTACAATTGGTTCGCTTGAAACTCCCCCGTTACTACTCGTATCTATATTTCGACAACCAGGATATATGCCGAAAAGTCTTCATATGACCTGAGCTATGAATACGTTCAAGTGGAATAGCTCAAATTAAGGTCTTGATAGGCTGCTTCTGATGTTGCCATTGACTCGTTCTTGGGAGTTACTCCTTTGAAACATTCGTATAGAGTTTCATCTGGATCATCCGATTGCACTGAAGCCCACCCAGCTGTGCTTGTATAGTTCCGAGTTTTCAGTTACATTTAGATAATCAGACTCACGATACTGCAAAATGGTGATGGGCTTTGGCGGAGTTGGTTTCAAGACTGTATTTCTGATGCGCAAGGACTCCTTAAAATCAAACAACGAACAAAAGTGGAATACGAATATACTCTGCCCGAAAGTTCAAGTATTATAAAAATCCTCTCCTACCTTCCCATTATTTCCTCACTATTCATTCATCCCTCATTGGT
The DNA here is from genome assembly GCA_949129095.1 of Volucella bombylans. NCBI lineage: Eukaryota > Metazoa > Arthropoda > Insecta > Diptera > Syrphidae > Volucella > Volucella bombylans. Next base: position 137,313,171 of record OX422141.1, on the reverse strand, counting down.
TTTCGTTTCAGAAACGGTTCGTTGGATCTGCTCATTGGAGATACACCCATCCTCGACTATTATCGTGCCATCGATCATGGTTGCAATTTACTTAGGGTTGGCGAAACCTACGTAGAAGACACATATGCCATCGGAATGAAAAAGGGGTACGTTCACCACATTTTACACAAAACAATTCATGCTCACTAACTCCCGTCTTTGAACAGCTTCCCACTCAGAGACTCCATATCAGCTTTAATTGCAAAATACTCCAGCAATGGATACCTGGACATCCTTGCCGACAAATGGTACGGTGGACTGCCGTGCTTCAAATTGGACAGCGACATTATTATGCCTCGGCCCTTGGGTAAGTTCCACTGACCACAAATCCACGCCATACAAAACATGTTCTCACAAAATGGTTATTTTCCTAAACGACAGGTGTTGCAGCTGTAGCTGGTGTATTCCTCCTCCTTGGCCTCGGTATCACCATCGGTGTGGTAATTCTTATCTTCGAACATTGGTTCTACAAGTTCATGCTGCCGAAACTGCGACACAAGCCCAAAGGAACTGTGTGGCGGTCCCGTAATATCATGTTCTTCAGCCAGAAGCTCTATAGGTTCATAAATTGTGTGGAACTAGTGTCACCGCATCATGCTGCACGGGAATTGGTGCACACCCTGCGGCAAGGACAAATCGCTAGTCTATTCCAGAAGAGCATCAAAAGGGTTTGTAGAGAGTTTCCTTCCTCCATTCCAATCACCCTATGTGACTATGTGACTGTTTCTTTTCGATTTATTTTCCACTTACTCGTACCTACCAGTATGTATTGTATGAGTTCTTTTTCGTTGAAATCGCTTTACCGTTGTTCTTCTCCTTGTACAATACGAGTATATGATTTTTTTTTATTTTTTGTTTTTGCACTTTTCTTTGAGACACTTTTCTTCTTCTGCTACACTTTCTCTCTACTGCTGCGTTGATGCTGTGCTGTGCATACATTTCTATGCTTCGAGTAACAAAGCAAAACAAAATCAAAGCAAAACAAAAACAATTTGATTGATCAACTGTTAATTTTTGTGTTGTAGCTCAGTGACATTTATGTGTATCCGTTTTCTTTGTTTTTCTCTGTTCTTTCTTTTTTTCTTTCACGTGTAAAAACTTTGTTCTAGAAGGAAGATGAGCAGCGGCGACGCCGGAAGAGTAAGGCGCAGTTCTTTGAAATGATCCAGGAGATAAGAAGGTATGTATTGTAGAAACAGTTACAGCTGTTACAATCGATTATTTGTGCTACACTTTATTTTAATGATTCACAGAGAATGAACTAAAAAATAAAATTGTGTGTCCTATAGGAATAGATAGGAATTCGTCCTCCTTGGTGATGATACTGGGGTCATGCTGGGCTTACCCGAGGAAATATACGTGTGACGTACCAGCCCTTTTGTGTTGCTATCTGCTGTCCTTCACGCCCGACAAATTCATAGAGTCCCTCTACACTTGTGGGGTCAACCTGTGATGAGTTTGTCCTCATTGACGGACTCGGAGACTTTCCTTGTCCCAGCCATTTAAGTCGATAAATTCTTGCCCACCCCACAATTACAAGCGCTACAGGTTTTGGTGAAATCTTCTCCTCCACTCCCCATCGATGCAGACAGCGAGGAAAATGACTCGAAACACTTTTCTTACCTCTGTGCCATAATAGCGCTAATTTAGTCGAACAACTAAACAACTTAGTGATAAAAACAACTATTGGAGCGAGTTATCCTTCGAATAATATCTTAAGTGGAGCAGAGCCTAGGTAGGTAAAGTCCTTGGCTACCTAAAAGTTATACCTTTCTGTTGTGACATTTCGTCCAAATCACCTCTTTTAAGTGTCCTTTCTCGATGACAGCAGGTACTTCGCTTCTCCTCGTTTAAAGTCATACCCATATTCGCAGCTTTTGATTGAGGGCTAATGTCTACCTCATCCGCTTACGCACAAGTTCTACAAGCTTTTGAAAGATTGCACCTACTCTAATGTTAATTTGTGAGTCTCGCAAAGGTAAAACCTCGCCAAATTCATGACAGAAGTGAGCTTTCTTCATTGTCACCTGCAGAGCCGGAGAAGTTTAGCAGGGATACCAAAAACTGGACGTGGCTTCGCATAATTATTCCCAATGAACGCCATCATAGGTGTCCTTAAGATCGACACATATGTATCGATTCGGAATTCGGTCATTTTCAAGAACTGCTGTAATGTGTAATGGTCGATGGTGAATTTTCCAGTGCTGAAACCGCACTAATAGAAGCCAATCAGTTGGTTGACGAAAGGTTTCAGGCCATTACATAAAACGACAGAGCAGATTTTATTTTATAAGCAACAACATACAGACAAATTCTTCAGGAATGGGTTACAATGCTGTCCATCCATACAACCACATTTTAGAAATAATTTGAAGCATGTCCGTCACACAGTCATCTCCGTCTCCTTTGAACAGCTCAGCAGTACCTTCAGCCTTATTGGACCTATGTTTGGTTGACTAACTTCACTTAGTGAAGGTTGAGTGGACAGAATTGTTGCCCAGGGGAGGATGCGTTGCAAGAGTTCGTGTACGCCTCCGCCTATTGCCCCAGAGATATACATGCGATTCCTCCTGTTTCTATATGGGATAGATCTCTGCCACCGTCACAATTGACATCGGCCTATCGAACCATATGCACATCAGGTGCAATATAGGATGCAAAGTCGGACAAGGTATACATGAAGAAGGTATACATGAAGAAAAGCACGAACGTCAACTCACTGCCATCATCTTTACAATCCATTTGTGACGCAAATGAGGCAGAGGGTCAACTAAATGAAGCTATTATCTGGAAGAACTACCAGAGATCGCAGGTCTCCATAAAGTTCTCTCAAAAGACTCTTCACATAGCTTAGGTCTGTTACAGAAAGCAATACCAACTATGATACTATTTTCATAGCTAGTCAAGAGGAAACTCTAAAAATGTCACTTAAGGTTCAATTGCCAGGCACGACCCTATTCCGAAGCCATAAGCTTTTCCTGCAATAATAGCGTGTCTGGAATTATGTTCAGCATAGACGAATTTGAATGGGCCATAAACTCATTCAAACCATACAAGGCTCCGGGAACAGACGCAATCTTCCCAGCACTGATTCAAAAATGTCTGCTCCATATTCTTCCCACTCTCATCGCCTTATTTAGGTCTACCTGTAATTGGGGATACATCCAGTAAGCCTGAAGGGAGGTCAACGTACGAGTAGTATTTGCGCCCAAACCAGATAAACCTAGTGAATTACCTAAACCTCAACGAGCCGTAGGTCTAACATTGTTTCTTATGGAAGCCCTGTACAGTGTACATATTAATCAGTATACATATTAGAGACCGTCTTAAAAGAATTTCATCTCTGCGCCCTCAACAATATGTATACGGGAAAGAAAGATTCAGGGAAGGCGTTCTACTAATTATTGTAACACAGATGAAATAGTCCCACCGACAAAATCAGATTACACTATGTGCCTTCCTAGATATTGAAAGTGCCTTCGATAATACCGGATATGAATCCATTCCAAAAGCTATGACTAAAAAAGGTATTGACCATCCCATTAACCGTTCTGTTAGATCAATGCACGAAAACCGGAAAATCTCTACATCTTCCCGTAAGACTAAAGCCTCTGTCTCAACCGTCAAAGGTTATCCAGAAGGAGGTGTTTTCCCACCTCTATTGGTGACCTAGCAATACGATGGAAACTATCTCAAAATAGTAAACGACTCGTGTGTTGGAGAAAATCTCTCAGTCAACCCTATTAAAGTCATACTGGCTCCCTTCACTCGTAAGCGAAATCTAAGTCTTGACCCGATCTCACTTAGTGATACAATAATTGAGTACTCCAATGAAGTAAACATCTAGGAATGGTTCTTGATAAAACAAAAACTAAATTGGAACTCACATATTAATAAAGCCATGTAGGCCGTCGTCTGTATGGTAAGACCTGGGAAATAATCCCAAAGGTCACCCATTTTATGTTGTATCCTATATGTAGGTACTTTTATTAAAATAAAATGAGTTTATATTTGGAATACTATATTATGGTTTTATTTCCCGATGTGAACTGTTCGCTCTCTGTACATGTACTGACTGTACCCGTTGACACTTAAGTATGTTTACGAGTACATCAAAGGGAGAAAGAGAAATTGACAAGACACAACAACTCTTCCTCCACACGAAATTTATAATCTTAGTTATATTCCTAGTCCATATGTGTGTACGTTTACAAGAAAGTATAATCCAAAATTTAATTCATATTTGAAAATAAAATAAATTCATTACGATAATTTAATATTCTAATTATATATATATATGTATGTTAATAAGAAGGTATAATCCAAAATTTAATTCATATTTGAAAATACCTTTTTGTTTTTTATGTATAATTATATCTATCCGGTCTATTCCGAACTCTCTCCGACCGTCTGAGCACCGCCGGCTCCTCATCACCTTTCTTACCTGGATCCCCTGCAACCACTGTCGATTCTTGAGATGCCGCTGATACACTTGGCACTTTGTTTTCATTTGCCGGTGTGCTATCTAATCGTTGTGCTTTCTCCAATGTGTCTCCAGCATACTCGTCCTCATTATCGTCCTCTTTGTTACATATAATTGGTACTTCTGATCTTACTTTATCCCCGACTTTTCTCATTTGGTCCAAGTGTTTCTTCCAAGTCCGTCCATCGTCCAGTTTCACCATGTAATGCAATTGCCCCACTATTTCCACCACTTCACCGAAACCTCAGATGCGTAATCTCGCACGGCAACCCTTTCTTTTGGCGCAAATTTAGTTCTACTGTTTGAATAAGCATCTAATCGCTGCTTATTTTCTTCAGATGGCATCATCAAATCTAGTCTGGATTTTATTTGGCGTCCAAACATGAGCATTGATGGTGATTTGCCGGTGCTTGGGTGTATTGCGCGCCTGTAAGCTAATAAGATGTGCCTTGTTTATGTTGGATGCCATTGCTTTGAAGAAACTGTTGAAAATTTTCCGCCATAAATTGTGGTCCCCGATCACTAACGAAAATAGATGGCAAGCCAAATGTACTAAAAATTTCTCGACACTTTTTAATAGTTGTCTCTGTTGTTAATTTGGGTATAATGTGAACTTCCGGCCATTTCGTAAATGCGTCAATTAAAATGAAAAAGTAAGTACCCATAAATGGTCCAGCAAAATCGGCGTGTACGCGTTCAAACGGCTTTTCCGGCCTCTCCCAGCAATGTTTAGGATTTGTGCTTTTCGACTCTGGTCGCGTCAGCTGACAATCTGCACAATTCATCACCATATCCTCGATATCGCGATCCATATTCTCCCACCAACAATATCCTTTGGCAAGTGTTTTCATTTTGGTCATTCCAAAATGAGCAGAGTGCAATTCAGCTAAAACTCGAGGTCTTAATTCCTTTGAGATAAAGACCCGTATATTTCTCATTAAGCATCCTTGTTGCAATGCGAACTCCGATTGGTTAATCCCAAATCGGTCTTTTGAGTCACATTCACGCCCAAACTGCAACGCTTGTATTAATGTTTTGAGACGTGGATCTTGAGCTGTAAACTTACTTAGTTCGTCCCTTGTGATTGGCAGTTTTTCGATAGCGTTGATTTCCACTAAATCAATTTCTTCAATACCGTCGTACTTTTCTGGTACTGGCAACCGAGACATGGCATCTGCATTTGCATTCTCTCTAGATTTTTTATATCGAATTTCGTAATTAAACGATTCCAAAAATATTGCGTAATGCTGCATCCTAGTTGCTGATAAGGTAGGTAACCCTTTTTTAGGTGAGAAGATCTGTGAAATAGGTTTATTGTCGGTAACTAAAATAAACCGTCTAGCGTAAACATAATGATAGAACCTTTTGATTCCAAATATAGTCGCGTAAGCTTCCCGATCCACTTGGCTATATCTTTGTTGCACATTCGACAATGTTTGTGATGCATATTGAATTGGTCTTTCACTTTTATCAGGATACACGTGGCTTAGTACAGCGCCCACTCCATACGGGCTGGCGTCTGTTGCTAACACCAAGGGTAGTGTCGGATCGTAGTGAGCTAATATGACCTCGGACTGCATGTGTGTTTTTACGTCCTGAAATGACTTTTCACATCTTTCGTCCCAGTGAAAATGGGTCTTTTCCCTTAGGAGATTATTAATAGGATACAAGAGCGTACTTAAGTTATTGAAAAACCTCCCGTAGTAATTTACGAGACCCACAAATGCTCGCACTTCTTCCTTATTACTTGGGCGCTTCATGTTTTGGATAGCCTTGATTTTGCTTTTCATCTTATGTATACTATTGCAATCAATTACGTAACCACAATACTCTATGCGATCGGCCAAAAATTCAGACTTATCGAGGTTTACACGCATATTGTAGTGATTTAATCGCCGTAGGACTTCCTCTAAACGCTGTAGGTGTAAAACATCATTCTCTGCAGTAATTTTTATGTCGTCCAAGAACACTTTTACGCCAGGAATGTCCTTTAGAATCTGCTCCATATGACGTTGCCATTTGGCCGGTGCACAAGCAACACCAAACATCATCCTTTTCGGTCTATATAAACCTTTATGCGTGCTTAACGTCAGGTAATTGCTTCTAGCTGCAAGTAGGCTTTAGATAAGTCAATTTTTGTGAATTTTTTTCCACCCGCCATTGAGGCGAATAGTTCATCAATTGATGGTAAAGGGTACTCGTCAATTTGTAGAAACTGATTGATTGTGACCTTATAGTCACCACATATTCGCACCTGATCGTTCTTTTTACGTACAGCCACTATTGGTGTAGCCCATTCACAGGTATCTACTTTCTCTAGGATGTCATTCTGAACTAATTTTTCCAATTCCTCTTCCACAGACTTAACCAATGGAAATGCCACCTTACGAGCCTTAATGAAAATTGGTGCTGTCTTTTTCATATGCAATCTTGCCTGTATACCTGTGATCTTACCAGTTGTCGACGAAAAAACCCTATCATATTTTTTTATCAATTCTTTGCCGTTTATTTGCTCGGATTTGTTTTCCTGTATGTGCATTACTTTATTTAATTGTTTGTTAAAAATTTCGTCCCAGTTTAATTTTATTTGTCGAAGCCATTCTCGACCCAAAAGTGGATTTCGTTGCGATCTTACTACGTACATTTTTAATTTCTTGGTGTCTGAATTTGTTTGAACGTCTACTAGTATGTATCCAAAGCACTCGATTTTATTCCCGCAAAAACTCACCAATTCCGTATCATTCTTTTGTAATCGCAATTTCCCAAAGTGCTTCTGTGCATCCACCAAACCGACAACAGTTACAGGTGATCCAGTATCTATTTGAAAGGTGAAAGGGAAATTATTAATTAACAGTTCGCAAGATATTTTGGAACGAAGTTTTACCTTAGCTGGATCATTGATTTGTAGCATTTCCTCTGATATTTGACAAATTTCGTCGACTCGAATATCTTCCGTCTCAGGTACTTCTTCTAACTGGTTGGTGACTCCCCGTCCATTCCGTTTTGCTTTGAAACAAGCTCGTTTTAAATGCCCTTTCGTATTGCAGTACGAACAGACTGTATTAACAAATCTACATCTGTTTGCTAAGTGCTCTGTGCTGGCACACCGGTAGCATGTTAACATTGTTGCCATTCCCTGTCTGAATGATGAATTTGAATTTTGTAACTCCGCTTCACTTGTACTCTTCTTCTTTTTGGTTTTTTCTTTTACTAAGTTGACATTAGCTGTGAATTCCTTCTCTTTGTGCAGTTCTGCTCCGCCTTTTTCCGAGGTTTCGATTGCTTTTGCGATGTCCAAAGCTGCTGCTAGCGTTAATTTTTGTTTTTCCAACAGTCTATTTTGTATGCGTTGATTTTTTAATCCAAATACGAACTGGTTTCGTAAAGCGGTTTGTAGGTAAGCATCAAAATTGCAATCGGTTGATAAACGCTTCAATGCATTCAGAAATTCTTCACACGTCTCTTCTTCTCGTTGCTTCCTGAGGTGAAAGCGGTAGTTTTCCAAAATCTCATTTGGAGCTGGATCGTAAAACGCCGTTAACGTTGCGATAATTTCATCATACGACTTGGTGGACGGTTTCTCTGGTCCCGTTTTGTCACACAGCACATTATAAGCATCACTCCCCATGTAGTGCAAAAGTAATTGCACTTTTCTTTCTTCAGGATGTTGAAATAAGGTGATAGCTGTCTCAAATCTATCTACCCAGCGACTCCATTTAATGTTTTTCTCGTATGGTTCAATAGAAAACGGTGTTTGCAGCGATTGTACTATTACTTGCTGTGTTGGCGTGGCCATTGTACGAGTATTCTTCGCTATTCCCTTCAGCACAATTAAACACTTTTTGTTTTATCCTCGTCGAAACTTGTTGTATCCTATATGTAGGTACTTTTATTAAAATAAAATGCGTTTATATTTGGAATACTATATTATGGTTTTATTTCCCGATGTGAACTGTTCGCTCTCTGTACATGTACTGACTGTACCCGTTGACACTTAAGTATGTTTACGAGTACATCAAAGGGAGAAAGAGAAATTGACAAGACACAACATAGGGCGACCAGATAAGAAAATTTAAATAAAACAACAACGGTGTGAGATATAAAATTATGCCATTTTGTGTGGAATAGCACATCATTCAAATGGCCACCTCGGCTTCGCTGGCAGTACTTCAAGAAGTCGGTCCAATTTTTAATGACTCGATCCAATATGTGCGGCGTTATTCCGGTAATAACGTGTCGAATGTTAACCTCGAGCTCGTCCAAAGTGGTTGGTTTGTTAGCGTGGACTAAGAACTTGACCTAGCCCTAGAGAAAATAATCAAATGGTGTCAAATCATCGTGGCAGCCAATTGATGCACGCTCGCCGTGGGATGACCCAGTCGCCAAATTTCTTCTTCCCAACTTCAAGTGTTGCGTCGCTTGTCGTGCATGTAGCGCCGTCTTGTTGGAACCACACCTCGGATGTATCGATGTTGTCGAGCTGTGACTGCAGAAAGTCGGTTATCATCGCTTTATACCTGAGACCATTGACGGTAACGGTATCTCCTTCCTCATTTCGAAAGAGATAAGGTCCGATGATGCCGCCATGCCATAAATCGCATCAAACAGTCAATCTTTGTGGATACATTGATGCTAGGCCGAACACTTGTAGACTGTGTTTCCTCCAATAATGGAAATTTTGCTTGTTGACATAGCCGCTGACCCAAAATTGGGCCCCGTTCGAGAAGATAATTTTTTGACCAAAATCAGGATCTCCGGTCAACATTTCCAGCGCCCAATTAGCGAACTCACGGCGTTGTCAATAGTTATTCGGCTTCAATTCTTGCTTCGGAACAATTTTATATGGATGAAGGAGCAAGTCCAACCGTAAGCCGGGTTGACTCTCTAGCGATGAACAATTCAGCTGATCCGCACCAAATCGACATTTCTGGATCTTCTTCGATACTGGCCACTACGGCGGCTATGTTCTCTTTATTTCACACCATTCTATGTCTGGTTGGTAGCTTAAGATCCAAAAGAGTGTACTCACACTCAAACTTTTCCACTGTTCGATGAATTACCTGCACACTGAAGCTATGATGATGACCGACCGAAATTTTAGATAATTTTTTAATAATTTCCGCATGATGAAATGGCAAACCTTGACGACTAGATTCCATTGGTAACTTTAACAGCTGCTGAGCATAAGAATTGGAAAAACTATCAATTGCTATCTGGTCACAAACCAAAAGAGAAATCTGCAATATAAAAGCTGCAGCGATTTGAAAGATTTGCATGCCTCGACATGCCTCGACCGGCGGAATGCACACATGCCCCACAGGAAATATAGAAAGCTTCATTGGTTTAACGCCACTCAATCTCCTTATAAGAAAAGATGGTAATTCGCAGCATGGTCAAGCTACTACAAACGTGGAGAGGTTAATAACTCAGATCACATGGATCAAATGAACCTTCTCTCAGAAATTCCCGGGCTTGACATGATCAGCGCGGCAAACGGCCGCCTACCTAAAACTCTGTTCTTCAGCAGAAGGCTTAATGTAGTGATCCCAAGCCGAGAGGTAGGGAACTACAAAAACCCAACCTCAAGCCTTAAATCTATTAAGTGGTATACGGATGGATCAAAGATGGGAGCCAGGGTGATTACTGGCATATTCGGACCAAACACCAGAATATGGAATATTCAATGGAAAAAGTTCGAGCGTATTTCAAGCGGAAAGACACACCAATCTCATACTCGATAAGGGAATGCAGGGTGTCCCCATCCATATACTCACGGACAGTCAAGCAGCCATTAAAGCATTAGGCTCATAGATTCCAAATCAGTCTTGCACTGCTTCAGTACACTACAAGATCTCTCCCATAAAAACAAAGTAAAACTTTGGTCATTTAGAAATTGGCAAAAATGAAATAGCCGACGAACTAGCTAGAAACGGTTCGACTGATTCTTTCATCGGCTCTGAGCTGTTCTGTAATATCCCGAATTCAGCCACAAACTCAGCAAGAAAAAGTTCTTAGAATAAAATGTGTATATCCCATTGGGAAACAACCCTAGAGTCTCGCCAGGGTAAAAGACCCATTAAACCCTTCCATAACAAATCTAAAAAAAAATCTTTGCATGGAAGACGACGAAACCGCGGAACACATTTTATGTGAATCCATGACTCTAAGTGCCTTAAGGAAACGATACTTATCTAGAGAAATGTTTATCTTTGGGGAAATACTCAGGTCGCAGTGCTTTAAAAAAAGAAATTGTTGCCCATCATCTTCCACGTTCAAGATTATCAGTCTAATAAGATATAATTTTTGATTTTTCCAATTATCCAGTCCAAATATAAGGACACCAAGAAAAGTTTAAACATCAACACGAGCAGAAGTATTTCATTTGGAATTTCTTTTCGCGGTGGCGTATACGTAACATTTTCTGTATAACATGATGGATCGCCTTATTACCAAATGGTATTGTAGAAAACTTTACAGAGTGTAAATTATCGATATGTTAGTGAGAAGAAAGGGTTGCCAAACATCACCAGAAATGGTTGTCTTGAGTGGCGGTCGTCCGTTCTATCATTGGTTAGATAGGAAATCTTGTCCTTTTGTGCCGAATTCACTGTCACTATCTATACTTGGGAAATTTTGCATCCAAGACTAGGTTTCATCAGTTTGTTTTCCCTATGATTGCACCAAAGACAGTTGCCGAATTCATTGAAATAACCAATTCCAGCATGATGAGATGTGTCATACATACACAGTGTGTCAATAAAGTTCCTGGACTGGAAGTATACCTTTGCGGCGGCGCATAGTTTTTAAAATGTGAAACTCAGCAACTAGTTACGCCTTCTATATGTTGGAACATTCATTATTTTGATTATCAAATAGCAAACATAGAACAGTTCTTCGTAAACAACTTTACTTTTGATGTAGAAATTTTAACATGAAACAAGGAGCAGCCATTAAATTTAACGCAAAACTTGAAAAAGGTGCATCAGAAACATTACAGTTGATGCAACATGTGCAGGGAGATCGTATTTTCCAGTGGCATAAACGTCGAAAAAGTCACCACACCACCCAACAAAATATACGAAAAAATTCTTCAAAAATGAAGACAATGCTCACAACATTTTTCCATATCAAAGGAATTTTCCATAAAGTGTTTCTTCCACCTGCTTAAACAGTTACTGTTGAATATTGTCTCTCAGTTTTGAAGCATTTGATGACCAAATCCCCCGTATTCGACCCGAATTTTGGTCTCTGTTAAACGATAATGCACCGAGTCGCACCTCACCCATTGTTCGTAAATTTTTGCATCGAAATCAAGTCTATGTGCTGAATCACACACCGTATTTACCTGATTTGTCACCGTGCGACTTCTATCCTTTCCCAAAATTGAAATCAAAATCGAAAGGACGTTTTTTTCAACGAAATTTCAGTTGAAGTCGCTTTTCAACACAAGCACTGGAGACAATTTTACAAAATTAGCTGAAGCATGCATTTCAATCTTTATTAATTCGTTGCAACAAGTGACGCTAAGGGAACCTTTTTCGAATAATACCAGTCCGGGAACTTTATGGACGCACTCTGTATGTTGCGATGCCTATGCTCAGAATACTTTTCGGGACAGAAACAAATTCAATGCGAGTGGCAATCACCTTCTGGACTTCGTACTATCGTCTGACGTATTTATTAACATTGCTAATTTGCATCGACTACATAATGAAATCAGAAAATTTCGAAGCAGGTCACTTAAGACTAATTTTGAGGAAGATGAGAATTCGGGTTTTGAAAGCCTCCTCTTTCAAAGTCTTTTGGAAAATGTTCCAACGTTATCCCGAAGGACCTCAGACCTATAAGTGTATCATCTTTCCTTTTGAAAACCCTAGAAAGACGATCTAGAATTGATCCACGACTTTTGCCTACGGCTCAACATGCCTACTGTAAAGAAGAGCCGCTGCAAATGGCTCTACATTCACTGACTAGCTACATTCAACGATCCGTACATTATAGAGAGTACAAAATGGTCGCGTTTCTACAATAGATGTAGAAGGTGGAACTCAGAACTTAAACTCATCGGCAGCCTCAACTGCGCTGTCAACTCTGAAGGTAGATGACTCACTTGGGGAGTTGATCAATATTGTGAAAAATAGCAGGTTAATCAACTCCAAACTGGGTGGGACTTCTGCTAAAAGGTATGTCAGCAGAGAGGCAGCAGGGTGGTTGCTTATGCAGATGACGTTGCTATAGTCATCTCACGTATGAATTTCGATACCATTAAAATCTCCTACAGCAACATTTTAATAAATTAATCCCTTGGGCGAATCGCTGTGAATTGGGAGTAAACCCCCATAGACCCGTAGACTTAGTCTTTTCAGGACGAGTTCTTCTTACATTCAGGTGCACGCATCAGTCCTTAACTATTTCCATGTCGCAGTAAAGCTTGCATATTTTGCTATTCTGTCTCCACCTCTTAAACGAGTCAGCATAAACCTGACCAACAATCTTGGACTTTTTCATCCGCCATCCTATTGGTAACATAAGTCTTGATTTTACCGTCATTCAAACTTTGTACACTCGGTCTCAACCGGTTCTCCTTTTTATTAAGCACTTGGGCAATTCGACAGTCTTTTCTGATTAAGACTGCTGTTGATGTGTAGGAGGAGGATTCGATCAAAGGTCTGTACCGGAAAGTATTGCATGACAGACTGATCGATTTGAAATCATTCATTAGTGGGTAGATCCGATTCATGTCTTCTTGGCATCTTTAGAGGCAACCAGGGTTAATGCAAAGTCGTACATGCGGTATTAAAGGAGGAAAGGGAATTTAAGTTCTGATCTGGCAGGGATACAAGCTCTAGGTGTAACTTCTTTGTAGGTAGAATATGTAGTAGTACAATATGTTGCCCGAGGATAAGTTCTGGCTGCTTGATGAGTGTGCTCACCATTCATCGTAAGGCATATAGTGATGTGCGAGATGGTAATTCTTGCTTGTTAGAAGTTAATCTGCACCAGCTTAAGCTCCATGCTACACTGATAGAGATACCCTAATGATTTTATTATCCAGATCTTCTGAGTAGATTCGGTTAATGTTGAGAAAGGGGGTATAGCTTTGGCAGACTCAGAAGAGCTAATCTAAGAGAATGTGTCCAATGGGTTTGCGACAGGATTCTCCTTTTTATTGAACAGCCTTAAGACTGCGCCTTTAATGCAAAAGTTTATAATGCAATTACTTACTTCGGCTGTCAGGGAGATGTTTTAAGACGACAGAACTGAGCCTTTTTTAGACACAGACAGCTATGGCTACTGATATACTCTTTCCCTTGGCATGCGGGTCATAGTTTTGGTTTCACTTCAATGGTTGCGTGGAATTTTGTTAGGTTTTTCAAACAGTGATGGCGACGGTAAATCCAACTTGAATTACTGAGTTTAACCGTCGAGTTGATCGAGTTCATCTCTGCTGAAGTTCAATCCTTTTCCACTTGCTCATAAAGGCGGTCCAGGATTCAACGGCGGGACTTGTAGCACTAGATTACTTCACCTATTTAATCTTCTACAATCGGGTGCATGTTTTATTATTACATCTGGCCCACGTTGGTGATTTCTCTTTCCTGTCCTAGTCCGATAATTATTGCGTTACTGCTGTTGATCTTGCTGGTGATGATACTCTCCAACTTAACAGATCTTTTCAATATCTATTTTTTTTTGGTTTAGTTTAGCCCCGGCTTCAATATTTAAATGTAAAACTGTGTCCGGATCGTGCATGCAAGATTGATAAGTCTACAAACTCGTCCGATAACAGGATCCACCGTACGCAATTGAGCCATTTTTCTTAACTGCCCTTTTACGAATCTGATCCCTGGCATAATCCGGATGACACTCTAATCCATTACCTCTTAATTCTTAATTGCTCGATTTGAGGGTTTGGTCCTGATTAAGACTCTACACCACAGAATGGTGCAAAATTGAGCTGGGAAGTTGAATGGCTATTTTCTTTCTTCATAATTTTTTCGGATGCTTTGACGTTTCTTTTAGTCTTCTGACTATGATTGTTTTCCGCTGAAATGATTTTTTTCTAGGCACAATGCCAATGATGGTTTCTTCATCTGCTTCCCTCAAAAAATTCCGTTGTTTACTCCTTCGGATTTTGATAACATGTATGGAATGACCAGAAATATGGCAAAACTTAAAGTCACAAGCCTAACCTTACCTAACTAAAATATTTTAGTCTTTGAGTCAAAAGCTAGAAATTTTGAACACCCAAATATCGTGCAACTTTTCTTGAATATTTTGTATTTCCTCTCTCCCCTACCAATAGAGTTCAACAGGCAGAAAAATTGAAAACCAAGCTGGAGGTTCTCAACGAAAATGCAGAAAACGATGGACATCCGAGCATTCAAATTCCAGAAATCATCACACCTCACTCTCGATCACCGAAACCACGTTCAAGTCCTCGTACGAAACTCTTCTCCAGCCGGCACAAACGTTCCCGATCGAACTCCTCAACACTGAGTGTACGGCGCTTTAGCAACGATAGCATACTGAGCGATCGCCTGGATACTATCGGCCGACGTTTAAGTCGCGACCTTACTAACTCTCCCCCTGATTTTGGACGACGTTTCGATACCTTAAGTGCCACCAATACCGGTTCTGGTAGTACAGTCAAATTCGACACGTACTCTGCCAAAGATCTATCCACCGAAAAAATCGAAGAAACCAAATTCGACACATACAGTGGAAAGGAACTTATGGTCCCCAGCAATTATAAAAAACATCAAAACCGTCGAACTCCACTCAATTCGGAAACATTCAGATCATCGGCGAAAGAAAACTCCACGGAAAGTAGTAGCAACTCCACCGATAGTCCCACCGTACAACTTCCAGTTCTTCGAGAGGGTTTGGTATCGCCAGCCTGTGAAGAAGACCGAACACAGGCCCTATTACGTGAACGAATGCACGAGGAACTTATCACAAAATATGGTGAATGTGACTATGAAGTCATCATTCCGCTATCAGACTCCAGCCCACCACAAACGGCCAGTCAACGGACTAGTTTTCGCTCCACCAATCGTTCACCACCGACACTAATGCGACACCGTCAACGAAGTCTCGACGGTCTTGAGCAACGTCCAAAAATGCCATCACCACCTAGAATGTCCGTTGACACTGATACCCACCAGGTAAGCTCATCGCGTTCAAACCTCCGAGAGATGTCGCTCGAACGTCTCAGTCGAGACGACCTACTGCGACTTAGTGAAAGCACCGAATCCGAAATTCATGATTATCTAAGTAAACCACCATTAGAAAGATCTGCATTAGAACCGCCTTGAAATAATTGACTCTTGACTGGAGTCATTTGTAAATTATCGTATTGTAATTTGTAAGGTTCGTACGACAACCGTTAAGATGGCGTTACATGGTAAAGAAAATACAAAACTATATTGGTTACCATTTTACAGACGCCCTTGACAACATAATTTTTTTCTGCACTAGGTGCGGCAGGGACTTAGAGTTCAATTTTCTTTGATTTACAATCGATTCATGGGACTAGGTGCAGGAATAAAATTGTAAAACAAGAAATTCTGACAAAAAAAAAGGAAATCAGTTAGCGACATAGAAACTTGTTCACATGCTTTTTTGGGAAGAAATTTAACAAATAAAACAAAAAGAATAATTTTAAATTAAATAAAAAAAAAAAAAAAACTAAAAACATTTGTAAGTAAAAAAAGGTAGACCTTAAATTTAAATTTAAATTCAAAATCAAAAACTATAAACACAAAAAACTTTACTGAAAGCTTTAGCAAACTAAAAGGACACGGATTGAAGGTCCATGATTGTTGAATTAACTCATAATTTTCAAAATCTTCGAAAAAACCATCTTTCACTCACTCTAACATCTCATCATTTTTTTCTCATTTAGTTTTTGACTCTTGAACTTTTCTCAGTATAGTACATAGTATATATATACATATATATAAAATTGTTTATAAATCTCTAAGATAAGGTTATTTGTTAAATTAAAAAAAAAAACAAAATCAAATCTAGTTATCGGTTAAAAACTTAAAAAAAAAAATTCAAAAATATACAAGAAAAAATTCAACGACCATTTAGGAAATATAGAATAAATCAATTACTATTATTAACACTTAACTTAAGATTAAAATGAAAATATATATACATATACATATAAATATACAACAAAGAGAAAAAATTAAGTAAAGTAGAATTCTAAATTAACTTTTTAAAATGAAAAAACCACACAAAATCAATGGGAAAATTAAAAAAAATAAATTAAAGTCGAAAACATAAAATAAGATATTGATAAAAATTTGGACGACCATGGTGTTGCAATAGAATATTTCCCATTGTTGCAAAAGATACATAAAAGTGTACACCATCGTCATTGTATAAAAAGGAAATTGTTATCGATTAGATTAGCTCTTAAAAAAAATAAAAAAAATGGAAAAAATTGGAAATTATTTAAACGAAACACGCATGTATTTAAAAAATATTCTATTGAGCATGATTTTAGTTTTAGTTTTATTTTCGGCATATTTCTGTTCCTCCAATATGCTGCTTTTCTTTTTTTTTTCTTTTTTTTGTCTTAAAAGTGCTGCAGAGGAACATAGGCGTCAGGATTATCTTTATAAATGCCAAGATCGAAATGGACCCTTAACGTCCTTCTAATGGTTATAAATTAATAAATGCCACCCCTTTGGCATTAATGTATCTAAGGGTAATATAAATTCATTTTTTCTAATTTTTCTCTCATTTTTAAACTTTATCAAAAATTGTCTTTCAAAAAATGGTTATTCTGATTTAAATTCACCAATTTTAGGATGCACAGCACGTGAGTAACATTTTTGCTATAAATTTTAGGAAATTTTAGAACTTGCTTCAATGGTATATTAAAAAATAAAAAAAATATTCTTTGAAGGTATTTAGTAGATAATATATAATATAAAAACCAACAATCTGTTTCAGTTCAACTTAGATCTGCATTTTAAGAGGGTTGTCTGAAAAGTTTCCGACCGAACAATGATACAAGACATTTTGTCTTAAAATTTTTTTTTATTTTTCTACATAGTCCCGCTGTTACTCTACACATTCTCCCAGCGATGCTCCCATCTCTCTAACCCGTCCAAATAGTACTTGGCGTTTTTCTCTGCAAAATAATTGTTCACGAAGGTGATCTCATTTGACGAAAATCTCTGTCCTCCGAGCGCAGTTTTTAGATGAGGGAACAAAAAGAAGTCGCTTGGGGTAGATCTGGTGAATAAGACGGATGGTCAAGCAAACCGAAAATTCATGGATTTTTGCCACTGCAACCTCTGAGGTGTGAGACGGTGCGTTGTCCTGGTGAAACAGGATTTTCTTTTTCTGCAAATCTGGCCGTTTTTCCGCAATTTCTGCCTTCAGCTTGACAAGTAATGATGCTATTGTAATGGTTTTTCCTTTTTGAAGATAATCGATTAAAATAACTCCTTTACTATCCCAAAAAACAGCCGCCATCACTTTCTCAGCCGAAAAAACAGTTTTTGCTTTTTTTGGAGCCGACTCGCCCTTTGCATATCACCTTTTTTGTTTCGGGCGTATAATAGTGTATTCAAGTTTCATCAACAGTTATTAATCGGCGCCAAAACTCGGATTTATTGCGCCTAAACTGCGCCAACAGAGCGTTGGAAATGTTCATTCGAACACATTTTTGGTCGAACGTAAGCAAACGCGCGGACAGCTTTCTCATGCCTAACACTTGATTTAATATGTAACAAACACGTTCTTTGGACATTTTCATAACCTCTACTATCTCTCTCACTTTAATGCGGCGGTCGTCTAACACCATTTGGTGAACTTTAGCAATATAGTATTATCGTCAGTGGTTGCAGTTTTTGGACGTCCCGAACGTTCATCATCTCTCAAGCTCTTACGGCCACGTTTAAATTCAGCTGCCCAAAATTTTACTGTGATAAATGATGGTGCAGAGTCTCCATATACAGAGTCCAACTCAGTTTTGATTTGCGTAGGCGTATTGCCGATACTCAATTTTTTTCCATTTTCACAACAAACACTCACATCGACTCACTCAAACGCCTGTCAACTAAAAACTGAGCGTCCAAAATGACTGAAACTTCGGTAAGTAACTGTCAAAAGATGCATAACTAGCATTCATTAGCTTTTATTGACGAGTGCCGCTATGTTTACGTTGCGGTCGGAAACATTTCAGACAACCCTCGTATATGACCTTCGTCCTTTCTTCGGTCCCCATTGAATTGTTACAGATCTGTTGTGAGGCAAAAACAGACTTAAAACTTAAAATTAAATATTTCAAACTGCGGTTTGGTATTTCACACACTAATTCATTACTTCTTAGCATGCACCAGTATCTGACTTTTAAGGCAGTGCAACTCATTCGTACTAATAGAGAGTTTTCCAATTTATCGAGATGAAACGTACTTTTCGTGTATTGGAAACAGAATGTCAGCCAAAGAACCTTCACGACCTCTGTTGTATATCCAGCATTCGCACATTTGCGGCTCGTTCTCATCAATAACACCAGAAAAGAAACCTTTTCTTTCACATGCCGCAGAGAAGAATTCGCACGGTGTTAAGTCTCAGAATCTTGCCGACCAATTCTAACCAAATCGAGAAATAACTCGCAAAAGAGCAATATTTCGCCACTTTTTTGGCAAGTAACATCGTCTTGCTGGAAATGAACATTTTTTACGTCCACGAATGGACGGCATTAAAAATTCACTGACTAGGATTTGATCAATAAATTTACGTTAACACTTTAACGGTTTTTTTCTCGAAGAAGTAAGATCCAAGGTGTCTTCTAGCCAGAAATCAGGCTCTGGATAATCATACTTGGCATTTATAGACCCCAAATGTGGCAGTTATGCTTAATAACAAAGCAAATCCTCTGTTAAATTCTTGTCCAATTGCATACATTATCAACACCCAACACAAAGTTAAAAAACGGTAGGCTAATCCCTTAAACCTTAACGCCCCAAAAAACTTTTTTTTTTTTGCTTCTTAAATGTTTCTGAATACTTGTGAGTAATAAAATATTTGTTACGTTTTCTACTAGTCGTGGAGAGTTGTACGATAAGTATCAACCTGGATACAATGGTCCGTAACACCATCTTCTGAGCTCAATTTGTATGCATAGTCCTGTGGTTAGTAACGCCATTTTCAATCGGATTAGTTCTGAAAAGGCAGATGGCCCATCAAGCAATCTATAGTGTCCCCTTGTAGAACGCAATCTCGATTTCGACGTCAGAACAGTATTCCAGTGAGTGCCAACATTGCTTTCTTGTACAGGTGAAATAATTTTCGAGCGTCGAATTTTTCAGTTAACCCTAGATCACTAAACTTATATTCGAGCAACACTCTCACTAAATATTAGTCCTACAAACTAACAAATTAAAACCTCAGTATTTTTCAAAATCAAAGCATTTATTTAGAAAAAATCTACATAAAGTATGGAATGTCCCCTAAATTAACACATAACTAAAGAAAAAATTTCAAAAAAAATATATGTTCCCCGCAAATCGCCGTCTTGCAGTGGCGGCAAGTATACTTGATCATCCTGTGCATTTTGTGCGGACAAAAAGAACATATATGCGCTTATTTTGTTGTGGTTGAGAGGTATTAGGAGAAGTATCTTCAATTTTTAAAATATCTTTGATACTACTCGTAGCTTTTATATCCCTCCTCAAAGTTACAGTGTTGTACCGCTCCCGTAACCATGGCTGTAGGAGCTTATCGGCCAAGTTTTGGACAAAAGTCCTACGTTTCATTGGTTTTTGCCGTTTTCTGACCATGTTCGACACATGGATGACATATGAATCGCATTGAGGCTGTCTATTGGTTTTGCGATTGTTACATATAGCTGAGCACATTTGGTCGACATTATCGACAGCACCTTTGGTGCTATTGTAAAAATGTATAATTTCAGGCCTTTTCGAAGTGGAGTTAATGTCTGGCTGATTGTGCACTGTCGATAGAAGAAAAAACTACTTTGTTAAATTTCAGTGTATACGAGACTAGAGCCTTTTCCCCATCAAATCCAGACATCGTTCGTGATTCTTTGTTGTTCTCTCGCTTATTACTACGTATTGTCCCAACAAATGTGAGTTTATACGGGTCCCGAAAAAAATTCGGAAGCAAGTGGCACTGAAATGATCCAATTGTCCATCGTAATATTTCTGTTTATCCCATAGACAGGGTTACAGAGTTGTTTCACAAAGTGTGTGGCTATACCCAAATAAGGCGTAGCATTATAGACATGCTTTGAATTAGAATCTGCAACCATTACAGTTTTGATGCCATACCTGTTCGGCTTGTCTGCATATCTTTGTTACGGTGACGCCACTCAAGCCTTGTTTTAATATTTTTCAATCAACAAAGGTAACAATTTTGTAATTAGTACCTTTTGCTCCGATATAACTCATCATACAATAAAACTCTATCACTTTTGGAGGTACTGTTTACACTTTGTAAAACACTGTTTACGGACCATATCGCGTAATACTAACGAAAACCAGAAATTCCAATCCTCTGCTACTAATGTGTTAATTTTTACCGAACACACTGTTTGCTCAATTCTTGAGAACGTGACGGATTTCTAACTCCCAATAACTCAAATTTTTAAACCAATTTAACAATTGCCAGGCGAGAGGGTGCTTCACGTCGGCCAAGAGGACTTGTAACTTTTCAAGCTGTGCAGCGAATTTTTCACCATTTTTGTAAACAATGTCGGTGTCTTGCCAAACCATGTGTTGTTCCATTCCTATAAATGGCGTAGCTTTTACTTGTCACCTGTCAAAAAATGACAACACATTTTATGACATTGCCATCTATCAATGGCGTACAATTCAAAAGGAAATCCTTCATTGGAAACCTCTGTATTTAAAAAACAAAAATTTTAGAAACTTACCTTTGTAATTTGACAACATCTTGAGGTTTCTTAATTTGACTTTTTCTAGTTTTCTGGATCCATACAAGTATAGGTCACAGTCGAGTTTTCATTGTCACATTTTGGAATAACGATCTTTTACCGGCACTGTTCGGTTTGCCTATATTTGATATGGTTAGAACTACAGGCTTTTGAATTAGCAATCAGATTTTGCTGATTTTCAAGGCTTGCCTTGAAATATTTGCCGTTCAAAATCTATCGAAACCAATTTTTTTTTGCGAATAAAATAAAATAAGCAGAGGTTCCTCAAGGGTCGATGCTAGGTTCGTTTGCTTTTATCTCTATCATTTATGAGTGAAGCCTCTTAGTAAATGCACATGTTTTCAGATCAAGGTTGGCTTGAAAAAGCAAATATTAAATATTTTATTTTCTGCTGCGGAGCGTAAGAAGATGGTTTGCCAACTCGAGAACACGCCATATATAGCTGGCCATGTGAAAAGCATGACATTTTCAGATTTATGCCGCATACTTCTAGCGACTGCCCTTGTGACTTGTTTATGGTCATGAATGTGCCGTTCTTCCACCTTCCAACAGTATCAGGAACGTTTTCCCAGTTCCGCCGGGCGCATCAAGGAAAAATAGTCCACCGTTTCCATTATGATCATACGCACTCTTTTGCTGTTCATTCATAGCACACTAGCAAACAATCTTGGATTCAACGCATATATGGTACCCCGCTATCTGTCTGCCAAATACTGTCATTTACTGAATTTTTGACAGATGTCACACAGATGTCACCTTTGGCAATTTTAGTCATGGAGCCGTTTACCACGCAACAATGCATTTTTTTTATTCAATATTTTATTCACTACCAAAATTAACGATTTGTAAAAGTAACATTTCGTAGAATTCGTGAATTTTTCGATCAACATAGTTGCCCTAGTAAGTTCGGAATTCTTGCAATGGTGAAGCGTTTTGAAGAAACTGGTTCGTTATCGGGTCAAATTCCATATCAGCATGATTGGCCAGCACGTACACGACAAAACATCACCACTGTGAGCGAGAGTGTTCAAAACCATCCAGATGAGGCTGGAGCGACAGTTACAGTGAATGGAGAAGGTTACGGCAACATGTTGACCGGCTAATAATTTTTTTCCAAAATTAAATGAATTGGAGTGAATTGGATGATCTCTGGTTTCAATAGGATGGTGCTACCGCCGCCACTAGCCATCAATTTATTGCAATTTGAAGGTTGCATTATTTCGGTCAGAGGAGAAATTGATTGGCCTCAAAGATCAAGCGATTTGACACCTTTAGACTTCTTCTGGTGGGGTTATTTGAAGAGTAAGGTATATGCCAATAACTCAGCGATAATTCAGGATCTCAAACATAACATCCAAACTGAAAATGTGGCCATTGACCCACTTATTCTTCAAAAAGATAATTTTGACCTTCGGATGGTCGCTTGCAACAGAAGCAACATGAACGATGTTGTGTTCCATTCATAATTGTCGCAGGCCGAACTTTATTACTCAATAAAATTTTACACAGTAAGGTAGTGTTGGTCGCGGTAAGTACCTAGATAGAGGACCACATGGGAACTCGGTACACCACGTGCTGTTGACAAACGCCACATGGGCATAATACCTCGGCGTAAAATCCCTTACTTTATTAATTCATTTGTATCGATCCTCTGAAAATAAATAAATAAATTTAATGAAAACTTTCGCCCTTAACATTTATCTTTTTCAATTTATTTTATGTTGCTAAGTCCCGCAGACTTTTCTTTGCAGACCAAGGACGTAGTAAGGGTCTACTTTTACTTTACTCTTCGTGATTTTTAATTTTTAAATTGTTTTTTGCCGTTAAGTCGTTTGTGATATATCCCTACCGTTGCTCGCTACAATTCAGCTTTTATTTTATGTATGTCGTATTTACTATCCTATGCTCGTCTCACGCCCTTAAGTTCCGTCTCTTTTGGTCGTCTTTAGCTGGTTTTCAAGATTCTCTGATTTGTTTTCCTTCTCAGCTCCGGGATATCTGCTTTACTATCCTCACGAGATACATAGCTGTAACATCGCTCTAAGTTGGGATAACTCAGGAATGACCGGCTGTACCAAAGTACCGGACAAAACTTTAGGGTTGAAATAGAAATGAATAAGACGAGAGGCAGGTGAAAGGCGACGGTTTTTGCGACTGGGTTGACTACAAAATATATACTCGTAGTACCGTTCTTATGATTTATCTTGTCATAAATTCGTTTGTTCCCTACAGTAGTTGACTTACATCGTCAGATCAAAAAAAAAAATTCAGAAACCCAAAGAAAAAATCGAGTTTCTGCTAACTGTTTCACGTTCACTGGCCTTACGAATAAGAGTAGTGATGATGAGACTGAATGGGAAAACATAATTCTAATCTACACTTTGAGTGAACCAGGCTTCAATCGACAAGCCCCTGTGTCTAGTTTAATTCCTATCGGCAACGATAAAGCGTCCTGGGTATTTTTCCATTTCGAAATACCACCCTAAGCAAAGTGTTTTTTAATAACTCACGGAACCTGATTGTTTGCATTTAGTAATTATAACTCCTATATCTTTCTGGGCATCAAAAGTCGTTCATATGAAGTTTTTACTGAATTTGGCTATCTTTCTAGAAATGGATTTGCCTTCGATATTTACCTGGCTTTAAATTTTGAAGCGATTGTGGTCTTTTTTGGCCTGGAATAGCAATGATTCTTGAAATGTTTTGCCGTAACATCCACAGTAATAAGCCTCTATTTTCTGGTATAGATATCTTCAGTTCTGAAAAAAAAACTTGGAGACTGTCAGGATCACAAGAAGCAGCTCTCATAGTTTTCTCTAAACCATAATATGTTTGCCCACTTTTATTCTGGATCAGTTTTGGGAATTTTTTATTTTTTATTGTCCTGACATGTGCTTTTTACCATTTGGTGTGATCATATGTGGAGACACTAAGAAAGCATTAAACGCAAAGCTTCGTCGTGTCCTCTTGCGATTGCAGTCTTTCAATGTGCTATTGTCGTACGATATTGCGTGTCTTGCCTCTGAGCAATCAATTTATCTGCCGATTAATTTGTGTTCATACTTGCAATTGTACCGCGACCTGATGTTTTATGTAGTTTCTAGGCGGTAAGCCATCTGTTAAAGTGCGAATGCAACCTACTTTATGTTATATTTGACACACCGCAAACGCGTTATTGGATTGTCACAAGTAATATAGTGTGGATACTATTTGTGTTCTAAAATCGCCTTCCAAAATGCATTTACCGGTGAATACGTTGATAACCTCATCGAAGTCCAGCAAAGTTGCTCCGAAGTATCTCACACGGAACTCTTTTAAAATGGGACATCTTCCGATGAAATGGTGTACACCGTCCCTCTCTTTAAGGTTGCACAGGTTACATAAAATTGGAAGGTCGGGTCGATGCGGAATAAATTGAAGATTTGCTACTTCTCTTCTCAGTTTAAATATTGTGTTCATCATATGCAAAGAATAACGATTGAGAAAGTACGACGAAATGGTTCCAATTCAGTTGAAATTCAGCGTACTAGCCTATGTTCCAATGAATGTGCTTTGTCACACATGACATTGCCAGCTTTTTTCAAAATATTCGCGCCATAATTTGCCGCCAGCTCCTCCCATGTTTGAACCAAGTGACTTCTTGTCGAGATTACTCGTATATGTTCCAGGACAATCCGCGGCAGTCTTCCTCCTTCCATTTGCAGTACTTTTATAGTAAAATCTGCATCCAACCTTAGGGTATGTTAAAAAAATGTGGAGGAGTATCTAAGGAATTTTTCTACTTCCCCGAAACACCAACTGTACAGCAAGATAGAGGTCGCTGTTGCACGAAATAGCTATATTTTGATGAATGTCCGACATACTTATTGTCTGATGAAATAGCTCTTTTAGTTACATTAGTTTGCTATCCTGCCTAAATATTTATACTCTTGCACTACGCTTGTCAACGCTTTCCCCGTGATAGGGCCACTTTTCACGGCCAGACTATCTTTCACCGCCATTTCTGAAAATCATCATCTTGGTTACAGTATCTTTCAAGACATCTCATAATGCACTGCATCTCTTCAACTGTCTCCGACAGTCTGTTTTTCAAATTCTATTAGTGTGAAATCTAGTAGAACTGTTCTTGTGAAACTCAAAAGGAATCCAATCATCACCTAGAACTTCCTCACTTTAGATGAATTGACTGCACTTTTAACTTCGAAAAGGGAAATATGGCTCACTTAAATGCTCGTCAGTTAGTTTGTCGGCTGCAATGCAACCACTCATTCGACAGAAAATGGAAGAACTTGGAAGTTTAAATGTTTACCTATGATAAAAACCGTACACTCTTTGTCTGTTTCAGTATTGGCCGTAAGGCCGAGATAGGCTACCGAACTATATGATTCACATAATTACTTCCTCGAAATCGTTGTTGGATCCGCAAAAGGGTGTTAATTGTAGAGTTCATGCTTACTCTGAGCTAGATAAACTTCACAATTACCACAACGTTACTGCTATTGAAAGTCATGTTCTGTCCTAAGTTCTCTAAAGCCGCTTTTGTAATTGCTCGTTTCACCTGTTCCATTCGAATGACGTAAAAGCTGATGCCTTGCTTCGAACGACCGACGATGTTGACGTCTTCTGCAAACCTTATTGAACGTTATGTATGCTTTCCGTGTTAACACTTGCCCTTCCCTTATTGGTTTCAGAACTGGATTTTAAAATAGCGTCACCTTGTCGATAACAGCTACATGTTTGGAATAATTCGAAAGAGTTGTTTCCAAACTGGCCATAGGATCCAATTTTTCTACCGTTAGGCGGCCTTAAGGTCAACAAATATGTACGAGTAGATGGTGAATTTCGACTTGGAATTCGTTAATTTTTTTCAGATTTGTGTCATTACAAAAGTATCTGTATATTGTCGATCGTTGAAAGCACGATCGATGACTACACTACCAGCTACCATCTACAAAAAAGGCAATCCTATGACTTGCAAGAACTTTCAAGTCATATCTCTACAAAATGTCGCATATAAAATCCTATCCAACCTATCCTATCTTAAAGACGCACAGAAGCTCTTTCGTATTAAAAATAAAAAGTATCGGACCTAGCTTCGATCCTTGAGGGACTCTATATTCGAGTTTTTTCATCTTACTAAACACACCGTTTATTTTAATACAAAATAGCCTGTCGTGCAGATTCTCTCTTAAGCAATCTCTCCCCTGCAAAGGGGATCAAAGGAACAAAGTTGCAGAATTGCAGTCAGTTTTAAGGAAGAACTATTTCTGAACGACTGTGTTACGGCAGTGCTATTTAATTTGTAGAGTGATGATCAGCAATTTTCTCTATAAGACCTGGATAAGACAAGGACAAACTTAAGTCTATCAAAGCTGCTGCAGCAGAAGAAATATATACTCGTATCTATCAAATATGCTCGAATAAAAAATATGCCCGCATACGAATGGAACCTCAAAATTGTTTCCCTCAAGAGTGGATACCTGTGGCAACAATAGACGTATAAGTATTCTTTACCTTTAGATCCTATCTGCTATATTAATGATCATGCACCAAATTTTCACACTACACTACAGATCTCGGAGAAAACCCATGAATTTTGGGTCGATCCGCACCACCTTCTTCTCGATGTTAAGCCCGCATGTGGTAGCATTTATAAGTGCACATGTCGAGACATTCGAAATCATGCAAGTTCAAACGCAACATGATGACAACAACAGGTTCATCAGCATTTCTTTGAAGCAACAAAAATGTATCTTGAGGGTAACCCGAGGTTTACGTTGCCACTGAAAAGGACATTCAATACATACGTACCTATGTGTTAGACAGAACATCGCTTCAGACAAGTACGACAACGATGTATTGTCAACCTGGGCTTCGCTGTAAATTCTGATAACGAAACCAGCGCTGAAATCAAATGAATGAAAACCCTCTCGCTAACAACTAAGAATTGTCTGCTCTACGGCTCATTTTGAGGGAAAATTTGTTCAGGTGATCTTTGGCTACGTCTGTGCAGACTCTATTGAGTGTACAACGACATCGACTTCGCCACAAAAACACAATCATAACGATAGCTGGGACATATAAGTAGAGTGGACGAATGCCAACGTTCCGGCAGGGCGAAATTTTTTGTCCAACCCGAAGAGACGTGGCGAACAAGGAAGTCCTCATCTCAGATGGCGCGACATGCGTTCTACAAATTGAATGCCTATTACCGGAAGCAGCTATCTAACAATCGAGCTGGATTGTTTATTTTGTATATTTGTGTGGTGTCCATGTGCTCCAATGGACTCACTCCACACCCTAGACATGAAAAAGTATTTATTTACTTATTTACTTTAAGTGGCGCTACAGTCCGGGGTGGACTTGGGCCTCCGTCAACAAGTGTCTACAGCTCGATCTCTAGCTAGCTGCCTCCAGTTTCGCACGCTAAGTTGACTGAGGTCCCTTTCCACTTGCGTGTTCCACCTGAGTCTTGGCCTTTCTCTACTGCGCTGTCCCTCGGGAGCGGATTCGAAGACAAGACCGGAACGTTGATGTCCATACGCTCTACATGACCCAGCCATCTCAGTCTTTGGATCTTCACTCTTCTGGTTAGGTCGATGTTGCTGTACAGTCCGTAGAGTTCATTGTTGTATCTCCTCCTTCATTCACCGTCAATGCAGACCAAGAACACCCTCATCCATTTTTGATAATGTCCATGCCTCTGCGCCATAGAGCAGGACCGGGATTATTAAGTTCTTATAAAGTGAGACTTTTTTTGTCCGAGTTGGCAAGAGCTATTCTTCGTTTGATCTCAGCGCTGCTGGTGTCATTCTCCGTATATATAGCGGAGCCTAGGTAGACAAAGTCCTTAACTACCTCAAAGTTATACCTGTCGAAGGTAACGTTCTGCCCGAGACGTCGGTGGTGGTTGTCCTTTTTGCTTGACAGCAAGTACTTGGTCTTGCTCTCGTTGACCGCTAAACCCATTTTCGACGCTTCCGTCTCAATAATCGCGAAAGCGCCACTGACATCACGGTGCTTTGTCCCGACGTATGCGAGTAGTTGGACGGACTTTTGAAAGATAGTGCTTCTTGTGTTTGCTCCTGAGTTTTGCACTATTCTTTCAAGAATGATGTTAAAGAAATCACATGACAGCGCATCGCCTTGTTTAAGTCCTTTTTTGACATCAAAGATCTCGGTGAGGTCTTTACCGACCTAGATTGAGCAGAGTGCATTTTCCACCGTCATCCTGCACAGACGGACGAGTTTGGAAGGGATGCCCAAACTAGATATTGCTCTGTATAGCTCGTCTCTATAGATTCTGTCATATGCAGCCTTAAAGTCGATTCGATGAATAGGTGGTGTGTATCGATCTGAAGGACATAGTGTGAATATTTGGTCGATGGTGGACTTTCCTGGCCTGAAGCCACACTGATATGGACATATCAGGTTGTTGTATGCAATGTTAAGGAGACTGATGCCTCTGTAATTGGCAGAGTTTAGAGGGTCTCCTTTCTTGAGAATCGGACAAACAATGGACAAAAAGGTATTTACCACTTCAAAATTATAGCTTTCCATTGTTATAATCTGCCTAAAACATCGCTGTTCATTGTCCTCTCTTGACGAAGTATACATATAAGTATTTCCATTTCTGCCTTTTCTACCTTAACCCTCATAATGCCCAATTTCACGAGCTTAAGTTGTACAGATTTGTGAAACACGCGTATTTCGCCCCCAGTATTGGCTTGTAATTTGCGCACGATTCTTTCATGTAGGTTCAGCAATCTTTATTCTAACTTTGAGAGAGCCGCCGTAGTTTTTCCTAACCATTCTGGACACCTGGGCGAATTAGGCAGGGATCCAAAACTAGAAGAAGCTATCATTAGCGAAAAACAGATATGGGTCTGATCTTGGGTCTGCTCCAAGATCTGTCAGAGAGTGAATATAGTACATTCTATGTACGTTCCATGTGGCTGTCCGGAGTTGATTCAGTTGTCAGATTATCGGAAATTCCATTGAATTGTAGCCGCGATTAGTGATGAGGGATTTGTTTTAAATTTGAATACTTTGCCTGCTTTCTTTTGAACAAAAAAATTTATTAATTTTTCGGAACTTTCTTTGGCTGGGTTGATGTATTTCCTTTCCTTTTGAGACTACAGTGACTCATGTCTATTGTAGTTTCCATTTTTTGTTTTCAGCCTGTGTAACACAAAGTTCCTTACCATTCTTTGTTGTCGTCTATTTGAATCAAAAAACTAATCGACATACTTATCATCATTGTGCCCAACGTCCAATTCGGACATGATAATAAATACAATCAATGTTGTTGTAAATATGCTTTCTCCCTTTGTTGACAATTCTTTTCTATCATACAAAAAACGTTCCCTTCGAAATACTCATAGGTGGACCAACATAAAAAAAACACACACACACAAAACACTGCCACTATATTGCTATAATTCTGTTTTTTGGAAAATCATTTTCCCTCCACTTTTAGCAAATTTTATAAAATTACAATTTTTTCTTTATTTTAAAACTAAAATCATGCAAACTGTTACTTAAAAAACAAAAAACACAAAACCAAAAAACAACAAAATCAAATCAAAATTATGTAATTCGAAAGTGCCAATTGAAAAATTGTGTTAACATTTGTAAAATTCCCAATCCCCTTCGTTCAAAACTTAATGAAAATGGAATCCTTAAAATATATATAGAAAATTAAAAATAAATCATTTTATTTTTAAATAATAGAAATCTAACATAACTATATAATAATTTTACTACCTATCACTTTATCGCACAATTACTACTAGAATCAAAAACCAAAAACAAAAATGTGAACAATTATAGTATATATATATATAAACACTATATTTAGGATATAAGAAACTATAAGAAAAAGTTGATAAAAATATTTAGTTTTAACAATTTATAAATGCCTTTTAAAACAAATATGAGATTTTAAATTTTTAAAAGAAAATACTATGAGAGGAGAATATTTGGAAATTGTTTGCACATCACTAAGTCGTTTTCTCTATTTTTAAATGATTTTGAAACAAATATCTAACTTATCCTTTAAAATTAAATAGAATAATAAAATTATTTTTTCCATTTCCAAATGCACAAGACCCTCAAGATATTTTTGTTTCCTCTAAAACAAATCACAACACCAATACTCAAAATATAGGTACTTGAATTAGATTAAAAACAAAAAAACAAAAACAGTAAACAAATACAATATAATTTAAGGGGAAGAGTAGCATTATACTTAAAATAGAAAACAAAGAGTAAATATATTTCAACAATTGTATATACAATTTGCAGAAGAAAACAAATGAAATATATACACATTATACATTGACAACAAATACATTAATACAAAAACGTAACTTATGATTAAAAATTAAATAAAATATAGAAAAGGAAAACAAACATATTGTTAAGCTATAATTTTTGTACACACTTCTCTTAAAATATAGAAATAAATTTATGAATTTGGAAAATATGAAGTCTTTTTTGTTTTTTCGAAAGCAAAGAAATACGAGCACTCGTATAATCTTAACTTTGTACATAGAAAATTAAAATGAGAAAAAAAAAATAAATAAGAAAATTTGAAAATAAAATTTAAGAATTGAAATTAACAAAAAAAATATATATAAACGCAAACTAACAGACAAACTTTAAACAGAGAACTTCTCAAGAAGAAAATTGTAACATTTTAAATAAAGTAAAGTTAAAACGAGAAAATTGTAAATATTTTGGAAATTACAATAGAAAACCGAAAAATATAATTAAATTTATTTAAAAATATATAAGAGAGTCTGTTTTTTTATCAAAGAGATGGCTGAACATTCTTTTCAAATGGGATACGTTTCAAGAATCAAAGTGGTAAGTCTGTCATTATAAAGAATGTCGGGTATCTGATAGGTGGCAGGTCGACATCAATGCACCCCAAGAGAGAATAAATGTCAACCAGAACATATGTAAATACAGGGTATCCCAAAAATCAAGGTCGAGCCGGAAACGAGTGGTGTCGGTTATCACAAAATTATAAAAAAAAAATCCAAGTCATGTACTTTTAAAATTATTGACACTCAAAAAAAAATCGAGAAATCTGACACCCTGTGACGATCTTTCAAGTGCTGTGACAGCAAATCTTTACTTTTTTTCATGTCAAATTTAAATTACTATTGGAATCATAACTTAATGTACTAATTCAATTGTTTGTATAGGGTTTTCTAGTAAGGACTTGACAACTTTTTTTTTTTTAAATAAAACGCAAACCATTTGAGATACTCGTATATCAAAAACTTTATTATCGGCTTGAAGTAGAATCAAAACATTTATGAATGGAACTCGACTTCGTTCATATGGCCACCGCGAGCACGTTTGCAGCGGTCGATTCGTTGGACCCAATTTTCAACGACTCGGCCACATATTTCGCGTTCAATGTTGGCTCTGAGCTCTTCCAACGTCGCCGGCGTGTTGGCATAAACTAATGACTTAACGTAGCCCCACAGAAAATGGTCAACCGGCGTTAAATCGCACTGTTAGAGATTAACATGAGAAGTGAAGTACATAACTATGTGACAAAGGCAACGAGCGGCCTACGCAGCGCATGTATGCAAGCATGGTGTAGTGGTAGTAGCAAACGCTTCTCACTCGGAGGGTCCAGGTTCAAATCCTGCCCATGGCAAAATCAGTTTTTCATTGTATAATTGGAACTCAGACAAAAAAATTCAGCGTGTGAAGGCATAACACTGACACGTAGATTTGGCTGTTATAAGAGTTTCAAGCAATGAAAAAAATACTGGGAATTATATCTCGAATCACTCTGAGTGAAGAAAAACTCTCCGTCCTATTCGGACTCCCACCCCTGGAGAGCAAACATAGAAACCAAACACACCTGAGTTTCAAACCACTACAAAAACAATTTTCCTTTCTCCTCCTTCTATCTTTCCGCCCGCGCCCTGGCAACAGTAAAAGGGTATCAACCCCTTAGGCGCGCGTAAATTATATAAAAAAAAAAAAGCCACCCTAACACGTCAATCAAACACAACAGTATCATAGGAGCAAGATGAATTCGAGAAAATCACATAGCGGTGCCATCGAGTGCAAATAGACAGATTACCTACTTGCACACTGTCTTTACGTGCAGAGCAGCGGCGCCTCCAAGAAATCATCCTTCGGCCAGCAGATGTCTTTGGGTACGAGCGCAACAACAACCACATCCACCCTTATCAACAACGGCGCTGACGATCGAGTCGAAACCCAATTTATCGACATGTAAATGCAAGTTCGCACGCCACACCCTTTTTCATAGTGTCTCGATGAGCGGTACCTCCGACCGAGAACAATGTCAGCGAGATTCAGTGGCAAGGTTACCAACAACTTTGGTTGTGCTGTGACGATGACGACGACGAGGATGATGGATTCTGGTTTCTATGACATGGGAATAGCGGAATTTTCTACCGATAAAGAAGACACAGGCCACCTGGAGCAACAAACAAAAGAGCAATGCTAAAGCAAAACCAAACAACATGGACTACAAGGCGTTGTGCGATATCAGCAACTGGAATTCTTTTTAGCTTTGTCGTACCTTTCGTACCGAGTAGACGTGCATACAGTCCACAATAAATAATAAAGTTTTCCATTGAAATAATCTGTGCCTTTTTTTTTCTTTTTTTTTTTTTTATCTTCGACCTTTTTCGTTCTGTGAGCTATCCGAACACGCACGAATGAGGCGGCCAAACGACTGGTCCATTTCTTGAGATAACACGCTCAGCATACTTACTCTTCAATAAATCGATTGTAGCGTGTGCTGTGTGGCTTGCGGCATCATCCTCTTGAAACCACATGTCGTCCAAGTCCATATCTTCCAATTCGGGCCAAAAATAATCGGTGATCATGGCGCAATAACGCTGACCATTCACAATAACGTGCCGATCGTTATCGTCGACGAAAAAAAATGGCCCAATAACGCGGCCGGCATGCAAACCGCACCAAACAATTATTTTTTGTGGATGAAGTGGTGATCAATGAAGCTCATGTGGATTTTTACCTGACCAATAACGCATATTTTGCTTATTGACGAACCCATTGAGCCAAAAATGAGCTTCGTCACTGAAGATTTTACGATCATCTTGGCGCATCTTCTCCAGAACCCAATCGAAGAACGTACGTCACTTCAAATGGTCCATCGGCTTCAATTCTTGAGTCAGATTGATCTTGTATAGGTGTAGACCAAGATCCTTACCCAAAATACGCCATAATGTGGTCTGAGCGATGCCAAATTCTTGAGAACGCCGTGGATTTGACTGATTTGAATCGTTTACTACGGACGCCTGAATGGCAGCGATATTTTCGACACTTCAACCAACCCGTTGTCTCACTGATACGGCAACATCACACAACGAATATGTAGACTCAAATTTTTGCACTAAACTTGTTATTGCCTCTCTACTAGGGCGAGAATTATGACCGAAAATTGGAGTTAACGCTCTTAAAGTTGCAGTCACCAACTTCGAATTTCGGTAGAAAATTTTTATAATTTACAGACGTTGCTCGTTCGTGTACTTTACCATGATGAAAATGTTGAGTTTAATGAATAAATTGACAGTGACAGTTTGATGATTAGTGAAAGAGTGCGTTCACAAATTAAATTCAAAGTTGTTGGAAAACCCTTTACAACTGTTGTTTGTTGCGCGACTAAACGCCATCTACCGATCTTGGATCTTACAACAAATGTTCAAACTGTTTGCCTCCAGTGGCAATGCAAGCTCTACATCTTCTTACAAATGATCTGGTAATAAGACGGGCATATCTTCTGGAGTTGATGTATTCAACGGCTTCTGCAATTTTTTGGCACAGCTCATTTAAATTTTCTATCGGCTTATAATAATTTTTTTTCTTTTACTGCTCCCCAGTGGGTTTAAATCAGGTGAACGGGCTGGACACGGAATTGTACCAGACAGCTCTATCCACCTGTTGGAGTATTCCCGACTCTCGTACTGTGCGAGAATAATGCGCTGGGCAGCCATCTTCTTGATACCACATGCATGCATAAATATTAAGTGTCACGTCTTCCAATAAATTTGGTAAATTGTTCTCCAAAAATTTCTAATTAAACCTCCGCATTCAAATTCTGCGGCAGGTCGAATGGGCCAATAATTCTACCATTCAAAATACCCGTCCACATGTTCACTTTAAAACGGTACTGTGATCTATCTTCCCGCTCAAATGTGGATTTTCCACATGCCACTCGTGCAAATTGTGGAAGTTCATGTAATCATCCCTTTTAAAAGTTGATTCGTCCGACCATAGAAATTTTGCGAAGAATCTCGGATATTCTCTCAACCTCTGTAGCACACTTTGGACTCGCTGTACATGGTACAGATGGAGCTCGTTTCTCCTTAGAATTCGGTGTGATGTACTTTTGGGTACTCCTATGCTTTTTTCAATTGCACGTACTGAAGTACTAAGGTCTTTTGTGACTGCTTGTAAGACTTCGTCCTCGTAGGGCATGATGGGTCTTCCCTCACTAACCATTAGGTTTGGAAAGCGACCCTCTGGGAATGACCGGTGCACATTTACAAACACTCGATTATCCGGATGACGCTGTGCATTTGGGTATCTCTCATGATAAAGTCTGGCTGCTGCATTAGCATTGCACCTGCATTCCCCATAAATGAGATACATGCTAGCATATTCCTGAGCAATTCCTCGAAATCAACGGGATCAACGATCAAAACTAGTCCAGGAGAAATCCAGGTTCGGCAAAAACGGTCAGATAGCAAATCAAAGTCGCAATGCAATGAAGTCCAATGAAGAAAGCCAAAATTGTAAGCACGTAATCAACACGAATACAGAATATAGTAATGCGCTGTAAGCGAAGGAGTGTAATCTACGCCAGTATTGCACGATGTGCCTATTCGTCACTACTTAACAAGGGTGGCATCTCTATCTGTTTCACTCACATCTCACATACGTCTCAATCACGGCGTCACTGTCTGTCTCGCTCACACTTGGTAACTCATTTTAACTCATTAAACATAATTAACTATGTTTATTTAACAAAATATTTTGTTTGTCCTCAATTAGGCGTTAGTCCAGCAAGTGTCATACCATGTTGGAATCCAGACCAAATACGCCATCTTTCAAAGTTACTTCCCAAAATGGCATAGTACATTTTTTTGCCAGTTCAACTTGGATGATTAATGATTTTCAGATATAGGGATGGACAAAAAAGGAATATTTTTGTTAAAACCGTTATAGTTATGCTTTAATTTTGGACCGTAATTTACAGAAGAGTTATTCAGAGTTACATGACAAAAAAAAAATCGAAGAAAAGTAAAGCGTTGCGGTCACAGCACTTAAAAATCGTCACATTGTGTCAGATTTCTCAATTTTTTTTTGAGTGCCAATAATTTTAAAAGTACATGACTTAGGTTTTTTTTTATAATTTTGTGATAACAGACACCACGTCACGAAAAATAAACTATTATTATAACGTTTTGAACCACAGTTCGTACCGGTCTTTTGGTATTGCGATATTTAGAAAAAACCCGCCAAACCCTTGTGAGTGCTAAATTTCGGTTTTTTTTTGGTAAAAAAAAGTACGTTATTTTCTAGGGAAACTAATTTTTGTTTTAATGCAAAATATTGGCCATCAGCTTCTACACATTTTGCCCATCTTTCAGGTAATTTATGAACAGCATGCCAGAAAAATTGCTTATCTTTTGCGGCAAACCATTCATCGAGCCATTTTCCAACTCGAAAAAAATGCAAAAATAATTTCGTGTCGTGGCGTTGAAGCAGCATTTCACAAGTGACTTTGCGATTTTCCATTTGACGTTCATTCAAATTGTGTGGGGTCCATTTACTGAGTTTATTGATCTTGCCCATTGCTCGTTTGAGTTGGGTCATCATCCAATAACTCCTGCAATTGCTCGTCTTCTCATTTTTGTGGAGTTTCTTTCACATTGAAATCACCACTTTTAAATTGTCCAAACCATGTCTCACATGTTCTAATTGATGGAGCGTGTTCACCGTAATATGTTTCTGCCAGCAAACCATGACTTTCAACATTGGACGATAAAACAAAGACGCTAGTATTTGGCGGAATCGACTTGTGTGCGTGTGTAGTTAAATGTTAGACGAACAAAATGACATATGCGTCAAATTAATACGCCAGCTGCGTACTTTTCGCTGGCGCCATCTTTTAGTTAAACCGGAAAAGACTTATGCATACACCGAGTAAATATGTAGGTGTCAGGTTGTATATTTTTTTCAGAAAACTTCATCAAATCTTCATGGAAAGCTTTATATGGCAAAAACTTTACCAAAGACTTATATACTCAGGAGGCGATACAGTCCGGGGTGAGAATGGTTCTCAACCACCAAGCCTCTGCGGCTGCCACGATCTTTCGTGACCTGCCTCCAATGCCGAACTCCAAGTTGATTGAGGTCCCCTTTCGCTCGGGTGCACCACCATAGATTAGGTTAGGTTAAACAGGGGTGTGATGGGTATGCCATCAAACAGACACCAGGCACCAAAACGGCCCCAACGCGATCCCTGTGGAACCAGTGGAATTTGTCTTCAAATGGCAAAACCCAAAGAATCGCAATCATGGAACACCCAATTTCCCTGCAAAAGCCAAGAAGTTCGTGCTGTGTAAAGGGTGCTTTTTAAGAGGTTTGGTTTTTAAACTGGCAACACTGTTCCTACAGATTGTCAATTTGACATTTGAAAGTTGATTTGTGGTGAGTACGTCGTGCCATTTTACGACGAATAGATTATCGTGAGTAAGTT
This sequence comes from Volucella bombylans, assembly GCA_949129095.1. NCBI lineage: Eukaryota > Metazoa > Arthropoda > Insecta > Diptera > Syrphidae > Volucella > Volucella bombylans. The sequence goes on along the minus strand of OX422141.1, from coordinate 137,275,908 downwards.
ACTCGGAACAGGATGAATCTTCTTCGCACCACGTACACTCTAGTGGATAATACCAAAGACGACAAACAGAGCGAATAGAAGAAATTATTGCCGTTGTGGAGCGCAGTGTTGAGGAGAATCCGAATCAGTCGTTTCGCCATCGTGCACAGCAATTGGAGTTATGCCCATCCAATTTGTGGAAGATTTCACGGAAAGATCTTGTCTTAAAATCTTATAAGATCCAGCTTGACCATTATACGCGTCGTAGGTTCCGTGAATGGGCCGAAAACATGATTCAGCTTGATCCTCATTTTCAACGCAAAATTTTGTTCTCCGATGTGGCCTATTTATAGCTAAATGAATATGTAAACAAGCAAAATTGCCGAATTTGGAGTGGAAATAAGCCAGAAGCCTTTGTCAAGACGCCCTTACAACCATTAAAACTCACTGTTTGGTGTGCTTTAAGGGCTGGTGGAATTGACGTGACAGAGCTTTGGTTTCACACAATATGGCGCAACATGCCACACGGCGAGCGACACTATCAATTTTTGGTGGGAAACACTTGCTGATCGCATAATTTCGCGTAATGGACCTGTGAACTGGCCTCTACGATCCTGTGATCTCACACCTTTAGATTACTTTCTTTGGAGGTATGTGAAGTCACTAGTCCATGCCGATAAACCAAAGACTTTGGACGATTTGTTATTTCTGATATACGGTATATTCACACAATATGTGTGTTATGTCCTCAGCAATTTGCAGATCGCCGTATAATCTGCAGATATCCGTATTTGACAATTTGAGTCTTTTTGCGTGTTGCCGCAGGAGACAGTGTCCTGTCAAGATGCCTATTACTGTCCTAAGCTTATCCCTGTTTAATTTTATTAACTTCCTACATCTTTTGCCGTCAAAACGCCGCCGAAGAGCCTTGGATACCCCGTGTCCTTCAAGACTTGACCACCTTAGGTTGGCAGTCTTAGTGATTTTTTCCTCGATAGTGGCCCTCAATATGCAAAGGGGTGGTTTGCTGTTGGCAACTTCACTATTGTCGAGTAGCCCTCCTTTTCTTGCAAGCTCATCCGCTTATACGACTGTATCAGAGTTGATAGCCACTAAGGAAGGAATTTCATCAGTTAGAATTTGATTGCCTGGCAGTAGCTCCGTTAGGACCATGCCATGCCCGAAACTACTGCTCTTGAAGTAACCCAGATTAGTGACTCGTATCGCACTGTTGCCAGCAAGTTTTTTGATCTGTAAATCAAGCGGTGTACAAGAAAGTGTCCAATTATGCCATAGGGGTGGTAGGGAGCGCACCTGTAATGGCTATGGAAGCCGTTCTTTAAACTGCCCTAATTTTCCGTATTTTTCATCATTTTCTTGTTGGTTGCTTTCCACCATACTAGTGCGCAGTATGTAAGCATGGGTCTTACCACCACTGTATACACCGTAGCAGGTTTTAAGCACCAAATTTTTCCTGCTGTTCTTTTGCAGATAAAAAGAGCATTCAATGCCTTTCTGATTCTTTACGCTACGTTAAGATTCCAATTCAGTTTTTTGTCCAGAGTCACTCCCAGATACTTCGCGCTGTCCGAAAGGGACATTTCCACTCCGTTGAGTTTTGGGAATTTGAATTGCGGTATCTTGTACAATACTTTCTGTTAAAAAGCATCAGTTCTGATTGGCATTGAGACCACAGCTTCTTGCCCAAGCTCCGATCGTATTCAGGCTAACTTCCAGAACCTCTTGGCTACTTTCAGCCTAGGTTCCGTCACTTTTCCTAGGAACGCTCGCTTCCTTTCAAAGCATTTTGCGTAACCTAGAAACCTTGTCTGTTACCGCTATAGATTTTGACTTTATCACTAGGTACTTGAATTGTTTCTAGATTTAGATGATATCGTCCTGTGCTACGCCGCCCATCGGGGTTAAAACCGAATAGTCTTATTGCTGGAGTTGTGGTGTACGTTCACTTAAAATAACTCAGCCATCTTAAACGGTGGATCCGTAGACGCCTAACTACCGTCTCTGTATAATCTATTTCCATTACCCGTCAATACAAACGGGACTGACAATCACACGCAATGTCTTTCTCTCCAAACGGGCAAATACTCCTTCATCCGATGTTGGCAAGCTGCAAGCCTCTGTGTCATAGAGCAGAACAGGGATGATAAAGGTCTTGTATAAAGGCAGCAACATCTTAAGAGCTTTGTTACTCAATTACCTCCTGAGCTCAAAGAAACAGTCAATGAGAGGTGTAATTCTTAATTTGATTTCAGTACTGACAATGTGTCTGCTTTTAACTCCAGGGGCAAGGAAGATAAAGCCTTTAACTGCTAATAGTGATGTCCTGGCCAAGCCGTTGGTGGTGTTTTCTGACTCGTACACATTAGACACATTTTGGCTGCTAATACTCATGAAAGCTTCATTCACAACTCACTGTGTTCGCCCAATTACATCAATGTGATTAGTTTTGCACAAATATTTTTGGAGCGATGTTAAAAAAAAAACACATTATAGCGTGTCGCCTTGTCATAAAACTTTCTTGACATTGAAGGTAGTCAGCCTGCACAACCTGACGAGTTAGACAGGTACTCGTATGTGACAACTAGATATGGCGTTGTAAACTCGTTCCTATACACGTTGTCCTATGCGGTCTTGAAGTCAACAAAGGGATACTGAGTATCAATCTGACATGACATCTGATCGATAATAGATGATAAACTTTCCTGCCTTGAAACCGCACTGCTATAGATCAACCAGATTGTTCACTAAGACTTCAGACGCTTACATAGGTGACGATAAGGCGACTTATTCCTTTGTAGTTGGCATAGTCGTAAGCCTCCTTTCTTGTGGGGCGGACTAACATACTTTCCTCTGGCCATATCTTACAGACGAGCTGATACATGTTCACAACCAGGTCATCTGCAGCTGCTTTAAATAGATTAGCAGGCAGTCCGTCTACGCCAGCAAATTTTGTTAGATTTTAGCTTCGATATTTCTATATTAACTTCGTTTAGGCCAGGGGCGGCAGGGTTCTCTGTCGTCTTTATCCAGGACAAATCGTTCATTCTGACTGACAGCGATATTTTGACAACATTACGTCTGTGAAAGTAGTCTTTCCATATTCTCAGCACCGACTGCGACTCTACTGCTATTACATATAGTTGTCCATGTTTATCTTAGTGGCTTCCGTTCTGGCTTTGTAGCCCTGGTATGTTCGTTTTTTCTCTGATAAAATTTCGAATGTCATTTCCACAGTAACATCTTTCCATTTCTTCGCTCTCGCGCTTCTTTTTCTTTCCGAGGAGCCTGTGCTGTTCCCTTCTTTTCTATTTGTAGAGATCAAGAGCAGCTCTCTTTGAAAGCAATTAAAACAGAAGTACCTTCTCCGATGGCTCGTTGACAACATTCCAATTGGTATTCCATGAAAAGCACGATTAACAAAGATTTGCGTTCATGACCCTCAATATGATATGGACGACAGCATCAAAGACGAGTTTTATGTCCTCCTAGATCACGTGCTCCGTGCCTCAAATATTACACTAAATTTGCGCTAGGAGATCCTGACGCAAGCCTGCGGGCTTAGTAGAGAGAGATTCCTCCAACATTCCATAACTTTCCGAAGAGCAAACATCGACTCGGATCATCACCTTGTTGCAGCTATAGTACGAATGCGGATATCATAGACACCAAAGTTCGACATTGAAAAGCTCCAATCCCAGCAGTCCATTGCATTTTTACCGACTGCGCCCTGAGATATCACTTACACAAATTGAGGTTATCTATTAAAATTAAATTTTGACTATGTCCAGAGGATGATGAAATCAGAGTACTCATACCCTTTGACTGGGCGCTGTTTTCGTCGAGAGTTCTATGAACCCAAAGGATAGAACTAGCAAGCGACCTTTACAAAGATCAGTAGGGAGCTTAAGGAATTTTGTGCAACAAAAGAACCAAGAGATGGCAGTGACTACTACTGCAAATGGTCAACACAACGTTGTAAGATTCGCTCAAAAAAGGGGAGTGTATGTACCTTCTTTCAGAGAAGTTATAGCAGCCAGGAAGTGTTTGTAATTCTAGTGGAACCCATCTTTCGGATTCTGAAATACTGAAGACATTTCTAAAGGAAGACAAAAATGTTCTATAAAACAGAAAATAGCGTGATCCACTTAAAGATTGAATACGCGTCCTGCTATTATATGAACATGTTGACCAACTCTTATATACAGATGTACTGTAGAAGCTTCCCTGAACTAAATGTGTTGTATAGGAAATTATCAATGCGCTGCTGTCTGTTTTCTGGCAGTATGAAGGTGGTTTCAGGAAAACTGAATGTTTCTCACTGAAGTGAATTGTATAGACCCGCACGACCACTGTAAGACTCGTTCCATACATTCTACGCTTTATACTCGTACATTCCCTATGTAAATATGATACATTGCCACCGCTTACACTAAAGCGATTGGTTTTTGCTGAAAAGGTGGTCTGGTTCGCCTTGTATCTTGAAAGTCATCTTCCGGTGCCTTACGTGCCGACCCATAAGTTGGCCCTATCAGTCCCTATATCATGGAATGCTGTATAACCATTGCAAGTACCAGAACTCAATTGTTTAAATACTGCAATAAACTCGTATCAGTTGCTATGATTTAATTTGCCACAAATGAGACATTACGTAAAGCCATCCATTTAAACAAGTCCTCCCTCATAAAAGCTTGAACGAAAATGTTCAAATCTCTCCAACCACTTCCAAGGTAAAGTCATGGTTCCTTCGTCATTGGATGATAACATGGAAAAGCTTTAAGTCTCAATCAATTGACTTTGGAATAATTTATCATCCACCTTAGACAAAGATTGCAATGAGCAATCGGATTAGTGGAAGCAAAAGGGTACACCAAGGATGGTTATAGCATCCCGACTACCAAAGTTCGTAAATATTATCTCTTCCCGTTGCACATTTAAAATGTAAACTTTATGACTTTTGTATGCAAGTCGGTCGCAGGAGGTACCCTAAGGAGCTTAAGCCGCCTGGATAGTGTTTCCTAATGCAGACAAGTCAACTCGTATATCTGAGACAACGGGTATATCTGAGACAAATGGGTGCACTGGGGATGACACAATGCAGTAATGCAAATGAAAACTTTAAATCTCCTTTACAGCTTTACCATTTACCCCTCGAAGCATAATGGAAACATGCTCCTAAGCAGGACAAATGAAGTTGAAAATTTTCCATTCACTAGTAACACTGGGAAAAGTTGATCCTTTCGTTGTGACCAAAAATGTGGACATTGTCAGGCGTGATGCTCATGCATGTGTTGCCGACGGACAAGGTTTTAATTTTGTGGAAATCCCCGGGGGTGCCATAAGATTGTGGTTATGTGCGAAACAGATCAAACATTGTGTTGTACATATAAGGGACATAAATATGTTGTTGTGTTGTGAAGCAGAGACTTTCACTTGGACAGAAATGGTGCAGTTTAAAGAGCCCGTTGACTCTAAAGCATAAAGCAAGAGATTTATGAATTTTTACTGCAGGTCCACGGATTTGCAGACTTTCATTACCCTACCCGGAATAAATGCTAATTAAAAATGCTTTTTCGTACATGTTCTGGCTAATCCTTCCATCAGGCTTCTTCAGTATTATCTGTAATCAACTTTGAGTCGCTGGAGATTCAGCTGAGGTCGTCGAGGCTAAATTGAAAGTGTCCTTTCAATACCGAGGCGAATCTGAAAGGAATGCCGAACGTTTTATCCTTAGAGATCTAATAACAAAACGATGAAAAAATCAGTCTGTTTGGGTAAGTACCTGCTCAACATTGAGTTACTCTCAAGCTTATTTTCTAGAGTTAAAGCTGGTCAGTGGCTAGTTAAAGCAGGTGGAGTGCGCTTAAGATCTTTCCGACGAGACAATCAATCTCGTTAGTCAACCGCTTCTCCACTAGCTTCCTGTGTTTGAGGAATTCTAAACCATGTAGCTAAACCGCCGTTTTTCTTAAAAAATGCTAGTCCAACCTGTCTCTTATCCTTTCCTACCTTGTTTTGCCTATCCCTTACACAGGGAGAATTTCCCCAGATTTGTATGACCTCTTTTATAATCCCGATACAAAAAAAGGGTTCTAAGCATGAAGTTAACAATTATAGTCCCATTGCTAAACCCTCTTATACATATACCCAAACTGCTTGAAAGCATTTTATATGAAACCTTAAGCTTCAAATCCAAGCCTTTTATTTCGCCCCGACAATGTTGTTTTTTAAAAGGCAGTTCAACTACCACAAACCTAGTCGAATACGTGTCTTTTGCTCTCGCACCCTTAGCAAATGGCAAAGAAATCGATGATTCCACCAAAGCGTATGATAAGATATCCTGAGATCCTCTTCAAATTGTCTGCTCTCGGCCTTGTGCCTCTTTTATTAAAACTGATTTCCTCTTACCTGATGAACCGTTATTATAGTGTTCGGTTTATATCCGCCCATTCTGTTCCATTCCTGGCCTCATCTGGAGTTCCTCAAGGTAGTCATCTTGGTCCTATTCTCTTCATTCTTACTATTAACGATGTTGAGAGAAGACCTTGATCGGCTTTCAATCTGGTGCCTCAAAAACTGCCTAGAACTTAATATAGCCAAATGCCAATCTATATTCTTCTCGACTTTATTTTCCAATTCCTCTGGTTCAAGACTTTGCTATATTATTCGACGGTGAGCTTAATTTCTATTCGCATATCGATAAGGTGATCCTCAAAGCCATCTCATCACTTGGCTTTATTAAACGGTGGTCGAAGGAATTTTCTAACCGGTACCTGCTTGAATATGCCAGTCAGGTTTGGTCCCCTTTCACCGAGTTCATGTTTCCCAAATCGAGGCTATTCAACGTCGATTTCCTCCGATTTGCTCTCCGTGGTCTGCTCTGGAACGACCTTTTAATCTTACGTCCCTATCAGGACCGCCTCAAACTTCTCAATATGAATTCGTTAGAAGAACGTAGGAATATTCTCTTCTATCTATAGGTCCACCGCACTTCTTATAGCTCCAACGAACCAATCTCCCGTATGCTCCGAAAGGTCAACTCAAACCTCTCCGTTTTTGATGTCCACCTGAGCACTCCTCCTCTTAAGTCTTTCTGTTAGTTTTTAGGTTAGATTAAGCTTGTATTAAGCCATTAAATGGGGGCGTTGCCCCCCACCAAAATTAAGAAATTACATCGAGACACTCTCAAATAGTAAAGTTCGGAAAACTGAGGATCTCCTATTGAATGTTAAAGGCCTGATGTGGTCGAAAGTGGAGTATGGCGCCCGTACTAGTGTATTCAGTATCGCAAAGTTCCAAAAGGGCCCAAGTCACTTCCAGGCCAAGTTAGTCGGAAAAGGGTGACACAATCAGTAGCGGTGGTCAAGAAGTGCTTAAGGCGCCAGCCTCTTACTATTAGTAAATTAAAAATCTCTTACAGGCTGTTCTAATGTACTCCATAACCCACCGGGTTAGACTCCCGTGAATACAAAAACCTAAGGGCATTGAAAGTTGCGATAAACAGGACTATCGAAACTATCATATGTACATGATGCCAAAAACTTCCAAGGTATCCACAATCGTTTACTGACTTACTTAGAGTTCGGATGTGTTTCGGTTTTTCTCTTTCGACAAGTGAAAACATTCTATTAATAAGTTTTTTTTTGGCACAAATTGTGCGGGGACCCGGTTAGCACAGTGCTAGTACAATCGGAGTCACAGTCGTTCATAAACCTCGACTGAGGAAAGACGTGTTTCGGCTTTTTTTTCAAGTAAAAAAGTAAAACAGAGTGGTAAAAGAACAATTAGAAACGTTTTAGCCAAGTGCTTCGGTGGCGCAATAATAGTGGTGTCGGCCGAGAAACCAAGGGTCGTAGATTCGATCCCCGGAAAAGGAGGGAATTTTTTATTATTAAAAAGAAAATAACTATAATTTAAATTAAAAATAAGTTCAGTTATGTAACCAGAAGATGAGTGGTGGTGAACGGTCCGCTATCCAAATAGCTGGTCCGGGAGATGGCACGATGTCATCTGATGACCAGACCATAATTTCGGCCCGTTCGGCGATTACGACTAAGAGGAGGAGGAAACTGAAGCCAACTCCAAACCTCCTGAGAAGCTGCCCGGTGGAGCAAGGGAAGAGGCGCCAACAACTTCAGCGAAAGCAGCAACACAACAACAAAAGCGAGAGAGGCAAGAAGAATACATATATGTTTCTGACGGTGGGGAAGGCCACTACATGGGTGGAAACAATAGCTTTTCATTCCTAGCTGCCTCTGAGTCAGATGACGAAGAGGACGAGGTCAAAGCCATAAATAGTAGCATCATGCAGCTACAGCAACAAGTGCTTGCTATAAGAGCGAAGCAAGTGGCAAGGAGGGAGAAGGAGCTACAGCAACAACTTCAGATCCCTCAGAAACAACAAATCACCAACGTGGAGGTACCACAAGAAAAACCTAACCAGCCACTAAAACAACAAAAAATACAAAGACCAGTACAAGAGCTAACAAAGATGGATTCTAAACCACAACCTAAAACTAAACAGCAAAAACAACAACAGCAACAAAAATCGCAGCAGCAGAAGCAACAGCAACAACAACAACAACCGAAATCAACTAAGCAGCGGGTACCTCCAATCAACACTTTTAAGATGGAGTTAAAAGAAACAATTGAACTATGTAAGTCGGCCATAATTTTATATTTATTTTAATAATTTTTACATCAAAAGACTTAGTTTAGATAGGCATGCGATCCACTGCAATTCAGTAGAATGCTATTATAAAATCAAAAAATTACTGAAGGATTCGACGACGGAGTTCTGCTCCTACACCCCGAAGGGGGACAAGCTGCAAACGATGCTGCTGAGGGGATTAGAAACGTCGACTGATCCGGAGGAGCTCCTTGCACTGCTGAAAGAGAGAAGTGCGAAGGGCTCCAATTCGTGGGGGTCAAGCCTTTCACCACAGCCAGAGCCAAAAGGGAGAAGCGGCAACTGCTGATTTTCCTGGTCCAGCTAAGTCCCACCAGCAATCTGGATGGTCTAAGGAGTATTAAAGTCCTGGACTACCAGGTTGTACACTGGGAGAAATTAAAGAGGAGCGAAAACATTTTACACAAGTCCGAGGAATGCGCTCTGGGTAAGGACGGAGCGTCTGAAAAAAGCCAACTCTCTTGTAGGAACACGGGACACACCGCAAATTATCGGGGTTGTCCCAAATTCTAGTACATCAAAAGAATAAATCTGGCCCTGCAGCAGAAAGTGGAAGTGCAACGTCCACCCGTGTATTTGCAAACTCCAGCCGTTACTCCCCATGTTACCTACAGAGCACCGGAACCAGTACCTGACCTTGCTTTCTATCCAGGGGCAGATGGCTCTGCTACAATGTCATTTAACTGAACAGACCGCGCGGGTGGATCAAGTATACGCACTGCTGCCTGGCTTAACGCACCTTTTGCGGTAATGGGTACGTACGTGGCGGAGCAAACCCTGAAGGTCCTTGCTGTGAATGTGAATTCACTGATAAGGTTCGAACGACGAGCCGCACTATTTAAGTTGCTTAGAGACCTAGCCCCTTATGTGCTTTTGGTTAGCGAAACTAAGCTTACCAAGCGACACAAAATGAGGCACAGAAGATACAAAATAGTACGGAGAAACCGACCCAACTCCATTCAGGGAGGTGGTACCATTTTCGTACGAAAAGGTATACGTTTTAAAAGTGTATACACTCATGTAGTACGTAGGTTCCAGATGCTGGAAGCATCTGTATATCCCCTTCCGTAGTGGAAAGCGGTTGGAAAGTTAAGGCTACTCAATCCACCTTATTTATCTCAGAGCTCGAGACACTTTTTCGATTTCTGAGGCTGGAATTGGAAGACAACTATTTTATTATCGGCGGAGATTTCAACGCCAAACATAGTGATTGGGGAAATAATACACCAAATACTAGAGGGAACCTACTAATCAATTGATAGGGTCGGCACAGTATAATGTATCGACTCGGGCTTACGGCGACGGATAGTCCGAAACTATAAAACTATAAACTGTCTGCGCACTTTCGTGTATGATAGTGACCATTGCGGTCTCAGCACCGAAATATCTGTTAGATGAGTTTGTCCAAAGGCATTCCTACAATTATAGTAGGGTGCGTTGGACACACTTCACCAGAACACTGACTAGAGCACTCTCCTCGAATTCGCTCTACCCACCGTCCAACAGAAATCTATCAAACGAGGAGATTGACAGGTATCTAAGACTAATGGACGAGACAATTAAACGAACAATGGACAGAACAATACCTCGGTACCAACACACCGACGAAGAAGACTTATTCCGCAACGCAACTATTGACGCACTGCACCGACAGAAAAGTAGACTGCTGTCAAGACTAAAAACGTTGTACAGACAGTTTACTGACAGACATAACCCGGAGATTATGACGCTAAAGTCGTCGATCAAAAACCTCCAAGTATTAATAAAAGAAAATTACAGAACATCTGTAAGTTTGTATTGGAACAATAAAATTCGGGCTGTAAACACCAGCAACCCGAATATGTTCCCGCAAATAAATAAAATATTTCGAAGGAAAGATCAAAACAACCTTTCGTGTCTTAAAATATCCCGGACGACGAACAACGAGCACATCGATCCAAATGAGGCCATTGACGATGACAACTTCTTTGTGATTGGTGAAGGTAATGGTAGAGGCTGTAGGAGCGACTTTCCAGGAAGTACACAAGCCGAATGACATCATTGCCCCGAACCATGAGCTGGAAAATCAAAGTCATTGTGCACAATTTCTACCTTCGAAATTATAGTGAACTGGAGATTCCAGAGCTCGGGTTTCACACAGTTAAGTGACGAGAATATGGCAAATTATGCCATGCCCAACGATAGGGTACTACCCTAGCTCATTTCGAAGGAAGAGCTCCAAACGATCTTCAAATCACTTGGAAGTAAGAAATCAGTGGGAACCGATTAAATACATTTCGATTCGACATTTCCCACTAGAAGCGGTGAACATTTGTACCACCCTGTTTAATAATGCAATTAATAATGCCTATTATCTAGCGCATTGGAAAACGGAAGTGGTACACCCCATCCTTAAAAGGGATAAAGACACATCCAATCCGGTGAATCTCCGGTCGATCAGTCTTCTTCCAACATCAGTAAGGTGTTTGAAAAGGTGAACAATAGAGTCCTGACTAAGTGGGTTGAGGACAAAAATATAGTTCCGGATAATCAATTCGGTTTCAAGACGGGGCATGATGCCATTTATGCCGCGTCTAAACTGGTTTTTGATATCCATGGGAAAAAAAGCAAAAAACAGTGCACTTGTGCCTGCCTGATTGACTTGGAGAAAGCCTTCGATACCGTATGGTTAGAAGGACTCTTTTTCAAGTTGGACAGGTTGGGCATTAGTAAACTACTGCTCTATATTCTTTTTGATATGCTCTCCAGTAGACAGTTCAGCTGGAACATTTAACATTAAAAACGGTCTGCAATAAGGTGCGGTAAATTCGCCGATCCTGTTCAACATTTACACGAGTGATCTGATAGGTTCACTTCACAATGCCATAGCGTACGTAGACGACATAATCGCGTACAGATCAGGTCCAAAGATTGAGGTCATTAATATACTTTTGCAGCGTGACTTCGACAAAATTAAGCGATATTGCGATGACTGGAAGTTGAAAATCAACTTTCAGAAGTCGGAAACCATTCTGTTTAGGACGTCCTTATCAGGCCCATGCTTATATTTGGATGTCCCGTGTGGTTCAACGTGAGAGCAAGTTTATTGGAAAAGATTTGGGTGTTTGAGAGGGCTTGTGTTAGGACTTGTCTTCGCTTATACAGAACACCAGAGTCTGAGTACGAGTACATAAAATTCTATCCTAATGAGGTCTTATACAATAGGGCGAACCTAATAAGAGTGGACAATTTCGTCATTAAGTTGACTCGAAGGCACGTTGCAAGAGCAATGGTCTCATCGAACAACCTGATCTCCGGGGCTTACTACCCCAATTATATGTATCACGAGAGAGTTCGCTTTGACGGCTTTATTCCTCCAGAAGCGTTCCTCTATTTAGATAGCAAAGGTCTGATCCAGGACAGATTGGCGGTGCCGCTAATCTTCCACGTCGCTCGAACAGCTGCGGACAGACGACTCAACTACGATAGAGACGTCGCACATGGCAGTGCGTTTCCGGTTCAGTAGGGCGGTAGGGAGTCGCGACATGAGGCATATAAGAATAATTTAAGTATATAAATACAAATTCATATAAAATGAATGAATTCCAAGGTATCCTTAACTCTAAACCATTGACTAAGTGGGAAACGGAGTAAAAGAACTACCTATTCATAAATTGATTAAAAATGATTGATATTAGGAGGGTCCCCAAATTGTTTACTGACCTTACGTTCTGAGATATTTTTACTCACATACCATACATCCTTACTTATAGTGACGACATAGTACACTGTGGACTTGGACAACCAGCTACTTTCTCCATTATCCCTGCTTAAAGTTGCATACACCAAGGTGGTTTACATTTACTACAACTTCAGACAGCAATCTAAGAAGAAGAAGACTTCCTCCACGGCGTAGTCAATCTGGGTAGGATTGGAAGACAATCCAGGATGGAGCTGTGACGTTTGGTTCTGACAAAGTTTAGCGAATAATACAGTTGGTCGTTATATCTTGTTTTCCCTACGACAACATATATCTACCTCGTTTTGCCCTCATCTACCACTAAGTGCATCTTCATCGGAAAAGTTGGCTCTCGCTTAGTGCTTCAGACAAACCAGTCGGACTTCATGTTGAAAACATATGGAGAGTGGTCGAGCTTCATATCCCTTAGACTGCTTTGTAAATGCACCTCTGTACAAGATCATGCCTACCAATGCTCAGGATCCTGTGAGACTGCGCTTCAAAATCTGATGGAACGAAATTAAGGCATACGCGACGAGAAGGATTACGTGTTCAGCATTTCCAACGATATTGAGAGTGCTTTCGGCACATGGCATGTTTATCCCGTCTAGATAAAATGGCGTAGACGAATCACTTGTTTTGTGGATAAGAGCAAAGCTGGTGAAAAGAAGAGGGTTTGCCTACACGGCGGCGTCCTGTCTCCACTGCTATACTGCATATTGGTTGACTCACTGCATACGAGTATGTACTATCTGTTGGAATATGCTTAGCAATTGACTGCCCTATAAAGCAGCCCATGGCCGATAATTAGTGTACCAGAAATGGACTTTCAGTCAGTTTTCTCAAAACTGATGTTGTTGTCCTTACGAGAAAGAGGAAGCTGACTGGTCTAGCTGCTGAAAGGCATCACCATCCGTGTCCTTGCGCGATGACTATCATTTGATTGTAGTCTTATGAACATCGTGTCAGATACAATGACCTCAGCTTTCCTGTTGCTGCATGAGTACGATATAAACATTCCATGAGCTTAGGAATGCTGTCTACCAAGAAAGGAATAAAGTCGAGTTTTCACGCATGATTTCAAAACCCATAATGTGGCCCTAGCATATTGTGGAGCGAGGGACAAGCCTGGATTTCACTACACTTTAGGTAAGTTTGTGCGTTTGTCTTCCAAGGGGAGATATACGTGGCTCTAATGGATGTGGACTATTTTGTGAGGAATAATTGGAGTGTTGATGAATCTCCGTCCGTAACAACAGCCAATCTGCAGTTATGGCTTTGTTTAACCCTCTCACCACATCCAAACTAGCTCATGAATGTAAGTCTTCACTGAACGCAGCCGAAAGGCTGAATTCACTGAGTCTTGTTACAGTCCGAGGTTACAATGGGATCACGGAAAATTTCACGATGAATTTCCTAGACAATGTTCAGAGGAGAGTTTTCCAGGTCCCGAGCCTGCGTTAGGATTGCCTGCTTCCTCGGTTAAGGCTTCCATTGACAGTTGGGCTTCATATGAGAATAACTGCAGATGGTAAAGCTCTCTAAGTTACGTCTAATCGAATACTTCCTGACGTCTCTAAGAGATCAACGTCTTTCCTGCTGTTCCTCAGACTACTTACTATTTAGTAGTCGTGTTAAGGCACTATGCTTCTTCTTTGCTGAGCATAAGTGGCAGTATGTTGTAAGAATGAAGACGAAAGCATATTGTACCATTACTCATCTTTCTTCGAAACACTGAGCAATTTCAGTAAAAGAAACATGCTAGGAGTACCTTCTTTGCCTAAAACTCTGTAGCGTCAGCCAATTTACAAAAAAATAAATATGTTTAATTGTGGTGTTCTATTTGTGTTCCCTCAGTATACCAAATCCATTAAATTGACCCCTTTTCAAAAACAGACCTTTTCCCCTCCCAATCTATTAATTGGACCTACTAATCCCTCTTTCGCAACTCACAGCAAAACCTGGCTCTGTCAAACGTCCCTCTATTTTCGAATTCCCTCATTCCACTTTCTTCGTAGGCACACTCTCTCCACGTGTCTTGTTCCCATGGTGAATATGTCCCTTTTGTCGTAGAGAGCGTTGTGTTTAGTCAATTTAAATTCTGGAGGAAGAGGTGGAAAGGCTTACTAAGGCTACAGATCGTGTGAAAGTAATCTAGATTAGGTTGTGTACTGGGATGAAGAATCTAATGTAGACAGGAACCTATTTTTGCGAGAGAAAATCTAGAGTAGGAATAGATTATATGAGTAGTAAGCGAAATAGGAAGCAAGGAAATGGGACAAAAGAAATTTTTTTAGAGAGCGAGACCGATTATACAGGTCAATGGCCTTACGGGTTTCGATCAGCTGATCAAATCAGCCGACGAAATCGGGTTTTTTTTTTGTGTCTCTGGGGACATAGTGATAAGGTCGTGTTGGGTGGGACTTTCTTCTTTTTCCCTTTTGGGAGTTAAAAGTCGAGACAGCCGATGTCTGAAAATAAAGCGACAAGGTCGCATTTGATTCGGGGTCCGCTCGTTATTTTTGTTTGTTACGCGAAACGCAATAAGTGAAATAGTAAAAAAAAAAAAAAAAAACTAAAATTTTTTTTTGTTGACTGCGGCGCGTAAGTTTTCCCGCGCCGTATATACGGACAGATTCCTTTTTTTTTATATATATCCACCGGGTGTCCGCGCTTGTTTTTTAAAACAAAAACAAAAGTTAGCCGACGAAAAAAACTCCCCGGGCAAACAACAAAAAAAAAACATAAGCAAAGTGCCGCGGTGCAGAAAAAAAAACAAAAAAAAAGTTGAACTACCCCCACCCCCTCCCTATTACGCCTACGCATAAAGGTTTCTTAAAAAGGTGCAATGAGGGCAACCCACTAAAAAGCTGGTGGGCGAAAAGCCCTACTAGTGCGGTTGATAGTGCGGCATTGATACGATCCCCCACCCCATATACTCCAAGCTACATCGCCTGCAAGAGGTGCTCCGCGGGACAACTCCAACGACAACAACAACAAAAGATTCACCCCAAAAAATAAAAAAATCTGTGGAATCAGCGACAGACACAGTCACAAAAAAAAAATTCTTTTTATTGAAAAAAAAAGGAAAAAATAATAACAAAAAGAAAAAAGAAAAAAATACATATGTACATATACATACATATATATATATAAGTAAAAAGATAGAAATAAATAAAAAGATTTTTGAATTTAGTGAATAGGAATAGTCTTTAGTTCCGAATAGGTTAAGCCATAGATCTGAGTTTTTTTTTAATTTGATGTGTAGAGTAAGGATAGGGTGCAAGTTTAAGTTTTTTTTTGAATTTTATTTTATTTCTTGTTTGGTTGTGCGCGGAAACAAAAACAAAAAAAATAAAAAATTTCTTTATGAATTTAAAGCGATTCTTCAAAGTGCTGGCGCCAGAACCACGCGGGATTTGAAAAATCCGGTAAGACCTAAGTATACATAAGTTTTGTGGCTAGAATGAGAGTAGACTTAGTAAGTAACAAATAAAATAAAATTCAACAAATTAACCCATAATAGTTATTACGAATTATATGTAAATTAATTTTTTTTTTCAATAAATATAATGAGAATTATGTGGTGAAATTTCCTTTTTTTATAATGAAGGCTTAAATATAGCGCAAGTGGTGTGTGGATGGGCGGACCGACCGTCCTTCGATGGGGCGACTATGACAGGACGTGACGCACAAACGATGACGACATAACGAATATGACGTGACTGACTTTTCTTGAAGTTTTTCTTACAGGTGGCGACTGGGAGGAGCTTCGTTTAGGGGCTACCATTCACAGATCTGGCCAGAATGGTAGCAATTGGTCGCATCCAAGTGCGATAAGGGTGGGTTTACCATCCTTAGCCAACAACACCCGGCTTATTTCAGGTCGTAACGAGCTGTCATCGCTGTGTGACACTGGGACGCATTATTCGGTGTAGGGTACATAGGGTTAAGTTAGCGTTAGGTCTAGTTATAAGTCGATATTTAAGTTTGGTATGTAGGGTTTAGGTTAGTGTAGGTTTAGTTAGCTACACCGCGCTAGTCCCGGTCTTGCACAGTGGTGATGGCACACAGATGTGATCCTGCTGTTTCTTTTCTTCTTTTTTTCTATCATCTTTCTCTCCTCCTATCTTTTAAGTCCGTCCGTGAAATAACGTAGCTTTATCCAGGCTATCTTTGTTTTCTCTTTTTTTTTATAATTCGGCACGAAACAAAAAGGTAAGTTGAGTTGCGATGCACGGGGTAGTGGCAAGAACCAACCCAACCCGACGAGCTAGAGCCGAGCAACGGCGAGCGTGCCACTGCCAACTACTCCTGCATCATAGATGCCTCCGTGGCCAACTGACTCCTTACAACTCTTTTCCGACAGAAAAAAAAGGCCCTGGTTCATTGCTTCTAATTGTATGTCCAATCGGTCCAATGTCGTCAGCATATGATAACAGTTGTACAGACTTTTGAACTATTGTGCCTCTGATATTGGCCTGTGGGTTTCGCGCAATTATTTCAAAAACAATGTTGACCTCGCGTCACGGACCATGGTAATCCTGAACAGATAGACGGGTTTGAAAGATTCTAGGACCTGCCCGGGCTCTATCAGGGCCTGACAATCAATAAACAGGTGGTGAGCGTTTCAAGTGCGTACGAAGTTCTGTAGTTTAGGACTTTGCATGCGATATTAAGAAAACTGATTCCCCTATAGTTGGCATAGTTTAAGAAGTCTTTCAGCGTGAATGGTTCAAAATATACCCGCTCCTTATACTAAATATTGGAAATGAGCTACTATTTGCTCTTTTGTCTTCAGTTTACGTAACGCTATCTAGACTTCTTCTTTTACGTTCGTGGACAAATGAACAAAGTCATTGGCGATCATCATCCGTGTCGAGTGGTTCTACCTGAAGCAGACTCTTCACCTTCAGCGTTAAGAAGTCAGCAGAAGCAATTCTTCCAAATTTTCATCCATCAACTATGGCTATACTGTTACCGTATAAATCCTTTCAATCTCTGCATGCTTCTGCCCGGTATTTGTGTCCTAGCCAAGTTCTTTTCACTTTTTCATAGAACAACAATTTTGGAAATTGCAGATGTCCATGGCTTCGATCGAATTATGGGCTATTTCTTTCCTCTCGTTCTCCTAGATCATTGTCTTTTCAGCGCCGTCTATTACAATTCTTGTTTTGCCAAATTCGCTTGACTTTTTATCAAACGATAGTATTCTTTGTGATAGTGGGATGGTAGGATAGTAGTGTCACATTAGATGCGTCGTCTCTAATGGATTGCTGGCAATATCGCTACTAGTCTCCTGTTATTGATGGTGGCAGCGTTGGGCTCCCCGAAGCATGGAAAATTCGATCAGGAAAGGCTTTAGCAGTTTCTTTCGATTTGAACCGCTCAACTGTTGAATCTATTTACTCTGGTGTTTGGGCATTTGCAATTTCAGCATTCGCACCTTGACACAAGGTTTTAGTCATGTAAATTATGGCTCTTCAAGACGTTAAAACTATCGGGATTCAGGAGCTGTCCCTTTCGTCGATACCAATCTTTTTTATCTACTATCTGTAGATGCCGAATTCGGCTGTACTGCGAACACTTTCAGAGCTGGAGTATTATGGGCTATATTTTATGTGCCGCCAATCTTGGCGGTGAAATCAACAAGGATAACCCTAAGACTGGGCATTAAATCTTCTTAAATCTGGTCGAGCAGCTCCCAGATGCAATTATTGACAAAATCTTAACTTTTCTCCACGAGGTCGTGGACAAGTGTCAGGCTGAAGAAATTAGCCTTGATTGATGTAGAATATTGTAGTAAAACATTTGCCTGAATCTCAAAACTTGTACCCTTAGTCTTGCTCTGATTAAAAATCCACTTCTTAGCAGACGATGCCTCTCGTTTCTAAAGAATTTTTTGTTAATGTTAAAATGGATGGATGGGTGATCTAAAAACAGGGTGGGCACTGAGAGGTGTCAACCTGGCGATACCCACTGTTTTATCTGTTTCTGAACAATAATTGAACTGTTGAACTGCAAGTACTAACCATCTCGTACTGGTCGATATCCATCCAGACTAGACTTGCCAAACTTGTAAGTGCGAGTACTGACCAGGAGACACTATAGCAGCACTATATCTGGGACAGCGGAAGAATTCCCCTGGTAGGTCCCTTAATAGGTCACGTGCAACTGAACTACTAACTAGCAGAGGCACTGGACTGTTGCAAAGTAGATCCACCGCCATCCAAGAAATACGGAAGGATGGTTTGGACAAAAAGAGGATAAAAAAGTGAGATATCTACTACGGCGATTTTTATCGACTGCAAAAGCAGCGCTTATTTGGATGCAGATTTGTTGTTAGGGGCGGACCGAAGCAAGAAATCTTGAGTTTCCGGAATGTAAATGAGCGCTTAGTCACAATCCGTATTAAGACTAAATTTGCCCACATTCCCTTATATGCGTGGACGCCCTCAAAGGTTAAAGATGTCAGCACCAAAGACAGTTTCTACGAGCTCTTGGACAAGACCTACGTGTAGTGCCCTAGCTATGACATTAAAATTGTCCTCAGCGATTTCAATGTAAAGCTAGGAAGAGACGGCATCTTTGGTAGCACTTTCGGTAGATATTGCCTGCATGACACCACCTCCGATAATGGATTCAGGCTAATCGACTTTGTGGCAGGGCGTAATATTGTCGTTGTTAGCACGCGGTTCCTGCATCTCGATATTCATAAGGGGACTTGGAGAACTCCTGATAATCAACCATCAACCAGATTGGTCACATCGACGCAAGCCACTCCTCTAGTATTATAGATGTCCGAACATTCCGAGGGGCCAACATCGGCTCGGACCATTACCTTGTTGTAGCCAAGTTACGGTTGTGGATATCGCGAACATCGCAAACTATTACTACGACCAAATTTTACTTCGGACGGCTACAATGCCAAGAGATCGCTGAATCCTGCCGCCAGCATCAAGTATCGAAGACCAGTGGCAACATTGTAAAAACCCTCTAATGTGATGGGTTTCACACGGCTAACCAAACGAAACTCCTGGTTTGACAATGAGTGCCGTCAAGAACATGCATGAAAGTAAGGACTAGAGCCTCAGGAGGAAAAAGAAGGAACATGAGAAGCGCGCGGTGGAGGAAATTGGGAGATGCTACTCCAGGAATGAGATGCGAACCTCAAAAAAGAATTTCCGTAAACTGTATAATGAAGATGACGAACCAAATACCGCTGTCATTCTGCCTGAACCTTTCAACCTGGGCGATGTAGACCAACAACTCCGTCCATCCAACATGGATGAAGTGAAGCTCAAGTCCAACAAAGCTGCTGGAGCGGACGGCCTGACTGTCAAGCTCTTTAAAGCGGCAGGCGATGACTTGGTAAGGAGCATACACCAACTCATTTGTAAAATATGGCATGTATAAGACGAGCTATATAGAGCAATGTCAAGTTTTGGAATCCTTGCCAAACTCGTCCATTTGCCGTCTATGCAGAATAACGATGGAGAATGCACGCTGATCCGCTGTTCCGTATGCTAACAACACACGGGACTAGTACCGAATTACGATGTGGTCCCCGATCTAAGTACCTACCGCGCCCAACACTCCATAAATTCGGTGATCTAATGGGAAGCGGTGCTTTTAACGTGGAGAGGCCATTGACTTTCTATAGCATAGTAGATGTTACAGTTTTCTACTCTATTTTTGTCAGGTCTATGCCATCGTACTTCTTAGGGGCTAGTGATACCCGCTCTGAAGGGGTCTAAGATCTCCACTAACTGTCTGGCTATAAGTAGACTGCTAAGAATCCGAACATTCCACATGTAGAGCCGATTTCCCAGTCACTTAAGAAGAAAGCGCCAGTATCGCATTACAGAAGTGCGAACACTGCTTCTGGTTCGCAATAAATTCGTCCGTGATCATCCACATTTTGACAGCCGGATTAGATTCCTAAGAATCCTAAGCTAGCGATTTGCTGGGTCTGCGTCTCACGTTGCAATTAACTCCATCGTGGTAGTTCCTGCAAGCAAACGTGCGTACTGAGCTCTGTTTAGATCCTGAATTTGCATTGAAGTTCACAGAGCTGTACCTGTGTAGGTTCGAGGGCTCAGTTTTATTTAGATGGTCAGACTGCAAGTCGCTAGAGGTTGTCTTCACCTACTACTTTCTTACTAATGGCTACGACAGAATATGAGATATCACCTTGGCAACTTCAAAGGATGAACCTCTCCCCTGAAACTGAGTGTCGACTCAATTTAGAGGATGACTAGATCACATAGCTCTTACTCTGAGACGGTGCGCTCTTTGCCACTTAAGGACGCGTATCTGCCTTAAAAGGCCTGTGGAAATTACCAAAGTTCTTAAATTCCTTAAATTTATAAAGAAATAAGTGTTCGAACTAAGCGATGAATAATTTCCACATGAAAGCACCGGATCAAATTGCAACCAAAACTCAATTCTCATTCCTAGTGTTGTAAACTCACTTTTGGGATGTCTAGTTTTGAATGGGTTCCAATATTCTGAATGCATGGCATACCCAAAGTTCGAAGACCTTGCTTACAAATGGAATGAATGGATTACTACCTTTGTGGGGTGCCGAATCTTTACATGTACTCTCTACCACTAATGCTTAAAGGAAAGGCAGTTCTCTCACCCCTTAAATCTACTCGTAATAGGAGAAAAACTCAAATTACCCGTAATTTAAAAAAAAGAAGAAAATGTTGAACACTTTGTGCAAACAATTTGCATAAGCTCTTTGGTTAATTTCCAGTCTTCAGCCTTGCTAATCCCTTTTCAAATAAAACTTGCTCCCTGAGCATTCATTCTCTTCTAATCAATCATCGTTTTACTCAAGCCAACCTCCGACTATTATCCCTAAAATCCACTTTGTCGCACAACATCCTGACGCTCCCCGTATGCACTGTTGTCCCGCCGCCAGAGCGACTACTCCTTTCTATCGTTTTGCTCCAGCTCTCTCTCTCTCTCTATCCTTTTAGGAGAGATTTTTCCATTACATTACCGAATTCCCCGAGCGTAAATCTTTATTGAAAGGAAATACGCCTGGCCGAAGAGGAAATAATTCCCCCACAATCTGCATAGGGTTTCTCCAATTTTTGTTTTCCCATTTTGCTACCTCCTTCATCCTGGGATACGGCTGAAAAGAAATCATAAAATAAATAAAGGGGCAACGAAAAAGAAGGAAAAACTTTTAAATTTCTTTTTTATGTAAGTACCTAGCTTTACCGTTATTCTGTAGTATCAAATATCGGTCCTAAGCCCGTGCCGTTTTAGTTTAAACGTTCTAAGTTGTCGCCTCTTTAAGAGGGGTAGTCCCTTAAAGTGCCAACAGAACAATGAAACCCTCGCACTTCCATTCGTAGGGTGGGTGTACGTTTGCATCAGCCCCTTTGCTCGTTTCACTTTGTCGTTATTTTTATTATAACGCTCCTTTGGGAGTTCACTCTCAGTGAAGGATGTAGGAGTAATACCCTGCCTTAAGAAGCCAAACCAACACCAGCCAGTTCCAGGTGATTCCAGATTGCCAGGATGCCAGAGCTGATGACAACAACTACGAGTAGGTAGTCCCTTCGATGTCACTTTCATCGAATTGATATTAACCCTAAGCTCTGCATAGTATCATTATGTCTGTGTTTCAGGACATCAGGACGATTTTGTATTGTTGTTGTTTTGTTTTTCCCCACCCCTTTTTGTTCGTATACACCACACCACCCCCTCTGGCAGCGTTATCGTTGTGTGTAAGTGACAAAAGCTTTTAGGGCAATCAACTTGGAAATTAAGTGTAATTAAGTTTTACCTCCAGGATCCCGAAAGGATGGAAATAAATGGATGGGCAGGACTCAGAAATGTCTCCTGCGTTGTCGTCATTTAAAACTAGAAAGACATCGCCACCACTTGGATGATACCATGAGGTGGGAGGAGGGTTTTCACTTTCACGTGGAGGAAAAATTCTTTAAAGGGAAATTGGCACCCTCACCATGAAAAAATCAAGGCACCGGGAGAGAGAAGAATCGGAGGAACGAGGAAAATGAAAAGATAAAAGGAAAATGGCAAAATAAAAGCGATGATGGAAGTAGAGGTCGACGTAAAAATATCCGTATTCCCGCATCCCTTAGTGAATTAGCTTTAAGCCGCGATTTTTCTGATTTTTTTTTCTCGAAATTCTATAGCCAAGTTAATTGGATAATCTTTTCTGTGTCTGTTTCTGGGTCTCCTTTGTGCTTCCTAGTTTCCCCTCTTCTTCACATTGTAATTAGACCTACTTCAGGGTGTTTTTTTTTAAGGGTTTTTCAGGAAACACAGAGAATTTGGGGTCATCTCGACCCAATATCGTTGCAAAAATGTTTTTAGGTTTCAAGGACAATCACCGCATGTTATCCGAAGGATCCACAGGGATGCAGCATGAAACAAAATTTGAAGAGTGTTTTCTTCCTATATCCGAGCATCGACGTATTAAGCTGAAGGGAAAACACGAAACTTAATCTTGATTTAAGTTGATGTCCTTTGAAGTACTCCACAAGAGTATTGGGGCCAATGAAAGGGTTAATTTTGTAGCCTCTCTATGTTATTGGTTTCGAATTTCTTCTTTTTTAAAGGAAGAGTACAATAGGTGTTGGAAATACGATTTAAAGTAGTAAGTTCGCTTACTGTGTCCCTTATCGTCAATCAATGGATCTCAATAGAGGTGGGATATTAGTCTACTTCTCTACAACTCTCCAGGTCTTAAGGGACCGGCATGATTATTTCGGGACACTAGAGTATAGATGGTGAATTAAGAAACCTGAATAAGTCAAAGGCAGCTCTCGTAACAACAGCGAGGCTACTGGCACCGGAACCTTTAACTAGACCCTTTGTATTAAGGTCATTAAGGCCCTGGCGCTTCAAGTTCGGGGTTGCTCCTTAGAGGTTACTTTCGCACCATTAAAGAAGAAAAGAAAATAGTTTAGGGACAATTAATACCCTCGTATATGGATAGATATATTGCTGACGAACGCCAGCAACCGTCTTAAGGACAACGAATTTCAGTTTTGAATGTTCCTTCCCAACTCAAAGTAGTGTCCGATTAGTACGGAGAATTGTAGACAGGAGCAGGAAGTCGCTAAGAGAGGCTACATAAACCAATTTGCAACCAAGTAGATTCTTTTACTATTTTCTTCAGAAGCGACACCCAAACAGTTCTCTGGCGCATGAGTTCAGCCCACAAACCTAATTCTGAAGACAAGCATTGAATATAAGGAAGTAGTACTACGCGCGATTCTACACAGGGGAAAGCTCTGCATTGTATTCCTCTGCACTGATTCTTTTGCTCCAAATTGGCCGATCTTCACTGAGCCTGAGGACAATACAAATGTATGTATATCGATAGTCAGATGCGACATTACAGATCATTCCTGCAGAGCTAATGACTTATAAATCACGCAGAAATACAACATTATGGATGGAAGAAAGTCAATTATACGCAGAGCGCCAAGCTCTTCACAGCTCTAGAAGGCAGGTCTCACTTGATAGAGTTTAGACAGAGAATAGGAAGCGAACTTCAAGATCACATGGTCTACTTATATGGTTTTATAATTTGTTTATGAAAAATACTTGCATGCAACTCAGGTGTGCTAGCTGTCAAAGCTATCGACTTGGCTACCATATCCTACAAACGGGTGCATGAGTGCCGGAACGAGCTTGCTCGCCTTGGCGAACGCTTTAGAATCGCACTATTGTGGGATGAACTAGCCAGGTAAGACTCAACTCTGCACATCTCACTCGCGGCAAGGGTCCACATCCAACTAGGAGCGGTTAAAGGACAAATCCAGTTACACTTCCTGCAGAAGGCCAACCTCCAATGAAGACGCATCCCTTACAACCCCCACTGGCGCAGTTGTAGGAATGAAAATGAGAAGAAAACTCCCTCTCACTTCCTTTGAAAATGCCCGGCGCAGCAAAACGCTGTATTGCAGAATATTTCATGGAGGCCATAACAATGCTCTAAACCCGAAAAGAGTGGATGGAAACCTACTACATCTACTGCGGCGACAGCTACAAAGTAGGAATACGGCGTTTATTTGTATGTGGATTTGCTATTCGAAGGAAACTCAGTCAAGAAGTCTTAAGCTTTCTTCATATAAGCGAATGCCTATCAAGTCCAAACTCGTAAATATTAGCTTGATTGGCATTAATGCCCCTACAGAGGATAGCGATGACTGCATCAAAGTTGAATTTTCTGATCTCCTATATCTCC
Source organism: Volucella bombylans (assembly GCA_949129095.1). NCBI lineage: Eukaryota > Metazoa > Arthropoda > Insecta > Diptera > Syrphidae > Volucella > Volucella bombylans. The sequence continues at coordinate 137,251,263 of OX422141.1, read as the reverse complement.
TTGCGATCGACGCTAGCCACTCATCGAACATTTTGAATGTCTGAAATTTCAGAGGAGCCCGTGTTAACTGGGATCATTAGCTTGTGTAAGTGCGGATACCACAGTCACAACGGAGTCAAGTGAGACAACCAAAGCTTGACGTTAAATATAGCATTTTCCTTAAACTCTCTCAAAATTCCAGCCCCCATACGGAAACCCTAGAGTTTCTGCTGATTCTGATGTGATTGGTGTCAAAGCGCCGCGACAAAGAAACCGCTGATTTGACGAAGAATGTAGGTGGATACTTTCAGTCAAGCAAGAATCATATTAAGCTGACCAACATCGAAGGACATAATCTTCTCGTAAGATTTACGACCAGGAAAGAAGGGAGGATCACAGGTTTCTCGGAATGAAAAAAAAGAGTACTCGATCGAGAAAATGCAGGGAGGTTACTTCAAGTTTTGTCAGAGAATAAAACAGGGCTATAAAGCCCAAATGGAAGCCTGCAAAGTCTCTACTACTAGTAGCAGAGTCCCGATTAGAGCTGAGAACATGGAAACACTACTTCTGTATGACGACTGCAGAGAATGTGGTTCCTCTCACTGAGTTTACGTAACAATATCGAAGCTAAAGTCTAATAAAGCTGCTGGTACAAACGAACTGCCTACTGAGCAATTTAAAGCTTCTGAAACTATTGATCCATTTCTGTGCAATTTAAGGTTCAAAAAGTCCACCAAGTGTGAAGTATTCACACTACGGTAGATCTTGGAAAAGAGTCGGGAATTTCCGACCGACTCTCATCATCAATTTGTAAATTTCAAAGCCGCATATGACAGGATTCATTGGGACGAGCTAGTTTTATTATCACTGGGTCATCAGGGTGAGCAGGATAACAATGTAGAATTTTCGCTGCTCCATCAAGGTCGGTAATGAGCTAATTACGACATTAAATGCCATGAAAGGTTTTAGATAAGGCAACCATCGTCATCTAGAAAGAATCCTGAAGAACTCACTGGCCAACAATGTAGGCACGATCTTTCTGAAGTCCGTACAGTTACTTTTATCTGCTAATGACGAGTACAACCTGTCATCAGAAAAGCACACATACCGCCTATGACTTGGCCAAACCGTCTTCAATGACAGTTAAAACTTCGAAGTTGTTAAGTTCTGGCTCCGTAGTAACAAGCAGCAAAGATATTAACGCAGAATTACTCTTGCCAATCTTATCCCCACATCTAACACCTGAGATGGCTGGGTCATGTTGAGCGAATGGACACCAGAATTACGGCCTAAAGAGTCTTCGATTCTAAAACCAATGGACAGCGCAACAGAAGATGGCCAAATCTAAGACGACATACACAAGTGAGAGAAGACCTCAACTAACTTGGGAGACATGGTGCTAGCTAAAGAGGCTTGTTGACATAAACCCTGGTTCACCGGGGAATTCGAATGAAAAGTGGAAATTGTAACCAGTGATACTCTTACGGATCTACACCACCAAATTAAACACTTCAATAGTGTTCTTATTGCTTATTAATGATTTCAATGTGAAACCCGCTGTTAGGTCGGGGGTCCTTTCGGCAGAACTGGACTTTTTAGATTTCGTTTGAAACTATGCGTATGTCTATCATGTTCGGGTAATCGGGTAAACGTCAGAAATCTGGAAAATATTGCATCGAGACAACCAGAACATTTGGGGTCAACACAGAATACTTGACTCACATGCAAAAGTATACAATAAAAGAAAAAGTTGCAAGATCCATATAGGTATCTAACAGTGGCAAACCTTTTTTCAAGAATCTCTCCGAATTTTCAAACATAATCCAAACATAATCTGACTCTAGCATGACGTTGCCGTATGCTGTGTTTATGACTTCACATCAATTATGCTTATTTTGACTTCTTGTCACTCACCCGCACCGAGGCTGACCTCTTTGAAACTCCACTAAGATTTCGGTGCCATCGGCTTGCACTAACTTCATGTCGCAAAAATGTACCGACAAGTATGTGTCCATCCTGATCACTTCGATTTCCAGTTTAGTCAACAGATCCTGTCGAAGATTGTCGTTTGCTTACCGTGACCTATGGAGTTGCATCAGCTACTCATTTAGCTGTTAAAGGTTTACAACAAATTGCTTTAGACGAAGGTCGTAATTTTCCTGTCTCATCCAAAATACCTAATTCAGAGAGATTTTTATATGGACGATGTTCTAACGGGGAGTTATGATGAAGATGAACTACAACGGTTACAAATTAACATTGTAATGTCTAAACGTGGTAGTTTCCCTCTTCGTAAATGGTTATCAAATTCAACGGTCGTTCTTGATCGTGAAGTCAAATCATCCTTTGACTCAACCAATGCTGAAAGTGTTAGAACGTTAGGTCTTCAATGGCACCCACATTCTGATCTTTTTGAGTACATCGTGCAGGTTCGTGGATATAAATATTTTACATCTTATTAAACGGTTGCGTCTTTCAGACGCCGCAAAGCTGTTTGATCCACTGGGATCGCTTGCCCCAACGACACTTATTCCTAAGCTACCGTTTCAGCGTATTTGGAAGCCGAAAGTAAATTGCTTAAGTTCTTACTAAGTTTAGCAGCTATTCAAATAGAGAAGTGGATAGGAGTTGGTGATCCACCCGGCCGCAGTCACAGATCTCCAAGATTTTGCAGATGCATTGCAATCCGTGTAGGTGCTGTGGTCTGCGCTAGTACCATAAACGCTTATAATGAACTTGTTCGTCCCTTTACTGCAAAAAGCAGGGTAGCTCCCATTAAGCTGATATCATTAAGGCGTCTGCAATTATGTGCTACCATTGATCATGCACGTCAGAAAAGCAATCGACCTGTCCGATCGTAACGTGTACGGATTGAGCGACTCGTCTGTAACAATAGATTGGCTTCATCAATATCCCAGCAGATGGAGCACGTTTGTTGCTAATCGTGTTGCTTAAATGTAAGAGGTTATACCACCACAGCGATGGTTATACCCTATAGTTATACCTTCAATCTTGATAAAAACCGGCATCTCGCCTCGCGGATTGCCACCTCAGGAGCTTAAAGAATTCAACTTATAATGGGAAGGACGCTTATGGCTATCTAAACCGCCTGAATCCTGGATGTCGGAAAAACTTTTTACTACTTCTATACTATAGACCAGAAGCCGAATGCAGATAAAGTTATTCTGGTTACCACCGTAAATTCGCCTCAAATATGGGATCTCGTTGATGAGTGTTCCTCTCTACGTTGAAACATGTTACTGCATTTTTTTCTATAGATCCCTAAATAACATTCGCCGTCAAATCGCATAACGTAAAGGAGAATTGACTATTCCAGGTCGTTCTAGTGGGTTTCTCAAGTTCGATGAAATTAAGAATGGGCTTCTTCGTGTGGGCGGGAGACTCGAAATGCTTCCTTCACTTTGACATAAATCATCCTATTCTTTTACCAGCTGCCGCAAGACTTACTACTCTGATTTGCCAGGATGTTCAACGCATATCGCTTCACGCAGGGACGATTTTGGATAATCAACAATTTACTAAGGAAGATTCTCAGTTCTTGTGTCAAGTGCCTTAGATACCAGATTGTTGTGCAACAGTAGCTGATGAGCGACTTGCCAAGACCTAGAGTGCAGTCTTGTCGACATTTTCTCAGATGTGGTGTTGATTTTGCAGGACCCGTCGCTTATCAAAGGAACGTGATTGCAAGTCCGTCAAGGGTTGCATCTCCATATTTAATTGCATGTCAACTGGTGCCATACACCTAGAATTAGCAAGAACCTTCACAACTGTTCTGAAAAGATTTGTATCTCGAGGGGGGCACTGTAGAGATCTGTACAGTGACAACGAGACGATTTTTGTCCAAAAAGGAGCACTGTAAACAAAAATATTTAACCGAATTTGATTTACATATTTTAATTGAAATAAATATTTATAACTTATAGAACTGCACGCTGGACCTTTGATAATAATGAAATGGAAGAAATTTTCGGGGATAAACCCATTCACACAGCAAGTGAATCCCTTAACCTGGGAACCGAGTTTTTAGTGAGTTTAAGAAATGTGTTTTTTTTTTAGAAAAAAGAAGTTTTAAAATCGTTTTTATTTTCTCAGGATTCAGATGCATCAATTTCCCTACCGACGTCTCCGAATATTCTGGCAACATCGACTGCATTTTTATTTCAAACAATAGAAGTACACACTGAAGCAGTTCCTAAATCAGAAGCTTTTGGGATAAGTGATGCAGCAAATCCAGCCTCAATTCCAGTTGCCTTTGATGCAATTTATGCATCAGCGTCACGAAGGCCGTGCACGCTTCCAAAATCTGACTACTAAAGGGTCCGCAATCTAACGTTTTTTTTCAACTAGTGCTTATTTCGTGAATGGTAACACTTAGCTCATGTCTGATTTGACAGATAATTAGTTTTATCCTTCCGCTGAACGAATATGGTATATTGCGACATTACTTTGAAAATCATGGTAATGTTGCAGAATGTGTGCGAAAATTGCGTACGGATTTTGGAAGAAGAGAAGCACCGTCAGCTCCGTATGTTCGTTATCTTGTGAAAAAAGCGAAAGAAACTGGCATCCTCATCGATAAACCAAAGCGTGAAACGCCAAAAACAGTGCGTACACCCGAGAATTTTGCTGCTGTGGCAGAAAGTGTGCGTGAAGCGCCATCAACATCAATTCACCGTCGTTCTCAACAATTGAACATTTCGGAGACATCATTGAGACGAATTTTGCATAAAGACCTTGGTATGACGCCATACAAAGTTAAATTGGTTCAGGATTTGAAACCAACTGACCATCCAATGCGTTTTCGCTTCGCTAAGTGGGCCTGCGATCGACTTAGAGAAGATGTCGATTTTGCCAAAAAAATCATCTTTTCAGGTGAAGCTCATTTTGATCTTGGCGGGTATGTAAACTAGTAAAATTGTCGCATTTGGGGCACAGAAAACCCGCACGCATACATTGAAAAGCCGATACACCCAAAACGAGTCACTGTTTGGTGCGGATTTTGGTCCATTTTTCTTCGAAAATGAGCAAGGAGTGGCCGTTACAGTCAATGGCGATCATTATCGGGCCATGTTGAACGAATTTTTGTTCACAAAAATTGAAGAGGAGGATATTGGCAACATTTCGTTTCAGCAGGACAGCGCTACGTGCCACACAGCCGAAGCTACACTCGATGTTTTGCGCCCTGTTTTTGAAGATCGCATTATCAGCCGCAGAGTTGATGTCGTTTGGCCACCTCGGAGCTGCGATTTGACACCATTGGACTATTATTTGTGGGATGCCGTAAAATATAAGTGTTACGCCGACAAGCCAGAGACAATTGACGCTTTAAAGGACAATATTCGTGAAGCCATTGGTGAAATACAGCTGCACACAATCGATAATGTGCTTAAAAATTGGACCGATCGTGTAGGCTACTGCATGGCCAGCCGAGGCAGCCATTTGAATGAAATTATTTTCCATTATTAACCGGAAGGATAAAACTAATTATCAGTCAAATCAGACATGAGCTAAGTGTTACCATTCACGAAATAAGCACTAGTTGAAACAAAAACGTTAGATGGCGGACCCTATACAAGGCAAAATTGAACGAACGGCTGACAAACGATTTCAGCAGCGGCAGCATTTAAAAATTCAGGAGATGAAGGCTAAAGAAGAGAAATTTAAAATAAAATGGAAAGAACTGATGGAAAAAATGTTAAACAAATAAATAAAACTAAACTAATTTGAAGTTGTTGTTTTTTTTTATTAAATTATATTTTGTTGACAGTAATTGAAAAGTCTTTCGCGACGCTTATCAGGAATACTATATATTTTCAGGGTTAGTATTGTTGTTTGAGAGAATCTATTTTGATTCTAAGATGATCGTCAAGCACATAAACTTGTCGAATGCGTCTCTTGTGCTGAACTCTTAACATGTTCCAATCTCCTTTAACTTACATGCTTTTTCAGATGCGTCAGCAAACGCATGTAAGTTAAAGGAGATTGGAACATTGTTTCCGAAGACATGTCGTGGAACCTGGATACCAGAAGACTATTTCGGAATGCAGCTCAATTGGTAAAGCAGCATCCCAATCCTTCTTCAGTGCCCAGAGTTCTTGTAAATAGATTTTTGCAGTCACAACCACTGGAGCAAACAATCCAAGAGGATCAAATAATCTCGCTGTGGCAGATGCCACAGTTCTTTTGGTGATTTTGTTTATTTCTGGAACATTGATCTTTAAACAAAAGTTATCGGCTTTTGGGAGCCATATTAATCCCAGTGTTTTAACCTGGGAATCCTTTTCATCGGAAAAATTTAACTGCACTTCTTGTTCTTCTGGTGCAATACCATTGAGTAATTGGGAGTGATTAGCGCACCATTTACGCAGTTTGAAACCGGCTGTGTTAAGCAATGAGACAAGTTGTGACTGCATATCACGGGCTGTTATCATGCTATCCGCTCCAGTCATGACATCGTCGACGTAGAAGTTATGCAATAATACGTCAGCTCCTATTGGATATCTGGCACATTCTTCTTGTGCCAATCGTTGCAAGCATTTGATTGCCAAATATGGGGCGGCTGATGTTCCATATGTAATAGTGTTTAGGCGATAGCACCTCAGCTTTTCTTCTTGATTGCGTCGCCACCAGATAAGTTGGTAATTCGTATCCCTTTTATCAACACGAATTTGCGGGTACATCTTTTCAATGTCAGCCGTGAAAACGAAGCGGGGTAGCCGGAATCGAAGAAGTATGTTAAAAAGTTCATCTTGAATTACTGGCCCGGTATAAAGAATGTTGTTGAGTGAAATATTATTATGGGTTTTTGCAGAGGCGTCGAACACTACTCTTAATTTTGTAAAGCTACTCTCAGGTTTGAGTACACAATGGTGTGGCAGAAAACAGTAATTGGTTGGTAGAGCGTTAACTTCTTCCATGTGTCCAAGTTGATCATATTCTTCCATAAAAGCTGTATATTGGTGGCGCAGCTCGGGCTGTTTCATCAGCCTTCTCTCGATTGATAGGAATCGCCGGAGAGCGGTATCTTTTTACTGGCCTAGGATTTTTGGATCATCTGAAAATGGCAGACGCACTACAAACCGGCCTTTGCTGTCTCTTTTGCATGTTTGCTCAAAGTATGTTTCGCATCGTCGCTCTGCTATTGTTTGCTCCTTGTTTTGTGCTTCTGGTTGTTCGACGTCCCAGAATCGACTTATTGTTGCATTAATATCTTCTTGCTCTTCTCCTGAGCACATACCGCATGTCGCCAATTTTGGGGAAGTTTGCTCTATCCCTCCTGCTACTATCCGAAGACTGTATTCTGCAACGTGGGTAATTCCTTCCCTAGACTTATTTGCCCAATTGAGAGGAATTGGAAAAACACTTCAGTTCCTAGAAGTACGTCAATACATTCAGATTCATGAAAAGTAGGATCTGCCAGCTGAATATTGTGTGGTATGTTCCAGGACGAGATATCCAATTTTTTACTAGGTTGTGGAGATATAATAGTATGTAATACGAAAGCTTCTAGTCTGGTTGAAAATGCATTTTGTTTTGAGCTTAGCAGTACATTCACTCTTTTTTGAGACTTTAGGTGGCCGTGACGAATGCCTTGCATGCGCATGTTTGTAGACGATGGCGCTAAACCAAGCCTTTTTATAGCACGATCGCTGATTATGTTTATCTGGGAACCGGAATCCAGAAGTGCTCGGCATTCGATTTCGGTTCCATTGTTATTAGTGAGTCTCACTCTCGCAGTTCCAAGAATTACGAATTTTTCCTTTGTTTGACTCGTTGTGGTGAGTGCAGATGTTGGCTCTGCGTGTTTCTGCGCTCTTGCGGATGAGCTAGAATGTGCTGTCTGTTGAAGTGTATTCCTTTTTGGTTGGGCCGTTGAACAATTTGCTTGAATGACATCAACATGTAGTAATGAATTATGTTTGTTAGAGCATATCTTGCATCCCCTCAGAGTGCAATTGGATGCGAAATGTCCTTTCTTAAGACAGTTCTTGCAAAGTTTTTCTTGAGAAACAAACTTGTTACGATTAGCTGGACTCATTTGTAAGAATTTTGACCTTTATTCGCTGTGGTTAATGTAGCCGAAGATCTTGTCTGGGTTTTGAATTCCTCAATCTTTTTCCCTTTATTCCCTAAGGCTTCAAGAGATTGAAAACGTGTTTCCAGAAAATTAAGAAACTCCGTCACAGACTGCAATTCCCTAGGACTGGCCAAACTTTGTTCATAAAGAGCACGCGTACTTCGATCAATTTTCTTGTAAAGGATTGGAAGAATTATCGGGTCCCATGTTGATGTGGAGACCTTCAAGTTTTCTAATCCCATCAGGCATTCCCTTGTGGTATCATGCACGGTCTTAATATGGGCGGTTGATGGTTGGTCGGAAACATGCCCTGGTTGGTTGAGCAACTTGTTAACAAGTGACGCAACAAGAAGCCTCGGGTTCTCGTACCTATCTTGAAGCATCTTCCACGCTGCGTTGTAGTTGTCATCTGATAATGCTAAATGCCTCAAGAGCTTTTCGGCCTCTCCCTTTAAGCTAGTCTTGAGATACCACATTTTTTGGCAATTACTCAATGGCTGCTTATGAATCAAATCCAAGTAGAGATCAGAAAATTGACGCCACTTTCCATAGTCTCCATCAAATTCTGGAATGGTGATTTTTGGCAGCTATAGCATGGATGAAGCGGCTTGCTGAACTTGCTGATGAGTGTTCATGGGAGCTTCCAGTTTGGTAGCCAGCCACACTAGTACTTCTTGAACTTGTTCCTCTAATTCAATGTACGCCTACAGCTTGAGTGAGCTCTCCAAGATCTTGATGAAGTTCTTCCATTTGGGTCCAATATTTGTTGATTCCTTGAATTTTTAGTTCAAAGAATGATTTTAATTAGGCTGTTGTATCTGTTGCATCGACAATGGCGAGGAGCCTTCTTAATGAATCAGCTATCAGCCTTTGTCTTCTTATGAGCCTTGTCGTTTCAGTCAATGTATTTCTCGTAGCTTCTTGTGGAACACGTCTGATTGGTTTCGGCCTTGCGTCTGTTGACGTTTGTGTAGATGGACCTGCTTCTGTCAAGGCATCAGCCTCTTCATTAGAACCTTCTGCTTCTTCAGCAGGCGTATAACTTGCAGCTTCTGGTGGAGCTCGTTTTATCGGTTTCGGCTTTGCATCTGTTGGCTCTTGTGTTGATGGCCCTGCTTCTGCCGAGGCATCAACCCCCTTTTTAACGTCTTCTGGAGCAATCGCTTCTAATACAGCTTTCACATCAAGGAACAGCTTCTCGACTTTTCCAACTGTATCGCCTTGTATGTAAGGCGTATCGGCTCTCATTGCCGCTGCAAGTCTCTGGTGATTGGTTGAAAATTCTGCCCATATTGCGTCGATTCGTCGCAATCTTTCATCTCGGTACCCAGGGGTCTTTCGCTGTGGACCATCCTTTCCGAGGTTAATTTTAAGTTTAGTCAATTCTTCTGCCAGAGCCTTCTGACGAGAAATGAGCTTGTAAATCTCTACTCCTTCCATTGTTCCTTGGTTTTACTCAAGCCTCTCTGATGTGTTCGAGACTTTGTTTCTTGTCTCGGACTACCTTACCACTGGTGGGGGGTAGTAGGAAGCACAATGTTCAAAAACTTTGTTTCAGACTTGATTGACTTGTTTACTCCTTACCTCTGGTGGGGGGTAGCAAACAAGGCAATGTTTTTTAGAGTGAAAGCACAAGAGCGGTGATCACGTCGGGTCACCAAATGTTTGAGAGAATCTATTTTGATTCTAAGATGATCGTCAAGCACATAAACTTGTCGAATGCGTTGATTGTGTAAAGGCACATAAACCAGTACAACTGTATAATAAAAAACACCGTCTCTTGTGCTGAACTCTTAACAAGTGAAGTTTATTCTAAATATATTCAAACTTATATATTATTTTACAAATGAATATCGTGGGAATGGAACCAGGATTTGGTGTGGAAATTAATTTGGAGTCATCAAATTGCTAGCGCATATTTGACAACTGATACAGACACCTTGCGTGGGGTTATATTTTACAGTCTGGTGGGAAAGAAAGAAAATGGATTATGCTGAGATTTAGAATGGGGTGTGTGTAAATCTTAACAATTGTGTTCGTGATGTTTTTTGTTTTTTTTTTATATATAATTTACGCGTGCCTAAGGGGTTGATACCCTTTTTACTGTTGCCAGGGCGCGGGCGGAAAGTTAGAAGGAGGAGAAAGGAAAATTGTTTTTTTTGTAGTGGTTTGAAACTCAGGTGTGTTTGGTTTCTATGTTTGCTCTCCAGGGGTGGGAGTCCGAATAGGACGGAGAGTTTTTCATCACTCAGAGTGATTCAAGATATAATTCCCAGTATTTTTTTCATTGCTTGAAACTCTTATAACAGGCTATTCGTGATGTGACATGTTTTCATTGGGGGTTGGTTCTTCATCCACATTGATGTTGTCAGCGTTGACTATACATAAATTGTGTAAGATGCAAGCACTAAGCACTTTTTTTTTATTGAATTCACGTTTCTTTTTTTTAAATGAACTTGTGTATTCTCTTTAGCAACCCAAATGTAGATGAATGGATAAAATTAAATGATCTGTGCTGATCATTCAATTGACCGTAGTCCTTGAACGGTGGTACTATACAATTTGAAGCGGCGTAAGCTGAACCAAGTACCATTTACAATACTGGGAGATGCGATACGTTGTTCGAAAAAGAGAGCGCATGAACTGTCAAAAATATTTCTGTAACATGTACTTTAATGTTTTTGTTTATAATAATGCGAGTCTCGCAGCAAGCATCGCAGCCAATTTCAAAAATCTGGAAAACTCTCTCATCTCTCAATGCGTGACAGCTAAATTTTTTTTTCGGGTTATTTTTCCCATGATTAGCCCTTCGTTTGACAATTGTTCGTTGCGTTTTGACGTATCATTGTAAGTAGACGTCCGATGTCCGAATGCGACCCTCGCATCGCATCTTGCAGTATTGTAAATGGGACGAAGGGAAAAGTATTCGATGGAAACATCCGATCGGTTTGCACTTTGTGATATAAATTAGATCTCCTTAAGACTCTGCCACCGTGTAGAGATCTAGGTTCACCACAACATATGCTGATGAATTTCTTGCCGTCGTCAACCACTGCTGGCAAAATGATAGTGAAATTTTGCTTTCGGTTGAGATAACACTCTGCGTCTTGTTTGGGAGCTGCAAATGTTATGTGTGTGCAGTTAATGGCACCAATTTTTTTTTGGCTTCGAATTTCCTACTGTTTTGTTCAATGGTATCTCCTTGAGGCCTCTTGATATATTGGGGTCCTATTAAAAAAATAGCTGGATACATGTTCAACTATAGACCAGGCTGAAGATTTTGCTATTCTAAATAAGTTTCCTAGTTGTCTAAATGTCACAGTGTTCGAAATATACCACACATACAAGCATATTTCCTTGTTGGTTTCAATTTTTGTTTTGCTTCCACGATTCGATTTTAATTTGAAGAAATCCGAAAACAACGTCTTATAACAAACAAATGCAACGAATAGATTACTAATCTATCAAATGTGTTTTGAAATCGGAATCACTGTAGGCCTCTATATTTTTTCAATGAAATTGGAAACGCTGGCATGCGTCTCCTCAGCTGCTGAAGAATCATCGGAGCACTCAATTTCGGAAGTTGAAGAGCTTTATTCACTGCTTGATGATGAGTCTAAGAACCACAACAAGAACTGCAATAAACTATGGAATAAACATTAACTTTTACCTCTTTTGTTTCGTTATTAATTTTAATTTTTTTTTACGAATGACACTTTTGAGATAATATTTTGACATTGCAGAAAATTGAAATTGTACACACATACTTTTATAAGTATCTCTTCTATGTACACTTAATAACTGTAATACTCTCACGCTCTTTATGTATGACATATGACATGTATAAAAGACTGTGTCTGAAAGAAAACGAGAGCAGTTCAAATTCAACCATCTTAGATCATAAAACAATAAACATTAATATTTGCATAATTATTCAATCCGGTCCTTTTCAATTCAAAGGAATATTTCAAGTTATTTTTAGTTTTATTTCATGGTGCCGAAACCCGGGAACTGTAAAGATTACGTCTAAGAAAAGCTGTAAACTCCTATAGAGGACAAGTAACGCGCGTCGCGAATAGCGCTAACGATTACTTAAAATCGCCGGAAACTAAACCTACAGCGGCGAAAGAAGGTAATTGGGAATCCATCGAGGAGGAACTCTCAGTATTCCTAAATCGGTTAAAAATGGCGCATGAGGGACTCATCAAGGCAAACAGTTTGTGTATAGCAGTTGGGATATCTGAAAATCAAAACCAAATTAAAGACAGTGAAACAACGGTTGAGTATGAAGACAAGGCAACATTATCGCTCGATTGACGCAACTCCTCGAACTATTGCACAGCAAGCAATCGCAAACGGTTCATTAACTAACGTTACATCACCATCGTCGTCGCGTGACGTCAGTAACGGTGTAAGATTGCCCAAGCTTTTTCTCAAGACTTTTTCCGGCGATTTAGGAGCGCTGTCCATAAGAACAAAGCGTTATCTAGCACAGATAAATTCAATTACTTTCAGTCATCGCTGAAAGGTCCTGCTGCCGATTCCATTGCCGGATTTACACCAAGTGGCCGCTGCTATGATGGTGCTTTGGCATTGTTGCAAGAAGAGTTTGGTAATGTAGACAAATTAATTGACAAAAATATGAATGGAATGATGTCTATCCCATCTTTGACTTCCAAAACTGACATTTTTACTGCGTTGTCTTCCAAATGATCTTCGTGCTAATTATTTCCGTTGTCAAACCGATATACCTAAGCAAGAAAGGGATGATATACTCGTACATACAACGGATGAAGCCGAGAGTGCTCTTTTATTGGCAATGGGGATAAGAAAATCAAAGATCTCTTAAAGTTCATTAAAAGAGAAATCGTGGCGCTCGAAAAATTCTGTAGGAGAAAGAGATAACAAACGACAATCGAAATCATACATCACCTCAACGGCAGCTATGTTGCTCGCAGCGACACACACACAGTCAAAGTCCAGTGTTTTTTTTTTTTTTTGCAAGGCTGTGTCTCACCACAATAAAGATTGCGACAGTTCTCTAACACTAATGCAACGAAAAAACCTATTAAAGCGTGATGGCAGATGCTTTCGCTGTACTGCTCGAGGTCACTCGACAACGAAATGCACCATGAAGCATTTAAAGAGCCCTGTAGACGCTAAAACATGGTACTAGTAAACATGGTACCACTAACCAAGTTTTAGCTGATGTTGATCGTTTCCGGACTGGTACGCGTACCAATTTTTTGGTCTCAACAACATCAGAATTTGGTCTCACTAAAATCAAAACTGGTTTGATTTTTGTCGATGTTTGTGGGCGGAGTTTTGTGTTGCTGATACTATGCTTGAGTGTCTGCGCTCTCATCTGCCAACATTTACTCGAGCAAGCTATTTTATCAGTGAATTTCGTCGTGTGAACACACAAAATAATCTGTGTTTTCGAGTGTTTTCACACCCTACCATCTTTGTGGAGAGATGTGTTCTATTATGTTGGAGTGAATTGGTCTCAGCGTCTGCGGGTTTCAGTGGTACCATGTTTACTAGTACCATGTTTTAGCGTCTACAGGGTGCTTGGCGTAGTGGTTGCAGGGGATGGCACACGAAAGCTATGTGCGATCCAAATTATCAACGGCAGCCAGAAAGAACAGTCGAAAGTAATCCCTCAAACCAGTCAGTGAATTTATATGCAGCGAACAAAGGCATAATGAGGCATCGGTTTTCGCATTAAATACGGAGAGCAATATGAGTGTATGCGTGCGGATGGTGGTAGTCAAATGACGTTTGTTAAGGAATCGCTGGCTGAGAAGCTTAATCTTCATGTCGTCGGTTTTTTTTATTTTCTTAGCGTAGTACCATTTGGCAGCGACGGGACACAACCACCGGACAGAAAATATAAAATAGTTCGATTACCATTAAACGATCAACACAGTGAGCGTATGTTGGAGTTAAATGCAGTAGTAGTGCCGACCATTTGTCTGGACGTTCTAACAGTTCCCACTCAAGGTTGTATAAACGATTGTAAATTAATTTTAACTGATTCGCGTCCGTTTAATCACCAGCCAGCTGATGGAATTTCAATTTTAATGGGTTCGGATAATTATTGGCGAATAGTGTCGGGACAAACAATGCGGATAGATGATCGTTTAATGGCTATCGAGACATTGTTCGGGTGGACTTTGCAGGGACCGGCGCCAGTTTGTGCTCCAGCAAGTCAGCATTCGTGATGAAAATGTTTTGTGGGATCTGGAAACTATTGGAATGAGACCGTCAGCAGAGGAAAGCGACACATTCACACATAATTTCATTGATAATTCCATAATTAAACGGAATGGTCGTCGCTATGAAGTTGCTTTACCATGGAAGGGTGAGTGTAATGTTTTAAATGATAATAAATGGGTAGCTTTTACGCGTTTTAATTCACTTGTGCAACGACTCTCGAGATCACCTGACAATCTCCTCAGGTATGACAGGGCAATATGGGAACTCGTCCATACTGGTGTAGCAGAAAAGGCAAAAAATGAGGTGAATGGCTTACACGCATATTATACGAGTATGCCCTTCCTGCTTAGAGCAACACTGAAGCGCCATTTTCAGTCTGAAAAAGAACGATTTCCAAAAACTTGTCTTATTTTGGGCGATAGTTTTTACGTGGATGATCTAGTGTGCAGTGTAGACAATGAACAAGTCAGCGATACAGCTTCACCAACTGTCAAAACACATACTTAAGGGAGCCGCTATGAACTTAAGAAAATAGAACAGCAACCATCACAATATACGATGCTGCTTTGATGAAGTGCCACCCGATAGTCAGAAGGTTTTGGGTGTTATTTGGTATGCCCATACTGATGAATTAATCGTCAACGTTAATCCCGTCTTAGAGACAAACTTGTTTTTCGAAACGAAACCCGCATTGTATTACAGGTAATATCTCGTGTTTTCGAACCTTTGGGATTTTTAGGACCGTTCCTTATCAACTTTAAAATACTCTTCCAAAACATTTGGAGAAGAAAGCTAGAATGGGATGAGGAACTACCATCCGATCTAGTAAGGATTTGGAATATCCATTCTGCAACATGTTTCGATTCCACGCTGTGTTCTTGATCGTGAAGATACTGTCAGGAAGGAGCTACATTTATTTGCGGATACCAGTCAAAGCGGGTATGGCGTCGTTGCCTACATAAGAGCGATTAATGGGAACAGAGTAACAGTGAAATTTTTGTGTGCGAAGAATCGAGTTGCTCCCATCAAGGAGGCAGAAGCTTAAAATGAGTTTACCCTTCCTCGACTGGAACTTACTGTGGCGCTGATAGCTGCTAGGCTATGCTCATATCTGGTAGCGAAGGTGAATGCGACCTTCGATCGTATCTGCCTTTGGACGGATTCACAAATAGCCCTGTGCTGGATTAAGGGCGATACAGGAAAAAAGTGGAAGCCCTAAGTAGCAAATCGCGTTTGTGAAATACGAAAGTTAACTACCTAATTCGAATGGAGACACTGCCCTGGGAAAGTTAACCCTGCTGATTTATTAACTAGGGGCGTCACTTCAAAATTCCTAACTACTGACTATAAGTGGAGAAACGGCCCTACTTGGCTAATATTGGAAAGCGAATGCTGGCCAATTGATATTAGTAAACTAGATTTACCTAACTCTTTTATCTCTTTACAGGTGATGGTTGATAGTAAGAACCCCGCACCCGATGAAAAACAACTTTTATTGTACAATCTGAACCTTGCAGTTGTTGGAAGAAACTATTGCGAGTGACTGCATTTGTGATGTGCTTCATACGTCTTCTGAGAAAGCTACCAGTTGAGCGGAAAGACGGTATCATTACAGCTCAAGATCTTCTTTTTGCTGAAGAGTATTGGATCAAGCATACTCAATACTCATTGTTTCAGGACGAGATCCATGCAATGCAAACTGGTGGATCAATCGGGAAGTCGTCCGTATTATATTCTTTAAATGCTGCCTTGGACGAGAAGGGGATATTGTGGGTCAACAGTCGCCTTAGAGATTCTGAACAACGAGATATTAAGCCATTTCCCATAATTTTGCCAAATCAATCTCACATTAGTAAGCTAATCGTTTTTTACATACATCGAAATATGTTACACAGCGGAACGAATACCACTCTCACGGAAATAAGGAATACGCTTTGGATAATAAGAGGGAGACAACTGGTAAAAAATGTAATATATCGATGCTTCGTGTGCAAGCGTTTGTCGGCTCACTGGTGACAGACCTTACTGCGGAATGTTGCTTGTTCGCATTACGACGTTTTTTCGCCAGAAGGGGAAAACCAAGTGTCATTTATTCGAACAATGTGAGAACTTTCAAATGTGCTGCCAAGGAACTGAGGGTTATGAACGAAATACTTACACAGTCGTTCATAGACCTTAGTGGCGATAAGACGCATTTTCGTGTTCGGCTTCACAAGTGAAGAAAATAATAAAAGCATACGTTGTAACAAAAAAAGTATCAAGTGGCCGGTAGCCGAAGTGGCAAACACTCGGACGACATCAGACTTGGTGTGGCGATTCGGAGGCCTGGGTTCGATTGATTCCCAACGGGAGACATTGTTTTTTTTTTGTTTTTTATTTTTTTTTTTTTTTTATTGAAATAATAAGTGAAGTGTAAAAAAAAAAAACAAAAAAGAGATCAAATTCACGTGATGGATTGTGGAGAGCGGTCCGCTATGCCAATAGCGGGATCGGCTGAGATAGCAGGTGAGGTTTCGAGTGGTTCGAACCAAACACCAAAGCCAAAGAGGAAGAGGATGCTAAAGTCAACCTCTAACTTGGCAGAACGTCCTACCCTACAAACGACCACTGTAAAGCTTGGTGGAGTGAGGGCAGGAAACAACTTCGCTGCATTGGCAGCAAGCGAATCTGACGACGAAGAGGAAGAATTAAAGTCGATAAGTAGCAGCATAAAAATGCTACAGCAAAGGATACAGGCCATTAAAGAACAGCAAATGGTCAGAAGGAAGAGGGATGAGCATGAGCAATCCCAACAACAGCAGTCGCAGCTTTCTCAAAAGCAGCCCAAACAAAAACAAAAGACAAATACAATACCATAAGTGCACCAACAACGCCAACAAATGCAAAATAAACACCAGCAACAACAACAAGAGCAGCAGCCACAAAAACAGCAGCAGCAGCGACAACAACAACAACAACACCAACAACAGCAGCAGCAGACGAAGAAGAAGGAGAAGGTGCCTCCTATCAACACCTATAAATTGGAGGTGAATGCAACCAAGGACCTATGTAAGTTGGTAATTGGTAGTAATTTTAATACCAAGAGATTGGGGAACGATCGCCATGTCATCCACCGTAATACAGTGGAGGGCTACGCGAAAGTGAAAGAGCTCCTAAAGGAAACGACGACGGAGCACTATTCATTTACACCGAAGTGTGAAAAGCGGCAATCAATGCTGCTGAAGGGATTGGAACCGTCTTCTGATCCTGAGGAGATCCTTGCACTGCTCAAAGAGAAGGAGTGCGAAGGACTCAAGTTTGTGGGGGTAAAGCCGTTTACCACAGCTAGAGCCAGGCGGGAGAAACGGAGTCTGCCGTTCTTCCTGGTGCAGCTCAGTCCCGAAAGCCGTCTGGATAGTCTAAGGAGTATCAATGTCCTAGACTACCAGGTGGTTCACTGGGAAAAACTAAAAAGGAGCGAAGGCGTTATACAATGCGTTCGCTGCCAGAGGTTCGGGCACGCCGCGTCGAACTGCCAAATGCAGCCTCGATGCGTGAAGTGCGCAAAGAACCACAGTTCCGAGGAGTGTGCTCTGGGTGTTGACGGAGCATCCGATAGGTCGCAGCTCTCGTGCGTATTATGTGGGAACGTGGGACACACCGCAAACTATCGGGGTTGTCCTAAGTTCACCGAAATTAAAAAAGCAAAATTGGCTCGGCAGCAGAAGGTGGAGGTCAAACGTTCACCTGTGAGGTTTCAAACACCAGCCGTCACGCCCCAAATTTCCTACGCCCAAATGGCGTCAGGTAGGGGGGCTACGGTACAGCAAGCGACTGTTGCTTCTCCGGCGCCGATGCCGAGAACAACGGAAGCTGCACCCAACATGCTAGCCATCTTGCTCGCAATCCAAGGGCAGATGGCTCAGCTGCAAAAGCAGGTTCAAGAACAGGCCATGCGGGTGGACCAGATCTACGCGTTGCTGCCGGGCCTAACGCAACACTTGCCGTAATGGGTACGCACATGGTGGAGCAAACTTTGAAGGTCCTTGCGGTGAATGTTAATTCACTGATTAGGATCGAACGAAGAGCCGCGATGTTTAAATTGCTACAAGACCAAACTCCTGATGTGCTTTTCGCTAGCGAAACCAAGCTAACCGATAAGCACAAACTGGAGTACAATAATTATATTGTTAGAAGAAGAAATCGGCCCAGATCCAAACGTGGAGGCGGTGTCGCGATCTTCATTAAAGAAGGTATAAAATTTCACAGAGTGTACAAGGGCGTGTTGCGCAGGTTCCGGGTGCTGGAGGCGGTCGTCGTTTACATACCGCTCCGCAGTGGAAAGCGGCTGTACTTGGCATCTGTTTATGCACCTGAGGCTTCACAATCCACCCTATTCATTACAGAGCTCGACACGCTTTTTCGACTTCTGAGGCTGGAATCGGGGGAGAATTATTTTATAATCGGCGGGGATTTCAACGCTAGACACAGAGATTGGGGAAATAATTTGCCAAATACTAGGGGGAACCTACTACTCGATTGGTGGGGTCAGCACGATGTCATGTACAGACTCGGTCTTAAAGCGACGGATAACCCGTCGTTTCCCAGAGGCGGGTCTTATTTGGATCTACTGCTGTACGACGAACGTATACGACTGACAGGTACGAATTTACAAACGCTAAACTGTCTGCGCACATTCGTGTATGACAGCGACCATTGCGGTTTTAGCACCGAAATTACGGTTCCCAACGAAATCGCGGAATTGGAGGAGTTTGTCCAAAGATATACTTACAACTACAGTAAGACTCGATGGACACGCTTCTCCGCAACCTTGACAAGAGCGTTCTCCTCGAACACGCTCCACCCACCGTCCAATAGGAATTTGTCAAACGAGGAGATCGACCAGTACCTAAAACAAATGGACGAGACAATTAAACAAACTATGGACACTACAATACCACGGTATCGACGCACGACTAACGAAGACCTAACGCACTGCACCGACAGAAAAGTAGACTTCTGACAAGACTTAAAAACTTGTACAGACAGTTAACTGACAGACAAGACCCGGAGATTAGGACACTGAAGTCGTCGATTAAAAATATCCAAACGCTAATAAAAGAAAATTACAGAATTTCTGTAAGTTTGTATTGGAACAACAAGGTTCGGGCTGTAAACACCAGCAACCCGAATATGTTTCCGCAAATAAATAAACTATTTCGGAGAAAAAATCAAAACGACCTTCAGTGTCTTAAAATAGCCCGGACAACAGACAACGAACGGTTACTGACAATAGCAGGCATTGATCCAAATGAGGCCGCTGATGACGACTTTTTTGTGATCGAAGATGCACAGGAGAAGGTTGAGGCCATAGGGGCGACTTTCCAGGAAGTATACAAGGCCATTGATAACATTGGCCCTAATTACGACCTGGACAGTCGCGTCTTGGTGCACGACTTCTGCATTCGAAATGAAATGGAGAATTGGCGATCCGAAGGCTCTGGTTTCACCCGGTTTAGCGACGAAAATATGGCAAATAATGTCATTGCCAGAGAGGGTGACCTACCCCCGTTCATTTCGAAGGAAGAACTCCATGAGATCTTCGACACAATCAAGGCTAAGAAATCGGTCGGGACCGATGGTGTTCCGAACATCGTGCTTCGACATCTTCCTCTAGAAGCGGTGGACATTTATACCAACCTGTTTAATAATGCAATGAATAATGCACATTATCCAGCGCATTGGAAAACGGCGGTGGTTCAACCTATCCCCAAAAAGGGAAAGGATATATCCAATCCGGCGAATCTCCGGTCGATAAGTCTCCTTCCGAATATCAGTAAGGTTTTTGAGAAAGTAATCAATAGAGCTCTGTCTAGGTGGGTTGAGGACAAACATATACTCGTAGTTCCGGATAATCAATTCGGTTTTAAGGCGGGACATGATATCTCACATGCCGGGTCTAAACTGGTGTCTGATATCCAATGGAATAAAGGCAAAAAACAATGCACTGGTGCCTGCCTTGTTGACTTGGAGAAGGCCTTCGACACCGTATGGTTAGAGGGTCTTTTCTATAAGCTGACTAGGCTGGGGATCAGTAAACCACTCTTGTACATTCTCTATAAAATGCTAACCAACAGACAGTTCATCGTGAAAAATGGCGATGTGACTTCTGTTGGAATATTTCAAATTAAAAATGGTCTTCAGCAGGGCGCGGTCAATTCGCCGATCCTATTTAACATTTATACAAGCGACTTGATAGGTTCACTTCCCCATACTATTGCTTACGCAGACGATGTGGTAGCGTACAGAACAGGTCCAAAAATCGAGGCCATTAATACTCTCTTGCAGCGTGACTTCGATAAGATAAGACGATTTTGCGATGACTGGAAGTTGAAATTCAGAAGTCGGAAACCATTCTCTTTAGGACGCCGTTGTCTAGAGCCTCTAGGGATACCAGAAAAAATTGGAGAAAGTTCTCGATTATTGGACAACACGGACAGCCTCTTGCCAGTCGAAATGTAGTCAGATTCCTTGGAATCTGGCTAGATCAGTTTCTGTGTTTTGGCAAAAATGTAGATGCTGCTCTGGCCAGAGCTAAAGGTGTTTTTGCCCTTACAAACAGACTGTTTTATAGCAGCCAACTCGATGCGAGGGTAAAGGTAATCTGCTACATGGCCCTTATCAGGCCCATGCTGGTATTTGTTTGTCCCGTGTGGTTCAATGTACGAGCAAGCTTAATGGAAAAGATTCGGGTGTTTGAGAGGGCTTGTCTTCGCTTGTACAGAACACCAGAGTCGGAGTACAAGAAATTTTATCCTAATGAGGTCCTTTACAACAGGGCGAACCTAATACGAGTGGACAACTTCGTAATTAAGCTGACTCGAAGGCACATTGCAAGAGCAATGACCTCGACGAATAACCTGATATCTGGGGCTTACTACCCCAATTACCGTTACCACGAGAGTGTGCGCTCTGACGGCTTCGTTCCACCGGAAGCATTCCTCTACATGGATCAGATAGGGTTAATCCAGGATAGATCAGCGGTGCCGTTAATCTTCCATGTCGCTCGGACAGCTGGGGACAGGCGACTCAACTACAACAGAGACGTCGCACATGGCAGTGTGGATCGCCTCAGGTTCAGTAGGGCGGTGGGGAATCGCGATAAGAGGGATGTCGTTCGGCAGCACCAGCATTTCTGGTGGTTGAATGATGGAGAAGATGTTTCGTCGTCGTTTCCGTCAATTAGAGAACAGCCTCACTAATGAGGCAGAGCTGACCAATCTATTTGCTCAGTAAATAGCGATGGCCAGCTTACATAGGTTTAGGTTAGCATTTAAGAAACATATACATATGTCAGTGTATACAAAGGTGTATACTGACATATGTATATGATTGTGTATAATGTCTATGTGTATTTGTGTGTGTATTGTGCATTTAGGTTAGGTAGGCTAAGGTTTATTTTAAGTTAGATATTAAGTTTTTATAAAAAATAAAAAATAAATGTCCATATGCTAAGTTTTTGTAAACAAATTTTTTTCTTAGCTTTAAGTATAGAAAATAAGTATTTATAAATAAAATGTAACTGCAGACGAAAGACATAGATATAAGTATTCAGAGTAGCTTAGAGTGCCTGTGTGGGGCCAGTAAGTTAGTATAAGATTGTTAAGTAATTGTAAGCTAGCATTTAAGCATTTTTTGTTAGTATGTAAGAGTTAGTGTTAAGAAAATAAAATGCATTTAAAACTGAACGAAATACTTACTTCAGAAGCAATCCAAGGATTTAAAAACAATGAGGGAATCCGCTGGAAGTTCATTGTTGAAAGAGCTGCTTGGTGGGGCGGTTTCTGGGAACGGTTAGTCAGGAGCATAAAGGTTGTTCTGAAATTAACTATTGACCGAACCGTGATGAACTTTGTGGAGCTTCAAACATTGTTGGCGGAAGTTGAGAGCGTCATCAACTCCAGACCGTTGATATACATTTCTGATAATCCCTGAGATCTTAGTCCTTTAACGCCTTCCCATTTCTTTACAGGCACATCCCACCGTTCCGGAGGCTCTCCGCTTCTCTACACAGGTGTCGATTTTCGGGCTAAATGAAACTCAAGGTTAAAAGTAATAAGATCGAGAAAACAATAAACATTAATATTTGTATAATTATTGAATCCGAGTCTTTTCAATTCGAAGGAATATTTCAAGTTATTTTTAGTTTTATTTCAGACATCTAAATACTAATGGCACGGGTACCAACTTTGAAATATAGATTAAATGTGAGTGTGCGAGTGAGTAAAGCGTTTTATTGGGGTTCGATTTCTGAGCTGCGTAGTCACTTACCAATAAAACACAGCTTGTATGAGACATGATCCCAGGAATATGATGATTTTGGGATACCTGGGCAGCGACAGATACAAACTGCGAGCTGAGGACATTGTAATATACGCCTGTTGGTGCACCTGATTTTTGCTTACCATTGCCAAACTTCCTTAACTTTTTCCAGTTTGAATGTTAGGATTTAAATAATTTTCATAAAATGCTCGCTTCGTAGTTTGGATGCGTAAGACAACCACTTTGCGAATAGGGCGATAGATGTCGTAGAGCACATGGAGTTTATAACGTTTCCAGCGAATATAGTCAAGATTACGTTTGTGAATCAATTCTAAAATGCCTCTGTTAAACCAAGGAGGAGAACTACTTTTAACAGTCCTAAGTCGTAGCGGAACGTGTCGATCGAAATGTGTTTTCAAACTAGCTTCAATAAATGATACCTGCTGATTAACTGAGGGCATAAGGTAAATATCTTCCCATTTTATCTCAACAAATTCAGACCGTAAATTCTGATAGTTTATGTTTTTAAAATCTCGGTAAGAAAATACGGTTGCGGTTGCAACTATCTGCAAGGCATAGGTTAAGTAGATTAAATCGTATTTCGAGAAGCCCGCCGCTGTTAGTTGACTGTAAAACAGAGCTTTATCAGAATTATCTACAAAGATCACGTCAAGGAGAGTGGCAGGATCGTTTGAAAAGTAAGTTGCTGTGGATACGATAACAGGCATTAGGTCAATACTCTTGAAACTTTCAACCACTTGAGCAGAGCAATGTACATTAAGTAGACTGCAGTTAAGGGCACCACAAACAATGATATTCGACGTCGAACATGATATCCCTTCTAGGGTTCTGAAAACCAGAGTCATATCTATGCTCTTATTCGGCCTGTATATTACTCCAAGTAGCAGATGCTCAATACCACAAGTAATATTAAGGAACAGATAATCGGAAGAGCTACTGCGGTTTGACTTGCAAAAAGTTGTGCATACTAATCCGTCCCAAACACAAGCAGTCACACCCCCGCCCACTCAAACAATCCGATCGCCACGAAAAAGCCTATAACCATTAACCTAGTAAGCGCTATCTCTAATATCAGAATTGAACCACGTCTCGGATATACAAATAACATGAACTCCAGAATCAACAAAAAGCAGACAAAATTCGCAGAATTTTGGCGTCAAGCTTGTGCATTTATATGGCAAACAGGTATTTATACTCGTGTGTAACATGCCTCCGCATGGCAACTGGTTAGGCTTTTTGATACAAAAGCTATCGGTAATGCAATATTTTTACCGATGGTCTCCTGTAGGACCGCACAAGCACAGAACGGATACCAAAACCGGGCATGGCTTTGTGTAATATTTCCCGATAAACTCTGTCATAAGTTGGCCCATGGTGAAAATCCCAGGCCTGATAAGAACAAATTGAACAGTTCACAATACAGCAGAGATCATCTTTCCTTGAGGAGTTTGATGCCTTCATATTTAGCGCAAACTAGAGGATCTCCTTTCTTCAGAATCAGGCATACAATGCTGAGGTTAAATTCGCCTGGCGTCTAACCACATTTAGAGATGTTCTTTACCAAGTACTCTGTTGCCACCATAAACAGCTCGGCAATGAGGCTGTCAGTATTGACAGCCTTTTTGGACTTAAGTATGAATATGGCTATTCTCAATTCATCGAGGTGGACGGAATTGTTGCCCATCATTGTCCAGGTTGAATAATTCGTTCTGCCTAAGAGCGGAATGTTGAACGTCATCGCTCCTTAGCAGTATGCTGAAATGCTTTTTCCATATCCTCAGCACTTGCTTTCTGATAAAACATCGAGCATGTTTCCTACCATAATATCTCTCAATTTCTTCGACTTCGTGTTCTTCTTTCTTCCTTCTGAAAAGTTGGTGCTCTTCCTTTATTCCTTGCTTTCGCTTGTAGAACTCATAGACTTTTGCGGCGCTGCTGCCGTATTGTTTCTGTTTCTCTGCATGCTCCAACCAGGTATCATTGTCAAATCGCAAGTTTAGCAGTGATCAACTAAAGGTTAGGCGCTACAATACGGGGTGAACTGATAGCCCTCTCCAGTTAGGGCGGTCTCTGGCTTACTGCCTCCAGTTGCGCTCTCCAAGTTGATTGAGGCCCATTTCCACTTGTGTTGACCACTTAAGGCTAGGTTTTCCGCTATTCGGATGTCCATCAGGGTTGATAACGAAGACTCTTCGGGTTGGACAATTGTTGTCCCTCTGTATGACCCAGCCATCTTAGGCGACTAATATGCACTTTTCTGACCAGATCAATGTCGCGTTTCGATGGTTCTACTGCCGACCTTCGTGCATCGTCCTTCTCAGCTGAACTACGAATATACTACTTTAAGAAGAATACTGAAAGCGGGCACGGCTGTGCTCTTATTGATATAATTAAAAAAGTTGTTCACTCGTATATCGATTTGGAACCCCTGTTCTTTTTCCATTCCTACGAGTAAAAGTTATGTCAAAATGGGTTTTAGCTGTTCAAATAACATGACGGATAGGATCATACATGCGATCCCTAGAAACCTGAGTCCTCTGTAGTGCGTGCAGTTCAAAGGGTATCCCCTTTATAGGATCGAGAAAGGGTGGCTGATATTGCTTTCATTTGGCATGGTTTCATCCGACCGTTTCTTGCAAATAAGTTGGTGCATACACCCTGACAATTCATTATTAGCTGTTTTAAGTAGACCAGCGGACAAGGCATCATTCCTATTCATTGAAATCGGGTTGACGGAAACATTGTCTATCGTGGTCCATGTTAAATAGCGTGTTGTTTTGCAGTATTCAACTGCTTGTTTTGGAAAATACGCACTGATCCACATTCTACGAAGTGATCCACGCCTGTTACGAACGTAAGGATAACCTCCCTATTGATGAAAAACCTGATCCATAGTAATCCGAAGATATTCTGAAAATATTTAATTCTTCATCCTTGCTCAGTCCATCCTTCTGCGTTTCTCATGTCCTAGAATGTCCGCTTTCCAGTCAATTAGAGCTTCTATTGACTCTACTCAGACGCAATGGAATATTTGGGCCTACGTTAGCAGATCTTGGTGAATTTCAGTGCAAAGTCTGAGTTCAAAAATGACACAAAACGGATATTTCGGAAAAGTGAACCCGTATATGTATAAGCTCACCGTCGAAATTGATAATCTACCATGCCATCCATACCATACCATCAGATTTAAGAATTATGAAAAACAGATTGTGGCGAAGCAGTTATCAATAAAATGGCAGTACTTGAGCCTCCGGAGTAAATTACTGGCCTCTAGGTTGATCTGGCGACCTAAAATAGCTTTTAACCGACACATGCAGCGGAACAGAAAACATGTGGCGATATTTTCAGTAAATCATCTCAAATATTGCAATTGTTGCGCTAGACTTCGCATAGTCCCCACAAAGAGACCATAGCTTTGATGAGGGTTCATAACCATCCGATGCAGCAAAACTGGAGACGTACAGAGCAACGCTACAGAAAATGGCGGGAGCTTCTCCCCAACTCTTTGTCCAAAACCCACACATGATATTGACTTATGTTAAAGAAGAGCAAAGGGTTAGAGTGGCGCTCGAATAAAATAAATCAGAGATGCTATCGTACAATAGAAATGATGTTGGAATATTCTAGTACAGACAAAACGAATAAAATAACATCCTATGGCATTGAGTCCGAAAATAAGTCGTAAGGACACTATGTTATTGTGTCAGGGAGGTTAGGCATACTGAACAAATGCCACAGAGATAAGGCAATAAAAGAAACTTCGGTTTTGCTGATGCGCTCAATTACATCCAATTACATCCAGTGCGACTAGCATGGCATCACGCATTCTGTTTATAATTTAAGCATTTGAGATAGCCTTCGAAGTTTTCCCTGTTGTAATCCTCTAGAGTCGAAAACAGTTGAAACCTCTGTGGTTGGGTGAAATTGCTTTATAACCTCCGCGCGGATTTTAGTGAACTAACGATGGGTAAGACCCTAACGTCGGAACTACTCTTGCTCGTCTGCGTGAACTTTAACATTGGGGTGCGAAACGCGCTGAGATATTAGTAGCAATCCATCAGAGTGCCCAAGTGTGCCTCTAGTTGTAACCCTAAATGAAAACTCATAGTAAGGGCTGGGTTGGTTATTTGTATATTGTTGACCTGATCGGCTGTGATATGCATCTATGAGCAGTGTCTCAAATAGGAAAGGAGCGATCCTTTAATAGCACCCTAACCATGCACACTCTGCGCGACATCATATTCGGAAACGAGCTCAGGCTGATAGAATGGATGAAACATCGTCTTAACTAGCACACGTTAGCCAAATCCTAGGATCAACAAGGACACAGTGGCTCAATTCACAAATTGATCACATTACGCAGACTGGAGACACGCGTCCAGTATTCTCGACATGCGCACATTCCTGAGTGCCAAAGTAAGAATGTGAATATCAAAGGCAGTACAACGCTAAAAAATACTGTGAGCTACAATCACAATAGATTCACAGAGCAGTAGCCGTTCGCATCTGACTCAACCTTTCTCATAACAATGACTTAATGACGTCAAGTGCGAAGGACCAGAAACAATGCTGCAAGGAGGCAGAAAAGCAGAAATGCTACCTCTGATATGCTAAGTTTCAAAAAATGACCACAAACACTTCGGTTCGCCGAGGAATATCGACGTACATTCTCTGCCAAACAACCTTACCGTGCAATACTATACGCGAGGACCACAGTTGCTTTTGACACGTACCAGCAGAGTAGAAAAACTAACACCAGCTTCTCAGAAAGAAGAATAATGAATTGGAAAAAGGGTTGAAGGGATCGAGAGCTGCTATTGTAGAAATGATGTTCGGAAATTTTACCAGAAGCTAAAAAGGAAGTGCCAGCACAAGAAAACCGAAATCAAACCATACTAAGACGTCCAAGGGAACATCATTGAGACGCTATTCGTACCAAAAAAATTTTAAGAGTTTCTTCTATGGACTGTGGCAAAGATGATGAAGATACCGCTGTCAGGCGGGATACACTATTCAAAACCGTGAAAAGGTTTATCGAACAGACTAAAACGAAGTGAATACACCTAAATTCAGACTTAAATCTAACAAATCCTCTGAATCAGATGGTTTAGCCGCCGATCTCTTTAAGGCTTCAGAGATCTGGTTAGGAGCATTCACAAGTTCACATCTCAGATGTGATCTGTTACTTGCTTTGAGCTAAAAATAGTGCGTGTGTGAAGGAGAAGGTATAACTAAGAACTATATCGCCTACACAACGACGTGAATCTGGTTAGAAGGCTACGCTTACAGTGATTAAGATGGTTAGGTCATATAGAGCGCATGAACACTAGTGCTGCCGCCCAAAGGATATTCGATTCCACCCAGTGGGGTAACTCTGTTTAGGAATATCTTATCTATTCGACCGCATGCAGTTGAAAGGGATGGCAACGATTAGTATTAGGCCTCGTAGAAGTAGCATCCGCCGACAGGTGCTGGTTTTTTAAATATAACGAGAATGAGCCTCTGCAGCCGAACATACTGCAGCTCTGCTAATAAGGCCTACTTCACGCCTCCCCGTGGCGCCATCTGGGAATCTCGCCGGAGATTGCGAATGAAGGGGACAAATGGCGAGTTTCCTGCGCCATAAATCAGGATTAATGTCGGCAAAACAAAACAAGACCTTATCCGGGCTACTCAGAGCTCCAAATCTCAGGCCGGTAAGGATTTCCAAGACTTAGTCAGGGTCTTGGAAATGAGATGGTGGAGGACGAGCCCTATATGGGCCAATGGCAGCACTCACATCCCGAATCTACTGTTGACAACCCACGCAAACGATTAAAGGACAATGAGCTTCGGATATGCACGTGGAATAATAGGTCCCTTAATAGACCACGTGCAGCCGAACAACTAGCGGAGGCCCTGGCAGACATAACCACCATCCAAGAAAGGATGAAAAACTGCGACATCTACTACGGCGATTGCTATCGATGGCAAAAGCAGCGCTTATTTGGATGCAGATTTGTTGTCCGAGGCAGACTAAGACAAGAAGTCCTAAGCTTCTGGCATGTGAGCGAGCGCCTCGTAGCAATTCGTATCAAGCCTAAATTCGCCAACAATAGCCTTATATGCGCACATGCCCTCACAGAGGAGAAAGATGACGACACCAAGGATGCCTTCTATGAGCTCCTTAACAAGACCAAAGAGCAATGCCCTAGCTATGATATTAAAATTGACCTCGGTGATTTTAATGCAAAGCTAGGAGGAGAGGGTATCTTTGGTGGAACAATCGAAAAATATAGCCTGCACGACACCACCTCCGATAATGGATTCAGGCTAATCGTCTTTGTGGCGGGGCGAAACATTGTCGTATCTAGCACTCGGTTTCCACATCTCGATATACACAAGGGGACTTGGAGAACTCCTGATCAATCAACAGTCAACCCCGAACCGAAGCCTATAGAGATGAACAAGGGAACATCGTGGTAGAATTGCAGTCGATACTGAGGATTTGGAAAGACCATTTCTGCATACTGTATAAAGGCGATGATGAACCAAAAACCGCTGTCAGGCAGAATCAACCTTTCAACCTGGACGATGATGACCAACAATTCCGTCCGCCCGACCTGGACGAAGTGAAGATAGCTACATCTAAGCGTAATTCCAACAAAGCTGCTGGAGCGGACGGCCTGACTGCCGAGCTCTTCAAAGCGGCAGGCGATGACTTCGTAAGGAGCGTACACCAACTCATCTGTAAAATATGGTCAGACGAAAGTATGCCCGATGTATGGAACCTCAGCATTGTTTGTCCGATTCTCAAGAAAGGAGACCCTCTGAACTGCGCCAATGATAGGCATCAGTCTACTTAACATCTCCATTATCTGCTGTATTGTGTGAATGCCTGAAGCCGTTCGTCAACAACCTGATAGGTCCATATCAGTGTGGCTTCAGGTCAGGAAATTCCACCATCGACCAAATATTCACACTACAGCAGATCTTGGAGAAGACCCATGAGATTCAGATCGATACACACCACCTATTCATCGACTTTAAGGCCGCGTTTAACACCATCTATAGAGACGAACTATGCAGAGCAATGTCTAGTTTCGACATCCCTGCCAAACTCGAGAATGCACGCTGCTCTATCAAGGTCGGTAAAGATCTCACCGAGACCTTTGATGTCCAGAAAGGATTTAGACAAGGCGAAGCGCTGCCATGCATGGTCACATGTCAGTGGCGCTTTCGCGAGTATTGAGATGGAAAATGGGTTTAGCGGTCAACGAGGGTAAGACCAAGTATATTCTGTTAAGCAAAAAGGACAACCAACACCGATGTCTCGGGCAGAACGTCACCTTCGACAGGTATAACTTTGAGGTAGTTAAGGACTTTGTCTACCAAGGCTCCGCTTATAAATACAGACAACGACACTAGCGCTGAGATCAAACGAAGAATAACTCTTGCCAACCGCTGTTTCTTTGGACTAAGAAGGCAATTGAGTAGCAAAGCCCTCTCTGACACAACAAAATTCACCCTTTATAAGACCTTAATAATCCCGATCCTGCTCTATGGCGCAGAGGCATGGACATTATTAAAAATGGATGAGGGTGTTCTTGGTTGCTTCGAGAAAAAATTCTTCGGGCGATCTTCGGTCCCGTCTGCATTGACGGTTAATGGAGGAGGAGATACAACTCTACGGTCTGTACAGCGACATCGACCTAACTATAAGAGTGAAGATCCAAAGACTGAGATGGCTGGGTCATGTAGAGCGTATGGAAACGAATTTTCCGGTCCGAAAAGTCTTCGAATCCGCTCCTGAGGGACAGCGCAGTAGAGGAAGGCCAAGACTCAGGTGGCGCACGCAACTGGAAGGGGACCTAAGCCAACTTAGCGTGCGAAACTGGAGGCAGCTAGCTAGGGAACGAGCTAGCTGGAGACGCTTGTTGGCTCAGGCCCATTTCCACCCAGGACTGTAGCGCCACTTAAAGAAGAGAAAGAGGTACAATAGCAATCGATCTGGCTGGAGAAGCATTATATTTGAGTCCCAGCACCGCCCAGGTCTGTAAAATTCCATCAGAAATAAAAGAAAGTAAGACCGCTGCCATTGACTCATCTGCCACCATTTCTCAGGGGTGCTTCACCTCCATGAACTTAACTCCATTTGTATAGCCAGACTCGGCATACGAACATATGTATTCGTACGTATCTACAAAAGAGCATTGTCTTGTTCATAATAAAATATTCGCTCCATAAGCCCCGTAATAAGTTAGTTATCTGAGCCAATATCCTATTCCAGAGCAGTTTACATTCCTTTTTTATGCCACCGACAATGTCTCTAAATGACTGCTCGTCTAATTAAGCAAACCCAATCCGAAGACCATCGAAAGCTTCTCATTCTCGCTCAATTTCCACAGAATGCCCGCGTCTAGTTTTCGACTCCAACTCTTCACAGTGCTATGGATGTAACGAACTACCCAAGCCAACCCTCAGTTTTCCAATCATCCGAAAAAGGGTTAACCCTCTGTCTGGCTATGCAAAATTTCATTAGTCCCCCGAAATTCATTGCCATTAAGAAAGCAAATCTCGCCTCATCCCGCGTTGGGTGCTTGGATCGGTTGTGGACATCATTTTAGGCGTCACTCCATTGAATACCCCGTCCTACGAACGGGTTAGCTTGTTCGCCGTTGTTGTCGCTGCATTACTCCACGCTCATTGACCCGAAAATCTAATCCTTGAACTATCTCCGTGAAAGCCAACTTCCTAATCGTAGGTGGGGCACACATCAAACCCCCCAAAAAAAAAAGAAAATCAATAGAAACTGAATAAAGAGTGAGCTAGTGTCACTCTCCATCCCTCATCACCACCATGAATAAGAGATGAAGATAGAGAGAAGAATACCGAAACGAAATTATTGACAATTTTTCATTTGTATCTTTATTGCAAGGACTCCCATAACAAATCATTGTTGATCCCTCCGCTGATATCAAGGGGGGTAACTGGTGTGGAATGTGCGGTTCATAGAGCAGGACTATCCCCACATTACACACACGTACACTCGTTTACATCTTCATAATCGTTAAAATGGCCAGCACGGGTGATTGAGTTAGCCTGACCACATACTGCGCATCCATGATGTGGTCTCCAGCTCCTCTCACTCCCCATTTAACCACAGCCAGTAATAATCATCATCTTTCCTCTCGGTTCACTGAAACTGAATTTGACTTTATTTCTTTGGGGAAGAGTTGACGACTGACTACGGTAAGGACATCTGCGTATCTATTCCTGTATCCGTGTATTTGGTTGTTCTGGTTTGGCCTCTTTGAGATGCTACTACGACATTTTAGACATATTGCATTGACTTGGCTTAGCTGGGTCATGAATTTCGTGTGAAGGGTGGAGGAGAGGACTACTACTGGTGGGCGTAGTCGATTTGATCAGTTGGATTCTTAAATTGCCTGAGGATGTGATGGAAGTTGTTTTTGTCGGAAATTGCCTAAAGTCATGGGATTTTTATCAACTTCGGAGTGAGTGTGGAAAATGTGGAAGCTCATCTTTTTTACTTTAGGTTATAACGGTCATCTTTTGTATATCTCTTGCCATAAGAGATTCTTGTTTCTTCAGGGAGCATTCAAGAAATGCGACAAGTTGGCCTTAAGGATTTATTTTTTTTGCTGTGTGGGAAATGTTTGCTGTCGTCGTTGTTACAGGGAAGGACATTTAGTATTAAAATTAGAAAAATTAGATGCAAAATGGGAGTGGAACTGGTGCCGGGTGTTTGACTAGAGATAACATAGCGAAAGAATTATACGAATAGTTCCAAGAAAAATCGGGCCGGAAAGAAATATTAACCTATCAAGTTCCACACAGTCGTCTTTCCTGCAACCAATGCTGCAGGACTGCATGATAAACTAGATTCATTTTCGGATCCAAAAATTGTCCGACTAAAAGCAGGAGCTTGTTAATCGAGTCCTAGAGATCGATTAGATAATGGAGGAGTCAGAACTCTCGGGGAGATGTTCGTCTTTCGCCAACGGTGTCAAAACCGGGCAGCATTCCCACCCTTAAAGCAGCTCGAATGAGGGCAATGCCTTACCAGCAAACGGTAATTTTTAAAAATAAAAAGCGAACTAGATTGACGTATGTATATTGCTATGGCATTCCAAAGTCTTATAGCATGAACAAAAAATAATCGTTGACTAAAGTTAAAAAGTTAAAATAAGGAACACTGATATTTTGGGTAGGATTTGAATGAGCCAAACTTAGTTTCTCGAAGAGATATGTCGGTTGTTTAGTTTTGAGGAATTTATACAGAAATGTGCAGTTTAGTATATTTATATGTTGTCTAAGGGTACATTCGGTAAGCTTAAGGGAAAATCTCAAAATGTGGTCATATTTACGGAGACCATATATGTAGCGAATCGCCGAATTAAATGCTAATTCTAGTTTCCTAAAGGACATTGCATCAATATTACCATAAATTACGAGTTTAAGCTTTGTTAAGATCGGATGAGACATAAAGTTGGCGTAGACCACCATATATTCTTTTGATAACATAATTGATATAGCTTTCACACGAAAGTTTTGCAGTTGATATATGTATATTCCTAAGTTCTTTATCTCATTTTCATATGGAATCAATTGTCCCATTAAATGTATTTGTGGCAAG
Organism: Volucella bombylans; assembly: GCA_949129095.1. Taxonomy (NCBI): domain Eukaryota; kingdom Metazoa; phylum Arthropoda; class Insecta; order Diptera; family Syrphidae; genus Volucella; species Volucella bombylans. The sequence goes on along the minus strand of OX422141.1, from coordinate 137,218,006 downwards.
CAACTGGAATGAATTCTGTCATTACAGAATCCAATAAGGACGTGACAACTTCTTTTTTAAATAAAACGCAAACCATTTGAGATATATCAAAAACTTTATTATCGGCTTGAAGTACAATCAAAACATTTATGAATGGAACTCGACTTCGTTTATATGGCCACCGCGGGCACGTTTGCAGCGGTCGATTCGTTGGACCCAATTTTCAACGACTCGGCCACACATTTCGGCCAAAACGGTCGCTATTTCGCGTTCAATGTTGGCTCTGAGCTCTTCCAACGTCGTCCGCGTGTTGGCATAAACCAATAACTTAACATAGCCCCACAGAAAATAGTCAACGGCATTAAATCGCATGAACGAGGCGGCCAATCGACTGGCCCATTTCTTGAGATAACACGCTCACCATACTTACTCTTCAATAAATCGATTTGTAGCGTGTGCTGTGTGGCTTGTGGCATTATCCTGTTGAAACCACATGTCGTCCAAGTCCATATCTTCCAATTCGGGCCAAAAATAATCGGTGATCATGGCTGACCATTCACAGTAACGTAACGATCGTTATCGTCGACGAAAAAATATGGCCGTCGGCATGCAAACCGCACCAAACAGTTATTTTTTGTGGATGAAGTGGTGATTCATGAAGCACATGTAGATTTTCACCCGACCAATAACGTATATTTTGCTTATTGACGAACCCATTGAGCCAAAAATGAGCTTCGCCACTGAAGATGATGCATCTTCTCCAGAACCCAATCGGAGAACGTACGTCGCTATAAATGGTACATCGGCTTCAATTCTTGAGTCAGCTTGATTTTGTATGGGTGTAAACCAAAATCCTTACGCAAAATACGCCATAATGTGGTCTGAGCGATGCCCAATTCTTGAAAATGCCGTGGAATTAACTGATTTGGATCGTTTGCTACGGACGCCTGAACGGCAGCGATATTTTCGACACTTCAACCAACCCGTCGTCTCACTGACACGGCAACATCACACAACGAATATGTAGACTCAAATTTTTGCACTAAACTTGTTATTGCCTGTCTAGTAGGACGAGAATTACGACCGAAAATTGGAGTTAACGCTCTTAAAGTTGCAGTCACCGACTCCGAATTTCGGTAGAAAATTTTTATAAATTGCAGACGTTGCTCGTTCGTGTACTTTACCATGATGAAAATGTTGAGTTTACTGAATAAATTGACAGTGACAGTTTGATGGTTAGTGAAAAAGTGCGTTAACAAAGTCAGTTCCAAGTTGTCAAGTCCCTATTGGAAAACCCTTTATATCCAGGGCATAATTAGTTTTATAAGCTTAAGCGGTATACAATCTACTCCTACCGCGTTTGATTTGATGTTGGATAAGGCTATAGCCACATCACTCTCTAACACACAGTGAAACTCAAAATAACTAAAATTATCATGATTGGTTACAGTAAGGTCAGTGTTGCTGTTCAGTTCAGTTCAGTTTTTATGCATTTTTATTTTTTTTAACTTAAATTACTCTTACATGCTAGACAAAAAAATGCTTAAAAATTAGCCTAAATAACTTACAAATAATCTTATTCTAACTTACTGGCCCCATGCGGGCACTCTAAGTTAAACCTAACACTTAAACTATGTCTTTCGACGAATCTTACATTATATTTTTATTTTAACATTACTTAATACTAGAACTAAGAAAATAAATTATAAGTAAAAAACTTAGTGAATGGACATTTTTTAATTTTTTATAAAACTTAAAAATAAAAGCCTACAGACTACCTAAAAATAAATCTTATTCTACTTAAACCTACTTACATCTAATACGTACGCACACACATACATATGTATATATATATATATATATATATATAAAATAAATATATACTTAATATATAAATATATGTATAAATATATATTTTGTTTTTTTTTCATTTTTTATTTTTATTAATTTTTTTTTTGTTTTTTATACTTTTTTTTCCTAAAACTAACTTAATCCTACCTAAAACTATGTAAGCCGGCCATGGCTAAAAAAAATTAGGCTGACCCACTTTGCCTCAGATGAAGCTATCTATTACTGGAGGCATTCGACGACGAAGCATCCTCCCCTTCAAAAAGCCACCAAAATCGTTGGTGCTGCTGAGAAACATCCCTCCTGTCGCGACTCCCTACCGCCCTAATGAACCGGAGACGCTCCGCACCGCCATGTGCGACGTCTCTGTCGTAGTTGAGTCGCCTGTCCGCAGCTGTTCGAGCGACGTGGAAGATTAGCGGCACCGCCAATCAGTCCTGGATCAGACCTTTACTATCTAGATAGAGGAACGCTTCTGGAGTAATAAAACTGTCAAAGCGAACTCTCTCGTGATACATATAATTGGGGTAGAAAGACCCGGAGATCAGGTTGTTCGATGAGGTCATTACTCTTGCAATGTGCCTTCGAGTCAACTTAATGACGAAATTGTCCACTCTTATTAGGTTCGCCCTATTGTACAAGACCTCATTGGGATAGAATTTGATGTACTCAGACTCTGGTGTTCTGTATATGCGAAGACAAGTCCTAAGACAAGCCCTCTCAAACACCCGAATCTTTTCCAATGAACTTGCTCTTACGTTGAACCACACGGGACATCCAAATACAAGCATGGGCTTGATAAGGGCCATGTAGCAGATCACCTTCACCCTCGCATCGAGTTGGCTGTTATAAAACAGTCTCTTTGTAAGGGCAAAAGCACCTCTGGCTCTGGCCAGAGCAACATCTATATGTTTGTTAAAATACAGAAATTGATCTAGCCATATCCCAAGGTATCTGACTACATTTCGACAAGCAAGTGGCTGCCCGTGCTCCTCCACGATCGAAAACTTTGGCCAATTCTTTATGGTATCCCATGGTTTCCGACTTCTGAAAGTTGTTTTTCATCTTCCAGTCATCGCAATATCGCTTAATTTTGTCGAAGTCACGCTGCAAAAGTATATTAATGACCTCAATCTTTGGACCTGATCTGTACGCGATTATGTCGTCTGCGTACGCTATGGCATGGTGAAGTGAACCTATCAGCTCACTCGTGTAGATGTTGAATAGGATCGGCGAATTTACCGCACGTTGCTGCAGACCGTTCTTAATGTTAAATGTTCCAGCAGAAGTCACATCGCCGTTCTTCACGATGAACTGTCTACTAGAGAGCATATCAAAAAGAATATACAGGTTTACTAATGCCCAACCTGTCCAGCTTGAAAAAGAGTCCTTTTAACCATACGGTATCGAAGGCTTTCTCCAAGTCAATCAAGCAGGAACCAGTGGTTCTTGCCTTTGTTCCATTGGATATCAGAAACCAATTTGGACGCAGCATGAATGATATCATGCCCCGCTTTGAAACCGAATTGATTATCCGGAACTACGAGTATATGTTTGTCCTCAACCCACTTAGTCAGGACTCTATTGATCACCTTCTCGAAAACCTTACTGATGTTTGGAAGAAGACTGATCGAGCGGAGATTCGCCGGATTGGAAGTGTCTTTATCCCTTTTGGGGATGGGATGTACCACAGCAGTTTTCCAATGCGCTGGATGTGCATTATTCATTGCATTATTAAACAGGGTGGTATAAATGTTCATCGATTCTAGAGGGAGATGTTGAAGCACAATGTTCGGTATTTTATCGGTTCCCACTGATTTCTTACTTCTAAGTGATTCGAAGATCATTTGGAGCTCTTCCTTCGAAATGAACGGGGGTAGTACCCTATCGTTGGTGATGACATTATTTGCCATATTCTCGTCACTGAACTGGGTGAAACCCGAGCTCTCGAATCGCCAATTCACTATTTCATTTCGAAGGTAGAAATTGTGCACAAGGACTCGACTTTCCAGGTCGTGGTTCGGGCCAATGATGTCATTCGCCTTATATACTTCCTGGAAAGTCGCTCCTATAGCCTCAACCTTCTCCTGCGGATCCTCGATCACAAAGAAGTTGTCATCATCAACAGCCTCATTTGGATCTATGCCCGCTGCTGCCAGTATTTGTTCGTTGTTCGTCGTTCGGTCGATTTTAAGACATGGAATGTCGTTCTGATTATTTCTCCGAAATATTTTATTTATTTGCGGGAACATATTCGGGTTGCTGGTGGTTACAGCCCGAATTGTATTGTTCCAATACAAACTTACAGATGTTCTGTAATTTTCTTTTATTAATACTTGGAGGTTTTTAATCGACGACTTCAGTGTCATGATCTCCGGGTTATGTCTGTCAGTGAACTGTCTGTACAAGGTTTTTAGTCTTGACAGCACAGTCTACTTTTATGTCGGTGCAGTGCGTCAATAGTTGCGTTGCGGAATAAGTCTTCGTCGTCAGTGTGTTGTTTTGGCCATTGTTCGTTTGATTGTCTCGTCCATTCGTCTTAGATACCTGTCAATCTCCTCGTTTGACAGATTTCTGTTGGACGGTGGGTAGAGCGAATTCGAGGAGAGTGCTCTAGTCAGCCGTTCTGGTGAAGTTTGTCCAACGCACCCTACTATAATTGTAGGACTGCCTTTGGACAAACTCATCTAATTCCGCGATTTCCTTGGGAACAGTTATTTCGGTGCTGAGACCGCAATGGTCACTGTCATACATGAAAGTGCGTAGACCGTTTGTAGTTTGTTGGTTAGTGCACGTCAGTTGTATTCGTGAGTCGAACAGCAGAAGGATAGGACCCGTGTCTGGGAAACGACGGACTATCCGTCGCCTTAAGCCCGAGTCGATACATTATACTGTGCCGACCCCAAGAATTGAAATCTCCGCCAATAATAAAATAGTTGTCTTCCAATTCCAGCCTCAGGAATCGAAAAAGCGTCTCGAGCTCTGAGATGAATAAGGTGGATTGAGTAGCCTTAGGTGCATGACAGACAGACACCATGTACAACCGTTTTCCACTACGGAGAGGGATATACACGATGCATGCTTCCAGCACCTGGAACCTACGTACTACATGACTGTATACTCTTTTAAAATGTATACCTTTTCGTACGAGAATTGCAACGCCACCTCCCTGAATGGAGTTGGGTCGGTTTCTCCGTACTATTTTGTATCTTCTGTGCCTCATTTTGTGTCTCTTAGTAAGCTTAGTTTCGCTAACCAAAAGAACATCAGGGGCTTGGTCTTTAAGCAACTTAAATAGTGCGGCTCGTCGTTCGAGCCTAATCAGTGAATTCACATTCACAGCAAGGGCCTTCAGGGTTTTCTCCGCCACGTACGTACCCATTACGGCAGAAAGTGCATTAGGCCAGGCAGCAGCGCGTATACTTGATCCACCCGCGCGGCCTGTTCAGTCAAATGACGTTGTAGCTGAGCCATCTGCCCTTGGATAGAAAGCAAGATAGCTAGCATGTCAGGTACTGGTTCCGGTGCTCTTGGCGGTGGCGCCTTCAGTGTTGCTGTTATTAGCTGTAACTGAACTATCCTATGTTCTGAGAAAAAATCTGTTTAAGTGGTTCGGATCTAGATCGCATCCCACTGACGTCTTTCCAACAATTCTTAAGGACAGGAGGTTCTTCCAGAGAGTAGAGCTAGGCTGAGCAGTATTAAGCTTTGAGGAGTAAAATGCTGCTTTGGCTTTTCTTACCTCGCTCTTCTTTTCCACCATCTCTCCGCTTTATGTGCACCAAATCACTCTTTGTTCTAACAGCAACAATTTTACCACACCGACGTAATTTAAGAGATTCGTGCAGAATTGCTTTGTTCTTTGGCGTTAAACTTTCATTAACGTAGACGGCATCATTTGATGTGAACCCATCCATCTCTGTCAAGTGCAACCGATGCTTAGACCTGTAGGCAGATAGAAAGGCGCGCTGTTCCGCATGGCAAGAGAGTCGAACAATTCTAGTGCCATTAGCATTACGTGAAGCAGTTGTTGTTTTTGGCCTTGTTCTGAAAGAGTCATAGTATGGAGAGAGTTTGTGTTTGATATTGTCAGCTTTGATTTTTTGACGATATCGTTCGTGTTTCCAATCTCAGCATACGGGATACCTTGAAAGTTCAATGTTCATTTCCAGGATTTTGTTTTTAAATTCTCTTAAGATATCATCCATCTTCGAAGTGATTCGATCCTCTGCTTCTTTTAGCAAAATCATCTTTCGTCATATGCCTCGTAATACTCTTTTCCATCGATCCAAGCTCCACAGTCAGTGAGCTGGATGATTTTCCTGCGTTGCGGGTGATGGGCTTGTTGGTGGAGGTATTATTTCCGTTGACGGACATTGTAGGCAAAGAGAGTAAATAACTGCAGCAGGAAAAAATCAATGCAAAGTTTAATAAAACGATTTCGAGAATCAAGCGCACTGACAACCGAGTAAATTCATTCCTTAACTTTCGAGTAGTATCGCGGTAAATATTTCGAAGCAGTTAACTTAATAATCAATTTTTAATTGGAGCCGCAATTGAAGTCTACTCACTAGATACCATACTCACACGCTACTCCTTCTGTATTTAATACTTTACCTGTGAACTGTGACTGTGACCGTGACCGTGACTTAGTGCGCTTATTGCGTCTGTGATTCTGAGAAGACATCAGGTCTACATACACTCAGCTGCTGTGTGCAGGGTCCTAAACAGTTTGCTTTAGGTACGAAACGCCCAGTAGCCGCTGTTCATTCTGGGTGCTTTACAAAATTCCCTTAATTACGGTCAGTTTATCTGCCCAGGAATTGAATATGAGGAACAAACATAGGAGAATTTTCATGATGGAAAATGAATCTACACCTAAGACAAGGAAAATATCTGGATATTACAAAATATTACAAAAAACGTGGACATCGGGGAGAAGTTGGCAACATGCCAGAAATGTAAGCGTTTCATAACAAACCGGTAAATATAATTTAGGTGCAATTGTAGTAGATTTAGTGGTAAACTTAAGTAAAACACATTTATGATTTAGATTTCGATCAAATTTTTATTTCAATATATTGCTTGGATCTTGCCATTATGAATGGAATATAACATCATTCAAAGGACCTCCACAGGAGTTCTTGCTGGACTTCATTCTGACAAGGTAATTTCCAATAACTTTTCGACATATATCGGGCAATAACTCGGCCATAGCTTGACGAATATTCGTTTTCAAAGCGTCAGAGTTTGCGGATTGTGTGCATAAACACGATCTATTGCATAGCCCCGCAAAAAGGAATCCAACGGTGACAAATCACACGATCTTGATGGCCAGTTCACATCACCAGAATACGAGATAACTTGTCTAGGAAATTTATCTTGCCAAAACGGGTGGTGTTGTGTGAGATGTGGTACAAAAACAATCGGTTAACATTTAGCTATAGTGATGAGAATTGATGGTGACGGTGACACCTTCCTCATTTTCGAAGAAGTGTGGACTAATGACACCACCAGACCAAATTGCGCAAAATACAGTGACTTTTTGTGGATGCCTTTTGACAGTTACGAGTACATGTGGATTTTCACTTCCCCACATCCGAATGAAAAATGAGCCTCATCGCTGAAGAAAATTTTGTATGAAAATTAATCATCCAAGCGCTGATGTTCAAGCATCCAATCGGCTTATATTCTACACATTCCGTGGTCAGCTGACTTCAATTTTTGAATGAGCTGAACTTTATAAGGGTCTAGATGCAAATCCGAATGCAAAATACGCCATAATGTGCAGTAAGACAAGCCCTTCTTCTTCAACACTATCACTAGCGGCAGCCATATTTTGCCTTAAGATTTCTATAACATAGCCAGATGGACGATTATGTTGACCATAATCTGCTCGTAATGCACAAACTGTACCTACCACAGAATCACTATTTTTGTAGTAAGTTTTCACAATTTTAACACATTCAGCGATTGTTAAACGATTCGTATTGTAAAATGCCAAACTTTGAACTAAACACATACGGTCTCAGATGACAGTTCAGTTTGGCGTATGTGATTGAAACAGGGATGTCAAATCCGGACCACGAATTGTATGACTCTACACAATGGACATCGAATAAGGAACTGCGTGTTAGAGAAACGAACACAAAGATGCCTTAGAGACTGAAAGCACTGAAAAAGAAGAAAATGATTTTGTAACTTTTATAGGAACCGCTGACGAAACTAGTCTCTTCGTGGAAGCGTTTACCAAAAGACAAAAATCATCAAACATATCTGTTCTGACGGCGTAACATTTTCTCAACACAAGGATTACAAATTGTTCTCCGATGAAGTGGTTGGCATTTCCGGGTGAACGGGTTGGTGTGAGATTTTTTATTGACCACAAGAAATTTTTTCAATGTGGTGCCACATGGAGTCTCAAACTTCATAGGAGTTGGTTTAATCTTAAACCTCAAGTATCACTTAGATTTTGAAGAGAAGAAAATCGTGGACTCCGGCGGATTGATTAGCCGTCAATTTTTGCATTTTCCCATGATGTCGGTAAGGAAGTGCAAAATGTAACCGATATTGAAACCGAGACCGATCCACACCCTATACAAATTTTGCTTCATAATTACAATGATTACTTTCCTGGACAAACGTCAAAACATCAGCAATCACGACTGCGCTGTCAACTCTGCAGGTAGACGACTCACTTAGGGAGTTGATCAGTCTTATGCTAAAAAGCATAATCAACTCCAAACTGGGTGAGACTTCTGCCAAAATATGTGTCACCAGAGGTGACCAGAGGCGGTCTCCTCTCTCCCCTTCTCTGGAATTTAGTACTTAATGAACTGCTGATATACCTGGAAGCGGGTGGTAGCAAGCTGATTGCCTATGCGGATGACGTTGCTATAGCCGTCTCAGGTAAGCATCTCAATACCATTAAAGAACTCCTTCAAGTAAATCTAAATACGAGTAGATTAACCCGTTGGCCAGATCGCTGTGGATTGTGAATAAACCCCCATAAAACTGATCTTGTACTCTTTTCCAGGAAATACAAAATTCCAATTATAGATACAGCAAAATATCTGGATCTCATTTTTGACAGGAAACTAAACTGGAAACCTAGCATTCAAGAAAGAGTCAATAAAGCTACAATAGCTTTATTCTCTTGCAAAAAAGCCATTGGGAATAAATGGGGCCTTCAACCTCACATAAACCACTGGTCTGGTCGTCTCGTCGACGGCCTTAGAGAATACAGTCAACTGCATTAAACTAAGCAGAGTCCAAAAAACAGCATGTCTATGAATAAGCGGAGCCTAGCAGTCTACCCCCTCCGCGGCATTAGACATTCTGTTTCATTTGACACCCCTCGATATTTTCAGCAGGCAAGTAGCTGCGACTGCAGCTATTCGCCTTAAAGCGACTAAACAGTGGAAAAATAATTCATTTGGCCACGCTTAACACCTTAGGAATCCTCACAGAGGACATCGATTACCCCATACCTGAACTTTGGTTTGGCAAAGACTTCCATGTAAGCTTCCCCTCTAGTTCCTTCTGGGAGGACGACGCTTTCATGGACGACAAGCCAATCCATTTGTACACAGATGGATCTAAAACCGATAGCGGAGTTGGTGGCGGTGTTCAATCAGATAAGCTAAATCTGAGCCTCTATTTCCGTCTTCCAAATCACTGTAACGTGTTCCAGGCGGAAATTTTGGCGATTAATGAATCTCTGTCCTGGCTGAAGAAAAACGTGATTACTGCAATAGATATCCTCATCTTGTCGGATAGTCAGGCCGCTATCAAGCCCCTGGACACGGTCTCATTAAATTCTAAAATCGCCCTTAAATGCCGATCATTTCTCATGGAGATGGCAGAGCAGTTTAACCTTCACCTTTGTTGGGTGCCGGGCCACAGAGACATTCCAGGGAACTGTAGAGTCGATGAACTCGCCAAAATTGGAACCACTCTACCTATTCTACCGCAAAAGGGCAGCGTAGGTATACCAGTCTCTACGTGCAAACTAACATTAAAGCTGGATGCCAATAAAAGAACAGATCTTAGATGGACTGTTGGACAAACATGTCTAGCGACCAAACAGATTTGGCCAAAGCTGGATCTGAATCGCTCTAAGTGTCTGATCCTTCTCAGCGCCATAATAGGTGTAATCACTGGACATTGCCCCATAGGCAAGGACGCAAGAAGGCTTGGCTATTTTACAAACGCTTTCTGTAGAAACTGCGTGGACGAAGAAGAGGAGGAGACAATCCTCCACTTACTCTCTACATGTCCAGCTCTCTCCCAAAGAAGAAAGCTTCATCTAGGAGTTTTCTTCTACAACGACCTAAAAGATCTAAGAAATATAGACGTTAACATTCTCCTTCATAAGCTCAAACTGGTTCTATTAGTAAGATGATCATAGATCCACCATAACTAAACAGTTTGGGATATTTCAGAGTGGGAAGAGTGTAGTTAATTAAGAAATTCTTAACTACCTTCATTAACATTATTTAAATTTAGATTTGGTCAGGCCAGAAGTCTTCCGTAAACAAAAGTAATACGCGGCGACGAGAACGAAGAAATTTTTCTCACTCCTTGCGAGGAGAGGGTCTTTTTTTGTTTAAAAGAATGCGCGGAAGGTTCACCTGAAAAAATAAGTTATTGGGGCTCCAATTAAAAAGAAATATAGCATCGTGCTCCAGTCTGACAGATGATTTAAAGATAAATCGTTCATCGCAAACCTCATTTATCATTTTAGAAAATGACCAGAATGTTTCAAATACACAAAATAAAGCGGAAGAAAATAAAAACAAAAAACTTGTCAAAGCGATTACAATTGCTTCAGTCTCAAATAAATGTACAGGAACAACTGTATAATCGAATTTCTGAAGTCCTGACAACAGTCAAAGAGCAAATCCGAAGAAGCAAACAATTAAAATCGACTAATCCTTGGATCGATTGAGCGAACATGGGGAAAAAGTGAATGCAATTCATCAATCACTGCTTGAGGAAGTAAAAGGCACAACTTAAATACAAAAGAATAATGAGTAATCTACTCTTACTACCGTATGGCCTCCTTGACCGTGTTTTTTTTTTTTAGTTATTTATTGCAAAGTAAAAAGTGTCACATTTGTCAGGAATTTTGATTTATTTTTCAGTCTATGGATTCTGAATTAGCATTTTCTCATTTTATTCAAAGTAACACAAATGGCTTCTTTAGGGATGAGAAAAAGGATTAATCTATTCATAAATGCTAAAATATCGTTTGCTTTCGCTTAATAATGCTTTGGAACAGAAATTAGTAATTTCTTTATTATTATAAACAATCAACAATTTACGATTAACGACCACCAGTTGTGCTGTATAATGTTACAGTAGTATGAGTTGTCATCCGTTCGCTTATTGACCCAGACGATCGCTTTATGTAGGAACACGGGACACACCGCAAATTATCGGGGTTGTCCCAAAATCCAGTACATCAAAAGAATAAATCTGGCCCGGCAGCAGAAAGTGGAAGTTAAACGTCCACCCGTGCATTTGCAAACTCCAGTCTTTACTCCCCATATTACCTACGCCCAAATGGCGGCAGGTAGGGGAAATACGGTACAGCAAGCTAAGGTTGCCTCTCAGGTACCAGCGCCCAGAGCACCTGAACCAGTACCTGACATGCTAGCTATTTTGCTCTCTATCCAAGGGCAGATGGCTCAGCTACAACGTCATTTAACTGAACAGATCGCGCGGGTGGATCAAGTATACGCACTGCTGCCTGGCCTAACGCACCTTTTGCCGTAATGGGTAGGTACGTGGCGGAGCAAACCCTGAAGGTCCTTGCTGTGAATGTGAATTCACTGATTAGGCTCGAAAGACGAGCCGCACTATTTAAGTTGCTTAAAGACCAAGCCCCTCATGTGCTTTTGGTTAGCGAAACTAAGCTTACCAAAAGACACAAAATGAGGCACAGAAGATACAAGATAGTACGGAGAAACCGACCCAACTCCATTCAGGGAGGTGGCGTTGCAATTTTCGTACGAACAGGTGTACGGTTTAAAAGAGTATACAGTGGTGTAGTACGTAGGTTCCAGGTGCTGGAAGCATGCATCGTGTATATCCCCCTCCGTAGTGGAAAGCGGTTGTACATGGTGTCTGTCTATGCACCTAAAGCTACTCAATCCACTTTATTCACCTCAGAGCTCGAGACGCTTTTTCGATTCCTGAGGCTGGAATTGGAGGAGAATTATTTTATTATCAGCGGAGATTTCAACGCCAAACATACTGATTGGGGAAATAATACACCAAATACTAGAGGGAACCTACTATTCAATTAGTGGGGTCGGCAGAGTATAATGTATCGACTCGGGCTTAAGGCGACGGATAGTCCGTCGTTTCCCAGACACGGGTCCTATTTGGATCTCCTGCTGTTCGACTCACGAATACAACTGAAGTGCACTAACCAACAAACTACAAACGGTCTACGCACTTTCGTGTATGACAGTGACCATTGCGGTCTCAGCACCGAAATAACTGTTCCCAATGAAATCGCGGAATTAGATGAGTTTGTCCAAAGGCATTCCTACAATTGTAGTAGGGTGCGTTGGACACACTTCACCAGAACACTGACTAGAGCACTCTCCTCGAATTCGCTCTACCCACCGTCCAACAGAAATCTGTCAAACGAGGAGATTGACAGGTATCTAAGACGAATGGACGAGACAATCAAACGAACAATGGGCAAAACAACACACTGACGACGAAGACTTATCCCGCAACGCAACTATTGACGCACTGCACCGACATAAAAGTAGACTGCTGTCAAGACTAAAAACCTTGTACAGACAGTTTACTGACAGACATAACCCGGAGATTATGACGCTAAAGTCGTCGGTCAAAAACCTCCAAGTATTAATAAAAGAAAATTACAGAGCATCTGTAAGTTTGTATTGGAACAAAAAAATTCGAGCTGTAAACACCAACAACCCGAATATGTTTCCGCAAATAAATAAAATATTTCGGAGAAATAATCAGAACGACCTTCCATGTCTTAAAATCGCCCGAACGACGAACAACGAACAAATACTGGTAGCAGCAGGCATAGATCCAAATGAGGCTGTTGACGATGACAACTTCTTTGTGATCGAGGATCCGCAGGAGAAGGTTGAGGCTATAGGAGCGACTTTCCAGGAAGTATATAAGGCGAATGACATCATTGGCCCGAACCACGACCTGGAAAGTCGAGTCCTTGTGCACAATTTCTATCTTCGAAATGAAATAGTGAATTGGCGATTCGAGAGCTCGGGTTTCACCCAGTTCAGTGACGAGAATATGGCAAATAATGTCATCACCAATGATAGGGTACTACCCCCGTTCATTTCGAAGGAAGAGCTCCAAACGATCTTCGAATCACTTAGAAGTAAGAAATCAGTGGGAACCGATGAAATACTGAGCATTGTGCTTCGACATCTCCCACTAGAAGCGGTGGACATTTATACCACCCTGTTTAATAATGCAATGAATAATGCACATTGTCCAGCCCGTTCAAAAACTGCGGTGGTACATCCCATCCCCAAAAGGGAAAAATGACACTACCAATCCAGCGAATCTCCGCTCGATTAGTCTTCTTCCAAGCATCAGTAACGTTTTCGAGAAGGTGATCAATAGAGTCCTGACTAAGTGGGTTGAGGACAAACATATAGTTCCGGATAATCAATTCGGTTTCAAGGCGGGGCATGATATCATTCATGCTGCGTCTAAACTGGTTTCTGATATCCAATGGAACAAAGGCAAGAGACAGTGCACTGGTGCCTGCCTGATTGACTTGGAGAAGGCCTTCGATACCGTATGGTTAGAGGGACTCTTTTTCAAGCTGTACCGGTTGGGAATTAGTAAACCACTGGTGTATATTCTTTTCGATATGCTCTCCAGTAGACAGTTCATCGTGAAGAATGGCGATGTGACTTCTGCTGGAACATTTGACATTAAAAACGGTCTGCAACAAGGTGCGGTAAATTCGCCGATCCTATTCAACATTTACACGAGTGATCTAATAGGTTCACTTCACCATGCCATAGCGTACGCAGACGACATAATCGCGTACAGATCGGGTCCAAAGATTGAGGTCATTAATACACTTTTGCAGCGTGACTTCGACAAAATTAAGCGATATTGCGATGACTGGAAGTTGAAAATCAACTTTCAGAAGTCGGAAACCATTCTGTTTAGGACGCCTTTGTCTGGGGCCTCTACGGATACCAGAAAGAATTGGCGAAAGTTTTCTATCCTCGGACAACATGGACAGCCACTCGCTTGTCGAAATGTAGTCAGATACCTTGGGATCTGGCTAGATCAATATCAGCATTTTAACAAACATATAGATGTTGCTCTGGCCAGAGCCAGAGGTGCTTTTGCCCTTACAAAGAGACTGTTCTATAAGTCAACTCGATGCGAGGGTGAAGGTAATCTGCTACATGGCCCTTATCAGACCCATGCTTGTATTTGGATGTCCCGTGTGGTTCAACGTGAGAGCAAGTTTATTGGAAAAGATTCGGGTGTTTGAGAGGGCTTGTCTTAGGACTTGTCTTCGCCTATACAGAACACCAGAGTCTGAGTACATAAAATTCTATCCTAATGAGGTCTTATACAATAGGGCGAACCTAATAAGAGTGGACAATTTCGTCATTAAGTTGACTCGAAGGCACGTTGCAAGAGCAATGACCTCATCGAACAACCTGATCTCCGGGGCTTTCTACCCCAATTATATGTATCACGAGAGCGTTCCTCTATCTAGATTGTAAAGGTCAAATCCAGGACAGACTGGCGGTGCCGCTAATCTTCCACGTCGCTCAATCAGCTGCGGACAGGCGACTCAACTACGACAGAGACGTCGCACATGGCGGTGCGGAGCGTCTCCGGTTCATTAGGGCGGTAGGGAGTCGCGATAGGAGGGATGCTTCTCAGCAGCACCAACGATTTTGGTGGCTTTTTGAAGGGGAGGATGCTTCGTCGTCGAATGCCTCCAGTAATAGATAGCTTCATCTGAGGCAAAGTGGGTCAGCCTAATTTTTTTTAGCCATGGCCGGCTTACATAGTTTTAGGTAGGATTAAGTTAGTTTTAGGAAAAAAAAGTATAAAAAACAAAAAAAAAATTAATAAAAATAAAAAATGAAAAAAAAACAAAATATATATTTATACATATATTTATATATTAAGTATATATTTATTTTATATATATATATATATATATATATGTATGTGTGTGCGTACGTATTAGATGTAAGTAGGTTTAAGTAGACTAAGATTTATTTTTAGGTAGTCTGTAGGCTTTTATTTTTAAGTTTTATAAAAAATTAAAAATGTCCATTCACTAAGTTTTTTACCTATAATTTATTTTCTTAGTTCTAGTATTAAGTAATGTTAAAATAAAAATATAATGTAAGATTCGTCGAAAGACATAGTTTAAGTGTTAGGTTTAACTTAGAGTGCCCGCATGGGGCCAGTAAGTTAGAATAAGATTATTTGTAAGTAATTTAAGCTAATTTTTAAGCGTTTTTTGTTTAGCATATAAGAATAATTTAAGGTAAAAAATAAAAATGCATAAAAACTGAAAACTGAAACTGACCCAGACGATCGGAGTTTATTTACACTCGTTGAATTACGAGAGACGATCGGAGTTTGTTTACTCTCGTTGAATTACGAGGAGAACATTTGATTTGTCATGAATGGATTTTAAGCTGACCTACATTGGAAAAGCATAAAAACCAAAGTGATATGAGTAATGTTGTCTTCGTACTACAATGACTCCACTGAGGGCAATAGTCATTCTTATTGGGGTAGACAGCGGATGGGTTTTGTTTAGGTTAGCCCTGAAACTGTGGACGTGGCATAAGTTGTTGAATTCGGTTGGCGTTTGAAACTGGCTGGATTAATGGGATATCGATCGAGCGGATGACAATAAAAGCAAGCTGATGGTGGTAGAGTTGTATCTTTGAATTGTAATTTTGAAATTTTGTATTCCTTTACTTGTATCATTAGTTACTTAAAACATAATAAAAATATTATATTGTAAAATGTTTGTGTGGGTACAAATGATAGAACTTATTCTTTTCAATACAAATCCCTTTACTCAGTACCGTTACAATTCACTATTTAATTGTTTCTCTCAGTACAATCCAATTTCTCAACCGCTTATACTTTTCTTATCTTTTACTTAAACCACTTAATCACTTCTCCTAATTAACACTTAAGATTTCACTTTAGAACTGATTTGCATACCTTGGGGATGCTGGTATTTATACTCGAATGACATACTTCGAGAACAATCCTCGCCATCCAGCGTCCCATAAAATTTCCAATTTGCTAGAAAATTCGATTCCACTCTCCAGTCGAGACTTTGTTATTCCAGTATCGAAATCTTCTGGTCTTCGAGTATCGACATCTTCTGCTCTGTGAATCTAGATGTCGCTGCTCACATTTAAGTGGTTATCACAATATATTTACCACATGTACAATATTATAATTAAAAAAAAAAGGAATTTAAATTGCATTGTGAAGTTAGACAAAAGACTGCAACTGATTTTTATCTGATGAATATTCGTACTAGTAAATGAAATCCCTCGGCGAAATATTTACACGAAAAAAAGAAACAAAAAAAAATGAAGAAGGAAATAACACAAAAACGATGCATAAGAGAGACACAGGGACAGTGGAAGAGATATATGGTACATTCAATCCAGAACAGATGCAATGTGATTAGAGCTTTGAAGGATCAAAACTGTACGGAAAAGTGGCGAATTTTTTTTTATACACAAGTTGCACCGATCCGATATCACAATTATAAAACAAAAATACAGTAAATCCGAATGGGAGCCACTGGCAACATCATCAATAATTAATAAAAAAACACGTTGTATCAATCAGCACACTTCAAGATTTATTAGAAAAAAAAAGGTTTTTGACAGGTATTCATCTTATAAACTAAAGTACAAAAAATAAGACTTTGCTAGGTGGCGGTGCAAACGATTAAATGAGAAAACAGAGATGACATAATATTTTGATATGATTGCAACACCCCCACTATAGCAAAATATTACAATTCGGAAATTCCCAATTTCTCTATAAAATAATAATGCTTAACAGAACTTAAACTTTTTGTTAACAAATCTGCCGGCATATCAGCTGTCCCCAAATATTCAATTTTGATTATTTTATTTGACACAGCTTCTCTTATAAAATGATGCCGAACATCAATGTGTTTCGACCTTTTAAGCAACACGGGATTTGCAGACAACTTTTGTGCACTTTGATTATCATTATAGAATTTAACAGTGTATACGCTTTCTGTAATCTCCCTTTTTAAATTTCTTAAATATATGGCTTCTTTACAGGCTTCAGAAATAGCCATATATTCGGCTTCTGTACTAGACAGAGCCACTGTTTTTTGTTTCTTACTTTCCCATGAGATAGCAGAACCAGCCATTTTAAAACAAAATCCAGTATATGATTTTCTATCTATGACATTACTCGCCCAATCGGCATCAACAAAACCCTCCAATTCTGCGTTCCCATTCACATATTTCAATCCATAATTCTTTGTAGTTTTTAAATATCTTAATATACTTTTGGCACATTTCCAATGAGTATTAGTATAACTGTTGGCGAACTTGCGACAACAGCACTAATTTTTATGAACGTAAATAAAAAAGACTTGTTCAAATAGTTTGTTCTTTTTTATTGTGGAACGTTATAAAATCCTATTTAAATAGAAATATATGTAATTCAAGTAGTACAATAATTTTAGATGACTTACTTTAGTGTTAAGATTAATTTAGCTTTAAAGAATTTGACAAAGGAATTCCAATTATTTAAAAAAAGAGAAAAAAAAACGTGTTCTTAAGGTGACCTTTTTGGGTTAGTCGCTTTTAGGTTTTTTTTTTTCGTTTGACATGATGACTTGTCCTCAGCATCAGCAGCAGAGGTACCAACGTTAGAACTATATGTGCCAGGGTTGTTAACACTCTCCCCCGGTATATCCGCTAACGGATTTACCCTTACAAACAGCCTAATTTTCGGCGGGTTTTGCCACTAGCGGATCTACTGCTGCAGAATCTCCTATGTCCAAAACAGCCAACTTTACGGCAGGTCTTTCCAGGATTCCCACCTGTGTTAAAACAGCAGCTTTTCGCACTTGGCCATCCTTAGATATACGAGTTTCGATTACACGTCCCTTGGGCCAGCAATTTCGAGGACTGTTGGGGTCCACAACAAGTACGATGTCTCCCACTTCGATTGGCTTAACCGGCGCGAACCACTTAGTGCGGCGGGTGATTGTAGGAAGGAAGAAGGGGTTCCCAGCAACCCCCCATATGCGGCGATGCAGGAGGTATAAAACTCCATTTCATATTAGCTGTGGTGAAAATTTCCATAAGTCTATGCTTATCAACA
Source organism: Volucella bombylans (assembly GCA_949129095.1). Taxonomy (NCBI): domain Eukaryota; kingdom Metazoa; phylum Arthropoda; class Insecta; order Diptera; family Syrphidae; genus Volucella; species Volucella bombylans. Next base: position 137,199,757 of record OX422141.1, on the reverse strand, counting down.
TCCTGATATGCCTCTTTCAATTCCCGTTCCGCACCCTTAAAATTGGTACCGTTGTCGCCATAAAATTCGATTGGACTACCCCTTCTGGCAATGAAATTTCGAATAGCAAGTAAGCAAGAGTCCGTCGACAATGTGTGTGCAATCTCGATATGTACAGCTCGCGTTGTTAGACAAGTAAGCAGAACCCCCCACCTCTTCTCCTTTCTTCTTAAATTGGATATGAAAATAGGGCCAAATTAGTCAATACCCACATATGAAAATGGCCTGGTAAAAGACGCTAGTCTAGCAACTGATAGTTGACCCATGAGCGGAGTCTGTGGCTGTGCTGTCCGAATTTTGCAAAGTTGACATGACCTTCTGACTGTACGAAGAACGACTCTTAATCTTGGGATTCTGTATCTCTGGCGGATTTCATTGATCACTGTCTCATGGTTTTGATGATGGTATCGACGATGATAGTTTTGAACGAGTAAGTTTGTTGTCGCATGGTCCTTAGGGAGAATTACTGGTCGTTTCAATTCTACGTTGGCTTCTTGACAATGATCTAATCGTAGATTAGCTCGCAGAACGCCATTCTCGTCTAAGTGGGGACAAAGGGATACTAATGGACTTGACCGATGAATGCATTCTTTTGCTGATACTGACGCGGTCTCTTTTGGAAATCTCTCTCGTTGGGCTTCTCTAAATAATATCATTTCTGCTGCCTCCAACTCAACTTGGCTAAATTTACCATACTTTCGGTCGGTTTTCTTACGCCTTGACTGTACGTTGTGCAAAAAACGGAGAACATAACAAGTACTGCGGACTCGCCTGTTCCAGTTAGAAAACCTTTCTGATTGGAACACACGGATATGATGCACACGATGAACTGCGATAAATTGTGACCTTATTTCCTCAGATGTTGCTGTTTCCGGCTGTTCTGTTGATGGCCAACTTTCTGGAGGCAATGTCAGAAAGGATGGGCCTCGGAACCATCGGTTTGAGGCGCTAAAATCTGGATTTTTCTTCCATTTCGTGGCCTCGTCCGCCACGTTTAGTTCACTGGGGATCCAGTGCCAGTCAGTTAGGTTTGTGGTGTCCAGGATTTCACTTACTCTGAAGCAACGAATTAGCGATATCGTCTGTGATCTGAACGCAGCCAGCTTAAAACGGTCTTGGAATCCGTCCAGAAGACTTGCTTTTGGAATTTTATAGAGTGATAATCTATGATGCTTTTTGCGAGCTGCACCAAGTACAGCTGCTTGCAACTCCAGTCTGGGAACAGAAAGACTCCTTAGGGGGGCTACTCTCGTCTTTGCCCCTACTAATGCACATTCGACTAATTCCCCATTGCTCGATCTTATGTATGCAGCTGCCGCAAATCCATTTTCGCTCGCATCGACGAACACATGAAGGTGTCTCTCTGGCTGGCGTATTAATCTGTTGGTAATATAGCACCGCGGGATTTGTAAATTTACTACTTCCGGAAGAAAACGAATCCACTTGAGCCATTTGTCGTACTGTGGATCTTGGATTTTCTCATCCCATGCAACTCCTGAACGCCAGATTTCTTGAAGTAGAACTTTTATATACATAAGAAAGTTCGCCAGAAGTCCTAAAGGGTCAGATATAGTCATCAGAATCCTGAGTAGTTCTCGTTTCGTTGGGCGGTCATTACCAGAAAGAACTGCAGCATTTTTTATACTGGGTGATAATTTATACGTAAAGGAATCTGATGTGGTGCACCACCACATTCCTAGGACTTTTTCTGTCCCCAACTCACTTTTCGAGCTAAAATTTATCTCCTCCCTTTGATTTGATTGCAATGCGCTCAGTACAGTCTGAGAGTTCGATATCCAGTTTCGTATGTAGAAGCCACCCTGCAGATGGATGTATCGAATTTGGTTCGCCAGCTCAATTGCCTCCTCTTCAGAATCAACACTATCCATGAGATCGTCAACGTAATGATTTTCCCGAATTGACTTAACCGCTCTAGGATATTCTTGTTGGAATTCATCAGCATTTCGATTTTTAACATATTGAGCGCAGCAGGGCGAACAGGTTGCGCCGAAGGTCATCACTTTCAAAACGTAGAAGTCAATTTCTTTTTGCTTACGCCCGACCCATAGAAATCGCTGATAGTGTTGGTCCTCTTCTCGTATCAGTATTTGGTGGAACATCTCCATAATATCACCACAGATCGCAATCTGTCTTTCTCTAAATCTGTAAATAACTGATGTCAGAGAAACCAGTTGATCTGGACCTTTGAGGAGTACCGAATTAAGTGAAACCCCCTGAACCTTGGCAGCAGCATCCCAAACGATTCTTAGTTTCCCAGGCTTGTTTGGATTTATTACTGGAAACACCGGCAGATACCAGGCTTGACGATTCTCTTTGATTTCCTTCGTCGAAAGCTTTCTGGCATACCCTTTGGAAATATATTCCTCTAATTTTTCGTGAAGGGCGTCAGCAGTTTGGGGATTCCGATTCATTTGCTTCTGAAGACCTATAAGACGCCTTTTCGCCATGGGTAGACTGTCTGGGAGACTGATATTTTCGTACTTCCAAAGCAATCCTGTTTCGAATCGACCATTTTTTCGGCGGGTCAGACCTTGCAGCAACTCTTGAGCTCGCTTTTCTTCCGCTGAGAATAAGTTATGTTCAGATTTTGACGCTCCAAACTGCTCACTGCTTATAAATTCCTTAACAAGGCGTTGAAGCTCTATGTCGTCACCATTATTACATCCGCATGTGTGAAAATTAGCCCGAGTATTTATACATCCATAGTCTGGCGGTGAGTAAGAACAATGTCCATGTATAGTCCACCCTAAACGTGTCTTGGTTGCCACTGGTTCTTCTGTTTTCCCTTCTCTGTAATTTATCGGTAGCCCAAGTCTCCAGTTATTAAGCCCGATCAACAAACGAGGTGCTGCGTCCTCATATGATTCAATTGGCAAACCTCTTAAGTGCCTAAACTCTTCTTGTAGCTTTTTACCGTCTACAGTTTGTCGGGGGAGTTGAAGACTCTTAACCGTGTGTATATTAGCCAGGGGGTATTTTTTACTATTTTTGCCAGTTCCAGATATTCGGATGCTCATCACTTTAGAATCATTTTCGTATCGGTGTGTGCTAGCAGTCCATCTCAGACACAGGGGCTCCGGTGTTCCTGCAACATTTAGATCTTTTGCTAGCTCTTCTTCCATTAGCGTTAGGGAAGATCCATCATCTAAAAAGGCAAACTCAAGTAATTGAATGCCGTTCCCATATAAAACGACTGGCAAAACTCGAAACAGCATCGATTGAAATTCTCGCGAATGAGCATTATGCGACGTTGTCATTGAAACACCTATTAACCGTTGGCGATCAATATCCTTCTTGTCGTTGCGCAATAATCTGTGATGTTTAAAACTGCAATTACTTTTTCCACAAACTACGTCAGATTTGCATTTATTGCTGGTATGCCTTGTTAAACATTTTCTGCACAGCTTATGTTCTCTGACAGCTGCCCATTTTAAAGAGTGGCTTAGCTGTTCGAACTTTCTGCAATTGGCAACAGAGAAACACGTTCCAGCACAGATAGGGCATATGCTCTCTTTCGTATTAGTATATGACGTATCTCCATGACTGCAAACCTCAGCATGAGCAATGAGAAAACCTCTCTCTTTGTCACTTCGAATGGGCTGTTTAGTTTCTGGTCTGTGTTCGTTAGGGACTATTACATAGTTGGCAGCTTCAGCGATCTGATAAAGCCAAGTGCTAAAGTGCGAAATTGTGCAAGCTGGCAAAGTTTGTCTGAAAATTGCCCAATTTAAGCGAATAGAAGGCGGCAACTTGGCGACAAGCTCTTGAAGCAAGGTCGGGTTATTTAAATGTGCTGCCATTCCAGACGCTTCCATCGTTGCACACATGTTCTGGACAACAACGGCGAAGGCAACTATGGTTTCCAACTTATCGGCCTTGGGTGGGGGAGTGGTGTGGATTCTCTGAAGAATAGAGTGAATTATTAGCTCTGGTCTTCCAAACAGCATCTTAAGTGTTGATATAATGCGCGGGACACAATTGGGTTGGATGAGCATGCAACGCACGGCCTCTAGAGCTTTTCCTTTTAAAGCCCTTTGAAGTCGAATCAAATTTTCTTCCTCAGAGAATCCACATAACTCTGTGGATCTGTTAAAATTAGAAATAAATAGCGGCCAATCTTCAGGGCTCCCACCAAAACTGTGTAGATCTCTCGATATTGAGTGTCGCGCTGCCAGGTTACTTCTTGTCAGGGTGTGAGTGTGATCATGTGAAGACGAACTCCTCCGAGAGATGCTAAGTGGAGGAATTTTGGCTGGGTCACATAATTGAATATTTGGCAGGCATTGCGGTTGCTGTGGTGGAATTTGCATTTCTATCACTGAAGGCAAGTATTGGGTTTGAGACGGCTGGGGCTTAGTGACAGATCGCTGCTGGGGTGATAGTCGATTTATTTGCGATGACTTAGCTGAAGGCACAGTGATGGGTGTAGTGAGGGGTTCTGGTATAACACTTGAATTTGCGGGCAATTGTGATTGATGTGGTTGCCTTTGTTGTTGTGCAACGACGGCTCCCGTCCAGGAGGAACTAGCAATCGGTTCGTGGACGTAGGGAACTGATAACTCAGCAGCTACTATTTTGGAATTACCTGCAGATTTAACTGGATTCCTGATACTTACGGTTGAGTTACGAGCATTCTGCAACCATTCCTGCACTTGCTTTGGTGAATTAAGTGAACGGGCCTCGTCATCGCTTTCGGAGGAATCTTCTGCCTGACTCAATAAACAATATTTCTTGTCAAGGTATTCCTGATCACGCTTCTCCTTCAAGGATCGTTATTCTTCCAGTCTCTGCAGTTGAAGTTGAAAATGTTTTGCTGATGAAGATCTTGAAGTTTTCGAAGGCTTGGATGCCGTCGTAGATCGTGGTCCCGCATGTTCCACAACAGGAGCCGGAATTGGTGGAGCACATTTTTTGCATGTCCAATCTTGGTATGCTACAAAACTATCGACTTGTGCGCATTGATAATGGAACCATAAGTCGCACTTGTCACATTGGACCATGTTGTCATGAGCATCTGGCGCGGTACACATTTGGCAATTATGTTGCTCTGATGGTGACATCTGGTCTTTTGATGTTGGCATAGTGATCTTCTTTAAAGATTTTATAAAATGTTGGCGAACTTGCGACAACAGCACTAATTTTTATGAACGTAAATAAAAAAGACTTGTTCAAATAGTTTGTTCTTTTTTATTGTGGAACGTTATAAAATCCTATTTAAATAGAAATATATGTAATTCAAGTAGTACAATAATTTTAGATGACTTACTTTAGTGTTAAGATTAGTTTAGCTTTAAAGAATTTGACAAAGGAATTCCAATTATTTAAAAGAAGAGAAAAAAAAACGTGTTCTTAAGGTGACCTTTTTGGGTTAGTCGCTTTTAGGTTTTTTTTTTTTTCGTTTGACATGATGACTTGTCCTCAGCATCAGCAGCAGAGGTACCAACGTTAGAACTATATGTGCCAGGGTTGTTAACAATAACAATTATTGCATTGACTTAAAAAACTAACAGAGAATGCGATATCCGGTCTTGTTAAGACTGCTAGATACATCAGGCTACCAATGAGTTGTTGGTATGGAAGTTGAGATTCACAAACTTCTCCTTTAACAAAATTAGCTTTAACCTCCATAGGAGTTTCAGCGTTTTTACAGTCTGACATATTAAATTTACTTAACAGCTCATTGACATACTGTTCTTGATCCAGAGTAACAACACCCCATTTTTTATCTATATGCACTCTCATACCAAGACATTGCTTTACCTGACCTAAATCTTTAATCTTAAATTTTGAACTTAATATACTTTTTAGATTTTTTGTTTCAGTTTCAGTATTAGAAAAAATAAAAAAATCATCTACATACAATGCTACTACTGTTTTAAATTTTTTTTTAGTTTTAGTAAACAAACAAGGCTCTAATTGAGATTTTTTGTAGCCTAATTCTGTCAAGCAATCATCTACCCTTTTGTACCACGCTCTTGAAGATTGTTTCAGTCCATATATTGCCCTTTTTAACTTCAACACTTTAGAATTATTACATGCATCAACTTGAAGACCTTCAGGCTTGGACATGAAAACATCTTCTTCAAGAAAGCCGTTCAAAAAGGCAGTTGTGACATCTAAATGAGTAACGTCTAAATTCATTTTAACTAACAACGCAAATAAAAGTCTTAAAGTAGAATGCCTTACCACTGGGGAAAAGGTTTCATTATAATCGATACCTGGTTTCTGCGTGAAGCCCTTAGCCACTAATCTTGCGCGGTAACGGATGTTGTTCTTTTCGTCATATTTCTTTTTGAAAACCCATTTGCTCTGCACTATAGTTGCATTTTCTGGAGCGTCCACAAACTCCCACGCCTCATGGTCTTCGAATGATTTCAGTTCTTCCTTCATCGCATGGTTCCAATTGTCTTTTTTCTGTTCCATTTAATGCTTCACTTAATGTAATCAAACCCATAGACAAATTAGTGGGGGTGACACATAGGTTTGACATACCGTATCGTTTAGGTTTTTGTGTCTGCCTTAAAGGTATTGATGACTTCTTTGTGGTTTCAGTAACTGTTGGCGAATCATCTGGAACATCAGCATCAATACAGTCAGGGGATTCATAATCGCTGGAACTTCCCACTGATATATTTTCCTCCTTCACATCAGCCATGCTCTCTTCGTTCATGCAATCGTTCACGCACTTGTCGATGCTCACTTTCTCAACGATTTCCATACTCATTTTTTCCCCCACTGAATCCAAGTTCTCCATCTTCTTGTTGTTGTCATCCATGACAACATTTAACTCTGCACAAGCGTCATTCTCTTGTTTTAGGTCTTCCATCACGATGATGTCTCTACTTGTTGTGACTGTATCGTTGTTAGGATTATAAACTCTGTACCCTTTCACATTTTCCGAGTAACCAACTAGTATGTGCTTCTTAGATTTGTTTGTCCCATTTTAGTCTTTTTTCTTTAGGTACGTGCATCATTACTAAACTACGGAATATCCGAAGATTACTAACGTCTGGCCTATGACCTGTCCATAGCTCATATGGAGTTTTGTCTCCTAAACCGGATACAACAGATCTGTTCCGTAAGTAAACCGACGTGTTTACGGCTTCTGCACAAAATCTCTTTTCTAGATTGGCATCAAATAACAAACACCTTGCCTTTTCAACTATGGTGCGATTAAGTCTTTCACATAGACCATTTTGTTCAGGAGTATAAGGATTGGTTTTCTGGTGCAAAATTCCAACCTTCTTCAGAAATCCTTCAAATTCACTGCCACAAAATTCACCGCCATTATCCGTCCTTAAACACTTAATTCGTTTTCCTTTTTGATTTTGATTTTCAACCATGGACTTAAATTGCTTGAAACAACCAAAAACATCGCATTTCGATTTCAGAAAATAAACAAATGATATTCGACTGAAGTCATCTACGAGAAGGAGAAAATATCTTGACCCATTGATAGATTTTACCTCCATGGGCCCACAAACATCTGAATGCACAATTTCTAGAAGATCGGTGCTTCTCTTACCAATGTGTGAAAAAGGTAATCTCGATTGTTTCCCCTCGCAGCACACTGTACAAGTAGCTTTGCCAATGTCAGCTTCGTCAGCATATGACAGACCTTTCAATGCACCATTCTTCATCTTTTTCAAGTCATGACTATTGATGTGTCCCAACCTTCTGTGCCATACATCGCCAGACACAACCGACCCAGTCAGCAAGCAGTTATTTTTGGTAATATTTAATCGGTAAACACCATCGATCAAAACAGCTGAAGCAACTAATTCACTCTGCTGATTATACGAGCAACCATTTTTCTTAAATGAAACTTTGTTTCCATTATTAATTAGTTGACTAACGGAGAATAAATTTGTGGTTAAGTCTGGCACACATAACACATCTTTTACCTGAATATCATAGGAGCATCCATTGATAGCTGTTTCAATTTGAACATCCCCTGCACATGAAACTGGTATCTTGCACTTATTTGCGATTACGATCTCTTTGATAGACTGCTGATAAGAAACATTCCTCACCCAGTTCTCGTTGGCCGTCATATGTAAGTTAACAAATTATTCTACATAATCCAGACAACCGCGCATCCAATTACTTTGCACGCGCATTCAACTTTCCCACACTATTCCCATGCTGCAATCCAACACTTGCAACCTGGACAAATCCAACAAACACCAGACACCTGCAAAGCGCAAAGCGTGAGAAACAACATGTTGCTGACTTAGCATTAAAATAGTATTTAAGATCTAGTTTTAAGAACATTTTGTTGAGTTGTAATCAAGTAGGCAGAATCGCTGCCAGTCTAAATAAAATATTTTTTTTAATAAAAATGTAAATGTAAATTTTTAATTGGCGCCCGAGCAGGGACAGATATCTAATAACGCATTCTATTGTCGGTGTCCTTAAGTAGTGCGAGTACATAGAATAAGTGAGTCAGTGTCCTTAAGTAGTGCCAGAGCTCCGCGTAAACAGTGTCTGTCCCAGAACCCAAAACATTGAGCCAGTGTCCTAAAGTAGTGTCAGAGCCAAAACATTGAGCCAGTGTCCTAAAGTAGTGCCAGAGCCAAACATAGAGCCAGTGTCCTAAAGTAGTGCCAGAGCCAAAATATAGAGCCAGTGTCCTAAAGTAGTGCCAGAGCTCCGAATAAATATATAAATAAAATAAGTGAAAATAAGTGAGAAGCATCGTACTGCTAGCAGGCCCTAAGAACACCTCTAGTGGTCCTCGAATAAAGTGCGAGAGACAGGATCCTGAGTCACCAGTTTTGGACAAAAGGGAGCAATCCGCTCCGCCAACGTGGGAATGCAACTTATTTTAGTTTTGTAAGTTTATTAAAATAATAAAAAAATTACATGTTACTATAGTGCTAAGCTTAAGGAATGAATTGAAAAAATATAAAAAAAATTTTTTTGAATAAGAAGTTAACATCAAAGAAACTTAGAAAATTTAACTTAGAAGGAAAATAATAAAAGTGTTAGATTTAAGATTAAAATAACCCATAAACCTAGAAAAAAAACCTCATAAATATAAAAATAAAATTGTTTTGATAACCTAGTTTGAAAAAAAATTAAAATGCCATATCCAAACCCATTATCAGGCCATCACTTTTAAATAGTGGTATCCCCACTCAACCTCAACCCGGTCCTTCCAATTCCAATATAGCCCAATCTACTCCTGAACTAACTGCACTCATTTCTTCTATCGTTGCGGAAGTATTACAAAGTCAAGGTAGGCAACTGATTAATTCCATCATTAATCCAAACGCTGATAGGTTTAGCGGAACGGATCAAACCATCGGTGCCCAATATGCCAATAATCTGTCTGACTTAGACAAAATACCGGACATCGTCCGCAGTCTTCGCGATTTCCAGGGGCAACCAGGAGAATTTTCATCATGGAAAAAGAGCGTAGATCGTATTCTACAAATCTATAGGCCCTTGATAGGAACCCCTAAATATTACGGCATTTTGAGCGTGATTCGAAATAAGATTGTCGGAAACGCAGATCTTGTATTAGAATCATATAATACTCCGCTCAACTGGGAATGTATTGCCCGATGCCTTACTCTCCATTATGCCGATAAGAGAGATTTGGGTACGTTAGAGTACCAAATGATATCTCTTATCCAGGGAAATGCATCAGTCCAACAATTTTATCAGTCTGTTTACTCTCACCTTTCTCTTATTCTAAATAAAATATCCCTCATGGAAATTGGTAACGAATCACTAAATCTGTTAATGCAAACCTACCGAGACAAGGCCCTCGACACGTTCATAAGGGGTTTGAATGGCGATTTGCCCAGACTTCTCGGAATACGTGAACCGGTAGACTTGCCACAGGCTCTCCATTTATGCCTGAAATTAGAAAACCAAAATTATAGGTCACAGTATGCAATGGCTAACCATGGCATTGGTAGAAAATTAAACCATTCACTGCCACCTCCTAATCTTCCTCCACAACATAAAAACCCTAATTCTAATAACCCGTCTGGTAGAGCACCCTTCTACCCAGAGCTTGTACACATTCCTAGACAAGCCCAGCAGATTCAATCTCAAAGACCAGCACAACCAGCCTCTTTACCAAGAATGCTGCCACCGCAACACCAAGGAAACAATAGGCCAAATCAACCTAAGCGACAACCACCACCAGAGCCAATGGACGCGTCAACCATTCGCACAAATTTGAACCAACCCCACCAGAGCAGTTGGCCACCAGCACCAAAAAGGCCGCCGATGCCACCATCACAACAGGTTCATCCATCAAAGATGCAGAGGAACTTCCACGTTAATACCTCAGCTCACCCCGAGGAAATCAAACAGTATGAACAAAGTTTGTCGAATGAACATAACGAAAATGGAGAAACACTACAAGAATACGTTCAAGCCATACAACAACAAGAATATGGCGAAACTGAAGAACTAGTCGAGCTGACAGACGTTCATTTTTTAGACTAAGAGACTCTTCGCTGCCATATTTTCAATGTGCAACGAAGGGGGGACAAATTCTACGGATCCTTATTGATACTGGATCAAATAAAAACTACATACAGTCTTCCCTTATCAAAAATCCCCTGCCTAATGAAACCTCTTTTTATGCCAACTCTATTGGAGGTAATATACTGATAACCCACCATACATTTGTTAACCTTTTCAATTTAGAAGATGTAAAAATAAAATTCTTTCTCATGCCCGAACTCAAATCCTTCCATGCCATTCTTGGAAATGACAGCTTCAAAAGTCTTTCCGCTGTAATCCATACCAAAGATAATTACATGGTCATCAAGAATCGTGTAAAAATACGTATTAAACAGTTAATATCCCAATCGGTTAATACCATAAATATCCGAACTGGTCACATGTCTCCACAACAAAGATCGTCCATTCAGAAAATTGTACGTGATTTCCCAAAACTTTTTGACGAGCCGGACGAAAAACCGTCATACTCAACCATTGTTAAAGGTGAAATTAATACAACATCTGATTCACCCGTATATTCAAAATTCTATCCCTACCCCATGTCCCTTAAGGACGAGGTCGAAAAACAAATAGAAAAGCTTCTCACCGACGGTATCATAAGACCTTCACGGTCCCCATACAACTCTCCTGTGTGGATTGTTCCCAAGAAAAATGATGCCTCTGGCGAAAAAAAATATAGACTCGTGATCGATTATAGGAAATTAAACAGCATTACTGTGGCTGACCGATATCCGATCCCACAGATAAATGAGGTCCTCTCACAACTTGGCCAAAACAAATGGTTCACTGTAGTTGACCTGAAAAGTGGGTTTCATCAGATCCCCCTAAAAGCATCTGATATCGAAAAAACGACCTTTTCGGTCAACAATAGCAAGTACGAGTTCACGAGATTGCCATTTGGACTCAAAAATGCTCCCTCCATCTTCCAGAGAGCACTCGACGATATTCTTCGCGAGCATATAGGGAAAATATGCTACGTTTACATAGATGATATCATCATCTTTAGTCGAGATGAGGCCACCCACGAGCACAATGTCCGAACGATTTTCCACACACTACAGGCTGCAAATATGAAAGTGCAGCTAGATAAGTGTGAATTCTATAAGCAAAATGTAGAATTTCTAGGCTTTGTTATTTCATCCGAAGGGATAAAAACCAATCCGGAAAAAGTTAAGGCAATCCAAACCGTTCCATACCCTCAAACCCTGAAGGAACTTCGCTCTTTCCTTGGTCTGTCAGGGTATTATCGCCGCTTTATAAGGGACTACGCCAAATTGGCAAAACCACTAACAGCCCTTCTAAGAGGGGAGGATGGACGCTTGTCCAAAAATCTTTCGAATAAAAAATTATTCACCTGGACGATTCAGCTAAGGAAGCATTCCAGAAAATCAAAAATTCTTTGACCTCAGAAGAGATTATACTAATGTATCCGGATTTCCAAAAAGATTTTGAGCTAGTAACAGACGCCTCAAACTATGCTATAGGCGCTGTATTATCCCAAAACAACAAGCCTATTACGTTTATTTCAAGGACATTAAGTAAAACTGAAGAGAGCTACGCAGCCAACGAGAAGGAGATGCTCGCTATAATATGGGCTCTCAACAGCCTCAGAAATTACCTTTACGGTTCAGCGAAAGTCATCATTCATACAGACCACCAACCCCTGACATACTCCTTAAGTAATAAAAATAACAATACCAAATTAAAAAGATGGAAGGCCATACTCGAAGAGTACAACCATGAGCTTAAATATAAGCCCGGAAAAATGAACGTGGTTGCAGACGCACTTTCTAGACCCCCTATAAGATCCGAAATTAACTCCCTTACTCCAACCATACACAGTGATGAAACCTCATCGCATAATCTAATATGCAGTGTCGACTCTCCCATTAATGTATTCAAGAATCAGATTTTCCTAGATATCGGGAATATCCCCAGTCAAAGATTTCAGATAGTGTTCCCAACATATCACCCTCACATCATTACAGAACCTTTTTACAATATTAATAACCTGACTGAAATTCTAAAAAAGCGATTAAACCCAGCAGTAATAAACGGCATTAAAACCGAAGAACGAGTGATGGGTATGATCCAAGAAATTTATAAAGATTACTTTAGTAATTATCGTATTAGATTTTCTAGAACGTTTGTCGAAGATGTGATTAGCGATCACAGACAAGAAGAAATCATCATACGAGTAAACACTCACCAACGCGCTCATAGGAATGAACGGGAAAATAAGATTCTTGAAAAGTACTATTTCCCTGGCATGTCACGTAAAATCCAAAGAATAACAAAACTCTGCTCAGTCTGCAAGGAAAATAAGTATGACCGCCTTCCTGACAAAATTGAAATACAAGCCACTCCTATACCAGAACACCCAGGCCAAATTATACACATAGACATTTTTTCTACTGAAGGAAACCTAGCATTGACCTCTGTCGACAAGTTCTCTAAATATGCTCAGGTGAAACGAATTCAATCAAAAGCTATAGAAGATATTAGGCAACCCCTCAGGGAAATTATTTTTGCTTACGGTATCCCAAAGACAATAGTGTTTGACAACGAAAAGTCTTTTAATTCTCTTGCAATAACTTTCATGCTTGAAAACGAGTTTGGTATCCAGATATTTAAAACACCTCCATACACAAGTGCATCAAATGGCCAAGTAGAAAGATTTCACTAGGGCGGTGGGGAATCGCGATAAGAGGGATGTCGTTCGGCAGCACCAGCATTTCTGGTGGTTGAATGATGGGGAAGATGATTCGTCGTCGTTTCCGTCAATTACGGACCAGCCTCACTAATGAGGCAGAGCTGACCAATCTGTTTTCTCTGTGAATAGCGATGGCCAGCTTGCATAGGTTTAGGTTAGCATTTAAGAAACATATACATATATCAGTGTATACAAAGGTGTATACTGATATATGTATATGATTGTGTATAACGTCTATGTGTTTATGTGTGTATTGTACATTTAGTTTAGGTAGGCTAAGGTTTATTTTAAGTTAGATACTAAGTTTTTATTAAAAAAAAAAAAAAGTCCATATGCTAAGTTTTGTTAACAATTTTTTTTCTTAGCTTTAAGTATAGAAAATAAATATCCATAAAGAAAATGTTAATGAGGTCGACAGACATAGTTATGAGAATTTAGAGTAGCTTAGAGTGCCTGTGTGGGGCCAGTAAGTTAGTATAAGGTTGTTAAGTAATTTTAAGCTAGCATTTAAGCATTTTTTGTTAGTATGTAAGAGTTATTGATTAGAAAATAAAATGCGTTTAAAACTCAAAACTCAACTAGAAAGATTTCACTCAACATTGGCAGAAATCATGCGATGTTTAAAGAATGAAAATTTGCACAGATCCTTCACGGAACTTTTAGAGGCAGCTGTAAACGCCTACAACTTTTCTATTCATTCAGTTACCAAAAAGAAACCAGTAGACTTATTTTTCAGTAGAAATATTGGTTCAGATCCCTTGAAAATCGAAAAAACACGTTCGGAAAACAAGAAAAGACTTAAATCAAAGCAAGACAGCGACCTAGCTTACCACAATAAAGGCAGACCTCCAATTAAGAACTATTCACCCGGAAATATTATATACGTTAAGAAAAACAAACGAATAGGCTCCAAACTCACCCCCAAATACAACAAAGAAATCGTTAAGGAAAACAAAAAAACAACAGTACTAACCCAATCCGGCAGAGTGGTCCACAAGTCGCACATAAAATCTTAATGCATACACCTACCCCTCTTTTCTTTTAGATTCTTTTTATCCACATGCTTGGCTAACGTACAGATACTGGACTATACTAACTCACGACTAGTAACGATTAACATCGGAACATCCAGACTACACACTGGGACGTTTAAAATAATACATGAGATTGACCTTTCGAAACATTTACAAGCCATAGACACTTTAGAAGCTTCTGTGAAGGCAAGTTTCCAAACCTCCCATTCCAGTTACCAACTCCTTACTAAAGAAATAGCCTTAATCCGATCCCACATTAAACGCTTACTTCCAAATTATCCCAGAACCAAACGATCCTTAGACTTTCTGGAAGTGGATAGCTGGTAATCCAGATAGTCACGACTTTCAAATAGTACACGAGAAAATAAATAATGTTTTGGAAAACAACAACAGACAAGTTATCATAAATAAGTTAATTATTGATAAAGTAAATGAGGTAACAAATGCAACAAACGAGATAAATAAACACCTTAAATCAAATGATAAATTGTTAGAAGAATTATTGTTTAGTATTAAGTATAAATTAGACTTGTTAAAAGAAGAAGTAACGAATATAGGATATGCCTTACACTGGGCAAAAGTAAATGTAATAAATTCGTATATTTTATCAAATATTGAAGTAAGCACTATAGAAAAAATTAAAGAAAATAAAGAAATACCATTTAAGAATATTGAAGAGGCCATTGAATTTGCCGAAATTAAAATCGCATTTAATGATAACATGTTACTCTATATTATAAGTTTACCTTACGCTGAAGAAGAAATTTGTGAAACTATTCTGCTAAAAGCAATAAAGCAAAGAAAAACTATAATTAAAATCGATTATAATGAAATAATTAAATGTAAGAACGAAATATATGGAATAAGTACCCAATGTAAAACAATAAATAAACTATCTATTTGCTCTAACTCTAATATTGTTAACATTAGTAACACAACATGTATTCCCAAATTAATAAAAAGTATTCAAGCAAGCTGTACTGCCATCAACAGTCAACATGTCCACACGTTCGAAGAAATATCATCCGACATCCTTCTTCTCAATGAATACGATGGGATAATCACGATAAATGACGACCAGGTGTCAATTAATGGGACATTTCTCATCAAATGCAGTAACGCCAGCATTCGAATAGGGAAATTCATATTCAAATCAGTCGAAGTTACGCATTTCAAACCATTACCCGCCATTCTTCAATCCGCCTCGACAAACCCCGAAATAGAAGAAAAACTCTCACTGGAAATGATAATACCCAACAAATCCAGACGTTGAAAATAAACTACAGAACCAGCACCATGTTCAATGTAGGATTACTCTTTCTCCTGTCCATAATCATATTGGTCATCCTCCTGAAAATCATAAGAAACAAGAAATCTGCAAATAAACCTATCATCAAAGCCAAAATAGTTACAGAAGCAATAGAAACAGTTAAAAGCTCGACGTTGCAATCGAGTCCAAAGACATCCCGAATTAACCAGATTCCATTTTTTTAAGTGAACGAGGACGTTCACACTTAAAGGCCGAGGAGTTAACAAATTATTCTACATAATCCAGACAACCGCGCATCCAATTACTTTGCACGCGCATTCAACTTTCCCACACTATTCCCATGCTGCAATCCAACACTTGCAACCTGGACAAATCCAACAAACACCAGACACCTGCAAAGCGCAAAGCGTGAGAAACAACATGTTGCTGACTTAGCATTAAAATAGTATTTAAGATCTAGTTTTAAGAACATTTTGTTGAGTTGTAATCAAGTAGGCAGAATCGCTGCCAGTCTAAATAAAATATTTTTTTTAATAAAAATGTAAATGTAAATTTTTAATTTGTACGCTCGCGCCGGAATCGATGTACCAATCATTTTTACTGAAAATCCCGTTTACGAATACAGCACTGAAGGCATTTGATTGTTTTCGTTTTTCCTGTTGCACGGTGCCGCGGCATTGGTTTTTGTAGTGACCGGGTTGCTTGCACTTGTAGCATTTAATATTCTTTGCATTAGAACTAACCGATTGATGGATACTCGAACTATGTCTGCCTTTGGTGTTTCGCTGCCAATGTTTAGTGACAAACGCGCTATTGGTATCAACACCGCTGGTATCTGGTTCCATATCTAATAATTTTGTCTTGATTGCGTCCGTCGTTATATTAATTCCAGAATGCTCGATCGCCATTATCATCGGCGCCAATTTCTCGGGCAAACGGCTAGCAATAATGATCCAGTCCATTCATAACTGATGTTGAAACCCGTGCCGCTCAGCTTTTGTCCAGTTTCTACTATTTGCGTCACGTAATTTGTCATCGAATCGCAATTTTCAAGACGAATTGAAATCAAGTTGCGAAGCAATGATATTTTTCTTGCAAAACCGGAGTCGTCGAACAATGTTGATACTCGTAGTTTCTTCCATAGTGCCTGTGAAGTTTCTACTGTTTTAATGTGAACATATAAAGATGGATCAATTGTCAAAATCAATTTGGCCTTAGCTTTTACATCCTCTGCAGCTTCTATATCTTTTCCTGGACTCGGTTTGATGCAATGAAGCATCCCCTCTAGGATGAGAAAATTCTCTGCAGCAAAAGCCCACTCGCTGTAATTTTCTCTCCCTTTCAACTTGGGAACGTTGACAACGTAACTTGAAGACATCTTGTGCGACACAACACAATAACTTTTTTTGTAAAAAAAACTTAATCAGGTTATTTTGTGGCTGGGCCCATAACCTAATAAAAAAACACGTTGTATCAATCAGCACACTTCAAGATTTATTAGAAAAAAAAAGGTTTTTGACAGGTATTCATCTTATAAACTAAAGTACAAAAAATAAGACTTTGCTAGGTGGCGGTGCAAACGATTAAATGAGAAAACAGAGATGACATAATATTTTGATATCATTGCAACAATAATCACACGTAAAAAGGGAAGTTTTGGGATGACTTGTTGGCAATAGCAGCAGCACTCAGGATGTAGGTGTAGCTTGTGGCTGTCACATTAGCGGATAGCTTTCACCGTGGCTTAGTGCTAGTGGTCATTTTCTCGAGGAAATCTTTCGCTAGGACATCTTCAATTTCGGCTAAACAACTGGCTACTTATTTACCAGTGTCGGCGAGATTTCTTGGTGTAGGGCAGGTCACGCTTAGGGTGGAGAAGAATCCATAGAGATCTTGTAGAGAGATTATCTGCTGGCAGGTCAACACCAAATGAGTTCCACTTTTAAATTCCGATTATGATGAATGAATAGCATATTTCATATCCATGAGACGGGCAATACGCCGAATATGTGGCACATACTGCAGGTTGGCTGAATTAATGTCATTAATGTCGCCATTGGAGATGACTGAGTTTTCAGACGAATTGAATTCAGTATCAACAAGTGCTTACGGATACATTTGGAAGTGAGCAGTTTTGCTGTTTCTAGCTGCACCGCATGCCAGTGGTATGGATGAGTTTGAGACGCCAGTCCATTGCTGGAGCTCGCTGTCCATGACATTTGGTGACTCAATTCTTCAATACTGGACTTCAGTTCCTGTTCTATGGTCAGAAATACTTGGACCATTTCAGCTATAATGGTGGGCCATAGAGATGTCACATGATCAGGCGACATTCTCAGTAAAAGAACACGGAAACATAGGAAAACGGCTGCTTGCACCATTGGTACGACTGGCAGGAAACGTAAATTGTTTGCTAGTTGCTCTTGAATCTCAGCCATATACTTGTGATATTGTTCGTGCTCACTGCAAAAGATCACAAAAGCCAAGCACTGCTCGTTATTCGTACACCTGTTCACGTGACGCGAATATATTAAAAGTTCCAGTTTGGGTAGGTGCAACACGAGTCATCAATTCGCGGAAAGTCGAATTATCGTAGGTCATTAAGCTATCCATAATTTTCTTCTAAAACGACAGACATGAAATGTCCATTTGAAAGAAGGAATTATCGAGCAGCAAATCTAGCATGTCTTTACGCCAAGCCTTTCGTGTATACTGATACCCGCTGAGACTTGCCAGTAAGCTAGACGAGGGTATATTACGCGCTGTGTGATTTTACAGGTACGGCGAGATGTTGTAAACTGTCTTCGTTCTCATTGTTTTCGTCTGGAGTTTGTGTTTCTCCTTCGTATATATTGTAATGAAGACTCCTATATATGTTATACAGTTCAGCGCTAACACTAACAATCTGGACAACTTTGTGTGGTAAATAAAGAGGCCATCGAGCTCCGAAACAACACCAACATGAATTTTTCCGATTTTTCTTTCAACAATGTTATGGCCCTTGCTATGGCTGCTGTTCAATCTGCTCTTTGGGATATCAACGCCCACCGTCTCCTCTAAAAAAGGAAAGTTGCGATGGCTTCGGTTTAAAAAAATATGTACTCGTATAAAATGTATATTTACCTAGCAATCATGTGTTTCTGTCGCCATTGTCTTAGAACGATTTAAAAAAGAAGTACACATCACTATTACCTCAAATGAAGGAGTCCTGTCTTCCTTCAAGGTATCTTATATCTGGAAGGAACAATTTTAGGAAAAGGATGCAAAAGCATAAGATTTGTAATATCATTGCATTTAGATTGCACGAGTATGTCTCTTTTCTGTTGAAAAATTAATGTGTGTATCATCTACGTACATTATTGTACACGGCATTCGGCCCTTCTCCTTCATTCATCGTCATACTGATCCTTCGTGGACATAAAACTGCCTCTTACTTACTTAGTTATCCGGCTACCGACCTTTGGAGGGTCTGAGCCTGAACTAATGCCTGTCCATCTTTCGCGGTCCCGGGCATGTTGCTTCCAGTTTACTAGACCAAGGCTTCTGGCGTCCGCGATTACTTGATCTTTAAACCGGAGGTTCGGTCTTCCTTTTCTTGGTGAACGAGGTGGCTGAGATTCGAAGATTCTCTTAGCTGGACCATTATCTCCCATTCGCTCGATGTGTCCGATCCAGTGCAGGCGACTGATTTTTGCTTTCCGGACTACATCCACATCTTTATACAGCTCGTAGAGTTCGCGGTTATATCTTCTCCTCCAATTGCCTTCCTCGCAGACAGGACCAAATAATTTTCTTTCGAAAGATCCCAAGGTCTGCTCCGCTGTCTTACTTATCGTCTAGCATTCAGCTCTATAAAGCAAAACTGGCAAGATCAGGGTTTTGAAGGGCAGACGGAACCTTCGACTTAGGAGTTTGGACCCTAGTTGTCTGGACAAACCAAAGTAGCAGCGGTTGGATATGGGTATTCTTCGTCGAATCTCCACTAGGGTGTCATTTGTGGAGCTTACATTTGCCCCGAGATAGATAAACTGATAAACGATGATAAAAGATAAACCGAGATAGATAAACTCCTTCACTACATCAAAATTGTAGCTGTTGATTGTTGGGTTCTGTTCTAGATGCTGTTCGACGGATCAGTTTTTGGTCGACAGCATGTACTTTGTTTTCAATAATGGCACACTGGGAACGGGCGATGATGTCGATATCGTCGTAAATATAATGCCTTCTGTCTTTACGCTGGCATTTCAAACTACCTGCTCCAAAACAAGATTAAATAAATCACACGACCGCTCGTTTCCCTACTGAAATCCGGTGCATGTTTGGAATAATTCGGAATTTTTATTACCATGTAACCGTATCAGTTTTCTCGGGATCCCGAATTCGGCAATCGCGTTATATAACTCAGTGCGATGAAGTCAATGAAAGATGATGAGTATCAACTTGAAACTCATTGGTATTTCCCAGGATTTGCTGCAGTGTGAAGATTTGGTCTGTCATCGATTTGCCGGCTCGGAAGCCACACTGGTAGGTGCCGATGAGTGTGGTTAGTAGTTCACACAGTACGCTGGATGCATAGGATCTTATAGGCTGCGTTAAGCACTGATATTCCTCGGTAGTTTTTACCACACATAGGATCGTCTTTCTTAAAGATGGAGCAGATAGAGCTGATAGTCCAGTTGTCGGGCATGCTTTCGTCCTCCCATACTTTGCAGATGAACTGGTGCATGCTCCTTACCAACAACAGCAATCCATCCTAGCCCACGGCCTTATTGTTCTCAAGCTTTTTAATGGCAATGCCGACTTTAACTAGTTAGTTCTCTCGTAACGATGGTTTTTTTTTACGTGGTTGGGCTGCTAACCCTACGCACAACCACCAAATCCGGTCGGTGTAGAACCTAGAACACGGCTGCATACATTAGTTCACTATTCAGCGGCTGCTGAGATAGATATCCAGGGGCGCCACGTGGAGGCTGTATGTCAGCTTGAACTGTACAGTGACAGGGATCGTATCTGGCATGACTTCTAGTTGAACGCGTTCAGAACTTTACCTTGAATGTGCATTTCCATGCCATTGGAGGAGTTGAATCCACCAACCCACGCTAGGTGGCCTCTAGTATATTAAAAAGCTCGGAACGTACCACCGAAACTGTACGTCCTTCTCCATACTCCTTATTTTTTGTCTTCTAGTCTCTCGCGAGTCATTTCCCCCTTCTTCCAGATTGTAAAAATATCCATGATTTTCAAGAAATCTTAACACTTTTAAAAGAATTTATCAAATTCAAAACAATTTCTGTTTAACGAAAATTCACAATTGACAGTTAACAGCTGATTTATGATTTGGATCGATAATGGGGTTTTTGCGGACCGATAATGTGGTTCAGCTTTCGGATTCTATAATACGGTAACACTGCCGAGCGAATGGAATCCCTTCGCAACCAATCCGCCGGATTCTATAATCGACATGAATGAAGTCATCGAAGAAATGAAAGGCAAATCAGCATCGGGAAGAGAAACCCGGATAGAAGGTAACCTAATGAGCACTAGCAGTAATTGTGGAGCCCACGCCGAGTTTCGAACTACCAAAAAATGTATCGATCGGAACGATCGACGAATGCTGACACACCTTCTTCATCAGGATGACCATTCTACCCAAGAATACGGAGTGAGGAGATTGGAAACAGCGGAGTTACGCAATGCTCAATCAGTTCGACTGATAGCAAATTTACAGGCTGAAAAGATCTGCTACGGACAGTACCTACCCCAAGAATTGTCAAATGGGCAGCTGACAGACTTTAAGAAATTATTGGATGAGGTTTAAGGAGAACTCTCAAAAGGACCAACGGACTTCATAGATAGGTAGGTAAGAGTGGCTGTTGGAAATACCAACATACTTAGGCCTATTGGCCCATTGTGATGCCTCGTGGATCTATGACCCTATTACTAATGGAACTAGTTTGAGATTACGATAAAGCGTAGGAGACTTTAAGTTTTTTTCTCTGGGAGAAAGCTGGACTTGTACAGAGAAGGTTGAGGATTTCTACAGAAATCGCTTGTAAAAGCGCCAAGCCTTCTTGCGTGCTTGCCTATGAGGCAGTGTCCAGTGATGACACCTATTACGGCGCGGAGATATTTCCTATTTAGAAGGATTAGACACTTAGAGCAATTCATATCCAGCTTTGGCCAGATCTGTTTGGTCGCTAGACATGTTTGTCCAACAGTCCACCTAAGGTCTGTTCTTTTATTGGCATCCAGCTTTAATGTTAGTTTGCACGTAGCGATTGGTATACCTTATCTACCCTTTTCCAGTAGAATAGGTAGAGTGGTTCCAATTTTGGCGAGTTCATCGGCTCTACAGTTCCCTGGAATGTAGCCCGGCATCCAACAAAAGTGCAAATTGAACTGCTCTGCCATATCCATGAGAAATGATCGTCATTCAAGGGCGGTTTTAGAATTTAATGAAACCGAGTCCAGGAGTTTGATAGCGGCCTGACTATCCGATAAGATGCGGATATCATTTGCAGATATCACGTTTTTCTTCAGCCAGGACAGAGCTTCTTTAATCGCCAAAATGTTCGCCTTGCAGCGTACCTCTGCTGACACATCTTTTAGACTGCTTGACTTGCTATGCGAATCATTGCCAAATAATGCTTTCACGCCTCTTCCTTCTAGAATTTTGCACAGCATGCTAAAAGAACAAAAATCTTCCATCGGCGAATCAAAATGGATAACCTTACATGGTTACATGGAACAAAACAGGTAAACTCTGTCAAAGTACACAACTCGTCCATAGTTGTTGATAGTTCTGAGGTTGAGCACCTTCAATTCGGAGCAGTTGCTTTTCCTAGATTTCCATCTTCTTGGCACAGATTATCATAAAATTCACATTGCTTCCATCGAGGGTCACAGTACCAACCATTTCTGTATTTGCGGGAAACTGCTGAATGCTTTTAATTCTGAATCAATCTACTCGGCTGTCTTCAGTCTGTACACCCAGGCCAACACCCAGGGTCCACTGTTCTCCAAATCGTCTTTAAATAATAGAGACAAATTGTTTCGACTGGTTTTTGTCATTTCTGATTTCGCAGCCAAGGGCTATTGTCTCCTCTGTACCATTCAATTAGCACCCAATCTGAATTTACTTAAGTCCTTAAAGCACTTCTACCAACTTCAAAGACTTACTGTTACATGAAAACTTTTCTACCTTAAGGTCCAACATAAACTATATCCAAATTAAATGTTGTTTACCTTGCTCAAATCCTTAAGGACTTTCAGCTGTACACCTGAAATTCCTTTCCCACAAATCGAAGGCCCTTAAATCACCTTTGTGCACACCGAAATGGCTTCTCTTCAGCAAATACTTAGGAAAACCTCAGGCTACTTTCCCATGAAATTGTCTACCGAAATGGAGATTAGGACCGTTGACAACTTAAGTCCAAGGATAAGAACTCAAATCGTTTGTGTTCTGTTATTGTTGTTGTCGTAGTCGAAGTCGAAGTCGAAGTCTTGGTCTTCGTCTTCGTCGTTCCCCCACCAAAAAACTGAATAAATAAACGATAATAACAACAGACCAAGTGGAACACACGTGGCATGATTTTGCTTAGGTACTACATACCGGAGTTCCTTGGCCCAGGAATGCCCGGAACGTGTCCAATGCCCCATTGTTTGAGATCCATCCGACATGTGTAACTGATTTGGCTGCTGGTCGTTTTGTTGGTTGGTATTCGTTGTAGTGGCAGTGGACTCAACGTCCAGATTTGTTTATCAATCCGCTCAGGTATTTCGGTTGGTTTACCTTTTGTTAGGAAAAGGATAATAACACCATCGCTATCGGTTGACCAAATGTCGGCTTTATTAAGAGGACAACAATAAGAGACGTTAGCAGGAGTACTTGGAATGTAGGGGAGGGTGTACAATAGAACACAACAAATTTGCAATTCTAGGAAACGGTCTTGGAATGTGGGTCCTCATTAATTTATTAGGAATAACAGGAGTTTTATGCCAGGAAGCACTGTACGAGTTCTTATGCTTTGGCTGGTAGTTCGTTATGTGCCAAAATTTAGTACCCATCATTATTCAGGACACGTTCCGAAAGTGAAAGGCGACCATTATTCTTGTCACTGATTCGGTATAGACCAGGAGAAGTATTGTACATACATACATACTAGGACAGATGTCCGCTGCTCGTTCACGTCGTCGTTATCGTTTGGTTGGCAACGTATTTAAACGAGAAATGTACCACTGTCGGAACTGGGATTCTATCTGTTTTTGTGTCTGTTGGTGTACGATGGCCAGAGGCAGTTTCAATCTGCTGACAGATTTGTGGTCATTCCATGAAGCAGACATAAGACGAACTGTTACGGATGAAGTTGATGATAGAAATCGTGGAAAGCGGCCATTAACTAGCTCCCGATAAAACGAGGTTTTAAGTCAGAAGTGGTTGAGTTGTCACTTTTGAATGAATGCCAGGACGTTATTAATTTTCTTCTGAGTTGGAAAAGTGTCTGATAGGTCTAGGAACAGTCATTTGTTATTGGACTTGAGGCTTAGTTATGGCCAGGACAATTCACTTTTGCTCACTGGAGCAGTAGAAATGTGAGTGGAAGTCTAGAGAAGAGATGGAAATTACTTTTTGATTGGGCTGTTCTCGAATAAATTTTCAATCTCTGAATTTGGGATGTCAAACAGGGAAACACCAGGCCATCAGAAACTTTTAATTCAGTGAGACGAGAGTAGCAGAGAATTTTCGGCGTGGAATGTCTTTTTGTAGGCAATACCATCCAAGTTGAAGACCAGGTTATGTTAGGAGATACATGCTCTTCTGGTATTGGCCTTACATTATTTGCAACTTTCGCTGAGCTACTCCAAATCTTTTTGTAACCAAATGTGGAATTCTACACAATGCTCATCAGTATATGAGGGGGTAATATGGTTTGATCATCCTAGCAGGGCGGCCAATTACCAGGGCCATTTCTCCCGATAAGACGATCACCGAACTTTGTCTTCAATAAATCGACTGTGGCAAGTGACAACATATCACATATCCTCCATGCTTTCTGGTTTTAATATATCTCAAAAAAATGCTGAAAGTAGAGGGATAAAGTCTCCATTGAAGTCTCAATGACACCCCCGGCAAACCATACCAAACTGTAAAGTCCCATATGGGGCTTATTAGCTAAGTCACCTAACTACCTATAGAAATGTGTCACCCCTCTGAAAAAAATGATTTGCTTAAGTTCAGAGAGTTCCTATTGCGAATTTTTTTTGGAGTACTGAATCGCTTATTGCACTGGACTCTGCGATCTAAAAGATGTAATGCACCATTAAATCAGTTTAAGGTGCCAGATGAGCCTCAACCTTCGAAATAAACTTGAAAATAACTCTGGTGGAGATACTTTGCAGTTCCTTATTGACTATCCATTCATATAGTGCCACGCATTCAAACAGTGTGTATTGTACGGTTTCAGCAACATTCAGTTTCCTGTTTAATTCAAAGTTTATGAATGTGATGTCGAAGCTGGCAATACCCCATTATTCTCCCAACTTCGGATTGTTGAATTTATTGCTGAATACAAGACACGCGGAAAGTTAAATGGATCAGCTGAACCTTTTCCAGCCAGAGCTTGACTTTGTTTTCTTTAAACAAGTGCTGAAGAGTATTGAAGTAGCACCCATTTGAAGCTAAACAGTTTTTAGCTCAACGCCTCTCAATGCTGCTTCACTATCCGTGAGCATATGGATGCGGCGCCTTTCATTCTTGTTTCAATGACGATCTGGAACATACTCGGATGGCATAATGCTCAAATTGTGATATGATATGTGACTTCAGTGGAGAACTCAACAATTACATTCAGAGAAACATGGTCAAGGCTGTGCTTTCTTCTACGACTGAAGGGGGCTAGAGGCTATAGCCTTTTCGTCAGCCCCTACATTTTGGACATTCTGCATTGAACTAACTTATCATTATACCCAATAGCCTTGTCGTCTAAATTTTATATTTTAACTAGTCAGTTATAAATGACAAATGTACACAGAAGGGGTGAAGAAACACCTCCTTGTGAAGAACCAAGACTAACACTATACTAAGAATGTTTCATATCCAATTCGCCTTCCAGTAAATTTCATTAGCTGAAACGTCGAAGAAGGTTACGTAACTTACTTTCTCTGGATTAAATTGTTTACCCACAGGCGAAGGAAAATTAGGGAGAAAAGAAAGAGACGTACGTATGTACGTTGGTTTTGAATGTTTGCAGGTTATAATTACAAGGAAGGAAAGGATTTTGGTAGGGCATTTCATAAGCAATGTACGGCCTAGAAAAGAGGCTGGTTTAGTGCTATGATTGCTGCAGAAATACAACGTAGACTTTTCATGTATTCTGGGATGACCTTGGGCAGGGTCAGTACGAGGAAAAGAATGCAGTCGGGTCTTCACGTATGGCTTCAAGACCCATTTAAGCCCTTACCGCATGCGAATTTGGACTCCGATGTTTCTGATTTTTTTATAGGTTTATTACATAAATCATCACACCCAGAGTTTCATCGTTAAACGGACCGTCCTTTATTGCACATGATTCGTGGGCGTTTGATGTTAGTCCCTAAAGAAGAATATTCGGTCGTAGACGAACAAATAATCCCTACCAAATTTCGTCATGAATTAAAACAATATAACCCAGCTAAGCCTCACAAATGGGGTTACAAAAGCCAAGTCCTGAGCGGCGTTAGTGGCTTTAGCTTTTACTTCGACATCTTTGCTGGAGACCAAAACAATTCATACCCTTCAGATGAGCCAGATCTTGGCGTAAGCTCAAATGTGGTCACTCGATTGACATGCACAGTTCCACGACATCAAAACTGCAAGATTTGTTTTGATAACTGGTTCAACAGCCCAAATCTTCAAGTATATCTTTAAAAAAACGGTTTACTTCCCTTAGGAATCGTGCGACTCAATGGTGTGCCACGAAAAGAAACTGAAGAAGGAAGAAGCGAGAAAAGGTTGCAGTCATAGATGAAGTAAGTTTCCTGGTTTGATAACAAGAATGTGAACCTTCTTTCAGCCTACTCGTACGTTGGAAGCGAGCTAACGACAACAAAACGATGTTATGTTCGACAGGATAATAAATATGTTTGCATACCTCCTCCGCAAGCTGTCGATGTTTATAACCAGCATATATGGGAGGAGTCGATTTACTTAACTCCATGCTGGGCTATTACCGAATCCATTTGCTGTCTCGTCAGTTGTACAAAAGGATTTTTTTCACATGGTGGACATGTCCCTTGTAAATCAGCGAAACCTGTTATTACGAGTACAAAAAAACGTGGTCGTCAATCAAGTAGTCTCGGAACACAGACATCCAGACGGAGCGGCACTACCTCCGGTTTGCTTGACTCTACAGTACCCGCGAAAAATCCACGGCAAACTCCTGCTAGGCATCAAGGTATGCCATTGGATTATCCATTATCCGATTTGGAAGAAGAACGCCCGACAACTATGCCAATATGGTTCCAAATATCGTTCTTTCACATTATCTGAAAAACGTAATGTTTTTTTGTAATATAATGACAAACGCAATTGTTATAAAGAATTTCAGGAAGTATAAGTAATTGCATACGAAGCCATATATGGCTTATATATGTAACTTCTAAAATATAAGTAAATAATTTTTTTTCTCAGTTTGATGTCATCATTTATGGTAAAATAATCACATTTTCCCAAAAAAAAATGTTTATTTCATCTCTAATAATTCATGCTGTAAGGGGCAACACTAATTTCTTTGTAAGGGACATCAACATTAGATTCACTCAGTCGAGACTGCACAACACTATTACGACCCATAAAAATGCAATCTTTTCAGGGTGTGTACAATGATATCGACTCTCTTCAAGAATTGGAAATGAATGAAGACGTGTGTAGCTGGATCCACTTTATTTTTAACAGTATAGTCGCACTGGTTTCACCCAGTTCAGTGACGAGAATATGGCAAATAATGTCATCACCAACGATAGGGTACTACCCCCGTTCATTTCGAAGGAAGAGCTCCAAACGATCTTCGAATCACTTAGAAGTAAGAAATCAGTGGGAACCGATGAAATACCGAACATTGTGCCTCGACATCAACCTCTAGAAGCGGTGGACATTTATACCACCCTGTTTAATAATGCAATGAATAATGCACATTATCCAGCGCATTGGAAAACTGCGGTGGTACATCCCATCCCCAAAAGAGATAAAAACACTTCCAATCCGGCGAATCTCCGCTCGATCAGTCTTCTTCCAAACATCAGTAAGGTGTTCGAGAAGGTGATCAATAGAGTCCTGACTAAGTGGGTTGAGGACAAACATATAGTTCCGGATAATCAATTCGGTTTCAAGGCGGGGCATGATATCATGAAACATGAAACATGAAACTGGTTTCTGATATCCAATGGAACAAAAGCAAGAACCAGTGCACTGGTGCCTGCTTGATTGACTTGGAGAAAGCCTTCGATACCGTATGGTTAGAAGGACTCTTTTTCAAACTGGACAGGTTGGGCATTAGTAAACCACTTCTCTTCGATATGCTCTCCAGTAGACAGTTCATCGTGAAGAATGGCGATGCGACTTCTGCTGGAACTTTTAACATTAAAAAGGGTCTGCAACAAGGTGCGGTAAATTCGCCGATCCTGTTCAACATTTACACGAGTGATCTGATAGGTTCACTTCACCATGCCATAGCGTACGCAGACGACATAATCGCGTACAGATCAGGTCCAAAGATTGAGGTCATTAATATGCTTTTGCAGCGTGACTTCGACAAAATTAAGCGATATTGCGATGACTGGAAGTTGAAAATCAACTTTCAGAAGTCGGAAACCATTCTGTTTAGGACGCCTTTTTCTGGGGCCTCTAAGGATACCAGAAAGAATTGGCGAAAGTTCTCGATCGTGGGACAGCAAGGGCAGCCACTTGCTTGTCGAAATGTAGTCAGATACCTTGGGATCTGGTTAGATCAATTTATGTATTTTAACAAACATATAGATGTTGCTCTGGCCAGAGCCAAAGGTGCTTTTGCCCTTACAAAGAGACGGTTTTATAACAGCCAACTCGATGCGAGGGTGAAGATGATCTGCTACATGGCCCTTATCAGGCCCATGCTGGTATTTGGTTGTCCTGTGTGGTTCAATGTAAGAGCAAGCTTAATGGAAAAGATTCGGGTGTTTGAGAGGGCTTGTCTTCGCTTATACAGAACACCAGAGTCTCAGTACATAAAATTCTATCCCAATGAGGTCTTATACAATAGGGCGAATCTAATAAGAGTGGACAATTTCGTCATTAAGTTGACTCGAGGGCACATTGCGAAAGCAATGGCCTCATCGAACAACCTGATCTCCGGGGCTTACTACCCCAATTATATGTATCATGAGAGAGTTCGCTTTGACGGCTTTATTCCTCCAGAAGCGTTCCTCTACCTAGATAGCAAAGGTCTGACCCAGGACAGATTGGCGGTGCCGCTAATCTTCCACGTCGCTCGAACAGCTGCGGACAGGCGACTCAACTACGACAGAGACGTCGCACATGGCAGTGCGGAGCGTATCCGGTTCAGTAGGTCGGTAGGGAGTCGCGACATGAGGGATGTTGCTCGGCAGCACCAACAATTTTGGTGGCTTGTTGAAGGGGAGGATGCTTCGTCGTCGAACTCCTCCAGTGAACTCCTCATGTGAAGCAAGGTGGGCCAGCCAATTTTTTTTTTAGCCATGGCCGGCTTACATAGTTCTAGATAGGTTTAAGTTAGGTGTTAAGAAAAAAAATATACAAAAACACAAAAGAAAAATGTATGTATACATATGCTTATATATTACGTATATAGGTATTATGTATATATATATATTAGGGTGTCCCAAAAAAATCAAGTTTAAATTTTTGTAACGCATACCCTCTTATTTTATTCGAATACTGTCAAAACAATAGTAAATAAAGTTTCATGTACTTTGAACCAGAGGAACCCGTGCCGACTTGCATCTAAACATGTCAGTACTTGCAAGGCATGGCACGCGAGTAATAACATATCGATAACTTGTTATTGCATGTTTATTTTATTAGTAAACACATTGTTCTCGTTCTGTTAACATGTCGGTGGAGTTACGCAGTTGTAGAAAGGAGATATTTTTAATAGGGAACGTTAAACATCAAATTACTGGTTCAAAACTTCCCTCTAATGGGCAAGTACTGGCAGTTTTGTTCTATAATATTCGTGAAGTGAATTTAAGTGTCAATGAGAGCGCAAATCTTACTATTCGTGAGTGCATTATTTATTGGGAAAAGGCCCGTATCCCGACAAGATCTCTAGCTAATTGTGTTAAAAAATTAATTACATTGTATCAAGTTTGGAGAAATTTGCAAAAAAAATGCAAACAAAACAAAAAACGTGTTTGAGCAGCGTCGACATGAGTTTGTTACAAACTTAAACCATTTGTTTGACATTGCACATGCGGATGCACTTCAATTAATAAAGATAGATGAAAATAGGATTTTTTTGCAGCGCCAAAGAGAACCAGGCCGACCTGGTCATTTAGCCGGAGTTGACCAAAAACAAACACACAAAGAAGAAAGAGCGCACCTTAGAAACGTCGAGGAGCAAAAACGACGTGCTAAATATTTTTCATCCTTAGCTCCTTCAACATCATCTTATGACCCGCTACAAGAAAGTTTGTCGTCTGATTCAGAATTGATGGATTTACAGGAAATTTTGCCAAACCTAACCAAAACAGAATCCAGTATAAATAAAACTGTTATGAGGAAGAATTTTATCACTCCAAAATTAGTGGCAGCATTAGATCGGTATCAATTGAGTGTGAGAGATGCTGTGTTTATTATTGAAGCAACTATTGAAGCTCTTGGACATAACACAGACGAATTTCCTATAAGCAAGTCCACTATTCAAAGGGTTCGTACGGAAAAGCGAAAAGAGCGAGCGGAAGCCATAAAGGTTAATTTTCAAAACCAGGTTCCGGATATTGTAACACTCCACTGGGATGGTAAACTTTTGCCGGCTTTAGATTCACGCAAATCTAAGGAAGAACGTCTGCCGATAGTTATAACGTTTGACGATAAAGAACAACTTATCGCTGTACCAAAGTTGGATAACTCTACAGGAAAGGAACAGGCCCAGGTACTTTGGAATGCTATAATTGATTGGAATCTTGAGGATAAAGTGCAGATTTTGTGTTGTGATACGACTGCTTCAAACACTGGTCGAATCAATGGTACTTGTGTACTTCTCGAACAGAAACTAGGCAGGGAAATGATTATTTTTGCTTGCCGCCATCACGTCTACGAATTAGTACTAAAAAGCGTGTTTGAAGCAAAAATCTGCCAAATTACCACAAGCCCAGACATTCCAATGTTCAAGAAATTTCGAGAGAACTGGAAGAATGTCGATCCCGAGAAAATACAGAGCTGTACAGAAAAGCTATCATGTTTGAATGTTTCTGAGATCAACAGACTTATCGATTTTTACCAAATTGAATTAACTAAAGAAATTACTAGGGATGATTACAGAGAGTTAATCGAACTTTCAATAATATTTCTTGGCGGCGATGCAGAAAAAAAATTTAAGATCCGGCCTCCAGGTGCCATGCACCAAGCTCGATGGATGGCGAGAGCGATTTACTCATTAAAAATATCGTTACTTGGTGATCAATTAAGAATTTCTAACAAAGATAAAGAAGCTCTGTTAGACGTCTGCATGTTCATCGTGACAATATACGTTAGGCCTTGGTTGCAATGCATTTTAGCAGTAAAAGCACCTTACCAGGATTTGTGTTTTCTGAAAGCTATAAAATCTTATGAAACAATAGATGAAAGCATCTCGAAAGCAGCATTACAGAAGTTTTGCTTGCATTTGTGGTATTTGACAGACGAAGTGTCTATCTTGTCTCTATTTGATGATGATGTAAGCCAAGAAACGAAAGTCAAAATGGTTGCTAACTTAGCCAAAGAATATCCATCTGCCTATGGTAAATGCTACATTCCATCGAAAGAAGAACTTTGTGGCAGACTTTATGGTAAGTTTGAAAATTAAGTTTGTTTTTTTAACTTTTTTATTTACATAACTAAAAAATTATATCAATAATCCTCCTTTTTTTGTTTTCAGAAAAAAAACATCGATGACTTTGTTTCAGTCAAAAGCAAGTCCTTATTTAGTCGATTGAAAATTGATGGTGCTTTTCTCCACGAGTGCCCCTCTTTGTGGCTTAAAAATGCTTCGTACCAACATGCTAAAAGCAAGCTATTAAAACTGAAAGCAGTTAATGACTCTGCTGAAAGAGCAGTCAAGTTGATGCAAGATTTTCACGGTCTGCTAACTGTTCAAGAGGAGCAAAAGCAATTTTTATTTCGTTGCGTACAAGAACATCGACAAAAGTATCCTGACTGTAAAAAACAAACATTAAAAAGAAAATTAATAAATAATTAACCTACTTTCAACAATTAATATAATAATAAAGTCCAATACCGGATGCCTTATTTCAAAAATAAATGAGTTTTGCTTTTCCCTCCATTGCTCCATACTAATTTTTATGTTTAGATTTTGGCGTTAAGTCGGCACGGGTTATCGTCATCCGCTCGCAATAATATTTGATATTTCACTTATCTGGGTCAAATAGAAAAAAAAAAAAAAGGTATGCGTATCTCTATCTAAAAAAAAAAATTTAACCCTTATAGCCTGGGACACCCTAATATATATATATGTATGTATGTGTATGTATTAGACGTAAGTAGGTTAAGTAGTTTAAGATTTATTTTTAGGTAGTCTAGGTTTTAGGTTTTAGTTTTAAGTTTTTATAGATAAAAAAAAAAAGTCCAGACACTAAGTTTTTCTTTCATTTTCTTAGTTCTAATAAATGTTAAAATAAAAATAAAATTAGACTGTAAGTTACGTCGAAAGACATAGATTAAGTATTATGTTTAATTTAGAGTGCCCGCATGGGGCCAGTAAGTTACAATAAGATTATTTTTTAAGTTAATTAAGCTAATTTTTAAGCGTTTTTTGTTTAGCATATAAGAGTAATTTAAGTTATAGAAATAAAATGCATACAAAAAAAAAAACAAGTGTAGTCGCACTTCTGACCAATTTATGACCTTTAATCGCTGACTTACAAGAAAGAAAACACACGGCCATGGGGTTATACTCCCTCCATTTGCGCGGAAAATACGCACAGACGCACTATAATATTCTCCAGTACGCCTTAGGCATATTCTTCTCTTAAACCCGTAGCTGTGGCATGAGCGTGAATCCGACAAAACCTGAGCTGGTCCTTTTCACAACATCAACAAGATACCCATCATCTATCAGCCCACCCAAATTAAATAAAACTCTTTGTGCTCTTCGAAGATTGTCAGATATCTAGGCCTTATCCTGGACAGCTAATTGAGGATCAAAGAAAATTTTGCAGAACGAAACAAAATGCCCAAATTGCCTTCTACTGGCGATCTTTACGGTCGACTTTAATACAGAACAGAACGAATTTAGGCACAATTCGTAGGCAGTAGGACAATTTTTATCTTCACTGATGGCTCTAAGATAGCCGAAAACGTTGACGCAGAGGTCTTCTCTGGGGGAGGTCCATAGAAAAATCCATCAGTCAGCCAACATACTGCAGCGTCTTCCAACTGAGGTCTTAGCTATTATTATTATTCATCAGGCCCAAATCCATTATTCGCATTGGATATTTCAATATACTCGCAAGTGGTTAGAGACTGACCTTTGGACATTGGAAGATCGAACGCTTATGAACTACACTAGATGAACTCAGATCCCTAGGAATAAATAGTCGGCAGCTTGATAATATCATGATACCAATGTCATTAGCAGACACGCGGCGTAAATGCACCAGGAGCGGCAGGAATGGATGCAAATCCGCAGGCAATGACAACTTTCGGAACAAATATATTTCGCTCTTTCAGTTATATCACAACATAGGCCGTTCACCCCAACGAGGCCCACTAAAACCTCATCTTAGCTCAACTTCACTCTTCGGTAGCTAAGCTTTCGTCAGTCCTCCGGGTGGAAGAACATGTACTAAGTTCAGGTTTATAAGGTCTCTTAGTTAGAATTTTTGAAAAAGAAATTTTTGAAAAGCCTGCATCGCTTGACTCGCGATACACTCGTGACCTTTACGAAGCGTATGCCCAATCAACTGCCACTTACCTCCGAATGATAGAGTCAATGGGTTCATCAACAGAGATACGGTTAAGCCTCAACATGGTCTCGCAGACATCTATTCACCAACGTTTGCAGCTTTTTTTGTGACAGTGGATGTGACTTTCCAAGTGCTGCATCCATAAAGAAGCACGGATTCAACATTGGAGCGCAACATTCGTAGCTTGGTCTTTAGGCAGACAAAGTTGTTTCTCCATATTTTGGACAGCATTGCCGTCAGACGACACTCCCAAATTATTAAAAATTCTCTACCAACTCTACTGGTTGTCCAAAAATCTCTACTTGTTTAGATGAGAAGGTTCAGCTCAACGATTTCAGATTCTCTCTCCACCATTGTTGACATTTGATGGAGATCCATGATCCTATGAGAGAGTAAGCATACGTCGTCCGCGTAGTCCAGATGTTTGGGGTGTGAATGCAGAGTCCACTGAATTCCTCCATTCCTCCACAGTATACAACCCTGCCTAACCCCACTTTGGATTTTAAATTTCTCTGACAACCTTCCTTTATGCAGAACGTGACATTTGGATCCATCATATCTAGTCTTGATAAAAGCAAGCTAGATAAATTCTCTGTCGACACTGTCGAACGCCTTATCGAAGTATGAAGTGGTGATCGGTATTCAACGCACTGTTCGATCATGATCCGCAAGGTCTTGATGTGGTCCACACAGGAAGATCCAGTGCGGAATCCTTGTTTTTTCTGAGTGGAATGTGTCTTTGAGGTGGTCTTTTATTCGCTCTGGGACGATTTTGGCTATTACCTTGGCTACTGCAGGCAGCACACAAATTCTTCTCCAGTTTTCGCACTGCGTATGGTCTCCTTTCTTTGGGAGCTTGACAATCATTAATTTTTTCCACTCTTCAGGAAAACTCTCTGTTTCCCAAGCTCTATCAATGAGTTGGTGCACCCCAGTGGGTGCTCACTGGATTTTGTTGGCGTAACTCGTAAGAGCTCTGCGGGAATACCGTCCAGTCCAACCGCTTTGTTGTTATTCAGTGCTTTGATTGCGGTAAGGATTTCTTCTCTACTGGGGGACACAGTGCGTATTTGGGAATATTTTACTACGGACGGGTCACTGGGCGTTGGGTTAACTTCACTGGCGAAAACGCGGTTTAAAACTGCAGAAAAGTTCTCCTTCCTCCTTTTGAACTGCTCCTCATCCGAAACTAGCAGATATCCGTCTCTGTCTTTTACTAGGCGTTGTTTAGACACCTGTGAGCTCTTTCGTAGTTTTGTAGACGGGCCTACTGTTACAGCTACTAGCGGCCTCTTCTGCTTCTGTAACCAATGTGTTGATATATGCGATCATGCGATACGCAGACTCGATCTCGTTTCTCCATGCTGCTGAAGTAGCTACGGTGTGAGCTTTAAGATGCTTTCTTTGTTCGATCCTACACCAAGTTTCATCGGAAAGCTAAGCACTGTTTCTTCCTTTCAGCACCGGATATGAAGACATTTATCACAGCACACCAATGGTTTTCGATGCAGGTGGATTCCGTGCTGCTGATTGCTCTCAATCCTTGTGAAAGATGGTCCCCTTGTTGTTGGCAGACTGCGGGATCTTTAGTATATCGGTATTGAACTACGGTATTCGGGTGTTTTCTTGGGATGGTAACAACCATCTGATGGTGGTTCCTGGAGACTGCTTCTGAATCGCCGGCTAATCGCGAAGTGATCAATTTGGTTGGAAATTGCTTGTCTATCCATCGACACCCTGCTGACTTTGTGGCACGGCTTGTGCTCAAACATGCTCAAACGGTTGGCGTTACAAAAATCGACAAAACTGTCGCCATTGTCGCCTGAGTCCATCATTGTCATTGCCAACCTTGGCATTCAAGTCTCCCATTACCATTGTGAAGTATAAAGGCTGAAGTGGAAGGCAGCAATCCAACGCCAGATTCCCGATAGCTTCAGGTGCCTTTCTGGAGTAGACTAGTACAGTGTTACGAGTTAAACTTCCCCGAGCCGAATCTAATTTCACTTATCCCTAAGAAGTCCATTATACTCGTATACAGCATGAATTCGTTCGCTAATTGGAGGAATCTGGCATTATGAGGATATTCACTTCCGTTGTCGAGAAGCGTCTTCACATCCCAAAAACCAATCTTTGTCCGGATACAATAGCCAAATGTTGTCAACGTGTTATCATTCCTTATCCAAGGCGTAGGTAGTGTCGGTTTCGGTAGCGGTTTTGATTTCAGTTACGAACAACACTAACCTCCGTAACCTATCCTAGAAAGCGACGTCTTTTGCACTTGTAATTTTGGCCTATTTACGTACATATATAGGGATACGCAAATATATACTTAGTTGCCCGGGGACCACCATGATGAGGTGAAACAAACACTTAATCGTGACTGATTGTTGCGCTACTGGTCCAGACTAAGTTCTGAGCAATCAATAGTTTCCCGATCAGGTATGATGGATGTATTGCATAAGATCAGGCGATTTACGGTATTTTGTCCAACTGCTAGAGTATGCCCTTGACATCATCCAGGTTGCCGCCATTGAAGTTGTTTCTGTAAATAAAGAGCTAAACATTGTTAGAACCAGGGTCCTGCCGTACTCTCAAATTTGTTCACAAACATGTCCCTTATAATGTTTCCACGTCGCGTGCGAGGATTACTGAGTTTTGTAAGAAGTTTGCAACTTCCTGGATTAAATTCAAATGCAGACAATTAGCGAATTGCAACTGCAAGGGACTGCACTGCACCCTTTAAATTAGAACGCAATCTAAAAATTCGTTTACAAGTGCACTGAAAATAAAAAAAACAAAACCCAAACAATGCGGCAGCATTGTCACCTGAGCTCCAATTGCAACCCTCACAGTTGGTGTCAGCGAAAAAATATCAAATCCCTGAAGCATTAAAAGCTGTCCCTGCTGCTTTGTCCCAATTGTTCCGATGTTCCACTTGCTACAGTTGAAAAGGGTTTTTTTTTTTATTATTTAAATCAACGAATCAACTAGTGTACACTCTCCTAAGCTCGCGCATACAAATTTACAACGTCCTTGCACTAAGCTCTGGAATTAATTACTTGTTTTTTTGGTGTAGAATCCTGGGTGTCCTGAAACTGAAATCCATGGTATCATCATCACCATCACCACCATCAAAAGGAAACCAATTCTCGTACATTCAGGGAGGAACTGGTCTCATTTAACCAAACAAATGGCATTCCATTCATTCCATGGCAACAACAAAAAGTCAAATCGTTAAAATCGGAATGGAATGGAGGATGCGGATCCGGATGTGGATATTTCACCTTCACCATACAGTCGAAGAGTAGCATTCCATGAAATATGATACTCGCCAGGCGAATCCTTTCATCAGCTGGGTATTTGGAATGGTAGTAGAGTCCTTTTGCAATCGTAGCCCATAGCTCACCTGTTTATTTGTATGCTAATTATGAGCAGTTAATATGGAAGCGCACGTCCTGAAGCTGGAGTCGTTTCGCTCTACGTGCTACTTAAAGCAGATTTCATGGTATTGTTGTCATCCTCATTGAACGGTCTGCCTTACAAGGAGCATGGTTTGGTAATGTGCTGGGTTAGTCCTGATAAATAAGCTTCTGTTAGCTGCTCGATATGGGTTGGGATAGATAATTGAAGTGAAGGCAATAATCATAATCATTAGACAGACTGTAGTAAGTTATAATTGCTATGGATACGAACTCACACAGGCACAGGCATGTGAAACGGATACTGTGGTTTCGTCGACGCAGAGCAATTGTATTAGAGGATATCAATTATCGAAATAGGATTGTAGTTGAAGGAGCTGGAGGGGTTGAGAAGCACTTAACTTTTAATTCGTTTTAGTAAGCCACAGGAACCGGCTGATTAGCATTGATTGAGATTTGAGGCAGTGGGCTAGATAATTATGTGAATAGAGTTCATGATTGCAATGTGATCTTGGTGAAATGAGTTCAGAATAATCATAACGTTGATTATTTGCGGCCTTTGGGTGCTCAGCGGAAGGAACTTGATAGAAATATAAGGGTTTGCTTTTAGTACAACCTCATTGGCAAATCACTGAATGGGATTACTGAGTGTAACACTTGTCAATACATCTAAAGACATAATAAAGCATGTTCTTCGGAGTGTGATAACATTCAATTCAAGTAAAACAAACACAAAAAATCCGTCAAATGGCTATGAATACAATTTTGGGCGTTTAGCCACCTCGATTATGTTTTCAGAGGTCATTTGGTCAGTCCAATTGTTGACCACTTGTTGTGGTACATCACGAAGAGTTGCTGGTTTATCTGAATAAGTCAATGCCTTCAGGTGACTCTAAAGAAAAGGATCACTGTGTGTCAAATCGCATTATCTCAGAGGTCCATATCATTGATATCAACAAATATATGATTTGAGTTGCCACAAGTATCATCCTGTTGAAACGATATCTTTTCCGGATCAATGTCATTTATCTTTTGAAAGAAAGTTTCGTTGAGCATGATTCAGAAACGATCTGAGCCCCGGCTTCATTTTTGAAAAGTTAGCGACTGACAAGGATGAAAACCTCCTCAAACTGTGCATTTTCTTGATGAAATGCTTTTTCTTCATGACTCTGCTCTGCTCACTTCAAATGCGTCAACAATTTACTCGTAGTTCGTTAACATAACCGTTAAGAGTCAAAGATCCAAAAGTTGTGAAAAAATAAAACTGTGTAGTCTTAAATGGAAAACCCTGCCCTTAGCATGAGTCGACCACCGACGAGTGTGCACGTTGACCAGTGCACTCGCAAATTCGCCTCTTCTGCTCTTCTCGTGTGTTGTGCAAAAAAAAAATCCCGAGCCGTGCGTACACCACTTCGAAAAAGATAATAAAAAGCAAAATAATCGCGGGCGTGTGAAACCAAAAAAAAAAAAAAAACAATTAACGCAGTGCAGTATAGGAAGGAAAAAGAAAATATTACACAGTGCTGGTATCACAGAGTGAAAATTTAGTTGGTGCACTGTCTCATGCACTATCTCTCTACAACAGCTTGATTCGGTAAACCAATGTCAAAATTCTCACTTCGCAGCTCTGCTAGCATCATCGGTGTCTGTGTGTTTTGTGTTTTTTTGTGATTATGAGTAGGGAATCTAGGGTGGACGTAGCCAATATAGGCGGGCTAAAAAGTAATCACTTTTCCGCGTACGTCCACGCCTGTAAATACATACAAGCTGTTTTTGCACTTAGATCCCGGCCCACACCTCTCACATCACTCTGATCTGAAGCTATCTGGCTACGAACTAGTACCATTATTCTTCTCTCATCGTAGTCTAGCCATTTACGTGCGTAATGATGTAGCTTACCCAACTCCACCACAATGCAATCCCTGTTCCAATCCGGAATTCAATTCTACTCGTATGTATTGTATTTAAAATTCCATCACCGTAAGCAAATTCTCCACTACTACTTTATTGACAGAAGCCCCAAACTGGACAGTGTCTGACTCTATTCAAAGAATTGTATCCCTGTATCCCCCCCCCATACTGAAATCGTTATTACGGGCGACTTGAATGTACACAATTCTGGGTGGGTTCGACATTCTGGACAGACAACACCCGAATGACTATATATTGAGATCTTCGCTGCAGAAAATAGCTTGACCCAAATAACTTATAAATGAGCCCACACGAATACCATAGGTTGACCTCTCACCCTGATAAGTACACTA
This sequence comes from Volucella bombylans, assembly GCA_949129095.1. Lineage (NCBI taxonomy): Eukaryota > Metazoa > Arthropoda > Insecta > Diptera > Syrphidae > Volucella > Volucella bombylans. The sequence goes on along the minus strand of OX422141.1, from coordinate 137,160,335 downwards.
TTTCTCATCGGACCATTGTCATTGTAATATCAGCTAATTTCTTGTACACTGATCATACAATTAGAGAACAGATTCCTAAAAGAAGCCTATGGTTATACGAGAAAGCCAATTGGAGCGGACTTAACAGCCTCTTTAGGAATTTTAACTAGTCGTGTTGTTTCATCATTCATTCATTTTTAATGCAGGTTGCTAAACTAATTGCTGGTTAACTCATGGCTGCTAACCTCAAATTTCTTAGAACTACCCAACCCTGTGTAAGTCAGCCATTTGCTAAATATAACAAGGAAAATAGGGCCAAATATGGCTCTTGCCCTCTGACTAGGCTAACCGGGACTTACTTGAAGCATGGATTCGGATAAAAGCAGATATTTAAATGAGAGCCTTACGAAAAAAAAATCGTTCTCTTCTTAAACGTGCTGTTCAACTTAGGCGCCAAAAGATGATTTATTCAGCTTTTACTATACAAGGAATGGAATTGTTTTGGTTAAAGGGAAACAATATCATCATAGACGAAGAAGAAACTTTGAATGCGATTACCCTGAGATGTCAAGCAGCAGACAAAACGAATAACGATTAAATTCTGTGTCCAAACATCTAAAAAATTATATAATGTTTTTCTATCTCTTATTTATTCTCTCTTTCTCTTACCTTTTCTTTATAATTTTAAATCTCTTTCTTCTTTCTGTCTTCCTTCTTATTATATTGGGTTGTTCATAAGTTCTGTGGTTTTTTTTTTTGGTTAAAGTTAAATACACATTTTTTGTTTAAAACCATATATTCAATTAATCAAATATTGTCCATTCTGATCTATTACATTCTTCCGACGTTCTGGAAGAGACATTATTCCTCTTTTGTAAAAATCAGTAGACTTTTGGCCAAAACAGTTTTCCAGATGTGTTTATATGTCCTTCCTTCCAAATCGTTTTGGAGAGAGCGGAATAGGTGGAATAGTCAGACGGCGCAAGGTCTGGAGAGTACGGTGGGTGCTGCATTACTTCCCAGCCAAAGGCATTCAGCTTTTCTTTTGTCACAAAAGCTGTGTGTGGTCTGGCATTGTCATGGTGGAAAACAACGCCCTCCATGTTCACTAACTCTGGCCGTTTGCCTTGCACTGCCTGCTTCAAATTATCGAGCTGAGAGCAATATTTGATAGCATTTATTGTGTCATTGCGTGGAAGCAACTCGAAGTATAGGACACCTCGCCAATCCCACCAAATGCTCAACATGACCTTTTTGGGACGCAAATCTTACTTACCAACCGATTGCGGTGTTTCACCAGGAGCGCACCATGACCTCTTACGTCGAATGTTGTTGTAAGCCACCCATTTCTCGTCTACCGTAATCTCTCTTTTCAAAAAAGTATCCAGCGAGTTCCACCTCAACAAAGACTCACAGATCATTATGCGATCCATACGGTTTTTTTTCATTGAGTTCGTGAGGAACCCAAACATCCATTTTTTTCGACATTCCAAGCATTTTCAGTCTCTGTGAAACGGTTGTATGGGCAATGCTAAACCTCTGACCGATCTCTCGTGTCGTCAAATGTCTATCAACGCTAACTGCAGTTAAGATTTGATCGTCGTCTGTAGCGGATGGACGTCCAGAGCGAGCAGCATCAGCAAGGTCTACACTGCCGGAACGAAAGCGTGTAAACCAGCCAAAGGCTGCCGAATCTCCATACACCCTACAAATCTCACGTTGCGCCTCTGTCGCTTTGACACCTTTTTTAAAGAAAAAAAGCAAAATATGCCTAAAATGCACTTTTTTATCTTCTATTTTTAAAAAAATAATTTGATCACTTAAAACACGTCCGATCAAAACAAATTCTCGTAACAATGTAAATAATAATCCTCTCTACTGCAAAAAAAAAATAAGTTTTCATAACGGTTTTACACAGAGATTTTCTGAAGCGATAAACGCCACTTCCAAGAAAAAACCGCAGAACTTATTGAACAACCCAATATTATATTATTCTTAAAACTTACGAGTACATCTTTATCTTTGATTAAGTTTTGTGTCAAACTTTTCGAAAGTGTTGGTGTTGGTTTTGTTGTTGTTACTATGTGCCCTCGCTGGCTCTAACATCGAGGGCGGTTCCATGGTCGAATGCAATATCCTGGTTGATATATTATACAAACAAGAGAAAGGTATCAATGTCTGTCACCTAAATGCCCAAAGTTTGAAAAATAAAATAGACGACTTGCGTATACTTTTTGATAGTACCAAAGTTGATATCATATGCATATCTAAGACTTGGTGACGAAATGTGTGACGATCTTTTTAAACGAAGCAGAGCTGACAACGACAATTTTTTTCGTCCCTAACGTGCTACCATTGCCAGTGTTTCGACCATCCACTCCTACGCCCTCTCGTAATAACCTTCCTCTTACCTTTTACTATCAAAACGTAAGAGGACTGCGATCTAAGACCCGTGCCGTCTTGCGCCAATCTCACGCTCTCCTATTTGAGGTCTACGTTCTGTCCGAAACTAATCTAATTCCCGATATAAAGAATCAGGAATTATTCCCCCCTAGTTTCAATGTTTTCCGAGACGACGATCTTACCCGTCCAAATGATGATGCTCCGTGTCGAGGTGTCCTATTGGCCGTCCGCAATGACCTAAACTCTTCACCAATCGCTGTTTCTACTTCCTCTAAACTTGACTACGTTTCAATAAAGATAACACTCCCCTGCAGGTCCCTGTACATTATATGTTTTTACATCCTACCAGCCCAACCAATCGAATGCTACCAACTCGCTATCGATGCAATTGATCAAATAATTAACTTATCTGATCCTCTCGATGATATCATCGTATTTGGCGATTTCAATCTACCTCAGCTGCACTGGACTCAATCAGATGATAAATCTTTTTTTATCGCTTACCCTATCTCGAGTAAAGAATGTCTCTTCTTGGATGAGCTCACAGACTCTAGCTTATGCCAAGTTAGTGGAGTCTCCAACTATATGGGAAGGCAATTAGACCTCATTTTCACCACTGACCCCATAAACTCCTCTGTCTCGCTCTGTCCCCTTTCACTATCGACCATTGATAACTTTCACCTACCACTTCTTCTTTCTCTTTTCCACCACTCTACTTTCCGCCCCACCCCATCTGCAGCTACCACTTCTTACGACTTTCATAAAGCGAATTTCCGCAAAATTAACGCATATCTTAGTAAGTGTTCTTTTGATTTCGCCAATATGCCCCTAAAAAGTGCTCTCTCTATTTTCTACAGAGAATTACTTAATTCTATTTCTCTCTATGTCCCCTTTTCGCATAATAGGACCTCTTCTACGAGCCCCCCGTGGTATAATCGTAAACTTCGCTCTTTACGTAACAAAAGAAACAAATTATGGACAGTTTTCCTCCGGTCCAACTCTTTTGTTGACTATTCAAACTATCTCGTGTCATACCTTCAATTCGCCCAGCTCTATAAGTTTCTCTATCAACGATACCTTGATAGTGCGCAATCAGGGCTTATAATTGATCCTAAGTCTTTCTACCAATTCGTTAATTACAAAAAAAAATCTGACAGTTTTCTTCCATACCTCTCATACGAAAATATATATTCAACTGATCCGCATACCATAGCTAACTTTTCTGCTACTTTTTTTAAGCAATCTTTTGCCGATAATTCCTTTGTACCGGATCACTCTTATTTCAAATACCTACTTAACTTCCCTATTGGCCCCACTATTTCTCATAGCTTTGATCATACAGTAATAGAAAACAAATTACAACAACTTAATGATGAATACTTACCCGGCCCAGATGGCCTTCCATCCATATTTCTTAAAAAGTGTTCCTCAACTCTTTCACGCCCCCTTGCTAATCTCTTCCGATTATCGCTCTCTCAAGGTGAATGGAAAATATGGAAGTCCTCTTTCATAACACCCATACACAAAAAGGGATTAAAGAGCAAAGTCACTAATTACCGCCCTATAGCTAAACTTTCCCATATACCCAAACTCCTCGAAAGTATTTTGCATGAAGCCTTAAGCTTCTAGTGTAAATCTTTTATTTTCCCCAATCAACACGGCTTTCTGAAGGGTAGATCAACTACCACTAACCTCGTAGAATTCGTGTCCTCTGTTCTCTCAACCTTAGAAAATGGTAAAGAAGTTGACGTTATAACAACTGATTTCAGTAAAGCTTTTGACAAGATATCTCATAAACTAATCCGGTTCAAATTGTCCGTCCTGGGCTTTGAACCCATTTTGCTTAAATGGATATCTTCTTACCTGGATAATCGTTTTTATAATGTTCGTTTTAGATCTGTCCTATCGGCCCCTTTCTTGGCCACTTCAGGTGTTCCTCAAGGTAGTCACCTAGGTCCACTCCTCTTCATCCTAACTATTAACGACCTTCAAAGGCTCATTCAACACTCAACACTTTCTCTCTATGCTGACGATACCAAATTTTGTAAACCCATTTCCTCACAACAAGACTCCACCCTCCTTCAAATAGATCTAAATATTTTTGCCACCTGGTGCATCAAGAACTGCTTAGAACTCAATGTCTCCAAATGTCAATCGATTACTTTCTCACGTAAGTGCAAGAAGTCTCCTCAACGAATTTACCATCTCGACGGCCAACCTATACCCCTTGTTGAAACTATCCGCGACCTTGGTATATTATGCGACAGGCAGCTTAATTTCCGCTCGCATATTGATGAGATAATTTCTAAAGCAAACTCATCACTCGGCTTCGTTAAAAGATGGTCCAAAGAATTCTGCAACCCGTACGTGACTAGATCACTATACATCACTTACGTTCGCCCCCTCCTCGAGTACGCTAACCAAGCGTGGTGTCCTTTTCAACGAGTTCATGTATCTCGTACGAGTATTGAGAGGATCCAGCGTCGTTTTCTTCGATTTGCTCTTCGAGGTCTACCTTGGAACGATCCTCTAATCTTACCTCCCTATCGAGACCGTCTCAAACTCATTAACCTGAATACCCTTGAGGAACGAAGGGACGCAGCAGACATTTTGTTCATTCACCGACTCCTCTCAGGCTCTGTTGATTGCATGCCTCTTTGCAACTCCATTTTCTTTAACACTAACCCTCGTAATCTACCTATCCACCGCACCACATATGGCTCTAAGGAACCAATCTCCCATATGCTGCGTAAGGTAAACTCCAACCTTTCCGTTTTCGATTTTAATCGCAGCACACTTTCCCTCAAATTCGATCTCCTTCACCATCCTTAGCTTTAAGCCCTAGTATTAGTTTAAGTCTTAGTTTTTAAGCTTGTATTAAGCATAATAAATGGGGGCGTGAGCCCCCACCAAAATTAAAATTGTAAACATAAACGCGCAGATAAATGTCATACATAAACTGGCAGGAGGGACAGCTATTTTTATTAGAAACTCGTTTAATTTTAATGTCATAAAAAAGTCGTCATTCAACGAATCAATAGAATATCTATTTATTGAGATAGTGAGTGAATGTGGTAAATTTTTAGTTGGTTGCATTTATATGGCACCTGATGATGTAGCGCTTTCTACCTTAGTAAGAAATCTTCTAGAAGAGTTAGCTCCCTTGCAATTCTTCTGATTTGCGGAAATCTTAATCTTAATTTATTAGAAAATAAAAATAAACATTTTATCGAAATGGTGGATTCTTTTGGCCTAAGTCTTATTAACACCAAGCAGCCCACACATTTTAAACCTAATTGTACATCACCTTGTTAGATGTTTTTCTAGTTTCTAGCACCAACTTGGTTATGCATTATGACCAACTTCTCACATCACGATTTAATTTTCGTGACACTTAACGCGCTTTTTACCAATACAGTGGATACGTCTGCAATCTACTACGATTATTCGGGAATAAATTTAGTGGATCTGTTTACTCAACATGTGATGTCAATAAACAGATTGAATACTTCAATAATAATATTTATTACCTTTTTAACAATCATGTGAAAGTAAAACATAAAAAAATTAAGAAAAATAATTGTCCATGGTGTAGGCATTTATTTAAAAGTGTTGCGTTGTTTTTCGACACAAGTGTAAGCCTCATATGGTTGACAGTTTTTTCTTGAGTACATCTGTACTGTTTCCATCCGATCGTGTGATCTACTCGAAACGGCTTTATTCCAACAAATTTACCACATAAAAACCTCGTATTGTAATATAGATTAAGTTCAGTTCTTGTACTAAAGGCGACCCATATGCACCACGAGTCTTGTTTTCTTGATAAAACCCCCGCAATAGATAACACAAGAAGTAAGAAACCACATTAAGACGCGTGATGATTTATATGCGAGATGGCGACGTTATAAATGTTCTGTTATTCATAATGAATTCAAGGTTGCCCGCAATGCAGTCACTTATCTTATAAGGAGAAACAAAAAATCTTTCTTTAAAAACCAATTTAATCCTGGTGATTCAAGTTCCACTTTTTGGAAAAACGTTAGTCAGGCTGGAATAAGTCGAAGTAAGCAATCTGCTACAGATCAAATAAATATCGAGGAATTGAATGGGAAATTCATTCAACCTCAATCGACCGTAAGCTCACACGTGCCTAATTCCTATACTAAGCAAGGAGATACTTTTTCACTTTCTTGGTGGTTGGCCATGTAATTTTAAAATTGAAGTCAAAAGCTATTGGTTCCGATAACATCCAACCAGAATTTATTAAGACTCTCCTACCCGTTTTGCTACACCAAATAACGTTTATTTTTTAATACTATTTTGACCACTTCTGTTTTCCCTGATATCTGGAACGTAGCCAAAGTTTTGCCATTACCCTCCCCAGCTAACAAAACCGAATACCGCCCAATCCCCATTTTGCCATTTTTGAGCAAAGTTATGGAAACAATTGTGAGCAATCAGATAAAGGTTTTTCTCATAATAATAAGAAACTAATTGCTAACCCCCAATCCGGTTTCCGTGCAAAACACAATTGCACTACGTCTCTGATCAAAATTTGTGAAGATAATCGCGCTGGGTTCGACAGACAAGGATATGGTGGGATTGATTGTATTCTTGGATTTTTCTAAAGGCATTCGACAGTGTCAATCATAATATTTTATTGAATAAACTTAAGACTAAGTTTTCCTTTGAAAACTCCTTATGCAACATGATCAAATCATACCTTTTTAATAGGTCACAGTATGTGTTTCACGAAACTAAGTGTTCTAGTAGGTTTGCTTTATTTGCAATTTTAATAATTGAATGTTTCACAGGTTCTGAATACCATACCGATGCAGACGATATTCAAATTTATAAAGTGCTTCCAAAAGCGGATATAATTCCAGTCTCCAGCAGAATGAATGAATGAATGAATTGTGTAAAATCTCATCTTGGACGGCTGAAAATGAGTTGAAGCTCAATCTAACAAAAACCAAAGCCATGATCTTAAGCAGAAGCAGATGTAAAGAATACTTCCCTACTCTCCTCCTCAACCAGAACCCAATCGCTTATGCGGTTTACTTTCATTTCGACTTAAACTGGGATGTACATATAAATAGGACAGTTTCAAAAATCTATGGTGGGTTTCGAGACCCACAGTAAAGTATTTACCAACCAATGTGAAGCTCAGATTAATAAAATCATTTATTTTACCCATTTTTCTGTACAGTTGCGAGTTATTTGCTAACATGAACTTTGAGTCCAAGAGAAAACTTACTGTTGCATATAACAGCTGCGCAAGATATATATTTGATCTGAAAAGATACGACCACATTTTGTAGCGTGCTCCCTATTAAATTTTTGTTGAATCTCGTTTTCTTTAATCCTAAAATGGTAACAGTTGGTCCGAACATCATAAACACAAACCAGATGGTTTAGCGTGAACTCGACCTTTATACCAATTGGTATATTGGAATTATAAACCGATTGAGTTTGTCTTAAACTTACGGAGACACATCAAAGTATATAAGGCAGTGGGATATCTCATTCTTTCTTTTCTTTCACCTAACCTCAGACGTTCAGTGCGGAAGCCACTATCAATTTTTTTTGTTAAAAACCACGTTTTCTTTTTGTGTGGTGTGATAGAAAGATTTGGCTTGAGTCTTAGTTTTTTTTATTCGTTTTTTACCCTTTCTGCGTCCTAAGAAATTAAATTCATTAATTATTAAAGAATAACTAGTTGATTCCACTAATTTAATAGAAACGTAATATATATATGTACGAGTATATACATATACGTATATTTACCCTTAGAAGGTAAGCATTTTTATGGTTATGTGAACAAGTATTACAAATTCACATTTTCAGCAATCTTTAGAGGCCTTAACGGAGAACGTTTAGGGTTCTACTAAGGTTCACCTTACAAAGCAAAGCATTGTAAAAGTTAACCTGAAATTCACCCTCTGGAAAAAGAATAAATGAACTTCGCGGTGGTTGCGCATACCCCACTTTACCTTACAAGTATCTCAACATGGGTGCATCGCAAAGGAAGAAGAACAACTGTAAATCAATAGTCGAGCATTCTTTTCATAACCTCAATCAATCGTTCTTCAATCAAGTGCTTCATCTATATATGTAGATACGTCAAGGATGTATCGGCAAAAGCTATCGTAACCCTATTTTTTTTACTTAAACCTTAAATATAAAAACTAAATTTCGTGACAAACAAATATAGTAGTGCTAAATTTAAAATTATCAGTTAGTCTTAAACACAAAACCAAAACAATAGAAAAAAAAGAAAAGTATTTAGCTTACATTTTATCAAAGTAGATTTTCTATCAGTCAACAAATTTTGTAAAAGCCACAGAGAAGTAACACTTTATTATAATTTGTATAAAGGGATATTCATTTTACATAATGCGGCAGGAATTTGTGCACAAACTTCAACGCCTGGATCTTCATATAAAATCGTAAGTACTTATAAAACATTTTCTTTTCAATGGCTTATTTGCTAACCGTTTCTTAACTTAATTTATAACATGCATTCATATATATATCTCTTTATAGTATATACCTAAATACTTACTAAAAACTTATCCTAACTATATTTAAAACTTAACTATCTAACAGTTAATTAGTCAAAAACTACATATATCATATATACATAACCGTAATTAATAAGAGTTTACAAACTAACCTTTCATACATTTGAATTTATCACATGCAATTCATATAAATACGAGTACAAACGTTTTCATATTTTCAAATCTAAGTTACATTCATTTGATTTATACCGAAACTATCTAAACTCTCGAAAACTACATGCAACATCTTTGCGTTGCCAATGATATGTATTTACATATATACATATATATCTATATATAGATAATGAATTATAATAAAATCAGTTTTGGATATGTTTCTTTGCAAATTTTTTGACAATTATTTTTTTCTTTTTGTTTTTGTATCAAATTAATATGAAGTTTTAAGATTCTTCGCGATCGTTGAGATAATCGATTAGGAAAATGTTCGGAACAATTAGTTAGGGACTATTCCAACAGAAGATTAGGAAGGAGTAGTCATGGCGCAAATGGCTACGCCAGATGCAGCGGGCGGGTTCCCTCTGATGTTGCTACATCTAAAACACCGCAATAAGTTTCAGTGTGCTTATATAACTCTTTCAACTTTCAATGCTCTAGCACCCTTGGTCATGAGATTTAAATCCCTTTTTATATTATTTCCTTTCATCGGCACGATAAAACAGTAAGAATCAGAGAAAAGCAGCAAGATCCCACCCCACCGACGAGTTAACGCCATGCAACCGCAAGCGTGCCACTTGCTGCTAACAAATAAGTGTGTGAGAGAAACGTTGTCAGGATAAAAGAAACATTGAAGCACACAACAAATAATTTATTTATTTAAGGAAAATAATAAAATCTCCCAACAGAGGAGAAACGTTATCCACCGTTTTTGTTTCCGCTAATCGCACGAGTGTCGAGTATTAAATTTTGACAGCGCTCTCTGGGGTGTGTTCGGGCTGTCCTGCGGGATGAGTGCGTTAAGTTGACAGCTCGGCCCTTCCTGACATGGAGTCGTCTCTGACTCCCAAACCAACTTCGTCTTCGTCGTCACCCAGCTCTGGTCCTAGCAAATACCACGGCTTCATTTTGTCGCTCGTCATCACCGTTGAAAACCTTCGTTGTTGGCGACCAGCCTCGATTCCAACCAATACATACTGATCCTGTCGGAGGCACTTCTCAACAACGTACGGTCCTTTATATCTCGCCTCCAATTTATGGGATTCACCAGTGGGCGAAGGAACACTCTCCACCACCACGAGATCTCCTTCGTTATACGTTGTAGGCTTCTTATGCTTAGCGTCGAACCTCAATTTCCACCTCTCCTTCTCTTCGCGAATTCTTCGGGACATATGCTCGTCGCTGCTGCATATCTACCGGCTCAACATTAACTACATCGTCCTGGACAGCATTCAAAAAGTGATTGACACCGATATCCTTCAGCTTGAAATCAAAGATTATTTCATTCGGACTGTATCCTGTGGTTGAATTCCGCTGCGTATTGACCATTGCAATTGTCGTAGTCCTAGGTCCCAGTTGCTCTGATTATCGGTCGATGTTCGAAGATACTGCAGAATGCTTTAATTCAGCCTCTCAATTTGACCATTTGCTCTCGGCGTTCGCACGGCAGTTCGTATGTGTCGGATCTCGTTATCGTTACAAAAAATTTCGAACTTCTTCGCCGTAAAAGCTGTTCCTCGATCGCTAATTATGACATCCGGTAAACCAAAATAAGCTGTTCATCGAGCATTTCGATAACAGGCTTCGCTTTCGTGTCCTTTACTGCTGGCAACGCCAATGATGTATGCTTTCCCTCATCGACTTCGTGGAAAAGGACCCAAGTGATCAACGTGAATGGTCCTGAATGGGATTGGAGTTACATCAACGACGTGCATTCTCCCTTCAACAGCTCCTGGCGCCCTTTTGTGATAGCAACACTCGATGCATGCGGATATGTAGGATTTGACGAAATTCCGCATTCGCCTGAACCACAAATTCTCTTGAATTCGCTGCAGAACCTTCTCCACACCAAAATGACCCATGTCGTCGTGAAAGTATTTTACGATACGCCACCGCACAGCTGATGGAACAACTAATTTTAACTTCTCGTTCTCTTTCCGGAATAATCGACCGTCCTTTAAACAGAATTGTTGTCGTAGCTGCACATTTCCAACGTTTCCTCCATGCTCCTTTAGTGCCTCAACGATAGAAGCCAGTCTCGGATCTTGGTGTTGCATACTGGCAATCCAATCATCCCGGGAAATATTAACTCTCATCACAAGAGCAGCAGCAGTATCGGTTTCCTTCGCAACTTCGACGGGCATACGGCTTAGCGCATCAACATGTGCCATTCGATTGGCACTTCGGTGAACCACGGAGAAATCATACTCCTGCAAACGCAGCCACCACCTAGCTACGCGAGGAATGAGCGAAGATGTTGCCTTAATCGCACTTACAGCAGAGCAGTCCGTAAAAACCGAAAATTGTCTACCCAGCAGGTACATACGGAAGCGTTCCAAACTCTCAACTACTGCAAGCACTTCTAGTTCGTAGCTCGAATATTTTGACTCAGCAGGCGTATATGCACGACTATAGTAACATACAGGTTTACGTTCAGCAGAATCACTTACCGCTTGAAACAATATGCCAGCTAATCCGTACGAACTGGCGTCGGTGTGTACTTCGTGGATTTTTCGTGGATCGTAAACTTGTAGAATCGGCTCACTGCACAACATATCCTTAAGTCTTCTGAATGCTTGTATCTGCTCAACTTCCCATCGGAACGGAGAATCGTTTTTTTCTTTCTTTAGCATCGACGTCAGTGGTTTGGCCATGATTACGAAATCTTGCACGAATTTTCGAAAATAACTCACCATACCCAAAAATCTTCTCAACTCGGTGACGTTGGTAGGTTGAGGAAAATCTTCGATGGCAATCGTCTTCTCACGGCTAGGCGTGATTCCGTCCTTCGTCAATTGATGTCCCAGGAAAGTTATTTCTGTTGCCAAGAACACACATTTGCTAATGCGGAGCGTTAAACCAGCATCTTTCAGCCGCTGCAAAAATTCCTTCAGGTTACTGAGTCCTTCCTCCTCGCTGCAGCTGGGAATAATGATTTCGTCGACGTAACCGAATGCTTTTCCCTTCATCGGTCTAACAAGCTTAGACATTGCTTCGTAAAATGTGCTTGATGCGTTAACTAGGCCAAATGGCATCCGATTAAATTCGTAGCGACCCGAATGTGTGATGAAAGCGGTGTAATGTCGGCAGTCTTCGTTGATTGAGTTTTGATAATAGCCTGACATAAGATCCAATATCGTGAAATAACTCTTTCCTGCGGTCATTGAGAGAATTTCACCGTCGGCATTGGATACGGCTTCTTTAGAGTGATGGCATTGAGCCCGCGGAAATCAACACACATGCGGTCTTCCCTGAAGACTTTTTCACCAGAACGACAGGTGATGAATACGCAGACGAGCTGGGACGAATTACATATTTTTAGGTAGCTGTAAGTTTTTAGTTTTAAGTTTTATAATAAAATAAAAAAAAGGTCATGGAACTAAGTTTTTTGTTAAAAAATGTTTTCTTAGTTTTAGTATTAATTAATGTTAAAATACAAATAAAATTAGACTGTAAGATACGTCGAAAGACATAGTTTAAGGGTTAGGTTTAACTTTGAGTGCCCGCATGGGGCCAGTAAGTTATAATAAGATATTTCTAAGTTATTTAAGCTAATTTTTAAGCGTTTTTTTGTCTAGCAAGTAAGAGTAATTTAAGTGACATACATACATAAAAAATGCATAGAAACTGAACTGACTGGGACGAATTACATCATGCTTCAACAATTCTTCGATGACATTGTCGATTATCTCCCTTTTCGCGAAAGGCACACGGTACGGTTTCTTTTCTATTGGCGTATCGGATGTGAGTGTAATATCCACTGTGGTTGTGTTGCATAAACCTAGGCGGTCGAGTTTCTCACCAAAACACATAGAGAACTCATTAATTATCTCGTACAACTTCTCCTTTCCGTCTGGCGACAATCCTTCTCCCGTTCGTATTTCTTTTTCAGTAAATTCCTCGAGGCGGCAGTTTTTTTTCCCGACGATAAGGCGCCTGTTGTCTTTGCAGAGGATATCGTTTCCGAGGAGGAGAGGATACGGCATCAACTCATCTTGAACGATCAAGAAGCAGTGAGCTGCCTCTTCCATTTGATCTATGTGTATTGGTGCGATAACACAACTGTTTCCACACCACTTCCCGCCAGCGAATCCATTTAACGTGAATAGGTCGTATGGTTGGATTTCCCCTATATTTCGTGCCAGCGAATACCGTATGAGTGAAAGATCGCTGCCTGGGTCGATGAATGCCTGTACCGTATGGTTGTTTATCGTCACAACCTTCGTTCGGTTGTTGTGGCCATCCTTTTCGTTTGAAATCCTCAGCACGTTGTTCTTTGCACTCGGCTTTTGACCTCTTTCTGGACAGCTGATTTCTGAATGGATTGTTCTTCGACAAATATTGCAACGCGGTTTCTTTTGTGGTTTCGTGCAGTTGAGAGATATGTGCCCGGCTTCAGAGCAGTTGTAGCATATGACTGGGGATGAAGACTGTCTAGTTGAGATGGTGGGCTGGCTGTCTGCTACGGTATTTGTTCTTGGTGGACCGTTGTATACGCGTCCAATCTGCGGAGTATTTGTGTTTGCTCTGTTGACTGATGATCCTGATAGACGATTAGCAAAGAATCGTTCAATGCTGTTGCGCATATCATTTAATTCCGTGAAGTACGTGGCCGCCAGTGCTGTTTGTATTTCGCTGTGATTGATTCCACAACGAATATATTTAATGATAGCTGCATCGCTCAATCAGTGTTTCTGCCCAAGCGCCCGCATGCGATAAAAGTAGTCGATGACGTTCTCGCCTTGCTTGCGTGTGCTCGAAGACAATTTGAAATGGATGTCTGCTTCGTTTTCGTTTTTGCCGAAATCTATTACAAGTCGTCGGGAAAACTCTTGCCAGGATTGTATTTCGCCTAACAACGAATCTGACCACTGCTTCGCTGGGCCACGCATTTTCGTTTGTGCGACGTAGAGTACGGTTTTTTCGTTCCATGCATAGAGTTGGATGAGGGTGTTAATACGATCAACGTATTGTTCAGCTGTTGGAGAGAGCTCCTCCGACGGATGGTATTCTGGAATGAGATTTTGTATCTCCGTTGCGGTTGTGGAAGGTGTCATTGGTGTGAAGGTTGAAGTTGACGGTGATGACAGACTAGCGTGTGTTGCATTTCCAGTAATGGCTCTTGGTGACTACGTGGACCTGTTGGAATTGAAAGCCGTTAAAAGAGTAGAAAGCTGTTGAGTCAAATTCTCCACCGCCCTTGTCAACTGTTGCATATTTTGATCGTTGCTGTTCACTTCTTCGTAGTTATCCTCGATGTTTCCTAATTCGTTGGCGTCGATTTCATCCGTTTTGGTGTGCTCGAGTATGCGTGCCAACAATTCCGCTTTGCGACCGCGTGTCGGCAAATTGTTCGCTTCGAGTATCGCCTTCAGTTGTCTCATTAAGAGAGTGTCCAGCTTGATGTGTGACATGATCAGGTATATATCCCACTTCTGAACTGTGAGAGAAACGTTATCAGGATAAAAGAAACACTGAAGCACACAACAAATAATTAATTTATTTAAGGAAAATAATAAAATCTCCCAACAAAGGAGAAACGTTATCCACCGTTTTTGTTTCCGCTAATTGTACGAGTGTCGAGTATTAAATTTTGACAGCGCTCTCTGGGGTGTGTTCGGGCTGTCCTGCGGGATGAGTGCGTTCAGTTGACAAGTGTATAGTTCACCAAACGAACACTCTGATAACCTCTTACAATTTCCGACTACTCTAAGCAAATAACAGGCTGCTCCTTATCAAATCTTTTGAAATATCGAACGTTGTTATTATTAAAAAAAAGTAATACAATCTAAAGAAACAAAATATCTTTTGGACCATATCAAGTTTGTAAGAAGTATTCGGACATTACAAATATTTCTACCCAGATATAAGTATCTTGTGACTTCAAGGCAATTTTTTGTTCATTGTTCACTTCCCCTCAGTATTAAACTTATAAGCAACACAAACACACTCTCGTGAAAAAGGCTTTTACATTTTTTGCCGAAAACTCCTAATTCCTGTCTTATGTTTCCATATCTTCTCTCCTTTCTTTTCTTCTTTACTTCATTTAACTTTTTAAAACTGAATTTCTTTTATAAGTGTGTAACTCTGAAATATAATATAAGCATGTGAATCATCAAAGATGTATAATTTATATCTTATATGTACAATGAATATAACAATAAATAAATAAGTAAATCGGCTCTTCTTCACTCAACCACCAAGGTAGTAAGATACCTTGGTATCTGGCTCGATAAGTATCTATATTTTAACAAACATATGGGTGCTTGTTTAGTTGGGGCTAAGAAGTCTTTAGTTCTGACGAGGAGACTGTTAAGGGTAAACGTCATATGTCATAGAGCCACATAGGCTCTAATCACGCCGATTATAGCTTATGGCTGTCCGGTGTGTTTCAATGTGGCGCCGTACTATATAATTATGTATTATGCAAACTTTGAGTGTCGCAAAGTAAAACTCGCTCCTGCAGCGGTGTGGGGGCGAGCGTCAGGGTTACACCTCTAGGGATAGTCATCACTTATTTTATAATATGGAAATAATTCGGATTGTTTAAAGGCATTGCCTTAGAATCTGTCTCCGTCTATACAGAATACCAGAGTTCCAACAAGGTGCTTTACGATGGGGCGCTTCTAAATTTATGCGTCGCAAGAACGATGAGAACCTGGGTTCCTTATTATTTGAAGCCAAGGGACGTTGAGCGTTTTTTTTTATCGCCTCTGAACAACTGCTCCAGCGGCAAAAAAGGAAGGCTTTTCTTCATCATATCGTGACGGGTGATGAAAAATGGATTAATTACAGCAACTTAAAGAGAAAATAGTCATTGCGACTACCCGGTTATGCTTCTACGTCGTCGGCGGGCCCGAATATTCACGCACCGAAGGTTATGCTGTATTTTTGGTGGGACCAGGTTGGTGTTATTTATTATGAACTGTTGAAACCCAGCGAAATTGAGCCGAGCACTGTGCGAAAAACGGCCGCAATACGAGCAGAGGCACGGAAAAGTGATTCTACAGCATGACAACCCTCGACCTCATGTTGCCAAACCCGTTAAAACCTACCTGGAAACGCTCAAATAAAAAGTCCTACCCCACATTGCGCCGTCCGATTATTACTTGTTCCATTCGATAGCACATGGTTTGGCTGATCAGCAGTTTGGCTCATATGAATACATCAAAAAATGGTTTGATTCATGGATAGCCTCACAAGATGAACACTTGTACCGTAACGGTATTCGCGCGCTGCCAGAAAGATGGGAAAAATTATAGCCAGTGATGGGCAATACTTTGAATGATTCATTCGTAATCATTTTTTCACAATAAAGTTGCATTTTCATCAAAAAAAAAAACAGCTATAACTTAGTCGCGCACCTAATACTTTCCTAGTTCGGCGCGTTACTTAGGTAATATATTTAGTCCTCCTAGATACAAGTTAGGTTAAGCATAGCTCTGGGCTTTTGAGGAAAGGCCCGGTTGAGTCTCGGTGGCACTTGTGCACGATATTGACGACAACCGTGCATCCAAAAACGTAATCGCAGTATTCTTAAGTTTTAATTACAAAATAAAAATCTAATAAGTCAGAGTTCCTTTTCTTCAAATATTTTTGTTGGATAAGATCAGTCGTAGGATTATTATTATTTTTATTATTTATTAACATATAATGAATTACACGTTAACTTAAAGTATCAATAGCTCTAGCTACCAGGGCCTTCAGCTAGTTTTTAAATAAAACGAAAGAAAAAAAGGTTAATATTAAATATTATTTTCTAACTTGATAGAGGTTAGAAGGTTAAAAACTTGTCTTATATTTGTTTCAGAACGAAACGAGAGAACTTTGCTTAGTTCTTTATTATTGAAAAATAAGTTAGATTGTTCAGTCTCCGTCTTACTTTCATCGAGTACGTTTCGTGGAGATTATCACAGCGAATTTTTTCTTCTTTATCTTTTCATTTGTTTTCCACGGCTGTTGTTGTCGCACTCTCTCTTAAGACTCAGTTGAATTGTTTTTTTCTTCATTTCTCTCTCCGTTCTAAAAGTACGTATAGTGCACATAGTGTTCCCCCCCGAATCTGCTGGGCCACTGGGCCAAGCATGAAAGGGAACCGGTTTAGCGGGTTGTCCCCTGAGACTCCCCTTGAAACCCCCCTTCCTAAACGCCTTAAACCAGTGAATTTAACTGAATATCCAAATTTACCTTCTAACATTATTAATAAAAATCCCAAATTCATATTGATCTCACCAAGTGACCCAAATAAACCCCTTACAAGTGCAGGCATATTTGTTTTAAGAAAAGCTATAGACGGAATAAGTAAAGAGTACGAACATATTTCGCAACTCCGTGATGGCAATATTCTTATTTTAACTAAAAATAAACGAATCGCTGAAAAATTTATTTCGGTGTCTAACCTCGCAATTCAATGTCCAGTGTCTATAAAATTCCACGAGTCTCTTAATACCTGTAAAGGTATCGTTTATGCACCATGCCATATCAACATTCCAGAGTCTGAAATTATCTCAGAAATGCGTT
Organism: Volucella bombylans; assembly: GCA_949129095.1. Taxonomy (NCBI): domain Eukaryota; kingdom Metazoa; phylum Arthropoda; class Insecta; order Diptera; family Syrphidae; genus Volucella; species Volucella bombylans. The sequence goes on along the minus strand of OX422141.1, from coordinate 137,142,696 downwards.
CACAAAATGTGTGTGGAGTGCACAAATTCTCTAAGCAAATAGAAGGGAAACCCCGCCCCTCCGGCCCTATGTTATTTTCTTTTGACCTATATAAACCTCCTAACACTGTAGAGATAGGATGGTATACAACAAAAGTTAATGAATACATCCCAAATCCAATGCGTTGCAAAAATTGTCAATTACTAGGGCACACAGCAAAAGGTGTAACAATGCTTCAACATGCGAGAAATGTAATCTTCCACCACACACTCCATTGAGCTGCACACGCACAATGTGCGCCAATTGCCTCAAAACAACTCACACATCCTCCGATCCAGACTGCCCAAAATATAAACAAAATAAAGAAATATTATCTATAAAAACTAAGAATAAATGCAGTATGGCCGAAGCCAGACGCACTTATAACATATTAAACCCTGCCCAAACAAAATCCAATATTATATCCTACGCTGATAGAGCAAAGACAGCCATTAAAACAACCAAACAACCTCAGAAAACGTCAATAACTACAATAATCTAGTGCAAGCCCATCAAACAAACATTAATACAAAGCCAACCGTAATTAATCACCCAGCCCAAACCGTAAGTACCTTCTCAATGTTCCAATCAAATACACTTCAAAACGAAAAAAAATCCTGTGTTCAATCCAGCAATCTCACTAAGAGTGTTAAGTCCACAGATCTACCCTCTACCTCCACCAAACAAAACAAACCACAAAAAACACACAAACCAAATCTAACAGCAATAAAAAATTTCAATAAAGCTAATGAAAGCATACCTACACATCCTAACAAAAAATCTCAAAACGACATTAGTTTATTTATGAATATTTCTGACTCAGATGACAATATATAAACTTGCAATCACTGGAAGCTCATATTTTTTAATGTTTAATTTGTTCTCTTTGAAAGAAATAAAAACAGTAACTAATCTTACTCATCTTGTCCAATTTTTTTGCCACTCCCAATTCGCTATATTAACACTAAAACTGTACCCAGCAACCATTCTTATATCACTGTTTTTACAATTAATTTCTACGATATTTAACTTTATCTTGCGAGATATAGTAAAACTATCGAACTGCCTTTATAGTACTACGTGTCTTTTTTTAATATATTGGATTATATTACCTTTACGAGGGGCGTTCAATATATTCTCGGTATCGATATGAAGGGAAAATGCGAATTCAATTTAAATTGTTTTTATTTTTCAATATAATCTCCCCTAACATCAATGCATTTGTTACATCTTGAGACAAGCTTTTTTAAATCCTCAAAAAAATAAATTTCCTCTTTCTCTGCAAAATACCCATTTATTGCCGACTTGAGTTCTTCATCATCCGAAAATCTTTTTCCACGAAGACATTTTTTCAAATCCGGAAACAGGAAATAATCATTAGGGGCAAGGTCTGGACTATAGGGTGGGTGTTGGATTTCTTCGAAACCACAATCTCGCGCAGCAGCCTTGGAAACTCGCGCCGTGTGAACAGGAGCGTCGTCATGAAGAAGCAACACACCCTCTGCGAGTTTACCCCGTCTTTTCTTTTTAATTTCCTCCCGCAAATTATGCAAAGTGGAAGCGTAGGATGTGGCGTTGATGGTTTCACCTTTTTTTTTTGTACTCAATGAGCAAGATTCCCTTTGAGTCCCAAAAAACTGTGGCCATGAGCTTCCGGCAGACGGAGTGACTTTGAACTTCTTCGGGGGGTCTGTTCCTTTTTTATGCCACTGCATGGACTCTTGTTTGCTTTCAGGGTCATAGTGGTGGACCCATGTTTCGTCCCCAGTAACAATTCGATCCATAACACCGTCCGCGTTCTCACTACACATCTCCAAAAGCTCTCTACAGCATGCGATTCTCACTTTTTTCTGAGGCGCTGTGAGAATTCGTGGCACCCACCTTGCACTGACCTTTGAAAGGTTAAGATGGTCATGAAGAATGGTGTGAATGGTACCAATTGAAAGCTTGGTGATCTCTGCCATCATTTTCACCTTTATTCGAGCATCCTCAAGAACAAGTTTTTCGACTTCTTTGATGCTTTCTCCCGTACAAGCAGGCGCCGGGGCGCCGGAGCGGGAGTCGTCTTCAATGCTCTCTCTGCCTCTCTTGAACTCACTTGACCACTTTTGCACAATTGATAATGAAGGTGCGGAACCCTGGTAAACAGCCACCATCTCTTCATGAATAGTTTTTTGACTTTTTCCTTGCTTAGTGAGAAATTTAATTACAGCGCGATGCTCAATTTTCACCATCATCGTCTCAGTTGCCATTATGATTCTGTTTAACTAGAGATAAAACGCGAATTAATAATCACATTTATATGAAATTTTACATGAATGCACTAAAATAATAGTATTACTTGATAAATAAGTCCATTTATATATAGGTTATGTACCCCATGAAATCTAAAGCCGCTTCAATTTTTGCAATTTGAAAGTAACTTAACTTTTTCCCACACTTTTTCGCGATCACAGCAACATAAGGTGCGACAACAATGTTGCAAACAAGGTGTCAAGTATCGCACAAGTCTACACGCGCAATGTTGAATATAGCTGATGTAGCAAGTTAAGATTTAATATAAGGGAGTGACAAATGGTCACTCGAGTTAGTTAGTAAGTTGCATTTGAGTGAAATAAAGAAATAATCTTTTTTTTTAAACTCCCAGTGTTAGTCATTTGTTAAGTGGCACAGTCGGTAGGATTCTTTCAAACGGGAAGAATCCATAAGAGAACGGGCGATACGCGAGATCCAAAATGAAAAATAAAAGTGTTAAAAGTGTCAAAAGGATTAAGCTTAAAATCAGCTTTCTTCCAACACAGTAAAAAACAAAGAAAAAATAATAAAACAAAAGGTGTTATAAGGGTTCAACTACCAATCAGTTTAAACCCAACACAGAAAACAACAAAATAACAAGTGCCTAACGCGTGAAGAGTGTTCTAAGTGCTAGCTATAAATCAGCAAGAAAGTGCTTAGTTGAACAAGTGCTACTAACTCAAAAGCAAAATAAAATAAAATTACTTTCAAAATTCCACGAAAAGACGTCATTTCCAGACTATTCAGAAACCGGATAGAAAAAGAAATGGAGGCAGCTCTAGTTGAAAGATTGACCATAGCTTTGGAGGCATTAGCCAGCAGAAACCCTGTCCAAAGTAGGGCAGTTACTATTATGAAGGAAATAGCCTATATTAAAGAATATAGTGGCGACCAGGAACAACTAACACAGTTCCTAACAGTTGTACAAATACATCTGGACAGCGTGGACAACAGTGTAAAAAATGAACTATGGCAGGCGATCCTGAACACAAAGATTCACGGATCAGCGAAAGAACTTCTCATCAACGATCGACCAGCGACTTGGGAAGAAGCGAAACAACTATTACAACAACACTTTAGACCTACAATTAGTTATAAGGACATTTCCAGGAAAATAAGCAATTTAAGGGTGAGTTCAATTTCCGATCTTAATCAACAAATAGAAAAAATCATTAAAGAAATAAACACTTTCGCGACGTACGAAATAAAATCGGCCGAAACAAAAAATTGCTTTTATACAGTTTTAGTAGACAAAATAAAACAAATTGTTGCAGGAAATTTATCTCGTGACATTAGGGATAAATTTGTACTACACGAAGTGAAAGAAACGTTATATTCTTACATAGGATTTGATTTTAACAACATATATAGGAAATTCTTAATAGACGATAGACGACAGACACAAAACCACAAGACTAATCAAAAACATGACAGCAATAACACTCAGAACAGCCAAAACCATAATCACAATTCAAATAACTCAAATAGTTCAAATAATCAAAATAGACAGGCAAATAGTAGTAGGGATAATAGAGATACCTTAGGACAAAATAAGCAGCGTAACTCTTACTCACAACAGAACAATTCAGGTCAGGATAGGCAGAATAATTATAGGCTAAATACAGGGCAAAACCAAGAACCAGTATTTAATAGTTCAGGGCAAATTAGAAACGCACGACAACAGATACAACCAATGGACGTAGGACAAATCATACACGAAGAAAATAAAGACGAAAAATTAATTGAGGAAGAGGTTCATAATATTGAACCAGATTTTTTTCTAAATTGAGCCTCGGAAATAAAATATTCGCGGACTTAACGATTGACGGACTTAGATACAAAGGACTTATCGATACCGGGTCAACAATGAGTATTATAAATTCCAGCAGGGTAGACTGCAGGAAATTTAAAATTTGTGAAAAAGTTAATTTAAGACTACAAACAATTAATGGCATTACAAAAGAAAAAACAGACAGAGTGATAACAAATATACCAAAAGAATTTAATTATGATAAGAAAGAGGCGATAAGGTGGTACAAGAGAGACTTAAGTGATAAACCATACGATCTGTTGATAGGCATGGACCTATTAAGTAACATTGTCAAAACTTTCGATTTTAACAATAAGAGCCTCATTTTAAAAAATGAAACTAAAATATCGGTTTATTCAGTAGAAGACGAAGCAGCTTTTGACTGTTTCGAATTAAGTTCGACTGAAAAAGAAGTGGACCTAAACCACCTTAAAGGTAAAGAAAACAAAGTCGCTGACTTTTTGAGCAGAATACCTGAAGGTAATACAGAAGAGATATTCAACGACGATCAATCAATAAACAATGTATCCGATAATGCAACCATACATTCACAGGAAGAACAACAACTCGACCATATTCAAATTAAAGAAACAATAGTTAACATCTACAAAACCCAGCTGATCTTAACTAGCGATGTTAATAAAGAAATTGATATACTCCATAACAGAAGAATCATTTTTGTAGATTTGACCAGGGATAAAAACTATTGGACAGACCTTTTACGAAGATTTATAAAACCAGGATTGACTGGAATTTTTACAGAACTTTCATACCATGAATTCAATAAAATCCAGCAGCTATTAATAGAACTTTTTGGACACGATAAACAAATCAAATTCATAAAAGCCACACAAAGAGCAAGAGATCTTAAAACATTGGAAGAAACCCACAAGCAAATATCCTTATATCACACCCAGGAAAGTGCTCATAGCGGAATAGTGGAAACCTACCACAGTCTGAAAAATAAGATCTATTATCCCAAATTAATTAAAGAAAATACTAAGGTAATAAATAACTGCAAAACTTGTTTAGAAACGAAATATGAACGAAAACCCATAAAGCCCAAATATGTAATTAGTGAAACTCCAACCAGGCCGAACGAAATTATCCACATGGATGTATTTTATTTTCAAAAACATCCATTTCTAACAATGATTGATAAACTAACGAAAAAAGCATATGTTTACTCATTACCAAATAGGAATTGGGTATATAAAATAGAGACAATAGAAGAACATTTTTACAAATTCGGTAAGGCAACTAAAATAATAACAGATAATGAATTTAAATCAGAACAGGTAAAAGAATTCTGTATAGAGCAGGAAGTAGAGCTTCACCTTACCAAACCAAACACCCATACTGGAAACAGCGACATAGAAAGGTTCCATTCCACACTACAAGAAATCTTAGTAGTCATGAACAAATTAGATTTAACACTCACAAAAAAGATGCATAGGGCAGTTAAAAAATACAATAATAGGTATCATTCAACGATTAAAATGACTCCAGAGGAAGCAATGTTCACTGATCTCGCTAGTTCAGTTAATGATATAAAGAAACAAAAAGAGAAACGAACAGAAAAACTAAATCAAAATAGGGAAGATTATGAAGAAAAGAGACAAATTATTCCAGTTAAAAACTACAAAAGAAATTATTATAAAAACGAACCCAGATATAGGATAAAGAAAGCAGAAGGCGAACACCCAACAAATATTAAAAGACCACGTATATTTGCAGGTAATGATATTCACACATCTAATACTGATCTTGTTAGCATCACATCAAACAACAGCAATGTTACAAATAACACCCCTGACAACTAACAATGGTTATACAGTCATCAACATGGGACAGACCGAAATAGTTAAGGACACAAAAACAGTACTACACATTATCAATATCAATGAACTTAGACAGACTTTGAACATAATAAAAGAGAGTGTAATAAGTTCACAAATAACAGATGACAGGACAATCATAAAACTTGTAGCTAACATTGAAGCCAAAATAACAGCAATAGAGCCGGAAAGGACCAGACACGGAAGAGGACTTGTAAACATGATCGGATCAGCACAAAAATGGCTATTCGGAACCATGGACGACAATGATAGGCAGGAAATAACAGATCATATCAAGAACATAGAAGAAAACGATAGTAACGCAGTCTTTAACCTTAACAAGCAAATAGAAATAAACTCCCATTTCAACGACACGATTACAGATCTGAAGACCATTATAGAAACTGACAGAAAACAACTGACACAAACATACGAAGAACTGACAGGAAACGAAAAACGAATCATTCGCCAGCAACTGAAAATAGATCAGATATTAAAATTAAGAATTTTAGAAGACAAGCTTAATCAGATAATAGATAGCATAGCATTAGTCAAACAAGGCCTAGTCCATCCAAGTATGATGACCTCAGCAGAAATTACTAATACAGGATTAGATTTGTATAAGCTAAAAAACATTAAAATAGGTCTTTTGAAATACGACTTAGGCAGACTGATTATTGCAATCAAAGTACCACACACCTACAAGCAAGTAGACTTTAAACTAATCACGGCGTTACCTACTAAATTAAAGCAAGAAATTGTAATTGAAGATCAATATATTATAGAAATAAATCAAACAAAATATAAATATGATAGCAAAATTTTATATGAAAAGGACTTACTACCAATCAATAATTGTATTATAAACCAAAATTGTGAATTTAAAGAAAATAAATTAACTGAGATTAGAGCATTAGATGAATACACTGTAATCTGTAAAAATATGAATAATGAAGAATTGTTTAACTATTGTGACGACCGAAAAGTAAAACTAGATGGAAATTATTTGATTGTTATTAATAATTGTTCAATAAATATATTAAATCAAACCTTTGGAAATAAAAATATTCAATTTGTCGATAGATTCTTTCACAAAGATGAGATAAAAGTCAATTTTACGAAAAATCTTAGTTATACAACCACAGCTTCACCCCGATACCGAGAATATGTTGAACGCCCCTCGTAAGAACTACGCCTGCACCATTATGACGTTGAACATAGTCCAATGGAACATGAAAGGGTACTTTAATAACTACCACGAGCTACAGTTGCTTATCAAAGAACAACAACCTTCAGTTATTTCTTTACAGGAAACCCACGTTACAAACAATCTTAACCCTTTTCGCCCTAAGCAATACGCCCCCTTTTTTCATAATTTAAGCCACATTACAACAGCAAAGAATTGTGCTGGTTTTTTAATCCATAAATCAATTCCACACTATTTTTCTGTTATAAACTCAACAATCTTGGCCATAGCAGTTGAATTTGAACTCACATTTAAACTAACTATAATCTCAGTTTATATTCCCCCCGATCAGCCCTTTTCCTGTTCTGATCTTGAAAATGTTGCTGACAGGCGACTTTAATGCCTGGAGCCCAATTTGGGATTCTTCCTGCACAAATACCCGTGGCAAAATATTTGAGCAATTTTTGTATAACTCAAACTTAGCAATTCTTAATGATGGCTCTCCGACGCACTTCTCGACTCACAGTACCTTTACACATGTTGACTTAACACTTGCTTCCCCAAGACTTATCCCAAATATCTCATGGACAGTTGACTCCGATCTCTACGGAAGTGATCACTATCCCATAATTACAAAGATCATGTATGCTAAAGAAACATCACCAAATGGCTACCCTCCAAAATTTCAACTTGACAAAGCAGACTGGAATCTTTTTGCTAATAAAATTTCAGCGTTCCTTCACAACAAAGAAGAATCTAATAATATTAACCATGAAGCGGCCTTAATCCAAAAAATCATTAGATTTGCTGGAAACATAGCTATTCCCCAATCAAGACAAGGGCAAAATATTAAACCAATCAAGCCCATTACTCCTTAGTGGAACAAAACCCTCAGTGAGTTAAGACAGGTTAAACAAGCTACTTGGAAAACCTTTAAAAGGATGGTGAACTGTCTGTTGATGAGCATATTATGAAGAATATACAAAAGTGGTTTACTGATAGTCAGTGGTGGTCTGGTCAGCCTGTAGAAAAGCCCCTCTAACCATACGGTGTCGAACTGGATATCTGACACCAGCTTAGAGGCGGCACATATGACATCATGAACCGCCTTGAAACCGAATTTATTGTTCGGAATTATGCATACTTTTGCCCTCAACCCATTTAATCAGGACTCTTTTGGTCACTTTCTCGAACACTTTACTGATATTCGGAAGGACACTTATCGACCTGAGATTCGCCGGATTGGATGTATCTTCCGCTTTTAGGGAGGAGATAAACCACCGTAATTTTCCAATTCTCTGGATAATGTACATTATTCATTGCATTGTTAAACAGAGTGGTGTAAATGTCTACCGCTTCTAGAGGGAGATGTCGAAGCACAATGTTCGGTATTCCATCGATTCCCACTGAAGGTAGTTATGTTTCCTTGATAATGACGTGGATGCCGCTGCTGATATGATCACAGGCACCATTCTCTTTGGAATGAGATTCTTTATCACTCATCGGATGAAGGGTATCAAACCAAAAGAGAAAGAATGCTACAACTCAAGCTGTAAAGAGGCTGTCAGAGTAAGAGAAATTTTTTTTCAGTCCTTCAAGACAAACCTGACAGAGGAAAACTGAAAAAAGTTCAAACGAGCCAGGAATGTCTGCAATGTCTTTCTTAAGCGTGTGAAATTTCAATACGACCAAAAGTTGAAGCAAAACATACTACAATGTCCCAAATGTAGTAAAGGTCGGTCGTTTGTCAAAAACATAAGAAATTCTGCCTCATTATTCATCCTAACGCTCATTTACAATGACATTCCAGCTTTCAGCTCTTTAGATAAAGCCACTCTGTTTGATGCACACTTTTCGGCAACACATCCAGATTGTGTTTTGCCTCCGCCTACACGTGAGTGCATCGAATCTTCAATGGGACGAATCCACTATCGCACTCGTGTAGTAGCAAGAGTTCTTAAAGATCTTAACATACACAAATCCACTGGTCCAGATTGTATACTCATACCTCCCCTTCTTTTGAAGAGGTGTTCTTCCACGCTGGCAAAACAACTTTTTAGGACTTTTACCGAACAGATGGAAAACAGGATTTGTCCAGCCCGTTCCTAAAAAGGGCAAATCTTCTTCTTTCTCCTCCTACAGACCCACTGCATTTACGTCCCTTCTTTCTAAGGTGATGGAAACGCTGATAAATCGTCAGGACTTGAAATATCTCGAAACACGAAAACTTCTCAATGACCGGCAGTACGGATTTCGTAGCAAAAGGTCCACTGGTGATTTGATGGCATGTCTCACTGAAAAGTGGAACCAAAGTCTACACCAATCACGCGGAAGCAAGATAGTTGCACTTGATATTTCTAAGGCATTTGACAGAGTTTGGCACCAGGCTCTTTGGTCGAAAATGCGTGCATTTGGGATCGATGACTTTCTTCTTCAATGGATTAGAAACTACCTTCCGGAACGTTCAATTCAAGTTGTCTTGGATGGTTTCAAGTCTGATATTCACAAAATATATGATGGTGTGCCACTGGGCTCTGTTCTGTCTCCGACACTCTTTTTGATTTTCATCAACGATCTCTTGTCTGCTACTTCAAATTCAATATATTTCTTTGCTGACGATAGTACTCTCTGCTTTTCATATTCGTTCCTGGGCTCACTTCCTTGTCCTTCGGCTGTAGAACGCTACGACAGCGTATGCTAAGCTCAATAAATTCCGATATTAATAGCATAACCTATTGGGGAACTATCAACAGAGTGGAAATCGATGCTTCCAAAACACAATGCTGTCTGCTGTCGTTAAAGCGAAATTTAAAAACTCAGCCATTATGTTTGAATGACACTTGCATCGTCGAAACTGAAAAACTTTCCATTCTCGGTATGTGTGTCAGTGACAATTTCGTTGGATTGACCACATATTCGATATCATCAAAAATGCTGCGAAATGTCTAGGTTTCCTAGATCTATCTGCACCTGATAGATCATCATAGCATCAAAGACGATGCTAATATCAGACGATCAATAATATCATATCGCTATTTCCACCAGTGCTACATAGAAATCGCCAGTAGTATTCCGCCCTTCAAACCTTCAACCGTAGTAAACGTCTCGCTATGAATCCTCATCAGTATACCCTCAAGCCCACCTGCGGACGTACATTGACATATCGTGATTCGTTACCAAGCCGTACAACTCGCTTATGGAATGCCCTGCCGAGCTCTTTATTTCCTGGTCGTTATAACTTGCAAACATTTAAGAGCCATGCACACCGGTACCTCCCTTTTCGTCCTACCTAAATTTCCTTCGCCCGAGCTGTGTGCAAACATTATAAGGGTACACAAATCCCTTGATCGCGTGCTAACTATAAAAATAAATATTCTATGGTTGAACGCAGATTTCCAGTGACAGCCTAAGGAAACCATGAAACTTCTAAGCAAGGCACTTAGGGATATTTTAAAGAAAGACAGAAATGCTTACAGATTGAAACAAAAACAATATTAGGAGCTAATTCGGATTTCTTCTAAGGACATTTCCAAAAAAAATTCTTCTAAGGGAAACACTCAGAAAACCTGATAGCACCTACACTGAGTCGAAAGAAGAGACTCACCTCCTAAGTACGAGTAGCCTGTTCAGAACCAAGCCACAACCAGCTCCTACCACCGAAACTGCAAGTGAACAGCGATGGTGACAGATGAGACCATCAGACATGCTGTTGCATGGTTTAAAGTCTCTTAGCATGATGGCATACCATATATCCAGTTGATAAGCTGGCTACTGGTATATGAGTAGCATTTATACCGAAAATAGAAAAGGAATACTACACGTTCGCCAAGAGTTGAACACCAATAGGTGTCACTACCACGAAGAAGAGCATGGGGAGAATGATTGCTCTCCATTCACGCTTTGTGAATAAACCCTCCGTCCAAGATGCAACATACCTACCAATGCGGGAAATTCTACAAAACTTCTATATCCGGTAACCAGAATTCAATTCGCACTCAACAATAAGGAGTACACGAGGTACATTTTCATCTCTACTGCGTTGGTATAGATTGGTCGGCCTAAAGCCCTTGATGGTTCTAACGTCTACGCTCAGGAATATGCAGATGGTGGAGCTGTTAAGTTAAGTTAAACAAGGTATGACGGATATGCGATCACGCAGACACCAGGCACCAAAACGTGCCCATCGTGATCCCTGTGGAACCAGTTGAATTTGTCTTCAAATTGCAAAAACCTAAACAATCGCCCTAGTGAAACACCCAATTTTCTTGCAAAAGTCAAGAAGACTTTTGATGTTCGTGCCGTCTATTTCCTCAAGGTTTTCGAAAAAGTATTTCTCTAAAAATTTTCTTCGATTACGCGATATTGCCTCGCATTCACACAGTATGTGTGTTATGTCTGCAGAATCTGCAAATATTCGTATCTGACAATTTGAGACTCTTTGCGTGCTACCGCAGGAGACATTGTCCTGTCAGGATTCCTATTACTATCCCAAGCTTATCCCTGTTTAATTTTATTAACTTCCTATTGTACATCTTTTGCTTTCAAAGAGTGGCCAAAGAGCTTTGGATACCCTGTGTCCTTCAAGACTTGACCACTGACTTTGTGATATTTTCCTCGATAATGCCCCTCACTATGAAAACATCAAACCATATTTAAAACGGCACTATTGATGTTTGCAACGTCACTATTGTCGAGTAGCCCTCCTTTTCTTGCAAGCTCGTCCGCTTGTTTACTTCCCTTAATACCGCAGTGTCCTTGCACCCAGCACAGTCTTATCCAGTTCTGACTGCATAGTGCCTTGAGCATAGGGGCTGTTCCACCCTGACTGTATCAGAGTCTTTGGGTATCATTCTGGATTACAAACATCTTTGGACTGGACAAACATCTTTGGACATCGAAAGCCTATAAGGAGTATTCGGCAGCAAGACATGGATCTTGGTACTGAGGTGGGTTCTTTGGATTTACGCGGCTATGATAAGACCAATTATATTCGTATCCTGTGCATCGGTTATCTGGTGGAGCAAACTTTCTCCAATATACTCCTAAGCTACAGCTGCTTTTACGATACTCCAAATAACCGTCTTTCTCCCTTTGATATTCGTATCATGGGCTGCACTCAACTTCCATTTAAAAGGAAGTGCTCTTTGGTACAACACCCACTACTGCTTCCATAGCTTTGGGCGCTGACTTCGGATTTGTGGTCGAAATAAGGGAATGAAACTGACACTGTCTGGATTTCGGAATAACCATTTATACCCGTATCTAGGCAGTAGATCGAATTTTCTAAGTAATGATTGCTTCGTGGTTAGGTGGTATGAACATATAGCATTAGCTGAAAGTGATACTACGTTGTAAGGCTTTTTGAAAAATTTCGGAAACCAAGCAACACCAGCGTAGCAGGCTACTTGTATCTATGTTGTATCGAAGGAGTTTGTGGTGCTTCCGTGGGGCGAAGATGAGACGAGTCATGAAATTGAAAAAGTCTCTTGGATTGAAGGGGCAGCGCAAGAAGTCACAGAATGAATTATCTGGGTGTGGAGTGGAAATTGAGTCGCCTTCGGCTTCCAGTAACTTACTCATTAATGATGTGTTGACATGGACATTCGGTTTGGGGCTGGCTGTAGATTGTTTTGTCGTCAATTTTACTCCACACCGCTTCAATTTGATTCACAATATCACAAATGATTAATCGTGTTGAAGTTGTTGACTTTGTCGAACATTACAACTGTGTTTTGCCCTGTAGGTCTGCAATAATAACAGCGCGTCAGCCAAAATGGAGCACTAATTGTAGGGACGCTTTATTGGTTAAATTAATGAGTCAATTAGTAATTAATAAAGTAGAAAAAGCTTAAATACGATGATGGTTAGTTAAAAATTAAGAAAAATTGGAGTACAGTGGTTTCATTCGATCTGAACAGATTACAATGTCTGTACAAAATTATTTTTTAAGAAAGAGAAAGCCATATGTAATAAATGAATAATACAAACATATACTATGACAATTCGAATTGATCAGTAGTAATGAATGTTATTAGGTTAGGTTAGGTTAGGTAAGAGTGGCTGTTGGAAATACCAACCCACTTAGGCCTATTGGCCCATTGTGATGCCACGTGGATCTATGATCTTCTTACTACGGGAACCAGTTTGAGCTTATAATAAAGCGTAGGAGACTGTTAACGTCTATTTTTTCTAGATCGTTTAGGTCGTTGTAGAAGAAAGCTCCTAGATGAAGCTTCCTTCTCTGAGAGAGAGCTGGGCATGTGCAGAGTAGGTGGGGGATTGTCTCCTCCTCTTCCTCGTCCATGCAGCTTCTACTGCCTTTGAGGCAGTGTCCGGTAATGACACCTATTATGGCGCTGAGATGTTTATGTAAAAGGATCAGACACTTAGATCGACTCAGATCCAGCCTTGGTCAAATCTGTTTGGTCGCTAGACATGTTTGTCCAGCAGTCCACCTAAGGTCCGTTCTTTTATTGGCATCTAGCTTTAGTGTTAGTTTGCACGCAGCGATTGGTATACCTATACTACCTTTGTCCGGTAGGATAGGTAGAGTGGTTCTAATTTTGGCGAGTTCATCGGCTCTGCAGTTCCTTGGAATGTCTCTCTGGCCCGGCACCCAACAAAGGTGAATATTGAATTACTCTGCCATCTCCATGAGAGATGATCGGCATTCAAGGCCGGTCTTAGAATATGATGAGAACGAGTCCAGGGACTTGATGGCGGCCTGACTATCCGAAAATATGCGGACATCCTTTGCAGATATCACGTTTTTCTTCAGCCAGGACAGAGCTTCTTTAATCGCCAAAATTTCCGCTTGGAACACGTTACAGTGATTTGGAAGGTGGAAAGAGAGGCTTAGATTTAGCTTATCTGAGAAAACACCGCCACCAACTCCGCTGTCGATTTTAGATCCATCTGTGTAGAGATGGATTGACTTGTCCTCCATGAAAGCATCCTCCTCCCAGAATGATCTAGAGAGGAAGCTTACATGGAAGTTTTTGTCAAACCAAAGTTCAGGTATGGTGTAATCGGTGTTCTCTGTGAGGATTCCTAATGTATTAAGAATATTGGCGTGGCCAGTTGAATTATTTGTCCACTGTTTAGTCGCTTTAAGGCGAATAGCTGCAGTCGCAGCTACTTGCTTGCTAAAAATGTCGAGGGGTGTCAAGTGAAGCAGAATATCTAATGCCGCAGAGGGGGTAGACCGCAAAGCTCCGCTTGTGCATAGACATGCTGTTCTTTGGACTCTGCTTAATTTAATGCGGTTGACTGCATTTTCCAAGGCCGTCCACCAGACAACCACCCCGTAAGTAAGTATCGGTCTTATGACCGAGATGTATAGCCAGTGGGTTATGCGAGGTTGAAGGCCCCATTTGTTCCCAATGGCTTTCTTGCAAGAGAATAAAGCTATTGTAGCTTTATTGACTCTTTCTTGAATGTTAGGTTTCCAGTTTAGTTTCCTGTCAAAAATGAGACCCAGATATTTTGCTGTATGGGAGAAAGCTAAACTGGTATCGTTTATTGAAGGAGGGTCTATGATTGGAATTTTATATTTCCTAGAAAAGAGGACAAGATCAGTTTTATGGGGGTTTATTCCCAATCCACAGCGATCTGCCCAGCGGGTTAATCTGTTGAGATTTACTTGGAGGAGTTCTTTAATGGTATTTAGATGTTTTCCTGAGACGGCTATGGCAACGTCATCCGCATAGGCAATCACTCTGCTACCACCCGCTTCCAGGTATATCAGTAGTTCGTTAACTACTAAGTTCCAGAGAAGGGGAGAGAGGACACCGCCTTGCGGCGTACCCCTACTGACATATGTTTTAGGAGAAGTCTCACCCAGTTTGGAGTTGATTATCCTGCTTGTTAGCAGGTTAAGTTCGAGGTCTACCAGGAATGTCTTCCTTAGATACGACCTCGAGTTTTGCACCTGGTCAAACCTCTCCTAAACCATCGATGGCCTTGGTGAAGAGATCGAGAGATCTCTGGTTGGAGCAAGCGATGAGCTTGACATGGCCTTGGTGCCAGCCAGCGTCGCTTGTGATAGGAGGTGGTCCTGGGTTTTCCCGCATGATGGCCAAGAAGTTGCTCGAGAGCTTCAGCTTGACCAATTGCCACCGTTCCGGTGTAATGGAACCGTCGGTATCGCTCCTGTCGATCACCGCGATCACCAATGCGTCCTTTAGGACTTCGTTATAAGACCTCAGAGATCTGCTGTTGGATGGCTCAGGGGTTGTAGAACTGTGTGTTTTGGGCCTCTTGGAAACCGGCATGGTTTCCTCCAACGATCTCTGGCGCTTAGAGGAGTCTTTTGACGTTTTGGGAGCAGTGGAAGCAGTGGGATATCCGTCTTTTAGGATGTTTTTAGCCCACTCAACCTTGCTCTTTATTTCCGCACTTCTCTCAACCTCCGGAATGGATCCGAAGGTTTTGATGATGCGTGAAGCATTTCGGCGTCTTATGTAGAGCGCCTTAGATGGAGCTTGCCGATGCGGCTGAGCTCCAGATTCCTCCTTGGAGGGAGGAGTTTTGGTAGCAGCAACAAGTCCGTGGCCTGCCACAAACTTGCTGCTGCTGGGGGCGGGGGAAGTGATAGGACCATGGCTTGCCACAGTCTTAACACTCCCTGAAGGAGTTTTGGTAGCAGCGACAAGTCCGTGGCCTGCCACAAACTTGCTGCTGCTAGGGGTGGAGGAAGTGATAGGACCATGGCTTGCCACAGTCCTAACACTTCCTGAATTCTTATTTTTTGTCTCGTTCCTTTTGTCTTTAGAGGATGGCGCGCCATGGCCTGCCACAGTTTTGCCTCCTCTCGGCAATGTAGGAGCCTTGCCGGTAGTCGGTGCAGACACCGTTCCACCGCCCGGTAGTGAAGGAGTACCGACCTCGGTTTTTGTTTTTTGGTTATTTTCCATTAATGGTCCCACGAGTAGCGGAGAAAGGGGTGTCCATCTGTACAGAGATCCGCCGTATACAGATAAGGCTAGCTAATCCGGAGGTCGCCAGGTATCCGGATACTCCGTTTGCGACTGAGCTATTTTTGGAGATACTGGACCCTCAGCCAGGTTGATCTTCGGCACGGGTCGTATAACACCTTGATCCAGCCCAGGGGAATGATGGAGTGCTTTGGGTGTTGGGGAAGGGGGCGGAGCATCCTTTGGTTTCAGGACTCGTCTGGAGAATTTCTTCTCGAGATTCATTGACCCTACTCAGCCTCCACAACTCGACAAGTTCGATGCTCGCGGTAGAAGATGAATGAATGTTATTAAAAGGCAACAAATTTTTGATTAAGCTAAGCAAGTGAAGTGAACCAATAGAATTAAAAAACATATAAAGAGAAATGATTATTGACATGTGGTGCTTCGAACAGTCACTGACACATAGAGGTCGACTCTAATGACATATCTGTAGCAGCACTATAGATAGAAAGAAGTGCTTTGACTCATTTCTTAATGGAATGGTTTTTATAAGAAAAGGCTTTAGTCCATTCCAACCAGTTTTGAGAAAAATCAAATTTAAATTTTCCCCACTCCTACATGCGGTAATCAGGGGTCAATTGGGGGATCATCCAGATATTCATCATCACTATTTTCTTCAGGTTGGTTGATGTAAATCAACCGTTTGTAAAATTGTTTGGCCTCTGGTTTTTCAAGGAATGTTGATAGCGCTTTCAGATCTTCAAATTTGGCCTTTTTTATAAGTAATTGTTTGGTGTACATTTTTTTAAATTAAAGGCGCGCTTTTCCTTCTTAGGATTCTTTTATGGAGACTGTTGGTAAATTCCTCAAAAAGGCAATCGTGTGAACAACCCTATTAGGTTGTTCATTTTCAAATTTTAGTACCCTAATAGGCCGGGTAGGGAAAGGATAATTTCCTGTGTACGATGAACCAAGAAGCCAGTCCAATTTTGAAAATCAAAATCATGCTCACAGTCAATTACTTCGAATGGAAGCTTTTAAAATCTTCCCTCCAGGCATCAGTGCCGAGCTGACCTCCGACGAGTGCACACGAGATATAGTGCACTCGTACTTGAAAAAAAACTACTCATTCCAACCACGCGCGCGAGTGCAAAATTATAAAAAAAAAATAGTGGCGTGGTGAATCTTGAAAATAAAATCATAGTGTGGACACTCCTACATTTCTTGCCCCTGGTCAGAGTGCTGTTGTTTGCACTCGGCCACTGCCATTACTATATAGCTCTGTTATGCAGCAGAGGTAGTGACTGAGTTCATGTAAGCACTGATGAATAGCGGGTTGCGAGTGTGAATTCTGTTGGTGCACTGTTTCATTTTGTTGTAAGGGCATAACACCTACAACAATATGATTCGGTAAACCAACATCGTCGGTGTTTGTGTCTTTTGTGTTTGCTAATTTCTAATAACTCAGGAATTTAGAGTGGTCATAGCAAATATACGCTAAATTACTAAAAAGTAATCTCTCACCGCGGTCTCGCCATTTGCCTGCGTAGTGATGTAGGTTACAAAACTCCACCACAATGTAGTCCCTGTTCCAATGCGGAATTCAATTCCATCTGGTTAAAATTATCTACTACTGCTTTATTTACAAAACCCCCAAACTGTACAGCAATTCGATTTTGAACGAGTTTGATGCGCTGTCTGACTCCATTCAAAGAATTGTATCCCTGTATCCTCATACTGAAATCGTTATTACGGGCGACTTCAATATACACAATTCTGGGTGGCTTCGACATTCTGGATAGACAACACCCGAAAGACGATGTATTGAGATCTTCGCTGCGGAAAACAACTTAACGCAGCTTGTAAATGAGTCCACGCGAATACGTTGATAGTCTTACCGCCAACACCCTGGACTTGTTTTTAACTTCTCATCCTGATAAGTACACCATTGATGAGCTCTCCCCTCTAGGCTCAACGGACCATTGTGTCATATCAGCTAATTCCTCGTATACTGACCACACAGTCAGAGAAAAGATTCCTAAAAGAACCGTATGGCAATGCGAGAAAGCCAACTGGAGCGATCTTAACAGCTTCTTTAGGAATTTTAACTGTTCGTTATGTTTTCTCGATAACAACGTGGATGCCGCTACTTATATGATCACAGACACCATTCTCTTTGAAATGAAATGAGAGAAATGAGATCAAACCAAAAGAAAAGATGTGGTACGACTCAAGCTGTAAAGAGGCTGTCAGAGTTAGAGAGATGTTTTTTCAGTCCTGCAAGACCAACCCGACAGAGGAAAACCGAAAAAAGTTCAAACGAGTCAGGAATGGCTTCAACGTCTTTCTCAAGCGCGTGAAATTTCAATATGACCAAAAATTGAGGCAAAAAAATACTACAATGTCCTAAAGGTAGTACAAATTTTTGTTCGTTCGTTAAAAATATTAAAAATTCTGCCTCATGACATTCCAGCTTTCAGCCAATTTGCTTGCTGCACATTTTGCGGCCAGTTCAAAACTTCCAGATTGTGCTTAGTCTCCGTTTACACTTGAGTGCGTCTAATCTTCAATGAGACGAATTCACTTTCGCACTCGTGCAGTAGCAAGAGTACTTAAAGATCTTGACATTCATAAATCTGCTTGTTCAGATGGTATATATTCCCTTCTTCTGAAGAAGTGATCTTCCGCGCTGGCAAAATCACTGCGTAAGCTTTTTCATCAATCCTACTCTTTAGGACACTTCCGCGCAGATGGAAAACAGCATTGTTCAGCCCGTCCCTAAAATGGTGAATCTTTTTCTCTATCTTATTACAGACCTATTGCACTTACGTCCCTTCCTTCCAAGGTCATGGAAACGCTGATAACTCGTCAGCCCATGAAATATCTCGAAACACGAAAACTTCTCAATGACCGGCAATATGGTTTTCGTAGCAACAGGTCCACTGGTGATTTGATGGCTTGTCTCACCGAAAAGTGGAACCAAAATCTACACCAATCAGGTGAAAGCAAGATAGTTGCACTTAATATTTCCAAAGCATTTGACAGAGTTTGACATCAGGCTCTTTTGTCATCGAAAATGCGTGCATTTGGGATCAATGACTCTCTTCTTCAATGGATTTCAAGTTGTGTTGGATGGTTTCAAGTCTGATGTTCACAAAATAAATGCTGGCGTGCTCCAGGGCTCCGTTCTGTCTCCGACAGTCTTTTTAATTTTCATCAATGATCTCTTGTCCGCTACTTGAAATTCAATATATTTGTTTGCTGACGACACTACTCTCTGCTTGTCATATTCGTTCCTGGACTCACGTCCTTGTTCTTGGGCTGTAGAAAGCAACGACAGCGTATGTTAAGCTAGGAACTTTCAGCAGAGTGGAATTTAATGCTTCCAAAACTCAATGCTGTCTGGTGTCGTTAAAGCGAAATTTAAATACCCAACCACTGTCCATGTATGGCACTTGCATCGTTGAAACCGAAAAACTTTCCATTCTGGGTATCTGTATCAACGACAACTTACGTTGGAATGACCACATATTTGATGTCGCCAAAAACTCCGCGAAATTTATAGGTTTCCTCAAGCGACGTAAGAAATACTTCACCCCCTCTGATCTGGCCTCAATATATAAGGCGTTTATCCGCCCGACATTGGAGTACAATGCTCACATCTAGTCAGGTGCTCCTATGACCTCTTTGCACTTGCTAGATAGGAGCCAAAATCGCGCGATAAAACTCATAGGTGATGACAATATGTGAAATTGACTGTGTAATTCGACACCCTCGAACACAGACGTAATCTCTCCTGTCTCAGCTTGTTGTACCCTATTTTCACCACCAGTGCTATAACCAAATTGCCAGTAGCATTCCATCCCTTCTAACTTCTTACCGTAACACCCGTCTCGCTTCAAATGCTCATCAGTATACCCTCAA
Source organism: Volucella bombylans (assembly GCA_949129095.1). Taxonomy (NCBI): domain Eukaryota; kingdom Metazoa; phylum Arthropoda; class Insecta; order Diptera; family Syrphidae; genus Volucella; species Volucella bombylans. The sequence continues at coordinate 137,122,707 of OX422141.1, read as the reverse complement.
GCCCACTTTCGGACGTACTCTGAAATATCGCTATTCGTTCCTAAGCCGCACAACTCGTTTATGGAATGCCCTGCCGAGCTCTTTATTTCCTAGTCACCACAACTTGCAAATATTTAAAACCAACGCACGTCGGTATCTCTGTTTTTTCCTCCTTAATTTCTCCTCGCCCGCGGTATGTTCAAACATCTTAAGGGTACCCAAAATCCCTTGTGCGCTCGTCAGTTATAAATAAAAATCTGGAGTCCCTGTATATGTCTTTTGGTTAATCAAATGTATGTTCCGATGGCATTTGAGATAGGAATGCCATTATTCAAACATGATTTTGACATCTCGACTAAAGATGACAGTTCAGCATTAAAAGTATCACAGGGTCTGTAGGTGTCTTTCCGTGGATATCCCAAGGAAATGTCGAAATTAGTTTCAAATATGCAACGGAAGGATTCATAAGCCATTTCATAATCGGAACTCAGTACATTTTATGTAATTTAGAAATATTTAATGAATCAGGTAGGTGCAGCTTCCTTGAATCTTTCAGCGAATAGTGTGTGTTGCGACCCTTTAGAGTTTTTTATAAAATTGATCGTCTTCTGCTTTGTCTCATCTGTAAGTTTATGAGGTCGCACGCCATGTTTTCCATGACCGTCGATAGGAGATTCCGCTTCTTTAACAAGAGACTCCTTACACACCTGACTTGCCGGAAAGTAATCCCCTGCAAGGATATAAATGCCTTGATGCAAACTGGTACATCACCACATTGTTCATTCTCTCTAATCCGGACTCGATAGCTGAACGAAGCTGAATTTAATCGCGCATGACACCTGCCACGACTACTCGACGACTTTCTGGCTCTTTTATTAAGGTAAAACATCTCTAACCCTACCTGTAATTTTCCTTATTTTGTTTCAATGGACTGCGAACACTCACTGTTCATTTCCAATGCACGAAACTACAATAATTAAAAAAAATACCAAAAACAATAACAGAAAAATGTAGCACGAGGAGGTATGATCATGATTGGTAAGGAAACTACTATTATCAGTGATAATGTTGCGTGATGTCATGGTGGTGAACGCTGTGACTAATATAGGCGGACGCCATTCTACTTCAAAACAATCGAACTGAAGCCGCTTTTCCCAGTGTAGTATTAGTGTATTTCAATGGACTCAAGTCATTATTACCATTTTGTCGATTCGGTATCTTAAAGTACTAAATTGATACTAGATGGCATCCCATGATAATTTTCAGTAAAAAATGGACTGAAGCCGTTTTTCCCTTGTACCCTTCATATACTGGGTGAGTTTTTTAACTTGAGACATCCAAATTACTTGAAAAATACGCGATATCGCGAAAAATGTTTCAGACAAAGGTCACAAGGTTCTGAAGGGGACATAAGATGGTGACCACGAGTTTGAGCCCCATTTTCAAGGTCAAACGAAGGTCACTTTGATTGCGATGATTTTTGCAGATCGACCGAAAACAACAATCATTATCCTGTTCGGTCTATATGAGTTCATGGTAATGACGTTTGATCTATACAATGCCGCACAGTTACAGGAGAACGAAAAAGATATACGCTTAGTTCTTGAAAAACTGTAGCTATAAGGCCTGACAATAAACCTCAAAAAAAGCATTTTCCCTCAGCCAGAAATTATTTATCTTGAATATTCCGTCAATAAAGATCGAATAAAACCGCCTGCAGAGAAGATAGAAGCCATACGTATGTAGCTATCCCAGGGCAAAACATGCCAGTAGCAGCAGAGATACATGTTCCATTAATTTATTTATTTACCGATGCAACGAAAAACGACAAATGCCCAGTGTCTTGGACCAGCGATGCAGACAGTACCTTTGAAATGAAGAAACATACAAGCGCCACCTTGATACAGTTTTAAGTGAATTTATAGCATGTAATTCCATCATCTCTCTCCGGGGAGACATCGATATTAATCTCCAATCATCCACATCTAATCTCCAACTCGAACCTGCAACAAACAATCACCAACTCTCAAATCATTCGATAAAATCAGTTAGCTCAATGATGAACTCACCACGAATAGAATAGTGATAAATGATTTAGAAAATCTCACTGGAATAGTATGCCACAAAATTGATGGTCTTCCAACCTAATTTTCGCACCAGCCCATCGATCCAAAAATCTTATGGTGATATAACTGCTCCAACGCCAACCCCTTCAATTTAACATGACGTACCTTCAGAGTGGCAACGCAGGCTAGGCCGACCGCGCACAACGAATCAGATGTTCACCACCATCAAGGGTGCCCCAAATTATGCCGATGTTGCTTGGATTTCTGAATTTGTCAAAAAGAGGTATGGCATCACCATCAGCCAATGCACAATATTCCCAACATCTCACCACAAAAAACCAACGGAATTTCAAGATTAATTTACCGGCTAAATACGCATGGTTATTTGTTAACCCATCCAACACCAACCTCAACCTAGAAAAGATGCGGGTCTCCAAATGGACGTATCAACCAACCAATAAAAACATAGAAAAAAAACGAATTAACGTCTCATCTAAAGCTAATTATAAACCTCCCAGTTCCATTGCGGATCCACATCCTAAGCCTGACGAATTGGAGCCTTAAAACCAAAATATTTCCCAATCTTTCCCCTCCCGTTTATATCCCTAAGCAACCCCCTTCACGTATCTCCACAAAAGCACCAAGTGCCTCTCTTCCATCCAAGACCCAACGCGTTTCTTTTCATTTAACCCCTGCACCTGCTACTGTCACTGCTTAACCACCCACACCCCCTCCCACGATTTTCGGCCTAACAGCAGGAACCAAATACTCAAACTTTATCAGCTCGCATATCTTAAATCCCACTTCCAGCTCGCCTTCTCTCTCGGTTTTACAGGCCCCAGTCCCTATTTTTGACCCCCTTTCGCCGCCTAACGTTAAATTGACCCAAAGGAATATATATACCATGAAATGTTGTTACGCGCTCTCTAGCCTAAGGAATAAAAGATATACGAAAATATACGTCTCTTTCTCGCATATCTTTACGACAAATCCGACTCTATTTGCTTTGAGGGAAAAACCAAAACAAGTGTCATGGTCTCCATCCAACAGGAAGGCCTCCCTACGGATACAACTAGTCTCAGAAAGCTTTACAACAGGTACCACGAAATCTTCGACACACCTCCCCAAAAGTTTGCGGATGACCTCGCTGCTTTCTGCAGCTATGTACACTCTAAAAGAGTATCTCACCTTCAGCACAACCGAGCTGACCATGACAAATTTGTTCGTTCCTAACTTGAATTTTGTACCTGCATCTCATCTACACTCCCCTACTCCTTAAGAGCCATTTTCTTATAATGTTTTCCGAGATGACGTTCAATCTCCCTTATGAGTCTGCCCTCCCTAAAGTTGATTCTCCATGTAGAGGTATCATACTTGCTATTCACAATAACCTCAATTCTTCTCTCATCGCTATCTCTTCTTCTATTAAAATTGACTTTGTTTCCATTAAAATAATACTTCCCAACAGGTCCTTGTACGTTATGTGTTCCTACATTCTCCCAGCTCAACCTATTGAATTCCACATCCTTGCTATTAAAGCAATTGACCAGCTAATTGGTTTAAGTGATTCCATCGACGATATCCTTATCGTTGGTAAATTTAATCTGCCCCTGCTGATGTGGATTCCATCGGATGATCCAAGGAATCTCTATAAATTGATAATATAACTGACTTAAGTCTATGCCAAGTAAGTGGCGTCCTTAACTCCATCGGTAGGTAACTAAACCTTATTTTCACTAGTGATCCCATTAACTCGACAGTAACGTTCTGTCCCTTTACCCTATTAACTGTGGACAACTTTCATCCCCCTCTTCTTCTCTCATTTTTCCATAACTCTCCACCCCAGCCCATTTCTTTCCCTACCATCTCTTCGTACAAATTCCATAAAGCTAATTTTCGCAAAATCAATATTTATAACAGCAAATGTTCTTTTGATTTTACCAACCTACCCTATTTACTACAGTGAAATATTTAATTCCATTTCTCTTTACGTCCCCTTCTATCTTGGAACCTACCTCCAATTCACCCAGCTCTATAACTGCCCCTCGACACAGCGCAGACTAATCTTATCAACGATCCTAAGACATTTTATCAATTCGTCAACTACAAAAGAAAATCAAACGTTTATCCCCCCTCTCACTCATTCGCTAATATATCATCGACCGACCCACATACTATTGCCAACTATTTTGCAAACTTTTTTAAACAGTCATTTGCAGACAACTTCTTCGTACCCGACGCCATAATATATTTCAAGTACCTTCCCAATTTCTCCATTGGCCCCTCTCTCTCTCTCAATCTTTTGATCCCACCCTTATCGAAGAGAAGTTACAAAATATCAGTGATGAATTTTTACCCGGGCCAGACGGGCTCCCAGCAATATATCTCAATATTTCTCTGGATAACCGTTATTATAGCGTTCGCTTTAGGTCAGCTTTCCCAACCCCATTATTAGCCGCTTCTGGTGTCCCACAAGGCAGCGATCTAAGTCCCCTCTTTTTCATTTTATTATAAACGATCTTGAAAGGATTATTAAACACAGCTGCGTATCCATTTACGCCGATGACACTAAGTTCTCCAAAACTATTTCTTCAACCCAAGACTCTATTCTCCTTCAAGAAGACCTCGATAGGTTTTCCACTTGGTGTCTAAAAATTTGCTTTGAGCTTAATGTTTCCAAATTCCAATCTATAAATTTGTCTCGAAAGTCCATTCAATCTACTCCCCGATTTTATTTTCTGCATGACCAATCTGTACTCCAGGTTCAACACCTTCGAGATTTTGGAATATTTTACTATAGAGAGTTAAGCTTCCGTTCGCATATTGATGAGATAATCCTTAAAGCCAACTCATCGCTCGGTTTTATCAAACGTTGGTCTAAAGAATTTTGCAACCCTTATGTGACAAGGTCACTTTACATTACCCTTGTCCGGCCTCTCCTTGAATGTTCCAGCCAAGTATGGTCCCCCTTTCAGCGAGTTCATATATCCCGAATCGAGTCGTTTTCTTCGATTTGCTCTTCGTGGACTATCCTAGAGTGAACCATTTATCTTACCTCCCTATCGTGACCGCCTCAGACTTCTTAGCCTGAATACCCTCGAAAAACGCAGAGACGTAGCAGACATTCACTTCATTCATCGACTGCTCTTTGGTTCTGTGGATTGCGCTTCCCTTTACAATTCTATTTCCTCCAACACTAACCCTCGTAATTTACGCTGTCCTTGTCTCTTCTATATTCCAACCTACCGCACCTCTTATGGCTCTAACGAACCAATCTCCCGCATGCTCCGTAAGGTCAACTCAACCTCCCCCTTTTTGATTTTAACCCGAGCACTTCTCGTCTTAAACTTGTGATCCTCCACCATTCCCTTACATCCTAACAATTAGCTGTTGTTAGTTTTTAAGTTAGATTAAGCTTGAATTAAGCGAAATAAATGGGGTCGTTAGCCCCCACCAAATTATATCATTGGAAGATCGTTGTCCTTTAATAATCTGCTAGGGTGGTCAACACTGGATCCGTCATTGTATGATGTTATTAGCTGATTCGTCACATTTCTATCTCTTTCGTATAGGGTTATGAGCTCTGTGACGGTGTAGTCCAGTATTAGGGTAATGGTCGAACACGCACTTGTAATTTTAGCCTGCATGCGTAAGGACTTACTTATGCTATTACTACTGGGTGGTAAAGCAAGCACTGCAGTACGAAATTGATTGTTGCGCTGCTGGCCAAATCCAGCTTATAGGACAGTCAACAATTTCCCGATCAATTGTACTGCCTTGGTTAGCGTTGTTAGTTGTTAGTCATTGGATAGAGAGCAAGGCTACTTTACTGTCATAGGAAATTTAAATATTCTTGCAGACAAGTTTAGGTTTGCTCGAAACACGGAGGTACTACTGCCCAAGCCCAAGAGGCAAGTTTTGGTATTGAAGCTTCATTTAATCCTGCCCCAACTCAATCCTCTTTTATAGATCCATCGATGTGTCACTCTAGTGGTAAACTATTACCAGTTTATCATGTATCGTTGCTGACATATTACTTGTAATACATGCAAGGGCGGCGTAAAAAAACGATTTCCTTTAAGCAAAGGAATTGACCATTATTTGAATACACTTCCACCACTAATAGTTCGCGACAATACTCACAACTGAACCTCAAGGGCTCCTTGAAATCCTAGTAAACTGTTTCTTTCATCAGAGCAATTCCCAGCCCCTTCAACTTCCTCAAGGGCAACATTGACCCAAATTCGTTGGATTTTCACTCTTTGCATTGCGAAGTTTCATCTTTTGTCCGTCGTAAAAGTAAACCGAACAACCCGGAACCAGCCCTCCACCTTACAAGCCGTCTCTGATTCCAGCTTACAAAACCTATCAACCAAATTAAAAGTTTTTTTAATTATTGTACAAACACTGCGTGTTGCATCTCTTCTGAAGTTCACATGTGAGATGATTGCGATTGCGAATGCAACCGCCAGCCAAGCAGACGATATTCCTCCATTTTCTCCATCGGTAACATTCGAAATTTATTTCCCTTGCACTTGCACTTTCATTTGCCCTTATGCTTGTACTTAATCCAAATAAAATTCAATTAACTTGTAAGTCCTTGTTGCAACTGCCACAGTAGTGCTCGTACCTGTATACATACATATGTAATCGTATAGCAGTACGACGACGCCGCAATTTCATTAGAAATTTGATTTATTGGCTGCGAATTTTAAGAATTTTTCCAGCACTCCCAGTGCCATGCCAGCTGTGCTTCGGTGTTGCTGGAACCGAACTGCGAACTGAAACTGTCATACGTTCCCAAAATCGATTAACGTTTCCTTCCTCTTTTTCTTAGTATTTTGGCCTCTTACCACGATGTGGATACATTTAGCAGCTCGAATGCATATATTTGTGGTTAGAAGGAGGCGTCGAGTATAAGTTCAAGTAGATGTCCTTCGTTCAGAAGTCAAAACTCTTACAGAGTACTTGTACTCGTATATCATATATACCAGTAGAATCGCAGTTATGATGTAGCGATCTTAATTGAAACTAAATGGAGTGGAAAAGTGCATTTTTGAAGGAGCTAAAAAGCGGATGTCGGATGTCCTCCGCGCACATGCGAGTACACAAATGGGAAACATATCCTTTTTACGATCGAAAAATAAACAAACAAAAAGAGTGCTCCACAGAAGTGGTTGAGGGAGGAGAGAACCCAAGAAAATTGAAACACATGCACGGCACACATTTTGAGTGAAAGTTTAAACAACAACAATAAAAAGGATATCACAATTTACGTACGGTACATACGGTTTGCTTTGATACAAACGAAAATTCCTTTTACAACGAATACACGAACACGAACACGAACATGAATACGGATTTGGGGATACGAGTTGCGAGCTACTGCTATGGGAAAAGTTTTCCTGTGAGCACGATAAATTTCAAAATCATATCTAACGATGATGCCGGGATAACCTGCACGTGGGGGTAATTTTTTGAATATTTCTGCTTAGTCTTAGCGCGAGAATTTAGACCATTACGTAATAAAACCGAAACAACGTAAGGTGGGTACTTTTATACTCGTATTGTACGAGAAAGAGGGAGGTTTTCCAGTTTTTTACACTTTTTACTTTTGAGATTCGGAAAATTTTGAACATGCGTTTGGAGTTCAGTATTTAGAGTTGGAGATAAAGACCGAGTACATATGTGTTTCACGAGTGACGTTAGAAGATGTACGAGTACAACACGGCAAATTTTATTATTTCTTGAAAAGCTGACATTCCTCCCTAATCGAACTGCGGCTGGTATGATCGACTCTGGAAAGTGGTCTTTTCCGGAATATCTTGATGATCATGCTCCTTTCCAAAGCCAAAGCAAATAAAGTTGTTCTCTAAATATTTAGGGCCGGGTCAACCCCGAACAGCTTTAGTGTGCTTAAAGCAAGCAAAAACTTGAATACTTAACATTGAAACTAACAGTTGTGGTGTTGTACTATGGGGTGGGAGTATACATAGGCCATGATGCATAGGAGAGTAAAGGGAAGTTTTGAGGGACAGTTTACTTAGGTAAAAGGCAAAAATGGATTGAATGGGGTTGATTTCGCTTAGCATTCTGGACATAATTTATTCGTTGAGGATTAATACGGAATAGAGGAACTGATCTACGATTTAGTGGGTTACTCGTAGCATTCAAAGAGATGAGTTGCAACAGAGCACGAGAACCAATGTCACCAGTTAAAAACTTCACGACGTGTTGGAAGGGGTTGCAAGTTGATCAGTTTCCGGCGATCCAAGACAAGGTGGAGGGTTGAAACTGTCAGTGCATGGTAGACCCATTAGCGTGAAACGGATAAACTTTTGCTGTACAAGTTCTACTCGCAATAAATTGTGTGCTATAATAAAGTGATCAGACTTGACAGCATATTCGGGGAGAGGCCGAACAGAGGTTATCTAAAGGGGATTAGTAACATATAAGTCGACAAATTGGAGTTGGAGATAACACCTAAATCGCGCATTTCTCTTGCTAATAGATTACTAGTAGATTCCTTATTACAGAGGTAGGTCTACGGTAAATTTGGTGGGGCTATCGCCCCCATTTATGTCGCTTAATGCAAGCTTAATCTAACTTAAACACTAGGACTTAAAAACTAACAACAGCTAATTGTTAGGAAGTAAGGGAATGGTGGAGGAGATCAAGTTTAAGACGGGAAGTGCTCAGGTTAAAATCAAAAAGGGGCAGGTTGAGTTGACCTTACGGAGCATGCGGGAGATTGGTTCGTTAGAGCCATAAGAGGTGCGGTGGGTTGGAATATAGAAGAGACAAGGACAGCGTAAATTACGAGGGTTGGTGTTGGAGAAAATAGAATTGTAAAGGGAAGCGCAATCCACAGAACCAGAGAGCAGTCGATGAATGAAGTGAATGTCTGCTACGTCTCTGCGTTTTTCGAGGGTATTCAGGCTAAGAAGTCTGAGGCGGTCACGATAGGGAGGTAAGATAAATGGTTCACTCTAGGATAGTCCACGAAGAGCAAATCGAAGAAAACGACTCGATTCGGGATATATGAACTCGCTGAAATGGGGACCATACTTGGCTGGAACATTCAAGGAGAGGCTGGACAAGGGTAATGTAAAGTGACCTTGTCACATAAGGGTTGCAAAATTCTTTAGACCAACGTTTGATAAAACCGAGCGATGAGTTGACTTTAAGGATTATCTCATCAATATGCGAACGGAAGCTTAACTCTCTATCGTAAAATATTGCAAGATCGCGAAAGGATTGAACCTGGGGTACAGGTTGGTCATGCAGAAAATAAAATCGGGGAGTAGATTGATTGGACTTTCGAGACAAATTCATAGATTGGAATTTGGAAACATTAAGCTCAAAGCAAATTTTTAGACACCAAGTGGAAAACCTATCGAGGTCTTCTTGAAGGAGAATAGAGTCTTGGGATGAAGAAATAGTTTTGGAGAACTTAGTGCCATCGTAGTAAATGGATACGCAGCTGTGTTTAATAATCCTTTCAAGATCGTTTATAATTAAAATGAAAAAGATGGGACTTAGAATTCTGCCTTGTGGGACACCAGAAGCCGCTAATAATGGGGTTGGGAAAGCTGACCTAAAGCGAACGCTATAATAACGGTTATCCAGAGAAATATTGAGATATATTGCTGGCCCGGGTAAAAATTCATCATTGATATTTTGTAACTTCTCTTCGATAAGGGTGGGATCAAAAGATTGAGAGAGAGAGAGGGGCCAATGGAGAAATTGGGAAGGTACTTGAAATATATTATGGCATCGGGTACGAAGAAGTTGTCTGCAAATGACTGTTTAAAAAAGTTTGCAAAATAGTTGGCAATAGTATGTGGGTCGGTCGATGATATATTATCGAATGAGAGGGAGGGGGGATAAACGTCTGATTTTCTTTTGTAGTTGACGAATTAATAAAATGTCTTAGGATCGTTGATAAGATTAGTCTGCGCTGTGTCGAGAGGCAGTTATAGAGCGGGGTGAATTGGAGGTAGGTTCCAAGATAGAAAGGGACGTAAAGAGAAATGGAATTAAATATTTCACTGTAGAAAATGGACATCAGATCATCATCATATAAGGATAGGTTGGTAAAATCAAAAGAACATTTGCTGTGATAAATATTGATTTTGCGAAAATTAGCTTTATGGAATTTGTACGAAGAGATGGTAGGGAAATAAATGGGCTGGGGTGGAGAGTTATGAAAAAATGAGAGAAGAAGAGTGGGGTGAAAGTTGTCCACAGTTAATAGGGTAAAGGGACAGAACGTTACTGTCGAGTTAATGGGATCACTAGTGAAAATAAGGTTTAGTTACCTACCGATGGAGTTAGGGACACCACTTACTTGGCATAGGCTTAAGTCAGTTATATTATCAATTTATAGAGATTCCTAGGATCATCCGATGGAATCCACATCAGCAGGGGCAGATTAAATTTACCAACGATAAGGACATCGTCGATGGAATCACTTAAACCAATTAGCTGGTCAATTGCTTTAATAGCAAGGATGTGGAATTCAATAGGTTGAGCTGGGAGAATGTAGGAACACATAACGTACAAGGACCTGTTGGGAAGTATTATTTTAATGGAAACAAAGTCAATTTTAATAGAAGAAGAGATAGCGATGAGAGAAGAATTGAGGTTATTGTGAATAGCAAGTATGATACCTCTACATGGAGAATCAACTTTTGGGAGGGCAGAATCATAAGGGAGAGTGATCGTCATCTCGGAAAACATTATAATGATTTAGACAAGACAGCACGAGTTTTAGAACGCAAGCCTCTTACGTTTTCATAGTAAAATGTAAGAGGTAGTTTGTTGCGTGGAGGAGTAGGGGAGTGTAGATAAGATGCAGGTAAAGAATTCAAGTTAGGAACGAACAAATTTGTCTTGGTCAGCTCGACTACGCTAAAGGTGAGAAACTCTTTTAGAGTGTACATAGCTGTGGAAAGCAGCGAGGACATCCGCAACATTTTACGGAGGTTTGTTAAAGATTTCGTGGTACCTGTTGCAAAGTTTCCTGAGATTAGTTATATCATCCCGTTGGATGGAGACCATGGCATTTGTTTTAGTTTTTCCCTCAAAGCAAACCGAGTCCGATTTATCGTAAAGATACTCGTATGCTAGAAAGAGACATATGTTTTCATTTATCTTTTCATCCCTTAGCCTAGAGAGCGCGTAATGCCATTCCGTAGTGTCTACAATCTTTTGGGTCAATGTAATGTTAGGTGGTAGTTACAGTATCAGGGGCAGAAGTTAAATTAAATGAAACGCGTTAGGGCTTGGATGGAAGAGTGGCACTTGGTGCTTTTGTGGGGATACGTGAAGGGGGTGGCTTAGTTGGGGTCAGGCTTAGGATGTGGATGGGGTTATGATCTGGGCGATTTATAATTAGCTTTCGATGAGACGTTGCTTCGTTTTTTTTCTATGTTTTTATTGGTTGGTTGATCCGTCCATTTGGAGACTCGCATCTTTCCGAGGTTGAGGTTGGTGTTGAATGAGTTAACAAATAACCATTCATATCTAGACGGTAAGTTAATCTTAAAATTCCGTTTCTTTTTCCGTTTGGTTTTGTTGGGAATATTGTGCTGATGGTGATGCCATACCTCTTTTTGAAAAATTCAGAAATCCAACCAATATCTGCATAATTTGGGGCAAATTTGACAAGTAGGGTGGTGAACATTTGGGAAAGGTGTGAGACGTTTTCGTTTGGATGTAATAGTTGTGCATTCGTTGACGTTCAGCGCAAGTACATTTTTCTGGCATTAAATGGAAAACCTGGTTTCTTTCTTCTTGCTGCGGAAGACAGTCAAAGGGTGTCGAAATGTGCCGAAAGATTTTGATGTCAGATAACATTCCAATATGCATATTCATATATTGATATAAATGAATTCAGCGTTATTTACCTACATAGGTGGAGCTAAAGGTCATGGTGAATACGAGCCTCAACTAACAAGCCTCTCTAGTTGGCTCAACCCTTAGCTAACTGCGTCCAGTTGTGCACCCAAGTCGACTGAGGTCCACTTCTACTTGTGTCCGCCACCTAAGATAAGGCCTTCCTCTACTGCGTTATCTCTGATTTTATATCTTTGATAGAAATCGGAAGTCATTTTTTTGCAGTGCGATTAAAATTAAAAAATTAGTAAAGTTAAATAATTTAAATTTTTAATTTTTCAAAGGAAATAGGTTTTTTAAGCAGTGGATGTACAAGAAATTGAAAGAAAGGTGAACAAAGGATGTCGAAGTGCTACAAATGCAGATCAGCGATTCGTGGTGAAACAGGTGTCAGCTGTGAAGGCGTCTGCAAAAAGGTTTTTCACTCTACATCAAAATGTTCCGGCATTGACGAATACAGCATTGGAATAATCAGAAATGGGAATATGTTAAGATTCATGTGCGATGAATGCATACATTATATTCAAAATATGGATTTGATAGTGAGGGAAATGCAAGAAAGCGTGGAAAAAAACACAAGTTACTTAAAACTATACAAAGAAGAATTTGAGGAATCAATGAAAAAAAATGAAAATGAAATAAAGAATTTACTCGAAGCAATCGAAATTAGATATACCGAGAGAGTACGCGAAATGCAAATTGCCCAAGAAGTCTGCGAAAAAAGTGTAACGGAATTAAAAAAATATATGCAGCATAACTGAAAATCTCAAGGGCGAGTGCAACAAATTGTCTGCTGAAATAAAAAGCAATAACATTGTGTGCAATGAAGTGAAAAAAATTATAAATAGTAAACAAGCGGTTACTGAAAATCAAGTGTCATTTGCGGAAATTGTCAAAGGAAGAAGTGACAAGTCAAAAGAAAAAGTAATGCCAGAGCTACGAAAAAAAGAACCTCTTATAATAAAACCGAAGGAAAAACAACATTGTTACAAAACTAAGGAGGATCTATGTAAAATAGTTGATCCACAAAATCTACATTTCCACAATATTGAAAATACCCGAAATGGAGCAATTTTAATTGAAAGTGATAATATTGAAGAAAGAAATAAAATAAAAAGTGCAATCGAACAACACCTGAGTGAAAAGTATGAAATTAAGGTACCAAAAAAACTTAGACCAAGAATTTTATTAGCAAATATGAAATATAAGAACAGTGAAAATGAAATTATTGAAAGACTTAAAAAACAAAACATTGTCATTACACATAGCCAAATGGAATTAGTTAAATATTTCGAACGGAGAAAAAACAATGAAGTTAATTACAATGCTATTATTGAAATTGATGAGGACTCCTTTCCAAAAGTGTTAGAAGCAGAAAAACTCAGCATTGGATGGGAAAGATGCAAAGTATTTGATGGAATTGACATCCTAAGATGCTATAAGTGCAAAAGGGATATAATTATCGTTCAACCGAATGCAAAAACGAAGAAATTTGTGCAAAATGTCTAAAGAATCACAAAACAAGTGAGTGTAATAACGAATCAATTACGAAGTGTGTAAATTGCAGGCGTGTCAATGAAAAACTAACCTTGGGCCTTGACGAAAACCACGACACTTTCAGCAAGACATGCCCAGTATACATAAACAAACTTGCATCAAAAAAGAAGCGAATTGGTTATTAGCAATCAAGTTCTATTATGGGATTAATTAATAATTTCGAGGAACTTGAAATAATATGTAACAGTGATAAATATGATTTCATAATTCTGGCAGAAACACACTTGACATCTACCATCGAAAAAGAAGAGATACAAATCAACGGTTATAAGGAGGTATCCTGTATGTCAAATTCAACACGAACAGGCGGTGCGACATTATATATAAAGTCTAAGTGGCAAATCAGCGACACAATAAAAAGTTCAATCAACCACACAGCATGGTGGATATCATGTAAATGTACAACACACAATGAAAACATAGCGGTTGCGGGGATTTACAGATCACCAAGCAGCTCAGAAAAAGAATTCTGTAGCTTTTTCAAGAAAAATATAGAAATGCTGACAGAGAGACCGAACAATATAATCTTAGGAGGTGATTTCAATATTAACTGGTGCCTAAATAACACATACAAAAAGGAAATCAAAAGCATCCTGGAAGACAATTACCTTCAACAAAAAATGCAACGATACTCAAGAATTACAGCGCAATCTAGTACAATAGTGGACTACATCATAACCAACATACAAAATATAGACGTAAAACCAGATGAAAGGGAAAAAATATCTGACCATGAGAGTATAACTTTTCGTATGCAAAATGAACCAAACAGAAAGAGAAGTGATGCAATGGTAACTGTTTTCAAGTATCACAGGGAGCGATTTAGTGAAAAGGTAAATACAATGGCTGTGGCATATAATAGAGATACTACGGTACATGTCATGTAAATGCTGAAAATATCGACTGCATTCTTAAAACAGTAGTAGGCACATTTATAGCGGAGGTAACCGCAAGACAAAACAATCAAACAAATAAATGGATTAGCAAGGAACTTCTAGTTTTAAAAAATGAAAAAATTAAGAAATACAATAAGGCAAAGCTGATAAATGACGAAGAAAGTTGGGATAACTATAAGAATATAAGAAACTCTTATAAAATGGAAGTAAATAAAGCCAAAAATAAATTTATAAAACTAAAAATTGAAAATGCAGGTGGGCAAAAGCAAATGTGGAATGTTATAAAAAAACTTAGTGCTTAAACAAAGAAGAATAACTATAACTGACGTAGATTTTGAAAAAAACTATACTGATGGGAAGGAAATAGCCAACAAATTCAACCTATACTTTATTGATAGTATTTCAAATATCAGAAACGAGATTGAAGATGTGGAATATGTAAATGGTATAAGACAATATGAATGCAAATTTCAGTTTCAAACCATTACACTAGAGCAGTTAAAACATATATGTAAAAAACTAAAAAATAAAGCCGACTTTAATAAAATAAGTCCAAGAATTATCCTTGATAATTGGGCCGCCTTAGGAAACACGTTATTAGAAATTATTAACCAATCTCTACAGAAAGGTGAATTTCCGAATTCATGGACTCCAGTGGAAAAAATACCAAACACAAAAAAATGTGAAGAGTTTAGGCCTATAAATACATTAAGAACATTTGAAAAAATACTTGAAAGCGTAGTTAAAAGTCAATTAATGGAATATATGGAGGGTAACAAAATCTTTAACAAATATCAATCTGGCTTTTGGAAGAATTACTCGTGCGAAACGGCCGTAAACTATGTACGTTATAAACGAATGGAAAAGCGAAGGAAGAACAAAAAAAACAATGGCACTTTTTCTAGATTTTAAAAGGGCTTTTGAAACAATAGATCGTCAACTTTTACTCAGAAAAATGTCAAAATATGGAATACAAGGAAAAGAACTGTAATGGTTTAAGTCATTTCTAACAAATAGATCACAGAGAACCAAGGTTCACGACAGCATCTCACACACGATGGAAGTAAACATAGGAGTCCCACAAGGATCTATCTTAGGTGCACTGCTATTCATAATTTATATAAACGATATGCCCAATATCCTAAAAGATTGTAAAGTCATTTTATACGCGGATGATACACTAATCTACTCTGAAGGAAAAGATGGAAATGAGTGCAAATCAAAGCTTCTAAAAGATATAAAACGGATAACATCATGGTTAGTGATGAATAAATTAAAATTAAATGAAAAAAAGACAAAATTAATGGAAATAAATATTAATAATAAGACAACTATAGAAATCAACAATAGCATTATAGAAAACGTAGACAATATAAAGTATCTGGGAATAATAATCGATAGAAATCTCAAGTTCTCGGAGCACATCGATTACATATGCAAAAAAATTGCAAAAAAAATAGGTTTCTTTAAGAGAATAAGGAAGAAAATGGACTGCAACACAGCGATCAAAGTTTATAACACAATTGTGAAGCCCCATTTCGAATATTGTTCCACAATTACATACTCATGCTGTAACCAGGGACATGTGGAAAGACTCCAAAAACTGCAGAATAAAGCGATGAGAAGTATTCTTCAGTGCAATAGATTTACTCAAATGGATGAGCATACGCGAAAGGTTACAACTTAACATGTTACTGGCAGTTTTCAAAATGAAGCAAGAAAGCACACAAAGTCTATTAATGAGTGAAACAAGGACCGTAGGAGAAGCACAACCATATCGATTACGTAATTGCAACGATTTTAGAATTAAACGACAGATCTCAATGTCCGGACAAAACACATTTCTATACAAAGGAATTCTCCTTTTCAACAACCTGCCAGAGTATATAAAAACCGAAAGCAACTACAGATTATTTAAAAGAAAAAGCATAGATTTTTTGAAACGTAATAGCTAACTATATTTTTGTACCTGTTCTCTCTTATTTATTTATTAAAGTTTTTAAACCGTTAATTTAGTAAAGCACTATGCAAACAAAAGACTTATATATAGTAAAAAAAAAAAAAACATGTAAAACAACATATATAAAATGTAAAATTTAAAAGTATAACTATATACTAATAAATACAACTACTACTACTACTACTACTACTACTATCTCTCCGGGTTAGATTCGAAACATTTCCTGCATGCCCAAGCCATCTCAGGCGACTGATGGACAGTTTTCTGACTAGATGTCGCCGCACATCGCGTATAGTTCCTCGCAAAACTACACAGTTCATATACCACCGGCGCAGTGACTAGTTTGTCATGAAGGTCTCGGAAAACTTTTACACAATCTGCGCAAAAATCATAGCTGCTTTCCTTGCGTAATAGATGTAGAAGGGGCCTAGTTCTCGGCGAGAATACGAGAACAGACGAGTACATCGGTGCAACTCGTTCTGGTTCCTGGACATCGGGTACCGTCGGTCGAATACCTGACGTGTTCACGGAATAGCCTAAATACTCTAATTCATCGTAAGCGAACCTACACTTGGTAAGTTTACGTTTCAGTTCTCTTTCATAAAGGCGGTGCAAAACCTCGTCAATGATCAATAGTGACAAAGAAGCTCAATATTCTTGCGTGGAATGCCAACGGCCTACAGAAAAAGCTTGATGAATTAAATATTTTCATTCAGGAAAAAGCAGTTGATATATGTTTAATTTCTGAAACTCACCTGACAACACAATCAAGCGTGAAACTAAAAGGTTACCGCGACTACCACACTCATCATCCATCGGGAAACGTAAGAGGCGGGTCATCCCTATTTATAAAAGACGTTTTCGCTGATAATCTTGCAGAAGCGTTCAAACCATTCGACGAGGAAATGCTTCCAGAAAATGTCAATACGCTAGACGTGGCGACGAATCTTCCAATTGAAAAGGCTACACTCAGGGAACCTAGACAAGTTATAGAGACGCTTAAGCCCAATAAAACCCCCGGATATGACTTAATTACGGGAGAGATACTTAAAGCGGTACCGAAAAAAGGTTTGCTAAAGCATAAAACTAAGAGCATGTAGTAGAGCATGAGACTAGAGCATGTGCCGCATCAGTGGAAAGTTACTGAAGTTATTATGGTTTCGAAACGCGGTAAACTGCTGACGGAAGTCAAGTTATACAGAGCAATATCGCTCGTCCCGATTATATCGAAGGTCTTCGAGTGAATCTTACTTAATCATCTTAAACCGATTATTGACACAAATCATCTCTTGCCCGATCATCAATTTGGCTTTAGAAGCCAACACTCTACTATTGACCAAGTGCATAGAATAACGGATGTAATTGAACGAACAATTGAGTGTAAGTTAGTCTGTTCAATCGCATTCCTTGAAGTTTAGCAAGCTTTTAAAAAGATATGGCACGAGGGCCTGAAATACAAACTTCGACAAATCATATCCTAGCAATTGTCTCCCATTTTAAGTTTTTACTTAGATGACCGACTCTTCCGTGTCAGACACGAAAACGAATATTCCAATTTTAAGACGATAAAGACGGGGGTGCCACAAGCAAGTGTCCTTGGTCCTCTACTATATTTGCTTTTTACCCGCGACATTTGCTGATGACACTGCTTTTGTCAACAGCTAAAACCGTCGAAGAAGCAACTGCTAAGTTACAACTCTCCCTTACACGGATTAACAATTGAACAAAGACTTGGAGAATCGCGCTTAATGAAAACAAGTATGTTCATGTGAACTTCACTCTCAAAAAACTGACAATCTACCTTTGTTTATTAACGCAGTACAAATTCCTTTCGCGAACGAGGCCAAATATCTTGGTGTGACACTCGACGCTAAACTTAAATGGAGAGCACACGTTAAGAAAAACCGTGAAGAGCTTGAGATTAAGTATAAAGACATGTACTGGCCTCTTGGAAAGTATTCCAAGGTCAGTTTAGAAAACAAATTGTGGTAGTGGTAAAACCGGTCTGGACATATGCTATACAGGGCTTTACCAAAATTAGTAGCATTGACGTCTTACAGACATTCCAAAACAAAGTTCTCCGAGGGTTTGTTGCTGCACCGTGGTACATTAGAAACGATGATATCCACAGAGACCTAGGAGTCGTTAAGGAGTTGAAATTTTTGCGCCAAAACACAAAAATCGACTACATGGACATACGAATATTTCTGTTCAACAGATCCTTAACAAGACAAATTTATTGCGCCGTCTGAAACGGACTAAGCCTCTCGATCTAACCCGGTGATCAGCAGCCCTTAATTTCTAAAGTACGCAGTACTTTAAAGTACTTCAATGGAAAATTGCCTGCAAAATGTCTTATTAAAGCAAAATAAAACGCGAA
This sequence comes from Volucella bombylans, assembly GCA_949129095.1. Taxonomy (NCBI): domain Eukaryota; kingdom Metazoa; phylum Arthropoda; class Insecta; order Diptera; family Syrphidae; genus Volucella; species Volucella bombylans. Next base: position 137,103,969 of record OX422141.1, on the reverse strand, counting down.
AGAGGAACTGCTTGTTGAGTGTGAACTCAGTCGTAATCTGTATAAGGGAGGTGTTTTTTAGTGAGTAAGAATCTCACACTACTATAAGCATCGGTCTTATAGTGTCTATGAAAAAAAAATTAAAACAAAAATTTGATTTGGCGTTTTTCACAAATTTGTGCTGTTCTGTTCTAGTTTTTCCTCACTGAACAAAGCTACTCGAATAGGATTCACAACTCACACATCCCCAATTTGAAACAGCTTGGAATAGAAATGCGTACGTCCTTAAATTGAGCGATAAAACTCTAATTTAATAAATATCAATACACCAGTCAAACAAATTCGTATCTGAGTAGCTCCGTTCCCACGCAACATTCCGCCTAGTCATCTGGAGAAGACAAAAAAAAAATTCCCCAACCTAACTCATCGATAACCGATAATGGCTACCCTACTGTTTGTGACTTTGGGTAAATACTCTTATCGATGTAAAATGCTTGCATTTGAATATCCTTAACCCTTAACCTCTAGACCAAAGACAAGGATAATTTGTCCTCCTTCATATTGATGAGCCATTACGTGCGATATCCGCTTCTCGATTTATGCAAACTCAAACACATTTTACACTTTACGACGAGTATGTTGGGACTCCTAACCCCAACCATGAAATGCAGAAAAGCCACAGAAATTATCGGGGGATGGCAACCCCTGTTGAGATACTTACTTCTATGTTTTCATTGAATAGAAAGACATTAAATTCCCTTGAGAGATGAAAAAGATGAAATAGATAAAAAAAAATAAAAGAAGATTGCGAGTGAAAGGCGTTTCGAGGCATTCGATAAGAGAGGACATCGCATCCAATTAAATGTAATTTTATAACTTCCCAGACCCTGTCTTACCAGCAGCGTCTTTACTGCGGAAGGATGCATTATGATTTTGTGTCCTTTTGTTATTGTTTCTTTTTTTCTCTCTACATTCCACCCACCAACCTACTCTTTTAAAGTTCTTTACAATGTCTTACGATAGCAGTGACTATTTTTATCGGCGATATTAGAAATATAAGTTACGATGTCCCACGGAGGAGGACACTTTGAAAAGAAGCCATCCTCCTTCGATCCATCGTCTCCATCGTAGTTATCTGGAGTACTTATGGTATATCTATTTGTCTGGTTGTCGTTGTCACAGAGCTACAGATATGTACTGTACATGGTGGCACTATGCCACATTGTAGCGACAACATCTTGTGCAAATCGTGTCTCAAGTGAGGGCGGATCGCCACCAACTTCTATTTCTTTTTTTTCTCTTTTTTTTTCTCCAGGATTGCTGCATAGATAATCAAAGAAAAAAAAGAGGAAACGAAAGCACAGGACAACGACCGAGGTCTCGGCGGTGTATTCATAGCCCTACTCTCGACTTTTTTTTTTGAGATACACAAATGTTTCGTCAACAAAACACATCATCATTTGATTTATGAGCAGGCAGTGAAATTTTGACAGCCGGAATTTCAATTTGTAAAATGTTTAGACCATTTGGTAATACTCCTTGTACCCGAGCCATGGTACAAACTCCTAGTATTCTCATAGTCGTGGGTTCAATGGCATCGTTACTTTCAAGCTTTAGCGAGTTATTCTTATCGTTGGAGGCAGCTGTTGCAGACACTTTTTGTCGCACAAAAAGAACAATTTTCAATTGTAAATTGGTTGACATTTGTCAAGAGACCATAGTGTTTTCAGTTAATAGAGAGCGACATGATATCATAGTGATTGAGCTGGCTTGGATAGATGGTGGGGTTATCATACATATAGCGCTAATAACAAACAGGGTCAAATGAGCAAAAGTTGTTTATATGTATGTGAAGCGAGCGTTTTACCTTTGCTTGCGTGCATAAATTAAACTCACAGCCCATTGCGGACTGCCTTCAAATCTAGTCGTTGTAGGTGAGTTAGACTTGGACCTATGATGCACTGGATTAGTAACTTTGACTTATTGTAGAATACAGGCTAAAATCTTTCATAACTAAGGCCACTGGACCAGTTGATTGTACATTCCTTGGTCACGTTTTCGGGCGTTTCGCGCATCAATTTCGTTCGCTAAGTTTCAGATCACTGCGTGGCAGTAAAAAGATTTAATTTACTGCATTTTACTGCGTTTTATGAAGATATAAGCGTCTCTGACCATCAACTCCTACTCCATCACCTGTAAGCCTAGTACCTTTTGACAGAAGGTAGGGTACGCAACCCCTGCGGGACGTCATTGACAGCTGCAAAAAAGAGAGGGTAGTTCTCATTTATCAGGACGATGATTCCCATACATGGAACAAGGGCGGCATCCACTGCTCTACTCAGTTTTTAAAATACTTGGTGTACACCTCCCTTTAGAGCTAATATGTTTCAACGTATTTGGAGCAGAGGTCTGAAGGGAGCTCCATCATTGTGTCGGGACTTTGGAGTACAGACTGCGGCAAGAAATCTCAATAGGCATATGGTGGCTATCATAACCTTAGCGAGGCTACAGGCTACAGGCTACAGAACTCTTCAACCGGACACATTGTCCAGAGATTTTTAGTAAGGACTTGGCCCTCCAGATTGGCGGTTACACGTGGTAGTAACGTTCCCACCATGTAAAAATGAAAACCGTTCAGAGAAGAGCAACAGTCTCGGAAACGGACCGATATATTGTTGACGAGCCCTGAAAAATTGTTAAGAACAAATGCTGCCGAACAAGCTGTGATGGCCCTAAACTACTACAAAGCAGATATTAACGAAAAAAGTATGATGGAAAGGGTTGGGCAAAAAGCGAAGGAAAACGACGCTTATTTGGATGTGGCATTGCTACTCGAGGGAAACTCGGGTTTGGACATGTAAGCGAACACCTCATGACAATCGGCATCAAGGCAAAATTTGGAAATATAAGTCTCAGTCACGTTTATGCTCCTACAGAGGATAGCATCAAAGACGAATTCTATGACTTCCTAAACATTACATCTGCTCAATGATCCACTTATGAGACCAAAATTGTGCCAGTATATCTTAGCGTAAGGAAGCCGTCTTTGAGTGAGTCATCGGAAAACATAGCCTGCATAGCATAAGGTCCGACAATGTACGAGTATTCAGATTTTTTAGAATTTATAATTTGTAACACATCCGCGAAACGACTTTGCGATTTTGACTCAGGAATTGAGGGCTGATATATTCTTCTCTCACCGCGGTCTAGCCATTTACCTGTGTAGTGATGTAGCCTACCACACTCCGCCACAATGTTATCCGAATTCCAATGCGGAATTCACCTTCATGTGGTTAAAATTCCATCTCCGTAAGCAAATTATACACTACTGCTTTATTGACAGAAGCCCCAAACTGGACAGCGTCTGACTCCATTCAAAGAATTGTATCCCTGTATCCCCATACTGAAATCGTTATTACGGGCGACTTCAATATACACAATTTTGGGTGGCTTCGACAATCTGGACAGACAACACCCGAAAGACGGTTTGGTGAGATCTTCGCTGCGGAAAACAACTTAACGCAGCTTGTAAAAGAGCCCGCGCGAATACCAGACGTTGATAGTCATACCGCCAACACCCTGGACTTGTTTTTAACTTCTCACCCTGATAAGTACCCCATTGATGAGCTCTCCCCTCTAGGCTCGTCGGACCAATGTGTTATATCAGCTAATTCCTCGTATACTGACCACACAGTCAGAGAAAAGATTCCAAAAAGAACCGTATGGCAATACGAGAAAGCCAATTGGAGCGGACTTAACAGCTTCTTTAGGAATTTTAACTGGTCGTTATGTTTCCTCGATAACGACGTGGATGCCGCTGCTGATATGATCACAGATACCATTCACTTTGGAATGAGATCTGTCTGCTGTTGTTAAAGCGAAATCTAAACACCCAACAATTATCCATGAATAGCACTTGCATCGTTGGAAACAAAAAAATGTTCTATTCTCGTTATTTGTGCCAATGACAACTTACCTTGGAATGACCACATATCCAATGTCGTCAAAAATTCTGTGAAATATCTTGGTTTCTGATGCGATCTGGTGACGGAAATTTTAAAGGGAAATGGTGTTTCGACAGCATCAGCTACAGTGCTGGTCAATCAACTAATCAATAAGTGGGGACAACAGGCACAGAGTAAGTCTAATGAACATTTTCTTACTAGGAAATCTTGCCCGTCATGTTTAATTCACCACGATCGTGACCAATGTAAGCACTTGCACTCCATATGCAACAACTGTCAGCGGAGGGGGCATATAAGTAGTGTATTCATGTCAACACAGCGCGTAGAAACGGGTGATCCTAGGAATTCACTGCAGCGATCCAAAAGCCGTGGTCGTAAGTTGTCACATGCTCACACAAGGCCTGAAAACGGGAATCGCACCAACTCATACCATTGCCGAAAGCCCGCAGACACAACTCACTCAATTAATGCGGTCGTCGAAAGTCGCATCGACGAAGTTTCGTCAACTCAGTGGGAAACTGAAATGAAAGGGCGTGAAATTTTCGTGTCGCTCCACGTAAATCAGCAAGCAATGGTCTTTCAGATAGACAATGGAGCCACTTGTTCACTGGTGGGGCTTGCAGGGTATCAGGCTCTTGGGAATCCTCACTGCGAACCCACTCACCGCTCTCTAAAGGCGTATGGCGGCGTCAACGTACCAATCAAGGGGGTGATGGAAGTATCGGTTTACTGGAAAAACAGACTTGCAACCTGTCACTTTTAGTAAGCGACAGTCATAAAGGTGCCAATATAATGGGGTTAGATTGGTTCGAGGCGTTTGAGTTTTCAATAAATTTCTCGAAGTCGGAATCAATTATGCAAATGGTAACCGAGTCGAAGGACTTTTGCCGCCGAGGGAAAAATTATCTGTGAAAGGCACGAAACTGTTTTTAGACCAGAACTGGGTTGCAGTAAGGTCTTTGTCGCTCATCTAACTCTCAAGCCAAATAGTCAGCCGAAGTACTTTAAGCATCGCCCGGTACCTTTTGGCTTGGTAGAAGGCGTCCGATCTGAAATTGAGGGTTTACAGCAAACGGCAGCTTACGCATCTGTGGCGACTTTAGAATTACTATCAATCCACAATTGGAGATTGACCGTCATCCTATCCCAAGAATACAGGAATTATTCCACAAACTTCAAGGTGGACAAAATTTTACAAAGGTTGACTTGTCCGACGCCTACCTCCAAGTACCTTTAGATGAAGTGTCCAAGAAGCTTTGCGTCACAAGCACCGAATTCGGACTCTTTGAATATCAGCGGTTACCCTTTGGAACTTCCAGTTCCACAGGAATCTTTCAACGATATATGGAGCAGCTGACATCTGACCTCGAGTTTTGTACGTCATACCTAGATGACATAATTGTTTCCGGAAGGACCAATGCTGAGCACTTGCAAAATATCCAAACCCTATTGGAGTGGCTCGAAAATCATGGATTGCGATGTCGTATGGAGAAATGCCAATTTGCGAAAAGAGAAATTGACTACTTGGGTCACATCATCGACTACTCAGGTATACGTCCATCGGAGGGACGGCTTACAGCAATTCGCGATTTACCGGAGCCGAAGAATCTAAAGGAATTGGAAGCTTTCATCAACAAACTGAGATTAAAAAATGTGCCATTTTTATGGGGTATAGATCAACAACGCGCATTCAGGACAACATCCTAAAGGTTTCCCGACTGGTACACTTCCGTAATGACGTCCCAATAACTTTAGCCACCGACGCATCCTCCCGACAAAACGGAGAGACCAATCGCTTTAGCATTGAAGACGCTGGACGAAGCGCAGAAGAAATACAGCCAGATTGAGAAAGAGGTTCTCTCCATCATTTATAGTGTGAAGAAGTTTCACCAGTATCTTTACGGTCGCGAGTTTGAACTAGTTACAGACCACAAATCGCTTGCCACAATCTTCAGTCCCTCCAAGAAGCTTCCACACATGACGATGGAGCGCCTTCAACGATGGGCGCTCATCCTGATGGGATACACGTACACTATACGTTATCGTCCGAGCAAACAACATGGAAACGCCGACTGCTTGTCACGGTTACCAATGGGACCTGATGAATTCCTATAAATTCTACCATTATAGCAAAGTCATCACAAAACGATCCTACGCTAAAGAAAGTCACTCAATACGTGCAGAATGGATGGCCCAAAGAGCTTAGAGAGGATGAAACTTCCTTATTGCCTTATTTTCGCAGAAGACTTTCTATAGAATTATTTAATAATGTTCTTCTCTTCCACAGAAAACCCTAGAGTAGTCGTACCCCAGCAGTTTCAACCCAAAGTATTGACGATGCTTCATCAGGGTCACTGGGGACTCACCCGTACGAAGCAAGTGTCTCGTCGATACTACTGGTGGCCCACCATTGAGGACGACATCATCATCACCAAAACTGTATCACAATGTACCGCATGTCATACCAACGCCAACAACTCGCCAAGAGAGTACACCGAAGGAGTATGGGAGCGCGTACATATCGACTTCGCTGAACCCTTTCAGAAGCAGATGTGGCTGATTGTGGTTGACTCGAAATCTAAGTTTCCGTAAGTTGTCCGTATGGCATCTACCACATCACAAGCAACGATTCATGCTTTACAATCCATTTTCGCAATTGAGGGGCTACCCAAGACGTTAGTGTCCGAGCCGAGTCCTACTTTCAGCGGAAGAGCGAGTCCAAGAAACACAGTAGCTGACTCTACAGCAGTTTCAACACCAGAACTTAGACGATCTGAACGTCTGCGGAATAAACAAATCAGACTTAACCAAAATTAAGTCCGAGGGAGGCTGATGTGATCTGGTATCATTTACTCAATCTACCAACCACTGACGTAACTTTCTGACCACATCTTTCCAATGACAATGACACCTGTCATTGATAGAACACCTCATGGTTATTCCGCCTTTTTTTGGTTATTCCCACGCTCATAATCGGCAGAGCAGCACGTATCCCTTTTTGAGTTATGTTTAATTAGTAACTAATAAATTCGTGGATCAAAACTAAAAGAAGTAGTTTTAATATTCCTTTACTACAGTTTCCTCAAGCGATATAAGGAATGTTCACTCCCTCTGATCTGACCTCAATATATAAGGCATTCATCCGCCCCAAATTGGAGTACAATGTCATTATCTAGTCAGGTGCTCCTAAAACTTATCTGCACCTGATAGATCATCATAGCATCATACGCGACTCTAATATCACTCAGTCAATTGACACCCTCGAACACTGACTTAATGTATCCCGTCTCACTTTGTTCTATCACTATTTTCACCGTCAGTGCTCCATTGAAATCGCCAGTAGCATTCCGCAACAACAAACTTTTGACCATAAGACCAGTCTCGCTATGAATGCTCATCATGGGTTGACCACAGACACTACTTCAGCATTCTGGATATCCGAACTTTCCAAGGACCTAACATCGATTCGGAGTACAAATGCGGATATCGCAGGCACAACGGAGTCAAAAGTTCGCAATAGACCGCTGGAAACTTTGCCGATCGCATATCCCTCGAGCTTTCTCAAAATCCTAGCCGCCATAAAACAGCAATGAAATATTGTCAATGAGCCATCAGAGAAACTGCTTCCGATGTGATTGGTTTCAAAGCGCCGCGTAGCCACAAAGAAACTTCTGGTGTGACCACAAATGTGAGTGAGCACATACATATAAAGCTGCGCTGCGTCAAAAACCTAGAACTGTTCGTAAGCTCAACGAGAAGAAAAAAAGGAAAGAGCACAGGCTTCGAGCAAATGAAAAGATGTTACTGCAAGAAGGACGTTCAACTGAGAATAAAATGAACATCCAGAACTAAGCCAGATGGAAGCCTGCAAAGATGAACATAGACAACTAGTAGTAGATTCGCGGTCGGTATTAAGAATATAGAAAGACTATTTCTGCAGACGGTATAAAGCCGATGATGGTCAAATCCCGCTGGCAGTCAGAGTGAACTATTCAGCCTGGACGAAGACGACCGTCCCCCAAGCCCAGGTTGAAGTAGCAATATCGTAGATTGAGTCTCATTGAGCTCTTGACGCAGCTCATCTGTATGATATGGTCAGTTATAGAGGAAACAGTCCCCTAAATATCGCCTGTAAGATCTTTTCTGCCATATAAGGATCTATTCATGAACAATCTGATTGGTCTACACCAGTTTGGTTTTTAGACAGCAAAGTCCACCATCGATCATTGGAAATACATTAGAAAAGACTGTCACCATCTATTTTTTGAATTCAAAGCCGTATATGACAGCGTGCACTGGGATGGGCTATACAAATTAATAAGTTTGAGGCGGTCACAATAGGGTTGTAAAATAAAAGAAGGAAACGGCGTTGAATGTTCTCGATTCGGGATATATGTATAAACTCGCTGAAAAAGGGACCACACTTAACTGGTATATTCAAGTTCGGACCGGACAAAAGTAGCGTATAGCGACCTGGTCTCAAGGGGGATGGACAATTCTTTGTCCCATCGTTTGATAAAAAGGTCGTATGTTTGCTTTAAGGATATTGATGAGATATATTATGTGAGCTGAAATTTTGAATCCTATCTTACAATAATCCAAAGTTGCGTAAGGATTGAACCTGTTTTATATCTTGACCGTGTAGAAACTCTAAGGAATCTTTTAAGCACCATACGGAAAACCTATCAAGGTCTTCATAAAGTAGAATAGAGTCCTGGGGTGAAAATTAGTTTTGGAGATTTGGTATCATCGCCGTAAATAGATTGCAGTGTTTAATAATTCTTTCAATATCGTCTATAGTTAGATGAAAAGAATGGGGCCTATACGGCTGCCTTGACGGCCACCAGAATCGGCCAAAAACGGGGTTAAGAGTGCTAACTTAAAGTGAACGCAATATTAACCGCTATATTAAGGTAGACAATTTGAAAAGGATCAGTTGATGTGATATTTTATCAAGGGCTTTAGCAAAATCTATAGCGACATCACCAATTTCGTGGCCATTTTCTACGGCTAAAAGCGCAAAGGATGCGAATTCAACTAAGTTTGTAGTAGTCTGTCTTTTAGAAACCCATGCCGACTGGGAGATTAAGGGACTTGCGCTGAAAGGTTAGCGCTTCATTCGTGCCTTGGCCACAACAGAGGTAGTAGTACGAAACACTGTGGGCCCTGAGGAACGATCAGCCAATCAGCCATTCAGAATATTGGAAGCGGGCCTCGCGTCGATCGCAATGTGCTCAATCTGAGGGCCAATTTTCTTTTTTTTTTTGTAATTAACGCACTCCCAAAGGATTTGTGTACCTAGTGTACCGAATGCCGAGATATGGGAACCGCATGCTTGCTGCGACGATATTTCACCTCGAAACGAAATCGCTAAACATGAATCGGTTATTGGAGGTGATGTCATGTAGGCCATATTTAACAACTGTCCTACCAAAGATGGCCTTCTATCTTAGGTTTGCATTAACATCGCCTTAATCGATCACCACAGGATAATAAAGAAGGGTGATATGTGACAATATGGACTTATTCGCACTTTCTTAGATCATCGCTCTGTACCACTCAAAAAGAAAAGACATTCTCTCTCACTAGTAAATTCTAGAGGAAATCGCAGATGGTGCAGCTAGGAGGTGAGAAGTATCACTTGTATTGCAGTATATTCCGACGTAGTGATTCATCTCATCATTAAGCAAGCCAACTTCAACTTAATTGAAAATTTGAAGAGTATAGGAAATGAGTGCGATCTGAAGACATTGCACTATCTTCAATGCATTGCTCTACTAATCAGAATCCTTTTCAATTTGAATTTCCATAATTTTAAGGTCCTGACAAATGTGTCTGCCCAGAAGGCCTCTTTACATAACCAATTTAATGGTGGCAAATCCTATTTGAATTTATTCAACCTTCCTTCAATGGAGCAATGAAGGCCCAAAAATTCGAGAGAAAAAAAAAAGTAAAACAGTGACGCGCACCAGCAAGTCCCATTAACTGGTCCATTCATCGGAGCTGCTTTTCGAGTCAATCACAGAGTAAATCAATTTTATTACCATTGCCGCACAAAATATATATCCTCAGAAGGACAATGAGATTGAGAGTGAGACTCAGAATCGAAAAGAATCTTTTCGGGGATGTTCCGATAAATGTTATCTCTGAGCAAATAAAAATCAATAAAATCGAAGGAATCTTAATTTCCAGATGCTCAGAAGTTTGCCTGGACGAACGACAAGTGAATGGAATGAAATTGTTTTTTCTAAAGTACACCTCCTAGCTGCCACTTCCTTCCCTCTATCAAGGTAGCTCAGTGTCCTGTGCGTTTGTTTGTAAATTGAAATTCTTTGCTGACAGGATATGACAATGTCCAATAAAATGGAATCGATTCCAACAGTCGTAGTCGGTTTATTCGGTTCGGTATCTTCTAAATTATCTCTGGACTGAGAACAGCGTTCGAAATTTCATCGCAGGTATGTACGAGTCCTCGTATTTAATGAGAGTCAGTGGTGGAGTTGGAGACGGAATCCTAAGTCCTTGTCCAGTTTTGAGTTGAGAATGCGCTTTTTGTTTTTTTAAAGGAATTCTTTTTGAATGATTGCGATTGGTGTTGTTGGGGGAGTGGATTGGTCGCTCGAATGGGGACATCTTGGTGTTCTGTAAGACGACACCAGGGTGTCGCTTTAAGGGATTCCTCAAGTGTGAAATAATAATAAATTGGCGTTGTCTTGAGAAATAATATTCATTGCGGAAACGAGAGGAAGACATAAAACGGGTTTATTGAAGCAATTTGTGTGCACATATTTATTTTATTTATCGGAACCAGCCAGTTGTGCTAAAATGAGTTGTACGACCCAAATCGATGACGTACAGAGCCAACGAGTGGATGAAGCTATCATTTGGTGTTCGGGATTGGCAGGAGTACTACAGAGCACTTGAGCATTTGAATGAGTTAGCTTTCAAACGATGATTATTATGACAGCAGTAAATTCGAAGGAAATAGATTCTAATGGTTAAAGATGCATGCAAAAGACTCACAATAAAACACCCCTGTATATTGAAATATTTGAATTTAAGGACCTGTATGGAGTACATGGGAGCTTTGTTTAACATATACCCAGACGACATTGGATTAAAATGAGTGATCCAAGGATCAAGCACGCCAAGTAGGGTCCGTAAGTGATGACAAGTTTTCTGTTTGCATCACAGCATGTCTTAAGTATGCAGAACCTTTAATCTCATGCGTTACACTATAAATGCTTTCACAAAATCTAAAAGGACCAATCGACGAAGCAGTAGTTCCTCGCAAGAGGAGTCTCCTTTAGTATCTGATAGAACAGAATAATTCATGGCTCAACGCTGATGAAAGTTGGGCAAGAGGCACTGGTAGAGAGTATTATTGACTGTTTTAGTTATACCTACGTTGAAAACCCGCTCTAGACCCGATCAGTCTGAAGGAACAGTGGCTGATTTCACGGCAATATTTGTCCCTTGAACCGAAAAATGAGTAAAGGAAGCTGCGACCTGTGTAGTGCTGTTACTGTGACAACATATCCTTTCTTATTGCTTTGTGAATAAGAATATATCCATTGGATCTGGTCTCATCCTTGAGTTGCTTAACTTATTAGCGCGAGTCTCGAGCAAGATCAAAGCCTCAGGGAATGAGTTCGCCGAATGATGAAGTATGTGGAACCGAATCCACTCTATACCTAGTCACACTTAGGTTTCTGTAGATCCATTGTGATGTCCGGGTTAGAGAATTGGGAGGGGATGGGTATTTGAGTGCGATTCCTAGCTTTGGTTTCTTCTTTCTGTCTTGCGTTGGTTACCGTTTGATCCTTAAGTGGGTCTAAGGCGTATTCCTACATCCGCGATTCTGAAAAAAGAAGTAAGAGAAGCAGCAGATAGCTCTAAGAAGTTGTGGAAGTAATAAAGTGTTTTCCAATAGGGACTTGACAACTTTGAATTTAATTTGTGAACGCACTCTTTCACTCATAATCAAACTGTCACTGTCAATTTATTCAGTAAACTCAGCATTTTCATCATGGTAAAGTACACGAACGAGCAACGTCTGCAAATTATAAAAATTTTCTATCGAAATTCGGAGTCGGTGATTGCATCTGAGCGTTAACTCCAATTTTCAGTCGTAATTCTCACTCTAATAGACAGTCAATAACAAGTTTAGTGCAAAAATTTGAGTCTACATATTCGTTGTGTGATGTTGCCGTTACAGTGAGACAACGGGTTGGTCGAAGTGTCGAAAATATCGCTGCCGTTCAGACGTCCGTGACAAACGATCCAAATCAGTCAATTCGACGGCGTTCTCAAGAATTGGGCATCGCTCAGACCACATTATGGCGTATTTTGCGCAAGAATCTTGATTTACACCCATACAAGAGCAAGCTGACTCAAGAATTGAAGCCGATGGACCATTTGAAGCGACGTACGTTCTCCGATTGGGTTCTGGAGAAGATGCGCCAAGATGATGAATTTCATCGCAAAATCATCTTCAGTACGAAGCTCATTTTTGGCTCAATGGGTTCGTCAATAAGCAAAATATGCGTTATTGGTCGGGTGAAAATCCACATGTGCTTCATGAATCACCACTTCATCCACAAAAAATAACTGTTTGGTGCTGTTTGCATGCCGGCGGCTTTATTGGGCCATATTTTTTCATCGACGATAACGATAGTCACGTTACTGTGAATGGTCAACGTTATCGCGCCGTTATTTTTGGCCCGAATTGGAAGATATAGACTTGGACGACATGTGGTTTCAACAGGATGATGCCACAAGCCACACAGCACACGCTACAATCGATTTATTGAAGAGTAAGTATGGTGAGCGTGTTATCTCAAGAAATGGGCCAGTCGATTGGCCGCCGCGTTCGTGCGATTTAACGCCGCTTGACTATTTTCTGTGGGGCTACTGTTCATGCTATTAACATCAAAGCTTTCCCTTTTTTTATTTACGTTAAAATATCTTAACATTTCTTTATTCACCACATAACAATTAAATTACAACCTATCCCGTTTATCTATTGTGAATTATTGTAATGTAAATCTGCAAACGAAAAGCAGTGTTCGGAATCTCCTTCCAATAAATTCTCTCTCCAGGAGATCGAGCAGCGACTTTGTCAAATTGGAATCTATGATTCGAAGACCAACCGTCGAACCATAAAGTACAAATTGAAAAGTTTGGCAAAAAATTCAAAAATTAAAATTTAAAAGTCACAAAATTTGTTGAAGTGACTTAGTTCCTGAAAACTCTCAGGAAGATGAACGAAAAAATATCCGAGGAAAGCCAGCAAAATCATCGCAGATACATAGCAGATCATTGGATAGAGGTGGTAAAATTATCATTTGTTTAAATTTTGCCGATTGCAGATTTGTGTCTGAGTGGATGTACTTGTGACCTTAAAGCGACCGTGGAACCAAAAGCTTATACTCGTCATTGCAACTGCTGAGCCAGCTACGTCATCATCAACCATCGAGAGAATCACGCATTAGGTTAAATCATTATCCATCACCGAGAGAGCAACGCAACAACTCTTCAGACAGAAAGTTTTGGTGCTGTACTGTGGGGAAATCTGATGACGTTCGGAGGATTAAAGTTGGGAGTTTGTAAGCTTTTTGAAGAAGAGACACAAGTAAGTTCAAATTGTTGATCTTGTTTTCACCACATCTGTATACGAGTACAAGAATAGTTAAGCTTTTAAGAAATTGTTGACAAGCGATTTGTTGCCGGTAATTTGTTGCTGTGTTGATAACCCCTTGTTGCTGACTTATAGTTGTTTTTCTACGATATTTGGTTGCTGAAAACTTGGTGGATATCGTTGGTCAAGGAGAGTTTGGAACCGGTTAGAAAAGTTGCAGAGGACTAGGGCGGAGGTACTTGTTGTATAGGCATTTTCAGTTCCATTATCATAGTTGTTTGGAAACTTGTTGCTAAAGTGTCTTGAAACCATTAGTTTCATATACCTACCGTCCTTCTTTAATCAGCGACAAGACTACGGATTAATCCAATAAAATTATTAGATCAATTTAGTTTGATTACGTTGAATCTTATTTGTAATAGTTGTCGATTGTTAGAATGTCGGATCCAATTGTATCAGCTGATGGCAGTGGGGAGATCGATGTTTCTACTGATGCTAAGCAGGCAGCTGATAGTAGGCAGAAGACGTTAGCAGATCTGAAGACGTTGAGGGCTACCACCAAGCGAAATCTCACACGAACAAGAAAGCTTATTGATTCAAAGGGGGACTCGTTATCGACAACTGAGTTAGAATGCCGACTAGGTATACTAGAGTCGTATTTTAAGCAAATCCTGAACTTGCAAACATCAATAGAGCGATACAATATAGTTGAGGAAGCAGACGCTAATGACAATTTCCGATCAGAAATCGAAGATATTTATATTGGTTCGAAGGCAAAGATTATGGAGTTTTTGGCTGCGTTAAAAGACAGTACGATCTCTGGTGAAAATTTAAACACAACACTGTTTCACCCTCAGCCAATTTTGAGGTCGAAGTTAGAGCAAATAAAGTTGCCTACATTTTCGGGGAAGTTTTCCGAGTACCCAAATTTCATTGGTCTGTTTAAGAATCTGGTTGATAAAGACGAGACGCTTGATAGTTTACAAAAGTTTAATTATTTAAAGAGGTCTTTAACAGGAGCTGCATTGGGGGCAATACAAGAGTTCGATATGACCAGTACGAACTATAGGAAGGCACTTGAGCGATTGGCTAATCGTTTTGATAACAAATGCCTACTGTTTCAGGAGCATATTAATTCCCTGTTGGAGGTTCCCAAGGTTACGAAAGCTACTTCTTTCTCATTGCGAAACTTGGAAGATAGCTTCAATACCCATTTAACAGCCACCTTGTCCATAGGGAATTATGAGAACATTACCCATGCCATCCTTATATCCCTGGCGTTAGATCGAGTAGACTCGGAAACACTTTCCAAGTGGCAAGATGCGATGGATTATACCAAGCTTCCATCGTGAGAAGAATTTACGAAGATTCTAGATCGTCGTTGCAAGAACTTGGAGGCAAAAGAATCCCAGAGACATAACGCGGATAGATCGGTTGTCTCAAAAGGGACAAAAGAAAATTATTCTCGTCTTCGTAATAGAGATCGGAGTATACGACACACTGCTTTGACAACACAAAGAGTGCTATGCGAATTTTGTAATTTAGAAGGTCATCAAATAGGTTGTTGTGCAGAGTTCCAGAAGTTGCCAGTAGCAAGTAGGTTTCACGAGACCAAGAAGTTAGTGTTGTGTATTAATTGTTTGGAGAAGGGGCATTCAGTAAGGCGATGTTCGAAGCCGAAATGCAGTATCTGTTTTCTTCCACATCATCAGCTTTTGCATAGGTTATCTACAAACTCGAATGTCAATGAGGAAACAGCAGGGTCGTCAAACACTTCACGTCCTACAACGTTGCTTGGCCGAACTTCGAATCAAGTTGTCCTAGCGACAGCATTAATAGAAGTCAGAGATCAGTCAGGAGCTTATCATCCAGTGAGTGCGCTTCTGGATTCTGCTTCGCAGCTAAATTTTATTACGGAGCATATGGCTTAAAGGCTAAGGTTGAATAGGTTAAAGGCGGTTGTGGAAATCAGTGGTATCGGAAAAAATGTCTCTAAAATTCGTTTTCGAACCAAAGCGGTATGTAAGTCGAGGATTTCAGACTTTGAAACAGAGCTAGGAATGTTGATTATTAAAGGCATTACAGACCTACAACCAAACAAGTCGTTCAACATTGAGAACTGGAATATTCCAAAGAATATTGTTTTGGCAGATCCAAAGTTCAATCAGGCATCCAAGATTGATATGTTGATAGGAGCGGAATGCTTGTTTGAATTATTGTCGATTGGACAAATAAAGATGGAAGGACAGCCTACTTTGCAGAAAACGTTACTCGGCTGGGTAGTATCAGGTAGATACGATCTGTCGTTGGTCCCGAATGCTACAGTTTGCTTAGTTGGTGGTCAATATTCTGAACAAGACATGCAGTTGAACAAGATAGTTGAGCAGTTTTGGAAGATAGAAAATGTGGATTGCAAGAGCAGATTTCTAAACGAAGAAGAAACTGCATGCGAGGAACATTTCAAGAAAACTGTCATGCGGAATGAGGAAGGCCGTTTTGTAGTAAGATTATCATTTAAAGACAACCCTAAAGTGTTAGGAGACTCGCTCAAAATGGCTAGGAAACGGTTCTATGCATTAGAAAGGAGATTGGATAGGAAGACAGAAGTTAAGGAACAGTACTGTAAGTTTATGAAGGAGTACGAGGAGTTAGGTCACATGCAAGAGGTTTCTGAGAATAAAATTTGCAAAATGGAATATTTTTCTCCTCACCAATATGTTGTCAGGCCTGATTCTTCGACAACGAAGTTAAGGGTGGCCGTGGTGTAGTGGTAGTAGCAAACGCTTCTCACTCGGAGGGTCCAGGTTCGAATCCTGCCCATGGCAAAATCAGTTTTTCATTGTATAATTGGAACTCAGACAAAAAAATTCTGCGTGTGAAGGCATAACACTGACACGTAGATTTGGCTGTTATAAGAGTTTCAAGCAATGAAAAAAATACTGGGAATTATATCTCGAATCACTCTGAGTGAAGAAAAACTCTTCGTCCTATTCGGACTCTCCCACCCCTGTAGAGCAAAACATAGAAACCAAACACACCTGAGTTTCAAACCACTACAAAAAACAATTTTCCTTTCTCCCTCCTTCTATCTTTCCGCCCGCGCCCTGGCAACAGTAAAAGGGTATCAACACCTTAGGCGCGCGTAAATTATATAAAAAAAAAAAAAAAAAAAGGGTGGTTTTCGACTGCAGTGCCAGTACTTCTTCTGAAATCTCTTTGAATGACATTTTGATGAAAGGCCCGGTAATCCAAGATACACTTTTTTCAATTATACTGCGTTTTCGTTGTTTTCGATTCGCTCTTACTGCTGATATTTCAAAAATGTATCGGCAAATACTCGTTGATCAGCAGGATCGGAAATATCAATGTGTTCTATGGAGATCTCGTTCGTCGGATGAGCTAAAGGTATACCAATTGAACACTGTAACCTATGGGACAACGTCGGCTCCATACTTAGCCACCCGCTGTCTTAAAATGTTGGCGGAGATAAACATGGAAAGAATACCTTTAGGGTCAAAGGTAATAGGTGAAGATTTTTACATGGACGACCTTATAACAGGAGGAGATTCATCAGAAGAGATTGCGAGGATTTACCAAGAAGTCAGTTTGGTTTTAAAGAGTGCAGGATTTGAGCTACGAAAGTGGTGGACCAATGATGATGTCATGCTGAGTAAAATTCCTGATGCCGATAAAGAAGTTCCACTGCGGATAAACGATTCCGATGTAATAAAAACCCTTGGCATTAAATGGAATCCATCTACGGACCAGCTGCAATATATGGTACCAGACATCATTTGTTCAAATATTGTTACCAAAAGAATCATCCTTTCGGAACTCTCTACTCTTTTTGATCCGTTGGGACTGATTAATCCAGTGATTGTTAAGGGAAAAATAATACTTCAGAACCTTTGGATGCAGAAGACAAACTGGGATGAATCAGTACAGGCACGTATATACGAGGAATGGATGGTGTTTCGACACCGCCTTCGAGAACTAGACAACATTAAAGTCCCACGATATGTCTTGAAACCATATTACAAAACGATTCAAATTCACGGATTTGCAGATGCATCGCTGAAAGCATATGGTTGTTGTATATATGTTCGGACGACTGATGAAACTGAGCACGTCACATGCAACCTTTTGGCTGCAAAGTCAAGAGTTGCCCCCATAAAAGCACAAAGCTTGCCTAAGTTGGAATTGTGCG
The DNA here is from genome assembly GCA_949129095.1 of Volucella bombylans. Classification (NCBI taxonomy): domain Eukaryota; kingdom Metazoa; phylum Arthropoda; class Insecta; order Diptera; family Syrphidae; genus Volucella; species Volucella bombylans. The sequence continues at coordinate 137,086,178 of OX422141.1, read as the reverse complement.
CTGCGGAACTGTTAGGGATGCTATTGAGGACAGTGTTTCCAAATCTTTCACATCTGATTATTGACCAGGTATTTCTTTGGACAGACTCTGAAATTGTTCTTTGTTGGCTATCCGCGCATCCTTCAACGTGGGATGTCTTTATCGCAAACAGAGTGTCCAAGATACAATCAGATCTACCAGCAGCTAATTGGAGACATGTAAGTGGTAAACAAAATCCAGCGGATATTATTTCTAGGGGATCATACGTAGATGACTTGGAGAAGAGTATCTGGTTTCGAGGACCAGAATTTCTGTACTTTTCAAACGATCGGTGGCCAGTTCAAAAAGATTTTTCTATTCTCGCTAATGCACCAGGAAAACAGTCACAGTTTTATTGACGAATAATATTTCAGAGCAAATTTCGCAAATGTATCTGCATCATAGGGACGTCCAAAGGACTTGCAGAGTTTTTGTATATGTAGTGAAATTCATAAATGCATTAAGGCACTCTAGGCGAAAACCGAATGCAGAAATTGATCAACTAGACCCGAAGATTTTTGCTGCCAAAGGCCTAAACAAGATGTTATTCCACTAACAGTAAGAGAGATGGACGACGCACTTCTCCGTATCTTGTGGCACATTCAGCGCGGCGAATTCAAAGAAGAAATCCAGCAATTAGAAAAAGATAATTCGATTAGCCCAAAGAGTTTCGTCAAAAATCTAAATCCTTTCCTAGACGATACCTCTTTAAAACTCCTGAGAGTTGGTGGGCGTTTGCAGAATGCAGACATTCCTTACTACACCAAATGTCCTATTCTTCTTCCCAAATCCCACCCTTTCATTTATAATCTAGTTTTTTATTTACATAGAAAAAACTACCATGCAGGACCACAAGCGCTAACTGGTATAATACGGCAACGATTTTGGGTACTTGACGTTAGAAGACTGGTGAAGAAGGTAGTTGACAGATGCGTTCACTGCTTCAGGTACCGGCCCAAGTTGATGACGCAAATCATGAGAAACTTGCCATCGGACCGAGTGCAACCAGCCAGGCCATTCCTGAAGACTGGAGTTGATTTCTGTGGGCCATTCTATGTCACGCAAAAACTTCGTGGCCAACGTATCTGCAAGGCTTACGTTGCAGTGTTTGTCTGCTTTGTGGTCAAAGCGGTTCATTTGGAGGTGGTCTCAGACCTAACAAGTCAAGGTTTTATCGCTGCTTTGAAAAGGTTCATTGCTCGGAGAGGACTATGCCAAGAACTTTTCTGTGACAATGCCACCAATTTTGTGGGAGCACGAAACGAGCTGAAGGAGTTCAAAGATCAATTCCTGCAACAGCAAAGACAAGATGCAATCGCTGCCTGGTGTACTGGAGAACATATTCATTTTCATCACATACCGCCTCGAACGCCTCATTTTGGAGGACTTTGGGAGGCCGCTGTAAAGTCCGCGAAATCTCATTTATTGCGAACTTTAGGTCAAGCCAGTTTGACGTTTGAAGAGCTTTCTACAGTGGTGACAGAAGTTGAAGCTATTTTAAACTCTCGACCAATCTGCCAGATGTCCAGTGATCCCAGTGATGAGCAAGTTCTAACACCTGGGCATTTCTTGATTGGAGGTCCTCTGAATGCCATTCCAGAACTTTATTCACCACATAACAATTAAATTACAACCTATCCCGTTTATCTATTGTGAATTATTGTAATGTAAATCTGCAAACGAAAAGCAGTGTTCGGAATCTCCTTCCAATAAATTCTCTCTCCAGGAGATCGAGCAGCGACTTTGTCAAATTGGAATCTATGATTCGAAGACCAACCGTCGAACCATAAAGTACAAATTGAAAAGTTTGGCAAAAAATTCAAAAATTAAAATTTAAAAGTCACAAAATTTGTTGAAGTGTCTTAGTTCCTGAAAACTCTCAGGAAACAGTCATTGGTTTATGCCAACACGCCGACGACGTTGGTAGAGCTCAGAGCCAACATTGAACGCGAAATAGCGACCGTTTTGACCGAAATGTGTGGCCGAGTCGTTGAAAATTGGGTCCAAGGAATCGACCAAAGCAAACGTGCCCGTGGTGGCCATATGAATGAAGTCGAGTTCCATTCATAAATGTTTGGATTGTACTTCAAGCCGATAGTAAAGTTTTTGAAATATCTCAAATGGTTTGCGTTTTATTTAAAAAAAAAGTTATCAAGTCCTTATTGGAAAACTCTATAGCTTCTTTCTTCTTCTTTATCTCAAATTACTGAGGCTGAGACAGTGAAACAAAAAGTGAGCTCAAGTCTCCACAGGCGCAGCTTTATTGCATGCGCCCCCGAAAAATTATGGCCTGTGAGTAAGCCAACAAGCGTAGATAGTTCAGCTCTGCTTCTCAAGAGAATCTTATTTGTTCTAAATTGGCTTAGTTCCGAGCATAATTGTCTTAAGGTTTCACAGATGGGAACGTTTTTTTTATTTGTATCGTTCCCTCCACTTGTAGTGTAGAGTGGTGGTTTCATATTTTGATCTGCCAGTTCCCTTCTAGGGAGAATCCTTTTCAATCTAGCTCGTCTGCATGTTCATTGTCTGCCACTATGATCAGTCAGTTCCCTTTCTAGGGAGGATCCTTGTCGAGTTATCTCGTCTGACTGTTTATTGCATGCCACTCTGATCAGTCAGTTCTCTTTCTAGAGAGGATCCTTGTCGAGCTAGCTCGTCTGCATGTTCATTGCCTGCCACTCTAATCAGCCAGTTCCCTTTCTAGGGAGGATCCGTTTCGATCTAGCTCGTTTGCAGGTTCATTGCTTACCACTCCTTTGTGGCCAGAGACCCATCAGAGCGTAACCTTATGCTGACCACAAGGAGCCTTAAGCTCTTCACGACAGCTCTTCGCAAGCCTCGATGGCCTCAATGGTAGCCTGACTATCAATAAATATAGTAATATCCTCGTGGGATATTGCCTTTATTGTCGCATGTTTTTGCTACAGCCAATATCTCAGCCTGAAAGACATTGCAGTAGTCTGCTAGACGAAGTGAGTATTTAGGTTCAATTGATCGGGGAAGGTCCAGCTTATATCCATCTTTGATCCATCCGTTAAAATGGATATCGAGTCTTCTACAGTTTGACTCCTATCCCATTCCCCTCTGCTTATCGAATGATGTGTTAAAGTCATGACGGGGTACAGCCCGTTTGGGAGCATAAACACAGTTCACTTGTAAGGATTGAGACATGGCTTTTCGGGTTTGATTTCCACCCATTAAGCTAACTCAATCTTAGAGCGCTTTTGGCTGCAGATCCATGCTTGTATAGATCTAGGAGCAAGAGGACAAATATACTTTCGGGCCCTGCCGCTGTCGTCGTTCCCATGGTATGAGTCGTGCCTGTGCCTTAACCTAAGGTTGCTAGTTTTATTTGTGGGTTAACACTATATTAAGCTACCATGTGTTACGATGGGCCCGACGATAGTCGTGTATATCCATAGGATAGGCTTGGGGTTAGATATCCATTTTCCTCCAAATATACGGCTGCAAGTATATAGTAGAAGGAGATCGTTGCTTTTCTTCCACGTTCTTCGACATTGAGCTTCCAATTCAGTTTACTTTCTAATACGATTCCTATGTATTTAGCGCTGTTCGGTAGTCGGAGGGTCATCCCATCTATGATTCCCAGCCCACAGAGCTGGGCCTAGTCTCTAAGGAATCTAAGGGTATACTTTAGGATTGCACTGATCGTAGGGAGGAACTTGCCGGTCGTCATAAAAACCATATGCAGTGACTTTTATTCCCCCCTGTTTTAGATTCAGAAGTGTTCGAGAAGTTTCTCGGGGTGATTGACGCACTTTAACACGTCAAGCTGGTTCCCACATAAAGAACGCGACATAGCTTAATAGTAGGGGCTTAGCCAAACTTGATAATATAGTTGTCCAGTAGACATGGCAGCGAAGTGATGAAGTGATTTTACCCACTTTTTTTAATTCAAATCGGAGTGGACGATTGATCTGTTATCATAGTTAAAGCACTGTGCATCGCCAGGTGGATGCCGGTTAGTATCTACCCTTTATCGTATAACACTCAACCACCATGCTTCCTAAACAGTTTCGTAAAAATGACCAAAGAGTTTGGTCTTCAAGTCTAAAACCAATTCATTTCAGCTATCGACATTAGTAGCTAGAAAATTGCCAACACATTGCTAATAACATGCTCGTTGTGCCATATGTATAGATATATGTTTATGAACGCTTATCTCTTCTTTTGGCAACTCAGCATCAATTCCCACGATGATCTTAAAAGAAACTTCGAACATCAACTATCAAGCTGAAACTACAAAATCGTCCATGTCCGGGAAGTTTACAATGTCTCCTTGTTAATTAATGCAAACGATTTTAAGTAAACCCCCAGTTACCGTTCAAACGGCTCACAAATTTCCGTCACTAACTGCCTGATGAGTCATCCCACAGGGATTAATAACCATATATCCCAGTCCTATCATCCCAATTATCTCTGATTTCGACAGCAAAAGCACTTCACAAGCATAAAAGGCCACCTACAGAGCCTTACTCTGTAATTTATCATTATGATGAATGAATTTTACATTTTCTTCAAGGATTTTTCAGTTAATAACCGGCCAAAAAGAAACATATAAAAAAAATAGAAGCATGGAACTGAAGTACCAAAACTGAAGCACAATCTGAAACTGAAACCAATTTATCAAATTAGAGCTATCCCTACGCCTCAATAAGCCAACTCCGTATAAGTCCTCCTCCACCTTCCAGATTGAAACGTCTATGTCAGCTAAAGTAATCTGGGCCTGTGTTTTGGTTGTCATTGTGGCATAGATTCGGTACGAAATCAATAAACAACATCACGAATTGTCAGATCAAGAAAACGTTCAAAACAATTGGGTCTCTGGGCCTCTAGGAAATCCAAGAGATACAAGAAGATAAGGATTCATTTAAATGCTTTCGATTTCTTTTACGTATCGATAAATAGTCCTTATAAATGTTGGCAGGGAGAAAATGTTCATTCGCCAATAGTTTCTACCAAAAAAGGGGGAAACTCCGACAAGATAAACAAAGAACAAAACGCCAACATCCCAATTGTCAAGGTGAATCGACGTGAGTTTGTGTGGTTATGGCTAAGGAGTCTTCGAAGACGACCACGACCACGACTACGAATATCAACACGAACATCCTCCCTGTACACAAAATGGCTAACATCTACTCGCATAATTTACCACAAAAGCTTCTCTCCAAAGTTCCTTTGCTTTTGCTTACGCCTCAAAGTAGGTTGTGTAGTCATTCGTACCCATCACCTTAAAGACACTGTGCCAGCTGAATGGAGTCAATGAAGGCGATCGACTAGTGACTACTAGCTATACAGTGAACGATGAATGAACAGGATGTTCGCAATTACCCTCCAACGTTCTGCCCTTCGCACCCCCTCCAATGTCCACGTACAAGTATGAGAATGTAATGCCATATTAAAGGCACATATCCTTGAACTGATTTTTGCCGTCCTTTCGTCGGTTATTGGGTAAATGTGTGCTATGTTTATGGCTTGAAACACAAACGCTCATTCTCCTACACACATGCATGAAACGAGTACATATTCATGATATATGGAGGGATTCGTATGCTGTCAGTATTCCATTAACGCATCCCTTTGTTACTTTTTGATCCTTCGTCCTGTCTCCGCCCTGTAATTGATGTGATGTAGGTGATGCCAATTTTAAAGTGAGATTCATGGATGTTGACTTTAGTCTTGTGTTTACACGACACAGCACGACGAAAGTGCTTAGTTCTTTATAGTCCCTTAGTTTTCAGTTTTTTTCTTTTTAATTGTGGCATGCCGGTGATGTTGGAATGGCTTTAATTGTTTGGAAAACAATTCAGAATGTCATTCCTTGCCACTCTTGTGCTTTGAAGGGCGAATTTGCTGGAATTATTGTACGTTAAAGCTCTATAAAGCAAGCGGTTTACTGCACAGGTAGTTTTAACTTTTCAAAAAACAAAGAGGAACGTTGTAATTATTCCATGCATACACATACCCTGTACGTCGACGTATGTGTAACAACGAGTTGGAGGGATGGGTTTTGTTTAAATCTTTAGATGAGGGCGCTCTTGTCATTGGGACGCGTAATATTAATTTCATGATGACTATGCCTTAATGGAATGCAGGTCAAACTTAATGCTGCCTTTGAGAAAAGCATGGATGCTCAAGGCTAAGGGTAGACAAGTAATTCACAAATTGTTTTCCCTTTACTTAGAAACATTTAAACACACCGAAGAATATTTTTCCAGTTTTGCTTCCGTATATCTGTAATCCATTGGCAGTAAATATGTATCCAAATGAGATGGATCTACATCCTTAGACAGATTTTTAGAAGCGGAAACGAATTCATTGTTGTGTAAGGAACATTAAAGAGAAAAGATCCTTTCAACATACACAAGTGCTCAAACATTGAAAGTTAAGAACATAAGAGCCTGCGGCTCACTATGAAATGGGAACTGTCTCCAATTACGCACTCCACGATGGTTGTGAGCGAAATCTAAGGCGGGGTTTTCCTCTAATTAGTTGTGCCTTGGAGTAGGAACCGAAGATACTTCTGTCCGGTGCTGGATACAATTTTGCTCTACATGTTCCAGCTATCTCAGTCGACTTTTTTTGATTAGGTCGTACACCCTGTAGAGTCAGCTACTACATATGTATGTACATATGTAGTTCCCTTCCTCCAATGGTAGGCAATGCAAATAAGCCCAAAAATTACTCGATGAATCGTTGACAAACAGTTTCAGGCCTCCATTAAATGCCGCAGAAGGGATCTTGCAGGCGATACTAAAGAAATTGCTACCCCTATAGTAAGCGGAGTTCTTTTATGATGCATTGGGCTGGTACGAGTATTTCGCTCAGCTAAATTTTGGAAATGGGTTGGTGTATGTACGTCATCTTCCACAGCTGTTAAACGGCTAGTATTACACTGGGTCCAGCAACCAAATCCAGATCGGGTGTGCAGAAGTCTTAACTTCCATCGCTCACGTTGAATTTGTCGCTCTGTTTGGTCATCTCTGCCGGTTAGCAGCCCTAAAAAGGGGTTTTCCATCTCCTCCGAGCCAACTGTGGATCTACTCGTAGATACTCATCTTTTTGTTTCTTATGTCGTAACCGAGCACTCAAACGAAGAACAAGTCTATTGTACTCCTTCTATCTTTTATAGAAATTTCTCAGTTTTTCGTGGAAAGATGAGTAACGCTTCATTGATAAAATGCCTAAAGCACCAGCACCCTGATGATCATAGGCCGGACACTAACAGAAATAGTGATCCATGGTGCCGTCATCACTTTCACAGCAAGCGTCGCACGCTGCATGTTGTATCACTTATGCATCACGAAGACAGTAAGCAGCCTACTGTTTTTCCTACTAAGTGACAGCAGGAAAATCGCTGATGTCTTAGAGAGGTCGGGAAGCATTCGTTTGGTTTGCCGGCAACCTGGAGAGTAATGGCATCTGCAATTGCGTTCATATGAAACCCAACTATAAATGCAAGCCTAAACCGAGAACTCAGGCAGACCCAACGTATATTCAGATCCTGAAAAACTGTCCGCTGAGACTTGTCTAGAAAGTGTTCGTACATATGCAGAAACTTCGCCATTTCACCGATTCCTCAAGATATAAGATAGTTTGTCGCACTCAGGATGCTGTATTCGCAATCCGCAAGTTTTCCTAGCGATGAGTGAAAGCTTACGTTGTCGCCCTCTATAAAGGCACGGGTGCCCCATCGTAAATCGACCATCGAAACTCCAGTTGTACCGAAGACCACGTCTCCTTAAACGGAAGATGACTTTGAAAGTGCAACCCCTAATATAAATATGAAGGGTAGGGAGAATCATCAATGTATCTAGGGCAGAGTCAGGCTTGCTAGGAAAAGCAGCCGAGATAGGCCGTTTAAGGCTTACGAAATAACATGACTAACCAAAGAAGTTTGTAATCCAGGATGACTTCCAACCTAAATACTTCGTTGGATTGTAGAAACGGATGGTGATGAGCCACATCAGTCGACTTCCTCCTTCTCGTAAAGAGAACAACTTCAGTCTTGAGAGGATTAACTGAAGCCGTATTGCTGAGAGTTCAAAGTACGGCATTCAGCTTGAGTGTCGCTAAAGATGAAGATACCTCGCGCTCTCATCATAATATAGTTTATTGTCATCAGTACTCCGAATATCGGAAATTCTCTGAAAAGTGAAATCGAACATTATCGTCCTCCAGAAAGACACCGGTGTCGCATCCTAGATCGACTTTAGAGCCATCCGTGAAGACCCGATTTAATTCTTTCAACAGCACACATTCTGTGCTTTTCAGAGTGCAGTCCATGATGAAGCATGCTAGGGATACAAGCATGAGGCCGAGCAACCCTTAGACAACCATGGCATAGGATATAATTGGTCTTATCATAGCCGTGTAGATCGGTAACAAGCACCAAGTCTTGCCGAAAGTTCCTTTACACTGCCACAAGACCGACAGCGCCTTGGAGGCTTTTAATCAAAATGTAGCGCACCAACTGTCGATCACGTAAAGGGCTGGCTGTTGAACATGACCCAGCAGACTGTACAGCTGCATCGCCTGCATATGCCTGAACATAGACGTCAGAACTATTGAGAGCAAAACATGTCTCGCGTTTTAGGTGAACACCTGTCTGGAAAAACTCAAGTTCATGGGATGCCATACATCCATGGAAGCAATGTTACGACTTAATATCGCCCGCTGCCTTCCTGAGTAACCATTCAGAACTGTGTTGGAGGCACAAGTTCCACCCTTGGTATGAGGCGAGACCGATCTAAAACCTTTTGCTCATTTTAGGGTGCCAGCACCCAGTACTTTTTGCAACCCTACATTGCATCTAACTAACAGAAGAACACTTCCCGCGATTTAGGTTTAAACCACAGTCACCATGACGCTCCCACAAGGAGGCCTACCTCAACACATCAGTCCTGGATTGATTTAGAGTCGGTGCATAGTGGTAGCACACCATGGAGACAGGGCGCCGCTGTTTCCCCCGCCAACAAACATTGGCCGCAGTCTGCAATCAGTACGTTATTTATTACGTTGTCTTGTCGAGTTACACATGCCGTTGCGAAGTTGCGTTGTCGAAAGCACCGTCAATGTCGATGAAAATGCTCAGTGCGTATTCTTTCTTGTTGAGTGCGCCCTCAATTCTGCCCACCAGGCTTTAAAATGCACTCCCACAGGATCTTCCGCGTTCCACTTTAGACAGATGATGTATTTGCAAAGCAGTTTGACGCATATGATAGGTTTGAAACTCGCAATGCAGTGGCAGGCTACCAATAAAGATTTTCTTCAAAGTTACCAGCAGCTGGTCTATACCTTTTTGAGGCATAACTGGGCATGTGCCATCGATCGGCGCCAGGCGACTTGAAGCAATAGAAGGTGCTTGATGGCCTCAACCGTCACCACAAACGTTGTCAGATATCAACTACGGCATGTTGTGTTATTCAGTTCACTAGCAGCTTCGTTAATAGAAGGTGGTTGTCAGTTTGTTCTGATAAGGTTAATTGAGACGGGGAGTCTCTGCTTTCCACTCAGTGTAAATGCCATCAGATGTTCTGAGTAATTCCAGCCTGTTTGATTTCCTCATATTGAGGACTTTGACTAGCCTACTGGTTTGATCAACAGTTAGTATTGAGGCACTTCAACACTTAAGAATCTGTCCGAAGTCTGTATGCGTGATCAGGTTTCGTCTGAAGACAATCGATGCGGCAACGCATGCCAGCGCCGCCACACAGGTGAACAAAATCGATGCAAGAACGCCAAACATTGGCTATTTCGGGAACTTTTTCAGCAAGGTATAATCCATGAGCTCTATGAGTTGCATTCTGATGAGGTTGTAGCAAAAAAACGTTGAAATATGATAATGAAGGTGACTCGGTTGAATCGAGCGGATGGGCAACAATGTTTTGCAAAAGATTTTCGCGTTACAGCTCCAACTAAGAAGCGTCCACAATAGCTTATTTCCGGGGTGAGACTGGGCCTTAACCAGCAACCCTCTTCGGCTAGCATGATCTCTTGCCACACCACTAGTAGGTTGAGCTGTGATGTCCATTCCCTCAATATGGCCCAGCCTCAGTCAGTCGTTGGATCCGTGGACGCCCGACTAGATCGATGTCGCCATCCCTTATTGAATCCATTCCAAACGGGACTGAAAATCACACGTAGTATCTTGCTCTCGAAATGGTCAAGTGCTTTTTCATCCGCAGGGTCAAAGCCTTTAATATATAAAGCCATATTGGTATAATGAGAGAATGCTCTGTTACTCAATTGGCAGGAGTAATTCTGCGCTTATGTCGTTGGCTATTGTAACTGCGAAGACAACCTACTCAACTACCTCGAGTAGTAGGTTTCCATTCTGGCTGTATAGCTCTGGCATGTTCGACTTACTCTCTGATAAAACTTTCGAACGTCATTTCTGCAGTAACATCTCTCCATTTCCTCAGTCGCGCGTGTTACGTCCCGGACGCAACCTGAACCAACACATCCGGAATACTTTAAGTATTCCCCATAAAGTAGATTATTGACCACAGTTCGATGCCCTTTAACATCTCCATCTACTGCATACTAATCATTTCCTGTTTTCCTCCGGTAAACAACATTGCCCTACTTCATATATTGTATGATATGCAATTTCGCAACTTCCGTTCAACAACATTTTACCGATAATGCACAGTTTACATTGAGAAATAATTTGAAGGTAAGCGAAGTTTCGCTTAAGAAGTTTTAATTTAGTCTAGTTTTGATAATTGAATAAATAACATTATTCCTCTTAAGAGGTACGGTGTGTTTTATTTCTTTTTTTTTTTTTTTCTTAAACGGCTCAACGTAGCATTACGTATTTCGCGCTTACTGTGCTCTTTCATTTTTGTTTCCGTGAAGCCTGTACTCTTCCCTTCTATTCTGCTCTCTCATCTATGTATGTCCTTCGATTCAGTTCATAGGGCTGCATGTACAGCGATTATCATACAGTATCCACTTTTCATCACAGGTGAGTATCTGATGCAAAAACAGTTCAGTTTGGTTGCTTAATGTAGGCTGATTTCCAGGCGCCATAGTTTTTGGGATTCGTTCAGTTCCTGGGGTACCCACTTATCGAGTTTCTTTACCTTTCCTATGAGGGAAATGTGTCGACTTATTGTGATTGGGGATACTCCTATGCTTTGCACAATCTCCCGCACCGATTTCGTTGGGTCCGCATCCACCGTTCCTCTTAAAACATCGCCGTCAACTAACGTTTCCGGCTTCCCACGTGGTTCATTTTCGAGGCTGAAATTTCCCAAACGGAACTTTCCAAACCAACGTCGCATAGTGCGATCGTTTACCGCTACATCCTCAAATGCGTCATTAATGTTTTTTCTTATTACCGATGACGCATTATGTACCATTTTAAATTCGTAAAGAAAGAGGGTTCGAATTTGAACTGCCGACAGCATGGTAATTAATTCGTACAAAAAAATAAAGGTACTTGTAACGAACCCTAAAATTCTCACACGTCAAGTACAAAAAAAAAAAGAAAATTGAACGTTCTGGCACAGATGTTCACTCGAGAATTTCTTATTTGCGGCTGAGCGAAAATCGGACACTGAGGAAGATTTGTAACCATAGCGAACGCGATGATCTTGCTGACCTTCAAGTCTTACAATCTATTGATCATTTGAAACAAACTCGTGAAAACTTAATAAATTAAATTGTGCGTTCCATGGTCACAAAGGGATAGGAGAAACTTATATCAGCTCAGAGGAGGATTTCTCAGTATCAGAAGCTGGACTGCAAGCGTCCTTGGTCAGGGCTTTTATAATTACCGGGATTCCTTCTAAGTGCAGCTATTAGCAGTACCTTCCAAAAAGTTAGAACAAACAAATGCTTTTGAACATCTTTTAAAAGTCAGCGACTTTCTTGCTATTTCTCAGCAGAAAGGAATGGCCTATGCGGACTGGTTAACGGATCAGTAATTGTTCGATTTTCTCGGATAGCCTTTGCCTACAATAAAATAAAAAAGCACTGCCCAACTGGGCAGGTTAGTATTGCACATAGGCGCAAGCCATTTAAATCCAAGCTTCGAAAAGTGTGTGCTTCAGTCCGATAACACATTACTGGCTCATATTGTTGGATATATTCATGTGAAACAGCAGAAGGAATGTATGAATGAATGACGGTAAAGCACTGGTGGTCATATGTATCTATCTGCATCTTTTTGACGGAAGTCACTTGCTGTGACCCTTGTCGCAGAAGGATTTACAGTACAGTATATCATTAGGCACTAACGCTTTACAATGCTTATCGTCTCTGCACAAGCATATTCCTTTATATTTAAGCTAGCTAAGGTAACTACATTTACAAACTTCTAAGTTCAGAAATTAGTTATTCAACTTGTGAGGTATGGGGTCTAGCATTGTCATGCAAAAGGATCGGACGGTGCCTGTTGAGCAACGCAGGTTGCTTTTCAGCCAATTTGGCATGCAATATGTCGATTTCCTCACAATATTTGATAGCGTTTATCGTTTCTCCTGGTTGAGGAAATGAAAAGTGGATTGTTCCTCTCGATGTCCACCAAATTGTCACCATAATCCTTTTTGGGTGAAGATCGAGCTTGCGGTTGTGTTTTAGCTTTTCATCTGCATCCAACTACTGCCCAATATGTGGGCAGGTGTACTTGGAAACAGTTAATCGGCCCCTTCAAACTACAACCTAGGCTGAAATCTACGAAACTCTCTGTTGCCAGAACTATTGACGATTTTTATTTATTATGGTTACTTTCATAAGAACAAAATAGTAAAACGTTATGTTAATTAGGCATTTTCTGGAGAAAAGTGACCTCAAAATCAAAAATTAGCATGGGCAAGAAAAATGGAACAGGCTATTGGATATCTGAAGACTCAAACAAGTTATCAACTTTAGTTACAAAGGCTAGTATTTCTTCTAAAAACGAAGTTTTTACCGTCAGTATTAGTAGAGCAATTTCCTTTAAATTCGGTACACCAAAGTAAGCCTCTTCTTAAATCCTCGATAAATGCTGTCAGCATTGGAGATAGATCCTAATTGTAGAACGATTTTTTTCTTAGAATATGCCCAGGAATCATTTTCCAAATTATCGTTGACGAATTAGGGGACACCCTGTATATGTTACTAGTCAGAATATTATTTACTTACATTTTTCCAACTGAATCAAACCCTTTCTTTATATTGTAGGTAGCGTCGATATCAAATAAATGATGTTGAAATTTAATTTTGTTACGTTACTTTAGGCGGGACAGTGAACAATGACATTTTAAGAACTTGGCTTTGCCAGTCTTTCGAAAATTTTTGGTTATTACTATTTCTGATCACTTTTAATTATCACAAACCACACACACTCCTATCGAGGACTGCTTTCCAAAATTCAAACTAAATGCGCATTGTGACTGCACTTCGCATCTGTCATGCCAGCATGCGATGCGTATCCCGTTGGGTTACGAATCATGATGTTTTGGAATGTTACGCAATGCGCAGTGTTGATTTTTTTTTTTTAACGTAAGACAATGTGTAACAAATTGATTGGAATTCATATAATTAATCATTTTCTAAATAATTGTGGTGCTTGTGACAACCGAATATTCACAAAATATATTATAAAGCTAAAATTCAGCTACAGCTGAATTCCTTTTCAAACTGCAGTCGTCTCCTTGTAATTAAGTGTAAAATCTCGCTTTTTGTCCATTAATTTCTGCATATAAATAATTATAATAATATAATTGAATGCTTTTATTTACTTAGAAGAAAACTTATTTCTCAGAATTCGCTATTATACTTCAGATTGCATAAACCAAAAAACAACGTGCTAGTTCACGATGCGCTGGTTGTTTTTCCTTGCGCAGTATACTGGGTGAGTTTTTTAACTTGAGACATCCAAATTGCTCGAAAAATACGCGATATCGTGAAAAATGTTTTAGACAAAAGTCACAAGGTTCTGAAGGGGACATAAGATTGTGACCACGAGTTTGACCTTGAGCCCCATTTTCAAGGTCAAACGAACGTCACTTTTTCGCGATATCGCGTATTTTTCGAGTAATTTTGATGTCTCAAGTTAAAAAATTCACCCAGTATAAATGCACAATGAATTTCGGAACGTGCTGCGTTCTGTCACCAGTTTGGGTTTGCATTTCTGAATGGTTGCTGATTCAAAAAGCAGGCAGTACTGCATTTTGGAAAGCAGCCAAGGTATCCTGCGGAAAATTTCAGAAAAAATGGAAAGAACTTCAATATTGTAAGTAATAAATCTAAAAAATTAATAATAAAAATAGTGTAGGAATAAAAATGAACAGAATACTTTCACATACAACAATTGTTCTAATTTAACTGTACCCATTACTACTCGTACTTACACCACAGATAATAAATCTATAGATTTATTATCTGTGCTACTACCTGATGTTGGGACACCAAAACAGTATTTTTTTTTTTTTTTATAATTTACGCGCGCCTAAGGGGTTGATACCCTTTTACTGTTGCCAGGGCGCGGGCGGAAAGATAGAAGGACGAGAAAGGAAAATTGTTTTTGTAGTGGTTTGAAACTCAGGTGTGTTTGGTTTCTATGTTTGCTCTCCAGGGGTGGGAGTCCGAATAGGACGGAGAGTTTTTCGTCACTCAGAGTGATTCGAGATATAATTCCCAGTATTTTTTTCATTGCTTGAAACTCCTATAACAGCCAAATCTACGTGTCAGTGTTATGCCTTCACACGCAGAATTTTTTTGTCTGAGTTCCAATTTTACAATGAAAAACTGATTTTGCCATGGGCAGGATTCGAACCTGGACCCTCCGAGTGAGAAGCGTTTGCTACTACCACTACACCACGGCCACCCCTAAAATCTAAAATATGAATGAAAAATCAATGTACACTATGGTAAATATTCTTTCAAAATATTGCGATGGACTTAAAGTCTGTTATTTAAATGCGCGGTGCTTAAACAATCAAAAATTAGATTATTTAAAGTACTTGTTTTCCAATTCCTGTGTTGATGTTATTTGTGTATGTGAAACTTGGTTTAAGCCAGATATAAGCGATTTGCTCTATAAGTTTCCTAACTATGAACTTTTCCGTAACGATCGAGTTACTTTTACTACGGGTGGTGGGGTTGCTATTTATTGCAATATTAAATGTGATATTGTTACCAAGTCTACTGGAAGTGGAATCGGATACATTCTAGTTGAATTACGCGACTGTAATACCAAATGTGTAGTGGCTTGTGCTTATAATAATCATAGAAGTAGCTCCGTCATCCCCTTTTTCTCAGCTATTTCCGAATATTGAGCCCTCTATGAACACTTAATCATTTGTGGGGATTTTAATGTGGATCTGCTAAAATATAATTCGCTGGCCTTTCAATTGAAAGACTCAATTTCTTCAGTAGGAATGTATCTAGTAAACACAACTTACCCTACACGTTTTGCGAAGGATAAAGTACCCAGCCTTCTTGATCTTATGATTGTTTCGTGTTCGTCGCTCGTTCTCTTGTTTGACCAACTTTCATTTGATGTTTCAGACCATGATCTACTTTTTTGTTGTTATGATATCAATTTTTCGAAAACCGCCATCCCTGATACTTTTACTTTTAAAGACTTTAATTCTATTGATGCTAAGGTCCTTCAAGCTGCGACTTTTTCTGCTCCTTGGGAGAAATGCCGATTGACTGGTGATCCAAATGAAAAAGTAAGACTGTTTCAATCAATACTACTAAAATTGTATGATGAATGTGTGCCTATGAAAACAGTGAAAGTTCAGAATAAAGTATGTCCTTGGTTTACTTCGGAGGTGGTCTGGTCTATTAAGACGAGGAACAAATTATACAGTAAATGGAAGCGTAGGCCATCTGATGTAAATTGGTCCGCATACAAAGTGGCTCGTAATTACTCAACCAGCGTCCTGCGTACGTCAAAGAAAAACTTTTATGCTTCTAAACTAAATTCTTCCCTTTCTGCTAACAAACTTTGGAGCAACCTAAGGACAATCGGTATGTCTGTTGGAAGGAATAACTCTCAGTGTGCTCTGAATAATTTTTTCCTGGGTGATGACCTCACTGCTGGTAGCCCAACTTCTAATCGAACAGTAGACTGTGTAGGCTCTGTACCAATGTTCGAAAGTTTTGAAGTAGCCACGGAAGCTGAAATTACTCAATGCGTTACAGCAATAAAGTCCAATTCGATAGGTGAGTATGGCTTTCCAATTCGATTTGTTAAACTTATTTTACCTGAAATGGTCTCCCATCTCGCTCATGTAATCAACTTTTCCACAGCTCTGGAAATTTGCAAGAGTTTTGCCAATAGCGAAGAAAACAAATTCATCTTCTCCTGTTGATTTTAGACCGGTTAGCATTTTACCTTGTGTATCAAAGGTTTTTGAAAAGGTTTTGGCACAGCAGATAACGAAGCACTTGTCACTGAATCATTTGTTGTATGCTCAGCAATCTGGCTTTAGAGCTAACCACAGTTGTGCTACAGCTATGGTGAACCTTTTTGAAGAATTAAGGCAGGAGTATGACAGGGGTTATGTTTCGCTGCTGTGTTTGCTAAACTTTTCTAAGGCATTTGATAAAGTTAATCATAAAGTTCGGTATTGGAAGCTCAAGAATCACTTTGGTTTCAGTGAAAGAGCAGTAAAATTGATCAGTAGTTTTCTCTCTGGCAGATCACAAAGGGTTAATTCTGGGAAACGTTTTTCACTGTTGAAAGAAATAAAGCAGGGAGTTCCTCAAGGCTCAATATTAGGTCCGATACTCTTCTGCATGTTTATTAATGACCTTCCAACAGTCTGTAAACATACTTCAGTACACCTTTATGCTGACGATGTCCAACTACTTTATGGTAACCTCAATGAACTTGTTCTTCTCATCAATGCAGACTTAAAACATATTGCAACCTGGTCTATAGCTAATGGGCTGCTTCTTAATCCATCAAAATCTCAAATAATACCCATTTCAAAAAATAATTTCGACCCTTGCCTCCTTCCCGATGTTTACCTTAATAATAACAAAATTAAAGCTGTGGACTCTGTCACTAGTCTAGGCTTTGTTATCAACCGAAATTTGTCTGGTTACAATCACGCAAATGTGGTCGTGTGTCGTATCTACGGATGTCTTCGCAAATTGTGGATCAGTGCTTATTTTACCCCTCAGGAAACAAGACGAAAGCTGGTACAGTCTCTTGTTCAACCACTCATAACATATGCTGAGGTGGTCTTGACTATTCATCCAAGCGAAAACTGCAAGTTGCCTTCAACGACGCGGTGCGTTATATCTATGATTTACGTAGATATGACCATATTTCTGTATTTGCCAGGGGTTTGCTTGGTTGTAGTCTAGAACAATCACCTCAATTATGAAATTCGAATTTTGAAGTAGTATTCGTGTCGTATCGTATTTTAAAAGCATATTATGAAAGTAGTATGTCGTTTATACGACTCCATTCAAAATCAACGCATATGAACGCAGCTTGAAATGTCAAAACGGAACAAACGAAATTTAGTTTTCTTCTCAGTAGGTTTGAATTTTCGTTTCGCCTTCGTACTAGCAATTTTGAAAGATTTAATGTAAAAAATGAACTCAATTGAATTGTTTATTATTGAGGATGACATTGAAGACCGAAAAAAGGAGTTGATTTTGATTCGCCGGTCAATTCAAGACAAAAGTGATCCAATGAATTTAGAGGATTCACGGTAGGCAGTTTTTTTTCACATATATTTAATCATGTTATTAAATTTGTAATTCCTAGTTTTATAAAGCTGTTTCGTTTATCAAAAGCTGCTTTCATTCAAGTTTTAACTGAGATAAGAACGCATTTGAAAAGTGGTTCAAATTCGAGGGGTGTTCCCATTACCCTTAAGATTTTGGCTGTTTTACGGTTTTTTGCCGAAGGGAGTTATCAAACCGGTCTTGGCAACGATTTCAACTTAGGAATATCTCAACCAACATTTTGTATTATTTTGATGGAACTGCTATCGATATTTATACAATATATCTGCCCAAAATGGATAACTTTTGAAATGACAGAATTCGAAAAAGAAGAAGCAAAACTCAGTTTTTATCAAAAAACAAGATTTCCATGAGTTATTGGGTGTGTAGATGGCACCCACGTAAGAATAAGATCTCCAAAAAATAGATACAGCATCTTTATTACAATAGAAAGGTGTTTCATTCATTGAATGTTATGCTGGTAAAATCAATTGAACCGTAAAAAAATATCATGCATTTTTAAATGCCAATTTTAAAGTATGCGATCATAAACTTCAGATTAGATATGTTGATGCTAGACATCCTGGACCATGCCATGATTCGTTCATCTGGAATAATAGTGAGTTGCGGAACTTTTTAAACCAAAAATATAATGATGGAGAAAGAAACACTTGGCTTTTACTTAAAAACATATTTTTTGTTTTCATATTAAGTTTCTAAAAATCTTTTTAAAATATCTTTAGGAGACTCTGGTTATCCACTGGAAAATTTTTTGATAACTCCTTTCCGTTCCGTTTTAGAAGGATCGTCAGAAGCCATTTTCAACACTATGCATGCTAAAACACGCAATCATGTCGAGAGGTCGATTGGCGTTTTGAAAAATAAATTTAGATGTATTCTTGGCGCGCGAGAACTACATTACGCTTCAGATAAAGCCACAGACATCACCAATGCCTGTTGCGCTGTTCACAACATAGCGATAAGTTTCAAAACACGATACGACATTGAAGAAATTGTTGATCTGGACAACCATTTGAAGTGTACGAAACAAACAACGATAATGAAAGTGCAAATGAAATCCGAAATTCAATAATGAACTCAATTATAAACTAATTAATAAGTTTTTTATTTAAAAGAAAATACACTTCGTCTTTTTACATCAATTAGACTCTTCAAAACCTTTTGTCAGATAATTTACTTTCCCTATCATTTGTTCAAGTTTTTGCTTTGTTATTTTAAGAAACTCATATCTGAAACGTTTTTTTTTTCTGCATACTCCTCCTTGAACATATTTAATTTTTTCTCCTCAGTCTTTGAAATTTTTCTCAAATATCTGTTCGTGTCCTTCTGCTCTTTTAGAATTTCTCCTTGGATTTTGGTCTGTTCCTTTAAAAGTAGCTTTCTCTCGTCAATTTCTATATTTACCCTTCTTCTCCTTGTTCGATTTGAAAAAGATGGACCCGGCTCATTAAAATTTTCTTTATTGATATCCTCTTTATTGATCTCCTTATTGATATCCTCCTCTTTATTGATATCCGCCTCTTTATTGCTATCGTGTACCTCTTCAGTTTCTGGGTCCAACATTTTTGTTAGTCCGAAAGTTGGACCAGTAGGACTAACCACTGCAGCTGAAGTATTTCCGCAATGCATTCCTGCAAATGACTGAGTATAATTGTTTTATTTGGACAACCTCCAGTGCCACTTAGTAGTTTCTGTTTTTTTTTTTTACTAAATATTTTTGGTCATTCCAAACCTGTTTGATCAAAATCAAATGAAAATGTTTTTCAGAAAAAAAAGAAAAAATACAATTTTACCTTTAACCAGCCTGCACCATGACGAGTTGGAGGCCCTATGTTATTAAGTTTCTCGGCCAAAACATTTTTGAGTCTTGTTTATACAGACCCCATTTCCCATGCCCTCTTGCCATTTCTACATTCTGTTCCATAGCAGTAACAAGTGCTTCCAGTTGGTTTCTGTTAGTAAATTTCCGTTAAATTGATATGTTAAAAGTTAACTTTTAAATAAATAGAAAAGATGATCTTACATTTGTTTGCCTACCATTGCCAAAAAAAAATTTCGAACTGCTCAGAATAGATAGTCGTACTCAAAATGCCAAGCGAAAATACGAGGGGCGTTCAATATATTCTCGGTATCGATATGAAGGAAAATGCGAATTCAATTTAAATTGTTTTTATTTTTCAATATAATCTCCCCTAACATCAATGCATTTGTTACATCTTGAGATAAGCTTTCTTAAACCCTCAAAAAAATAAATTTCCTCTTTCTCTGCAAAATACCCATTTATTGCCGACTTGAGTTCTTCATCATCCGAAAATCTTTTTCCACGAAGACATTTTTTCAAATCCGGCAACAGGAAATAATCACTAGGGGCAAGGTCTAGACTTTAGGGTGGGTGTTGGATTTCTTCGAAACCACAATCTCGCACAGCAGCCTTGGAAACTCACGCCGTGTGAACAGGAGCGTTGTCATGAAGAAGCAACACACCCGCTGCGAGTTTACCCCGTCTTTTCTTTTTAATTTCCTCCCGCAAATTATGCAAAGTGGAAGCGTAGGATGTGGCGTTGATGGTTTCACTTTTTTTTTGGACTCAATGAGCAATATTCCCTTTGAGTCCCAAAAAACTGTGGCCATGAGCTTCCCGGCAGACGGAGTGACTTTGAACTTCTTCGGGGGTCTGTTCCTTTTTTATGCCACTGCATAGACTCTTGTTTGGTGTCAGGGTCATAGTGGTGGACCCATGTTTCGTCCCCAGTAACAATTCGATCCATAACACCGTCCGCGTTCTCACTACACATCTCCAAAAGCTCTCTACAGCATGCGATTCTCACTTTTTTCTGAGGCGCTGTGAGCATTCGTGGCACCCACTTTGCACTGACCTTTGAAAGGTTAAGATGGTCATGAAGAATGGTGTGAGTGGTACCAATTGAAAGCTTGGTGATCTCTGCCATCATTTTCACCTTTATTCGGGCATCCTCAAGAACAAGTTTTTCGACTTCTTTGATGCTTTCTCCCGTACAAGCAGTAGCCGGGGCGCCGGAGCGGGGGTCGTCTTCAATGCTCTCTCTGCCTCTCTTGAACTTACTTGACCACTTTTGCACAGTTGATAATGAAGGTGCGGAACCCTGGTAAACAGCCACCATCTCTTCATGAATAGTTTTTTGACTTTTTCCTTGCTTAGTGAGAAATTTAATTACAGCGCGATGCTCAATTTTCACCATCATCGTCTCAGTTGCCATTATGATTCTGTTTAACTAGAGATAAAACGCGAATTAATAATCACATTTATATGAAATTTTACACGAATGCACTAAAATAATAGTATTACTTGATAAATAAGTCAATTTATATATACAACCACAGCTTCACCGCGATACCGAGAATATGTTGAACGCCCCTCGTAAAACAATGAAAATACGACTTGCGGTGAATTTCATAATAGGGAAAAAATAAAGCGACTGATATGCGATGAGATGCAATAGGTTGAGCATTTGAATCAAATGTCGAAATTTGAATTATGCCTACCACCTACTATGACTGAATGACGTAAAGCGATTTTCATAATCACGATAAACGAGAATAGTCGTATGCGACTCCAAAATACGAATTTCATAATTGGGGTGAATATATCAACGCCAAGAATTGTATATTTTTGCATAAAATTATTATAACTCAAAGTCCGTCTTACTTGTTTAACAGACTCTATTTTATTCGCTCCTCAAGAACCATCAACCTAATTCCCTATCGTTATTTTTTATCCATACTGTAAGGCTTTGGAACTCTTTGCCCTCTCAATTGAAGAATATTTCAAATCCAACTAATTTTAAAAGTGCAATCTTTCAACATTTCTCCAACTTATCAATTCAAATTCTTTCCCTCATTATCCACTCCCTCTCTTTATTTATCCTTTAAGCCTTGCTTCTATCCTATCTCACACTTACGAGGGGCGTTCAACATATTCTCGGTATCGGGATGAAGCTGTGGTTGTATATATAAATTGACTTATTTATCAAGTAATACTATTATTTTAGTGCATTCATGTAAAATTTCATATAAATATGATTATTAATTCGCGTTTTATCTCTAGTTAAACAGAATCATAATGGCAACTGAGACGATGATGGTGAAAATTGAGCATCGCGCTGTAATTAAATTTCTCACTAAGCTAGGAAAAAGTCAAAAAACTATTCATGAAGAGATGGTGGCTGTTTACCAGGGTTCCGCACCTTCATTATCAACTGTGCAAAAGTCTTCAAGTGAGTTCAAGAGAGGCAGAGAGAGCATTGAAGACGACCCCCGCTCCGGCGCCCCGGCTACTGCTTGTACGGGAGAAAGCATCAAAGAAGTCGAAAAACTTGTTCTTGAGGATGCCCGAATAAAGGTGAAAATGATGGCAGAGATCACCAAGCTTTCAATTGGTACCATTCACACCATTCTTCATGACCATCTTAACCTTTCAAAGGTCAGTGCAAGGTGGGTGCCACGAATGCTTTTGGAGATGTGTAGTGAGAACGCGGACGGTGTTATGGATCGAATTGTTACTGGGGACGATACATGGGTCCACCACTATGACCCTGAAAGCAAACAAGAGTCCATGCAGTGGCATAAAAAAGGAACAGACCCCCTGAAGAAGTTCAAAGTCACTACGTATGCCGGGAAGCTCATGGCCACAGTTTTTTGGGACTCAAAGGGAATCTTGCTCATTGAGTACAAAAAAAAGGTGAAACCATCAACGCCACATCCTATGCTTCCACTTTGCATAATTTGCGGGAGGAAATTAAAAAGAAAAGACATGGTAAACTCGCAGCGGGTGTGTTGCTTCTTCATGACAACGCTCCTGTTCACACGGCGCGAGTTTCCAAGGCTGCTGCGCGAGATTGTGGTTTCGAAGAAATCCAACACCCACCCTATAGTCCAGACCTTGCCCCTAGTGATTATTTCCTGTTTCCGGATTTGAAAAAATTTCTTCGTGGAAAAAGATTTTCGGATGATGAAGAACTCAAGTCGGCAATAAATGGGTATTTTGCAGAGAAAGAGGAAATTAATTTTTTGGACGGTTTAAAAAAGCTTATCTCAAGATGTAACAAATGCATTGATGTTAGGGGAGATTATATTGAAAAATAAAAACAATTTAAATTAAATTCGCATTTTCCTTCATATCGATACCGAGAATATATTGAACGCCCCTCGTAGATTAAGATAAATATTGTTATTAGAGTTAAGTATTTTGAATTATTATAACTGATGTATATTACTAACTACTATAAAAGATCATATCTTAATGTACAAACCATTTAATAAATGTATTGAATTGAATTGAATTGAATACCTTCAGACAAAGATGATACGCTCCCAAGCTGCATCAAGTGGAGGTGAGAATAGGATTTGATGGTCTACCGATGAAACATTTACAAATACAAATCCTCGAACAAAAAAAAAACGAAATGAAAGAAAACACATTGTTTAATTTGTCCAAACATTTTCTTTCGTTCCATTTATTTAAATTCTCAATATATTTTGGAAAATTTTGCTCGAAATCTATTTGTGTAATTTCAGATGAGATAACAAAATCACAAAAAAAAATAAAGAAAAAAACACAAACATCGTAGATGTTGGTTTCCTGGCTTTTATCAAGGTTTTTCTTCAATTTCATGTTTGCTTCTCAACGCAAAAACAAAAAAAAAAGAGAAAAATTCTTTTTACTTGGTTTATAATATTTAAATAAACGATTTAGACAAATCTTTACATTTTTTTCTGACTGCCCATTAAATATATATATGTATGTATATATATAGAATAATATATGTAAAGTTAAATGTGTATTTAATATTTTCTTTTGTTTAATTAAATTTTTTGTTTCCTCGAATTCATACAATTTTTTTGTGTGTGTGTACAATTTTTTATTTTTATTTTTTCACTATAATGAATAGATTTTAGTTTTGTGGTTTTCTTTTTTTCTAAATGACTCAAAACAGAAAACAAAATTCTTAGTAAACTTCACCAGTAGAGTAAAGTAGATTCTGTTTTGTGGCGTTAAACCTTTATTTTAATTTGTTATTTGCAAATGACACAAAAATTTGCAATGTTTTTTGCTTGTTGAAAATCTGATTCGAAATTGATTAATATTTTAGTTTTGTTGTGTGTGTTTGTTTACTATTTTGTGGTTAGTTTTTCTTTTGCATATGTGGATGTTAAAATTTGAATTTGAAATTCTAAGAAAATAAAATGAAAATACATATTTATAAAAGAAAAGAAAAGGAAAGAAAAAAACAAAGTATAAATACGTTAATAATAGATATACAATACATTTGCTTATATTTTTGTTTTTTTTTGTTTCATTTTGTTTTGTTAAAGATAAAATATGGATAAATTGACAAAAAAAAATATATATATACGAGTATATACACATATATGCATGTTTATTTAGAAAAGATAAAATAACACATATTAAACATTAAATTGTTTACTTCGTTACGAGTTAGATTGCTACAAACTGAATAAAGGGGAGAGTTCTCTATGTATTCGTCATCTTTTTAATTGTTTATGTGAATATGTTGGTTTTTCTGTTTTATTTATTTCATATACGAGTAAATACGAAATACGCATTGCAATTTAAAAGAATATTTCTACTAGATAAACATTCTTTGAAATTTTTATTTTTAGTTTTATTTTAAACAATATTTATGTAAATTTAAATTGCATGCTTTTCAATCGAACAAAATGTATTAAAAATAAAAATTAAAAAAAAACTCGTGACATGTACTTCTTGCCACCTTTTAAATAGTTATTTTTGTTTAATATTTAAATTTTTTTTGTCTTGTTTTTTTTTTTTTTTTTTTTGCGAAAATGTAAGCATATATCGTGCTTGTTGTAAGCTATTTTATTTTTTGTTTTTCTTTATCGTCGTAATGTATGATATTTTAAATATTTAAAATTTTAATGTAACTTCATTCGCCCCAGTAACGATTTATTTTTATTTTATTTTATTGTGTAAGTTTTTTTTTTTTGTTTCAAAGCCGCATCTTTCTCTAAAACGGGCTGAATATGTATTTTGTTTTATTTGAAAAAAATTGTTTGGTTTTCTTTACCTTTTAATTATTTTTTTTTTTGTTTTTTTAATTTGTTTAACAGCACACTATACGTTTAAAATGTAAGCTTAAAAGTAGTGAATATATTGAAAATGTATTGCATATATGTATTTAAATATGTAAAACAAATTTAAATTTGAACAAAAAATACTTTAATGAATTTTTTTTTAAAATTAAAATTATATTTATATACATGTGTATGTGTATATATTTAAATTTTTGTTTTCATACAATTGCATCTGACTTACCGGTACGTTTGATTTATTTTTATTTTTTTAACTTTTTCTTCAGTTTTATTTTGAATTCTTTACATCTACGAAACAACTAAAAATGAGGGAATTGTGAAGCTGTTTTATTATTATTAAATCTTTGTGTATGTGTAGTTTATAAAAAAATCCTTTTGTTTTTTTTTTTTTGCTTGGGGGATTGCTTTTTTCTTAAGTACTGTACATAGAATAAATATTAAACTGCTAATTTTGTTTAATATTTTGTTAGTTACGAAATCTTGAAGTTTGCAATGACTCCGCGAATGTTGGTTTTGAAAATTGTTTGCATTATATTTGTTTGCAACTTTTATAATTGCTTATCATTTGAGTGTTCATCATGCTTATTTTTTTTCCTTTAAAAACATAATTACTATTTCTATTTTTTATTTATTTTGTTTTTCATTGATTTTACTTTTTATATTCGTTTATACAAAAAATAAAATAAAATGTTAGTTAAGCGTATACAAGATGGCAAAAATCATAATTTGCAAGCAGTTATATTTGTCATTAGTTTACATGTCTGAACCAAATTTCATCAAATTTCAATGGTAACAGTCTGGCAATAGGTGCAGGAAGAGATGGATATCTCTGTGAGCAGTGTTCTCAATATCCTAGTGCTCCAATCGACTACTTAATTACCGATTACTATAAATGTATATTATAAAAAATTGAATCAGCTTGTTTTTGATGTATAAAAGCAAAATCTGTGCATAAAACACTGACGTAACTGCTAAAACGATGACTGTTCAGGATGTTTGCGAATGTGTCACCTTTTTTTGTTTTTCTTTACACAGATTAAACATGAAAGATATAAAAAATTAACCGCATTCAGAATTGCGCAAGGAACTAAGATTGAATTTATATTTCTTGAAAATAATCGCTCAATAAATATAATACTGCTCGAGCGGGACCAACCACTCATTCGCTAGTGAATAATTTAGCAGAATTTGGGATTTTTGAAGATTAATGACAGGCAGACAAGACTTGAAAATATTGATATTGTGAGCAACGTTGCAGCTTTTTGACCGCACTTTTCCGCGGGTTTTGCACCTCTCTTCCCTTAGAAAATCCAGTTCGTCTAGAAACTAAATCATGGAAACTTACCATTGCGCTTAGATTACTAGTACAGAAGAGCAGTTTTAAATCTCGTTGAGCATGATGAGAAATTTTTGGTAAATTTGATGATAACTGACGAAACGCATCTCCACTCGAACGGTCTAAGACTGCATATTTTGGGGTCTCATTCGTGTTACTGTTTGGTGTTGTATTACCGATTTACGACCCTTTTCCCGAAAATGATCGAGATAAAGGCTAACAACAAGTGGAGAATGTTATAAGCCAAGACCTATGAAATAGAATAGGAGTTGTGGTAACCCAAAATCACAACCTGTCAAACAATTCATTCCTAAAAAGGGCTGAATGTATAATAAACCTGTCTATAGTTGTTTTGCAAATTTAGAGAACAAACACGTTCTAGTATCCCAAAGAAAACTTTGGAATGTATAAGACCCACCTTTCACTAATTTGCATTATAATCGTGGATTTAACAGCGAAGATGTTGTGTAAAATAATTCTTATAAGAAACTTAAGAAAAAATTAAACTGAGTCCTACCACACTGAACGTTGGAAAGGTTTATACGAGTTGTTGTAGCAGTCTAAGACAATGGTGTAATGACTATAAGCTTTGAAAACTCAAGTAATGGTTGTGTCTAGGACGGAAAATTCAGACAAAGGACTCGTTCATCATAGGATTTATATTCAAGAATAAGGGGAAATTTTGAGTTTTGCTTTAGGAACAATTTTGAAATATCGTCGTTGATTAGTTCTCGGCAAAGTCTAACTTGGTGTTAAAGCTAAAATACTGATCCTCAACTCGGTGTTACTCTCACTATAGCCCACGTTATCCAGAATATGTTCATGGCTAAGATAAGAAAAAAAAACACACCACAATAGCACTCAAGAGGACAAAAAAGAGGACCACTTCTATTTAAGAAACAGGAAATTCAAAGCGAAAGTAATGATAGTCGCAGCGAAGAAGAGGAATCGATTTATGGGGTTCCTCAAGGATCCATATTGGGTCAACTCATATTCATGATACATTTAAGCGATGTGGTTTCACACTGCAACGAAGGACCGTGCTTGCTTATGCAGCGATGCACCAATAGTCGATAACCATAAGGATTTTGAAGTGGTTGAAGAAATAATAGAGGGAGTTCAACGTGGTAAAAGCATGCTACACGAAACGAAAACCTAACTTCTGTACATATGTACATCCTCACGTCGCAACATATAATTTATGTATAAATATACATAGCAACGATTGCTAACATAAAGTAAACAGTCATCTGTTTCTTAAGACTGAAGAAGATTCCTTAAAAATCGTGGACAATGTATCAATATACAAATACTTGGAGGTCGTCATCGTTACCATATAGAGGCAATACGAATATAAAAAACTACATCCATCGGTTTCTGCTCTTTTTTACCTTAGCTATCGATTTCCAACAGACGCAGCCTGGCTATGTTCTTTCAGTATGGTAGAATCTTTTCTGAGATACATGGTTCTGGTATGGACTCAACTTAGAGTTGGTTAAGAGATCACAAATACAACATCCTTAGGACGTTAAGAAGTTCCTTAACCGTCGACACACTGTATAGAATAAAGAACAAGTAGACAAAACACGAAGAAGGCTACAAAACAAATATATGCCGCGAAGATGCTGCAACGAATGTGGACAAAGAAAATAAGCTCTGGCTGTTCCTCCATCAATATTTAACGAGCTTTCCATGCGTCTGTTTTAACAAATATTTTTCAAAATTGTTTGAAATTATTTTATTTAAACTTTAATGTTTCAAATGTCGAAATCTATTGTAAATAATGAATGAGAAGTAGAGCTGAAAATATTATTGCTATTCTACAAAATTTTCGAAATATTGCTCAAGAAATTCGACGTAAAACAGCAACTTTGAGGTTACACAAAGATTTGCATTTGTATCCATTTAAAATTCAATCGACACAAGGACTTTTTTCACAAGACCATTTACGACAAGGTACATAATGTTACATGTGTTACATGATGTTCCATTTTGTTCAGGATAACCCTTATTTTTATGAAAACATCATAGTCAATCACCCTTGCACCTACTAAAAGTGTCAGTGCGCTTTGTGATTTAAAGGAATCACTGGTCCTTATTTTTTCAAGATGAACATGAAGTTACAGTATCTGTTACTGGAGAGCGTCATGGTAACATGATTGGTAATTTCTTGACACTTGAGCAATTATAACATTCAAATTAAAATCGGTCAAAATTTGTGAAAATGTGATGAACAATTTTATAAAAATAAATCGCATTTATGAGGCTAACAGAGACGGACATTGAGCTGACATAAAACATGCATTCAATAAAACATTTATCAGAATTAAACCATTTTGTTACCAGGTAAAACAGTAAGCCCCGACTGCAGCCAATCCTTTTAGGCTGTGCAGATAATACAATGCGAATGTAAAATTTTGGAAAAAATAAAAATTCCATTCAATCATATCTTTCAGGTGGGTGATTGAGAGCCGATTTTGTTTACCGTATACAAAGAAGGACAAGCGTAAAGCAACGATTTCAATCAAAACAGACCACTTTCTATGATACAGCCATCTTGCACAATAGTTACGAAAACAAAAAACAGAATATTAGTCACAAATTCAAATTGTGTTGATTACATCACTACAAAATTAATAGTTAAATTAAAAATATCAAATACCGATTACACACTTTATAAAAATTTACATAAAATAATAAACGATTATGGATACATTTTTTATTTATATATAATTTCTTCTTCTTCTTCTGAGAATTTTCTTTATATGATATAATTTTTTAATTTTAAAATAATATTTCAGTATTTAATTTGAATGTTATTTTCAATATTCAATATATGTATTGTATGTATGTATTAACAAACGAAATGATTTCCTCGTTTATTTTTTTTGTAGTAAAAGCCAAAAATGTATTTTAATTAGCTTTTGCTTATAATTATTTAAATTTACTCTTTTGTTAAGTGCTGCGTAAAATATTTATTGATTATATGCATTTTAAAATACGGTATACCCTTGTTCCGTCTGTGTTAAGCAAAAAGAAATAAAGAGAAACTTTTTAAAAATCATTTTCAAATGACATAAACAGTGCCTTCTTGTTAGTTGTTTATTATTTTTATTTCTTTCCCTTCGCTTAGATAAGTAGAAAGATAATAGGAGAAAGCATTTTTCTTCTCAACATCTATTTTTCTTGTTATATTGTTTGATTTAACTCTTAAAATTGGTGCAATCCAGTATTGAAAAAAAACGCAATATATTCTCAAGTTTACCAAAAAAGAAAAATTCTATATCAATGCTATTTACTTTACCAACTATATGTACGAGTACGAGTATATATTTATATAGTTAAAAATTATTTTATTTTTACTTTTTTTCCTTAACACGTTTCTTTATTTTATTTTTATTCTTAAAACGAGGATTCAATATTTTTCTGCTCTCATTCGAATTCTTTTGGGATTAAATGTAAGCTTACGGAATTTATTTATAAAAAAAACAAAAACAGAAAAACAATTGATGCACCACGCTGGCATTTGTAATGAAAAAAATAATTGGATGGACTATCGCAATTTTATAGATTCAACATCTTTAAGATGGATACCCACAATTTTGATAATCAAATCCAAAACGAGCAGAGATTATAAAGAAGAGAGTAATTACTATCCACATACACTTTGCAGTCCCATACTGAATGACAACAATATCAGTAACTTCAATTACATACTTGCCACTTGGACAGCAGAAAAATAAAAATTAAACATTCGCCGGGTGCATCTTGTTTCATATGTTCCTAAAACAATCCTCATAAATCATGTGCCATTGTTCATTTTTATTAAAATTGTTAAGACTCCTTTTGTTACATTTATGGGAGGAAAACAAATTAAAAATTATTTCATGGATACATATACAAGCAATTATTATTTTTATTACTAGTGATTTCTATTTATTTTATTTTCTTTATTCTTTAAACTTTGGATTCTTTCATTTATTTCTACTTAATTAAATTAAAAATAAAAAAAAAACCATTCCCTCATTCGTGAATTTTTTATTTGAAAAAAGTCGCTATCCTTCTGTACTTAATAAAAAAAAACAACAACAAAAAAAGCCCTATCCATCAAGGTATTCAAATTGTTTTATATACAAATTTGTGATCGAAAATCTTATTTTAAAATATGGTTAAGCACTGTTTGCTTTTTTAAGTTTCCTTTTTAATAGTTATTGTAGAATTTTCTTATATACAGTGAAAGCCGTGTATGCGGAAAACATAAAAAATACATTTTTATAGGCACTCTCTTCACAAATCATGGTACGAGTTAATCTGTAAGAATGTATTAATAGATTGATACCAAATAAGATATCTTTATAGTTGCCTTTAGCAAGGAATTTCGCTGATGGTTAAGGCCCCTATGGAGTTATATCCCATTTTGTCGATGTAGAAAAATAGCAGTAGACATATATAAAAACAAATGCAAGAGAAATGGCTTGAAGTGAGTTGTGGCAAAGTCTAAAGACGAGCGTTTTCAAACTAATTTTAATTTTCTTTCCACAAAGCTAAGCTCGTAGCTGCTGAGTTGTTTCGTTTTGCCCAAGAATTTCAACCTTTTCCCGCATAGTATGTATACTATGTATAATATACCATTGTTTAAAATTAAAACCAAACTAAGATAAGTGAAAAACATAACTATACGTAGGAAATCGTATTATAAGCTATACTAGCCCACATGTACAACTCAAGTAGGGATGATGAAATGTAGGAGTAATACAAGAATCTTAAATAATCAAAATAAAATAATTTTAATTCAGACTGCTGTTAGGATACGTATTGTTCATGGTGCCAAGTTTATAGGGGCAACACTGCCTCGAATCATCACTTTTGCTTATTGATATTCGTCCCACACTTAAGTAAGAGACAAAAGACAAACAAAAGTTAGGAAAAGTAAGAAACAAATATGAAGACGGTAATGTCAATGATTGTTGAGTAACTTGCACAAAAAAAAAAACAAACAAACCTGATCCAGATGATATAACAGACCATACCACAAGAAAACTTAGAAATCAATATTACAAATTCAAGTTAGGTGTTTTGTTCACGACTTTCAAAACAGAACTGGTATTTACGCACGCTCATTGGAATTTCTGGTTAGAAAAATAATTTGATAATTATTAGTTTTGTTGTTTATGGGCATTGGAAGCAACTGATTTTAAACTTGTGGGTCCTTTTATCGCTGACTATACAAGTTGACTATCTTCAATATTAGGGTACGATCATGTAGGAACAATTTCCCTGAACATATCTCATTGCTAGATAATTCGGAAACAGAAATCATCTGCTCTGTGCTTCAAACTTCAAAGTTGAAATCAAATTACCATACGAATTTGCTTTTATAGTGAAACGTGTCCAGTATGCGATGATGGAGTCAGTAATATGCCTGCACCATAAGAATTTTATATATTCTACTCGCTACGAATGAACTTCTGAATGTAAAACAAATTTACATTATAGTGGTTATAGTGAAGTTGTGCAGCTAATTGTACGAAAAAACAGCGCCATATGGGAAGATAGCTCAGTTTAACCTGCGACTTTTGTATGAACGCAACGGATAACACTTGAGCTTAGGACACGAAATTGAGTTTTTATTTTAGAGTTGCTTTTGCAGCTATGACCTCTGGAAAGCGATTAATTGATGCAGAGCAGTTTGTCATTAAATTATTTCAGGACGAAGGCTACTCCAAAAGGCAAATTGCTACATTTAAAAATCAAAAACAGCTTCAACAAAGGGTAATACAAAATTACCTCTATTTAAGGAAGGTCAAATTCAACACGAAGCAAGCCAAATCCGATTGTTACAACTGCTACTAGCATGACACAAATGAACTTCTCATCTGAATAGCTGCACTGAAGAGGTTTTCAGCAAGACAATGCATCTATTCAAGTACCTGGGCTGTCGAAAATCTGGTTTTCAAGCAAAAATAATGCTTACTTGACTGGCCAGCCTGCAGCTTAGACTGCGGATATTAGGGTATTGTTCTCGGAAATGTGTATGCAAAGAGACCCCTATTTGCTAACTCAAAACCTTGAAAGCAGCAGTATATTGGTCTGAAATTGTTTTTGACTGCCATTATAACTTAACAGATTCAATGGCAAAAGAACTTTTGCAGTTATTCATAGTCGAGGAGGGCACACAACATACTAAATGTTGATAGATTATCTTTCAATTTTCCATAATAATGATAAGTGCGTTCATACGAATGTCTACCTCTGTAATAGAGGCAAACGGCAAACTAATTGAACTCGTACAAGAGAGATTTTATTGAATAGATCTTGAGAATTTAAGCGAAAGACTTGATTTATAAATTTTTTAGGGTAATCTTCATGATGCAGGCATGATCAGATCAGGCTGACTTTATGAGTTAAACTATATTAGGTCAAACAGACCTGATCGCAAACCATCTATGAAACAAAGTCGATTGTATCCCGAAAATTATGGCAAACCTGACATTACTGGACGACAGAGATCTGTAACGACTAGAGGAAAACTAGTCATTTGGGCGCAGTGAGAGTTAAAACGAATGTTCAAAATATACAAAGTATAAAACGAAAAAAAATTACAGAGAAATAATCCGCTTGCAAAAACATAGACAAGAAAGAGTTAAGTTTGCTGAAGGATGCTTTGAGTGGACGAAAAGACGACGCCTTGTACCCTTCACAGACAATTAATTTGTATGACTCAGATGGCTCATGATTGCGAAAAGACCAACAAAATCTTAGTCATCGTAAGCACGAAGGAGAAGCGTAATGAGATGGACCAGATTTGGGTATTACGGGAGAACTGAACTGAAATAAAGTTCCTTCCGACACTAATTGACAGCCTAGGCTGCATGAATTCGATGAGGGATATTGTAACTGATCCCGAACAAGAATTTAAGAAATACCTTGGATGAGAAAGATTTTTTTTTCGAGAGAAGGAAATTGAAATTCCAAAATAGCCAGCACACTTCCCTTATCTTAACGTAAATAAGAGTGGTAGGGACTATTTGAGGATATGCTAAAAATAGGTATTACAACACTATTGATTATAGAAGTTGGTTTGAAAGAAATGAACACACTATTAAGAAAATAAACACTGAATAAGAAAGTTACAAAAGTTACAGATCGCAACTAAATTTCTAACCGCCCAAGACTATCTTTGGGATACCAACGAACTTTGAATGACTGCATATAATATATGTATTCCTCGTACATGTGTACTCTATACGAAATAAGTTTAATTAAGACATATTTGAAAAATGATTTTATTTTATTCGCATAACAAACGGTGACTCTGGATCGCCAGTATGTGCATTAATTCAAGTTAGTGGTCACGATTAATGTTTTTCGAGTTAAAAATAAAATGAATTCAAGAAGTTTGCTAACTAAAGAAGAAATTCAACGGGCTTTGGAATGTTTGTAATCCTGTTTACGAAGCTAGTAAAGACAGTGGTGCCGAAGAAAACATTCAATGTGAAGAAGAATGAATGAATCGACGCAGTTAATGGGTAAAGTTGGAACAATATGGTCAAGCTGCCTAATGGTAAAACTCGTCAGCTAAATATAATATCATCCTCAATTTATCGCGTCATTTTCCCACCTAGTAAAGTCGTTGAATGCTGTTTGAAAGCTATCAATCTCTACTGCATTTAAGAAGCAATCGATAGAAGAGAACGCTAAAAAAGGAATTTGGTGTACATGTGAGCGGTGGAAATTGTAAGTAACGGACGTAATTACCGCCAATATTGAGGGCTTGAATGGGAAAAAATCGTCTTGCGTCATTGACAAGATTTATTCGGTTCGATGATTGCACAAGCAGTAGCACCAGGAGCGCCAAGAGCACCCATTCGAGAATTTGGAACATCATCAATAAGAACTAGAAGAAATTTCATGTTCCCGGAGCAAATTTGAGTATTGATGAACAATTAATCAAATGTATATCATCGAAACCGGATAGATATGGAATGAAGAGTTTATGAATTTGTGTTAGCAGGAATAACTATCCATTTCAAGGTATTCCTTATTTAGACCAAAAAGGTAGAGGACGAGGATTGAAACCATATGAAGAAAGCAATAGAACACGAAGCAACGTTTGATAAATTCTTTATAAACTTTGAGTTACCACAATCCCATTAAAGAATTTGGATGCATATCACATTCATTTCTACCAACCAAACATCGGCTCGAGAAGCCATCACTTTTTGTACACAGTGACATATCGAATTTGATAATCTTCGTTCAAAAGAAGAATAGAAATGTGGTCCTCTTGTCCATAATAATGGTTCGGTGTCAACACTCTGGATAAATTGGTCCATACATACTCAACAAACAGGAAATAATTTACGACATCGTATATTGGTTGTATAATGTAACCCATATCCCGATTGGAATTGTAATGCCAGTGAGATGAGATACATATATTGAAAGCAACTCGCCGTGAAATTAGTAACATCAAATATACAACAAAGAGGAACTGAGCAAAATTTGGTTAGAAAAAAAGGTCGTGCATCCGCACAAAATGTGTACAGTAAAAGCTCTTTACTCGCGCTTCCTTCATTCGCGTTTGCGACCCAATTCCTATATTCGCGGATCTAATCAGTACTACATGCATATTAATAAAAAGGATTCAAATCGAGTTAGACCTTATTACAATTATACCTAAAGTATGTTGTTAAATGATATCGCAGCTGTATTGGTTCGGCCTTTGACACAAGCCGCTTCGCCGCGGTCGGCATTTGTGATAATGTACAGAGGGTGGCGCATATAAATTACCATTCCATATTCACGGTTTCTGTATTCGCGCAAAATTTATTTACATGCAAAAACATTCAACAAAAATCCCTGCGTAAAGGCTAAGCAACACTCAACGAAATAGTTCAAAATTTTCCAAGTGCAAATACTTGTATCCAACTTTTTATTTTGTCGACTCTATGTGAGTCTTCGTGCATGGAGGGGGGGAAGGAAGCCTAATGTACCACTTTGTATTTGAATCCGAAAGAATATATGTATTGCAGTTTCTCTTTAACTTGGCAGTTCACTGTATGTCTATATATTTTTTTTTTTTTTGCTTTTTTATTTAAATTTAAAGTTAAGATTTTTTTATAATTACAAATAGATTTTTCGCGTTTTTCTTGTTTTCTTGTTGTATAATCGCAGGGGCGATTTTATATTTAAACTCTGTGCTGTATTGATAAAATTAAAGAGAAAAATAAAAACTTATTCTTACATTTAAATTTAAATTTATTTTTGTTTTTTGTAATTATGATAAATTTTCATTTTAGTAAGTCGTCTATTACTGTGTTTTTTTTTGTTTATATTTTTAACAACTTCTTGTTGATATTCTGTTGGATAGAGGATTTCTTCGGGGAAGAAATAAATTCTTCATCTTCTTCTAATTGAATAAAATGTATTTCTTTATTATTTTTGGAAGAGAAAAAATAAAACCAAGAGAAATGAGAATAGATAATTTTTTGTTACACATTTTGTACTTGAAAAATACAATTAAATGTTTCGTTTTGTTTTATTTTCTTCTTTATATTTTATTTAAGAATAATTCAGCTGTTGCTGCTATGAATTTGTTTTCGTTTTGTGTGTGAAATATGTGGCCAGTTCTTAATATTTTCATTTTTATTTGTTCATTTGTTTGATACTTTGCAATTGCAATTCATTTCATTTAACATTGTTAAGTCCTTTTGAAATATTTCCATTTCAATTTCAATTCATTTCATAAAATTGTAACATACTTTTGTATTTGTTTCTTAATTTTCATTGTTTGGTTTTTTGAATTATTTATTTTTGGGCAGGTGCAGTCATACATGTTAAGATTCGATCTTATAGTTCCTAACAAACTTTTATTGGTTTATCTTTGATTCCATTTCGCTGAAATTGTTTGTTTTGTTTGTTTTTGAATTATTTTCTACTATGCTTAAACATAAGATGTTCTTAGAACCCTTTCATCTTTTAAATTGTTATCATCATATCTTCTCCATCGATAATGTGTTCTAAATTTTTTATTTATTTATTTATTTTTTTGTTTTGTTTTTCTTCTTCTATATAAAGAATATAATAAATATTAATATATTCGCGTATATATATTTGTTTTGTTTTGTTTTTATTTAAATATAAATATATTATTTCTTTCAGATCTTAATTCTCTTATTAGATTTGTTTATAGATTAATAAAATAGTTTAATAACATTTAGTTTTGTTTTGTTTTATTTTGTTTTTTTTTTTTTCATTTATTTGTTTGTAATTTTGTTTTCTTTATAAACTTACATCTCAATCACATTTAATGCAATCGCAAATGGTTGTTGTGTTGTTGTTTAACAATAGAGAGTTGTTGGTTTGTTTTTTTTTATTTATTTGTGTAAGGGAAAATACTTGGTTGGTTTTGTCGTTTGTTTGCTGTTGTTGTTTTCGGTTATCGGTTTACTCTTTTCTGTTTTCCCCTTATCAGATCATTTTTATTTCAATTATATATATGATTCTTTTAACAATATAATTAACAAATATATATAAAAATACATTTATAACATCACAGATCATAAAAAAGATTTATTTTTTTCTTTTAAATATTTTTTTGTTTTTAATTTTTTGCGATTTACACACTTTTTCTATTTAACAAAAAAAAATGTGCATCGTTGTGTTGTTGATGGTTTGTAACTATCACTCACCACAGTTGTTGAAATCGTGGGACATAAGCCATACGTATTGAAGTTCTGTAGAAGTGCACACTACTCGTATGTGCTTTTCTTTAATTGATTATGGAAAATTGCCGGTCGTTTAGCCTAAATTTGGGAATAAAAATAATTTAATTAAAATCTATAAATATTTGTATAATATTATGGAAAAAAAATTTTATCAATAAATGAAATAATAACTAGGGACAACAACCCAATTTATGATAAGACCAAAGTTGAGACGTT
Organism: Volucella bombylans; assembly: GCA_949129095.1. Taxonomy (NCBI): domain Eukaryota; kingdom Metazoa; phylum Arthropoda; class Insecta; order Diptera; family Syrphidae; genus Volucella; species Volucella bombylans. Next base: position 137,049,041 of record OX422141.1, on the reverse strand, counting down.
ACTTACCGAAATGGCCTACAGGCTCTTTACGGCTCCCGGAAATTACGCCAGAGGAAATAACGCCAGATTTTTTTTATGGAAAAAAACACCAGAAAATTGTATATACAAGTGTGGCCTTTTTTCCAGAAAAGCCATAATTTTCTGGGATCATTTTTGGAAAAAATACAGAAACGATATTTCTGACATATTTTCCTTTCCTGATAATGGAAAAACACCCTGAGCACCTGCATATGAGGCCGAGACCATCCGGCGTATGAATCTAAAAGACGCCCATAAAGTGAAATCCTTGTATTATAACTGTAACCCTCAACCACAGATAATAAATCTATATAGATGTCTCATTCATATGGGAAGTTGTGTCCTATGAAAATGAAATCGAGCTAAAAAAAAAAGAGCTTTTTAAAAAGCTGCAAGTTCTTACAAATACCAGAAAATTCATTTTATTTCTTTTCGCTTTTTGCTCTGTCGTTTACCACACTCCTATGTAAAAACAATACGTGAACGAAAGAAATAAATAAAAAAAACACAATTCGCTCATCTCAACTTGAATGGACTGACATTTGCAAAGGCATCATACGTTGACGTTGCCCAGTATAACCGGTTTGCTTAGGTTTATGTATGTACGTGTGCTTGTTATTGTAACTTGTTATGCAATGCAAATTAAATGGGGGTAGGAATATAATTTTTAAGATCATGAGATCGATGGTCCGTAAAGGTGGAACTGCTAGAGGGGCTAGGTATGACGTTGCACCCCACTATAAAAGTGATTGATAGGTATTTGAAGCACGAGGTGTTAAGGGCTAATACATGTTATGGGGTTGAAGATTTACATATGTACATAAGCGCAAGAGCAATTTCCCGATTTGGATTTTTGTCAAATTTTGTACTCAGGACATTGTACCTACAAAATTTGATAAATTTACAAGCATGGAGCAACATCGAATTTATTCGGAAAATGTATATTTACGAGTACATATTTGCTCCCTTTTCTTTCAAGTTATGTAAAAGGTAGTTTTTAAAACTATACGCAAAATATTTGTATATCTATAAAGATCGAAAATATTCAATTCTGTGACTCGGGGACAACGCAGTAAGGGACGGCCGAATCTATGGTAGTGCGAACAAGTGCAATGGGATATCAACCAACTTGGAGTGCAGCACACCGCTGAAAACAGCTGGCGAAAGATCGCGCCAAATGGAAAGGCTTGTTGGTTGTGGTGCTGGTCCACCCCGGACTGTAGCGCCACCTAAGTACGAGGGTTGTCTGAAAAGTTTCCGACCGCAACGTAAAACAAGTGAATGCTAGTTGTACATCTTTTGACAGTTACTTACCGAAGTTTCAGTCATTTTGGATGCTCAGTTTTTAGTTGACAGTCGTTTGAGTGAGTCGATGTGAGTGTTTTTTGTGAAAATGGAAAAAATCTAGTATCGAGCTGTTATTAAATTATTGTTTTTGAAGGGTAATATGCCTACGCAAATCAAAAATGAGTTGGACTCTGGGGACTCTGCACCATCATTTACCACAGTGAAATTTTGGGCAGCTGAATTTAAACGTGGTCGTAAGATCTTGGGAGATGATGAACCTTCGGGACGTCCAAAAACTGCAACCACTGACAATAACATTGCTAAAGTTCACCAAATGTTGTTAGACGACCGCCGAATTAAAGTGAGGGAGATAGTAGAGGTTATGAAAATGTCCAAAGAACGTGTTTGATACATATTAAATCAAGTTTTAGGCATGAGAAAGCTGTCCGCGCGTTTTGTGCCGCGTTTGCTTACGTTAGACCAAAAACGTGTTCGAGTGAACATTTCCAACACTCTGTTGGCGCAGTTTAGGCGCAACAAATCCGAGTTTTGGCGCCGATTATTTACGGCAGATGAAACTTGGATACACCTGTTTCACCAAGATAACGCGCCGTCTAACACCTCAGCGGTTGCCGTAGCGAAAATCGATGAATTATGGTTTGAACTGCTTGACCATCCGTCTTATTCAGCAGATCTAGCCTCAAGCGACTTCTTTTTGTTCCCTCGTCTAAAAACTGCGCTCGGAGGACAGAGATTTTCGTCAAATGAGGAGGCAATCACCTTCATGAACAATTATTTTGCAGAGAAAAACGCCAAGTACTATTTGGACGGGTTAGAGAGATGGGGAGAAGTGTGTAGAGTTACAAGGAGACTATGTAGAAAAATTAAAAAAAAATTGAGAAAAAATGTATTGAATCATTGTTCGGTCGGAGACTTTTCAGACAACCCTCGTAATACTCTTTGTTTACTGTCCGGCGTTCTGCCAAAAATTCATGATGCACTAGACCGTTGTAATCCATGAAAACCGTGAGCATTGCCTTCTTTTTTGACTGAAAACGACGTGATTTTTTTGGTCTCGGCTCATTTGGTGAACGCCATTCACTTGCCTGATGTCTAGATTGCGTGTCGTACTCATAAACCCACGTCTCGTCTCCAGTAATGATAATTTTGATGAGTGTGGGATCGGATTCAGCCTCGCAAATTATCTCTTTTGCGACGTCAACACGGTCACTTTTTTTTGCATGAAATTGAGGTTTTTTGGCATCAACTTTGCACGGCGGAAACCCAAATCATTAACCAAAATGTCTTGGACGGATCCATAGGCAATGTTCAAGTCCTCCGCTATCTCTCTGATGGTCAATTTGCGGTTATTGACCAACATTTCTTTTACTCCATCAATGTTTTCGTCGGTTTTCGATGTCGATGGTCTGCCAATGCGTTCATCATCCTCAATTGACTCACGACCACTTTTGAACCGCTCGTGCCACTGGTAAACGACCGTTTTCGCACACCATTAAATCCGTTTTTCACGCAAAATCTAATACAAGTTCGTTGTTGCAAATTTAAATCCATTTCTAAAATTGTAAAAAATCGCCAACACACAGAGAGATAGGCGTACTCGTGGCTACGTAATGACGCTAAGATTTAGAGGGAATGTCAACAACAGATTTACCAACTTAACAAAAAAAAAAACAGGACAAAGCGAAACAATGGGAGCGACACACGGTTATTCCGGGAACGTTTTGATCAAGGTGGTATGCACTGCAGATTAATAACACGAATAATATTTTGCTTGTCAAACTTCAATTACAAAATGTAACGAAATATTCCACCTTTCCCGCCTTTTAATCGTTCTTTCTTACATACATACCCATACACTCAAACAAAATACCAATTCATGAAAAATTATATAATTCCCTGTTACAGTCGAATGAAAACAAACAGCCAAACGGCCAAGCCTTCCCCTTGCACATGTTTTTCATATTCCTTGTGCCACTGTTCACAACTTGTGGTGAGAGGAGAAACTAGACTTGATAAGCTTGCTTCGAAGAGTCAATTGGACACTACGCTTTTTATCAAAGGCGAACCACCAAACACTGCTGCTGATTGGATCGCGAATTTATTCGTAAAGAAATATGGCATCATCATCATTAGCCACTGCAATTTACTTCCAACATCTAACCACAGAAATAAGCGCAGCTTCAAGCTCAATATCCCGGCCAAATACGAATGGATATTCCATAATCCAGCCAGCAACAATTTCAATCTTGGAAAGATGCGTGTCTGCAAATGGTTGGAAAATACCAGCAAGAAGCAGGATAAGGTCAAGCAGTCCGTCTTACCTAAACCAGCTAATAAGCTAGCAAGTAAATCAAATTTGCCAAAGACCCACCTCCTCTTCTCAAAATAGACCCAGCTCCAATTGGAACTTTAAAACTAAAAATGTTCCTAATTTTAAACCTCCCACCCATACTCCAACTCCCTCTATTCCACCCCAAACCAAACCCCGACGTCAAAGTGTCTCTTTTGACTTAACACCTACAACTCAAACCCCTAACACACACGCCTTTCCCTAATAATTTCCCAAATTTCGATCTCAAAACTGGAGCTAAATATCCCAATTTCATTAGTTCCCATATCATAAATCCTTCATCGGAAAATGTGTCTAAAGCCCCTTCAATTACTGCTGCTTCGCCCCCAACAACTTCGTCCACTAACCCCATTTTTGACCCCATTCTGCTTCCCGCAGTTAAAATAACTCAACAAACTTTTGACACAACAGAATGTCGTTATGCACTTTCTAGGCTTAGAGAAAAACAGACGTACGAGAATATACGTCTACTTTTAGCGTATCTGCATGACAAATCCGGCTCAGTTTGCTATGAGGGAAAACCGAAAACAAGTGTCATTGTCTTCATACAGCAGGAAGGTCTCCCTACTGACCTTAAAAATCTGAATGTCAGTAAATCAGAAAAATCTTATATGTCAAGTTCCACGAGATTTTCAATATGTCTCTCCAAAAAGTCTTAGACGACCTTGCTGCTTTCGGTAACTATGTGCACTCAAAAAGGATCTCACACCTTCAACGGAGCAGAGCTGACAACGACAAAATTTTTTCGTCCCTAACGTGCTACCATTGACAGTGTTCCAACCATCCACTCCCACGCGCTCTCGAAATAAACTTCCTCTTACCTTCTACTATCAAAACGTAAGAGGACTGCGATCTAAAACCCGTGCTGTCTTGCGCCAGTCACACGCTCTCCCATTTGAAGTCTACGCTCTGACCGAAACTAATCTAATTCCCGATATAAAGAATTCCTGATTCCCGTCCAAAAGATGATTCTCCGTGTCGAGGTGTCCTACTAGCCGTCCACAGTGACCTAACCTCCAATCGCTGTTACTGCTTCTTCTAAGCTTGACTACGTTTCAATAAAGATAATGCTCCCCTGCAGGTCCCTGTTTTTTTTTTAAATCCTACCGGCACATCCTAACTCGCTATCGATGCAATTGATCAAATAATTAATTTATTTAGTATCCTCACAACTCCAGCCTCCTTCAAATAGATCTAAATAGTTTTTCCACCTGGTGCATCAAGAACTGCTTAGAATAGAATCGATTACTTTCTCACGTAAGTACAAGAAGTCTCCTCAACGAATTTACCATCTCCACGGCCAACCTATACCCCTTGTTGAATCTATCCGCGACCTTGGCATATTAATTAATTAATATGCTTAATTTCCGCTCGCATATTGATGAGATAATTTCTAAAGCAAACTCATCACTCGGCTTCGTTAAAAGATGGTCCAAAGAATTCTGCAACCCGTACCTGACCAGATCACTATACATCACTTACGTTCGCCCCCTCCTCGAGTACGCTAACCAAGCGTAGTGTCCCTTTCAACGAGTTCATATATCCCGTATTGAGAGCATCCAGCGTCGTTTTCTTCGATTTGCTCTTCGTGGTCTGCCTTGGAATAATCCTCTAACCTTACCTCCCTATCGAGATCGTCTCAAGCTCATTAACCTGAATACCCTTGAGGAACGAAGGGACGCAGCTGACATTTTTTTCATTCACCGACTGCTCTCAGGCTCCGTCGATTGCACGTCTCTTTACAACTCCATTTTCTTTTACACTAACCCTCGTAATCTACGTTGCCATCGTCTCTTTTACCTGCCAATCCATCGCACGACATATAGCTCTATCGAACCAATCTCCCGTATGCTGCGTAAGGTAAACTCCAACCTTTCCGTTTTCGATTTTAATCGCAGCACAACAAGTACTCAGAGGAACTATATACGTCAGATTTGCACTCGATTTCGCAGTATAAATCGCTTCGCAGATAAGCAGCCATGCCTCCTCTTTCCCGGCCAATTCCATCAGCACGGAAGTGTTTATACCCCTCAACCCCACAAATAACATCAACCTTGAAATCTACAAACAAGAGACGAAATTCTTCCAATTTTGGAGCGAGGCTTTGAGCATTTATTTGACACATATGTACTCGTAAGCCCATTTTCTGCGAACGCAAAATTCGAATCATTGGATAAAAGCTAATATCCGTTTCAACGCCAGAAAACCAATTGCTATGAAAAACATCTGATAGCATGGATAAGGAAATAATAATAAAATAAACAGAGAGTCACAAGCGCAGACACTTACAGAGGAAATAACAAGAGGAAACAGAACAAACTTGATTTAGGATTAAGGATATGGGATAATAATTTAAGAGAACAATTATATCAAAAAGAATAGGAATAATAGTAACTATTGTAAGATAAGAACATGATCTACTGTTTGTGTTCGTAGTAGTTCGCCTAATTTGATGTATCTCGGCAGCAGCATTCAAAACTGTCTAAGTCTTCAACTACCACGCTTGGCCATCGTTGCTGAATTTTACATTCACAGAACCAGATTTCGTAAATACAGTTGATATTTTGCCTTCTTTTTTCGTTCGTGTCGCTAGCTGAAGAATGTGGCGATTCCTCGGTGTCAAGCTTTCGTTCACAAACACCATCTTGATTGGTCTAGAATCAAAACCAAAATCGCTTAAGAGCAGTTGACGTTTATTTGTTTTCCTGAAGTCAGAAGGCGCTCTTAGCATTTTGTTTCGCTCCCCTGCACTGGCGAAATGAGATAACTCATTTGAGATCCGAAGGCCCAGAAATTACTGAGACTACGTATATCACTTTCAATGGAAGCAATTGCTCGACTCGTAGCGTCTCCATGTTAGAAATAAACTTCTCTCACTTCCGAACCTTCATTTTCGAAGAACGAAGATCAAATTATGCCTTCTGCCAAATAGTGCCGAAGATTAACTTGTGGACCGTCAAGCGAAGTTGGCTTGACGTTTGGGCTTCCAAGTTTCTTTGGGATTTCTTTCGAAACTATTGTGATGTCGGAAGCTGTACCGACTTGCAGTTGAACAGAATATCCATTTATGTCCATTTACTACATTTACTACGTCCAACATGATTCACTTTGGAAACTGAAAAGACACTTTTAGAGTCATAATTTGGTTTAGCGTTATAGTGATAATTTTTCTTAAAATGCCTTTTCCTTTTGTTATGCCCTTTCACATTACTGAAAAATCTTTCTTTAAGACCTTGACTACCACAGTCATTGCATATCCCCACAGAACCAGCACGGATTCTTAGGCGTTTTGGAGACCTTCGATTTGCTTGATTGATGCACAGCCTTGACTTCTTTATCGATTAAGCGACCTTCCACAAGAGCAATATAATGGGCGCGTAATTATTAGAAAATTAGAAAGGTTTTGGCTGAAGAATCAATACTTTTTCTTTTGCTGTGGTTGACCATCTCTTAACTTTTCCTAACGGCTCCAAAATATCGTAATTTTTTGCGACTGTAACAACTGCATTGTCTTTCCATTGAGCAAACAAGATGTTGCTGTTCTTATCAAATTTGTGACGTATATACCCACGTTTTGCTTTCATAAACGTCTTCAAGGATTTGAGTGGACATTTTTTTGTTCTATTGTCCCGAACGGTACCTGTTGCACGAAATCCTTTCCTTCTCAATTTCGACAATAGGTCATGGCTTGTGAAATAATTATCAAAAAATATGTTGTGATCACTTGGCGTATTTATTACTTTAAGTAAATCAAGTACTACACGAGATCCAAGTGGTAAATATTTGTTTGTTTGACTTACGATCTTGACACCACAATATAAATCAAAATTGTAACAATAACCATCGTCACTGTAGAGCATCCACTCCTTATAACCAAAACGAACCGATTTTCTACGTATGATTTGTTTTGATGGCCATAAAATATTATATCATGGCTTCGTCTATTGGCAGGTTTTCATGAAAAATGTTATGACAAATCTTGCCTTTTTATCGGTTTTGTCAATAGTTGAATTGTTTGCCAAACGAATAAAGCGTTTGATTTCGTTGAATCGATTGCGGGACATGGCGTTTGCCTATAACGGAAATCTTGTGTCTTCATCGAGACACCAGTACAAAAATTCTTAGGGTAAGGAATGGTATCCGGAAAATAGCAAAATTCCAACAAACTTTCTGAGATCGTCTTTTGTGAATATGAATGAGTGGCAGTTTTGGTCGAGAGCATACTTCTTATGTATTCAAAACTTTGCACTTCGTCATTCAAAACCAACTGTTCATTTATTTGTTTTAAATTTTCCGCGTATTCGAATGTTTTTATCATATTCGTGGATTAAAAAACGTGGTTTGACCGTTTTTGAGCACGATCATGAGGCTCACCTTCTTCTCTTGGACGAGCAATTGGAATGTCGTCATCACTTTCAAACCCATCGCTTACCTCAACTTCTACTGCTCCTGGGATGTCAAATGGAATGCTTGAATTGAACAAATTATCCTCGCATAAATCCTCTTCATCCGTTTGAACATCAACATCCGGTGGAATTATTACTATTTCTCGTTCATTTCCATCATTTGGGATATCATCAACAGCTATAAACAAACTAGGATAGCGCTTTCCACAAAAATTCTTGCAAGTTATGGTTTGAGAAGCCATTTTTCTGTAAGTCCAGTCATAAAACACTGGCACAGTTTTGGCCAGTGTACTCAAAAGAGTACACCACTTTTGTTTTCAACTTACCACGACCACGAAAATATTTTAATGGGTAACCTTGTTTTTACATAAAAATCTTAAAACCCAGAATTTTTTATTCGTTTGTTGGCTGTTGGTCTAAACTTTTATCAACCTCTTCCTTGTAGAAAGACACAAAACAGAGTAAAACAACAAAACCGATCACAAAATTTAACACAAATACTTGGAAAACAGATAGCAAATTCAAGAAAAGAATCCAAATGACAAAACACATAATGATGTTTGCTTTAAAATTGAATTAAATAAAATTCAAAGCCTACTTTTTGAAAAATACTAATTTCAAAAATACTCTACTCAAGTGAGTACAGTGGCAGATAATGGGTTAATCTATCCTCATATGTGACACTAAAAGATGCTTTTACTTTAGCAAAGAAATAAAAGAACCAAAGTAAAGCGACATCTGTAAACGAAAATTCCCATCAAGAGCAATGTAGTCCGACCTCCGGCAGTGTATCCGCCATCTTGTGATTAACACAAGAACACGGTGGAGAAGCCAGAAGTAGGATGCACATTATTTTAGTGGATAGTGAATAAGTAGGAGGCAGATTGTGTAAAAATTCAAGGAATAAAATCGGGAAAACACGAACTAATTTTCAAATAAATTTCGTTAATTGTGAAATAAAGAAAATGAATTACATCTCAGGTATGGGGTACTCCACATATTTTATACAAATTAAAAAGTGGTGCGCACACGTGCAGAGGTAGTGAGTCCTTTAGAAACGCTCGAAGTTGATTTTCCTACCAGCTCAACAACTGTACAATTAAAAAAATTACTGAAAAATACTACAGCGCCAGGAGAAAACCCACATATTGAAGATTTGTCAACCAAGGACCCTATTGCTGAAAATGTAGAAAGTGTAATTGAAACTCCAGCCAACGAAAATTTTTCAGACACAGAACCATAAGCGGCTGCTATCTGAGTATTTAACACTCAATTGATTCCAGAAGAAGATGACGGTCATAGTATGATCACGCAACTCGAGAAACATAAAGCTTCACCGACTAACCATCACTGACATCGATGGACTGGTACCAACCTTTAGTGGAGACGGTGCATATTTCGTGGAAAAATGGGTACAGGATTTCGAAAGCGTTATCGTAAATGCAACGACCTGGTGAAATTCATGTCCATGCGACGCCTGCTAATAGGAACCGCTGCAGTATTCCTAGGTACCAATATCGCGTCTAACTAAAAGGTGTTTTTTTTTTAGAGGTTTGGTTTTTGAACTGGCAACACTGTTTCTACAGATTGTCAATTTGACAGTTCAAAGTCAAATTACGACGAATAGATTAACGTCAGAACAAGTGCAGATTGTACAAATTTATTTTGAAAACCATTCGCCAAACTTATCGTGCGCTACGTCCATTTTGCGGTCGACATAATCGTTCATCTGAACAAGTTATTCATTCTGAACACGATGAATCGTTTTCGGACCACATACATTCTAGTGGGTAATAAGTATCACCAAAGATGACAAACAGCGCGATATTTTTTTTTTTATAATTTACGCGCGCCTAAGGGGTTATGATATCCTTTTACTGTTGTCAGGGCGCGGGCGGAAAGATAGAAGGAGGAGAAAGGAAAACATTGTTGTGAGGTAGTGGTTTAAAACTCAGGTATATTTGGTTTCGATATTAGCTCTCCAGGGGTGGGAGTGTGAATAGGACGGAGAGTTTTTTCTTCACTCGGAATGATCCGAAGGTTATCAATTTTCACGCTTGTTTTGTGCTTGAAACTCTACAACAGCCAAATCTACATGTCAGTGCTATGCCTTCACACGCAGATTTTTCTGACTGAGTTCCAATTACAAATTAAAAACTAGTCATGAGTAGGGGTCGAACCTTGACCGTCCGAGTGAGAAGCGATTGCTAGTACCACTACAATACGGCCACCCCCTCCGAATAGAAGAAGTTATTGCCGTTGTGGAGCGCAGTGTTGAGGTGAATCCGAATGAGTTGATTCGCCATCGTGCACAGCAATTGGAGCTATGCCCATCCACTTTGTGGAAGATTTTACGGAAAGATTTGGCTTAAAAGCTGATAAGATCCAGCTTGTGCAAGAGTTGAAATCGCGTGACCATTATACGCGTCGTAGGTTCAGTGACTGAGCTGAAAACATGATTCAGCTTGATCCTCATTTTCAACGCAAAATTTTGTTCTCCAATGAGGCCCATTTTTGGTTAAATGGACATATGTAAACAAGCAATTTGGAGTGGAGGAAATCCAGAAGCCTTTATCGAGACGCCCTTACAATCATTAAAACCCACTGTTTGGTGTGCCTTATGGGCTGGTGGAATGATCGGCCCATATTTGTTTAAGGACGATGCCTGCCAGAATGCTACCGTCAATGTAGAGCGCTATAGAAACATGAATTCTGACTTTTTTGTTTCTCAGTTGAATGGCATTGACGTGACACAGCTTTGGTTTCAACAAAATCGCGCAACATACCACACTGCGCGCGACACCATCAAATTCGCGTAATGGACCTGTAAACTGGCCTCCACTATACTGTGATATCACACCTTTAGATTACTTTCTTTGGGGGTATGTGAAGTCACTGGTCTATGCCGATAAACCAGAGTCGTTGGCCGATTTGGAAGTCAGCATTCGCCGTGTTATTGTTGATATACGGCCCCAGTTGATCGATAAACTTGTCAAAAAATGACTTTACGATTGCGCTTCATTCGAGCTAGCCGTGGCACGCATATACCCGATATCATATTTAAACACTAATGGCATAAAATTATCTATTAAATAAAACTAATATCATAGACATTAACATCAGCTTCAAGTGTTTTATCTCATATTAAATTTGTATACCTCTAAAAAACAAAAACACCCTTTACAATGAATTGAGAAAGGACTTAAAAGATCAATTGATTAATCCCCCTGTACTCGCGATCTATCATCCTCTTGAGGTAACAGAACTTCATTGTGATGCAATTTCTACCGGTTTTGGTGCAGTGTTTCTGCAAAGACAAGCAGACAGTAAATTTCACCCTATATTCTATTATTCAGTTTCGAGTTGGAAACTCTGGCCATGATCTGAGGCACTTGCGTATCTGCTTTGAAGGAATCAGTTTCAGTATTGTTCCGACTGCAATTCTCTCAATTAAAAAATAAAAAATTTAAACTCTCGAATAGCTGGATGGGCTTTAGAACTACAAAACTTTGACTACACAATTCAACACCGAAGGAGTGGAAATATGCGTCATGTTGATGCTCTAAGTCGCAGTGAGATTGTCCTAGCTATAAATGATGTTGATATCGAATTCCAGTTAGAACCAACACAGAGTAGAAACCCTTGTATAATTCAGATACGCAATGATTTGGAGGTAGGAAACGTGAAGTTCTTTGAACTAAGGAATGTGCTTATTTATAGAAGGGACAGAACAGAAAATTTGTATTTTTATGTTTTCAAAGAAATGGAAGAGAATAGAGACTCTAGAGACTCTGGGAGCTCCAAAGTGTTATGACCAAATTAAAAGAGTGTAGGTTCCCAAAAATAAAAATGAAAATTGAAAACCACATAAGAAATTTCTAAAATGCATACTGTATTCAGCTCCGGCTACATCTAGGTAGATAAATTTACTCAGCATTCCGAAGAAGCCAATACCGTTTGATACCTTGCATATTATGTTGACCACTTGGGCCCTTTGCCATCCATAAAATCCAAGCTTTAACATATATATACTTGTGATAGATGCATTTACGAAAATTTTACAATGCATTCAGTAAATTCTGCCAGCTTAAAAGAGGTAATTTGTTCACTTATGAAATATCTTGAATATTATAGCTGACCTACGAGGATAGTGTGCGATCCTTGGAATTTAGTGAGTTTCTCGTTAAGAATAACATAACTTACATTAAAGTTGCAACGGGATCCCCACAAGCGGATCGACTGAGCCAGGCAAATCGTGTGACAACTCCAATGCTAAGTAAACAGACCGAGCCAATCGAATACTCGAATTGGACCAATAAACGAAAAGAAGTTGAATACGCACTTACTAGCTGGGGTGAAAAGTAACCTCCTTGACCGCCAGAATGCGCTGCTACTACAAAAAAGGTTATGGTGCCTTGAAGTCCGTTCATATTTAGGCAGACATGCCAAATTTCAGTGCAATACTGTCTTTAGTTTTGTTTTGACAGCTGATTGTTGTTCACGTGTTTGGCATCATGTTGAGTATGGAGAAAAACGATTTTCGTTCTCTCATAAAACATTATTTTTTGAGAGGCAAAACGGAGAAGGAAACAAAAGAAAAGTTGGATAAATATTATGGGGCTAATGCCCCCGTCAGATTACACCGTCAAATATTGGTTTCGAGAGTTTCGTGGTGGCCGCAACTCAACTACCGATCAAGTCCGCAGCGACAGGCCCTCCGATGCGGTTACAGAGGACAATGTCAAAAAAATACTTGAAATGATGTTGGCTGACCGGAAAGTGAAGGTGCGCGAGCTAGCGGATTAACACAAAGATTAGTACTGAGCGCACACGCCATATTTTGGGCAATATTCTGCATACGAAAAAGTTATCCTGCCGCTGGGTGCCGCGCATGCTCACTCCTGACCAAAAACACGAACGCGAGAGCACTTCGAAAGAGTGTTTGGACTTTCTGATGGGGAATCGGGCGGACTTTGGCGTCGATTGGTAACTGTTGATGAAACTTGGATCCACTATTACACACCAAAGAACAGAATGAGTGCCTGGCAATGGACTGAAGCCGGCACGAGTGCTCCGAAGCGGCCGAGAGAGGCTCGATGGGTCGGAAAGGTTATGGCGTCGGTTTTCTGGGATTGTCATGGCATACTCTTCGTGGACTACCTCGAAAAAGGAAAAACCATCAACAGCGAGTATTACTGTGCATTATTGGAGCGATTGAAGGCCGAAATCGCTACAAAACGGCCTCACATGAAGCGAAGAAAAATTTTGTTTTTGCAAAACAATGCGCCGGCGCACAAGAGCATCGCAACCACGGCTAAAATCAATGACTTACTGCTCCAATTGCTGTCGCATCTACCGTATTCGCCCGATTTGGCTCCCTCGGACTATTATCTCTTCCCAAACCTCAAAAGATGGCTCATCAATAAAAAATTCAGTTCACGCGAGGAAATCATCGACGCCACGGAGGAGTATTTTGCAGACCTTCCGGAAAATTACTTTTCGGACGGGATCAAGAAGTTGTTAAATCACTGGAATAAGTGTATCAAGCTAAAAGGGGACTATATTAAATAAAATAAAAAATAAAAAAACATTTAAAAAAAAAATTTTTTTCATTCCCAAGGAGGTTACTTTTCACCCTACCTAGTACATAATTGCACAGATTTTTGAAAGATTGTGCCTCCGGTTCCGCACAATTCTTTCAAGTATGATGTTAAGGACGCCACATGACAGCGCATCACCTTGTCCAAACCCGTTTTTAACATCAAATGTCTCTGTTAAGTCGTTACCAAGCTTGACGGAGCAGCGAACGTTCTCCATCGTCATTCTGCACAGACGGACGAGTTTGACAGGGATGGCAAAACTAGGCATCGCCATGGATATAGTGTGTTCCAGAAAAACGTGCGTTAAATTATATCTCTTACTTTACTCACACACACATTTTTGTAGCCAAATTATTTTCTCCATTTAGTTGCCGATCTCTTATGTATTCATTTGCTGAGTATAGTTCCATATTTCGGAGGTATAACATCATTACAAAATGAGTGCGGCTTTAAAAAAGCGTTTCGAAAATGTTTTCTTAGTAATTCACCCAAAAGGACCCTAAATGAGTATTAAGTCGGCAGCAAAATACGAGTATTTAAAAACATCAGAGGCATTTGTGGATAAAGAGGTATAGGGTGCAATGTAAGGACAATAAAATAATTTGTGAATTGTTTCAGAAAAACCAGACAATTAGTCCGAGGAACGCAGAAGAAAAATTATCCAGAAAAGGAAACATATTGAAAAGAGGCTTAGTTGGAAAACGTATGATTTAGACGGTAATTGGGGCAACGTCATATTTACAGATGAGTACGTTTTTTATTTATAATTATTGGAAGAAAGCCTGGATAAAAAAAGATGAAAAGTTTTTGTAACGCATCGTTACAACATTCAACAAAAGTTCATGTTTATGAACGGAAGTTAATAGTATTCACATAAAACCTCAATGCACAATTCATGGTAAAATTATACGCGACGGGTTTGCTAAATTCTGCCGAATTTCTATATAGACCAAACAATTATGAATGAATCTTGCAAGAAGATAACGATCCAAAAGATAGGAGTCGGTTTTTCAGGCATTGGAAAGAGGAAAATGAGAAAATGGAGACGTTAGATTGTCCGTTCCAAAGTGAAAGTTGCACTAGACAATGCCAAGCAATTATAAATAATAATGGCGACTGGACTCTGTGCTAATATAATTGCGCAATTTGTTTTGATATATACTTTAATAAAAAAATATGATTTAGTACAATTCTGGCATTTTTCATTGGTTTTTTAGACGCACGTTGTTTTTTTTAACATACTGTAAACTATAAGAACGAAATATGCGAAATAAAATGAAATTTGTTTTCTTTGTTTAACGTCTTCTAGCGCGGCGGTTACAACGCGACATAATAATTTCACCGCAGCGTTAAATAATCTAACCCGCGGTGTTAAAAACGTTTTCTGTTTGATTGAGCCTTAAGTGTGCAAGAATAAGAAAGGGAAAGAAGTACAAGTTGGAATATACATAAAGATATATGAATATACATATAGATACAGCTATGGCCAAAATATAATAATAGGAACAGTTTATATCGTGCCAGGCGACTGCTTTGTTTGAATGAAATGAAAACAATGTAAACAAATAAACTGTTCTTTATATGCGCTGCGCAACAGTTTCTTGTATGCACATCTGTTCAAAACAAAGAAAAGTACGATCAGGTGAAATTATTCTGTAAATAGCTAGTGATCTGTCTGGACAGAAAAATAGGAACACTCCCAGTAAATCTCAAAGAGACAATTTTTTGAGCTAGTAATAATTTATAAATTGATAAGTTGTATTTGCTAAATAGTGTCCGGATGTTTTAAACTTATTACGGGCCGAAATAAACACTGCACTGAATTAATAATTTAATTTAGTGGGGGCTAACGCCCCCATTTATTTCGCTTAATGCAAGCTTAAACTAACTTAAAAACTAACAAGAGTTAAGGATTAGGAAGTAAGGGAATGGTGGAGGAGATCAAATTTAAGACGAGAAGTGCTCAAGTTAAAATCAAAAAGGGGGAGGTTTGAGTTGACCTTACGGAGCATGCGGGAGATTGGTTCGTTAGAGCCATAAGAGGTGCGGTGGGTTGGGATATAGAAGAGACGAGGACAGCGTAGATTACGAGGGTTAGTGTGGAAGGAAATAGAATTGTAAAGGGAAGCGCAGTCCACAGAACCGGAGAGCAGTCGATGAATGAAGAGTATGTCAGCAACGTCTCTGCGATTTTCGAGGGTATTCAGGTTGAGAAGTTTGAGGCAGTCGCGGTAGGGAGGTAAAATAAGCGGGTCACTCCAGGGTAGTCCACGAAGAAAACGACGTTGAATGTTCTCGATTCGAGATATATGAATTCGCTGAAAGGGGGACCATACTTGGCTGGCATATTCAAGGAGGGGCCGGACAAGAGTAATGTAAAGTGACCTT
Source organism: Volucella bombylans (assembly GCA_949129095.1). NCBI lineage: Eukaryota > Metazoa > Arthropoda > Insecta > Diptera > Syrphidae > Volucella > Volucella bombylans. The sequence goes on along the minus strand of OX422141.1, from coordinate 137,032,971 downwards.
GTCACATAAGGGTTGCAAAATTCTTTAGGCCAACGTTTAATAAAACCGAGCGATGAGTTGGCTTTAAGTTGGTTTAACTCTCTATCGTAAAATATTCCAAGGTCGCGAAGGGATTGAACCTGGGGTACAGGTTGTTCATGCAGACAATAAAGTCGGGAGGGGGATTGATTGGACTTACGAGACAAAGTCATAGATTGGCATTTGGAGAAATTAAGCTCAAAGCAATTTTTTAGACACCAAGTGGAAAACCTATCGAGGTCTTCTTGAAGGAGAATAGAGTCTTGGGGAGAAGAAATAGTTTTGGAGAACTTAGTGTCATCGGCGTAAATGGATACGGAGCAGTGTTTGATAATCTTCCCAAGATCGTTTATAGTTAAAATGAAAAAGAGGGGACCTAAGTGGCTGACCTAAAGCGAACGCTATAGTAACGGTTCTCCAGATAAGAAGATATGGGGTCAAAACCGAGGGAAGACAATTTGAAAAGGATCAGTTGATGCGATATTTTATCGAAGGCCTTAGAGCCAAAGGCTCTTACTGGCTGGCATCGGCTTACCTTGGCCACGACCAAGTGGGCCCTCTCCCTGGTGATAACCTAGAAAGGGTGGTACTGGAAGCGGGAAGGCAAAAAAATGGCCTCATAATCGGATGTGACGCTAACGCACATCATGCGGTATGGGGCAGTACCGACATCAATGATAGAGGTGAGTCACTTTTAGACTATATTTTAAGTACTAACCTTTTAATTTGCAATATTGGCAATGAGCCCACTTTCATAACAAAAAACCGACAAGAAGTATTAGATATTACTTTTGTCTCCGACAGCATCACCCAAAGGCTAACAAACTGGATGGTATCGTCTGAACACTCCTTTTCAGACCATAGATACATCCAATTCAGTCTGAGTGATGCTCCCCCCAGCCAACCAGCTTTCCGGAACTACCGGAAAACTGATTGGACAAAATATAGAGGAATACTGTCGGAAACGATATCCTCTAAACTATCAAGTCCCCCGCGTGACACCAATGAGCTCGACATGAAAGTCAGGGAATTTACTCTGACTCTCAATAAGGCTATGGCCGCTTCCTGCCCTCTTATTCAACCAAGAGGCAAGAAAAAGCCACATTGGTGGTCATCGGCACTAGGACTGCTCAGAAACACCTGCAGAAAACTTTTCAACGCAGCAAAAAGCACAAGAAAAGTGACCGACTGGGACTCATATAAAGAATCCCTCAAATTATACAAAAAAGAACTGAGGAAGGCAAAGCGACAATCCTGGAGGTCATTCTGCGACAAAATCACAGAAACCTCTGAGGCTTCGCGGCTAAGAAAAATCCTCTCCACAAATCCTATGATGCCCAGCTGTTTGAAAAAAACCGATGGCTCTTGGACAACCTCAAGTGATGAATCACTCAACCTGCTTCTGGACACCCACTTTCCAGGTAGCTCCCATCTCGCGGCCAGTAGCAGCCCAAACAAGCCTACTGCAACCGTGACCAAAATTCATAGTCTGATTACGACAGACAAACTGCTCTGGGCGCTGCATAGCTTCAAACCATACAAGTCTGCTGGTCCGGACGGTATTATACCTGCCGAGCTACAGAGATCCTCAGATATTATTCTACCAGTGTTGGAAAATATTATGAGGAGCTGTGTAGAACTTATCCACATTCCACTGTTATGGAGAGAAGTCAATGTAGTATTCATTTCCAAAGCTGGAAAATGTTCTCATGTGGTCCCAAAGGACCTCAGACCTATAAGTCTATCATCATTCCTTCTGAAAACTTTAGAACGACTGATTGATATCCATATTCGAGCTAAAGTTGATCCAAGACTTCTGTCTGCGGCTCAACATGCCTACTGTAAAGGGAAGTCGGTGGAAACGGCTTTGCACTCTCTGACTAGCCACATCGAACGATCCCTACAATATAAGGAGTACACAATGGTTGCTTTCCTAGACATAGAGGGCGCCTTTAACAACGTCAACACATCCGCAATCACGACTGCGCTGTCAACTCTGCAGGTAGACGGCTCACTTGGGGAGCTGATTAATCTAATGCTAACAAGCAGGATAATCAACTCCAAACTGGGTGAGACTTCTGCTAAAAGATATGTCAGTAGGGGTACGCCGCAAGGCGGTGTCCTCTCCCCCCTTCTCTGGAACTTAGTGGTTAACGAACTACTGATATACCTGGAAGCGGGTGGTAGCAGAGTGGTTGCCTATGCGGATGACGTTGCCATAGCCGTCTCAGGAAAACATTTAAATACCATTAAAGAACTCCTCCAAGTAAATCTTAACAGATTAACCTGCTGGGCAGATCGCTGTGGATTGGGAATAAACCCCCATAAAACTGATCTTGTCCTCTTTTCTAGGAAATATAAAATTCCAATCATAGACCCTCCTTCAATAAACGGTACCAGTTTAGCTTTCTCCGATACAGCAAAATATCTGGGTCTCATTTTTGACAGGAAACTAAACTGGAAACCTAACATTCAAGAAAGAGTCAATAAAGCTACAATAGCTTTATTCTCTTGCAAGAAAGCCATTGGGAACAAATGGGGCCTTCAACCTCGCATAACCCACTGGCTATACATCTCGGTCATAAGACCGACTGCGACTGCAGCTACTCGCCTTAAAGCGACTAAACAGTGGACAAATAATTCATTTGGCCACGCCAACATTCTTAATACATTAGGAATCCTCACAGAGAACACCGATTACACCATACCTGAACTTTGGTTTGACAAAAACTTCCATGTAAGCTTCCCCTCTAGATCATTCTGGGAGGAGGATGCTTTCATGGAGGACAAGTCAATCCATCTCTACACAGATGGATCTAAAACCGACAGCGGAGTTGGTGGCGGTGTTTTCTCAGATAAGCTAAATCTAAGCCTCTCTTTCCGCCTTCCAAATCACTGTAGCGTGTTCCAGGCGGAAATTTTGGCGATTAAAGAAGCTCTGTCCTGGCTGAAGAAAAACGTGATATCTGCAAAGGATATCCGCATATTTTCGGATAGTCAGGCCGCCATCAAGTCCCTGGACTCGGTCTCATTGTGTTCTAAAACTGCCCTTGAATGCCGATCATCTCTCATGGAGATGGCAGAGCAGTTTAACATTCACCTCTGTTGGGTGCCGGGCCACAGAGACATGAACTGCAGAGCCGATGAACTCGCCAAAATTGGAACCACTCTACCTATCCTACCAGACAAAGGTAGTATAGGTATACCAATCGCTACGTGCAAACTAACAGTAAAGCTAGATGCCAACAAAAGAACGGACCTTAGGTGGACTGCTGGACAAACATGTCTAGCGACCAAACAGATCTGGCCAAGGCTGGATCTGAGTCGATCTAAGTGTCTGATCCTTTTAGATAGGAAACATCTCAGCGCCATAATAGGTGTCATTACCGGACACTGCCTCATAGGCAAGCACGCAAGAAGGCTTGGCGCTTTTACTAACGATTTCTGTAGAAGCTGCATGGACGAAGAAGAGGAGGAGACAATCCCCCACTTACTCTGCACATGCCCAGCTCTCTCTCAGAGAAGGAAGCTTCACCTAGGAGCTTTCTTCTACAACGACCTAAACGATCTAGAAAAAATAGACGTTAACAGTCTCCTACGCTTTATTAAAAGCTCAAACTGGTTCCAGTAGTAAGAAGATCACAGATCCACGTGGCATCACAATGGGCCAATAGGCCTAAGTGGGTTGGTATTTCCAACAGCCACTCTTACCTAACCTAACCTAACCTAGCAAAATCTGTAGCAATAACGTCAATTTCGTTGCCATTATCTAGAGCTGAAAGCGCAAAGGATACGAATTCAACTAAGTTTGTAGTAGTTGATCTACCTTTTAGGAATCCGTGCTGACTGGTTGATATAAGTGACTTGCACTGAAAGCTTAGAACTTCATACAAAAAACATTCAAACATTTTAGGTATGTGAGAAAGCTTAGCAATGGGACGGTAGTTGGTTACTTCATTCTTTGAACCCTTTTTGTGAACCGGGGTTATGAAAGAGGTCTTCCAAACTTGGGTGAATTCCCCTTGTGTGAGGGACAGATGAAAGAGAGAGGAAAGTGGGTGCGAAAGATTGAGATTTTGTAACTTTTCTTCGATAAGGGTGGGATCAAAAGGTTGAGAGAGAGAGGGGCCAATGGAGAAATTGGGAAGGTACTCGAAGTATATGGAATCAAGTACGAAGAAGTTGTCTACAAATGATTGTTTGCAAAATAGTTGGCAATAGTATGTGGGTTGGTCGATGATATATTATCGAATGAAAGAGAGGGGGGATAACCGTCTGATTTTCTTTTGTAGTTGACGAATTGGTAAAATGTCTTAGGATCGTTGATAAGGTTGGTCTGCGCTGTGTCGAGAAAGCGCTGATAGAAGCAGTTATAGAGCTGGGTGAATTGCAGGTAAGTTCCAAGATAGTTAGAGTAGTCATAATAAGAATTGGTGCGAAGAAAAACTGCCCATAATTTGTTTCTTCTATTTCGTAAAGAGCGAAGTCTTCTGTTGTACCATGGAGGGGAAATAGATGATGTTTTATGCCGTGAAAAGGGGACGTAGAGAGAAATGGAATTAAATATTTCACTGTAGAAAATGGAGACAGCATCAGATAAGGATTGGTTGGTAAAATCAAAAGAACATTCGCTAAGATATTTATTGATTTTGCGAAAATTAGCTTTATGAAATTTGTACGAAGAGATGGTAGGGAAAGAAATGGGCTGGGGTGGAGAGTTATGTAAAAATGAGAGAAGAAGAGGGGGGTGAAAATTATCGACGGTTGATAGGATAAAGAGGCACAACGTTACTGTGGAGTTAATAGGATCACTAGTGAAAATAAGCTCTAGTTGCCTTCCGATAGAATTAGGGACGCCACTCACTTGGCACAGGCTTGAGTCAGTTATGCTATCAATGAAAAGACATTCCTTGGACGAACTGGTGTTTGACGCAGTAAAAAATAAGTTATCATCCGATGGATTCAACTTTAGCAGGGGCAGATTAAATTCACCAAAGATAAGGATATCGTCGATGGAATCACTTAGGTCAATTAGTTGGTCAATTGCTTTAATAGCAAGGATGTAGGATTCGGAAGGTTGAGCTGGGAAAATGTAGCAACACATAACGTACAGGGACCTGTTGGGAAGTGTTATTTTAATTGAAACAAAGTCAAGTTTAACAAAAGAAGAGATAGCAATGAGAGGAGAGTTGAGGTTATTGTGAATGGCAAGTAGGACACCTCTACATAGAGAATCAACTTTAGGGATGGCAGAATCATTAAACATAGGGAGAGAGTTTTAAAGCGCAAGCCTCTTATGTTTTGGTAGTAAAATGTAAGAGGTAGTTTGTTGCATGGAGGAGTAGGGGAGTATAGATGAGATGCAGGCAAAGAAGGCAAATTAGGAACGAAAAAATTTGTCGTGGTCAGCTCGGCTGCGCTGAAGGTGAGAAACTCTTTTAGAGTGTACATAGCTGCGGAAAGCAGCGAGGTAATCTGCAACCTTTTGAGGAGGTGTGTCGAAGATTTCATGGCACCTGTTGTAAAGCTTTGTGAGACTAGTTATATCCGTAGGAAGGCCTTCCTTTTGGATGGAGACCATGACACTTGTTTTGGTTTTTCCCTCAAAGCAAACAGAGTCGGATTTGTCGTAAAGACATGCGAGAAAGAGATGTATATTTTTCGTATATCTTTTTATCCCTTAGCCTAGAGAGCGCGTAACGGCATTCTGTGGTGTCTATATTCTTTTGGGCCAATTTAACGTTAGGCGGCGAAAGGGGATTAACAATAGGGACTGAAGCGCAACATGCAAACATTTTGGTATTACGCAACCAGGGTGAATCCATATGAAATATTGCAAAAGCTATGAAGTGATCTTCAACGATGGTATTCAACGCTTTGCAACCTAAAAATTTTCCTGAGACCAGAGGACGTCCGCCTAAGATGTCCAGTAGAGACAAAATACAGATTGCTCAGGAAGCCAAGGCGAACCCGTTCATGTCCTCCAAAGACTTGAAATACGAAACTCAAACTGAAGTGAGTGGCAGAACGATTCGCCGAATCTTAGTGAATGCTGAGCTTCGCTCTCGAGCTCCGAGGAAAGTGCCACTGTTAAAAAGAGTACATGTCCAGAAGCGCTTTGCTTTTGCTAGCTTTACCATCTGCCGCACAATCCCCTCCAAGTAATAAAGCAGTGGCAAAATGTATTATGGAGTGACGAACTTATAATAATTCTGTTTGGTATTGACGATAAACAGTTTGTTCGTCGTCCAAAAGGTGAGGCGTACAATTCACGATACACAAGCACGTCTACAGGCTCTAATAGGAACAGCAACATTTTCAAGGACTATTTCACACATTACCGAATTAAGTTAATCATTTTGCAATTGTGCAATTGTTGCTGGCTTCCCCACATAGACTTTACTTTTAGAAAAACACGAAAAAAAAAACTAATCTAATGGTGTTAATTCGTATGATCTACTTGGCCAGTTTATGTCACCATTACGTGAAATTAATCAACCTGCTAACCTGCTAATGTTTGCACGTGTTGTGTGACTCGTAGCTCCATCCTGTTGAAAATACAGATTGTCTGTCTATTCCTTCAATTTGAGGTCACAAAAAAACTTCAATCATTTGTCTAAAGCGCTCTCCATTGCATATTCGAAGAAAAATGGACCATTTATTCCACCAGCCCAAAAAACCACCCCAGAAACAATACATTTTTGTGGCTGTAATTTTTTTTTCTGAAAATATTCAAGGATTTTTTTCCTCCCACATGTGACAATTTTGTTTGTTGATGAATACATCCAATGTGAAATGAACTTCATCACTAAAGATGATTTGGCGTGAAAAAAGAGCATCATGTTCTAACACCCAATTGACGAATTTTGTAAGGATGCAAATGCAAATCCTTATTTAAAATATGCCAAACATTTGATGGATGAATGCCTAATGTCTGAGAACGCCGTGATATCGATGTTGAAGGTTCTTCAGCGACACTTTGTACTACAGCCACAATGTTGTCAATAGATCGTCCACTTTTTGGTCTACCAGAACTTTTTTGACCCTCGACAGAATCAGTTTCTTCAAATTATTTCACTAACCTTTGAATTGTTGACTCACTTGGACGATTATTTACAAAAAAAAAAAATCACGAATTTTACGATACCTACGAGTATTTTTTAAAGATCGACCATTTCCATAATAAGTCTGAATAACTTTCATGCGTTGTTCTAGTTTGTAACTATCCATGGTTAAAATAGTACATGTGTCTGCACAAATGTCAAAAATGACATAAAAAAAGGTAACGTTCAGGTAACAATTAGTCGCGACTTTTAAAAGACCCTTTTATTGTAAAAGTGATAAATGTATTTTTATCAGTATTAGACCTTTTACTACCAGTATGTACTTAGGCCTTTTTTTGGAAAAAGAACGGCTCGTTGATGACGTCAGCCCAAAAAGCACACCACTCAGTGCATTTTCTTGCAGTTGGTGGATCCTGATTCGGCAATTTTGCATATTAACCCTTTGTTGCCCGAATTATTCCAAAAAACAAAACTAACACTTTTTATTATTACACTTTTCACTCACGTTCTCAGTCGACAACTTACTCACAATGATCCCCACTTATCGCAAAGTACAAATTTGTTGCACTCAAAAAAAAATTCAAAATACGAGGTTGTCTGAAAAGTTTACGACCGCAACGTAAAGATAGCGGCACTCGTCAATAAAAGCTAGTGAATGCTAGTTGTGCATCTTTTGACAGTTACTCACCGAAGTTTCAGTCATTTTGGACGCGCAGTTTTTAGTTGACAGTCGTTTGAGTGAGTCGATGAGGGTGTTTTTTTGTGAAAATGGAAATGATTGAGTATCGAGCTGTTATTAAATTCGCCTACGCAAATCAAAAATGAGTTGGACTCTGTGTATGTATGGACTCTGCACCATCGTTTACCACAATGAAATTTTGGGCAGCTGAATTTAAACGTGGCCGTAAGAACTTGGGAGATGATGAACGTTCGGGACGTCCAAAAACTGCAACAACTGACGATAACATTGCTAAATTTCACCAAATGGTGTTAGACGACCGCCGAATTAAAGTGAGAGAGATATTAGAGGTTATGAAAATGTCCAAAGAACACGTTTTTGTTACATATTAAATCAAGTTTTAGGCATGAGAAAGCTGTCCGCGCGTTGGGTGCCGCGTTTGCGGCCGCATTTGCAGAAAAAGAAAATCATGTTTCACTAAGACAACGCGCCGTCTCACACCTCAGCGGTTGCCATGGCGAAAATCCATGAATTACGGTTTGAACTGCTTGACCATCCGCCTTATTCACCAGATCTCGCCCCAAGCGACTTCTGTTTGTTCCCTCATCTAAAAACTGCGCTCGGAGGACAGAGATTTTCGTCGAATGAGGAGGCAATCACCTTCGTGAACAATTATTTTATTTTGAGAAAAAAGGTCTTGTATCATTGTTCGGTCGGAAACTTTTCAGACAACCTTCGTATTCCACGAATCAACACGATTAAACGCGTAAGGGTGGTTTTCCATCAAAACCACTGGGACTGAAGAGATAATTGTTCGTTTCGGTGGTTTCATGCCGATAACACTGGGCAACAAAGGGTTGACAAAGTCACTGGGGCAGAATTGAGCCTCATGACTGAACAAAATTTTACGGTAACAAAGTGGATCGACTTCCATCTGTTCCAGCACCTAATTAACAAACTCACGACGCAAACGATAACTATTTGAAACTTGTGAGCGTGTAAGCCAGATCTTTGTGCAGAATCTTCCAGAAAGTCGATGGATTCAGGTCATGTTCTTGCGTACGATGACGAATCGATTAATTAGAAGAATCATCTTCAATATTGACGATATTTTCATCTGTGAAGTTTCTCAATTGTGTTGCGACTCGCTCGGTCGATTATGTAGACTGTATAATTGACGTAGTGCTCTATAATTTTTTTTTTGCTGAACACTAGAAATCAGTCTGAGGGTTGCCACATTGAAAAGTAAGTAAACACCCTTTGTAGGTAATTTTTAAGAGACGAGAAAAAATTCCCTGGAGAAAAATTCTCATCCAAGTATTGGGACAGCCAATCCCTTTTGCTTAAATCCAAACAGAAGTTCGGGTGGACTCTGTCGAGTCGTGCTATGAACTGAGTTGTTACTAGATGGGGTGAGAAGTAACCTCCTTGGTAATGAAACAAATTTTTTTTTAAATGTTTTTTATTTTATTCAATATAGTCCCCTTTTAGCTTGATACACTTATTCCAGCGATTTTCCAACTTCTTGATCCCATCCGAAAAGTAATTTTCCAGAAGGTCTGCAAAATACTCCTCCGTGGCGTCGATGATTTCCTCGCGTGAACTGAATTTTTTATTGATGAGCCATCTTTTGAGGTTTGGGAAGAGATAATAGTCCGAGGGAGCCAAATCGGGCGAATACGGTGGTTGCGACAGCAATTGGAGCCGTAAGTCATTGATTTTAGCCGTGGTTGCGATGCTCTTGTGCGCCGGCGCATTGTCTTGCAAAAACAACATTTTTTTTCGTTTCATGTGAGGCCGTATTGTAGCGATTTCGGTCTTCAATCGCTCCAATAATGCACAGTAATACTCGCTGTTGATGGTTTTTCCTTTTTCGAGGTAATCCACGAAGAGTATGCAATGACAGTCCCAGAAAACCGACGCCATAACCTTTCCGACCTATCGAGCCTCCCTCGGCCGGTTCGGAGCACTCGTGCCGGCTTCAGTCCATTGCCGGGCACTCATTCTGTTCTCTGGTGTGTAATAGTGGATCCAAGTTTCATCAACAGTTACAGCAAGTCCAAACACTCTTTCGAAGTGCTCTCGCGTTCGTGTTTTTGGTCAGGAGTGAGCATGCGCGGCACCCAGCAGCATGATAACTTTTTCATATGCAGAATATTGCCCAAAATATGGCGTGTGTGCTCAGTACTAATCTTTGTGGTATCTGCTAGCTCGCGCACCTTCACTTTCCGGTCAGCTAACACCATTTCATGTATTTTTTTGACATTGTCCTCTGTAACCGCATCGGAGGGCCTACCGCTGCGGACTTGATCGGTAGTGGAGTTGCGGCCACCACGAAACTCTCGAAACCAATATTTGACGGTGTAGTCTGACAGAGCATTAGCCCCATAATATTTATCCAACTTTTCTTTTATTTCCTTCGCCGTTTTGCCTCTCAAAAAATAATGTTTTATGAGAGAACGAAAATCGTTTTTGTCCATACTCAACATGATGCCAAACACGTGAACAACAATCAGCTGTCAAAACAAAACTAAAGACAGTATTGCACTGAAATTTGGCATGTCTGCCTAAATATGAACGGACTTCAAGGCACCATAGCCTTTTTTGCAGTAGCAGCGCATTCTGGCGGTCAAGGAGGTTACTTTTCACCGCACCTACTCGTAGTATAATACTAGCGTACGCCGACGATATTGACAAAATTCAGTCGGCTGTCACCCGTGCGATCGCTAGAATGGTACGAAGAACCTTGCTTCATCCGCTTTCGATAGAGTGCATGCTTTTTATAACGGATGGTCCAAATACAAGTTTCTTTTTTAATCTGTTATTTTGACACTGACAGCTCTTTCCCGCTCGAAATCTTGACTGTCGGCCAGTATTATAGCCCCGCAAACGAAATCCATCGCTTTATGCTTGAAATATTGCAAAGTTATTTCAAAAGTGAATGCTCTGTTTGTTGCCCAAACAGTGGGTTTATTAAAAATAAGTTTTGGCCGAAATGAAGCACTCAGCGCGCCTACTGGCCAGCTTGTGCAAAAAGTTCGTGAGACTGGCTTGCTTGCAGACAAAACGTTGTGGCCGAGAGTGTTCAAATCAATCCAGGAATATCGACTCGCCATTGATTTCACAAGTCAACATTTTACGCACCAGCCTGATGAGAAGTTTGCACAAAGATCTCGGATTATTCCCTTACAAAGTCCAATTGACTCAGTAATTAAAGGCAAACAACGATCCGCTTCGTCATCACTTCTCAGTTTGAGCCTTACAGTCAAATTTGACCGAAAAATAAATTTTCCCGATGAGGTGCATATTCATCTCGGCGGCTATGTTAACGAACAAAATTTCCGCGCCTGAGGATTGGAAAATTCGCACATACGAGGGGCGTTCAACATATTCTCGGTATCGGGGTGAAGCTGTGGTTATATGTATAAATTGACTTATTTATCAAGTAATACTATTATTTTAGTGCATTCATGTAAAATTTCATGTAAATGCGATTATTAATTCGCGTTTTATCTCTAGTTAAATAGAATCATAATGGCAACTGAGACGATGATGGTGAAAATTGAGCATCGCGCTGTAATTAAATTTCTCACTAAGCAAGGAAAAAGTCAAAAAACTATTCATGAAGAGATGGTGGCTGTTTACCAGGGTTCCGCACCTTCATTATCAACTGTGCAAAAGTGGTCAAGTGAGTTCAAGAGAGGCAGAAAGAGCATTCAAGACGACCCCCGCTCCGGCGCCCCGGCTACTGCTTGTACGGGAGAAAGCATCAAAGAAGTCGAAAAACTTGTTCTTGAGGATGCCCGAATAAAGGTGAAAATGATGGCAGAGATCACCAAGCTTTCAATTGGTACCATTCACACCATTCTTCATGACCATCTTAACCTTTCAAAGGTCAGTGCAAGGTGGGTGCCACGAATGCTCACAGCGCCTCAGAAAAAAGTGAGAATCGCATGCTGTAGAGAGCTTTTGGAGATGTGTAGTGAGAACGCGGACGGTGTTATGGATCGAATTGTTACTGGGGACGAAACATGGGTCCACCACTATGACCCTGAAAGCAAACAAGAGTCCATGCAGTGGCATAAAAAAGGAACAGACCCCCCGAAGAAGTTCAAAGTCACTCCGTCTGCCGGGAAGCTCATGGCCACAGTTTTTTGGGACTCAAAGGGAATCTTGCTCATTGAGTACAAAAAAAAAAGTGAAACCATCAACGCCACATCCTACGCTTCCACTTTGCATAATTTGCGGGAGGAAATTAAAAAGAAAAGGCGGGGTAAACTCGCAGCGGGTGTGTTGCTTCTTCATGACAACGCTCCTGTTCACACGGCGCGAGTTTCCAAGGCTGCTGCGCGAGATTGTGGTTTCGAAGAAATCCAACACCCACCCTATAGTCCAGACCTTGCCCCTAGTGATTATTTCCTGTTTCCGGATTTGAAAAAATGTCTTCGTGGAAAAAGATTTTCGGATGATGGAGAACTCAAGTCGGCAATAAATGGGTATTTTGAAGAGAAAGAGGAAATTTATTTTTTTGAGGGTTTAAAAAAGCTTATCTCAAGATGTAACAAATGCATTGATGTTAGGGGAGATTATATTGAAAAATAAAAACAATTTAAATTGAATTCGCATTTTCCTTCATATCGATACCGAGAATATATTGAACGCCCCTCGTAAGTTATGGTAGACTAAATGATAAAATGCAGACGACCGCGACCGCTAACCGATTGCTTATACAGATTCTTCGGATTCAATTATTACACAGCTGCCGTAATCACTGGAATACTCGTTGTTTGTTTATCTCTTCGTATTTCGCTTATTAGAATATTGCTTTCTGCTGGATTTACAGTTATTTTAGATTTTTCTTACTACAATTTTTTCCAGCTAGATTGGTTTTTCGTCCCACACTGGGACGGTTCGGGCTTCAATACCAAATACTTCAGCCCTGCCCAAAAGACATTCGTTTTTTCAGGCAACTAAAATTTCGTGAGATGAATGATTGTCTAAAATACAACAAGTCAATTTACACTAATAACATGGAGCGAGATAACCACTGCGCCCAAACATCTTTCTCTCTCTCTCTCCCTCTATCCAATTTTCCAAAAAAGCTTAACATGTGTTCCGGTATTTTAAGAGTACTCGGAATCCCTCCCTCTTGAATGAGTAAGTATTTACAATTAAGTCTTCGGTTTGTATCAGGTTATTACAAACATTTCAAATGAATAAAGGATCTAAAGTTCGTATGTATTTAAAATGAGTCAAGTAAAAATTTGGAATACTATTACAATAAATAAATTGTAAATATAAAAATGTGCACTCACCATTATTTACTAGGCTTTAAATCTGTTTCAATCACTCGATTGATGTCCATTGATACTGAATGTTTTAAATTTATTTAAATTGTTAAGGTAAGTCCGGTTGTTTGTTTTTTTTTTGTTTCTCTTTTATAAAAATCAAAAATTCGCTACACGATCGAATTGGAATAATTGATTTTTTCGTGTATTTATATGTATTTTGTTTTCTTACTGTTTCTGCTTATTGATGCCACACATTTTCTGTTTTGCGAAAATTTATTTTTCATTACTTTAACTAAAGTGTTGTTTAACGGTTTTGTTTTTATATCACAAAATAAGGCGAAATACTAACATATAAATGTTTCATTGATTATTTTATCTAAATTCGTATCGCACAATTAGAATTTCTCCATCTGGCATACACTTTCTTGTGTGTGAAAAAACTTTTGTGATTTTTTGAGATTACTTTTGGAAAGTTTTTTTTTATTTTTTTTATAGTTTCACTATGTTAAACTTTAAAGTTATTTTTTTAATTAAATAGTTTGTTTAAGTTCTTAATAATATTCACTTTTCACTACGTGCTAACGGCGTGTTTTATTTATATTTATTTTTTGTTTTAATTTAGACTTAGTCTAAAGAAAATAATAGAACTTAAAGTTTAATTTGATTTATTCGCGGTTTCTTAAATAATAAATTAATAAATTATATTATAGGAGCGCGAAGGATCAATGGGTGTTGTTTTTTTTTCAATTTTCGCCTTTATGCCTGTCCGTAGATATTTTATTTATTTTTAGTTTTTAACACTTTCATTAGTTTCTATCCAACTTTAAACACATTTCTATTATTTTTTTTTTTTTGCATTAACAGCATTTGGGATTAGCAAAAGGGCGTTTCATAAGCAAAGATTGTTTTTAAATTGTTTTTAAGTTTTTAGCGACACTGCCACTCATTCCACACCATCCACCAAAGAATTGCCAACCTTAAGAGGAATCCCTTCAGTTCATCCTTCTTCTCCCATTTTTTTTTTTAAATTCCCTAACTCTCGCCGGTTCGCCAACCACAGACAACAAACGTGTTCACTCTTTAAATTATGTTTCTTAATTTGTTGTGTTTGTGGATTTTGTTGTAGACATGGTTTAGTTGTCTCTAAGATTGTATCGATGTGAATTGTGAGTTGTGGATGATGTCAAGGATATTTAGATCTCACATGGAATTAGCTATATCCGATGGGAGCTGGGTCGAGCTTTGGTGTTTGTTTGTTGTACAAAACGTTTACGCGCATTAATAAATTGAAAAAGTTTTAAAAGTAGTTTTTGTTTGTTTGTTTTGTTTTTTTTTTTTGTATTTGGCTAAATTTTACATTCTGGAGTAAGAAGGTAAATGTATGATCGTGTGGACTTTCTTTTTTGAAATATATAAATCGTTTGTGCAATGTTTCTTTAAGGGAACAACATGGGTTCGGATTAAGGGTAGTAATAATTTCTTTTGTTTATTTAAATTTAGCATCGCATAAAGATAAGAACAAATAAACAGAAAACATAAACAATTACTTTAAATGTGTGCATAATAAGGAATAAAATAAAAATTAAGGTGTTCAGATGGTTTTTTGTTTGTGTGAGTGTGTGTAAGAAGCTTTCAATGGGGTAGCTAACGAGAATAAGAAAAATAGTTTTCATTCTTATTTCATTAAAAACACTCGGAGTAGTATTCACTATGATAGACATAACATATCAGCAAACAAAAGTAAATTATATTCTTTCTTTCTGTTGTGTGGATCCCATGTGGATCGTTATTGTTTTTGTTTTTTTTACTTCTTTTTTGGTTCATTTTGAGTTAATTGTTTTTTGTTGGGTTTATGCGACTAACTCGTTTTTCAATTCAGCCTCAGTCATTGTTAACGCGCCAATTTGATCCAGCACAGCTTCAATGGTTGGAGTCTCCTCTTGGGCCGATGATTGTAAAATCTTGACGGCGGCGGCAGCGGCATTTGTAGTGGCGCTGATGGTGGTACTGGTAGTAGTGGTGGTGGACAATTTGGCCGTAGATGATGATGGTGACGATGAGGATGCAGTTGTAGAAAGTTCAACCTTAGCAACTACTTTCTCTAATTTAACAGCAGTAGGCTCTGGAGATTTTAATGGCAATGGAGGTGAAGGTGATGAGGTTTTGGTGGTGCTGGTGGTAGTGGTGATGGTGGTGTTGGTTGTGGTTGTTGTATTGGTGGTAGATTTGATAATGGTTTTATTAGCAACAGGGGATGAGGATGGTGTGGATTTTGTTGCCACTGCTACAACAACAGCTGGAGCTGGTGTTGTTGATTTTGCTGTTGATGTTGATGCTTCGGACTTTTCAGCCTCTGAAGGAGCAGCCTCTTCAGTTGGGGTTTCTTTAGATACTATTTCCTTAACGGTAGCCTCATTTTCAGCTTCATCCTTGTTGGACTCTTCTGATTTTTGTTCGCCCTCGGATTTCTTACCCTTAACATCGATTTTTTGTTGATTCTTGTTACGATTGTCCTTGCGCTTATTACGGTTGCGATTACGCGAATTCACTTTATTACCGTACGCCCGAGATAGACTACGATTTGCCAAATTGGCAGCTAATACAGAACCCGAACCACCATTTGCGTTACGATTTAATCGTGCATTTAAATTCGATTTACCGCGATTACCCAATGTGAGACGTGCTGCCAAATTATTGTTTAAACGATTACCACCGCCCACCATACGATTGCCGCCACCGATTGGTCCAAATAGAGATCGAGATGCAGCTGCTGCTGCGGCTGCTGCATTTCCGCCGGCCCATGAACCTGTAACTATTCCTACAATTCGCAAAATTAATCAAACAAACAGTTTCGAGGTTTTTTGTTTTGTATTCAAGTTTTGTAATCATTATTTATGGGAAATACTGGGATGGGGGGGAACAATGATGCGGAACACATGGTGAATGTGATAGGGAGTGCAAAACAAAACAAAAAGTCTCTGGAGAATTCAAATGGGGAAACATATCATGTTCATCGAAACTTAAGAAAATTAAAAACAACAAAACATTCTACAACGCATCAACGCAAACAAAATTTAAAATCAACAAGAACTAGGGAAACTATTTAGATTTCGATTGACAGCTGTTTATTGTATACTAACCTCCAACTTTGAGTTGATAGCCTTTACGATTTTGACCATTGCGATTGCCCATTTGGTTACGATTGCGACCACCACTGTTTGGTGGTAGATTAACACCAGTAACTGCTTCGCGAGCAAGTAGAGCCGATGAGAGAGCAAAATATGGCGATTGCGGATTGCAGAAGATTGCATTATTAGATTGCATAGCAGCTGCAGCTAATGGATGTAAAGAAGAAGCTGCTGCTGCCGCTACTGCATTCTTATTAAATGCTTGAAGTGGTAGAGATGGTTGTGGCAAAAAACCTGGCCTGTACATTGGGTCTAAAACAAAAGGCGCATTCTTAAGTTTCAAATGCTTTCGTTTCGACACCAAAAACTGCGATTTACCCATATGAGCTGCAGGAAGTAAAAAGTGTTCCACATCTTCCAAAATAGCTTTGCGGAATCGTTCAATCTTCAATACTATTTCGATATGATCATCACAGAGTTCGCGTATTGTCGACACATAGGTGGACATCTTTAATTTTAAATGGAATAATTTTCCATCGAAAAATAGCCACGGATTGATCATGGTCCATGGTAAAGGCACTCCACATGCATCGTTTGCCAATGAAGCAGTCTCAACACCTTGCATAAATAATGTTGCAAGATAGACACCGCGTAAGTGTACACCAGGTAACTGCAAATAATCAAATCCATCAAAATGTCTTTATCGTATTTTGGTGGAAAAGAAACTCCGGAGGTACTTACCACCAATTCTTGTGTATTCTCAATCATGGGAAGTTGTTGAGAAAATGCCGTTGCAAGGAATGCATCCAGTTCTTGTCGTGTGAGAATATTCCTATCCGGACTCGTTACAATATATCTCAGCACACAGGCCATGACTAGCATATGTTGTGGCACATATCCACGATTTAACATTAGCGGCGAATCGGATCGCATAATTGTCAAAAATGCTCGCATACGCCGTTGTTTATCATCGAAGGCCATACCAAACCAAAGGCGTTGAATTGTAGGCACCGCCCAGGGCAATGGTGTTGCGCTAACTAAAACTGGCTTTTTATATTCATTTTGCGGTGACCAAATCCATTCGGCAACTTGAATTTCAGGTGGCTTTTGACCAGCAGCTGCTGCTGCAACAGCCTCTTTTTTATCCTTTTTATTGTCCTTTTTATTTGGTTTTTCGGCGGTATCATTTCC
Organism: Volucella bombylans; assembly: GCA_949129095.1. Lineage (NCBI taxonomy): Eukaryota > Metazoa > Arthropoda > Insecta > Diptera > Syrphidae > Volucella > Volucella bombylans. The sequence goes on along the minus strand of OX422141.1, from coordinate 137,015,600 downwards.
ATTGCCATTGCCGTTCCTCTTTGAACACAGATACTTTTGGTGGTACAAGTTAAATAGAATAGCGTAAATCATTTGACGCGCAGGTCTATAAAACAGATGAACCGATGGAATCTCACGATATTGTTCATCTTCAAGCACTTGAGGAAGGATAATTTCCTTTTTGATGAGAAGCTGATAGATTTTCGGATCCATGATACCACGTTGATGGCGATTGAGCGAGGTTTTAAGCACTTCGGCTGGAAGAGTGTAAACAAAAGGCTGAATGGATTTTGCACCATTTGTTGTTGGCACAATTGGTGGTGTGGGTTTTTCTTTTTCTTCTGTTTTTGCTTTATCACCACCAGCCTTAGCATCGTCGGCATCTTCTTCTTCCTTAGCAACAACATCGCTAAGAATCTTCCTGGCAGCTTCATCATTTTCAGCTGTCTCTGAGGCAAATGGCATTGGTGGATCGGTCACAGCAACGGGTTTGATGAGTTCATTACGTTTCTTCGAGCCCTGGTATTTCTTAGTCGAGAATTTACCCTTTCTCTGGTAATATTCCACCGATTCCTTAATCTCTTTTTCATATTCAGCAAGACTAAGATGCTTAATGAATTCATCAATGTCAGTGGTTGGTGAATTACGAACAATTTCGGCTATTCTACGAATTCTACCTTCAAAATCTAAGCTAGAATCGATTTTAAGTCGTTCGTAAATCGTTTTCCACTTGGCATCATCGATTAGGATATAACCACCCAAGAAGACCGCAACAAAAGGTAAATGATCAGCGGTCAGGCTCAATGAAGCCAACAACTTTGATATCATGTATTCTTTGGTCTCGAGGGCTCCCTTGTAGGATAATCGCAGGTCATGGGAGCTGAAGTAGCGCGTCGTATTCGCTATTATATAATCGGGATGAAGGCCTAAAATGCCATCGAGCTTTTGTTCATGAAAGTACTCAATTACCTCCATTGTGTGATCATTAACCGTTTGTACCTAAAACAAAAGAAAAATAAAACACAAATATGATTAACTCAAAAGTCTGTTGTCGAAATCAAAACTCACGATTTGAATATGAACACTCCTAAGGGCATTCCTAAGCACGGTCTTAATTCCAGATGGTGGTAGCCACCAGATTTTTGGTGGTGGAGTTCCAATCATTCGAATGTGTTTCAAAACCTATTAGTTATGGGAAAGCATTTAGACATTTATGGTTAACCATTGTATAAATGAATGTTACCGAAATGGTTTTCTGACGAAATTCATTACATTCTGCGGTGCATTTCTTATTTTTCTTTAGAGTTCCATCGAAAAAAGCAATCACCTCTACATGAGCATGCTTAAAGGTACCTGCTAACAATTGAACAAATTGATAAGCCCTGTTCCATTGGCCACCACACGCCCAGTCTATAAAGAAAATCAAGTCAATCAACCGACAATAAAATACATATTGACGTTGGCTTTATAAATTCAAATTTACCGGAATAGTATCCCCCATAGAATCTATCCAAACAGTCTTCAATGTCCAAAGCAACTCGAAAATTTCCATTGTGCTTGTTATTCTTTCCAGTCGCTGTAAAGGAAAATACATAGATACATAGTTATAGACAAGAAATAGTATTCGTTCGTAAAGGTATTAGATAGAAAAAAGAACCCATTCAAAACAGAGTGCTTAAATAGAACCAACCTACCAACTAAGAGTGCACAACTGGAGGCGATTAGTGCCCAAATTGAATGATGTTGGTTGGTACTTAAGTTGGCTCCAGACCTATAGTAAGTAAGCAGAAATCCTCTACGAATACAGAAAATCTATCTATTCGCCAATTTATTGTGCAAAAATGACTGGCAAAGCAGCACTGGCGAATTTGAAGTCAGCAATGGCAACAAACCGAGATTACGTGGATTAAAAGTAAAGTTTTAATTCAGGATTTTAGAACAGTCGATATTTCTAGTCAACATAATGTGCATCCGTGATTTCGCGGCGTTTGATTTGAATTGATCAGAATCCACATCAGGTGTTCCTTGAGGCTGCTTAGAGTGATAGAAAGCCGTCCGCTACTCCAATAGCGGGACCAGCATATGAAATGATGTCATCGGAAAATGGTGCGAAGAAGAGGAGGAGGAGGCTGAATTCATCTCCGAAGCTTGTAAAGCGCCCCTCCCTAACAACTTCTACTGAAAAGCTGACAGGTAGAGTAAGGGAAGGGGCGCCAACAACGTCAACAAAGGCGGCAGCTGACCAAGACGAAGACCCATACGTGTTTGAGAATATCTTCCAATCTCTGATGGCTACTGAGTCAGAGGATGAAGAGGAAAAGGTGCATGCACTTAAGAGCTGCACTTAAGAGCTGTATTAAAGAGCTGGAACAAAAAGTACAAGTGGCGAGAAGGCAAAAGGAGCAACAACTCCAGAGATCTAAGCAACAGCTCACAAATAGCGAGGCTAAACACAAGGAACAGCCTCTACCACAACAAAAAACCATGACCTCATCAAACAACCTGATCTCCGGGGCTTACTACCCCAATTATATGTATCACAAGAGAGTTCGCTTTGACGGCTTTATTCCTCCAGAAGCGTTCCTATATCTAGATAGCAAGAGTCTGATCCAGGACAGATTGGCGGTGCCGCTAATTTCCACTTTGCGCGAACAGCTGCGGACAGGCGACTCAACTACGACAGAGACGTCGCACATGGCTGTGCGGAGCGTCTCCGGTTCAGTAGGGCGGTAAGGAGTCGCGACATGAGGGATGTTGCTCAGCAGCACCAAAACTTTTGGTGGCTTGTTGAAGGGGAGGACGCTTCGTCGTCGAACTCCTTCAGTGATATGTAGCTTCATGTGAAGCAAAGTGGGCCAGCCTAATTTGTTTTTAGCCATGGCCGGCTTACATAGTTTTAGATAGGCTTAAGTTAGATTTTAAGAAAAAAAAATATATAAAAACCAAAAAAAAAAATATATATATATACATGTATTTATATATTATGTATATACATATTGTGTATATATATATATTTATGTATGTCTATGTTTGTGTTAGATGTAAGTAGGTTAAGTAGATTAAGATTTATTTTTAGGTAGTTTGCAGGCTTTTAGTTTTAAGTTTTATAAAAAATTAAAAAATGTCCATATACTAAGTTTTTTGTTTAAAATTTATTTTCTTAGTATTCTAGTATTAATTAATGTTAAAATAAAATTAGAAATAGTCTGTAAGAAACGTCGAAAGACATAGTTTAAGTGTTAGGTTTAACTTAGAGTGCCCGCATGGGGCCAGTAATTTGGAATAAGATAATTTTAAGTTATTTAAGCTAATTTTAAGTGTTTTTTTGTTTAGCATATAAGAGTAATTTAAGTTAAAAAAATAAAAATGCATAAAAACTGAAAACTTGAGGCTGCTTAGCAGCGTCGAATATTTTTAACTAACTTGTTGCATACTTCAAACCTTTCCAGTTATTGTTTCTTAATAGGTCTTATCGTATTTTAATGCCTGTGCATACAGCTTTTAATTGCATTCTTCAATTCATCTTTGCACGGAACGGTCCACGGTCTATGAAAGGCTCTACTTGAAAATCAGTTGTTTCAATACCTGACATTACAATGTTTTCAGATATCCAATTAAAGGTTAATTTATTTCTAATGATTAACTCGACTATTTATCTTCTCTATGGCGTATATTTCGGCCTAACTTTTACCCATAGGTCAAGTGTACTTTACACTTGATTCAAGCACTACTGCACCAATTCATTCATCAGTTCTTTTCTCCGACGTATCTGCATTGCTACGGTCTAACTGTCCTTCCTGCACATAACTACAGTCTAACTGTCAACCTGTGCGGACCTGTTTTTCTTTTTCTCCCGTATACCGAGTTCAGTTATTTTTCCACTTTTTTCAAAGCCCAGTAAACTGCCAACTCAGTATATTTCCCGTCGTTGTTCGTCGACCTAGTTTTGACTGCCGATTCCTCAAATTCAACTGTGCCAGTTTTGACCCCAAAAACAAAACAAAGAAAAATAATCCAAACGAAAGTTATGAGTGCTGATAAGTGTTCGTCGACCTAATTTAACTTCAATAAAGAAATAATGGAAAAGTGCTGTGCTAGTGTTCTGTGCTCAATTGTTGCCCCCAAAGCCGAATGGGTAGTATGTAATTCCATACCATATGCATCGGACTTACCAGGAGATCCATTACCTACCTCAAGGAGTATTGTAGTCTCTTCAATTTTCACTGCGACGAGTGCAAAGAGATCACATTGGCTCACGTTATGCTGGCAATTAAATGCAACAACGAGTCTATTAATGCGATGCTAACCGAGAATGGTCATATTAGCAGAACTATTCTTGACAGAATAGAAAAGTTAGAAGACTCAGTAAACTGCATTGACAGTAATGAGGAGGCTTACAAGTCCACAGGAAGAATGATCGAAAAGCAACTGGCAGCGATCCTAAATCTGTCGAAAAACAAATCTAACCACGACAACGAAAGCGAAGTGATCACTTCCATGGAATAAAAGCATTCCTCAAAACAAACTTTGCCAACCTCCTTAAATCCAACGACTCTATCAATCTTCTCCGTACTGATCTCGACTTGCTTTTTCAATCCTCCTCCAAAAAAACACATCACACCCCACATGCATCAGACCTTAAAAATGATTGACGTCAGCGAGGAACTCATAAGTGAGATTGGCTTCCAACAAAATCGATGGAATACCCGATCAAATTCAATTCGAAGCTAGTTCCCCGTACAATGTCTCAATGCATAATGAGTTAGTAGCAGTCTCACTTGCCATCATTTTCAAATACTCCTCCCGCTGCCCTAACAACGGAAACCGAAACCGCCTTGTCTTTACCAACTAGTATCCCACCCGCCGCCGCTCCACGGAAACTGCTCAAACAATTCGGGACTTCATGGACCCCCTCCGAATGGAAAATTAAAAAGGGAAACCATGCGGCATTCTACGTTGAAGGCACTGATGTTTCTTGGGCGCGGAATTTCTTTCACCGAAATTGTGCTATCACCATTACCGAGTGCCAGATGATTTCACCTGCTGACTCCATTAGTTCCTGCCGCTTCAAAATCAACATCCCAACCAGATATTCGTGGTTGTTCCCTACTTCCCCCTGTGTAAGCCAATTAACCCGGGAAGATAAATATCACCAAATGCTCTGAGGAACGAGAAAACAAACATCTCGAGAATAATGAAAGTTTCAAAAATAAACTTAAAAAAAGACCCCTCTCCAACTCCCTTCCAAATAAAAAACAGGCTAATAGGGCCCATACACTACACAAACTGTCGCTGTAGACATATATATTTTGTTGTTGCAAAAATGTCTGCACTGACTGTCTACTTAGTGTGTATCCATGTCTGTTTGCAACGACGGTCTGAGCAAATACAAAATATTTTGAAATTTTCTTGGTCTGTGCAGACTTGTCTGCGTAGTGTATGGGCCCTATTACAAAAAACGAAGCTCTAATCGCGATCCTAACTGGAGCTTCAAAACAAACTTATTCCAAAATTTTAGTCCTCCCTCCTCACTTAATCCGACACAAATCCCTTGCACATTAATCTTCTAATCCCCTGCGTTCCACCCAAGCCCCGCGTCTCTTTCAACTTAACCCCAGCCACCCATATTATCCCTTCGCAACCTTCTAGGACACCAAACCCAGCTAGCAACTCATTTCCTAACTTCGACCTTAAAGCTGGAACTAAGTACCCTAATTATATTAACTCCTCCCATACCCTAAACCCCACATTTCATCCCTCGTCCAACTCCATATCAAATCATTTATCACCATCTCCTCCCTCCACTGCCCCTATTCTTGATCCCCTTCTTCTCCAACAGTTAAACTAACACAGCAAACCAATGGCCCTACAGAAAATCGCTATGCACTCTCTAGGCTTGGAGAAAGAAAGATATATGAAAACATTCGTCTCTTTCTTGCCTATCTACATGACAAATCGGACTCGGTCTGCTATGAAGGGAAGACCAAAACCAGCGTCATGGTTTCCATCCAGCAGGAAGGCCTCCCTACCGACCCTATCAGTCTCAGGAACCACGAGATTTTTAGCATGTTCCCTCAGAAAGTAGCAGACGACCTTGCTGCATTCGGCCACTACGTTCACTCTAAACGAGTCTCACACCTACAGCGAAGCCGAGCCGAACACGATAAATTTTTTCGTCCATAACGTGCCTCTATTGCCAGCACTTAAATCATCCCGCCTCACACGGGATTCCCTTTGATATTTACGCCTTGACCGAAACCAATTTCATTCCCAACATAAAGAACCAGGAATTGTTCCCATCTACTTTTAATGTTTTTCGCGACGAGGATCCTACCCGCACAAATGATGATTCCCCCTGTCGAGTCTAGGTGTCCTACTGGGGAACCACAACAGCCTTAACGCTTCCCCCATTACCATTTCTTCATCCTCTAAAGTCGACTTTGTCGCAATAAAAATATCACCTTGTCTCCTATCTCTCTCCACAGTCAATAACTACCACCACTACTACTTTAATTTTTTCATAACTCTTCATTCAAGTCCACTCCCCCCACAACTCTCTCATCCCACGACTTCCATAAAGCAAATTTTCACAAAATTAGTGAATCAGTGACTATCTCAGCAGATCCCTCTTTGACTTTCACAACCTAAGTATAAATGATGCCTTATCCATTTTTTATAAAGAAATATTTAATTCGTACTCCCTTTACGTTCCGTTTTCACTCCTTAAAACATCATCTAATAGCTTCGTTCCTTACGGAATAAGAGAAACAGGTTATGGGCTGTTTTTCTGCGTACCAAATCCTTTTCCGACTATTCCAACTATCTTGGTGCTTATCTTCATTTCACCGAATTTACGATTCCCTTTACCAGCGCTACCTTAACAATACGCAGGACAACCTCATAAACCACCCTAAGGCCTTTTTCCAATTTGTTAACTACAAAAGAAATTCCGATGGCTACCCTCCTTCCCTCCCTCTCTTTCAACAACAAGTTATCAACCGATTCACTCACCATTGCCAACCTATTTGCTACTTTTTTTAAACAATCCTTCACCAACGACTCCTTTGTACCAGATCGTTTCTGAACTTCTGAACTACTGAACTTCTCCAAAGGCCCACTTCTCTCTCACACTTTGGATCCGTCTTACTCGGCTCTATTTTTAGCCACCTCTGGAGTTCCACAATTCAGCCATCTCGATCCTGTTCTTTTTATATTAACTATAAATGATCTCGATAGGACCATCAAACACTCGTCTGTCTCCCTTTTATGCCGACGATACCAAATTTTTCAAAACTATTTACTCTCCCCATGACTCTTTCCTCCTTCAACAAGACCTTGATAGTTTTTCGATCTGGTGCCTCAAAAATTCTTTGGAACTTAATATTGCCAAATGCCAATCCATCACCTTTTCACATAAGCGGAATCAATCTAATTCCCGACTCTACCTTCTCCACAACCAACCCATCTCCTCTGTACAATCTATTCGCGACCTCGACATTTTGTGTGATAGGGAGCTCAACTTGCGTTTACATACGGATGAGATAATCCTCAAAGCCAACTCTGCACTAGGTGTTGTAAAACGGTGGTCCAAAGAATTCACCAGCCCATACCTGGTCAGGTCCCTCTTATTACCTTTGTTAGCCCCCTCCTGTCAAGTATGGTCCCCATATCTCGATAATTGAAAGCATCCAGGGCCGTTTTCTTCGATTTGCTCTTGGAGGTATGCCCTGGGACGATCCTTTTACTCTGCCCCCTATCAAAACCGTCTCAACCTTATTAACTTAGACACCCTTGAAGAACGCAGAGATTCAGTCGACTTTCTTCTCATTCATCGACTCCTTTCAGGTCACGTTGAATGTGCGTCCCTTCACAATTCTATTTTCCTCAACACTAACCTTCGTAATCTATGTACCCCTCGACTCTCCTATCTACCAACCAACCACATCTCCTATGGCGCGAACGAATCAACCTCTCGTATGCTACGAAAAATCAATTCAAACCCTACCGTCTTTGACTTTCACGCACTACTTCCTACCTCAAATCCGTTCGCTTTCACCACTCCTACCAACCTTAGTTTTAAGTTTTAGTTTAAGTTTAATTTTCAAGTTATAGCTTGTATTAAGCCGAATAAATGGGGGCATTCGTTCCCACCAAAATTAAATTATGTGTTACAGCCCGACTACATGCGACGGGTTTATTCATTTTATTGCTTCGTTAACTAGCTCCGTAAAATGTGCGGTTGCGTCTTCGTTGTCCACAGCCCAGAGAATTTTGATTCGCAATAATTCTTAGTTAAGTAACGCTTTCAAATTTGGATTCCTGATCGCAAGGCTTGCTTCACCGGTAAGCCAGAGAAAAGTACGCCAAAGATATTACCTGTTGGAAATTGTTATCCATGTTTCCATGTCACACGATGGGTACATCGAATTCAGAAACGGATGCTAGGTTTCGACCTTGTTAAAGAGAATAAATCCCCAAAAAACCAATTGAACACCTTTATGGAGGAGATCGCACGTCTGTCAATGCTCCCCCTAGACTCAGAACGAAGAAGAATGACCGCATCATTCTGAAATCTTTTCTGGAAACTTGTATGTGTATTCCGGTTTCCCCAATTTTCGTAATCATTGTAGTATCTGAGAGGTTATAATGTCAAGCATATAGAACAAAATGTAACATGCTGACTTAGAAGACAATAAAGCCCCTGGTAGACTTGATCCTCAACCAATAAACTTCTTCAGTAAACACGATCTTTCGCCAACTACCATCAGTCTTGCACTCCAAGATTTTTTAAGTCATCTACAACTTGCGCGCATTATCTAAGGCAAGGTCCTCCTCCATTGCATTGTACCTTCGGGGAGGAATCAAAGACTTTTCGAGCTGGAGGGAAGGTATCAGTGGGCTCTGTTCAATGTTACATCCCCTCCTGTAAAGCCTATTAACGCAAACGGAACCAAAAATCACTCGAAGAATTGTGACTTCAAAATGACGACGGATATCTTTATTCGCCTTCGCTGATATCCATGGTTCTGCGCCATAAAGTTGTGCTGAGATGAAGAAGCTTTTATACAGTCTCATTAGTATTTCTTGATAAGGCCTTATTACTCAGTTTTTAGCCCAAAGGAATAAAGGTTTGATTTCTGATAAAATGTTATTATTAGAGTTAATGACACAATTTAAGCAAGGAAAGAGGCCAGATCCGGGCACTGAATATGCGGGAATGGCTTCTAAGTTCCATTAACTATGTACGAGTACAATAGAAGAACCAAGCCCATAAGGTAAGTTGGTGGAAAAAGCGTTCGTAGATTTCCCAGAGATCTTATTTGGATGGCGGTAAGATATCAAAATATACGTGAGACGTAAATAAGACAGGATATGTACGATGATGTTAAAACTAAAGTCGAATGCACGGTGGGAATCACCCCAGAATTCGAAATTAAAGTTGACGCACACCAAGGTAGTGTACAAAGTTCGTTTGTTTTTTATTGGCTTGAAAAATTTTCGGAAGTCCGGATCAACCTCTCTTCTTTTCGCCGATGATAGAGCTATTATTGGCAACGACGTGACAGAGTCGTTAATTGGAGAATCACATTAGAGAAGTACGAATCAATTGTACTAACCGTTTTTCCGAACCAGCAAACACTACTCCTAATATCTATTTAGAAGGAGTCATCGAGTCATATCACGGCTGTGTCGACAATCACCAAGGAAATTGCAATAACGATTTGGCACATAGAGTCAGTGTGGGGCGGCTCAAATGGCGCAAAAACCACCGAATTTCAGACAGAAAAATGCCGCTTAGTGTTGTATACGAGGGTTGTCTGAAAAGTTTCCGACCGAACAATGATACAAGACATTTTTTCTCAAATTTTATTTTTATTTTTCTACATAGTCTCTTTGTAACTCCACACATTCTCCCAAAGAACGATCTCTCTAACCCGTCCAAATAGTACTAGGCGTTTTTCTCTGCAAAATAATTGTTCACGAAGGTGATTTGACGAAAATTTCTGTCCTCCGAGCGCAGTTTTTAGATGAGGGAACAAAAGGAAGTCGCTTGGGGCTAGATCTGGTGAATAAGGCGGATGGTCAAGCAGTTCAAACCGAAATTCATGGATTTTCGCCATGGCAAACGCTGAGGTGTGAGACGGCGCGTTGTCTTGGTGAAACAGGATTTTCTTTTTCTATAAATGTGGCCGTTTTTCCGCAATTTCTGCCTTCAGCTTGGCAAGTAATGATGCGTAGTATGCTAATGTAATGGTTTTTCCTTTTTGAAGATAATTGATTAAGATAACTCGTTTACTATCCCAAAAAACAGTCGCCATCACTTTCCCAGCCGAAAAAAACTGTTTTTGCTTTTTTTTTTGGAGCCGGCAGAGGGCGATGCAGTCCACTGTTTTGACTGAATTTTTGTTTCGGGCGTATAATGGTGTATTCAAGTTTCATCAACAGTTATTAATCGGCGCCAAAACTCGGATTTATTGCGCCTAAACTGTGCCAACAGAGCGTTGGAAATGTTCAATCGAACACGTTTTTAGTCTAACGTAAGTCAAACGCGGCACCCAACGCGCGGACAGCTTTCTCAAGTCTAAAACTTGATTTAATATGTAACAAACAAGTTCTTTGGACATTTTCATAACCTCTACTATCTCTCTCACTTTAATTCGGCGGTCGTCTAACACCATTTGGTGAACTCTTACGGCCACGTTTAAATTCAGCTGCCCAAAATTTCACTGTGGTAAATGATGGTGCAGAGTCCCCATACACAGAGTCCATCTCATTTTTCATTTGCGTAGGCGTATTTCCTTTCAAAAACAAGAATTTAATAACAGCTCGATACTCAATTTTTTTCCATTTTCACAAAAAACACCCTCATCGACTCACTCAAACGACTGTCAACTAAAAACTGCGCGTCCAAAATGACTGAAACTTCGGTGAGTAACTGTCAAAAGATGCACAACTAGCATTCACTAGCTTTTATTGACGAGTGCCGCTATCTTTACGTTGCGGAAACTTTTCAGACAACCCTCCCATAAATAAATGCAGCACATCGGAAACTAATTTCGTACCAAAATAGACGCAGCGCCAATTAATCACATCTGTCAAATTCATTCCATTTTGTCACTCTTTTCTTAAGGGGTTACATATGTTTCTCCGTTCAAAAACAATCGACTTTTTTTGCATGAAAAATTCTATATTCTTTTGCAATGCAAATGCGGCAAGAATTTTTCAAAAATTCCAATAATTAAGAAAGTTATGACAGTTAGACGTCGGACCGGGCGGAGCGCTCATTAGGGACATGAGCAGCTGAGTGCTTGCTCTGCCTTCCTACCTTCTGTAATGACCGGTCAGTGCCCTCGCAAATATTTATACCTGCTTAGCAATGGATTTAAACCTTGTATAAGAATATTAGAATTCAGAATATTCCAGATTGCACTACTCGAGCACATTTTCAGTTTCGCTTTCGAAGCCACGCAGGCAGGACACACTGCAGATTTTGCATTTCGTTTGCGTTTTTCTCGAAACAGTGTTTTCCGAGTCGGTACCAGAAATATCTCTTGAACCACTCGACCGATTTGCATGCCATTTCGCACGGATATTCTTAATACCATTATCTAGTCTCCTACGTAGGATTTTTTTGATATCTTAATTTTTAGATTTGTTATAAATAAAAATGTGACTCGTTTTTTAGTCAAAAATAGCCGCGTACGTTCAAAAAGCTGTCATTTTGTTAAAAATGAAAATTTTTGAAAACGGCTATGATAGAGACTAGTTTTATCCATCTACTTTAACAGTTTTTTTTTTTTGTTTTTTTTTCAAATGAAACCTACCAGAGATATTCCTGGTATCGCCCAGGACGTTTTTGAAGAGAAGTTTCCGGAGATGTGCGAAATATATATACTTTATAACTGTTCTTTTTCAATTGTCAATAAAGTTTTGTATTCGTCAAAGAAATACTGTACACAATGTATATTTCACTTTTTTATATTAATTTAATATCGTAGCGAAAAAAAATCTTGAAAAACGCTCCTTTTTTGAGCGGAGAAACGTATGTAACCCCTTAAGGGGTTGGTCCCTTTTTCCTGAAATTTGATTCCATATTCCCTTAAAATTTCAACCATTCATATGTCTACACTATGAGACGAGAAACGGGTACGTTTGCGGATAAAAAGAAAATGAGCAAGCGACCAAAGAAGCTCAGATTGCAAAAAATAAAAGCTCATGAAGAACGGAATCTAAAGCTTTTCTGAACCGATAAACAAGATTTCTCAGAGACTAATTGCCAGATTGACTCAAAGTTCTATGCATTATTTTCGTAGATGTATTGGCTAGTTAGAGAACGATGACTTAGCTCAGGTCATAACTAGATTATCATATATTTTTAATAAAATGCCATTTGGGGTTTTTATTCTAAACTCATTTTTTGGAGGATTTTTTTTTTCGTTTTTATGTACCCTTATATCTATAGGGTTTTCCTTATTGGAACTTGACAACTTTTTTTTTTAAATAAAACGCAAACCATTTGAGATACGTCAAAAACTTTACTATCGGCTTGAAGTACAATCAAAACATTTATGAATGGAACTCGATTTCGTTCATATGGCCACCGAGGGCACGTTTGCAGCGGTCGATTCGTTGGACCCAATTTTCAACGACTTTTTACCATGATGACAATGTTGAGTTTACTGAATAAATTGACAGTGACAGTTTGATGATTAGTGGAAGGGTGCGTTCACAAATTAAATTCAAAGTTGTCAAGTCCCTATTGGAAAACCCTTTATATGCTTGTGGTAAAAATCACGAACGATAACCAGTCAATACATCTGGAGTATATCGGTCACCCAGTTCATCTGAGCGAGTTTCTTGTGACGTGTTTAAGGTATGGTTAGAGGAGCTCGTTCTTTCAGACTAGAAATTTATACTAGCAGGTGATATAAATATTGATTGGCTTGATGAATCGAACTTATATAGAAGGCAATTAAAAAACACAATCGAGATAGAAACAAGGGTGACAAACATCACACAAACGCTTATAGTATACTTTGTTACAAATACAAGCATAACTGTTGTGAAAGTAATTCCCGAACTCAAAATAAGTGACCACGAAGTCATATTAATCCACGTTAACCTTAAAAAACCGGTTGTAGAAATAAAAGAGGCAAACAAGATTAAGCTTCCTAAATACAACAAATCATCGTTCTTGCACCAGCTTAGACACAGTGAAATAAAGTTATATAGCGAATATCTACATTTAGTTGGAAGAATTCTGCAAAATGAACTACTTCAAATAACCAAAACACAAGTTTGCACTAAAGTAATCAGCGGTAGTAACATTAACTGGTACAATGTAAGGCTTAGAAGCTTAACACGGCAAAATTTAGCACGCTATCATGAATTTAGAATATTTAACAGTGAGTCTACGTGGGAAAGTTACCGTGCTGTACGAAATAAGTATACTACCTTGATCAAAATGTTCCCGGAATAACCACCAGTGTGGGGCTCCCATTGTTCCGATTTGAGTTCTGTTTTTTTTTTTTCGTTCTGTTTCCCTCTTTGCGTCATAGCTTGACATTTGCAAAAGTTACATAGCCAAGAGTACATCTATCTCTGTGTGTGTTGGCGATTTTTTACAATTTTAGAAATGGATTTAAATTTGCAACAACGAACTTGTATTAAATTTAGCATAAAAAACCGATTTAATGGTGCGCGAACGTTGGAAATGTTGGAAAAGTGTTTCGGCAACGATTCTCTAAAGAAAACGGTCGTTTACCAGTGGCACCAGCGGTTCAAAATTGGTCGTGAGTCAATCGAAGATGATGAACGCAGTGGCAGACCATCGACATCGAAAACCGACGAAAACATTGATGAAGAAAAATAAAAGTTGGTCAATAACCGCAAATTAACCATCAGAGAGATAGCGGAGCACTTGAACATTGCCTATGGATCCGTCCAAGACATTTTGGTTAATGATTTGAGTGTCCGTCGGGTAGCAGCAAAGTTGGTGCCAAAAGACCTCAAATTCATGCAAAAAAGGGACCGTGTTGACGTCGCAAAAGAGATGATTTGCGAGGCTGAATCCGATCCCACATTCATCAAAAGGAATATTACAGGAGACGAGACGTGGGTTTATGAGTACGACACGCAATCCAGACATCAGGTAAGTGAAAGGCGTTCACCAAATGAGCCGAGACCAAAAAAATCACGTCGTTTTCAGTCAAAAAAGAAGGCAATGCTCACGGTTTTCATGGATTACAACGGTGTAGTGCATCATGAATTTTTGGCAGAAGGCCAGACAATAAACAAAGAGTATTATTTGAACGTTATGAGACGTTTGCGTGAAGCAATTCGCCGAAAGAAACCAAAATTGTTGGCAGAAAACTCGTGAATTTTGCACCATGATAAGTGCCATCATTATTCGTAATTTTCTGACGAAAAATGCAACAAATACCATCCAACAGCTACCGAATTCACCTGATTTGGCTCCCTGTGACTTCTTTCTGTTCAATTAAGTTAAAAAACCACTAAGGGGAACGCGTTTCAGCAGTAATGGAAAAATCGCAGGAAGCACTGATGGACATAGCGAAAACCGAATATAAAAAATGTTTCGAAGATTGGCATAAGTGTGTTGCAGTCGATGGGGATTACTTTGAAGGGAACAATATAGATTTAGATGAATAAACTTGTATTTTTAATTTTCTGAATAAATTCTGGGAACTTTTTGATCAAGGTGGTAAAGCAGAGTAAAGTAAGAGTAAGAGTAAAAAACAATAACATTCGACTTCAAATTAAGCCAGCTAGAGACAAAAAAACCATGTGGAGATCAAGAAACACACACGTTTTGAAGAAAATAAGACAATCGCCAAATAATGTTTACTTTAACGGCACATACATAAAAGGGGATGAGAATATCGCTAAGTCCGCTTTCATACGTCGCAAGTGTGTAATGAGCATGTTCTGGTTATTTTCTTTTGAATTGTCATTCAGTGATGCGCGCAACTCTACATGAAGACTTTCCCCTTCTTTGAGTTTGCATGTTATTTGACAGTTCTCTTTCATTTCATCTTGGCGCTCAGTCTTTCATAATTGAAAATGAGCCCCCTTGTTAATTCTTTGGTCCATTTCAGTTCATCCGCCATACTGAAATGTTGTGCTCGTAACACAGCGAAAGAAGTAATGAAGCAAATGCGAAAAAGAAAGAAGAAGGAGAAAAAGTAATGTCAAAAACTTGCAATGAAATTGCTACCCACATGCAGTGGGAATTTGGTTAGTTGGGTATTTTTTGTTTCATTATTTCTCTCTTTTGCACTCATTTGAATCTTTCGAAACTTGCGACGTATGAAAGCGGACTAACGAATTCCACAAGTTATTTGTAGGAAATGTCATGGATATTAACAAATCAATTTCGTATACACTGTTTTCCCAGAGCATAGAGATTGCAGACACTGTGTTTTGTTCGAAAGCAGCTTGTAGAGCTCAAAAATAAAACGCAAAAATTTCACGGCTTGAATTATTTTATTTTATTTATTTCGAAGTGGACTGTATTCATTGGAACTCAACTACAAAAATAAAACGATCCGCACTGTTTGGTGTATGCGCGAAAAACTATACTCGCTCTTTGATTTCACCTTGATTATATGGGAAGTGGTCGATGAAAGAATCCTTGTTGTCTGCTCCATTTTTCTCGGTCGCAACCACCGCTATTCGAACGATGATATTTTCCACAGCCAGCTGTTGACAAAGGGATGGTATGCGTACTGCTCTATTTCTCGGTCGCAACCACCGCTATTCGAACGATGGTATTTTCCATCGTCGGAGATTTTGTTGTTGGGTTTCTACTTGCTTGATGACGTGGCGCTTGCCCTGGGTATTGGTGTGACCGTTGGCTCTGCGTTTTGGTGTGACCATCTGCTCTGTCGTAGACAGAACTCACAAACGAACAAAGCCTTAAACGGGCAATACGGTCACTTAATCAAAAGAAAGATTTCAACTACATCAGCCCGAAAATGATGCTAGACGCAATGGAGATAATCGGGGCCGAAATCGACCGAGTAATAAATCTATCATTAAGCAGTGGATCGGTCCCTAAGTCCTGGAAGGAATCGGTTATTACACCTATTGAAAAAGTCAAAGGAACCGACAAATGCGAAAACTTTCAGCCTATAAACTCACTACCAGTGTATGAGAAAGTTTTGGAAAAAATTGTTCAAATCCAACTGGAGAAATATTTCGAAACGAATAACCTATTTTTCGAAAACCAATCGGGATTTCGCAAAAAAACATTCATGCGAGACAGCGCTAAATAGCATTTTGATATGCTGTCTTTTTGGATTTTAAGAGAGCATTCGAAACTTGGAAAATCGTTAAATCGTTTCTAAGTAAAAGGTGTCAGAGGACTTATGTTACATAGATTAAGTGTATGGCTAAATGCAAAAAAACTTAAATTAAATGTTAGCAAAACAAAATGCATAGTTCTTAAACATAAGGTAAATGTAAATCTTTCTATAGAAAATGAAATAGTTGAACAGGTAAAAAATATAAAATACCTAGGAGTAGTCATTGACATGAATTTAACATTAAGTCCACATGTACAGTACATTGTTAAAAAATAGCAAAAAAAAGTAGGTTTCTTTGCTAGAATTATAAGTAAGATCTCCTTAACGAGTGTAATACACATATATAATGTCATGATCAAACCTCACTTCGAGTATTGCTCATCAGATTTGTATCTCTTATGTGACACTATGATTATTAAGTTACAACGTATGCAAAATAGGGCCATGCGAACAATTTTAGTGTCGAGGACCGAACGGAGCCCTGGGGCACACCAGCATTTATTTTGCGAATATCAGACTTGAAACTATCCAAGACAACTTGAATTTAACGTCCCGAAAGGTAATTCCTAATCCATTGGAGAAGGCAGTCGTCGATCCCAAATGCACGCATTCTCGACAAAAGAGCCTGATGCCAAACTTTTCGTTGAGACATTTCATCATAGCACCAGTTATTGAGAAGTTTTCGCGTTTTGAGATATTACATGAGCTGACGGTTTATCAGCGATTCCATGACCTTGGAAACAAGGGAAGTAAGTGCAATGGGACTGTAGGAGGAAAGAGAAGATTCGCAATTTTTAGAGACGGGCTGGGCAAATGCTGTTTTCCATCTGCTCAGAAAACTGCTCGGGCAAGAACACTTCTTCAGAAGAAGGGGATATACGAGGGGCGTTCAATATATTCTCGGTATCGATATGAAGGAAAATGCGAATTCAATTTAAATTGTTTTTATTTTTCAATATAATCTCCCCTAACATCAATGCATTTGTTACATCTTGAGATAAGCTTTTTTAAACCCTCAAAAAACACACCCGCTGCGAGTGTACCATGTCTTTTCTTTTTAATTTCCTCCCGCAAATTATGCAAAGTGGAAGCGTAGGTGGCCATGAGCTTCCCGGCAGACGGAGTGACTTTGAACTTCTTCGGGGGGTCTGTTCCTTTTTTATGCCACTGCATGGACTCTTGTTTGGTTTCAGGGTCATAGTGGTGGACCCATGTTTCGTCCCCAGTAACAATTCGATCCATAACACCGTCCGCGTTCTCACTACACATCTCCAAAAGCTCTCTACAGCATGCGATTCTCACTTTTTTCTGAGGCGCTGTGAGCATTCGTGGCACCCACCTTGCACTGACCTTTGAAAGGTTAAGATGGTCATGAAGAATGGTGTGAATGGTACCAATTGAAAGCTTGGTGATCTCTGCCATCATTTTCACCTTTATTCGGGCATCCTCAAGAACAAGTTTTTCGACTTCTTTGATGCTTTCTCCCGTACAAGCAGTAGCCGGGGCGCCGGAGCGGAGGTCGTCTTCAATGCTCTCTCTGCCTCTCTTGAACTCACTTGACCACTTTTGCACAGTTGATAATGAAGGTGCGGAACCCTGGTAAACATGAAATTTTACATGAATGCACTAAAATAATAGTATTACTTGATAAATAAGTCAATTTATATATACAACCACAGCTTCACCCCGATACCGAGAATATGTTGAACGCCCCTCGTACATGCCCAAAGACGTTTGCTATCTTCCACTATTTCACAACGAATGATAAACTAGATTTGAAATCACTTGCAAATCGACAAAAATTTCACTTTGGTTCAATTTCGAAAAATTTGAAATCGAAATCGATAATAGTGAAATATAGAACACAAAATTTCATTTTCGATCGATTTTAATTTTATATAGAGTGAAAGTGAAATGTGGAACCCGGCTGTATGACAGTATTTTTAGATTTTCAACGGGCATTTGAGACAATAATCAAGTTAACCAGTGTTTGTCAAATAGTGAAGAAACTATATTTGGTGTTCCCTAAGGCACAATATTAGGTCCATTTTTGTTCTTAATATACATAAACGACATTTGTAAGGTGTTAAGACATAGTTCCATATCCTTGTTTGCAGATGATGCTCTGTTATTTGTGTGATAAAGACATAGATTTAATACGTCGATATATACTTTATGGCTTAATGAACATTTGTAAGTGGTTAAACAGAAACAAGCCTAAAAGTAATGTCACTGACAGAATTCCAGACAAAGAGTGACGAACACATTCTTGATGGCAGCACTTTCTTTCTCACAGAATTCCGGAACAAAAAGCAGTGTACATACCCCTTGATGACAGCACTTTTTCTTTTTACAATTGGCGGCACTTACATATATTTAAATTAATCTCTTTAACGATCGTTTGGTCTTTGGATGGACAGATTCCTGGCAGTGCAGTACATTTTTCCAAGTCAGGTATATAAATATATATTATTTTTGTGTATTTTTAATTTTAATAAAACTTAATATCAGATACTATGGAAATGCTGTTTTAACTGTCCGTCAAAAGTAATATAAATAAAACAAAGTGTATGGTGTTAAACGCAGAAGTCAGCGCAAACTTAAATATAAATGGTGAACGAATTGAACAAGTTGAAACAATAAAATATCTCGGCATAGTTATAGATAATAATTTAAACTTTTGTTGTCATATTGATTATATTTGTAAAAAAAATTTCAAAAAAAGGTCAATTTTCAAAAACGAATTCGTAAAAATATCACCACAAAAGGAAGATAGGTAAAAGGTGGAAAAAGAAATAGGCAAGAGTAATGAAATTCCATCAGTAAATTTGTATTCAAAAGCTTTTCTAGTAAAAGTAGTAGTGTTATTTACTCGTTTAATATGCAAGGGTAGCTCATTCCAAAAATGAATCGCATGTATATAAAATTGTCGGCTTTTTATTAAATATTTATGGCTGGGTAGAATTATTTTCGCTGTTCTTGGATTAGTCGCGAACTTAATTTTTTTAAAAAGGTAATCTGGTTGTTTGGTTGTTATAATTTTGTGAAATAGTTTAATCGTTCTATAATTCATAAGAGCTATTAATGAGCACCTTGTTAATTTATTGGTAAATTCGGAAATGTGTTCAGACCTTTTTATATTAAAAATATATCCCGCGCAGCTAGCTATTGTATGCCACGGTAAGTTTCATTTTGGATAATAGTCTATGTCCGAATATATTTCACATTCATAAAGAAATAACAGTAAAATGAACGATTTAACAAGCTTAAGTTTAACATTTGTGGGAAGATACTTTGTCGTGGGGCTTAGACCGCGTAGATCACCATAAATTTGTGATACAACTTTGTTTACGTGAAAATTCCAATTCAAGTTATTAGTAAAGTATATCCCAAGATTTTTTATGTTATCAACATACTCAACAGTTGTATCATTAAGAATTATTTGAGGGAATACTATTGTATTTTTGCTTCGGTTAATTATCATAGCTTTAGTTTTAGTTGGATTAAGACTTGGTCCATTATTTAAAGACCAGGTGTGAATTTCTTTTATCATTCGATCAATATTATTAAATCCTTGGTTTTTGAATGATTTCGGGAATAACGAATATATTTGGACATCATCAGCATATATAGGGTTTTCCAATAAGGACTTGACAACTTATTTTTTAAATAAAACGCAAACCATTTGAGATATTTCAAAAACTTTACTATTGGCTTGAAATACAATCAAAACATTTATGAATGGAACTCGACTTCGTTCATATGGCCACCGCGGGCACGTTTGCAGCGGTCGATTCGTTGGACCCAATTTTCAACGACTCGGCCACACATTTCGGCCAAAACGGCCGCTATTTCGCGTTCAATGTTGGCTCTGAGCTCTTCCAACGTCGTCGGCGTGTTGGCATAAACCAATAACTTAACGTAGCCCCACAGAAAATAGTCAACGGCATTAAATCGCACGAACGAGGCGGCCAATCGACTGACCCATTTCTTGAGATAACACGCTCACCATATTTACTCGTCAATAAATCGATTGTAGCGTGTGCTGTGTGGCTTATGGCATCATTCTATTGAAACCACATGTCATCCAAGTCCATATCTTCCAATTCGGGCCAAAAATAATCGGAGATCATGGCGCGATAACCCTGACCATTCACAGTAACGTGACTATCGTTATCGTCGACGAAAAAATATGGCCCAATAACGCCGCCGGCATGCAAACCGCACCAAACAGTTATTTTTTGTGGATGAAGTGGTGATTCATGAACCACATGTAGATTTTCACCCGACCAATAACGTATATTTTACTTATTGACGAACCCATTGAGCCAAAAATGAGCTTCGTCACTGAAGATGATTTTGCGATGAAATTCATCATCTTGATGCATCTTCTCCAGAACCCAATCGGAGAACGTACGTCGCTTCAAATGGTCCATCGGCTTCAATTCTTGAGTCAGCTTGATCTTGTATAGGTGTAAACCAAGATCCTTACCGAAAATACGCCATAATGTGGTCTAAGAACGACGTGGAATTGACTGATTTGGATCGTTTGCTACGGACGCCTGAACGGCAGCGATGTTTTCGACATTTCGACCAACCTGTTGTCTCACTACACAGCAACTTCACACATTCGGCTTAAATTTCCACCTTCGGCAAAACATTCGGCTTCGGCAAGAAAAGGGCGAAGATTTTGCCGAAGCCGAACCATTTTTCCACAAAAATTAAACTATCATACGCACCGTGTTTTGGAGGAGATTTCGAGCAATTCATTTCATGTTTGTTTCGTTTCTGTAGCAGTTAGCTACAAGGAATGCTGATATTTTTAATTATTGGGCCTCAAGTACTTATACCTACTTGAAAAAAGTAGCTAACAAATATTTATCAGCTCCTCCTACTAGTGTAGCGAGTGAGCAATTATTCAGTGCTGCTGGACAAATTTATGCTGATCGGGGCTAATTTGCAGGGAGAAAATGTACAAAAACTTTTGTTTCTTACATATAATATTAAGTTATTTAATTTTGATTATTAATTCTACTTCATCGTTTGTTCATATTAACTTTGTTTTTTATATTTACGTGTTATCGAATGTATCTAGGGTTTTGGATTTTTTTACTGGTTAATTTTTGTTTTTATTTCTTTGCTAAGCATTCATTTTGATTGTTTCGTTTATGTGTTATTTAAAAGAGTCTACTGCAATATTTTACTGGCTATTTTGCTGTTTGTGTCTTTGTAAAATAAATTAATAAAAAAGAAAATATCTACCGATCAATTTTATCAAACTAATCACTATATTTTAGGCTCTTTAGCATTTTGAAATGCAATCTCCATTAGATTCGGCTTCCGCTTCGACCGAAGGTGATGAAGAAACCGAAGTTCGGCTTCGGCTTCGGCCAAAAAATTCACCTTCGGTCGGACTCTATATAAGACCCAACATAT
The DNA here is from genome assembly GCA_949129095.1 of Volucella bombylans. Taxonomy (NCBI): domain Eukaryota; kingdom Metazoa; phylum Arthropoda; class Insecta; order Diptera; family Syrphidae; genus Volucella; species Volucella bombylans. The sequence goes on along the minus strand of OX422141.1, from coordinate 136,993,857 downwards.
CGCTGTCTAAGCCGGCTCGTGAATCTTCGCATACTTTGAGTATAGCGGTGGTGCAGTTATATTTGGCGCCGAAACCGGACTGAAATTTCGTGATAAGATTTTTTCTATTTAAAAATAATTTTATTAAGTTACTAATAATAGTTTCAAATAGCTTACTTAAAAAAGGAAGAATCGCTTTTGGTCGGTATTCGATATTATTAGAAGTTGACGGTTTTAGTAGTGGTAAAATTTTAGCAATTTTCCACCTATATGGAAAAACTGACGTTATTATGCCCGAGTTAAATATGTGGGTTATGTTAGAAAGTAATACAGGTAGAAGAATTTTAATAAAAACGGGGAAAACATCATCCGAGCCAACAGCTTTCGATTTGATCTTGAAAGTTTTTTGGCAGGCATACTCATTATTAATGTAGAAGAACGAAATAAATAAATGTTTTAAAACAATAAAATGTAAACATTTTATTAATTTTTTTCATTTTTTTCGAAGATTTTGCATGTGGCCTCATCCTAGTGGCGCATCTTTTCAAGAAGTTCATTGTTTGATCTTGGGAAATTCCAATAGTTGTTTCTTATTTACTCTTTAATTTTATGACTTTCTGTTGAGAAAATAAGTACCTGTTAACAGGTATTAAAAGTTTGGGGGTACAAAATTTCAAACAGGTATAAAGAGTAAAAATCGATTGCAAAATGTATGGCCTCATCCTAGTGATCGCCAGTGTATGTTAAACATTTTGTCTTAGACGACGCAATTGTTAAAGACAATGGCAAATGTTTCAATTCGAACTATTAAACCAACGTAAGATTTGTAAGAATGGTCATCGGTTAGACCAAAGGTGTATTATGCATACTAACGACTTTTATCGCAGCTGCCGAGATGAGAAAGGAAAGAAGAACACTTTCTCTCTATTTGCCCTGCTAACATTAGGATTGCATACCAAAAAAATCTACTTTTTCTACAATCCAAACGATTTTTTTACCACCTGGACGGCCAATATTCCAAAATTTATTTCAACTGGTGCTCCTCTTCGTGAACCACAACTTTATAAACTAATTAAAGACCCGCGACACTGACGCTTCTGTAGGATAAAACCGCAGCAGAAAATCTTAGTGCGTTGCTAATTGAAAAAGCTACGTGTTTGCCTTACATTCATTGCCAATGAGACAACCTGGTTGGTAATTTGACTTTCTAAATATAACAAGATTGCTTTGTGATTTCTACGAGAGTTTTTTCTTCCTCTCTCTATTTGAACAGGAAATTTGGACGTACAATAGAACTAGCAAATTGTTTCTTTCAATGCATTTCCCAAGAAAAACAACTAACCTGATGCGAGAATATGTCGGACATAGGAAGTGCTCCGTGGTGTTTAAGCAAATTTCACCGAAGATGGTGTCAGTTATTCCACACGTTCGTGCTTAACAAAAGCGTACTGTGTTGTTAAGACCCAAGCAAGCAGTGTACAGTCTTTTCTGCTACGACTGGATTTCCACGGGCTTTTTAGAGACGCTGGGAAACATTCGCTTCATCTGGGTCACGACACCAATAAGAAAGAGGCTTCGTTGTTATTGCGTCAGATAACGTGTCTATAAGATCAAACTCAAAAAACATGTTTTACCAAAGACCGCTTCTTTTCTAAACAGAATATGGCCTTGAGAATATAGCCCATAATATGAACATCTAGAGAAGGGGATTCATAAGTGAGTTTAGAGCAGAATGAGGCGTTAAAGAAAAAGCTTACAAATACCCAAGACAAACAGTTCTTCGAAGTCTGTTGAATACCGATGGAAGGAAGTTTATTCCAAAAAATACGAAATGGGCATAAGGTAGAATGGTTGCCAAAAAAAAATGTGTCTTCGACTTCACTCCATGAATTGCAGATCGAGACACACAATCTCCAAATCTTTTTTTAGCTAGGAAGAGCAACCAGAGAGACGATAGTGTTTTGACATCTTTCCCAAACTCGTTCCGATATTCAGAACACTACGGAGAACGCTCGCTGCTCCGTCAAAGTTGGAAACACCGAAACATTTAATGTCAAAACAAAACCAACGCTATAAGTTCAATAATTCCAAAATTTCATTCAAATATTTGCAGACGTGAGCAATATTGACATAATCGGGAGAACACACCGAGATGTCAGTTACCCATTTGTGAGTAAAGGCACCGACCCATAGAATCTGTCAATCCGTTTCTCCCTCGTTCCGTTGACGGTATTGACGTATTGCCGGAAAGAATCCCAAAAAGGCTATGACAGTTTCTCTCAATGCTTCCACCAATGAAAATGCTTACTCTCAATTTGTGAATGCGTGAGCTTCAATATGTGAATGTGTGAATTCAATGCGTGAATGTATAAACTGCCAACGGACCCAACGGTTAAAAAAGTAGAAAGTTAACCAACTTTTCCAATAAAAATTATGGTCGGATACTTTTTAAGTAGACCTCGTATAGTATATGCTATCAAAAAAAAAATTACATTTAACACAGACGTCCCAAACGGAATGCCACTTCGCACTTCAAGGCTTTAACTATGTGGCTGCGCTATTAATCTTGACAACCACACCAGCACTGAAATAAAAGCACGAATCAGGCTAACTTTTGTCAATCATTTGCCATTTGGGGTAAGAAGGCAATAGAAAGAGACTACTCATGCCAGACCTGCTCTACGGCGCAAAAGCATGGTCTTCATCGTGTATGAATGAAGCTGACCTATGTTATTGTTAGAAAACAATTCTCCAGGTAATTTTCATTCCTGTCTGCATAGAATAAATCACATAGACTCGTCGACGTAATCAAAAGAGCCCAAATACAACAACGACGAGGAATAGGGCATGTAGAGTGGAGAATCTTCGAATCCATAAGGAAGACCTCGACGCAGATGGCGAACCAAAATGCAAGCTAGCAGGTAAAGACAGAGGAAGTTAGCTTACGATCGTGCTGAATGGAGAAGTTTGTTAGTTAATACCCAGTTCAACCCCGAACGATCATCATGCCATGGATACATTGACAACTAATCTAAAGGTACATATTTACAATGAAAACCACGAGAGCCCCAAGTTTATTGTTTGTAACACAAAAACCAATTGCACACAAATATCAGGGAGGATTACGCCACCTAGCCCAAGGTGACAAATGCAAAATTACCCAAACCTTACACAGCGATTAGCGACTTATCGATCTGAAATTAAATCAGATAAAGAAGCTCACAGTAAGGTCACACGTCATCGATACAAACACATGATTTTCTGTTGGGTGGACCAACGTTTCATCTAATTACTACGAGTAATCTATCTAGTGGCACAATTCAAAAGACGTGTAAAACCGCACTAAATGCGCAACAAAGAATCGATTTTCCAGCAGCCAACACAGTGGAATTTTATTATTTTTACTTTTAAACTTTTCGTGGCCATAGTAGTTTTTTTTTTTCTCTATTCAGCTGACACAGTTTGTGCTTCCCCAGGTCCATGTTGTAGGTATATGATACTACGTCTACATTCGCTTGCTTATCCAACGACTAAGAGAACAATTCCCAGGCTATCGTAAGTGCACAGTTACATTTATATTTCCATTTTACATATACATATAGACATGTACATATGGATTTCAAACGAATGCATGCGAATGCATTTGGGAATTTTCTCTGGCGCAGTGGGGGCTGCTATTAATAAAGTCCCCGCAGGTTCCAATGTTCTGACCAGAGAACATTGTAAACAATAAAGTGGAGCCGCTTTTCCTCATCCAGAGGAAGGTCAAACAAATTGTTTACGTTTCTCGAGCATGGTCAAGATGCTGCCAAGACCAGATGCATATGCATGTACGAGTAGGAGCCCAAAATCAAATCACTAATTATTAATTAACCCAAATTCATTTGTTAGGTACTTACGTGCATGTTCGTCGTGATGTTTCTGGCCAATTTTGAAAAGGTCCACTCCAACTGCACCCCCTTCGACTTTCGACAAGAACGATTGCAAATCTGCCGGATCAATCATGTTTTCTGTTTGCTCTTTAACCAATTAATTCAATTAAAACAAATGTAAATATAAAAGAAAAACAATCAAAAACAAACTGAGTTTTCTCAACCGGGTACAAATGAAAACACAAAAAAGAAAAGAAAAAAACAAATCGTTCAAGATAAATTCCTCCTTGCACACCACAGGTCCAGATCTAGTACTTTTTTTTTATGATGTACTATTATATATTGCTTCACTTTACTGCTACTGACAGTGGCAGGGTAGGGTAGTACTCGTCGTTCAAGTGCAAACCACGGGAAGAAGTGAAAATGAAAACAAACTACGAACGTCGGGATAAATTAGCACACACAAATTCACGCCGCATTGACAGCAAATCCATTTATAGCACCGACAACACCACCCATTTGCCGGCTCGTGGCCGCTGCTTGGCAATTGTACTAACTAGAGCACTGCACAGAACACACCACTCGTCGTCTCGTCGTCTCTGTTACTCGCACATCTGGTAAACGATAATAATTACTAAATCTCTCCACCTATCTCACTCGCATTCATATGCAGTGAAAATTTTTTTATTTATTCTTTTCGTTGGGCGAAAAAAATTTTTTTTTTTCTTTTTTGTTTCTCCTTTTTCTTCTATTAATCAATTTTTTCAACTCAGGTCGTTGGCGAAATGAAGGAAAAAATTATCCAACCACTCGAGAAAATTGGGCAAAAAGCAATTTGTCCATGCAACTGAAGGTAGAGACACAGAAATTTGATGAAAATTGTGGAAATCCCGTGTGTGGCGAGGAGTTTTCACGCCGATGATGGGTTTTTCTGTCGGTCGATCAGGCTCTTTGGGTCGGGGGAAACTTTTCACTTTGCACTTGGCCGTGTGAGATCTTTTCAGAATTAAACAAAAAAAAAAAAAACTGTCGCACTGATGGAATCCAGCAAATTTTGCGGTGTTCTTTCGGATGGTTTCTGGTGTATTTTGGTGATAGAGAAACGCGACAAGAAAGTTGTATTTTTGCGAACCGAAAATTTTTATGCAGGCGATAGCGAAAATGTTTCGGGGTGTACTAAAAAGAGTTTTGTAGTTTTCGCTGCCTGGATGGAGGGCAGTAAATTGTAGTAGATTTTGTGTGGTTTTTTTTATGACATTTACAGTTAGATATTCGTGGTGGTTATCAGAGGGCGTCACAGAAGATAAGTTGAATTTTCTTATAAATTTCGTATAAATCGACGGTTACGTCATTTTGATGGAAACTTTTGAAAATAAGGGTTACCAGGATATAATCATAAATTCTTCGATAAGAAAGTTTCCGTGACTAAATTTTGAAACATGGCAATACCGATTTCTATTGACGAGCGAAACTGAATACCAAAAACGTAATATGTTATTACCTAAATTATATGTAAGTCAAAAATGCAGCATTTTAAGCTAATTCCTTTGATTGGTTTAGACTGTTTTAACCCTTTCGATCCGGGTGGGACATATGTATATGTCCCAAGCAAAGTGGGACTTTGAAGTCCCATCCAGTAGTTTATACTTTTAATAAATTAAAATGTTGTGTATTCGCCATTTGGGTGACGCAGATTTAGTAATTAGTGGAAAATTTTGCGAGGAGTCTGACATAAAATCGACTTTACTGAGTAAATTACAGTAGAACCTCGATGATCCGGCGGGCAGCGGACCGCGGCTGCGCCGGATAAGCAAAATGCCGGTTAATCGAGTTAGAATAAATTCCTGCATTTTTTCATTTATTTTACATTCAAAAGTAAGTTGAGTTACTCGTAGGTTTTGAACATACATTTGAGAAGAAATTACCCACATACTAATAATGCGGTTTTTATTCAAAACATACCTACAATAATTCATTTAAATATGTATGTACTTCTCTATGCATCTTCAGTTTTGCATATAGCAAAATTGTGTTTGGTAAAAAAAAATTTTGATTCCCGGAAAGTGCGCCGGATAATTGAGGTATTTACAAAAATAGTGAAAAAGGTGTGTGGACCAGAGAACTGCATTGAGTATGATCATGTCGATTCGATCATTATCGCTAAAAATAAAAGTCAATCGAAGACATGGTAAATGTGTGGTCGTTCAAGCTGCGCACTCGAAACAAAAATTCTTGGGCAAACATACATGAGACACAACATTATTTTTTCGAGTTTGCAGTAGTGTACTGTTACTGATTTTTAATCTCGTGTATGTCTCGCCACCAATGAATGTTACCGAACAAATGGATATCTCCATATGCATGAATTCATCGTAAGTGTATGGTATATTCGAGTGTTTGGAGTATCTCTATTGTCTCGAGTGTGTTCAACCACTGGAACAATCGAAAATGCGTTAACATTCATTCTTTACTGATAAGGAACAAAATTCATAATTACAACAAACAACACAACATATAAAATCTAATATTGTTTTGTGAATCGACATGGATAAGATTATGTTCGAGTGGCTGCAGTATCTCGATTGTGTCGAGTACCCGAAGACTCGAATGCATGTATCTGCATGACTCGAATGTTTCAACCAACATGTATTTTTTAAGTTCATTCCTTGCTGCTCAACGAAAGTGATTGCTTCAAACAAAATCTGAGTCATTGATCGGGTATACACAAATGCCTTTGCAGCTCTCTGGTGAGGACATAAAAAAAAATGTATCTATAGTACTTGGAATATTGTGAAATAATTTAGAAAGTGGTTAGTTCTTTTTTTATTTACTATTTACATTTTTTTTACGCATTTTTAGTTGTTCGGGACATACTCGTATGTGTCCCATCAGTATTCTTTGTTAGGATCTACTTATATGTCCCATTTAGGTTTCTTATGAGGATGTTTCTGACGATAGTGAGGAAGAATATGAACCGACCGACGTTGACGTTGATACTGCTTCACAGAATGTGACGGAAGATGAGTTAAATATTTCAGCTCAAGAAACCCAACAAGATGAGACAATTGAAGACGAAAATTTTGTCCTAACCTGAGGAAAATTACCCTCCGAGAAGCGATCATAAGCTCAAACTTTGCAAAAACCGACAATCCGTTTACTATATTCAAAAAAAAATGTTCACTGAAAGCCTGTTCATGCGTATAACGCAGTGCACAAATGAGCGACTTGAAGTTCTTCGCAAGTCAAAAAAAAAACCAATCCAAAATAAAACCGACTGACATTGGAGAGATAAAAGTGGTTATTGGTTGTATGTCATACAATCATCTTCCAAGTGTTCGCCACTATTGGTCGAAACATAGCTCAATGGGAAACGAGTCCATAAAGTCAGCCATATCTCGCGACCGTTTTCAGGTTTTGTCCTCAAAAATGTATTTTGCTTCCCCCGAAAATCCAGAAGCCTCCTCAAAATTATACTTCGTTGAAGACATAATGGAATGTATGAAGAATTGTTTTTTTAAAGCCAGGACGCATAGTTCGTACCAGAGCATTGACGAAAGTATGACGAAGTTCAAGGGACGATCCTCCATGAAGCAGTACATGCATTTGAAACCCACAAAGAGGGGAGTTCAAATGTGGCTCAGGTGTGATGCTTTTACGGAGTATACAACGATTTCAACATTTACTGCGGTAAGGAACAGGAAATCGCTCTTGGAACTTTAGGTGAACGGGTTGTTAACCAACTGCAAAGCACCATCGAAAACCCTAACGTCACGCTTTGTTTCAATAGATTTTTTTCAAGCATCAATCTGCTGGAAAGCTTGGATTTCGCTGCCTTGGGAACAGTAATGGCAAACCGAAAAAAATTGACAAAAAACTTAAAAATCCAGCGATTCTGGAATTGTTTTCACCAAATCACACAAATTAAATAATTAGTAACCGCCACAAACCAATATGATTTCCATTAACACATAAAAAATAGTTCGTAGTCCAAGTGAGTACACTTTTGCACGTTTTAATACTTGAAGCTAATTGATTCTACCAATTTCTAAATAGTTTCGTCTAGAATCTTTTCCCAATCTGTCTGAACCCTACTCTAAAGTTCGTTCAGGTTTGCGGATAGACTTTCGTATCCCAGAATTTGCCGTTTAACAGAAGCTGTACTCCGGCACCTTTCTTCGCTGATCTCTCTATCTTCTCAGCAACTTATGAGCACATATTGATCTGTGGAGATTTTAAAGCTGATTTATTGAAAAATGATTCTAGATAGAGCATTTCAATTGACAGATTTAGTGTCCTCATCTGCTTTAGTAATTGTTAATACTTCACCGAAGGCCACACACCAAGTCTTCGTGACATTTCCGTGGTCTCGGACACATCTATCTCTAGATAGTTCTCACTGGATGTAGTATCCGATCATGACCTTCTATTTTAAACACACAATATTGATTTTGAACACTCTTCCCGTCTCCACTTATTTTCATATAAAGATCTCGGCTCAATCATATGAACTTCCTCACACATGCGATATACTTTGCCCAATGGGGACAGAGTCGACTATCTGCAGAAAGTTGAAATCTTTCACAATACTGTATCTGAATTGTTTAATAATTGTGTCCCGACTAACAATGTAAGAATCCGTAACAGTAATTGCCCCTGGTACACCTCAGATGTAATACAAAACCTAAAGACTCATAATAAACTATATTGTAAAGGAAGCGTAATCAAACGAATCTCAACTGGGTTGCATACAAAACAGCTCGAAATATTGCTACACCCGAAAAGACTCTGGAGTAATCTGCGTAAGATCTTTGGCAAACAGAAAGAAAGCTGTCACGCAAAGAACTAAATAATTATTTTCTTGAAAGTAGTGCCTCAGTACCAACAGTTTTTTTTCCTCCTCAAAATTGGCTTGATAGTTACAGTGCTTCTGTGAAAACTTTTGAGGATTTTAATGTAATTACAGAGATTGATGTTACCCTCTCGGTGAAGATGGTATACTTATACCGTCATTATATACGTTATAGGAAACTTATTTTGCTCTTTATCGTCTCCCATTTGACTCATATCTGTAACTACTACTTAATTACATCGACATTTCCCGCAGATTGGAAAAGAGCAAAAATCTCACCAATCGCTAAGAAAGCTAATCCCGTAACCGCTGCAGATTATGCATACTGACTTGGCTATCAAAAGTGTTCAAGTAACTAATCGCATCAGAAATTCAGAAACATATGTCAATAAACAGTTTACTCAATCCGCGCCAATCAGGTTTTAAAGCTAACCATATCTGTTCTACAGCCATGATTAGCATTATCAACGATATAATCCTGAAATTCGGTAACGGATTTGTGACGATTTTATGTCTACTTGATTTCTCCAAGGCTTTTGATAGAATAGAATAGATCATGACCTACTTTGCTGCAAATTTTAAAATGTTTTTGGCTTCAGTATTTGGGCAATGAACCTTATTCGCAGCTTTCTGTCAAACAGGTTACAAAAAGTTATTACAAGCAGATCTGTATCTGGTCTTAAGCTTGTTCCAAATGATGTTCCCCAGGGGTCAATACAATATTGGGCCAAATTCACCTTTACGCTGATGACGCCTAATTCCGTATAGCCCGTCCCATTAATATCATTCCTGAACTAGTCCAATGCATTAATGAGGAGCTTGACTATATAATAGATAGAAAGATATAAATTTTATAGCATTTTGTGGTGGGCAAATAGCAATGATAGTTTTTCCAATTGTTATGTTTTAGCAGCTGTCAAAGTTACCAATGACATCTAGCTGTCAAAATATTCGGTAAGGTTTGCCATTTCATCATGCATCATCATTATTAAAAAATATTATTCCGGCTCAGTTGTAAATACGCAACATGAATTTCGTCGTGAGGTCGGTCCTAATCATGGCTTCAGTGTGCAGACAATTCGTCACACCGTGGGAAAGTTTGCACATGAGTATTCTCTTTTGGATCCACCAACCAGACAGAGTTTGGTGCGAAATGAAGAAAACATAGCCGCCGTAGCGGCCAGTATCCAAGAAGATACAGAAATGTCGATTCGGCGCCGTTCAGCTGAATTCGGCATCGCCAGAGAGTCAACTCGGCTTATTTTGCGAGTTAGATTGTTTTAAAGCAAGAATTGAAGCCGGATGATCATAGACAATGCCGTGAGTTCGCTAATTGAGCGCTTGGAAAGTTGACCGGAGATATGGCTTTAGCCTCGGACGAGGCCTATTTTTGGCTCGGCGGCTATGTCAACAAGCAAAATTGCCGTTATTGGAGCGAATACAACCCACAAATATTCGGCCAAGCATCAATGCATCCACAAAGATTGACTGTTTATTGCGGTTTTGCGGTTTATGGGATGGCGGCCTTATTTGTTTCGAAATGAGGTAGGAGACGCCGTTACCATCAATGGTCTCAGGTATAGAGCGATGTTAACCGACTTTCTGTGGTCAGAGCTCGATAACACCGATGTATCCGAGCTGCGGTTCAAACAAGACTGTGCTACATGCCATATAAGCATGTAATTGGAACTCAGACAGAAAAATTCTGCGTGTGAAGGCATTACACTGACACGTAGATTTGGCCGTTGTAGAGTTTCAAGCTCAAAAAACTAGTGTGAATTATAACCTTCGAATCACTCTGAGTGAAGAAAAAACTGTCCGTCCTATTCGTACTCCCACCCCCTGGAGAGAGAATATCGAAACCAAATACACCACAACAAAAACAATTTTCCTTTCTCCTCCTTCTACTTTTTCGCCCGAGCCGTGGCAACAGTAAAAGGGCCCGGCGCACGTAAATTATTAAAAAAAAGCGATGCAACGCTCGAAGTTGGGTAGGAGAAATTTGGCAACTGGAAGAAGCGAAATCGCCCTGTAATTGCTCATATCCTCTGCTGATCCTTTTTTAAATAGTGGAACTATCTCCGCGCATTTAAGAGTTTCAGGAAAAACTCCCAAGAATATGCTACGGTTAAAAACAGTTGCTAGTTACATTTACATCAACCACGAGACATCCGATATTTTTTGAAATTACATTAGAAATGCCATCAAGACCACAACCACTCGAATTTTTTTAGAGAACCAAGTGCCTTTAAGAGCTCAAAAGCAGTTATAGGCTCGAAGACAAAACTATTTATTTCTTTCCAACGGTACACCACTGTCTCCAAAAAACTGATCATAACTTGCAACTCCGTTGCGTTGTTTGTGTTGTTAAGCTGCTAGAAATTGAGGATAAATAGTTGTTAAAAGCATTCGCAATGTCGAGATATCAGATAATTCTATGTTATTTTTTTTTTACTAAAGTAAGACTGGTTCAGAAGCAGTTGAGCCACGAACAATGATTCTTTACTAAATCCAAGAAAGTCTCAAATACTAAATGTCACAAAAAAATTGGTTTTCATTCTTTACCTAATGTTTGATTCTCATACGTCAAATTAAACACTGTTAAATTGGTTACCAGTTTAGGATTCACAAGCTGTTTGGGTATTCTCATACTAATTCTGTTACTCGGGTGTCTACGGAAGTCTTCATAAACTGTGTAAATCGCGGCCTTCACCCCTGCCGCCACAAGACAGCAGCTCAGCAAAACGCTTATTGTCTGCGCTGAAAATGTCTAATTCAGCCTAGACTCATTGTCACAACGTAAGTAGCTGGTGGCCTTCAATGATGCGTAGGTTTGATCATATCTTGACACTATTGGTTAATCTCAGTACGACAGTACCTCAACGCCAGAAACTACATGCCTTTACACAAATTAATTATCATCATCTTATTTATATTGTAAACTGATACTCGCTCACTTTAGCAGAATACTAAACATTACTCGTATTGGCACTCTACCTTCGTTACCTAAACTCATGCCATCTATTTCTTGTTTATTCGATTCAATTTTGGAATTCGTTACCGGCTCACATGACAGCTATTGCCAACCAAAACTAATTCAGAAAAAAACAATAACGTCTACTTTCTCTTAACCTAAAATTACTAATTATTACTTTTTCTGTATCTATTATATATTTCTTTCTTTTCCCATCTATTCCCTCTCCTTAATGTAAAGTTTTTATATGTAAATAAATTGCAATTAAAATAACTAACAATACTCCACAAATCCTCTATCGGATTCAAATCCTGACTTTGTGCGGGCCATATTAATCTTGGTTACCGAGACAGTTTTTTTGCAATTTTGGTCCTGTGTTTTATGTCTCCGTCCTGGAAGGCAATTTCTTCAATGAGATACACACATTTCTCAACAAAATCCGGCAAATTTATCTGGAGTATTTGAAGATAATCCTATTTTTTTTTTCAAAACGCCATCGATTTTCACTAAGGGTCCGACATGCCACCAAGTAAAACACGCCAAGCCATTAGGCTACCTCCACCGTGATTTACAGTGTCTTTGATTTGGTGTTTGAGGACCGTTTCGTTAGGCCTGCGCCAAAAATACTCTTTGCCATCTGACTGGTAGCGATTTGTTTCGTCAGACGTCTGACTCTTTTCCAGTCTTCAATTGTTCAAATTTTGTCGTCTTTGCAGAACTTTAACCGTGCTTTGAAATTTTTTTTCCGATGATGCAGGCTTCTTCTGCTTGATTGCCGATAAAAGGCCGATTTGTTTAAGTCCTCTCCTACCAGCCCATTTATTGCCCTAAAGGCAGCCTTGGAGTCTTTACCTTATTCGCTCTATGCATCCTTTCACGACATGAACAACCTTGGTCTTCCACCTACATTTTTTAGGGTATTACAATTTTTCCGCTTTTAGACTTTAATCACTGTTCTCTGACACACTTTACAAAGTTTGGCAAGTTTCCTTAAACCGTAGCCATTGTTAGACAACAAAACAATATTATTTTCAATATCTTTTGTAACTGTTCCCACTAGTCTTGTAAATGGATGTAAATCTATCCGTAAAAGTAATACTCCAGTCTGGTGTTCAACGCTTAAGCTTATTTTATTTCTAAAAATGGTTTTCAATATACAATATATGGTGATTAAAGGAATGCTTACCGCAGTTTATACTTCCATCCACTTACTCGTATTTTCAGTTCAGAAGGAAATTCAATTTCATTACGGGGGGAAATACAAACTGTGCCATAAAAGAGAGAGAAGGGAAACGGACACGGAAGAATCTTTCCAACAGGTGGCGTTGCATCGACATCGGGTGTTCTACAACATTGTGCTTCAGCATTTCCAGGCTGATGGGCTTCGGGAAGATTGACCGGCTTTTTAATAGTCGTTTCTACCGAATTTCCTTGTTACTGCAATAAGAGCAACTATTTGGTCGAGCCGGTTCTTTACGCTGCCCTTGAAGATGTCCTATTATATCGTAACTGTAGCTGACTGATGAATGCGTCCTTTGCCATTTCGTCGATTATTTCCCAGCCTGTTTTGGGGTATGACAAATGTGCCAGTCGACTGACGTCTGCTTGGAGTTTTTGCATTATTTCTCCTCATTGCTGCATTCGGCTTTGCAAGGTTCAACCTTGTAAACCTCTTGCATTGAGCTGTCTCCAAACCGTTTCTTAATAGACCGTACTAAAGCCACATAGTTTTTATGCTTTTCTATGTCGATTGTTTGTAACAATATTCTGCTACAGAACACTTCTCCTCATTGTTCCAGTTGTTCGGACAAGCAGTAACTTCAAATTGCTTCATTGCGTGGCTTCAACTCTTTTCTTCTTGAACCGCTTAAAGAGCATTCTCGCAGTTTCTGTGTTCGCGCTGTGTTGAGCTCTTTTGCGTTGGGTTGCTCAACTCTGCTGTCAATTTGTTCGAAATTTTCATCAAAGTTCTTCTCTATTCTTTCAAATTTGTTATCGATTTCTTCGAACTTTTGCTGTAGAATGTTCTTTTGTTCTTCGAGATTATTTTTTGTTCATTAATTTTTTTTGGAAGTTGTTTGCTCGTTCGTTTGATTTTTATTCAATGCTATTCTTCTGTTTATCTTGATTTTTCTTTTGTTCGTCCATTTTTTCTTCGGGGCTATTCTTTTGTTCGCCCATTTTCAACAAGAGGAGTCATCGCAGCCATGTCATTGCCCGTACTCATCTGTTCTTGCTCGTCATCTGTATCTGAATCATGTCCCTCGTTAAGGTTTCTCTTGTTCAAGTCGATTTGAGTTGGACGAAGATCAACTGGATAGTTTTCGACCCATAACAGCTTTTACACAAACGCAAAAACACAATGGGGCAGATCGATCTAGCAGAAAAGCTAATGTTACTTACAGCGTTTTTTTTTTTTTCTTTTTTTTTCTATCGGAACAGTGCACTCAGACAAAGAACTAGTCGATTGTACACCTAGTAAGTTCCTTGTAATGGAATTTCTTAATCGTTCAAAGAAAGAAGAGCGATAAAGTGCCTACAGTACCGGCACCGACCACGTCAATGCCAAGTGCTTACAGCCAGCGTAAGCTGTACATTCACAGAGGTAGTACTCCGCGGTGTCGTCATCACTTTCATAGGAAGCGTCGCAGGATGTTGTATCACTTATGTCCGGCGCATTTAAGTGCTTAGCAAAAGTGTAGTGCTCCGTCACGACGCCAGTAAGTAGCCTGCAGACTTTCCTACTGACGTCGAGAAGCATTCGGTTGGTCTGCCGGCAACTTTTAGCACTAACCGAGGAGGCAGGCAGACCTAACGTAAACACGGGTTCTGAATAACTCTCCTCTGAGCCTTGTCTAGCAAGTTTATCGGCGATCTCATTTCCCGTGATCCCATTGGACCTGGGACCCAGACAAGACTCAGTGAATTTAGCCTTCCGACTGCGTCGAGTGAAGTATTATATTCTCAAACTAGCTTGGAAGTCGTAAGAGGGTTCAGAAAGACTCTTAGCGCAGGTTGGCTTTTGCTACAGATGCAAATGATTCGCTTCTCTACCGTTTCTTCACAATATACTTCGCTGCCATCAGGATTGCGTGTATCTCCGCTTGATAGACAGACGCAAGTTTTCCGAACGAGGAATGAAATCCAACGTTGTCGTCTTCCAGAAATATACCAGCGCCCCATCCTAGATCGGTTTTGGAGTCATCCGTGAAGACCCGACTACATTAGTTTTCTGTCTCAGATTCCGGTCAAAACCAGTCTTTGGCACAGAGAAAGTCGATTTCGTGCTTGTTTTTCTGCATCAAGGGTTCTGGTGTCATTGCATTAGACGTCATGTCCGTAAGACCAGAGTCATAAGGCAGTCGGCGCGCAAGGTCATCAAAGTCCCAGTGCGAGTTCTACCAAAGACCACTTCTTTTTAAACGGAAGATGTCTGGAAGATGAATATGAAGGGGAGGGAGAATAATGCTATAGTAAATGTTCTGAAGAAGTGTGTCCTTCGTATCCTAACATAATTATATTGCAGTAATACTTTTCAACAAACTCCTTCAGTTTCGCAATTTCGTCTAAAAATATGATGTCTTTCTTCACAAAATGCCATCTGAAATGTAGATTTATCTGACAAAAAAACTGAAATGAAATGTTAATATATTCTCTCCAAAAAGAAAAACACCCGCTATTCTAAAAGTATATATTATCGTAAATTAAATCGAATTTGAATATTTTTGTCATCTAATAAATGTTTTACGATCAATCGTAGATAGAAAGTTGTTCCATCAATTTTGACATCCAATTAATCACATACAATACAATGTGTGGAACCTAAAACTCTTTTTCTAAATATGTATGCATGTATTTGTGGAACCCTTCATAATAAGCCCAACATTATCTTATGATCTTCAAACTGACGTATCTCTTACAGTAGTTTATTAATATATCTGTTTAGCTTCAATTATCATAATCTGTCAATTTCATACCGAGGCGGATCACGAAATAAAAACGAAAAAAATAAAGAAAAAGGAAAATATGTACAATGTACATACCTATCTTTCAAACAACAAACATACAAGTGAGTACGAGTATCTCACAGCGATGATGATTCGAATGGTGTTCCAAATTATCGATGCGTAACGTTACCCCAGCGACGTCACTGAACTCAGACGCATATGAGTAGATGATGCCAAGCATCTAGTCGCCGAGATGGCTAAAACCAGTATTCCCTGCTCCAAAGAAAATCTAAAAACAAATTTGAAAAAAGTGAAATCCTAATTTGGTATATTAAATTCTTTTCGAATAGTGTTTATTGCTAATACTTGTAAATAAAAAAAGAAAAAGATTGTTTTTGTTTTTGTTTTGCTTCTCTAACAGATATTCAAAGTCGTAGTAAAAACCCACTTCTCTAATCGTATCTACGGATAAACAGATACTCTACTTCAAGTAGCGCACATCACTTGACGGGTCCACAACGATGACACATACGAGTATGGATCGGAATGTATTATATATATATTAAATACTCGATATTAGCATATTGATTCATTTGTTGTACAACGAAAACGGTAACAAAATTTTCCAAGTAGAAGATATGAAAAAAAAACAAAAAAACTTAGAATGCTGATTAACGAGTTGATATACGAGTATGTAGATGCATTTGTTAGCTCAACCCCACCCTACGATGCATATCCGTACGCTCATATTCATATTCGTCAATAGACACTTTGATATAATTTTGGAGTTTTATTGACCGTTTCATGTCTGAAATAGTAACAAACAGGCACACTTAAATGGCGTTTCAAAGTAATTTCGAATGCAAATTCATTGATAGGTAGACCGAAAGCTGCATACACAATTTGGTTATAGATATCGAGCGATGGATATGGAGAGATACATACATATGTATCATAGTTCGTATAGTTGATGGTGATGCCTTTGCCTTGACTGATTTCCAAAACAAACATATGACTAAGAGTCGTTTTATTTTTATTTTCGGTTGCTCATGGTTTTCCAATAAAAAAGTAAACAAACATTTTTTTTTATGAATTGATGTCTGTCCTATCCTAGTATTCATATTTTACTCGTACCATGGATGACGGATAGATTGCATGTTAATAGGAAATTGGGAACACATTCCTTTCTGAAGGTCTTTGGTGTTGCCATACAGTTTATATATGTATGTGCGTGTGTATCTCAGTGATAAATAGGTTCAAATGAATTTCTTTTCGACATCCCAAGTAAGTAATAATGACTTTTTTGTTCATTTTCATTTCAAATTAACTTTTATTTCAAATAATTAATTACCTATTAGCGCAACAGAAAAAAAAACTCAAAGTTTGCTAATTAATTAACATGGATTGCTCAGCCTAAAGTTTCTTAACGTGCGCTTACTTCTAATTATGCAATAGATATCACGGTTAGGAAGGACTGTTGTGTATAAGAAAAGACTAATTTGTAACTCGTTATCTTTTAGCGTCTTTATCTAAAGGGTTTTCCAATAAGGACGTGACAATTTTTTTTTTTAAATAAAACGCAAACCATTTGAGATATTTCAAAAACTTTATTATCGGCTTGAAGTACAATCAAAACATTTATGAATGGAACTCGACTTCGTTCATATGGCCACCGCGGGCATGTTTGCAGCGGTCGATTCGTTGGACCCAATTTTCAACGACTCGGCCACCCATTTCGGCCGAAACCGCCGCTATTTTGCGTTCAATGATGGCTCTGAGCTCTTCCAACGTCGTCGGCGTGTTGGCATAAACCAATGACTTAACGTAGCCCCACAGAAAATAGTCAAGCGGCGTTAAATCGCACGAACGCGGCGGCCCATTTCTTGAGATAACACGCTCACCATACTTACTCTTCAATAAATCGATTGTAGCGTGTGCTGTGTGGCTTGTGGCATCATCCTGTTGAAACCACATGTCGTCCAAGTCTATATCTTCCAATTCGGGCAAAAATAACGGCGCGATAACGTTGACCATTAACAGTAACGTGACGATCGTTATCGTCGATGAAAAAATATGGCCCAATAATGCCGCCGGCATGCAAACCGCACCAAACAGTTATTTTTTGTGGATGAAGTGGTGATTCATGAAGCACATGTGGATTTTCACCCGACCAATAACGCATATTTTGCTTATTGACGAACCCATTGAGCCAAAAATGAGCTTCGTCACTGAAGATGATATTGCGATGAAATTCATCATATTGGCGCATCTTCTCCAGAACCCAATCGGAGACGGTACGTCGCTTCAAATGGTCCATCGGCTTCAATTCTTGAGTCAGCTTGATCTTGTATGGGTGTAAACCAAGGTCCTTACCCAAAATATGCCATAATGGGGTCTGAGCGATGCCCAATTCTGGAGAACGCCGTGGAATTGACCGACCGTTGTCTCACTGACACGGCAACATCACACAACGAATATGTAGAGTCAAATTTTTGCACTAAACTTGTTATTGCCTGTCTACTAGGGCGAGAATTACGACCGAAAATTGGGGTTAACGCTCTTAAAGATGCAGTCACCGACTCCGAATTTCGGTAGAAAATTTTTATAATTTGCAGACGTTGCTCGTTCGTGTACTTTACCTTGATGAAAATGTTGAGATTACTGAATAAATTGGCAGTGACAGTTTGATGATTAGTGAAAGAGTGCGTTCACAAATTAAATTCAAAGTTGTCAAGTCCCTATTGGAAAACCCTTTAATTTGTAAGAGTTCCTTGAAAGACTGTCATGTCTTTGGTTATAATATGTAGTCCTAACATCGGCGAAAAAAGAAAAAACTGTTACGGATTAGTTGTCGTGATGTTTCAAAACACTGCCTTGGTGTACACCAATTTTAACTTTCAATTCTCCGGTTATTCTCGCTGCGCATTTTACTTTAGTTTTAACTTCATCGTACCTACATATCGCGTATCATTAAATACGGATCTTTCAAAGCTTCGCGATGTTTTTCCAACATTATTTGTAAACTGTAAATTCCGTCATATGACGACATGTCTCCCACAAAGCCGCATTGGCTGCCATCAAGTTTTATAACATTAGGACTGTTCCAGGACTGCAAATTTCTACAAATTTCTACAAAATCCTGTTCCCGGGAGAATTTTTTTTTTTAAAGAGAATGCATTTCAATGAGTATTTCGTTTCTCCATCCTGCCAATTGTTACAATTTTCAAAAAAATTTCAAATCAATTAAATTTTAAAAGAACTGTCAAATTCGTAAAAACTTAAATTTGTATGAATTGCGAAAATTTTATGGAAATTCACTCAAAAGAAGATTTGGACATGGACAAAGAAGCAATAAAATAGTAATAATAACCAATCTAAAATCTTCCTCATGTTTTACAATTTCTTTTTTGTTTTGTTTTTACTTGTTACTTTTGACGTTTCTAACAAATTTAAAATTTTACAAAAACAATAAAAAAATTATTAAAAAACCACGGTAACACTTACAATAAAGTACTATACAGAATATGAAAGCCCGAAACTTGTTCTTTAATATAAAATTTACATCAAATTATTCGTGTGAATACTTTTTGAATAATTCGCATTCAAACTAAAATTTTTGGTAAAAAATGAAAAAAAAATTTTTTTAAATCAATATTATTCAAAATTGTGAGATGATGTGCCCAATTGGTTTTTTGTATTAATGCGCATATCAATTCAAATTGAAAATTACTAAAACTATTTTTTATAAGACGTTTTTTTTTTGGTATTTATGGTGATCTCACTTTGAGGATTAATATTGATGATAGGGTCATCTTTGTAAGTAAAGTACAGCAAATCATTTAGGTGACCCAGAATGCACCACAAGGAGGTAGATTTGCATTGCATTCCGCGTCCCAGTCAGTCAGTTTGTGAGTACGTTAGGTGTTAGTTAAGAGTAGTCAATTAAATGTTCAATGTACGAGTACATATTATAAAGGTATGTAAATTTCGTCAATGTCGAGCTCGTTGAGTTCGTCGATGATGGTGAAGAGCCGAGGTTGCTTTGGTGGTAAAATACCTTCTAAGTGCTCATTGTGAACGGTCGGAGGGTCGAAGTCCTTCAGTTGCAAACCCACACTTTCTTTACCTTTGACAAAACCTGGGTACACTTTTTTTACGTCAATTAAAAATTCCGTGATTTGGGAGCCCATGTCGTCCTTATAATTTTTTTCAAGGCAGTATTTCCGGTAAAAGAAAAATGCCATATATTGATGAAGGTGCTGCGTTGTATTGCGGCATAAAATTGATTTTTTCAGAAGCTTGTTCTGATTCTCAAGATCATTTATAGTATTGGTTGCATCGGTTTTGTCAACATATTCGCCTTTGCTGTGGTTTGTAATTTTATGAGTCGTAGAAGTAGGGAACATTTTCTCAATACCTATGTATTGGCGTGCGCTGTCGGTACAAATACAACTGCTGCTGGGGTTAACGTATTTGTGTATATAAGGCCACAAATCTTCTTTAACCCCAACACTACGATTTTCATTTGTTCGGTTACATTTGTGGTATTTCCTTTTTGTAAGAAAGGTCTCGTCGATTTGTACAGTCTTTCCTTCGCCGCCAATGTTAACATCGACGTGAGATGCTATTATTTCGGCTATTTCACGACAGTAGTTATAGTAATCTATTATAGTAAGCTCACTTTTATTGTCGTGATGGCGCCAAGCGATTATATGATAATTTTAAAATAATAACATACATGTAATAATATTTTTAAAAAATCCTTAGGTTTTAGCTTAAGGTTTAATTAGTTTACCTGAAATACCGTGTTCACTGGCATTTTGACAAAAGCAATAATTATTGCAAGCACCTCGCGAATCTCTAGCCGACATTGAGGTCCATGGAAAAATGTACCGATAGAGGGGTATTTCTACAATTTTTGTCACCTTTTTTTTAGAGCTTTTATTTGAGCATCGCCACATCCAACCGAACTTTACATTTCTACACTTATCTACCTTCATAGGTAAGTTGCAACACAGTGGGGGAATAGATGTTTTAGTGGCAATTAAACCAGATTCTTCTAAAAATTCAATGCTTCTTTCGTTGGTCGACACCAAATCTCCGAACGAACAAAACACTGAGAAGTTATTTAGTTTAGGATGGATTAGAGGATGCTTAGCCGTTATTGCTTATTCACAAAAAATATCACTTGATTCGCAGTACGGTTGAACACAGAGTGATCTTTGTGAATATCAATAACTACACGCCTTATCACAAAAAGAAATTACGGTATAAAAGCCAAACATTTGTTCGGTTAAATTTTTGCATCATTATCAAGTGCATTACATATTACACACGCACAAACATAGATATTTCGCAAAGTAAATAATTTACTGCAACATTGGAACATGTGAATTTTCTATAATGCGAATTAGTGAAACTTTGTTATTAATGGAAACTTCGTAATTTTGTGATGAGTACTGTAGATGAATAGTATAGATGACATAGGCGCCTGCCTGACGAAAAGCACATACCCCGAGCGGAGCAACGAAGTTGCGTGAGCGGGACCTGCCGCCTGCGGAAAGAGAGTTGAAATCCCTTAATCCCACGAAGCGTGTCACCCGTGTACTCTTAATTAAAAAAAAAAAAGATATAGGCGTCTGCGAGATGTTTAAATAATACTCATTAACTTATTCAAAGGAACGTACGTACATACGAGTAAATGCCAAAAAACAAAACTAAAGTAGTAATTTCAATTTCAATTTGCTCAAAAACTAGAGGACATAAAGCCATGCGGTTTTTTGTGTTCCATTCAGAATTGATATGCGTGATATGATATGATAATACGAAAAACTAATTGGGCACATCATCTCACAATTTTGAATAATATTGATTTAAAAAAAAAAATTTAATTTTTTACCAACAATTTAAGTTTAAATACGAATTATTCAAAAACTATTCACACGAATAATTTGATGTAAATTTTATATTAAAGAACAAGTCTCGGGCTTTCATATTCTGTATAGTACTTTATTTTAAGTGTTACCGTTGTTTTTTAATAATTTTTTTCCCATCTTAAGTCATTTGTTTTTAAATTGCCCATAACTCCTAAACGGGACGAGATGGACCCCCCTCCCATAGTAAAAAATGATAGTTTTAACTGCTCTACAAAATACCGTTATCAATTCTTGGCGCCAAAGTTTTCGTACTCAAACGTACTTCGCTAAGTTTGTAAAATTTGACGTTTCCTCTTCGTGCTCGATAGCCAAGAAGATGGTCCTGTGCGGGAATGCTTCGTTTAGTAACCACTTTCATTTATTACAAATCTCGTTGTTTTCCATTAGTAGGTTACCGCGCTCGTCCTCAATATACATATTTCCGCTATTGAATTTCGTTTACATGAGCATCGACGTTGCCCTTCTATTGCTTATCGCTTATCCCTATACAATGCCTCTACTACTATCCCACCTGCTATGGATACCGCATTTTTAGCTTCTTTTTGCAACGTTCATAGTCAAACAACGGACTGGTGTCGATATGCTCAGAATCTCAGATCCAGAAAAGTGTACTACAATCTTGAAAATCTTCGAAAAATGGCGAGGAAGAAATTCAATAAGGCCAAAAGAACAAATACTTGGGAGGACTGTAGAAAGTCTTTTTCACTACGTAGCACACAGGTTTTGTGATGACTTATAAAACATACCGGTTATTGCGATGATACAGAATTCCTTATCGAAAGGGATTACTACTCCCATAAGCACATTGAAAGGACCAGAAGGGGACCTCATAAGCACTTTCAGGGAAACATTTAGGGCTTCCGACTTTCCAGATCCTATCTCACACTGGAAAATATTCCTTTGACTTCGAGAGCAGTTAAGATAATCTTTATACTTAACGGAGTCAACAAGCCCACAAATTTCCGAAATCCAAACAGTTCCATTAGCCTTTCATCTTTCATGTTAAAGACTACAGTGTTTCAACAAGAAGTGTAGGATTTGGTTTTTGAACAAAAAGGACAATCGTTGAGATATCTCTGAAACCTCTATTGCTTTATAAATCAGACATGTGGGGATAATTTATGGAACACAATATCTTCCAAGTGACCGCCTCGGCTTTGCTCGCTGACTGTCATCCTATTCTCGGAAATTTCAATCACCCAACGGGTGTCTCTGTAACGCGAAATTACGCGGTCGAGAAACTTCGTGTGCAATAACTCCATTGTTATTGCAATAGTGGTTGTCCGTATCCATATCCTCAAGCTCCGGCCACATGATTGTGTATCATGTCTCGAAGCGAGCTCCATTGATCATATTGTAGTTGCTTTTCTGACGTCATTTTCCAAAAAGTAAGGACCGATATCACCTCCGGCCCATAAATCGCAACAAAGTTCCTGTTTACATTGGCGACGGGATGAAAGTCGTCATCATGAACGTCGTGTTCACATTTTCATGGGGTTGAAAGACTTTTTGACAAGTGGAACACTTGAATTGGAGCATTTTTAATTTTTAAATTTGAGCAGTTGGCCGGAAAGATACCCTTTTTCCTATTCTTCACACTTCCTTGCTCATCAAAGATCAAAACTAAAATGAAAAAATAGGTCAGAAGTGGAACGATATGGGAAAAAGAACGACGTGCTTCACCCGAAAATCCACTTTAGAAATGGATTTTCGGTGGAAGTAACCCTTCTTCTTCCCACCTCAATAAAATGCGTTCCCGCTCTTTCGGACAATCTTCCTGCCCGCACCAATGTGAACGGGCACAAATAGTTAGGTAGATTGCCATCTCCTAAATCACTCGTTGATTTTCGGTGCACCAGATGCGGTAATTTTTCTTTGTAACGCAGCCGCCAATGTGGAAATGGGCCTCATCTGAAAACACGTTGCTGGTGGTTGGCCAGCTTCGGGTTTTAGTGTTAGTTGGACCTTGAACGCATGGAGAGTCAAATCTTACGACAAAATCCAGTGCAGTGTGCCTGTGGAGAGGTAAACCCTCTGAGAACGATGACGTGTTTGGTTCGTTTTCCACACTATACTTTACTGCGGCGATATTTTCCATTGAACGTGTGGGGTGAACACGTTTCGGCATCTTCATATCTTGTAGTGAGCAAAATCGGTAATGAGTCGTTGCCGCGATTGAACGTGAATTTTTGGTGATAAAATTCAACGATTTGGATTTTTTCTTCAACTGTGTAGCATTACTTGTAAATCTCCCAAATTTATAGATGACATCTGTCACCATATGACAACCCTGCGTGCAACAGTTGTAAAATTGTATGCCTTTCAAACTCTACACCTCTTGTTGAAACACCTTTTATGTGAGTGTGTTTTGACCGGCTGTAGTAATCTGATGATGAACTGTGAAATCATTGCAGCTACCCAGTGGGCACGGCTGTGATTCACCTGCGTGTCTTATTGCACCAGTCAGATAGTTTGGTGATGAACCTTGCTTCATTTTGAAGACTGCTATCAGTGTGTTGAGTTCCAATTTTTCTCGTAAGCTCACCCACTTAAGGGCATCCAGAATGGATCTTATTGGAGTGAGTCTATTGCATCCTAATATGTACATAAGAGATCTGATTGTTTTTTTTTCGAAAAAGAACTTGTAGTTTCTTTTTGACCTGAAAAAATGGGCGTTACCTACCAGACGTGTTCTTATTTTACGGAAAAAAATCCAAATTAACGAGTAAGCAATTTTATTGGGCTGTTGTAAAAATTTTCCCCATTTTTTTGTTTTATATTTTGAACAAGTGGGATCGGATCTTGAAAACTCCTTACTTGAGATGGAAAAAATGACGACAACATCAAAATTTGAAGTTAAAAAAAATACTTTTGATATACTATTTACCTTGAAAGAATTAAAGTACTCATAATTACAAGTTCAGCGATACTACATTTATTACCATACACGCCACACAAATTTAAGTTAGGTTAGGTTAGGTTGAACAGGGGTGTGGTGGATATACCATCACACAGACACCAGACACCAGACACCAAAACGGGCCCATCGTGATCCTTGTGAAACCAATTGAATTTGTCTTCAAATGGCAAAAACCTAAACAATTGCCCTAGTGAAACACCCAATTTTCTTGCAAAATCTGACAATTTGAGTCTCTTGTCGTGCTGCCGCAGGAGACAGTGTTCTGTCAGGATTCCCATTACTGTCCTAAGCTTATCACTGTTTAGTTTTATTAACTTCCTAGATCTTTTGCCGTCAAGGCTGTGTCGTTCAAGGCTTAACCACCTTAGGTTGGCAGTCTTTGTGATTTTTTCCCCGATAGTGCCCGTCACTATGCAAATACTGCAGTGTGACTCCATAGTGCCTTTAGTTCTGTGCTACAACCCCGCGCTAATTTAAAAGATGTTATTTTGAAGAGGAGTTTGTTGAGTTGATTAAAATCTGTGTACGAGTATCTCGGAGGGGATGCATTTCCGACACCCTAACGTTTTTTTGCTCAAGGAATCTCTCCTTAAAATCTTCGTCACATTATCCAAACCACCCAATTACTGTGAGGCAATCCATTTTTCTCCGTATCCTTAAAACAAAACAAAACCCAATCTTTTTCCCAATATACGAGTATTTGTAAATTTCACTGTCCCAATACAATATTCGGATCTATTATTTCATAAGCCCTTTTGAAATCTAGGAATAATGGTATTGTTTTCTTACTTCTCCTGTTTTCCAAGGGAACCCTCTGTTTATAGACCTATAAGCATACTTCAAATCTTGTTTAAGTTATTTGAGAAGTTAATAACCAAACAGATAGCCGATCACGTTCACTTGAATTCCCAATTTCCTGATATCAGTCGTGATTTAGACCTCAACATAGTTGTGCAACAGCTATAGTGAAGGTTTTAGATAATACTTGGCAGTCTTATTACTTCTTGAAATACTTTCCAAGAAACCTCGGTATTATTTTGAACTTAGTCAAAATGCGGTGAAACTCTTGTCGAGCTATTTATTTGGTCGTAGTCAAAGGACATATCTAATAAAAATTGCTCTCTTCAACAGGGTTCTATATTAGGTCCGATTCTTTTCTGAATATATGTGCATATATTAATGATATTACTAGTTGGGTGGGTTGGGTACGCCGCAAGGCGGTGTCCTCTCTCCCCTTCTCTGGAACTTAGTAGTTAATGAACTGCTGATATACCTGGAAGCGGGTGGTATCAGGGTGATTGCCTATGCAGATGACGTTGCTATAGCCGTCTCAGGTAAGCATCTCAATACCATTAAAGAACTCCTTCAAATAAGTCTCAATAGATTAACCCGCTGGGCAGATCGCTGTGGATTGGGAATAAATCTCCATAAAACTGATCTTGTCCTCTTTTCCAGGAAATACAAAATTCCAATTATAGACCCTCCTTCAATAAGCGGTAGCAGTCTAGAATTTTTCGATACAGCAAAATATCTGGGTCTCATTTTTGACAGGAAACTAAACTGGATACCTAACTTTCAAGAAAGAGTCAATAAAGCTACAATAGCTTTATTCTCTTGCAAAAAAGCAATTGGGAATAAATGGGGCCTTAAACCTAGCATAACCCACTGGCTTGTTGTCGTCTGGTGGACGACCTTAGAAAATGTAGTCAACTAGAGTGAACTAAGCAGAGTCCAAAGAACAGCATGTCTATACATAAGCGGAGCCTTACGGTCTACTCCCTCTGCGGTATTAGACATTCTGTTTCATTTGACACCCCTCGATATTTTTAGCAGGCAAAAAGCTGCGACTGCAGCTATTCGCCTGAAAGCGACTAAACAGTGGATATATAATTCATTTGGCCACGCTAACATTCTTAATACATTAGGCATCCTCACAGAGAACATCGATCACACCTGAACTTTGGTTTGACAAAAACTTCTATGTAGCTTCTCCTCTAGATCCTTCTGGGAGGAAGATACTTTCATGGAGGACAAGTCAATCCATCTCTACACAGATGGATCTAAAGCCGATAGGGGAGTTGGTGGCGGAGTTTTCTCAGACAAGCCAAATCTGAGCCTCTCTTTCCTTCTTCCAAATCACTGTAGCATGTTTCAGGCGGAAATTTTGGCGATTAAAGAAGCTCTGTCCTGGCTGAAGGAAAACGTGATATCTGTAAAGGATATCCGCATCTTTTCGAATAGTCAGGCCGCTATCAAGTCCCTGGACTCGGTCTCATTAAATTCAAAAACTGCCCCTGAATGCCGATCATCTCTCATGGAGATGGCAGAGCAGGTGAAGATCTTTGTTGGATGCCGGGCCACCGGAACTGTAGAGCCGATAAACTCGCCAAAATTGGAACCCCTCTACCTATTCGACCGGAAAAGGATAGCATGGGTATACCAATCGCTACGTGCAAACTAACATTAAAGCCAATATAAGAACAGACCTTAGATGGACTGTTGGACAAACATGTCTAGCAACCAAAAACATCTCGCGAAAGCTGGATCTGAATCGCTCGAAGCGTTTGATCCTTCTAAATACTAAACATCTCAGCGCCATAATAGGTGTCATCACTGGACACTGCCTTTATTTTTAAAAATCAATATGAAATAAAAAAATGCCCCCTATTTATCAATAAATAACGCAAAGATTCCTTTCCTATCAGATGTTACGTGTCTAGGTTTCAAAATAAATTGTCGACTGTTCTGTTTTGACCAAGTTAACCACACGGTTAGTCGTATTTACGCCTGCCTCCGGAAACTTTGGATATGTGATCGTCTCATTCCAATCAGGTCAAAAATTCATTTGATGAAACACTACTGATACCTGATATTTCTTACGCCGAAACAATATACTGTCAGCATGATTCAGTATCTAGAAAAAAACTCCAAGTTGCCTTTAACAATATGGTGCGCTATGTTTATTGCTTACGCAGATATGACCATTTCTCACCATTTGTAATTATCATCCTTGGTTGTACCATGGAACGATATTTAAATGCTCGTAACTGCACTCTCTTATACCCAGTTTATATGACAGCTCAATGTATATTTAGTCAATCCGCATTGGTTCAATAATCGTAGAAATGTTGGCGTTTATATGAAATTATCCAAAACCGAATCCAAAATGAGCGAGAGAAAATTGAGAGAGTTTAACAAACAGCTGATTGAACTGACACTTGACACTGACACTTGACACTGACACTTATCCAGTTTATCCGACAGCTCAATTTGCGTTGAAGCAATCCGTATTGGTTCAATACGCTCATATAAACACCACTTCAAACCGCATTGAAATATTCAACACGCATACGTTCATCCCTGCTTATAAAACGCATTGAAATTTTGTAACCGCTTTGAAATATCGTATAAACATTTTCAAATCGCATAGAAACATTTTACTCTCTCGCGCTCTCATCATTCTTTCATCATCGAGCAGGTATTAGTTGTGTATTTAAAATGTAGGATTGCTGAAAGCTTTGACCAGATTTGATCCGTTATCACTTATCAGTAACAGTTGCCATTACATTGTTGGAGTTCAAACCATTTTTTTTTATGCACCTGCATGATTATATCATTTATGCGATCATACGAGGGCGGGTCAATAAGTCCGTGACTTTTGGAATAAAACACAGATTTTTTGATAAAAAAATAATTTTGTTTTTCAACGTAGTCTCCCTTGAGCTCTATACACTTTGTCCAACGCTTCTCCAATTTTTTTATCCCTTCCAAAAAAAATGATTTGTCGAGGTCCTCAAAATAGGCCTTTGTTTGCGAGATGACTTCATCATTGGAGTCAAATCTTTTTCCACCAAGCCATTTCTTCAGGTTTGGGAACAAGAAGTAGTCACTCGGAACCAAATCTGGAGAATAGGGTGAATGAGGGAGCAATTCATAGCCCAATTCATGGATTTTTGCCATGGCAACTGCACATGTGTGCACCCTTGCATTGCCTTGGTTTTTTGATTTTTTTCGCAAGAAATTAGTGAGTAATCTGATAAAAATAGCTGTCAAACACAAACTAACTGACCCAGCAAGTTTAAATTTTGACAGGAGTCAACTGACAGATGCCTGTTGACAGGAGCAGTGTTGCTGTTTCAGTAAAGAGGTCAGAAATTCAAAAAGTCACGGACTTATTGACCCGCCCTCGTATGTGACCCTGAAAACCGCCTGCATGCCAAAGCAACTGACTTAATTTGGAAATTATCATCAATCCAGTGTCAAGTACGAGTATATCCAAAGAAACTTCGGTGTTTAGTTGACCAAATATCTGCTGTTGTGCACATATACTTTTGCTTTGACAGCTGAATTTTCAAATATTTGCACATAGAGGAATAATATCCATCAATAAGTTCAATGCTGGCTTATGGCTTTTAAATAAGGATTGGCAAACCTCAAGAGTCTTCTAAAAGATTGGTCTTCAACAATAGACACAGGCAAAGTGTTATTACAAATGAATTGAATAAGGAGTTTTTCGAATCGGTCTTGCTTTGATCGTTTAGGTTTGGTAGTTGTGCGTTTCAAATCGAGGTATGTTTGATATGAATCAGAATTTTTGATCTTTAAATGTCTGATTAAGTTGGATGTTACTTGTTTTGACGCTTTTTAAGTTGCTTTGCAGATGCAGCACTCAACTACAATAAAATCCAATTTCTTTTCTGCTGAAATTCTGTGCTATTAAGCTACAATACAAAAAGAAAGCAATTTACTGACAAGAGGCTACATTGTAAACTTATTAAACTCGATTTCAACTTAATTGATTAAAATTGGTTATTCTTAAAATCTATCAAAACTCAAAGCTAAATGGTTCTACGAATGCAACACTTGTTCGATATTGTGAAATAGGTGTACCTACATACCTTTTTCAAGACCTTAACAAATTGTTCACCAAAAATAATGTTTTCATCATAAAAATCATTTAATGATGTCAAACATTGAGGTTCGTCTTCTACGTTAAGCAATTTCGCCCTTTTATTTTCTGATGAGTCTTCTTCCACTTCACAACAAACACGTTTTGAACTACGCAGGGTATTCTCTGGTTCAAAATTTGGATCATACACAAAATCGTCCGACGAAAATTCACTTTCTGTATCCATTTTATATACATATTACAACGTACCTCGTTAATCACTCACGTTAGACTGTAACTGAGAAAATAACTCATAAAAACTAATAATAAATAAAAAAAACTAAATAATTGTATTTATTTTGTAGCTAGTGCAGCAGTGCAGGTTTGGCACAGATGTAAAAGTGCTGAGTCTTCAGCACAAACCGAGTTATTGCAACCTCTTTCCTTCTACTCGTAATCATTTTATCGGTCATACGACAAAGACAAGGATGGGATATGAAGAAGGATAAAAAAATTATTTTCTTGCCCAATTCATATGTATATGTATCTTTGTTAACCCTTAACTCTTATTTTCAATAATCCCTTTAGCATTGCTTTTTTATAAAAAAAAATAAATATATTTTGTGTCCACTAAACTCAAATGAATTCAAATTATATCCGTTGAATTCATAGACTTCAAAAGAGTTTATGTAAATTCACTGCTGACTTCAAAAGAATGCAATCATTTGGCTTAATTCAAAGATTATTAAAAATTGAATGCGTTAGTCAGTGAGTTCTAAAGAATGGTGACTTATAGTTTTATTGAATCGCAGTCATTTTTACCAAAAATACTTCAAATTATCCTGGATGAATTCAATAGAATTACGATCTCTAAAGATTTAATTCCTTTACAACTCTGGGATTGCAAACGAAGTATTTGGAAAGAGAAAGACATAAGAACAATGTATCAGTGGTGATAGTGTGAAGTGTCAGTTCAACCAGCTGTTTGTTAAATTTCTCTCAATTTTCTCTCGTCCATTTTGGATAATTTCATATAAACACCAGCATTTCTCCGGGTATTGAACCAAAGCGGATTGCTTCAACGCAAATTGAGCTGACGGATAATCTGGGTAATAGTAAAATGTTTCAATGCGATTTGAAAATGTTTATGTGATATTTCAAAGCGGTTACAAATTTTCAATGCGTTTTATGAGCGTATTGAACCAATGCGCATTGCGCATTAAGCTGTCATATAAACTAGGTATTAGACAAAATAATTTATACAAAATACCCCGCCATATTTGTTTCACAAAGTTGCAATTCGCCATATCATCTAGAATTTTTAATATTCAAACCTAGCCCTTTAATTACATACATATATCAATTCATCGAGACTCTTCTACACCAGCACCATTAGGACGCACTGCCAGAACAAATAAAAAGAACGCATAGTGGTTTCTCCCATAGGCCAAAAGTCAAAATTTCAAGTTTAAACAAACTAGTTTTTTTTTAATGCAGTTATTATCTATGATAATGGGAGAAAAAAGTAGCAGTGGTAGTTTCTCCTGTAAAATCAGTTGTTTGCAGTCAGTCGCGTCACGAAGATTAGTGTTTTTCGCCGTTTTATAAAAAACGTTAATCTGAAAATACGACATTGCGGTTTAACCATTTTTGATCTGTTTTTTAAGTTTATTTTGGAAAAAAGGTGATTTGAATAATAAAATAATGTATAACGATAGCTTTCAAATAATTTTCTTTAAAAAAAAATATTTTTTTTTTATTTTGACCTCTATTTAAAATGGTGCATAATTTGTGTTTTTCTGAAGAGCCGAAACTTCAAATTCCCATAAAATCCCACAATAATTTATATACAATAATTTAGAGTTATCTATCCTCTTTAAGAATATATACGACTTTTTTTTGCGCAAATCGTGAAATTTTGACCCGAAGTAAAACACTATTTTTCTCTTTTTTTAGATTCTAGCAATATGATCAAGCGCATCGATATTTTTAATATTTGGCATAAAGTGCCCTGTAGACGCTAAAACATGGTACTAGTAAACATGGTACCACTAACCAAGTTTTAGCTGATGTTGATCGTCTGCGGGCTGGTACGCGTACCAATTTTTTGGTCTCACGAACATCAGAATTTGGTCTCACTAAAATCAAAACTGGTTTGATTTTTGTCTATGTTTGTGGGCGGAGTTTTGTGTTGCTGATACTATGTTTGAGTGTCTGCACTCTCATCTGCCAACATTTACTCGAGCAAGCTATTTTATCAGTGAATTTCGTCGTGTGAATACGCAAAATAATCGGGAAAAAAAAGCGAACATTTCAAATACTGATGTTTGGAAAGAATTTTTCGAGTGTTTTCACACCCTACCATCTTTGTGGAGAGATGTGTTCTATTATGTTGGAGTGAATTGGTCTCAACGTCTGCGGGTTTTAGTGGTACCATGTTTACTAGTACCATATTTTAGCGTCTACAGGGCGCTGGGCAATTTTTAAAGAAACTTACCAAATTGAAAGTTTAAAAGCAAAAAAAAAAGATAAATACGCTTTGTAAGTCCTTTCATAGAAGGTGGGAGGCTTCTTCGCGTAAAAAAAAACAATTTTTATCTGCAAATAGTGTTTGGCTTGATTGATCGTTGAAATAGATGAAGATATTGATTGTATTTTGAAGCATTGTCAGTCAACAGATAATATCCAAACCAAGCAACTTGATTCAAATGCTGATTTGAACCTTTTAGTTGAGGCTAAATTGTCAAAACATCAGTACCAAGTTATCAAGAACTTGGTAAACCAAATGACTGAAGTTGATATTTTTCCAAGCTATGCTAAGGTTTTTAAAGCGAAACAAGATTGTACCCATTGCCAGCTTCAGTACACAAAGTTCTTATTCACGGAGGACAAATTGTGAAACACGCCATATTGCCTGTAGGCCAATTTACGTAAGAGGCGGCAGAGGCAAAAAAACAAAGATGTTAAATTTTTCCAATCGAAGAATACCCGAAAAATATCTAGGCTGTCAACAAACACAGATATGTTGAATAGATTTCTTCTTACCTCAGACCCTTTGCTTTTCAACAAAAAAAATTAAAAAAAAAAAAACACAAAAATTTACATTGTCTAAGATTATTTTGAATTTATTACTTTAATCTTTAATTAAATTGAATAATATATAAAATTGATCACTTTTTTAACAATTTGTTTTATTTGCTACCATTTAAAATGAAATTTTGTGTTTTGACCGCCCTTCCCATACAAATTAAATCACTGTGGAACGTTGAGAGTATCAGATTTAAAAACAGCCATTCTTAAATACTCGTATTTATCAGTGCCGCAGTAGTACTCTTCTATTTTTGCTTTTTTTTGTACTCACTTGTTCTCTCTCTTCCTTATTCATATCTTTCATTTTCATTTTTTTATTGACTATTCTCATATTTGTTCCCATTATTTTTCATAACTTGTAATCATGCATAATGTTTAAAATTGTACTCCTAGCTTTAACTTTATAATTGTTTAATTTTATTCCATTCTCCTATATTGTTATATTAGTTTTCTAAAAAGACTTTGCGTTATTTCTGTATAAACATTTGAATTTGAGCTACACGGATCCTTGTCAAGTCTTGGTATACCTGCCAATCTTGTCTGAATGTGCAGGTTAACGAAGTTGAACGCTAGCTGTTCGTAAAGGTCGAACACAAGATGTCAAAAGTCGAGACCTTTGATGTCGTTAATAAAGGATTTAGGAAGGATGATGTAACATTGTAATATAACCATGTAGCTTTTTCAACATCATGAGAAAATTGTGCGAAACTCGCAGGTCAGAAAAAGTAACACGATTTTCCAATAGTTTGTACTTGCATACGCTGATGACATTGACATCATTGGCAGAACTCAGCGAGGGGTATAATTTTGTATACCTCTACTCCACTATTTAATCTGATAATGAAGCGTTTACGAAGGTGGATGAAGATATCGCTTGGGACGGAAAATTCTTCGATTGATTTTTGGTTCCGTTTGCATTGACGAGATTCTGAGTAAGACATTTAACGACGAATTCTTGCGAGGTGTGCAGTTACATTGACCTGGTCAGTAAGGTTCACAATAATCACCTAAAATGGGTAGGCCATTGGCCACTAGCTTGTGCTCCTCCCGTCATTTTTACTCATAGAATTGACGAGTAGTACGCTGTTTCGTTGCATATGCTTGCCGACATCCTTCATCAAACCAGCGCGCGGTTTCGTTGTGGTGGTTGGATGAAAAGTAGCATATCCGATGCGGCGTCTCTGATAGCTTGTTGACAATTGTGAAGCTGGTGTTCTGCATTTAATTCTGACAGCATAGGACTTCTCGAGAGGGATTCCAAGAATTAGGAATCTATAATCGATTGAAGAGTATTTCCCATCACAAACAACATAAGATCATTTGAATGATTGCACTTCAATAGCGGCATCAATGCTGTCATAAGAGAATCTGAAATACCCTATACATCATACGAATGAAACTAAACTAATTCAAATAAACCGCCAACTGTTAAGTAAATTGATGATGAACTACACTTTACTTAAATTTGAATTTCCTCAGTTATAGCAATTTTAAAATGACACAACCCCAGAGCTAACAAATGACCTCATCTAAATTTCGCACATGATCCAACCACCAATGAGGTCACTATAGATTCTGTCTCCATAAAATGTTTAAATTCAATTTCGAAAATGTCAACAGCTAACGTGTGAATACCATGAACGAATTTAAATAAATAAACAAAAATTCTCCTGGTCTGGGTAGAAGAAAATAAAAAAACAACTTGGATTTACCTTTTACATCTCCAGTAAGCGTGACTTTGCTGTCCTTGAACTAACTCCAAATAGAAAACGACTCCACAAAAAAAAAAAAACAACAAAATCAATTCTCGAATCGTAATAGTTTTGTTTATTTACTTTTGTTTTCAATTGTTTAAATCTGTGTTACATTAATTTAGTTAATTTTGTAAACAGCTATAATATTTGTAGTTGGTAGGCTTAATAAATGAACAATACAAAAAACATATCATATTCTTATTTTCTTCTTCTCTTTTTGAGCTCTTTCAGCTCGACTTCTGTTTTCTTTTTGTTTGTTTTGTTTTTAATTTTTTGATTAAATAAACGTATAAAAAACACACATTAAATCTAAAATATAATATTATATGTATATAATGAATCTGTGATCATTTCTGATGCCGAATATAGTAGATAATAACTTTTACAATTTTGGAGCAACATCTTTCGTTATATTTGTAAATATTTGTTGAGTTTGTTTAATGATGTTTTGTATAAATGTATATGTATAATTGTGTATCTAAATGTATA
This sequence comes from Volucella bombylans, assembly GCA_949129095.1. Taxonomy (NCBI): domain Eukaryota; kingdom Metazoa; phylum Arthropoda; class Insecta; order Diptera; family Syrphidae; genus Volucella; species Volucella bombylans. The sequence goes on along the minus strand of OX422141.1, from coordinate 136,959,159 downwards.
TATCGGTAAGTATAAATATTCGTTCGCGAACGCGCGCACGTTACTAATACGAGTATGTGTATAAATTAATTTGAAAATGTATAATAGTTCGAGCGCAGCTTCAAGGCCATGCAAAATGATAATTCAATTAAATAAAACAAAAATTGTTAAATGTTAAATTAAATTTAAGAATCTCAACGGAAAAAATGAGAAACAAGGAGCAACCCACATGTTACACATTTGAGAATATCGCAATTAGAAAACATTCTTAGTAAAGTTCATGTTCATGTTCATGTTCATGAGGCTCTACTAAGGTATGTAAGGTGTGTTGGGTGTAATATCGGTTGTCTTTGAGACGTTTATGGGGAAACACAATAAAAATTCTTAACTACTCCGGAAAGTACAATAGAAATAAAATTAAAAATTAAATGATGACAAGACAAGTGCCAGATGAATAATTGAATAATGCATGATTACGTGTAAATAGAGAGACGAAAATTATTTGTATTGCACTTAGAACGAGTATGTAAGCTGTATACTTATAAGGGAATTTTGTTCACTACTACTAGTTTTACAAGGGTGGCAATGCCCACAAAGTCGCAGTTTTGTCGGCTGATGTTGACAAGAATGAAAAATCTGTAGGATGCCAGCGACCCGAGATAACTTTGTCAGAATGCTGCGCCACAACCACCGATGGCAGTGGGAGGGTCAAGTCTGCCTGGAGGTCGGTTAACACGAGTTTGTTGTCGTAGCCGCATGTTAGCAAGTAATAGGCTGAAGGTGAAAAACGTATAGATCGCACATCGGCTGTATGTGGTTTGAAGCATTGTATCGGTCTGTTGCCCCTTATGTCATAGAGTACACATGAACTGTCTTCATGGCCGGATACAAGTAGTCTACCAGATGGATCAACACAAACAGCTGCAACTGGTGATCCTTGTCGGGAACTTGGATTTGTTGCTGGTGTAATTGTGTTAACACATCCTCTTGTACGTAGATCCCAGAAACGAACTGTCTTATCATGGGAACCTGAGGCAAAAACGGCGCATCCCCAATTAAAGAGGGATAAAATGTGTCCACTGTGACCACTAAGCGCTTGGAATGGTGTTGCTGTCCCACAGTCGGTCACGAAAATCTTACAATCACCGGCACCGCCACTAATTAAAAGACTCGCTTTATTTGTGCTATCTTCGAGGAAACACAAATCCCTCACTGTCCCATCGTGAACGGTCAATTCGATTTCACCCCCTTCCAATTGTTTACTCACCTCGTTGTAGCGCATAAGTTTGATGGTCTTGTCATTTGATCCGGTCGCCACTAATTCACCGTCTGGAGCCCATCCCATGCAGTAGATTGATCCCTTGTGATGTTTTGTACGCTTGAACAGCACCGTTGGTTGGTAAGTAGTATGTTGTTCTTGAACCTCTGACAACGATGGATATTCGCATATTCGAAATGTTTTCGAGTTTGAGCCTACAGCATAGATACGACCACTTGGATGGAATTCCGCACAACGAACTGCTTGTACGTCTTCCAATGAAGTCACAGCAACAAAGTGTGGTCGCCCATTCTCCTTGGTTGCAAATGTAGATTTTGATAATTCACCTGCCCCAGTTGCATCGTTACTATCGTTAATTATCGAATTGCCCATATCGAATTCAGCTGCTTCTTTATTTTTCTTTTGTTTGTGGAATTTCTCAAATAACTCACCCTTCATTCGAGTTGAAAAGTTAGCTCCTGCTTTGGGCGAACCAAATGAGTCCTCTAAACCTGCCATAGATTGTGTAATCGCCTGTTGAGGTGGTGTTACTGTTGTAACAGAAGCTTGTACTGCTGCCGCAGATGCTGCATTCTGTTTTATAATCTTCATTTGTGATGGAATTGTCTGTGATTCACTTAGTGAATCCCTTCTCGAACTCTTTGCTGTGGAAGTACCTGTATTGGGGCTCTCTCTTCCACTGCTCTTGTCATGTTGTTTCTCCGAAATCTGCATCTCATTCGAACTATGAATATCTCTGTACTCCTGAATCGATGGAAGACTCTCGAATTCGCCATGATTATTTGTGCCATTTGCTGAGAAATCACTTGAAAACAGTCTATCAACACTTGATGCCATGATATTCCTGTTTGTTGGCTTAATGCCAGTTAAATGGAAACTAGCAAAACTCGATCGTGACATGGATGATTTTTCAATGGTCTCTGATAGCTTAGCAGCATTCATTCCAAAGGGCAATGCTTCTAAATTCGACACTAAAGATCTTGTCATAATATCCGCAGCACTACGCGGTCTAGTAAAAGGCATCACCGAATGTGGAAATGTCTTCGGTTTAATTGGAGTCACCAGCATATGCTCCGTCCACGATGTCTCTAACGATGGTCGTTCCAAACACTCAACGTTAACGTTTAAAGTTTTTTGCTCGAACGGCACCGAGAATATTTCCGATGGGATGCTCTGCAACCAACTGAGTAATGATAAATCAGAATCACTAAAACCTACCGATCCGTCAAGCAGCTTCGAGAATATTAAATCTTGACTAAACGCCTCCGTAGAACCAGTCGCCTTTGCTTGACAATAACTAACACACGACTCGTATAGCACGCCTTTTATGATCAATTGTATTAGCCGGTCGTTCTTAGCCCACGGTGCAACATTTAATTTTGTATCGTGCGGAAGGAATTTCTCAACCAATGGAAATATCTCACGAAAGCATTGAACTCTTGCTTTACTTGGATTCCAGTCTCTGAATTGCAAATGATCAGCCAACCGTGGAAATGTTAGTAGCAAACATAAATTCGAATATTCCTCCTTTGATGGTGCTAACTTCTCTAATTGCTCCAATATTTGTACTACCTCTTCGACAGCACCTTCCATAGAATTCACACCCTGACCAGCTGCAGTATTTGATCCACCTGCTTCCGATTTGATGCATAACAATTCGATGTACTTGTGACGCAGTATGGTGTAACAGAATTTCTTTATATTAAATTGTGTTAGCGCTTCCAATGGTTGAATAAATTCAATCACATCATCCCATTGACCGTCGAGAATTAATTGACGCAGAAATAACACATCATCCGAATATTGGCCATTAATAACACCAGTCTCGCGCTCAAGAGAAAGCTGGCTTATGTGTAACTCGCGATTGTCGAGAAACTCTAGCGTCAGCCTCACTACATCTTCTTCGCGTAGTGCCAGTTTTGCGGATTGCATTTTCTCTCTCCTCACTATGATCGCTCGTAGTCACCAGCACCACTATTGCCTGCCCCAAAAGTGTAATTTTTGGAAACAAGTGCAAATGTCTTACGGACGTCGAGTTTGGATTCGATTCTCCTTGCGGCTATCAATTGGAAATTGATTTTTCACCAAACACACACAAATAAAATGAAAAAACTTTGCACGAATTTCTATTGGCAACGTTACAAATGTGAGTTTCACCTCTTTCCCTTAAAATAATAAGATACGATTTCACGCAGAAAATTAATTAAAATATTAATATTCGCCTTGACATCACAAACAATGCACACGAATGCACACTAAAACAACACAAAATAATTTTCCTATAAGAATTTAACGCACACCACTGTGGTGTGTGACAGACAACGGAACAGATGTTTCATGACAGCTTAGCATGGAATACAGTCACTGAGTGAGAACTGATGGATGGAGAGAGCTAAATGAGTGTGTTTAGACTTGGAGTGTAGAGTGGAAGAATTATTTTATTTACTGAATTTTAACTGCTGATAATTTTAGTGCTATGACCATGATAAATCTTGGTGACGAACGGTAAAAATTGCCTACGTACTCTTTTAGCTCAATAGCAGTGAAGTTCTGATGCAACTTAGTACCAAATTGATTATAATTTGGCGAGAATAATTTTCTTAGCTGAGAATGACTTAAATTAATATTGCGACAAGCTATCAATTTAATTTACAAACGCTACTGTTCCTGACAAACATCATAAGGCTTTCCAATTGTTGATAATTTTTTCAAACAATACTGATGGCTGACGGTATGTCAAAACTTACACTAACAATGACAGCTTTTAAGGGCCCCGACCAATAGCTGGGCAGGTATGATAACTTTCTACTTTTTCAATGGATTGTGACGTTGGCAGTTCACACAAGCAATGAAGTTCACGCATTCACAAATTGAGAGTAAACACTTTCATTGGTTGAAGCATTGAGAGAGTTAGAAAAACTGTCATACCTTGAGAAGAAAACGCTCTCAGCAATAACAAAATATCATCGAATGTCTTCTGTCATCTTTCCGTCAAGAGAATGACGGATTCTATGGGTCGGGGTGTTAAGGCGTCAGTTTTTTGGGGATTTAAGTGACCATTGAGTCCAATTGGTAAGACAACTTTTCAAATCGAATAACACGAATTTATGCGATCCAGACACCATAACAACACCCGATAAGCCGGAACAACTTTCAATTGCTCTAGAGCCAAAGCAATGAAAAAAATAGCCTTCTGGCCTTAGATTTTGTACCAGATGTATATTTAAATCAAGAGCTTTACACCAGCTTGTCAAGGGAGTAGATGTACAGAACCCGAAGAGATGTGATATCCTCTTCAATGTGCACATCCAATTGAATTGTTGGTCTTATTTGTTAGACATAGGATATGTGATATGAAGTCTATCAATTGTTTGACGGATAGCTTGCTTTAATGAACGGTAATAGATTACATGAAACACCTCTATATTACACTAATCGGTGAATGAAGTAGTGTATTCACTCTATCATCTAATCTGCGTAAGACTCGGAAGTCAACGCAGGAAAGCATTTTCAGATGTCATGACCATTTCAACAGACAATCTATCTATCAAACTCTTGGAGTCGAAAAAAACCGCAGGTCCTCCTCTTTCTCTGTGCAAAATATGAGAAGACGAACAATCACAGTGAGTGGAGAGAGCAGACTGAGGTCAATAAGGGACTATTGTACCATCGTTTTATTGATATTTAGCTAACGTTATTCGGCGACGAACGTCAAAGTTATTTTGCACTGTGCAGCGCGAGTCCTTGTTAGATGATAATCCCTCAGAGAAAAGCAACTTTTATAAAGCATATGTACATATGTAGCGATCCAGCGACGAATCCTCATCGAAAATGCAAGCACATCGGATTTATAGATAAAAGCTGAATCCAAAAAAATACAAAATGGAACTCGGGTTTTTTTTTTATAAAATCGTCCTGATAGATCGGTTTTCTTCTATTTTGTTTTGATAGGTCGTCTAATCTTTTTGATCGTTGTTTTTTCACACCTTTTCCTTATTCTTCTTTTTAAGTTTATTTTCTGGCAGCTAAAAAATATAGCCAGAATATATCGGCAAAGGGTATGTCTCTAATATTAATTGATAAGTAAAACATTTTCATGGCATGTTCCAATGGAAATGCGATTCATACGAATAGGTTGCTGGATGAAATCATTTTGAATTAATTTAAGTTTTCCGTTACTTTTGAAGTGCTCTATTTGGACGAAGTGTGTACATTTAAAGCTTTTGTAAACTAATTAAAAAATTCTACACATACACGTGCACTTTCAGTATGTTTTCCAAATTAGTAGTGAAAAGAGAATTAATGAACTTATTTATTAGTGTGTGTAAGTATTCTGTTGAAAAGATCTGTAAATTTTAAATCCGTTATTGTTATTCTTAGTGGCTGTTCACAATGGCGTGGCCATGAAAGTCCTGTTTATGAACGTCGTGTTCGCATTTTCATCGGGTTGAAAGGCTTTTTGACAAGGGAAACACTTGAATTGGACCATTTTTAATTTTTAAATTTGAGCAGTTGGCCTGAAATATACATTTTCTCCTCTTTACACTTCCTTGACATCAATAATAAAAAATATGATAGAAATGGAACGATATGGGAAAAAACGTCATGCTTTACTCGAAAATCCAACTCAGAAGTTGATTTTCAGTGGAAGTAACGCTTCTTCTTCCCACACAATCTTCCTGCCCAAGGAAGGGATGTCCCAGGTAAATAACTTAAGTATTTTCTTGCTTGAGTGGAAGTTATTTCTGCCAAAAACTGTCTAAAAGAAAACTCAATTAAAAGACTTAACAAAGTTTAGGAACCCTGAGTGCTCTGCTCTGGCATTCAATTCTTGAAAACTCAGTCTCAGAATTAGGGAGAAAAGAAAGAGAGATAGCGAAGCACGTTGGTTTTGAATGTTTACAAGTTATAATGACTAGGAATTGTAGGTTAGTTGTACGAATTAAGAAAAAATCACTATGTTCCAGAATATGTACATCCGAATGTTGAGAGTAACCTGATGAGTTTTTGTACCGAGTGTTACCGTTGAAGAAATTAAAGGGCCGATTGCTACTGACAATTTCAATGCTCAATAAGTGTTGAAACGATGGATGGAGCAAGATAAGGCTGGAGACATTACGTCGGTATGCAAGTGTGTTAATCGTCTGTCCGATATTAACATAACCTATCCGTTATATCGTTCGGAGACAGATGCAAACTTTCGTAACAAGGAGCTCGGTTTGGAGTCATCTGTTAAGACTCGACAACATTTTTTTCTTGACACAACTTTTAACCGAAACTATTCCTGAAAGGTTTGATGGCACCAAAATACTTAACTTCGTTTGAGAAACATGTAGTGATGTCTTTAAGCACTAGAGAGTCAAAATTTGTAGAACAAGCCAAAACAAAGATTTGGTAGTATAAATGATGGAAATATTCGTATGTACCTCACGAATAAATGATATTAGCTATGATCCAAATATATGAACAAGTTATTAAGAGACTACAAATGCCTAAAACACAATAGCGCTTTTAGTGCAAGCTCAACTATAGCAGTTCAATGCTTTCTATGTGCCTATCTACACTTGCCTTCCCATGAACACAGGGGCTACACATAAAAAAAAACGCTTCATTGAGTTAAAAGCGATTTTGGCAGATGGGGAACGCTGAAATCCAGAACATAAAATTCCGATTGTCATGTATAAACATTTTCGAAGTAAAAAAAAAAAAAAAAATTATTATGAAGACGGTTTGCTTTCTATGTGCCTATCTACACTTGCCTTCCCATGAACACAGGGGCTACACATAAAAAAAAACGCTTCATTGAGTTAAAAGCGATTTTGGCAGATGGGGAACGCTGAAATCCAAAACATAAAATTCCGATTGTCATGTATAAACATTTTCGAAGTAAAAAAAAAAAAAAAAATTATTATGAAGACGGTTTAGTAGGAGTTTAATCACCAAATTTACCGCCCAACAACAGCAACATAATCAGCAATAGATTTAATTCGCTTTTTCCTTCAGGCCCCCTCGCACTACTTTTCGACATCCGCACACTGTTCACATTCCGACGATCAGCGAAAAATTAAGAAAATATATGGAGGGAAACGCTTTGAAAACAGAACACTCATGCCTCCACAGAGAATTATATTTGTTAGTCTTCCATACTTCCTACTTATTAGCTCGATCGTTGAGTATTGAACCTCGGGGATAATAATGAGTATTTGGAAGAGAGATGCGGTGTCTGATACAGAAGTGTTTCAATTCACTTATTTCCTAAGCCGTAAAACTTGCTGATTGAATTCCCTGCTGAGCTCTTTATTTCCTGATGACTATAACCTTCAAGCATTCAAAACGAACGTACATCGGTACCTCGCTTTCCTTCTCGCCTAATTTTCCTTCATCATCTTTGAAAAATTAGGTTATGTTATTTTATTACACTACCGGGTAAAACTAAGCTAAAATTCAAGTAAATCCATCTTTGTTTCAGAAGCAGCATTAGACTACTTCCAAGCCTTCACTAATGTTGAATTTAACATCGATACAAAAAGAGACCACCACCATTTCTTACCGCGGATTTTTATTTTATAAAGGTTGACCGCTGGGTCATGTACATCGACCCCGTTCATGTCTTTGCCGTAGTCAAAAATGAAATTAAGTTGTGGAATATTTATCTTTGTTTTTTTCTCGGATGACCAATGTTTTACGGACTGTGAACGCTCAAAGGAATCGAGTTGTAGCCATTGTAACCGCCCTGTTATCGTTCCTCTTAACGAAAAGTATTCCATTGTTGGCATCGTGCTTATGTTCGAAATACATATCCGCTTTTTTCTTTTTTGAAATGCTTGTTTAATTTTAGTGGACACTTTCTGTTCTGTTTTCTACGTTTTTACCTGTAGATCTAAAGCCTTTACCTTTCAGCAGTCGTAATACCCCATGCGATGTAAAGATTATATGATCTGTTGGAAATTGTACAAATTGTAAAAGGTCGAGTACATCTCCTGATCCCAGGGGCATTGGATTTTTTCCTAAATACATTACTGGTTTTTGTAACCAAATTTCAGTGGTTTCCATTTTATAAACTGCGTTGAGGAATGATGTCCAAATACTTAACCATCGCTTCATAGACAGAAAGTTTTGTATGCATGAATCCAAATTGTTGCTAATGAAACTCATTAAGGGTTGAGTTGAAGTTGAAGTTGAAAAATCTGTACTCAACCGAGTACAATGGGAGTACGAATATATATGTAGGTTAATGCGCCGAGGATGCTAAAAAAAAGACTCATACCGTCATCAGCACTTGACACCAACTCTTCACAAAATTCTGGCCCATAGTGGACCACTCATTATGGATAAAATTTTGCAATAAGGACTACAAGCGCCATCGACACCAAGTTATGTACAAAAACAGATACACAAACCACAAAATGAACATTAGTTTTATGTGCTCGCTATATCATCAGGTCCATTCATTCCATCTCTAAAGCAAGTTAGATCTCGGAACGAGCTGCAAAAAAGTTATTGCTCTGAACTACTAGCTACTTTACATGTTGAAAACGGTGATGTCAAAATATGAAAAATATTCTGAAACACCCTGCATAGCACTTTTTCTTAAAATTTACTTTCATAGCCTTAAGCTGACAAAAATAGAACGATATCTTTATTTGTTCAAATGTTTTCGTATTACCAATGAAAGTCATTTGTCGTTACAGTGCAACGCATAGGATTTAATTAATCTTATCATAGCCGTGTAAATCGATGACAATTCCTATGTCTTTGAGCATTAGACGAGTCAGGACAGTCAGACCTCGGCTCCATGCAAAGAATTACTCTTGCTAATCGCTGCTTTTTTGGGCTTGGAAAGCCCTAGTAAACCCTTCTTTCGAGCAAAAAGACATTATACAAGACACTGATCATCCCAGTCTTCATCACTGACGAAGATGGCTAAAAACGGTTTCTGACGCTTTGCGAGAAGAATTCTTTGAGTAATCTTCAGTCCCGTTTGCATTAATAAAAAATGGAGAAGACATTTCAACAACCAACGATCCGGGCTGTACAGCGATGCCGACTTAATCCGATAACCAACTTGCTCCAGAGGCATATTAGCCAAGATCCTGGTCCAGCATGGGCTGTAGCGGCATCTTAAGTAAGAGTCAAACCAGTCAGAGAACGACCTCAGTTTTGAGTGGATAGACTGAAATTCCAAGTTGATTGCATAAATGGTCGATCACGTTAGGGCGGCCTGCGCCTTAGAGCCGACAATCACTAGATATTATCCCACAGACAGTATGTATACATCACTCACATATGTATACCTGGGTTTAGACGTTAGAAATATAGAGCGTTAAGCAGTATGTCAACGATAACATACTGCTTACCTTTTACCCTTTTAATCTACAATTTTAGGTAACACACGTCAGGAAATGACGTAAATCAGGACATACGAGCTACGATTTATGTTATTCAGGTCGCTTGCAGCTTCAGTGATAAGAGCTGGTTGTGAAGTTGTTCTGATCAGGTTACCTAGGAAATGAATTTTAAGCATGCCGTCAGATATTCAGAGTGTTACCACTCTGATTTGCCCGTTTTGTGGACTTTGATCACCACGCTGGTTTCAATGGTGTTTTGATGTTGCAGCAAATCTTTACAAGGGACACTCTTCGAAATCCGAATTAGCTTGTTATTTCTCCGAATAGGTCTCAAGTGAATTTTTAGAAATGTCGGGTTTCCTTACGCATTTACTGCGAATCTTCGGCAATCGTTCGTTATATCGTATGGGGGCGAATCCATTAAAAAAAAACTGATACCATAGACACGTTTATTCTGTATGGTATGGTATGGATGGTTTCTATATCTATATTACGTGAAGCAAAAATGCTCCAATTGCTGTTTACACACTTCAGGCATACTGTAGTTTCATGACGACATACTGCTAATATACTCCTCGACAACTGATTGAGACCCCCTAATTTCGGTGTTCCTCGATAATTTTGTTCCGAAAATTCTAATCACCATAAATCCTTTTTGTCATTTAATTTTCTTTGAATTTGCAATTTGTCCCTAATTACCTCCGGCAATTTTTTTTTTTTTTTTATAATGAGCTCTGGAGACAGTGCAACAAACGTTGTTACGCTCGAAGTACCCTTTCACCTTCCGAGCTGTGTGGATTGCTGCATTATCTTATTGCAGCAGACATTTTTGCCGAATTTTTCTTGGTTATGATGCATGATCTCTTCGTCTAAGATCTTCAGGTAGTCGTCATCCTGCCGTTTGCGAAGCGGATATTAGTCATATTTTGGTATGATATTCCTGTTCAAATCATGACTCCACTTCCGCTTTGTCGTCGTTTTAAAAACAGATCATTGAAAATAGTGATGAAATCCGTCGGTCCATCAAGGCGAAAGCGTTTCTCATCGCTGAAGATGACAGTTCTGAAACAATTCTTCCATCTTAAACGATTTCTGGCAAAGGTCAAACGGGCGTTTCGATGACGTTGTAGTAAAGCGGGTTTTCTTTTCGAACGCTTTCTTTGAAGATGTTCCGCTTCAACTAACACACGCTGGCAAGTCCTTAGTTTTCTGCCTACATTCGAAGTTCATGCTTTCCTGTAGCTGTAGAATTTGACGCTTCTCTTAGTAGGTATCGTCAATCTGCTGGTGTCAGTTTACTGGATTTTTTAAATAGTTTGAAAGAACTATACGACTGCGCTTCAAAAGTTTTGCAATTTTATTGACAAAATATCCCTCTTGGCGCGGAGCATTCTTTTAATGTTTTGGATCTCCGTTTGATTTAACATCTTTCCAGACTAAGACCTGTTTAAATACTTTCTTTTAAATCAAATCACTGAAACTGACTAACAAATCAAGTCACACTGCGAATGAAATCCGCAACTGAGCTTCCAAAGTATTTATACCCTGTCTCAACCGCTTGTAATTAGGGACAAATTGGGAAATCTAGGGGGAAAAAAAAGGATTTATGGTGATTAGAATTTTCTTAGAAATTTGCAATGATTACCTAACAGTAGTAATTGCCGCAGTAACCCGCAGGGGCGGTTGTCTCAACCAGTTATCGAGGAATGTACGACAATAATTGCTGTCTGTTGGTCCTTTTTATGCCCTAATTTATGATATTCATTCAATAGTTTTCGTTTTTCTTTGCTTGGAAATTAATGGATAAACTCTATTTTTGTAAGCCCTCTTCTAATGATTAAGGAAAAGTATATAAAGAATTATCTAAGTGACTGTCAGACAAAGAAATAAATACCAAACGAGTACACTGCAAAAGGTTAGGAATTGATATAAACTACCTTGCATATAAAAATTAAAATAAAACATAACAAATTTCCTAACAATTATTTAGCTTTTATTTTTATTTTACTTTTCATTTTATTTCTATTTTATTTTTATACAACATCTTAAACAGAACGTTTCATAATAATATAATAATAATAAAAACTATAAAAACTTCATACAAAAGAACGGAAAAGGAAAGGAAAAGAAAGAGAAACTTAAGAATAAAAAAGGTTTAAATTTATTTATTATACATGTCATGTGATTCTATATAGTATATATATTTAGTATATGTATATTCTTTACAGCTACACACTAAATGATGTAAATAATTTAATATCTTTCTTTCAAATACATTCGCTATACAGTTTAATGTAATTTGCATCCTATTTATTATTTATTATCTTTAATAACTTCTTATAGATTTCTCTCCATAAAAAAAAAAACACTAAAGAAACGTAATTCTATTTATTAAAATAAAGACAAAAACAAATAGAGGTTTCGTCCTCTGTTTAATTTAAATCATAATTATTGTAAATTGTTTATATATTTTTTGTGTTTTTTTTTATTTACATAAGTATTCTCTTAAAACAAAGAAAATAATAAGTTCTTGTTGTGTTTTGCAATATAATATATTGTATGTGTAGTCGTATGTATGTTTATGTTATATGTTTCGAATTTAGGCAATTATTCTGTTACTTGAAAAATGAAGAGGAAATCAAGGAGATAACAAAACACAATGAGAAGGAGGAAGTAATGTAACCGAAGAAAAACTGAGATGTGATATGAAAGTTTGCTTGATCTCGTGTGTCAGTCCTTTAATTCTAGATTTGGTTCAGAAAAAAATAAAAAAATAAAATTAGAACTACATTACATATAAGCAAAGTTGCACATTTGATTTTGCCACTTGATTTTGCATTCGAAGGATTAAATGTTGAAATTCCAGGAAAGACTGGGTTTATGCTCGTTATTGGCAATTTTATATAATAAAGTATTTTTGATTATTGTGAAGGTTAAGCCGTTTCCTTGTCCATTCCTAATTCGTTAGGCGCCAATACGTTCTGTTGTTGTTGTTTAATTTTTTTTTAAATGACTCAGTCTTTAGAATTTGTTGACAGAGTTTTAAATCGATGATTTGAAAATAAAATACGCAAGTTGCCGGTGAATTGTCATTTCAGAAAAATATAAAAGCCTCCAAATTCCATGGAAGGAGTTGCTCAAAAAACATAAACAGAAATTCAAATTCAAATCAGTCTCAACTTTTACTAATTCATCTAGGTTTTTTTTTAAAAAACCATTCAATTAGTTCCTCTCAATGTACATCACCCTCTGACCAACAGTAGGATATTCAAAAAGCATTGGTCTTGCAAAATTCGATTTTAGAGTGTGTGCGCGTTAGTATAAAGTTCGCAATATATTCATATAAGAGATCCTTCTAAAGGTTTAACAATCCCTGTCACAACAGTGTCGGTGCAGTTGAAAAATGAAAACTCAAAAAGGCAAATATATTCCACTATGTGGAATATTCACAGTCCATGTTGAAATAAAAAGAAACCTATATTTCTGGTAAAGCTCTCTATTAACTCTACACGTTCCATAAACAAATTGCCAATGATTATGCCTAACATAATATGTCCAACTCCAACTGGGTAGTTTCACATATTCACATCTCCTTTTGCCTTATTCAAAGAACTCCTTAAATCTCTTCTTAAAGCTTTTGCTCTTGCTTTTCTTAATGATCTTTGAATTCTTCACTATAGATTCCATGTTACGAATTGTCTTTAAGTTACTCTCGCTCTTCTCCATCAATCTCGCATCGAAAATGTTGTAAAAGTCAGCACTCGTATCACATTCCACATCGCACAGTTCCGTTTTGTATCGATTGTTTACGTAATGACGAAACATTGATGTCTCCACAAACCATTCCAAGAAGAACTTAATATTTTGTGATGTGTGCGATTGGATAAACTGTTCCTTGTGAAAGTAGCTATGTCGATAGTCACCAAACAACTCGATGAAGAAACGCAGGAAAGCCTCACTAATCAGCACACTGGAAAGCATCTTTCCCTTATCTATTAGGTCGACCATGGCCAACGATACTTGCAGGGACTTTCGTAGTGATGGAGGAATTATGGTTTTCTCATCGCCACACGTTTGTGTTATGCGTTTTGTATCCAAATTCACTACAGCACCGTCTTCGATTTCAAACATGAGAGGTTCCAGAATTCCTGCTAGAACTGGAAACGGTGCTTGGCAAATTTCAACTAAAGTCGGCGGCAAGATAGTTACTATTGTATATTGCCACTGAAATGGATATAACATGGTCTGTAGTGCTAAAATCGCTTTGGAAAGCAGTGAAATATTACAGCTCTGTAGGACTACCTTTCTTTCGAGAAGTAGATTCGAGAAGACATCAATAAGTAACTCGGGACCCAAACAAATCAGTAATTCACTTAGTTCTGTGTTCTCCAAACGCAAGTCACTTGGTCGTCGAATAAATATTTCATCATATCTAGGATCTCTCATTATTACACTTCGGTTGACTAAATAGTCAAATGGCTGGGCTTGGCTTTGATTCGCTGCTGTACCACTTCTTCTTCCGTCATTAAGTGTCGCTGAACCTTCGGAGAAAGCTGCTTGAGTTGCCGCTTCGGTAAGCCACTTGGGATTCGCCTCCAGGCTCATGCGTTTCGGTGACACTTTCGATGAGTAAAAAGTCACAGGTCGAGAGAATAAGGGAATCTTTATGTGTAAGCACTTGCCAGCGGGTGGAATTTCAGCATTTTGCAGGTTACTAAATAGCACATTCATTTCAGTCTCTGATTGTCCGTGTCGAGATTCGACTTCTTTCAACAGTTTCTGATAGAATCCTAACGCTTTTGTCTCGCTTATTATACAGTAGCACAGTGGAAGACATGTGTCTGAGTTTTCGGGTAAAACTCTTCGACAATAACCGTAGATCTTGTAACCCTGGTCATCGGTAAGTATCAGACAATATTCCTGATTCTCCTTCCCCGTTCGTACGAGATCAATGTGAGGAAACACAAATTGCTCAATATTGTCAGGAATTGGTTCATTTGGCGGGTATTTCGACTTGAGATAGGCTGAATTGCTGCTCATATTGTAGCCAATCAGCAGGCAAACTTGAAATAATTTCGGACCATCTGATCCAGTGGCTTCTTTTTCTTTTTCTGCTGCCGCCGCTGCAGCTACTTCGGCAGCTTTCTTTGCCGCCTCCATGGAGTCTACTTCTTCGGCAGGTGGTTTTATTATTTGCTGACTGTCTGTAGACCGTTTGGGCCGCATTTTTATATTATTATTATTTGTCGTCGTCGTCGTCGTCGTTGAAGTTGTACTACTATCCTCAATGAGCTTATTAAACTGTTCTATACGTTCACTTGTTGGTGGTGGTGGTAACATAGAACTCTCATCGTCACTACTTGATTCACTAGACACACCGTCGTCGTCGTCGTCTTCGCCTTCCAAAGAGAATGTCTTTAGCACTGGTCCTTTAAAAGTTCGATGTAATGTACCGTATTTGGATATCGATGAATAACTATCGGGCATTTCCGATATACGTCGCACGTAGTCTTTACGCTTTTCGGTTAGGGTACGGGACAGTCTGACTGAAGATTTTCCATCAGAATCACTGCTACGATTTCCCATTTTCTGTTTACCCTTGATTTTATTTTGAAAGGCTGCATCTACGAGGATTGTTATCTGCAAATAAAAAATATGGAATATAGTCAATAAATATTTTATGAATAGAAGATGGAAATTACCTCATCGTAAGATTTGCCAAGGGATGTAGTCCCATCTGTTGTAGAGCCTTCAGAGTCTTCAATGCTGTCGTCTATAGCTGTGCACTGAAAATGAGGAAAAGAAATCAGTTAGTATACTCGTTCTCGTAGATTTCATGTTTTTTTTCCTTTGTCTATTGTGTATTTCATTAATAGGTCGACTTCGTCTGCGTGCTACCCAAAGGGTGTTTGCTCTCTATTTTCAATGTATGACATCAAAGGTAAAGTAAATGGAAATTATCGATCAGAATACCTTTGGTGGTGGGTTTTAAGGTGGTAAAGGCGTGGAGCACATTTGAATAAAATTAAGATTTGATTTTCGACTGTTTAGAATTTGATTTGTGTAATTAGAAATTTGACAAATAACGATTTGGAGACAGGATGCTTTGACTAATTAAATAATGGAAACAGGCGACGTTGTAGTCAAGTATCTATCAACGATATATTATTGAATTGTTGAATGACTGTTTAAGCTGCAGGTAATCAGGGAGTTCATACTCGTATGTGTGTTGTGCATTATGTGTCGGTTTTTCCGGACGTTGAAAACTGTTTCACATTTTTCTGTTCCAATCTACGAGGGGCGTTCAACATATTCTCAGTATCGGGGTGAAGCTGTGGTTGTATATATAAATTGACTTATTTATCAAGTAATACTATTATTTTAGTGCATTCATGTAAAATTTCATATAAATGTGATTATTAATTCGCGTTTTATCTCTAGTTAAACAGAATCATAATGGCAACTGAGACGATGATGGTGAAAATTGAGCATCGCGCAGTAATTAAATTTCTCACTAAGCAAGGAAAAAGTCAAAAAACTATTCATGAAGAGATGATGGCTGTTTACCAGGGTTCCGCACCTTCATTATCAACTGTGCAAAAGTGGGCAAGTGAGTTCAAGAGAGGCAGAGAGAGCATTGAAGACGACCCCCGCTCCGGCTACTGCTTGTACGGGAGAAAGCATCAAAGAAGTCGAAAAACTTGTTCTTGAGGATGCCCGAATAAAGGTGAAAATGATGGCAGAGATCACCAAGCTTTCAATTGGTACCATTCACACCATTCTTCATGACCATCTTAACCTTTCAAAGGTCAGTGCAAGGTGGGTGCCACGAATGCTCACAGCGCCTCAGAAAAAAGTGAGAATCGCATGCTGTAGAGAGCTTTTGGAGATGTGTAGTGAGAACGCGGACGGTGTTATGGATCGAATTGTTACTGGGGACGAAACATGAGTCCACCACAATGACGCTGAAAGCAAACAAGAGTCCATGCAATGGCATAAAAAAGGAACAGACCCCCCGAAGGAGTTCAAAGTCACTCCGTCTGCCGGAAAGCTCATGGCCACAGTTTTTTGGGACTCAAAGGGAATCTTGCTCATTGAGTACAAAAAAAAAGGTGAAACCATCAACGCCACATCCTACGCATCCACTTTGCATAATTTGCAGGAGGAAATTAAAAAGAAAAGACGGGGTAAACTCGCAGCGGGTGTGTTGCTTCTTCATGACAACGCTCCTGTTCACACGGCGCGAGTTTCCAAGGCTGCTGCGCGAGATTGTGGTTTCGAAGAAATCCAACACCCACCCTATAGTCCAGACCTTGCCCCTAGTGATTATTTCCTGTTTCCGGATTTGAAAAAATGTCTTCGTGGAAAAAGATTTTCGGATGATGAAGAACTCAAGTCGGCAATAAATGCGTATTTTGCAGAGAAAGAGGAAATTTATTGTTTTGATGGTTTAAAAAAGCTTATCTCAAGATGTAACAAATGCATTGATGTTAGGGGAGATTATATTGAAAAATAAAAACAATTTAAATTGAATTCGCATTTTCCTTCATATCGATACCGAGAATATATTGAACGCCCCTCGTACATGTGACCTTTTTCGAGCATAGCCCAGATTATCATAGAGATATCGATCGTCCTTATAGCTGGATGGGTTGTCTTCCGTCAGCTCGTTTCAAAAGTTTCTCTGGCTTCTGGCGTAGTTTACGGAAGCAAGAAAGGCTATTTTAGACTAACCACCCTTAGAGCTTTGCATTCAATATAATTTCATAGATCACTGAAATGCCTCATGTTTTTCCTGGTATTATCAGCGAATGGGCAAGGCTATAAGTACATATGGTACGTGATGGATTAGATAAAATAAGAGGTCCATTGTGAAGGCTCAGAAAGGAGAAGCAGTCTAACAATGTAGCCGCTAAAAAGCGCGGATAAAATAAATTGTGTCTATTTCGTTATTAATTCTTGGCAGACGCCGTAAGAATACAACAAAAACAAGGTGATTGGGGCGCGAGAGTGAAAGTGTTAAGTGTTAAGTGTCGGTGGCGATAAAATCAGTTGAACTTAGTAAAGAATTTGCTATTATAACAGGCGATATTGCACAAAGTAGTAAGGGCTGAGATGGAGAATTGTATCTTATTCTCCTTCGTTGTTACAGATGCCAGGAGACTTTCATTCTACGTGCATGTACGAGTATGTCTATCAGACAGTGGTTTGCTATCACCCGCATAACGAAAATGACTCTTCTCCTATTTAGAGAAAGAAGTCTATTAACTAGTTTCGGCCAGATGACTTATCTGAATGTTGTACAGGTATTCGTACTATTCCACTTACTGTCGACGTTTAAATTATAAGTGAAATAAAAGCATTTCATTGTGTTGAATTAATTATGATATCACTAAGATAAAGACCTCCAGTTTTTTGTGATAAACCATTATTTGTTATCTCGTTAAGAACTTCGTGGCATTGCTACCAAACTTAATCTAATCGTTGGCGTATGCAGGACTTTAATAGCTGCCCGACTGCCTATGTAAATGACGATGGACTTATCTAACAAGAACAAGGAAAGTCTTTTTGCGCGTTTGAAAAACAATGTTTGAGTGCCCACGGAGACATACAGCTAAGTTAAGTTCGGGTGAGGGAGAAAAGGTAGAATTCATACACACTCAAGATCTCAATACAATTTGTATATGTACATATATCCCCCAAAGCTGATCACCAGATCACGATGAAATCAGTTTGTGTTTAACCTGTGTTTGATAAGTAACAGGGTGTTAGTAATGATTCAAATAACAGTATGACATATGAGCTGTGGAAAGCATTAAGCAAAAATCAAATCATCAGGGCAACACTACAGACAGTCACTGATACTTCTGACAAAAATCCTATCATACATTTACATCCATTAAATATCAAGCTTTCGGAATATTTTCAGTTGCATGAAACAGGTTGACTATGATTATTTTCTGGCCTATGTTTAAAGCATGACTGCCAATGAAATAAAGATGGCACATCTCACGAAGCGACTGTCCAACAAAACATTAGAGCAGATAGGGATTAAAGAAACTGGAAAAGAGCAAATACTTTGTCCAAAGCAAATAAAAAAACAACTCCAGGCTAAATGAAATGACATTTTTGGTTTGTGCATGTGTGTATAATCAGCATTTTATACTCGTATATAAATGTCATAACGGAAGGGGGATATCGAGTTGAGCCAAACTATTATACTAACTCTCATGCTCACAGATGACATCGTTTTCCTCGCAGATGCGGTGTAAATGCAGCTAATCATCAAGAAGCTGGACGATTATTGTAAAACTTAGAATTTGTCGGTAAACTTATCGAAGTCAAAGATAATGATATTCAGGGACAGTGGTGACAGATACTCCCGGTATGAAATGTGGAAGTTCCAAGGAGAACATATTGAGATTGTGCGGAAATATGAATAAATTGGTGCCTTGATTACGTCTAGTTTACTATATGGGGTGAAAAGTAACCTCCTTGACCGCCAGAATGCGCTGCTACTGTAAAAAGGGTTATGGTGCCTTGAAGTCCGTTCATATTTAGGCAGACATGACAAATTTCAGTGCGATACCGTCTTTTAGTTTTGACAGGTGATTGTTGTTGACGTGTTTGGCATCATGTTGAGTATGGACAAAAACAATTTTCGTTCTCTCATAAAACATAATTTTTTGAGAGGCAAAACGGCGAAGGAAACAAAAGAATAGTTGGATAAATATTGTGGGGCTAATGCTCCGTCAGATTACACCGTCAAATATCGGTTTCGAGAGTTTCGTGGTGGCCGCAACTCCACTACCGATCAAGTCCGCAGCGGCAGGCCCTCCGATTCGGTTACAGAGGACAATGTAAAAAAAAAATACATGAAATGGTGTTGGCTGGCCGGAAATTGAAGGTGCGCGAGCTAGCAAATACCAAAGATTAGTACTGAGTGCACATGCCATATTTTGGGCAATATTCTGCATATTTAAAAGTTATCCTGCCGCTGGGTGCCGCGCATGCTCACTCCTGACCAAAAACACGAACGCGAGAGCACTTCGAAAGAGTGTTTGGACTTGCTGATGCGGAATCGGGCGGACTTTTGGCGTCGATTGGTAACTGTTGATGAAACTTGGATCCACTATTACACACCAGTGAACAGAATGTGTACCCGGCAATGACTGAAGCCGGCACGAGTGCTCCAATGCTCGATAGGTCGGAAAGGTTATGGCGTCGGCTTTCTGGGACTGTCATTGCATACTCTTCGTGGACTACCTCGAAAAAGGAAAAACAATCAACAGCGAGTATTACTGTGCATTATTGGAGCGATTGAAGACCGAAATTTTATTGAATAAAATAAAAAAAAACATTTAAACAAAATTTTTTTTTCATTCCTAAGTATGTTACTTTTCACCCTACCTAGTAATTATGAACAAAGTAAATTAGCCAAAGCGAAAAGGGCAATTTGTTCAGTTTGAGGTTGTTGAATCAGCAATAAGAACGTCAGTCATGAATCAAAGCAGATAATATTCTGTGCTACTGCAGCATCGGTCATATTTTACGCTACTCAAGTACTTCGCTATTATATCTACATTAATTACGTTACAACTACATGATTCATCTGGAGACTGCAGTAACACCCCTATTTCTGTATACCCTTAAACTCCATCTTGATTATGTGGTAAAAGCCTTAGGGATGAAACAAGGCAGGATACCCAAAATAGTGTTCAACCAAATGCTGTTTAATGGAGGCAAATGCTTTCGAAGCCGGCAAAACCTAACATCACAATGCGACTTCAATCTCCTAGTTAGTTACACCAAATGAACAGTTGATCCCCCTGAAACATAAGTTCTACAATTTACGAGAGAAAACAGGCCGTAGGATCTATGAAAACCAACCAAAACTAATCAACGCACTACGCTACAGAAAATGCATCATAGATGAAAACATAGATAAACATGAAATTTGCTAAACAGAAAATTTATATTATTTTAAACTGGTAGACCTTAAGCCAAACCAAAATTGTTAACAATCTCTTTATTTTATGAAATAAATATTCAATTATACTAACTACGAGTAACTACAATATTTAATAATAAGTTATATTAAAAATTCAACATATACTAGCACTAAGAACATGAAATAAGCCACCTTCTTCTCAGAAAAATTAATCTCAAGAACAAACCGCGTGGCAAATAAAAGTTCGTTTCAAAAAAAATGTGTAAAGAAGTTAACAAAGAAGTAAGATTTGTATTACCACAATAAAATTAGTAGTGCGGCGGGAAATCCCAAGAATGGGTGGAGAGCTACGAGTATTAACGAAATTTTAAATAGAAACGCAAAAAAACAATCTAAAACGTTAATAATTGAAATAGATAATACGTATGTTAGAGATGCTGCAGAAGTAGCTAAATTATTCAATGACTACGATTACTTTGTAACAGTTGGTCAACATTTATCCACTTGTGATGTTTCTTTGCCATGCAGCTGCTGCACTGATGTAGCCGTTTCTAATAGAGTCTGTAGTAGAAAACAAGATCTCTAAAAAATTCCA
The DNA here is from genome assembly GCA_949129095.1 of Volucella bombylans. Taxonomy (NCBI): domain Eukaryota; kingdom Metazoa; phylum Arthropoda; class Insecta; order Diptera; family Syrphidae; genus Volucella; species Volucella bombylans. The sequence goes on along the minus strand of OX422141.1, from coordinate 136,938,007 downwards.
ACTCATGTGGTAGTGATGGTATTTCAAATTTTGTGTTGGAGAAAACTGTATTTAATATAGATGACATTTTAGCACACATATTTAATACAAGTGTTATTTGTATTTACAAATGGTTCGAATCTTATTTAAGTAATCGAAGTCAGAAAATAAACATTATTAACTAATGCTCTAATGTGACTCGAAAGATATTAATTTGGGCGTACCTCAAGGATCTGTCCTTGGTCCGATTCTCTTTTTAATTTATGTAAATTCTCTGTTTGTTGGGAAGGTTAAAGTCTTCGCGGATGATCTTGCGATAGGGTATGATGCAGTAAATCCTCTAAATTTAATCTGCGACATCAATTATGGTGTCCACATACTACGGTCATGGTTTGCGGAACACAAACTTATAGTCAGCGATAAAACTAAACTAATGTTTAGTTAGCCTTGACTCAAAAGTATTGTCTGATATTGATATTACCTTTCAGACTGGTTGTTTAAGATTCAAATTATTTAACGAAAATTGCACAAGACTTAGTTCTCAGTCTCTTTTTGACCCTAATATCACTTGTACTAACCACTATTTTCTATCAACAATTCGATGTCTACAATTTTTGAAAATTTTGTTCCAACGATGTATTAAAAACCGTATACTACGGAAAATTTCATTCGAGGTTAGAGTACGGTATATACTGTTGGGGAGGTGCTTACCGCAACAAACTGCAAAATTTGGTTGTTCTACAGAAATGTGCCTTACGAAAAATTTGCAATTCTACCCGCTTTGCTCATTCTATGGAGTTAATTCGTCAAACAAATATATTGCCAGGACGACACTTATTTTACTACAAATTTCTAAAAATGTATTTTGTACGAAGTGGTTATATGCGAAGTCCTATTATTGGATCCTATAACCTAAGAGTCAGTTCTTGTACTATACTGCATTTACCTTTTCGGACTACATTTTTTAGATATTCCTACTCTGTCGTATCCCGCAAGTTATTTAATAAGCTTCATGAAAATATACGAAACATTATGAACCCTTTTATATTTAAATAAAAAATTAAGTCGTGGCTCCTTGTCTACAATAAAGATGCTTAGTATCGTCGGTGAATTAGTAGGACTAGGGAATTCAGGGTAGACGTAGCCAATATACGCGGTCTAAAAAGTAATCACTTTTCTGCGTACGTTCACGTCTGTAAGTACAGACCAGCTGTTTTGGCACTTAGTGAAACACAGGTAGATCCCCGCCCACACCTCTCAGATCATTCTGATCTGAAGCTACCTGGCTACGAACTAACTAACTTCATGTGGTTAAAATTCCATCTCCGTAAGCAAATTATCCACTACTGCTTTATTTATAGAAGCCCTAAACTGGACAGCAATTCAACTTTTAACGAGTTTGATGCGCTGTCTGACTCTATTCAAAGAATTGTATCCCTGTAATCGTTATTGCGGGCGATTTCAATATACACAATTTTGGGTGGCTTCGACATTCTGGACAGACAACACCCGAAGGACGGTGTGTTGAGATCTTCGCTGCGGAAAACAACCTAACGCAGCTTGTAAATGAGCCCACGCGAATACCAGAAGTTGATAGTCATACCGCCAACACCCTGGACTTGTTTTTAACTTCTCACCCTGATAAGTACACCATTGATGTGCTCTCCCCTCTAGGCTCGTCGGACCATTGTGTCATATCAGCTAATTTCTCGTACACCGACCACACAGTAAAAAAAAAAGATGAAATTGAAAATTTGTTGCACTATGTTGTTTGATCGACTATAGATATTTTTTGTTTTGTTCTTACTTGCATATTTATTTGAATTATTGATTTTTTCTAGATATGAACTTATATCATATTTTATTATTTAAATTTAAAACGCTAATTTTACTGTTCACTCCACAATGAAAAAAATTAAAATGGATGTGGCATTATCTCTATTGTATATTTAATAAAAATGCCACTAACTATTCTCCTGAATTAAAAAATTGTAAATTGTATATAACTTCTATGAATTTTGTAAACGAGAATAATGAATAAATAAATAAAATAAAAAATAGTTACATCCGTATTGGGAAAAAAACAATGATTTCCAAGTTTTCAACTATTTTTAGGACCCATGTGATCATCGTCAGGAAGTCTTTAAGTTTAAGTATAATTTCGAGGTATCCTAAACACTGGTCTAATTAGTAGAGAACATAAAATGTGCTGTGCGGTTTGTGATGCAATATTGTTGGGCCTTGTTAACCCAAAGTGGGGAAAGTGTTAACATTATATTCCAGTTGTATTTCCTCCAGCAGTTTGACTTAGCTAACAAAGAAAATATTATATAAGTTGCTCATTGTTTGGAGAAAAAAGATAATTTCGATAGCTATAACATCGAAGTATGTAGTAAGGAGTCTGGTTGTAAATATTTGTCAGAAGACAGACACTGATACTTTAGTCAAGAAAAACAATTGATTTAAACTTCAGGTTCGGAAGACCAAGAAGATACTCTATAAGAAAAAAATTTCCTGCCAATCCAGTTCAGTTTAGAAATAAAACAGGTTAACGGAAACCAAACGTTGGGGTGATCTTAAAGAAAGATACTTAATAGCATTCAAGATCGTTCGCAGAAGGAGGTGAATAAGGGATTTTTCCGAATAAACATGAGGTACTGGTTAGATATACCACATTGATGAAAATGTTCCCGGAATAACCACCGTGGGGCGCTCCCATAGTTCCGATTTGACTTCTGTTTTTTTTTTGTTAAGTTGGTAAATCTGTTGTTGACATACCCTCCAAATCTTAGCATCATAGCTTGACATTTGCAAAAGTTAAGTAGCCAAGAGTACATCTACCTCTGTGTGTTTTGGCGATTTTTTACAATTTTAGAAATGGATGTAAATTTGCAACAACGAACTTGTATTAAATTTTGGGTAAAAAACGGATTTAATGGTGCGCGAACGTTGGGAATTTTTGAAAAAGTGTTTCGGCAACGATTCTCTAAAAAAAAACGAAAAGAAACGTTTACCAGTGGCACAAGCGGTTCAAAAGTGGTCGTGAGTCAATCAAAGATGATGAACGCAGTGGCAGACCATCAACATCGAAAACCGACGAAAACATTGATGGAGTAAAAGAAATGTTGGCCAATAAATGCAAATTAAGAATCAGAGAGATAGCGGAGGACTTGAACATTGCCTATGGATCCGTCCAAGATATTTTGGTTAATGATTTGGGTTTCCGTCGTGTAGCAGCAAAGTTGGTGCCAAAAGACCTCAATTTCATGCAAAAACGAGACCGTGTTGACGTCGCAAAAGAGATAATTTACGAGGCTGAATCCGATCCCACATTCATCAAAAGGATCATTACTGGAGACGAGACGTGGGTTTATGAGTACGACACACAATCCAGACATCAGGCAAGTGAATGGCGTTCGCCAAATGAGCCGAGACCAAGAAAACCACGTCCTTTTCAGTCAAAAAAGAAGGCAATGCTCACGGTTTTCATGGATTACAACGGTGTAGTGCATCATGAATTTTTGCCACAAGGCCAGACAGTAAACAAAGAGTATTATTTGGGCGTTATGAGACGTTTACGTGAAGCAATTCGTCGAAAGAGACCAGAATTGTGGGCAGAAAACTCGTGGATTTTACACCATGATAACGCACCGTCGCACAGTGCCATTATTATTCGTAATTTTTTGACGAAAAATGCAACAAATACAATCCAACAGTCACCGAATTCACCTGATTTGGTTCCCTGTGACTTCTTTCTGTTCAATCGAGTTAAAAAACCACTACGGGGAACGCATTACAGCAGCCGAGAGGAAGTACTGATGGACATACCGAAAACCGAATATAAAAAATGTTTCGAGGATTGGAGCAAGCTCTGGCATAAGTGTGTTGCAGTCGATGGGGATTACTTTGAAGGGAACAATATAGATTTAGATGAATAAACTTGTATTTTTAATTTTCTGAATAAATTTTGATCAAGGTGTTAAAAAACAATGAATTTCTAAGTCACCTGTGTAAAAATACTCTTGTAAGAGCGCTGTTCATGTTTTGAATGGCAACTTTTGTCCTTCGTCCCATTGCGAGCTTTTAGGTGGGGTATTATCAAACTGATTAAGCCTATGTGCTGGTTTTTTTATCAGCTATAGAACTTTTTTTAAAACAATAACAACAGGAACTGTGTTTGCTCTATTCATTATGAAGAAAAGTTCATAGTTTTAAACACGACTTCAAGCATATGGCTTCCTTGGTTGATTTTGACAAACCGCATTCTGTCGGTTCAAATTTGGCTCACTCTTTCAGGCATTTGGAGCTCTATCTCATCAATGCTGAGTATGAGATTTCAACGCCCAAGTAGTTTGATGTTTGACAGAATACACATACAAATCCCGCGATATACGATATCGATGGTCGGTTCATTTTGCGATATAATGTTGTCGTTGAATCAATTCCCCAATAAGTCAATGGTTTCCTTGTCAGTAATAATCACTTATTATTGTCCGATAACGTTGGCCATTGACTGTAACGCGAGTTCTGAGCTAAGAACCGATTATGTAGTACTAGCAAATGTTTTGGTACACGAAATTAACAATTTAATCTCTAGAGCCCATGAACGCATCCACTCCAACATGACGGCTATTTGACAAGTGACAATTATGCAAAGTTCCCGCGTAAAAAGTTGTTGGCGTCAGTTGCGGCTGGACGTTGCTCAAGTGGCTTCCAAATCGGAAGGTGCGTTGTTCGAATCCCAAACTCACCCGAAACATATTCATTTTTTCAATTAAAGAAAATCAAGTAAGATGAGTAGTAGCGAAATATAACCACTGAGCCCAAACATTTTTCTTCTCTCTCTGTCCAATTTTCCAAAAAAAAAAACTGAACACATGCTGAGGTATTTTAAGTGTATTCATACTCACTTGAGTATTAAGTGCTTAAAAAATTTCATGGAATGGCGATCGTTCGAAAATCGTATTGTCGTAATTGGCTTGCAAAAATACGGCTAAGAAAAAGGCCAAATCTTTCGGATGTTGCGGCCACTGGAAATCACATGAAACTTTGTGTGTCGTACCATGAAGTTGTTTGAGGTACTGGTGCAATAGTCGACCGGGGAATATCCGGCGGCTGTCTGCGCACCGTGCGAATTCGAATTCGTCAAAATCCGCTATGCAAGGAGAAAATTATGTCTGGGGAAATGGATATCAGAAATAACTGCATGTCGCACATGCACGTGATTTGAGACTCAGAGCATACAAGAGATACACCGGCTACTTACTCACAGAAGCATTGAAACAGAAACGTAAGTGAAAATCGAAAGCCGTGCTTCGCCAGTACGAGAATGCTTCTGTGATGTTCTAGTAGAGAATCGCCTACGATGGGGTCACCGACCTCCATTTCTGCGAGAAAGGTGTCAGAACCTCGGCGAAAATGTTTCAAACGGACGTTTTAGAGTAAGTGTTCCAGCTTATAAAGCAAAAACACTCAAAAATGATTTAAAAAACCACGTTCCGAACTGCATTTCCACGAATGATTGGCCAGTACAAGAACCATGCACCAAAACATTTGCTAGTAGCAGATACAGTTCACTTGCGTAGGTGTTATGGTGTCTTAAGAGGTAATTTTGTCTTTTTACAAGCCCATTGAGCCACACGTCTATAAAAATAAAGGTCGACTTCAAGCTTCTTAAGAGCCTACTCTTCGCAACACATGGTGTCGTGGCTTTACTCCCTGGGCCCTGATTGATTTTATACGGGTGCAGGCTTAGATTCTTTCACATAGTGAACGGATAAATGCGTCAGATCTATTTTTCAAGAGTTTAAACAACACCAACAAATGCATATATGTATTTGTATGTATTTGTATGTATTTGTATACTATGTATGTATTTTTGATAAATTATGTGCTGAAGGGAATGAAAATCTTAACCGAAAATGGAGAATCCCCCTCGCAATCAGTGAGCGGTTGCGAATTGTGAAATTCTAAACACGACAATGATGCCTGACCTTGAGAGTTTTTCTTTTTGAATTGCATAAAAATGAGTAATATCGCTTCTGAGCTGTATTGTGAGGCGGACGGTCACAACTGAAATGCACCAAGATTTCATGGTTGCTCCCATAAGAATGCCTCAGTGATAGCAAACTCAACACTTGTGAAGCTGAAGCATACTGCTGAAATGTCACCAAATGAGTCTTTTTCATATTAAAGTTAAGAATAAGATCTTGTGCCAACATCTATTGAAATTGTTGGAGCAGTTCCATTTCAGATTAAATTTAGTGAATTGAGATCAGTGTTAGTGAATTAAAAAACAACATTTCAATCAGTGTCAAGCATCATCCCAAAGAGAGCTTTAAAGTCAGCAGAGCTGTTTTGGAGTTGAATTCACCACTTGAAGATTTTTTAATCAGTCATATAGAAAGCAAGAAACTAGTGGAAGCCACGACTAGGCAATATCAAAGGAAGTAAAATCGACCATAACATATGTACATATGTATATTTAAGGCATTTGCGTTCCCTGAACTGTGCTCTCGACAACGCCATTTTTGATGACGTAGGGGAATCACTAGTTTTGTAGATACGCGCAATGCTGGTGAAGACCCTGATTACGAATGGTGACTGTGGGCAATATTTGACGGCCCACAGTGGTTTCATATGTTTGGAATCACCGATCATAATTAAAAAATTCATTTAAAATAAAAAATTGTAAAGTAATTTTTATTAATTGATCTGAGCATCTTGTGTTAGTTAAGAACGGATCCGAAGCAAGAAGCAATCGATTGAATAAATCAGTGTTGGTGGCTATTCTTGATATTTTTCTCGTGTTTTTTTACCTAAATAACTTAATGTGTTTATTATTAGCCTCAGCAACTTCTTCGGTCAACTGGTCTATAGGCAAAATCGTATCTTGGGCAATTTGTCCACCATGGATTAGCTGGCAATGGATACCATGGATATTCGTCCACAATTTCTTTTGCTGTTTGTAAGGCATACTATTCAAAGGCCTGGAGATTAATAGTGTAGCCACATACCATAGTTCTCAGGACTACAGAACATCTTTCAATTATGGACTTTTTCAAGCCCGTAATCTCTGAAGCAAAAAATCTGCGAGCCGTATTGTCAACATTTGAATTCCCTCCACATTGTTTCATTTTATTAATTATAAGGCCAGCCTTTTGTCTGAATTCACCCTGTATTTTTTTTTTGGCCCAGAAGAGGTCTTTCGTTTTTTCCCGCACGCCATTTCTTAAAATCAAGTCTATAGAATACATAAATTAAAAATTCAAAAAAACGTATCAAAACGCATGCAAAGGCGATAAACTGAAATCCAAACTATCATGACTAATATGTCTTTGCAGGTATCCTTCAATATCGTTCATTGTAGTTGGTTTGGCTCTGCAAATATAACACACCAGTTGGGACGCGGTATAGGTTAAGGCATTGCAAACCTTCCCATCCACCATTGTCAATTTGAGCTCATGGTTTACACTATAAATCTGATCTTACATAGTAATAATAGTACTAGATAGATCCTCGATTTACATACTTAGTATGTATTGCTATTCGGCTAAGTTGAAAACGGACAGGTCGACAGTGCCAGGACGAGGATTCTGCCATACAATTCTTTTGTTCGTGTCAAGATTTAATTGTGAAAAAAGTCGAATAGGCACATAAGAAATGACGAACATATCACTATCACTAAATTAACCCGGAATTCGCTGTTTTTACTCCGATTGTTCACTGCTTCCATCGAAGCTCCATTTTCCAATAAGTATCAAATTACTCAAACCATCTTCTGGCATCTTGAGAACGCGTTGTTGTTATTCTACAATCCCTTTCGAGGTGTGATCTAAAGGGCCTTGGAGAGTTACTTCCGCTGAAGAATCAGTGATCGTTATTGTTTCCAGCTTCGGGTAACAATTTTGCTTTGCTTTGAGTACCTTAGCTTTGTTTTTTCATTTATCACATACCTCATAATAATAATTTGAAGGCGTTATTTGCATCAAGTTGCGGAATGTTAGTTGGTTGAAGTTGCTTCAAAGTAGGAGCGATATGTTAGTCTTTTGTAGACAAGGTAGCAATACACCTTCTTTTTCTTCGGGGGAGCATTCTAAGAAGGCCTTTTTCGCAAAAAATGCCACATACGTTCTTAAAAAGGAGAGGTCGCCTAAGTAAATATATAAACTAAATTAGGCGAAAGTACACGAATCAAAACGTATGCCCTTTCAAAAATTTCACTTAAGAAAAAAAAAGAACCCAACTGAGGCAATAAGTTTAGTTAACGATTTTAATATTATTATGCACATCAATATGGAGGATGAGTAAGTTTACAATTATCTAAATACCTTGGTCTTCAATATCCATCAATATATTTGCACAGCCTATGTCTCAGAACAAAAAAAACACAGTGAATTTAATTGTAGTGAAAAAGAATCCGCACTAAAAATCGCCAACGACTGCAACAAAACATTTAACTTTAGCGACTGATCATGCTATGAACAACTACTACTCGACTGTTGCAGCTTTAACCGTTATCAGAGATATTATTTCCAACACAAAATAACGGTACTTTTAACGTTAGCATTTTAGCTTTTGGTCTATGGGGGAAACCACTGTGCGGCGGGGTAAACAATGGTTGGCATGGCGCCGTCGTGTCTCCACTGTTATCGTGGAATCTAGGTCGACACACTGCTTAACGCTCTCAATATTTCTGAAGTTTACGCTCAGGCATACGAGTATGTATTGAATATATTGTCTCTTGGAGCATGACTAACAATTGCCGTTTTAAGGCACAGGTAGCCGTAGACATGACCAACGATTGGTGTACTAGCAATGTGCTTTCAAGCAACCCTCTTAATATAAGGTCTTTCTCTTTACGAGCTGGCTGGTGGTCTGACTTCTCAAGTGCTTAAACGCAGCATCATCCGTTTTTTCAACGAACAAATTCTAACAACAAATGTCTTTGGCCTATACATGTCACGTCAAAATCGTCCAATGCGTTGTCGGCCTTCTGGGGTTGTAAAGAGTTTTTCGTTAAGACAAGGGGCTTATCACCGAAGAGGCTCCTTTGCATCAGCATGGCTATGAAAAGACCAATTATATTTTATACGTCAGTTGTTTGGTGGAACAAGATTTCACGAAAATACGTCACTACTGCTTTTGTCAGACTCCAAAGCACAGCTGGAGTCTGCTGCTCTAGACGAACTGATGAGTCTCTGTACTTTTGATATTTACGAGTATATTATAGGTTGGAGGCTAACAAGAACTTGACTTTGGTATTCGTACAACACACACTGGAGTTTTTTTTATTGACCCGGAACTATTGTTTCTTTGAAAATATGAAATTGTCTTTCTCTTTTTTAACAGATGACTTCAAAACTGATCTAGGATGGAACGATGGAGCGATGGAACATTAGATTTAACTCCTCGTTAGGAAATCTTTCCTGTGTCTTTCAAACTGAGATATACGCAATCCTAATGTGCCTGAACTATATTCTGAAGAATCGGTGGCCTAGAGGAGAGCTTGTCATGACCCGAACATGCCTTAGGACTGCCTGCGTCCTCGAATAAGGCTTCTATTGAAAGCTGGGTTTCTCTGCAGGATGACGACACACCAAACGAATGTTTCCCGAACTCTCAAGTAGGTCAGCGGCTTTTCCGCTGTCCTTTAGTTTGAAAGACTGCAGACCGTTTACTACTGTGCTAAGCACCTACTCGTACTTAAGTGTGCTAGGCATAAGTGTCACAAAATCTTGCCATGACAATATTAGGGATCGCTCGTATCAGGCTGCATGTATTCGGCGGTGATGTGGAGGGTGCTGGTACTGTAGGCACTTTATCACTGAGACTTTTATGCACATCTCAATGAAAATTTAGGAAATTCCAGTAAAATTAACTTAAAACGAGCACAGTGGACTAGTTCATAGATAAATAAAAATAAAATTCTCCGTATTTTATCTGGGCTAGCAAAAGAAAGTGAACGCCGAGTTCAAACAAAATCAATTAACCGATAAGCTGTCGTTTAAATGTTTAAACACTATTCTACCATGAACTAATAGATATGTACATCATTCATGTCATCGTTGTCGATATCGCTGTTATTACACATGATCGTTATTTGTATTGTAAGGCACGTTTAGAAATCGATGTCGATCATTACTCTTTCCATTACTTATATGTGATGGCAATTGGAAACGAGCCTCGTACTCATAGCTTATCTAGCTTATACATTATAGTAGTTATCTTCGTGTTGCTTCTAATCACCGTTTCCTAGACTCCAAGCTAGTCTTATTCGTATGGTAGTTTGGTTATTCTTTTTTATTCTCTATTTTCGTTTCTAATGTCTCTCATGGCAACAGAGTGCCCCTCGCAGAAAATTGTCGATAAAATAAGTTCGAAATAAACCACACAGATTATTTGTGGTTGAATGTGTAACACACTTGTACTCGAACACGCCTACTCCAATGTAAATACTCTCATCTCTGAAATGTGGATCACACTACAAAAAGAAAATAAAAACGCCTGCTTCTGGCGAACAAAGTTTACATTCCACAAAAACGATGAATGCCTTCAAACCATTGAAGTTACCCCGCAAACACACTCGTAAAAGCTTCGATTGTCTATTTATTTACATAACCTAATGAGGAATCTAAATTGCTTACAGAGGCACAGTCTCCCATGCATCTATTTAGAAAATTGCTTCCATGTGTTTGCTGCTACAGGAGAGACCTTCGGAAACCAACAACGCAAACAGATTTCCTGATATCAAATTGATCTGTGAGCCGAATATTCGTACATTTAAAGTGAATATGAGAATGTGCGCATCACTGGTCACCTGAATCTACACCATTTTGATTTGAAAAGAAAAAGAAAAAAAAAGAATCGCGTGAGATACGGAGTTAAGGAAATACTCCTTATCCAAGGCAAAATCACCGTGAGGAATCTATTGATTTTGTTATTATACACGATATACGTATTTTAGGAGAGTTCGTGGTCGTTAGTGGGGTAAATTGCTTCAGGAAATTGTAAATAGCAGACGACTAAACTGAAAGACTAAAAGCCAAACTAATTAGTGTGAAGGTAGGGTGAGAACAGTTAAATAAATAAACTTTGCCCATAATTACATACCTAGATCCAGTCCTAGGTGATATACTCGTAGTCCAACAATTATTCTATATGGGTCATGGAAAGAAGTCGAATTAAGGGTGAAACTTGAGCGTGAGATACGGCAATGTCAAGAGCTACGTGTTGTGAGGAGTGATCTCAGAATCAAGGAATTTCCAGTCAACTGATCTTATCACATATGAATCATCATCAATTATAGTTTACAGATACTCGTACTTCGAAAGGCATGTGGTAAATGTGACATGAAAAATGTAAACGACCTTCGCTTTTCATGTCATATTGCTTTTAGTCAATGATTTTCCTAATGAATCTCTCACAAAGGGTGACCCAGATACAACTTTTCATTTAATTTGATACTTCGACAGCTTATGCAGAGGATATTCGCATACTTAAAGGGGTGTTGAAGTAAACATTTTTTTTTTAATCAAGAAAACACGTATTTTTTATGAAATAAGATTTGATAACAAAAAAAAAAAAAAAGGATTGCCATTACTAATGAAGGACCCCCACGATATGCAACAGAGCCTCTTTTGATAAAGTTCTTCATCACATTTCTGCACACAGCTCTGCGTACTCCTTCTCTTTACACATGACTCTGCCAAATTAGACGCAATGTGTTAAATTAAAATTGATCATCACTTCGTCATATGACTCGGCTAGGAATCTTTTCTCACAAAAGACCAATTGTTTCGCCACTGCGTTTAAAAAAACACATTCCCCACATCCATACCTTCAAGTTCCGGACATAAAATCTCATTGATCACTTGATTCGAAGAAATAAGGTCTAACAATGCTGCAACAAACAGTAACACATTGTGGATAGAGCGGCTACTCGACAAATATTCTTGGATCTTATAAGCCTTAAATGTGATTTTTCAGTTAAATTCTTTCATTCAACTTCGTGCATTTCTAACACCCAATTGAGAAAGTTACGACTCTATAGTGATGATCGCCAGGCTTAAGTTCTTTCGTCAATTGAACCTTTAGGTTTTATGACCCAAATCTTTATCTAAAATTGGATGGAGTGTTGTTTGTTATATGCCCAATCCTGAGATCATCATAGAGGAAGGTTGTAATGAAATTCAAGGTATAGCGTGCAGAACTAGTTTCCTGAAGAAGATCTCCCACAGTCGGCAGATTAAGTTGAATAAGGGTGGCCTGTGCCGAGCTGGCTTGCTTAGGTCAGAGCAGGCCCTTCGAGAAGATCATGGAGTACAGGGTGCGTTCGGAGAGACAGGTTTTCGGGCGGTGGTGGGGGTAGGCAGCTGCATTAGGTCTCATTTTTTTTCTATCGGAATCCCCATTTAGTAGCAAATATGGTTTGAACCGGAGTACATCGTGGCTTTGTCGTGCGAACGTTAAAAGAAAACAACCGATCTGTGATTGCGACGCAAAGAGCTTTTCGGCGACGCCCTAACATTCAGCGCAATAATGCTGTTCCAACTGCGAACACAATTCGGTCCTGGATTCGGCACTTGGAGGAAACTGGTAGCACACAAAAAATAGATGCACATGACCGACGAAGATCACCAGAAAATGTGGAGCTAGTGAGAGCAGTACTCGAGCAATTGACAAGACGTTCTACTCGAAGGCACGCTATTGCATTGGGGGTTTCATATCGCAGTTTGAGGAGGACTCTGCAGCGAACTCTGCGAGCATTCTTCAGCAGCGACGAGGCACATTTTTACGTAAGGGGGGTTGTGAATAAACAAAATTTTCGCTACTGGGCTGAAAACAACCCCCAAATTTCGTACCGCTACGAGTACATTCTAATAAACTAACGGTGTGGTGTGCCGTATCACAATTTGGCGTTATTGACCCGTACTTCTTTGAAGAGGGAGGCGTGACCGTGAATTCCGGGCGTTATGTTTCAATGGTACAAAATTTTCTGCAGCCCCGACTGAAAGTGGTTGTTGAAGAAGAGGGATTAGAGGATGTTTGGTTCTAACAGGATAGGGCTCCGAAATTGTCTAAATGCTTTAAGAAAAATGTTTCCAGAACGTCTAGTGTCTTTGAGATGTGACGTGGGGTGGCCCTCGCTGTCGCCGGATTTAAGCATATGCGACTTCTTTCTTCGGGGATATCTTAAGAAAAAAGTGTTTAAACTTCGCCCCCAAAACTTGTCAGAGCTAAGGGAGTGAATTGTTGAAGAAGTGAATGCGATACCCCCCGAAATTTGTCAACGGGCTGTTCAAAACTTTACAAATCGGCTCCAGCAATGTATTGCAGCTAACGGCAGTCGTCTTAAAGACATTATTTTTAAAAATTAATGCGTATAAAATGGTAAGTTATACGGATTTCAAAAATAAAAACATTTGTTTCATACTCGTATATACCCTGGTTGTTTTTATAACTCTTCAAAACTGCTCAACTGGTTCTGCCGCACCCTGTATAAGACTTTCTTAAGGGCCTAACCATTTGATGCTTTTAACAAAACTGAGGAAAGAAAGTACCAAGATGGATTTTACTTCTGGTAGTTGCGCAGCTTTATTGCATAAATCTTTTGAAGGGATGCCAAGTGTTTATCAATCAAGCAGTGTCTGGCGATGATAACCGATGATAAGAATTTCTTAGATAATTATATTCCTCAACCTATGTACACTTGCGGTCATAAAAACCGCACCACCTAATGAGTTCTCAAAAAATGCCTAATTACATCAGATCTTAAGGGTTTTTTCCCATACTAATGAAGGGTATTCGCCATAGCGGAGTTCGGCCTCGTATTCAGTGCAAAAAAAAAAATCAGTTTGAATTGAGTTGTGACGGTGACAAGTAAAAAAAGTGAAATGTCTGGTAAATATCATCAACTGACTCGGGACGAAAAATTTGAAATATTGACTTTAGTCGAAGAAGGGCTTGGCTATCGTGAGATTGCGGTTAAAATAGGATGCTGTCGTTCAACTATCGTACAACTGATGAAGAAAAAAAAAATTTGGATCCACTGGAAAGGAAAAAAACGACGAAAACGTAAAACAACCCAGAAGACGGACAATGTAGTACAACGAATTAGCATGAAAGATCGCTTTAAAAGTGCTGTCCGTATAAGAGCAGAGCTTAGTGAATTTCATCAAGTTGATCTAAGCGCCGAAACCATACGCCGACGGCTACGGGAGATAGGTTTATATGGAAGACGACCAGCGAAAAAACCTCTCCTAACCACAAAAATGAAAAAAGCTCGCTTGACGTGGGCAAAAAAGTACGAAGATTGGACGCAGGATCATTGGCGATGTGTGATATGGTCCGATGAAAGTAAATTTAATTTGTTGCGTGCCGACAATTTGCCATACGTAGACGGTCAGCAGGTGATAGGTTCAAGGGCGAGTGCATAATCAAAACAGTGAAGTTTCCTCAAAGCCAGATGGTTTGGGGGATGTTTTTTTCTTTTTACATTTTGGGCCCTTTGCACTTTGTTAATGGAACTATGAACGTTCAAAAGTATGGAGAAGTACTAAGGGAGTATTTGGTACCAGCAATTGAACAGCATCATTCGTATACTGACAAGTGCATTTTCAAGATGATTCTGCACCTTGCCACCGCGCCAAATCCGTAAGTAAAGTGTTATAAACCAACTTCTAGATGTCTACTTTATAAATAATAAACAGACAAGTAACTAAAGTCTTTCAATAATTTTCAGCTCAAGACAACGTTTGATGACGTCGGAATTACCAGACTAGACTGGCCAGCTAATTCGCCCGATTTAAACCCAATCGAACACTTGTGGCATGTAATGAAACGTAAGGTGGCTGAACATAAACCAGAGAGTAAAAAAAGCTCCCTGGAACATGTATGGAATACTGAAATTTCAAGGGATATTACTGAACTTCTAGTAAACTCGATGCCTTCTAGAATAAAAGCGGTTATAACCGCCAAAGGAGGAGCAACTCGGTATTGATAATTTTTTGGTAAAAGTGGCATATCTAAACATCTTATATACATTAAATTCTGAAATTAAATTCTGAGAAGCCATGCATTCTCGAACTAACTTAGAAGTCTTGAGAGGGCTTTATGAGAGCTTAAGCGCAGGTTGGCTTTCGTTGCAGACGCAGGTACTTCTCCTCCTCCATAGATTCTTCACAATGTAGTTCATTGTCATCAGGATTGCGGATATATTTGTTTGGAAAACAGACGCACATTTTGCTAACGAATAGTAAAATCTAACGTTGTCGTCTTCCAGAAAGAGTTTTTGAGCCATCCGTTAAGACCTTAATATACCTCTTTGCTGGGAACAGGGAAAACTGACTCTGATACCATCAGACGGCATATCCATATGACCGGAGTCAAAAGACATCAGACAATGTCATCAAAACTACAGTGCGTGTCGTACCAAAGACCACATCCTTTTAAAGATGGCCTTGAGAATGCAGTCTATGAAATTAATATCAACGGATGATTTAAGAGAGCAGAGCCAAACGTGCTAGAGAAAGACCAGAAGTGACGTATTTTCGTAAAAGCATATTTCACTCGACAACCGACGCATAGGATAAAACTGGTCTTATCATAGCCGGGAAGATCCAAATGATCCTCCTCGGAAACAAGAAGGCTCCTTTACAAAATGTCCTTTCGTGACATTTAGCAATTCCAGTAATTATCGGAATGTCATGATACGATTGGAACTAGTCATGGATACAGTTTTACGATTCACATCTGTAATGAACTATGAGATGCCAATTATCTGCTCTTTTTGGTCGACATCATACTTTCAAGCATTGTGCGGACATGCGGGCATTGTGCGGAGCACTTCTAAAAGGGTACTCAACAGGATAATGCTGCTTCGATATCCGCTGTCAGTCGGTTCCAAAATTTTAGCAGACTGAGCCGATTTTATCTCTAACGAGGTCGAAGGCAATTGAAATATCAGCAACAATCCTAAAATGTTTTATAAATATAGTTGCATTTGCATTGGCTGTGCTTTCGGTTCACATATCATCCGTTGAAGTACTTTTTTATAATGGCTTTCTCTATTTGGTGTTGCATTTATAGCGACTGCCAGTTAACCATTAAATCGTAAACTTAATCCCCCCGCGTCTAATGAGTGCCAATGGGAGATACATATATTGGCGACGTGCTGACTGAAGTTAGTAATTTTGATATCGCTGAATCGCATATTAGCTTCAGGCTACTCTCGATTGCGTCAGGGGATAAACTGATTTTTGTGCAGATTATCTAAAAAAGCATCGATTCCAATGCTATTTTAATTTCGTAAATCACTTTCTGATGGTCAATCTACTTCGAAGCAGATCATTAATAGAGACAAAATAAGGTTGCTCGATTTTTGCTGCTACTCGTATAGCGCACAAGGTCGCCTTCAAACAATGGAAATAGATTTAAGTAATTTTACGTCATTAAGTTGGCATCGCGACTAGTCTAATTACTTCATAACAGGTAACAATAAAAAGCTCTCACTATTTTAGATGGACACCAAGTGTGCATATGCACTCGTATTCGTTTTTATATAAGAAACAAGCCAAACTGCATTTTGAATAAATTTTTTAGAAATATTATACAAATCACAGGGGGAATTCCTGGTGAATTTCACGAGAATATTGGCAGTTCTCGCTGGTATTTGGAATTTGATGTGGTTGTTGTTAGTTGCGTGCTCCTTTACGACAGCTTTACTGAGCTCTCTAAAGACCACTTTACTGACATCGATTATAACATAAATGTAGTTTGAAAGGAAGCCCAATAATAAGTGGCTGCATTGCATTTTCTTGGCAAAGTTGAGAACGCTCTAAGAGTGTTCAAATTCAATTGAATGCTATTCGTGAGTCGTTTTGAAAGTTTTTATTAACTGCAAACAACTCACGCAACAGCATCTGAAGGATAAGATATTACAAAAATGATACAAATTTATATCAACCGTTATAATTATTTAACGCAAAGCGGAATGGAAAAAAGGCAGCGAATTGCTGTACAAAAACGCAATGGAATCAATAGTGAATCATCGTGAAAATTGATTTCCAGTAAAAGGAGTATTTATGTACTTGCTCTGCCACTTTAAGAGATGATTTTCTGTTCTGACCATAATTTCCTCATGGTCGTGGTTAATGGATTTGGTGGCAAATAAGGGATTTACCATTCAAAATGGAAGTCTGCAATCGATAAGACTTATGGCGATCACTTGGACTAGGAGATGGGCCTTTTATCAGATCGAATTTAACTTTCTAAGCCAATGGGAATTTTAGAGCGCTAGGCGATCTCTCAAATGGACATCGGAAATATATTTATTATCTGCCTTAACCAAAAAACCCTTGAACCCATCTCAATCGTAAGCAAGCTCCAACTTCGCATGCCGTGTTTGCGCCACCTGAGCTGAAATTTTCTCCTACTGCAGCTACCCTTTAAGAAGATTTGGAAGATTCTTCGAGTCAGAGCGAGTCCATCAGCCCTACATCCTTCAGACAGTGATGTATTAGAGCTAACTGACCAGGTTGATATCGTTGGACGGTTTATCTTTTCCTTAATCTGATATTTATGGCAAACAGCATCACAATAGCCAAAGCGCCTCATCCACACCTGACAAAATCCATTCTTCTGCGCCATAGAGCAGAACTAAAATGATTAGGGTCTTAAGGGCTTTGCTACTTAATTGCCTTTTTAGCCCAAACAAACAGCGACCAGCAAGAGATATTCATCGTTTTATCTCTTCCTTGTTGTCTCACCATTAATAAACGAGTCTACGAGTAGGTGAACAATGTCAGTAACTACCTCAAAACTATATCTGTCGGAAGTGAGTTTTAAGCGACGTTTTCCCTGGACATATGTACTTCGTTTTACTCTAATTGACCGTTGAGCGTGCTTTCATGGGCTCCGAAGCGATACTCACAAACGTGTTATTAATCTGCTTAGATTCCGAGAAATTGAACCAACTTTTAAAAGATCGTGTCTCTGGTGTTGGCATGTAAGTTTTGCACATTTTTCAAGAAAAATCGCCTGAAAAAAAATCGTGCAACTTTGCCTACGTTTTTTTTGTTTTGATATAGAAGGTCTCGGTGAGGTCTTTACCGACTTTTAACTGAACGCAGTTCAGGCCATCATCATGCACATTTGGGTGGATTTTGCAGGGGTACCAAAATAAGACATCGCGTTCAATATTTCGTTTCTGTAATTCCTATCATACGTTGTCTTAAAATCGATAACAAGATGTAGTCTATTGATCTGAAAATCATAGATTCTCTCCACAATCGGCCATAGTGTGAAAGTTTTGTCAGTGGTGGATTTTCCAAGCCTGAAGCCACACGATATAGACCAATCGAGTTGTTGATAAAAGTCTTTATGATAATATAGTTAGCGCAGTTAAAAGGATCGTGATAGGGCAACAAATTCTGATGTTCTATTTATGGGCCCCACTTTCGGTTAACCCTACTTTGCAGATGAGCTGATCTCATATTGTTTAAAACAGCTTGGCTGGTAGGTCATCGGCTTCGGCAGCTTTGTTGGATTTATATTGCTGGTTAGCATCGTCTAGATTCACAGCGAAATTTCGATCATCTCCCCAGCACCGATTGTGATTCTAATATTAGGTTTCCTTCTTCGCCTTGGCAGGCTTGAAATTTGATTTTTTAGACAGGATTTTGTAGACTTGACATTTGACTTACGAGGGCGGGTCAATAAGTCCGTGACTTTTGGAATAAAACACAGATTTTTTGATAAAAAAATTATTTTATTTTTCAACGTAGTCTCCCTTGAGCTCTATACACTTTGTCCAACGCTTCTCCAATTTTTTTATCCCTTCCAAAAAAAATGATTTGTCGAGGTCCTCAAAATAGGCCTTTGTTTGCGAGATGACTTCATCATTGGAGTCAAATCTTTTTCCACCAAGCCATTTCTTCAGGTTTGGGAACAAGAAGTAGTCGCTCGGAGCCAAATCTGGAGAATAGGGTGGATGAGGGAGCAATTCATAGCCCAATTCATGGATTTTTGCCATGGCAACTGCACATGTGTGCACCCTTGCATTGGCTTGGTTTTTTGGTTTTTTTTCGCAAGAAATTAGTGAGTAGTCTGATAAAAATAGCTGTCAAACACAAACTAACTGACGCAGCCAGTTTAAATTTTGACAGGAGTCAACTGCCAGATGCCTGTTGACAGGAGCGGTGTTGCTGTTTCAGTAAAGAGGTCAGAAATTCAAAAAGTCACGGACTTATTGATCCGCCCTCGTATAAAATTGCTTTATTCCTGCAAAGCATCCTTCTATTTCATCGACTGCGCTCTTCTTATGTTTGCTATGTTTATGTTTGTTATGTTTATGTTTGTTATGCCCTCTAAAACGGACCTTTTCTGGACTGCCAAGTGGCAGTTACACAAAGTCCGGAACTTTCGCTTTAAGCCACTATTGGGTAGTTCTTGTTTTGTGAGTCGGTGCAGAATTCACAAAGTCTTCCAAAACAAGTTTCTGATACAATTTGCAGACCGTTTTAGTGCCGATAACGCAATCATGACTCAATGCCCATCATGCCTATATTACTAGTGCAAGTTGGTGGAGGCCTACGTTCGACCATCGGAATGAGTTCCAAAGTTTCTCTTGACGCCCGAGAATGCGCTCATCATTTTGATTATTGAAAGGTTTCTCAACTGTGAAGATTTCGTCGCCAGCGAACAGAATTCGTTGGTAAGCGTTCTTCGCGTACCGGCTGCGCAAAGTCCGTGTGAATAAATGGAACTGTGAGTGGCTGTCTGTCCAGTGTGTCTTTTGTATGCACTGGGTGCCAAATCGTCTTTGATAATGCGATACAGTGATTTTTGTGAAATTTTCACTTCTTATGACAAGATTTTCTGTTTTTGTAGAGGTTTTCGTCTGACTCGAGATTTTACAGATTTTATGATACTCGAAGTTCTGAGCGGATGACCGGATCTTTGGCGATCGTGAACTAATCAATGTATTCTCGAACAACCAAGTGGCCCCAAGTTTCAAAGTTTTCACCTTTTTCGAAGTTGCATTTTTGAAGGTTACGGAGTACAACACGATTTTTACGCACAGTAAATGGCACTCAAAATGAAATAAGTGCGTTCAATATTTCCTCCAGAAGGAATGCGCTAAACTATTACGTTAAATAATACAGTAGAAAGTCATAAGCGGTGCACGGAAGCCATTCGTATACACTGACAAAGGCAAATAATATTTTCCTACAAGGGAACTAGAAATGTTAATGCTATACAAACTTGAATTTCCAGAGAAGTTTGACTAACTGGCGTCTTTTAAACAATAAAAGAAGACGTCGAAAAAATAAATAACCAAAGTACATGTGTAACTAATGACTCTATTACCCGTATTAGCGTGGAAATAAAAACATCTTCAGTTCAGTGTTTTTTGTTTTTTGTTTATTCTACAAATAACAACATTGTTTGAGTTTAATGGAGACCTTAAAATATTATCGCATGACTTAATGGCATTTTTTATAGTCTCGGTAAAAATAGTAGTTACCAACCAAAAGGTAACAAAACCAAATACTTAGGCCTGGCCATAAGCGAAAAACCATTAAACCACCTGCCTTAGTTTAATTGTGTCGTTCTGACAATAAAATTAAAACACGAGTGCCTCGCAATTGGTTAAAGTTAGACATTTTATCGAAAGAACCAAAGGATCATACCGGTTTCCTCTTAAAGGATAAGGAATAGCAACTTTCTATCATACTTAAACACCATAGTAAACAGTCTGGAATTGGTCGGGCTTAAAGTCTAAAGTTTACTTATTAACTCCGACCACATAATTTCAGGTTTGTTCAGGAAACCAACATCACTCCTCGAATAACGGCTAATTCAAGGCAAGCGGACTAAAGCTGGTTTCTTGAATATCAGCAAGGTTATTAACAGGGAGCGTCCTTAGTGAGAAAGTCTAGAGTGAAATAGCCAAAAACCGACAACTTGAACGTCGATGGTGAAGGAATTGCTTTGATTTTTAGAGGTTAGTGAGTTGAAGATGTTTAATATCAAAGTCTTCTGGATATAACTTTGTCCTACTCTACTCCGAAAAGGCTTTTACAACCAACCATATAAAGGATATCCAGTAGAAACTTTTCAAGTTAAAATTGTAACTGTTCAAAAAAAAAATCGTCCGATAGGCATTTTTGCGAATTCAACAGTCGCCATAAGCCACTCGCGTTACTGTTGAGCAATATTTGTAGAGCCCTGAATAACTGGTTTGTGCACGTTGCGATTTTCGTATTCATTTCAATATTTGACGATTAAGCGCAAAGCCGAGCATACAACTGATGTGGTTGTGGATGCAGCGGTCCAGACAAGGAGCGACAATGATGAACAGAACTTCTTGGGGATAATAGAAGTTAGCAGCAAGAACTATTGGCTTAGGTTCGATAAGAAATTAGGATGAATTAAGAAAGATTGCGGCCTCTACTGGAATTAAAAATTCAATAGTCTACGATATTTTGAAAAAGAAAATACATATTTAAGTTCCACCCATTTAAGATGCAAACTGTGCAAGATCTAAATGGAGTGACTAGATTTTGGGAGAAGCCTGCGCAAGAACAAATCTGGAACTTTTTTGAACAGCACGATCGAAAATATACAACAACAACAGAACACTATTTCCGCACACCGCTAACTCTCGATGGAAAAGTTAAAGAAATGCTTTCGAGTTAATTAATTACCTCGCCGGATTTAAAATAAAAAATCTCGGACGATCAAGACCCTACCCAATATAAGAAGATAGTGTTAAAGAATATTGCGGCTGATGACGAAGAGAACAACTTTTATAACAAGCTTTTTTTCTGCAGCAATGAGTATACGACACTATATCTGTTGGAATACATGTATGCCCAAAAAGGAACCGGGAAGTTACTGGATTTGCCCATTTCTAGAATACTACTCCTCTTTACCAAGAAGAATCTATGGTTAGGCACAGACCTTTAGTTAAAACGGCTCAAACAAATGTGGAGAAAGATATGTGGTGGCACAAATATACACAAAACAATTATAATACTACCTGTTTAAAGAACCCCTGAGTATGAAAACAAAGAACCATCTAAAAACATTAGAAAAATGGCGACTGATTGCGAAGTAAAAGGCTTTAAAAGATCGAATCAAGCAATTGCGGGAATAAGCTTGTTATTGTACCAGTGTGACGAACGATGACGACGAGCTTCAGCAATATGAGTTTGACCTCAGAACTGACAGGTGGTCGCAGTTACGACTGACAATATCCTGAAAGCCTTAGACGACTTTCTGCTCACTTCTGAAACATCTACAGAGATGGAATGAGCGTTTTATAATCAAATCAAATTGAGTTGCCTGAACAGATACATACTATATGAGTTTCTTGTGTAGCGTAATAGCCGATATGTGAATGTAAGTTTAAGGCATTTAAGAACAACAAAGGAGATTATGGTGTAATTACATATTCAAGAAGCTGTTAAAAGCAGCACCTTACGTCTGCAGTCGTTGCTACACTACTAGAGAGAATTTGGCATTCTGAATCTTTTCCAGAAGAATGCGAAAAAGGAAACAACTGTTGAGTGAACCCTATCTCAATTTAAATACGTTTATGGAATTAATCATCATCCGTAAATAATTAACGACTAAACCGACCGAAAAGGCGAAAAACTGTGGAACGTTCAGAGACATTATTATTGACAGCATATTTTTCAGATATCCCAAAATTCACTACGGAACTGACAATCTTAAGATCAATAGATAAATAAATTACATTACGGCCGACGCCAGATATGCCTGTAATTATGTGGCTGCAGCCAACGGAAAAATTCGAATATCGAGCAGGCTAATAATTCGAACTGATATTGTGGTAAAATTTGATGCAGAAAAATTCCACCCACAAAGCACTGGCTGATTGATGTTGGTATTTTTTCTCAGACTCTCGTGAGTCCTAATACATGGAATGTCAAACTTTCGAGACTTATTAGAAGTTCCAACTCCAATGTTATCCGCAATGAAAACCCTCATATGACAAAACATGCCGGGGACACATGCACGAGCACACAGTTGCCTTAACTGACTAAAACAAAACTCAATTATACGAAGGTACATATGGTACATAACACATGGGCTGAAAAGTCCCGGGCCTAACAAAGAAAACACGTTTATTTTCATTAAAAATTGACTTTATTCAATATAATCTCCATCGAGAGCAACACTATCATTCCAGAGCCGCTCTAACATTTCAATACCATTCTTGTAGAACGATTTATGTTTTACCTCAAAATAGGCCTCAGTTTCACTAATAACCTCTTCATTCGAGCGAAATTTCTTACCAGAGAACATTTTTTTGAGATCTGCGAATAGCCAGGAGAATACGGTAGATGCGGAAGCAATTCGAACTTCATTTAAAAAACTGCTCAGAATCATCAAAACATTGTTAGTTTTGGTCAACAGTGAAGAAACGCGGCACCCAGTTTGAACAGAGCTTTCTCATGGACAATTGCTCATGCAATATAAAGCCAACACGTTTTTTTTGGTATCTTTACGATGTCAGCTAACTCATGCAACTGCAGGCAGAGATTGGTGCGAAATGAAGAAAACATAGCCGCCGTAGCGGCCAGTATCGTGCAAGACCCAGAAATGTCGATTCGGAGCAGATCAGTTAAACAGGGCATCGCCAGAGAGTCAACCCGCCGGACGACCATAGACAACGCTGTGAGTTCGCTCATTGCACGCTGGCAATGTTGGCCGGAGAGCCGGATTTTGGTCAAAAAATCATCTTCTCGGACAAGGCCCATTTTTCGCTCAGCGGCTGTGTCAACAAGCAAAATTGCCGTTATTGTAGCGAACACAATCCACAAGTTTTCGGCCAAGCATTAATGCATCCACAAAGATTGACTGTTTGCTACAGTTTATTACATGAAATGAGGAAGGAGACACCGTTACCGTGAATGATCTCAGGTATAGAGCCATGTTAACCGACTTTCTGTGGTCAGAACTCGACAACATCGATATATCCGAGCTATGTTTCCAACAAGACGGCGCTACATGCCATACAAGCGACGCAACGCTCGAAGTTGTGAAGGATAAATTTGGCAACTATGGGTCATCTCACGGGAGCGTTCATCAATTGGCCGCCATTTGACACCTCTCGATTATTTTCTCGGGGGATACGTCAAGCCCTTAGTCTACGCTAACAAGCCAATCACTTTGGATGAGCTCGAGGACAACATTCGATTGGAATAACGCCGCACGTATTGGACCGACCGCTTGAAGCGCCCCCCTATTGTAGATTAAATGAGGCAACACTTTCATCCAATGTAAAATGAGGAATGTAAATTCTGATAAACAATCCAACGAAACGCGTTGTTTAAATTGGCTAAACAACTAAATCCGTTAAAAAAGAAAACCGAAATGGACCGAGTAAGGAGCATACAACGGAATTTGAAGTGTCCGACGAATAGAGGCTCAGCTTCATATACCAACGTATGGTGAGGAGAAAGCAGATGCCTAAGCTCTGACAACTTCAGAGCCATCAGTCTCCTAAATGTGGTTGGTGTACGTGACATTCGATTGTTCTATGATACTCGTATTTGAAAGTTTTAAGCATTAACTTACTATTTATTCACCCTTTTCTTTATCATGACTATGGACTATCTCGCCGCATAGTGACTCCCAGGCGGAAAAAACCCCGAATATTAAATAAGTTGCATGGTACCGTTAATATGATTTTTTCGATTCTATACGAGTATGTATATAAAGGGTAACTTTTTTGCTGTTTGATTTTTCAGTGTTCTATTTTTGACAACTCACGCGTGATTTGTAATATGTGTCAAAGTCAAACATGTTGAGTCAGTATTGCCATTTCATTATGGAAAGACTCACATCCGAACAACGCTTACAAATTATTGGATGCAAATTTCGTGCTCTGCGAAAAATGTTTTTCGCGCACTTCGACCTAGTGACCACATTTCGCACCAATTTCACGCTGTCGGACATCTACCGTATGCGTAGAGTGCGTACAGAGGAAAATACTGCTGCTGTCTGAAGACACTGATTTGTCCATTCGTCCCCGTTCGCAACAATTGGGATTTGTGTTACTCGACTAAATGGAAGATTTTACGCAAGAATCTTTGTCTAAATCATTACGGCTCGTGCAAGAACTGAAGCCGAACGACCTCCACAGCGTTGAATTTTCGGTGAGTTTCGAATCTGTATCTCGAATTTGGGTGCTTTTCAACTTCGAGATACAGATCCACACAAATACGCATTGTGTTGGTGCTTACGGCTATACATGTATTCAACTTTTGATAGTTCGATATCAGATACAGAAGCTTCAGATTCACATTCCGGTCAGCCCTTTAAACAATCTGGAGAAAGATCCGCTTTTTTATCGAAAAATTGTCTTCAGCAACGAAGCTCATTTCTGGTTGATTGGATGTGTTAATAAACAAAATTGCCGTATTTGGTCCGATGAGCAACCTCAAGCAATACAAGAGCTGCCAATCGTGCCGGAAAAATGCACTTTTTGGTGCGGTTTATGGTCCGGTGGAATCATTGGCCGGTATTTTTTCAAAGATGATCGTGAGAAGAACGGTACCGGCAAGGGCGCTCCCTAGCGTACAAAGATTTCGAGCTTTGTTTGCTCAAAATGCACGAGCTGAACCTGGTCGACATGTGGTTCCAGCAAGACGGCGCTACATGCAAAACAGCACCCGAATCGATGGACCAATTGAGAAATGAGTTCGGTGAGCAATTTATCTCTCGATTCGGACCGGTTAATTAGCTGACTAGATCGTGCGATTTGACGCTTTTAGACTATTTTTTATGGAGATACGTCAAATCATTCGTCTATGCCGATAATCCAGAATCAATCGCAGCCTTGGAAGATAACATTACAAGTTTTTTTTTTTTTCAGTTTAAATGCATTTTTATTTTTTCAACTTAAATTATTCTTAAATGCTAGACAAAAAAAATGCTTAAAAATTAGCTTAAATAACTTACAAGTAATCTTATTCTAACTTACTGGCCCCATGCGGGCACTCTAAGTTAAACTAACACTTAAACTATGTCTTTCGACGAATCTTACAGTCTAATTTTATGTTATTTTTACATTTATTAATACTACAACTAAGAAAATAAATTTTAATCAAAAAAACTTAGTATCTGGACTTTTTTTTAATTTTTTATAAAACTTAAAACTAAAAGCCTACAATCTACCTAAAAATAAATCTTAACCTACTTAACCTACTTACATCTAATGCCTACATAAATACATATATATACATACATAATAAATATATACATAATATATAAATATATGTATGTATATATATTATTATTATTATTTTATTTTTGTATATTTTTTTTTTCTTAAAATCTAACTTAAACCTACCTAAAACTATGTAAGCCGGCCATGGCTAAAAAAAATTAGACTGGCCCACTTTGCTTCACATGAAGCTACGTATTATTGGAGGAGTTCGACGACGAAGCATCATCCTCTTCACCCAGCCACCAAAAGTGTTGGTGCTGCCGAGCAACATCCCTCATGTCGCGACTCCCTACCGCCCTACTGAACCGGAGACGCTCCGCACTGCCATGTGCGACGTCTCTGTCGTAGTTGAGTCGCCTGTCCGCAGCTGTTCGAGCGACGTGGAAGATTAGCGGCACCGCCAATCTGTCCTGGATCAGACCTTTACTATCTAAATATAGGAACGCTTCTGGAGGAATAAAGCCGTCAAAGCGAACTCTCTCGTGATACATATAATTGGGGTAGTAAGCCCCGGAGATCAGGTTGTTTGATGAGGCCATTGCTCTTGCAATGTGCCTTCGAGTCAACTTAATGACGAAATTGTCCACTCTTATTAGGTTCGCCCTATTGTACAAGACCCCATTGGGATAGAATTTGATGTACTGAGACTCTGGTGTTCTGTATAAGCGAAGACAAGTCCTAAGACAAGCCCTCTCAAACACCCGAATCTTTTCCAATAAACTTGCTCTTACGTTGAACCACACGGGACATCCAAATACAAGCATGGGCCTGATAAGGGCCATGTAGCAGATTACCTTCACCCTCGCATCGAGTTGGCTGTTATAAAACAGTCTCTTTGTAAGGGCAAAAGCACCTTTGGCTCTGGCCAGAGCAACCTCTATATGTTTGTTAAAATACAGAAATTGATCTAGCCAGATCCCAAGGTATCTGACTACATTTCGACAAGCGAGTGGCTGTCCGTGTTGTCCGACGATAGAAAACTTTCGCCAATTCTTTCTGGTATCCCTAGAGGCCCCAGACAAAGGCGTCCTAAACAGAATGGTTTCCGACTTCTGAAAGTTGATTTTCAACTTCCAGTCATCGCAATATCGCTTAATTTTGTCGAAGTCACGCTGCAAAAGTATATTTATGACCTCAATCTTTGGACCTGATCTGTACGCGATTAAGTCGTCTGCGTACGCTATGGCATGGTGAAGTGAACCTATCAGATCACTTGTGTAAATGTTGAATAGGATCGGCGAATTTACCGCACCTTGTTGCAGACCGTTTTTAATGTTAAATGTTCCAGCAGAAGTCACATCGCCATTCTTCACGATGAACTGTCTACTGGAGAGCATATCAAAAAGAATATACAGCAGTGGCTTACTAATGCCCAACCTGTCCAGCTTGAAAAAGAGTCCCTCTAACCATACGGTATCGAAGGCTTTTTCCAAGTCAATCAGGCAGGCACCAGTGCACTGATTCTTGCCTTTGTTCCATTGGATATCAGAAACCAGTTTAGACGCAGCATGAATAACATCATGCCCCGCCTTGAAACCGAATTGATTATCCGGAACTATATGTTTGTCCTCAACCCACTTAGTCAGGACTCTATTGATCACCTTCTCGAAAACCTTACTGATATTTGGAAGAAGACTGATCGAGCGGAGATTCGCCGGATTGGAAGTATCTTTATCTCTTTTGGGGATCGGATGTACCACCGCAGTTTTCCAATGCGCTGGATAATGTGCATTATTCATTGCATTATTAAACAGGGTGGTATAAATGTTCACCGCTTCTAGTGGGAGATGTCGAAGCACAATGCTCGGTATTTCATCGGTTCCTACTGATTTCTTACTTCTAAGTGATTCGAAGATCGTTTGGAGCTCTTCCTTCGAAATGAACGGGGGTAGTACCCTATCGTTGGTGATGACATTATTTGCCATATTCTCGTCACTGAACTGGGTGAAACCCGAGCTCTCGAATCGCCAATTCACTATTTCATTTCGAAGGCAGAAATTGTGCACAAGGACTCGACTTTCCAGGTCGTGGTTCGGGCCAATGATGTCATTCGCCTTATATACT
Source organism: Volucella bombylans (assembly GCA_949129095.1). Lineage (NCBI taxonomy): Eukaryota > Metazoa > Arthropoda > Insecta > Diptera > Syrphidae > Volucella > Volucella bombylans. Next base: position 136,909,698 of record OX422141.1, on the reverse strand, counting down.
TCCTGGAAAGTCGCTCCTATAGCCTCAACCTTCTCCTGCGGATCCTCGATCACAAAGAAGTTTTCATCATCAACAGCCTCATTTGGATCTATGCCTGCTGCTGTAAGTATGTTCTCGTTGTCCGTCGTTCGGGCGATTTTAAGACACGAAAGGTCGTTTTGATCTTTTCTCCGAAATATTTTATTTATTTGCGGAAACATATTCGGGTTGCTGGTGTTTACAGCTCGAATTTTTTTGTTCCAATACAAACTTACAGATGCTCTGTAATTTTCTTTTATTAATACTTGGAGGTTTTTGATCGACGACTTTAGCGTCATAATCTCCGGGTTATGTCTGTCAGTAAACTGTCTGTACAAGGTTTTTAGCCTTGACAGTAGTCTACTTTTATGTCGGTGCAGTGCGTCAATAGTTGCGTTGCGGAATAAGTCTTCGTCGTCAGTGTGTTGGTACCGAGGTATCGTTTTGTCCATTGTTCGTTTGATTGTCTCGTCCATAAGTCTTAGATACCTGTCAATCTCCTCGTTTGACAGATTTCTGTTGGACGGTGGGTAGAGCGAATTCGAGGAGAGTGCTCTAGTCAGTGTTCTGGTGAAGTGTGTCCAACGCACCCTACTATAATTGTAGGAATGCCTTTGAACAAACTCATCCAATTCCGCAATTTCGTTGGGAACAGTTATTTCGGTGCTGAGACCGCAATGGTCACTGTCATACACGAAAGTGCGTAGACAGTTTGTAGTTTGTTGGTTAGTGGATGTCAGTTGTATTCGTGAGTCGAACAGCAGAAGATCCAAATAGGACCCGTGCCTGGGAAACGACGGACTATCCGTCGCCTTAAGCCCGAGTCGATACATTACATTGTGCTGACCCCACCAATTGAATAGTTGGTTCCCTCTAGTATTTGGTGTATTATTTCCCCAATCACTATGTTTGGCGTTGAAATCCCCGCCGATAATGAAATAGTTGTCTTCCAATTCCAGCCTCAGGAATCGAAAAAGTGTCTCGAGCTCTGAGATAAATAAGGTGGATTGAGTAGCCTTAGGTGCATAGAATAACATTACAAGTGTCATAGCGAGATACCAGCCAATATGATCGAAAAGGTGCCTGATGTGGAAAATGTGATTCCTGACGACTTGCAAATACGAATCGAGAATCTCTGTATAAGATTTGTAGCACTCTGGAAGGAAGTCGGACGAACACATTCACGCATGGTGTCGAAGTTCGTTGAATGGCTTGAAGAAATTGAAGTGTGGTTCATTCAACATTCAGCGACCAGCAGCAGTAGTTCCTTCTTCAATCAGTCAACAGGATCATCACAGAAACGACTTTGAGGAGTGCAGCAAGAGATCACAACGACGCCCTCTAGCAGAGCTAAATAAAGTAGATAATTCCGCTGTTAACTCACTCATGAATAATTCCAGCAGATCTAACGCCGCTTCTGTAGAATTCAATACTGACGAAGTGTTATCTCTAATCACTAAGCTTACAAAACCTCAGTACCTACTATTGAAGGACTTTATTAATTCAAAATCCTAAAACGTGTTACCATCATACAAAAAAGTATTGAAGGCTAAGAAGCGGTGTTATGCATCTGAACTGTTGGTCACGGAATCGTCTGCTGAAGTAGAACTACAATCTTTATTAGATCATCAATGCAACTCGGATACTGGAATCTCAAAAACAAGTTCTTGATAGTATTGACATTAATGGGGATTTGGATTTGATCGGTAAATGGGGGTTTGATGGCAGTACCGGCCACAGTGAATACAGTGAATGTAGTATCGAGGATGGTACTATGTTTGTTACTTCTTATTGTCCTCTACAATTAATTTGTAAATCAAATACTTCCGACCCAGATCAATTAGTCAGAAAAAACCCACGGCCTTCCTCCACAAGATATTGTAGGCCTATTCGATTTCAATTCGCGAAAGAAATAAAAGATCTGTCTGCGCCACGAAAGAAGAAGTCTGTTCTATCAAAAGACGTATTACATTTGTTAGCTGTATAGATAGAGTAGTAAATTTAGTAGTAGATTAGCATTTAATTTTGGATTAGCTCGATATTTAAATTTTATTTTCTAGATGGGTATTTTCACAAAAATCGGCCCTTCACACGAAAAAAAAACCCTATGACCGCCTTTCTTAGGAAGCGGAACCACTGTGTATTGGACCTATTGGAACTATTGGACCGGAGTACAGTGTGTTAATGTGTTTATTAGCAGTTATGATACGCTGACTTACTTACAGCACTCATGTTTATAAAAGAAAATCTTAATTTTACTAATTGGATATTTAGTTTTAACAGTACAATTACCTTTTGTCAATTTTTTCTGTTAATCTAGAAATAAAGGCTCTTAATTGGAGCTACCTCCGAAGCGAGTCACGTTTTTCTTTTGGCGTTCCACATTGCTCCACGATCGCTACGACCGTTTTTTAAAGCTCATGTAATATACGACTACTACTTATTATTTTTACATAAATGACACTTTTAATCACTTTGCCTGCAAGAGGATTCTACGTGTAACAGTGTGAAATATTGGCCATAATATATTTCCAACATATAAACAAATCTTACAATCTTATCCTCATGTCTCTCATGTTCGATCTTCAAAAAATCGATATTTTTTTTGCATATTTTCAAAGTTTAATAAGGTGAGAGAAAATTTTAGACCGATAAACTAAGTCATTTTAAAGTTACAGCAAATAATAGGGGAGAGCGTACCCTGCAGCTGCAGGGATTACACCAAAGTCGGCCTAGATGATCAAAATAAAACTATTGAACCGATTCGGCTGAAATTTAAGCACAATATTCTACACATGAATGGTTCTATCCGGTACCAGAATTAGATTTTTTATCCACTTTTTTTATCTCGATTTTAAACCGAAAAAAACGGTTACAAGGTCACCATTTTGTTATTTTTCACTTGAATCCTTTAAATCTTCTACGGGACAGAATGACAACCCTATGGAATTTTGATTTCAGATGATTACAAAGGGAGCAATCAGGGGGACCAGCCACCTACTTTTTTTTTTTTGAAGAGACCGACCTACTTTACCTCACCAAAATAACGTTAAAATATTTTTTTTAAAATTTTTTTTTTTATATTATTCAATAGCTAAATAATAACATATAATATAATAATTATAATAATTATTATAAGAAGATTGTATGTATTTCATTTTCCGCAAATAAAATAATCCTTAAAAACCTTCAAAATTTAACCTCGGACATGAGACTACCCCCTTAAATAGCGGACACGTATGCTCAGTTCCCAATGGAAGACTTCCTTGGAACACACAGTTAAAAGAATTATAGACATAAAAGAGACTAATGAAGTAATAGAATATAATACTCGTAGCTTTAATCTTACTTTTAATCTTTTAACGAAATGGCATTGTGATGTGGATCCTCGTGTCAGAGTGATTTTATGCAAAAATTTTCAGACGGTGATTCGGATTCATCGGACTCAAATTTGCTTATGACATCGATTATAGCACTGCAGCTAAACATAACCGATTTAAATAGTGAAATTTGACAAAAATCCACGTTCTTCCTCAACACACGATATTGTAGGTCAATAAAATTTAAATTCAAAAAAGAAAGCCAAGAACTAATACGGGAATAAAAAAAATGGGGTTGAAATTAAAAATTTGAATGAAACTATTAAGAATTTTGAATCGCATGTTATTAGGGTTAAGTATCAATTATATTCCGCTATGATAGATGGATAGGTAGCACAGGCTGTGACGAACCACATCTTTCTCAAGCAATTGTCGTTTTTGTGGCGCTAGGCCGGCGGACATGAACAACTTTTCGGCATTTCGGGCAAACGAAGAAGCTCCTCAATTAGGAATGTCCCCATTGCATGGTCGTATTCCTTTTATGGTATATCGTACATATTATTACATTTGAGTTTTAATGCTTGGAAAACAACAAAAGAGTTCGTTAAAAAATTGGGTATGCCTCTGGACCAAAATCCGCACCAAACAGTGACTCGTTTTGGGTGTATCGGCTTTTCAATGTATGCGTGAGGGTTTTCTGTGCCCCAAATGTGACAATTTTGCTTGTTTACATACCCGCCAAGATCAAAATGAGCTTCATCTGAAAAGATGATTTTTTTGGCAAAATCGGCATCTTCTCTAAGTCGATCGCAGGCACACTTAGCGAAGCGAATACGCATTGGATGGTCAGTTGGCTTCAACTCCTGAACCAAATGGACTTTGTATGGCGTCATACCAAGGTCTTTATGCAAAATTCGTCTCAATGATATCTCCGAAATGTTCAATTGTTGAGAACGACGGTGAATTGATGTTGATGGAGCTTCACGCACACTTTCTGCCACAGCAGCAATATTCTCGGGTGTACGCACTGTTTTTGGCTTTTCACGCTTTGGTTTAGCGATGAGGATGCCAGTTTCTTTCACTTTTTTCACAAGATAACGAACATACGGAGCTGACGGTGCTTCTCTTCTTCCAAAATCCGTACGCAATTTTCGCACACATTCTGCAACATTACCATGATTTTCAAAGTAATGTCGCAACCATATTCGTTCAGCGGAAGGATAAAACTAATTATCTGTCAAATCAGACATGAGCTAAGTGTTACCATTCACGAAATAAGCACAATAGATGGCGGACCCTATAGATATTTTTAAGCAAGGAGCTGGCTGGTTCAACCAATGATGGCAACACCATAAATTAAATCAAAGATTTCATAGATTAATAACAAAATTCAGTGTAATTTTGGAACAATCTGTAGCAATTTTCCCTTTGACCCCGCTAAATTTTGATTATCATAATATTTTTATATAATTTTTTTTATCATGGTGAGAACTTGTTTCACTTATTTCTCGTATAACATCTCGACAGGATCGGTTCATCCTCCTCGTTTTTATAGAATTTCTTCCGCCTACTCCATAGAAAAAGGAACCACTGTGCTGCGTCCCTTGAAAGTCAGTTGAAAGACTACTGAACCTTCGATACCAAAAAAAATATCGTGGAAGCTTCAACGGTAATGTAAGGTTATATGCTAGGTTATAAGACGCATACCAACAATAGAGCACACCGAATGGCTCACAAAATGCCTTACTTTTAAGGCAGTACCTAACTTTGTCTAGTTACGTTCCATTGATATCTCTAATAGTAACAATACTAGGACAGAAATTAAGCGTAAAATGACTCATGGCCATCATTACGCTTAGATGTCAATCAATAAACAAAGCCACTTGCCATCATCTCGGTCCTCAAGTGTAACAGCAGGATGGATTTCGGATGCTTTGCATTCCGTGCAATATTTAGTCCAGTTTGTCCGCATCGAACTGCTAAATGCAGCCTCGATGCGTTAAGTGTGGGAAGAACCACAATTCTCAGGAATGTGCTTTAGGTCAGAAGAAAGAGTCAGACAAAAGCCAACTGTCATGTGCTTTATGCAAGAACTCGTGACACACCGCTAACTATCGGTGGAAATATGGCTCGTCAGCAGAAAGCGGAGGTTAAGCGTCCATCCACTCAGCTTCAAACTCCAGCCGTCACACCCCGAGTTACCTTCGCCCAAATGGCTGCAGGTAGGAGTAGAATGGTACACAAAGCCACAGTTCCTTCTTCGGCCTCAGCGCCAATAGCACCGGAAGCTGCACCTGACATGTTAGTTATCTTTCTCTCTATTCAAGGGCAGATGGCTCAGCTTCAACGTCAAGTACAGGAACAGGCTGAGCGGGCGGATCAAATCTACGCGCTGCTGTCGGGTCTAACGCAGCTCCTGTCGTAATGGGTATGCACATGGTGGAGCGAACCCTGAAGGTCCTTGCAGTGAATGTCGATTCAATAATTAGGATCGATCGAAGAGCCGTGCTGTTTAATTTGCTAGAAGACCAAGCCCCTGGTGTGCTTTTCGCTAGCGAAACTAAGCTTTCCGACAAGCATAATCTGAAACACTGTAAATATAATAGTAGAAGAAGAAACCGACGCAACTCCACACAAGGAGGTGGTGTCGCAATCTTTATTAGAAAAAAATCTAAGTCCAGAAGAATGTACAAGGGTGTTTTGCATGGATTCCGGGTGCTAGAGGCATGTGTCGTGCGCATCCATCTTCGTAGCGGAAAGTGGTTGTTCACGGTCTCGGTCTTCTTCTCAATTCACGCTATTCATCTCAAAGCTCGATAGACTCTTTCGACTCCTTAGACTGGAATCGGAGGAGAATTATTACATAATCGGAGGGGATTTTAATGCCAAACATAGAGATTGGGGAAATCATTTACCAAATACTAGAGGGAACCAAAAAAATATATATAGAAAATATCTGGGTCTCATTTTTGACAGGAAACTAAAATGGAAACCTAACATTCAAGAAAGAGTCAATAAAGCTACAATAGCTTTATTCTCTTGCAAAAAAGCCATTTGGAACAAATGGGGCCTTCAACCTCGCATAACCCACTGGCTATACATCTCGATCATAAGACCGATACTTACTTACGGGGTGGTTGTCTGGTGGATGGCCTTGGAAAATGCAGTCAACCGCATTAAACTAAGCAGAGTCCAAAGAACAGCATGTCTATGCACAAGCGGAGCCTTGCGGTCTACCCCCTCTGCGGCATTAGATATTCTGCTTCACTTGACACCCCTCGACATTTTTAGCAGGCAAGTAGCTGCGACTGCAGCTATTCGCCTTAAAGCGACTAAACAGTGGACAAATAATTTATTTGGTCACGACAATATTCTTAATACATTAGGAATCCTCACAGAGAACATCGATTACACCATACCTGAACATTGGTTTGACAAAAACTTCCATGTAAGCTTCCCCTCTAGATCATTCTGGGAGGAGGATGCTTTCATGGAGGACAAGTCAATCCATCTCTACACAGATGGATCTAAAACCGACAGCAGAGTTGGTGGCCGTGTTTTCTCAGATAAGCTAAATCTAAGCCTCTCTTTCCGCCTTCCAAATCACTGTAGCGTGTTCCAGGCGGAAATTTTGGCGATTAAAGAAGCTCTGTCCTGGCTGAAGAAAAAAATGATATCTACAAAGGATATCCGCATATTTGCGGATAGTCAGGCCGCCATCAAGCCCCTGGACTCGGTCTCATTATATTCTAAAACCGCCCTTGAATGCTGATCATCTCTCATGGAGATGGCAGAGCAGTTCAACATTCACCTTTGTTGGGTGCCGGGCCACAGAGACTGCAGAGCCGATGAACTCGCCAAAATTGGAACCACTCTACCTATCCTACCGGACAAAGGTAGGTATGATTAGGTATACCAATCGCTACGTGCAAACTAACACTAAAGCTGGATGCCAATAAAAGAACAGACCTTAGGTGGACTGCTGGGCAAACATGTCTAGCGACCAAACAGATCTGGCCAAGGCTGGATCTGAGTCGCTCTAAGTGTCTGATCCTTTTAGATAGGAAACATCTCAGCACCATAATAGGTGTCATTACTGGACACTGCCTCATAGGCAAGCATGCAAGAAGGCTTGGCGCTTTTACTAATGACGTCTGTAGAAGCTGCATGGACGAGGAAGAGGAGGAGACAATCCTCCACCTACTCTGCACATGTCCAGCTCTCTCCCAGAGAAGAAAGCTTCATCTAGGAGCTTTCTTCTACAACGACCTAAACGATCTAGAAAAATTAGACGTTAACAGTCTCCTACGCTTTATTATAAGCTCAAACTGGTTCCAGTAGTAAGAGGATCATAGATCCACGTGGCATCACAATGGGCCAATAGGCCTAAGTGGGTTGGTATTTCCAACAGCCACTCTTACCTAACCTACCTAACCTAAGGTGTTCGAAAAGGTAATCAGTAGGGTTTTGACTCAGTGGGACGAGGACAAAAATATAGTTCCGGATAATCAATTCGGTTTTAAGGCGGGGCATGATGTCATACATGCCGCGTCTAAACTGATGTCAGATATCCAATAGAATAAAAGCAAAAACCAGTGTACAGGGGGCCTGCCTGGTTGACTTGGAAAAGGCCTTCGACACCGCATGGTTAGAGGGTCTTTTTTACAGGCTGACCAGACTGGGCTTCAGTAAACCAATTTTGTATATTCTTCATAATATGCTCACCAATAGACGTGAAAATATCGTGAAAAATGGCGATGCGACTTCTGTTGGAACATTTCACATTAAAAACGGTCTGCAACAAGGTGCGGTTAATTCGCCGATCCTATTCAACATTTACACCAGCGATTTGATAGGTACACTTCCCCATTGCATAGCGTACGCAGATGACGTTATAGAGTACAGAACAGGTCCAAAAGTCGAGGTCATTAAGGTACTTTTGCTAAGTGACTTCGAACAAGATAGGCGATTTTGCGATGACTGGAAGTTGAAAATCAACTTTCAGAAGTCTGAAACCATTCTGTTTAGAACGCCGTTGTCTGGTGCCTCCAGGGACACCAGAAAGAATTGGCGAAATCGATCATTAGACAACACGGCCAGCCACTTACTTGTCGAAATGTAGTCAGATACCTTGGCCGACGTACATAGGTTAGGGTAGTTTCAAGGTATTGAAGATTAGCAACCTTGGGTTTGCTAACAATTAGGTTAGAAACTTGAAGTTTGCTAACATTTAGGTTAAGTTAGATTGTATAGTTAGCCTAAGTATTTTAAGGTTTAGTATAAGTTAGCATAGGTAGTTAGTTTAAGTAGTTTAAATTTTATCTAAATACAAAAAAAAAATGTTCGTTTACTAAGTTTTTTCTTTAAACTACTTAATACATTTTTAGTTTAACTAGATGATAATGAGTAATAATTACTTTTTAAAATGATGAATTAGACGTCGAAAGATATGAGTATGAATATAGTTTAGCTTAAAGCGCCCGCTTGGAGGGCCAGTAAGTTAGCATAAGTTAATTAAGTTATGTTAAGCTACTCGTAGCATTTAAGCATTTTTTCTGTTAGCATTTAAGAACTTAGGAAGAATAAAATAAAATGCATTAAAAATGAATGAAATGATTAGTCCAGTTTGTATGTATTAATGGAGTTTAAGGAGATACATTGTTCGGCCTAAACAACACAGCACATCAAGTCACAAGTCAGGTTAAGATCGCAACCATAGCCTGGGTGGCAATAAAAAAAAAGATAATTATGAACACTATCTTCCCAGTGACGCCTGTCCTTGAAATAACGTAATAGAGAAAAAACCTATTTTATGTAGCGTATTTTGTGCTTATAAAAGCATACCCAACTTGATGTACCAAACTACAAGTGACCAGCAATGGATCGAATTGGCTGTACGAGTGTGTTATTTGAGGCTCTAACCCAATCCGAACTATAGCTTTTTCGGGTTCGGAAAAATATTTAACCGAAACGGGAATGATATCAACATGGTATCCACCCTAAGATGTTAAATATTCTACACATTTCCTATGGAAGAAAATGTGCGCATCCAAGAAACACTGAAATATTTTCTAATCGACCGAAAATTAAAACAAAAAATACTATGCAACGGTAGTAGAAATTGTTGGTTGTTCGTCAATTGTTAATGTCATTGGAGCTATCTATTCTTCTTCGCAGGCAAAACCACTGCGTAGGTTTTTCCATCAATCAGAATCTTTAGGACTCACCAATTGTTAGAAAGGCGATTCCTCTTCTCCTTCCTCTTACTCATGTACGTGTATGTTCCCTTGAACAAGGTCGTGGAAACGATGATGATTCACCCCATAAAATACCTCAAGATACGAGAACTTCCGAATGGCCAGCAGTAGGGGGAGCAAACGTATACACAAATCTGGCGAAAGAAAGAAACGACTTGTTGCACTTGATACTTTTATAGGCATGCTTAAGGTTGTATTATACGGTTTCAAGTTTGATATCCATAAAATAAATGCTGGTGTGCCCCAGGGCTCCGTTATGTCTCCGACACTTTTCTAATTAACGAAATATATTTTTCCCATTAACGATCTTTTGGCTGTGATGGATTAAAACATTAGCAGAACTTTCAGTTTCTTCTGTTCGTTTCCCTATGAGCTCAGTAAAATTGTATGCTTCTCTGCTGTCGTTAAAGCAGCGTTATCCACAAATGGCACCTGCATTATCGAAGTCGTAAAACTTTCTTCCTCGATATGTGATGGAATATATGGTCATTATATTTTTTTGTAAGATCTGTAAGATTTGAAATTGGAATAATCAACACACAAGTTGAGCAAACGAGCCAAGGTTTTTTTGTGAATAGATAGATAATGTTATGGCATTTACATACTCCTATGTATGAAAAATGATCCCCCCCAACCTTATAAAGATGATCAGTTCAATGATACGCAAGAAGAGATTTGTTGTAACAGATAGAAAATACACGACGACTAGAGTCTTCAAAATCGCCAATGGTCTGGCACAGGGCACAGTAACGGCGCCAATCCTCTTTAATATCTATACCTCTGAAGTACTTAAGGACATGGATTCCTCGATAGCATTCGCTGATGATGTCATATTATACTCTCATGGCTCTAAAATCAGCGAGATACAGAATAATCTCCAAATAAAATTCGACAATCTTCAAGTTTACTGTCAAGATTAGAAGCTCAAGATAAACAGCTCCAAATGTGGAACCATACTGTTCCGCACCCCAGTAGACCAGGGTAATACAGACTTGAGACGCGATTGGCGAAACCTGGTAATAAAATCCTCGGATGGGCTTCGCATCGAGTCAAAGACTGTTATGAAGCATCTAGGTGTCCATCTGGATAAATTTTTATATTACAATGAACACATAAACCAACAGCTCAAAAAAGCGAGAGCGGCATTTATTTGGCTTAAAAGCCTTTTTTACTCGAATCATCTGAGATCCGATGTGAAGGTCATTTGCTATCAAGCGTTTGTGCGTCCAATATTGACTTACGCGAGTCCTGTATGGTGGAACATAAATCCTTCTTACATGGAGAAATATCGAGCTTTCGAAAGAAAATGTCTTCGAGCTTGTTTACGAATGTACAGAAGCGCTCATTCCGATTTTCGGCGTTATGTCAGCAACAAGACAATATTGGATGCTTCCGGTTTGTCCAGGATAGACAATGTTATTCTGGACCTTGTCAGAAATCATTTCGCGCGCTCAGTGAAGGTTGTTGAGAACGAATTCACATCCTAACCCTGGTTACTTCAGAAACACATTGTCGAGTGGATATATACCACCGCGTTCTTGTATCTAGATGCACACGGCTATCTATCTGATACTAGTAATGTTCCGATTATATATCATGCTGCTAGAAGGGCGACAGACAAAAGAATCCTACAATGTGCCTGTACACTCGGGTGATGGGGCTATTGTTTGGAGATACTGATACTCTCGATACATGTAGATTAAATCAGGATAAATACTGGTGGCTTGATTGGGCTGAAGCTAACGCTTAGGTTAGTCTAGTATTAGTTTTTTTTTTTTTTTTTTTTTTTATAGTATCGTAGGTAATTTTAAGTAAAAAAAAATTAAATACGCAAAAGAAATTTTTTTTCCACTTTTTTTGGTTCTTAAAATAACAAGATCCATTTTTGAACAAAATGTTTATTCAATTTATTTAACACAGAACTGTAGCTAGCCTAACACATAAAGATTTAATGTACCGCGTACCACTTCTAATGTGGTTTTGTACTTCGTTATTAAGATAGCATAAGTATTTCGCTTGTTTTTGCTTAGTTTTTATTTTAATATTGTAAATAGTGGAAATAAACAAGTTAAAAAAAAATAAAAAAAAGTATGAAAAATGATATCGGACACCACGATGCTTGTCCGCATAGACCAACGAGTTCAAATACCCCCAACGAAAATAGTCAATTTCTGGATATAAAGGTCTCATGTCATGTCATTCCTCTAATGGCTCCATAGTTTCGCCGGGAGTATGGTAAGTGGCACCATCCTCTTAAATGTCCTGCAGACCATGTTTTCGAGCTTTTAGAAACAAAAAATCGTCGATCATGGCTCTGTACTGGACGTCATTAACGATGACATTTCGATTTTCTTAAGTGTTGAAGAAGTACGGCCCGATTATACTGTCAGCCAATAAACCGCACCAAACAGTGCAATTTTGCTTATTAACGGAAACCACTGATAGAGAAGCGAGTCTCTTTACTGAACAGAATTTTACAGCAAAAAAGTGAATCGACTTCGAATTGTTCTGTCCAAACCACGAATTAAAATTCTTAAAGATGTACCTACTATACCAATTCAAGTTCCAAATAAAAAATATGGTGTTCCAATACCTTTATGATGCTGATGTCGATGGACACAGGGCAAGTTCTTGCGCATGAAGATGCATAGGCGAATTAGTATCTTCCTCAATTTGGTCGACGTCGATATTTTCATCAGTGCGTATTCTGCCCATTCTTGTCAGTGTCGTGGAGTCCAAGAGTTAAAATAGTCTGAAGTTTGTCAATTGTCTTACGAATAGCTGACTCACGTGGTAGATTATGTAGTATAGGTTTCCTAGAGCAATGTAAGAAAGACTAAACTCCGTCTGATCTGTCGCATAACTGAAGTAAAATACCCACATCTGGTCAGCTGGTTTTAAAACCTTTCTGTACGCGGTAGATAGGATTCAAAACCATGCTAGAACACTCATAGAAGATGCCAATATTGCGCAGTGAATTGATACCCCCGAATACCAACGTTAAGTCTATTGCCTTACCTTGATCTCGCGCTATTTTCGCCCACAAGTACTATTACGATATTCTGCCCATCAAAACTTCAACTGAACTAGCGGACATGAGTTCCAATCAGCTTACTCTCAAGGCCAATTTGAGACGTAATCTGATATATCGTGATTCATTTCATTCCAAAGCCATACAAAAGCTTGCTTGTGAAATGCCCTGCCGAACATTATATAGTAACTGCAAAGATTTAGAACCAATTTACGCCGGCAATTCTCCTAGCTTCCTTCCTGATTTTCCTTTGCCCGCCCTGGTTACAAACGTTTTAAGGGTGTTCATAATCCCTTGAGCACGGGCTAGTTATATAAAAAAAAAACTTCTAAAGCCTAAACTATCAATCAATAATAGGTAGAGATAGGTAGAGAAAACAATTGAGACAACATTTACGTTTCAATGCAACTATGATTAAAAAGGAAGCAACGAGGCTGACCAAATCTTCTGTTTAGAATTTAGGGGATCAACTCAAGAAAAGTTATCTAGTAGGCAACTATAGTAAGCTATTGGCGCGTAAGGGCTATTGGATAACAAATTTATGGCATAAAGACGGGCGGCAATGGTAATAAGGAAATCCTTCAGCCAATAAACACCAGGTGATCAGTGTCATTTTCCAATAAATTAAGTGCGTATGGTCGAGGTTTCAATAGCTGTACATATTCTCTGCAATGTTTAGCATTTTTCATCTATAACTACGAATATGCTCGTGGGTGCCGCGGTGAGTGAACGCTAACCAAGCGGATAAATGCGCTTATGCAATTGCAAATACGAGTTAATTATAGTCTCCTATCTATAAGCATACTTGCCACCTACTTCTCTCTCCTCTTCTTAAAAAAGATAACACACACAGTTGACAGTAGTTCCTTCTTCAACGGGAGAATTAGCAGAATTAGAATAATGACCTTTTGTTTATAACCATATAGAATCCATTGGACGGTCTATATGTAGATAATCGCCTTCTACTTTCTGCCTAAACACACACCCGTCTAACCGGGTAAATAATCATGCATCGTCGCATACGTGACATTATATTCCACAAGCGATTGCATACAGGCTATGTGACAATGTAACGCGAATTTCATCACAAAACATAGACGACTCTTAACCCGATTGTTGGTTCTGACCGGCAAGACATTGTTTAAAAACAACAACCTTCAAGCACGTCTCCGATATAAAGCCGACATACATCTCTATCTCTATCTTTGCAACAGCCATGAGAGTACTTATCCATTTGTTTAGTAAATATGTCAATGGAAAAGCCCCATGAATACGAGTAAGTAGAGGGTTTTTCTACATACAATATATTCATATGTACTCCTACATACGAGAATAACCCTCCCGGCTGCTCATTGTCACACGTGATTACATTTATACGTAGCTGTATGGCAATTAAAGTTCGATGACATGAATTGAGTTTAATGCAAATTGTCGTTTATTCAAATCGATAATTTCCATCTCGATTATGTACAAGTATACGTACGAGTATGTACTCGCATATGAAATACACCTCAAGGTGCTTACTTCACATCTCACATGTGGTTTAACAAACATAACAGATACGGATACAAACTAATTGATTTTCGGAATCGGAAACACTCACATTAAAAATAAAAACAATAAAGCAGAAGTGAAAGTGCGAAAAGTTCGCAATCATAAGACAGAAAAATCACCAAAAGTTTCTTTATTTCAACAGTCAAGACGGAAATATAATATATTTTTGAATATTGCACCCCTTACGAGTATATAATACATATCTCGTCGAATGGTTACATACGAGTATGTTATATATATGGAGTTTATTTTTGGTGAATTTTTAAATGGAATTCTTTCGGTGATAAGGCGCCCGCAAGTAAATACGATATATAAAAAAAAAACCGACTGCGAGTACATTACTTCTCAACACTGTGCACACAGTACAGGGGAACGATATTTGCATATTGTTCATATATTTTGGCGTATTGTAGTACTTCGTTCTCATGATCTACGTACGTATCCGTATTCGTATCTGTTGTTCCATTCCAGTAAAGATGATGATAACTCCATCATGACTGAGAAGTACGAGTATGTAAAGCCCGTCATTCTTTGTAGAGTAGAAATAAGAACTTAAATATTTGTTTGCGTGTTGTTTTGCTGGAATGCGACAATGACTCTGGGAGCGACGCAGAACAGATGCTTTAAGCACTGTCAACTTTATTCTGTTTTTTTTTTTTTGTTTGTTTTTTTTTAAAGCAATAAACAACGGTCTTCTTATTTTTTGGATAACAAACTGATGGATTGATTTATCATGGAATTCTATGCAACCGGCTTTTATTGGCGTGACAAACAAAATTTCCATATTCGTTGGGACTTTTTGGGATGACACGTTTAGAACGGCGTATACCCAAGCTTATGCGGATCATGTCGGCGTTTTGAGGGTTTTTATGGGTCGAGGGATATTCAATTTGATTGCAGCTGACATTAGAAAACAACCCTTTCCTCTGAAAAGTCTGTGAGATAATACAATTGTCGTCGAAATCGTCTGTAAATCCAGGTTGCTTTTCCAAAGAAAAATGAAACGTTTTTGCTTTCCTCGAAATAAACACTTTTTGCGTGTCTTATCGATTTGTATAAAGAACGCCAAAAAAACGCTAAGTGAGGCATTATTCGAATTCGAAATAAATAGGAATTGTCTTGCTCTGTTCCTGGCAAACCATATGAAAAAGTGCACGGAGTAACACTATACCTTAGTTAGTCAGTTGTAGAAATTAATCAGCTAGATTTCAGTGAGATAAAAAAAGACCCAAAACCCACCATAAAAAAGGGCGTACAACTTGAAGGAGACATAATAATATTGGTAAAACCAAGAAGAGACATCACGTCCCGACTGAAGTGACGATCAGGTTGGCAACTAAGTATTGTAATTGCCAAGTGCGATTTCACAGCGTCATAATCATTGAAAGTTTTACGATCCGAAGAGTTTTGCAAAGATCGAAATAAATGGTAATTTGATCGAGTTAGGTCAGGGCTATATGGTGTATGTCACGTAACATCAATTCCCAACCAAGCTCCAATAATTTTTGGCAAGTAGTTGGCCTAGCGTTGTCCTGGTGGAAAATGACACCTTTTCGATGGACCAATTCTGGCAGTTTTTCGTTCATCGCTGTATTTAATCTGTCCAGTTGTTGACAGTACACATCCGAATTGATCGTTTGGTTCCTTGGAAGCCGCTTAAAATACACCACACCTTTCCAATCCCACCAAATTGAGAGCAAAATCCTCTTTTGGTGGATATCAGCTTTCGAGGATTGTGCTGGCTCATCAATCCTGGACCATGATCGTTTTCGATTGACGTTACAATGACGTAAACAATCCATTTCTTATCGCCAGTGATGATTCGTTTACTATAATTTGATCATCATTAAGGTCATCTGGTCGACCTGATCGGTGTTCACCTATTAGTGAAAAATCTCTGGAACGAAATTTGTCAAACTAATTCCGGCACTGTCTTTCTTTTAAGACTTCTTCACCATACACATCACGTTACTTTTTAGCAACTTGCACTGCGTTCTTTCCTTTATGGAAATAAATAAGTAAAATATGACGAAAATGCTAGTTTTTACAAAAATACCAGCAATTTGCTTCTAAAGAAAAGTAAAACTGACAGCGAACAAATGTCAAAAGGAAAAAAATATGTCATTGACAGAAGCCATTACAAAATATGGCCAAAGACATCTGTGTGTGAAATCGGCAATTACTTAGTTGCCAACCCAATACTTTGAAGCCTTCTCTGTTTGTATCCATCATCTAGAAAATCTATCTCGATGTTCGACACTTTTGATTTGATTGCAAGATCGATCTAATTGTAATTTGTAATTTTTTTTTTGTAGAATAATTCTTTATTACATTCTTTTTCTGTAAGCACAGAGTATTCAGGCAAAGAAAGGTTAGTAACGCTTCAGATATAAAGTGCCTATAGAACTAGCACCAATTACATCAACGCTGAGGACCTGCAGCCGGATGCTAGGGTAGACTGGATACTCATAGAGATAGTAACTGCAGTGTCTTTTTTATTCTCTCAGCAAACGTTGGAAGATGTCGTGACACGTATGACTAGCACGCTTAAGGGTTTAACAAAGTACAGTCCCTATTTCCTATTAGAAAAGACTCAGTGAGTTAAGCCTACCAACTACGTTCAGAAATACCTTGTATGCTCGAACTAGCTTAAGGCGGTGGGTGAGAGGGTTCACCGAGGCCTATAGCTTGTCACTACAGATGCAGATATTTATCCTCCTCTAGCGTTTCTTCACAATATAGTTCTTTGTCTACTCGTACTCGTAGATTAGTTTTGAAGCCATTTCTTTCTTTTTTCAGATTCTGGCCGAAACCATTCCTGAGCACAGGCGAATTAGGTATTTTTACAGCAACAAGAGGAACAGTGTGATTCCATTAGACCTTCCCATAAGACCACCGTCTAGAGAAAGTGTGCACGCATTATGGAAGCCCCCATGCAGCTGAGACAGACCATTCTTCGAAATTGCAAATACTAAAGCTGCTCGAGTTCAAAGTGTTGGAGATGACATTGTGTGACATCTGGAAATATAAAAAGTTGAAGACCGACATATAATTAAAGACCCTTGGTTGAATAACTAATTTCTGAACTTAAAAGATTGTAAATGTAGCTATCTTAGCTAGCTTAAAGATAGAGGAATATCCTTGTGCAGAGACAATAAGCATAGTGCTCGAGTTCAAGCTGCTCGAGTTCAAAGTGTTGGAGATGACATTGTGTGACATCTGGAAATATAAAAAGTTGAAGACCGACATATAATTAAAGACCCTTGGTTGAATAACTAATTTCTGAACTTAAAAGATTGTAAATGTAGCTATCTTAGCTAGCTTAAAGATAGAGGAATATCCTTGTGCAGAGACAATAAGCATAGTGAAGCATTAGTGCCTACTGATATACTGTAATAATCCTTCTGCGACAAGGGTCACAGCAAGTGACTTCTGTCAGAAAGCTCCAGATAGATTCATAAGACCACCAGTACTTTACCGTCATTCATTCATTCATACATTCTTTCTGCTGTTTCGCATGAATATAACCAATAAGACTGTTGCAGTTGGGATTTGAAATTCTTCCACATCCACCGTACTCTCCTGATATTTCCCCAATGGATTACCATCTTTTCCGCAATATCGATTCATTTTGCCGGCAGAAGGTCTTCCGGAACCGAGCAGAGGTCATAAAAGCCTTTGAAGATTTCATTGCCTCAAAAATCAGCACTTCTACGAAAAAGGAATATTTGACGTTGGAAGAATGCCATAGATGCGGATCCTATTTTTATTGAATAAACATTGAATAAACGGAAAAGTATGTTTGGCGTTTAAATTTTTTACTAAAAAATCGGACATTTCATGTGGTACAACAAAATATTTGGCAAATCTAGGAATCCTTTCACTGGGAACAGTGAGGTGGAATAGGATTCCGAATTGCAAGCTACCAAACGATGATGAAATGAAGAAGGTACCAAGGGAAACCTCTGTGCAATTTGTTGCTAACTTTGAAGGAGTGTCCATTTCCAATTTGATATCAGGATAATAAAAGCATCAACATGCTATCAACCTTTGCAGGAATTGAGCCTGAAGCAGTAATAAAGAGGTTCGACAGAAAAACAAAATTCAACGTAATAGTATTTTAGTATTTATTTAGTTCTACGATATAGGTAAATCAACAGATCAAGAAAAAGAGAAAAAAAGAAAATATGGTATATATAAAGTACAATAATTTAAAAAATTTCTTAAAGCTAACAATGCGAGTTCCTTAAATCTAGTTCTAGGTAACAAAATATCGAGATGATCATATACAAGATTAAGTAATCTACAGCAAAACGTAACAGGCTCGTTGGTTCCGTATGAAGTGGAGTGATGCACTTCAAATAATGGGCTTGACCTAAGAACCCTTAGTGGCGCATAAATACCAATTAATGAAAGTAAGTTCTCACAGTCAATGGAAAAACATAGTAAATCTCTAACGAGCATAACACAAAGCATTTTACGACGAACTTCGTGGGAATCAAAACCCAACAGCAAACATTTAGAGCGGTAAGAATAGTGGGCATTGTCATTTAGAAAGAAACGGCGTAATGGAAAGCAGCGCAAGAAGTTTTTTTTTGAACTTTGTCTATTCTATTAATGTTTTTCAATGAAAACGGGTTCCAAACAACACTACAATATTCCAGACATGGACGAACAATGCTTACAAAAATGGCCGTGAGAGTATAGCAATCCTTGAAGTCCGATGAATTTCTTTTCAGAAATCCTAGAGCAGAGTTAGCTTTTGACATTAATTTGTTAACATGGGGATCAAAAGTAAGTTTACTATCAAAAACAACACCAAGATTTTTAAACTCAACTACAATATTAATTGATTGGTTTCCAAGACGATAAGCAGGGGTTAGATTATATTGTGTTCTATTATATGGCATGGTGGCACATTTGTCGATATTGGGATGCAGATCGTTCATTTTACACCATTCAAAAAAATAATCTAAATCTCTCTCGAGTAGAAGACAGTCACTGACATTAGAAATAGTCACAAAAAATTTTATATCATCCGCATACGAAAGGCAATGACAAAATTTTAGAATACTCGGCAAATCATTTATAAAAATGAGGAAAAGGATTGGCCCAAGATGGCTTCCTTCCGGAACACCAGACACAACATTAATTTCAACCGAAAATAAATGTCCGACTGAAACGAATTGTTTTCTCCCAAACAGGTAAGACTTAAACCATGAAAGTAATGGGCCAAAAAATCCGTAACACTAAAGCTTTTTTAGAAGGATACGCAAGTTAATTCTACTAAAGGCTTTCACGAAATCAGTGCTTCAGGTTGCGCTTCTCGATGGAACTTAAACAATGATTGGTGAACTGAACTAGGTTAGAGTAAGTCGAACATCCTTGCCAAAATCCATGCTGAGAATCAGTAATAAAGCTGCTTAAGATGAATACCATACGTTCCTTCACTAGGCGATCCAAAAGTTTAGGTATAATAGACAGTTTAGAAACTGGTCTATAATTCGAAATTTGATCGTTTTTACCACTCTTATAAATTGGTGTTATAAGCGAATATTTCCAATCAACAATAAATGTCCCACCAGCCAATGACTGATTGAAAATATAAAGCAGGGTGTAGCTAGGAGAATCAGCACAAGATTTTAAAACAACTGGGTAAAAACCCAAGAAATCTTAATTTTTACTGTCCTTCAAATCCTGTAATGCCAACAATAATTCGGATCTAATAAGTACCAGAGAGCTTGAGGCAGTAAAATCATGCAAGGAATCGAAATAACTGGATTACTGGGTGATTTGCCTAGAAAATTCATTGTTGACGGAATTTGTGTATGCCTAAAAGCACCTTGGGTTGGACTTCAGATTCCTTTCCAAGCGTTGAATGTAATTGTTCGAGAGGAACCTAGAAAGAAAAATAAATTCCTTTCTCAACCGAGCAAATAATTCGTAATCCGATAGAGATTTAGTCATTTTAAAGTTCTTATGAACTCTGTTTTTGGCATATTATTTCAAACATTGAAAAAAATCTTCGAAAAAGCGGTCAAGATTTCAGGCACTGAGTTATACCGAAGTTCATCACCCCAGTTCACTGACGCAAACTGATCACTCATTAATTTCAGATTGGAACTATTAAATTTAAAAATGAATTCAGTCGAATCACTAAACAACATTTAATTATTATAGAAGTAAATTTTGATTAAAATAATAATATAATAATAATACCAAGATCTAACAAATTATTAAAAGAATTACGAATATTACTAAATTGGCAGAGATCTAATGACTGGTGAAAATCCAGTGTAGTTTTTTCAACTACCGAAGATTAACGATACGGTAGCACTTTATTGCCATCAGAAAACCAATCGAGTTTACTAAAATTAAAATCACCAAGAACACAAATGTTAATGGAACGTTGGTCTACGAAAGTTGAATTGACTATATCTATATTTTGTAAATGCTTATCATAAATACTAGGTGGGGTGAAAAGTAACCTCATTGACCGCCAGATTGCGCTGCTACTGCAAAAAAGCACCATAGTGCTTTGAAGTCCGTTCATATTTAGGCAGACATGCCAAATTTCAGTGCGATACTGTCTTTAGTTTTGTTTTGACAGCTGATTGTTGTTGACGTGTTTGACATCATGTTGAGTGTGGACAAAAACGATTTCCGCTCTCTCATAAAACATTAGTTTTTGAGAGGCAAAACGGTGAAGGAAACAAAAGAAAAGTTGGATAAATATTATGGGGCTAATGCTCCATCAGATTACACCGTCAAATATTGGTTTCGAGAGTTTCGTGGTGGCCGCAACTCCACTACCGATCAAGTCCGCAGCGGTAGGCCCTCCAATGCGGTTACAGAGGACAATGCCAAAAAAATACATGAAATGGTGTTGGCTGACCGGAAAGTGAAAGTGCGCGAGATAGCAGATACCACAAAGATTAGTACTGAGCGCACACGCCATATTTTGGGCAATATTCTGTATATGAAGAAGTTATCCTGCCGCTGGGTGCCGCGCATGCTCACTCCTGACCAAAAACACGAACGCGGGAGCACTTCGAAAGAGTGTTTGGACGACTTGCTGATGCGGAAGCGGGCGGACTTTTGGTGCCGATTGGTAACTGTTGATGAAACTTGAATCCACTATAACACACCGGAGAATAGAATGAGTGCCCGGCAATGGACTGAAGCCGGCACGAGTGCTACGAAGCGGCCAAGGGAGGCTCGATGGGTTGGAATGGTTATGGCGTCGGTTTTCTGGGATTGTCATGGCATACTCTTCGTGGACTACCTCGAAAAAAAAAAAACCATCAACAGCGAGTATTACTGTGCATTATTGGAGCGATTGAAGGCCGAAATCGCTGCAAAACGGCCTCGCATGAAGCGAAAAAAAAATTTGTTTTTGCAAGACAATGCGCCCGCGCACAAGAGCATCGCAACCACGGCTAAAATCAATGACTTACGGCTCCAATTGCTCTCGCATGCACCGTATTCGCCCGATTTGGCTCCCTCGGACTAGTATCTCTTCCCAAACCTCAAAAGATGGCTCATCAATAAAAAATTCAGTTCACGCGAGGATATCATCGGAGTATTTTGCAGATCTTCCGGAAAATTACTTTTCGGACGGGATCAAGAAGTTGGAAAATCGCTGGAATAAGTGTATCACGCTAAAAGGGGACTATATTGAATAAAATAAAAAAACATATAAAAAAAATTTTTCATTCCCAAAGAGGTTACTTTTCACCCCAGTTAGTAGATGCGGCACTATTTGTAGGAAAATAACTAAGAAATACTAATAATAAAATATCCAACCATAATAAGTGAAGTGTAGATTTAATGGATGGTTTTATCGGACGCTTTAAATTTCACACCGTCGATTTGGCTGTTCATGGCTCCTCTCCTCTATAAGCAAACTTCGGTTTGCAACGATAAAGATTTGGTTCGTTTTCGAATCGAATTAGCAAAAACGCTATGCAATATTGGTATGAGCTGAGCGTCTTCGGTGAAAAGTAGTTTCTCGAGAAATAATTAACTTTGCAGTGGAAATTATACTTTCTAAGTCTGATAACTGACCACGTCGCTCTAATTAAACGTACTGAAAAACGAACCAAGTTGCTCGGTTATCGTGTAAATAGATATAATCAATGCTTTCGTAAATCCAATAGGATATAAGACTCGTTTCCAATCGAAATCGAGCATTTTCAAAAACTAACTTCACTTACATATGGATGTAAGTGTACATCTGGTGCCAGCTCACGACATCAACTTACAAATGTTGTGCAAATTAAACACATTCTGCTTAATGTGATGAAAGAAAATTACTTATGGGTGCTACAGAATGGATTTAAAGACAAAGGATTCATAATTCATAACGAAATTCTTCATACAGGCGCATGGAAAACACACGACTTGCAGATGCGGACTTTTCAAATTGAAGTGGTCAACCTAAAGAGTGATTCATGTAATTAATTAGAGCCATGAATGTTCACTGTTGTGGGACAATAGCAACAGATAAAAAGAAAATTGTTTCCAAAATGTATGTAGTCACTGTTTTCATTGGAAATAAAGTTTAATTGCTGGAACAGCCGACCAAATTATGGTTATTTGTGTAAAGTGTTGTTAATTGAAATTGAAAAGAAATTCTCAATAAGCGCCACCGCCAATTATCGTCCATCGAGTTTTTTCCAGGTAAGTGGGGCAGTCCCACTAACATATGTTCCAATTAAAAAACATGCCCCCCAACAGTGCACGGGCACACCACTTCTACACCTAACTACTCGTACATACGAGTAGTACATATCTAAGGTTATATGTGAGGCGTATTTTTATGTTTTTATATACGATTTAAGTGCTTAACGAAAGTGAGTTAAGTGGCATAGTAAAAATATACTTGAAGCAATCCAAACACCTTTAAAATATGGATCAACACAAGTTCATTTTAAAAATAATGGGAGTATCTTTTTCAAGCACTCTTAGCTGAGCTATAACGTAGCACTACAAACACTACAAACTGATGATACGTTAACCCTTCGTAGCACTGAGTTGTAGATTTGCAACATTCCCTATTTAACGGTATAAGAATTGTATGTTCCTATTTTTTCCAAATCAGAGCAATGTTGCAGGAACGTAGCATACCTCTTCTAAGCCCGATCGTGTCTCAAGTTCTCTATTTGACATTTGCTCTGCATTATCATCAGTCAAAGTTGACATTTTGCATAGAGTCCAGGTTTGTGTTTGAGCCCATTTCATTATTTTTGGGAAATTATTATAAAACCAGTTTTTTCAATAAAAGTTGTTTCGTTTTCAATGTAAGTTTATATTCTGCGGGAAATTTGAGTTTTTGTTTTGTTTTTGAGCATAGAAAGACCCTAGTGAGCACATCTGCAACAATGCGGGCGCAAAAGTGTTCTGAGAGACCAACAGCTGCAGGATATAATCAGTTCATGGTGCGAAAGTGAAAACGAACTTGATTTTTCGTCCGATGAATGTGATGAGGATCTCACATTTGTCCCCCAGGAAAAAAACTCATCAGGGAACGAATCGAACAATCCACCACCACCAGAAACCTCAGTCGTCTACTTCTCGAGGAATTTCAAGAGGCCAGCAAAAGCTAATGTTATATGGAAGAAAAAAAAAAACCTTGAGCTCAATCCAGATAAGCTTAATTTTTTAGGCCACAAGGATCTTCCTAATGAACTCCTGGAATTGGAAACGCCATATCAGTTTTTTTTTCTTATTTTTTCACTGAAGAAATTGTTGATCTAATACGCGATCAAACCAACAGTGGTTTTGGATACAGGTTCGAGATTTATAGTGGACGCGAAGGTGAGTCGCAATTGGGTGCTACCTTAAATGTAGTAGTGCATTTAGCGAGGCAAATACATACCAAAGAATTGCAACTACAGGCTTTACATCGACAACTATTAAAGCTCCCAGCCGCTTATCGAATTTTTGACTAGGTGAGGCAGTCATAGTCTTAGAACAGTGAGAAAAAATAGAGTTCCGAATTGTAAGCTTCCTGACGAATCCAGCCAAATGGTACTTCAGTTGAGTTTGTTGTCGATCACAATGGGATTCCGATTTGAACAACTCCTTGAAAAGACAACCAAATTGTTTCACTAGCGTCAAATTTTGCAGGTAAGAACCCTACATCCAATGTTCAAAGATATGATATTTGGAATAAACAATGTCCACGTATCGATTGGACGACCAATTGTGGTAGCCGAATACAAACCGTCACATGGGAGGCGTGGACTTGATGGATAGCATTATTGCTAGACACAAAATTTTACTAAGAAGTAAATTTTGGTATATGCTTTTGTTTTACCATCTTCTTGACATGATTACGGCAAATGCGTGGCTACTCTATCGCCGTGTTAACCAACAAACTTTCGAGCGGAAGTAGCTGAAGCACTTTGCAAGATGGGTATCAAACAAAGGTCAACTAAAAGAACATCAGATGTTGAGCAAGGTCTTCAGGCAAAAAAAAAAAAATGAAAGGTCCTGATCAACACGCACCGACTTAGGAAGTTCAACAGGATCAAACCAGCCAATGACCCTATCACAGACGCTTGTGGGTATTAATGAAGGCCATTCAAGAACCTTGATGGATTTTGCTCGAACTATGCTTTTGTCAGTTTTACTGTATGGTTAGGAACATTATCCTATCGATTATGACCAATTTACCTCAGCCAACGGCAACTTAACATTCTCAAGAATATCAATGTATTTTTCCTTCGGTAAAATTCCATCGATTCGATTAAGAGGTACACCCCCAAACCAAGAAAAAGACCGCAGCCATTTATTGATGGCCTTGACAGCTTAACGTACGAGTACATAGGATCCAAAGGCCTCCTTCGACCGACAAGACCCGTCACTCCAAATAATGAATTGATTAACCAAGTCGCATTTACGCTACTTAAATGTCACAAGTGCCTTCTTCCTTGCGATTCGGTTCTTTAATCAAACGGCATCTCATCGTCCTGGATGTTAATTAGACGTCGAATTTCGTTGTGGATATCACAAGAAAGAAGCTCTACTCTCCTATCCATATACGATGTTGTATTTCGTTGTCTTACTCGTATTTTCCGGAGAACTTTTCGGTCGTTTCGTTGGCACGAAAATATTGGTTTGTATTAACAAACAACATTGTTCTCGGTCAGTTAAGTTGACTAGTGATATTTGTACAAGATGTCCCAAAAAGAAGCTTCTTTTTGATGTAGTGAATATAAATATGTATATGGGAGTGGCCTTTTGAAAAAAAAGAACCTTCTAAAGGAAAAGCAAAATTTCTTAAAACCGCTCTGCGTGTAGTCTCCACGATGGCGTCAATATCGTGTCGGATATTTTATTTTAACTACAAGTAAATTGAAGAATCGTTTTATTGGTGTTCACTTTTGATTTAAGAATTCGCCACAAGAAAAAGGCGTGTTAAAAGTGTGTAACATTGCTCCCTTCTGCTGGAACTATGTTCTTTCGTTAAAATAGGAAAAAATTTTAGTTCAGGAACCAAGAAATTATCCAACATCACCACAACACTCCTCCAAGTTGACTATAACGGCAGGTGCCTTCCCATGTAGGAATGTGAATATTTATGATGCTTGCTTATCAGGTTAATTGCAACTCCAATCACGGCAGTTCTGCTTAATTTAAGAATGTGCCTCATCTGAAAACTTAGGCCTCTGACTAGTGTTTTTAGGCTTTAGTACTTGCGCCAACTGAATTTTATAGGAGTTCAGTTTTGAATCAGTGAAATGATGCTCTGGGCACATTTGCATCACTTGTTCGCTTACTAACAGATAGGCCCGAGTTATCAAGAATGGACTGCTTTATACTCTCTACGTTTTCGTCAGTTCTTGATGATAATGGTCACCCAGATTTACGTTATTTTTAAACCGGTTTCTTTGAACTTATGAATCAATTTTCTCATGAGGGGAACACTTGGAGCATCATTTATGTTATGCAAACCACGATGACTGAAGGAATTTTCTTCGCGCAACAGTCGCCGAAACAATTTAATTAAAATGTTTGTACACATCGTAAGCTTTATTTATATAGTAACAGCGCGGTATTCAATTATATGTTATAGTAAATAATGACAATAAGGAGGAGGAAGGAGCTTTTATAATCATCCATAAAGTAGAAAAAAAAACCTACATAACCACATGATGCATGCAAAGTGTTGCTTGAATCTTCCTCTTAATATCACTCTATTTCTCAAAAATAAACCAAAAACAACCACTTGCGCACTATACCGTCCCGGCCTCAGTCGCCGGTTTTAAATCATTGAGGGTAATACATACATACTTAGTTGACCTTATCCAAACACCTTTATCATTTGTCTGCTCATGGTATAGCCTGATGATGCAATCTACCTAATGATACAAGTACATCTAGTATTGCATGTTTTGAAGTCCGATCGGGGATGCCAATGCGATGTGAACAAACTAGCAAAGAATGTGGGAAGTTACTGGTAGAATAGCTTCCCATTTCCATTCAATCAATGAATAAATTTTTGAGAAACTTTTTTTTTCACCAGTTTCAATGGAGCCTTGCTAACAAAAATTCTAAATTTCCTATCTGTCTACGACAACCCTAGTCCCCGAATTATTATACATTTATGTCGAAGTTCCATTTCGTGTACTCGTATGTGGACACATAGTATTTACGGTGACTTCAATTGACTGTAATACGAATTCCAGCCTTATTTTAGAAAAAATATGGAACAATGTGTATGAATGTAATGGAGTCTGAGTCTCTTATAGATTTGCCTCAATTCAGAAATGGCAATTTTGCTTGTTCACATGCCCTATGAGCAAAAAATGAGCCTAGTCACAAAAACACGAAACACAATTTTCCCATAAAAATGAGAGTCGAATTCAAGTTGCTCAAAGCATAATCGGTGATCTCCCGTCGCAAGCTATGCTCTCGTTGCTTTCATTCCTGCACCAGCCGGTATCTTCACAAAATTTTCTATGATAGAAGTCCAAACTGTTACGATCGACGCCCAAAAAACAATTGCGGACTTCCACCACACTTTCACACACAGCTGCTTTATTTTTTACTTTACACACATATTGACGCGTTCCTAGTTTCGCGTCATATACAGCTCTATTCTGCTATTCGAGTTTTCCGATCCTGCTATCTGTTCGAAGTGAAACACTCACTTGTCGGTAACGCAGGTCGGTACGGTATTCCACTATATGTACGAATTGAATGTCCTCACAAAAATGATTCACTTCACTAGAATCTCTTGTTTCCGAGTCAAAATTGAAATAAAGTGCTGCACTATCCATATTTGTTTTTCTTTCCACACAAATTACACAGTTGAAATGACACTTAAATTTCCAAACGGGTGACGTTTAAATCTTCGAAACTTTGAAATAGAAAACGGTAAGGCAGTTCAGCCGCCGTATAGCAGAATACCGATTCGAAGCGAAAGTGAAGAGAACGTTCGATCCGCACGTATAGCAGAATGGGGGTGGTAGAGTGTATGTGGTACGAAATGTATCCACAACACGAAAATAGTTAGCTCAATTAGTCGACTATGAGACCAACAAAATCATGTACTCTTCTAAACGTTTCATGAATTGAAGACCGACTTTCAAAAAAATTTGCTGGAAGTGTACGATTAGGGTGGCACTGATCAGCGTAAACCTTACCCAGTGCGCAGCTATAACTACACACATCAATTTTAGCTTGTTTTGCCTCTTCGTGGTAAATGCTGGGCACTGATTTCGTCCAGCCGAACGTGACTTGCCAAACTTATAAGCACGAGCAAGAGAGCAAGAAAAAATTGAAAAAACACATTGATTCACTGTCGGAAATGACTGAAAATCAGAAGAAGAATGTACGGCGGATGAATTCACATCATTGCATCAACAGTGGCGTCTACAGTCAATATGGCAGATATTTTATATGACCTTCTTCGACGTATTTGGAGATTTTCTGGACTATTCAGAGACTGATGGGAGATGAAATCTCATAAAAGGGCCAGGCCCTCCAGGTTGAGGGTTGTACGTGGTTTTAACTATTCGGCCACGTAAATAGCTAACTGTTGTAATGCAACCATTAGCCT
This sequence comes from Volucella bombylans, assembly GCA_949129095.1. Classification (NCBI taxonomy): domain Eukaryota; kingdom Metazoa; phylum Arthropoda; class Insecta; order Diptera; family Syrphidae; genus Volucella; species Volucella bombylans. The sequence continues at coordinate 136,881,447 of OX422141.1, read as the reverse complement.
CGGATAAGGACAGATATACTGTTGATGACCCTGGAAAACGAAACAGGGACAACGACGTTCGGAGCTGTACATGCAACGTTGAAATCTTGAATAGACCGCCTGGGGCCAAACAACTAGTGGAGACTCTCGACTGCTATATAGCAGTTATCCCCTCCATTTAGTAACTGGGTGCGAATTTGTTGCCAGAGGTTTCGGCTAGAAATTTTGAGGTTGCGACATGTAATCGAACGCCTTATACAATAACAATACGCATCAAGACTGTAACCCCAACATCAAACTGATGCGCTCACGCATCTACAGAGGAAAAAGACGAAGATACCAGAGAATGTTTCTATGAACTTCTCCATAAACCGTACGAGCAATGTGCGAAATATGTTAAATTAGTTCTAGGTGATTTTAACGCAAAAATAGGAAGGGACGACATTTTTGACAGCGCAGTCGGGAAGCATAGACATGATCATACCACATCTGGAAACGACCTCAGGCTAATTAATTTTATACTATGGGGTAGAACATTACTATAGCTGGCCCATGGTTTCACCACCTTAATATTCAGACATGGGCGTCACATGATCATCAAACCAAATTGATCACGTTGCAATCGACCCAATACACTCCTCTAGTGTTATATTATAGATGTCTGAAAGTGCCGAGGAGGGAACATACGAGTACACTCGGAGTACTACCTCGTTGAAGTCAAGATACATTTACGGATGTCTCAGACATCACAACAACGAAGAAATACTGTGAAGGTTTAACGTTGAATGACTGAAATTGCAACAAACCGCCAGAGTTTTTGCTGATCGTGTATCACTTAATCTCAAAACATGTCCTATGCAACCAACATCAAGTGCTGAAGACCAGTGGCATCGGTACAAAGAAGGCATAAGTATTGCCGGAACTAATATGCTGCGTTTCACTCGACGAGCTCCACAAAACCCACAGATTAATGAAAAATACAGGGAGGCACACATAGGGAATCGGCATTGCATAGAAGAATATGAACAGTCCCTGAGCAAAAGAAGAGGGAAGTACAAGAAAGAGCTTTAGAGGCGCGCGATCGAGCAAATACGAGTAGAGATATGCCACACCGGGAAAAATATTTGGAAGCCTTACCCAAAATTAAAAGAACATGTCAAGGTAACGGGACTGAAGAGAGAGACCTGTAGAGAAGACCAAGGAAACATAATAGTAAAGCCACAGTCGGTGCTGAGGATACAGAAAAACCACTTCTGCAGACTGTTAAACTTGGTGAAAGTAAAGAGATTCGTCCATCTGACAAAAATTGATAATAAGGATAGCAATATCTAGGCAAGGCTGCTGGACCGGATAGGTAGACTGGAGCAGGTAGGCCTGTTAAGTCATTTAAGGCAACAGAAGATTACAACAACTCATTTCCAGGATTTGGTCGACGGGGAAAGCATGCCCGAAGAATGGAACTTTAGCAGCGTTTGCCGATTCGCGATCAACTTTTTTTTATCTGAAAGTTATTATACTCTTAAAATGTTTGCACACAGCGCGGGCGAAGGAAATTTAGGGAGGGGGGAAAGAGAAGTACATTGATCTTAAACGTTTGCCAGTTGCGCCAATTATAATGGCTTATGTCCCCTGAACATTGCATATAAGATCTTATTTGCTGTCTTATGTGAACGACGGAGATATGTGGCCCTCAAGCAACTTGGACTGCAAAACTGGAAGCAGTTAGACAGAGACCGCGCTAGCTGGAGAGACCTACTGGTTGAAGCCCAGGTCCACTCTGGACTATAGCACAACAAAAGTAAGTAAGTAACAAAAGTAACCCTATTCAGGATGGTTTGTCTAACAACATTGAACATAAGCATCATCCAGAATGACGCCACGCTTTAAAATGTATACCTACTGGAAGATCTTTTAGTCAAGAAGAACAAAAAATTAAGCCGATAGTGTCTTTGGTCCTTTGTTTGTTTCCTACTCGATGGACAATCGATGCCGTACGCCAATAATAATTTATTTCGCTAATCAGCATTGTTTTATTGCAATGTGTAGTAGGTACATATGTATGTATATACAAACCTTGTCAAATGATATAACAATCCAGTGGGTACTACCCTACATATATACCATACATAGGTAGTATCTGCATCTCTATAAGCGCGCCTGAGTTTAATAACCTTTTGATTTCTGTTATCTTTGATGCTTATACTAATTTACTGTCACAGTGTGGCAATAAATTACAATTCAAACAACATTTACACTCTCTAACACTTTTTGTGACAGTAAATCAATCTTTTAGCACGTAAAGATCATTCCAGTGATAAACGTGAATTGACTGACTAATATTCTACCGCTTTGACGTTTAAATTTGATGCAAGATGTCAATTTTTGTCATAACATCAAACATCTGTGAAGTTTATTCTCGTACGTCAAACCACGTGCATTTTTCAAAGTGTAAACTTCAAGTTTGTAAGTGGTATGGGTATTATTTAAGAATTTAAGTGTGTAGATCACAACTGTGGTTTAAAGAAACTATCCGCACTTGTGGCATAGATTTTTGTATTTTCCTCAAAACTTTTCCACTGATCGATTACTAAAAATAGAAGAAATGTTAATAGCCTTGCAGCTATTTCAGAAATTTCACCTTTACTTTCCAGAACATCTAATGAATAATTATTTAAACAAATTATACATTTCATATTGAATTCATTAAAAACGAACGAAGAAAACAAAGAGAGTTTTTGTCAGTCTTTATCTAGTGTAAATCGGTCGACGAGAACAGCAAACGGAGAACGACAGAAGTCATCACGTAATCTAGACTGATTCACCACTTGTTTGCTTGCTCATTGAATTGAAAACAATTAAGTAGCAATCCAGCGGCACTTCTACAGATGGAGACGTTACCGAGGAGAAAGAGAAATGTGTGCTACATTTTCTCTTTCCTCTTTTTTTTCGATTTTTTTTTTTTATCCAAGTACCAGTGTTAATGTCAAGATTGTTCTTGCAGCAGAGCACAACAAACAACAGCAGGCACGGCCATTTGCTGGAATTAGATCCAGTTCAGAAAAACAATTTGACGAAAAGTTTTCTTTGTGATAAGGCCGGTTATCATCGACCGAGTTGTGCTGTTAGTCGACGACTAGACGACTAACGTTATGTTTACCCGACAAAGTTAAGGCTTAAGGGTCATTTATGTATCTTCCATCCTGAGTCGTTGTTTTACGCAAATCTACAGAAGATAACGGTTGAAAGCTTTACCTGTTCGTAATTAGAACTTCATATGACGTCAGTACAAATCACCTCATTCTCCATAACATTAACTAGCAACACCGATGTGGAATCACCACCCCACTGTGATAATGTACCTTAATGTACCCTTAGTGAGACAGTGTGACCTACAAATCTCAAAGGGTCAACACTTTTTTCGATTCCAAATCCAAATCCGCTCTCTTCTAATTACTTGTCGGAATCTTTTCATTCGTCACAGTGAGTGGTTTGTTTTTGGAAACATGAGATTGAGATACCTTTATGTATGATAGTTTATTTTCTAATTTGGAGGCGAGCGTAAAAATTGCATAATATCGTTTATAATGGAGAACTTGAAAACAAAAAATATTTTTATGAAAGCGGACATTTGAGGAAGTTGCGTATCGCCTCAAAATTTGTTTTGATACATTTATTATCGTTTATTTTTATTACTCGTAGTTAACTCACAAAAAGGAAATGAGAACGGTGACATGAAACAGCGATTGCATCTGCAAAATTCTGAGGCACCTTGAAAAACACTTGGAGCATGAAATTTCAACTTGAAGAGTGTAACGCTTTAGGTATCATGTGGTGACTCATTTATTCGATACCAAACTGTTGAATAATGATATTACATCCATAGCTTCTTAATCACTGTTACAACCGACACAGATCGGTCGCTGGAATCTGGTTATTTAAAATTCAGTTGTGCTAAGTGAGTGCGCCCACTAGCTGAGTTTTGTTTTGATCTTTTTTTTAATTTCATTATCTTTTGATGTCCATTGTATACTAGTTTGAATGCTCAATAACCGGCTGAGAGTTGTTATACAATTTTAGAAGACGGTATCCAACTTAAAAGAAAAAACACGTTTCCTTTGCGTTAATATGAGGTGGAAAGCAATAAAGCCATAGACATTGCAGTTTTTTTATGTTTCTCATATTTGGAATTGTCAAGTTTGTTTTTCTTACTTGGCGTCACACAAACCAGACTTCATTGCAGAAATCATTGGCCAAAGGTCAAAGGAAGACTTAATATTGATTCTTTTACTGAATTTTTTTTTTTACATGACATTACTGTCGCGAATATCATACTCTTGATTTGGTAGACGATAGATGGCGTATTTAACCGATGCATAGAGAGAGTCAAATGATGTATTCACATCAAAATCACTGATTTCGTCTGATTAAGCAATCGAATTATCCTAACAAAGCTCAATTCCACCTGTACCAAATATAAAAGAAATTAGTGGTATCACTTGCACCACTTCTCTAGGTAGAAGATAAGGATACAGGGAGTATAATTTAAAATTCAGCATGAGAAAGCTATACTAAGGAAAAATAGAATCGCCGTTGCTGAATATGCAGAAGGAAAAAGCTCCATGAAAGGAACATGAATATGTTATTGTGGACTGAAGGAACATTAATGTGCTATTGTGGACTGGCGACCTTGTCGTAAACAATCTTCTTTTGGGCAAAAAAACGTCCATCGTGGATCACATATTCCCGTTTTTTAGCCGCTAAGCACAAGCCTGATACACAACTTGCGAGAAAGTCAGCTGAAAACATTGCTGCTGTCTTAGAAAGTGTTCAAAACAATACATACATTAACCTCAATTCAACATCGGGTTCAAGAAATTGGTCTTAAGGCAATCACTTTGTGGCAAATTATTCATTCAGATTTGCAGATATAAATATATACCGTATACGATGCCGTACATATTCTTATAAGATGTTACTCAAGCTACTTCTTATTTTCATGAAAAATTCATTATCAGTGATAAGGTCCTCAAATTATTCATCATTCGCATTCGCATCCAATCAAAGTGACACTCTGGTGTGCTTTGAAGATTACCTCAGACCACAACTGTCATAGGAGAACGTCATCGTAATACGATTGATAACTTCTTAACATCAAAACTCGATACTTTAAGCTTGGTTAACCTGTTGTTGCAATAAGGCAATGGAACTTCAAATATAAAGCCAATGCTATAATGGAATTACTGAGAGATCTGCGTTTATTGTAGAAATAATCTCAATAAATGTTAATGCTCATTGGCCTCCACGGACGCTGGATTTAGCAGCCCCGGACTACTTTTTGTGGGGGTTATTTCAATAGCAAAGTTTACGCCATCAAACGAGAATCACTTGAACAAAGTATTCGTAACGAATTTGATGAAATATACCAGTAGAAATGTGATTAAAAAACAGCCCACATTTGCGAGACCAACAAAGGCGTACATTAAGCTGACATTATCTTCCATACGTAATTCCCAACATTATCATTCATTAGCATTAAACCATTTTGATTTCATTTTCGATAAAGTTATACAAAAAATAAAGTCGTAAACCATCGCGAGGAACACCGTATTCGTATATCGCATAAAGTTCTATGAGGGTCATGTCGGGTTTGGGTTCCCATCTCTGGATCTCTTGTGCTGGATAGTGCGTAGGGTGTGTATCGAAACGCAAGGGATCATCTTCAACATTTCTTCCGAGTAGCTTACGCAGACAATAAAATACGAGGATGGACAGGTGGGAGTTGCAAAGGAAATTTGACATTACCATCGTACATATTTTTGAAACGATTGATTCATGCATCGTCTAGTTTTGATTTGACAGCCATTTGTAGTGTTTAGTGTTTTTTGGTAGAATGGAAAAACGACCTTTCGCCATCTGTGACGACCCTGAGATATTGGTTCAACGAATTTAAACATGGCTGTACATTTTGATGAGGAGCGCCAATGCCACCAGAGAGACGAGATTACAGAGAAAATCGTTGAAAAGTTCCCTGACATAATTCTTGTTAATAGTTGAACGTTACTAGTGATCCCAATGATTTACAGATATTAACACCAGTATATTTCTTAGTAGGACAGAACTTAATCACACCATTTGAACCTTGCAAATTAGACATTAAAACACATCGCTTAGCAAGGTGAAAGCTAATTCAAAAAATGATACGATACTCCTGGAAATAATGGTAAACCGCTTGAATGAAATGGCAAAAAGGGTCTTATAACTTTAAAGTAGGGGATGTAGTTTTAGTAAAGGAAGAAAACTGTGCTCCAATGTGATGGCCTCTTCCAAAAATAATGAATATTCAACCAGGAGAAGATAGAATAGTAAGAGTCGTAATACTGAAATCCAAAGAAAATTTTACTAGCAAAAGATCAGTAGAAACGGAACAAAAAACGGATCAAACACCAATAGAATCCAAGACAGCAACTTCTAACTTGACACTAGAGAAAAAAATCCAATACAAGAAAATCATCAGCACTGGGACACGTTGCATTTTCCAAAACCATGCACACAATACAATAAAACGCCTTCAATATGATTTATACTCGTACGAAGATTGCCCGATAAATTTTTAGAATATGACAGCACTGATTCTCTTGACGTTTCCAAATATCATATACATAAAATCCGTAACTTTTTGTGGTTAGAAACAGTGGCACGTCAAAGAGCGTTTAGTGGTTTCGTTTATACAGTTTGTTTCAGTTAACAATTTAGTAAAAAAAAATGGAAGTTTTTGGTGAAGAATTTTGTTGGATGATTTTCTTTTAAATGTGGTCTAACTCAACAACAATGCATAGATCGACTTGGTATGGCTTTTGGTGATGAAATACCATCTAGCGTCAGTGATGACTTTCGTGAAGGTCGTCCTTGCAGTGCTGTTGTTCCAGAAAACATTGATGTCGCACGCGGCATGATTGAAACTAATCGGCATGTAACATACCGTGAGATACAAGCAACTTTGGGCATTAGTATGACTGCAATTCAATCAATATTGCATAAACATTTAGCAGTGAAGAAGCTTTCTGCTAGGTGGATAGCACACAAGCTGGCCGATGCTCAAAACAAAGGGATCGCACAGTGGGGCAAAACAGCCTCAAAACTGGAAACATTTTCTGTGCTGGATTTAGATAAGTGAAATTTTTTGAAATCGTTAGATATCACCTATTAGTGGTAAGTCCGCTTTTCCACGTAGCAAGTTTCGAAAGATTCAAATGAGTGCAAAAGAGAGGGATAATGAAACAAAAAATACCCAATTAACCAAATTCCCACTACGTGTGGGTAGGATTTTCATTGCATCATTTTGACATTTCTTTTTCTCCTTCTTTCTTTTTCGCATTTGCTTCATTACTTCTTTCGCTGTTGTTACGAGTACAACATTTCAGTATGGCTAGTTAGTTTAGTTTTAAATGCATTTCAATTATGAAAGACTGAGCGCCAAAGATGAAATGAAAGAGAGCTGTCAAATAACATGAAAAACCAAAGAAGGAGGAAAGGCGTTCGTGTAAAGTTTTGCGCATCACTGAATGACAGATCAAAAGAAAATAACCAGAACATGCGCATTACACACATGCGACGTGTAAAAGCGGACTAAATAAACTCATATTCACTTTTAAATTTTTTATTTTTTACGTTTTAATTAAGAATTAAAGTATTTATTTAAGAACACATAAATCGAAAAATTTTATTGACATTTTTTTCGAACTTATATACATATATAAAGACGTAATAAAGAATATATATAGTGCATAATATTGTTTCTCAATTGGTATCAATGTGTTTACAGCGAAATTAAAAGATTGATTCATCTAATGAAGAATCATCGTCGCTCTCAAATTTGCCATCAGATGCAGCACCTTCACCTGCACAAATAATCAAATTAAAAATGATTTAATTTTTTTTTTTTAAAGTTATCTCAGACTTGTAATTAGTGGATCAGATGTAATCAACATCAAATTAAAAACATCTTGATTAGTCCTCTCCCGGGAACATTTTCTGGAGTAGCTTTCGCGATATTTCTTAAAATCTTTATTTCTCGTCTCCTGAGCTTCTTCAAATAACTGCCCGATAGGAGGAAGAGCAGTGGATATTACATCTGATCCATGGATTAAGAGTTTGTGCATAAAAAACCACGGATAGATGCTTACAAAGTGTTTGGCGGTATTAATTGCGATTTATTTGAAGTTTTCAATGTTTATTTCATATCCGCTTGAAATTGCCACTAAAATTGTATGAAATTCTTCAATTAATACTACGAGGGGCGTTCAACATATTCTCGGTATCGGGTGAAGCTGTGGTTGTATATATAAATTGACTTATTTATCAAGTAATACTATTATTTTAGTGCACTCATGTAAAATTTCATATAAATGTGATTATTAATTCGCGTTTTATCTCTAGTTAAACAGAATCATAATGGCAACTGAGACGATGATGGTGAAAATTGAGCATCGCGCTGTAATTAAATTTCTCACTAAGCAAGGAAAAAGTCAAAAAACTATTCATGAAGAGATGGTGGCTGTTTACCAGGGTTCCGCACCTTCATTATCAACTGTGCAAAAGTGGTCAAGAGAGGCAGAGAGAGCATTGAAGACGACCCCCGCTCCGGCGCCCCGGCTACTGCTTGTACGGGAGAAAGCATCAAAGAAGTCGAAAAACTTGTTCTTGAGGATGCCCGAATAAAGGTGAAAATGATGGCAGAGATCAAAAAGCTTTCAATTGGTACCATTCACACCATTCTTCATGACCATCTTAACCTTTCAAAGGTCAGTGCAAGGTGGGTGCCACGAATCCTCACAGCGCCTCAGAAAAAAGTGAGAATCGCATGCTGTAGAGAGCTTTTGGAGATGTGTAGTGAGAACGCGGACGGTGTTATGGATCGAATTATTACTGGGGACGAAACATGAGTCCACCACAATGACGCTGAAAGCAAACAAGAGTCCATGCAATGGCATAAAAAAGGAACAGACCCCCCGAAGGAGTTCAAAGTCACTCCGTCTGCCGGAAAGCTCATGGCCACAGTTTTTTGGGACTCAAAGGGAATCTTGCTCATTTAGTACAAAAAAAAAGGTGAAACCATCAACGCCACATCCTACGCATCCACTTTGCATAATTTGCGGGAGGAAATTAAAAAGAAAAGACGGGGTAAACTCGCAGCGGGTGTGTTGCTTCTTCATGACAACGCTCCTGTTCACACGGCGCGAGTTTCCAAGGCTGCTGCGCGAGTTTCCAAGGCTGCTGCGCGAGATTGTGGTTTCGAAGAAATCCAACACCCACCCTATAGTCCAGACCTTACCCCTAGTGATTATTTCCTGTTTCCGGATTTGAAAAAATGTCTTCGTGGAAAAAGATTTTCGGATGATGAAGAACTCAAGTCGGCAATAAATGGGTATTTTGCAGAGAAAGAGGAAATTTATTGTTTTGATGGTTTAAAAAAGCTTATCTCAAGATGTAACAAATGCATTGATGTTAGGGGAGATTATATTGAAAAATAAAAACAATTTAAATTGAATTCCCATTTTCCTTCATATCGATACCGAGAATATATTGAACGCCCCTCGTATGTCAACACCCAACATTTCGTAGACGAGGTTTGTATTATTAAAAAATCTCCGAGCAGTGTTGCCATCATTTGTGTTGCCAAACCCCCTGGTTTTGGTTGATCAACATTCAACATTAAGGCCCATTCGATTCTTGAATTCATTTTGTATTCGCGCTTTACTTTCTGCCACTAATTTTTTGTCTTCGATTCTTGAATTCATTTTGTATTCGCGCTTTACTTTCTGCCAGTAATTTTTTGTCATCATTTCTGGCTTGCCACTTTTTGATTGGCAGTTTCAAACACTCTCATCCAGCAATGTAATACTGTACCACAGATAAAGCAACGTTGAGTGGAGGTATTATTGGCTAATGCGTTACACAATTTCCCATCCACCATAGTGAAAAACAGCTGGTGAGTAACGTTAACAGTTTTGCCATCAACGTCCACTACCGCAGGGTTTAATTTCTGTATTTGTTCATCAACATGCATCTTTTCGGAAATTGATAGTTCTGCCGATTCTTTTACGAAACATATTTTTAAAGGACGAGAGTATCTCGTAGACGAAGGCCGCGGGTTTTGCCACACAATTTCTCTTTTATCCAAATTGTCAATACTCGTAAACAGTTGCAATGGTACCATAGAAATAATAAAAACACTGGAATCATTAGCTTCCATTCCAACATATTTTTGTTTATATGAACTACGGCCTGAACTTCCGTTGAAGCCCCACTTTGATAAAAACTCTAATTTGTTCAGTTGATCGTTGTTTAATTCCGTGATTAAACATTTTTGAGATTTTATCAAGCGTTCAGTGGTGTGGTACATAAGTGCCTGAAGAGAAACTTCAGCGGAAAATGAAGATTCTTTGATACCTTCTGGATAACCGTCTTTTTTGGCATTTTGAATGACTTTATATGAAGGAAACCTTTCAGGATCTTTGCTTCTAATGACATTGTACTGATGTCTCGTTAATTTTGCTTATACGAGTGTCGAAAGGGCTTCTTCTCCTAACATATCTTTACTTTTTGTTTTGTATCCTGTGCTTCATAAGCTTTTTTGTATTTAGTTGCACTTTTAAGTGAACGCAGTACGTGTCCTAGCAGTTTAGAGGCCGGTGCATGACCTGCGGCTCTCAGGCTTACCTACGCAGCAAACCCTAATGCCATAGAGAGAAAATCTTTTCGTCGAATGTATCACTACATTCTTCAAAGTCCGCTTTTGGACATCCTCTTTTGTATGGGGTTGTATTGTATTGCAACCACTTTTCGTTAATTTTCTTGAATCGTGCTACTTTGCGATCTGATCTGAACCATTTTTCTTTGAATCTTGAAACAAACTGGGAAAGTCTGTGATTTAATGCGAAGATTTTATCTGGAGGACGATTAGTGCATTCCTGCCGGCCCAATTTCAAGAATTCTATTTTCTCCTCCAATATTGCAAGTCCAGAATCGTTCATAATGTCGAATAACTTCTACCGAGACAAAAATAAATCACTTGAGTTCGAACCTAGGGCAAAATGTGAACATTTAATAAATTCATAAAAAACCATCCAAAAATGGCATTTTTTTTAATTAATTAAAAAAAAAAGGCACAAGTATACGCAGCCGATCTCTTTTGAATCTATTAGCCAACAAGATCAACTAACAACAAGCAAACATCTCGATGTGGAAACCTACTTTAAGCTTAAGGTTTTAGAAAAGACATAAAAAATGTTAGTTTCTGGAACACATTTCCATTTTTAATTAAAACAACTAAAAACAGGCATAAACACGGTTTACTGCTGATTAGAATATTAAACTACACACCTGAAGCTTTCGATTCTATGTCTTGGCGATGTTCTATCTTAATTTTTAACAAAACTGCAGTATTTTGAAACCAAAACTTTTTTTTTCACTTTTACACATCTTTTTCGCAATCGTAATAAATCTGTGACTTCAAATGCTTACCAAAGAGTGGGAGAGCATGCATATGACTTAAATGAGTGATCATTCGATGCACTGTCATGTTACGAGTATCTAACGGGAAACATGCAAAACATTATCATTTTTCTCATTTCATTTTTTGAATTGTTTCCAGTGGGGCGAACCCACCGTGGGCGTGTTAAATGTTGCAAAGAAATGCTAAAGACATTCAATCGTAGTGCTTCAAAAAACTTTGCAGGAGACCAAACCTGAATATACTCGTATGAACCCGAATCTAAGCCCCAATCGGCTGTGTGGCTATTCCAAGGTGAGCGAAAACCAACAAAAGTGACTCGTTCTCGAAGCACTTCAAAAAACCAATAATGGCTTGTTTATTCGGTAAATCGGGTCATGTTGCTACTGTGGCTTATCCCGATATCCCGGTTAATCCCGATTGGTACACAACAATTTGTTTGCCGAAAGTCATCAGTGAATTGCGTAAAACAAACAAAAAACGAAGTGTTTTACTCCATCATGACAATGCTTATTCACACACAGCCAGTCAAACAATTCAATTTCTGAAGTTTCAAAACGTCGAATTGATGAGCCATTGCCCCTATTCTCCTGATTTATCGCCTAATGACTTGTTTTTGTTCCTCCATAAAAAATAAAATGCGTGGTCAACGCCAAAAGAGACTGTAGCATGTTTCTCAGGTGTCGGGTTCAGGCTGGAATAAATGTTTCGAAAACTGGTTCTATCGATTGGAAGAGTGTATAAATCTTGAAGGAGAATACCTTGATAAAACATAAATCATTTAAAGTAATAAATTTATGTGTTTTCTTACTTTTCTAAATACTTATCGGACAACTTACGTGTTATGTGGAACAAGCAGGAAAAGTAAAAGTTAATCGAGACACGCTTAAAATAGAAGTAATATCCAACTTTGTAATGTGGAAAAATCATCAATTACATATATCAGCTTCGTATAAAGGAGATACCCATGTCAAGAAAAAGCAAATTTCTATTAATCGTGAACTGGAACTACTTAGCACAATGTACAAGGTACAACACAATGAACTTCATATAGCAAGATCTAAACGCGGAGCATTTGGAAAACTATTTCAAATGGTATTCGGAGTTAATGATGAAGTTTATGCAAATACAGACAGCTTAGCTAAAAGTCAATAACTACTTAAAAAGGCAATTCACCACCAGCACCCACTAATGATGTCAACAACAACAACCTACATATGTCAATAACATGTGTTCAAAGTCAAAGAATAGATTCGTTGTTATAACCCACAAGCCAAACAATGTTGTTGAAGAGGTTGATAAACTTTCGGTTTGGTTTGAAGAAGTTGATGAACAAAGTAGGATTACAGAATATCAAATAATAAATATCCATCTGACTGTCATTAAAAATGTGGCAGCCATATTTCCCAACAATTCACATCGAATAGAAATTGAACCTAAGTCTAGTAATGCTGTTATTAGTGGATTTCTCCATATACGAGTAATTGATAAAAATAACTCATGTGCATACAGGCTTACGAGTGGCATTCTCAATTGTAGATTACAATAGCCAACATTACTTCGAGCTTTCAGAAAATTAACTGAAAGGATGTAGCACACTTTGGAAGTTCACACGTTTATGCCTTATTCACACTAAGGCGTAGTCACTCACATGGACATTAGTTATAATAGCCGTGTTTTATCGGTAAGTGGCTATGCAGCTCAGTAAAATATCCCTTGGAAAACAACAACAAAAACGAAAAGTGGCAATAATTAGGTCAGTAAATAAAGTAAGTAGGTATAAAAGTGAACGTAGAACTTAAGAATTCTGAAATCCAGGGAGCGCTAACAGGGGTTGTAAAAATTTGTATGGAAGATTACATTTTTCAAATGAGCTCAAAGTAAAAAAAAAATGTTGTTTATTTAAATCTAAATTATATACATACTTAAAAAACATAAATATAAATATATTTTGTACAGTTGAAGGTTCAAGTCGGTGATTGATTTCTGCTGCGCTTTGGTTTTGATGTAGAAACGAATTTTTCATCAACATCATCCTGATTAGGAACGTTGATAGCTTCAGCAGGTGATTCATCTCTTATATAACATCGTTCGAAAATTCTTATGTAGTGCTTTGTGCAGGCGGGAACATAACACAAATCGCAAACTGCAGTTGTTTTGTTATCCTTCTTTTGTGTTTTGCAGGATTCAAATCTTTGCTTTTTTATGTTTTGCCGTTGTGAAGGGAATGGTATAATCGTATCAGTTTTCACAGAATTTCGCAAACTTGATTTTAAATTTTTTTCTCTAAATGTTTAGCGGCTAATTCGAATGATAGTTCTTTGATAAGGGCTTTTCTTTTTCCCGATCTTTTCTTATTTGTATACCATGCCGGTTAGCTTATTCATATGATCTGTAGGCAGCTAGGGCTGTAGTATCTATGATGTTGTAAAATAATGCGACTGGTGTAACCATTTGGTCAAAATTGTCTACGCCTCCCTTATTTCTATTATAGTCTATAATAATAACAGGCTTCTGCGATTCCTCATCAATGTCCTCGACGTGGTGTAAAGTTGACAACAAAAGATCGTTCTTTCTTGTGTTACTCGCATGGCTAACTAACTGCATACACCATGAGAAACAAAAAATTGAACTCAATTTTTCCCGAGTTCTTTTGAATTGCCTGTCATTTTTTGTAAACTCCATTGATAATTGTGGTTTGTTGCCCCTTATTGTGGCCACTAGTGTAGTCTTTCTACTTGCTAGCTCTAAAGCCAATGGCACAGATGTTAAAGAACTGTCGGTGGTAACGTTAAAATTGTCGTCCAAGAACCTTCTAAAAGATGCATCACAAGGCCGTGTGCTATGTCATCCGAAAGATCGTCACCAGGTTTCTGTCCTAGTTGTAGCTATTAGTTGTTCGTTCACAGTAAGCTCTTTTGATGGATGATAGAGTGCAGTGAGATTTGATTGAAATACGTTCCAAGTATATCTAAAAGCTGCCAGCTTATCAGTTTGCATGCGGAATGTTCTAGTTCTTGAATCGTCGAACCCAACGAAACGATGTATTTGTTCAAATCGTTCTAAAAACATGGTAGCTCTACAAAAGGGCATATTGTGTTGATCAAATAAGCTAAGATTCTTCTTTTGACGATTTTTCGGCACCTGCATACAGTAATACTGGAATATATGTATACATCTCATCTGCATCCGTATGATACGTACCATCGTGGAAGTATCTTTGGTGTTACTGACAAACGATTGTCTTCATAGACCCTCTTCATATTCCTGTTTGTGTCAAGAACCGTAGTACCAATAATTTCTAGGCTTTTTTGAGAATATTTGTTTGCATCTTGCTTCTTTTCTCTTTCGTTCGTTTTGATCATTTATTGCCCTAGATTTCTGAAATTCATCTGGCATAGACCACCAAATATCAGAATGACGGACGTTCCTAGCTGTGTAGCGCATTCCTCTGTTTGGTCCAACAGGTTCATCCTCCATCTTTCAATTTGCATATGTCTTTCTTCTTCTTGTCGCAAGCCATCGCCTACTTGCTCAACGCGCAAATCAGGAAGAGGCACATCTGGAACATAATCAGGGTCAACTTCTGAAAACTCTCCATCATCAATTTCTGCTTCAGAATCCTCTGAATAAGCATTTTGCTGATCAAGTGCATGTAGATTGTTACCTAAAACCTCCTGTTCAACATCATTCAATCTAGATGTATAGTGCTATTCAAAACAATTGGCCTGCCGTCACATGCGAAGTGACAGTTAGGTAATAAAATTGAATGGGTGTGCAGGTCCTTTATCATTTTTTTCTATTTCAGCGATTATTTTCATATATTTATTGTTGTAAATATCCTTTTTTTTTCAAAAATTTAAATTTCTATGAGAGCAAATTTCGAAAACCACTATACTGAGAAATCCTGGACATGTACACGATAACGGTCTTTTTTTTATAGTTCCGAGGTACGAAAACTAAATACAACATCAGCTCAACTGTTGTTTTTTATGTACTTGGGCATCGTATTCTTTAGGAAATCATTCCTCTTTTGCATGTCATCGACCAATAAATACTTTAAAATTTGATTTGAAATTTCCTCGGGGCACTCAGTGCCCAGTACACGGGTTGAGGGTTAAGGATGTGTTCGTTGACTATTATTTTATATAATTTGTGTAAAGATGCATTTGAGTTGCAAAAAGAAAAGAAAAAAAAATTTTGGTGAAGTCGTGAGGGAAAAACGTTGTTCATTTTCCTTTATTACAAGAGAGCTGCAAATTGGTGACGAGAAATCTTTCTTCAGTTATTTAAGGATGAATAAGGGAACTTTTCAGTAGCTCCTCTTACTAATAAAAAAAAAAGCAGTAAACTGCTGAAAGTATCTACACGACATGCAGATACATTGGTACATGGATATGTCTTATAGGCATACGACGAAAAAACCTTAATTGTTTTACGAGTGAAGATAAATAGAATATAGGGTGGTTGTGCAGAAAAAGAGATGATTTAAAGTTTTACCCCGGTGTAAAAAAAAATCTCAAACCTTCACTCTTTGATATTATTTTATCCACTGGCCGTAAGTTAAAGGATGTCCAAGCGACAAATACACTTAACCCTTTGATTTCCTACGCTACGCACAGACAACAAAACTTTCACATCCTTTCTTACAAATAGTTTTTTTTTATCCACCCCTGTTCCGGCAACCCATTGTACACACAACACAAGGTAGGAATGTACGATAAAAAGAAGAGAAGCAAAATAACTTTTATGAGTCAAGTACACACAACATTTAAACCACCTACATAAACAGCGTATCATACTACATCTTTTCCCACAATTGGATGCTTCCAAGACAAAATTGTCCGCACACAGAGTACGATCACTGAACGGTAGAAGGAAAGCAAAAAATGGGATACATTTTCTGACGGGCACATTTTTCAGAAAGACAATCGGTTAGACATATCCATGTCAAAACACCATTATGAGATCCGTAATTACACCAGAGCAAAAGCTGGCACCAACTTTGAGATTCCTGATTTCGACATACCTTTCGAACATACCCGTAAGCATATTCAAATGTCAACAAGTGGTTTTTTAAACTGATCAAAAGGAAATATGGATAAAAGGGTATCAACTTTGAAATACCACCTTGATCAAAATGTTCCCGTAATAACCACCACACCATGTGGCGCTCCCATTGTTCCGATTTGAGCTCTTTTTTTTTTTGTTAAGTTGGTAAATCTGTTGTTGACATACCCTCCAAATCTTAGCAAGAGTACATCTATCTCTGTGTGTGTTGGCGATTTTTTACAATTTTAGAAATTGATTTAAATTTGCAACAACGAACTTGTATTAAATTTTGCGTAAAAAACGGATTTAATGGTGCGCGAATGTTGGAAAAGTGTTTCCGTAACGATTCTCTAAAGAAAACGGTGGTTTATCAGTGGCACGAGCGGTTCAAAAGTGGTCGTGAGTCAATCGAAGATGATGAACGCAGTGAAAACATTGATGGAGTAAAAGAAATGTTGGTCAATAACCGCAAATTTACCATCAGAGAGATAGCGGAGGACTTGAACATTGCCTATGGATCCGTCCAAGACATTTTGGTTAATGATTTTGGTTTCCGTCGTGTAGCAGCAAAGTTGGTGCCAAATGACCTCAATTTTATACAAAAAAGAGACCGTGTTGACGTCGCAAAAAAGATGATTTGCGAAGCTGAATCCGATCCCACATTCATCAAAAGAATCATTACAGGAGACGAGACGTGGGTTTATGAGTATGACACACAATCCAGACATCAGGCAAGTGAATGGCGTTCACCAAATGAGCCGAGACCAAAAAAACCACGTCGTTTTCAGTCAAAAAAGAAGGCAATGTTCACGGTTTTCATAGATTACAACGGTGTAGTGCATCATGAATTTTTTCCAGAAGGCCAGACAGTAAACAAAGAGTATTATTTGGGCCATACAATGCCATCATTATTCCTAATTTTTTGACGAAAAATGCAACAAATACCATCCAACAGCCACCGAATTCACCTGATTTGGCTCCCTGTGACTTCTTTCTCTTCAATCGAGTTAAAAAACCACTACGGGGAACGCGTTTCAGCAGCCGAGAGCAAGTAATGGAAAAATCGCAGGAAGCACTGATGGACATACCGAAAACCGAATTTAAAAAATGTTTCCAGGATTGGATCAAGCGCTGGCATAAGTGTGTTGCAGTTGAAGAGGACAATATAGATTTAGATGAATATACTTGTATTTTTAATTTTCTGAATAAATTCCGGAAAATGTTGATCAAGGTGGTATAGATGGAAGTGTTTGAGTGAGCAAAGCGTTTTATTGGGGTGTTGCTGAGCTGCATAGCCACTTACCAATAAAACACGGCTAATTGCATTATTGAAAGCATATGCCGACGAAGAATAGACAATACTTGTTCCCTAAAACAAATCCGTATTAGCAATATCAGTTGGAAACATGTTTATTTGCAAAATACGTGGCTGTTCGTTGCGAATTCTATCACGGAAGCTGCGGTGGTTTTCGGCAGCCAGAAAGAAGACATCGTACTTGAAGGACTTGGGCTAGACTAATCATTTTTGATTCATACTAAGGAAAATATATTGGGTTGTTCGGAAAGTAATTTCGTATTTTTTTTATGAAAATCAACGACGATTTTCTTGTAGTTAATAATAAATTATATATTGTCCATTCTAGTCCAAAACCTTTTTCCGTCTTTCTGGCAGTAGCATGATTCCACGCTCATAAAATATTTGTTCTTTGCTGATAAAAAACTGATCCAGGTGATTTTTGACCTCCTCATTTGAAGTAATTGTTTTACCGTCGAAAAAAAATTTGTAGACACCGCAACAAATAATAATCAGAAGGTGCCAGATCTGGAGAATAATGGTGGGTGTGGCAGTATATACCATCCAAGCTGTAACAAGCTTTTGGCAAGTTACCAAACATGTATGAGATTTCGCATTATCTTTGTGGTACACTATACCTTTTCTATTGATCAATTCTTCCGGTTGTGCTGTCCGGTAAAAGCTAAAAAAAAAATGATTCCTTTGAAATCCCACCAAACCGATAGCATCATCTTTTTTTATGAATATCGGCTTTCGATGCGCTTTAAGCCGGATCATCATTTTTACTCCATGATCTCTTGCGTTTAACATTATTTTGGACAACCCATTTCTCGTCGCGCTTGATGATGCGCTTCAAAAATGAATCATTTTCTTGACGTTTGAGAAGCAAATCAGAGACAGTATCAACGCGACGGGACAAATTTCTTTCCGTAACAACATAAGGAACCCATATGTCGAGCTTTGAGATTAAAACTAGGCATTTCAAATGATCATGAACGGTGAGATCTCTGAGCGATCTCACGAGTAGTTATTCGTCGGTTTGCATCAATTAATTCAATAAAAACGGAATTACTTTCCGAACACCCAATACTTTTGGAGGAAAGACATTTAGAGGTCTGTTTAACCGTTTAATTTCATTCACCGCTTTTCACAGCAAATATATTGGAAAAAGTTCCTTCGACAAAACTTGAAACATCCAGCGGCTACTGATCCGACTGTAAGTTGCATGAATTCGCGGGATTAGATTACAACGGAAAGAGCTGGCGTCACTCTTTTCCAGCACATTGAAGGTTTTAAAAACCGACTTTTGCAGTACAACAGGCCTTTTAAAAACATTGGATTCTGCCACCGGTAGTTGCGATCGCAAGATAGAACATTAGTTCTGCCTCTGATTTAATTCTGGGATTAGTTTTAGGAAAGTTCCCATAATAACCGAGACAATCATGCTTCGAGGTTAATGAAAGAAGAATCTGTATACCTGAAATTCTTTGCGGCATCCGTGCCTTGACAGAAAATCGTTAGGTTAGGTTAGTTTAGGTTAGAGTGTTCCCAGTTGAGGTGCACTTAGACTAAATGTAAGTCCATTGTCCATTGCATCATTGAAAGAGCGTAGAAGAGAGATTGTCTGATAAATTTTTCCACATCGTAGAGCAGAGAATGCATTCTCATGAGTGCCACGGCTATATAATTGCAAAGAAAGTGCGTGACAAATTCCTCTTCACTTAATACTTTACCGGTGCACGTGTATTCCAATGTCACAGTATACCGTAATTATGTTTGTGAGTTTGTAAATATTTATTTTTCTGAGGTTGATCAACTCTCTCAATTGTTAAGAGTCGTATACGGCCAATGTGTCTAGAAGTCTCACAGTTGTCTCTATTTTTCGTAGTTACTCTAGGAGCTGTTGGCCAACTCAACAGCGACGCATTTGCCTGGGACGTCCAAAGGTTTCAAAACCCAACAGTTTTATCTTGTGCTGGCTAACCATCTCGTTGAGACATGTGCAGAAGTGTTTACCCACTTTCGAATTTATGGTATTCGAAGTCAGGGATCTGATCGCTGCTTGACTGTTAATGTATATTGGAAAGCGGCTATTGCATTCTGGTTGAGTCAGACACCGGCCTGATGAATAGCTTATATAGTACCACGGCTTGGAAGACGAATAGACGGATAGGATGAAGGATTCGTATATGCAAAGGTCTGTAGTACGTCAACGTCTTCGGCTGTCTTAAAACCGTCTGTGGAGATGCAAATTGACGTACTGAGGAAAACTTCGTTTTGCCTTCATTCGTTCCTTTCTGGAATTAGGTTATTGAAGTCATGGTGGGACGTCGGTTGATTAAGGTGTCCCCGATACAGCATGAGTAGACTGGTATGTCCTACATTTAGGTCTTTCTATTGCTGAGCATCCGTCAATCTGAGGGCAGAGTTAATTGAACTCTGATGGCTAACAAGCCTATAAGCAGCAAATGATGCAAAGTTTGGAGAGCCGCCATTGGAGAGGATTTTAACTTGCCAGTAATTCTTATGCCGGCAATTCATTGCGGTTTTTCCTCAGCAGAGTGTGACTAAGCATATCTCTGACATCCTAAAAAGCATTTTATAGTTATAAGGCAAAGATACCATCGGGTTCTGGTGCATAATAAGGTTCAAAGTTGCAAACTGCCCATTTGAGTTTTTTCATAAAGATCATGTCCAGACTTATCCGTAAATGAGTCGATTTACTGAAAGTAGGTTTGAGTTGAGTTGCTGAACTGCAGCCAGGAAAGTATATGTGCATAAGCAGATTTGATGTATAACTTCCCGCCGTTTCGAGGATTCACTGTGGTCTTGATGCTTTCGCAGAAACTGCTCCAGAAAGTTTGTTACTTTTTGTTTATAGAACCTGAAGAATGCCTCGTTCGTTCCATAGTCGCTTTCTTAAAGATCCATGGCCCACCACTGCGGGCACTTATCCTCTATTCTTCTTACTGTAGAGCAAGATGAGATAAAGACAAGATTAAACTGAGTTCGTCAAACTCTAGTCGAGATTTCGAAATGTGACTTTCGAATCCATTCAGTTTGGCGATCGTGTTATGTCCCTTCCTTGACTGTGATCATAATTGTTTGTGCGACATGCTGAAATTTATCGAATAGGACTGATTATTTGAGGCAATTATTGGCGTTTTGTGTTGAGACTCAAAATGATTTAAAAGACTATTTGAAAACCTCCATTTAATCCTAGCTGGGGAGATCCCAAACAAAAGATATTTCATATCATGTTGATCAGGAATACATCGTATAAGAGTGACTCATCACAGTAATAAATCCTATTCACTCCAAGTACATACCATGCTTCCAACAAAAACGCCACTGGCATTCAATTTATCCAAAGTCCTAACTCAACACCACGAAAGGAAGACAAACACATCAAACCAGATTCTAAACTCCAACCAAATAAGGAAATGCCTCTTTAATCCTAGCTTCTTATCCCAATGATTCAGCAACTAGATATTCTTCTGGATAACTTCCAGTCATTGGAATTCGAATATGTACATACGTACAGTACATGATCCTACACATGCACATACGAGTATGTATCATAAAAAGCCCTGCGATCAAAATAGAAAATAAATTTACTCATTTATCACCATCCAGTGCCTGTCTAGACTTTCCCCTACCCTTCGTCATTATGCAATTGCCATGTACTCAGTACTTCAACAGGGAGGAAAAAATCCATGATTTCTGCATCTAAAATTAGATCTTCCCCAGCAAAGTAGAATGGAAAAAGCAACACAAAACAAACTTGTGGTCTTTGACTTTTTGTTGTTGGTTTAAACCACATTCAAACTATCTGGTTTTGTACTCAATCCTATAAGCCCCCTTAGCTAAGCTGTCAGATGTCACTAGGTGCCACACTAGGAGGCACCACCAAGAGCCACCGTGAGCCGCATCGAAGTTCGTAAGAAACAAAATTGTGCAACTATGCAACAAGCCTGAGTCATGTGGTCTAAGGCTAAATTGCACAAAACGCAGATGATAGGTAAAGTGGTAAAGTAGAGGGGGCTAGTCAGAAGTAGGCAAAAGAAAGAGGTACACCTCTACTAATAAGTGTAGGTACGAGTAGGTTGGTAGATACGATAGATTAAGACGCAAACGATTCAGAAAATCAAATGATACGAAGGCTGTAGCGAAGTGGAACTGATAATGCACGTACTCTTGAACATGCACACTCGTACGTACGTTACTTTAGGTAAGTAATGATATAGTCATATAGAGAAACTAAAGCAACACCGATTTAGGCCATTAATATTCGTATCTTGTATTCGCGCCGAGTTGCACACTTTTAAACCGTCGAAATGTAAATCAAGTTTCAATTTCTGTTTTGATTATACGGCCACTTGTACTCGTAGAAGTCTACGTTGCGGTAAATTTCGGACATAGAAATCTACAACTTGTCTTTTGATTACATAGCAATACGAGTTTTGATTTGGCCGGTCAAAGGATACACTAACAGGCTTCGTATTTTGGAACATGAGACGTCTGTTATACAACAAAACCATGGCACCTATGTGCCTTTTGGTCCAGAAAAGGCAAACGAACGAACTTAAAGGTCTCCAGAACAGTGTATTGGGCAATTTTTCCCAAGCACAATCTTTGCCGTTCCAATCAATCATTGTTGCTATTATGACGCACATGGCCACGTGTTCGTCACTTATATAAATCGCCTACAAGAACTCCACGGGTGGTGGCAGATCTAATCAAGCAGATTGTTTTTGTATTTTTTTTAGTTTTTGCCTTACATTGGACATTTGCATGGAGCCTTCTATCACCGCAAACCGTGTGTGATTCTACACATGTACGGGGACTTGCGTCACAATTCGTATGTACTCGTAGGAAGTGAGATAATTCCTTCTACTTCATAGATTTGTCCTGTAAATGAAAAACAAAATATTAGTATTTTAAACGGACGTGCTGAAATAATTATAGCGCTCCTGTTCCACACTGTCTTTGCTTATCCTTTGTCTCATAACAATGTTAAAAATTCCTCCTTGACATAGTATTCTATTTTGCATTGTAGAGGCAGCACTAAAATTTGGATGTAGGCCAAAGTAAAAACAACATCACTTTGGCACAGCAAAAGAGAAGACAATAGGATCCAGCTGAGGTTTCTCTTAACCTCATAGATGGTTGAGATTTTCGAGTTGACAGAAAGACATATTATTTTTACACTATACAACACTTGACTTGAAAGCAACCAAAGAATGTTCAAACTTTTTGCGTGCTCTCTGAAACCAAACAATGCGGTTCTTTAATCACAGTAGTCATCATTGATAAATGGTCCGTAAATGAAAACTGAACACTCTATTCAAATACGGTTATACATGCTTAAAAGTCCACCTCAAGCTCTATGCATGAACAATGAGATACTACAGTTTATCCATTAGGTGCGCCCCAATTAGTTTTTTTAAATAAAAAGGAGTGTGTTTAGGGTATAAATGAAATTTTTATTTTGCCTTGAAATACAATACGAGTAGATGCCATCAGTTATAAAGTATGACATCACTCAATTGTCCTGCACAGAATCGCTTTCATGAATTTGGATGGACACAATTTTCCATAACTTTTTCGCATAGTTCGGTCGATATTTTAGCAATTTCGCGTCGAATGGTCCCCTTCAAGTTGGCTAAGGTTTCTGGCTTGTTGGCGAATAGACCAGAGACTTATTGTGGCATCGAAGAAAAGGGTCTAAAGTGTTGTATTTTTCGAGTGGGGTGGCCAATTGATGATACGACAATCGATTGTAGCACGCGCTGTTGAAACCACATATCCGCCGAGCATTCCGGTTCCAATTTATCATAAAAAAAAAATTGGTTAACATAGAGCGGTAGCGGTCGCTATTGACCGTAATCAAACAACCTCGGCATTAAAAACCACATCAGACAATAAGTTTTCGTAAAGAAATGGCAATGATTAAAATTTTTCCACTAAATTACTTAGCCTCCCCAGCTAGCGCGAATTCTCTCACTAGCTGCCTTCAACTTCAAGTTGGTTGATGTCTCTTTTCACTTGCTTGCGCCACCTTAGTAGCGGTCGTCCTTTCTGCGCATTTCCCCGGGGATTAGACTCTATGGAGTCTGTGGTGTCAATTAGTTCCACATGGCCCAACCATCTCAGACATTGGTTCCGTAGACGCCTGCCTAGACCGATGTCGCTGTACAATACGTACAGTTCGTGATTGAGTCTGCCCCTCCATTAACCATCCGTACAAACGGAACCGAAAATTATACGCACTACGAGTATCTTTCTTTCCAAACGACCAAGTGCTTCTTCATTCGGTTTCTTAGCCTCTGCACAATAGACCAGCACCGGTAGGGTAAGGGTCTTATATAAACAGTAACAGAGAGGGCTCTGTTACTCACTTGCCTCTTGAGTCCAAGGAAACAGCAATTGACAAGCGAAATTCCGAGTCTGATTTCTGTACTGATGTCGTTGCTGCTTGTAACTGCAGAGCCAAGGCAGACGAAGCCCTTCGGTCTTGTACACACATCAGGGTTATAACTGTCGTCAAGCCGCCGATGTTGTGCGTTTTTTTTTTTTTGTGATGACACACTGTACCTTGTTTTGTCTTTGTTTACTGTAGACCCATTTTGGCCGTTTCCGCCTCGATTCTTACGGAAGCGAGAAACAGCGAAAATACTCCATCATCTTCCTGCACAGCCTGACAAGTTTAGTAGAGATGTCGAAACTAGACATGGCGTTGCTCGTCCTTATGTGCGTTATCATTTGCAATTTTGAAGTCGACGATGAGTGTTGGTATGAAATTGGCGTGTCTTTTACAAGATCTTCCGTAATGTGAATATTTGGTCGATGGTGGAGATTTATGGCATAAAACCGCACGGATTCTACGACAGAAAAGATCTTATAGGCTATGTTTGGGAGGCAGTCAGAAGGTTACCCTTTATTGTATCAGACAAACGATTCTGAAATTTTATGCTTCGGACATGCTTTCCTCTCCTCTTCAAGATTAGCTGATGCATGTTCCCAACTATTTCATCTCCTGCTGCTTTAGAGCTTCTCCAGCTTTATTACGCTTAAGCTTCGATATTGCTACCTTAACTTCGTATAAGTCAGTTCGAAGGAATTCTCTGTCTTGCCCAAGGAGAATGATTCATTCTATCTAATGGTCTTTTCATATTTTCAGCAGCGACCGCGTCTCTTATACTACAATAGTTGTCCACGTTCATATTTGCAGGCTTCCATTCTGGCCTTGTAGCCCTTGTATTCTCTGATATTTCTGTTATTGTTGCCTCCATGTACTTGCTCGATGTCAAACCAGAGGGTTCTTTGATGAGGCGCTTTGAAACCAGTCACATCAGAAGCAGTTTCTTTGATGGGTCGTTCACAACATTCTCGTTGGTGTTCTATGGTTTGTGTATGAAAGCTGGAATTTTGAGAGAGCTTAAGGAAAACGCGTTCGGTAAAGATTTTAGCAGTCTCTTGAGATTGCAGCTTTTCGATGTCGAACTTTAGAGGACTTACTTGACTCCGTTGTGCTTGTGATATCCGCATTCGTACCCTCGCTTCTGATACGAGTTGATGTTGGCTCCTCGAAAATTTCGGACATCCAAAATACGGGAGGAGTTTCTGGCGTAGATCGCAATATGAGTAATCTGGTTAAGGGTTGATTGATCAGGGGACAGCCAAGTCGCTTTATGGATGTTTGATGTGGGAACCACGAGCAGGTTAGTAAAAAGTTACGCCCCGTTACAAATTCTAAAAATTGTCGGACATGGTGTTAGGCAGGCTGTATTTTCCGATATCCCACTCAAAGACGGTTTCCTTACCTACCTTTGCGTTAAAATCTCCGAGCACTATTTTGGTGTCATAGCTGGGGTACTGAACATAAATTCGGTCTAGGAAGACCAAAAGCGCAGGCAGCCTTAGACGTAATCAACGATTGGTGCACTAGAAATAGACTTTTAGTCAATCCTCTCAAGGCTTCTCTTCACGAGAAGGACAAAGCTGACTGGTCTGACTCATCCAGTGCTTAAAAGCATCATCGTTTTCGTTTTTCCAACGAAGCTACAAATGGAGCTAAACATGGACTAAACATGTCCCGCCAAAAGTCTCCAAGGCTCTGACGTCCTCCTGGCAGTGTAAAGGAGGTTACGACCAGAATCTGGGCCAGGAAAAAAAGTAGTCAGATTTTTACGGATGGCTTCACATCCGATTTATGATGAACGACAACGTTCGATTTCATTTCACGTATATTTCATTCCCAGGGAAATATACGAGTACGGGCGAAGCATTTCCATCCGTAGCGACAGCCAAGTTGTGCCTTGCTGATCCCCTTCACGACTTGAAATGCAAGAGTTTACTGAACGCATTGGGGCGGCTGAATTTACTGAGTCTTGTTTTTTTGGGTTCCAGGTCACAATGGGATCTCGGGAAATAAGATCGTCTGTTCATCGGCTAACCAAGGTTTAGATGAGAGTTTCCCAGGACCCAAACCTGCGTCTTCGGTCAGGCCTGCTATTGAAAATTGGAATAGACCCTCTGAGTAGCCAAACCCTTTTCTGCTCTAGTGCTGAGTTTAATCTGGACAGCTGTTGACAGTAGATCTCTGCATCTCACCATACAGACAGTAACACCTTGAGTGGTTGAAGTCCATATCTGGGATGTTGTCTGAACTGGTCTCTCTTCTGAATTAAACCAATGATGATGACGGTTAAACCGGGAACAATCCGGTTTTAAAACGCCTCTTGATTGTGACGCGACAGAAGCCGAGTGCAACTTTATGACTTTTCCCATATTTGTTAGGTGTCGACGGATGGTCATATGGCTTACATTGAGTTTCCTTACCGTAACCGTGGGATTTCTTTCAACGGTGAACTCTTGAAGTTCCTTCTTCTTGGTCTATTCGAATGAAGTTCATTCTTTAGGACAAAATTGCCATTTCTAAACTTTGCAAACCAACGCCGACGACACTTGGACTCGCTGAGAACACCCTCTCCATAAACATTTTGGATTTCTGTAGCAGATTCACTTCTATCCTGATTTTTCCGGAACAAAAACAATAGAATATGGCGAATATGCTCTTCCGATACATCCATTTCAAAATTCAATTACAAATACTTGCAATGATGTTAATACAACGTAATTTGCACTCTGAGTGAGCAATATATGCCAAAAACTAATTTCGATAAGGGTTTCAGCATTCAATTGGTTTTGTGCATTTTATAGCGATTGGAAAATAGCCCCCGAAAAAAACGCGCATACTTATGTTACAACCTGATATTGTACTTACTGAATATTCACGTACGACGTTTATTTGGTGACAAGTTCGACTGTGTTTTCTGTTGCTTTTCAATAAAAAAAAAATAGAAAAAAACATCAGATACCAAACTCACACCTGTTAAAACACAAATTGTTGTCATTCAAATTCATAATTCTGTTTACAGATTTGTTTTATCACACAAATTTGCACTAATAACGAGGGAGGGCGTGCCACCAAAAAGGCCATATGAATAAATTACCATCGTAACTGTAAATAATTTCATTAAAATTTCGCCTCAAAATACCATACCAGTCGAAATCAGCTCATAAACTCATACATTCCGTCCCATGACACTTGGATTTGCATACTTATTAGCATGTAAATAGGTTTTACTTATTATTGTACAACCTCATAGGACGACGTATTCCATTACGTATCTAGATAAGGTTTTATCTTAATTACCACAGTTAAGTCTCCACTTATGATTTATCTACCGAAAAGTGAATCAATTTCTGTTCCACATGATAAGGAGGCTTTCCTATACACATTCCAATTTGCAAGTGGTGACTTGTACTCGTATATTTATCGTAAAATGTATTCGTAACCACACTCGAACGTGTATTGTTTATATAAAATGTATTATATTTTAATTTATTATAAAACAAATACCACAAAAATAATTATATTGAGCTACGTGCATTCAATTTTAGATATATGAGTGTGTGTGGGTGTTTAGTTTCAGAAAATAAAAGTAAAAGTTCAACAAAACCAACTTGTACTGTTTTTTTTTTTTTTTTTTTGTTTCTTATTCGAACGTGCTATATTCAGGAGAAGTGATATCTACAAGGTCAAAATTATCCACAAGTGTACAGAGATTTAAAACGAAAGTGTCGTGAGTCGTGACGTTAAATTCAATATCGAGGTACGAGTCCGAATATGAGTATTGAGTATGAGTATCAATGCTACATATTTTGTATTCAATAGATGGCATTCACCTAAGTGTAGGTGTAGATAGCTTCAATTATTCTGTACTTAAGATAAACATTTACGATAAGAGGACTTTGTTGACTGGTTTTGTAAATTTCGCAAAGTAGATGTTTATAGCTAACTAAAGTAGTTTATATCTACTCGTATCATGATAAAGTCTGTTTTCTACGTGAAGTGGTCGTCTTTCGATTTCAAACAACAAACCGGTGGGGTCTGGATAGGTGCTACCTACAATACATACATGCCAGTTCAAGATCAGGACCTTGAAAATATTTTATAACAATAATACTCCTACCCTTGATACTCGAGTCCCAACATTTAGTTCCAAAATGAATATCTGTAGTGTAGGTCGCGAACAAGATTTGAAAGGACAAACAACGAATGCTAGGCTGATACTTCCTAAACCATAATGTTTAACCGGTTGACAACAACAACGGCAACATTTTCCATTAAACCTTGGGACCATCTACTCGAATAAGAACATACAGAAATTCTTCTTATAAATCTGATGTTACCAGATGCGTGGATATGTTTTTGTAAGTTTAATTTTTGTGATCAGTTGGAATCTCGTATTTTCGTGACTCTATTAGGCAAGCCTCTGCCCTCCAGGATTTCATGCTATTTTTTATCTCGCGCCTGGTGCGGACAAGTGCTACGACTTTTGCACGGGAAAATCTGCAACTCTGTAATCAGAATCTCTGTAGACAAAGGATCTTAACTTCTTTTTCGAGCTGAAGGACTTAAACAAAATTGAGCTGAAAGACCTTTTAAAATGCATACAAAATTAACCACTGGTTCCTTTATACGTTCCAAGGTATAGAAACGAAATGGGCGCAATGTAACAACATTTGGTTTGAGTGAGCAGTGGCTAATTAGTAACAAGGCATCCACATTTCTACCTACCACCTACTCTACTCAACTGAATATATACTAGGATACTAGACTCCATAGCCGGCTTGAAGACAAGGTTGACAAAGAAAGAAGGGACTCGCAGAAGATAACAAGTATTATGCTGAGTCTGACTGTACAAATGTACAAAATTGTACACTCGGACCAGCGCAACAAAACTAAGTGAACCGCATTGTACACATAGATAGAGTTATTATGAAGAAAATTGAGAGTATCAAACAGAGAAGACAACCATTAGATTCGCCGCGTCTGATGTGCTAAATTTCAACTGACCACCAGAGCGATTTTGACAATTATTGCAGGCAAGCACTCAAGAACTGTATAAGCAAAAGAGATGGGCGGAATATCGACTTCTTAGATAGAAGTACAGACACGCTTAATCAAGGCCATGGAGGCGTTCTACAACATGGAAGTTGTATAAAAAATGTGAAAAGCAAACAAATACCGAATAGAAGCATGCATCAACTATGAAGGGAATAGACTCCCAGTCAGAGTCTTTTTGGTTTACATTCCACTAACAGTCAGAATTTATATGAAACAAATACGCCCACCTAACCAAGAAGAAGTCTAAAAAGTGATATAGTGTCCTAATTTTACCGTAAACCACCTGTCATGTAGACTTATGTTTACGGAATGCCCATACATCCCATACGCCTTGCCATCGCTCTGCCGCCTTCCTGAGATACCAAATCGGAACTGTGTTGCCGGCACAAGTTCCACCCTTGGAATGAGTCGAGGCCGATCTACAACCTCTTACTGCTTTTGTACTTATTGCAACTCTACATTGGGTCAACCAAAGGAAGACCCTTCCTGCGACTTTGGGTTTAAACCACAGACACCATGACGCTCCCACAAGGGGGCCTACCTCTTCAAATCAGGTACGGACCGAGATCCGAGGGGCTCCTGACGCCCATGATACCGTGATTTAAGTCCTGGTAGGGACTACCGGCGGTCCAGCCGCCAACAAGACATATGACCGGGAACTTGTGACTGATCAAATCGTAGTACCCTTCGGTAGCGTCATCTGAAGATGTTTAAGATAAGACCAGTACTTTGCTCTGCCCCCGTTTATTATTAGACAACGTCATTGATGGGCGAAGCCTTGATAATTGGGCGTGGGCCCCTAAAAAGCGATATTTAAAATAAAGACCCATCAGGCTACAGTGACTACCAGAATCTTCGCCGAAAGCGTATCCCGAAATCTCTCAACAATTCCTACGCCGAAAGCATCAAGTCAAGTACCGAAGACCAAGTGGCAATGCTGCCAATGCAATGTGTCGCAAGTGGAGTGTTGGGTTTAACCCGACCACTACCAGGAAATCCCCGGTTTAATGAAGAATGCCGCCAATCACATGGAGATAAAGAAGAAGCCTACAAAGAGGCGCTGCAACGAAGAACGAGAGCTGCTCGTAAGCTCTGCGAGCAGAAGGGGTGGGAAGAACATCGGCTCTCCAGAAGAAAAAAAAAAAAAAAGAGTACGAGGAGCGTGATCGAAAATCTAGAGGACAGAAGTTTAACCAACAGGTAAAAAGAACATGTCAAGGCAAGAAGACTGTAGAGATGAAGAAGGAAACCTTGTTGACGAGCAACCGTCGGTGGTGAGAATATGGGAAAACTTCTTCTACAGACTGTATAATTGCGCGAAGAAACCCAACATCCCGTCTTCAAGCAGAATAGACTTAGACGATGATAGCCAAAACTTCCATCCATCTGACCAGAGCGAAGTGAGAATAGCAAAATCTAAACTAAAATCCAACAAATCAGCGGCTTACCAGCCGAGGTATTCAAAGCAACTGGAAATGACTTTTTGGAGAGTATCCACCAACTCTTTTCTCAGATCTGGTCAGAAGAGTGTATGCCTGGTGAATGGAATCTAGGCACTGAGTGCCTGATCCACAAAAAAGAGAAACCCTCAACTGCGACAACTGTAGAGGTATAAGTCTCCTCAACATTGGATACAAGATCTTATCTGCCCTATTGTGTGCACGTCTGAAGCCCTTCGCCAACAGCCTAATTGGTCCCTATCAGTCCGGTTTCAGACCAGGAAAATCCACAATCGACCAAATCACAGCATTCATAGAGACGAACTATATAGAGCCATGTGTAGATTTGGCATCCTTGCGAGACTGCTCCTTCTATGCAGAATGACGAGTTGAAACCCTCGCCACTCCGTCAAGGTCGGTAACGAATTCGCTGAGATCTTTGATATCAAAAAATGGGTTTAGACAAGGTCACGCGCTGTGCTGTGACTTCTATAACATCGTACTTGAAAGAATTGTGCGGAACTCACAAATGAACACCGGAGATACGATTTTTCAAAAGTCTGTGCAACTATTAGCGTACGCCGATAATATAGACATAATTGCTAGGATATTAAGCGGGTTGTCACCTGTGCGTTCGCTAGTATTGAAACGGAAGCTGCCAAAATGGGTTTAGCAGTAAATGCTGTCAACAAGAAGGGACACACAACATTGACGAATTGAAAAAAAGCTATAATTTCGAGGTAGTGAAGGACTTAGTCTACCCCTTGGCTCTGCTATGAATTCTGTCAAGAACACCTCAGTAGCAATAAAACGAAGAATCACTCTTAGCAATCGCTGTTTCTTTGGGCTAAGAAGGCAATTGAGTAGTATGGCCGTATCTCGCTTTATGACACAGAAGAATGGACCCACGGATGAAGATATCCTCAGTCGTTTCGTGAGAAAAACCCTTCGAAAAATATTCGGCCCCATTTGCGTTAACGGGCTTTGGAGAAGAAGATTAAAAATCGAACTATACGAGCTGTACAACGACATCGACTTAGTCAGAAAACTGGGCATTAGTCGCCCAAAATCGCTAGGACATGTAGAGCCAATGGACACCAATGCTCCGGCCCGCAACAACAGACGGACTAATCTTTCCTGAATAAGATACAGCTGATTGTTTAGGGTAAGATCACACATTATCTAATCCGAAAAATATGGTTGGACGAAAGGATGACCAAACAGTGGCACCGATTGCCTTATACTTAAACATAAAAGGAAGAATCATCTTGCTAGCCGTGCCATAGAAAGAAGCTGAAAAATATCTAAGAAGATACTAGAATCTCATTTCCCAAGTTGCGTGCTGCAATAAATTAGTGTTTTGCAAGATTATTAGAAGAAACTTATAATTTTTGGAGTGTTTATTGTGTTTAGTTATTGCGAGTGTATTTTGAGTCCGCAACGAAAGCGAAATTTGTAGTTATATGGAAATGTAAAATGGAAAGATCAGTGGTCTGTACATATTCTCTCCAACTTCCACCCACAAGAAAACTCAATGAAGCCTCACGCAAAAGCAAAGACGGGACCATTTTAAAAGTATCGTGTCCAGCTGGAGTAGTTGTAGACTACAATAAACACACGAACTACGTAGACAAGTTTGACAAGCATTTTTCAGCTCATAAATTTTTTTTGTAGCAGCAGTTGTTAATTCTTTTTGTTTGCACAGGATGCTCAACTTTCCGGAAATGGACATGAAGACATGAAGATATTCAGACGCTCAGTTGTACTCGTAAATGATTTATTGGCGAAAAATCAATTGAAAAGAAAAACCTGTTGGCAGGTTCACCTGCCATTATCGCCAACAAACAAAAGCTTGCAAGCTTTTCGTTGCCTTTTAGCCGGTACGAGGTACACGTTGAAGATGTTCCATCTACAGCAGGTTGGAACATATTGCATTTCTTCTTTTGTATTTGTAAAGTTCCTCTGTGCTTTTGGAAAAATAAGTCATGCTTTCAAGACTACCACAAAAAAGAGACTGGCCCTTGCGATGCACGGGTTCAACATTTAACGTACCTGTTTCTATAGTATATTTAAGCAAACAGATGAAAAAAAAATGTGGAAGCAATTTTATGTGTATATAAAAAAATTTGAAAGAATTAATATTTTTTCTAATCGGAATAGTTGTGTTTATCGCAGAATCAAGGACTTTGTCGAAGGCGGATGTAAGAGCATTTGTTCAGTTATTGCGTTGCCCGCGTTTATTTGTATCTGAGCAAGACCTATGTACATACAGGGTGGTGAATATAAAAGTTCCTTTCTAAAAATAAAATAAAATGAACAAACATCAATTATTTTCGGTATGTCAAGACACACGATTTCATTCATGTGGCTGCCTTGGCTGGCTTCACGGTAGAGCATCCTGTCAACCCAATTTTCCAAGACCTTATTGACTGTTTCTGGTTCTATTTTGCGTATGGCCCAGACTTTATTCGCTTTAAGGTTCTAACGGGGTGAAATCAGAGCTTCCAGGCGGCCAATTGATACCCCCCAGGGGGCTGATAATTTGATTACCGAACTTAACGCGTAAAAAATTGATTGTTTTACGGGCTGTGCGCCATGGCGCGCCATCACCATCGCCAAAGATGGTCCAAGTCCATGTCTTCAATTTCAGCACACAAAAATTCGATAATCACAGCGCTCATCGTTGGCGTTTCCAGCAGCATTTTCGAAATAAGACTCCAAAATCCGCCCCATATCGTCACTCCCTGCAGATGCATCCTCTTCTCGACAATCTCGTGCGGGTTTTCCGATCCCCAAATACGGAAATTTTGTTGTTAACAAGCCGCCGAGATGAAAATGCTCCTTGTCAGAAAAAATTATTTTTCGTCAAATAGGGCTTGTGTAAAATTGTCATCCATCTGGTGCGTGAAATATTGAATTGTTGAGATCGATGGCGAGTCGCTGTTTCATGGGTTGAGTTGAACACTCTCGCAAGCAGGCACATTCTCGTCGCTACGTACTCTACGCCGACAAGGACCGTGAATGTTGTCCGCAAGCAAGCCAGTCACGAACCTCTTGTACAGCAGGAGCGGTGCGTCATTCATTTCGGCCAAAACTTATTATAAACACACTGTTTGAGAAACACAGCACTCACTTTGCAATATTTCCCAAAGTTGTTCAAGTGTAAATCGATTCATTTCGCTCTGCAAAGGAATGATACTGACTGACAGTCAAGGTTTCGAGCGGGAAAGAGCCTGTCAATGTCAAAATAAGATATGATTCTAAAAGAAACTTGTACTTGGACCACCTGTCACATGTCAAATAAAGGGTTTTTCAATAGGGACATAACAATTTTGAATTTTAATACAAACGCACCCTTAAACTTTTTTTATGATCTGTCAATGGCGAAACGTCGTTCAAGGTTTACATTTTGAAGTTTACGAACGAGCAACGTTTGGAAATTATTAAAAATTGCTACCGAAATTCTGAGTAGGTGATCGCACCTTTTAGAGCGCTTACATCAATTGTCGGTCGTAATAATCGTCGCACCAGACAGACTATGCGCGCTATAGTGGATAAATTCGAGTCAACATATTCACTATTGAATGATCCTGTGCCAGTACCGAAAATATCGCAGCCTTAAATGCTTCAGTTCAAAATGAATCAGTCGCTTTAACGCCGTTCACAGGAATTGGGAATTTCTCAGTAAACATTGTGTCGAATTCTACGTAAAGATCTTAGCCTACACCTTACAACCTCAAATTAAATCAAGATCATTTGAAGGGCTGAAACTTCTCCGATTGAGCACTGCAAGAGTTTGAAGAAAATCCTAAATTTCATCGAAAAGTCATCTTCAGCGACGAAGCTTATTTCTGGCTTAATGGCCTTGCCAATAAGCACAATATGATTTATTGGACAGCAAAAGCCCACATGTGCTTCAGGAGACACCATTGCACCCACAAAAAGCGACCTTGTGGTGTGGATTTCTTGCCGGAGATGTGATTGTACCGTATTTTTTCGTCGATGAAAATGATCGCCATGTTACGGTCAACGGAGTTCGCAATGTTGCCATGTTGGAAAACTATTTTTGGCCAGATTTGTATAGACTTGACATCATTGATATGTGGTTCCAACAAGATGGTGCCACATGCCACACAGCTGCTAACACAATTGGTTTATTCAAGGGAAAGTTCGGTAATCGTGTAATCTCGAGAAATGATCCGATCGAATGGCCACCTCGCTCATGCGATTTAACGCCATTGGATTTCTTTTTATGGGGTAACGTTAAGTCATTTGTTTATGCCAACAAGCCAACAACGTTAGAGGAGCTCAGGGAAAATATCGAACTCGAAATTGTAAACGTTGCCGCCGATATGTACAATATGGAAGAGTGGTGGAAAATTGGCTACAAAAAACGTACTCGAGGTGGTCATATGAACGAGATCGAATTCCATACTTTAATTAAGCATGTGTACTAAACCTGGAATAAATTTCAGCCCGATATCTCCTTGTTTGATTTAAATAAAAAATTGTTATGTCCTTTTTGAATAATCCGATATATGTTTGCGTTTTGTTGAAAACAAAACAAAAAAAGGTGGCGCGATTCGATCGAGTTTTGTGATTACAATTGTGGTTCGAACATGGAGAATTTTAAAGAGCATATTCGCCATATTTGGTTGTTGCGTAAAGTCTACGAAACAGAAACGTCATCGGAAAACGCCCGTTCCGTGATGGCGAATTTTCAGTAAAAGGCGCTTATCGCTTCGGTAGGACTTCCGTGATAGACGACGATAAAATCAAATCATTGGTGCAAGCAAAAAAGCATTCATTGGAAGGGTTTATGGCCATTCGAAATAGTTAGGCTTCATAAAGAAGCTCGATATTTGGGTACCGCATGAGTTGAAAGAAATTCATCTGACGAAGATCAACTTACTAAACGCAAAGAAAACGATCCATTATTCAAGCGTATGATCACGGGCGACCTAAAATAAATTATCTACAACAATGTCAGCCGGAAAAGGTTAGAGTAGGCGCGATGAAACATCGGCAAGGTGAGCAAAAGCGGACATCCACCAAAAGAAGGTGATTCTACTCGTATCCATCTGGAGAGATTGGAAGTTCCGAGTCTTCTATGAGCAAAAGTACAAAACGATTAATTCCGATGTCTACTATGAGCAGCTACAGAAATTAAGTGATGCTATTGCACGGAAACGTCCCGAGCGGATCAATCGATTGATTTATATAGCCGATTGTACCAGAGTTTTTTTTTTGTTTGCTTCACATCTTCGCCTCTTGCACATCTTCGGACATCTTTTCTTCGGGACAGAATACCAATCTTCTCTTATGCCATCCCAGAGTTCATCCTTGTTTTTGAAGTTTTGCTGCCCAATTTTTTCCTTAACGTCATTCCATACATTTTCAACTGGGTTAAGGACGGACTCTGTGCTGGCCAATCCAACACTGGCATAAACTCAAAAATATATCGTATTTTTTAATATATATGTATTTCTAAATATTTCAATTTGTCCATTTTTTCACTTATTTTTACAAGTGGTCCTACTCCATGTCAGAAAAAAAAAAACCCCAAACCATTATATTCCCTCCACCATGCTTAATACTTTTTTGAGTGTATCTGGGATTCAAAGCTTGTCCTTTGGGTGGACAATTGTCCTTCCATCTGGCCCAATTCTATTCACCTTTGTTTAGTCACTCCATACTCCTTTTTTTAGAAGTGTACGTCATTATTTTGATGGACTCATCAAAACCACAAGAGTGGTTTCTTTCTACTCATTCGTCCAAATGAGCTTCATTTAACATCCTTCTGATTAATCGGCTCTATACATTAACATCAAATTCTTCGTTAATCTCGTTTCCAATTAGCCGAGATAACTTGAACGGATTCTTCCTGCATTTTCGGATAATGGCCTTATCGATGGAGATAGTAGTTTTTCTTGGTTTCGGTTCCCGTTTTTTGTTATCATTTAAATAAATTACACCTTTCTTTACCAACTTAATAGCATTGTAGACAATTATCGTGGAACTTCTTATTATTTTAGCTATTTCAGTTGGCTTTTTGCCATCTTTATACATGTCATTTGTATAGAATTTTTCTTTTCTCTGGATTGTAATGTACACATTTTCCCATTGTACCACTTACAAAAACAAGTAAAACACTAAAATAATTCGCCGAGAAATTGTAAATAACGCAATTTGTGCTATTTCTACGCCCAGCCACAAAAATCACTTTGCTCACTAAAATCAACACTTGTCAAAGCATCGAAATGATAACGGTACATTTGTGCACCAGCAATCTACAGCACAATAGGGGTAAACAGTATCATCAGCAAAAGTAGAGTTCATTTCAGTTATAAGATAAAAAATGTGCACATAGAATTTTCATTTGAGTTTGTGCTATTTACGTGTCCATAGCTGTGTATCTATTATCTTATTTCGCTCCTTGCAAAACTCCTTAAATGGTCAAATGTTTACTTCTAAAGATTTCATCAAACAGCACCGTGACAAGTTTCTTGAAGAGAAAGCAAGTTTTATGAACGCGCTATTATGAAGGAGTGGTGTATACGTAGACTTTTTGACCAAACTAATAAATATACAGCACTCAGAAGAATTCGAATTCAACTCTGAGGGACAGACAACGCCGCAAAGGAAAACCTTAGATAGCACGCTAAAATGAAGAGGACACAAATTGCACAATTGCATGCGATTAGCGTAAGATTGTCCAAAAGAGTTGTTGATTGAAGCCCAAGTTCACTCCGGTACAGAACTCTTAACCACCGCATTAGCACTTGCACTAGCTGATTCGTCAGAATAGTGGAGGACTATCTAGAGATATTAAGCAAGTATCCTACATTCCACCCGTCAGAGAGCCAGAGTATCAGAATTTTAACATTCCACAAATGTAGCTTTACTAGTAAGACAAGGGATCAACAGAGCCAATTAATCTCAAGTGCTACAAGATTATCATTAGGTAGTCATTGAGTTTTTAGGGAGACCCCCTTATAAAATTAAAAATCAAAAACCCAGAAATAAGCTAAACAACCTGGAGAACAAGACAAAACTAATCGCAATAGACTATCGAAGTTGGAATTCAGTAGAAATCCCCAACGAAGACATTCCAGAGATAAAAGAAAAATCGCATAAAAGTGGTATTCCCCCGGGGTTCCCGCAAATGATTGTTACTAATTATAAATAATTGAATCTACAAGTATGAATTCATAATTGGTGTGAATTATCACTCGATAAATTAGCAAATGTAGACAGAACTATGTACATACATACGAGTATGACTTGACTGTTGTAAATAATCAGCAGCCATTCGATCTTCATTTCATGTTGACTAAGTTGGACTTTCTTCGGGTTTGCTAGACCATATGAAGCCATTTTGCACTAACGAGAAAATCAATTATGATCTTCTTGCTAACGAAATTCGTAAATTGTTGCCGAAAATTGTCACGGACAATGTATGGATCAGCTCCTGCTAAATGTAAAAGTTCTGCAACCGCATCGTAATCGCAAACCACGTCATTTTCCGTTTTCGGTTGCCATAGCAAAGTCTAACAAGTCGGAAATCGATTTCTAGAGCAGGTGCCGAATAGGCGTCGTTTTGGCTTTTTTCACTTCTGTAACTAATGCGACGATACATATAGCGCCACCATGCGTCTTATATTTTGTCTTCGGAATACTGACTTCTAACCCTAATTTCTTCCAAAATCCGACAACGTCCACATCTAAAGCAAAACTATTCGTACTCCATCGAACACTTTATGTAGGTTAAACAAAAAAAAAAAAAAAAAAACAACTTACTAGTTGTCGACTATGTAATGTACTTCCATGATCAGCTTTTGGGAGAAAAAAAAGCGTGAGTCGTAAATAAAAGACAAAAAAAATAATCAAAATGAAAAGCAATACCACCCAAAGTTTCTTATCACCAGTTTCTTATCATTAATGATAAATGCCTAGTTGATTTATAGATGAATTCCCCCATACCTATTTACTTAATCCGATTTATATTCTCTTCTGTTTGGGAGTTTTTCCAATGAAATTGCATAGAAATTTTCACTTTGTTTGATATTTGATAATCCAAGCACGATCAGAGCCCCTTTTGATATGCAGTCATCCAGTGTCGCCAACATTTGAAATTTTTTCCCCCCAAAAGTGATGTAAAAACCCCCTAAATTTAAGGCAAAACCCCCTAAACTGGCATTTATTAAATTTGTAGTTTTTTTAAGTGTAGATTCTGTAATTTTAAATAAATTAAAATACCTTCATAAAACCTTAAATAAACTATGATTTATTACACATAGGTAGTTTTAAAAGAATTTAAATATTATTTTCTCAATTTATTTTTTATTTTTCCGTAAATGGAAAACGCGCGCTCAACACTTGCATTTGCAAAAGGCAAACAAAGCAAGACTATTGCTAACATCAGCATAAAATTCGTCTGTATTTGAAAAAACTGCTCCACGTTTTCTATTGTAGTTGATACCACTCATTTTGAACCACCAGATGTAGTAACTATCATTAAATTTAGGCGAGGTACACATTAAGCAAATATGTTGGTGTTCAATTTAAAAAAATTATTATACCCCTAAAAAAAACCCTAAACTATTTCCCCCCCTAAAAAAACCCCTAAACACTTTTTTTCACCCTAAATTTAGGGGGAAAACCCCTAAGTTGTCTACACTGCAGTCATCCTGCAAAATGACAGTTCGATTACGATCCACTATTCATCATCCACAGTTAAATTAAACGGGGCAGCACTAGAGGAGCCCTCATATGTACAGGCCCACAGCACAATAGGCAAAGGCAATAGCACAATATACTACACACCACACTCTGCACTAAAACAACTTCTTTTCGTTTTCTTTTGAATTTTTTTTTTCCTTTTTCAAATGTTCTCTTCAATTGGAACTGATTTGCTCGCTATACCTTTCGAAAGCATTCGTCATGCAGCAATAGCAGCAAATTGCAAATATAATGCACAAAATATCACAAAATTCAAGGTTTTCAACTCTCTACGACACTGCGGACATGGAAAAACTCGCGCGAATGTCAAAAACCTCTGCACAGTAACTGGACACGAACAGGAATGGAAATAGGAATATATAATTTGAAAATTGGAAAAAGAAAAAAAGATGATTCTTTGCACATCTGCTGGAACTAACTATTTATCGATACTTTTGTACACTCTTTCTTCTATTTCATTTGTGTTTTTTCTTCGTTTTTTTATTTAGTAAATCTGATTGACACTTGACTTGAGATCGAGGGCAACGCGACAAACCCACAACGCAACGACGTTCGTAACGACAACGAGGCGACGACTACAATCCAAATCCACTGTGTGGCTGGCCGTTGTCGGTTGTTGGTTTGGTGTTGTTTCACTCCAGTACATTGAAGGAGAATAGGGAAACGAAAGAAAGAAACATGATTGAAAAATGAATTCGAAGAACAAAAGAAGTTAGTAAGAGAAGAAAAAACAACAAAAAAAAAGTATGAAAGAAGGAGAGAACGTAAGCGAAAGCAAAGCAGTGTTGCCGTAATGTTACGAATAAGAGTATTCTGCTGCAATTCAAAGTTTAGTAAAATTTGATGGAAACGGTAAAGGGAAGGCAAGGTTTTATAAAGCAACGATTGATTCAACGCTACCTGCAGCAAAAACTATGAAAGAACCTACAGCAGCTTGGTATGGGAAAACAGGAACCGATCGCATGTGCTGTGACAGTTTTGTCACCTCTTGCGATACCAATGTGACATTAGTCTGTAATAATTTTTTCATTGAGCTTGTTATATCTGGCAACAGCAGCGGCTTCAGTTTTACAAGGTTAAGAGGACGTACAAAAAGTTGTATTGGATACAAGTCCAATGCTACAAGATTGGAGAATGCTCACTGCTCTATCAAGGTAGGTAATGAATTAACTGAGACCTTTAATGGTAAGAAAGGTTTTAAACAAAGCGATGCGATGTCATTTGAGTTTTCTAACGTCGCTCTAGAAAGTATGGTGCAAAAATCACTGGTTAACAAAAGAAGCACAATTTCATGAGTACACATTGACATTGACGATGTCTGACGATCAACAACTGTTGACACCCTTAACATTTTCACCCACCCTTACTTAATTCATATCGATGACATCCAGGTGGCGAGAAGGAAAACTAAAAAGTATCGCAGTCAGCCGACAGACGGGATAGCGAAAAGATACTTAAAGAAAACGACAACGACAACGACAACGATTACGAACGTCTATATTTTATTGTTAGCCTTCTACCCTTTGAGATTTTGTTTTGAATAAATACTTTAATAATTCAGATTTAACAAATTTGTGTTATTTGCCGTCGACTTTACATGTTTTTCTTTAATTTCCTATCTCGTCTGTACTGAGAGCGAAAGAGATAAATATATATACCTAAGCCAAAAAAGAAAAAGTATCTTTTAAAATCTCAACGGAAGACGCCGAAAAAAGGAGGGAGTTTTGGTTTTTTGTTTTGTGCTTGATCACGTACGCCAAAAATGAAAAAGTACAATTTAAGAAGCGGATCCAAGGAAAATCAATCCTCGGATGATGAATTAGATGTGACAGTAATGGAAAACGTAGACAAAACCCCACCGTCGCAATCTTTTGACAGGGATTTAATATCTGTGTTAGTGTCGAGTATTGATGCTCTGAAAGTATCTGTTCAAGAACTGCGCAATAACACAGCAGAGAGTCAAAAGGAGATTAGGAACCTTCGAAGCCAAGTGGAGTGCATGCCAAGTGGATTCAATGATTCAAGTATTGAAGGACGAGCGATGTCAGTGTTGGGACCAGCGTCGACACCAGGACAGATGCCAATGTCAGTGTTAGGACCAGCGTCAGCACATGGACAAATGCCGTCGTCAGCGCCTCATGCATCAACGTCAGTATTAGGACCAGCGTCGACACCAGGACAGATGCCAATGTCAGTGTTAGGACCAGCGTCAGCACATGGACAAATGTCGTCGTCAGCGCCTTATACATCAGCGACACCAGGACAAATGCCAATGTCAGTTTTAGGACCAGCGCCAGCGCCTGCTCATGGACAAATGCATTCGCCAATAGCTCAAGTGTCAGCGTCAGTGTATGAGTCAATGCCAACACCAGGGCAGATTACAGCTTCAGCACCAGGGTATGTACAACCATGTTTAGTTTCATCTTCCATACAGCCAGTACAGTTTTCAATTCCGGAGCCATCAAATCATATATCCAATGCCACAATGGTTTCACAAAATGAGTCAAGGTTGTATGACCTACCTATCTTTTCGGGAAAAACAGAAGAATGGCCGTTGTTTCTCGCAAGTTTTAGAGATACAACTGACGCCTTTAGGTACAACAACAGGCATAACCTAATGCGACTACAGAGATGTTTAGTTGGTCCGGCCAAAGATTCAGTCGAGTCGATGTTAATATATCCAGATGACATTCCTAAGGCCATGGAAGAACTGGAGTTTCGCTTTGGCAGACCAGATCTGCTCGTCAGGTGCCAATTGAGCAAGATACAACAATTTCCATCCATCAGTGAAGCCAAAGAGGAACAAATAATTTCATTCTCGACGAAGGTACGCAATGTAGTTGCATTTCTAACATCTGCAAACTGCCAACAACATTTATCAAACCCGTCGCTTTTGGAACAGCTTGTTTTGAAATTGCCAGCAAATAGACAGTTCGAATGGGTAAGACATGCCGCTTCCATAAAACCATTTCCGACCATTCATGATTTTTCAATCTGGTTGAGTGACCTTGCCAGAGTTATTGGGTTAATGCCATTGTCAAGTCAAGCCATAATAAGAGCCAGTTCACAACCACAACAGATACGTCGAGTAATGCATGCGGATGAAAATAGTCCAAGAAAGGAACTGAAATGCTATCAGTGTGGAGGAGACCACAAACTGGGTAACTGTAAAGATTTTCATCAGTCGATTTCTATCCAGGAACGATGGGATAAAGTCAAAAGCCAACAACTATGTTTTTCTTGCCTTAGTAAAGGACATAATTCGATGAATTGTCGAACTAAGAAACCTTGTGGTGTTAATGGTTGTCAGCGATACCATCATCCATGCCTTCATGAGGAATCTGCAAACAGAGACAGTGCCAGACGTTTGCACAGTTGCCGGGCTGCAGTTGGGTGTTCTAGCCAGTTATTTAAAATATTACCAGTCACATTATTTGGTCCAAATGGAAAAGCTGAGGTATTTGTAATGTTTGATGAAGGATCTGCAGTATCTCTTTTGGAAGAACGTACAGCTAACAAACTCGGACTTAAGGGACCATCTCAGCGTTTGTCTTTACAGTGGTACGGTCAGAAAATAACATCAGAGCAGTCTTCAAAGGTCAATCTGGAGATCGAGGGACATGAAAAAGAACATCGTTTCGCCCTCAAGAATATTAGAACAATTCGCAACCTAGATCTACCTGTTCAGTCATTACGCAAATTGGATTTTGGTCACTTGGAAACAGTTCTCATTATCGATTATAAAAACGCCAAACCTGTCATGTTGCTGGGATTAGATTATGTTCATCTCGGAGCGTCATCTACGATTGTCCAGTCCGACGCATCATTGCCGATTGCCGCTAAGACGAAGTTGGGTTGGGTGGCATATGGGCCAACGCCAGCATCTGCCTCCCCGAGTTCTTTTAGTTTCCATATTCGAGAGCATCGTTCACTGAATGAGTTAAA
Source organism: Volucella bombylans (assembly GCA_949129095.1). Taxonomy (NCBI): domain Eukaryota; kingdom Metazoa; phylum Arthropoda; class Insecta; order Diptera; family Syrphidae; genus Volucella; species Volucella bombylans. The sequence continues at coordinate 136,838,005 of OX422141.1, read as the reverse complement.
TCAGATTGTAGCGGAGTATTTCTCAACTGATAACTTTGGAGTTAATGCTACATCGACGATATTGGAGTCTGAAGAAGATGCTGCAGCCAGAAAAATATTGGAGACGACTACGCGAAGACTTGATGATGGCAAGAATTTCGAAACAGGACTTCTTTGGAAGAAAGATGTGACTGAACTTCCAGACAGTTATGGTATGGCCCAGAAACGACTTGTCAACATTGAAAGGAGGATGCAACGCGATCCCGAATTTGCCGAGCGGTACCAAAGGGAAATGACGAAATATTTTGAGAAGTCTTATGCAAGACGTCTATTACCAGGTGAGTTGATTACCACAGAGCCAGTATGGTATTTGCCACATTTCGCCATTCAAAATCCACATAAGCCGGACAAACTTCGAATAGTATTTGATGCTGCCGCCACTATTAATGATGTCTCTCTGAACTCCATGCTTCTTAAGGGTCCGGAACAAGCAAAACCGTTAATTAATATTCTTCTTCAATTTAGACAAGGAATCATAGGTGTAGCTGCCGATATATGTGAAATGTTTTCACAAATAAAGATACGTGCCGCCGATCAACACGCGCAACGATTCCTTTGGAGAGACAGTGATTGCAGACAGCCCATTCAGCAATATGTGATGACCTCGATGATTTTTGGAGCCGTGTGCTCTCCTTGCAGTGCGGAATATGTTAAGAATCGAAATGCTGAAGATTATCTACAACAGTTTCCTGAAGCCGCAACAGCTGTTAAGGAGAAACATTATGTTGACGACTTTGTAGTGAGCTTTTCATCAGAACAAGAAGCCGAGAGAATATGCCGTCAAGTCGTCGACATTAATGCCGAAGCTGGGTTCAATTTAAGGAGTTTCATATCTAATTCAAACTTCTTAGAAACAACTTTAAATGGTTCCAGTCGCCAAAAAGGTATTTGCATTACTATGGAAAGACAAGCATCAGCAGATAAAGTCCTGGGAATGTTCTGGGATACTTCTACAGACACCTTTCGGTTCCAGACCAAGTTCCACCGGATTCCACAAGAAGTATTGCAAGAAGTTCGAGCTCCAACAAAGCGTGAATTACTTGGCATAGTAATGGCTGTCTTCGATCCATATGGCCTGCTAGCTGATTTCTTGGTATTTTCAAAAATTTTAGTGCAGCATACATGGAAGTACAACCTTGAGTGGGACGATCCCATTCCATCCGAATTGCATACGAAGTGGATTGCCTGGTGGAGAGAGTTCCAGAATGTAAAAGAGTTTATGATAAATCGCTGTTACTCGCCGAATTTATTGGTCGCCGTCAAACTAGATCTACATATATTCGTTGATGCAAGTCAAGTTGCCTTTTCCGCAGTTGGGTATTTTCGCATCGAATTTTCAAACGGAGTAGATGTTGCCTTCGTCATGGGAAAAACACGTACAGCCCCACAAAAGCTGATGTCAGTGCCTAGATTAGAGCTTCAAGCTGCCGTACTTGGGGTACGTCTTCAAAAAATGATTTGCCGAAACCACGAAGTGAAGGTGGATCGTGTTTTTCTTTGGAGTGATTCACGAACGGTGCTTTACTGGATCCACTCAACTGGAAGGAAGTATAAACCTTTTGTTGGACATCGCGTAGCTGAGATAATAACGAGTACCAGTCCCAGTCAGTGGCGATGGGTTCCCACTAGCCAAAACACTGCCGATGCTGCAACTCGTCCCAAAATACCACCTAAGTTTGAAACAAGCAGTTCGTGGATAAGAGGTCCTGCGTTTTTAAATTATGAAGAAAAATATTGGCCAACATCACAATTAGAACCACCTCCAGAAGAACTAGAAGAGGAAATTAAAACTTGTGCACTATTCCATCTTAAGGCAAGTAATGATTTCATTGATTTTAATAGATTTTCTTCATATTTAAAGCTCAAACGAATGACTGCCTGGGTATTACGATTTCGAAGCCTGATGAAAAAGCAACTGAGCAGTAATATAAATCCAAAGGGTCCACTTACTGCCAAGGACCTTGATGACGCTGAAAAATTCCTATGTCAAATTGTCCAAAATGAAGTCTTTCACGAAGAAATAGATGCCTTAAAAAGATTGAGAAGAGTTTTGAAAGGTAGTTCGATCTATTCTCTTTCGCCATATCTGGATGAAGAAGGTCTTCTGCGAGTTCATGGTCGAATGGACGAAGCTTTCTGCTTACCTTTTGAAGCCAGGCGTCCTATAGTTTTGCCACAGCGACACAGAATTACGGAGCTGATCGTCCTCTACTTTCACGTAAAATGTCACCATCAAAATACGGCTGTGACAATAAACGAGACAAGACAAAAATTCTGGATCCCACACATCAAAGCAGTATTGAAATCCGTGCGACATAACTGTCAACATTGTCAAATCGATAGAGCCAAGCCTATTCCACCTTTTATGGGACAATTACCTGAAGACCGAGTGACTCCTTACGTTCGCCCTTTCACGTATACAGGTGTTGACTTGTTTGGCCCATTTAATGTTTCCATCGGTCGGCGACGAGAGAAGAGATGGGCCGTAATCTTTACTTGCTTGACAATAAGGGCTGCGCATTTGGAGCTAGCAGAAAACTTGTCAACCGACGCCTTTATTATTTGCCTTCGAAATTTTATAAATCGACGTGGAACTCCAAAGCGAATTCGTAGTGACAACGGCACGAATTTTATTGGGGCCCAGAGAGAACTTAAACAGTCCGCACGTCTATTAGATACTGATGTAATCAACGATGAAGTAACGAAGCACAACATCGAATGGGTTTTCAATTGCCCACTGAATCCTAGCTCGGGCGGATGTTGGGAACGCCTAATACAAATTGTTAAACGCCTGCTTTCGAAGACTTTACATGAAACATCGCCGAGAGTTGAGACGCTTAGGAGCGTATTGATTGAAGCAGAAAATATTATTAACTCTCGTCCGCTGACACATATTCCCCTATCGACTGAAGAAGATGAGCCAATCACTCCTAACCACTTTTTGTTAGGCTGTGTTAATTCTACGCAGACTCCACAACCACCTGGCACAGAAATCTGCCTCAAAAAACAATGGCGAATTGCTCAAAATCTAAAGGATCGTCTATGGAAAAGATGGGTTATTGAGTACCTACCTCAACTCCTTCAGCGACCTAAATGGCATGACAAGACCACTCCGCTTCAAGTCAACGATTTAGTGATCATATGTGATCCCAGCCTACCTAGAAGCCAGTGGAAAAAGGGACGAATTATAAAAGTTTTTCCTGCCAAAGATGGTCACGTCCGTGTGGCCGAAGTGAAGACAACTCAGGGATCAATGCGTCGACCGGTCACGAAACTAGCCGTTTTGTCAGTAGAAGGTGAATCCCGAGTTGATTCACGGGGGGAGGAATGTTGACACCCTTAACATTTTCACCCACCCTTACTTAATTCATATCGATGACATCCAGGTGGCGAGAAGGAAAACTAAAAAGTATCGCAGTCAGCCGACAGACGGGATAGCGAAAAGATACTTAAAGAAAACGACAACGACAACGACAACGATTACGAACGTCTATATTTTATTGTTAGCCTTCTACCCTTTGAGATTTTGTTTTGAATAAATACTTTAATAATTCAGATTTAACAAATTTGTGTTATTTGCCGTCGACTTTACAACAACTTCAAAACAGAGTACATTCTGTTATCAGAAAAGGACGTAAAGGACGCAGAATCACTTTTGCCAATCGCTGTTTCTTTCGACTCGAGAAGCAATTGAGTACCAGACCCTTTTTCATAAGACCAAACTTTATACAAGACTCTTAACAAAATGATCATTGCAAAATCTCTAATATTACCAAACCATTCTTTTCAACAACATTGCTCAATATGTCTTCCACTTAGGGAAGTTTATTAACATACTCGTATCAGAGATAGGAAAATTGTCGGTTGCACCTTTCATATCTACTTCTTAAATACAAAGTTTTATTAGACATGCGTGACATCATTTCCACTTCACAAGCAGTAAGCTAACTTACTTAAGGTGTCGTTACAATCCGGAGTGGGCCTGGGCCTCAACCAACAAGCGTCTCCAGCCAGCTCGATCTTTAGCTATCTGGCTCCAGTTTCGCACGCTAATTTAGCTGAGGCCCCCTTCCACTTGCATGCGCCACCTGAGTCGCGGTCTTTCTCTGCTGCGCTGTTTCTCGGGGGTGGATTCGAAGACTTCGGACCGGATCATTGGTGACCATCCGGTCTATACGACCCAGCCATCTCAGTCGTTAGACCTTCAGTCTTTTGGCTAAGTCGATTTCGCTGTATAGCCCGTAAAGTTCGACGTTGTATCACCTCCTCCAATCACCATCTGTTCAGACGAGACCGAAGATAACCCGAAGAATTTTCCCCTCAAAGTAGCTAAGAGCACCCTCATCCGTTTTTGATAAAGTCCATATATCTGCTCCACAGAGCAGGGTTAAGATTATTAAGGTCTTATATAGAGTCACTTTTGTGGCTAATAACGTTACGTTGTAAGACCTTGTCTCAATCCTTTTTTAGCAACAAAGGTCTCGGTGAGTTCTTTACCGACCTCAATGGACCCGCGTGCATTCTTCACCACCATCCTAGACAAACGTACAATTTTGGCAGGGATGCCAAAACTAGACATTGCACTGTATAGCTCGTCCCTATAGATGTTGTCATTCGCGATGAATAGGTGGTGTGTATCAATTTGGAGCCCATGGGATTTTTCCAACATCTGCCGTAGTGTGAACATTTGTTCGATGGTGGGCTTCAATCGCCTAAAGCCAAACTGATATTGATCAATCAGATTATTGACGAACGGCTTCACGCGTTCACACAATACGACAGATAGGATCTTGTAGGCGATGTTAAGACTGATGCCTATGTAGTTGCCGTGGCATGTTTTTTTGTACCTTTTGGTAAAACTTACGTATCTCATTTCTGGAGTGGCATCTCTCAATTTCTTCGACCGCGTGCTTATCACGCTCCTCCTTATTTCTGAGAAGTCGGTGTTCGTCTCTCCTTACCTGCTCGTAGAGATTGTGAGCAGCTCTAGTCCTTCTAAGCAGCGCCGCTTTTTATGCATCTTGCTTAGTTACATGTACTTGCAGGCACTCGTCGGCAAACCAGGGGTTTCGTTGTGATAGTCGAGTGAAACTGGGCATATCAGAAGCGGAATCACTGATGGCTTTTTGGTAATGTTGCCACTGGTCTTCGATACTTATGTTGACGGCATAGTACCTCTTGAGAAATTAAGGGAGATTCGATCGAAAAAGGATTTGGCGATCTCTTGCGATTGTAGCCGTCAGACGTCAAACTTCCTCACAATATTAGCTTGCCTTCGCGATATCCGTTACCGTACATTGGCTACAACAAGGTAATGGTCCGGGTCGATGTTGGCCCCTCAGAACATTCGGATATCCATAATATTGGACGAGTGCCTTGCGTCGATCGCAATGTGGTCAATCCGGTTTACGGTTGATTGATAAAGAGTTGGATTAAGATATTAAAATTTTTAGCTATAATTTCTTTGCATTTATCTATCTTAAACTAGTATAAATCTACCTAATCCATGCTATACTTCACACCGTTTGAAAGATGTACATGTCTCAAATTTTATACGTAAAGGAAAACAATTGAATATAGATAAAGAAAAGCAACAGTTGTGTAGAGTCTCTGTTGGGTGTTTTGAGCAAGTGCGGGATAAAAACGAGTCAACGAATGTCGTAACTAAGGCACAAGCAGTAGAAGCAGGGACATTTTATCCGGACTTAGTACGTTTATCCTAACAGGCGATAAACGATAACAAGAAATAGAAGCGCGCGCAGAGTAAACGATCTAATATATTGAAGTTTACCGCACAAGGAAGAAAAACACCGTAAGAGATGCATTCGCTGAAATAAATTAATAATAAGCAGAGGCTTTTGTTGATGTGGAACACCGATATTTTAAATTTACCTTTCAAAGTAAGGGTAACAACGGATATAACCGGCACTCCAAAGTTAAAGTTAGAGTACACCGAGGCAGTGCTCCAAGCGCATTGCTTTTTAACGTCAAGCAGGATTTTATACTGAACCAACACATTGACAAATCCGGAACTACCTTTCTTTTTTTTGCAGATGATAGCGCTATCTTAAGCAGCATCCTTCCGGCAATGTTTAATAATTGGATAAGGGCTGTAGAAAATAACAAATTTCGAATAAGTTGTGGTAAGACCGAATATCTGCATTGCCGTCTTTCCGAGTCCATAAACACAATTTTAAAAAGATCAAAACAGTCAGAGTAATCTGCTGTCAGCAACACTGGCCTCGATTTTCTTTGGCACTGCTTTGGCTAAACCCAACGGTAACACTGAACCACAAAAAGAAGTACGGAGTTGTAAAAGAAAACAGCGAAAACCACGATTGAGCACAGAGAAAATGGTGGATCTGGGAATGGCAGTCAATGTGGAATGGGAAGATTGTGCGGTGTATTGATGATGTGTTTTTCGGGAGGCACATAATTACCACACCATTTATTTGTTTTCTTTTGAACTTTACCTCATCTTCGGCGCTCGATGTGGAGGCCGCCGCCATTTAAAGTAGTTTTTTCTTCAATTCTCTCCTCCTTTCGCCTTCCTTTTCGGGAATTTTCGTGCCTTTTAAAGACAAGAAAACGAATGAGAAGAAAAATTTCCCCAAATCGGTACTTTTTTTCTTCCTTTCCTTTTGTCTTCTTTGCCTTCTTCTACACACTCTCTTTTGTACGTTCGATTTTCGATGTTGGTTTTGATATTCGGTTCGGTTCACTGTGGATGATAACTGTTTTTTTTTTTTTTTTTTTAAGATAACTGCCGCGCGATGCTTACTCCCACAATCGGATAGAGCAGCAGATGCGACCGGAGACCCGACCGTATCTACAGATCAACTGAAAATTCGTTTGTCGGCTCGGCTTTTCCCTTTCACATGATTTATCGGGAGAGGGATGTCTTCCTTGTCTACTTTAATGGTCGGCATGGGAATTGTTGTTGGGGGATGTAACTTGTAAACACTAGACACTAGATGCCATGGCAGTGCCAGTGGAAGACAATAGAAAACGTTGTGGTGCAATGGCGCATGACCGTTGCCGGTGAGGGCGACAGAGACGCATAGATTTCGAGAAATAGCAGCCGCCGTACATCCACCAGCAACAGCTGTTTTAGTGGGCAACACAGGTAAAAGGGCAGAAGAGAGTTTAGTTCTCTTGTGCTAATGGGAAAGCGAAATGCGCTCGGTGTGCATTTTTTTATGCCGGTGGGTGAATAGTGTTTAGTGGATTGTGGATCGTAATTGAGAAAATCCGTTCGAACGGAATTTAAATATGATCAGTGCCATCTAGTATTTGATTAGAGAATTAGTAGTTTATAAATAATTATAATTGACTTTGTGAATGGAAGGGTTTTTTTCGCAGCTCGCAGTTTGTTGTGGCAGCGATTGAAACGCCGTGCAGTGATGGGTTGATTGAGCAGATTTAACATTTAATAGGTGATGTGATTGCAGGTGTTTTTACAACAACTTTATTTTTATCCAATTCTCTTAAGGTCAATGGAATTGAGGAAACGATTGCTTTTACGAAATCCGATTTTAAATGGCAAGGCGGAGCAAGTGATTGGTAGTACAAGCTATTACTGTTGGTACATCGTCAAAGACAAAAGCCAATTGGAGCTCAATTTATGTCAAATTGTTTCGGATAAGTGACCGTGATAAGCAATGGAAACGGATAGGGTGTCGATTAACAATTTAAAAAATAATTTCTTAAACGGAGGAGCTTAAGGTTTGTGTTGCCTTAACCGCTGGACACAGCGTAACTAAGATTTGAACGGTTCTTATGGCACGCTCCTGCCATCACAGGGGATCAGCGATATGCAAGGAAAGACCACAAACTTACAGCTTACAATTTTGGGGGTAGCGTAAGCATGGAAGTCATTGGGACTATTGGGGTATCTCAGACCAAAACTCAAACAGACTAAGACAACTTATACCTATACTTATTTAAGCAATCAAAGACGAACAACGGAGCTAAACCGGTTATCTTAGATTGAGAGACGGGACTCAGTACCCTTAGACGTACCTACAAATTGTGATGTAAAACTTGCCTTCCTACACATTTACTATAGATACTGTCTATGGGTACAAGTTTATGCATTTTAACTTAAAGATCTGAAAAATAAACACAATTATGTATGACGTAAGAAATCAGCCAAATGTTCACTGGGTTTTTTACAGTACTGTCTTCTGTTTTCTATAATTTTTACACATTTCTGGTTGTTCTTTAACCCGACAAATGAGGACTTTCAACTTTCCCAACGTCTGAAAATTATCAGCAGGAATACGGCCCTTTACGTAAACTCACAAAAGAAGTGATGCGACTAAAAAACAGACTTCGTTCAAAATTATATCATGGGAAGTTATGTTTGGCATTAGCCAACATTCCGTTGGAACCGCATGTTCTTTAGATCAAAATCATCGACTTCAGACCGTCTCGAACACGGTCAAGAAGAATATGGTTTTGGCAGTCCCTCTGTCGATGGATTTCCCCGCACATGATGCCCGGATTAAATCGGTGCTGCAAAAAAAGGGGAGCGCTTACAGTGGTTCACAATCGTACGAAGCGATACAACCCTTTGCAAATATTGCAGTTGCAGTTTGTGTGGACGGGATTTTGATGTTGCGAGAAAATCCCGAAACTCCAAAGGAGGTGTGGCCGGCTTACCTTAAAGATGCGGCTACCACCTCTCAGAGATTCAGAGTCTAAACGGCGATGAATGCGAACACTGTGTTGATCAACCATGGGAGCTAGACAAAACAGGCCATTCAAGCAGAGGGTTGCGATATGGAAAACTAAAAAATTGCAGAACCCTGGGTATAGAATAATTGCATCTGCAGTTTTGGTGTTTAAGGGATTTCACACCACTATCTGACCATAGATCGAAAAGAGGGATAACTTACCTTTTTGTGTTGAATCCACTCTCACTAGGCGCAGACCGCCCTAAACCTGATCGACGATTGGTGCACTAGAAATGAGCTTTCAGTCAATCCCCTCAAAACTCTCTTAACGAGAAAGTGGAAGCTGACTGGTCTGTGTAAATGCACAAATGGCATCACCATTTAGGTGTCATCCTGGATAATAAATTTCTTTAGACTAAATGCTGTCGGCCTTCTGGCAGTTTAAAGGAGCTAGCGGCAAGGCAGGAGGCATGTCGCGGAGAAGGGTTTTCTGAAACCACGGGGGTGATGGTCAACCCCCGCCGTAGTCTAATCGTAGTGAATTGGGGGAAGAGCAATACTGGTCTTATCGTAATGGCTCTCAGAGTAACGTCAGTGTGATTTGACCTGTTACATTATGAGCGGCCGGTCATAAGGCCCTGCTGAGCGGCACGGAATACCGGTAGTCCAGGACTTCAAGGCGGTGCCCTGAGAAGTCAAAGCCCTCGGACTCTGGTCCGGGCCTAACTTGGAAGAGGTATGCCCCCTAGTCATGGTGGCTGCGGTTTAAACTTAAAATCGGCGGAACCGTCTTCCACATGTCGGTTGATCCGATGTGGAGTAGCAAATGCTGAGTGCCGTGACCCTAAGATCGGCAAAAGATTTTAGATCGGCCTCGACACATACTAAGGGTGCTTAAGTCTCCACGACAGGTGCTCACGCAAAACACTGTCTTAATCTGTTGCGTTAACAATTTGTTTATCTCGTTGCGAGTACTGATTGCTATGATGCATGTTGGGCAAATATCTGCTTGGCATTTCCAAGAGTACACTGTAAGCCATATATTCGAGTAGATGGTAACGTACGATCCGTCGATTCATGCGTAGAGACATCGTTTTATGAAGGTATTCACGTAATTACTTTCACCGGATACTGAAATGATTTCTACATCATGCTTGGCTCCTTACTAATGAATCTGCCTGTTTTTCATATCCATATCATGGGCCTAACGACGGTCTTGTGGATATGTCGTCTGACGCAAAAACATCAGAACTCCGGCTGCTGCAGAAATACATATGAAGTCGACTTTAATTGTATTTAGGTCGTAATCTGAGCTCGGTAAAGAATGTAGTATATTCGACGGATAGCTCCAAAGCCACCTAATCATGTGGTGATGCCGTCTTCTTGGAAGACACGATCAGTTAAGAAGCGCCTGTTTTCAGAGCGGAGACATACCCAATCTTAATGTTTATGAACCGTATTGTGAAGAACCGGTGAAAGGAGTATCTACGAATGTCCAAGTCAGCCAATATCGAAACTACGCTTAAGGTATTTGCTTAACCTGTCACACTCGAGGATATAAGCAAAATAATTTCACTGAGTCTCGTCTTGATTTTAGATGAAAATTGAGTGAGATAGAAATATTGATGAACTTGAAGGAGGATTTCTTAAGCCCTCAACCTGTGTTTGGATTTTGTGCGTCCTCGGCTTGGGAATTTATTTCCATAACGCAGACAGATTAAACGAACGCTTCCAGATATCTCTAACAAGTAAGTGAAGTCTCTACTGTCTCTCAGCAGAAAAGACTCCAGATTGTTTATCGGCGTCTTAACGGCACAAAACGGTTTTACTTCATGTGCCGTACAAGAGCATCTATAACCCTCGGAGAAAGAAGGCGACATGATACTGTATGACACTTTATCACTTAACCGATTACTCATCTTTCTACGACCGACCGAGTGTTTCCTGATTCGACTGAATCATTTTAAACCAATAAAACCAAGAACTAGGTACATAGTGGAGAAACGAATTTTATCGCAAAATTCAAAGGGCCGGCCGTTCCCACTTCACATCTACATACCATATGTATCATACTTGATCATCTCATTCGAAACATCGGATTGTGTAAGTCATTTGACTCACTGTACTTAGTAGAATTTCCCCTTTTTCCGTAACCACATTCACGTTGCATTGTGTAGAAACTAGATTAATGAAGTCACAATACCAGGGTAATTGTCGTTGTTGTTTTATTTCCCATTACTACGCTGAAGGAACTGATAAATATGGAAAAAATCTTCATCATCAATTCTATGACTAAGTACACGAGCAGGGTCACACGAGTATCTTGTTGATCCCGCATTACATGTGTCAACGGCGATCAGCTGCAAATAAACGTATTGTACATAGAACGTGTCTACAACGACGAGTGGGTGTTTCTGTATAATTTCTCCGATCAACTCCAACAGTAAATTTATTCGAATGCATTCTCTCTGCGCAACGTTTAAATTTGATGGCTATTGACTTTTACTCGTCTCTGCTCCAAAATAGTCGATCAAACATTTAAGAGGCGTGACAAAACCGGTTACCCATCCAAAGGCGGTTGGTGTATCGCACCAGGTACTCGTATGAACACCAACGATGAGCTGACGCTAAAGCTTGTGACACATTTTACTTTGATTTGGCATTCAGAAAACAATATTTTGGTGGCAATGTTGTCAAGTTATCTGTCAGTGATCGTCGTTTACTAGGTTAACTGCTTATCAAGTATTTGTTCAGCATTAATTGTTGCTAACAAATTCGCCTTTCTCCCGCTGGAAAGGCAATCCCAAGACAAAACCAAGAAAACAGACACAAATAAATTTTCTAACTGAACACTTGCCAAAAACGAAAACAAAAAAACGCCCAACCGCCTGCCATCCGTCTAATTCAATGGTGGACGTGGTAAATATAAATTTTACTCGTAAATCAATTATAACGGAAAAAGCTTTGTTTATTTAGAAAACGAAATTGCTCCTCTCAACACATAAAGAGTAGACACTAACAAAACCAATCGAACTATAGTATGTCAGCGGCGAAATGGCGCGCTGTTTGTTATTAAAATATGTTAACGCTAATGGGGCAGAACTGCCTTGTGGAACAACTTCTTGGCCAGAAAATTCGCTTTCGAGTGTGTGGAAATGGAAATGGAAGTGGAAATGAAAACTAACTGAGGGAATAAAGGTTCAAGGTTAAGACTTTTTATGGATCGCGAGCGAGTTTTTAGTTTGTACAATAATTTTATGCGCAGTTTCTTATTTTTTTTATGACAATTTTGTTTTGTATTTAGTCTACGATTGGAGAGACGTAGTTATTTTGTAATTTTACTTTCATTTAAGCGCAAGAGAAAGAGTTTGTTATGAGATCTGTCGATCTTGTTGTCGTCGTAACGCATCAGCACATGAACTAAACAAACAGTGCTCGGCCGTCGAACGCAGTAGTAGACATAGTCTGAATTGAGCAAAGAGTCATAAAAAGTGTGTCGTCAGCTGAGTAGCAGTAGTTTAGACGTAAATTTTTTTTATTATCTGACTGTGTGCTGAACTTTTCGGAATGTGGCACAAAAGTAAAATACATAATTGGAGAAAGAGATGCTGAGATGCGACTGGACATTGTTATGGTGCCTGCCTTTAAAATAGTCATATTATTTGGTGTCTTTCGTTTGTCTAGTAGTGCAAACAGGTTTTTGCACATTTGAAGCCTTAAATGTACCCCAAGAATACGAATACTTCAAAAGGCAAGGCTAGTAATTGTTGCGCAATTTATTCAATGCTAGCACCAATGGAGTGTTACGAAACATCAAATTAACTTTTGTGGATATTTTAAACTACATGAATGAAACATACAATGCTTTATAATGTTTACGGCTTGAGTTGAATATGAATGTTGAGAGTACAAAGTACATATAGACACAAGAGATATTAATATCTCGGGCTCTTATACTTAATCGTTTGAAAAATAGAAGACCAAATACAATAGTTGGAATCTTTTTTGGGATACCAGAGTTTTGACAACCGATTTCCGCCATATTTGAAAAGATTTTACCTTCATCGCGTTCTATCATAGCCACCATAATGTTTTGGACCATCACAAGACTCAAAAACGAGTCGAAATTGTTCGAATTTATTTTAAAAATTCTGGTTTCCTTCCTAAAATCTTCACAGCGTGTTAACGATTTCACGGGCGAGGGCTTAGGACTAAGTTCGACAAATTATTAAACATTCTAAAGTTTAGTGATTGATCAGCATGTGCTAACATTATTGCTTTTGTTGCGGAAAGTGTGCATGGATATCGAATGGGTATCTACACACTTCGGTTACAAGATGTTGCGCAAAAACTGGGCTCTGCAGCGATGGTTCTCATTTCAAAGTCTGCAATTTAATTGTTAACGGAGATCACTTTGGGTTAAATAGCTTAAGGAAAATCTTAATGTACGTTGACCATCAGTCCTTCTGTTGTGTAATTTTTTATATTCAATTTACGACGATTTTCTCCTTTATTTTTGAAATTGTCCTTGTCCATGCATCGCGTTAAATATGCTTACACACACAATACATCATCGAACCTATGACTACGCATGCCTTGTGACAAAAAGTCACTGCTCACCGAGACCACATTATATATACCCATATAACGAAAAGGTAGCGCCCGGAAACCTATGAAGAGGAGCCGCCAGTCATTTACGCATCAACATTGCGTAAATGCTTCAGGTCGTTGTAGAAGTAACTACTCAGAGAAAATAGCAACTTAATGTCCAATTCGTCACTCCAAGTTCCGCGGAAACAATTGTAGTGCGAAACCAGCGCGCAGCATGGATACCTACGATCCAGTGTCTTTCTATGTTACTGGAAACGGTTCATTCATCACAGTGGCTAAGTTTAGATAGAGAGCGCGATCTCTTCTTACTGCTTAGCGACCAAAGAATCCGATCGATGCCCTTCTTCTCAATGCCTCGTTTGACCGAGCTTAATACAATTTTTACGGAAAAAAGGTCTTGTGAATTAGACACCGCGCACTCCTTTCACGCCAACCCATTAGGTCTCTCCTTGCTTGAGGTATCAATGTACCCTGGCACTTAGCATAGGAGTATTGTATTGCTTTTCAAAATCTCATCCAAGAGATAAGATCAGTTGTCCGAAATTCTTGGTATGATCATCGAGGTGTTCGGAGCCTTCACAGCAGTCTGTTCGAATAGACAGCAATTAACGTTCCGGCAATATCGTTTTCAATAATGGTAAAGGTGTACTAGGTAATCCTACAATAGGTACTTCGATTTGAAGACACCAATCAATCATTTATTCTGAAGGAGCGATTAACTCCAAGAGTTTGGACCTTAGCACCAATATCGATGTACATTTTAGAACCATCGGCGTAGAAAGTCTATACTTCCATGTTTGTGATTTGATTATTCTTCCGCTTATTTCAAGATAGAGAATCTCCAGTTAAGTATATGGAGACGTGAGGTGGAGGTTGTTAGCATAGGTGCAGAGCTGTACAGAATGTTAAACTGCTGCAGTGTAAATGAATGAAATGAATGAATCTGAGCGAATCCTCTCTGAGAGTTGTCAGGATTAATCCCCGATCTCTGGATCTTGGTGTGGTTTCAAAACTGATAGTGCTTCTCTAAGGTATTCAGCGGAATAACCGCTCATATATTACACTCGTTGGAAGCCCTATGGTTTTGGAGTTTGAAGGTGCGTATTGAATGCTGGTGAAGAGAAAAACCCCCGTCTTCGGAAGTTTCACTCCTAGTCCTCTGCGAAAAGCCCAATTTTTCACCAAGAATTTGCTCAAAACCAGAGCGGCCACATAGTCAGCGTAGACCGTAGAATCCTTTATCGTCTTTCAGTATTACCAAGATCTTGCCCCCCACAAAGGTCCAAATAAACGGTGAGAAAATACTGCCGTGCAAATTATCTCTGCGCACTTCCATTCCCCAAAGTAGAGATGATTGTACGATTATTGTGGGAATCCAGTCACTGAGACCGGGGTCCTGCTGGGCTCGTTACAGGTAGATATATGTATTATTTAGACATCGGCAATAGCGTCTGCACACAACTGTCTCAGAAATTTTAGAATAAAAGAAGAATAACAAAAACGAAGTCATCTACTGTAGATTTTACTGATCATTGAAATATAGGTTTCCCTAAACTTTAGCAACATCATTCGACATAGTATTCACTCCTGCTGCTTTAAAAGTAAAAGTCTACGATAGTTTATACTCCTCGATTATGTTATTTTTCACGCTAATACCTATGCCAGTCATGTTCTCCGGAAAAAATTGTCTCCGAAGACGAGCATGAAGAAATCATTCGAATCAGCCCGTGAAAGTTCCTCCAGGACTTCCTCTTGGTGATACTTATCTATCGATATCAAATATACAGTCGAAGTTACTAGACATAGGTGGAATATATGAACTCGTAGGTATGCTTCTAGAAGATTTTAAGCTTCTAATCCTTTGCCTACATACCTGTCCTGTCAAACGGTTAAAGTAGTATTAATAGAAACAAATTGTTCTGCATCACTTTTTCGTCCCCAAACGACTCGGTCCTACTATAAGTCTGGCTTCCTTTTTGATCCGTCTTCCAACGAAAGATATACAGTAGCTTTCTGACCAAACATTGTGTTGCGAAGAATGGATAGAAGGAAAGGAGCAAATATGCTTTTGATATTGTAAAGCTCGTGACCCTGGAAAGAGAGGTTTTCTTTTCGGAGTTAGCTCGAGTGGTCGAAGATAGAAGGAAGAAAACGACTTCAGCCTATCAGACCAACCGTAGACGAATAACAGTGTTGAGATACGAGTAAGCGAGGACTTGTAAGTGGTGGCCGTGGTGTAGTGGTAGTAGCAAACGCTTCTCACTCGGAGGGTCCAGGTTCGAATCCTGCCCATGGCAAAATCAGTTTTTCATTGTATATTTGAAACTCAGACAAAAAAATTCTGCGTGTGAAGGCATAACACTGACATGTAGATTTGGCTGTTATAAGAGTTTCAAGCAATGAAAAAAAAATACTGGGAATTATACTCGAATCACTCTGAGTGAAGAAAAACTCTCCGTCCTATTCGGACTCCCACCCCTGGAGAGCAAACATAGAAACCAAACACACCTGAGTTTCAAGCCACTACACAAACAATTTTCCTTTCTCCTCCTTCTGTCTTTCCGCCCGCGCCCTGGCAACAGTAAAAGGGTATCCAACCCCTTAGGCGCGCGTAAATTATAAAAAAAAAAAAAAAAAAAAAAATCTGTTCTGCATTTGAAGAGCAATGACACGTTACAGTATTTTCTCTGGCACTGTCCTGCCCTAATGTCATCGGTGGCAATTATCTGAAACCGATGCAGTAGATCCCGACCATCTAAGCTAACCAAAAGTCTAGTAAGCAAAGATGTCTCTCTGGAAATACCATGGATCAATCAAAAAGCCTTCCCATCGGCGATAGGGAAGAGAAACAGACAGGCGGGAGCGATACCCACTGAGACCGACCAAGCTCTCAAAACAAACAAAATGCACCCTTTTCTTCAGAATTTCCAGTTCGGGTGGACAGGCTTTGAATGTAACGAGAAAATTCAGCTCCAAGAAAATCCCCAAATGCCAAAAAGGACTTATAAGGATGCCGATATTACTTATCTGACGCTTCGGATTGGGAATCATGTTAATAACAACAATCTGGATGGCAACGATTAGTATTAGGCCTCGTAGAAGTAGCATCTTCCGACAAGTGCTGAACATCTTGCAGCTCTGCTAATAAGCCTCACTTCACGCCTTCCCGTGGCGCCATCTGGGCATCTCACCGGAGAAGTGAAGGGGACAAATGGCGAGTTTCCTGCGCCATAAATCAGGATTAGTGTCGGCAAAACAAAACAAGAAATTATCCGGGCTACTGCGACATATTTGGAGCTCAGGCCGGTAAGGATTTCCAAGACTTAGTCAGGGTCTTAGAAAAGAGATGGTGGCGGACGAGCCCTATATGGGCCAACGGCAGCACTCACATCCCGGAACGGGTTACTGGCTTTGGTGTAACCGACCCCTTGTCCTAAGGGCAAAAAATGGAACTGGTCCTCCAGGTTGGGGGTTGTGCCGCCGGGGTAACTACCCGGCCATTTAAAAAAAATTACGTTACGAAGCATAAACAAGCCTCGGATATGGACGGATCTACTGTTGATAACCCACGCAAACGATTAAAGGACAATGAGCTTCGGATATGCACGTGGAATGTTAGGTCCCTTAATAGACCAGGTACAGCCGAACAACTAGCGGAGGCCCTGGGCTGCAAAGCAGACATAACCGCCATCCAAGAAATGCGATGGGATGGGCCAGACAAAAAGAGGATGAAAAACTGCGACATCTACTACGGCGATTGCTATCGACGGCAAAAGCAGCGCTTATTTGGATGCGGATTTATTGTCGGAGGCAGATTAAGACAAGAAGTCCTGAGCTTCCGGTATGTGAGCGAACGCCTCGTAACAATCCACATCAAGGCTAAATTCGCCAACATTAGCCTTATATGCGCGCATGCCCCCACAGAGGAGAAAGATGACGACTCCCTGGCTATGACATTAATGTCATTAATTTTCCTCGGTGATTTTAATGCAAAGTTAGGAAGAGAGGGTATCTTTGGTAGATCGATCGGAAAATATAGCCTGCACGACACCACCTCCGATAACGGATTCAGGCTAATCGACTTTGCGGCGGGGCGAAACATTGTCGTAGCTATCACGCGGTTCCCACATCTCAATATACACAAGGGGACTTGGATAACTCCTGATCAATCAACAGTCAACCAGATTGATCACATTGCGATCGACGCAAGACACTCCTCCAGTATTATGGATATCTGTACGTTCCGGAAACCTATGAAAATCGACTCGGACCATTACCGCATATAAAGCGGCGCTGCGTAGAAGGACCAGAGCTGCTCATGAGCTCTATGAGAGGAAGAGGAGAGACGAACACAGGCTTTTCAGGATGAAGAAGAAAGAGCATGAGAATTCAGAGATGCTACTCCAGGAATGAGGTTCGGAAGTTTTACCAAAAGGTAAAAATAACATGAAACAAACATAACAGAAACAAACTCCGAACCGAAGCCTGTAGAGATGAACAAGGGAACATCGTGGTAGAATCGCAGTCGATGCTGAGGTTTTGAAAGACTATTTCTGCAGACTGTATAACGGTGATGACGAACCAAATTCTGCTGTCAGGCAGAATCCACCTTTCAACCTGGACGATGGTGACCAACAATTCCGTCCACATGACCTGGACGAATTGAAGATAGCTATATCTAAGCTTAAGTCCAACAAAGCTGCTGGAGCGGACGGCCTGACTGCCGAGCTCTTCAAAGCGGCAGGCGATGACTTGGTAAGGAGCGCACACCAACTCATCTCTAAAATATGGTCGGACGAAAGTATGCCCGATTAATGGAACCTCAGCATTGTTTGTCCGATTCTCAAGAAAGGAGACCCTCTGAACTGCGCCAATTACAGAGGCATCAGCCTCCTTAACATCGCATACAAGATCTTATCTGCTATATTGTGTGAATGCTTGAAGCCGTTCGTCAACAACCTGATAGGTCCATATCGGTGTGGCTTCAGGCCAAGAAAGTCCACCATCGACGGCAAATCTTGGAGAACACCCATGAGCTTCAGATCGATACACACCACCTATTCATCGACTTTAAGGCATCTTTAGAGACGAGCTATACAGAACAATGTCTAGTTTCGACATCCCTGCCAAACTCGTCCGTCTGTGCAGGATGACGATGGAAAATGCACGCTGCATCAAGGTCGGTAAACATCTCACCGAGACCTTTGATGTCCAGAAAGGATTTAGACAAGGCGATGCGCTGTCATGCGATTTTTTCAACATCGTACTTGAAAGAATAGAGACGGAAGCGGCGAAAATGGGTTTAGCAGTCAACGAGGGCAAGACCAAGTATATGCTGTCAAGCAAAAAGGACAACCAAGGACAATCAAACGAAGAATAACTCTTGCCAACCGCTGTTTCTTTGGGCTAAGAAGGCAATTGAGTAGCAAAGCCCTCTCTCGGACAACAAAAGTCACCCTTTATAAGAGCTTAATAATCCCGGTCCTGCTCTATGGCGCAGAGGCATGGACATTATCAAAAATGGATGAGGGTGTTCTTGGTTGCTTCGAGAGAAAAATTCTTCGGACGATCTTCGATCCCGTCTGCATTGACGGTTAATGGAGGAGGAGATAAAACAATGATCTCTACGGACTGTTCCGGTCCGAAAAGTCATCGAATCCGCTCCCGAGGGACAGCGCAGTAGAGTAAGGCCAAGATTCAGGTGGCGCACGCAAGTGGAAGAAGACCTCAGCCAACTCTTTGAACTAAGATTTCACAACGAAAACTTGAAAGACGCAGTGCCAATCTTCTATTCAAATTTATAGCTTCCACGCCGACAGTCTTCTGACTCTCGTCTTATGGACATTTTGTTCGATGCAATGAAACCAGAACTGCTTTTGCAGTACGAAATCGAAATATCCCTCTGCTCAGAAACGGTTTCGTCTGCAATCTGAGCAAGGAAGGGAATGTAGACGAATGGCTGCAAAACCAATCTAGGAATAGGCGCCTGAGTCTTTTTGGAGAAAGGTACTTCTCGTTAGAAAAACTTGCGACTGTCTTCGATAGATATAGAAGATCCTGAAGACAATGAACGATATTATGAAGAATCGGTCGAAGTATTTGCGTCTTTAGCGACATCCGTGCTGCTCTTCAAGCCTTGGTGAACGACCTCACCACTTCCAAGTTCAATACTTCGAGAATACAAGGCTGATCTGAACCCACTCTGAAGGCTAAATTCGCGGACTCTTGTTTGTTTGCAGTCCGAAATTAAATCACATAAAATGAGATCCCTAGCGAAATAAAAGTCTTTTTCAGTACCCGGACATTCGTATAAGAACCTGCAAGAAGTATAAAGGAGTTTTCTATCGACAGAAAAACAAATTGCTTAACACTTATATTTGGCCATGCTAATATTCTTAATATACTAGGAATCCTCCCAGAGAACATCGATTACACTATACCCGAACATTGGTTTGACAAAGACTTTCAAGTAAGCTTCCCCTCTAGATGCTTCTGGGATGAAGATGCTTTCATAGATGACAAGTCAATAAACTTCTACACAGATGGATCTAAGACTGATAGAGGGGTTGGTGGCGGTGTTTTCTCAAATAATCTTAATCTAAGCCTCTCCTTCCGTCTTCCAAATGGCTGTAGCGTGCTCTAGGCGGAAATTTTGGCGATTAAACAAGGTTTGTCCTGGCTGGAGAAAAACTAAACAAAGCTAACAAAAGTACCAACCTTAGCTGGACTGTTAGATCAACAAACAAAACAATAAACAGATCTGGTCAAAGTGTTGATCTTTCTATATAGGAAACATCTCAGCGCCGTCATAGATGTCGTCACTGGACACTGCCTTATAGGCAAGCATGCAAGAAGGCCTGGAATCTTTGCAAATGATCTCTGCAGAAGCTGCATGGACGAGGAGGACATGCCCATCTCTTTTCCAGAGAATAACTTAAGCGATCTAAACAATAAAGACGTCAACAGTCTCTTACGCTTCATCATAAGCTCAAATTGGTTCCAAGAGAAGAAGGATCCACATGGCATCACAATGGGCCCATAGGCCTTAGTGGGTTGGTCTTTCCAACAGACACTCTTACCTAAACTAACCTAACAGTGATACATTCAAAGTCAAACAGAAGGTACCGATACTGTGGACCAAGAAAGCAGAGTGTTGCGTCAATCTTCTATGTCTTCTACATCAACTTTTAGCAGAAAACCACGAACTTGACACATTTGTAACAAAATTTGGGTAATTCAACCAATTTCAAATCGAACAACATTTCACTGTAAACCGTCCGGAAAGCCACCACCTATTCCAAGTATCACTAAATGTCCCACATTGACATTGACAATTGATGACGCTATCAATTTTCCTCTTAATCCAATTAGGTGGTGGTTCACAAATTATATTATTTGACCCACTGTAGTTATGTATTCAACTACAAACACTGAACCTGATATGTATTGTACTGGCACTCTCACCGCTCCAGCAGATGTGTTCAACTACAATGCAAATGCGAGTATCTCAATGATTCGTGACGCGAATACGTATCTACTCGTATAAGCATATTCTTTAGCGTTTCCCCCATTACACCCTATTTTCTTCTCTTCCATTAAAATTGATGTGCCTTCTTGATTAATTGCCAAGTAATTTGAAATTTATGAATACTTCAACACTTCTCACCCGCTTCCCATCTGCTTCGTTCCTTTCCTCCCTCACTATTTGTTATGCGAGAAAAAGCGGTCATCACTAGCTCCTCCGATCTGTACGATATGCAAACAATGGCGCCTGAGATGAACATCTATTCAGTTGGACCTTCTCCAACAGAATCATGACAGTAAAGCATACCAAACCGCACCATATCGAAGCTATTGTCCATGTTCATGTTCATTGAATGCTTCGGAGAAAACGTTAAATTATTTTCATTTTCAATTAATGAGCAGTTAGCTCGAGATACGAGTACTTGTACAGACCGTACAGATCGTACAGAATCGAGCTCACAGCTCTCTTCCCATCCACTCCAGCTCCAAAGCTGAACCTGAATCTGGAGCAATTGAATCGAGAAGAAAAAAATGTGCTTAGCTCGGTAGATTTCTATGTAAATACTGTTATTCAGCCGAAGAAAGAGTAAAGGTCATTTAGATTGATTGAAAACCGGGCTCCAAGTTCCACTTATCAACAATTACCGAACGTGTGCCGATTACTTGTTGAGGCGATTGGCGATAGATACTCGTAGAGGAGTGACCTTCGATGAAACGAAAAGTGTGACTGGTCGTCCAACTGCAAGACTTTTGAGTGGGGCTCGTGTCACCGATTGACTTGGGCTGGTATTGTTTCGCAGTGTGAAACTGCAGCTAACAAGTACTCATGCTTCCATCCCAACCTCCCCATAGTACCCACACTACTTGAACTAGAGACCAAATTCAAAACAGAAACGTACGACTTTCTACTAGCCGCCAGGTCTCACGCATGGAATACTAACAACTTGACAAGTTTTACATTTTTCTGGTTTTCAATTTCAGTTCAGTTGGAGGCTCAAAACTGATCTTGGATAAGAATTTCTCGTAAGTGGCGTTCTTCTATTCTCCCATGGCTATGGCTGCGGCTGTGACTGTGGCTGGTTTGTGCGGAAAACGAGTCGAGAACAGGTTGTTGCTGATTGCTATTGCCCAGGCAGTGACCAAAATGAGGTTCGCTTTTTGCACTGAAAAAGTGTATCGACGGCGGCGTCGTCGGCATGACGTAATTTCCGCTTAGAACAATAATACTTGTCTCTACGTGCAGCAACCCGTGCGGGTAGAGAGTTACATTTTGTTTTTTGTAGGGTCGGCTTCTGTTGTTCTCTGTTGTTGTGTTACACACTGAGTAGATTTTGAATCACTCTGCTTTTGATGATTCATTAGAGTGAAATGAGTGATGGTATTCACCTAGAAGAGTCCTACAATGGACAGCACGCAACCATTTCGAATCCCCTCAAATGTTAATGACTGTACAGTGATAGCAATGTTTGCAGTAGTAGATACACAACTGTTGAATAATTATAAATGCCTCAGCATAGCTGATTGCTGGATATTGGAAATGATTTAAGAAATTCCACTATAAGTCCGTAGAACAACTTAAACGGACTCTAACAAGTTAAAACGCAGAACTGTTCAACATATTAGTTTGTAATTATTTTCTTTGTGTCAGCTGTCAAATTTCCACACTGAATGTCCACTTTGCTGAAGCCCAGTAAAGTTAACGAAACCGAGCAAAATCCCATTATGGCAAAGCAATACTATTTACTGTAATAAAACATTTAATTAACTGGCTTAAGCTCACCGAAGTCCATTTTGGTTGGACCTTAAGACTTGTCGGTTTTTACCCGACTGCTACAGTTGGGTATACGACATTGCACTAGCGAGATTGCTTTCCGTAGAAAAGCCTTTAAGAACGGCTGGTCCAATGGGGTGGTTTAGTAAATCGCAACTAACAACCCTGGAAGGAGAGAATGTTTCTACTGGAAGGATTCAGCACATGGCTAACGACTTATTCGTATATTAGCTTCTAGAACCCTTCTAGAAACCCATTTCCGAAATCTCCAAGCGGATTCTACTGCATTGCATACAAACGCAAAGGACCCGTGACAATTGACCCAAACAGTATCAGAAACGTCGTAAATGATGTCGTAGGTTTCAGAGATAGAGAATCCGAATCGCCATCGCAGGAAGACAGAAGAAGACCATTACGAAAAGTTTGAGAACTTCCCTTAAAGAAGAACAAACTCTGCAGAAGCCTGTAGAAGTAATACATACGTAAAAGCTCATACTTTTGAATATATAGAAAAGCCACTTGCGGGGTAAAGACCCACATTTCTCTGCCATAACAGACACAATATATTGAAAGATATTGTTCCAGTTGGGAGATTTTTTGATTCGAAACTAAAGTACCCTGTCACTAGAGGAAGCACCTTAACCGACTATGAGTGCAGTACTGGAAGGAGTTAGCTGATGACTGGACTATCTGGAGAAACTTGTTGGTAGAGAGGTAGGTTTACTCTGATTTATAGCGCCACGTAAGTAAGCAAGTGAGATATCGCGCGAGGCGCAAATCTGGCAAAATCGTGTACGTTAAGTGCGAGTAAAGCATCCATGACACATACGATTAACAGAAATACTCGTATATCATGCAATCTCTTCGATTTAGGTACAAGTATGTACTGGGTTGTTCAAAAAGTCATTGAGTTGTTGTGCAATAGATGGCTTTACCCGCGTTTATTCGTATCTGATCGTAATGTATGATATATGTCGCGCGCATTTGTTGTTGGCACTTAACCTAAAAACTAAAACAAAGATGGCGCGATTAGGTCGAGTTTTGTGCTTGCAATTGTGATTCGAACAAAGAGAATTGTGAAGAGCATATTCGCCATTATTTGCTTTATCACTTCAAAAAAGGGAAGAAAGCAACTGAGGCAAGGAAAAAGTTGCGTAAATTTTGCAACAGAAATATCAAAAAACGCAGGTGCCAGAACTAGTTCTGCAGGAAAATAAGCATTCAACAGTTCGGGGGCTTACTACCGCTCTAAAAGTGTCCATTGGACACAGTTCGCTTAGTTTCGTAAAGAAGCTGGATATTTGGGTACCGAATGAGTTGAAAGAAATTCATTTGACGAAAAGCATAAACGTCGGCGATTAACTCAGCAAACGCGAAGAAAACGATCCATAATGTCAGCCGAAAAAAATGTTGGAGTACCAGAGATGAAGCATCGGCAAGGTGCGCAAAGGCGGACGTCCACCAAAATAAAGTGATGCTGTCAATCTGATGGGATTGGAAGGGACCAGTCTTCTATGAGCTGTTTCCAAAGAACAAAACTATTAGTTTCAAAGTCTACTGTGAGCAGGTACCGAAATTTAGTAATGCCATCACACAGAAACCTATCGAGCTGGTCAATCGTAAGTCTGTGGTGTTTCATCATAACAATGTGAGACCACACACATGGTCACTCAGCAAAAATTGTTGCATGTTGGGATGAGTTGCCACATCCACCGTATAGCCCAGATCTTGCGCCATCAGGCTGGACAATCCCCAAGAGAATAGTGCCAGTAGCTTACCACTATGTACCCTTCATCACCATATCAACTCCGACATCCTAGCTAAATACTGATAAGGCTCTCACATGACCTAAATTCCGAGTATGTCGAATTAGCTCAAATGAAATTATCGCCAGATGTCGCAGTTGATTTCATCGTGATAATTCATTCGCCAAACGTCGGTATTGTGATTGGATAATGCTGCTCACACCCAGCTTCGAGTATTCTGTTACATGTGCACAGTCGGACTCAGAATACAGTGTGTGTAATGATATTTTCAACGTCTGTCCTCACGACAGATACATGCAGCTAAACAGGAAAATATGAAGCTGCGCTGCATCGAAGAACAAGCGCTGCTAGTGTGCTCTACAAGAAGAAAAGGAATGAATGGCACAGCCTTCTCGGAAAGAAAAATAAAGAGCACGGAAGCTCATCTGTAAGATATTATCAGGAAGCATGCATGGAATCTCAGTATTGTTTATCCGATTCATAGAAAAGGAGTCCCTTTTGACTGCATCAACTATAGAGGAATAAGTCTCCTAAACTATAAAAGCTTTTCTGTCGTATTATGTGAACGGCTGAAACAATTCAAGAATAAAGTGGTTGGTCCATACCAGTGCAGTTATAGGCTAACAAAGTCCACCATCAGTAGTCGAATTTCAGATCGACACTTGACATCCATTAGTCGACCTCAAAGCCGCATAGGCACGTGCTACATATATGTACCACAGCTTGTCTAGTTTTGCCATCCCTGCCAAACAAGTCATGTTGTACTTGTACAGGTTGACTATGGAGAATATTCTCTGCTGCATCAAAGTCGTTAAGATCTGCACTGTTAGGAAAGCCTTTAAAAAGACGACGCACTGTCGTGTGACATTTTTAACAACGCCGACGCTCTAAAAAGAATCGTGCAAAACTCACTGGCCAACAAAAGAGACACTTACTTACTTACGTGAATAACATTGATTTGATCGGAAGAACACAGCGAACCGTCAATGAAGCTTTCATGAGTATTAAGACGGAAGCGGCAAAGCCATCGGAAGACATCATAAGAAAAAAAGACATCACCATTACCAATTTTAACTTCGAGGTAGTTAAGAACAAGCAGCAACGATATACGCGCATAAGTTAGACGTACAATTACTCCTATCAATCGCTGTTTCTTTGAGCTCAGGAGGCAATTGAATAAAAGAGCCATCTCTTGTAAGTCCAAACTGCCTTCATACAAGAAATTAATCATCGCGGTCCTGCTCTATGAATCAGAGGCTTGGACATTGTACAAAGCGTACGAAAAAGCACTTAGTCGTTTGGAGAGAAAGACCTGCTTGACCCATATATATTGACAGGAAATTGAGAAGGAGATTCAACCACGAAGAGACATCAGCTTAGTCAAGCGGCAACGGATCCAACGTCTGAGATGGCCGGACCAGGTTGAGGGTATAGTAACCACAGCTCCGGTCCAAAGAGCCTTCGAGTCTTTTCAACGAGGGACGACGCAGCAGAGGACAACCGCGTCATTGTTGGTTGAGTCCCAGGCTTATCTCGGACTGTAACCTAAAGTATTGGCAAAGCACAAGAGCGCACTCTGTGTTCTGCATTATAACCAGATTGTAGTCCAAAAAGCTGGCATAAAAACTAATTGGCTCAGGCATATCGAGTAAATGAACTACAGCGCTGCAGTTAAGATCATTGAGTTCCAGTTAATTTTTTCTAACAACAAGCAAACAAGGTTTAACAATTTTGTGGAGAGTTGATTTCGAGAAACGGATCTGTAAATTGACGTCCAAGATGGTGCGGGCTAAAACTTCACGATCATTTTTGTGTTGGAGTCAAAGAGTGTGTTATGCGTACCACCTAAGACGGGATCTTTGTCTGCTGCGTTTACTCCGGTTGATGTATTCAAAAACTTTCCGGATGTAACGCTGGTATCCAACCGCTCTACGTATCGCAGCACTCGAAGCCATGTTGTTGTATAGCTTGGTCAGATCTTGATTCTCCTCCTCCACTCTTCGTCGATGCATATAGGCACGACCGTAGACACGCGAATCACTTTTATTTTAGAAACGACCAAGCACCTGATTATCCGTTTTTGACCAAGCCCACGCCTCTGCGTCGTTGTTTTATAGTGCGCTATTTTAGTTGGCCGACAGATGTCATTGCTACTTAATTACTTTCTGAGCCCAAAAAAACAACTATTGAATGAATCACTTATCGAATGATCTCAAGGTGGTATCGTTTTTCATATTTGAACTTCAAAGTGTATTATGGCGTTTTGTCCAAGTCATCGATGTTGTGCGTCCTTTCTCGATAACAGCAGGTACATCGTTTTTCTATCGTTTATTGCCAAACCCATCCCTGCTTCGGTTTCAACACTTGTAAATCCGCATAGACAAATCGTTGTACAGACTTTTTAAAGATTATGCCTATGATTTTGAAGAAATGAGCAGGGAAAATGAGCAAGCAGTTCCCCGAGGAGTGGAAAAGAGGGATGATCATCAAGCTTCCAATGAAGGGCAATTTGATGGAATGTGGGAACTGGAGAAGGATATGCGTTCTCCTAGCCGTAGCCAAGATAATAGCTAAGATAGTTCTTGAGCGCATAAGAGAGCACCTAGACTCAACACTCGATGCCGAACAAGCGGCATTTAGGGGTGGACACTCTTGCGTGCTTAAATCACATCATGAAGCGTCAAATTCAGGTCTTCGCTACATCTACTGTTCATTGACTTTCGTCAGTTTGAGCAGAGATGCTATCTAGATAGCCTTTCCCAGGAGAGGTATCCCCGTAAAACTTACAGCTTTTATTAAGGCTACTTACGAGGATGGTAAATGTCACATTCTGCACAATGGTCAGACGGCTTTGAAGTCCATAGTGAAGTTCGTTAGAGTTGTATACTTTCACCGTTCTTATTCCTGGTAGTCATCAGCGATGTACTTCCAGCAGCACTAACTGAAAGAAACCAAGGATTGAGGTGGACAATGACATTTTGCCTCAATCACCTGGACTACGCTGACGATGTTTGCCTCCTTGCAGATAAAATAATGGATCTCCACCAAAACAAAGTAGGTCTTAATATAAATGCGAGAAAAACAAAGGCCCTGAGCATTTCAAACTCCGGCGCTCAACTCAACACTGCCGGACAACAGGTCGAGAAAGTCGAAAACTTTCTACAAGGTGGCGCAAATTAATCATACAATTTTGTTTTTAATTACTTTTTTACTAAATAAAAAAAAAAGATGTTCACCAAGCCCCGCTCATCCAATTCCGGCACTAAGAAGTCGTTTATCATGGCCCTGTAGCTTTCCCCAGTAAAAGTGACCGTATTGCCGATTGCGTTCTCAAAAAAATACGGCGCACCACACAGTGGCTTTGAGTGGATGTAGTGGCTATTCGTGCTAACCGTTTAAGTTGAAATGCGCCTCGTTGCTCATGATGATTTTCGACACAAAATCGTCTTAAAAACATCGACACAATTATTCAACGCTCTTGCGGAGAAAAGCGCTCCGTTGCTTGTCTGTTTGTATACTGCAGCTGTCTAGTTCACAAATGTCAAATATGATTGACATCTCCCGATAGGGTGATTAATTTTGCGCCAACTTGTATATTTAGGAAACATCGTATCGGCCGACAGTAGCGCTGAACTCGATGTGGGCAGAAGAATCGAGAAAGCTGCATTTAGAACGCTATTAAAAATCTGAAAAAGCAATGTTCCCAGCATAAAAACAGAGCTGAGACTGTTCAGATGTAGAATCGGTACAGCTATACGGGTGTAGTACTTGGAAGGTTATCAACATTGTCACTCGAAGACTGCAAATCTTTATAAATAGGCGGCCTTAACAAATATGGCGAAGAAGAGTGGAAGAGGAATAGATACTACCCTATAGGTTTGTTGAATTTATCTCGATATACGCTGTCATAAGCCTTGAAATCGACAAATAGCTGATGGTTGTCGATTCGAGGAGCTTTTAGCTTTCAAGCGATTGCATAATAGGGATGTGACAGGCGATATTGAGGAGACTGTTCCTCAACCTGTTCAGTTAGCGCAGGATAGAGCGTCTCTTTTTTCAATATCGGGCACACAATACGGTGGTTTCATTCGTCTGGCATACATTCCGCCGATTGTGGTTTAGATACGATTTGATAAAGGTCGCATGATTCTGACAAAAACCAACATTGTTGGACTAGGAGAACATATTCTAGTACCATCTGGCAGAGTCTCGGAAGGTTTACTCCATTCAAGTTTTGTTAAGCGATGAATGGACTTGAATGGATTACTCAGTTGTCTTACTGACAATGTTCACGAGTACATTCCTGCGCTGATCCAGAACTCATGGCTCAGTGACAATCGGCAGATCTGCAATGTCAATCCCAGTGATCTGATGGTAGCGAAAGCCTTGGAAGTCAAAGACAAAGCTTGGTAGTACTACTCTTTTACGCTTATCTGTATTTGGTATGTTTTTAAAATAAATAGCAATAACCACGGCGATCGAAGTCTTCAACAATCCCCTATTCATTGACCGTTTCTACAGCAGTAAGACAGCCAAAGCAATTTTTACTTCTACCGCAAGGTCATCATCTCTGATATAATTCATACAAAAGCGCACATAATTGCCAAAACAAAAAAAACGTAGTGTAAACCCCTTGAAGACACATTAGTTTGGAACAGTGTTTTTTTTTGTTCTCGCTTTGATTCATCGCTAAGCAATGCGTTGAATTTTAATCAGTACTTCGCCTGTACATTCCAAATTGAGTTTACTTAACGTTATCTGATAAACAAATTATTCAGACATTTAAGGAATGAGATCTAGACAGAAGAAACCTAAAGCGTTTCACCTTACAGCCGAGTTCCGATGACATAATCCATCATAGTGTTGTTTGGTCTAGGGTGGTTCATTTTGAAATTGGTAGTAGGGGATAGCGCAAAGATTATTATTGGATTCAACTACTTGACTACGATAACAGTGTACTCGTAGGTTTACTTTCGCACAGGATTGTCGACCTTCCTGAAATAGACCACAAGAACTGGACGGAATCTTGAGGGAAATAAAGGTAGCTTTCATTGCCAAGGCAGGTAAGCCCAGCCATACCCCTCCAAAAGACCTCAGGCCCATAAGCCTAACATCATACATTTCAAAAACTTGCTTGACACTCATATTAGAAATACTCTGCACCCAGAAGACTTAGACTCAACCCAGCATGCCTATACGGAAGGCAAAAGACACAAAAATGGCCGTACACGAAGTTGTCAGCACGATTGAAAAAAGTCTTCACGACAAAGAGTAGACATTAGCGGTGACATCGAATGAGCCTTCAACAATGTAAACATTTCCGCTATAAGTAGAAATTTAGGAGTTCATCCTGCACTAACGAACCTGATAACCTGTATGCTCCACAACGGAAACATCAATGCAACACTAGGTAATACTGCATTGAGGGGCACTCTAATGGTAAAGTCAACTCTGTGGACGCTAGTGGTAAATGAAATACTTCTGAATCTAAAATGGGAAGGAATAAAAGCCACTGCATAAGCGGATGATGTGGTTCTTATGTTCACCGGCAAGTTCCTCTCCATGATCAGTGAAATCCTAAACTATGCCCTTAGAATCCTTGGAGACTGGGCAAAGCTCTGTGGGCTGAGAATCAACCCGCAAAAAAAGGAGATTGTTCTATTGACACATAAAAGGATGATACCACAATTTGACCTTCCTTCCCTAGATGGGACAACCATCCGACTATCGAACAGTGATAAATACCTAAGTGTCGTACTAAATAGTAAGCTGGGTTGGAAGCTCAATGTTGAAGAACGAGTAAAGAAAGCAACGATAGCTTTCTACGCATGCAGCCGTATATTTGGGAAAAAATGGGGACCTAACCTCAAGACTATCCTATTGATGTACACGGCTATCATCAGACCCATCTTAACCTTACGTTAATGACAAAAGTACATATGATTGCACGTATATTCACGACTCATGCCATGAGAAGGGAGCCACCGGCGGGACTGGAAAATATGCTTGGACTCCTGCCCTAGATCTATACACACAGGAATCTGCAGCGAAAAGCGCTTTAACATCGAGCCAGCTTAATTGGCGGAAACCAAACCCGAAAGGCCACGCTTCGATCCTTACCAGCGAACTGGGTTTAGCAGTGTCTTCCAGCCTGAGATATTGGCTGTAGCAGAAGCAGCCAAATTTGCGGCAATAAAGGCCCCACGAGGATATTGCTATATTTATTCACAGTCAGGCTGCCATCAAGGCCATCGAGATAGTCGAAATCACCCTTCACTTTTTGTGCTACTGTTCTAACCCCAGTAATTTCAGGCCGGGAACTTTTTAAAAGCCCCGCTCACGGTCAAAACATCAACCAACGTGAGACGGAAAACAGTCAAACCCCCATCCCCTTCCAATTCACCCAGCAGGACATCTAAACAGACCTAACCTATATTTATAAGAACAGAATACAGAAGAATTTCAGTGATCTGCGCCGGAAAGATCCTCTGGGCACCTTGAGGCTTCGTAAAAAGATGATGGAATACCCTTACTCTACTCAGCCAAGCTAATGTATTGACGGCCAAGTTATTCCAGAATAGAAAGAAATGTAACGGTCACACAGTGTACACACTGAAGGAAACCTAGACTTCGAATGAGAAGACATTTCTTATAGTCAACTAGGTGCCGCTGTCAACTCAATGCCTAAGGTGATTTCTTAATTGTGATAGAAGATTTCGATGTCAAGGGAGGGAGTAGCAACAATCCACGTAAACATAAGATAGGTGAACACGGTCTCGAAGCGACGATAACAAGCGATTTCTCCAATGCAAACCAACTGGTTTTTGTTGCCCGTATAGACTACCAGATCAGCTGAGTCCTATATGATAGACAGCGAACATCGAACCAGGTCATAATACTTAGCCGACGATTTTGATGTTGCCTTTCTGACATCCATCAGAACCATTCGGAGACTCGACATTAAATTGGAATCCGACCGTCATCTTGACTCAGGTACGCCTTCACAGTAGTAGACCTGCCAAAGCCTTTGTGCCAACGTCCGAACTATTTCCAGGAACATCGTCCGAATTCTTCCCGTATGCCGCAGTCCAAAAATGTAAGCACTATTTCAACTTCCGTTTCTTGGTTGCAGATTTGAATACACAACTGTGGACATTGGGCAACCACTGGAGATTTGTGAAAATTATTTTTGCAACCGAATGACATATATTTGTAAGGAAGAAACACCGAAACTACAGCATGGAGACGGATTAAAGGTTTCAAATTACAATAGCCAGTGTCAAATTTGAAGCCCAGTACTGTATTAAAAGAAAGCAAGTTCAATGCAGTTCCATTTACAAGTGCAAACCCTTCTTCAGTGAATGTACTTTCCAGAATTGCAATATCGGCTGATGATCAACACAAGAAATCATACTCTATGGACCGAGCGATGAGTGTTTTCCTCGAAATAGAAATAACGGATGATTGGGTGATCGTTAATTTGCCAAAGACTGTATGTAATAAGTCGTTTAACTATATCCGTTGGACTTATTTTAGGTATCAATACTAATACGGACTGCCATGAGTAGGAAATGTACCCGTGACATAATTGCCCTTAATATTAACGGTACACATAAAGATACAAAATATGTATGTATATATTTGAACGATTTTCGTTCTCTCATAAGACATTATTTTTTGAGAGGCAAAACGGTGAAGGAAACAAAAGAAAAGTTGGATAAATATTATGGGGCTAATGCTCCGTCAGATTACACCGTCAAATATTGGTTTCGAGAGTTTCGTGGTGGCCGCAACTCCACTACCGATCAAGTCCGCAGCGGTAGGAACTCCGATGCGGTTACAGAGGACAATGTCAAAAAAATACATGAAATGGTGTTGGCTGACCGGAAAGTGAAGGTGCGCGAGCTAGCAGATACCACAAAGATTAGTACTGAGCGCACACGCCATATTTTGGGCAATATTCCGCATATGAAAAAGTTATCCTGCTGCTGGGTGCCGCGCATGCTCACTCCTGACCAAAAACACAAACGCGAGAGCACTTCGAAAGAGTGTTTGGACTTGCTGATGCGGAGTCGGGCGGACTTTTGGCGTCGATTGGTAACTGTTGATGAAACTTGAATCCACTATAACACACCAGAGAACAGAATGAGTGCCCGGCAATGGACTGAAGCCAGGCACGAGTGCTCCGAAGCGGCCGAGGGAGGCTTGATAGGTCGGAAAGGTTATGGCGTCGGTTTTCTGGTATTGTCATGGCATACTCTTCGTGGACTACCTTGAAAAAGAAAAAACCATCAACAACTAGTATTACTGTGCATTATTGGAGCAATTGAAGGCCGAAATCGTTACAAAACGGCCTCACATGAAGCGAAAAAAAATTTTGTTTTTGCAAGACAATGCGCCGGCGCACAAGAGCATCGCAACCACGGCTAAAATCAATGACTCGCGGCTCCAATTGCTGTCGCATCCACCGTATTCGCCCGATTTGGCTCCCTCGGGCTATTATCTCTTCCCAAACCTCAAAAGATGGCTCATCAATAAAAAAATTCTGCTCACGCGAGGAAATCATCGACGCCACGGAGGAGTATTTTGCAGACCTTTCGGAAAATTACTTTTCGGACGGGATCAAAAAGTTGGAAAATCACTGGAATAAGTGTATCAAGCTAAAAGGACTATATTCAATAAAATATTTAAAAAAAAATTTTTTTTTCATTCCCAAAGAGGTTACTTTTCACCCCACCTAGTACATGTTGATAATCGACGCTGCACTGACGAAAAGAAGCAAAAGAATCCTTTGGGCAATGGCAATTTGCCTGAAACATCTGAACTAAGTCGACGGACATAAAGTTGTGCACCAAAGCCAGATAATCCAAAATTTAAAATCTGAGGCAAGTAAAGTAGGACCAACGCCAAAACTAAAACTTTTAGTTTTTCAAGTTATTTTACGAAGTGAATCTGCTGAATAAGATTTTGAGTAGGTTTATATTAGTTTTCTTTATCAACGAGACATCGTCTCAATAGACAGTGAAAACTTAATAACCAAACTGCATCTGAAACAAACACTTTTACCTGAGAGATTTAAAGGAAAAGCGCTCGTCAATAGAAGCTATTGAATGCTAGTTGTGCATCTTTTGACAGTTACTTACCGAAGTTTCAGCCATTTTGGACGCGCACTTTTTAGTTGTTTTTTGTGAAAACGTAAAAATTAAGTATCGAGCTGTTATTAAATTCTTGTTTTTGAAAGACAATACGCCTACGCAAATCAAAAATGAGTTGGACTCTGTGTATGGGGACTCTGCACCATCATTTACCACAGTGAAATTTTGGGCAACTGAATTTAAACGTGGCCGTAAGAGTTTGGGAGATGATGAACGTTCGGGACGTCCAAAAACTGCAACCACTGACGCTAACATAGCTAAAGTTCACCAAATGTTGTTAGACGACCGCCGAATTAAAGTGAGAGAGATTGTAGAGGTTATGAAATTGTCCAAATAACGTGTTTGTTACATATTAAATCAAGTCTTAGGCATGAGAAAGCTGTCCGCGCGTTGGGTGCCGCGTTTGCTTACGTTAGACATAAAACGTGTTCGAAAGAAAATTTCCAACGCTCTGTTGGCGCAGTTTAGGCGCAATATTATTCACCAGATCTAGCCCCAAGTGACTTCTTTTTGTTCCCTCATCTAAAAACTGCGCTCGGAGGACAGAGATTTTCGTCAAATGAGGAGGCAATCACCTTCGTGAACAATTATTTTGCAGAGAAAAACGCGAAGTACTATTTGGACGGGTTAGAGAGATAGAAGCATCGCTGGAAGAAGTGTGTAGAAAAAGAAAAAAAAATGTTTGAGAAAAAATGTCTTGTATAATTATTCGGTCGGAAACTTTTCAGACAACCCTCGTATATATTGCATTAGATAAAAGTCAAATAGTTCAAATAATTCCTGACTAGCAGAATACAAAAGGTGAAGGTAATTGGAGTGATGAGTGGAGAAGAAAGGTGTCCGAATATTGGTGTTATACAAGTATTGGTCGTTTCTAATCTGCATTAACTCAATTTTTAACCTAACTCTTAAGGGTCATTTAATGGGCTATGCGGATGACCTTGCTCTGTCCTATTCGGGCATAGATACGATGCATATAAAAAGCGAACTGACAGCTGATCTCCATCTGCTTGGAATTTGGCTGAACTATCACCAAATGGTCCTTAGTAATATGGTAAATCCAAGGCTATATGTTTTTCATTGTCTAATTGTCGCGCACAGATTGAGGATATTCGTTGTCATCACCCCAATGTTCGGAACAATGTTTTGTACTAGATTTTGTTGAAGAATTTAAATATCTTGGAGTTTTAATAGACAACACATTGTGCTGAAAACCACATATTGCGTCAGTAAAATAGTTGCTATACATCGCCATGAACAAAATGTACTATCTACGTAAACTTGTACCACATAGTCTGCTATTAACAATTTACTATGCACTGGTTCATTCACGCCTAAAATATGGTCTTGCTTGTTGAGGTAGCGCGTATATATAACAAAGCTGATGCCCACTGCCATAGCAAAAAAGAAACTTATGAGAATAATATTCCATAAATATAAGTCCGAGCAGTCACTGCCTTTATTTCAATCAGCGAAAATACTCCCTCTACGGTATCTATATAATTCTTCATTAGGAACGGTAATATGGAGAGCGAATATCGAAACCAAACACACCTGAGTTTCAAACCACTACAAAACAATTTTCCTTTCTCTTCCTTCTACCTTTCCGCCCGCGCCCTGGCAACAGTAAAAGGGTATAACCCCTTAGGCGCGCGTAAATTATAAAAAAAAAAAAAAAAAGAAGAAGTGAGGTGTATTTGCTTGGAAATAGGAACACTGTGGTCGTCCCAACAGTCAACAAAGAGCATTGTAAGCGTTTTCTTAATTCCATTACACCATTCATATTGAACAAACTGCTGTCGGAACTATCCAGTCATATAACACACGGTTTCAGGTTTCTTAAAAAGCTTAAAATTTGGCTGCTATCTAGGTCTGAGGAGGAGACACTTTGACAAATAACGATTTAGTCAACAGTACTAAATATTTCCATTGCAGCTTTCATTCTCATTCATCATATATCGTTCAATTCATTTTTCCATTTCGACTCCCACCGCAACATTTTCCACCACTTCGCACAGTGAATGTAATAAACTGGGTTTTTTCTCCTTTTCTTTCGGCTTTTAAACTTAATTCCTTGATATAAACTTACATATTGCTAGACAACACTCTTGTCACTGGTCTTCCATTTGGCCACAAAGTGTGTTTTTTTAAATATTTTAAGTATTATACCTAGGTTTTGTCTTTTTTTCTCTAGAAGTAAATTTTGTGAAAAATAAAATTGTAAATTGTAGGTATTTAATAATTGTTGTTATAGAATGTAAGAAACTGAATAAATTACTCTCTAGTACTTTTTACTGAATTTAAAACAGCAGCCGGTAGATGCTCTTAGCTTCTATGGTCAGAACCTTGCAGTAGTTGCGCTTGTCACACAAGACGCTTAATATCATATTTCTCCTTCTCGTGTGATGTAGAGACTCAGGCAGTTGAATACGATACAGGACACCAATGTTATACAATTTTATTTGGCAAGGAAAAATGTATCCAATACTCTGCAAGCAGCGAGGTCTTGAATGCCATTTCTTCTATAAGAATTCCAAGTAGTGTACATGGCACCGCCTTTATATATGCTTTCAATAATCTAAATGTCAAGACTATTTTCACAGCCACCATCCTGTAGATGCTAATTTTTTTCACTCTGAACAATTGAAGTTTCCTTAAATGCTAGCGCTACAAGGAAACATTCAGTGTTTCGATATTATAAATAGGCAATCGGTTGTTGTTTGCTGCAGTTGCCTCGATGCCATGATTTCCAAGAACGTTAGACTCTAGTTTATTGGGTCGCAACACTATAGGATAGGATGTTCCGGAGAGAGTTCCTGGGTTCAAGAAAGAAACCACTTGGAGGAACACCAAAATAGGCTGCCAAAATACAGGATGAGGAATGTGATGTGATACCTCACCACAGTCATTCTCCAGTACGCATTGGGCGTACTCTCCTCTTGAACACATATCTGTTGCCTTAACGTGAATTCGGCCAAAACGTAACAGATCCTTTTCACAACAAAAGTTATGATACATTGCATCATCATACCCAAGTTAAATGGCACCCCTCTGAAATTTGCATCTACAAGTCAAAGTCATGCGCTGGATCTATACCACGGTCATGAGAGTAATTCTAACTTATGGCATAGCCGCTTGGGGCCTGCATTGAAAAGACGAACTATCGCCAACCTGTTTCAAAAAACTGGTTTGCCTGCATAAGCATCAATGATTCGTTAAGAACCTCTCCAACGGCGATTCTATACACTTTGCGCCATTTGCTCTTTCAGCATGCAGATTGTAATTAACTCTGCCCTCATGCTGAGATACATTAAGCAATGAAAGCAATTAAATGTAAGACATGACAGTCTACTCGAGCTTCAATTATCTGAAAGTGACTCAATAGTCCACTTTAATCACTTGATTCCAGAAAGAAACGAATGGAGACTACGTGAATTCTTCTAAAGGTTCTAAAACAGCCGAAGGTGTTAGAGCACGGGTTATCTCTGAGGACAAATCCTTCAGTCTACCCGAATACCGAATTCTAGACCGCATGGATCTGCCTGAATTCAAGACCGTGCTGAATATTGCAACATAAATGGAAAATCAAAAAGCGATCAGATCCCTAACTTCAAACACCATAAATTCGAGAGTGGTTAGAGCATCTCTCAATGAGATCACTAAGCAAAACAAAATCACACTTTGTTGGGATCCTACTACACAGACCCGGATCACTAGGAATATATAGCAAATAGTTTGACAATCAAAAGCCACCATCTAGACTAATGTGACCCATACTCGATCGGGAGAAGAAACATCTCCAAACTAACAAACATAATCACGGGACAATGTAAACATGCACAGCGATTAAATATTCTTCACAACGATTTCTATAGGAGCTACAGGAATACAGACTTAGAAGAGTCTGTGGCGTAATTCCAGTACAACTGTCACATGTCAGCATGCATTCCCTCTGAGATCTAAAGATCATGGATTATCAAAAAATCTCGTTGGCACCAGGATCAGTAAAGGCTTCGTCCTTTCACGCTTTCCCAGTGGTATCACAATTGACTTACAACTGGTACAAGTGCACATCAACGAGGACTATTCTAACCTAACACTATAGGATGATGACATTTCATAATCTCGAGTGCCGTAGTCTAGTCCGTAATCTCCTCGCAGTACATGGGGCTTCGACGTACTTTTTATGCTAACAGTATTCGATTTGCATTGTTCCAATGTACTTTGGTATTGAACATCTACCAATATCAACGATTTGACCTACAGCCGTTGTTTGCATCCATCCGATAGCTAGAATCCTTCGCAAGACGAATCGAAAATCACAAAAGCGAGAGAAATCAACGACTCTAATTCTATTCTTTTCTAGCCCATACTTTCGTCTAGACAATCAAAACTAATAAGGCTTCTGTGCGTAACCTCAAAGTCATTGCTCTTTGAATATTCTGCGTGCTTATTTACTCGTCGCATCACATAAGTTATAGTGCGTCACTACGACTGTGTATTGGATCGCTCTCGTTATTTCCTATTCTTTTAATTGCTTCTAAACCTTGTAGACATCTTTCTAGTTTACTATCTCATCTACACTATATTTAGAGCGCAACCAGTACAATACGAGTATATTGCTAAAAAAGGAAAGTGCTATTAGAGGGGAGCAATTGATAAGGAAATTCTTTATCAGCTCCGATAAGCTGTGTTGACCTACGACACCTTTGCTAATGAAGACCTTATAAGACAGCTGATAACGTTGATAGTTGTTTAAAGAATTTTCTCGTCTCAGGCAACAACTGCGATTGCAAAAACGTAATTCTTGTCGAAGACTAAAGAGTCTACGAGGGGACAATAGGCCAGCAGATTTCAACCTCACTTCACATGTGAACCAGGAAATGAAGGAAAACAAAACAGCAGAACCCCAAGGGATTTGCAACTAAATCTAGATCACGTCAGCAAGTTTAACCCCACGTGACACACACTTTTGTTCCTTTACGATGGACGCCATCAATATGCAAATGCATTTATCCGTACGAAGACAGGGTTGGGGGAAAAAATCAATAAAATTCATCTACATGTACTTACCATGTAATGCACATCGCCATTCCCGCTGCAATGATGCTCTGGGCATACGCATTGCCTTCCACTCTGCGATTCATCACTCACACTCACACTATCCTCAGTGGTAGCTGTGTCTGCATTACCATTCCCTGTTACTGCAGCAGCTATTGCTGCTGCTATTCTATGTTGCACTTCCTCTGCTTCATCGATTTTTGTACACCGATTATCCTCCTTATGCGGCGGCTCCTTATCGTAAACTTTCTTCTTTAAATGTGAAAACGGTTCCATGTAAATTGGTTCCGCCTGTAATGGCCGTACAGAATTTGAAAATCTCTTCACTACGTTCACGTTACTCTGGGTGAGCGGCCTGCGCTCATCTGGTGCAACGGAATCGTAAATATTTGCGACACTCTTGTGACACGACAGACAGTCTAGAAGATTCGACGTTTTCGTATGGAGCACTAGCTCCGTTTTGGCTTTTTGTAAAAAACTGGACGGCGTAGATTTTTGTAGCTGCTCCTCGTCTGAATGAGATTTCTTTCTAAATGCTAAATGGTGCTCTAAAAATGAGATTCTCTCGCGAACATCACGGGATGTAGCTGTCGTTGTCGTTGCCGTCGAAACGGGAGTAGAACTGATCACTCGTGGTGGTTTCTTGGGAGGCGGTCCACTGGGCAAGGGACGCCGTAAAGCTGCACGTATCGAATCAGTCAAACCTGGCTGTTGCAATCGCTCAAAATCGCTGGCACATTTTCTCACTAGAAATCGTTCTAGATTCTCTGCTTTCTGTGGCAATTCTTTGGGTTCCAAGGAGTTCTGCTTCACTAGAACAGCTTTGTTCTGTTTCTCGCCGACACGAAACGCTGGACTACGCTTTATACTACTCCGCTTGACCGGGTCACTGGTATGTCGTGTAAGTCTGACCTCAGAATCCAACGATGCCGACTTGACTTGCTTGAATTGGGAAATCCTTGAAAGTTGAGTTGATACCGGTACACGACTGGTGGTTGATGATGGCTTTGGCACAACTGTGATGGTTTTTAATTTTTGCGGCTTCTGCGGCAGATCCAAAGATGTGGCCGCCCGCTGAAATACATTTTTTTGCGTGGTGATGGGTGCTCCACCACTGAGATTCTCAAACTGTGACTTGATTGCGCTTACTCGTCCGCAAACAGGTGGTTGACAGGACATTTCTTGCGTTCAACAGCACAACACACAATAAACACAAACCAAATGGTACGCAGCGAAATGCACCCGACCGCAACGCAATTGGGAGCATTTCAAATGCTGATTCACCCGTGTAACCTTTGCGCAACACACATGAATCTTCCCAGCCCAGTCTTCTTCCGAAACGAATTCGAATAGGAAACCGAACACGAACACGAACGTGGATACGAGGTGACGGATAATTTTAGATTTTACTATCGAGCTGGGGATTTATAATTTTGAAACACTTGTCGCTTATCCCAATAGCAAACGTTTCCACTAGCGACTGTAAGAGATTCGAATAATAGACAATCTTTGATTCTTTGGACTTTTTGTTAGCAGCTCTTTCAAACGTTCATAACTTGTTTCGAATTGCGCGACGCGAACGGGAGCACCAGTCCCAACGCAACATTTTCCATTTGAATTGTAGGCCCGGGAGTATGGTACGGTACGACAATGAGGGATTCTATAAATTAATTAATTGGATGGCTGGCGATGGCCTGATAATGGTAGCGAACCGTGTTGAACTTTTATGGAAAATAAACAAACCTATGGCTTCTATTTTTGGTTTGTTTTTGTTTCTCTGCAATCAGTTGGATTGCGATGACGAAAAGAGAACGAACGAAAATAAATAAATAAAAAAGGAAGAAAAATCGACAATCAAATGTGAGCGCTGAACTGAGGGGAAGCGTACTGACGATGGTTGTGTTGAAGAAAATCGCCGTGTGCAGCACATACAATACACAAATAGCTCGTTTGGCAGTTGACAGTTGACAGAGGCGAAACGGCTGCCACACTACTTTTGACATTAGCGAGGGAGTGCAAGTGTTACTGTTGTAGTTTTTAAAAGTACTTTACTATCAGTTTATTATGAATAAAAGTTATGTGATATACGAGTATGTACGAGTATTTGGGGAATGCGATTTGTTAAATGTAGGTTAAGTATACAATTTGCGTTTGCAATAGCCATAATTTTATTTGTAATTTCGGGTATATCGGTACATTGTGCCGGATCTTTGAATTTAATCAGCAATCTTACCTTCTATTGTAGACTTCTCAAATGATTTTAGGGTTATTTGAAATATGTCCCGCGATGGAATTGCAGTGGAACAAAAGAACTACAAAATTGTTTAGTAATTTTAAAACTAAGCTCCGCGAAAGTTGGCTAACAGTTGAGTTGCTTTTGAATGCAATTCGTAGCGACATGACTAACCAGGATGTAGATAGACTCAGTTCGCGTCGAATGCTTTAAAACGTTTTGGGTGCTATTCTAGACTCAATAGCAACGTAGAAAAAATCGATGAGATCAACATTAGCTCAACATATGGTCATACTCCTGCTACAAAAAGTGAAGTGCTCATACCAAAGTAGATAGTAAGTCCTCGATAGAAGATTATAAAGTGATCATCGTCTTTAGTAGAACTTAAATTATTAAATTTTATTGTAACCACCCTCCTAACGTGGGTGTCCTTATATTGATTAATATACCACAAACCAAATTGAATAAATTGTATTCTTGGCATTAGTATTGACTTGGACCAACGCCTCGTTACAGCCAAAATCAGAAGGAGGTTATCTCAAATGCCATAGCAGCGGAGAATAACTACCCGGAAAGCCGACGTCGAACGACTTGCATTAGGCTTTCACAATCCCGAAGAAAAATTCCATCGGTAGAAATTTCTAAATAGCAGTTTCTAATCTGCTATTCGAAATACTGCAAGCTATGTATATACGAGTATCATAGATAAACTAACGTAGATGGCTAACTTTCCAGATATTGGAAAATCAAAACCGGTTTTCTATTGATAGTCTCTATCCGTGTGACCCTGTCTGTGAATGCGTGTGAATTGTCATCAATGGCAATTTCCCTCCTATTTTACTCAAAAAACGTCATCCACATTACACACATTTGTACAAATCGCTCTCATTCTGGCAACGTTACTTGTAAATTGTTCTCATTCTAGCAACTTTTCTTGTAAATTGCTCTAATTCTAGCAAATGTTGACAGGTTATAGATTTGTAAAAGTGTTGGTAATCCACTTGCAGTGTGTCTGTGCGAAAGTTAAGGGTTGCAAAAGTATTAGTAGAGTTTGTCATCTAGGTCAGTTTATCTGTACTATATATGTGCTAGCCTTCCAACAACTGGGAAGACACGGACTCAAAGAAAAACGCAGATAAAACATATGTAATGAAATGACACGTATAAAAGCAGTACTGGCAACGTTACTTCTGACAGTAAAATCGACCAGGCAGTGTTTACATAAACTACTACTTTAAAGCAATACTCGTAAAAGAAATAGGGGGTTGCTATAAATCCATTACTATTCCTACTTTTATGTTTCACTTTAGTCGATTTTCAACCGTCCTGAGACCTCAATATTTTCTGATTATTCTTAGCGAATATATGCTCTAAAGTGCAAAAAGCTTCTCCCCACGAGGAGGCAGTTTTTTTTTTTTTTTAAGAACTTACCACACTTAAAGTGCCTGAGAACGTGTTAAGTTTTTAGGAAAATGGGACAGCCTCAACATGGCTGAAAATCGTTATTAATTTTGCCCACAAAATACATATCTAGTTCTAATACTACACAGCTAAAGCATTTGAACTTGGAGTCAATAACTTGCGTAGATCAAGATGTATTATTGAATCGACTTCCTTTTATGCTCATATCTTCAGATGGTTGTGAGGCGTCTTCCATATAAAAATGAAGTCGTCTATGGCACAACAGATATTAGTTGCGATGACATATATAACATTCTGGACCTATGGGCATGTCTCAGACGCAATGACAATAGAACATTGGTTACATTTTTACTGTAACCTTTTCTAAACCGATCTAAACCGATCTTTTCTAAAAGACCTTCGGGGAGTACTGCAATTCTAGACTTGATCCCTCGTTAGGCAAAGTATAGTAAATTTTAGAAGTGGTCACATACCCAATCATAATAGCAATGGAATATATATACATCATATATTGCGTAGGATGCGCTCCCGTATCTGTGTCGCGTGTTATAATGGGATCTCAGGAAACCGATGATCCCCGATGAGCTTGCTAGGTGCTGGTTTTACTTGTAAAATCACTTCATCACTA
Organism: Volucella bombylans; assembly: GCA_949129095.1. Taxonomy (NCBI): domain Eukaryota; kingdom Metazoa; phylum Arthropoda; class Insecta; order Diptera; family Syrphidae; genus Volucella; species Volucella bombylans. Next base: position 136,795,117 of record OX422141.1, on the reverse strand, counting down.
AAACGATCTACAAGAATAAATCTCTCGCATAACTCAAAATCTTGCGTTTGACTTTTAAGAGCACATTATCCTTTGTCATATATATATATTACAGAGATGAGAGGGTTAAAGCATATTTTTGGGTTTGTAACGACAACAAAACTACTCTTTGGGCTTTTTTTCAGTCGGAACAGAGCACTCAGACTATGAACTTGTCCATTGTACTCCTTGTAAGTTCCTTTTAATAGAATCTTTCAGTCTTTTGAAGAAAGATGAGTAAACGATTCAGCGCTAAAGTGCCTACAGTACCAGCACCCAACACGTCAACACCGAGCACCTCTAGTCTGATGCGAGCAAACGTGGAAATTTACAGAAGTAGTCGCAGGATGTTGTATCACTTATGTCCAGCACATTTAAGTGCTTAGCAAAAATGTAGTGCCCCGTCATGATGCCAGTCTTTTCAGGAAGGCAGTCAACTTCTTAGAGACGTCGGGAGGCATTCGTTTTGCTGGCAAGCTGGGGAGTCATGTCATATGGAACCCAACTGTCAATGGAAGCCTAGCCGAGGACGCAAGCAGACCTAACGTAGGTTAGGTCAGGTCCTCAAAAACTCTCCTCTGAGCCATGCCTGGCAATTTCATTTTTAACCGCACTTTGGCTGTGCTACAGATGCAAGTGCTTCGCCTCTCTACCGGTTCTTCACAATATAGTTCGCTGCTATCAGAATTGCGTCACATATTTGCGTCATTTACTAAATCATTGAATAAAAAATTATGATCCCGATGTGCTCGAAGATTGTAAAAGCAATTCGAACATATTTGCTTTATGTACCAAATCATCTCAGGAATAGGGCACATCACAAACACAAAGACTTAAAGCCAATAAAATTCGATTCACGAAAAAACTTAAGCTTGGCGTTGATGATCGTCGATCAACAACGTAACTTTGCAAATTGTGTATTGAAAATGCAGAAGTTTATCAAGAATTTAACGGAAAAACCATTTTAAGAGATGTGTTCATTTTTATCTTCAAAACTTTGTTAACACGCTGAATTGCTGCTGAGAAATCTAAAATCCAAAATGATTTTCGTAAAGCTGCTGTATCCACAATGTGCCGGACTTTGGTAGGCATTCAGGCATTCAAGCATTCATATTGTTTGTCAGTATTGATGACAACCCTTCATCGATCGACTGAAATAAAAAACCAAACCTTACTTCATTAAATAAAACCTTTTATTGGAAAACGATTTATGATTTATGATTTATGATTTTTCTTAGTTCAACAATATTTTTTAATACATTATTCTAATACCAACTGACTAGTATGATTTGGCAGCACTTAATCCATCAATTTTCGTAATGAACTGCATAAATTCATCCGTCCGGTAAACAGATGAGAGATTTGCGCGGCTTTTGTCATTTAAAATTCGGCTCCACTCGTTTGCGACGGCTCTTCATTTCATCAAAAACTAGCAAAAGCTTGTAAAATTGTTTGTGTTTTATTTTCGATTAAAAAGTTGTCAATTAAAATTAATTATAATAACGAGAAAACATGCCGGGCATATTGGACTCATGTCAAGAATACTTCGGTACTCGGAATCTTTATGAACTTCTTGAGATTCCCAAAGAATCGCTCGAAAAAGACAGTAAGTTGGTCCATGAAAAACATCAATCTGTTCATACGTATGTATAAACATCTTTATATGTATATTTATATATATTTGGTTTTAGTAAAAAAGGCATACTATAAAATTTCACTAAAAGTACACCCTGATCGGGTGCCGGAGGAGCAAAAAGAAGTGGCCACTGAAAAATTTAAAGTTCTGGCCAAGGTGCATCAAGTGCTAACAAATAAAAACAAGCGAGGACTTTACGATGAAAGGGGCATCGTTGAAGATGATGATGAAGAGGGAAGTCTTTCGACTTGGCTGGAACTGTGGCAGAAGATTTTCAAACCAATTACCACAGAAGACATTGACAATTACCAAAGGGAATATACAGGTAAAACAAAATCAAATTGCAGTAAAGTGGAGAAGATTATGATTTCCAATTATTTTGCAGGTTCCGAATTGGAAAAGACAGACATTAAGAAGGCTTATGTTAATGGCAAGGGATGCATCAACTACATATTCAATTGTGTTCCGTTTATTGCGGTCGAAGATGAGCCCAGATTAATAAAAATCGTTCAAGGTAATGTTCAATTTGTAGACCGATTATTAGTCAGTTGTAGCATGAATTTTGCATCATGAGTTAGAGGTAGTCCAGGTTTTACTACACAAGCCACAGTTTTCAGCTAAAAATTACTATGTGTTCGAAGGTCATGGATTCACAACATGCTTTTGAGGGGCGGAAAAATGTAGCTGAATCATTTTTATTTTTAAGAAGAGCTCCTTCTTATTCAGATATCAGTTCTTGGTCAGTACTGATGTTGGAAAAACACTATTTTGTGGCTACTTTCGTAAACCTTTATATGTGTATGTGTCACCAAGTAGTGGCTCGTTATGGTCCTCTTCTAGTATTTAAATGGCTTACTTAGATGGCGCTATAGTTTGGGCTAGATCTGGACCTCAATAAAATAATACTTCCATTATCGCGGTCTTCACCCAACTGCCTTCAAATGTTCACTTTAAGATCTTTGAGGCTTCTACATGTGCGTACCACCGAAGGAGAGGTCCCTCCGGCTAAAAATTGAATACTCTTTCGGGCGATGATATTTATTCTTTCAGGCTTGCATAAGACCTTACTGAGACTGATGTCTGTATATTTGGGACAGCCTAGAGGGTCATCTTTCCTGTGAACTGTGCTGAAGGAGCATGAGAAGCGTGCGGTCGAGGAATGATATTCGGAAGTTTTACCAAAAGGTAAGAGAGCACATGCCACGGACACAAATCCCGAACCCAAGCCTGGAGAAACGAACAAGGGAACATAGTAGTAGAGACGCAATTGATGATTAGGATTTGGAAAAGGGATTTCTATAAACTGTGTAACAGCGATAGCGAACCTCTCAACCTAGACGATGTACGAGTTGACCAGCAATTTCGTCCTCCCGACTCGGATGAAGTGAAGATAGGCGTATCTAATCTTAAGTCCAAAAAGCTGCTGGACCTGACGTACATATGGCATCTATAGAAACGAGCTACACAGAGCAATGTCTAGTTTTGGCATCCATGCCAAGCTTATCCGTTTGTTCGGGATGATGATGGAGAATTCACGCTGCACCGTTAAGGTTGGTAAAGAACTTACCAAGACCTTTGATTTAGACAGGGCGATGCGCTTTCGTGCGATTTTCTTAACATCATTCTTGAATAGTGCTAAACTCGTGTGCCAACACTAGATGCTATTACCAATTGGTTGCATACGCCGATGATATTGACATAATCGGAGGAAAGCAGCGCAATGTCAGAGACAAAGATGAGTTTATCTTTCAACAAGAAACCCAACATCGACGTCTCGGACAGAACGTCACCATCGACTGATATAACTTTGAGGTAGTTAAGATCTCTGTCTGCCTAGGCTCCGCTATCAATTCAGTAAACGACACCAGCACTGAAATCACACGAAGAATAGCTCTTGCCAATCGCTGCTTCTTGAAAACAACGCCCTCTCTCGAACAACAAAAGTGACCCTATATAAGACCTTAATCCCAGTCCTGCTTTTTGGCGCAGAGACATGGACTTTATCAAAAATGGATTAGATGAAAGTTGTACGGATGATTTTCGGGCCCTGCTGCATAGACGGTGAGTGGAGGAGGAGATACAACAATGAACTTGTACGGGTTTTACAGCGATATCGACTTAGCCAGAAGAGTGAAGGTCCAACGAATGAGGTGGTTGGATCATGTAGAACAGAGAGAATTCTTCGAATCCGCCCCGAGGGACAGCGCAGTAGAGGAAGACGGCGACTCAGGTGATTCACGTAAGTGGAAGGGGGACCTCAGCAAACTGGGATTCCATTCATCAGGATACACTCTTCTGACCAGATTTGAGCAATGAATTGGTGCATGCTCTCCACAAAGTCATTTCCAGCAGCCTTGAATACCTCGGCCGGTAAACCTTCAGATCCAACTGATTTGTTGGGTTTTAGCTTAGATTTTGCCATCCTGGGTGGCCGTGGCTCGAATGCAAGTGGACTGGCCTCCAAATCAAAAGGTTCGGTGTTCGAATCCCAACCTCGCCCGAAAGACATTCATTTTTTCAGTTAACGAAAATCAAGTAAGATGAGTAGTTGACTAGAAATCAACAACAAACCCAACTTCCACTGAGAATTTAGTCTCCCCATTAAAATGTTGGATGCTACCCATGGAGCGAAAAAACCACTGAGCCCAATCATATTTCTTTCTCTCTATCCCATTTTCCAAACAAACTTTTAAAAAAAAACCTTACTTTGTTCTGGTCAGGTGGACAGAAGTTTTGGCTATCATCGTCTAAGTTGAATGGTCTATTTTGACTGACGGCGGGATGTTGGGCTTCTTCGGCGTTAAACGGTCTGCAGAAAAAGATTTTTCCATATTCTCAGCACCGACTGTGATTCTCCAACAAAGTTTCCTTCTTCATCTTTGTAGACTTCTGTAGGGGTTTTCTTGCCTTGATACGTTCTTTTTTCGTGTTGGTAAAACTTCCATACGTTATTTCTGGAGTTTAACCTCTCAATATCTTCGATCGTGCCCTTCTCGTGCTCTTTTTTCTTCTTCTGGACTTCTGGAGAAGCCGATGTTCTTCCCATCTCTTCTGCTCGTAGAGCTCACGAGCAACTCTCATCCTTTCTCGCAGCGCCGCTGTGTAGTCTTCTTGTTTAGCTGCATGTGCTTTCCGGCATTTTTCATCAAATCAGGGATTTCTTGTTAGTGGTCGGCTGAAACCCTGTACACGACATAGGAGTTGTTGAGAGATTCGGGAATCGCGATCGGCGAAGATTCTGGCGGTCTTTGCTGCAACGAGGTGGTGACCTGAGAATGTTGGCTGCTCGGAACGATCGGACGTCTAGAATACTATTGCGACGCCTTACGCCTATCGTAATATGATCAATTTGATTTAGCGTTTGATGATCCGGAGACCGTCATGTACCCTTGTGTATGCTTGTGTTTGCTATAGTAATTTCGTTCCACCGCAAAATCAATGAGCTTAAGACCGTTCCCAGACGTGGTGTCGTGTAGGCTGTACTTACCAACTATTCCACCAAAGATGTCCTCCTTCCCCCATTCTTCGGACATTGCTCATATGTCTTGTCGAGGAGCTCGTACAAACATTCTTTGGTGTCGTTGTCCTTGCCTTTTCTAGGGGTATGGGCGCATATTACGTTTATGTTAGCGTATTTAGCCTTGATGCGGATTGTCATAAGACGCTCGCTCACGTGTCGGAAGCTCAAGACTTCTTGCCTAAGGGCTTAACACCATTTTTATTAGGAAACTCTATTGTATTAGGTGAGAAATGGCATATGTCCAAAGTAAACGTCAATGTCAAAGAGACAAGAGAGTAACTTTACTTTCGCTTTGAAGTTGCGTACGACGGTGAGGCAAAGCGTGAGGTTGCATTTCGAATTAACAATATGTTTACTTTGTTTTTACCTGAAATGTCAGGTAGAAACAATGGCCACTAAACAAGTCGCTAAGATTAATTTGGAAGAAGACTAGAATCTTGACAGATCACAGAACAAAGAATATAAGAAACCAACGCAGATTATAAAAAAATTCGCAGAGAGATCGAAACACTCTATGAAAACATTCAAAGGATCTGAAGGCGCATATACTGTATTGAAAGCAGACTCTGTCCAGATCTTCAGACTCACTGCTGAGGTAACCTGATCAGAGCCGGCTCACAATCAGCTCTTATCATTGAAGCTGTTTGTGAGTTGTTACAAAACTTTCCACTTATTCATCCTTGGTAGTGGTGACAAACATGCTGTTGATTTCTTTGATGTTCTCAAGTCACCTGGTACGGATGGCATACATCCAGTTATCCTAAAAAAAGGTATGGACTTTATTCTGGGAACTTTTAAGAGAACTTTCAATGCTAGCCCGGCACTGATATTCATACCGAAACCCTGGTGAATCAGTAAGAACCAATAAGAATAATAATGCATTCGCCCAGAGCCTCAGACCCAATCAGTTTGACTTTCTTCACGTTAAACAACATGGAGAGAATGGTCGCGCTTAATGTGCGCAAAACTGCTTTGCGTATGCATCTTGCGTACAAGATCTGTCTCGGCTGCATAGGGTCTTTCCGAAGTACTCGTTTTTCTGCTCTAAATGGATTAATAATTCTCCCTCTTCTTGGTGTTCAAATCATGGGTTGCAATCTCAAAAAAGTTTAAAAAGAAATGGTCTTGGTACAAAAGAAGGTTTTGATGATTTGGATCTGATGTGAGGACAACTTCAGATGGTAGGTCAACATATCAAATGAATACTTCTGATGTCTCGAAGAACTAAACGACTTTCCTGCTGCCTCTCAATAGGAAAGACTGTAGGCTGTCTACTGGCGTCCTAACGGAGCATTAAGTTTTTGTTCAGTAGCCTGCGGCACTGTGAGCATGCTGTCTGTCCACAGAAAGACGCCAAGCCTTTTTGCATGCTTGCGCCTGTAAGAAAGTGTCCAGCGCTGAACTGTTTGCTATTTTAGAAGATCAGGCTCTTAGACCCAGCAGATCCATTTGGTTGGCCGCTAGACATGTTCATCCAACAGTCAGCTCATATGGATCCAGCTTTAGTATTACTTTGCATGTAGCGATTGGTATACCGATGCTACTTTTTTCCGGTGGGAAAGTTGTTCCAATTTTGTCAAGTTCGTCGGTCCTGCAATTCCCTGGAATATCTCTATGCCACGGCGCCCAACTTAGGTGAAAATTGAACTGTTCTCCCATCTCGGCGGAAGGAGAGGCTTAGATTAAGCTTATCTTAGATAGAAGTGGATTGAATCGTCCTCCATGAAAGCATCTTCCTCCCAGAAGGTTCTATAGGGGATACTTACATGAAAGCTTTTGTTAAACGAATGTTGGGGCATAGTGTAATAGATATTCTCTGGAAGGGTTCACATTGTATTAAGAATTTTAGCTTGGCGAAATACTTTATTTATTCACTCTGTAGTCGCTTTAAGGCGACTAGCTACTTGCCTTCTGAAAATATCGAGGGGTGTCAAGTGAAACTGTGTAGCGGAGGGAGTAGAACATAAGGATCCGCTTATGCACAAACATGCAGTTCTTTGAACTTTGCTTAGTTTGCTGCAGTTGACTGAATTGTCTATCAGACCACCACCTCGTAGGTGAGTATCGGCCTTATAACCGAGACGTATAGCCAGTGGGTAATGCTAGGTTAAAGGCCCCATTTGTGCCTATTGGCTTTTTTGCAAGAGAATAGAGCTACTGTAGCTTTCTTTACTCTTTCTTGAATATTAGGTTTCCAGTTTAGATTCCTGTCAAAAATGAGACCCAGATATTTTGCTGTACGAGTATCAGAGAAGCCTAAACCCTACACTATTTATTGAGGGAGGGTCTTTGATTGGAATTTTATATTTCCTGGAAAAGAGGACAAGATCAGTTTTATTGGGGTTTACTCGCAATTCACCGCGATCTGCAAAACGTGTTTATCTGTTAAGATTTAGCTGCAGGAAATAAGATAAGATACCTACCTGAGATGGCTATAGCAACGCCATCCGCACAGGCAATAACCCTGCTACCACCCGCTTCCAGGTATATCAGCAGTTCCATGACTACTAAGTTCCAGAGAACGGGTAAAAGGACACCGCTTTGCCTTGCACTTGTGCTGGCAGAAACCCCACCCTGTTTGGAGTTGATTCTCCTATATGTACTCCGACGTAATAGAGGCTGCAATGCTGCTAGAGGACTATCCATCCATTCAGCGTAGGGATTTGTTATTAAAAAATAACACAAAATGATGCCTAATCTGGAAATCCTTATTAACGTGCGTGTTACAACGAAGGTTCATTGATTATGGGTAATAACGGTCCTTAGTTTTGCCGTATCATTATAAATTTGCTTAAGTTGTTCTGTTGGCGTTGATATAGTTATGAATTACTCTCTAAGCATCCATTAAACCTAATAGGTTTCTGCTTCCTCTATATACATATGTATGTGTGTATGTATGTATATCAAAAGTAAAACTCACTTCCAAGTTTCTTCTCCTTATTACAGAAATGATTGACGCAGACGAAGTACCAGAATATAAAATCTTCACACAAGAACCTTCCGCTAAACGTAAACGTCGCCATCAGAAATACGCTCGCGAGAAAGTCGAGTCAGATGAAATCAAAAAGAAAAATCAAGAATCTTCAACATTAAGTCTGGAACAGCAAATAATGAAACGACAAGAAAGCCGCCAGTCTAATTTTGCATCGCTAATGGACCGCTTGGTTGCTAAATATGGTGACGATGACGATGAAGATGTCGTCGATTTTGATGAACTCGAAAGGCAATCAAAGAAAAGAAAGACGAAGAAGGTAGTTAAGAAAGCAAATGGTAAAGCACCTCCAAAATCTAAAGAGCGTTTAGTTAAAAATGGAAAAATCAAGAAGAAGAAAGTCGCATAAATTCCACAAACAGTAATTCTTTAAAACACTTCCACTGTCATCAATCGATTGTATACCGTACATTCATAAATTATTAGTTTTATTATTTTCGTTAAATAAACACACATATATACATTATATCATCATTTGAACAGTTTTCGTTTATTGAGCAGAGGGGTAGAGATGTGGGGATCGAACTATCATATGCGAATATAGTGCAAGTAGTTGTTTTTGAAGTAAATGAATAAAGTTAATAAGGAAATTCGTTCACTTAAAAACTCAAATTCCTGTGGCAATGATGGCATTTCGAACTTGGTTCTGAAGAAAATATCTGATTGGTATCTTAGCACATATTTTTAATTTAAGTTTTAGTCTTGGTATATTTCCGGATGAATTGAAATGTGCAAATGTCTTACCACTGTTGGAAAAAGGTAACAAAAATGGCATTACCAATTATCGACCAATTTCATTACGCCTGCGATTTCTAAGGTATTTGAAAATTGTATAAAACGCAGAGTATTGAGGTACTTAAATTTTTTAAGTCCATTACAGTTTGGGTTTAGGGCAGGTTTTTCTACGAAAGATGCACTATTGGACTTTTGTTCTTACACTGGCGATCACTGGGATGAGGCCATACATTTTGCAATCGATTTTCACACTTTATACCTGTTCGAAAATGTTTACCTCCAAACTTTTACTACCTGAGAACAGGTACATATTTTCTCAACAGGTAGTCATAAAACTAAAGGGTGAATAAGAAACGACCGTTGGAATTTCCCAAGATCAAACTATGGACTTCTTGAAAAACGTATAAAAAGATGCGCAACTAGGATGAGGCCATTGCGAATATTTCGTTGCAGGAGTTCACATCAACGATTTTTTTCAATCAGTGTATAAATAAAAATGCATATAAACTGAACTGAACTGAACTCATCTTTAGAGTTTTTCAGCATTAAGGCTACTCTTACTGTTTGCCAGAGGTTCGGTATGTATGCCAGTGCTAAGCTAGCAGTAAAGATTTTCTCCAAGGTAGCCAGAAGCTGGTCTTTACCTTTTTGTAGCATAACTGGATATATGCCATCGATGTCTGGTGCCTCGAAGTCATCAAGGGAAGCAACTGTGTCTCTTATAGCCTCAACCATCACCACAATCAATGACAGATACGTATACCAGCTAGGTGGGTTATTTTATTCTGCTCCTTTGCAGCTTTAGTGAACGAATCTGGTTTGGATCAGGTTACCTGGGAAGTGACTCCCAAGGAGACAGATAGTCTGCTTTGGAGACAGTGTCTCCAGTCTGGCTGATTTACCCTTCTTGAGGACGTGGATCATCCTGCTTAATTCACCGAGTGTTTCGATCTTTTCGCAAAAATTATTATAAAAGGCACTTTTCAAAATCTGAATTAGGTTCTTATTTTCCTTTTCCTTGAATCTGAAAAGATTACAATCTTCTCCAACCTAGTTTAAGTGACTTTTTAAAAAGAATTCGATTTTCATTACGTATTCGCTGCAAATTTGCGTTCCATTATAGAACGGACGACACGCAAGTTCAAAACATTTAGTGAAGGTACCATGCAGGTTCTGAACAGCTTCACGGACTTTCAAAGCTTCTTCTTAAAGCGTGTTTAGTTGGTTTATCACGGATTTTTCCTCTTCAACAAAACCTAGACCTGACATCCGATTCTGAATTCGATGTACCTATGGTCTGACATGGAAGCCTCAAACAGTACCTTCCAACCAATAATCTTCTGAGTGTACCTGTTTGATAGCGTTAAATCGGTTACTTGTTCTCTTATTTTCACAACAAATGCTGGATACGAGCTAACATTGTTGAGAACCCGGTCTCTTATGTTACATTTTCAATCAGTCAAAAAGTATTATTAGCATTAGCATCGCAGCATATGAGAAGTCCCACTTCTTGCAATCACAGTATTCCCTGAGTCCGGTTACTACATTTTGTGGTGACGGTAGTATCGAATCATAGGAAAATTAGTTGACGTAACGAGGAATTTGTGTTATTATCCATCCTGCCTGTTCCGAAGTATATGTTTGCAGCAATTAAGTCTTGGTTGTAGATGGGAGTGAATTTCGCACAAAAAGACAAGCTCCGATGGCTCGTCATATGGTGGTGCCCGATAGTCATCCAAAACGTATGGAAGTTTTGTATTCAACAGACTTCCTTAGCCATTTCCCTTTCGCATTACTCTGCTTGATTGCGAACATTTTCTACTGTAGGTAGGTCCTACCTATTCTTACAGGTAAGTAGTCTTCTTTGATTTTCGGTGTTTTCATGGAGGTGGATTTTCCCACGACATTCAAATTCCGTACACCCGAACCGGAGTACAGTTCCCAACCGGACAAGTTTGTTTTCCAAAGAGGATTGGACGGCATCCTTCCATTGCAGACTTTGTTGGTTGTAGTACCGGTTTCATCCGGAGTTTGCACAAATTTATTGTGATTCAACAAAAGAAAAAACCGCCCAACCTTTAAAAGTGTACGCCTTACGAACACATTTCCCTAAGATTTGCGAATATATTCTGAATAAAAACAACATTCACTAATCTTTGTCCGATTTCTATGAATTTACGCCGACCCTCAGCACTAGATGGCGTAACATCAAGTCGCATCAAGTTAAAAAGTTAAGGTGGTCTTGCAAAATTTTGCGTGACTTCTTAATTTTTTGTTAGTAGAGGTAGCTTAGCTTATGTACATATGTCCTTTAAGTTAACTCATGTTAGCTGTGATCTTCAACCAAAAAGAATTCTACCCATGAACCCTCGAATCGAATTTTGTTACCACATGCAGGTAACCACTTCCATTAATCCAACACAGGATTACAATCACTCAAATTCTTAATGAACGCAACACGAAAAGACCGAATTCAAATACCGCTCACTAACACTTCAAGACAATCAATAAAACAATCCACTGGCACAAACTGAAACTAATAGGAATCAAATCCAAGGTCCCGCACTCTCCTAGTAAACACATTAGTCATACAAAATGAACACTCATTCACTCACCTCAGTCTAGATTCACTCAATCTCTCATCTACCTACCATACACTAATCGATGCTTCGTAAAACTCTGGCGTTGAACTCTTTTTAGCAAACCCCAATCTTACCTTCCTTAACGATAGGGGCCGAAAACATTTCTCTACTCGCAACGTATTTAGATTTGTCCTCTATTTTTATGCAGCTACACACCACCACTCCCATTAATTAATGTACTTACTTACTTAGATGGCGGTACATTCTGGGGTGGGCCAGGTCTTCAGACAAACGTAACTCTGTAGCCTGTTTTTTTTTTTTTTTTATAATTTACGCGAGCCTAAGGGGTTAGATACCCTTTTACTGTTGCCAAGGCTCGGGCGGAAAGATAGAAGGAGGAGAAAGGAAAATTGTTTTTGTAGTGGTTTGAAACTCAGGTGTGTTTGGTTTTTATGTTTGCTCTCCAGGGGTGGGAGTCCGAATAGGACGGAGAGATTTTCTTCACTCAGAGTGATTCGAGGTATATCACAGTATTTTTTCTTTTCTGTGCTTGAAACTCTACAACAGCCAAATCTACGTGTCAGTGTTATGCCTTCACACGCAGAATTTTTCTGTCTGAGTTCCAATTACACAATGAAAAACTGACTTGCCATGGGCAGGATTCGAACCTGGACCCTCCGAGTGAGAAGTGTTTGCTACTACCACTACACCACGGCCACCCCCTGTTGCTGGAACCTCTCCATTTGCGCGCGCCACCTGAATTAAGATCTTACTCTACTACGTTTTCCCTCTAAGATGGGTTAGTAGACTTTCCGAGCGGGAGCACTGGTCTTCTTCCTCTATGCATGTCCTAGCAATATAAACCAATGAATTCTGACTTAACATAATTATCTAAGTACTCGTACATATTGCTGTGCAACCCGTACAGTTCTTGGTTCTCTTCTTCAAGCACTCAAGCACTTTTCTCTCGAAACGACCAATCGCCTAACCATCCTTTTTTTTTAAGTCCATGCGTCATAGAGTACTGGGATGATCAATATATTATAACTCGTGTGTTTTTGAACGCATTCACAGCGCATTCATATCTTAGTATGATCGTCATTTGTTTTGCGTCCAAAACGTCATGTCAGTGCAAAAAAAAAGTAATATTCAACCAAATCTTAGATTGGAGTTTTATTACAATAGTTCTTACATCTTTCGCCTTCAAAAAAACTATTCCGTACTAAAATTTTCCAGCTTTGTAGCTACAATTGAAATGCATAAATTATCTGCACAAGTATTAGGATAAATTGATGTTTATGAACACAAGAGTCATACAGTTTGACGAAGTTAGTTCTGCAGAAAATCTAAATTATTGAGCGCAACTAACGCAGTTCTTTGTTGGCATTACGTTTTTGAAAATCCTCTATTCTAGCGATTTGCAAGAAAGACTCTTCGAGTGATCTCTAAAGTGGTCTCGTTGTTTATATTTATTAACTGTTGAGTCTACGTAGACAAAGTCCCTGACTGCTTCAAAGTCATGTATACCTGCCTATTGTGACGTTTTGTTCGAGTCGGTAACAGCAGGAACCCCTTTTTTCATAGTTTACTGCCAGAACCAACTTCGCTCCAATTTTGCTTCAATACTTGTAAATGTCTCTCAAAAATCTGTTTGTATTGTACCGACAATGTCTATATCATTCGCATAGGCTATATATCATACAAAGTAATTGTTCCGACTTTTAGTGTTGGCTTGTGCAAAATCCTCTCAAGTACTGTCTTGAAGATTGCCTGTTCAACACCCACGTATTGTGTAAACAGACAGATATAAATTGGCTGAGATTTTATGATGACATTTTGCTTACTCGGCATATTTCGTGGGAAAGGGAATTGAAAGGAAACGTACCTACATATTTGTATAGTATCAAGGGTTTGACAACGGTCGCGGTTCGTTGGAAAACAATCCAATAGAAGGACGCCCTTTTACTCATATCATGAACGACAATTTTGAACGCGTGCGGCTTGCTGAGTTTTTTAGTCCATGAGTCACCGTTAAAACGTTGTCTGAGCAACTTGGCAAAAGGATGATTTCTGCGAAGTTGGTTCCAATCACCAAAACAACAGCAAGTAGATGCTTGCTAAAATTTCATCGAGTGGTGTTTCCAGTAAGATATTTATTAATAAAGCGTCAAACAGCGGATTGGCGCAGACCCAGGCAAACCGTCAACGCAGTATTTTGTGAGGATATCGCACGGGTGACTGTGCGTACTTACTTACTGTGTTACTTTTTTTTTTGCTTTGCGACAATGCTTCTACCCATCAGTAGTTATTGGTAACCCAGCTCTTGCAGTTTCTGTGGTCAATTGCCTACCATAATTTGTTCCAGGTTGTTCCAGAGCCCTAGCCTGAAGACTGTCATGAGAGGAGAGCTATGACTTGTAGCACAGATGCTATAGTTTACATAGATATTGCACGCCGAAGGAAAAAATCTAACCATTTTTCTATTCAATGGGACGTACCCGTACTTCCCAGTTCAATCGAAGTGAATCATACTCAGACATGATATTACTCTTAATTGTTTTGTATTATCAAGTTGCGTGTTCTGTTTGTTGGATAGAAGTTTTCCGTTTTTCGCAACGTAATTTTTTTAAATCAAATTTGACTGATTGTTGATTTTCTTTTATTAAAGAGATTGCCGAAATTAAAAAAAAAGAGAAGAGTATTCCGATTTTTAACTTTCTTTATTTTGCGAAAATATATTGCAGTGCCAGGTTAAAAAATTCGTTTTTTCACCTCTACTTTTTGTCGGCTTCTGCCTCTGCCGCCTTTTTTTTCCAACAAAAAAAGAAGAAGAAAAAGATGGCTTCTTAATTCAGCAGATGGCATCCTTACTGATCAGGTTTGCGTATCGTTGGACAACACAGCGGCATTACCAGGTTTGGCAACACTCCCCCTGGTAATCTGGGAGCTTGGTCCAGGTTACCATCAACACCAAACCCTCCCACATCTAAAACTACTAATTTTGCCGTGGGTCTTGTGTATACTCCTGTTGCCGTCTGAACTAAGGCTTATCGCGTTTGCCCATCTTTGCTCCGATGTATCCGCAAGATTCGTCCTTTGGGCCAGGTCCTTCTAGGACCTTTTACATCTACTATGATGACCACGTCTCCCTCTACCATATGTTTGGCAGAACGGAACCACTTGGTCCTTCTGGTAAGTGTCGGCAAGTACTCCTTGACCCACCTCTTCTAAAATGTATCAGCATGCTGTTCACAAGTAAACCAGTTTCTTCGAAGTGCCAACCCATCATCCAAATTCGGGCAATTCAATGTCACACCATTCGATGAACCCATTAAAAAATGGCTCGGCGTTAGCGCTTCGTCACTGTCTCGATCTAAAGGAACATATGTTAATGGTCTAGAATTAATAATATATTCAACCTCCGCCATCATCGTCAGTAAAACCTCATCTTTAGGATTTATAGGCTGATTCATTTGCGCCAGCACCTGCTTCACCGACCGTACTAACCGTTCCCAACTCCCCCCCATATGAGGCGACACTGGAGGAATAAAATTCCATTTTATCCTTTCGTTTACGAAATTTGCTGCAATTCTGTCTACATCTAAATGAGCTAAACTATCCCGTAGCTCCTGACTAGCACCCCTGAAATTTGTGCCGTTATCGCTCTTCATGCGCAGAACCGTTGCATGGCCATAATACACGTGTCACTAGATAGACTGTGTGCGATCTCTATGTGTATCGCTCTGATGGTTAAACAAGTAAATATCACCCCCCAGCGTTTTTCCGAGTGTCTTCCTACTGCAACTAACATCGGCCCAAAATAATCCATCCCCACATAAGAGAACGGTCGAGTAAAGGCCTTAAGTCGTGCCGGGGGCAACTCTCCCATCATTGGTGGTACAGGAACTGCTCTCGCGTTTTTGCATGTTTGACACTTACGAGTAACTTGCTTGAGCACCGTGCGCAAAGATGGAATATAATAGCTTTGACGAATCTCATTCACGGTAGTTTCAAAATTGATGTGTTTGTACGAGTATTTTTGATGAAAATCTTGAACGATGCGTCCCTTTATACGCATGACTCCATTTTGATAAAGATAGGGATTTAAATTCGACAGGTCATTTGACTTTTCCAGGTGCGGCTCGCTCTGTACAGTATTTGCAATTTGAGCAGACCAACTTCACTCGAAAAGGCTTCAGACTGACATAATCTGTACAAATAGTTCGCAGCTGCATCCAGGCTTTCATTAAGTGAAATTAAATTCTTCATTTTCCAAAGATAACACCATGATATGGTTCCGCGCAACCTCTTCCATGACGAAAATCTGTTATAGTCTACTACAGGATCAACATTAAGCGCTCTATGAGTATGTATTCTTACTTCTGTTTCTGCGGATGAATTGGAATGGATCACTTCACCCGCCGGCCATCTATCACTAGACTGACGTAAAAATTCTGGTCCACTATACCAGCGGCTCTCGAACGACCAATCTTTTTTAACATTCCATTTCGTTTTAATATGGCCTATTTATTCTAATTTCCTTGACAACTGGTACCAACCTAGTCCACTGATGCCATGCTATAAGTTGACCATCTTGCAACTCTTCCTGTAAAAGGATTTTAAGCATAACGAGGAAGTGGGCAATAAGTCCAAGTGGATCGAAAACACTCATTAAAATTTGGAGAACATCTCTTTTCGTGGGAGGAAGCTTGTCCCTAAATAGACCCTCTCTAAATCGTTTGGTTTTATACAGTAATGAAAATACATCAGTTCGAGGTGACCACCACATGCCTAAAGCTTTCTCGGCATCGTAAAGATCTGTACACTTTATATTTTTATCACCCTTAGCTGCTCTATCTCCTATTGCTTCTACTAACTTTGACGAGTTGCTCATGAAGTTCGTTATCTCGAATCCGCCCTGTTGGTGTATATGTATGACTTCATTTGCTAAACGAATCTCTTCTTCCTCGGTGTCGACGCTATCAAGAAAGTCGTCTACGTAGTGGTTTCGAACGATAGCCTGTACTGCTCTCTGAAATTGCGATGCATACTTTAAGGCGTTCAGATTTTTTATGAAACTTGCGCAATATGGTGAACATGTGGACCCGAACGTTAGCACCTGCATTAGATAATCTTCTATTTCCCCCGAATCTATATTCCTCCAAAGAAATCTTTGCGCATGCTGATCGCATTTTCGCACCATTATTTGGTAGAACATTTCTCGAATGTCTCCACAGATAGTTATTCTTTTTTCCCGAAATCGAAAAAGGATTTCTGTCAGCGGTGGCAGATCATCAGGCCCAGACATCAGCACTGAGTTGAGGAAAACTTCGATTACTCGAGCAGCTGCATCCCATACAATGCGCACCTTGGATAGCTTGTTCAGATTAATAACGGGGAAGATCGATAAGTACCAAACCCTTTCTTTTCCGATCTCCCGTCGTTCGATGCCAGTGAGCTTCCGTGCATATACCTTTCTTAGGTACTCCTGCACTTGCGTTTGAAGATTCGCCGCCAACGCCGGTTCTTTTTTGATCCTATTTTCGAGGCACACCAACCTACGCACTGCTGCTAGCCTACTATCGTGTAGCTCTTCTAGCTCACTTTTCCATACCAATGGCACACTGTATCTTTTTCCTATTTGTTCAGTGTGCTCCTCTAGCATTGTTTTTGCCCTTGTATCCTCATTATTCATCAGACGTTTTATATTTTTCGATGTTATATTTTCTATGGCGAAAAATTCCCGAACCAGTTCGTGTAGCTTCTCCAACTTCAGAATATTAGCTAACTCCACGTCCATGAGGGTGATAGACGACCCGTCGTCGAGGAAGGCATATGTATCTACTTTAATTCCGTTGTTATAGAGCGTTACTGGTACGACCTTGAAAAGAACATTCGCCTGCTCGTATTGATGTGCATACATTCTGGCGTGTTTGACTTCGTTTTGTGGTGGTTGGTTTGTCGCATCTCTGTATTTATGTAACAGCCTGTGGTGCCTATACGAGCAACCATTTATTCCACACTGTTTATTTGAAGTACATCTTTTGTTGGGGTGACGAATAAGACATGTGTGACACAGATAATACTTCTTGATCTCGTCCCATCTCTGCTTAAGGCTAAGTCCCAAAAACTGATTGCACTCTTCTACTGATGTGCAGTTACTGCTGCCACTTATTACGCAAGACAGCTGGCCATTGGGATTGCGTACTTCTGGTATGTGGTTGTTGTTGATGAATGGACTGTTGATTTGTCTTCTATTCGTTTTTGTGACTGGTATGTGTAGTGATGTAATCTCGGTAACTTCACATGCCGCCTGTGCTACTTGGAACAACCATGCGCTGAACTTTGAAAGGTCGACAGATTCTAATCCCATTTTAAATATGCCCCAATTTAGACGCGTCTGGTACGGAAGCTTTTCTGTCAATTCCTGTAAAAGACATGGATTATTAAGATGTGCGTGTAAAGCTGAAGATTCCATCGTCGCAACAATGTTTTGCACTGACAGAGCAAATTTTATCAGCGAATTCAGTCGTTCAGCTCTCGGAGGTCGTTCACTTCTCAGCTTGGCTATTAAAGAGTTTATTATCGTCTCCGTTAGCCCAAACAGCATTCGCAATGTCGATCTGATACCTTGTACCTGATTTGGGTACATCAATCTTGCTCGTACTGCTTCGAGGGCCCTGCCTTTGAGACTTTTCTGTAGACGAATTAAATTCTCGTAGTCGGAGAGCCCACATGATTCAGTCGTGGTTTCAAAACAGCTTATGAAGAGCGGCCACTCTTCAGGTAACCCGGAGAAACTCGGCAATTCCTTAGACACTATATGTCTAGTAGCTAACTGTTGACTGCTCAGATTTGGTGCGTTACCAGGTAAGATGTTGTCACAGTTGCTTTGATGAAACATGCGAGCGTTATCCACGAGTTTGTGTGTGCTGTTATGAGACTGTGTTTGAGGTGGGTGGTCTCTTGTATTTGAGGTGTATTTGATCGGAATTGGTATGGAAGGGAATTTTGCTCCAACCCAAGTCTCACTCAGATCTGGAACTGGCCTTGTCGGTTAATTGACCCTTCCGCATTCGAAATTGTCTACCTCAGCTTTCTGCTGAACTATATTCAGGTTAGGGCGCACAGGAACTGCTTCAGCAGTATTTTCCTGGCGTCCTGAAAAGAACATTTTGTTGTTTTGTTCGGAGACCCAGTTGGATAGCCTATCTTTGGCCGTAAGTGAACCAGCTTCACTGTCGAGGTCCGATTCCGTTTGTTCCTCAAGTATGTCATATTTTGCGTCGAGATATTCCTTGTCCCTTTTTTCCTTTAGACATCTTTCTTCTTCCAACCGTTATAGACGTATTCTTATCGTTTTCTTTGAAGATCGCGATGACTGAGAGCCCATGACAGCTGATCGGGTATTC
Organism: Volucella bombylans; assembly: GCA_949129095.1. Classification (NCBI taxonomy): domain Eukaryota; kingdom Metazoa; phylum Arthropoda; class Insecta; order Diptera; family Syrphidae; genus Volucella; species Volucella bombylans. The sequence continues at coordinate 136,776,222 of OX422141.1, read as the reverse complement.
TTGTGTCTTGCAGACTGCGCATCGACGTTTAGAGCCACATCTTTCGGCACCGAAGGATCGTTGGTTGTTGGTATTTTGGGATGTTCAAGATCTTTTTGTGGTGCTGTTGAGTTGTTGTCCACCGCCTGTTGCGCAACGCACTGAAAATGGTGCCAGTCATCGCACTCGTCGCATGCTACCATTTCTTTGTTGTCTGGTTTTGCACAGGACTTGCAGTTGTATTTGTTGGCTTTTCTGTATTTCGATTGCGAGGTCGAGGATGGTTTTTTATAAATGTCGCGAGGTATTAGTTGCGGCTCATTGGTGCTATTAAGTGTGTGTGGCGAGGGAGCGCTTGTGCCACGAGGTGTGTGTGGCGGGGGAGCGCTTATGCCACGAGGTGTGTGTGGCGGAGGAAAATGCGTGATCTTATCGTATCGGTTGAATATACTAAAATTATCTAGAGACATTGCTTACCTGACAATGACGGCGTGAAATGTGGGCGTCTGGCGTCTTGCATTTTGGCCTGGTGAATCCCAGATTACTCGAAATTTTCACAAACGAATTTTTTAAAATGTTGTTTTTTTTTATTAAAGAGATTGCTGAAATTAAAAAAAAATAGAAGAGTATTCCGATTTTTAATAACTTTCTTTATTTTGCGAAAATATATTGAAGTGCCAGTTTAAAAAATTCGTTTTTGCACCTCTCCTTTTTGTCGGCTTCTGCCTTTGCCGCCTTTTTTTTCCAACAAAAAAAGAAGAAAAAGATGGCTTCTTAATTCAGCAGATGGACTCCTTACTGATCAGGTTTGCGTATCGTTGGACAACACAGCGGCACTACCAGGTTTGGCAACAAATGATAATAATCCTTATATTTGAGAACCATAGGAAGGTCAAAGTTAAATGTTGTGTTTATTGAATAGTTGTTTTACGATTTTTTCCAGATAAAATTTGGATTTTTTGATATTTGGATGCTTTGTTTTTTTCTATCTTCCACGAACAATGCTTCCGTAATAGAACGAGAGAGAGAGCAAAGTATACACGGTCCTTGCGACGCTCATGGCAAGCACATTTTTTATCAAACCATTTCGGATCTCTAGTATTTGTTATCCTTATGCATTCCAAGGCCATTGTCCCTGTTATATTTCTTTCTTGTGGACGTTCTCTGAAAATTCTATTAAATACTTTGAAGTGAACTTTACAAACGTTAAAATTGAAGTTTGAATCGAAGCCGCAGTTGTCCGGCTAAATATTTGCGTTGCAAGGTGAATATGCATTTTTTTCGAAGGCATTTGGTGCTATATGACAACTTCTAAATTTTAAACATGTCTTAGCTACGTTGTCAAAATAGTTTAAAACACTTTTCCAACTTTTAAACTTCTTTCTACACCAAGGTCTTCGAAACCATCTATTAAATCATTTTTTATATTATATGTGAGGTTTTTACGAATCCTAATTTCATCAAATATCAAGACAACACAACGTTCTCGCTGGTTTAATAAAGCGAACTTTGACTGAAAATACGAATGACCATTGTTTTTATATCCTGGTTGTAATCCTTTTATGGGAGCCCATCTACAGAAAGAGGAAATGTGAGGAAGTTTAATGCCAAGTCTATCTCTCAAAAATTTATAGGCGCTTTGTGGTCTATAATAAATATTTTAAGAAAGTTCTTTTTCGTAGCTATTGTATTTTGTAGCCTTTTACAAAATGTTTTTGAATGGTCTGAAATATTGAGCCTTTCGATTTGAGACGTCGTAGATATTTTATTTTTATTACAAATTTTTATGGCAGTATGCGCTCTGTTTTTTTATAATGTTTTATTTTTAAATTTCTTAATTTAAGTTTGTAACTTAACAATATTTTTTTTTAAGTTGCATTTTTTTTCTCCTCTTTTGCACATCTTTCCAATAACTGATCGCACCTTGCACACGAAATGCTGCAACTGCTCGACGTTCTTCTTCGTTTAGTTAATGGAGACTTCAGATCTTCGAAATTCAAATTTGAATCCAAATCAGAATTTAAATTTAAGGAAGGAACAGCATCCGCCTTAAGATATTCTCGGGACAAAAATGATCTCCACAAACAAAGTATTTGCCTTCATTTTTAAAACCACATGCCTTCATCCACAAATTATTTAAAATTTAATTTTTTTCCCTAGAAGGACATTTAAAAATTGTCAAGTCAGGGTAATTCCTTTTAGTTCTCCAACAAACAGAACAAGAAACTCCAGATAATCTCTTGTCACCCATTGCTATCGAAAAATAAACTGCAAAATATTGTGATAACCACTCAAATGTGAGCAGCGACATCTAGCAGAAAATGTCGAAACTCGAAGACTAGAAGATTTCGATACTGGATTAGCAAAGTCTCGACTGGAGAGTGGAATCGAATTTTCTAGCAAATTGGAAATTGTATGGGACGCTGGATGGCGAGGATTGTTCTCGAAGTATGTCATTCGAGTATAAATACCAGCATCCCCAAGGTATGCAAATCAGTTCTAAAGTGTAATTTGAAGTGTTAATTAGGAGAAGTGATTAAGTGGTTTAAGTAAAAGATAATAAAAGTATAAGTGGTTGAGAAATTGGATTGTATTGAGAGAAAGAATTAAATAGTGAATTTTAACTGTACTGAATAAAGGGATTTGTATTGAAAAGAATAAGAAACATACGATCCCAAGAATTGACTTAACACATAGTTCATACAAATTGTTCAGAACTTGAAGTTCGAAGTAAAAACAGGCAATTAAAAACTGGTTAGATTTTTTCCTTCGACGTGCAGTATCTATGTAAACTATAGCATCTGTGCTTGTAGGTTATTCAACAACATGTGACGAGTGTGTTGCGAAGCATTCCGGCTTAGATTTATCGACGACCTTCCAGAGGCTCTACGACCGGTCACTAACATATGTTAAAAATTGAATAGAAAATGTTGTCCTTATTCGTTTTTTTTTTTTAAATCAGTCCAGACAATTTTTGAAAAACTGTGTATACCCACCTTGGATATTCTCGGATTCTATAATTATCACAAACATTCACAAGTTTGCCAAACCCTCAATTAGATAAAAAAAAGTGGCATTTAATTTTTACTGATCCAAGACCAAATTTAGAAAACACTGGATGTACAAAGCGGACTTGCAGAAAAGAAATAGGAGGTTCGCGCGTTCTACGCGCAAAAAAGAGAACATAGGCTCCTCAGAAAAAAACCGAAAGAGTTCGATCGGAAGGTAGCATGTTTTACTAAAAAAATAAAAAAAAGATGCCAAAGCTGTAAAGCCCGAATAGAGATTTGTAAGTATGGGAAGGAAGACTCATATTAGAACCACAGTCGGTGCTGAGAATCTAAATACCATATATTATTTCAGGAGGCTGTTAAACGGTGACAACGAACGCCATCCTACTATCAAGCAGACTTAAACACTAAACCTGGATAAAATTTCCCTCCACCCAGCCGAGATGAAATTAGGACAGGATTTAGTAATTGTAACTGGTCGTTAAGTTTCCTCGATAACGACGTGGATGCTGCTGCTGACATGATCACAGATTCTCTTTAGAATGAGATCCATTATTTCTTTATTATATATTATTATTTATTATTTAAGCTATCAAACCAAAATAGAAGGCATGGTGCGACTCGAGCTATAAAGAGCCTGTCAGAATTAGAGAAATATTTTGTCGGTCCTTCAAGACCAACCCGACAGAGGAAAACCGAAAAAAGTTCAACTGAGCCATGAATGACAACGTCTTTCTTAACCGTGTGAAATACGACCAAAACTTGGGGCACTAAATACTACAATGTCCCAAAGATAGCAATAATTCGTCAAAAACATTAGAAATTCTTCCACATCCTCCATCCCAACGCTCATTTAAAATGACATTCCAGCTGTCAGCTCTTTGGACAAGGCCAATCTGCTTGCTGCACACTTTGCGGCCAGCTCAGCACTCCCAGATTGTGCTTGGTGACTGCCTACATTTGAGTGCGTCGAATCTTCAATGGGACGAATCCACTTTCGCAACCGTGTAGTAGCAATAGTTCTTAAAGATCTTAACATTCATAAATCCGCTGCTCCATATGGTATGGAAGAAGGGGAGATCTTCAGAAGAGGTGTTCCTTCACGCTGGCAAAACCACTGCGTACTCTTTAGGACTCTTTCTGAGCAGATGGAAAACAGCATTTCTCCAGCCCGTCCCTAAAAAGGCGAATCTTTTTTTCTCTCTTCCTACGGACCCATTGCACTTACGTCCCTTCTTTCCAAGGTAATGAAAACACTGATAAAGCGTAAGGTTTCACGAAAACTTCTCGATGATCGGTAGTACGGTTTTCGTAGCAACAGGTGTGATTTGATGGCATGTCTAACCGACAACTGGAACCAAACCATACATCAATCTGGCGAAAGCAAGATAGTTGCACTTGACATTTCTAAGGCATTTGAAAGTTGTCTTGGATGGTTTCAAGTCTGATATTCACAAAACAAATGCTGGTGTGCCCCAGGGCTTCGTTCTGTCCCCGATACTCTTTTTAGTTTTCATCAACGATCTCTTGTATGCTACTTTTGATCCAATATATTCCTTTGCTGACAACAGTAAGCTTTGCCTTTCATACTCGTTTCCTGACTCACATTCCTGGTTTTCAGCTATAGAACGGGAATGCCAGCGTATGTTAAGCTTATTAAATTCTGATATTAGCAACATAACTATAGTTGGGTAACAACTAACAGAGCAGAATTGAATGCTTCCAAAACACAATGCTGTTTGCTGTCGTTAAAGCGAAATTTAAACACAGCCATTTTCCATGAATGGCACTAGTGCCGTCGAAACCGAAAAACTTTCCATTCTCGGTACGTGTGTGAATGACAACTCACGTTGGAATGACCACATATACGATTGTAATACAATGCCCACATCTGGTTAGGTGCGCCTAAAACATCTCTGCACCTGCTAGATAGGATTAAAAACCGTGCGACACGTCGTGACGCTAATATCACTCAGAAAATGGACACCATCAAACACCGACGTAATGCCTCGTATCTCATTTTGTTCTATAGCTGTTGCCACCAGCGGTGCTCTATAGAAATCGCCAGTAGCATTCTCACCCTTCAAACTTTTAACCGTAACACCCGTCTCGCTATGAATGCTCATCAGTACACCCTCAAGCCCACATTGGGACGTACTCTCGTGATTCGTTCTTAAACCGTACAACCCGCTTACGGAATGCTCTTCCGAGCTCTCTATTTCCTGGTAGTTAAAACCTGCAAACATTTAAGACCAATGTACATCGGTGCCTCTCTTTTCTTCCTCCCAAAGTTAACTTCGCCCTTACTGTGTGCAAAAATTTTAATGGTATAATAATACTTTAATCGTGTGCTAATTATAAAAAAAAAAAAAACAAAAGCTGCAGGACCCGATGGTTTACTTCCGAACTGTTTAAAACAGTAGGTGATGATTGAATACGAGCACACATCAAGTCATCTCTAAAATCTGGGTCGATGCGATGAAGGTATGCCCGACGAATGGAATATCACCATTGTTTGTCCTAACCGAAAGAAGAGAGATCCCCTGAACTACGCCAACTAAAGGGGAATAAGTCTCCTCCGTATTTTCTGACCCTTCGTAAACAGTTTTAAACAGAGAGATAACACGGTAGAGGACGACCCTATCTTTGATGGAGGGTACAGGTGGAAGGGGATCATAGTCAACTTCGTCTGCGCAACTCAATGCAGCTGGAAAAAGGCTGCGCTAGTTTGTCTGAGACCCTGGTCAAATCTGAACTGTAGCGCCATCTAAGTACTAAGTAAGATTGATCTGTTCCGAAAGTTTTTCCACAATTATGCTGCATACGTGCAGAGGATGGACAAAAAGGTGAACCTTCTTGCATTCCCCCCAGCTTTTTACTTACCCATACGTTGAATTTATTGCGAGTTGCAGTCAGCTTTAGCAATACCCAATTCAAATCAAACCGAGGACTAACTCCTTTCTCATTCTTTGACTACAAGCATAGTACGGCACTTAGAATTACGAATGTAGAATTTTTCATCAGACATTACTTTGAAAACTAAAATAATCACGTATTTAAAGAGTTTTCCTTCAAATAATAACTGTCTCTAAATCAACGCCATCTAGTTACTCAGTTCTTAACAACATCTTTCGAACAAATTGTCTGATGCAATAGCAATTTTCAATTTCGTCTGCCTTTCAGTGATTAACACTGGAACAGTAGTAATCGAAAAGTTCTTCAACTGAAAAAGTCGATCAAAGTGTGTTTTAATCATTATTCTGCGAATAAATTAAAGGAAATTCCACTGATAATTATCGCTTGAATGCGTCTGAAGTATTCCAAGTCGTTTGATTATCCCTCGAACGAAGTCAATAATCCAATTTTAACCAAAGCATCTGTATATCTTTTAGTAAATCAAAATATAACAGTAAAATAAATCCGTTTCTCAAGTCAAAGTGCAATATAAGTGAAAGTCTATTGCAGAGCGAGAATTTGCATCCTATTAGCAGTGAATCGTTGTGAATATTTTTGCGCTTAGCCGCGGATACAAAGAAACAAAAGAACTAGAGCCAAACGGTGTTTTCGAGTATATAACCAAGAGAGTCATTATTTTTTTTCTTTACCGAGAACTTGTTCAATTGATGATGTAAATTAATAAGAAGAAAAAAAAATATTTTCCACCTCTATACTCGGGGAAAAACACAAAAGAAAGAGCGAGAAGCTTCAGGAGAAAGACAGAAAATACGAAAAAAAAAACAATTAACTCTCGAACTCGAATGCGTTATTCATCTTCGAATTTCGAATAAGCACGCCAGCCAGTTTCGAATATACAACCAGCTGCGCCCACCCAATTTGTCATTTACGGTTGAAAAGAGAAACATGTTGGACGGTATTTTATTCTCAAGTAAATTCGCGTCTTATTTTTCAATATTCACACAAATATCTCGATTTATAGAGTGTTAAACCGTTTTATTTTCGTCAAAGAAGTCATTTTCTTTAAAGTATAGTGCGATTTATCAAAAAAAAATATTGAAATCAAATATCCCCTACTGTGTCGAAGAAAATATTAAAAATAAATTCCAATTAAACGTGTTTGAGAACTTTTACGCCATTAAATGAATCCGAAGTGAGCAAATTTCTCGTGCTAGTGGTTCACCTTGAACGAAAATCGATTTGTAAAAAGAATCGTAAATAAAGAAATCGAAAAAAGTGTGAAATTCGTTTGTAATAACGTCATGCCATTTCCTCGCATATTTGTTATTTGTCAGAGTAAAGCCTTTGAGAATTTGCATCTGTTGGAATCTGTACTACAAACTGAAACTGCTCGTATTAATCACAGAGTTTTAGGATATTTCCAACGTAATACAATAAAAGCGGATAATTATTATACTTGCAATTGCAGCTATAGTCGGGGGAAGAACTCTAAGCTAAACAAGAAGATTACCAAGTGTCGAAAGCGAGACCAAGACGATAACAGAGGCCTTTCAACTGTTGTCGATCGAACTCGTTGGCAGAGTTCTCGTGATTTATTAATTTCTTCTCGACCAGGACATAAAACGCATTCAAAATTATTTCCGGAAATTATAATCGAAGCCCACAGAGTGCCTCCACAATGGGACCAGGCACCAGGCGGTATGGTAACAATCAAACATCCTTTGGTCAACACCCACAATACCAGCATCATCCGCAACAGCAGCCACATTTATTGTTTATGGCCGGCGGAAGTGTTAGAGGATTTCCACAAATGTCACGCGGGTTTTCTATGATGCCAAACGGCGGTTCTTTAAATCCTGGAGTTATGCACTGTAATATGCAGCACGGTTTTCATGGTGGTGGTGGCTACGGTGGCAACAATAACTATGGCTATGGTTATCCCGCAAATGCAGCGCCGATCTTTCAGCAACACTATCACTATCAGCACCAGCAACAACAACAACAACAACTACAACCACAGCCACAACTAATTCATCACATACCTCCGCAACATTTTGTGCAGCAGTCATACATTAGTCCGCCTCCGCAATCTCCCGTGACAAGTACAACTCAACGTTCGGGTTTCATAGATGGCATCAAGAACATGGTGAAAGGATTCATACAGCCATTGAATTGTGATGTCTATGGTGACAATCACAAATATTACAATCCAAAGTATAGAAACAATTACATGCGTGACATTACATCTGAAATAGCATACCCGCATCATCATCAACATATTAAACAACAAAAACAACGGCCTGAACCGCATGTACAAGCGGTGATGATTGGTCTGGAATTTGGTACGCCGCGAGTTAATTCACAAGAGAAAAAATCCACAACAGTGATGACAGAAATACCAACAAATTCAAGTGAATCAAGTGAAACAGCAGTTCCTCTTCTTCGTAGCAGTTCTCCGAAGACGACTGATGTTGTAGCGATATTTACATCGGAGGATTTCCCCGAGCTTCCAGCACCTAGACGTAGTCGTTCTATGACACCTGCCAAGACTGAAGAAACAATTCCTAACCCGAGGGTAATGGAGGCGAAAAAAGAAGAAATCACAGAAAAACAATCATCACCATCACCACCATGTTCAGAGGAGCCAACAAAGCAGCAACCCATTCCGAAGAGTATATGCTTTGAAATTAAGTGTACAAATGCACCTTGCGGACCGAGACCAACATTTGGTGGTAGACTCAAAGTAGTACCACCACCATTCTCATTAAATAAATGTTTCCAAACTTGCCGAAAAAGTAATTGTCAGAATACAACAACACCCCACGATGACTGTGATACGGAGGAGGAGGATAGCTTTGTACTCTTCCCAACTTGTAGACCACCCCGTCAGAGACAAATCTCCGAATGCAGCGATGATAGTTTTGTTGTATTCTTTACCGAAGATGCGGATGGTTTGGTTGCTATCGATAGTGATATCGATGATGATGAAGAGGATGATGAAGATGATGACGACGATGATGAGGATGTTGATAGTGATGATAGTTTGGATACAGATGAAGAAGAAGATGATGACCCAGAGGATAGGGATTCAGTGGCAGAAAGTGACGACGAACTGGACAATGGCACCGATGTTGTTGATTCTTCATTTTTGGGAAGAAATAAGACTGATAGAAATAAGTGCACTGGAACAACACCCTTGTATCCGGAAGTCGACTGTGATGGTGCTGAACATGAGCAATTTGATTCCGGTTTCGATGTCAAAAAGGTGAGTCGAATTTTTAGTTTCTTTTTCTGTAAAATTTCGTCTTTTTCTTTGTTGTCTCGGTGGTTTCATTTGTTTCTGTAGACAAAAAAAAATGTAGGGGGCAAATGTTTTCTCTTTATCAAACGTGTAAAAAATTGGAGAAGAAGTTCAGACAATTTTTTAAAAGAAGAATAAGCAGGTGAAGATGTAAAACTTATATTCATGTTTTTAGTCAAAGAGTGTGCCCTGTAAAAGTTGCTGCACAATTCCTTTTTTTTTTTGAAGGATAATCCCAGGAAACCTGTAAATCTGCTACCTATCCTCACTTAGCCGGAATTTTTGTTTATGTTTCAAGTATTTTGTTAAGAAAACCTATAAACTCTCAAGGGATTACTATGAAGAAAACTACCTGGCAATTTATTTTTGAGCCGACGCATGCTTCTGAAGCAGGTAGTCGTGCTGGTATCTCTACCTCCCCTAAAGATACCATAATAAATATTGTCGGAAATCTACAATGAATTGATGGGTGGAACTGTACTTTTTTTTTGTATTTTTACTGTGACCAATTAACAGAGGCATCCGGATGGACTAGATGAGTTGCATTGAGTCTCGTGTGTTGGGCTTCAATACAAAAAAAAAGGTAAATTGATTTTACCTTAAAGGTCGTAAAGGTCTTAAATGTTCTGTTCTTAAATTACCCACATTTGCGACTTAAAAAAATCTTTATGTGTTATTTAAAGGGAAATTTGGTTTGTTGTCTTGCAAAGATTCTACCTGCCATGAAAACAGTTTTTGCATTTCTATGCAATACTATCACGGCTGTCCCATGAGGACCAAATCTCGATTGCATCAGAGTTAGAGGTAATGAAAACAGAAAATGTATTGAAAAACCCACGAAATTAGTGGGATCGAAGTAAGTAAAACTCCTGCGTTTGTATGTATTAGAACATGCCGGCAGGTAGAGTGTCTTTGATTGTGGAATAAATTGAAGAGGAAAATTATCTCGACTTAAAAGATGTAATGGAAACAACGTCGAGATGAACTAGTCGAAAAATGTCAACGTTAACTACTCAACTTGATTGCTTGGCAGGGTTTTTTTATTTAAATTAAATTAAATTGCACAATTGTTTATTCACGATCAAGAGTGGTCCATGCTACTACGATTTGAAAATAACTTCAGGAATATGAGTTCCTTGGCTGTTTGTTTTATGAAGCGTGAATAGTTTGCGGCTTATTAGCACTTTACATAGTCCTACAAAAAGCATACGAGTGATATCACTCCAGCGTGATGACCAACCCAAACATGAGTCTGTTCTCTCAATTTTGCTTGTTCACAAACCCACTGAGTCAAAAGTGAGCCGCCTCGTCATTGAACACGATTTTTCAATAAAAATAAGGGCCAACTTCAAGCGGCTCGAAAGGTTAAACGGCGAACTACTGTCGCAAGTCATTATTATTGTCTCGCGGCAGTTCGTGCTACAGCTGGATCTTGTATATGTGTAGACTGCAATCTTTTCATAAAATTTTCTGTTCGACTAACCTGCAATTCAACAACTGAATATGTATGTATGTATGTATATCGTTTCTCTACCTCTACCCTCTTGTTCGATTCAGTTTTTTGTCGTTTTTATTCACTTACATCGCCTTTTATTTCGAAGACGTACATATGAACGAGGGTTGGGTTGTCTGTAAAGTTTCCGACCTAACAAAAAATCAATTAATTTTTTCTTCAAACTTCTTTTTATTATTCTTCACAGTCGTGTTTTGTAAGTCTATACACTGATTCCAGCGATGCTTCCTTCAACCTGTAGAACTTGTCGTCTTTCTCTGTAAGATATGTAGTTGTTTTCGAAGGTGATGGCCTCCTCATTCGACGAAAAACTTTGTCCTCCTGGGAACATAAAAAAGTAGTCTGGTGCTACGAGTAGATCTAGTGGGTAAGAAAAGGGTGTTCAAACAGTTCAACCCGTAATTCGCAGATTTTCACCATGAAAATCGCTGAGTTGTGAGACGGCCTATGGCTTATAAGAAATGCTGCGAAGTATGCTCATGTAATAATGGTTTTTCCCTTTTCAAGATAACACCATGAGTATCCCAGAAAACAGTCTTCATCACTTTCCCAGCCGAAGGAGTAACCTTTACCGTTTTTTGGAACCAATTTCAATTGAAAACAGTAAATGGTTTTGGCAGAGTGAGCAAACGCGTCACTAATACGCGGTCAGTTTTCTCATGCCTAAAGAAATGTAATGTATGAAAAACTCGTTCTTTGGACATGTTCATCCATAGCCTCGGCTATCTCTCTAACCTTAATTCGACGGCTGTCTAGAAGTATTTAGTGGACTTAAGCCATGTCAGTGGTTCCAGTTTTTGGCCGTTCTAAACGTACATCGAAAACAGCTTTTTCTTTGAAGCCATGTAGCTTTATCACTCCACATACGAGTACTTACCATAGCAAATGTGCAATGAATCAGGTTTAAGGATTAAGCATTAAGCTGTTTTGACGGTATTCATATTTGTTTTTTACTCGCTTCCAGCATCCACAGTAAATACATTGAAAATGTTTTTTGTTTTGTTTTATTGTGGTCTATTTAGAAGCATTTATCACGCCTAATATTGCCCCTATAAATCTCTATGTAAAGCTAATTTAAAACAACTCTATCAGTACTGATGCACGGATATCTTCTGATATCTGCAGAAAGTCTGAATTTTCTGTTTTGTTGAAGATCTGTCCCTTCGTCTTTGATTCCTTTGCTGATCTGAATTACTTGGTACTTTTCATTAGTTGTTTGCTTTCATTTGTATCCCATAGCGCCTTCTATGGACGTGATAACAGCAGGATAAAGCCTGGTTATGGTGATAGATTGGACTTTTGTTTTGTGTGTCTCATGCCAAAATTTTGTCATTTCGGCTTTTGGTTCATATTGATAGTTTTCTTAAGCCTTAATAAGGTTTCGCATTGCCTGCCTGCTGCCTTGGCGTCTAAGGTACGAGTATATCAAGTAGTTAGTAAAGCTAATCAATCGTCCTTATCGTGATATTTGCTTGCTGCCTCCACTTTGCAGTTCCCAACGAGTTGTCATACGGGAAAGAGCCAAAGATGGGTAGTAGACAGTATATAGGAAGTCTGGGATATCAAATATCTGTAATCGTGCTACAGTTTTTGGGAGTGTTTTGACTAAAATCGATAATGTCGCTAGCCAATCAATCGCATAAGAGATGAGGTCTCATAACAGGGAAAATCCAGGTGTTATTATGAGGAGACTACACTCCACATCGGAGTAAAATACAAATTCCAAGTAGAAATGCAAATTTTACAAGTGTTTAGCCGCCCTTTTCATGACTTTTTTCTAATCTTGTCTTCGCTAAGGCTGATGTTTTGTGTGTTTTACCAGTTGTGGTTAAGATGCTTACAAATATGCTGATGGTAAATCCAACAACTCAATTGCCAACAGGGCGCACTATTTTGCATCTTGATTTCATAAATTGATCTACTCGTTTCATCTTACACCAAATACGAATACATTTATATCAGTTGTGTGTTGTTCGATTTATTTTTTAATTCGTGTCAACCACGAACATACTCGTACATACATTGTTGGTCCGCATTTTCAGTCTAAAGCCCGGTGTATCCCTTACTTTACGTCGATAGATTGATTGCATCATTGAGTTAGATCTTCAACAATTTATAAGCATGAAAATTGTCGCGAATTTTACAAAGTTCCAATCACTAATTCTTTGTAATTGTCAGTAATTTTCCATTGAAAATTTGTAAACGAAAAACATCATGGAATCAACTAAATACAAACTAAGTTATACAAGAGGGCTTAACGACTGAACGATTCCCATGGGTATGTGTATTATGCAAGACTTGTGTACTAAATTCAAGCACCTGTATTCGTTCACTTAAACTAATACAAGCTAACAATAAAATTATATTGGGAATACTCGTATTTTATTATAGTAATTGTGTATCCATATCTGTCCCCTGTCCCTTCATACATTCATATTACGCAGCTTATCAAGTTCATATTCCATTTGTTTGTTGATAGCATGAAATGATAAAAAAACCAAAGAGTAACCGTGACGTTGCTATTAATTTTGAATTCGATCGAATTGAGCTATCCATTAGTAGGCTATTCTATAGTGTGGTGAAATATGAAACGGACCAATGCGCTTGATTGGTAATTTCAAGATATTTTTCTCTTGGAATGTCCGGCTTTTAATGCTCTTGAAGTGCACTTTATTATGTAAATATGCTGAAGATCTACTACCGCTTGAGTCGTATAAACACAATTGTGTATCGTCGAGTAGGGTATTGCATCAGACTGGGGGCAACATTTCTTTCCAGGTGTACGTGACTGGTATCATATGAGTATTCAATGTGTATTTGGAATGACATGTGACTTTTCACGGAGACTGTGCTTGTTGCTTGTGGGCTGGTATTTATCTAATGAATTTTATTTGATCATGAGGGAAGATCAGTTTTTATGTTATCTCTTTTATTATAATTTTATTTTTTTGAGAACAGGTTTTCACAATAAAATCTCTACCATACAGTGGTTGTGTTGTTTTACAGAAGGCTTTTGATTTGGAGTTTAAATCTTCGGCTTTAGTAAGTGAGGCAGATATAGAGTATCTGTTACCCAGTTTATCCGACAGCTCAATTTGCGTTGAAGCAATCCGCATGTCGGATAAACTGGGTATGTATCAAATATGCGATCGTTTGTACGTGCGCAAATGCAGGAAGGTGAAGTGTTGGAAGGGCGGATACTTTATTGCTGGTATTGTTGGCTGAGTATGAAATGCATTGCGTAATTGATTACAACTTGCTTGATATCTACAATGACTTTGTTTCTCATCACATGTAAAGTGAGAGCGCACATATGCGTCTGTGCAAAGGGCTTCTTGGGTAATGTATTGACTTTGGTTCTTTGTTTTATAGTGCGTCAATTGCTGGTTGATATTTGTACTTGTTAAGGAACCACTTCACTTGAATAAACATCCATTTATGCATTTTGCGCTTTAAGTACTAAAATTATAGGAGAACGGCCTGATGCCTTGAACGTCACGTACACCCGACACGTAGGACAAACCAGTGAATGATGACATACGAGGGGCGTTCAATATATTCTCGGTATCGATATGAAGGAAAATGCGAATTCAATTTAAATTGTTTTTATTTTTCAATATAATCTCCCCTAACATCAATGTATTTGTTATATCTTGAGATAAGCTTTTTTAAACCCTCAAAAAAATAAATTTCCTCTTTCTCTGCAAAATACCCATTTATTGCCGACTTGAGTTCTTCATCATCCGAAAATCTTTTTCCACGAAGAAATTTTTTCAAATCCGGAAACAGGAAATAATCACTAGGGGCAAGGTCTGGACTATAGGGTGGGTGTTGGATTTCTTCGAAACCACAATCTCGCGCAGCAGCCTTGGAAACTCGCGCCGTGTGAACAGGAGCGTTCTCATGAAGAAGCAACACACCCGCTGCGAGTTTACCCCGTCTTTTCTTTTTAATTTTCTCCCGCAAATTATGCAAAGTGGAAGCGTAGGATGTGGCGTTGATGGTTTCACCTTTTTTTTTGGACTCAATGAGCAAGATTCCCTTTGAGTCCCAAAAAACTGTGGCCATGAGCTTCCCGGCAGACGGAGTGACTTAGAACTTCTTCGAGGGGTCTGTTGCTTTTTTATGCCACTGCATGGACTCTTGTTTGCTTTCAGGGTCATAGTGGTGGACCCATGTTTCGTCCCCAGTAACAATTCGATCCATAACACCGTCCGCGTTCTTACTACACATCTCCAAAAGCTCTCTACAGCATGCGATTCTCACTTTTTTCTGAGGCTCTGTGAGCATTCGTGGCACCCACCTTGCACTGACCTTTGAAAGGTTAAGATGGTCATGAAGAATGGTGTGAATGGTACCAATTGAAAGCTTGGTGATCTCTGCCATCATTTTCACCTTTATTCGGGCATCCTCAAGAACAAGTTTTTCGACTTCTTTGATGCTTTCTCCCGTACAAGCAGTAGCCGGGGCGCCGGAGCGGGGGTCGTCTTCAATGCTCTCTCTGCCTCTCTTGAACACACTTGACCACTTTTGCACAGTTGATAATGAAGGTGCGGAACCCTGGTAAACAGCCACCATCTCTTCATGAATAGTTTTTTGACTTTTTCCTTGCTTAGTGAGAAATTTAATTACAGCGCGATGCTCAATTTTCACCATCATCGTCTCAGTTGCCATTATGATTCTGTTTAACTAGAGATAAAACGCGAATTAATAATCACATTTATATGAAATTTTACATGAATGCACTAAAATAATAGTGTTACTTGATAAATAAGTCAATTTATATATACAACCACAGCTTCACCCCGATACCGAGAATATGTTGAACGCCCCTCGTAATTAGCTGTTAGGTCTTGTAGTCATGATTATACTTTTTCGGTTTGTGAGAGGTACCAGCCCACTAAAATTCGAAACTTCTTCCTTTTTATTTACGCAATTTAGAATGTCTTACGAAAGTGTCCCTGCCAGAGATCATCGTTTACTTTCTTTTGTTAATGGTGGGTGTTTTAGTTCTTTGGAACAAGATCTTTGGCGTCCATAATCTGGCAGTTAGAAGTCGAAATTCTCTTGATTGAAGAACTGGGATCCAGACATGTTTAGTTGAGATGTCCTCTTCGAGCAAAGAATTGAACTGTGTCCGGTTCTATTATTTCCTATTAATCCAATTTCTCTGGAGTCATTATTAGCAACATTTTAGTTCACGTGTTCGGAGTAGTTTGAACAGCGTTGCAGAGGTAGATTGCGTAGAAATCATTACATCGCAATGCGATTTTGTTTAAATCCAAGTTTATATAATGTGAACGCCTAAAGATCCTGTTTGTGAATAGCCACATACGGAATTTAGTTGGGAATATGTTATATAGTAGGTCTCGATTTGGCTGTTTTATACTCGAACTGACACCAGACACATATGATACTACATATTGTGGAGAAAACCGCAACGATTGTGTATTTTTCATACATCCACTCATTGAACCAACAATGGGAGAACAGCAGCACTGTTTGCAGTTTCCTGAGCGGTTGAAATTTAGTTCTCTTCGTACTACTTAGATCCTCCCAATTCAGTGTGAATTCCATGTTTTGTTCATGTCTAACAGATTTGATCTATTGCAACAGTCATGCTAATCGTGTCAATAGCGGATAAGTTTGTGATATTCCTTACGAGTGAAACCCGGTGCATATACCCTGCGGCGATTTAACCGCTACCAATTTCAAGTCGCTATTACTGTCAGAATACAAATGGTAGCTACAGAAGGTACTCCATGGCCCACGTTGAGCAAAGGTTACAACCTCACGAAATTGAAAAGGCTCTAAAGAACAGGCAGTATAGGCACCAAGGGCGCATTGATGTCGACCCCAACACATGCCCTTGCTCTTGCATCTTCTGTCTCTCAACGTAATCACAAAAAAATATCGAACTATGCAGCGCAGTCAAACTCAAAGAAGTGCTGGACTGGCCTTACAGCCACAGTTATCTGGACTCATTACCAAATGGCATGGTCACGTTTCCAACAACTGCATCACACCCAAACTAAACTTAAAAAAAAAAAAAAAACTTCCATGTAGGATTTCCCACCTGAGCTCAGTGGGAGATGAAGTAGTAAAAAAAACTTCGACACAGTCATCGACACCGATCAGAGATGAACTGTAGTGTGGGGGCTGGTGTCCATTATGAATCTCTGAAAATATCAATACCATCACGAGTTTGCCCGCCTAGGCGAACGTGAAAGGAGCATGCAGTTCATGCCAGGGAGGGCTCAGCTCTGCACGGCTCACTCGCGGCAAGGGTCCGCGTCCCACTAGGATCGGTTAAGAAACAAATCCATTTATAATTGCTGCAGAAGACCAACCTCCAATGGAGGGGGTTAACTAATTGCGTTATACCAAGGATGACATGGCCGAATAATGGAAATAGAACAAAAGATCTGCTAAACAGAATCCGCCCAGATATGGGCAGAATCACCACGATGTTTACGGGGCATTGGCCAATTGGAGATCACATCGCGTCTCCACGAGACATCGTTGGTGTTAAGAAAATTTTCATGAAATTAAAATATCCAGTGGAGACGGGTAATTGGTGGACAAGAAATAAATGTCTGATCGTAGACATCAACCCTATCAACCCTACACTCACAGAATGAAATGTCATGCAATAATTTTCCCACCTAAGTTAAAAGAAAAAATGTCAGACATCTCTTTCAACCCTCACTGCCGCAGTTGCGAGAACAAAAATGAGAAGGTAACTCTATCATTTCCTCTGCAATGCAATGCTGCAATTCTCGGCGCTAGCATGAGCCAGACTGCGTGCACTAAGCAAACCATTCTTCGACGACCTTAATGACATCTCGGGTAGAGGAATACGAGATCTAATCCGTTTTCTTAACTCCACAGGCTGGATCTAGGCAGCGACTGTCTCACATCCTCAACAACCGGATGGCAACCGATAGCTAAAGTCACCTTTCATAATGGTGTGGGTGCAGTGGCCACCGAAAGCAGCATTCTTGGCTCCCGAAGTCAAGATTAATGCAAGTGCATAACACGAAGAGTGCTGGAAGGAGCATTAAAGCTTGGGCACGTAAACAAAGCGAGCCGACACCATTCATGTTCATGCAAGACTGCACCGCCTCACAAAGCCAAGTTGAACCAGAAATAGTTGAAAAACAACATTCCGCACATCATTTGGGCCGAAAAATGGCTAGCGAATTCGCCAAACTAAAATTCGATAAATTTTAGTGTTTGGAGTGAGTGTATTGGAGGATCAGCAATCAAAAATATGAAAGTGTGGACGCACTGAAACATGCAAGGAATCGCTTGCAATACCACAAGCACAAGACCAAATATTCACATTGCACTTTCGGATCAAGGCACGCATACATAGATGAAAAGTTGTGTAAGGCCTAAACATTATAAACAGGTAGAGAAAGATAAAGAAGGTTGTTAGCTACCTGTTAGAAAATGTAACTATCTGAAAGGCTCATGGCTTCACGAGTCAAATGTTTGAAGAAATTTTTACACCTGAACAATTGGGCCACAATTGTGGATCGGAGGGCCAAAGATCTGGTATAAAAAAATTCGGGGATGGAAAACCAGGCATCGAAGATTATTAGTCCAATATTTGGAAACATGAAGGACTAACTTATTCAGAGAACATTTACGAATGTTCAAAATTATGTTAACCAAAAGGAAAAGAAAGTCGGTGAGATAATCCACTTGTTATATACAATATAGTTTGTGAAGCACGCCTTGATGAAACCAGACTTTGAACAACCAAATCCTTTCGCTTACAGTTCAAATGTCTTACGAGCACTGTAATAAAAACACAACACACGTGCGACGTTATTATAAGTATCAGTGGATATCAACCTTCGTCATTGGTCCTACCATGTGGGCATAGTAACAAAATTTGCATTTATCATATTCAGTTCATACGTCAGTCTACGGAGAAATGGAAAGTTAATAGATTGTGCCAACTAAGTGGATACAATCGATTATTCTAAATATTAGTTCTGTACATGGGTAGGTCTATTTTATGTGGTATTCTTCCCTTGCTGTTGTTTTACCCAACAGTTTTCAATTAGAGTGTCTTTATTGCTTGAACGGATGTGAATCCACGTTGTTATCGATCACTTGAGCACTGAATGAGTTAACCCACACAAGTATATGTAGATGTTTGATATTTTGATGAGTATACGGGGGCTCAGTTGGCATATTTTCATATGAAATGAATGTGGGCTTTCAAATCATTGTTTTCGAGTTATTTTTCGAAACAGCTGCTCAAACATTATTTAATGCATACAGAATTGATAATACTGTTGTTCAACCTGAGCAAAAATGATTGCCACCGGATTTTCGTAATTTATTGGCTACAACATTGACTTTCACAATAGGGCACACAACAGTCAACGATTTAATGACAAACAACAACACATATATCTATAAAGTGTTTTTTTTTTCTATTCTATAACTAGGCTGCTGAATACGAACAGGTTTGGTTTGTGTTTATTTACCATGGCAAAGGTAGAGTGGCGACGAGAATATCAAGGACATACATATTTAAAAATAATTTCAATGTACTCGTATTCGTTTTTTAATTTTCTAACGACACTCAATGGGAGAACAGACATAAACTAGTCAACTGAGTAATACCTATAGCATTTAAGCAGGTCTTCCTATGTATAATGGATTTGTATCAAGTGCCAGTTCCTTATGTGTTTGTTGCTCCTTTTATGGCAGTGATTTCTGTTTTAAGAATTGTCGTTATCACTTTGAATATAAACTTATGTCATGCAGAAGCATATTCGTTTGTGGCTGCTAAATACAATTCAAAAGAAAGAATTAGTAGTTAGATTGTTAGCGGAAGCTTACTACAGCGGGGAAAAGTGAATTCAGTGACTTGAAGTCAGTAAATATTGCCAATGTCGTTGACTTTTGAATAAAAAACGAAGCTAAAAATAATAGCACTGAGAACTACCTCTAAACTGTTTAGATCTAAATATAACTTGCGACTGTTTGGATTTGGCATGTTTAAATCATAGAATAGTGCTCAAATATTTTCATTGACGTCAAGAAAATGGATGATGTTGCGAAGGGGTTTGTCTTTCCTTTGTGATATGCTCGTACTCGAACATATGTACGAGTACATATGTAAGTACACGTGCTCATCTTGAGAGATATCCAGAGTGTCTTTATAAATGACGACTTGAGTTAATGAAGCATTTGTCGTGACGTGATATTGGCAGCCATTATATTATACAATGTGCGACGACAATTACTCAAAGCAGAAACACAACAGGTGGTCAAAGATTATCTGTTCACTTACGAAAAAAACCCCAGTAAATAAACCATTCGAATGTCGGATGTTATCAATTTGTTTTCGGGAGAAGAACCTGATAAGCCCACGAGAAACTCACGAGCGACTTATGAGAGAATGGTGCATGGTCCACGGACCCCTGTTTTTATAGACAGCTTATCGCTTAGCTGTGTGCCATTACTTTTAACCGTCACACACCTAATAAATATTCGTATTTCTGAAAGAAGTTGTGACACACGATGACAAATTTACTACTTTCTCTGCACTTGATATACTTGTACGAATAAACGAAAACCATGTTCAAAGCATTGTTGAAACTGCTGATAATTCTATTATTGCCTTGATTAGAACAAACTTAAATCACGTATGATATGAAAATGTTTGATATGAACTTGGTTTGCCTGGAGGAACATCGTTAGGATTTAAAATTACTTCGTCTGATAAGAGCATGAGACATAAGTAAGATTTAAGTTGGCAACTAAACTAGTTTGCTTCAATTTAATGTTCAAACGGATGGAAGCGTATTGTTGTATCTTATCTGGTTTAAGGATCTTATCTGGCGAAATTGATAATTAATAAATAAATAGATAGGTTTTAATGTCGTGCAAAAAATGTTTACGCCAATACAGCTATGCTTTTTATGGCATTCTTTTGTGCCTGGGGTTTTTTGTTTCTCTATCTAAAAAAAAAATAGAAACTATCTTGGGTTTTTAGGGGTTGTCATTAGATTATGAATTCAATATGTATATCTACTTTGCTGTATTTGAAAGTCTAAATTTAAGACTAAATCAACAGGAGTTTAGCGGATTGATTTCTTTTTTGAATAAGTGTCAAATGGGTTAATCGTTTTTATATCAGAGAGCTTCATTGAAAGTTCCTTCTTGAAATGTTCGTTCTTCGTTTGTATAGTATAGGGTATCCAATAAGGACTTGACAACTTTTTTTTAAATAAAACGCGAACCATTAGAGATATTTCAAAAACTTTATTATCGGCTTGAAGTAGGATCAAAACATTTATGAATGGAACTCGACCTCGTTCATATAGCCACCGCGGGCACGTTTGCAGCCGTCGATTCGTTGGACCCAATTTTCAACGACTCGGCCAAAACGGCTGCTATTTCGCGTTCAATGTTGGCTCTGAGCTCTTCCAACGTCGTCGGCGTGTTGGCATAAACCTATGACTTAACGTAGCCCCACAGAAAATAGTCAAGCGGCGTTAAATCGCACGAACGGGGCGGCCAATCGACTGGCCCATTTCTTGAGATAACACGCTCACCATACTTACACTTCAATAAATTGATTGTAGCATGTGCTGTGGCTTGTGGCATCATCCTGTGGAAACTAAATGTCGTCCAAGTCCATATCTTCCAATTCGGGCCAAAAATAATCGGTAATCATGGCGCGATAACGCTGACCATTCACAGTAACGTGGCGATCGTTATCGTCGACGAAAAAATATGGCCCAAAAACGCCGCCGGCATGCAAACCGCACAGTTGTTTTTTGTGGATGAAGTGGTGATTCATGAAGCACATGTGGATTTTTTATTGACGAACCCATTGAGCCAAAAATAAGCTTCGTCACTGAAGATCAATCAGAGAACTTACGTCCCTTCAAATGGCCCATAGGCTCCAATTCTTGAGTCAGCTTGATCTTGTATGGGTGTAAACCAAGATCCTTACGCAAAATACGCCATAATGTGGTCTGAGCGATGCGCAATTCTTGAGAACGCCGTAGAATTGACTGATTTGGATCGTTTGCTACGGACGCCTGAACGGCAGCGATATTTTCGACACTTCGACCAACCTGTTGTCTCACTGACACGGCAGCATCACACAACGAATATGTAGATTCAAATTTTTGCACTAAACTTGTTATTGCCTTCTACTAGGGAGAGAATTGCGACCGAAAATTGGAGTTAACGCTCTTAAAGTTGCAGTCACCGACTCCGAATTTCGGTAGAAAATTTTTATAATTTTTGTAATTACCATGATGAAAATGTTGAGTTTACCGAATAAATTGACAGTGAGAGTTTGATGATTAGTGAAAGAGTGCGTTCACAAATTAAATTCAAAGTTGTCAAGTTCCTATTGGAAAACCCTTTATTTATCAGCTTTGATGCATCTTTTGTTTCCGCAGCAAACAGCAAATGTTTCACTTGGCGTTTCTTTGTTTTCGTAGCCGTATCTAAAAACTCTTTTCCAGGCCTGTCTACAGACTTTCTATTTGATGGAGTAGGCTCAGCTTCTGAATTATTACACGAAAATACCATACCATACCCAATACCATAAATTCATTTAGACACGATTTGCACTGTTTTCTTTTAAAATCGGCAGAATTTCTGCCACATTCCTTCAATTTTTTGTCTACAAATCTATCAAAACTCTTCAAATTTGAATAAATTTTAATCCTATTACTCGGGGATAACTCCTCGATGTTAAATTTTTGAAAAATAAAAATAAGCAACGATGGCAGCTTATCACGAGCACATTTCTTCCATTCCTCAAATATTTCTTTTTTGGAAACTGCCTACTGTCAGAAAAAAAAACCATAATAACTTCGTCATCCAAAGTTGGCACTTTGATAAAAAATTTTCCTAGCGGTGGTGCGGAAATTATTAAAAAAAATATCGAAATTCCGTTTGAGTTGTAAACACGCAACGTGAATTTCGTCGTGAAGTCGGTCGCAATCATGGCTTCAGTGTGCAGGCAATTCGTCGCACCGTAGAAAAGTTTGAGCATGAGTACATTCTTTTGGATCGTAGGCCACTAACCAGACAGAGATTGGTGCGAAATGAAGAAGAAAACACAGCGGTCAGTATCAAAAGAGACCCAGAAATGTCTATTCGGCGCCGATCAGCTGAATTCGGCATCGCCAGTGGGTCAACCCAGCTTATTTTGCGGTTGGATTTGGGCCTGCATCCGTATAAGATTATGCTGACGCAAGAATTGAAGCCGGACGACCGAAAACGCCAGGAGTTCGCTAATTGGGCACTGGAAATGTTAGCCAGAGACGCGGATTTTGGCCAAAAAATCATGTCATCAAGCAAAATTGCCGTCATTGGCGCGGTTTGTGGTATGGCGGCATCACCGGACTTTATTTCTTTCGAAATGAGGAAGGAGACACCGTCAATGGTCTCAGGTATAGAGCGATGTTAACCGACTTTCTGTGGTCAGAACTCGACAACATCGATATATCCGAGTTGTGGTTCCAACAATACGGCGCTACATGCCATATAAGCGACACTCGAAGTTGTGAAAGAGAAATTTGGCGACGGGATCATCTCATTTGATCTGATACCACTCGATTATTTTCTTTGTGGTTAGGTCAAGCCCTTAGTCTATGCTAATAAGCCAACCACTTTGGACGAGCTCGAGGCCAACATTAGACACGCTATTGCCGGAATAACGCCGCACATATTGGACAGTCATCAAAAATTGGATCGACCGCTTAAAGTACTGCCTACGAAGCCGAGGCAGCCATTTGAATGATGTGCTATTCCACACATAATGGCATGAACGTAGCTTCAAAATAAAGCCAGAATCAATTTTATATCTCACACCGTTGTTGTTTTATTTAAATTTTTTTTCCACCATTCTTATCTGGTCACCCTTTATATGTGAGATATTCAACTAATTTCTGAACCTTAAAGTTCCGACTAGATCGACTTTTTTGACCACTGTGCTGCGGTCTATTAGAATTCGCTATCATCGACAGAGGAATGGCTAAAATGTGTTTGGCAATGCACAGGAAAATAAAAAGCAGACAAAATTGCTGTCTTCCACAAAATGTCTCCATCGATAGCTACCAACTTGAATTTGCAAAAATTCTTTCTGATAAAAACATCAGCACAGAAACAAAAGGAAGAAAAACTCTTGATAATCTCTGCTTCTTTGGGCTATGGAGGCAATTGAGTACCAAAGGCCAGTCAAAACAAAGGTGACTTTTTCTAATACACCTGTTGGGCTTTCGGGTACAGAAACCTGGATGCATCCTTGGCTTTTTTGGAACAAAATTCTGAAAAGTATAGAAGATACAATGAAGAATCATACACCAAAGCTGATTTTTACAGTTGAAAAAGCAGTACCACTACCAAGACTTGATTTCGAAACAATAAGTAAAGTATGGGTTCCAATGCATACCCAGAAGGCACTCCAGGCAATTTATTTAAATATTCAATTAGCTTTGTGAAAATACATTGTTCAATCCTTCGCATGAAGACATATTCAAAAGGATTTTGATTTCAATGTCAATTTGGTGTTTCATCTGGCCAAATATGAGTATAAGTTGAATTTCGTTGAAAAAATAAAAAAAACAACATCATTAACATTGAAAATAATTTTCCACAACAACAGTGGGTCAATAGCTCCATTTGTAATCATTCGCCGCCTCTTTGTCTCGTTTTTATAGTGTGATTCGAAAAATTGTTCAAGACTGATTACAATTGCCTGATGGGTAGGCAGGTGGTGACCTTCCCAAAATAACTAAACAAAGAAAACAAATTAATTTATTTTACTCCGACTAGTCCGGTCACTTTTTCGCTTTCATCTCATCTAAATATAACTGAAGCAACGAAACAAACTTTCCTCTCTCTTTGAATCCGGTCAGACGAGTTTATAATGCGACACTTTATTTTTTCGCAAACATCTACTTCATACATATGGTATGTGGTATGTACGAGTATGTACGAGTAGGTGCATATTAATTTATGTTCGAAAAATACTTTTATTATCTTTTATAAAACTACCTCCTCTTCATTTCCATAGCCCACCTTATCTTCATGTAGCCTGGGGTAAAAATAGGCCTAATCTCACATGACTTCGAAATTCAAGATACTCTCCATGCTCCTTTCATTGCTGCTGTGTGAATGTGAAACGTGAATTTTCTAGTCCCTGGAGATTATAAAGTTTTTTTATTCTCTTTATATCGCATTGTATAGCATTTATCTTATCAGTTCTATTCGCTTGCTATTGCTATTGCAGATTATAATGGACTCTTATGTGTATGAAATGACTTGAATTCTCTCCTACATACATACGTGGAATTCTCTCGAATTGGAAGTTCTCATGCAACAAACCGATGTGAACGGAGGGGGCAAAGGTGAATTTAATAATCAGCCAGCAGCACTTGTTGTGTAAACAAGTTTTGATTTACAAAATCTACAAAGACAAGTAAAAGCGAATGGGAATGCGAATGCGAGACGACCGATGGCATGTGATTATCATGCGATGGTTTAGGCCTTGTCAGCTGTTGAGGCAACAAATAATGTTTTAAATATTCAATCACTTGTTGTTGTGAGTGAAAGCATTGAAGTTCAACAACAAAAACAGTTAAAAGTGGAATCTTTTCAATTGGTTTTCACATTGATTAAAGCTGTGAGAAATGCTGATGTTTTCCAAAGCACCCGCGCACACTACGAGTATGATGGTTGTTATTAAGAGAGGAATGCGTCATTTATACTACGCAAGTTCTGTAGAAATCTCCAATGGGCTATAATTTGTTTGCTCATTAATAGCGGATGGATGAATCACCACAAGTGCTCATAGTTGATGATGTGTTTTCGGGGTCAACAACGACGACGTCATTCTTTCGTGTCATCCCCATAAATTGAATCAGCTATTCATTTCGGTATTCATACAAAACACCAAGTGGGCCGTAGATGATTTAAATATAAAAATTCTTTTCGTACTAAATTCTGTGTATTCCTCCTACGGAATTCTATTAAATTCTGTGTGCTCTCACTGATCACAAAAGTCTCGATCACCAACAAGTGATTGTTTATTTTTGTTTCTTGTTCCGTTGCCATGGCGCATAAGCAGGACCAGATATCTTCAATAAATCGGTAGCAAAAATTCAATTGCTACACATATTCATATACGATTATGTATGCATGCATGCTTGAAATGCATGAGCATGAGGATGTATGTATATATATAAATGCGAATGCTCCGGTATTTACCATATAGCGAATTTAATATATAATAGATTTTTAAAGTGCTATTGTGCCAGATTGTCTGAAATGACCGGTTTTTTCCTGGCTTCTAGGCAAAACAAAAGATAAAGTTGAGTTGATTTAATCCTACGTATACATTGTGAAATTATAAAAGACAAAGTGGAGCAAGTGCGTTCAGCAAGGGTGCGTTCATCGAGTCTGTGCAAATTTCACAATGGGATTAGTGGGACTCTTATTATTCATACATATTCGTTTTGTGGTTGGAGAGGTTACGTTCCTCCAAGCAACCAAATGACTTGCGGAAAAGTGTTTTAGGAGTTTCAACGGCGTTTTAGTTAATTGATTATTATCAGTTGTAGGTATTTCATCATAAGCTCTGCGGTTCTTTGGTAATATTGAACACGTACAAGGTTAGGCGTTAACGAATGCTATTCACACGTAAAGTGGCGACATGTGATATACTAATTAAGGTAGGTGTTTGAAAGGTTTTCCCCAACATTTTCTGTTTACACTACTGTTTTTGTAAGCGCTTGGGTGTGTCCAAATACGAGTAATGGTGCAGATCTTTCACATTACATTAACGCTTTTAAATGAAGCAAATTAGTGAAACGATTCGAACAAATGGTTAAAGCTTGAGCATTTTTGTACCCCTTGCCAATCAACTGATTATAAACAATACAAAGTTACCACTAACGGAGTTCAGGCTCAAGTTGGAAGTTTCGCGAGTTGTCTACCCCTGTGATCTCGGCAATACCATAACTGAATTGCTATTTCCTGTTCGAATGCGAAGCAAGATCAATCCTGTTTATTTATTCTTATTCAAGTCCATTCTTTATTCATCTTTTCGCGTGGGAAAGATACGAGTACATATTCGTTTTGGAAAAGCCAATTTGGAGAAGAAAAGGGTTATTCACTCTGAATGAAAATAGTAATGGAATGCAAATTGTGAATTATTTATGTCTCGGTTTGTGTTTTTTGTCATCGTTCTTATTCAGATTTTGCTTAATACATACAAATGTACGTGTGTATTAATTTTGAAAATTTATTGCGAGCTTGAGTTTTGAACCCAATGTAGCTGCAGAGATTGGCTGTGATTTTTTTCAATTTTGTTTATGCAGGTTATTTTGATGTGTGCTCTTTTGAGAATCATTAAATGGTGATTGACAAGGTGACTAAGTTGTTGTTCTGTTTGAAAGGGTATGTCATAGCTTCTTTATCTTTAGGCAACAGAGTTTTCCATTCTCTGATCAGAACGTTATAGTTTTTGTTAATGTCAAGCGGTTTTGAAGCATCCGTGGGAATCTTGCAAACCGAGTCAGCTGCTTTTATGTTGATTGATTACTCTGTATAGTTTTAATTTCTTTGACGATTCCCAAAAATATTTTCTGAAAAGGTAATGAAATCGTGTCACCATGCTCTCATAAGCGTATCACAGTGTACCAATACTCGTAACTCTATCAATAAAATTTGAACTGTAATCTAACCTAGCCTAACCTACCCATAGAGCATGGAGTTAAAATAATTAACCTAATAACCCTAATAAGCACTGGCCGTCTGTTATACAGTGTCGTAATAATCAACGAAAAAAATTCGACAGAGACATTCATGAATTTAAATTGTTTTATTCGACTTTTGTTTCCATCTTGCCTGGCTAAATGAGTAGCAGATTCCATGGCATGTTATGGCCGGAAATTTCTTACTGAGATACGCAGATAAGTCAATTTGGCTATGATGACTTGCTCACGAGTGAAAAAGTACTATTAGTCAGTACAAATGGTATAGACGATCATTCTGGAGTATATAATCCAGGTTTGGTTGGCTTTTTACAATCGATACTGTGCGAATTAAACCAGCTAAACGTAGAATTACAAAAACTACGAGAAATTGGTGACATGCTCTTTGTTCATCAGCTGCTAACTCAGTGCATTGACTGTCTGATACTGGTCCAAATGCTCACCTTCAACACCAACCTCAGGTCTGAATCCCTTTTTCATCTTAGTTCTCACCGCACCGATTGCGATTGTATCGACCCTGTTCCCTGCCATATAATTTTTAATCTTAGCATGAGTACAATTTCTGTTTAGAAATTAAATCTATTTGTGGTATGCCCGGCTTGCAATCAATCAACACTTCTAGGTTGATGGGGTCGATTAGGACAATTTAAAAGGACATCCGATGATTTGAGCGACTGAATATCGATGTGATTAATGACCTTCATTCAAAAAGTTCCTCGAATTTATTTTTGTTGAGTTGGATTGGACAGTTGAATTTGTGCGCTGTTGGGGATAGTAGTTGTGTTGCTTTGTCATAAATGCATGCATAGTCAATGCATTGTTAGATGGTGCGTTGTCATGATACAAAATTAGAGAATTACCCTTCCACAATTAAGGCTTTTTTCCGCTTGAGTTTATTCTCCTTATTGAAAGTATGGCCTTCAGAAAAAAATGAGGCACAACAGGATTGTAATCCATGAAAACGGGGATCATCGCCTTATTTTTTGAATGAATTAAATGGTTACTTCGGTCATATCGATGTTTGGTTTGTAGTACTCATGAACTCATGTCTTATCAGTAGCAACGATAGGTTTGATGAACATTTGCTCGGAACCATCCTTAGAATGGATGTCTTTTGCAATGTTCAAACCTTTTTCTGTCAGGAAATTCAAGTCATTCAGCACTGATTGGTTAACATGCGGTGAATGGATTTAATCGAGACCAGGAAATCTTGGCTTCACAACCTCTTCCGAAGTGTGCATGCCAATCGTAAACCATTGCCCAATGGTATATTTATGTATGTCTCTGAAAATGAAAATCGGCTTGGTGGACAACTCAGGAAGCTCCAGAAGAGATAATGATTTCATATAACAAATTTTTACAAACAGTATGACTATGACCAATCACTATATACGCTATGCCAACCAACTTCCAAAGGATGCTACTGTCCAGGCAATTGTAATAAGCTGTCGTGATGCTCAAAGATATTATATGTAGAAGGTGGCGCAAAATTAATCACCCTATCGGAAGATGGTATAATTTTTGCAAATGGCGTCGTATGTTAATCATATTTGATATTTGTGAACTAGACAGCTGCAGTATACAAACATACATGCAATGGAGCGCCATACTCCGCAAGAGCGCGGAATAATTGTGTCGATATTTTTGACCAATAATCGACCGGCGTGAATTTCGACGTCGATTTGATAATTGTGTCACGCCAACTGGGCAAACCCCATCGTTTAGTTACTCAACTCGATCAGAGTGGAACCACAGGAGACCATGCAGGGCGTGGCCGCCACCGGACTGGTCGTTCGGCCGAGAATATCGCGGATATAGCTGCCGATGTCGCTGAGAAGGAAGAAACGTCAACCAGACGACGGGCCACGCAATTGGGCATCACCAGACGGACCCTACAGCGAATTTTAGTGAATGACTTACACATGTTCCTGTACAAAATGCAAACAGTGCATCAGTTAATGCCTCCTGACCGTCAGTCGCGTGTTAATTACTGTCAAGCCATCCTCAATCTCAACAGCGAGAGGAAAAATTCTTCGTTTCCTGGGCACTGAAAATCCGCGTGTGACGCACGAAGAGCCATTACATCCACTCAAAGCCACTGTGTGGTGCGGCGTTCACGCGGGAGGAGTGATTGGGCCGTAATTACTGGCGAACGCTACAGGTTCATGATAAACGATTTCTTTCTGCCAGAATTGGATGAGCGGGGCTTGGTGAACATGTGGTTTCAACAAGACGGTGCAACCGCACACACAGCACGAGCCACAATGGATATTTTGAAGGAAGCGTTTCCTGGTCACGTAATCTCCGTTTTGGCGATTTTGGAATGGCCAGCAAGATTGCCCGATTTAACCATCCCCGACTTCTTTCTTTGGGGCTACTTGAAGTCGCGGGTTTATGCCAACAAGCCTCAGACAATCGCAGCCCTTAAGGAGAATATTTGACAGGAATGCGAACAGTTATCACCTTAAATTTTGCTGAAAGTCATGGAAAATGCAATAAAACGGGCACAAATGTGTATCAACACTGGCGGCAGCCACTTGGCGGATATCATCTTTTCCACTTAACAGAAACAATTGTAAACGTTAAATAAATAATTTTGAGTGATTTAGGTCTTTAAATCACTCAAAATTATCAAAACTGGATGATTAATTTTGCGCCACCTTGTACATATTTTTTGCATTGCATTCCTTGTCTTTTTTACGTCAGTTTGGCACGAGTGCTTGCGTTATGACGTTAATAAGAAAGCATGAACGTACACTAAAGGTGCGCTGGTATAGATTTTTTATGACGTGATAGCTATACCACGATTAAACGGAATTAAACCATGATTGTCTAAAAGTCACTGTTTTAAGATTTTAGCAGTTATCGTCCCTAAGTTGGTCAATAGCCCAAACCGTGATTTCCTGCCATTGTCTTTAGTTACTGCACCAGCTGTATGTTATATGTGTGCAGGCCAAGATATTTTCGCATAATTTTCCAAAGGGCAGTTTCTTGCAATCCACGCCGAATTGATAATTCCGGATCTTCTACCACACGTTTACATCGGCTATAGTTTTTTCTGTACGCACGTTGATGAGTTCTTGGTTTTGTCTTATGTAGATTATGCTCGTATGTGGTATGGAATTTTTCCCACAACTCTACGAATAGCGAGCTAGCTTTTCAATTCTGAGGACCAAAAAAAAAAAACAACAATTTATCTTAAATACTCGTACCTTTCGTGTGAATTGTAGGTCCATTCACGAAAGAGTTCTTCATGATGTACGGCATGGTTTGAAAGTTATCTTTATTAGCAGACCTATTCCTTTTAAGAGGAAGATTTGTCTTTACTTACTCTTTCATCCTTGAACACACATTGAATGGTAGCACACAGTTTAATCACAGTCAACTTAGTCAAAATTGCTCAATGCTACTAAGCAGTTGCAAAGACTAAAGAGTCATGACTTATTCATTAACTCATCTTTCTGCGTACATATTGTGATGGTGACAGGGTTGGAAAGCTTTATTTGCATTAAGTGTCTACAGTGCGATGTGTAAAATCTCTTTGATTACTTATCGGTATGTGACGTAAAGTTCTAGATAAATTTATTGCAGATCATGCATTGAAAGAAAGTTATAATATTTTGATAGTCATATCTGCCTGACTTTCAATCAATCTCAGTCCAAAAACTAAGGAGTTCACATTAACAAAAGTCTTGGTGTTGGCTTAGATAAATTCATTTTCACCTCAATCTCTTTCTTTAATGTCTTTCCCTTTGTCAGTTTAGAATTGCAAAACCATTTAACCTCAGATCGACGAACGCGTTCATATCACATTCGAGTACATATTGAATGACCTTCAAATAAAATGCACCGTGTATGCCAAGCTAACTGCTGAACTTGATAACCTCTAGCGGAAATGATTCCCATATAAATTACATGTTGAAATAAACATGATAGAGACTCCCTCTGGCTGATTCATCATCATGACCAATCAGGGGATAATTCACTGGCAATATCTTTACGGATTTATGAAACCCAACAACCGACAGTTGTCAGAGTTTTATATGTATAGATACACTCGTACATTGTTCGAAATAGTTTGCCAGTGGGTTTTTTTTCTAACTGAGTCAAAATCTATTCTGGAACTTAGTTTTGAAACGAAATTTCAAGGTAATCTTGGCCTCAGTTTGGATACTTTCTATTTCATATCACGTTCCGCATGGACGAAGCATTCCAATCATCTAAGTCGATAATAATGGTGTGTCTCAAAAATGATGTCTAGTCTTTGACCCAGTCAATTTGATAAGAAACATTTCGAGGATCCTGTTATATTGGATCTATTCTTTGCGGTTCTCAATCTAAAACCAAACAGAATGTGATAAGAAAAGTGAATACAATGATTTTTAATTAGAGCAACGACTTGCCAATAAAAATAGTCAAAGTGCACTTCGGCTATCACTGTTTGTGGTCATGTCGGTTGGAAGAGTTCCGTCGCATAAATCAAAAACTCAAATTTCGCTGTCGTCTTCAATAAATTTTTTCTGTATTGAAACTCAATGCCCGATTACGTGTGCTTACTGCTCGTTAATCCACGTTAATTTATTTCGTCATCGTCATCAGGGTCAAATATTGGTAATACCTACCAAGCCGCACTATTCATACCACACACGCACAGTACAGTTGTAAATGCATGAAAGAAAGGAAAATTAATGTTTAAGCTCAGGTATGCAATACGATTTGAATTACTAGAAAAACACCTGAAGTTTTTGTTCAGCTGTTTCTTAGGTAACAACAGTCAGCTCATAGTCGGCAAATTCACGTGATCGTGGTACTAGTATTATGATTTCTTGTTCCACTTAGATTGACTTTGTTGTTTTACTAACCGGGCAGGTTATTTAAAAATAAACACACAATCCCGTTTGCATCTCAGGGAGCAAACTGCACTAAGCTTTGAGAGAAATTTCATCAGCGGATTTGACTTATCGTTAAGGCGCCTGTATTTAAGACCAATTAAAATGCAGTTAATATTTAACTTAATTTGTAATCGGTACTACATATTTAATGGAGAGAAATGCAAATAGCAAAAAAATACCCAAATCAGTTAAAGCAACTATCGTACCGTGTCTACGAGTTTAGCATTGAAATGAGGTTTTTGCACACGATTTTTTGTTTTTTGTACAGCGATAGCGACCACCATAGTCTATAGTATACATACATATTTGCCTCCATTTTGCGGTTTGAAATTGATATTACGCGCAGTATTTAATACCGAGATAATTGCTTGCTGAATTTTGGTGTGGGATTCGGTTAATTGCTTTCCGATCTAAGGTGGGGAGAGATGTCGATTATGTAGCATACAATCCCTACAGCACAGGCGAAGTGTGTTAATATTCAAAACAGTGTTGTTAATACTGACCCCCCTATTATCGTTAGAGGGTATCCTATCCCCCTATTTGAATTTTAGGACAAGCAAAACATTAAGCGAATACAATGCCATTCGCCTCCAGATCAAGTATTCTTAGCCTGTCACCACCACATACGTTCGTGTGGGTAACAGCGTAAGCAGTGAATTCAATTTACTAATATCGACAAGAAAATACACTTAAATCAACACGATAACCCATTTTGATAACCATTACGGGGTTCCTAGCTTATATTTATGTGGCTTTTGGAAATACGTTGAAGCACAGGTATTTATGTGGCAGCGGAACTGAAATTGAAAGTTGCTTAGTGAATGTTTTTATTATGCCAGCAGACACCGTATAGGTTTTCGTAGGTCAATTTCAGTTTTATTTTGAGCCGTGTGAAATGATTTCGACGACTGAATACAGTTCTCAGCAGTTATGATTGTGTAGGAATATTTGATAAGTATACAACTAATTTTCTCTGTATTTCTCCATGGCAGCTTACTTACTTTTACTTTCACTTAGTTCTTTGACACATCGTGGTGCACAGACATCAAAAACGGCTGCGCGCCATTTTTTTCGGAAACGCGTTTGAGTTCCATCCAAGTCACTACAAAAGATCTGAATTCCTTCTCCTCTTATGGGCGAAGCTGATGATTGTTTCTGCATTTAGGGCAAGCTGGTCCCTTTTCTGTTGGTGAACTTGGGGATTCCGGTATCTATCTTTAGCCTTTAGCAGATGCAGTACGAATTAGATCATATTCTCCGTCTACTCTGATGCCAGCTGCACGTTTGTTACCGACGTCTTGGATGCAATTTCTAAAGCGTCGGCTAATGTTAAAGAGATCGATCTGATTCAATATAGGTTGAAGATCAGTAGAGAACAAGTTGATCTTGTCCTCAAACAGTATGCCCCCAATGACCAGGCGGTTGACGTTGCAAAGCCCACCAACCTTTCGCCGTTGTCATTTCTTGTGTACTTGAGGTCGTTTGGTTCCATCATATATTTGAACGTGGTGTTGTCAATGCCTATGGTATATTCAATAAAGATTCCCAACACGATCACAATATCTCCATCTCAGTATACTATAGAAATCGGCTTTGTCACCCTCATTCTCGTAATTTGGCGAATCGTAGAACTGGATATTGTATTCCTGATCTTATCAGTGAAGCTCGCCTTCAATGTTTGATGAACATGACTTAGAGCTGTTTCTAGATATAGAGGTAAGTAAGAGCCCTAACCCTTATTCGCGATTGATATTCATTGGTTTCCCAGAGTAGACCAGAAAGCTTTTAGCAGTTTTCGAGGGTTGGATAACGTGTTTTCACAATTCTATTTCTCTTGGATGTCAAGTTTGTATCGTATGAATTCTTGTATACTCGTAAGTGAGGATATTTGGAACACTCTTTTCCTGTTGAGGGAAGGTCTTGACGTCCCAAAATCCAATCGTTGTCAGTGATCGATAGCCACCAAAATATCCTTCTATATCCGCCATCTATCAACCAATACAGGGAGACTAGCCGCCTATCCTTTTCAAAAAACTCACAGGTAGGACTTACCAGTAGTGCTGTCTGCAGAGACATCATCTGATTTTTTAATGAACCCGAATTCAGTGATCATTGCTTCCTGGCTACTCTAGTTTGCCACCCAAAATAGCTATAGCTTGGTGATGTGCCTTTAATCTGCTCTTGGGGCTCGTTCCTCTTTGAGAGACAAAAATATAACCTATTACTCTGTTTGCCAATGCATACTCACAGTTTTATTCTGTGTTTCTTAGCGCTTACAAGCTCATTTTCAACTGTTTCTGATAAAATGTAGAACACGAACGTGATCTCTTAAAGGCTTTAAACAGAGTCTGCTGAGAAATAATTACTTTCATAAAACATGGCAAAGGAAATGATGCGATGGAGCTAGGAAACGATTGACGTCAATCACTCTGATTCTAAGTTGACTCCACTAGTTTCTACATTGTTGTTCGGACGTTGCACCTCTTTTGATTCTATAACTATCCGACGGTCGTCGTGAGCATGTTTATAGCTCTTTTTGTGTGCGGATGGTAGATACATTGAAGGTAAATCGTCGGCTTTTACGCAAGTGTTACTCGCTACAATTCTGCATGGCATATCGTTTGCAGGTATGCCAATGGGAGACCCTACAAAAAGATCGTCGGTCGCCTGCGTTCCACATCGGACTGTTATTGACTTTAATTCATTTTTCTTAACCTAGTCGGACATGGCAAGATGGCTTAAATGAAAAACATCTCACAGACAAGACGATAACAATGAGGTTCAAAGGCCTATCACTAACAGACAGCCAAGTTGTCACATCTCCAGTTGTACATTAATTGCAATATTTGAAAGAAATTTGAAGTTTTTAAACTTTGACAATAGATTTGTACAACCGAACTTACCATAGATCGGTCTAGTCAGTGAAGCAGATAAAATCTCTGTAGATGCAAGTTCATTGCAGGAATAATTTATGCAACGGATTAGATGGCTACTTGAGACAATGATATAAACATATTGGCAACTATCTCAGGAGACTCTAAAGGCCTTCAACTAACAAGAATCTGTTGTTAATGTGTTTCTCAACTAACTGCCTCTAAAATTGTGCATTTGAAATGAGTTGTTCTTTCTTTTTTCTCTTACTTCAATGACCATTTAGGTTGGAATCAAAGTTTGTCAAGTCAGAAGTCTGTTTACTATCCCTTTTGATAATTTAGTTCAATATCTTACAAAGCCATCCTCACTCGGAACTACCGAGCACACCTTTGTCATGCCAGGCTGATCCATAAATTTTCTAAACAAATACTCACGATCGACTTCTCCAAGATATGTATTGTACGAGTATATTTGAGTGATCAAAAACAAAAAAAAAAGGTTTACGTGCTTCACAGAATGCACGTTACCTTCTTTTATCATCGTGTCAGACTTATTTCTAGAGGAACCATTGAGACATCTATACACATGGTTTCAGTTTTTACCATTAAATGGACGTTACAAACACTCCTGCGCAGTGATTGTATAGTTTATTCGTAATAGAATAGAAGCAGTAGCAAGAATGAATTTTAAATCACATTTAATACTACGGATTTCGACAAAAAATTGTAGAACGCAAAAGCCGATGTCTACCACTACAAACTGTTCAAATTGATTTTATTTATTCTGGATTTTATCTGAATAACAAAAATGACGCAGAATACCTTTTGGATACCAGTGAGACATTAAACGAAGGCTATTCTAGGACAAACGTTTCATATGCTGCCTACATTTAAAGTCGAATTTTCAAGTTTTCCATGAATAATGTCAGGTCTCTTGTAAATATCGCAAAAGCCTCCCCAAAGATAAGCAATATTCTTGCCTTGATTTGCGTTCTTTCAGCAGACAAATTCAAGTGTCTGTTTTTTGTTTTTATTAACTTAAGGTTGCCTGAGATAATTATTGGGAGTAATATTATATATTATTGGTTGTGTTTGGGCAGGTGATGTGGTACTTTTAAGCAAACTCTCCTTGTTTTGGTTGTTGAAAGTTGTGAATTTGACCTCGATTTGTTAGTCTCCATAGAGATTGTCACTTCATTGGATGATGCAACTAAAGATCGGTGTGGCAAAGTTGGTCCAAAGTTCGTTTTCATAAGAAATCATAACCGGATCAGCTGCCGGGAGATTTTATTTCCCAACAGTCAGCATGTACCGAAGCTTGTACCGAGTATGTACTTGTGAATGAATTGATCATTGGAATTGTTTCAGTAATCACTAAGAGATAAGCAATTTGTTTACTTGAAAGGCATCTTATTGAATGACAATTATAATTGTGAGCAGAAATATAAACTGAGAATCACGTTATTTGGTATAGATTGCGCATGACACCCGATCAATTTTCATCATATTTCAGAAGAAAAGGAAAGAAAAGAAATTTAATATGTGTTCCTTTCTGCACCTATGAAACTTTCGAAGAAGTGGCATTTTGCCTCTTTGATTCGTTGTTCCCCCCCTCAGACGAAAACATACTTACTTATGGTGCAGTAGCAAGTCCTCTGGTGAAATACAATCACCTTTCTCAATTTGAGAGTTCACATTTGGCTTGTCATGCCTCGATTTTCCATGTAATTGTTTTGAATCACCTTTTGAAGGAAATGCAACTACGATTAGGTTGATGAAATTGTGTGAGACTTTGGCTAGGAGCTTTAATCATTCATTGTGAATCATACTATTGTCAGCGATTTTATCGATTGGATTTCTAGTGTGATCCACAATGAAAGGTGGGATCTTTTCTTTCTGTCTTGCTGAGAAATTACCTTCTGTTGTAACTTTTTATTAAATTATTCTTTAACGACATTACCTAAGATTTACTAACAATTTTCTTTTATTCTTTCTATTCGCAGGTCAGTTTTAATCCAAATCCCCCGGTAGTGCATGTGATGCATGCTTGGAATTTCGCTTATCGTGCCGCTAGAAAGGGTCATTGGGAAGATTTCGCACGCGATCGTACACGTTTCCAAAAACGCATCGAGAGGACATCTTTCTATTTGAATCCTATCCTCACGCCTGAACATCGTGAAAAGATTTATCGCAGTAGATTTAGCGATGAATTAAATAAACAACCATCGCATTTACTGGAACAAACCAGCTTACCAAAGTTG
The DNA here is from genome assembly GCA_949129095.1 of Volucella bombylans. Taxonomy (NCBI): domain Eukaryota; kingdom Metazoa; phylum Arthropoda; class Insecta; order Diptera; family Syrphidae; genus Volucella; species Volucella bombylans. Next base: position 136,738,701 of record OX422141.1, on the reverse strand, counting down.
GCAACAAGATCTCCTCAAACAACTGCCGATAGCAACAGCGATGACAACAAAACGTTACCAAAGTTGACAGAATCTCTGCGATGTGCTAGATTCTAAAAACAAAATAAAAATCAAAATGAAAAAAAGTCCTTGTTCCTCGCATCAACAGCGGTGTATGGGAACAAATAGCAGCATCAACATATTGTTGCATGCACTACAATTGTGTTCAGAAAACTAAAAAGAAAAATAAAACAAAAACATGAAATTCCTTAGAATAAGAAAACAAAAAAGAAGAACAAAACGAATCAAATCAATTTCTCGAGAGAAACACAACTACAACACAAACACGACCAAATCCGAAAAGTAGAAAAAATGTTGAACGACCACAGCTGCATGAGATGTTTTAGGGATCCGTAACAATCTTCAAAAATTATCCATTTTCTACAAATAATGAAGAAAATCTTTTCTTTTTTTTTTCATTTTATTAAATTTCAATTTTAACTGATGCAATCGTTCACCTCTTGACTATAAATATGAAATCTACAATTAGGAATATATTTTATTGTGATTTTTGTTAGTTTTATTATTCAAAATAAACAAAATCAGAATAAAGAAAATATATTTGTCATTTAAAAAAAATCATTTTTATATCAAGAAGTGCTTTTATGTGTTAGAAGAATGTGTTTCCCTCGCTCGATTTGCCAAATAGACACAAACAAGTATTCGGAATCAACTTTATGCGAGCGCATTTCTTATTTTTACATTCATTTTCATTCTTAAATATTTTTTTTTACAACTTTTTCTTTTAATTGGCATTATTATCATCACCATTTCTGGTTGGCGCGATAATTGATTTTTTATATTTTTTTCGGAAGTTTTTCATTTAAGAAAACCGCTTTGATATTTTTGTTCATATTTTTGTTTTTAGTTTAACTTGTTCGAACTGCATACCTGAATAATAAATAAAAGAAGAAAAAAAAAATCAATTTCATTAGTTTAAAGTGGATAACTTTTATTTAAGCTCTAGATATAAATGATAATGATTATGATGTATGATAAGAAAGTACAATCGTCTTAGGGAAAGATAAGATCATGAATTCATGAGTAAAGAGAACAAGAAAGAAGAATATTTACTATGTTCTATGTAGGATAAATTTTCCGGGTAACCTAAGGGTATTAGATTTTAAGGTTTAGTTAAGAAAGAAACTACATCTACGCTTAGTATTAGAGAAGAAGCAGAAGAGAAATATAATAATTAAAAAATCTATTATATATAAATATATACATAAACATAAACGTAAATAATATGAAAAAGAAAACTGGAATTTAAATGTTATTGTCACTATATTAGTATATATATGGGGTACACATTTGCAGAGAAATAAAAATGATATAAATAATAATTCGTTGTTTTTCTTGTGTAATAATGCGTCGAATTTGATGCCAACAAAGCCTATACAGTCATTCTGAGCTAAAAGGTGTAAGCGTTAAAAATCTGAATTTACGTTGGCGGCATATTTGTAACCGTGAACGGATTCTTTATTTTTCAGCTTATTAAATAAGTGACGGCAAGTCTCTAAATCAGCAATGAAAATTGTCGTGTCTGCCAAATCAAGAGTCTTATTCACCAACTACTGTGTTTAAATCTTACTTACTAACTCAGGTGTATCTACAGTTCGGGGTGAAGCTGGGCTTCAACTAACAAAGCTCTTCAGTTAGCCCGGTGCGCCCAGTTGTGATCACTTTGATTTTGCCATTAGCACAACTATCAAGTTCATATCGAAGTACTTGCCTTATCTCACAGTGGCAGTCTCCGGTAAACCCTTACTCATGCAGTCTAAAATGACAAGGGGATGCCCAGCTAGTAGCATAATACATAGGTATCACAACCCTATACGGAAAAGATTAAAATATGTGACGGACCTTCGTGGAATTTTTAGATTCTTAACCAGCTACGTGCAGGCGAAAACTTTTAGAGGAGGCCCTTGATTGCTATCACACAGACATCACCGTCATTCAGGAAGTGCGATGGGATGGGCCGGACATAAGAAGGATGAGAAGTTGTGATATACACTACTCGTGTATTGATTGCTATAAGGAAAAGAAACAACGTTTATTTGGATGCGGATTCGGCATATGCGGCAGACCTAGGCAAGAAGTCTTCAGCTTCCGACACGTGAGCGAGCGTCTTATGACAATGCAGACTGATGTGAGTAGAATCCCCCACTGTCTCGGCCTGGATCCGAGCAAATTCAAAGTGGCTTCGCAGAGATCCCATCACCAAGTCCACCCTGCAACGAATCCTTCAATGTTAAAAAAAAATCGTGTTCACAATGCCTGGAGTAGAGGACAGACCAAGAAATCTCCCACTCGTCGTCCGTACAAGTGCGGTAGTAAAGGCAGTGCGTGAACGAATTCGGAGAAATTCTCTTAGGAAGCAGAAGATCATGTGCAAGGAATTAGATATATCAACCAGATTCACGCCTAGACTGATTCGGGATGATCTGCATATGAAAGCCAATCGTCGGTCCACGGGTCATCTTCTAACTTTTCAACTAAAAAAAAATTAGGCTGGAAAGATGCAAGGGACTTTTGCAACATTCTGTTTACGGATGAGAAAATTTTTACCGTGGAAGAAGTTTTCAACAAACAAAATGACAAAATTTATGCCATTTCATCTAAGGAAGCGAAAAACGTTGTTCCAAGGGTTCAACGTGGACATCATCCCGCTTCCGTAATGGTTTGGTGGGGGGGTCTCTCAGTAAAAACTAGTACAAAGGTTTACCAAGAAGATGTGCTAGAGGGTGTTGTGAAGGGTTTGATCAATATCCTTTTCAGTGGATACAAATGTATCTTCCAACAAGACTGCTCAGGCACACAAAGCCAAAACCACACATGTGTGGCTCGGAGTCAATATTTCTGGCTTTATAGCAGTAGAAGATTGGCCGTCGGGGAGGCCAGATCTGAATCCACTGGATTATGGTTTGTGGTCAGAATTGGAGAACATGGCTTGCGAGACTCTCAAAAAAAATTTGGAAAGCCTTAAAACAGCATTAGCCAGAGCAGCGTCCACGATCTCCATAGAAACTGCACGTGCCGCTATAGCCCAATGGCCACACCATTTGGAAGCTTGTGTTAAAGCATAAGGCAGTCATTTCGAGTGAATCCAATTTTTTTTTAATAATCAATATTTTGGTCTAATAAATTAAACAATTTTGAAAACAATATGTTTACTGTTTTTTTTATAGCGTTTTATATTTGTAACAGAATTTATGGCAGGACTAGTTACAGGACTAGGACTAAGTACAGAGTGTTAATGTGTCGAAGACTTTAAGGGGAGATTTCTTGACATACGAGTATTTTGAGAAAAAAATTCTGGAGCATAATGCACCTCCTCCTTTAAGCAAATCACGTACAGGGTAGATTTTGTGGGTCATCCCAACCTAGCCCACTTAAGGCCAAACGAATAAATCTATGCTGGACAGATTTCACGTTAAACTCTACGAGATTATGTTGACACCAAGTGTAGAAGTGGTTTAGATCAGCTTGTAGTGAGAGAGAGTCATTTGCTTGGGGAATCAATGTCGTCTTCGTAAATCTCTAGGTCAGAGTGTTAAATAATGAGCACAACATCGTTTATAGTCAAATTGAAGATCGAAGGTATTAAGTGACTTCTCTGTGGTACACCAGGCGACGCTGTGACTGGGTTGGAAACGGAAAATCTGAAAAGCACACTTTACTTCCAGCCTTTTAAATAAGGCTTTATCTATTAGGTAAATCGCCGTGGAGAACCGATCGCTTTTAGTGTGGGGAGTATGACTTTGTGAAAAATTTTGTCAAACGCGTTGCTGTATCTACCATTTCTTTGAGTTGTAATAGGGGCAGACTTAAGGAAACATTCACAGATTTGAGAATAGAAGTTGGAAGTAGCAGTATCAATATTAACTGTTTTGTCATGGATAAAGTCAAAATGAACATTACCGAAGTTAGCTTTACGAAAGTTACATTTGCTCTGCGTCAAGGGGTTAGTCTTAAAATGTACACAATCGTGTACAAATGATAAGAACAGTGGATGGTGAAAGTTGTATGCACGCTAGAGCCGGCATTTGAAAGGTTCTAAGAATGTTCATTCTTTACACTTCTTCTCAGACTTTCGCAGCTGCCTCATCAATACTACATTCATCGTAGTTTTTATTTCTGATCAGTAAGCATTGCCCTTTAAATTTTTAGTTCGTCTTAATAGAAAATTCGCTTAGAAGGTCAGAAATATGTTTTTAGTTGCAATTACAGGCGGAATAGCCACCGGTAAAAGCACAGTTACTGAGGTTTTTCGCAAAAATGGAATTCGCATAATTGATGCAGATAAAATCGCTCGAGAAATCGTTGAGCCAGGGAAACCAGCCTGGCATCAAATTAAAGCTGCATTTGGAGATGAAGTATTTTTACCCACACGTGAAATCAATAGAGAAGCACTGGCAAAAATCATATTCAGCGACAAAGAGAAGCGTGGCCAATTAAATAAAATCACACACCCACATATTCATAGGACGATTATATTTGAAGTGATTAAACATCTTATGTCTGGGGCTAGTTACATTGTGTTGGATCTTCCGCTACTCTTCGAGACTGGGATTTTAATGGATTACATATACAAAATCATAACAGTGTCATGCAACAACGAACAACAAATCCAACGTCTCATGGATCGAAATTCCTTTGACGAAGAGCAGGCTCAAAAGCGCATTGCCTCACAAATGCCATTAGAAAGGAAATGCGAAAAATCTCACTTTGTGATTGATAATTCCGGAAGTATCGAGCGGACTCAAGAGGAAGCACTAAAAATTCTTCGAGTTCTCAACAGCAGCAGACATCACTGGCGTATTCGAATTTATATTTTTGTAACATTCTTCGCATTTACAGCGTTCGTATTGTGGCTTAACACACTATTCCATTTTCTTCCCTTCGATTTGTAATTGAGAATGTGTCATTAGATTGGCACACGTAGCCAAACCGTTATAGTTGTCGTAAATAGTCACGCTTTAGAAATAATAAAAAAGATTCCTCTTGGCTGTAACCCTTAAAGAAGGTCAAACGTGTTTTATTAAAATCCGCATTTTCCACCCATTTTTTAACCCCACACATATTTAGAAAAAGTATTAAACCCTACACAACCCTACACACCCCCACAAATTAAAGTCCATTGGGGTCAAGTGCGGACACTTTGGAGGCCACAGACTATGTACACCCTGCCCTATCCACGAATTTTCATACATGGGATCCAATCATTCTCTAACTGCACTGCCATAGTGTGCAGCCGCGCCATCCTCCTGCTACACTATGGCTGTTCTTTGTTGTACTGGTATATCACCTAATAGTTCTGGTAAATTGTTTCGTAAAAATTCCAGGTATGGATTTGAATTAAGACTTGGAGGAAGCGGAAAGGGTCCGATCAGTTTGTTACCCAATATGCCTGCCCACACATTGATGTTAAACTTACACTGAAAAGCTCTGTGTATCATGGAGTTGGGTTGCTTTCTGTCCAGGTATGTATATTGTGGAAGTTAGTGATTTCATCCATGGTGAATTGGGGCTCATTTGTCCATAGATTCCTAGAATCCGCCCAATAGAGTTGTCTTCCGAATGTAATTACAGAATTCTAAATGCTTCTCTGAGTCTCCGGGAGCTATCAGAGCAGCTATCTTGTACTGGCATGTGATGGAATATAAGGTATTAAATTGCCTGCTTAGTTGCCGAAGATTGGTATTTGGATGGCTTCTGAGGTAATGTAAAACGTTTGTTTTTTAATTGGACCGCGATCAAGGGATTTTGCGACCCCTTAAAATGTTTACCCACAGCAGTGGGTGAAAGAAAGTTAGGGAGGAAAGCAAGAGGGATATCGATGTAGGCTTGATCGAAAACTGATGAACATTCATAGCGAGACTGGTATTACAGTTCAAGGTTTGAAGGGGCGGAATGAAAATAGCGACACAATATGGTGAGACAGGAGACACATATTCTGTGTTTGAGGTTGTTAATTGACTGGCAGCATCACCTATGAGTTTTATCGCATGGTTTTGAATTCTGTCTAGCAGGTGAAGAAAGGTTTTAGGACCACCTGACCAGATGTGGGCATTGTATTCCAATTTTGGGCGGATAAAAGCGTTGTATATTGAGGCCAGATCAGAGGGTGTGAAATAATTCTTATATCGCTTGAGGAAATCTAAACATGTCGCATCATTTCATTCCAACATTCCAACATAAATTGTCATTGACACACATACCGAACATGGAAAGTTTTTCGGTTTCAACAATGCAAGTGTCATTCATGGATAAAGGCTGTGTGTTTAGATTTTACTTTAACGACAGCAAGCAGCATTGTGTTTTGGAAGCATTCAACTCCAATCTGTTAGTGGCTACCCATATAGTAATGTTGTTTATATCGGAATTTAATGAGATTAGCATAAGTTGTTGTTCCCGCGCTGTTCCCCTGCCGAAGAGCAGGGATGTGAATCCGGGAACGAATATGAGAAGTAGAGAGTACTCTCATTAGTAAAAGAATACAGTGGATTAAAAGTAGCATTAAAGAAGATTAAAAAGTGTGTAGGGGACAGAACCGAGCCCTGAGGCACATCAGCATTTATTTTGTGAATATCAGACTTGAAACCATCCAAGAAAACTTGAATTGATCGTTCCGAAAGACAGTTTTTAATCCATTGAAGAAGAGATTCGCGATGTGAGTCTCTTGACGATTGAAAGATGTTCTAACAAATGTCCTGCAATTTGGGGCAGTCCTATCAGGGTATCGCCTCAGATATTCCAATCTCGTTCGTTGACCGTTACCGTTGCAGAAACCATAGACATAAACCACGTCTGAATATTCTTGAGTTGAAAATGAAAAGTCCATCATCGAAGATATTATGAATTAAACTTCAACATCTCGGGTAAAAATTACAAACTGGTTATGCAAATAATTGTACATCCTTTTTATATTATTTTGTAAAAGATCTGTTTTAGTTTTCTCTTTAGAAATAAAACCTGTAAAGTGTTTGTTTTTATCTGTGAAAATGGGCGTTACCTACCCGAGGTCGAACCGTTTTCTCCTATCAAAGGTCATGATATGAACTTTTTTTTTTTTTTTTTTGAATGATTGGACTTTGCGCAATAACAAACTTATCTAACGGGGGGCTATTAACTAGTTAACTTCATAGTGCTGTTGTTAAAGAATATCACATTTTTTAGTTTTATATGATGGTTTGAACTTTGGGCCGTATTTTGATAACTACTGACTTAAGATGAAATGACCGGACTTTTGTTTTTGTTTGTAAATACTACGTAAACATTTCAAGGTTGTAAAAAATGAGTCAGTGAGATATTTTTTCAAAAAAAATTATGACAAAATCAACTTTAAGTTATAAAAAAAAAATCCGTTTTGATCTTCACTATGCGTACTCATTGGAGTTGTCTATAGGCCAAATAAAAACATAGACATTGCATCAATAATAAGAATCACAGAGGAAATTTCGTGCTCTGCATTCGATGTTATAATATGTGGAGATATTAATTGTGACTTGTTCAATGCTGCCACTTCAGCTAAGTTAGTTGATAGTTTCAAGAGTCTTACACCCGTATTCACAAACAGTACTTATCTAAGTAACACACCAATACTGTGTAAAGAATGCTTTTTCTCAGTGCGGTCCTTTTGACAAGCCTTTCAATTCATAAACAATATTTAAGTAACATTTTGCTAAGTGAACGCACTGCGCTAATTACTGCTATGTCCGCTTTCATACGTCGCAAGTGTGTAATGCGCATGTTCTGGTTATTTTCTTTTGAATTGTCATTCAGTGATGCCAACTCTACATGAAGACTTTCCCCTTCTTTGTGTTTGCATGTTATTTGACAGTTCTCTTTCATTTCATCTTTGGCGCTCAGTCTTTCATAATTGAAAATGAGCCCCCTTGTTAATTCTTTGGTCCATTTCAGTTCATCCGCCATACTGAAATGTTGTGCTCGTAACAAAGCGAAAGAAGTAATGAAGCAAATGCGAAAAAGAAAGAAGAAGGAGAAAAAGTAATGTCAAAAACTTGCAATGAAATTGCTACCCACATGCAGTGGGAATTTGGTTAGTTGGGTATTTTTTGTTTCATTATTTCTCTCTTTTGCACTCATTTGAATCTTTCGAAACTTGCGACGTATGAAAGCGGACTATGTGATTGATCCATTTACCCAGTTACCAAGTGTTACCAAGTTCACGATGTAGTTTAACAGAAGAGCAAACGATACATAAATAATTTAAAATTTGAGTGATTTGTGCTCCACCGAATTTATTTGAATATTATGGTCGACATGTGGTAAGTGAAATTTTAGAAATGTTTGTCTATTCAATTATAAATAATCCTAAGTGCTAATTTTCTGTTTTTTTTTTTTCACATGAAAGATATTTGACAGTACTTATGCATTGGTTAAGTAGCTAGCAAGCTTCCTTAGTTGTGCGTTCATTTTAACGAACGCACAGTGCGCTTTGACACTTAAGTAAATTGTGTGTATTGAATTCACTAACCCTGTGCGCTCGTGCACACTATGAGACCTCATAGTAACGTTTGTGAATACGGGTGTTAACCTCAGACCAGTCAATTCTAAGACAGCGATACATTTTACTAAGGAAACAGCGACTCTTCTAAATGTTCTCTTTGTAGTGAATTCTGAAAACAAATGTTCAAATGGTTGGTTGCAGATTTCGCTGTTCCTCTATCTGTTAAAAATTCTTTCATTTCAATGACGCCTTTTTTTTTGAGTGTAGCCACTTCGTTCAATGGCATGCCTTTCAATCCCACGCTTGTGTGGCCAGGCACTAATGACATCGATGGTACTGCCGGAGTCGATTATTGCAGGTGTTGGTAAGTCATTGATCCGCACTGCTATAGGTACTAACGGCGACCGCGAAGGAAATGTTCCTGGACCGGGCTGTTGTCGATGTTTGATATTTCTCTACTTAGTGTTGTTGCTGGTCAGTCACTGTCAGTCACTGTCCGCCACTTGCTGCCGATCTGCCTGTTGTCTGCATACACGCATACAATGACGACATGGACTTGGAGGTTATTGCTTATGCCGTTGTCTGACGTAACCTTGAGTGTTGAGCACCATCTCTCGCTGTTTTTGTAAGGTCGGTTGTGGCTTCGATTGAGGTATTGACTGTCGTCCGAATGTTGTTTCCAGTTGAAGTGTAATTGCAAGCCAGAACCGAAACCCTCGATAACATTGAGGCATGCCTTCTGTTAACTGAGCAATGACATTACCCTCTGCTAGTTGGGCGTATCGCAGAAGCCGCATTAAAAAAAAAATAAAAAATTAGGGCGTGGTTGATCGGTGGTGAATCGGGGGCAAAAAATTATAGTGCGGGCACTCCTACATCTCCTGCCCCTGGTCAGTGTGCTGTTGTTTGCACTCGGCCACTGCCATTACTGTATAACTTTGTTATGTAGCAGAGGTAGTGACTGAGCTCATGTAACAACTGACGAATAGCGGGTTGCGAGTGTAAACTCTGTTGGTGCACTGTTTCATTTTGTTGTATGGGCATAACAGCTACATCAATTTGATTCGGTAAACCAACTTTAGAATTTTCACGTTGTTGCCGTGCTTAGCTAATTTGTAATGACTTGGGAATTTAGAGTGGACATAGCAAATATACGCGGGCTAAAAAGTAATCACTTTTCTGCGTACGTCCACGTCTCTAAATTCAGACCAGCTGCTTTGGCACTTAGCGAAACACAGGTAGATCCCCGCCCACACCTCTCAGATTACTCTAATCTGAAGCTACCTGGCTACGAACTACTGCCATTATTCTTCTCTCACCGCGGTCTCGCCATTTAAGTGCGTAGCTTACCAAACTCCACCACAATGTAGTATCTGTTCCAATCCGGAATTCAATTTCATGTGGTTAAAATTCCATCTCCGTAAGCAAAGTATCCACTACTGCTTTATTTACAGAAGCCCAAAAACTGGACAGCAATTCGACTTTTAGTTTGATGCGCTGTCTGACTGCATTCAAAGAATTGTGTCCCTGTATCCTCATACTGAAATCGTTATTACGGGCGATTTCAATATACACAATTCTGGGTGGTTTCGACATTCTGGACATACAACACCCGAAGGACGGTGTGTTAGGAACTTCGCTGCGGAAAACAACTTAACGGCTTATGAATGAGCCCACGCGAATACCAGACATTGATAGTCATACCGCCAATACCCTGGACTTGTTTTTAACTTCTCACCTTGATAAGCACACCGTTGATGTGCTCCCCCTTCTAGGCTCGTCGGACCATTGTGTTATATCAGCTAATTTCTCGTCTAATGATCACGCAGTTAGAGAAAAAATTCCTAAAAGAACCGTGTGGCAATGCGAGAAAGCCAACTGGAGTGGTCTTAACAGCTTCTTTAGGAATTTTAGCTGGTCGTTATGTTTCCTCGATAACTACGTGGATGACGCTGCTGATATGATCACTGACACTATTCTCCTTGGAATGAGATCCTTTATCCCTTATCGGATAAAGAAAAGGCATGGTACGACTCGATCTATAAAGAGGCTCTCAGGGTTAGAGAAATGTTTTTTCGGTGCTATACGACCAACCCGACAGTAGCAAGAGTACTTAAAGATCTTAACATTCATAAATCTGCTGGTCCAGATGGTATAGCTTCCCTTCTTCTGAAGAGGTGTTCTTCTACGCTGGCAAAACCACTGCGGAAGATTTTTCATCAATCCTACTCTTTAGGACTCTTTCCCAGCAGTTGGAAAACTGCATTTGTCCAGCGCGTCCCTAAAAAAGGCGAATCATCTTCTCTCTCCTCCTACAGATCCATTGCACTTACGTCCCTTCTTTCCAAGGTCATGGAAACGCTGATAAATCGTCAGCTCACGAAATATCTCGAAACACGAAAACTTTTAAATCACCGGCAGTACAGTTTTCGTAGCAACAGGTCCACTGGTGATTTGATGGCATGTCTCACCGAAAAGTGGACCCAAAGTCTACAGCAATCAGGGGAAAGCAAGATAGTTGCACTTGATATTTCTAAGGCATTTGACAGAGTTTGGCATCAGGCTTTTTTGTCGAAAATGCGTGCTTTTGGGATCGATGACTCTTCTTCAATGGATTAGAAATTACCTTTCGGAAAGTTCAATTCAAGTTGTCTTAGATAGTTTCAAGTTTGATATTCACAAATTAAATGCCTGTGTGCAGCAGGGCTCCATTCTGTCTCCGACACTCTTTGTAATTTTCATCAATGATCTCTTGTCTGCTACTTCTAATCCAATATACTCCTTTGCTGACGACGTACGACAGGAACTCACGTCCCTGCTCTTCGGCTGTAGAACGAGTACAGCAGCGTATGTTAAGCTCATTAAATTCTGATATTAATAGCATAAACAATTGGGGAACTATCAACAGAGTGGAATTTAATGCTTCCAAAACACAATGCTGCCTGGTGTCGTTAAAGCGAAATTTAAACACACAACCACTGTTCATGAATGGCACTTGCATCGTTGAAACCGAAAAACTTTCCCTTCTGTGTATGTGTGTCAATGACAACTTAGGTTGGAATGACTACATATTCGATGTCGCCAAAAACACCGCGAAATGTCTAGGTTTCCTCAAGCGATGTAAGAAATATTTCACCCACAAAATCGCGTGATAAAACTCATAGGTGATGACAATATTACACAGTCATTCGACACCCTCGAACGCAGACGTAATCTCTCCTGTCTCATCTTGTTGTATCGCTATTTTCACCACCAGTTCTCCACTGAAATTTTCAGTAGCATTCCATCCCTTCTAACTTTTAACCGTAACACCCGTCTCTCTATGAATGCTCATCAGTATACCCTCAAGCCCAACTTCGGACGTACTCTGCAATATCGCGATTAGTTCCTAAGCCGCACAACTTGCTTATGGAATGCCCTGCCGAGCTCTTTATTTCCTAGTTACTACAACTTGAAAATATTTGAAACCAACGCACATCGGTATTTCTCCTTTTTCCCTCCTTAATTTCCCCTCGTCCGCGCTATGTGCAAACATCTTAAGGGTACACAAAATCCCTTGTGCGCGGGCCAATTATAAAAAAAAAATATCTTCATAGTAGGACGTAACAGTTTCGGAAGTTTTGAGGAATCGGTGTTGAGCTTCGACTAATGGGTTTACAACTTGACCGAATCGTGCAATCAGGGATGCTCGTACTGCTGTCCAAGTGAGAATAGACATGTGTAGTGCTACTTCTGACGCAAACCAGTTAAGTGTATCGTCCACCAGGTAAGTCATGAGTTCAAAAACCTCAAAAAGATTGCACCAAAAGTCAGCTCTTATTACAGTTTTGTGTCCAGCAAATTTCGCCAATAGCTGTCAACCACTACAGGCATTCATCGAGGAACTCGCAGAAGTGGGGCAGTTCCTGGCCACTGTATTCATCATTGTGTTACTCTAGCGATGTCTTCATTCATATTGTCAACTGTTTCAGACAATCCTTCCACTGGATGATTTTACACAAGCATGTGTTATGGATGAAAGCAGAGTTGTTTGGCGAAAATAATCCTTCTGCTTTGAAGCAATCCTTCTTTTAAATGCTGGAGGTGATCCTGTCCGCAGCGCCGAATGTGGCGCCGATTATTTTCGGCGCTAAAACAAAATCAAAAGTCAGTATTTAAATAATTCACACAAACTTTATTCTGCTTGAAGCGAATCGAAAAACGTCCCTCTTGGGCTGTTGTCATAGTTGGAAGAAGGAGATTTCAGTCACTGTCAGTTGTTTAACGATGTGTGCGCTGCCGTGGGCAGTTTATGCAATAGCAATAAGTGCTGCCACTTCAATAGAACACAAACATAACACCACTCTTAAGCATTTCCGCTTGATACTGCTTTCGTATGAGAACAAGCCCGCCTGCTTTACGTAATCCTAGGTCTACAACAATATATTTGGCATTTTCAACAGTAACGTAGCCGTTAGCTGTCAGATCTTGATTGTTGTTGTTTACTAATGCATTTGTATATTATTACCAAAGTGCATTTGATTTTTTGAATCTGTAAAAAATTCTACTTGTCGGGTGTTTTAGAAATGGTAAGTGGTTTGTTTTTGTTGTTTACCACTTTCACAGTATTCCAAACCGGTTTGGATTCTAATTTATATTCCGATGAACAAATATATATATAAGACAATGTTTACTTTAATAAGTAAACTTGCAAATTTTTAAGAAAACAATAGAAACTACCGAGTGAACGTTACTGACATGCGTTTCAAATTTTTCCACAATCCAAGCGCTTCGTCGCCATAAAATCGCTGAAATGTTAATTCAAAACGTGTGAAAAATTCACAAATGTTCAGATGAATAATTAATTATTTTCTTCGTGTTTAGTTTATTGAAAGAAGCAAAGTCAAATCAAGGCCGAGAAGGGGGTTTAATGTTCAAGAGAAGAAAACACATACAGATGTACTCGCATGCATGTATAGATTCTGCGAAATGGCTGATTTAAACTATCGTAAATATGTGGTTGATTACTCATCTCACAGGGCAAAGCTTGTCTTCATCTTCAGGATTACATGGTTGGCATAGTTTCATTTATGTGTTCACTGAACTAACTTTTGCTTAGAACTCTTCAACCATGGAAAAGCAACACAGTTTAGAAGTGATAATAAGGATCTTCCGCTGCTTTGCATAGTGTTTTTCCGCACGGCCTGCGTGTGCAAAAGTGCTGACTTACCAACCAAGAGAAAGAGTATTTTAGGACACAAAAATACGAGATCGGTATCCGAAAGAGATATCGCTATTTACATCGATAGCCAGGCAGCACTCAAGGCAATGGAATCAACCAACGTCAACTCTGATACAGTCAGGGGCTGTCGCACAGTGCTCAAGACACTATGCAGTTAGAACCGAGTAGGACTGGGTTGGGTGACAGGACACTGCGGTATTAAAGGAAATGAACAAGCGGACGAGCTTGCAGGAAAAGGAGGTTTACTAGATAATATTGAGGTTGCCAACATCAAACCACCCCTATGCATAGTCAGGGGCACTATCGAGGAGAAAATCACAAAGACTGCCAACCTAAGGTGGCCAAGTCTTGAAGGACACAGGGTACCCAAGGCTCTTTAGCTGCTTTTTGACTGCAAAAGATCTAGGAAGGTAATAAAATTAAACAGGGATAAGCTTAGTAAGTAAAGGAATCCTGACAGGACACTGCCTCCTGCGGCAACACGCAGAGAGACTCAAATTATCAGATACGGATATTTGCAGATTCTGCGGTAATCTGCAAGCTGTTGAGGACATAACACACATACTGTGTGAATGGGAGGCAATATCGCTTAGTTGAAGAAAATTTTTAGGGAAATACTTTTTCGAAAACCTAGAGGAAATAGACGGCACGAACTTCAAAGGCCTTCTTGGCTTTTGCCGGGAAATTGAGTGTTTCACAAGGGCGATTGTTTAGGTTTTTGCCATTTGAAGACAAATTCAACTGGTTCCGCAGCGATTGGGATGGGCACGTTTTGGTGTCTGGTGGATATGCCCTGTTTAACAACCAAACCTAACCTAACCTAAGCGACGAGGTGGAACTACTCGTACATACCCTTATCACTCCGGCCAGTTTAGGCCTGTTGTGAATTCCTTAAGTTAGAGCTCACCTTTGATGCCTCAAATTTAAAAAAACTCGGCTATATCTTTTAGTGAGCTGGCTGTGATATCTTCTGCCTCACGAATCGAATGAACATACTCGTACTCTGTGTGAACTCAAGGGATTATGAACATCCTTAAAGTGTCTGCACACAGCGGGGTGTAAGGAAGGAAGGAAAGCGAGATACCGATGTACGTTGGTTTTACATGTTTGCACGGTAGAAAATAAAGAACTCTATAAAAAATTCCATAAGGATGTTTACTTAGGGAACAATCATGTACAGTTGCAGGTTTTAAGGACGGGTGGCCGTGATGTAGTGGTACTATCAATCGCTTCTCACTCGGAGGGTCCAGGTTCGAATCCTGCCCATGACAAATTTTTCATCTTGTGTAATTGGAACTCAGACAGAAAAATTCTGCGTGTGAAGGTATTACACTGACAAGTAGATTTGGCTGTTGTAGAGTTTTAACCACAAAAAACTAGTGGGAATTATAACTTCGAATCACTCTGAGTGAAGAAAAAACCCTCCGTCCTATTCGGACTCCCACCCCTGGAGAGCGAATATCGAAACTAAATACACCAGCGTTTCAAACCACTACAAAAACAATTTTTCCGCCCGCGCCCTGGCAACAGTGAAAGGGTATCTAACCCCTTAGGCGCGCGTAAATTATAAAATTATATAAAAAAAAAAAGGTTAATGGTGTATGTAACAATAAAACAAGGTAAAGGAGGGCCTTGACCTTCTGGTATCTGGACGAAAAGCAGATAACGAATTAAGAGTAAAATCCGCAAAAAAAGTCCAACATCCACCCTCGGCCCCATACAGGAGAAGGACGTAAAGATTGCTAGTGCGAGCTCTTCGATTAGACCTATGAACAATATTAAAGTTGTCCTTTTTTAAAAAGTAACACCATCTTTGGTGACATATTAACGTTCTGAAAACGGTCCCAGGCTTATTAAGTTTCAAACGGGGCGAAATGTCACCACAGCCAGCACACGGTTTACAAACCTTAAAATTCACAATGAGACCTGACAGCTTACAGATTTAAAAAAAATCATAAACCAGATTGATCTTATGGCGATCGAGCAAGGTTATTATAGCCAAGGTACGGGGATGCCGGACGATAAAACACCGAAAAAGTAGTATGCGGAAATTCAACGTCAAATAACTAGTACTATAGTTTATCCAAGAATAAATGTCAGTACAGGGAAGATAGGACATTTGCCTCTTAGTCTGGCTGCAATAACATGCATAAATGTGTCCCTCTTTAAAGCTCTCATAGGGTTGCCATGGTGTATATGATGAATCACCACAAAGAGAAATAGCATTTCGCTTAGGGTTACCATCTCCCCATTTAAAATAAACAAATAAAAATATTGCTGAACGAAATAAATTTCATTTATCTTTTTCCTCGCCATCCAGCGTCCCATATAATTTCCATTTTTCTAGAAAATTTGATTCCACTCTCCAGTCATCAATGGTTGAGACTTTGCTATTCAGCTCTGTAAATCTAGAAGTCGTTGCTCACATTTAAGTGGTTATCACAATATGATCACTAATTGCACAGTCAATGAATTCTAGTTTCGAAACACCGCGAAAATAATCCTTTCTTTTAAACACAATATAACTCTAGTATTCCCGTTGATGATGCACTTACCTCTTTTTACAATATCATCTTCGATTGTTTTTCCCAGTCTGTTCCTTTTGTACCTCAAAAAAATCCATCGTTATCCCCACCTTGGTATAACAAGGAACTCCGGTCAATACGAAATAAGAGAAATAAACTTTGGCACACCTATCTTAGTACACGTTCTGAAGCGGATTATAATAAATACCACCTTGCTTATACCCAATTTTCAGATCTATGTGAATCACTATATTCCAATTATTTAAGCCGCATGCATAATAGTCTTATTTCTGATCCCAAACGCTTTTTCCAGTTTATCAACTCTAAAAAAAAGTCGGACAGTTATGCCTCCACCATGAAGTTCAACAATCCATCGTCTGATGATCTGCAAAGAATAGCAAACTTCTTTGCCGAATTCTTTAGCCAATCGTTTGCTTGCCACATCCAAAACCCCGATCTATCTTATTTCTCATACTTGAACAGCTGTCCACGAATATCCTTTACTTCGGTGGATATCTCAATGGCATTAGTAGATGAAAAGATAGGTAATCTAAAAAGTGAATATTCCGCTGGACCTGATGGTGTACCCCCCATAGTTTCAAAAAAAGTGCGCCGCCTACTTGGTAAAAGTGATTTCAAGAAACCAACATGGATTTGTTAAGGGCAGGTCCACTACCCCTAATCTCATTGAATTTGTATCAAGTACTCTATGTGCATTAGAAGATGGCAAAGAAGTAGATGTAATAACCACCGACTTCAGCAAAGCTTTCGATAAAGTCTCGCATAAAGTAATTCTTTTAAAACTTTGCGCCCTTGGATTTCGATCAGATTTCGTTACGTGGATTTCCTCATACTTAAATGATAGACACTACAGTGTCCTGTTTAGGTCTACATTATCTAAACCTTTCAAAGCCACCTCGGGTGTTCCCCAAGGAAGTCATCTTGGTCCCTTGTTATTTATATTAACAATTAATGATGTTGATACCATCGTTAACAATTCTTTCCATCTATGCTGACGACATCAAAATCTTCCGTCACATATTGTCTCCCGCTGACTGTTCTCTGTTGCAAGATGATCTCAATCGATTTTCCACTTGGTGTCTTCATAATTTTCTTGAGTTAAATGTTAACAAATGTCAAACTTTAACTTTCACTAGAAAACGTCATAGAACTTTTTCTCGTGCATATTTCATCAATAACGAGCTTGTTCCTAATGTAACCGAAATGCGCGATTTAGGCATTATCTATCATAGCGAACTGAACTTTCGCTCTCACATAGATAGCATTATTAGTAAAGCCAATTCGACCCTTGGCTTCATTAAGCGCTGGTCTAAGGAATTTGACAACCCATATGTGGCTAAAGCACTCTACACCACATTTGTTCGGCCCCTCCTCGAGTATGCAAGTCCAGTCTGGTCACCATATTATTCTGCGCAAATTGCACGTATTGAATCGGTACAGCGTAGGTTCCTTCGGTTCGCATTACGGGGACTTCCTTGGTCTGACCCATTCAATTTACCCCCCTATCATAATCGACTGAAACTTATTAACTTACAACCCCTCATTACACGACGAGAAGTTTGTGATATAGTTTTTGTCCATCAGCTCTTAAATGGTAACATTGACTCTGAGGCTCTCCTCGAACGCATCTCCTTAAATGTTAATCCACGTAATCTAAGAACTGTACCTCTCTTCCGAGTTAATTCCCACCGAACTAATTACGGATACCATGAACCGTTATCTCGAAGCCTTCGCGAAGCGAACAAATTCCAGTCAATCTTTGACTATCACATGAACAAACACTCCCTTAAGATTGCCCTTTATTCCCCTCGCTCTCTACCCCCACTCCACAGCACTAACAATTAAATTTTTATTAGTTTTATAAGTATAGTATTTAAGTTCAATGCTTGTATTAAGCACAATAATGCTGTCCGGGGTTGACCCGGGCCTAAATTTAATTTAACACCGATACAACAGAGTAATTTGAACCACTATTATTTAACACAATATCACTAAAACGCACATAGTCCAACAATAATATGATCACTTATTGCACTGCTTTGTTGCAATGCATTAAAATAGCGCCCGAATAAAATTTAAAATACAAAGTCGAAAAAAATGGTTTGACTACATTTTAACGGATTACATTTTAAGAGGAGAAAAAAATGCAAATGACAACACCACCACACATATTATTACGCACAAATTCATTTTTGTGTTCTCAAAAGCTTCAAATCCCATGTGCTTTTTAACAATAACACTGAAAAATCAGTAACGATGTACTAACATTTGAGAATGGTAACACTGCTTTGATGAGATTATTTTCAATGCACAGCCAGCAGTAATGGTGAATGGTGATTTTATGATCATTCTGGTTACTGCTATCGGGCAAGCAAGTCATAGGGTGGCTGTGGTTAAATCTGAAAATAATTACAACAACAATTGTACACAAAGTTCAGTGGCTTCCTTTGTGTTTCAGTGGTAATGTGCCATTGAGTCCACCTACAGGCACCACTGTTAGAAAAAAAGCTTTCCCATAAGCCCTGTACTGACATGTTTTGTTGGACAAGGTATAGTCATCATCGTATCGGGAGAGAAGGTATCCGGGTACTTTCATATGAATTAAGGTGAAAATAACGCATTTTTTTTTACTGTTTTTTATGTTCATTGTATCAAAAACACTTTTTCATAAGTTCGTAGGGATTTTTCTATTTCGGAAATAAGTTCAAGTACAAGTGTATATGTATTCGAATTCAAAGATTCAATTCACAAGAAATACGGGAGTTTCTTCGCGAAAATTCAAGTGATGATGAAGGGATAATAGAATATCTGGCCAGAGTGATGGAAAATGCCACAAATCGGACCCGAATGGTCATCAATTCTGGCGGCGGTCACTTAGCCGATATTATTTTATCGAATTAATGAAAAACGATTTAAGACATCAAATAAACATTATCTAAAGCAGAATCAACGTTTTTCATTCATAACAAAAATTACAGCCAAAGAACATCTGTTGACAACTTTTGCGCCACCTTGTCATTAAAGTCGATAATGATACCATCAATACATTGGATGTCAGCAAAGGATTTTGATAAAGTGACGCAGGTTACGTTAACACCAAAGTCCCCAAACCAAACGACACCGGATGCAGACCCAAGCGAGTTTCGTGGGAAACTCGTACCAAAAGAAAATACGCAAACGTCAGCGTCTATGACGAATTTGCTTCTAATGCAAAAACCCCTTTTCGCAACAAGTGTCAAGTAACATAAGTTAATTTTAAGAACATATAAAATTTTAGTAATCAGACAACTCTCAACGAATAAAGTAAATTTTCATAGTTCTATTATTTTTGTTGTATTTTTATTTTCCCATCTTTTTTAAGAAGTGAATCGTGGTAACGAATCTTATAACACGCATTCTTATGTGATTTGTATCCGGAGCCAAATATTGTAAATGCATACGTGGACTTTACATAAGCCACATATGGAATATGACTCACGAATAAACAACTCCTTTTCATTTGTACATGGTTTGACTTAGGTGCGCAGATGGGTACATGTTAATTAAATTACAACAAAAAAGTTTCATTTGTTTACTTCGTTAAATTTTAGGCAAGATTTCACAATATCACGCCAAACCACAATACAAAGGTCTCTAAGACACTTTGGGAGTGTCTCAAGAGTACCAAAAGCATAGTCATCCTATGGTTAAAGGATCATCTTCGTACACGACATCATATAATTCATACGTGTACTCAGAAAATGCCACGTATACGAATGAGTCACGCGTGAGATTTTACAATACATATGACTCATGATCAAGGGTTGTTACACTCGTACTCGTATTTGTAACCGTGTATACGAATATTAAAAAGTTTTGTTTTTAATAAAGCAAGCGAGATAGTTTTGTTTTTAATAAAGCAATACGAGATATGTATCTCGTAAAGGATCGCCTCTCAATTCAATAATTGGTTTATTTTGACGTTTGAACGTTTGAAATTTGAGTAAAAATACATTAAAAATAATAAAATTAAGTTAAACAGTTAATTGTCTTCAAGATTAATGCCCGTATTCTGGCATACCTCTGTGATGACTCATATGTCACAACAACCTCACAAGAGCGTGGTGAGTCACAGTTTGTGAGGTTTTCGTATTCCAACCAAAACCTCACAAGTTGTGAGCATCACAAGAACTGTCAAAATTGTGATGTCCGATTGAGCACTCACAAGCCGTTCACAAGAGAAAAATAAACTATAACGTATTGTTAAATTTGAAAAACAAATGGAGGAAGAAGTTTTGATTTTGGTAACAAAAAAGGCGAAAGCTAAAAAAATATATTTATTTCTCGTTGGACAGTATACAAATGTAGTATATATTTCAATTCTTTTTGATTACAATACTTTCTCATTAAGTGATAGCTGTTTCATCAAATTTTTCCGTATTCCGAAGACTTTGTGTAGGGATATCATAGAAGAGCTGCGTATTTACGATGCCCAATCAAGTAGTTTCCCTTTCATATTCGAGTAATTTCATTGATAAAAATCCAATATATAGTACATGTAGTATCTATTTATAACTTTCCTTACAACAGTTCCTTTCAGTATTGTACCAAATATACATAGTGTAGTATGTGTTGTTAAAAAGAAACGTATTTGTTATTACTGTACACTACTCTTTACTAAGCTGACAAGCGAGGAAACTTTTTCTCCAGCTGGGTTTTTTTCTGCCTTTTTTTTGGTTGACGTTGAATTGACTGGTTGGCTTCTCCAGCAGCGCCAAAACTAAAATATATAAATAATAATCAATAGATAAATAATTAGCAAAAATAAAGCAACTATAATAGGACATAATTATACCATTGCATTAAGTCAATCTTCGGTTTCTCGGTGGATCCAGGATACAATTTCCTGCAACAAATGAAGATATGCAAAAAAATAGTTGTACAATAATACAAATGCATAATTCATTTCTTTTTTTTAGGTTTTACCAAAAGTTTCACACTAAAGGAACCATTGGAGTGATCGATTGTACCCACATAGCAATTTTTGTTTTGACATGACAATGAATACCACACCGTGGTAACTATTCTTGGGTGTTTTCTTGTTGCGGACCTCTTGTCCTCCTTGCACCGGAAAAAGAAACCTCTCTCTGACATCTGTCATCAGTACTGGTTTAAGTACTCCTTAAGGGTGATCCAACACTTATAATTTTATAAACATGGCTTTCCAAAATAAGTGAGTAGTTTATTGTTTTTATTAAAAGTATATGCTCAAGACAGAAGCGGGTCAAAAAGGTGGTGAATGCGATTACATGAGAACACAAGCGTTATCACTTTAGCCTCATACCATCAACTCCTACTACTCACGTCCACGTGGTGACTGCTGAGTGTCTAGTACCTCGACTGGAGATGGGATACCCAACCCCTGTGGAAGGTCGTTGGTGGCAGTAGCCGAGAGGGCGGCTAGACGGGGGGGGGGGGGGGGGGGGGGTGTCATCTCACTAAAGCATTTTCTCCTGTTTCCGGGCGGTAGCGGACGAATTATTCCAAGGATGGAATTATCGGTGGCGTGCACAGTTCCAGTTAGGTCGAACTAGTGTTATCTCTATATGAGCTGCTTCGACTTATTTGAATACCAGGTCAAGGACAGCACTCACATTCCCGAAGTGGGTTACTGGCTCAGGAATTTGGTCCGGCCCCTTTTATCCTAAGGGGTCAGAAAAAGGTCCTGGCCCTCCAGGTTGGGGGTTGTGCGTGGGCTACCTAAAGTACAAAAATTCTCGTCGTGTTCGGACGTGTTTTGGTTTCGCTCCACATCAAACTTTTAAATATTATTTATTTCTTCCCCTTCCATATCTCTACTTCTGATATTAGTTCCGCGACATTATTACATTACCCCAAGTGCTGACTGTCTTTTTGGTTTGTTTTGTTTTTTTGGCTGACCTCAATCTTTCGCGCTCAATAACTGCCGCTTCTGATATCGGTTCCGCATATATTTAGTGCATTACCCCCCCAAGTGTTGACCAATTTTCCGATTTTGCTGAATTTCACTTGCAGTGCATAACAGTGCGTAAAGTTCTTTGTTTACCTTTTTGTTTTCATTTGATAAATTTGTCATGTCTTGCGGAATTACTAACTGTCCAATCTTTGATGTCAATGCTGACTTTGTCACTTGCAAGGGCATCTGTGGAAAATCATTCCATGCAATTTGTGTCGGATTAAATAAAAGGAATAGTGTATACATCAAAGACTTCTCTGACAACCTCCTATTCTTTTGTGATGAGTGCAAGATAATCTCGCTTTCGCACGTGTTGCTTGCTATAAAGTGCCTCAGTGACTCTAATGACTCATTCCAAAAAAATCTCACAAAAATGATAACGACGAATCAGTCCAACTTAGAAAGTAGTGTCAGTTATGCTGATGAATTAGGCAACTCGATTCTGTCCTCAACCGATATAATTAAGTCCAAGCTCACCAACATCGACAAACAATCTGCAAGTCTGGTCGAGATGAAAACTGCGATCAATGATCTCAAAGCAGTTTGTTCCGCCCAAAACATCTCTAACCTTAAATTGTGCGAATCGATAAATAACCTGCGTGAAGATCTTGAGACTCAATTTCAATCTACCTCAAAGAACCATCCATCTCTAATGCAGCCTGATCCAATGCTCGAAGTAATCTTTGACAGAATCAACGGTGTTGGTGACGATCTAGCTGCCGCACAATCAACCATTTTCGATATTGAGAATCATATCGAAACGGTAAGCAGCAAAATTGACGATTTACCATTCCACACACAACACCATCAGAATGTCCACTACAATACATCAATTTTGGCTGAATTACTGGAAACCGAAGTCGACCCACTTATACCACCACCTCCTCGTCCACCACGGTTAATTAAATCTACAACTTCTCCCGCTGCCACTTCAATCCAGGAGACCGAAACTGTTTCACTGTCAACTCCTCCCATCGCCGCCCCACGCAAGCTAATCAAACATTTTGGTACTACATGGACACCTTCCGAATGGAGGCGTAGACTGGAAAAAATTGAAACCGATATGAGTACATTCTTCATCAAAGGCACCCCCGTAAACGCTGATATTTCTTGGATTACGAAATTCTTCGCAGACAAATACGGCATCACCATCAGCAAATGTGAAATGTTCCTGCCATCTCACCACAAAGGTAATCGAAGCTTTAAATTCGACCTCCCTGCTAGATACGAATGGTTATTTAAAAACCCTGCTGGTACTAATTTCAACGTTGGAAAGATGCGCATCTGTAAATGGATCGAAACACCTACCAAGAAACAGGATAAAAAGAAGCTTAAATCTAAGTTACCTAATTCCGATTCCAATTCCCATCCCAAACCGGACTCTAATAAAATACCGAAATCCGTCCCAAACCGTAGCAAACCTGACTCTGTACCGAAAACCGTTTCCAACTCCCGTTCCAATTCTGACTCTAATTGGAGATTTAAAACTAATATATTCCCCAATTTCGCCCCTCCCACTCACATCCCGAACCGACTTCATCGGTCCTCTAATTATATTGCACCTGCAGCCTCCGTTCAACCCAAGCCACCGCGTCAACGCGTCTCTTTCAAATTAGCACCAACCGCTCACAATAACCCCTCGGAAATACCTAACCCCTCTGCACGTGCCCCCACTAGCACTTCTTTCCCTAATTTTGACCTTAAAACCGGAGCTAAATATCCCAATTTCGTTAGGTCCCATGTTATAAATCCCTCACATGAACATGTGTCTAACGCCCCTTCAATCACCCCTGCATCGCCTTCAAAATCTTCGTCCACCTGCCCCATTTTTGACCCCCTTCTGCCTCCCACAGTTAAAATAACCCAACAAACTTTTGGCTCAACAAGAATATACGTCTCCTTCTAGCATATCTGCATGACAAATCAGACTCAGTTTGTTATGAGGGGAAAACTAAAACAAGCGTCATGGTCTCAATACAGCAGGAAGGTCTCCCTACTGACCTTACAAGTCTAAGGAACTTATACATCAAGTTCCACGAGATTTTTAATATGTCTCCGCAAAAAGTCTCAGACGACCTTGCTGCTTTCGGTAACTATGTGCACTCAAAAAGGATCTCACACCTCCAACGAAGCAGAGCTGACAACGACAAATTTTTTCGTCCCTAACGTGCTACCATTCCCAGTGTTTCGACCATCCACTCCTACGCCCTCTCGTAATAACCGTCCTCTTACCTTTTACTATCAAAACGTAAGAGGACTGCGATCTAAGACCCGTGCCGTCTTGCGCCAATCTCACGCTCTCCCATTTGAGGTCTACGCTCTGACCGAAACTAATCTAATTCCCGATATAAAGAATCAGGAATTATTCCCCCCTAGTTTCAATGTTTTCCGAGACGACGATCTTACCCGCCCAAATGATGATGCTCCGTGTCGAGGTGTCCTACTGGCCGTCCGCAATGACCTAAACTCTTCACCAATCGCTGTTTCTACTTCCTCTAAACTTGACTACGTTTCAATAAAGATAACACTCCCCTGCAGGTCCCTGTACATTATGTGTTTTTACATCCTACCGGCCCAACCAATCGAATGCTACCAACTCGCTATCGATGCAATTGATCAAATAATTAACTTATCTGATCCTCTCGATGATATCATCGTATTTGGCGATTTCAATCTACCTCAGCTGCACTGGACTCAATCAGATGATAAATCTTTTTTTATCGCTTACCCTGTCTCGAGTAAAGAATGTCTCTTCTTGGATGAGCTCACAGACTCTAGCTTATGCCAAGTTAGTGGAGTCTCCAACTATATGGGAAGGCAATTAGACCTCATTTTCACCACTGACCCCATAAACTCCTCTGTCTCGCTCTGTCCCCTTTCACTATCGACCATTGATAACTTTCACCCACCACTTCTTCTTTCTCTTTTCCACCACTCTACTTTCCGCCCCACCGCATCTGCAGCTACCACTTCTTACGACTTTCATAAAGCGAATTTCCGCAAAATTAACGCATATCGCATAGTAAGTGTTCTTTTGATTTCGCTAATATGCCCCTAAAAAGTGCTCTCTCTATTTTCTACAGAGAATTACTTAATTCTATTTCTCTCTATGTCCCCTTTTCGCGTAATAGGACCTCTTCTACGAGCCCCCCGTGGTATAATCGTAAACTTCGCTCTTTACGTAACAAAAGAAACAAATTATGGACAGTTTTCCTCCGGTCCAACTCTTTTGTTGACTATTCAAACTATCTCGGGTCATACCTTCAATTCGCCCAGCTCTATAAGTTTCTCTATCAGCGATACCTTGATAGTGCGCAATCAAGGCTTATAAATGATCCTAAGTCTTTCTATTAATTCGTTAATTACAAAAAAAATCCGACGGTTTTCCTCCATCCCTCTCATACGAAAATATATCATCAACTGATCCGCATACCATAGCTAACTTTTTTGCTACTTTTTTTAAGCAATCTTTTGCCGATAATTCCTTCGTACCGGATCCCTCTTATTTCAAATACCTACTTACCTTCCCTATTGGCCCTACTATTTCTCATAGCTTTGATCATACAGTAATAGAAAACAAATTACAACAACTTAATGATGAATACTTACCCGGCCCAGATGGCCTTCCATCCATATTTCTTAAAAAGTGTTCCTCAACTCTTTCACGCCCCCTTGCTAATCTCTTCCGATTATCGCTCTCTCAAGGTGAATTTCCACAGATATGGAAGTCCTCTTTCATAACACCCATACACAAAAAGGGATTAAAGAGCGAAGTCACTAATTACCGCCCTATAGCTAAACTTTCCCATATACCCAAACTCCTCGAAAGTATTTTGCATGAAGCCTTAAGCTTTCAGTGTAAATCTTTTCTTTCCCCCAATCAACACGGCTTTCTGAAGGGTAGATCAACTACCACTAACCTCGTAGAATTCGTGTCCTCTGTTCTCTCAGCCTTAGAAAATGGTAAAGAAGTTGACGTTATAACAACTGATTTCAGTAAAGCTTTTGACAAGATATCTCATAAACTAATCCTGTTCAAATTGTCCGTCCTGGGCTTTGAACCCATTTTGCTTAAATGGATATCTTCTTACCTGGATAATCGTTTTTATAATGTTCGTTTCAGATCTGTCCTATCGGCCCCTTTCTTGGCCACTTCAGGTGTTCCTCAAGGTAGTCACCTAGGTCCACTCCTCTTCATCCTAACTATTAACGACCTTCAAAGGCTCATTCAACACTCAACACTTTCTCTCTATGCTGACGATACCAAATTTTTTAAACCCATTTCCTCACAACAAGACTCCACCCTCCTTCAAATAGATCTAAATAGTTTTTCCACCTGGTGCATCAAGAACTGCTTAGAGCTCAATGTCTCCAAATGTCAATCGATTACTTTCTCGCGTAAGTGCAAGAAGTCTCCTCAACGAATTTACCATCTCGACGGCCAACCTATACCCCTTGTTGAATCTATCCGCGACCTTGGTATATTATGCGACAGGCAGCTTAATTTCCGCTCGCATATTGATGAGATAATTTCTAAAGCAAACTCATCACTCGGCTTCGTTAAAAGATGGTCCAAAGAATTCTGCAACCCGTACGTAACTAGATCACTATACATCACTTACGTTCGCCCCCTTCTCGAGTACGCTAGCCAAGCGTGGTGTCCCTTTCAACGAGTTCATGTATCTCGTATTGAGAGGATCCAGCGTCGTTTTCTTCGCTTTGCTCTTCGAGGTCTACCTTGGAACGATCCTCTAATCTTACCTCCCTATCGAGACCGTCTCAAACTCATTAACCTGAATACCCTTGAGGAACGAAGGGACGCAGCAGACATTTTGTTCATTCACCGACTCCTCTCAGGCTCCGTCGATTGCATGCCTCTTTGCAACTCCATTTTCTTTAACACTAACCCTCGTAATTTACGTTCCACCCGTCTCTTTTATCTACCTATCCACCGCACCACATATGGCTCTAACGAACCAATCTCCCGTATGCTGCGTAAGGTAAACTCCAACCTTTCCGTTTTCGATTTTAATCGCAGCACACTTTCCCTCAAATTCGATCTCCTTCACCATCCTTAGCTTTAAGCCCTAGTATTAGTTTAAGTCTTAGTTTTTAAGCTTGTATTAAGCATAATAAATGGGGGCGTTAGCCCCCACGAAAATAATAAAATACCTACCCAACCAGGTAAAAAAGAAAATGTTACGAACGACCAATAGCCTCGGATAAGAACGGATTCACTGTTGACCACCCTGCAAAACAAATAAAGGGCAACGAAATTCCGTTCGTGGAATGTTCCGACCTTCAACAGGCCACGGAGGGCCTAAATTGCTATAAAGCAGATATCACTGCCATCTAGGAAGCCAGGAAGTGCGGTGGGATGGGCCGGACTAAATAAGGATGAAAAACTGTGATGTTTACAACGGCGATTGCTATCGGGAACGTAACCAGCGTCTATTTGGATGCGGATTTGTTGTAAGCGGCAGACTTAGGCAAGAAGTCTTGAGCTTTCAACATGTGAGTGAACGCCTTATAACATTCCGTAAAAGGCAAATTCGCTAATATCAGCCTTATATGCGCTCACGAACCAACAGAGGAAAAGGACGATGCTACCAAAGAAAGTCTCTACGAGCTACATGACACTACGTCTGGAAACGGACTTGGCTAATCGATTTCGCTGCGGGGCGTAATGTTACTATAGCAATCACACGGTTGCCTCATCTCAATGTTCACTAGGGAACATGGCGGACACCAGATCAGCAAACTGTCAACCAGATTGATCATGTTGCGATCGACGTAAGGTACTCCTCAAGTATTTTAGATGTCCGAATATTCCAAGCGGCCGACATAGACTCAGACCACTGCCTAGTTGCAGCCAAGGTATACTCGTATCTACGGATATCTCAGACGCCACAACAAAGGGCGAAATACAATGAGGAGACTTAAATTTTATATCTCACACCGTTGTAGTTTTATTTATATTTTTTTCCCTATCATTCTTATCTGGTCACCCTTTAGAACGAGAAGTCCTTATATTGGTAATTTCAGGGAAATTAATTCTACTTAAAGTGCTGATGAACGATTTCTTTCGTGTGACTTTGCTGTGTAGCATTACACGAATCGTTTCAGGATTCGCCTCTTTATGAAGGTAATTTTTAACTTCTGCTGTTAGCTTGGGAGCACTTAGACGGCGATTTTTTGGAACTTGCCCGGCAATCCATCGTTCATCTTCTTCAGTGATCTTCCTTGGCTTTCCAGATTTTTTTAAAATGTTAAATAAACTGTTTCATATCATTTTTATAATACCTCCGATAGTTGAGTGGCTTCTTTTACTATTTTTTTCAAATTTCTCGAACTAATTTTCCCTCGTTAAAATGCTCAATCACTATTTTTCGGATATCTGATTCTGATGATGTTTGACCACGTTGTCGCCCCAATTTGCCTCTCTTGTTCGACTAGTATTGACACTTGAACGTAGAATTAGTAAACTGTAAATTAAAGTGCGAAACGTTGCAACCATCCCGTTAGAGAACTGAAAATAATTCAATGTGGCCATGTGTCCGACTTCTTTTTTGAGATGGAATTGGCTGGATTTTTTAAAAAACAATTTTTTTACTGCCTGTTTTATACAAAAAACAAATGCTATGTCATAAATCAAAAGCACAAAACAAAGATTTTATAAAATAAAAACGAATATAATATTGGTACTTATGTATATATGGGTTAAAACGCAGAAAAATCATCTGTCCGACGCAACATCTATGAATTTGATTCCCACAGAACAATTCTGTGTATCGTTGAAAATTATTGCACAGTGGAGAGTGTAGATATTTTATTTGCCTATACTTATGCTTCCTTTTTAATAAAACAGTGATCAGAGCATCCATCATGTATCTATACCTAAAAATATGCTACAAGTTTTAAAAATTTTTCTATTAAGGCAACTTGCAAGTGTCATAACCATACCTGTACTCTGTTCAACAAAAAGCTGCAGTACATGCTTATGGAAGAGCTTTTTTTTCGAACACAGGGGCCTATCACTCAGTTTTCGGTTCAAAACACTGCAAATTGCCACTGGTTTACAGTGAAATTATGGTTTTAACTCCTCTAATAATCCGACACAGCTCTAGGGCGACCAGTCTACCTTTGAATGGGAGACAGAGTGATCAATCCATTGATATCGTCTGGATTTTCTAACAAGACCAGAGTTACCAGTATTCATTTTAACAAAGTTGCTTTTAAAAGCTGCTTTCAATGGAAAAGAACAGTAGGTGTTCCTATATGTACCATATGTTTATTTAGTTAAATTATTTTTTATATGTGTGGTATAGAGATCATTTAATATTGTATAATAAGCAAACATGAATATTGTGTGATTATTCTATACAACCGATTTTAATTTTTAGTATGACGTTGGAAAACCCTCTTTATGTAGATGTTCAATATTTGTAGAACAGACAAATATGATTGGCCTTAGACACATTTAAGATGCAAGAGGAAGTAGGCGCTTAAAACTAAACAAACGTAAGTATGTCAGGAGTTTCATAATCAATGGAGTTTCGTTCTAAACCAAATTCTAGTTGTATTACCAGCTTCTTGGCCTGAGGTTAATAAAAGTAGTTTTCGATTAGATTAGATTAGGATCGCTTGGAAACAAAAGTAAAAGGCACAAGAAAAGTGACAGACTGGGACTCATAAAAGGAATCCCTTAAAATATATAAAAAAAGAACTGTGGATGGCAAATCGACAATCCTGGAGGTCATTCTGTGACAAAATAACAGAAACCTTTGAGGCATCGCGTCTAAGAAAACTCCTCTCTACAAATCCTATGATGCCTAGTTGCTTGGAAAAAACCGATGGCTCTTGGACAAGTAGCTGTGACCGCATCTATTCGCCTTAAAACGACTGCACAGTAAACAAACAATTTATTTGACCACGCTAATATTCTTAATATAGGAATCCTCACAGAAAACATCCATTACACTATTGGTTTGACAAAGACTCTCATGTAAGCATCCCCTCTAGATCTGTATGGGAGGAAGATGCTTTCATGGATGACAAGTCAATCAACTTCTATACAGATGGTTCAAAGCAAGTCGTTGAGCGCAGCTATCCGCGAAGACTACATTCCTACCTGGTTTGGATTCGGGCCGAAGCCATTCATGAGCACAAGGAAAGCCGATTTGTGCAGCAACCGGAGTTCTAGTATCCTTGCACCAGTTGGAGTCAGAAGACAGTCAAGGTTATTAAAACTATAATACAATTCGTGTTGCACCAAATACCGCTTCTTTTAAAATGGAAGGAATTAATGTAGCTCTTGATATGAATAAAGAAAGAAGGACGATTCATCGGCGCGCCTAGAGAAGTGTCAGGCGTGATAGGGAAAACCCCTATGCAGTCGAGACAGACCCTTTTGTCTGCTAAAACTAGTAGTGACGTATTTTTGTGAAGACTTTCTCCACCAGACAACCGACGAACAGGATTTAATTCGTTTTGCCATAGCCGTATACCACCTTGATTTCCCGAAAATTCAGAAAATTAAAAATACAAGTTTATTCATCTAAATCTATATTGTCCCCTTCAAAGTAATCCCCATCGACTGCAACACACTTATGCCAGCGCTTGATCCAATCCTCGAAGCATTTTTTATATTAGGTTTTCGGCATGTCCATCTGTGCTTCCTGCGATTTTTCCATTATTTCCTCTCGGCTGCTGAAACGCGTTCCCCGTAGTGGTTTTTTAACTCGATTGAACAGAAAGAAATTACAGGGAGCTAAATCAGGTGAATTCGGTGGCTGTTGAATGGTATTTGTTGCATTTTTTCGTCAAAAAGTTACGAATAATGATGGCACTGTGCGACGCGACGGTGCGTTATCCTGTCGCAAAATCGACGAGTTTTCTGCCAATAATTCTGGTCTCTTTCGGCGAATTGCTTCAGGCAAACGTCTCATAACGCCCACATAATACTCTTTGTTTATTGTTTGGCCTTCTGGCAAAAATTCATGATGACTTAAAACGACGTAGTTTTTTTGGTCTCGGCTCATTTGGTGAACGCCATTCACTTGCCTGATGTCTGGATTGCGTCTTGTCTCCAGTAATGATCCTTTTGATGAATGTGGAATCGGATTCAGCCTCGCAAATCATCTCTTTTTCGACGTCAACACGGTCTCCTTTTTGCATGAAAATGAGGTCTTTTGGCACCAACTTTGCTGCTAGACGACGGAAACCCAAATCATTAACCAAAATGTCTTGGACGGATCCATAGGCAATGTTCAAGTCCTCCGCTATCTCTCTGATGGTTAATTTGCATTTATTGACCAACATTTCTCTTACCATGTTTTCGTCGGTTTTCGATGTCGATGGTCTGCCACTGCGTTCATCATCTTCGATTGACTGACGACCACTTTTGAGCCGCTTGTGCCACTGGTAAACGACCGTTTTCTTTAGAGAATCGTTGTCGAAACACTTTTCCAACATTTCTAACGTTCGCGCACCATTAAATCTGTTTTCTACGCAAAATTTAATACAAGTTCGTTGTTGCAAATTTAAATCCATTTCTAAAATTGTAAAAAATCGCCAACACTCACAGAGATAGATGTACTCTTGGCTACATAACTTTTGCAAATGTCAAGCTATGATGCTAAGATTTAGAGGGAATGTTAACAACAGATGTACCAACTTAACAAAAAAAAAACAGAACTCAAATCTGAACAATGGGAGCGCTACACGGTGGTTATCCAGATCCAGAGAACGGTCCTCGGTGACAACTCCTTTTGTCTTACCAAAAGCTTGTTTGCACTGACACAAGGTGCATTGAAGGTTTTCGACGTGACATCGTAGGTCCAAAGAAGTTTGTTATTCAGAATGCACTCAAATACATAGCTTCACTGGAAAATGGATTTTTTTTCTGTCGAAACAGAGCACTCAGACTCAGACAGTACATTGCACATTGTAGAATTAAGTTGCCAATTAGCTTGACAACAAGCAATAGAGCCATACACACCTGAAGAACGCAGAATTTCCAGTCTGAAAATTTGAAAAGTGTGAATTTCGTCGTCCTGCACCATGTCTGCGAACAATTAAGCATCAGCAGACGTTCGTTGCGTCGAATTTTAGTGGAAGATATGAAGATGTTCCCTTATAAAGTGCAAGCCGGTCACAGATTGCTGCCTGCTGACCGTCAAGTGAGGTTAACTTACTCCCATGCTCTGTTAAACCTGATGATTTCGTATACAAAATCAGAATGAGCGACGAGCCCATTTCCACTTAAGTGGTTGTGCAAATAAACAAAATTTGCTTTTCTGGGGCGCGGAGAATCCACATGAAATGCACGAAGAGCCATTTCATCCCCTCAAAGTGGCACTTTGGCACTTTGCAAACGGCATTTGCAGTGAAAAAGTGATTAGCCCTTATTTTTTTGAGGTCGCCGACGGAGAGCTGCAGACAGATGTTAAGGGGTTACATATGTTTCTCCGCTCAAAAAAAGATTCTATATTCTTTTGCAATTCAAATGCCGCAAGAATTTTTCAAAAATTCCAATAATTAAGAAAGTTATGACCGTTAGACATCGGATCGAGCGGAGCGCTCATTAGGGACATGAGCAGCTGCGTGCCAGCTCTGCCTTCCTACCTTCTCTAATGACGGGTCAGTGCCCTCGCAAATATTTATACCTGCTTAGCAATAGATTTAAACCTTTTGTATAAGAATATTAGAATTCAGAATATTCCAGAAGGCACTACTCGAGCACATTTTCAGTTTTGCTTTCGAAGCCACGCATTCAAGACACACTGCAGATTTTGCATTTCGTTTGGGTTTTTGTCGAAACAGAGTTTTCGAAGTCGGTACCAGAAATATCTCTTGATATGCCATTTTGCACGGATATTCTTAATACCATTATCTAGTCTCCTACGTAGGATTTTTTTTATATCTTATCTTTATATCTTGTTATAAATAAAAATGTGGCTAGTTTTTTAGTCAAAAATAGCCTCGTACGTTCAAAAAGCTGCCATTTTGTTAAAAATGAAAATTTTTGAAAACGGCTATGATAGAGACTAATTTTATCCATCTACTTTAACAGGTTTTTGTTTTTTTTGTTTCAAATGAAACCTACCAGAGATATTCCTGGTACCGCCCAGCACCTTTTTGAAAAGAGGTTTCCGGAGATGGGCGAAATGTATACTTTATAATTGTTTTTCTTCAATTGTCAATAAAGTTTTGTATTCGTCAAGGAATACTTTTTTTATATTAATTTAATATCGTAGCGAAAAAAAATCTTGAAAAACGCTCCGTTTTTGAGCGGAGAAACATATATAACTCCTTAAGCAGGGAATACACGATACAATTATCGTACCGACCGTTGTACCAACTCGTGGTCGCATACGATGATTGTATCATGTGTATGCAAAAAATTTTTCGTTGGACCGATATCGTACAGTCGAACGCTCTCCACCGAAAACCAACGGTTGTATGCGACCGATTGTAAGCAAATCGTACCGTTTGTTCGCGCGAGTTACGTCCGCCACCTGATCCCCTTATCAGCACCCCAACGAGTCAACAAACCACCCAACTACCCACCGCATACATAACTTCAAGAACGACGACATCCGGTCACACGCCGATCATGTGTTGTATATATTGTACATTGTGAAATCCACAAATTTGTAATATCAAATGCAAATGACACCACGAACCTGTCGAATCAGCGTCTGCTGCATTTCCGACCTAATTTTGAACCCAAAGTTCGTGGTATCAACTTGCATACGATAGGTTAGATGTTTAATAAAATATTGTAAGTACTTCAGTTGTTCCTGAGCACCAGAATAAAATAGACATTATAACGTTTAAACCAAAATAGTGTTCTTTTTTTTAAATAAACCCCCAACAGAGCACATAAGTCGCGCGTACAACTGTTGTACCGATTTCATTTTTTGATCAGCATTCACAGTGTATGTATCGTGATGGGTTCAGTAACCAATAAAGAATTTTGGATCGAATTCATGGATAAATATCAATCGTTTCCCTGTTTGTGGAACGTGTACATACAAGAATACAGCAATAAGAAGTTGAGAGAAGGAGCGTTGCAGGAGTTAGCGGAAAAATGCAAGGAAATAAATCCGGAAGAAAATAAGGCTTACGTCCGGAAAAGAATTGCGAATATAAGGACTGCTTTTGGACGGGAGTATAGAAAAATTTTAAAATCCAAGCGTACCGGCAGTGCAGCAAACAGTGTTTATGTATCCACTCTGTGGTACTACAATGAACTTCTCTTTTTGAAAGACATGGAGACAAGCAGAGAAGGGAATTCATCGTTGCCAAATTCCGCGGATGAGGATTCTAATGATGAACATAATGCACATATTTCAGACGTAAGTTTTTTTTTTGTAAATTGATATTATATCAATTTTCAATGATTACTTTATATTACAGGATTGTTTTACTCCACCTCAGACACCTGGAGAAAGTAGCAGCATCATTTCTGATCCACCAAATTCAGCGGTAAAAAGAAGAAATTTGTCAATAAAAGATTGACAATAAAAGAAAAAATTTTTTCGAAAAAGCCAGTGAATTTATGAACCAAAAAGATGAGAAGAAAGATGACGAATTCGATATTCTTGGAAAGAGTATTGCTGGAGATTTCCGGAATATGGAGCTAAGACAACGTCTAATTGCCGAAAAAATAGATGCAGACGTGCTCATCAGTTGAAGAATAAGCCAACTGACTATAAACTCCACATTTGTCTTGAATCCAGTTTCCCAAGAAAGAAGTCAACTGCAGTCGACATTTTTGATTGATGCCGATGCATTTGCCCCAAGCGTTCAACAGTCTTCAGCATCATCCAGTAATGCAGACCTAACCGAATTCATATATTTCAATCAACGTGGGAATTAAAGACTAATCATAATGTATAAAATTACATAAAATACCATATATTAAAGTGCATTACATTAAAATATAAACACTAAATGGAACTTTTAATTATCAGATAATCCACACATTTTATTTTGGAATCCAAATTTTCCTTCGTTATTATAGTAGTCCTTTAATCTATTTCTTATATATTGGTTGGTCATCCGGAGTTATTTATTGCCAATGGTAGTAATTCATCATCTTGATGCCAATTTCCAGGTGTTATAATACCATTTTCCAAGTTTTCTCGGTCAATACATTTTTGGGTAATATAATCAGAGGAATGGGCCCTTAAGAAATTATGCAGAGCGCAGCAAGCTAAGAGTGCTGCATGTGTATGTTCCAGGTTTATTTTTATTGGCATTTGAAAAAGCTTGAATCGGGAGCACAATATTCCAAAAACGTTTTCGACGACTCGACGACCACGACTTAGTCTATAATTAAAAATTCGTTCTTCCTTTGAAATTCCGTTTTGAGGAAAAGGTTTCCATATGTTTTCAGATAAGGAAAATGCTTCATCCCCTATAAAACCATATGGACAAACGTATGAAGAGTTAACAAGTTTTCCCGGTGGTGGTATGTTAAGATCATGGTTTTCCAGCTTTTCAAAAAAATCGGTTCTTCTTAACACTCCTCCGTCAGAAATTCTTCCATTAGTCCCATCATGAGCGTAAATAAATTCATAGTTTGCGTTGACTATGGCAAACAAAACGATACTATGCGTTCCTTTATAGTTAAAAAAGTATGATCCGCTTTTTGGAGGCTTCGTGATGAGGACGTGCTTTCCATCCATAGTACCGAGACAGTTTTCAAAGTTCCATTTTGTTTTAAATCCTTCGGCAACAACCTTCCAATCATTTCCAGTGGGTGGAAACTGGAATTAGACGAATTGTTAGTATAAATACGTACATAACATATACTACAATACTATAAATTCAACTTACTTTTAAGTATTTTTTCCTTAAGGTTTTGTATTGGGTTGTTCTGCGGTTTTTTTCTTGGAAGTAGCGTTTATCGCATCAGAAAATCTCTGTGTATAAAATCGTTATGAAAACTTATTTTTTTCCAGTAGAGAGGATTATTCTTTACATTGTTACGAGAATTTGTTTTGATCGGACGTGTTTTAAGTGCTCAAATTTTTAAAAAATGGAAGATAAAAAAGTGCATTTTAGGCATATTTTGCTTTTTTTTTTTAAAAAAAAGGTGTCAAAGCGACAGAGGCGCAACGTGAGATTTGTAGGGTGTATGGAGATTCGGCAGTTAGTGCTGACTCTTGTCAGCGCTGGTTTACACGCTTTCGTTCCTGTAATACAGACCTTGCTGATGCTGCTCGCTCTGGACGTTCATCCACCACAGACGACGATCAAATCTTAGCTGCAGTTAATATTTGACGGCACGAGAGACCGGTCAAAGGTTTAGCATTGCCCATACAACGGTTTCACAGAGACTGAAAAGGCTTGGAATGTCGAAAAAATGGATGTTTGGGTTCCTAACGAACTCAGTGAAAAAAACTGTATGGATCGCATAATGATCTGTGAGTCTTTGTTAAGGTGTAACTCGCTGGATACTTTTGTGATCAGAGTGGTTACGGGAGACAACAACATTCGACGTAAGAGGTCGTGGTGCGCTCCTGGTGAAACACCGCAATCGGTTGGTAAGCAAGATTTGTATCATAAAAAGGTAATGTTGAGCATTTGGTGGGATTGGCGAGGTATCCTATACTTCGAGTTGCTTCCACGCAATGAGACAATAAATGCTATCAAATATGCTCTCAGCTCGACAATTTGAAGCAGGCAGTGGAAGGCAAACGGCCAGAGTTACTGAACAGGAAGTGCGTTGTTTTCCACCATGACAATGCCAAACCACACACAGCTTTTGTGACAAAAGAAAAGCTGAATGCCTTTGGTTTGGAAGTAATGCACCACACACCGTACTCTCCAGACATTGCGTCGTCTGACTATCACCTATTCCGCTCTCTCCAAAACGATTTGGACGGAAGGCAATTTAATTCCGAGGAGAAAACGCATCTGGGAAACTTTTTTGGCCAAAAGTCTACTGATTTTTACAAAAGAGGAATAATGTCTCTTCCAGAACGTTGGAAAAATGTAATAGATCAGAATGGACAATATTTGATTAATTAAATATATGGTTTTAAACAAAAAATGTGTATTTGACTTTCACAAAAAAAAAAACGCAGAACCTATTGAATAACCGAATATATTTCCCGGCAAGTTTCTGGAACAATTTTTCCTATAGCTTGAGGTGATATTCTTGAAATAGCGCAACGTTAGTATTAAACGCTGTTCAGCTGATATGGGTGATCTCATTAATGTGTCTTGTTTGGTGATATATGGCTCCACTAAACGTAAAAGTTGATCAAATTGGTCATCTTTCATACGTAAATAGCATTTATAGTCTTCAGGTTCAGTAAATTTTAACTGTTTTACGAAAAATATATCTGAATACACTGACTTTTCCAGCAGCCACTCCTTGACCAACTTACTTTTTCTTTTTTTTGTCGATATGCTCATTATTTTTAATTAATATTGCCTCCGTACATATTAATACAATTTTTTTTTTTCACACTCAAATCACTCATTTTTACTATCTAAATTACGTTGTTATTGAAAAACGAATGAGCATAAAATAAAATCGTACACAGATCGTCTAGTGTATGTGCTCTGTGCAACGCGTTGTACCGATATCGGTACAACTCAGATCGGTACGATAGTTATATCGTGTATTCGCTGCTTTAAACGAGTTTTTTTTGTCGCTAGTTGCTGAATTGGGTCTCGAGCATTGTTGGTTCCAGTATTTAGAATCACCAATTTCCAAACCGTGTGATCTACCTTTTTAGCGATTTGAACTGGTCAGATCGTTAGATCTGACGGCGATAGGCTTCTCCCTTTTACTCCCCGTTTACCACAACAAATAATAAGGCTTGCAAATATTAAAATCCAACATTGAAGAGGAAATCATCAATTTGGCAGTAGGTGTTTTGCGTGTAACAATTCAAAATTCACAATACGACATTACTTTTGAAGTACCAGCACCCTCCACGTTAATGTACCCGCAGCATCATGCAAGCGTAAGCTGGACAGTCACAGAGGTAGTCCTCCGCCGGGTCGTCATCACTTTTACAGTAAGGGTTGCAGGATGTTGCATCACTTATGCCCATCAAATTTAAGTGCTTTGCAAAAGCACCCTGTCAAGACGCCAGTATGCAACCTGTAGACTTTCCTACTGAAGGACAGCGAGAAGACCACTGGCCTCTTTCTGATGTCGGGAAGCCTTTGTTTGGCCTGTCGGCAACCTGTAGAGCCATGCCATCTGCAGTTGTGCTCATATAAAACCCAACTGTCAATGGAAGCCCTTACCGAAAACATATGCAGATCTGACGTAGGTTTGGGTCCCGCAAAATTCACTTCTGACGATTCCACTTCTCATGGGACGTAAGAAATACTCAGTGAATTCTGCCTTCCGACTGCGTTCAATGAAGTCTTGCATTTTCGAACTAGTTTGGAAGTCGTAAGATCTAAGCCCAGTTTGGCTGTTGCTACAGATGCAAATGCTTCACCCTCTCCACCGATTCTTCACAATATATTGAAGTTCGTTGCCATCACGATTGCGTATATTTCCGCTTGGAAGACAGACGCAAGTTTTCCTAACGAGGAATGAAATCTAACGTTTTGGAGCCATCCGTGAAGACCCAACCAGACTATGGACAAACTGCATTTCCATAAGATCAGAATCATAAGATAGTCGGCGTGCAGGGTAATTAAAGCTCCAGTGCGTGTTGTACCAAAGACCACTTCTTTTTAAACGGAAGATGGCTTCTTCTTGCGTCTTCAGCAATACTCGTAACATATTTTCGTGAGAGCTTGTTCCTACAAATAGGATATAATTGACCTTATCATAGTCATGTAAATCCAAACGACTCTTTTCGGTGGCAAGCCAATGTCTTGCCGACAGTTCCTTTGTACTGCAAGAAGGCCGACGGCACCTTAGATGCTTTCGACTTAACATGTTTAGCGCATAGAAGTAGAGTCAGACCAGTCAGCTTCTCCTTTCTCGTAAAGAGAACAACCACAATGTTCAGAGGATTGATTGAAAGACCATTTTTGGTGCACCAATAGTCAATCACGTTTATGGATCTCTGCTGTTTAGGTTCTTATGAATGATCAGCAGACTTGCATGCATGATCCATTAGACACTAAAGCCTTATCATCTGCATATGCCTGGACCATTGACAGCATTAATCAGCGACTCGACTAAAAATTGCCATAGGAATGGAAACAAGACAAGACAAACAAGACAAGACTTATTGGCCACAGTTGGCATCTGCAATCGGGGTCCTTCTTACCAGCATTGATCTTATCCACATAACTACTTGTTCTTCTACGCCATTATATTTGACTGAGAAACGCATTTCTTTAAAAGTTACGCTGTCGAAAGCACCCTCCATATCGATTCAAATGTCCAGCGTGTACTCTTTGTTGAGTATGCCCTCAATCCTGACCACCAGATTTTGAAGCGCAGTATTATAGGATCTTTTGTGTTGGTTGATATAGGATGCATTATCAGAGGGGTTTTGCACACATTAAGCTCAACTATTATATATCTTCATCCTACTTGTAGCTACTCCTACTGTCCGCCTGGTGATCGGTATGTATCCCAGTGTCAGGCAAACGGTGAAGAATATTTACTACGTATTACTACTACACTGTACGAGGGGCGTTCAACATATTCTCGGTATCGGGGTGAAGCTGTGGTTGTATATATAAATTGACTTATTTATCAAGTAATACTATTATTTTAGTGCATTCATGTAAAATTTCATATAAATGTGATTATTAATTCGCGTTTTATCTCTAGTTAAACAGAATCATAATGGCAACTGAGACGATGATGGTGAAAATTGAGCATCGCGCTGTAATTAAATTTCTCACTAAGCAAGGAAAAAGTCAAAAACCTATTCATGAAGAGATGGTGGCTGTTTACCAGGGTTTCGCACCTTCATTATCAACTGTGCAAAAGTGGTCAAGTGAGTTCAAGAGACGCAGAGACAGCATTGAAGACGACCCCCGCTCCGGCGCCCCGGCTACTGCTTGTACGGGAGAAAGCATCAAAGAAATCGAAAAACTTGTTCTTGAGGATGCCCGAATAAAGGTGAAAATGATGGCAGAGATCACCAAGCTTTCAATTGGTACCATTCACACCATTCTTCATGACCATCTTAACCTTTCAAAGGTCAGTGCAAGGTGGGTGCCACGAATGCTCACAGCGCCTCAGAAAAAAGTGAGAATCGCATGCTGTAGAGAGCTTTTGGAGATGTGTAGTGAGAACGCGGACGGTGTTATGGATCGAATTGTTACTGGGGACGAAAGATGGGTCCACCACTATGACCCTGAAAGCAAACAAGAGTCCATGCAGTGGCATAAATAAGGAACAGACCCCCCGAAGAAGTTCAAAGTCACTCCGTCTGCCGGGGAGCTCATGGCTACAGTTTTTTGGGACTCAAAGGGAATCTTGCTCATTGAGTATAAAAAAAAGGTGAAACCATCAACGCCACATCCTACGCTTCCACTTTGCATAATTTGCGGGAGGAAATTAAAAAGAAAAGACGGGGTAAACTCGCAGCGGGTGCGTTGCTCCTTCATGACAACGCTCCTGTTCACACGGCGCGAGTTTCCATGGCTGCTGCGCGAGATTGTGGTTTCGAAGAAATCCAACACCCACCCTATAGTCCAGACCTTGCCCCTAGTGATTATTTCCTGTTTCTGGATTTGAAAAAATGTCTTCGTGGAAAAAGATTTTCGGATGATGAAGAACTCAAGTCGGCAATAAATGGGTATTTTGCAGAGAAAGAGGAAATTTATTTTTTTGAGGTTTTAAAAAAGCTTATCTCAAGATGTAACAAATGCATTGATGTTAGGGGAGATTATATTGAAAAATAAACACAATTTAAATTGCATTCGCATTTTCCTTCATATCGATACCGAGAATATATTGAACGCCCCTCGTATGTCATACTTATGTCATCTCTGCGATTTGAAGCCATCAAATGAAGCAACTTTGTATTTTAATTCTCTTATCCATCACCACTACCGATGACAGATATCAGTTACGGGCGGGTTGTGGAACTCAGCTCTCTTGCAGTTTTGGAGATAAGAGCTGGTTGTGAGCTGCTTCTGATCAGGTTACCTAGGAACTTTAGGTGTAGGTACTGCCCATCGCAGCGTAAGACTTGCTTAAGACCTCTACATTTCGGAGGTGATGCTTTTGCAACCTCCTCCCTCAATCGTGCAATTTTTTAAAACTGAATATGGCACGTCAAAGTGTTTCCAACACTTTATGCGGAAACTCCTGAAAGGAAGCTTGATGATGTTAAGATTGTCCGAGAACTTAAATTGGGACTGGACTAGGATTGAGTTTCGGTATAAAGAACTTATCTTAGGTCTCAGTCACCTTTGCCAAATAAGACATCAATATGAGATTGCGGGTTTCGGAAAAGCTTTTCCAAACAAACAATGCATCAGATACATATGTATGTATATCTCAATTTAAGGATACAATAACAGGTCACATAGTTTTCCATCTTCCTTTATTTGTAC
Source organism: Volucella bombylans (assembly GCA_949129095.1). Lineage (NCBI taxonomy): Eukaryota > Metazoa > Arthropoda > Insecta > Diptera > Syrphidae > Volucella > Volucella bombylans. The sequence goes on along the minus strand of OX422141.1, from coordinate 136,696,930 downwards.
TCGTACTACGCCTCTAAATAACAAAAAAAAAACATCACAATAGAACTTGTGTAAATGGAAATCCCAAACGTGAACTAGTTCGAAAACAAAATTTGTTGTTCGAAATTGAGTTCCTTCTCCTGAAAGGACTCCTTGTCCCTTCTTAAGTGGATGGCAATCTTTCCGCCCTTGTACAATGTAACCACACTTAAAACTAACATAAAAGCTACGCAAACAATTTGAATCACCGGCAGGTTTAAGAATAAGGCAAGCAATCCATGTATCACTGGATCGTTGTTAATCACAAACTGCAAAGAAAAAAAGGCATTTCATTTACGGTCTTTACCGTCTGTCTATCTGTACTCACATACTCCATCCAAAACTGCGGCAGGATCATTCCACTGAATCGTCTAACGTCCGCTGCAAAGTAGTGCAAATTCGGCAGTGCAATGTTGGATTGAATCCGTGCTATCCCTTCCAGCTGAACACCGGAAATCGGTTCAACAAAAACATGGGATGCATGAGAACTTTCATTTGGTTTCAGTCCATCTAGGTAGTTAACCCATTCGCCGCGATAGCCAAAGAAATGTGGATTCGACACCGCTGTGGGAAGTCCTAAAAATTCATTTTTTTTTTTTCGAATTCCGATTTATGGAAAGGTGTTCAATGTGGCAACCAACCTGACTGACTAAAACTCACCAAAGGTACATTTTGAGACATCGCTTAATCCGTCGGGTAAGTTCACATCTCCAGATTTTTTAAAGCAATCTAAATCAGGATTTTCCAGTCTTGTGTAGATTTCATCGGCCAGGACATACTTATAGGCCTTTACTCCGTTTAGGTCGACAGTTCTGTCGTAAATCATGGGATAGGTCCGGCAAAGATTCTTGGTATAAGCATAGATCACATCATCTTTCTTGATGTGTGGTGGAAGGCCAGTTCCTTCACAAGCTCCTTTCAGAGAAACCGGACAGTGTTTGGGGTAGTTTGGTCCGTAGTCATTAATAAATTCCTTTCCATTGTATGTATTCATCTTGAAGAAGTTTTCGTAACCATGCTTTGGTCCTATGTTGACATTAAATCTATTGTCCGACGGATAGAACGACTGAAATCAGGAAATGATCAGTGATCGGAGAGGTACTCGTATAAGTGGAGGGAAAACTTACATTGAACATAATCCCAGCATTCTGACGTGGAGCAGCAAACGGAATGTTCCTCACAAAATCAAATATCGGTGAGGTGTTATCCCAGAGTAACTGGTAGACGGTGCGGTTAAGGAAAACATGATCATTGTTGGAAATGAGATTGAATGCCATTCTTGCAAGAAACATATCATGAGCTAGTGCAGCAAATCCCAGTAGCATCGGATTGACAACGATGAGACTTTGGTTGAGGATTCCCGGTTCAGTACATCCTTCGTCGAACTCAATGCGGAAGGCAGTGGTAAATGATAAAGTGGAGTTCTCTTCGTGAAAAACCACATCTTCTTGGTGTATGACTTTCTTATACACTATAGGACCGACTTCTTTGAGTTGCAGTTTTGCTGTCTTATTGGTCAGGAACTCGTTTGGATTATCCACAGCGAATAGGTAGACCTTGATGCCTACGTCAATACCATTTTGTGAAGGATTCTTCCATCTCTCATAGGCTGGAAGACCGGGACGGACTTTGATGCGTTCGATAAGTGATAGTTCTTGAAAGTCTGATAAAATACAGAAGATTCCAATGATGACCGAAGTCAGTCCCAGCAGCAGGTACAAAAAGGCACCTAGAAATAAGACGAAAGCTTCAAATTGAACTGCCATAACTACTTAGTAACTTACAACTGAAGGTTCTTCTGGGAGTGATGGACTTGTTTGTCGGATTCATGGCGGAAAGGTACTTGTGGTTTGTTGACGAACTATTGGCCGACTTAGAGCAGATGGTAAACTGAAATTAAATTAATAACCCGAAAGCAAAATTAGAACTTCAAACAAATTCGTATGATTAGAGGGGCTTTTGAGATGCGGTGATTTAGTAGATACGAATAGATATGATGGAGTTGCTGGAACAAAATTAATAGATATCGTGTGGAGTATGTTTCATACTGAATTGGTATGAACGATTGTTCTGCTTGATGAAATCAAAATATATCTAATTAGTATCTGTTAAAAATTTGATGATCACAGAGTGGCATGCGACATCAGAGTGATGCATGTGGTAGACTTTGCGAAAGCAGGTGCGAAGAGAACCTTTAATTGTTTAGACGAAATGGAGAGTAAGGGATGAGATACTCGTACGAACTTTTGTTTTTTTATGGAATGCTTTTAGTGAGAACGAGATAATGGCTATAATTACATTTTTTTGTGAAAAACGGGGTAAAGTTCTACCTGAGTTAGCCTTTGAATTCGGTGTGGGTTTAAAGATAACTCAGAACCGAACAAGATTTGTCAGAGGAATCAGGGATCAAAATTTTTATAAATGTTTGGAAAGGTACATCTACTTGCTACTCGTACTCATCGCTTGCTGGCTTAGTAAGCCTTATATCGATGAATTTTTTTTTCGCTTTTTCGGCTAAAATGTAGCACTCTTTCATCCTTTAACTCTTTTGCACTATTTACTTCAAGTGCTATTCCGTATTTAATTGAGGTAGTCCAGTCACTGTAATGCACTCCTTCGGTTTTTGAACTAGTGTGTCGCAGTTCTTGGGCTTTCGAAGGTTTTATGAAGACATAAGCGTCGAAACTTATGCTTTTGGCCATCAGCTCCCACTCTCATGCTGTACCCCTGACTGAAGGTTTGGTCCCAAACCATACCGATATGTCATTGGCGGCTGCAGACGAGATAGGAGGCTGGATCCTGTTTGCACTAGGTCAAATCTCCTTCATCCACGGCTCCAGTCACTTTAAGATACATGGTGCATACCCCCGTTTAGAGCTATTTTGACGTACGCAGGTCTGAAGAGAGCTCCATGGTAATGTTGGGAGCGTGGTGTAGAGATGGCGACGCAAGAAACCTGAGTAGGCTAAGGGCGGCTCTCGTATTTTATCGAGGCTACTGGCTTCGGACTGTTTAGCCGGACCCTTTGTCCAGAGGTTTTATGAAGAACCTGCCCTCCAGGTTGGGAGTTGCGCGTGCAAAAAAGAAAACAGTTCCGAGGCAACTAACCGCTTCGGACATAGACGGATTTAATGTTGACGTTTTAAGGACAACGAATTTCGGCTTTGCACATGGAATGTTAGGGGGGCTTAGAGAAATCTGCATCCAGCCAAATTCGGTAATATACTCGTACATATGTACGTCTCATTTGCGCCCATGCCCCTAGTAAGAACATATGTTCAGTGCTCCAGCAATGACACCAAAACTGTAGTAGAAGTTCTTAACACAACACTGGCTAAGGAAACAGTCCTTGAGCGGGTCATCGGAAAACACAGGCTGTATTACACTACACCTGACAATGGATTAGGCTTTTAGAATTTATAGTAAGGACTTGACTATGTCCTGATCAATCGGCAATTGGCAACCAGATTGATCGGCCCCAAGCGCTACGAGCCAACATCGACTCAGATTATTACCTTGATCCAGCCAGAGTATGAATGCGGATACTACAGGTACAACGGAGTCAAGTAAGGCCTTCCGGATTCCGGCGTTTCCGGAAATCCCGAAGACCAGTGGCAAGGCTTCCATCGTGCCATCAGAGACGCCACAACTGATGTGCTGGGTTTTATCCGACCTCCACCAAGAAATCCCTGGTTTGATGAAGAATGCCAGTAAGTAAATGAAACTAAATAAGAAGCGTACTAAGCGGCTCTGCAACGAAGCACCAAAGACACTCGTGAGCTCTACGAGCAAAAGACACGGCAAGAACATCGGTTCTTCCATGAAAAAAAAAAAGAGCACGAGAAGAGTGGATTGAAGAAATTGGGATCTTTCTACGCCAGGAAAAACGTACAGAAATTCTACCAACAAGTAAAAAACGTGTCAAGGCAAGAATACCCGTACAGAAACCTGTAGAGATAAAGAAGGCGACCTCGTAGTAGAACCATAGTCGATGCTGAGAATATGGAAAAACTTCTTCTGCATACTGTATAAGGGCAATGAAGCCAAACATCTCGCCGTCAGACAGAATAGACCATTCAACTTAGCCGATCATAGCCAAAACTTCCGTCCTCCTGACCAGAACGAAGTAAGGATAGCAATATCTAAGCTTAAATTCAGCAAAGCTGCTGGACCTGAAAGCTGTTGAAAATGACTTGGTGGTCTGGTCAGAAGAGTCTATGCCTAATGGATGGAATCTCAGCATGGTTTGCCCGATCCACAAAACACGAGACCTTCTCTGCTGCGCCATCTATAGAGGTATAGGTCTCAAAATTGGTGTAAGACTTTATCTGCTATATCGTGTGAACGTCGAAAGCCTTTCGTCAACAACCTGATTGGTCCCTATGAGTGTGATTTCAGACCAGGGAAGTCCACAATCAACTAAATCTTTACACTCCGGCAGATCATGGGAAAAAACTCAAGGAGTCCAAATCGATACCCACCATCTTTTCATCGATTTTAAGGCCGCGTATGACTGGATTTATGGAGACGAGCTATAAAGAGACATGTCAAGTTTTTACATAAGGTGACGCGTTGTCATAACTTTGAGGTATTAAGGGACGTTGCCTACCCTGCTATTTATTATTAAAGTACTCTGCTATTGATTCTGCCAACATCATCTCAGTAGATGTAAAACGACAAATCCCTTTTGCCAATCTCGCTGTTTCTCCGGGCTAAGAGTAGTAAGGCCCTATCCCGAAAAACTAAGGAGACTCCATATAAGACCTTGATCATCCTAGTCCTACTCTATGGCACTGAAACATTAATTCTATCGAAAGCGGATGAAGATATCCTTGGTCGTTTCGAGAGAAAAATTCTTCGTAATATATTCGGTGTTGTTTGCGTCAAGAAGAAGATTAAACGGCGAACTATACGAGCTGTATGGCGACATCCCTCAGTCATAAAACTGCGCATCATTCGCCTGAGAGGGGTAGGACATATACAGCGAAGGGACACTAATGCTTCGGTCCACAGAGTTTTCGAATCTAACCCTTCCGGGTTTTGTAGTCAGTTCACCCCAGCTAAGTAAGTAAGTTGGTAAGTCATACGTTTTCTAGTTCGAAACTTTTGCCCATCTTTATTCAAGCTTGCGATAAGTTGTTGTTTTTTATAATCTGCGTGCGCTCAAGGTTTTTGAAAACCCTTAAAATGCTTGCACACAGCGCAGGACGCTTTCATACAATTAGAGAGAAAAGAAAGAGAGGTACCGATGCACGTTGGTTTTAAATGTTTGAAGGTTATAATGAAAGAAAGAACTCGACAAGGTATTCCATAAGCGAGTTGTGCGGCTTAGGGAAGAATCACGATATTTCAGAGTACAGCCGTAAGTGGGCTGAGGGTAAACTGGTGAAAATTCATAGCGAGATGGATGTTACAGTTGAAGGTTTGAAGGGGTGGAATGCTACTGGTAATTTCACTAGAGCACTGGTGGTGAAAAAAGCGATATAACAAGGTAAGGCAGGAGACATTTCGTGGGTGTTTGAGGTCGTCAATTGGCTGGGTGATATTAGCATCACCTATGAGTTTTATCGCACGGTTTTGAATCCTACGTAGTAGGTGCAGAGCGGTTTTAGGAGCACCCGACCACATGTGTGCATTGTACTCCAATTTCGGGTGGATAAATGCCTTATAGGAGATTATTGATGAAAATTGAAAAGAGTGTCGAAGACAGAACGGAGCCCTGCGGCACACCAGTATTTATTTTATGAATATTAAACTTGAGATTATCAGAGGCTTAACAGAGTGAGAAGTTAAAAACAAATTCAGTGTGTTAGCGGTATGACTGTCAACGTTTGGTATTCGCGTGGGCTCATTTACAAGCTGGATCAAGTTGTTTTCCACAGCGAAGGTATCAATACACCGTTCTGCGGGTGTTGTCTATCCAGAACGTCAAAGCCACCCAGATTTTTTTATATTGAAATGAGGATACAGGGATATAAGTTTTTGTATGAAGTTAGACAGCGCATCAAACTAGTTAAAGGTCGAATTGCTGTCTAGTTTGGGACTTCTATAAATTAAGCAGTAGTGGATAATTTTAACCACATGGAAGTGAATTCCGGATTAGAACATGAACCATAATGGTTTCTTGCTCGCCCGAGGATGAATTCTCTGCTGTGCTGAAGAGATACCCGGCGGGGTTTTGAATTCACATCCCTGATTTTCCTCAGATTTAGGCATAGCTCCGGCCGGATGCTGAGGCAGGGAAGAAATGTTATAAATCATTACTGTTGACTATAGAATTAGACACACAACCTGAGATGCTAAAAACGACTTGTTATAATAGCTATGACAATGTTTGCGTTAAGGCAGAACTTAGTAAGGACTTAAGGAACCAGAAGCAAAACAATAGTCGCCTCAGAATTAACAACTTGTACAGCGAAATACCTAAATAAGAAATAACAGAATACAACCACTCAATAGTGGGATAATGACAGCTATCAGACATCATAAGTAAATGTTTGATAAGCCACACAAGTATCTACAAGTCTGTATCTACCACATACACCTAAAATCTTTACAACACTGTTTGTCGTTTTCAAATAGTTGCTGGGTTGTGTGGGTCGTTTCAGCGCAATGATCTCAACTTGACGTACGATATTTCCACCCCAAAGACGTGGATGCTGATATAAATTTTGATGACCTCTTCGTCCTGGTTATCTCCAAGTCCAAATTTGTGACTTTTCCATATTTCTATGTAAATGATATATGGAGGTTAGTAGAAACTACGCCACATCACACCATAATCAAATAATCAGCAATAACCAATCACCATCATAATCATCAACCATGTCAAGGGGACTTGACAACTTTGAATTTAATTTGTGAACGCACTCTTTCACTAATCATCAAAAATTCGGAGTCGGTGACTGCAACTTTAAGAGCGTTAACTTCAATTTTCGGTCGTAATTCTCGCCCCAGTGGATAGGCAATAACAAATTTTAGCGCAAAAATTTGAGTCTACATATTCGTTGTGTGATGTTGCCGTGTCAGTGAGACAACGGGTTGGTCGAAGTGTCGGAAATATCGCTGCCGTTCAGGCGTCCGTGGCAAACGATCCAAATCAGTCAATTCCACGGCGTTCTCGGGTGTCGCTCAGACCACATTATGGCGTATTTTGCGTAACGATCTTGGTTTACAGCCATACAAGATCAAGCTGACTCAAGAATTGAAGCCGATGGACCATTTGAAGCGGCGTACGTTCTCCGATTGGGTTCTGGAGAAGATGCGCCAATATGATGAATTTCATCGCAAAATCATCTTCAGTGACGAAGCTCATTTTTGGATCAATGGGTTCGTCATGAATGAATCACCACTTCATCCACAAAAAATAACTGTTTGATGCGGTTTGCATGCCGGCAACGTTATTGGGCCATATTTTTTCGTCGACGATAAGGATCGTCACGTTACTCTGAATGGTCAGCGTTATCGCGCCATGATCACCAATTATTTTTGGCCCGAATTGGAAGATATGGACTTGGACGACATGTGGTTTCAACAGGATGATGCCACATGCCACACAGCACACGCTACAAACGATTTGTTGAAGAGTAAGTATGGTGAGCCTTCTACCGCGAACATCGAACTTGTCGAGTTGTTGAGGCTGAGTAGGGTCAATGAATCTCGAGAAGAAATTCTCCAGACGAGTCCTGAAGCCAAAGAATGCTCCCCCCCCCTCCACAACACCCAAAGCACTCCCTTCTTCCCCTGGGCTGGATCAAGGTGTCATACGATCCGTGCTGAAGATCAACCTGGCTGAGGGCCCAGCATCTCCAAAAATAGCTCAGTCGCGAACAGAGTATCCGGATACCTGGCGACCTCCGGATTAGCTAGCCTTATCTGTATACAGCGGATCTCTGTACAGATGGACACCCCTTTCTCCGCTACTCGTGGGACCATTTATGGATAAAACCTCTAAAACAAAATTAGAGGCCGGTACTCCTTCAAAACCGGCTTTCCGGAATTACCGAAAAACTGACTGGCCAAAATACAGAGGAATACTGTCAGAAACGCTATCCTCAGAACTATCAAGTCCTCCAGGTTACATCAATGAGCTTGACATGAAAGTCAAACAATTTACTCTGGCTCTCAATCAGGCTATAGCCGCTTCCTGCCCTCTTATTCAACCAAGAGGCAAGAAAAAGCCACATTGGTGGACATCGGCACTGGCACTGCTCAGAAACTCTTGTAGAAAACTTTTCAATGTAGCAAAAATCACAAGAAAAGTGACTGACTGGGACTCATATAAAGAATCCCTCAAATTATACAAAAAATAACTGAGGAAGGCAAAGCGACAATCCTGGAGGTCATTCTGTGACAAAACCACAGAAACCTCTGAGGCATCGCGGCTAAGAAAAATCCTCTCTACAAATCCTATGATGCCTAGCTGTTTGAAAAAAACCAATGGCTCTTGGACAACCTTAAGTGATGAATCAGTCAATACTGGACACCCACTTCCCAGGTAGCTCCCAACTCGCGGCCAGTAGCAGCCCAAACAGGCCTACTGCAACCGTGACCAAAATTCATGGTCTGATTACGAGAGACAAACTGCTTCAAACCATACAAGTCTGCTGGTCCGGACGATATAATACCTGCCGAGATACAGAGGTCCTCAGATATTATTCTGCCAGTGTTAGAAAATATTATGAGGAGCTGTGTAGAACTTATCCACATTCCACTGTTATGGAGAGAAGTCAATACATTCCCAAAGCCGGAAAATGTTCTCATGTTGTCCCAAAGGACCTCAGACCTATAAGTCTATCATCTTTCCTTCTGAAAACTCTAGAACGACTGATTGATATCCATATTAGAGCTAAAGTTGATTCAAGACTTCTGTCTATGGCTCAACACTGTAAAGGAAAGTCGGTGGAAACGGCTTTGCACTCTCTGACTAGCCACATCGAACGATCTGTACAATATAAGGAGTACACAATGGTTGCATTCCTAGACATAGAGGGCGCCTTTAACAACGTCAACACATCCGCAATCACGACTGCGCTGTCAACTCTGCAGGTAGACGACTCACTTGGGAGTTGATCGGTCTAATGCTAAAAAGCAGGATAATCAACTCCAAACTGGGTGAGATGTCTGCTAAAAGATATGTCAGCAGAGGTACGCGGCGAGGCGGTGTCCTCTCCCCTTCTCTGGAAATTAGTAGTTAACGAACTACTGATATACCTGGAAACGGGTGGTAGCAGAGTGATTGCCTATGCGGATGACGTTGCCATAGCCGTCTAAGGAAAACATCTCAATACCATTAAAGAACTCCTTCAAGTAAATCTCAATAGATTAACCCGCTGGGCAGATCGCTGTGGATTGGGAATAAACCCCCATAAAACTGATCTTGTCCTCTTTTCTAGGAAATATAAAATTCCAATCATAGACCCTCCTTCAATAAACGGTACCAATTTAGTTTTCTCCGATACAGCAAAATATCTTTGTCTCATTTTTGACAGGAAACTAAACTGGAAACCTAACATTCAAGAAAGAGTCAATAAAGCTACAATAGCTTTATTCTCTTGCAAAAAAGCCACTGGGAAGAAATGGGGCTATCAACCTCACATAACCCACTGGCTATACATCTCGGTCATAAGACCAATACTTACTTACGAGGTTGTTGTCTAGTGGACGGCCTAGGAAAATGCAGTCAAACGCATGGAACTAAGCAGAGTCCAAAGAACAGCATGTCTATGCACAAGCGGAGCCTTGCGGTCTACCCCCTCTGCGGCATTAGATATTCTGTTTCACTTGACACCTCTCGACATTTTTAGCAGGCAAGTAGCTGCGACTGCAGCTATTCGAATTAAAGCGACTAAACAGTGGACAAATAATTCATTTGGCCACACCAACATTCTTAATACATTAGCAATCCTCACAGAGAACATCGATTACACCATACCTGATCTCAACTTGACGTACGATGTGACAATTCTCCGTTGTGATGTCATACATTGTGATCGTTAGTAACCATTTTTGCAAATTTGTCATATTTATGTGATTTTCCAAAGTTACATACTTAATTCGTCGAAAGCAATAAACAAAAATCATTAAGATTAAATAAAGGGAGATGTCGAAGAACCGCTAATACTCGTATTAGGCAGATACAAGTAAGAGTTTTGCATATTTGTGATCAATTAACGAATAGACATCATCTAAGCAATAATCAAAGGTTTACTCTAATGAGGGAAAAGAATTGCGGTAGTCTATCCGAGGAAATGTTTTTTTAAATGAACATTTAATTAATTTAATCATGAACCCGTAATAACTGGTTTGTTGGAACAATAACTAGGAAGAAAGTGCAGGTTAATCCCACTAGACAATGAGATGAAATGCTAATTTATTTAAGCTTTGCAACACTTAATGCTAAAAAGGTTTTTCTAAAAATATTCATGTGGTGTTGTTGTCTGGTGGAAAATATGATTTCACACCAATTGCTGTGCAACAAGGACATGAATAATCTACGGCAAAGGGTAGTCTTTTGGGTCTGCTGTTGTTAGAATACTTAGTGTACTCGTAGCAATCCCCTGTTCTCTCCAGTGGGTGAATATGCGTCACTGGATGTAGTTCGTTCTGAATGGAGTGCATCGGGTGAATAACCATACCAAGATATTCATAAGAAGTGAAAATGTCGACTATGACCAATTTCTGGCCATCGCGTCGCTCGATTTAGAGCCCAGAGACTGTCGAACGAAATTAGAGAAAGTACAGATCATAGAGTTGAACGTTTTACCACGTCTTCACGGCTTAAAGATAAAAATGAAGGCATCACGAAACTTTTCGCCAAATCACACATCAAGATCTATCGAAGAGTTATTTTCAGTTGGAAGAGATGTACATATGTTCCCAATTACAAATCGAGTGTGAGAGAAGGAATACTTGTTGAACGACTGGAGTATCGCCTCCATTCATGTTAAGTACCAAAGCAAATCCCTGTCCAACGTCGGGTGGTAATCTAGGTAGGCAGGTAGGTAGGTAAAAGTGGCTGTTGGAAAGACCAACCCACTTAGGTCTATTGGCCCATTGTGATGCCACGTGTATCTGTGACTCTTCTGCTCATGGAACCAATTTGAGATTATGATGAAGCTTAAGAGACTTTTAACGTCTATATTGTCTAGATCGCTTAAGTCATTGTAGAAGAAAGAAAGAAGTAGAGTTTATCTCTTTGCGAGAGAGCTGGACATGTACAGAGTAGGTGGAGGATTATCTCCTCTTCCTCCTTGTCCAGGAAGTCTCCAGTCTCCAGTTGATACCTATGATGGTGCTGAGATGTTTCCTTTTCAGAAGGATCAAACTTTTAGAGCGATTCAGATCTAGCTTTGGTCAGATCTGTTTGGTCGCTAGGCATGTTGGTCCAAGAGTCCACCCAAGGTCCGTTTTTTTACCATTAATTTGCACGTATCGATTGGTATACCATTCTACCCTTTTCCGGTGGAAAAGGTAGAATGGTTCCGATTTTGGCTATCTCGTCAGCCCTACAATTCCCTGGAATATCTATGTGAACGTTGAACTGCTCTGCGATCTCCATGAGAGATGATCGGCATTCAAGGGCTGTTTTAGAATTTAATGAGACTGAGTCCAGGGACTTGATAGCCGCCTGACTATCCGAAAAGGTGTCGATATGCTTTGCTGATATCACGTTTTTCGTCAGCCAGGACAGAGCTTCTTTAATCGCCAAAATTTCCGTCTGGAACACGCAACATTGGTTAGGAAGGCAGAAGGAGAGGCTTAGATTTAGCTTATCTGAGAAAACACCGCCACCAACTCCGCTATCGGTTTTAGAACCATCTGTGAAGAAGTGGATTGACTTTCCCTCCATGAAAGCATCTTCCTTACGTGGAAGTCTTTGTCAAACCAAAATTCAGGTATGGTGTAATCGATGTTCTCTAGGAGAATTCCTAGTATATTGAGAATATTAGCGTGGTGAAAGATATACTCGCAGCTGCTTACCTGCTGAAGATATTGAAGGGTGTCAAGTGAAACAGAATATTTAATGCTGCGGAGGCAGTAGTGCGTAAGGCTGTTCTTTGGACTCTGCTTAGTCTGCTGCAGTTGATTGCATTGCCTAAGGCCGTCCACCAGACAACAACCCCGTAGGTGAGTATGGATCTTATAACCGAGATGTATAGCCAGTAGGTTACGCGAAGTTGAAGGCCTCATTTGTCCCCAATGGCTTTTCTGCAAGAGAATGGAGCTTTCTTTAATCTTTCTTGAATATTAGGTTTCCAGTTTAGTTTCCTGTCAAAAGTGAGACCCAGATATTTTGCTGTATCGGAGAAGACTAAACTGAAACCATTTATAGAGGGAGGGTCTACGACTGGAATTTTGTATTTTCAGGAAAAGCGGACACGATCCGTTTTATGGGGGTTTACTCCCAATCCACAGTGACCCGTCCAACGGATTAATCTGTTAAAATTTAGCTGAGGGAGTTCTTTAATGGTATTAAGATACTTAGCTGAGACCACCCGCTTCCAGGTATATCAGCAGCTCATTAACCACTAAGATACAGATAAGGGGTTAAGAGACACCGCATTGCTGACAAATATTTTAGGAGAAGGCCCGCCCAATTTGGAGTTGATTATTCTGCTATTTAGCGTAAAACTAATCAGCTCCCCAAGTGGGTCATCCACCTTCAGGGTTGACAGCGCAGTCGTGATTGCGGATGTGTTGACGTTGTTAAAGGCAACCTCTATATCCAGGAAAGTGACCATTGTGTATTCTCTATATTGTGAATATCAATCAGTCGTTCAAGAAGTTTCAGAATGAAAGATGATAGACTTATAGGTCTGAGCTCCTTTGGGACAACAAGAGAGCATTTTCCGGCTTTAGCAATGTAAACTACATTGACTTCTCTCCATGACAGTGGAATGTGGAGAAGTTCTACACAGCTCCTCCTGTATTATACCGTCCGGAACAGCAGACTTGCATGGTTTGAAGCAATGCAGCGTCCAAAGCAGTTTGTCTCTTGTAATCAGACCATGAATTTTGGTCACGGTTGCAGTAGTTCTGTTTGGGTTGCTACTGGTCACGAATAGGGTCCAGTAGGAGGTTGAGTGATTCATCACTTGTTTTCATTGCTTTCTTTCAAACAGCTCGCCATCATAGGATTTGTAGAGAGGGTTTTTCTTAGCCGCCCTGCCACAGAGGTTTCTGTAATTTTGTCACAGAAGTGAAATGGGTAGAAATCTAATTACAGCGAAGGATGAACCGTTATTTGCCATTTTATGCTATACTCATCAGCCAATAAAAGTATGGTCTCTAAAGAGGCAAATTGATTTTAAAACAAATCTTCACACTTCCATTCTATTTTGGGTTTCTACTAAAATTTTGCAGAATTCTAGGTCTAACTTCCGAATGTAACTGAAGGCTTTCTACGGAAGAACCACCATGGTTGAGCCGACGGTGACACCAGTGTCAGATCCAGTGGGAAACATCATTTGACCTACTTCAACACACTCGGAGCTCTAATCGTGCGAGTACTTTTCAGCATCTAGCGAGGATATTTAAATAGAGTTGGTGACGAAGAACCCAGACAATGCGTAGCAGTCGGGGAACATACCCACTGCGCCACACCATTACCAGATTGCAATCATATTTAGCCTAATTCACCAATATTAGACTGATAGGTGCTTACGTCAACTTGCCTTAGTTTGCTTCTTTGAGCTTTTCCATCTGCATGACATCCATTTGAAAGTGGCGACGAGGAATATAATTTTAGCCATGATGTCCTTGCCCACATCCAAAAAAGGATTTGCAAAATTCTTTATTAAAAATACCTTCAACCAGATCGATCATATTCAGATTGACACAAGACACATCTCCAGTATCCTGGATATCCGAATGTTTCGAGGATTCAACAATGAAATTTAACCTCGAATGACTACAATCGCAAGAAAAAGCAATCTCTTGAGAAGTCCAATGCTGCCTGCATCCAGTGGTGATATTGTTAGCAAGCGATCAGAACCGCCATATCAAAATGTCAGTAGTAGAAATATTTCTTCTGGTTTGCATTGTATAACAACCTTATCATGCGCGCCATCGTGCACGATTTCTGGAGGTGTATCTCAGCTCTCTCCAACTCTTCGACAGTTGTGCTGATTCCTCTTCGACCGTTCAGCGCCAAGTACTTCTAGGTCGGCCCACTCGTCTGCCTCTGTGCGTGAGAGGGTTCCATTGAATCGCTTGACTCGCAATGCACTCGTGACCATTACGAAGCGTATGCCCAATCCACTGCCACTTACGTCTTCGTATGATGGAGTAACTGGGTTCCTGACCTGTTTTTGCATGAAGTTCATCAATAGAGATACGGTTGGGCCAGAGAATCCTCAAGAAGATTCGCAAACATCTAGTCACGAACGTTTGTAGCTTTCTTGTGACAGTGGGTGTGACTTTCCAAGTGCTGCACTCATAAAGAAGCACGAATTCAACATTGGAGCGGAACAGTCGTAGCTTGGTGTTTAGGCTGATGGAGTTTTTTCTCCATATTTTGGACAGCATTCCGGACGCAGGCTTTGCTTTCCTAATTCGGTTGATTATATCTAGTTCGGTCCAGCCATCAGTAAAGACAATACTCCCAAGATATTGAAAATTCTCTGACATCTCTACTGGTTGTCCAGAAATCTCTACTTGGTTAGATGAGGAAGTTCCAAGGCTGATCCTTTTTGTTTTTGCCGTATTGATCCTTAGCCCAACGAGTTCAATTTCTCTCTCCACCCTTGTTGTTATTTGATGGAGATCCATGATTCTATGAAAGAGTACGCATACGTCGTCCACGTAGTTCAGATGTTTGAGGAGTGATTGCAGAGTCCACTGAATTCCTCCTCGGTAGAAGACTGCAAGCCAAGGACGTAAGTAAATCGCAGTTGTTTATTTTTGAAGCAATTAATGATTTAAGTAAAATTCTACAGGCAGGTACGGAGCTGGTGAGGATTCAACTACAGTTCGCCAGTGAACTTTGACACTCGTTTTTATAATGAGTTTATGAGTTCCCCGGATTTGAATTTCCACGACGATTCAACACCGACCGTGTCAGGGTCCGCAACAAAGCGAAGAACGAAATCTTCTGCAACCAGCAATTTGGAAACATCTTTGGAGGGTGCGACGAGCTGCGTTGTGGACTACCTCAAGGAGAAATCACCGGTTGAGGAGGAATTAGAGGACGAGGATATGTTGTTTTGTAAATTAATGATTATGAAACTCAAAAAATTTCCACTTGCCCGGAAAAACAAAGTAAAATTAAGTATCATGTCATATTTGCACAACATTGAGTTGGAATTGGAGGAAGAAAATAAAAATTAAATGAATAAAATTTATTTATTTCAAAATTGCATTTTCGTGTTAGTTTCTGCTGTTTAATATTTTAATGGGGTTGGAAGGAAACGTTTCCCTCATTCATAAAATAGTGCGTTATCAACTTTCTTATTTTGAAAGCATTTGTCGACCTGTTGTTCTGTTTCTGTTTCTTGTTCGTTTTCGAAAGAATCACAGTGCTCCGGACAGTAGGAGTAGAATTGGTATTGCGTATCCGTAATTTTTAAGAAATTATGCAAAATGGTGCACGCCAATTCTATCTTGTCTGCATCTTGTCTTCCATCTTAGGATGGAAGTCGATGCGTTTTCCAAGAATACGCCAACGGGCCGTCAAAATGCCAAATGTGTTTTCTATCACACGCCGTGCTCTGGAAAGTCTTGTGTTGAAGACATCCTCTGGGAGAAGATTTAATAAAATTTCTGGATATGGCCTCATTACATTTTCCCTTAAAGGAAATGCGCTGTCGGCAACAAAATAGTAGGGCAATATTTTGTCAGAGTTTGGCAGCCTTTTGGGTGCTGGCAAAGAAATGGTATTGTTTAACACTTTTTGGCCAAAGGCGCAATTTCTTAACACTCCACCATCACTTTGGCTGCCGAATGCCCCTACATCGACTGCTATAAACGTATAGTTTGCATCGCAGATTCCAAGTAGAACTACACTATAGGATGGGCATTTTATTTGTACGTGTTTGCCATCTATACTTCCTACGCAGTTTGGCATCTGCCGCATATCACTGAAGTTTCGGGCTATTTCCTTCCAATCACCTGTATGCAATTCAAGCAATAGTATCCCAATACATCCCAAAGAACTTGGCAGACTTCGCAAATAATTGCCCTTACCGTCGCCGCTCCCATTCTGAACGTCCATAATTTGAAGAAACTCCTTGCGATAAATACCTGAAAGATATTGCAAATTGTAGTTTTATTCCATACAAAAGAGTCACAACAAGTCTACACTCCGGATCGATAGGCTTTTGGATTGAAGTCTTCATCAATTTCTCTCTCACCATATTGAGCAACAGATTGTATTGCTGCCACCTCATCCTCGTTTCTTTAAAAAATAGCTCTTCGTCGTACTCTTTCAAATGCTTGAAAGTGGTTTCAAAAAAGCCCTTGGCATTACAAATAGCAGAAATATAGTACACTCATTATGAATGCGATTTTTTGCTTTTTGTTCATTTCTTTTTTTTCTGTACAGCTTTCATTAAATTTACGAGTATTCACAACTTTTACCTTTTACAATTAGTTCTCACAAGTAAACACACAATTGACTGACAGATACAGCGTCATCATTCGCGATTCAAGATTCAAGCTTCAATTTCAATTTCAATTGCAATTTATTATTCATAAATTAAGGAAAGTACAAATAAGACTTGGTCTTTTACAGTACATTTTTCAACTAGTGCTTATTTCGTGAATGGTAATACTTAGCTCATGTCTGAATTCACAGATAATTAATTTTATCCTTCCGGTTAATAATGGAAAATAATTTCATTCAAATGGCTGCCTCGGCTGGCCATGCAGTAGCCTACACGATGGGTCCAATTTTTAAGCATGTATTTCACCAATGGCTTCACGAATATTGTCCTTTAAAGCGTCAATTGTCTCTGGCTTGTCGGCGTAACACTTATCTTTTACGGCACCCCACAAATAATAGTCCAACGGTGTCAAATCGCAGCTCCGAGGTGGCCAAATGACATCAGCTCTGCGGCTGATAATGCGATCTTCAAAAACAGGGCGCAAAACATCGAGTGTAGCTTCGGCTGTGTGGCACGTAGCGCCGTCCTGTTGAAGCCAAATGTTCCCAATATCCTCCTCTTCAATTTTTGCGAACAAAAATTCGTTCAACATGGCCCGATAACGATCGCCATTGACTGTAACGGCCACTCCTTACTCATTTTCGAAGAAAAATGGCCCAATTATGCCTCTGGACCAAAATCCGCACCAAACAGTCTCTCGTTTTGGGTGTATCGGCTTTTCAATGAATGCGTGCGGGTTTTCTGTGCCCCAAATGCGACAATTTTGCTTGTTTACATACCCGCCAAGATCAAAATGAGCTTCATCTGAAAAGATGATTTTTTTGGCATCTTCTCTAAGTCGATCACTTAACGAAGCGTAGTTCAAGCGTATACACAACCATATTCGTTCAGCGGAAGGATAAATCTAATTATCTGTCAAATCAGACATGAGGTAAGTGTTACCATTCACGAAATAAGCACTAGTTAAAAAAAAAACGTTAGATGGCGGACCCTTTATAATTGAAAAGATAGAAACAGAAGGGAAATGAGATAGCGAAAGGGGGGGAAAAAAGAAAAATATAAAAATTGGGAAAAATAGAAAGAAAGAAAGGTATTATAAATGAGGAAAGAGGGAAGAGGATTGAGGTGAATAGTTGTTGCAGTTGTTACAGATAATGAACAGCGGTAGTTTTGAATTTATTTGTTCCAATGATTTGCTTTGTTGATGTTGGAAGGCTATTCCAAAGTCTGGTAACATAAATGAAGAAGAAACGAGAAGAGTTTAGGTAGTTAAAATAAGGCATAGTTAATTTGAAGGTCCTGGTAGATTGGAGAAATTGAAGTTTTTCAAACAGGTACATTGAAGATTTTTTATTGACGAGACGGTGCATAAATTGGCAGCATCTAACTTTTAAGAATTGCTTAAACGTACAGCCCAAAACAAGATTGTGATAGTGCGAGATGTGATTGTATCGCTGTAATCCAAATACATATCTTATAGCATCATTAAAAACAACAAGTAACTTCGGATTGAGAATCAAGTTTGCGGTACACAAGAGAAGGGTAGTCAAATATAGGGAGCAACAGAGTTTTAATAATTCTAAGTTTTGTTTCTACTGGTGTAAAACTGGAAGACATCCAGAGCTTTCGTAGACCAGCATAAATTCGTCCAACAACATAGTTAGTACGGTCTTTAGCAGAAAGAGAACGATTAATTTTGAATCCAAGATTTGTTACTTTTTCGACAAATGGAATGGGCTTATTGTTTAAAAGTATTGATGGAAAATCATCAGTTTCAAAATATTTTTTCGAAATTAGAATTGCTTGCGATTTTTCTAGATTAAGATGCAGCCCGTTTAAAATTGACCAGTTGTAGATTCTAGATAGATCTTCATTCATTCTAACAGTGAGGTCTTCAGCTAGTCCGGGTGGCCGTGATAAGTATACTTGGGCATCGTCAGCGTAAAGGTGAATGGAGACATTTGAGCACACTTTAGGCAGGTCATTGATATACAGACAAAATAGTAATGGACCCAGAATGGAGCCCTGCGGGACACCCGTTAATAACGCCCTAAAATCGGAACATTTGCCTCCGTAAATGACCTTTTGGTAACGATTACTCAAATAATTCCCTATAAGACGCACGGACTGTTCACTGAAGCCAAAGTATAACATCATCTTCTGGCACAGTACGTTGTGATTCACTCTATCAAAGGCTTTGGAAAAATCAAGGAAACAGAGCACCGTTAGGCTATCCATATCGTATCTAATTCTAATGTTATCGAGAATTTTTATCATAGCGGTAGAACAGCTGTGACCCGCTCTAAAGCCTGATTGAACTGGAGAAAGCAAACTGTGTTGCTCCAAATACCTCGATATTTGCATAGCGAGGATCTTTTCCCAAACTTTTGATAGACATGACAAAATACTTTAGGAACAGGGATAACTTTGGCCAATTTCCAACTATCAGGATAAGAAGACGAAGCCATGGAAAAATTGATAATATGTGTAAGGGAGCTTATGACATGGATCAAAATCATTTTAATAAGGCGAATAGGCACACCCTCCTCACCGACAGCATTAGATTTCACAGAGCGAATAACATTAATTACGTCCACTTCTGTAACAGCTTCAAAGTAAAAACTCGACGAAACAAATAATGAATTTTCAGGGGTAAAGCGAAGATTATTGATATATCCTGATAAAAAAGCATCATTAAGTTCATTCACATCTGGAATGATAGCAGCAACCGTTGAATTTTTTCCAACGCCAATAGAACGCAAGTTACTCCATAGTTTTTTTTAGATGATAAACCCGGGTTCAGTTTGGAAAAGAAATAACGTTTTTTGGCCCTTCGTTTTATAAAAGTTGAGTAATTACGAGCTCGACAAAATATTTCCCAATAAGAAATAGATGGCCTCTGTTTCCATTTTATATAAAGTTTATTTCGAACCCTAATAGCATTACGAACTTAACTTGTGAACCAGGGGCAGTTTTCATTACGAACTTGAACTGTTTTTAGGGGAATATGTCTATTGAAAAGATCCAATGTAAAGGATTGAAAAAGATTCACCTTGTCGTTCATAGTTGACTCATAATAACAATGAACCCACGGGAGTAAGCTTGCATCTAATTGTAAGGCATTATTGTCTACGGAACTATAATCCCTGAAGGTGAAAGATGAGGGACGAGAAGCACAAGACAAATCAACATTATAAGTACAAAAAATTAGGTCGTGGTCAGATATTCCTGCTAGGGAAAGCTGATCTTGAAGTAAGACATTGGACAGATTAGAAACCATAAAGACGTCCAACAGACTTGGAGGAGCATTTGGAGAAAAACGAGTGGCGTAAGAATTAACTATTGACAGCCCAGAAGCAGCAGCTGAATCCAAAAGCTCGTAAGCTTTGCTATCAACTTTTAAAAGATCAGCGTTGAAATCACCACAAACTATAATGTGCTCATAAAGTGCAGTGAACTCGTGTAGAGCAGAAAAAAAGGGTTCTAAAGAGTTACTCCGGCTCGGATTTTAAACTACACCAATAAGGCACTTCGTGATCCCATCTGTAACTTCTAACAGCAGGTATTCAATCGCACCTTCAGCTTCAGATTCCCATTTTGGTCAGCCCTTATTTCTAAAGTGTAAAAAAAAGTTCCTGTATACAACTGAGTCAAGTCGGTTAAAAAATATTTTCAAACAAAGTGTTGCCTTGTGGTCGGGACTCAGAAATGTATTGAGGAAAGTAAAAACTATCAGGTAGTGAGTGTAGGAACAAACGGAAGGCGATTGAAGCAGAGAATACAAAACAGGCGCTGCAGTTCAGGAAATACCTTGTTGTGTGTCCTTCAACATCGGTAAGTTAGATGTTAGATGATGTTGAAGAAAATAGTGCAATTAATGTTTTATCAGCATTTGAAGAGCCTAAATTATGGCCAAATTTAAGTGATCAAGTTAGTCAATTATTAGTTGTGGTGTATTTCCCTGAACAAAATACGCTACCTTGAATAGAAGAAGAAGACTACTTATTGACATATCAGCTGGGGCCGGTTGTCAAACTACCCATGTGGTAATCTCACTTCTTTCTTCTGATTTCGACGCTTGCAACCGCGAGCGTGCCACTACCATCTACTCTTGCATCATGGATGCCTACGTGGCCAACTGACTCCTTACAGAACCAAATAACACCTTTGTCGACTGTGTGAATACTACGCTGGCGATGGAATATGCTCCTCACAAAGATTCCAAGGACATACGAGTACAAAACCTACAAACTTCCTTCTCCATAAATCATCAAAATCAGTTGTCAAATGTACGACCACGAAATCCAGACGCACAGAGACCGTCATCAAAATATCAAGCATCTCCCAGGCTAACACTTGACAAGCAGCGGGGAACCAAATCAAATTTTTGTTTTCGATGTGGTAATATGCGATGCATGAGCGGATTGCGATTCCCACAACCTATCCAAAACCCAAATAGAAGCAAGAGGAGTAATCAATTACAACAATTATCACCACACACGAAGGAGGAGAAAGACGAAGCTGAAACATATTACATAAATAAACTTAGGGAAGATGTTCTTCCAGAGGAGAGAAGGAAACTGAAGAAAATTGTGCTAGAGCTAGTTTTAGATGGAGTTACGAAACAGTTTGAATTTGACACAGGCGCAGCAGTGTCATCGTTCTCTCATCAATAGTTTATCACCGAATGACCTGAAAAGCGTATTCACAAAACAGCTGTTCCACTCAGAACGTACATTGGAGAGGTTATTCACCCTCTGGGATGTACTACAATGCAAGTAAAATATGATGATAAAGAAACAGGTGCAAAGTTGATGCGATTTTCGGGAAAGAGTGGCTTAAAATATTTCCAGTAAAATTACCAGACTTTATCAGTTACTGTAGCATCAGGAAAGCGTTCGTTTTCCAAACTTCAGATTATAAAAAAATTCTTACGTTCTTCAATGTCTCAGGAACGATTGGTATCTTTGGCAACCATATCAATTGAAAAAGAAATTATGTCGGAGCTTGATAGTAATTTTTTTTTCCCGTAAGATCATTTTCAAGGCAACATAAGGCACAACACTCTTTTCAATTTTAAACTTTCTTGCCTATGGAATTACCTAACTCTAGTTCTTTAGTTTATGTTTTTTTGTGACTTCTTTAAAGAAACCTTGTAAAATCTACGTGATTTAATTTTAGGTTTAAACTTTTTCATCTTTTTTCTTTTACTGGGCAATAACCCGGCACCAAAAGTGATGCTATCTGGTAGATGTATTAGAGATTTGATGAGACTATTTCTTAATTGAATAAATTCCAATTTCGTGCCATTGGAATTGTAAAGGGTTTTCCAATAGGGACTTGACAACTTTGAATTTAATTTGCGAACGCACTCTTTCACTAATCATCAAACTGTCACTGTCAATTTATTCAGTAAACTCAACATTTTCATCATCAAATTTTCTACCGAAATTCGGAGTCGGTGACTGCAACTTGAAGAGCGTTAACTCCAATTTTCGGTAGTAATTCTCGCCCTAGTAGACAGGCAATAACAAGTTTAGTGCAAAAATGTGAGTCTACATATTCGTTGTGTGATGTTGTCTTGTCAGTGAGACCACGGGTTGGTCGAAGTGTCGAAAATATCGCTGCCGTCCGTATGAAATCTAATTCCAAATCAGTCAATTCCACGGCGTTCTCAAGAATTGGGCATCGCTCAGACCACATTATGGCGTATTTTGCGTAAGGATCTTGGCTTACACCCATACAAGATCAAGCTGACTCAAGAATTGAAGCCGATGGACCATTTGAAGCGACGTTCGTTCTCCGATTGGGTTCTGGAGAAAATGCGCCAAGATGATGAATTTCATCGCAAAATCCTCTTCAGCGACGAAGCTCGTTTTTGGCTCAATGGGTTCGTCAATAAGCAAAATATGCGTTATTAGTCGGGTGAAAATCCACATGTGCTTCATGAATCACCACTTCATCCACAGATAACTGTTTTGTGCGGTTTGCATGGCATAATCACCGATTATTTTTGGCCCGAATTGGAAGATATGGACTTGGACGACATGTGGACAGGATGATGCCACAAGCCACACAGCACACGCTACAATCGATTTATTGAAGTGTAAGTATGGTGAGCGTGTTATCTCAAGAAATGGGCCATTCGATTGGCCGCCTCGTTCGTGCGATTTAACGCCGCTTGACTATTTTCTGTGGGGCTATGTTAAGTCATTGGTTTATGCGCTGGAAGACGTTGGAAGAGCTCAGAGCCAACATTAAACGCGAAATAGCGGTCGTTTCGTCCGAAATGTGTGGCCGATTCGTTGAAAATTGGGTCCAACGAATCGACCGCTGCAAACGTGCCCGAGGTGGCCATATGAACGAAGTCGAGTTCCATTAATAAATGTTTTGATTGTACTTCAAGCCGATAATAAAGTTTTTGAAATATCTGAAATGGTTTGCGTTTTATTTAAAAAAAAGTTGTCAAGTCCTTATTGGAAAACCCTATATAAATAGTTCAGAATTATTTTTCTCATTCATTTAATAGGAAATAAAAATAGAAATTTTCCAAACGTTTAATTGTTTGGGTATTTTTATTTGGCCGTCCCCGGAAGATCTGTCCGGAACAGGAGTATTTGGAAAAACGCATCGAAGGCTTCAAGAAACGAGGCTAGTTTGAAATACACGACCGAATGCGTGAGCTCCACAAGTAAGAAGGATTTCGGCTGATGAAAGAATACTGGAAACTGTTACATCTGATCCATCAATCAGCATTAGATGCTTAGCTTTGCAATTCAATGTTTCCAGACATAAAATTTCGAATGTACTGCATGGAGAAAATCTTTATCCATACCACCATACTGTAGTTAAAAAGACGAAATGAATAAAACAAAAATGAAAAAGAACACCGTGTCAATCATATGATAATTTATTAAAAAAAAAAAAAAACCCGTGTGGATTTTTACCCACACTTTTATACCATAAACTTAGCGAAAACATACCATGTACTATTTGTCAAAATTGCGGGAAGATCAGATGATCAGGTTGGCAAATAAAAGTAAATAAATACTGCAATTGAACCTCAATAAACAACTGGTCAGTCAGCTACAGTATGTTAAGCAAAAAATGTGGCCGACAGAATTATGTTCTTTTTTATTAGTGTCTACAATACACCTGTACAAGAATTACTTCCCATCCTCCGGAGCTTGGATGACAACGATTTTGTTAGCAGAATTCTTTAGACGAATGAATCTCAATTGAGAAGAGATGGGATCACAAATTTTCATAATCTTCATACGTGGGCTGCGGACAATTTACATACAAGGAGACATAAATCATTTCAAAACAAATTCAGCGTCAATATGTGGGCAGGTGTACTTGGAAACAAGTTAATTAGCCACTTCAAATTACCACCTAGGCTGAATTCTACAAATTGTCTGGGGTTTTGCGAAATGATTTACCAGAACTATTGAAGAACATTCCACTGATTCAACTAAGTAGTCTCATCATATTTTCAACAAGACGGTGCTCCAGCCCACTATGGGCGTGAGGTTAAGAATTGGCTGGATGAAGAGTACGGTAACTGTAGGATAGGAAGAAATAGACCAGTTCACTGACCGGTAACAATAATATCGGTAACAAAGGCAATTTTAATCACCAAAATAGCATTCGGACTATTCCTCTATGGGCAAGCTCCTTAGTCACAATTAAATAAAATTAAAACTATTTATAACTCTGCAATAAGAACAGCTTTGGGTGCATATCGTACGACCAACATCAACAATCTCCTCTTCGAGTCGAATATGCCTACAATAGAAAATTTAAGAGGATATCTGTACCAGAAAACTATTTAAGTCCCTTTTATCTAGCTTTGACACCCCGCTTGCAAAATTGATGAAAAACGAAACAAAAGGAAAACGACCAATAAAACTCCTATCAACTATCAATAGAACCATAGCACTATGTGAAGCTGAAAATGTCTCGTTACAGACCAATCAAGCCTCACTTTCCTAAAAAATCCGCCATAACACAAAATTAATAGACACGTCAGCTCACAATTACGCCAAGTCATCAACCCCCCCACAGGTGTTTCGCGCCAAATTCATTGAAATAAAAAAAAAACTCAAGGACCACACATTTTTCTTCATAGACGGCTCAAAAACGAACAATATTTCATATAGTGTCACATCACTAAACGACTTAATCCACCATGCTATTCTTCCCATATATGGTACACCTCGGTCTTTTCTGCGGAAATAATTGCAAGTATATAAGACCATGAATTACAGAATTACAGGCACGGCAACGACCCACCCTAACGGGTCGTTTGTCGCATATACACATACGCATGTTAACACACAAGGGATTAAGGCAGGCAGTGGAATTAAGACGGGGAAGAGGTCGGTCGTGTGCAGATTAACTTGCCTTCGGGTTTTTTTTTTAATTATCACTTTTATTTTGTTGATTAACTTTACATGTATTAAATATTGTTATATTTAAAAATAAACTTAAACCAAATAGAGTTTTTACATTTGGGGGCTCAATCGGAATACGCGCTAAGTCAATAGTGTACAAAAACAAAAAAAAATTGAAAGGAAAGGATAAAGTTGTCAAAAATAATTTTTTTTTTCTCTTATCGGTTGTATAAGTTAAGTTCGTTTACATTTAAACGAATTAAAACAAATTATTTTTATTTTTTGTCCAGGCTATGCCTGCTCTTTATTGAATCCATTCTAAGACTAATTACAAATTTATTCTTAAAAGCTAATGAAACCTATTACGATAAGTTAGCTTCTGTACACCAGACGCATTGTCAGCATTACTGCGGAAACGGTTGCTCAGGTTGCACCTGTGTAAATGGGGTAATGAACTTGTTATCGTCGGAAATCGTGGGAAACAATCTGTTTGGCGTTAACTATCGTGGGAAACAATCTGTTTGGCGTTAACTCTTCCCCTCTTAAGTGTAATCGTCCCTGATTACTAGAAGAATGGGAGGTCGTAGAATTTTTATTGTGGAACTCTATCGAATTGATGTAGGTCAGGATTAAGAAACCCATTAATATTTGCAGCAGTTTTTTGTTCAGGATTGTAATTTTTAGCTGCCAATTGAGGGTTGATGACTATTTCGGTCTTCTTAGTAAAAATTTTAGAAAACGTAAAGAAGAGCCAGAAAAGAGTTATGAAGATGACGATTCCATAGGTGGTCCATTTCTGTGAGTTCCCTTCAGTTGTCAAAAGTTGAATTTGTTCAGTATTATTGACATGCAGCTCTTTCATCATTTCTAATGACAAGATTTCTTTATATTGGTCTTGGTCTTGGATTTGGTTGGAGGATAGCTGGAAGAGCTTGAATGTTAGATACTGTGCTGGATGAAAATGTTTGGCCGTCGACACTGATCGTGGCGTTGTTAAATTTGATAAGAAATGTTCCGGTTAGATTATGGAGGTTGCTACCGACGTTGATGCTTCCGTTGTAGCCATTTAGTAACAAAACTCCTGCTGATATCTCTTCAATTGTGGGGATTTGTTGGCCGTTTCTTTTATTTCAGACTGACGTGAAGCTATTTAATATGTTTGGAATGCAATGCGAATTACTTATATCTAACAAATTTTTTTCTTACATATAGATAGAACATTGAATGTTTTACATTTTGTGCTTATAGCTAGTATTTCATTTTTATTCTTTCTATTACCAAGGATATTCTCAGGTGTTTCTGTTATATTATTATTTCTTTTTACTGGTCTTATCATATATCTGTCATAAACTTCATTTGCTGTAATTGGTACATTTATAATATAAAGTAAAGCTAAACCATTAGTAATGATTTTCGGACTTGAGAAGTCTAATGCTTCTTCGGGAGTAGCATAAGGCATTTCTTCTTTATCAAAAGTACTTGTTACAAGGTTCATTTCTTTTTGAGATAACATTATTGTATTTACAATGCCTGTTTTATCCCATTGTATGGCATATTTTACATTTACCAAGTCCTCTTTAATCAATTTAATTTTATATTGCAAAATGGAAGTAACATCATCCTTATTTTTAAGGTCCCTTTTAATATAATTTTGCAAATTGTTTAATATTCTTGTTATGTTATTTATCCTATCGGTATACATGTTATTAATAATTACTTGCCGATTACCATTAACTAATACATTGTTTATTTTTTGCTTGATTGTTATGAGATCCTCGTGGTCAGGACTGCCTGCAATCCATTTCCACGCTGATCTGAGAAAGTTTAGTGACCGTTTGGCTATTCTTGGTTTAAGGTTGTCTAGGAGATTCCTTATTTGTGCCAGTTCATGATGAAGGTAGGGAGAAAGGATATGGTCTTCAGGAATGTGATTTAAGGTTGTTCTTATTTCGTTAGTGATAGGCTCGTATTGGTTGAAGTCAATGTCATGTATTACCTTGAAATTTCCTTTCTGCAATTTTGCTTGTCCGGTTATGAGAGTTATTATTTGGGAATTCGTGTAGTCAAGAATTTGGATTTCTCCCGCTACCACGGAAAGAATGAGCCTGAAAAGAGATTACCTTCTGATATTGCTTTTATGTATAGTTTTTCCAGATTCTGTTATTACGACAGTATTTTTATTTTCCTTAACGATTTCTTTAATATACCTAACAGTTAGTTTTGAGCCAATTCTTTTATTGTGTTTTACAAAAATGATTTCACCTACGTCATAGTTTCGTAAAGGTTCTCTTTTTTTGTTATGAAAGTTTAGATCTTTTTGTTGTTTTTGTTTCAATTGCTCAACATTTTGGACGCGACCTTTTTCGAAGTCTTCAGGAGTAAACCGAGGAGATCGCCCGAAAAAGAGTTCGACGGGCTTTTTATTGTCTATGACCACGTTTTCTGGAACGCAAAAGGCGAAGAGTATTTCACGAAGAGGTTGTCTTATGTCGGGAATGGCTCTCGAATTTATCGTCTTGGTTCTAGCAAATTTTGTAAATTTACAGATGGCAGTTAGAACTAGCTTTTTCTCTGTCGAGAAAATATCAATGTGAAGCGTGTGTCCGGGGTAATTAGGAATGGGAGTAGGTTGTATCATTGGTTTAACCGGGTGTCGTTCGTATTTGTTCTCCTTGCATGTCTTACAGTCTTTTATTAATTTCCTTATGTTTGAGGCCATTTTCGGGAAGTAAAACTTTTCTATTAATTGTTTTCGGTTTTCATCTGTATTCCGATGAGCCCTGCGGTGGATTTTCAAAATTTTCTCTTCTTGTTCGTTTTCGTCCTGTAGGTCTTCAACTATCGTTTTTGTAAAACGTATTTTATAATTAGAAAAATGAAGTGGATAGACGTTTTGTATTAATCCCATTACGTGTTCGTCTGTCAAAAGTCCATTTATTGTATTAGGATTGAGATACTTTTTAAAGATATTTACTGTGTCAGTCTAAGTGTATAGTGGTTGAATGAAGATATGCCGGTGATAGGTTGGAAAGGGAATTAGAAATTGGTGGCTATGTTCATTTCCAAGTTTGAGGATGATTTGGTGGCGAAAGGCATTAACTGGGGTTTCGACTGTTGGAATAAGGTTTTGTGGGGAACTTTCGGAACTATGTTGGGTCATTGTCATCGAATTTATTGGTGCCGTGTGAGGGAGTCGAGATAATGCGTCAGCGACAACATTTGTCTTACCTGGTTTGTATGACAACTCGTAGTTGTACTCCTCCAGGATGGACTTCCAGCGTTTCATTTTGTGGTTTGTGTTTTTACGGCTCACAGCAGGTGGTCCGTAAATATTTTCACCTTTCGTGCTCCGTATAGGAAGTTCCTAAGCGAGTTGAGGGCCCATATGATAGCGAGCATCTCCTTCTCGTTAGTGGCATAACATTCTTCGGTTTTCGACAATGTTCTGGACGGAAACGTTATTGGTCTCTCGGCTTGAGATAAAACGGCTCCGATTGCGCAATCTGAAGCATCGGTCGTGAGTTCGAACTCTTTACTGAAATTTGGATGGGAAAGAGTGACTTCTTTAGAAATGAGTGCCTGTTTGATTGATTCGAAAGATTTAGCGGCGTCTTCGTTAAGGTGAATGACCTTATTTCTTGAGAGGTATTTGGACACACGTCCGTCTTCCCCTCTCAAAAGGGATGTCAGGGGTTTAGCTATTTTCGCATAGTCTTGTATAAATCTGCGATAATAACCTGACATTCCTAAGAAGGATCTTAACTCTTTAAGGGTTTTGGGTATTGGTAGATTAATAATGGTTTCTACTTTCTTTGGATTCGTTTTGATACCATCTCTTGAGACTACGAATCCGAGAAATTCTATTTCCTTCTGGAAGAACTCGCTCTTGTCTAACTGTATTTTCATATTTGCTGCTTCCAGTGTCTTGAAAACCAGTTCCAGGTTTTGAAAATGTTCTACTTCGTCTTTTCCGAAGATAATGATGTCGTCTATATAGACGTAACATCTTATTCCTATGTGTTCTCGTAAGATGTCATCTAGAGTCCGTTGGAATATAGACGGTGCATTTTTTAATCTGAAGGGTAGGCGAGTGAACTCGTATTTGCCATGTCTTACGGAGAATGCCGTCTTTTCAATGTCTACATCTCTTAGTGGTATTTGATGGAAACCACTTTTTAGATCTACAGTGGTAAACCACTTGTTCTTGCCGAGATTGGCTAGAACTTCGGAAATTTCGGGTATGGGATAACGGTCTGGAACCGTGACGGAGTTAAGTTTTCGATAGTCTATGACTAGTCGATATTTTTTCTTTCCAGAGGCGTCCATTTTTTTTGGGACAACCCAAACTGGAGCGTTATAAGGTGATTTCGAAGGGCGTATAATTCCGTTATCCATAAGTTTTTTGATTTCATTCTCGACTTCATTTTTGAGTGCGATAGGGTATGGGTAGGATTTTGAGTATACGGGGTCATCTGTTGTAGTACGTATTTCTCCTTTCACCCTCGTAGTATACGTAAGTCTTTCGTCGGGGTCAGAAAAAAGGTTTGGGCAGTTTTTCACTATGTCCTTAAGTCGGTTGGCCTGGTCTTTTCCTAGATGCGTAATTTTGAGTTAATGTTGTTCACGAAATCAGATATATGTTCTTTTAGGGGAATGAGTATTCCGGTTTTTATAGGCATAAAATGATGGTTTGTGTGGATAGTAGCATTAAGTTCTTTTAGGCAATCATTACCTAAAATTCCATCGAACGCTATTAGAGTAGGTAAAATGAAGAATTTAAGCTTTTCTACGTTTGAAAATAGTTTGAACTGAGGAAGCGAAGAGGGTCTTTTCGTTCGGGATAGGACGTAAGATGTGTCGTGGCTGGATGTAGTCTTTGTTTGATCCAGTATCGACTAAGAATTTAAACACTTCGCCACTCCTCGCTACATACGCAAAATATGGAAGCGAAGAGCGTTTTAGCCTAAAAAATAAATGTCGTTAAGGACTTCAGGATCGTCTGGGGTTGGGTTACCGTAATTAGGATTGTCATATGTATCTAGGTATTCCGTAAAGTTCTGGTTATCCTCTTCGTTCTGCGCTGGATTTTCTTGACTTCCTTCTCCTGCACTCTCGGTAGATTTGGTATGGAAAACTCTTTGATGTTTGGGATGGTGTATTTGTTGTGAAACGGGTTGAGGAGTTCTTTTCTTTGCCTGTGGCTGTGGCTGTTGTTGCGGCCGATTTTGATAGTTGACGGCTCGTGTCTGTACGGTGGTTCCAATATCCATAGGTACTGGTTTCGGTGCGGGTTTGGGGGGTAATTGTTGGCGGTAAGGATTTGCGTAATGTTGTTGTGGCACATGTTGGTTACGCACTTGTTCGTATGGCATTTGTTGGTATGGTATTTGTTGTGGTGGTAAATTTTGGTTAAAGATATGGGCTTGTGGTGGTTGGGGATCATGGAATAACTCTGGCAAAATTTCGTTCTAGGTGCGGGTACGGGTGAGGGTCTAGATGGATTGGTGTTTGTTCTTTTGGTCGGCGTAGGGGGTGGTATTACTGATTGATGTGACTGATATCCGCCATGACTATAGGCGTGTCGAGCTCGAAAATCAATATTTTGAAGTTTAAGGCATAGATGTAATACCTGGGGAAGATCCACCGGTTCTCTTATACCAGTAAGCCCTCTCACGAATGTGTCTAATGCCATCTCGCGGTATGCCTGAGTCATATTATTTAATGCATCTCGACTCATCTCCATGCAGGCGAGTTTGTTCAGAATGAGAGATAGATGGTGGTATACCTCTTGATAGAATTCAGTTATGGCTCTTCTTCCCTGCACTAGAGTCGTTAATTGATACTCGAGGGAACCAAGATCCCTTTTGTCGGCGTAGTGTAGCGTTAGACACTTAGCCATTTTTCCCAGTTTAAGGGGGTATTATATGACTCAAGAGCCACGTCGGCATGTCCGATGATCTTGTTTCTGATCACGCTGAGGATGCCGTAGTATCTTGGTGTGCCTTTTAAATGATCGTACATTTTGAGGATTCTTTCTACGCTTTTCCCCCAGGAGCTGAACTCTCCTGCTTGCCCCGAAAAGTCTCGTAGACTTTTAACCACGTCAGGGATTTCTCTATGTCTGGTTGATTTCTGACGTCTGCAAAGTCTACTGGTTCATCCGTTGCGTTATTTATCTCCGCACCCGGATTAATAAAAGCATTGAATATATGCCTGCCCTGGCTTTGTAGTACGTTCGTAATTATACTTGTTAGTTGTCTTATAGTCTCTGGGTTATCGAATATATTGTTAGTGAGGTTATTGTTGTTATTGGCTGCTGGATTTGCTAAATTTTGGGGATTTTCTTGGGGTGCACGGTTTGGGATATTTAGGATTGCTGGCCTAACAAGGTTATTCGGATTAGACATGTTTGGTTATTTTTTGGTAAAATAATAAAAAAAAAATTACGTTCTTCAAATATTTTTAAGTATAATTTTCAAATTGCAAAGGAAGTTGAAGTTTTACTTTATCACAATTTGTGTGTTAATATTATTAAAACTTTTATGAATAAAATTTTATGATTTTATGATAAAATTGAGTACAATGTTTGGATGTATAATTAAATGTTCTTATTTGATTTTGTTCTGCTTTTTAACTGTTTAATTTTTTTAATAATGACTTATTTCTAATGCTTACATAAAAGAAAACATCTCCGGGATAAGATGTGTTCCAGTTTGCTCCTGTTCAAGGCGGCTGTTGGGTTGCAACGTCCTCTTTATCCTTCTGGTTATCGGGACTACTCAGGGGCCTCGTTCCTTGGTTCTTTTTTTTCCTTTAGTGGCTTGGTTATTGCACACTATTTTGCACAGTTTTTAGTTAGTTTCTCCCGATGCACTTGATTGTCGCGCACTGTTCGCGCTTGGTTATTGTGGAGGGAGTTAAAGGAGGGTGTTACGGTTTTAATTAAACACTACTTTAAGAAAATTCACGATTACTAATTACTGTATTTTAGGAAAAAAAGCGGGTACAAACTGAGCTGCTCGGGCGCCAGTTAAGTTCGTTTACATTTAAACGCATTAAAAAAAATTATTTTTACTTTTGTCCAGGCTATGCCTGTTCCTTATTGAATCTATTCTAAGACTAATTACAAATTTATCCTTAAAAGCTAATGAAACCTATTGCGATAATTTAGCTTCTGTGCACCAGACGCATTGTCAGCATTACTGCGGAAACGGTTGCTCAAGTTGCACCTGTGTAAATGGGGTAATGAACTTGTTGTCGTCGGAAATCGTGGGAAACAATCTGTTTGGCGTTAACTTATACAAATCAGTTGGCGTCGCAGATCGTAACGGATAATTCCACAAATTTTATGACAATCAACCAGTCCCTGTCTATGCAGATAACAAATTCTCCGAGTGAGTGGTAAAACAATCAGCACCAGCGCCGAAGTGTAGATAAAGAACTGCACATAAAAGGGCAAACATCCGCGCCTGTCAAAAGGGCTCACATACTCGTAGTATCTTATGTAGATAACGTACATACTCGTACATTGCGCAGTGTGTGTAAAGCGGCCCATACACATCACACTTGTGTCGGTGTGCTGAAATGTGTGGTGTGTATAGGGCAGACCGTGCATAGTCCGCTTTCATACGTCGCAAGTGTGTAATGCGCATGTTCTGGTTATTTTCTTTTGAATTCTCATTCAGTGATGCGCGCAACTCTACATGAAGACTTTCCCCTTCTTTGAGTTTGCATGTTATTTGACAGTTCTCTTTCATTTCATCTTTGGCGCTCAGTCTTTCATAATTGAAAATGAGCCCCCTTGTTAATTCTTTGGTCCATTTCAGTTCATCCGCCATACTGAAATGTTGTGCAAATACTGTGAAGCAAATGCGAAAAAGAAAGAAGAAGGAGAAAAAGAAATGTCAAAAACTTGCAATGAAATTGCTACCCACATGCAGTGGGAATTTGGTTAATTGGGTATTTTTTGTTTCATTATTTCTCTCTTTTGC
The DNA here is from genome assembly GCA_949129095.1 of Volucella bombylans. NCBI lineage: Eukaryota > Metazoa > Arthropoda > Insecta > Diptera > Syrphidae > Volucella > Volucella bombylans. The sequence goes on along the minus strand of OX422141.1, from coordinate 136,663,921 downwards.
ACTCATTTGAATCTTTCGAAACTTGCGACGTATGAAAGCGGACATAGTTTTTGCGGTGTGCCACACCGTGTGAACTAAATTTTTTGTGTCGGTGTTCCTAGAAGTGTGCTGTGGATGGGTTGGTGTGCGCACGCTCATACAAAATATCAGTCTATATTTGATCGCGGTAATGTGAACATCGGGTAAAAAAATATAGAAATATATAAATGTATAGAAATTTGTCTAAGCTCTGGCAGGTAAAATCAATAAACTTTAAGAATCGTGAAAGAAAAAACCGTACGTGTGATGTGCTGTTAAATAAATATAAAGAAAATGAAACGCATGTGACTATTGATGTTTTAAAAAGGAAAATAATGTCCATGCGCTCATCTTACCGCCGTGAGTTATTCAAAATTCGCAGAAGTGAACGATCAGGAGCAGGAGCTGACTCCATTTACGTTTCTACATTGTGGTATTTCCATGAAATGGATTTTCTGCGAGACCAGTGAAGTCAGATTGAAGGGGTGTCAACAATAGATCTCGAAGCTGTACGTTCCGATGAAGAATTTGAGGTAAGTAAAATTTTAATAAAACAAAAAAAGAAAACACAATTTATTTTATTTAATATAAATATTTATTCGAGTAAAAAAACATTTCTTCACATTTGTAAAACTTGATCTTGCTATGGACCTGCATCTATAGTATTGAAATAGTGGCAGAATTTGTTACGAATTTCTTTACTGTAATCTGAAGAGTTTCTTCCCTTCAACTTCTGTAACTCTTGGAGCTGTACATTGGAATGCCATTGTGCTTTATTTATTTCACCCATGACAGTGTTTTCCACATCTACAGAATTTATCAAATATTGTCTTAGACTCCGTTTTCTCAAGAAATTGTGTAGATAACAGCAAGTAAGCACAATAATGGTCGCTTTTTCTGGTTACAGATTGATAGTATTCAATAAAATACGAAATCGGTTGGCTATGATCTATTTTTCTCGCTCTAGACAAACGATAATTGAAAATGCGCTGTTCTCTGCTTGCTGACTGATGTTTATACGGTTTCTATAAATTTTCCATCAAAGGGAACGCATCGTCAGCAACGATAATAAATGGAAGTGGTTCTTCACTCGAAGGGAGTTTTTCACAATCTGGTAAATTTAGTTCTTGTTCTAATAATTTTTGCTTAAATTTCGATTGAGAGACGCCTTCATCCGACACTCTTCCATTTGGTTCAGCTTCAACCATTATAAATTCATAATTGGCGTTAACTATTGCCATCATCACAATGCTAAACGTTTTTTTATAATTAAAATAATATGAACCCGATCCTGCTGGCTTTTTTATTTGCACATGTGTGTCATCCATGGCTCCGATGCAATTCGGAAAATTCCACTGCTTCTTCGTTTCCACTCACTTTCTGTTTTTGGTATCTAGAAAAAATAATCAAATATTTGCTTGTATTTACATATAATTTTTTTTCATTTTTCAGAATGAAATACCAATAACAAGAAAAAGACCAACTTCATGGCAGAGAAACGGACTGTTGGAAAAAGCGGTAGAGCGTTTAAGCGACACCGAAAAAAAAAACGGGAGAAACATGAAACATGGGCTGTTATGTTTAGGAAACTCTATGAGGAGCAAAAACTATATGCAAAGCATGCTATCGACGAAATTCTTCTGCAGGGTCAACTTAAAAAATTGACATTTGGAGTCGTCAACAAGTTGAGAAATACTTCAGGAGCAACCCCTTCGCCGCTTTCATCAAAAATGACTTCTTGCTCCACTCCACATCAGGCTCAACACTCGCAATATTCATGGTCCGTCAAATATGACTTGGATGGTCCTTTTTTATGTTTTTTTGTATTTCATTCAGTAAAATTAAAAAAAAAAAAGGAAAAAACGAATGTTTGTTTACCTCTATATATCCTTTAGTCCCTTGATAATGTTATTCTTCCCAAGCACTGAGGTGAAATGGCGGTAAGAAATTTCATATCCTCAAAGCTTTGACCAAATGCAAGGAATCGCAAGGCCACCGGAAGTCTTTCGTGAGGAGAAATTGCATCCCGCATGTGCGTATCTTGCTTTTTGATAAGTGGTTCTAATAAACCAAGAAGTTCCTCGTATGCCGAAGCATCCATTCTTAAAAAATTTCTATAATCTTCCGAAGAAGTTTTTTTTTTTTCATTTCATTTTATTAATTTCATTAAAAACTTATCAATAGGTAGATATTTCTGCGAAGACTTAAAGGCTTTTCTGCAGAAGATTGCTTTTCATAGTTTCATGATTAGTTTTTGGTAAGCAAGCTTAGATTAATACGATCTTTTTAATAATAATTTGATCATTAAAGAAAAAAGAAAAAAACTGATAATAATTGATAAGATAAATTAGGTTTGAAATTTAGCTATTTACTCGTAAGTTCGAAATTCAAGAAAAAATTGTTTTATAATTTTCTTTCTAGTTTTAATATTTTGTATATTTTTTAGTTCATGCGGAATTGTGTTTAGAACTTCCGGTACACTGCATTTCAGCTGTCTTCTCCCGTAGTTGTTGTAGAATCGGGGTTCGTGAAGCATACCTTGAGCTCTTATTCTTGTGTTGATTCCATGTTGAATCGGTTGTCATCGTAGTACTCCAGTATAAGGGTCATCTTGAAAATATCTTCTACTCGAAGAACTTTAAAACGCCTTTGTTCCGGAATATTGAGCTGGTTATGTACGCCTATTTTCTTCAGTGCCGAGTTTTGGAGTTTTTGAATTTTCTGTATATGTGTTGCTGATGCATTGCCCCATGCAAGTATGCCATATCTGAGTTTAGATTCCACAAGGGCAAAGTAAGCTTGTCTTAATACGGACGTTGTGGCATGAAATTTTAGATGTGCTAATGCATATAAAGCTCTTCTGAGGCTCACTCGCAACTCATCTATGTGCTTATCCCACAAAAAGTTGCTGTCGATCGTAACTCCCAGATATTTGTATCTCTCCACTGTGTCGATATGGCAGTTAATTGAACTATTGCATGATTCATTTTTGAAGTGGATTTACAATTGTGTAGCCCTGAATTGCGGGTTTCGTACTAATATATGCATCATTTTTGTTTTAGAAGCATTGATCGTTAAGCCGTGATCGTGACACCACTTTACCGCGTTGTCGAACTCCTTATGCATAATTTCTGTTGCCGTATGTAAGGATCTGTGACGCACTACTATCGCCGTATCGTCTGCATATGCAAATGGAATGGCCTCCTTGAAAATTCGTAACATCTCATTGGTGTACAATATGAACAAGATTGGACCCAATTTTGATCCTTGAGGAACTCCATATTGAACGTTTTCATTTTGGCTGTATGCATTGTTTATTTTGACGCAAAATTGTCTGTTCGTCAGATATTCATGTAGCCAATCAGCCATCAGTCCTCGTATACCATTATTTTCCAGTACTTCTACTAGTTTATCATGGTTCAGTGTATCGAAAGCCTTACTGAAGTCCACGAATAGCACTAAAACATGATGGCTTTTATTTAGACTTTTATTTTTTTTAGATTACCAGTGCTTTTATTTTTCTGGAAGCCGTACTGACTTGTGTGTATCAGCGAATTTTTTGCTATAAAGTCTTGCAGCCTGTTTGTTATCACCTCTTCCATGCACTTTTCTATTACTGGCAATATTGATATTGGCCGATAATTTTTAATTTTAATTTGATTACAGCGGTTTTTAAGCCTGTAGGGATTTTTGCTTGTGCAATACTTAAGTTAATTAATTTACACAATAATGGGGTAAATATGTCCGTGTGCCTTTTTATATCAATAGCTCGTATTCCATCAATACCTGGCGACTTATTTTCACTCAATAAATTAATTATTCTTCGAGTTTCCAAGTAATCTGTTTCTTGAATATAGATTGTGCTGGCTAATCTTGATTTTGAGTGTGTCGATGTAACCGAGTCACAATGATGCACAATATCTTTTATTTGTGTGCTAAAGTTGTTTGCACACGCATTAGTTAAATTGTTCAGACACATTTTACCCGTGAAATTCTTTGTTATTGTTTCATCCAAACTAGGCCTTTTCTTTCCCAAAATCTCATTTACTAAGCCCCATGTTTTACTGGGGTCAGATCTTATTTCGGTAAACTTGGATTTATAAAAAAATAGATTTTTGGGCCGTTATTTCCTTGTTCAGTCTGTTTCTGAAAGTCTTATATTCTTGTTCATACGCTTTATTTAGTCTATTGTTTTTTCACTCACTTTCTGTAATGTTCGTCCCTTTTTTTACATTTTCCTCTTAATCCAGAAGAAAGCTAAACTTTCTTCTCTTTTTTATTTTTTTATAGTTGTCGCTGCATCATAGATATACTTCATTTTATCATGAATCTTCTGATAAAGTACGATGACATCACTTTCATTCAAGATTTCATCCCAGTTTGTATTAGCAATTAGCTCATTAACCTTATCGTTAGATATATAGGACAGGCTGACTGAGTTTTCTTTAACAGCAGATTGTTTTCGTTGTGGTAAGTACATGGCTGGGTAATGATGAGTGATACAACTTTCAATTACAGCTGAATCGATTTGGTTATGTGTAGCGTTAGTTAGAATGTGGTCAATTGTTGATTTTGCTCCAGTATTTGGGTCTACTCTGGTATACTCCGTAATCACATTAATCAATCCCAGTGACGCCAGCATATCAAGATATTCTTTCACTCCATACGCATCCAAATCATTCACATTGATGTTCATGTCACCCATTACCATTATCTCGTCCTACGTTGTGTCCGTATTCTTCGATAAATGCTTTTCGACTGTTACCTGGTGGTCTATATATTCCTATTACATACGTATACTTATTACTCTCTTTAATTTTGATTTGGATACTTTCGTATGACACACTTTCAGATGTTAATCGTTCATATTCTACTTCATTATTTATTAACATAAGAATTCCACCTCCTCTACGTTTATTTCGATTCAGAAACTCCGGTTCGAAACCATCTGAACTATAAAGTCCTTTTTCTTCTTCATCTATATTAGTTTCAACTAAAACTATTATTTTTAAAATATTGATGAAGTGACTTACGACTATGTTAAGGCAGAAATCATTCCAATTCTTTCTCAAAGATCTTACATTAAAACTTAGATAGCAACAATTATTTTCTTTGAATTCATTTATATTGATGCCGCTAAATCCACATATTACCCTACAATTCAAATCTATCATTACTTCATTTGTGTCCATTTGATATTAAATTTATTGTGTTCCGTTTTTCAAGTTCTCTTAGCAGACTTATGTGCGAAAACTTATTTCTTTTTAGATGCAAATTCTTGCACCAAACTCGTTTTTTTCTTCGAGATCAGAAATGATTATTAATGACGTGTACACCGAATTATCACTGTCACTGCTCATAGCGCTGTTCCTTCTACGTCCAAGTCCGATAAAGAACTAATGTGTGCGAATATTATGTGATGTGTATGGCGGAAAGCGACACCGAAGTGTGCATACAAGTGTGGTGTGTATGGGCCGCTTATGATACAAATGAGAAAATCCAGACAGTCGCCGATGGGTAAAGGAAGCAGTGAGTCTGAACGGAAGGCGAAAAAAAACGAGAAGGAACCCAAAAATAGTGAAACCGATCGGGAAACATCAACCACAATGTCGCCTACGAAGTTAACTGTAAAAAATAGAAACTATTGAAACGCAAATGCAGCAGCTCATACAGTTACTTACACTGAAAGAAAAAATCGAAGAACAGAGAGAAACCCAAAACAAAAATTTCTGGTGATAATTTTGAAAAAGTTGTGTGTGATTTTGATGGTTAATGCAGTGCCAGTCAAAAAGTGGTTTGAAATCTTTCAGAAAAACGCCGATGCATATGAACTCACAGAGAAGCGAAAATATATGCAAGGAAGAGGTAGAATGTGGGGCGCTGCGAAATTATTTCTAGAATCGGAGTCTGTGAGTGATTATAGAGAATTAAAGCTCAGATTGGCCGATGAGTTTGAGTGTAACCTCAACAGTGCAGATGTCCACCAGCAACTGCGGGAACGGAAGAAAAACAACAACGAGACATTTCACGAGTACATGCTATACATGAAAATAATCGCAATGGTTGGTAGCGTAGAGGAAGTAGCCGTGTTGCGCTATATAATGAGTACAAGTGTACTATGCATCGGTGCAAGTCTTTTAAAGCGCTCAAAGAAGAATACTACATTCTCGAGCGGCTGAGTAAAGACGAGAAAAAGAAATGTGGTCAAAATAAAGTGAACGCGAGTGTAAAACAACAGCTTGGGCACAACAAAAAGAAAGAGTTTTGTTTCAATTGTGGCTCAGCAGAGCACAAGAGAAAAGATTGTAATACTAAAACAAAATGCTTCCAGTGCAATGACAATGGACACATTCCACGTGATTGTCCAAAGAAAGCTCAAAGAGTGCGCGTAGTTGCTGATCGTGGTCGTATAAAGGAGATACTTGTAAACGGTGTTAATGTGGACTGTTTGGTCGATACTGGCTCGTATGTCACTATTGTTAAAAAATGTGTTCTCAAAAAGATGGACAATGTCAAAGTACTCAAGGGCACGTCAACGTTGCGTGGTCTGGGCAATACAACAGTCAAACCGATCGGTTTTTTCGTCGCGAGTGTAACAGTTGACCAGTTGCATATATATCAAAAATTCTTGGTTGTACCCAGCTGCAAAATGGACTACGATGCACTGTTGGGGCATGATTTCATCAAAAAATTTCGTTTTGTCGCCGACACCCAAGGATTCGCTTTCACGAGTCTCGAAGCCGATCAGAACCTTGCAGATGCAGTTTTCGAAATTCCGCCGCAGTATCAAAAGAGCGTGGAGGAGCTAATAGAAAGTAGGTATCAGCCGTCAACTATAGCATCAAAGCAATGCCCCATTGTTGAAGATCGTTCGTGATGGGGTGGTTAAGCCGTTTCATCAATCACCAAGCCGTTTATCTGCAGACTAAAAACGAAGCTTTTAAGAACCAAGTCGACGACTAGCTGAAGCAAGGTGTTGTTCGCAAGTCGTCGTCAAACGTAGCAAGCCGAGTGGTTATTGTAAAGAAGAGCGACAACACACTAAGAGTTTGCGTCGACTACAGAAAACGCAACAGCATGGTTTTAGAAGACTGCTTTCCTGTACCGCTTATTGAAGACGTCTTAGAGAAGTTACAATCTGCTAAGTTTTTCACCATAATGGACCTTGAGAACGGATTTTTCCATGTACCAGTGGAAGAAGGAAGTAAACCGTACACAGCATTTGTCACCAAAGAAGACCTGTTCCCGTTTGTGTTCCGAAATTCTCCACCTACCTTTATTCGCTTCGTGAATCACACTAATTAATGAGGACATACGAGTAGTTCGATCGAACTGGGACGTACGGGTACGTCCCATTGAATGGAAAAATGGTTAGATTTAGTCCTTCGGCGTGCAATATCTATTGGGTTGTTCTGCGGTTTTTTTGGTTAAAGTTAAATACACATTTTTTGTTTAAAACCATATATTTAATTAATCAAATATTGTCCATTCTCATCTACCACATTCTTTCAACGTTCTGGAAGAGACATTACTCCTCTTTTGTAAAACTTGACTTTTGGCCAAAAAAGTTTTCCAGATGCCTTTTTATGTCCTCCTTGGAATTCAATTACCTTCCGTCCAAATCGTTTTGGAGAGAGCGGAATAGGGGGTAGTCAGACAGCGCAAGGTCTGGAGAGTACAGTGAGTGGTGCATTACTTCCAAACCAAAGGCATTCAGCTTTTCTTTTGTCACAAAAGCTGTGTGTGGTTTGGCATTGTCATGGTGGAAAACAACGCCCTTCCTGTTCAGTAACTCTGGCCGTTTGCCTTCCACTGCCTGCTTCAAATTGTCGAGCTGAGAGCAATATTTGATAGCATTTATTGTCTCATTGCGTGGAAGCAACTCGAAGTATAGGACACCTCGCCAATCCCACCAAATGCTCAGCATGACCTTTTTGGGACGCAAATCTTGCTTACCAACCGATTGCGGTGTTTCACCAGGAGCTCACCATGACTTCATACGTTGAATGTTGTTGTAAACCAGCCATTTCTCGTCTCCCGTAACCACTCTTTTCCAAAAAGTATCCAGCGAGTTCCACCTCAACAAAGACTCACAGATTATTATGCGATCCATACGGTTTTTTTCACTGAGTTCGTGAGGAACCCAAACATCCATTTTTTTTCGCCATTCCAAGCCTTTTCAGTCTCTGTTGTATGGGCAGTGCTAAACCTCTGACCGATCTCTTGCGTCGTCAAATGTCTGTCAACGCTAACTGCAGTTAATATTTGATCGTCGTCTGTGGTGGATGGACGTCCAGAGCGAGCAGCATCAGCAAGGTCTGTATTGCCGGAACGAAAGCGTATAAACCAGCGCTGACAAGTGTCAGCGCTACCTGTCGAATCTCCATACACCATACAAATCGCACGTTGTGCCTTCGATAGCAAAATATGCCTAAAATACACTTTTTTATCTTCCATTTTAAAAAAAAAATTTGAGCACTTAAAACACGTCCGATCAAAACAAATTCTCGTAACAATGTAAAGAATAATCCTCTCTACTGGAAGAAAAAAAGTTTTCGTAACGGTTTTATACACAGAGATTTTCTGAAGCGATAAACGCCACTTCCAAGAAAAAAACCGCAGAACTAATTGAACAACCCAATATGTAACCTATAGCATCTGTGATATAGCCTATTAAAAAAAAAACAACAATTTCTGCACGAGATTTTACTATGGACAGGAATTGTAAAAATTGTAAAATCAATTAAATTTTACAAGGCCTGACATAAAAGTTTAAAATGCGACAATTTTATGAAAATTAACTCAAAAGTTGACTTGAACATGAAGAAAGGAGATAAAAGAGCTTCATATACGCCTAATACAATAGAACTCATTAAACACATATTACAATACGAGTACATGAATAAAATAGTAATGATTACTAATCTAAAAATCTTCTTCCTCTTTTACAATTTCTGTTTTGTTTTGATTTTGCTTGTTACAATTGACGTTTCAAACGTTTCAAAATTTAACAAAAGCGTGGTAAGAATTCGTCCCTACTCCTCAAACTTAAGCAAAAGACTTCTCTTTAACAAATTGTTACAAAAATCTCGCGGGAACAGACCTAATAATAATATAAGTCCATTCATGATGTTTTGGAAAACAACAATTTCAAAGAACTATTAGCACAACAGCTCGGTTTGAAAGTAATCCCTTTTGGATTACATTTCAGCAAAAAAAAAAAAAACTCTGCCCCTGTCCCAAAGGACTAAATTCTGTCCTAGCCATGACCAGAAAATTAGAAAAAATTCAAAATACTTTCGCAAGAACTGTGATATTTCTGTAAATTGGTTTTGTTTCTGCCAGACTAATCCGAGCGTCCTCATACCCCACTTATCACTCTTTAACGTCACATTTCTTAATTAGTCTAATCAAAGGAGACACTTCAAGGTTTCACAGATGCTGATATGCATCACCTTTCTCGATCGTCCGACTAATCGTCTTTGAAAATTTTTTTTGTCGAACCATTCTAAGTCTGGCCCCGTCAGTGTTAGACTGATAAAAGTTAATAAATCAACTGTCAGCAATAAAAGGACAACTAATGATTTATTTAAAACACTGATAAAAGGTCTTTCGGAATACGATAGTTTAAACAATTGTTTGCTCAAATTTAACAATTCATTTCCAACTTCAGGGAAAGATTATATTAAGACGGATTGTACCCCTTGAGTCAATAACCCATTACAATCAATTGACTAGTTGCACTCAAATACTCATCTCGAACTTATGGAGTGATGTGCAGAATTTTAAACATTTTTGTCATTTGCAATTCTATTACTCACCTTCAGGGGGAATTTTCAAAAAAAAACAAAAAAACAAAACAAATTGTATTTACCTGGTGTATTGTGAATCCGTGAAGACTCAATTCCGATTAACTTATGAGAGGTTAACAAACAAAACTTGCAACTTACTCGTACTCGTATTACACGCGGTTTTCAACCCCAACGCACGATTCGATATTGCAGATATTTCACTACTTCGACCTCCGATAGTGTGATCCGTTCTGGCTACGCGGAAAACTAATAAACTCGATAGCAGATACGTCTGCTCTTCTTTTACAACCGTCCAAGTCTCAACACCGTTGTCAAGTATAATTTAGTCGAACTGAACTGATCTGACGCACGTCTAAGGAAGAACTGTGCTACTTTGCCACTGCACTCGCGTGTTAAGCCTCTGTTTAGTGATAACCTCAACATTTTTTGTAAGACAAATAATAAAAATAAATAAAAATAAAAATTACACAAATGTTCGCGCGATTGTTAATTGTAAATAAATTATGGAGAAGGGTTGCATCGGTTGTCAAGACTTCGAACATGCCTTTAACTTACCGGTTTATCTGATTATGGAATTGATACAGCTGAATGGGGACTTATACCAGTGGGGAGTTTATTAACCCTAAACCTATAGACGAAGCTCTAGAGCACCCGTAAGTTTAGTAGAGTGTAAACAGTTCGAGTACTTTTATCACTCATGTTGGAGAAAATGCAATTCGAGCTGATAACTTGCGACTATGGGTAATCTGATGCTCAGAGTCTTCTAGAGAGTTTGAAGGTGGTCATTGCAGTATGTAGCACCTATGTACGAGTGTGCTGGCAAGTTGCAACTAAGTTCAAGTTCCTATCGATTACATATATTCCACATTAGTTTTAAGTTCGAGATTTGGCAGCTTACTCTTGAGGCAGAATATAGTTTTCTATGTACTCGTACTCTGCTTTGCTTTCAAATGCCTCTCAAGGAAGAGGACAACAAAATATTTAGAAGGATATCAGGGAAAACGTTGAAGATCGTGTTGTGCACCGGATGTGATGTACTGGTAGTCCATATTGCCAGGAAATGAAAATTGAGTATCTGTGACTTACATAATTGAAGCCCAAGTACAAACATACATACATACGAGTATGTACACACTACTAATGTAGATGACCGTACAATAAAAAAAAAAAAATGAATACGTATAGGCGCTGCCTGCAAGAGGTTGAGTATAGTAGAATTATGTGTCTGCTTTTAGATGCAATTGTAGAAGAAAGGTTGTTTTTGCATTTCTTATAGGGTGCTCCGTATGCAGTTGGGGATTAAAGCTGCGATTGATTGGGAAACTGCCTACTGTCCTATAATCTGAATTCGGTCAGTAGCGCAACAATCAAGTTCGTAGCGTAGCACTTGCCCTGTCTCCTACTGTTGGTCCCCGGTAATAACATGAGTAAATCCTTACGCATCAGTCTAGTCTAGAAAACCGGCCTCCCTTTATCCAGAGGAGATAAAAATGAGACGAACCAGCTAATAGCTTCGGATAATCTTGGATTCACTGCAGCCGGTCCTGGCAAACGATTAAAGGGCAACCAACTTCGTATATGCATGTGGAATGTTGAAGAAATTCTCGACTGGCACAAAGCAGACATGGACTGGACAAGAAGAGGATGAAAAAGTGGGATATCTTCTATGAAGAAAGCTACAGACAATTGGCACGACAAGGACAGGAGCGCAGAGTTTTTTCGGATGCGGATTTATCATACACTCGGAGTCTGGAGCCTTGACATGAAAGCGAACGTCGAACGATTCCCGTAATGGCTAAATTCACCAACATAAGCCTTATAAACGTTCATACTCTGACAGAGGAGAAGTACGACCTTACCGAAAATTTCTTCTACGAGCTCCTAGGAAAAACCTAAGAGAAATGCCCTTAATATGACGTGAAGACCGTCCGAGGTGAATTTTAAGCTGTGCTGGGCAAACTGGGCATCAGGTTGGAAGGTACTGTCTTCACGACATCACGTCTGGAAAGGGACACAGGCTTATTGGTTTTGCTATGGGGCGTAATCAGTACATGGTTTCCACACCTTGATATCTATAAAGGGACCTGACTTACTCATGATCAACAAACCGTTAAACAAATTGTTCATATTGCGATCGACGCAAGGCAGTCCTCCAGTATTTAAGACGTCTGAAAGTTCTGACTAGTTAATATCGACTCCGACTCGGACAAGATATGGATGCGGGTATCCGAAATAATCCAACCACTGGACCGGCAGGGCCTTTTCCGATCGAGTCTCCCTTAACCTCTCGAGAAGTGCTATGCCGCCAGCATTAAATGTAGAAGGGCAGTGCCATTGCAGCCAAAGAACAATCAAAGGGGCAGCCTCTGATGTACTGAGTTTCAAACCGCCCCAACAAAGAGACCCCTGGTTTGGTCGACGAAAGTATGCTGCCCGATGTATGAAGTCTCGGCATTTCCTTTCTAATCCATAAGAAGGGAGATCCCCTGAAGAGCTCCAACTACAGGGAAATAAGTCTCATTAACATCGCATATATTGTACATAAAATCTTGTCTCCCGTATTATGTGAACGCATAAGACCCTTTCTATCACTGCAGTTGTTGGTCCGCAAAGGCCACCACAGATCAAATTTTCGTATTACCACAGATCTTGGAAAAAACTCAAGAGTTCCAAATCGATACATACCACGTTTTCGACGATTTCAAAGCCGCATGTCACAGCATCTATAGAGATGAATTATACAGGGCCAATTCTAAGCTAATTCGACTATGCAGGATAACGAAACCGACTTTTCCAACATCGCTCTTGAATGAACAGTAAACCAACTTCAGAGGCATCGTCTTCTTCTTGAAGCAGAAGTGGCAAAGACGGATCTAGCTGTCAACAAAGGGGGGCACACAACATCGACGCCTATGGCAAAACGTCGCCGGAGACAGCTATAAATTTGAGGTAATGCGACAAATCACTTTTGCTTATCGCTGCTTTTTTCGACTTAGAAGACAATCAAAAGACTGCAAAAAACACTCTATACAGCGCCCAAATCTGGCGCAGAAGCTGGTAAACTGACGAAAGCGGATAAAAATGATGTTGGGCGCTTCGACGGAAAAGACATTTGGGTAATTTTCGGTCCAGTTTGCATAAATGCAGCAGGAGGAAAGATTTCAATAGCGAACTGTACAGCCCGTAATGTCTCATCATGCTTAGACTCGGCTGCAATGACTTCAGTACTTACTGGATAGCCCTCCAACTCCCCTAAGTTAGCTTCAATTAGCCTCATTTTCGATTTGGGTATATCGCTTTTGCGCCTCACTCAGCGTCTTTCAACTAAGTTGGGATATGTGTGAGATTTCACAGCACCGATCCCATGTGAGGATACGTCCGTCGCCAATGAAAGCGGTAATTCATTTTGAAAATGCACTAAGCGAGACACCTACATAATGGTCTCCTTAAACTTACAAAAAGCTGTCTGTTATCTTTCTTTCCAAGTCTTTCTTGGTTGTAGTAATATAGTTTAACTTACCCAGAAAAGATTCTATTTCTTTCAGATTTCTTGGTCTGGGCAACTCACGGATGGACTTCAACCAGACGTCGTCACCGATGGCTTTATGCCCTTTTCATTAATTGTACGAGATCCAAGTACTCTATTTCAGTTTCAACAAATTGGCTTTTTTCATTCGGCGTTTTAGTCCGTGATCTTCCAAGCATCCTCAAAGTATGTAGGTGCTCATCATTTGTTCGAGTTGACATAATGATGCCGTCCAAATAAGCGACACAGAAGTCCTACTCAATAGTCAGTTATTCTATGTAACGCTGGAACATCCCCGTCGAATTTGTGGTCCCGAAAGTCGCTGCTGATACTGAAACAAGCCTATCTTCAAGTTAATGATCCACAGGCGCTTTGATTTTTCGTCTAGTGGAATTTGCAAGTATGCGTCGAGAGGTCCCCCTTCGTGAATAACCGACCACCTTGGAGTAGACTTAATAACTCTTGTATTCTAGGAACTGCGCGTCAATCGATTTCTAATCGTGGATCGAAATCTCCACATAGTCGAACAGTGCCATTCTGTTTCTTCTCTACAACCGGAGCCTACCGGCTAGTTTCAACGGCTTGTATAATCCTCAGATTGCAACAAAGATGATCAACAAAGTGTCTGCTGCATCCCAGTTCAGAACTATCTACGGATCGGTATTCTTCGCAAAGGGTCTGCGCCTCTATAGCAAGTTGCTCTCCACTGTTATTTCAGAAAAACCTTCTCCTCCTTTTGCTAATTGACTGTAAATCTAAAAGCATCAAACATGTCCCCACCATAATGTTTGCGGCTCGTACATCGACCACCACCAGTAAGGCAAGCATAGATGAACTTAGATGTCAAACTCTACTAATACTTTGCTAGAATGAGAGCAATTTGCAAGTAAAGTTGCTAGATTGAGAGCGATTTGCACGAGTGGGTGTAATGTGGATGACGTTTTTTGAGTAAAATGGTAAAAAATTGCCATTGATGATAGTTCACATGTATTCACAGACAAGTTCACACGGATAGAAGCGATCAGTAAAAATCGGGTTTTGGTTTTCCAATATCTGGAAAGTTTGCCATCTATGTTAGTTCATCTATGAAGGCAAGATGTCGCTGCTTGTCTCGCCAACACTCTGAAATATTGATTACCCCTTTTGCCGTTGTGGGTACAAGTACATAACCATATGCTTGAGAGCGCGTGAAGTGGAAGTTAAGTCCCATTTACAATGCTCCGAGATCCGATACGAGGGTCGCATTCGGAAATCGGATGTCTGTTTACAATGACACGTCAAAACACCACTCACAAATAACAAGCTAAAAATGAAAACAACAACAATTTAGCTATCACGCATTGCGAGATGCGAGATTTTTAAAGATTTTCGAAATTGACTGTAATTCTTGCTGCGAGACTCGCACTTTTGTAAACAAACATATTCAAGTACATATTACGGAAATATTTTTGACAGTTCATGCGCTCTCTTTTTCGAACAACGTATCGGATTCCGGAGCATTGTAAATGGGGCTTAACGTAAGTTTACATTGGATAGCTGTTTATCTCCAAAATGAACATCAAATTGCATCCTTTTCTCTCTGGCTTCCAAGTCAAAATCAAGATGAAACCAAACTGCCTCCAGAGTTGCTGGCGACGCTCTTTCTTTAACCTCTGAAAACAATGCCCTGTCTTAATAGAGTAGGGCGCCTCTCTATCCCTATCTCCCTTGTGGTGATTGCCGATTCTACTTCGTGATTTCGATCATTTGAATAGCCAATTGTCCTTACGTAAGGATCCACCTTCCACTCGCCGCACAGACGCACAAACACTTTTGATGTGACTTACCTACGTCGCACTCAGATTAATGGTATCGACAATGATTTCGGTCGTGGTGGACGTTGCATCCCGGATAGGACCTTCGTACCAGACCTTCCTTTACATTTTTGGGGTTTTGAGAAAAATGTATTACCTTGATTTTCTAGAATGTCAGTGGTCAATTGCGTGGACTCCTAGGCTGTAGTCATGTCTTACTTGAGGTTCTTACCTCTACTTGAGGTTCTTACGCAGAGTGACAGCACTACGACTGTGAAATATCCATGATCACCATATCAGCATACATATGACTGAACACTATTTGCAATCTGGTCAAACCCTTCAGATCAGTGATCCACTCCGCATATGATTGCTCGGAGAAATCTGCACCGACACGACAAAATATGTATTTTCGGTGAAAGAAAGTTTCTCTGTTTCAAAAAGCTTCCTGAGCAACTCATTAACTGCCGGACCACATTCCGCCAAAAAATTAGCTTTTCGTAGGTTAGGAGTATCATATTGCAGTTTGAACTGGTAGTATCCAAGACTCTCTTTTTCTACGTAGAACTTTCGAAATGATGGAATAGATGCTGATGCTCAATAACCCCTCTATGAACTCGTTGTTGGAGGCAATGATTTGTTCCATCCAACTTTGCTGCTGGGCCAAAATCTATTTGACCGCCACTGAATCCATGATCCAAAAATCCTCGTCGTTATGTTTTTCAGTTATTCAATAAAAACTCATGAGTTCGTGTGTATAAGAAACGCTAATTAAGCTAAACTTAACCAACAAATTCATTGAGTTACAAAAAAGCGTGTTTCTTCGATGAAGCGCTTCAGTAGAGAGTCAGAATGGTGACATTTTTCTAATGAGAGAAGTATTGTCATCGCTATTTTGTGAATCAGTGAAGCCATTGATGCAATAGGGAG
Organism: Volucella bombylans; assembly: GCA_949129095.1. NCBI lineage: Eukaryota > Metazoa > Arthropoda > Insecta > Diptera > Syrphidae > Volucella > Volucella bombylans. The sequence goes on along the minus strand of OX422141.1, from coordinate 136,647,842 downwards.
ATACTAGCATTGGAAAGCGCTAAATGTAGGCCATTCCATTCAACCGACATTCATTTACTGATTTACGATTTCAACGCTGACTTCAATCACTCGACTGAATATATGTAAGTTCATTTCCATCTTTATGGCTCCAACACGGCGTTGGCGCGCCCAGGAGTCTTGTCTAAAAACCTTTGCATATACAAATCCCTTAGTTTTCCTAAATACTGAACCGTCTTCCAAGCCCAAGTCTCAGCTATTCATCAGGCTGCTTGGCTTGGTTCAGCCTAATTTCAATACCTTCGCCTAGTAGTTCTATGTACAAAGACAAGCAACAATCAGATCTCCAACTTAGGTTAGTTTAGGTTAAACAGGGGTGTGATGGATTTGCCAGGCATCAAAACAGGCTCATCGCGATCCCTGTGGAACCAGTTGAATTTGTCTTCAAATGTCAAAAACCTAAACAATCGCCCAGGTGAAACACTCAATTTCCCGGCAAATGCCACGAAGGCCTTTGAAGTTCGTGCCGTCAGTTTCCTCTAGGATTTCGAGAAAGTATTTCCCTAAAAATTTTCTTTGACTCCGCGATATTGCCTCGCATTCACACAGTATGTGTGTTTTGTCTTGCGGATCACCACAGAATCTGCATATATCCGTATTTGAAAATTTGAGTCTCTTTGCGTACTGCCGCAGGAGTCAGTGTCCTGTCAGGATTCCTATTACTGTTCTAAACTTATCCCTGTTTAATTTTATTACCTTACTATATTTTTTGCCGTCAAAAAACACCCAAAGGACCTTGGATACCCTATATCCTTCAAGACTTGATCACCATAGAATGACAGTCTTTGTGATTTCTTCCTCGATAGTGCTATGCAAAGGGGTGGATCTACAACTTAGGACACCATTAATTCGAGAATGGTCAGAGACTGCCACGCAGACACTCGAACGTCCCAGAACATTGCATCGCTGGTATACTGGCCAGGCTCAGATTCCTAGGAGTAAATAACGGGCAGCTTGAGAATGTTAATCCATCAATGTCTTCGACAAAACAATTACTTTCAAGCGCTCACTAAGGCCAGTTAAATAAAGGTGGACTCATCGAGATAACTCTGAGGCACCTAAACTAATATAATCGATCCTAAGCGATAAAGTTAGCTGAACAATGTCAGGAGAAGAGGCATTGGAAGACACGAGATGAGATTGAAATCATAAGGAGCTGAAGGGATTTTTTTTTTTTATAATTTACGCGAGCCTAAGGGGTTAAATACCCTTTTACTGTTGCCACGGAGCGGGCTGAAAGGTAGAAGGAGGAGAAAGGAAAATTGTTTTGTAGTGGTTTGAAACTCAGGTGTGTTTGGTTTCGATATTTGCTCTCCAGGGGGTGGGAGTCCGAATAGGACGGAGAGTTTTTTCTTCACTCAGAGTGATTCGAGGTATAATTCACAGTATTTTTTTTTCTGTGCTTGAAGCTCTACAACAGCCAAATCTACGTGTCAGTGTTATGCCCTCACACGCAGAATTTTTCTGTCTGAGTTACAATTACACAAATGAAAAACTGACTTGCCATGGGCAGGATTCGAACCTGGACCCTCCGAGTGAGAAGCGATTGCTAGTACCACTACACCACGGCCACCCCATGATGAAGGAATGAAGATGAATGGGAATCTGTGGTGCACTTCCTTTGCAACAGCTCTGACTTGGTACGCATCAGAATCACTTCCGAGATACAAATGATCGTCGATCTTGATCTTGGTTCCAGGAGTATCTAGGGCATCGCCTTTTCACCACCACCCAGTGGTATCACAATGGGCTAACACTCGTCTAAATACACCTCAATGAGGATACACCAACCTAACCTTACCTTTCATTGTGGAGTCTGTTAGAAGGTAAAGCATTCCAACCAATGCAATAAATATCTTTTCCATTTTCTACAACAAATCGAACGTTTAACGTCTTAAATAATGACTGTAGCTACCTTGTGTTAATTTTTTGATTTGTACATTCACTTAGCTTATCAAATCTTGTTTAGCACACCGTTATCGAAAGGAAATAGCTCACAGTCCCAACGATAAAATGATAAAATATTCACCGATTTTGTATGCATTTAATAACAATTAAAACTCAATCGGACAGTTGTTCCATGTTGCAGCGAAACATGACTGGAATTTTCAAGGTGCTCGCGTAATTAACGCCAAAAAACCCCGTATAAATCAAATGTCACGACAGTCGAAAAAGGGAAAAGTGCACTTAACTTTTAGTTGAAATCTTCTTGATGTTTCGCTTTCACGGATTGTTTTGAACTGTTCCGGGCTACGGTTTGTGTTTTTACTCTGCAAAAAATTTTGTCAGTTTATTTACCTTTTTGGATTCATTTAATCAGCTCACGTTAGTCGTGTGAGAAATGCCTTACGTGCGGACATTGCTGCCACAAAAGAATGCTCGTGATTCAGTGATAATTTGATATACTCGTCCAGGTAATGAGGTAGACTTTTGGATTGCAATCCCAAAAATTGACCAGTGCTTCAGCTGTTTGTTCAGTTCTGGCGCGTTCCGCACGACTGATAAGCAATTTATTAGGAAAAAGATTGATAACCGCGGTTAGCCTTACGAGTAGTGCCGCACACTAATTCATGACGCACTTGCGAGCATGTTAGTTCCATTAATCTACTTGTACATGAGGTACCAATAGTAACTCCATGCACAGTATAGAATTGATAGCTTTGGCAAGGCTATGCAAGTAACTCTTCTGCGTTATGAATTAGACTGAGCGGAGTCATTTTGGTGATTTTAATTTTATTTCTAAGTAGGAAGTAGGAACCGATTCAAATCGAAATGGCATCAGAACATTTTACATAAACAGATTGTGTCATCTCAAGAGCGCTCAAAAATTTTACGTATTTTTGTCGATCTGGGCTTCACTTAATAAGCTTTAGTTAACTGCCTGCAGAAGCCCATTCCGAGCCGGTTGAGGTCACCTTCTAGTAGTGAGCTCCACCTAAAATCAGGCCTTTCTCTACTGCGTTGAACTTCTGAGTTAGATTCGAAGACTCTGCGGGCCGGTGCATTGGTTCCCATTCGTTCCACTTGTCCTAGCCATCTCGAGCGATTGATGTGTGGTTTTGTGTCTATATCGATGTATGGTTCGTAGTTGAATCTTTTACTCTAAAGCGTGTCAACGCAAACGGGACCGAATACTTTACAAATAATTTTTCTCTCGAAAGGACCGATGATGTATTCATCCGCTTTAGATTGAGTCAATGCTTTAGCATCATAAAGTAGGACTGGGATGATTATGGTCTTATATAGAATCTCCTTAGTTGCTTTGGATAGGGTCTTAATACTCAATTGCCTTCTAAGCCCAAAGAAACAGTGATTGGTACGATAATTGTTCGTTTTATTTCAACAGAGGTCTTGTTGTCAGAACTTATAGCAGGGCCAAGGTACACAAAGTCCTTTAGTACCTTCAAATTATAACTTTCAATTGTGACGTTCTGTCCAATTCGTCGATTTTGCGTGTCCCTTCGTTTTGGTACCTTTTACTTGGTTTTTCCCTCATTTAACGTTAAAGCCATTTTGACAGCTTCCGTTTCAATACTAGGGAACGCACAGATCTTGTTGGATCCGCGAATAGGAAAAAGATGTAACTGAAGCAGGAGTTAGTTCTGAGAGATCGTCAATTCCTAAAGTTCTTTGCCTCAAATTACTTAGGCTGCGACAGTGGCACAAAAAGTGGAGGATATCCTTTCATGAGCCTATGTCCCCAGTGAGCAATCCAACAGGCGTAGATATTTCAGCTCTGCTTTTCAAGAGAATCTTGAGTTGTCATGAGGTCCAGCAGGTTGGACGGTTTTCCTAGCTGTCATTCGCTCTTGTTTGAATATTTCGTTTCACTTGTATTGTCAGAGTGCAGAGTGGAAGTTTCATACTTTGATCTGCGAATTCTCTTTCCACGTAGGATTCATTTCGAGCTAACTCGTCCGCATGCTTATTGCCTGATTGCGTTATCTTATGCTGAACGCAAAGAACCTTAGTTTTCCCAGTTGGTACTTTTGGGATTTTTATACAGTAGAGCGGGTATGGGTCTGTCGATGATCAGAGAATGATATCTCCGAGGATATCTTTCAGCTGCTTACGACAAGGGTATCAGAGTTACTCAGTGGGGTAATATCTAACACCTGCCGTCTATTTTTCACTACAAACGTTGGCTCATTACCGTGGTTGGCGATTACAAAATTATTGGAATAGGGGCTCACGTCGAGAGCTTGTGTCCATGCTACCCCATTGTACGAGTATATGACGAGAGTTAGCGTCACATCCAAATGATCGCATCGGACATTTCCTGTTTTACTTTCTTGATAAGTGAGCTAAGTTTTGCTAGAGGAGGTCCATCAGTCGGTTCGTATGGCATATGTTGAGGCAAGCTTGAGCAGCGGTCATTGCTTACTACTGCCTGGTCATCATTGCTTAGCAGGCTGGAGATAGATAATTTGATATTCGATTTTGCAACTATACAGGCTCTAATTCTAATTTCATTACCTGATTCGGTCTTGTAGGTGACCAATTCAAATGATTTCAGTGCTCTTATTTTGCCTCGGGTTATCCAATGTTCCTGGATGATGGCGATGTCGATGTCTTCCTTAATCAAATGTAGAAAAGGTTGGTGCTGGCCGCCTTACTATGGTGAAGATTTATTTGTACGGATCGCGTTCCTTTTCGGTTTCCTACTCAAGGCAACTATGAGAGGTCTGATCTTGCATCGGATAATTCCGACCTAGACCTTGTGGTTGGCATTGAGTAGTAGTGGCATATATTTGTGGCTTAGTTTAACCATAACTTCCACGCCATCTTTGGTGTGGTTTCCCATTTCAGTTATCTTCCACCACTTGCTGCTAAGCTCTGGATTGAGCTGTCGGAGATTGCGTTCTATTCTGTCCTCCAGTATGTATTGGCAAATAGGTCTGGTGAGATCCATGAGTTCTTTCTTTTCGACAAACAATACGAAATTCGGTTTCTGGCCATGGAGCTTTCGTGTTGCCGGCGAACTCTCTCAGCCATTCCAGGGTGGGTATGTATGACGTTGCACCCATTTCATGATAGCGTCATTCACACCGTCATCAACGTCTTCACATCGGTCATCCGAGAGCTTCCATTCTGGATTACCAAAGACGACTATTGAAACACGGAAGCTTCTGTTGGTCTCGGCAGAGTTTTTTTTCTGCCTTGGGATCTTTTTAAGCTACCAGCAACCGACACAGGTTTTGAGGAGTCCTTACGTCTGGCGGTTGCATGGCAACAACCGCCGCCAGGGTAGGAGGTTTTGGGCCCTCCCTCCCCTCAGCGGTTGTAGACCTGCTGGCTCCCCTATTCTTCTCTCTTTGCTCTCGAAATATCGCGAGCTCTACTTAGCATCCTTTATAGTTAAGGAGCTACGATCGCGATTCCTGAAAGACCTGAGCATTATCTTTGCGTTGGCACGTTATTTGCGAGGATTTCATTTGGGTTCGTTGGGTTCCTCTTTTACAGGAATTAGGGTACAGACACTGAAGTCGTTGTCTTCTACACCTACCGTAGTGGAGTTTCCGAGGTTCGAGTAGACCTTTGAGGATCCCGTCGACTTCTCTTCGTCCTTATCCTTTTGCGTTAGCTCCAAACAGGTACAAGAAATAGGCTCGTTCACTATTGTAGCTGGCGCTTTGTAGGAGTCGAATTTATCCACATCAATCTGTTTTGTGTTCTGGATCCTTTCAGCTGCTTTGGTCGTTTTCTTAGAAGTATGAGCAGTAGGCTCATTCACCCTGCAGTTGCAGGATGTTGAACAACACAAATTACCAGCGTTTTCGGCGTCATCTTCTGGTAGCGGGTCCGATGATGGCACATATTGCTGTGATCCCATCGGCTCTCTCTCACTCGTGGCTTCCGTATTGGGTTCTTCTGAGGTGCGAGCAGTAGGCTCGCTCTCCCTTAAATACATATCCTTGACAAAGTCATACGCGCTGCAGCTCCTGCTATTCGCTATGTTCTTTCGAATGGATGTAGCTGACGATGTGGAGAATTTCGATAAGCTGCCGATGAAGTAGGTTTCGTCATCTCGGAGAAGAAGCATCTCCACATCGATATCGGTTGTTCCGGTACTCCCTTCATCCGAAACTGCTTTCTTTGGTGGCAGATTCCCTACTAGAGGGATATTCCCCTTAGCCGCCCGGTATTGGTTGCAGTCGCTTAGAGTAACGTAACGTTAGGAGTGCCCGACTCTTTTGCACCCGTCTTTGTTGACGTTCTCATTATTGTTGTTGTTGTAGGTTTTTTTGTTGTTGTTTTTGTTTTTAGGTTCATGGTCTTCATGTTTTGATCCCACGCGTACAGGGGAAGGGATGTCGTCCTAGACTCCCCCCTGTATACAGAAAAGGGCTTAAGCCTTCCTTCCTACCAGCCTTCAATATCCAGCGTATCTCCCTGAATGTATGATAGTATCCGAGTAGGAGTGTATGTTTCTCTTAGCCGATTATGAATAGTACATGTACGAGTATTATAGCTTTCACCACATGTTTAGTTGTGTGTATGTATAGGCTGTGGTGGAATAGGCTACTCAAAGAGTCCAAATTTCGGCACAAGTATGCCGAATGTATGTATTTTTCACAACGCAACGAGACATTGAGTGTCTGTAATTGAATATCTTTTGTTTCTCGGTTAGTGGGCCGCATCTTGAAAATGATTTCAAAATGTTGGTTCTCAATGGGAAGGCATCATCAGCGATTAAAATCCTTTCTTCTGGTAGATTTAGTGAGGTGTTTTGCAAGGCCGCATGTTGATGTTGATTTCCCAAACACTGCGGCGTCAGTGCCTCTTCCATTGCTTCCCACATCGATTTAAAATAAATGAAATTGTAATTTGCATCGACAATTGCAACCAATGTGAAAAGCAAGCAGCAGTCGTTCAGGACAGTGAGGCAGGTTCTCCAGATAATATTGGAAATTATTCAGCTTTAAGTACTCCACAAATTAGTGCTAACTCAGAAAATTGCTAAAAGGGGCGAAGGCGTTTCATTAATACTTGCGTTTCGGGGGTTTATGACGCAATAAAACGATTGAAGGAAATATCTGCAGATGAATATGCAGGATCTGAAAGAATTTTACTTTTTCTGTGAGAGCCTCGCCATTGAATTGAATTGAACAAAAAAGCCTTTGAATGGGGTTCTTATGATGAAGACACAAGAATGTCTCTTCCAATATCAACAGCCGCTGGCAACCCAAAACTCCTCTACGATCACTATCAATCTACTGGAAGAGATGAACGCTGCGAAGCTCCCAGATTTTATTTCCTTGAAAGCCATGGTTTCACATACCAATGTCTTTGAGCACGGCCAGTTGTATATACATATAATTGAGTTCAGTTCATGTATATATAAGTCCACGTGGAATTAAGTCAATCCCTCCGCGAATAATCTATGCATTCCTTCTCGAAGGAGAAACGATGACAATGTGCGTGAAAGGTGAAACCACAGAACTAGATAAATTTAAAAATTTATAAACAAGGATTATTGTCTGATTGATTTCACTCTGAGTGATTCACTTTGGAGATACATCATCTTTAGGTGTGGTGTTTGCCCCTCATTCCTAATGGAAATCTTTCTTCTTTCGACTATAATAAAAATTAGATCTCATTTGATAAAAAATACGTACCTTATTAATGAATAATAATGGAACCTCTTGTTGGAAATCCAGTTGCAAAAACGTTAGACAATCAGCCCTTTTGGGAGATGACATATAAAATCTGCATGTTCCTTGCATACTTTTAGTTGTTCTGAACGATCGTGCGCCTGTTCGCATTCTTGAGGTTCTCTAAATTGAACTTAATGGAAACTCTAATATTCGATCAAGATTTGTTCGCTTGATATTCAGACATCCAGGATATTAGGGATGCATCTTGTGCTGATCGTAATGATTGAGCTGTTTCAATGTTTTTGGAGACGATGATCTCACTAGTCTAAAATATGATTCTCCTTGACGATGTGTCCTACTGGCCGTCCACAATGACCTAAACTCTTCTCCAATCGCTGTTTGTACTTCTTCTAAGCTTGACTAAGCTTGACCCCCCTGCAGGGCCCTGCACGTTACATATTTTTACATCGTACCGGCGCAAGTTATCGTATGCTACCAACTCGCTATCGATGCAGTTGATCAAATAATTAATTTATCTGATCCGCTCGATTATATCATCGTATTCGCCGATTTCAATCTAACTCAACTGCACTAGACTCAATCAGAGGATGAATCATTTTTTATCGCAAACCCTAACTCAAGTAAAGAATGCCTCTTCTTGGATAAGCTCACAGCTCTTATGTCAATTTAGTGGGGTCTCCAACTATGTGGGTAGACAATTAGACCTCATTTTCACCACTGCCCCATAAACTCCTCTGTCTAGCTCTGTTCGCTTTCACTATCGACCATTGATAACTTTCACTCACCACTTTCTCTTTCTCTTTTCCATCACTCTCCTATCCGTCCCACCCCATCTGTAGCTGCCTCTTCTTACGACTTTCATAAAGCGAATTTCCGCAAAATTAACGCATATCTCCGTAAATGTTCTTTAAATTTCGCCATTATGTCCTTCAGTGATGCTTTCTCTATTTTCTGCAGAGAATTATTCAATTCTATTTCTCTCTATGTCCCCTTTTCGTGTGAAAAAATCCCTTCAATGAGCCCCTCGTTCTATAATCATAAAATTCACTCTTTACGTAACAAGGAAAACAAATTAATTGTCCTTCGATCCAATTCCTTTGCTGACTATTCCAACTATCTCGGGTTATACCTTCAATTCGCCCAGCTTTATAACGTTCTCTACCAGCGAAACATTGTACAATCAAGGCTTATAAACAATTCTAAGTCTTTCTACCAATTCGTTAACTACAAAAAAAATCCAGTGCAAATCTCTTATTTTGCCTAATCAACACGGCTTTCTGAAGGGTAGATCAATTACCACTAATCTCGTCGAATCGTGTCAAATTGTCCCTCCTGAGCTTTAAACCCATTTTGCTAAAATAGATATCTTTTTACCTGGATAAGAGTTTTTATAGTGTTCGATTCAACATCTGCCCTATCGGCCCCTTTCTTGGCCACTTCAGGTGTTCCTCAAGGTAGTCACCTAGGTCCACTAATTTTGGTGGGGGCGAACGCCCCCATTTATTCGGCTTAATACAAGCTATAACTAACAAATTAAACTTAAACTAAAACTTAAAGCTAAGGTTGGATGGAGTGGTGAAGGAGAACGGATTTGAGGTAGGGAGTGGTGCGGTGGAAGTCAAAGACGGTAGGGTTTGAGTTGATTTGACGTAGCATACGGGAGATTGGTTCGTTCGCGTCATAGGAGGTGTGGTGGGTTGGTAGATAGAAGAGTCGAGGGGTACGTAGATTACGAGGTTAGTGTTGAGGAAAATGGAGTTGTGAAGGGACGCGCATTCAACGTGACCTGAAAGGAGTCGATGAACGAAGAGAAAGTCTGCTGCATCTCTGCGATCTTCGAGGGTATTTAAGTTGATAAGGTTAAGACGATTTTGATAGGGGGGCAGATTAAAAGGATCGTCCCAGGGCATACCTCGAAGAGCAAATCGAAGAAAACGACGCTGAATGCTTTCAATTCTCGAGATATGAACACGATGATATGGGGACCATACTTGACTGGCGTACTCTAGGAGGGGGCGAACAAAGGTAATATAGAGGGCCCTGGTCACGTATGGGTTGGTGAATTCTTTGGACCACCGTTTTACAAAACCTAGTGCAGAGATGGCTTTGAGGATTATCTCATCCATATGTAAACGGAAGTTGAGCTCGCTGTCACACAAAATGCCGAGGTCGCGAAGAGACTGTACGGAGGAGATAGGTTGGTTATGGAGAAGATAGAGTCGGGGAGGAGATTGGTTCCGCTTATGTGAGAAGGTGATGGATTGGCATTTGGCGATGTTAAGTTCCAAAGAATTTTTGAGGCACCAGATCGAAAAACTATCAATATCTTGTTGAAGAAGGAAAGAGTCATGGGGAGAGGAAATGGTTTTGAAAAATTTGGTATCGTCGGCGTAAAGGGAGACAGACGAGTGTTTGATGATCATATCGAGATCATTTATGGTTAATATAAAAAGAAGGGGACCGAGATGGCTGCCATGTGGAACTCCAGAGGTGGGCAAAAATGGAGCGGACTGGGCTGACCTAAAACGAACACTGTAAAAACGGTTTTTGAGGTAAGAGGATATCCATTTTAACAATATGGGTTCAAAGCCGAGGGCAGACAATTTAAAGATAATTAACCGATGAGAGATTTTATCGAAGGCTTTGCTAAAATCGGTTGCAACTACACCGACTTCATTGCCATTCTCTAGGGCAGAGAGGGCAAAGGATACGAATTCAACGAGATTTGTGGTGGTTGACCTACCCTTTAAGAAGCCATGTTGTCTAGGGGAAATAAGTGATTTGCATTGGAAGCTTAGAGCTTCATACAAAATACTTTCGAAGAGTTTGGGTATATGGGAGAGTTTAGCGATGGGACGATAGTTGGTTATTTCATTCTTTGATCCTTTCTTGTGGATCGGGGTTATGAAGGAGGATTTCCAAGCCTGAGGAAATTCTCCTTGTGAAAGGGATAGACGGAAGAGATTAGAAAGGGCAAGGGAAAGAGAGGAAGAACATTTTTTAAGAAATATGGCAGGGAGGCCACCTGGGCCGGATGAGAATTCGTCATTGAGTTGGTGTAATTTATATTCCATATAAGACGGGTCCAAAATGTGAGAGAGAAGTGGGCCATTGGAGAAGTTCAGTAGGTAACTAAAATAGGATGGATCTGATACAAAGGAGTCGTTGGTGAAGGATTGTTTAAAAAATGTGGCAAATAGGTTGGCAATGGTGAGTGGATCGGTTGATGACCTGTTGTTGAAAGAGAGGGAAGGAGGCTAACCAATGGACTTTCTTTTGTAGTAAACAAATTGGAAAAAGGACTTAGGGTCGTTTATAAGGATGAATTGAGCGTTGCTAAAGGGAATCGTAAAGTTCGGTGAAATGAAGATAAGCACCAAGATAGCTGGAATAGTCGGAGAAGGAAAACGGCCATAACTTGTTTCTCTTATTTCGTAAGCAACGAAGCTTGCGATTATACCAGGGAGGACTAGTAGATGATGTTTTAAGGCGGGAAAACGGAACGTAAAGGGAAAAAGAATTAAATATTTCTTTATAAAAAATGGATAAGGCATCATTTATACTTAGGTTATGAAAGTTAAAGAGGGATCTGCTGATATATTCACTGATTTTGTGAAAGTTTGCTTTATGAAAGTCGTGGGATGAGAGAGTTGTGGGGGGAGTGGACTGGAATGAAGAGTTATGAAAAAATGAGAGTAGAATAGGGGATGGTAGTTATCGATTGTTGAGAGAGATAGGGGACAAAGTAAGACTGAGGAGTTAATTGGATCTGTTGTGAAAATAAGGTCTAATTGCCTGCCCATAAAATTGGATATACCACTGACTTGGCATAGACTTGAGTCTGTTAAGCGATCTAAGAAGAGACATTCCTTAGTTGAGTTGGCATTTGAAGCGATGAAAAACTATTGATCATCTGATGGAGTCCACTGTAGCTAAGGAAGATTAAAGTCGCCGAAAATAAGGATATCATCAATAGGGTCTGACAGGTCAATTAAATGATCGATCGCATCAATAACAAATTGGTAAGATTCGATAGGTTGAGCTGGTAGGATGTAGCAACATATAACGTAAAGGGACTTGAGAGGCAGTGATATTTTTATTGCGACAAAGTCGGCTTTAGAGGATGAAGAAATTGTAATGGGGGAAGAGTTAAGGCTGTTGTCCATCGCCAGTAGGATGCCTCGATAGGGGAATCTTTATTTGTGCGGGTAGGATCGTCGTCGCAGAAAACATTAAAATTAGGAGGGAACAATTCCTGGTTCTTTATGTCGGGAATCAAACTGCGATTGACGTAGGACATCATTGGTTTTAGAGCGAAGACCTCTTACATTCTGGTAGTAAAATTTAAGAGGGATGTTGTGGGGTGGAGGTTTGAGGTAGGATGGTTTAAGCGCTGGCAAGGGAGGCACGTTATGGACGAAAAAATTTGTCGTAGGTGTGATACTCGTTTAGAGTGAACATAGTTGCCGAATGCAGCGAGGTCGTCTGCTACTTTCTGAGGGGACATGTTAAAAATCTCGTGGTACCTGACATAAAGGTTCCTGAGACTGATAGGGTCGGTAGGGAGGCCTTCCTGCTGGATGGAAACCATGATGCTGGTTTTGGTTTTCCCTTCGTAGCAGACCGAGTCCGATCTGTCATGTAGATAGGCAAGAAAGAGACGAATGTTTTCATATATCTTTCTTTCTCTGAGCCTAGAGAGAGCATATCGACTTTCTGTAGTGCCATTGGTTTGCTGTGTTAGTTTAACAGTTTGGGGAAAAGGGGGATCAAGAATAGGAGCATTGGAGGAGCTAAATAGGGATAAATGATTGGATATGGAGTTGGATGAGGGATGAGATGTGGGGTTTAGGGTATGGGAGTTAATGAAATTAGGGTACTTAGCTCCAGTTTTAAGGTCGAAGTTGGGAATTGAGTTGCTAGTTGGGTTTGGTGGTGTATCAAAAATAGGGACTGGGGCCTGTGAAACCGAGGAAGAAGGCGAGCTGGAAGCGGGATTTAAGATAGGTGTTAAGTCAAAAGAGACACGTTGACGTCGGGGCTTGGTTTGGCGTGGAATAGAGGGAGTTGGAGTATGGGTGGGAGGCTTAAAATTAGGAAAAATTTTAGTTTTAAAGCTCCAATTGGAGCTGGGTCTGTTTTGAGAAGAGGAGGTGGGTCTTGGCAAATTGGGTTTACTTGCCACCTTGATAGATGGTTTAGGTAAGATGGACTGCTTGACTTTATCCTGCTTCTTGGTCGTATTTTCCAAGCATTTGCAGACACGCATCTTTCCAAGGTTGAAATTGTTACTGGCTGGATTATGGAATAGCCATTCGTATTTGGCCGGCATATTGATCTTGAAACTGCGCTTACTTCTGTGGTGAGATGTTGGAAGTAAATTGCAGTGGCTAATGGTGATGATGCCACATTTCTTTACGAAGAAATTCGAGATCCAATCAGCATCAGCGTTTGGTGGGGCGCCTTTGATAAGAAGCGTAGTGACCAATTGATTTTTCGAAGCAAGCTTATCAAGTCTACGCTGCCATTCGGAAGGTGTCCAAGTTGAGTTGAAGTGATTGATAAGCCTCCGTGGGGCAGCCTGGTCTTTATTATCAAATTGGAAGAAACTTCGCAAGAATCAGGAGGTTGAACCGTCCGCAGATGACTTATATGTGGGAGTGAGTGTGAATCCACTTCAGGTTCCATTAATTCAGCCATTAGCGATGTATTATAGGGAACATTCTGGTAAGGCTGCGGGAAGTTTGGTGGGTCAACGATTTTGCTGTTTATTGTTGCTATGTGATGTTCAATATCGCATACGAGGGATCGAGTCGCAGTAAGTTCATCACTGACATCGTTCACTTTGTCGAAGGTAATTTCGAGCATAGGATCGGATTCTTTAGGAGATGGTTGTTTGAGTGACGAGGACTGGAAATGAATGTCAATGTCGTCACGCAGAGAGCTTATCAACTCGCAAGTTTTTTGGTTGGATATAACTTGCGTAGAACAGATGGCTTTGATGTCACTTAACACTTTATCCAGGTGATGTAAGGGAGTTTCTTCATTCCTGGATCTCCCGGAGTCTAACTCGATTAGACCAGCAATTTGTTTATCCATATGCTTTACTTTGGATTTTATTAGTTCGACTGAGGTCTGCACTGAGTTCCGTAACTCTTCAACACTGCTTTCGATGACCGAAATTTTGTCCGTGATCTTTTTCGCGAGTGCGTCTTGGTAGGAGTTATTGGAATCGCTTAGGCATTTTATTGCCAAAAGAACATGCGAGAGTGAGATACACTTGCACTCATCACAGAAGAAAAGGAGGTTATCAGAGTATTCCTTGATAAACACCGTATTTCTTTTGTTTAACCCGCATGAAAGGCTTTCCCACAGATGCCCTTGCAAGCTACCCAGTCAGCACTGCAGCCATCGATTACACAATTGGCAATTCCGCAAGACATATTTAAATTAGTTGTGTAGGTCAGTGAGGGTATATATATTAGGTCGAATAATTAATTTTTAATTATTTTTTTTTTTTGGTTTTTTGTATTGCTTGGTTGCAATTTTATATAGTTAGGGGCTTTGCACTGAACAAATTGCACAAAAAAAAATTAGAGAATTCAAGCACTGGGGTTAAGAACAGGAAAATGCAATTTGACGAAAATTAATTAAAGGGATAGCAAGAAAAACACGTCTGTCTGGTTTGAGTAACTGACTAGAACTGAAACTGCTCTTCATCGTAACTATTAACGATCTTGAAAGGGTCAGTCAAAACTCAGCACTTTCTTTCTATGTTGACGATACCAAATTTTTTAAACCCATTTCATCACAACATGACTCCAGGCTCCTTCAAATATTGAAGATCTAAATAGTGCTTCCACCTGGTGCATCGAGAACTGCTCATAACTCAATGTCTCCAAATGTCAATCGATTACCTTCTCACGCAAGTGCAACAAGTCTCCTCCCCGAATTTACTTTCTCCACGGCCAACCTATGTTATATCCCTTGTTGAGTTTATCAGCAACCTCGTCATACTATGCGACAGGGAGCTTAATTTCTTCTCGCATATTGATGAGATAATTACTAAAGCAAACTCATCAAGCATGCTTCGTTAAAAGATGATACACAGAATTCTGCAACCCGTACGTGACCAGATCACTTCTCGAGTACGCCAGCCAAGCGTGGTGTCCCTTTCAACGAGTTCATGTATCCCGAATTGAGAGCATCCAGAGTCGTTTTCTTCGATTTGATCTTCGAGGTCTACCTTCAGAGGATCCTCTAATCTTGCTTCCCTATCGAGACCGTCTCAAGCTCATTAACCTGAATACATTTGAGGAACGAAGGGACGCAGCAGGCATTCTTTTCATTCACCGACTCCCCTCAGGCTCCGTCGATTGCTCATCTCTTTAAAACTCCATTTTCTTTTACACTAACCCTCGAAACCTACGTTGCCCCGTAGGAAATGTAAAGTGTATAAAAACCCCGAATGAAACGCATCTGTATAACTTCTGGTCTGCTTGTGCACTTGGTCAAATTTGATAACATTTTACAACCGGGTTTCTTCAGAGTCATCTTATTAGCGAGGTCAAAAGTTTGCTGATGTTTTCGCGTTTGAGTGATCCAATTAATTTTCTTTCGGCCCCTTTCTCGAAGCTTGACAGGAACTTGAGCCTGTATTGGTAGACATCAGACTTGACTGCTCTAATGGATTCTTTTAGACTGAGGTTATGGCAAAATCGATTTTTCAACATGCAGATTTCTGCAAATACGCGTATTGGATAAGGACGTGTTACACTTTCGTATTTCCTCTTATTTCTTGGTCGTTAAAAACTATGCTATGGTCGGCCATACATCGTGTATGGTAAACATTTGACGTTTGACTATATTTCTCTATTCTTTGCGAGGTAGATTGCTTTTTTGGTTTATGGTATCCTAAATAGCCATTCCCGCAAATTTAACAACTACAGCAGGCTTCTTTCAATATTTAAGTTGCGTCAGATTACCACGTTTCCCCACGGCTGTATCGAAAGGTTTTTCTGTTTTTTTTTTTAAAGAAAAATTCTGCATCGGATAAGGTCCGTATTATCACCACATTTGATGAAAGTTATGTGGATATTGAGCGAAGTTGCTACGGTTTAGCTGGAGGACGTACTCAAGCAAAATCACTGAGGGCTTAGGATAACCGCGGGAGAGGGCTGCTGCTAAAAGTTTGAATTTCGCGTTGGATTCTGCTGCATACACAATATAACCAAGGCGATGTCTGGTAATATATAATACCTCTAGTTAGTACATATGTATGTCACGTTATAACTTAATGATACCGTTTTGTCTCGTGAATCGTCGTCTTAATAGGCAAACGTTTGTGCCTAATTGCAATTATTTACTTAAGGTTGCGCTACGGTCTCCTACTGGCGCTACTATTCCAGTTTCGCACGCTAAGTTGGCTGATGTCTCCTTCCACTTGCGTACGGCTTTCCTCTATTGCACTGTACCTCGGGGGCGGATTCAAAGATTTTTCAGAGCTGAGAAATTGATATCCATCCGATCTACCGAACCAAAAATCACCCGAAGAATTTGCCTCTCAAACCCGCCAAGAGCACCCTCATCCATTTTTGGTAAAGTCCATGCCACTTCCCCTATGTATAGGGACTGGGATTCAGGCCTTAGTAGCCCTATTGTTGTTCCAGAGAGGGCTTTGCTAGTCAATTGCCTTCTTAGTCCAAAGAAGAAGCGATTGGCATGAGTTGTTCTTCGACTGATCTCAGTGCGCGTGTCGTTATCTGAATTGATAGCGGAGCCTAAATAGACAAAGTCCTTAACTATCTTAAAGTTATATCTGTCGAGTGTGACATTTTGTCCAGGACGTCAGTGTTGTGTGTCATTTCTTATGACCAAGTGTATGGTCTTGGCTTCATTGACCGTTGAACCCATTTTCGCCGCTTAAGTCTCAATACTCTTGACAGCGCCACTGACATGACCCTACTTTCTTCGGATTATATCAATATCGCGAGGAATTGGACAGACTTTTGAAAGATTGTGCCTCTTGTGTAGGCACGCGATTTTTGCATATTCTTCAAGAATGATGTTAAAGAAATCGCATGACTGCGCATTGGCTTATCTAAATCGTTTTTTGACATCAAAAGTCTCGATAAATTGTTTACCGACCTTGATATAGCAGCGTACGTTCTCCATCGTCATCCTGCACAAATGCACGTGCTTGGCGGGGATGTCAAAACTAGACATTGCTCTGTATAGCCCGTCTCTATAGATGCTGTTATACGGGGCCTTAAAATCGATGAGTCGGCGGTGTGTATGAGTTTGGAGTTAATAGGCCTTTTCCGAGATCTGCCATAGTTTGAATATTTGGTCGATGGTGAAATTTCCTGGCCTAAAGCCACACTGATATTGACCAGACAAGATCTTCTAGGCGATGTTAAGAAGACTGATGCCTCTGTAGTTGAATTGCGGGTCGGAGGGTCTCCTTACTTGAGGATTGGTCAAACTATGCTGAGGTTCCATTCATCGGCCATACTTTCGTCCGACCATATTTCAGAGATGAGTTGCTCTATGCATCAAGTCATAACCTGCCACTTTGAAGAGCTCAGCAGTTCGGCCGTCTGCTCCAGCAGCTTTTTTGGATTCAAGGTATCTATCATAGTTATCTTCCCTTCATCTAGGTTGGGTGGACGGAATTATAGGTCTACATCTTCGAGGTTCAAAGGTTCATTATGTCTGACCGAGATATTTGGTTCGTCATCGCCGTTATAGAGTCTATGGAAATGCTTTTTTTAAGTCCTCAGCATCCACTGAGATTCAACTACTACAACCGTTTCCTTGTTCGTTTCTACAGGCTTCGGTTCGGAGTTTGTGCCAGTGGTACCGTTTTTACCTTTAGGTAAAATTTCCGAATTTCATTCCTAGAACAGCATCTCTCAATTTTATCGACCGCGCGCTTCCCATGCTCCTTCTTTTTCCTCCTGAAAAGCCGATGATCTTCTGCCCATAGAGTTCGCTAGTAGCTCTAGTTCTCCTATGCAGCGCCGCTTAATTTACATCTTGTTTAGTTGCATGTGCTTGCCGACACTCGTCGTCAAACCCTTGGTTTCGTTGCGGTGGCCAAGTGAAAAACAGGACATCAAAGTCGGTATCTCTGATGGCTTTTTGGCAATGTTGCCACTGGTCTTCGATACTTGATGCTGGCGGCATGGGACCTCCTAAGAGATTGAGGGAGACTCGACCGGAAAAGGATTTAGCGATCTCTTGCGATTGTAGCCGACCGATGTCAATTTTCCTCACAGTATAAGCTGTGATATAATCCGGATATCCGCAACCGTACCTTGGCTACAACTAGGTAGTGATCGAGTCTATGTTGGCCCCTCGGAGGGTTCGGATATCCATAATACTGGAGGAGTGCCTTGCGTCGATCGCAATGTTGTCAAACTGGTTGACGGTTGATTGATCAAGAGTTCACCAAGTCCCCTTGTGAATATCGGGCTGTGGGAACCGCGTGCTAGCTTCGACAATGTTTCACCACGGCGCAAAGTTGATAGAAAGTGCCCTCTCTTCCTAAATTTGGATTAAAGTGGAGGTGGACAATTTTAATGTCATAGCCAGAGCAGTGCTAGTAAATTCTATCCAAGAGCTCGTAGAAGCAATCTTTGGTGTTCTTATCTTTCTCCTATGTGGGGATGTGCGCGCATATAAGGCCAACGTTGGCAAATTAGTCTTAATACGGATTGTTAGGAGGCGCTCGCTAACATTTCGGAAACTAAGACTTCTTGCCTAAGTTTGCCTCTAACAATAAATCCGTATACAGATAGGCGCAGCTTTTGCCGTTGATAAATGCGATTGTTAGATGTCGCAGTCTTTCATCCTCTTTTTGCCCGACTTTTGCAGTAGTCCAGGCCTCCGCTAGTTGTTCCACGAGCAGATCTGAAGTTCGTTGTTGTTGTTTCATTCGCAGGGGTTGTCAAAGTAGATCAATTTGTATCCGAGGCTTGTTGTTGCTTCTTAACTACAGATTTTTTCTGTGGCCGGACAGTTGCCTCGTCGGGTTCCATTATAGAGACACCTAGGATGAGAGGTCGGTTAGAACGAAGCGTTCGGGGATGTGAGCGCTGCCGTTGGTCCATTAAGGGCTCATTCGCCACCATCTCTTTCCAATACCCTGACCTGGTCTCGGAAATCCTTACCGGATTGAGTTTCAAATATGTCGGAGTAGCTCGGATAAAGTCCTATTTGATTCCGGGAACTTACTTCACCGTTAATTCCACCTGGGGAATTCATCCACTGTCCCGTTTATAGCGCTGCTATTTTTGTCTGCTAGTCAGCACTCGCACTTATAAGTTTGGCAAGTCGAGTCCGGATGGAATCATTTATAAAGTAAATTGAAATCGAATTTTCCTGTTCCCAGGAAAGAATGTAGTCAGGTCGTACCGGATGACTCCAAAATCGATCTAGGATGCGATGTTTTATGAGCGAAGACAGCGGTTAAAAAAAACTTGCATCGGCTTTCCAAGCGAATGCTTAGGCAATGCTTAGTTTCTCTGAACTGGGACTGGGGTCTACGTTAGAAGTGCATGCGCCCTCGGTTCGAGTTTCCATTAACATCAAGAGTCTCCAGAATGCCGGAAAACGAAACAAATACTTTCCGATGTCAGCGACTTTTCTGCTGTCCCTCAGTAGGAAAGATACTCGTATTGTTGTGTTCACTGGCCTCGTAAGGCATAGTTTTTGCAAAGCAGTAAAAGTGTGCTTGGGAAAAGGAGTACAGTGGAATAGTCCTCTGTTCTGACAGAAAAGGTTTGAGAATCGCCTTAGAAAAGAATCGGAAACTAGGTGACAAGACGTCTACACTATGCTGACAATACGGAGAGAATATTTAAAAAAAAATGAATGGCGAAGGTGGTGAGAATATGAACTGTGGAGAATGCCATTCAGACAGATTATGGAGTGGTCATTCGAATTGCGTGATTACGACGAAATCGTGAGAGTTAATCAATCAGTTGTTGCGGTTAGCTTGCCAACAGTGTTGATACGAGTAAATACAGTAGGCAAGGAGCTGGCAAAACCTCAAAAGCTGTTCATCACATCGCAGTAGTTCACTGAAAATTAAACCCTTCTCCCGACGGATACGAATAATAAATCGCTGGTTCTTCCCGTCCTTTGCTGTGGCTCTGAATTTTGAGCGACGACAAAATTCTGTGATAGCGTATAGGGGCTATTCTAGATGAACATCCTTCACAAAATGATTTACTGCTCAATCTGTGTTAATAGCACATACGGAGCTGTGTAGGTAGATCTACAACCACTGCGAACTGTACTCCCAAATTATGATGGCAAAATATTGATAAATATCAAGTTGTCTCGCAGGCTAAGTTTCGTCGCTCAAGTCCGCTAGAAGGAACATATAGATGCCGAGGCTACTGAGATTCCAATGTTTCCAGAGCAGAGGCAAATGGTAGTCAATTTTGGATACAGCTAAGATTGATCGTCGGTTGCAGTGACATACAAGATGAACCGTCTTCTTCCATACTCCCTACTTTAGGTCAATTCTTCGGACATCTTTCATTATATCATGCTCAGTGAATCGTCCTTTTTTTATAAACATTTTATAACAATCTTTATTCAAACCATAACCCTAGGAAATATGTCAAAACATACATATAGGTCCATAAATATAAAAAAAAAAAACTTCCAAAGTATATAACAAAACTGATCTCAAAAAAGATCATCAACAATAGGCTTCTATGGCTACCTTTTACGTATAACTCGGTTTCGTATACTGTCCTGGTTGACACTGATTGTGACAAGATCAGAATCCTGTTATAGAGCCGTCCTTTCTAAGCCATCTCTACAAGTTTCTATGTATCTCTCTGTCGTGGTAGGATAGATGGTATTTTGTTTCTTTGCTCGATTCCAGGATCTACCCAGATTCAGCATAACTATCAGCTTTACACCCTTGTAGATGAAGAGGATACTTGAAGTGAGAAGAATTATCAACACAATGGGTTGAATCACTGGCATGTTGACAAAGAAGATGATAAGCCCGTGGATGAGAGGGTCCCCATTAGTCACTCTCTGGGAAGAAAAGAGAATATAATGGTACTCAAGGATCAATTGAGATGAGGAACTTACATATTCCATCCAAAACTGTGGTAAGATCATTTTGCTGAACCTCCTAATGTTCGGTGGATAGTAATCTAAACTAGGAAGCGGTATGTTTGACTGCATTCGAATTGTGGCTTGCAGTTGAATTCCAGTGACAGGTTCCACTTTAATACACGACGCATGGTTTTCGAGTTCAGGCTTAAGTCCCTCTAGATAGTTCTCCCATTCTCCGTGGAATGACCAAAAGTGAGGATGCGAAAGAGCCACAGGGGTTCCTAGAATCGGTCTAAGTTAGGGACAACTTGGCACATCTACTTTGCTGTACGAGTAATCTTACCAAAAGCACATTTCGACGCGTCGATGAGGCCATCTGGCAAAGTCACTCTACCAGTTTGTTTAAGGCAGTCTTTGGACGGGTCACCCATCCTTTTGTATACAGTCGGATCGAACACAAATTCGTAGGCATCGATCATGCCAATTTTGACAGTTTGGTTGTAGATCATCGGGTAGGTCCGGCAAAGGTTGTTGGTATAAGCCTGGATTACGGTGTCTTTTGATAGCATTGGAGGTAGGCCAGTTCCTTCACTAGCCCCCTTCAATGAGTATGGACAATGTTTTGGATAAGACTCTTCGAACACATTGATCCTGGATAGGCCGTTAAGGGTGTTGATTTTGAAAAAGTTTTTAAAACCATGTTTGGGACCGATATTGACATTGTACCTCGTCGGTGTTGGGTAGAAAGACTGTAAGAGAAGATCATTAACTGATGATTTGAGTACACTGATTGATACTCACATTGAACATGACTCCAGCATTTGGTCGTGGAGCAGCGAATGGTATTTTCTTGACTAATTCCAACATGGGGGAGGTACTATTCCAGAGTACCTCGTACACAGTTCGGTTTATGAATACATGATCACTTTGAGCTACCATATCGAAAGCCACTTTAACCAAGAAGTGATCATGAATAATAGCAGCCAGACCTAGTAGGACGGGGTTGATGAGAGTTATGGTTTTATTGAGTATTCCGGGTTCGTTCATTTCCTCAATGAATTCGACATTTTGAATCGTTGAGAAGGACATTGTGGAGTCTTCTTCGTGGAAGACGACATCTTCCTGTCGCATAGTCTTCTTGTAGTAGATTGGACCGATTTCTTTGAGCTTTAATTTGGTTTTGTTGTTGGCAAGGAATTCGTCTGGATTTTCTACGGCAAATAAAAACATTTTTATGCTGAAGTCTACGCTTGAAGGATTTCTCCATTTTTCATAGGGAGGCAGACCAGGACGAAGTTTTATACGTTCATTGAGGGCAAGTTCTAAAAAGTCATAACGAATACAGAGTATAGAAAGGATGAAGCAGACAATTCCAAGGATCAGAAGGGCAGCTGCAGCTGTAGAGAAAAAAAAAGAGACAATGAGGACAATATTCGTAATAAAATAATTGAAGTCGACTTACTTTTGATTTTCTTTCTTTGCGCAGGTTGAAGAGTAGATGCGGATTCAACATTGAGGTGCTTCTGTGATGCTGGTAGACTCATCTCCACTTGATAGAATTTAATTCAACGGAGACTAAGAAAGGGATAAAAGAGAACGTACAATATTAGCTCATGAATAGTCGGTTTTTGCTTTTTAAATGAAACATGGAAGGAAAGATAAGAGAACTCGGACTGTCCATGTCACCATCCAAATAAGTGAGGAGCAAAACGAGATTAAGAAATGCCATAAACCCGTTGGACCCAAGGCACGCAAATGGAGTTTTCAAAAATTGCAAAGCTCACAAGACATAGTGCTACAGTAGAGACATCTGGGGACATCAAGGAATATGCGCGTTTTGCTTGGTTTCACACGACCTACGAAGGAACAAAATAAGGACTGCTCAGAAGTGTTTCAAATTCACATTGATCTTCATAGCTTTTTCGCAGCGTATGATACCATTTCCGTTAAACGAACCAAAGCGAAAATGCAACACAGGAAGGCCACATTTAAATTGCAGCTATTTCGGAAGCTGATTATCACTTACTACCTGCAGTGTGCAACTGGAATTAATTGGCAAGTAACCGAGATTAGCTTCATTGAACCAATGTCCCACTCCTTTCTTACTTACTTACTTAGTTTGGGGTGGACCTGGGCCTCAACCAATAGCCTCTCCAGTTAACGCGGTCTCTGCCTAATTGCCCCTAGTTACTCACTCCAAGTTGGTTGGGGTCCTTTTTCGCTTCTAACGTATTAGCATCACCTATGAGTTTTATCACACGGTTTTGAATCCTGTCTAGCAGATGTTTTAGGAGCACCTGATCAGATGTGACCAGATTGTACTCCAATTTTGGGCGGATGAATGCCTTAAATATTGGAGCCAGCTCAGTGGGGGAAAAGTATTTCTTACATCGTTTGAGGAAACCTAGACATTTCGCAGCATTTTTGGCGACATCTAATATGTGGTCATTCTAACATAAGTTGTTATGGAAAGTTTTTCGATTTTGACAATGCAAGTGCCATTCATGGATAATGGCTGGGTTTTTAAATTTTGCTTTAACGACAGCAGACAGCATTGTGTTTTGGAAGCATTAAATTCCACTCTGTTGGTAGTTCCCCAATTGGTTATGCTGTTAACATCGGAATTTAATGAGCTTAACATACGCTGCTGTGCTCTTTCTACAGCCGAAGAGCAGGGACGTGAGTATGAAAGAAAGAGCCTGATGCATAACTCTTTCAAATGCCTTAGAAATATCTGGTGCAACTATCTTGCTTTCGCCGGATTGCTGTACGTTTTGGTTCCACGTTTCGGTGAGACATGCCATCATATCACCAGTGGACCTGTTGCTACGAAAACCATACTGCCGTTCATTAAGAAGTTTCCACGTTTCGAGATATTTCATTAGCTGATGGCTATCAGCGTTCCCATGATCTTGGAAAGAACGGACCTAAGTGCAATGGGTCTGTAGGAGGAGAGAGAAGAAGATTCACCCTTTTTAGGGACGGGCTGGACAAATGCTGTTTTCCATCTGCTCGGAAAAATTCCTAAAGAGTAATTTGATGAAAAAACTTATGCAGGAAGAACATCTCCTCAGAAGAAGGGGAGATATACCATTTGGACTAGCGGATTTATCTATGTTGAAATCTTTAAGTACTCTTGCTACTACACGAGTGCGAAAGTGGATTCGTCCCATTGAGGATTCGACGCACTCAAGTACAGGCGGGGACAAAGTACAATCTGGGAGTGCTGAGCCGGCCCCAAAGTGTGCAGCAAGCAGATTGGCCTTGTCCAAAAAGCTGACAGCTGTAATGTCATTGTCATTGAATGTTGGGATGGAGGATGAGGCAGAATTTCTAATGTTTTTGACAAACGACCGAAAATTGTTTCTACCTTTGGGACTTTGCAGTATCTTTGGCCTTAACTTTTGGTCCTATTGAAATTTCACACGCTTAAGAAAGACGTTGCAGTCATTCCTGGCTCGTTTAAGCTTTTTTCGGTTTCCCTCTGTCGGGTTGGTCTTGAAGGACCGAATATTTCTCTAACTTTGGCAGCCTCTTTATAGCTCGAGTCGCATCATGCCCTCTCTTTTGGTTTGATACTCTTCATCCGATGAGGGATAAAGGATCTCATTCCAAAGAGAATAGTGTTTGTGATTATATCAGCTGCGGCATCCACGACGTTATCGAGGAATCATAACGACCAGTTAAAATTCCTAAGGAATCTAAATTGGAGCGGGCCAATTGGTTTTTCACATTGTCATACGGTTCTTTTAGGAATATTTTCTCTAACTCTGTGGTCGGTGTACGAGAAATTAGCTGATATCCTAGCCCCGTCAATGCAAACCGGACCAAAAATGGCTAGAACAGTTTTGGTTTCGAAACTGTCAACGATATCTTCATCCACGCATGAATGTTAGCGTCTAAACCATAGACCAGTATTGGGATGATGAGGGTCTTATGTGGAGTCTCCTTAGTGGTTTTTGACAAGGTCTTATTGTTAATTTGCCTTGTTAGGCAATAGCGATTGGCAAGAGTAACTCTTTGTTTGATTTGCGATGGGAAGTCCCTGACTACCTCATATTTATATCTGTTTATTGTGAAGCTTTGGCCGATACTGTTTGTCAGTTTTTTATTGTCAGCATATACCTAGTTGTGACTTATTCAGGTCACGATCCATTTTTGCCGTTTCTGTTCCAATACTTTCGAACGCTCGCTGAGATCTGTCAACAATGTCAACGTCATAAGCGTATGTCAGTAGTTGTACAGACTTTTGGAAAATCGTGCCTTCGGTGTTGACTTGCGAGTGCTGCACAATTTTCTCAAGTATGATGGTGAAGAAGTCACATGATGTGGTATCACCTTGACTAAATCCTTTTGTGACATCAAAGGTCTGGGAGAGTGTTTGCAACTTTTTCTGCCGAGTTCGGCAGAGATACGAATACTAGACATAGTTATTGAGTTTTTTTTTCCAGGATCTGCTGTAGCGTGAATATTTGTTTAATTGTGGACTGACCGGGCACCGCATTGATTGTTAATCGCATCAGATCGACTCATTATGCGATGCTAAGGAGACTAATGCTTCTACAATTGGCACAGTTAAGAAGGTTTCCTTTCTTGTGGATCGGACAAACAGTGCTAAGATTCTATTTTATCTCAGGAGTGTTAGCCGTCTGGTCCACTAGCCTTGTACTTAAGTTTAGATATTGCAATCCGCACTTCATTTTTGTCGAGTGGACGGGCCTTTTGATTTTTGCCGTCCAGGTTAATTGGTTTATTCTCCCTGACTGCGGGTTTAGAGTTGTCCTTTACGCTTAACAGTCTGAAGAAGTAGTTTTCCATTTCCTTGTTCATATCTACAGGCCTCTGTTCTTTCACTTTTCAGTAAAACTTTCGCATACTGCTCCTGATGTAGCAAACGCGTATTATTCTCAAACATTCTGTCGCCTGTGCAACAAAGTTTCAGGGTAAAGCTGCTAACTTATGAATTGTTCGAAAAAAATTTCCATTGGCGGTCTTTAGGGTAACTTCAATACATGAAAACGTCCGTCGATACCGGGATCCATGATCTATTTCCAGGAGGCAGATTTGAGTCTTTAACAAGAAGCAGTCCGTCAATCTTCCGATCAAATGTATGTTGCTTCCACTCTGGTCAATTTTGGAGTGATGTGAGGTACTCTATGCTACATCTCATCCATTAGTCTTGCATTTTGGCTGGTATAGACTGCCACGATGACAAGGGATTCATTGGTCGACTCAAATATCGTTCTGGAACTGCAGAATAAATGACTTGGAGTTAGTGGATCAATATCATTGTCGGCAATTTGACATACATAATGGTCGAAAACTACAATAAGAATAGCTTCCACTTGGCTTAAGATTATATATTGTCTTCGAAACTGACTCTGTCTTCCATAATTACCATTCGAAGATGACGTTACACCCCGCTCCCACGATCAGAAGAAAAGAACTACCAAGTGATACTGTCACGTGCCAACGATTCTTTTACCGATGAGTTGTGATGCTCTGAGAGGACGAGATTATGCATTTCTGATAGTACTCCCACGGGTCATCAAAAATTAGTCCCAATATCGGTGTACATAAATGCTACCAGAAATTCATCCGTTGTCAGGTCAGTCACCAGTTCCAGAGGGAGTGCCTTCATCACCAAGCATACGAAGAGCGTAATATAACCCTTGATGATATGAAACTTGCTGTACTCATACGACTATCGTAGAGTACCGTGGTCGTGCTTCTCCAAAATCTTAAAGCGTAGTGTGCGTTTGAGCTGAATTGATCCTTCGACTACCAGAAACTTGACAAACGAAGAAATCGACCGTAATTTACTGACGATGCAAGATGTTATCAAACGAACTATGGAGCAGACTATTCCTCGGATAGAATACTCCGACGAAAGCCAGGTCGAAAAGTACAGAACTCCAACAATCAACGCATTATACGCACAAAATATAGACTACTGTCGAGGCTTAAGCAGCTGAACAGACAGCTGAACCGACAGAAACGACTCGGCAATAAGAACACCAAAGCCACTGATCAAAAACTTAAAACAATTAATTTAAGAAAATTACAGTAAATCTGTAGGTCTGAACTGGGGCAATAGGATTCGGACTATAGAATCCAGTAGTCCGAATAGGATCACAAAGATATTCAGTGTGTTCGAATTCTACAAATGACAGAAAACA
Source organism: Volucella bombylans (assembly GCA_949129095.1). NCBI lineage: Eukaryota > Metazoa > Arthropoda > Insecta > Diptera > Syrphidae > Volucella > Volucella bombylans. The sequence continues at coordinate 136,620,919 of OX422141.1, read as the reverse complement.
GCCAAATACTACTGACCGTTGGCATAAGTCCAGAGAGTGCCGACTCAGGCGACAGTCTTTTCGTAGGTGAAGACCCACAGGAGAAAGTGGATTTGCTGGGAGCCGGTTCACTGCAATCACATTGACCTACGTAAGTCACTATTATCTGCACAACGAACTTCAAAATTGGCGATCCGAGGAGATCGGTTTCATTCAGTGAAGAAAATGCTGCAAAAATTTATCATCGCCGATGAACGAGCTTTCTCGCATTCGATCGTTCCTAAAGATGAACTCCTGAAGCCATCAATTTGCTTATGCAGCGTGATTTCGATCATATTAAGGCGTATTGCGACGATTGGAAATTGAAAATCAGTTCTGAAAAGTCGGAAGCAATCTTGTTTAGAACTCCATTGAGATGGGCTTCTACTTACTTACTTAATTAGGTGCTCTGACCTATTATGTCCGTGAGGTTCCCCTTGCGGTGCATTGGGCCTCCACGGCGTGTATGACTTTTCAAGTGCTGCACACATAACGAAGCACGAATTCAACATTGAAGGGGAACAGCCGTAGCTTGGTCTTTAGGCTGATAGAGTTGTTTCTCCATATTTTGGACAGCATTCCAAACGCAGCCTTTGCTTTCCCAAATCAGCTGTTTATATCTAGTTCGATCCCGCCATCAGTAGAGACAATACTCCTAAGATATTGAAAATTCTCCTACAATCTCTACTGGTTGTCCAGAAATCTCTACTTGGTTAGATGAGGAAGTTCCAAGGCTGATCCTTTTTGTTTTTGCCGCATTGATCTTTAGCCCAAAGATTTCAGTTTCTCTTTCCACCCTTGTTGTTGTTTGATGGAGATCCATGATCCTATGAAAGAGTAGGCATACGTCGTCCACGTAGTCCAGATGTTTGAGGAGTGATTACAGAGTCCACTGAATTCCTCCATTTCAAGTCGGCAAAGCTGCATGCAGTATATCACTTATCCACCAACAGAAACAGTATTGGTGACAGCCTCCCTAACCCCACTTTGGATTTCAAACTGCTCTGACAACCATCCTTTATGTAGAGCGTGACATTTGGATTCATCATATGTAGCCTTTATAATAGCAATCAATTTATCTGGGTTGTCCCTGCTGCGCAAAGCAAGCCAGATAAATTCTCTATTGACGCTGTCGAACGCCTTTCCGAAGTCGATGAACAGTTGGTGAAGTGGTGATCGATATTCAACGCACTGTTCGATGATAATCTATAAGGCGTTCATGTGAAGATCCAGTGCGGAATCCTGATTTGTGTTCGAGGTGGTCTCTTATTCGCTCCAGGATGATTTTTGCTATTACCTTGGCTATTGCAGGCAGCACAGAAATTCCTCTCCACTCCTTTCCTTGGGAGCCCACAATTGCAATAGATGGGCTTCTAGGGATGCCAGAAATTTGCCCATTATTGGAAATCACGGACTGCAATTAGCAGTGAGTAGTGTAGTGAGATACCTTGGTAACTGGCTTGATAAGTATTTGTATTTTGACAAACATATAGATGCTTGTCTTGCTGGGGCTAGGAAGGCTTTAGCTCTGACAAGAAGGCTGTTTCACTGCAGTCAACTTGTTTCCATAGTGAAGATCATATGCTATGTTGCCCTCATCAGTCCAATCGTAGCGGATGGTTGTCCCGTGTGGTTCAATGTAGCGCCGTATCAGATGGAAAGTATTCGGGTGTTTGAAAGGCGGTGTTCTAGGATCTGCCTCGGCTTACATAGAATACCAGAATCAACGTACAAAAAATACTATCCCAACAAAGCCCTTTACGATAGGGCTAGTCTGAATAGGATTGAAAATTTCCTGATTAAGGTGATTCGAAGACACGTTGCAAGGGCAATGACCAACGATAATAGCCTGATCTCTGGGGCTTATTACCCCAAATGAAATGTACCACGAGAGCTCACTTCCATCGTGCTTTATCTTACGAAAGGCATTTCTCCATATTGATGCTAAGGGGTTAGTGCATAGCAGGGATGGTAGCCCGGTAGTATATCTCAGCCACCGCGGATATGTATCCAATACTCAGGAGCTCGTCTGTTTTAGTCCCGCGATTGCGAACAGGGATCGGATCGATGCCGAGAAACAGAACATCGAATTTCAGTGGCTTCAAGAAGGTGAGAGGGTTGTCTCTCTCTCTTCGTTATCGGTGCGTTACTAAGGTAACATACTCCTCCTAGTTGTATTGTAAGTTAGATTAAGGATAGTTAGTCGGATCTCGTGGAGAGGCTGTCTTCGTTAACATGAGGCGACGCCTTTGAGAAGTAACCGATGTTGTATGGCATTGGTTAAATGCCAGGCGCCCGAAATAGCTATTGGGATGGTGATCACTCGGAGCAAGAGGTTAGGGACATTCCCAGGAGATCCATAAAGAACAACACGCAGCTTGGTAGAGGGTCTGTCAGGCCTTAAAACGGCATGATGTGGGAGGTAGAAAATATTGTCTTGGTCAACTTCTGGCTGCAAGATTGTGCGCATGTGTTCTAACAACAAACATTCCTCCTTTTGGAATTGCTTCCTTTAAAGTTACCGAGAACTTTGGTGGTTCATTAAATGGAAGTTCCAAAATAATCGTATACTTCCCGTGGTGGTCCCTTTGATGTGTTTTGAGGACATGGTTCTCAATTGCCTTTTCCCCTTTGGAGAGAAACTATTTGGGGATGAACTCATCAATATTCCCAAAAATTTAAACGTCAAGAATGCTATGATGGGAATAAATACCAGCCAATCACGCGATAGTTGGCCCTCCAATATTTAATAAAAGATTGTTCGCTGAGCAATGTGGTAATCTGTTTCACTATTCTTTCATTCACCTTGCATAACTTCCCAAACTTTTTCTGGCGATAGAAATATACAACTTATTAAGGAAACTCCAAACGGATGGGGGTAATATGCAGCCATCAGCTGATACATTGGCTAATTTCAATAGGGAATCAATGCACACCGAAACTATGCCTCTAGTTGTATAATGCCTGCACTGCTAGAACATATACTGCAGATAAGTACTCGCCCCATATCGGCGCTTCAACCCCAGCCGTTGTAAACAGACTTCCGAAGTGAGGGAGACTTGGGATCCGGAGTCTAGGGGGAAAGTCTGCTATCTCTTACACTGCCAGTATCTGTAGACAATAGGATTTATATTAGCTGATGTGTTTGTATGGTAGTTTGTGCTTCTATTGGATTGAGATGGCCGACCGGCTTGTTGCGAACTCATCTTCAGCACATCCCGATTATACATAGTAAACTGAAATGCACTAGGTTGTGATGTCGATTATGGCAGGATTTCCATCTGGACTTACATAGAATGGCATCCAGTAGAAGTGTGTTCGCTGCAAAGACAATTAAAACATTGTCGGCTTGATTTAAAAAAAATCCCTTTTAACCTGAATATCCCTCGTTAAGAATCTCGGCACATTGGGCCATCACATTTAGAATAATAAAATGACGAGGAGACGTGTATACTTGCACCAAGGAATGCAAGGAATTGATCTATCGTTGGACAGTCATCATCCACGCTAGCTGGTGACCATGCCTCCCACGTTTCTAGATCGAGTTTGTTTACAATTGAAGATTAACCACGGATCTCTGGATCCCTATCCAAAGACTTAACCCTCCAATGCATATTTTTTGATTTGATTCTAATATGATTTGCATATACAAATGTGCATGCGATAAAAACGAACCTGAAACAAATTGTTCGATTAAATGAAGTTCTTACGTTTTGCAGGTAAAAATAATTATACCGCCTTGAGGAGGGGTTAGGTCGTTACAGGAAAAAAAACCATACACAGGTTTATCTCATAGAAATAATAGTTTATTTAAGAAAGCTGAAAATGAATGAAAAAATATATGAAAAGTGTATTTAACATTAACGTTGATGGAAGGCAAGGAAACACGACTTTGTGGTTGAATTGCAGAGGTTCGGTTTAGATTTTGTGCAATATACTTGTGTTTCCGACTTACATTTCGAGTACTTGAATGTTCTTTTGCCCTTTCGGTCTTTAAACACGCAACAATGGGCCACGTTCTCATATCGAACCTCTGGAGTCGGCAAATAAGACTTCTTTGGCTGGTGGTATTGGTGATGACATAGGTTTTTCTGTTTCGGTCGAAATCAGGCACAATGATTTAGTCACTTCAGACCGAAAAGAAAATTTGGCAATTCGATGTTAACTCCCTTGTACAATCTATGATATGCGATAAAATGTTGTTGGTTTTTTTTTCTATCCCATCGCGAAGATTTCGATGGTGGTTGATCAAGCTTGTTAGAGATAAACGATTTGACACCAACATAAGTTGAAAGCAGTCGAACACTTTTGTTGTCCAGCCACAAAACGCTACTTATACCTATGCCGTTAACGTTAGCGACGTGTTTTTCGGAGTACTCTCGCCCAATTTTTCGCTAAGTCAATTCAATTTCAATTTCAATTTCAATTTCAGTTTATTAAGATGGCTTACACAGTAAGATACATTATCTTTTTCAATTTAAATGATTTAATAAAAATAAAGAAGAAATCTACTAGCAAATTAGACTAACAATGTTACAAAAAAGTAGAAACGGTCGATCAAAGGTTAAACAAAAACAATAAATATAATAATTTAACATAGCAATCAAAAAGGTGAAATAAACTACAAAGTCGAAAGATAAGATTTGAGTTCTTTTTGAAATCTTTTTTTCTTTTTTATTTCTTTAATTAGGCGAGGGAGGGAATTCCAAAGTCGAGTAGCGTTTACCAAGAATTGGCGTTCTGACGTTAAACAAGAAAATCGCGGGGGTAATAGTTGCCCTGTTCTTACAGATGCACACGGCGTTATTCTATTAAAAAGGTTTCGGGGTTGATGCGTATGTATGATGTTATGCAGCATAGTTATTGTACGGTATTGCAAAAGGCTATCAAACGTGAGGTTACAGATCCGGTAGGAGAATTCTGAAATGCGATCATACCTTCGTAAGCCAAAAGTGTATCGAACGGCGTTGTTATATGCGACATTAAGTTTCCGCCTGTTGATAGAGTCGCACTTTCCAAAGACTTCGCAACCATAAGTGAGTATAGGAGTGATGAGTGTTTTAGTGAGAAGAATTCTTATTTTTAATGGAGTGAAGGTTTGAGTTGCCCACAGGGAGCGAAGGATACCATGAACTTTGCCCGCTGATTTATTGATGTGATCGCTCCATGTTAAGGTTTTGTTGAAAGTCATACCTAGATTTTTAGCGGTATCCACATATTGAATGGGATCGTCATTGAGGTGGAGCGGTGGGAATCGGGAGGTGTTTAAGGCTTTCCTCGATATAACAATGCACTTTGACTTTCTGGGATTCATCATCAGCAGATTCTGTTGCGACCAGTTAAAAATGTTTACCAAGTCAGAGTTTAGCTGGCGAACGCAAAGGTCGATCGAGTCAAGTGTACAGCTGTTGTGTAATTGGGTGTCGTCGGCATACATTTCAACGGAGGAACTTGTGACAATGGAAGGTATCTCGTTAACATATAATGAGAACAGGAGGGGTCCCAATATAGATCCCTGTGGCACTCCGCAGGAATTGGGAAGAAAGTTGGACAATCCACCATTCACAAATACTGCTTGGTGGCGATCTACAAGATACGAAGCCAAAAGTCTCACCGCTGAAAGGGAAAACTGGAATTTGCTTGAGAGTTCATCGCATAGAATAGCGTGGTTGACGGTATCGAACGCCTTTGAGAAATCAAGGAGGACTAGAAATGTTAGCTGATCATTATCTAAGTTACGTCTTATGTCGTCTACTACCGTTAAAAGAGCTGTGGTGCAGCTATGTTTAGCGCGGAAGCCGGATTGTTTAGGTGTCAATAGATTCTTCACGTTGAGATACATGGTTATTTGTTTATGCATAATTTTTTCGAAGACTTTAGATAGGAATGGAAGTATCGCAATTGGACGAAAGTCGTTACCAGTAGGGTTCTTAGGAATGGGTAAGATTTTGGATTTCTTCCAGATTGAGGGAAACACACCCGTAGTTAATATATGATTAAAGATATGGGTAACGTACGGTAATATTATGGGAAGAATAACCTTAATAAACTTGGGGTGCATCTCATCTACTCCAGCTGAGTTAGATTTAATGGAAAGTAGACTCTCCACCACATCCGCCTGGTCTATAGCAGAAAACTTGAAGGTTTCGAAAAGCGTTGGACTGGTGCTGATGTTGAGGTTGGGACCATATGGAGGAGGATAAGCAATCAGAGGGGAATAAGATACAAAGCTTTTGTTGAGTGCGTTTCCATCGACATTGTCAGGAAGGCTACTCTTTTGCTTAACCACGCCAATCTCCTTGAGGTTCTTCCACAACTGTTTACCAGACAATGATGCGTTCAGGTGTTTAGAATAAAGCTGTGTTTTGGCTGCGTTATTACGGAGAGTTCGATATTCTCTGAGATGCTCGTCTATTCTAAAGCGCTTCCATCGATCATACGCCTCGTCCCGTTTTTTCATAACTATTTGAATGTCTGTTGTAAACCATGAATTTAGTCCATGTCTTGATGTTTTAGTCTTTAAGGGTACATGATTGTTGAAAAGTTGATACTCGTAGATTTTGGTTTGTAGGAATTCGATTTGTTGATCAGGTGAAGACATGAAATATAGTTGCTCCCAGTTTATGCTGCGCACGTCGTTTTCCAACACCAAGTAGTCAACATGTCTGAAATCTCTAAAATTAAATGTATTGGCTGAAACGTGGTAACTAAAATCGAATGTTAGGTAGATAAGGTCGTGTTTTGAGAACCCAGGAGCTGACAATTGATCATAAAAAAGAATTTTACTGGTTTCGCTAACGAAGAACACATCAAGTAGTGTACTAGAAGAGTCACTAAAGTGAGTTGGTGTAGTAGAGTTAACAGGAGAAAGGTTAAGTGAACTCAGATTATCGATAAGTTTACGCTCCGCCAAGAGATCACTATTGATGTCTCCGCACAGTATTACGTTCGATGAGTTGACTGAGATTTCTTCCAGCAGGGAAGAAAGATGACAGAGGTTAATTGATTTGTTTGGTCTATAGACGACTCCAAGAAGAACTGTATCAACGTTGCCAATCAGATCCAGAAACAAACAATCCATCTCATAGTTTCGCTGGGACCGACACTTTATTTTAACGTTGCGGAAAATACCAACTCTAACATATATAGCGACTCCTCCACCAATACGATCAATTCTGTCACCTCGATAAATTTGGTTACCCTTTAAGCGATACAGTTCATCATTTATATCCTCACTATCAGAAACTGAAGTGAACCAAGTTTCAGAAACGCAAATGATGTCGACCCCGGAACCTTCAAACAGATAACGAAATTCATCTATTTTTGGCCAAAGACTTTGTGCATTGATGTGGCAGATCTGAAGCCCATGTTTTTGTTTAGGAAATATTCTAACCAACGATCGTAATATGCCACAGCCACCTGCCTCTGGAGAATCCCGGCTCTGAGTTGCCATAGATGAAAAGCGAAAATAAATGTTATGAAAAAAGATTTAAAAAAAAAAAAAAATAAATAAATGAGTAAATAGATAGATAAATAAAATACAATCAAAAGATATGATTAAGATTAAAATGGAAGAAATAAAAATAAATAAAAACATTTAAAAAATTAAAACATATACGTTGGCCGCCACTTTGCCTCTGATCGGTCGTAAATCTTTCTGAGCTTTCGCCTCTGTCGATGATCTTATGAAGATTGTCCATGGTTTCAACAGCATGAGCTTTTCCTGTTGCGATCAACTTGACGTATACGATACCACGTGAAGAATACACAGCACTAATTTTTTTTCCCTTTTGTAGCCGCCCGCTGCATTAACGAGTGGTTATGTTTTGTTAGAGCTTCGTGGATGTGTATGTAAACGTCAGAATGTATTCCGATGTCTCGCAGGCGAAGTGGTGAATTCTTTTGTTTACAGTGAGATGTTATGGATTTTAATATGAAGTTTTTGTCATAAGCGGAGTTAAATTTAAGCATTATTGGTGGATTTTGTGTGTTTCTATTTTTAGGTTTAGTGCGATATATATTTTTAAGTAAAGGGGCCTGTACGTTAACTGAGCAGCAAAGGTTATTAAACAGTGAAGTGAGGTTTTCGCCTTGCACAGTTGGAACACCGTACAGAAGAGCATCTGCAGCAATGGATTTATTTTCTTGTACCTCGATATATTTTTTTATTGCGTTTACTTCGTTTTTAAGAGCTGCGATACAGAGTTGGTTTTTTTCGAGATTTAACACTCTTTCATCTAAATCGGTGATACTGCGTTTAATAGAGTTCACTTCGCTTTCGATTTTGTTGAGGATCCTCTGTTCTGACTAAGCCAATTTTGATGAGAGCAAATTTACAATAAACTCGCTCTGTTTCACAAGTTTCGCATCCAGACCTTCCATGGAAAGCGTCGAAGGAGTTTCAATTTGGCCAAGAAGATTTATTTGTTGTGGTTCAGATGATTGTTTCAGATTGAATTTTTGTTGTTGGGCAGAAACTGCAACAGGAGGAGTGACACTAGAAGATTGCACGTTGCACTGGTTGGTTGTTTGTTGTTGTTCAGAAGTGGTAACAGGGATAATGACAGCCGGCGATTGGACTTTGCACAGGCGAGCTTTAGCCGAACGGATCATTTTTTTGTTTTTTTTTTTTTTGTTGTAAGGAAAAATTAACTCTTTGGTTTATTAACTTAAAAGTCGCAAGAAATGGGTGAATTTATAAGATGGGTTTGGTGTCACTAGTTCATTTCACTATTTGGAACGAGCTGGCAATTGCGGATGATGCAACTTTAATGAGATATAACGCGATCAACAGAGAGGCAAAAAGAAACACGTCTACTCTATAGCTTTCACCAACAAGTCAGTTAAGCATCGCTCGACAATTTAATGTTTGGCACTCGATTTGACAGCACGGCTCTCAAATTACAATGTATGTATATACCATACTTCTAAGATATGTCAACCAAGCCAATGCCGTGTAAAAATTATTAAAATATACAATGTGGTTCACGTTGTCTGCGATTTTACTAGACAAACGAACAACGACATTTGACGAAGCTCCGAGATCTGGTGCATTTTCTAGTACCACATCGTCTCCTGCACCAGAATAAATTTCAAAAGCAACCTTCGCTTCACTCCTTCGAACCTTTCTCTTTTAAAAGTTGTTCCTCCAAAATTCTGAGAGAGTGATGGGCAGTCATGGGCTCATCAGCCATCGGCGCACTTTCTCAGCATCTTCGAAGGACAACATAAATAGGTAAGACGGACGCTCAAAAACTCTAGGAAGAACCCCGCAGAGCAAGCGGACGGCCTGCTACAAGAGCGCAAGGAAAGCGCTATAGGTTTTGGTTGTTTTGCAAGAGTCCAACACAAAATAGCCGACCCTTGTCCCAAATGATGTTTTGTCTCCCCTAATGGGTAGTCTCCAGCCTTAAGTAGAGTTAAGGCATCCGCTCCATCCTCCAGCTCCATTTCTTCGGTATAATTTTGTGTTTTAATCATAATAATACTCATCCATACATACATATGTATATTATGTCTGCAAATTCACGTTGTGTATAACAACAAAGCTGTGTAAATTCTCCGAGAGATGCTGCTACGCACAATTCAGCTGACTTAGCTGTGGAGCCGCATAGAAGAAAAACTGGAGAAATGGATGGAGACATTTTCCCTCTCACTGGATGCTAAATTGTCTGCCCTGGAGGATCGTTTGCATGCACAGGTTAGAGAAAACAAATTGCGTTTTGACGAACAACTGCAAAAAGCAAGTGATGCAATAAAGGGCCTTAAGTTCGTTGTCGATAAATTCGAACGAGAAAAAATCTGCTGTGATGCTGTAGTTTTTGGTGTATCCGAGTCTCCTGGGGAAAATTTTTAGACATTTTACAACAAAATATGCGCTACAGTAAATATTCAGTCCAATCGCATAAGCAACATCTTTCGTGCCAAAACTAGGCCTGACTATCGATGTAGATAGCGGTATCTCTTTCGAATACCGATCATTACATTAGCATTAGCTCAGCCGCCTTGAGGACGGTGTCTGATTGGAAGACACTTCTTGCGTCCTGTAGTCTTATACTCTTAGTTCTAGGTCTTCTAAGAAGACACCAGAACCTGTTCCTTCCTCTGTTTTAGAGCCATCTGTGAAAATTGCAATTTTTTTGACCTGATTATTGCACTTTTTTGTCAATCCTCCCTCTTCGGATATACGAGTATTATATCATACGGAATATCGAAGTCGACCAAAGAAGGAATTTTATCCCTTAGAATTGGATTGCTTGGCAGTAGATCCATTTGACCCAAATTACTGAGTCGTATCGCACTGTTGCTAGCAACTTTTTTGATCTGTAAATCGAGTGGTGCAGAAATGTGTCCAATGCTGCCGTAGGGATGGTACTGAGCGCACCTGTAATAGCTATGGAAGCCGTTCTTTGAACCGTCGCTAATTTTATGTAAATCGTTTTCTTGTTTGTTGCTTTCTATCATACTAGTGCGTCGTATATAAGTATGGGTCTTACCACCACCGTATACAGCCAGTACACCATAACAGGTTTTAAGTCCAAAATTTTTCCTACTGTTCATTTGCAGATAAAAAAAGCATTATATGCCTTTTTAGTACTTTCCGCTACATTAAGATTCCAATTCAGTTTTTTGTCCAGAATCACACCGTGGCACATACACGACAGACCGCACGAATACTCTAAAAGGTCAGCGGCTTCCCTGCTTTCTAGCGTCGGAACGTGTACTACGCTTTTATGAAGCATCTAAGCTGGACATAAGTGACACAATATCTTGCGACGCTTGCTTTGAGAGTGAAGATAGCACAGAGGAGCCTTAACTCTGTGAGTGTCCGGCATACGCTCGCATCAGTGTGCATGTACTCAGGTGCTGATGTTCTGGGTGCTGATCTTGTACACCCTTTATTAGGGTAGCGCTTCCCTTTTTTATCCTTCTACGAAAGGCTGTGAAATTCTAAATAATACAATGGACTTGTTCTTTATATATTCCATCTGAAAAAGTGTACCAATATGAGAACTCATAGACTTCTACGATTTGATTACGGAAGTTGTAATGATGTACTGCCTTAAAAAAATGGTTACTTTGCAGTGTGACGTGGTGCTAATTACTTCATCCAATTTTTATATTTTTGAAACAGCTACTACTTGACTAAGTAACTTCATTATTTTTTTATAAAAAAATCAATTTTAGTTGATTCCTTGAGATCTTGTTTTTCAAGAACTCTAAACTTGAAAACATTCGTTAAAATCACTTTTATATGTTTCCGGTTAATTTACTCAAAGTTTACTGCTGTAATTATTCAATGTTTAAGTATAACCTCATCAAAGTCCATAATAACAAATTTTGTGTTTTTTCGCTATTTCCAGGAGCCAAGCCACATTCCAAAATGAATATCAATCTTTGTTTAATTTCATTCAGTAACTCACGAGCTTCAGCTAATTTGTAACATATAATTTTGGCGACCGTGACAGGACAGTTATAGTGATAACTTGTTGCATTTATAGTGAACAAATAAGTGAAATTCAGTCACTAACAAAGTAAAAAGGTTTTTTCAATAAAATTCAGAGTAAAGTTTTTCAATAAATAATGTCGCAGCTCGAAAGCACTAACAGGAACTTGTTGGAGAACAAATTGTGAGACTGGTTCGCAATTACAACAAGGACGGCAAGGTAAGAAAAACTCGCAAACACCTCGAGGATAGACTGGCAGAATTGACAAAAATCTGAGATCAATTTGATATCATCGATAATATAATTCGAGATGGTTTTTCTCAGCAATTAAAACATCCATATTTCAAAAAGGACTACTTCGAAACCATTCGAAGGATTGCAGAGCAAATGCGCAATGACATCACTGGCCGATTGGACCCTTTAACAGCGGGCTCCAGAAGAAACAGGTCCCCAAAAATATTGAGCCAGCCGTAGAGACAAATACGAAGAAAGGGGCAATGCCTAAAGGAACATGTGAGTGCGAGCCAAAGACGAGCATGAGAAAGCCTATGGCAATGAATGTGAAAGATAAATTTTATTTACTGGTAGAAATTTTAAAAAAATCTATGGATAAGTACCAATCTCAAAGAAATCAACAGTTTTCCCAACAATTCTGCCAGATAAAGCTCAAAATAGTGCAGCAGAATTGGGATGAAATATCAACACTGTATCATAGAATGAAGGACGATATAACAACTCAAGATATAGAAAGTTATTTTGAGATGCAGGAGTGCGTGGAAAGGGCTCTATTGCAATTGTATGGTGATGCAAAGGGGCAGCAACTATCACCACAGCAATGAAGTTGCCAAAAATAGAGCTTCCCAAATTTGATGGTGATTATTGAATTGGAGACAATTTTACGACCTCTTCAAACAACTCATTCATGATAATCCTATTGCTCCTGCACAAAAGCTATACTTTTTGAGAGCCAACGTAACAGGAGAGGCTCATATCTTAATGAAGCATTTTCAACCAACTGACGTTATAATAACAAGAGGTTGTTGTTGACAGAACAGCTCACAAGAATCCTTACACAATCAAATAGTACAGGGACAGCAAACAGTCTAAGGAAGCTGCATGACACAACAAAGGAGGTTTTGCAGGCGATAGAGAATCTTGGCCTCGGATACTCATGGTTGGGACCCTTTGATTGTCTATTTGATGCTGAACAAATTGGACAGACAAAGCAGGACATTGTTTGAAAAATCACTTACGGATCCAAGAAGCAGTCCAAGTATGGATGAATTTTTGAAGTTCGTGGAGCCCAGGTTCCAGACCCTAGAGGCGATCAACAGTAGGGAGAGCAAATCGAAGTCATCAGTGGGAGTTGCAGCAAGCATCCAAGAGTATCAGAATTGCATTCTATGGTTTGCACAAAGAATTTTCAATTCTAATAAATTTCTTTCCTTTTTAGATGTAGCACGAGAGCAAACTGTGCGGAATCTGAAGATCTGCAGAATCTGTTTGAAGGTTGGCCACTTCTCCCCATCATGCCAGTCCAGAGGATGTCAAAAATGCAATCAAAGACATAATACGCTTTTGCACCCCCAAGAAAGGTCTACACTGAAGCAGAGTAAAAAGCAATTCAAGCCATATCAGAATGCAGAAGCAAGCCAGCCACAACTAATTACTCGTACAATGATTTATTAAGTGATAAAAAAGCTAGTACAGTAGCCAATGCTACAATAGGTCACACATATAAAAATAAGCATATACAGGGTGTCCCAAAAATCAACGTCAAGCCGGAAACGGGTGATAGGTCAGGTGATGTCGGTTATCACAAAATTATAAAAAAAAATCGAAGTCATGTATTTTTAAAATTATTGGCACTCAAAAAAACATCGAGAAATCTGACACCGTGTGACCATCTTTCAAGTGCTGTGACCGCAAATCTTTATTATTCTTCGATTTTTTTTTGTCACGTAACCCTGAGTAACTCTTCTGTAAATTGCGATCCAAAATTGAAACATAACTATATCGGTTTTAACTAAAATATTCCTTTTTTGTCCATCTATGTATCTGAAAATCATTAATCTTCCAAGTTGAACTGACTGTACTGACAATAAAATGTACTATGCCATTGTGGCAATTAACCTTAAAAGATGGCGTATTTAGTCTGGATTCCAAAATGGTATTACACTTGCTAGACTAACGCTTAATTGAGGACAAAAAACATATTTTGTTAAGGAAACCCGATTAATAGTTAATTCTATTTAATAAGTTAAAATTAGTACCAAGTGTGAGCGAGACAGACAGTGACCGTGATTGAGACGGATAAACACCCCATTTCGACTAGTGTGAGTGAAACAGATAGAGCTGCCACACTTGTCATTTCATTTCATTTTTTTCCCATCACAGAACACACAGAACTCTTGGTGTATACTCTCAGGATCGCTTTACACAACTGTTGTTTGTTGTGCGACTAAACGCCATCTACCGATCTTGTATATTACAAACTGTTCAAACTGTTTGCCTCCAGCGGTAATGCAAGCTCTACATCTTCTTACAAATGATCTGGTAATAAGACGGGCATACCTTCTGGAGTTGATGTCTTCAACGGCTTCTACAATTTTTTGGCGCAGCTCATTTGAATTTTCTATCGGCTTAGAATAAATTTTTTTCTTTTACTGCTCCCCAGTAAAACAAATCGAGTGGATTTAAATCAGGTGAACGGGCTGGCCACGAAATTGTACCAGACCGCCCTATCCACTTGTTGGACTATTCCCGATTGAGGAACTCTCGTACTGTGCGACCATAATGCATATGTATATATTAAGTACCACGTCTTCCAATAAATTTGGTAAGTGCTTCTCCAAAAAAATTAAATAAATCTTCGCATTCAAATTCCGCGGCAGCTCGAATGGGCCAATAGTTCTACCATTCAAAATTCCCGCCCTTATGTTTGCTTTAAAACGGTACTGTGATCTATCTTCCCGCATCAAGTGTGGATGTGTAAGAATCTCGGATCTTCTCTGAACCTCTGCACCATCGTTAGACAAAATTGAATCTCGGGGTAGCACACTTTGGACTCGCAGCACATGGTACGGATGGAGTTTTTCCTTAGAATTCGGTGTGCTGTACTTTTGGGTACTCCTATGCTTTCTTCAATTGCACGTACTGAAGTACTAGGGTCTTGTGCGACTGCTTGTAAGACTTCGTCCTCGTAGGGCATGACGGGTCTTCCCTGACTAACCATTAGATTTGGAAAGCGACCCTCTGAGAATGACCGGTGCACATTTACAAACACTCGATGATTAGGATGACGCTGAGCATTTGGGTACCTCTCATGATAAAGTCTGGCTGCAGCACTAGTCTTACACCTGCATTCCCCATAAATGAGATGCATGCTAGCATATTCCTGAGCAGTGTATCGAGATGGCATGACAGCATTCGCAATACTCAATCACGGGATGATTGGCATGATCAACACTAGTCCAGAAGAAATCCAGGTTCGACAGAAACGGTCAGATGTCAATGTGGTCCAATAAAGAAAGCCACAATTCTAAGCACGAAATCAACACGAATACAGAATAATGCGCTGTAAGCGAAGGAGCGTAACGTACGGCAGTGTTGCACGATGTGCCTATGCGTCACTACTTAACAAGGGTGGCATCTCTATCTGTTTCACCCACACTAGTATTTATCCGTCTCAATCACGGCGTCACTGTCTGTCTCGCTCACACTTGGTACTAATTTTATTAAATAGAATTAACTATTAATCGGGTTTCTTTAACAAAATATATTGTTTGTCCTCAATTAAGCGTTAGTCTAGCAAGTGTCATACCATTTTGGAATCCAGACTAAATACGCCATCTTTTAAAGTTAATTGCACAAAATGGCCTAGTACATTTTTTTGTCAGTACAGTCAGTTCAAGTTGGGTGATTAATGATTTCCAGATACTTGTTTGGACAGAAAAAGAAATATTGTAGTTAAAACCGGTATAGTTATGTTTCAATTTTGGACCGTAATTTACAGAAGAGTTACTCAGGGTTACGTGACAAAAAAAAAATCGAAGAATAATAAAGATTTGCGGTCACAGCACTTGAAAGATGGTCACACGGTGTCAGATTTCTCGATGTTTTTTTTGAGTGCCAATAATTTTAAAAATATATGACTTCGATTTTTTTTTTTACAATTTTGTGATAACCGCCACCATTTCACCTATCACCTGTTTCCAGCTTGACGTTGATTTTTGGGACACCCTGTATATTTAGCAACAGCTGTTGTTAATGTCATTTCCTCGTACGGCACTAAAATTCCATGTCGGGTGTTACTAGATTCAGGATCACAGTTGCACTTCGTAATAAAAACATTCGCTCAACAAATTAGAGCAAAAAGATCGAGATTAATATTTCAATTGGTGAAATTGGCTCCCAAGACAGTCAAGCACAGTATATCACGAGCATAATGTTCAAATCAAGATCTTCAGCATTTTCCCCTTCTTGATGCTACAACTTTAAGTATACTCATACCCCCAGAAGTGGAACTGGCAGACACGAATTTCCATAAGAATGAACCGATCGACATTCTTTGACCTGCTCCTTCAGGTGGAAATACGATGCGGATATAATCTACCAGTTTTGAGAAACTCTAAATTGGGCTGGATAGTTACAGGGAGCACAGAATTACCAAAAGGACCATTTTGCACTCTTATTGCAACGAATCCCACCTTAACTACGGTACATTGGATAAATCGGTGCGAAGTTTTTGGGTTTGGCAAAAACCATGGGTGAGGAAGCGTTCAGGTGTTAAGAGCATTTTAAAAATAATATAACGTTTGAGAACAAGAACTTCATCGTAAAATTGCCATTTAAAGATGATCCAACAGCACTTTTAGGAGATTCCATTGAGATGGCAAGAAGAAGGTTTTTCTCTTTGGAGAAAAAACTAGAAAAAAAAAAAACCCAGAACTGAAGGATCAATACGTTAAATCCATGGAGGATTATGAGTTTTTAGGCCATATGAACGTTATATCAGATAATGAAATAACCGGAAAACATTACATGCTTCCTCATCTTTGTATTTTGAAACCTGAAAGTTCATCATCAAAATTGGCAAAGTCTGAAAATTGGAGATTAGTGTGGGAGAGTGCGGGAAAAGTGTTGGCAAGAAGAAATGAGAGCACTATGCCGATATTGATAAGCAATGTAAATGATGTAAACAAAATAACACACATACAATAATTTCGCATTGTGTGTATTGAATTGCGAAATGCAAAAATATTTTTATCAATATGGAAAACACAAATGAAAACAATCATTTACTCGTATATCTTGACTTAGATTGTAAGGTAGTACATGGTTTTAGCGGCATCAATTTAAATGAATTGAAAAAAACAAATTTTTGCTGTCTACACCATAATATTAGATCAATGAGAAGAAATTGGAATGCTTTCTGTATAAATATAAAAGATCTATTAAATTTTTTAAAAATTATTATTGTTGTGGAAATAAACATAAAAAAAGATGAAAAGAAATTTTATAAGCTTGAGGGCTTTACACCTGAATTTAACAATAGAAATCAGCAAAGAGGTGGTGGAGTTGTCATATTTATAAAAGAAGGGATAAAATATGATCCTATAGATTTTGATAGTGTATCTTACGAATGTCTGCAAATAAGAATACCGAGCGAAAATAAGTACGTCTGTGGAATTTATAGACCTCCTGGTTCTAGTGTGGCAAATTTTAACAAGGAGTTTGAATATAATCTTTCCCTGATTGATAAGAAGGACAATATCGTTATCATGGGTGATACTCGTATTAATATAAACGTTCGCGATTATGACAAAAATCATGTAAAAGACTATCTCGAAATCCTCGCTTTGAATGGTTTGACTAATGGAATCAAAGAGAACACTAGAGTAGATTTAAATAGAGGAGTATCCACTTTATTAGATCATATTTTAATACGCAATTTGAAAACTCCAATACAAACGCGCTCTACAGTAATCGAATGCGGTCTATCAGACCATTACCCTCTTTTGTATTATGATAACATAAATAGCTCAAACATCGAGAAAGGAAATGAAAACAAAACATCATATATCTGCAAGATACGGTACCGAGTCGACCGCCGTCGAGTGCACAACTCCACCAGTGCACTCGCAATATATTGTTGTGTGCTGTGCAAAAAAAAAAAAAAAGCAGTGCAGTGACTGAAAAGCAAAATATCACACAGTGCGGGTATCCCACCTCACCCGCTCCTAGTCGCAGTACTGTTGCTTGCACTCAGTCACTACCGTTACTGTTACCATACGGTACGGGCAGTGGCTGAGTGTATGTAACAACTGATGGATAGCGGGGTTGTGAAAATTTGAAAATTTTGTTGGTGCACTGTTTCATATTGTTGTAAGGGCATAACACCTACAACAATTTGATTCGGTAAGTCCACTTTCATACGTCGCAAGTGTGTTATGCGCATGTTCTGGTTATTTTCTTTTGGATTGTCATTCAGTGATGCGCGCAACTCTACATGAAGACTTTCCCCTTCTTTGAGTTTGCATGTTATTTGACAGTTCTCTTTCATTTCATCTTTGGCGCGCAGTCTTTCATAATTGAAAATGAGCCCCCTTGTTAATTCTTTGGACCATTTCAGTTCATCCGCCATACTGAAATGTTGTGCTCGTAACACAGCGAAAGAAGTAATGAAGCAAATGCGAAAAAGAAAGAAGAAGGAGAAAAAGAAATGTCAAAAACTTGCAATGAAATTGCTACCCACAGTCAGTGGGAATTTGGTTAATTGGGTATTTTTTGTTTCATTATTTCTCTCTTTTGCACTCATTTGAATCTTTCGAAACTTGCGACGTATGAAAGCGGACTAAACCAACGACAGAATTTCCTCTTCGCAGCCTTGCTTAGTAAAGTCGGTGTTTGTGTTTTCTGTGTTTGTCTGTGATTATGACTAGGGAATTCAGGGTAGACGTAGCCAATATACGCGGGCTAAAAAGTAATCACTTTTCTGCGTACGTCCACGTCTGTAAGTGCAGACCAGCTGTTTTGGAACTTAGTGAAACACAGGTAAATCCCCGCCCACACCTCTGAGATCATTCTGATCTGAAGCTACCTGGCTACGAACTAGTGCCATTATTCTTCTCTCACTGCGGTCTCGCCATTTATGTGCGTAGTGATGTAGCTTACCAAACTCCACCACAATGTGATCATGTTCCAATCCGGAATTCAACTTCATTTGGTTAAAATTCCATCTCCGTAAGCAAATTATACACTACTGCTTTATTTATAGAAGCCCCAAACTGGACAGCAATTCAACCTTTAACGAGTTTGATGCGCTGTCTGACTCCATTCAAAGAATTGTATCCCTGTATCCTCATACCTCATACTGAAATCGTTATTACGGGCAACTTCAATATACACAATTCTGGGTGGCTTCGACATTCTGGACAGACAACACCCGAAGGACGGTGTGTTGAGATCTTCGCTGCGGAAAACAACCTAACGCAGCTTGTAAATGAGCCCACGCGAATACCAGACGTTGATGGTCATACCGCCAACACCCTGGATTTGTTTTTAACTTCTCACCCTGATAAGTACACCATTGATGTGTTCATATGTCATATCAGCTAATTTCTCGTACACCGACCACACAGTTAGAGAAAAAATTCCTAAGAGAACCGTATGGCAATACGAGAAAGCCAACTGGAGCGGTCTTAACAGCTTCTTTAGGAATTTTAACTGGTCGTTATGCTTCCTCGATAACGACGTGGATGGCGCTGCTGATATGATTACAGACACCATTCTCTTTGGAATGAGATCCTTTATTCCTCATCGGATGAAGAGTATCAAACCAAAAGAAAAGGCATGGTACGACTCGAGCTGTAAAGAGGCCGTCAGGATTAGAGAAATGTTTTTTCGGTCCTACAAGACCAACCCGACAAAACCGAGGAAAACCGAAAAAAGTTCAAACGAGCCAGAAATGACTGCAACGCCTTTCTTAAGCGTGTGAAATTCCTATACGACCAAAAACTGAGGCAAAAAATACTGCAATGTCCCAAAGGCAGTAAACATTTTTGGTCGTTCGTCAAAAACATTAGAAATTCCGCCTCATCCTCCATCCCAACGCTCATTTACAATGACATTCCAGCTGTCAGCTCTTTGGATAAGGCCAATCTGCTTGCTGCACACTTTGCGGCCAGCTCAACACTCCCAGATTGTGCTTTGTCTCTGCCTACACTTGATTGCGTCGAATCTTCAATGGGATGAATCTACTTTCGCACTCGTGTAGTAGCAAGAGTACTTAAAGATCTCAACATACATAAATCCGCTGGTCCAGATGGTATATCTCCCCTTCTTCTGAAGAGGTGTTCTTCCTCGCTGGAAAAACCACTGCGTAAGCTTTTTCATCAATCCTACACTTTAGGACTCTTCCCGAGCAGATGGAAAACAGCATTTCTCCAGCCCGTCCCTAAAAAAGGCGAAGCATCTTCTCTCTCCTCCTACAGACCCATTGCAATTACGTCCCTTCTTTCCAAGGTCATGGAAACACTGATAAATCGTCAACTCATGAAATATCTCGAAACACGAAAACTTCTTAATGACCGGCAGTACGGTTTTCGTAGCAACAGGTCCACTGGTGATTTGATGGCATGTCTCACCGAAAAGTGGAACCAAAGCGTACATCAATCTAGCGAAAGCAAGATAGTTGCACTTGATATTTCTAAGGCATTTGACAGAGTTTGGCATCAGGCTCTCTTGTCGAAAATGCGTGCATTTGGGATCGACGACTCTCTTCTTCAATGGATTAGAAATTACCTTTCCGAACGTTCAATTCAAGTTGTCTTGGACGGTTTCAAGTCTGATATTCACAAAATAAATGCTGGTGTGCCCCAGGGCTATGTTCTGTCACCGACACTCTTTTTAATTTTCATAAACGATCTTTTGTCTGCTACTTCTAATCCAATATATTCCTTTGCTGATGACAGTACTCTCTGCTTTTCATATTTGTTCCCGGACTCACGGCCCTGCTCTTCGGCTGTAGTACGAGAACGGCAGCGTATGCTAAGCTCATTAAATTCCGATATCAACAGCATAACCAATTGGGGAACTATCAATAGAGTGGAATTTAATGCTTCCAAAACACAATGCTGTCTGCTGTCTTTAAAGCGAAATTTAAACACCCAGCCATTATCTATGAATGGCACTTGCCTCGTCGAAACCGAAAAACTTTCCATTCTCGGTATGTGTGTCAATGACAACTTACGTTGGAATGACCACATATTTGATGTCGCCAAAAATGCTGCGAAATGTCTAGGTTTCCTCAAGCGATGTAAGAAATATTTTACCCCCTCTGATCTGGCCTCAATATATAAGGCATTCATCCGCCCAAAATTGGAGTACAACTCCCACATCTGGTCAGGTGCTCCTAAAACATCTCTGCACCTGCTAGATAGGATTCAAAACCGTGCGATAAAACTTATTGACGATACTAATATCAGTCAATCAATGGACACCCTCGAACACCGACGAAATGTCTCGTGTCACACTTTGTTTTATCGCTATTTCCACCACCAGTGCTCCACTGAAATCGCCAGTAGCATTCCGCCCATTCAAACTTTCAACCGTAACACCCGTCTCGCTATGAATGCTCATCAGTATACCCTCAAGCCCATTTTCGGACGTACTCTAAAATATCGTGATTCGTTCCTAAGCCGTACAACTCGCTTATGGAATGCCCTGCAGATCTCTGTATTTCCTGGTCGTTATAACTTGCAAACATTTAAAAACAATGTACATCGGTACCTCTCTTTTCTTCCTCCTTAAATTTCCTTTGCACGCGCTGTGTACAATCACCTTAAGGGTACTCAAACCCCTTGAGCGCGCGCTCATTATAAAAAAAAAAAAAAAAAAAAAAAAAAAAAAGTCGACGAGTACATTATGTCCACTAACAGGGACTCTCTATTGACTGAATTGGATGTTGACATTCTGTATGACAAATTTACTACACATATACAAGATATCTACAAGAAATCAATGCTACATAAAATTATTAAATCTAAATACACACAAAATTCTTGGATGTCATACGAACTAATTGAAGGATGCAAGAAAAGAGATCTCCTCTATCGTTAGTGGAAAAATAATCGTTTAAACAAAACATTCGAATTAGAATACAAAAGTTTAAGAAACTATTTAAATAAAAGAATACAACAACAAAAATCCAGATTTTATAAAAACAAATACAATGATACACGGTTGGACCCACGCAAAACATGGAATCTAATTAACGAGATTATGGGTAGGAAAAAAGCCAGCGTTGATGAAGTCATTGTTAAAAATTGTTCTCCTAATAAATGTCTAAATGTATTAACAAATGAATTTGCTGAACATTTCGCAGAACAAACAATTCGGATTTTGCATAACTGTGACGCAAATACCTCAGATCATGTTGGCGCCACGAAAACTAACTCTATTTA
This sequence comes from Volucella bombylans, assembly GCA_949129095.1. NCBI lineage: Eukaryota > Metazoa > Arthropoda > Insecta > Diptera > Syrphidae > Volucella > Volucella bombylans. Next base: position 136,598,988 of record OX422141.1, on the reverse strand, counting down.
CGTAGAGGATACGAACTCTGAGGAGGTACACAAGTTTTTGAGAAATCTTAATATTATTAAATCTGCAGGATTTGATGGCATCAGAGCAGTTGAGTTGAAAACCCACGCTGACAAGTTTGCTCCAATAATTTCGAAAATTATAAACCTGAGTTTACATCATGGGAAGATTCCTGTTGCTCTTAAGACTGCTGTAGTGCGTCCAATTTACAAATGTGGTTCAAAAAAGAATATAGGTAACTACAGGCCAATTTCTATCTTACCTGCAATTGAAAAATGTATGGAGGAAGTAATAACAAGACGTCTGGTAAGATTTCTAGAACGTAACACTATTATACATAACAAACAATACGGCTTTCAAAAAAACAAAAGTACTGGGAAGCTTCTTGGTGAATTCGCTAATACAATTCATGAAAGCCTAAACAAAAATCACCATGTACTGGTGTTATTCATGGACTTTAGTAAAGCCTTTGATACCCGTAAGAACTTTTCATGAAAATTGAAAATGAGTACAGCAGTAAAATGGAAGTCAAGTACGGAGTTCCTCAGGGGTCTAAATTGGGCCCCATACTCTTTGTTCTCTACTCAAATGAACTACTTCGTGTATTTAAGAACGCTCTCCAATTTGCTTATGCTGACGACACAGCCATTGTTGTACGACACAGATGATTGAAGACGGCAACCCATATAATGCAAAGGGAGTTTTCAAAAGCCGTGCAGTGGTGCCACGATAACGGATTAATAATAAATTCATCAAAAACCAAAATGATGCATATTTGTGGATCACATCATGCCGTTACCTCCGATAATATCGTCCTTGAGAACGGTAAGTGTCCCAGCTCATCTTCTAGACAGACAATTGATATCGTTGGAAATTACAAATACCTGGGTGTAATTATTGACAGCCATTTCAACTGGTGTAACCATATCGACAGCTTACGGTCGGACTTAAGAAGAGCTCTCTATGGATTATCTCATCTGCGCTATTACACAACACCGGGTATACTAAAACAAGTCTACTACGCACTAATTGAATCAAAGTTAAGGTATGGCATACTTGCGTGGGGTAATGCTTCAAACACTCATCTCCAAAAACTACAACGGCTCCAAAATGTAGCTTTAAAGCAAATTAGATCCAGAACATTTTTAAGATTTCTGTGTTGCTAGAATATAGCGATGACCTACATTTTAAGAAAACCATTAACCACGAGCAGAACACCAGAAGACGGGCCCAGAGACTACTGCAAGTTTCAAGTTGTTATAACACATACGGTAGAAGACAACTTATGTGCAGATTCCCCACATTGTTCAATGAACTTCCGGCTAACCTGAGATGCATCACAAATTTTAAAACAAGAAAAAAAATGTTACAAGATTTTTTTTGCTTCAAACTTAAATCCGAAAATTATTTAAGTCTAAAATTGTGAAAATTAAATTGTTAAATTGGTAAAGTAAATCGTAAAATTTAAAATCACTTACACGTAAATTTAAATTATATTTGAAACTTAACTTTCTGCAGAAAAGCCAATAAGGCTTCGCGGGAAAAACAAACATTTATAATATTTCATTGATAAATAAATAAATATTTCATTCATTCATTCATTCAAAACTTCACGTTGTCTTTGATGCATCGGCAAATCTCTCAACAATATTTTGACAGTCGGTCCAACAGTTCAGCCTGATTTGTTTTCTATCATTATTAACTTTGGAATGCATAGATATGTTTTTAACTGTGATATAAGCAAAATGTACAGGCAGATTTTGGTGAAACAAGAGGATCGATCTTACCAATTATTCTACAATCAAATCATCCGCTAAAAAGGTATCAATTAAACACTTTAACATATGGAACAGCCTCTGCACCATATCTAGCAACACGGTGTCTTAATAAATTGGCAGAAGACCACATACAACAATTCGAGAAAGCGTCATTTGTTATCCAAAATAATATTTACGTAGATGATTGTCTAACAGGTGCTGAAACAGTAGCTTAAGCTCGCGAGTAAAGGTCAAGGATTACGTCTTTGTAAGTACGCCGATGTTAACACTATGTCTTATCCGTGAATTACATCTTAAAATATTAACTATCAATTAAAAATGTAAAAACCACTTCAATGGACTGAGTAATAAAAACGATCCAAATAATAATAATTATATTTAACAACTTTTAATGCCAATTGTGATTCATTTTATGTTAATGGGTTCGTCTTAATGGATGTTGGATCCGAAAATTGCAAAAAAAAAGACATTTGTACGCAAAAATTTACTGAAGTGCTAAATGGAATTGACTCAGGTTCAAAGCTAAGCACGAACATGAATCTTTTTTATAGCTCGTCTAAATTCTTATGTACGAAGTGTTAATCAAAAAAGAAAAAAAGCAGTACACGACATGCATGGATATGGCTTAGTGCCTGTTTACATTGGCGACGGGATGAAAGTCCTCACCATGAACGTCGTGTTCACATTTTCATGGAGTTGAACGACTTTTTGACAAGTGGAGCACTTGAATTGGAGCATTTTTAATTTTTATTTATTTATTATTAGTTATAATGTAAGTAAATTAAAACATAATTATAATTGTTTTTTTCAGCACTAGCTACCAGGGCTTTCAGCTGTTTGGGATAACATTATCGTTTATAAACTACTTTCTAAATTAATTTGAGTTAATACTCGTAACTTATACAAATTTTTGATGTTGTGTTCTGTTGGGTTAGATAGGATATTACTCGTACTTAGACTATTGTTAGTAAAAAAAGATTTTGTTAAGAGTTTGATTGCTGGACAGTCGTGAATGATGTGCCTGATGGTTAATGTGGGAGATGTGTGGCAGAGATGGTAGTTAGGTGATTTGTGAATGTCCAAGACGCATTCATTTTAATTGGAGTATTACTTGGGTATGTTACTGTTTCACCTTCTTGATTTATTGAAGAATAATGGTGGGTGTAGTTAGACTACTCTACACTTTTGAGCTTTTTGTAAATGTTTTTGTTCTACGTCTTTCCTATTGGTGATATAGAATGTTAAAATCGGTTCTCTTGCAGCCAGTTTTGCAGCAGTGTCTGCCATTTCATTGCCCTTAATTTGGATATGACTGGGAATCCATTGTGTTATTGTTGTTAGTGTTTAAAATTGCTTGGGTGATAGAGAGGCTGTCGGTACAGATTAGAGTATTTGTATTGTGGACCATCTTTATTGCTTGGAGAACAGCAAACGCTTCGGTTGTAAATATAGAGCAGAATTCAGGGAGGATTCCTTTGCATATAATGTTGCTGGGCTCATTTATGATGGCAAATGATGTTCCCACATCACTTTTTGATCCTTTGGTATAGAGAATGATCCAGTTTATGTGTTTGTGTATGATTTCATTAAACATTTGTTTGTAAACTAAGTGGCTTGTAGAGTGTTTCGGAAATTTAGCAAGGTTTGTGATTATAGAAGCTCTTGGAAGTAGCCAGGATGGGTGGATGGTGGGTCGCAACTTTTTAGTGCTAATTGGAATGCCGTGTTTTCTTTCCTTTGATCAATTTACTTGAGTCTTCAAATATTGGTGATTTGATGTGAGCACCTTAGCGATTAGGAGAGAGGATACATATTTATATCTGTGATCGATTGAAGGCAGACCGCTTTCTGTAAGGATGTTTTTATAATTTGATAATTTAATAATTTGTTAAGCACTGTTCAGTTGTTTTGGAGCATTTACCAGTCCGTAATCAATTTTTGATAGAATGATTGATCGGGTGAAGTTGATCAGGGTGTTGATATGTGCGGATCCATTCTTAGATGCTAAGTATCTTATAATATTTAATCTGGTAGCTAGGCTGTTCTTAAGGGCTAAACAGTGAGGATTAAAATTATAACTAGAATCAAAGACTATACCAAGAATTTTGAGAGAGTTTACATTACAGATGTTTGTATTATTAAAAGTAACAGATATATTTTTAGAACAAGTATTTTTTTTTTTACATATGTGTAGGATTTTACATTTTTTAGCTGAGATTTTAGAAGCAGAATATTGGCTCCATGATTCAAGGACACCAAGGGCTTGTAAAAAAGAATTAACTATTTTTGATATTTCTTTACATTTTGTAAAAATAATGAGATCGTCTGCATACAGGCAATATTTGATTATCTTAGATGTAGAGAGGAAAGTGTTTATTCCATTGAATGCAATTATAAATAATGTTGCTGATAGCGGGGAGCCCTGAGGAATGCCATTTTTGAGATTACGTTTTGTTGAAAGTCGTTGTGGGGTACACTTGTGTTCTTGAGCTTTATTAATTTAAAACATATTTAAAATTATATACATACACAATGTTGTGCAGCATTTGTAAGAAGAAGGTTGAAAGACCAGACCTTAAAGTGATGTGTGGGTATTGTGGTGTCTATTTCCACGTAAATTGTGTGAAAATCACTGCCATTGATTTTGATTTTATAAAAAAGGCAAATCTGTTTGGAGGTGTCAAGCTCTTTCTCAATACCGTAACACAACAGAACTGCCCGCCACCAACATCAGCACCATCGCCACGGTTATCGTCTCCCTCATTGCCTTTACCACTTCCATCGTCTGCTGCGACACCAGAAAATACTTTGTGTTCAACATAATCCAATACAACATCGAATGCACTTTTGCTATCCACCAAACAACTTGAAGGTACTTATAAATATAACATTAGAGATGATTTATGCCAAAGTTGTTGCAATAGAAGAGAATAAAAAACAACAAATCTCTGCACCTCAAGCCAAAAATCTAGAATGCGAAAAAAGAATCAACTCGCTTGAAGCAAAGGTCAGCAACTTGGAACAAAAACTACCTATAGTTTATCCAAGAATAAATGTCAGTTAAGGGAAGTTAGGACATTTGCCTCTTAGTCTGGTTGCAATAACATGCATAAATGTGTCTCTCTTTAAAGCTCTCATAGGGTTACCATGATGAATCACCACAAAGAGAAAGAGCATTTCGCTTAGGGTTACCATCTCCCCATTTAAAATAAACAAGTAAAAATATTTCTGAACGATATAAATTTCATTTATCTCTTTCCTCACCATCAAGCGGTGGCGTGATTTTTTAAGGTTATCCCCAATAGGCCTAATCCCTTTTTAGTTTGTTTAAAAAAAAAAAATTCCGAAAATAGAAAAAAGAACTAAAAAATATATTTATGTATTTTCATTTATTCATGATAAATATAGTAAAGTATAATGTAAAAATATAAAATTTCATTAATTTAAAGTAAAAATAACTTCATTAATTTATAATATTAAATTCTATTAGTCTGATGAAAAGTTAGTGCTGGTACTATCGTCATTTATATTTATTACTAATCTTTCGACTGCTTCCTCGGCGAAAACGTCCATATCCCACATCTTTGGCTCAACAACCTGTTCAACGTGTTGCACAAATTGGTGCCATTTCTCACTGTCAACTCTTACAAGTGCTGTTGTTAATAATAATTTAATTTCTGTCATTTTAAATGACTTGTTTTGGCTTGCTACAAATCCTTTTACTTGAGCCCAAACCAATTCTATTGGATTTAGATCGCAGTGATAAGGCGGCAAGCGAAGCACTTTATGTCCTGCAGCTTGAGCCATTTCATCCAGGACATAGGTTTCATACTTGGCTTTGAAACATTTAACGATTTCAAGCAACTCTGTTTTAACCATATCATCCTCAAAACTTATAGCATTAGATTTCAGCCACTTTTTTATGTCTTCTCTAGTAGAAGTGGTTGGTGCTTTATTTTTCTTTCTCGAATGATAGGAAGCATTGTCCAAAACTATTACAGAGTTGGGTTCCAGGCGCCTTAAAATATCTTTGAACCATTTCTCGTACACTTCGGCATTCATGTCTTCGTGGTAGTCTCCAGTTTTTCCTGAAATAAAACATAGCAGCCCTTCATCTACGAAACCTGTAGAACTTCCAATATGGGTTATAATTAGTCGCTTTCCTTTTCCAGATGGTGATCGCAATTCAGTTGACAACCCTTCATTAAAAGCTTGGCGTGGTGTTGTAATGGATGGATCCACCCACACTTTCTCTCGAGTATGTCCCTCGTTGAGCCATGTCTCATCAGTAAAATATATTTTTCTTTTCTCTTCTCGAAATTTTTTTATTTCGCGTAAATACCTTCGTCTCCATGAAATAATATCACTTCTTTCCAACAACAAGTTTTTACGCTGACGTTTGACGAATTTAAATTTAAGATCCTCTTTTAAGATTGTATGTAAAATTGATCTGCTTATTTTTGTAATATTTGCATTTTGTTGAGCTTCATGCAATCTCTTATCGAGCGTTGGTAAATCATTATCCATGAAAAACTGATGGACTATGCGCCTTACGGCACATTTGTCAAAATCATCGATCCTGCTTTTGCGACCAGAATTATTTTTCTTCTTTGAAGGCGAATTGTGGCCTTTAATTTCATTTTCCTTTAAAAGCCTATATACAGTTCGTTCCGTAAAAGAAAAGACATCAGCTGCTTTTCTCACGGATTCCGTTTTATTTTTAAGAAGGCCATAAAATTTGTTAGTTGCATTGACAATTTGTGGTTTCTTTTCTGCACTTAATTCCTTTGAAGGCTTTGTAGCCATTTTTCTGTTTAGCCACAACACAGTTGCTTAAAACTAATTAATCACTATTAATTTGACACAATATCACTACTAATACTTACGCTATTAAATATGATCACTAATTGCACAGTCAATGAATTCTAGTTTCAAAACACCGCAAAATAATCCTTTTTTCTTAAACGCAACATTAACCTCTATTGAACCACTATTATTTAACACAATATCACTAAAACGCACATAGTCCAACAATAATATGATCACTTATTGCACTGCTTTGTTGCAATGCATTAAAATAGCGCCCGAATAAAATTTAAAATACAAAGTCGAAAAAAATGGTTTGACTACATTTTAACGGATTACATTTTAAGAGGAGAAAAAAATGCAAATGACAACACCACCACACATATTATTACGCACAAACTCATTTTTGTGTTCTCAAAAGCTTCAAATCTGTAACAATAACACTGAAAAATCAGTAACGATGTGCTAACATTTGAGAATGGTAACACTGCTTTGATGAAATTATTTTCAATGCACAGGCAGCAGTAATGGCGAATGGTGATTTTATGATCATTCTGCCCACGGCTATCGGGCAAGCAAGTCATAGGGTGGCTGTGGTTAAATCTGAAAATAATTACAACAACAATTGTACACAAAGTTCAGTGGCTTTCTTTGTGTTTCAGTGGTAATGTGCCATTGAGTCCACCTACAGGCACCACTGTTAGAAAAAAAAGCTTTCCCATAAGCCCTGTACTAACATGTTTTGTTGGACAAGGTATAGAAATTCTATAGAGATTTTCAAAGTTCCTGCCATCAAAACAGACATGTCTCTAAATGATGTTGCACTTAAAGTGTTCCGTGAAGGTTTGAGCGTAAACTTAGATGAGAGAGATATATGTAGATCAATGTTACTTGAAGAAAATTAAATTGTCCAAACCGACAACAAATGGCAATACGACCAACAAAAATATTCTTGTGTCTCATCTACGTAAAGAAAAAATACTCAAAACAAAGAAAGAAGAAAGAGAGAAACTAACCACGAACCTACTCAATACCGAAGGAAGAAAAGAGAAGATGTACGTTAATGAGTGTTTAACTTATGAAACAAGGAAACTATTAAAAACTGCAAAAAACAATGATGACAACGAAAGGGTACAGATATACTCGTATATGAATGAGGAATGGGACTGTGTACATGCGCAAAGAAGAGGGTGATAATTATGTAAGAATAAATTGTGTTGCTGATCTTCTTAGATTATGAATATTAGTAGTTCTATCCCACTCTTTCATTCAAATTTATGTACATTCCCAATTCACTCCATTAGTACTGTAAAATATTGTTTCTGGCTACATCAAAATATACGAAGGTCCGCTTTCATACGTCGCAAGTGTGTAATGCGCATGTTCTGGTTATTTTCTTTTGAATTTTCATTCAGTGATGCGCGCAACTCTACATGAAGACTTTCCCCTTCTTTGAGTTTGCATGCTATTTGACAGTTCTCTTTCATTTCATCTTTGGCGCTCAGTCTTTCATAATTGAAAATGAGCCCCCTTGTTAATTCTTTGGTCCATTTCAGTTCATCCGCCATACTGAAATGTTGTGCTCGTAACACAGCGAAAGAAGTAATGAAGCAAATGCGAAAAAGAAAGAAGAAGGAGAAAAAGAAATGTCAAAAACTTGCAATGAAATTGCTACCCACAGGCAGTGGGAATTTGTTTAATTGGGTATTTTTTGTTTCATCCCTCCCTTTTGCACTCACTTGAATCTTTCGAAACATGCGACGTATGAAAGCGGACAAGCATGAGACATTTTTTTCGAATTTGCCTGTTGTTGTTGTCTTGAGTAAAATTTGGATTTATGAAAATGAAGTAGATTCCTATAAAATAGAAGGTTACACTTCATTCTCAAATTGTAATGAGTCTTATTCTGCTGGAGGTGTTGCCTTTTATGTGAGAAATGGATTAATGTGTGATTGTTCATGCATTAATTTATCAAGTGCTGACGTACTAAAGTTATCGCTTACGTTTGAAGGTATTAATTATACTTTCTTGTGTATTTACCGATTACACGATTTTGCTAAGAGCGCGTTTATTGATGATCTCAGCAACATTCTCAGCTCAACTTCGTCTAAAAATTTAACTGTTTTAGGAGATACTCGTATCAATATTGATATTCTTAATGAATCTAACGTTGATACGGAAAATTACTTGTTGACTATGGCTTCGAATGGTCTAAAGAGTTTGATAAATGAAACTACCCGCGTGACAGATTCTTCTAAGAGTTGCATTTATCACTTATTTCTTAGATCTCACAAAAATAATAAAAAACATTTTAGCGGCAAAGTATATGACTTGAAGCTGACAGATCATAATATGATAACACTAAATTATACTTCGTTTTGCAATAGTTCTGAAAATATTGAATCTGCTTCTGAAACAGTAAAATATTCTGTGGATTTGCATAAATTAAGAGAACTTTTAACTTTTGAATGTTGGAAATCGGTGTGCTGTGAAGATAATACTTCCATTGCTTTTGATTTAGTTATTGAAACTATCCAAAAGCATATCAAATCGAGTACTTTCGTAAAAAATCTACCTGCACGAAATAGTCTTCTTAATAAGATAAGGAAAAAGAGAAAATTGCATTCAAAATGTAAAAAACATCAAAGTAACTCAAGACTTATGAGACATTATAGCTTTGTTCAATGAGGCTGCCCAGCTCAGTCCAGAACATGAAAATTTCAGGTTTTCGCGTTCAATGAGAAAAATTTCTGCCCAGCTCATGTTCACCTTTTGTTCAATGACTCTGCCTGGACTCTGCCCTGGGCAGAATTTCTGCACTTACTTTTGAAGTAGAGCAGATTTGTGGGAAACGTCAAAATCAACTGTGATTGGAATTAAATTAATTAACTGCAGAACTGAGAAAGTGGAGGGAGGACTTTGCTGAATATAGAAAGTTTAAAAGGGACTACAGCAAGGCCAAACTAGAGGCATATAAAGAGCGGACTCTCGAAATGAAAAAGCAAAGAGAGCAAAACCAGCATACTCGTATATTAAAAATATATGCAAACTCAAATAATTATCCAACAGTCGAAAATGAAGTTGTCATTTTTGACAACTAATATATGGCTGTACTTTTCTGCTCTCATTTGATCTGACATTTTTCACAAATTTGCGCTGCTCTCCCTTGCCTTTTTTCTCACTGAACAAAGCTTATGTAAATGTTTGTAAATTTGTGAATAAAGAAATCGAGGACGCTCGCAACAACTTCTATGGTGATATGTTTACGAGAGCTAAAGGTCAACGAGTATTTCACTGAAGTTTCTGAGAAATTAAAACCAAGTTTTGATCCTTGTATATCCAGCAACTGTTCCTCTTCGTCAGATGTTATGGATGATGTTCAATGTAATAGTTTTGTTTATAATCCAATTACACCGATTGAAGTTTATAAAACTGCCTTGTGCCTTAAAAATAAAACCTCTTGCACAAATGATGGTGTTTCGAGTAAGTTATTACAAAATGTCGCCTGGTATGTCGTTGATGTTCTGTCCTTTTTATGTAACAAAAGTATTGAAATGGGTTGCTTTCCTGACCATCTTAAAAGTGCCGATGTCATAGCTCTTTTTAAAAAAGGAAATAGACATACAAATAATAACAAATCAACAATTGGTCTTTTTATTGATATGACAAAAGCTTTCGATCTGGTGAACCACGATAAGCAAACTTTTCAATATTGGTTTTTGTGGAAATATGTTTAATTGGCTTCGTTCTTACCTGATAAAAAGAACACAAAAATTTACTATAAATGGGGTCTCGAGTGCATCCAGGTTATTAAAGAACGGTGTTCCCCAGGGTTCTGTACTTGGACCATTGTTTTTCTTAATTTATATTAATTCTATTTTCAAAATCAAGTTAAATGGTACTCCAACAGCTTTTGCGGACGACGTAGTTTTTACATATGGATACGGAACCATTTTCGAAAGTATTGTGTCGATAAATGAAGATCTAGAAGCGTTACGGTTGTGGTTTACCTACCATAAATTAATTCGTATGCCAATACATTCCGTCCTCTACTTACCGCTCAAAAGCATTTATTAAGAATTATTTCAAATAAAAATCGATTAGCTAATAGTTAGCCCTTATTTAAAATATTGCGAATTCTACCAATCAGACATTTATATGTATTTAAAGTTTTAAGAGAGTTCTTCAAGCAAAGCTGTAATATTCCAAGTAGAAATATACAAATGTACAATCTACGTGTAAACAACATGTTCATAGTAAATGAACCCTTTGCGCATAGCACACATTTTTCGCATTTTTACACATATACGGCTCCATTTATATTTAATAGATTGCCTCTGTTTGCAACAGAAACTTTTCGATATCCAAGTTTCACTAAAAATGTTAAAAACTGGCTATTCACCTTGAGCTATGAAAATATTGAATCATTTTTTTAACATCTTCCTTTTCATCAGCAACACAATCTTAAATCAATGTTAGTTTACTTATGAATTGTTATGTTTATATTTTCTTATTCTTCTTCCTTTATTTAAAATTTATAAAATTGTAAATCAAAATGTTACTGATTATCACCCCACATTATATTGTCATTTTTGAAGAGCCATTCACCACTAACTTTTGTTTAAGGATGATCACTAATATTTATTCAACTTATTTGTTATTAGTTTTTAAGCAGTCACCCACTAACACTCGACTCGGCAACATCTTTCAGCTGATTGGGTTTCTCTCGGATTTCTTTTTTCGCGGTGCGAACCGGTTTCTACAACCAACCAAACTTTTGTGTACTTTTTGATTAATTGGTAACCTGCTAGTGCGTAAAATTATATAAATACAGCCGTTGACAAAACCTACGCGACTATGGCCGAACGGCCACGTGTGCTTTCGGGAAACCGTTTTAGCGAGCTACAAACAGACCCACCCCCTGAATATAAAAATAAAAAAAGGAAAAAACCCAATTCCTCCCCTTTGGAACCATCAAATTTATTCTCGACTCACACTGTCCCGGACAATCCAAAGTTTATAGTGATCTCCTCGACTAACGCGGAAAAGCCTCTCACATCGTTTAGCGTTTTCCTGCTGAAGAAAGCCATCGATGGCATAAGTACAGCTTATGAACAAATCACCCAACTACGCGATGGCAGCTTCCTCATATTGGTTAAATCCAAAAAAATAGCGGATCTCTTCTTATCAAAGAAAGCACTCGCCAATCTATGCCCGATTTCAGTAACACCTTCACAGCCAACTGAACTCATCAAAAGGCACAGTATATGCCCCATATTTAACCAACGTTCCTGAAATCGAAATCATTGAAGAAATGAAGTCACAAGGGATTACGGACGTGTTCAAGTTTAAAAAAACTGAAGATGGAAAGCAGCGTGCAACTGGACTGGTTCTATTCATCTTCGACCGCTTTCGTCCTCCAAACACAGTTAATATCGGCTGGTATAATGTCCAAGTGACCGAGTATAACTGCCAACTTATAGGCCACACCGCCAAACGCTGCAAAGGTAATTTTTCATGTGTCAATTGCAATCTACCCCCTCACTCCTCCGAAAAATGCACACGTACTTCATGCGCTAATTGCAATGTAGATCACCCCGATCATTGTATTTATGCAGACGATTTATACATCCTGTGTAAGCACGCGGATCAAGTAAAAACTAAAACCTTACTAACAAATGCAATCAAAGACATACTTAAATGGTCTAATGTTTCAGGTGCCAAATTATCGTTCGACAAATGCAAGACTCTACATATCTGCCGAAAGATTTCATGTAGTGGTCTCACATTAAATATTAATAACTTTTATATAGAAACCGTAGAGTACTTAAGTATCCTAGGTTTAATTTTTAACAATAAGTGTAATTGGAAAGATCACTGTAAAAAATTAAAAAAAGCAGCTAGCTGCGAGAGCCAATATAATTAGTTATCTAGCCAGTAAGAAATGTAATACACATATAAACACTCTCTGTTCAATTGTTAAATCTATAGTTCTAAGCAAGATTGACTACGGTCTACTCATCTACGGAAACTGTCCTAAATCTGCAATAAATATCATCAAATCGCCGTACCATCAAGCCGCACGTAGAAGCATTAATGCTTTTCCTACAAGTACTGTGAAGAACGTATTGGTAGAAGCTGGTCTCCCTACTATAGAACAACGCATTGAAGTAACGAAAGCTAAGTTATGCTTAAAGCTAATGTCTTCTAAAGGTTCAATCATTGACAAAGACATCATTTCCGCTATGAAAATGAAAACTTCAAAACGCCTTCAGTCCGCTATATCTCTCGCATTAGTATTCGCTAAAGAAATTGAATTGCCGATAGAGAGGATTGGTGAACATAGATTGGTATATGCACCGTGGTCTATAAAACACACATCCTTCATCATGGACCTGGCAAAATATAATAAAACAAATACCAACAAAGACATATTCCACGCACTATTTTCCAGCATCACCTCGCAACTCAAATCAAACGGTTGGAATTTATTATTTACAGATGGCTCCAAAACCAACGAAAGCACATCTTTCGCAGCTACGTACGAAGACGGTTCTCTGTTTAGTACAGGGCTATTATCTGCGAACCTATCTATTTTTACCGCTGAATCCTTTGCTATCCAAAAAACCATAGCAATAGCCTCCAATATACGTGGTAAACATGTAATATGCTCAGACAGTTTATCAGTACTGGAATCTATAAAAAATCCAAATCACAATTCGTTGATTGTAAACAAAATCAGAGACTGTCTTATAAAAACACCCAATAAGCTAAAAATAATGTGGGTCCCCAGTCATATGGGGATCAAAGGAAACGAACATCCCGACGCCGCTGCCAATCTTGCACACCGCGCTCCTGTACATAAATTTGCGATATCCACTAAACTAGACATGAAACGAAATATTACCCACAAGATTAAGTCTAGACTGCTTTTGGATTGGCAGAACTACCACTACCACTATTCGCTCATTAACACAGACAGATCCCAACCGATTTACCACACCAAAGTCTCAAAACAAAAGATCACAACGTTTGTAAGGCTGCGTTTAGACCACACAGCCTCGACCCACCAACATCTCCTCAAAAAGGAGCCACCACCGCTGTGCCAAGTTTGTAACTCCAAATTCGACATAAAACATATCTTAGGAATAGGTAATTGTCAGTCCTGCGTACCAACAAACCACTTACTCAACCTAAAATCAACAGCCTACGAGTTTTTAAGAAACACTAATCAAGTAAATATCCTTAAAATGCACAACTTCATTAGCAGTAGATCTAATTTGCAAATGTAACCAAATATCATACGAAGCTAAAACCCTAAAACGATGATTATGAAATATTTATACATCTATGTATGTACTATATTTATAATATAATATTGTATATGTACTTTTTAGTTACAGTAGAGCCGAAAGCCTTCGCAGCTAGCGCTCAATTAATGTTACGTAGCATATTAATTTTAATTATATGTTAATAAATTATAATAATAATAATAATAGTTTTTAAGATTATGAAAAAATTAATTGAATAAATAAAATAAAATGAAATGTATATGGGAAAAGGAACTGCTGACTTTGGCTCTTAATTTTCGATTAAGTAAAAAGGATTGGACGTATTTAAATATTTTAGGTCCAACTTTCCATTCGGCATGTTTGCGTAAAGAGACGTGGGTACCAATTCGATCAAACGCTTTTTCAAAATCAATTGAAAGAATTGAGACATGGTTCTTGGTAGAAATTGCGGACGTAATATGTCAATTGCCTTATATCAAATAAGTTGTTTTTGTTTTTCCATAAACGACATTAATCTTTTAGATATTAGTTTTTCAAGAATTTTACTTAAGCAAGGTAATAGGGAGATAGGGCGGTATCCATTTGTCTCGGTGGATTGCTTATTGAGTTTTGGTATAGGAATTACCGTATAAATTTTCCATATTTTGGAAATATTACCATAACTGAATATATTGTTGTATAGCTTGAGTAAGTGGGTTAACAGACTTGAAGGGGAGTTTTTTATCATTTGATCGTCGACCTTATCAAAGTCAGGAGTTTGGCCTTTTGCTGTTCGGATGCTTGTTTCGAGTTCTATTGTATTAATTGGAAGTTAAATTTTTGTTAATAAAGGAGTTGCTATTGTTTGGTAAGTATTCCAAATCTGTGACCATTGTTTTCTTGGAAGAAGAGAAGGATGAGTGGAAGTTGGAGTCGTCGGAATACTCAGACCAAGTTTTAGCGAAGTACTCTGCAATTTGGGAAGGGTGTGTTAACATTTGGAGTCCAGATTTGATGTTTTGAGTTGAGTGTGCTTCATTTTGGCCAGTAAGAATTTTTAAGTCGGTCCAAATTTTTTTAGGAGATGAATTTCGGTAGTAATAGTTTTCAAAGCTTTTCCGTTTTTCTATTTTGGAATTTTTTCGGAATAAGGCATTCAGTTTAGGATACATTTTTAATTTTTAAATTTGAGGAGTTGAAGGTATGTTTCAGACCTTTTTTCCTATTCTTCACATTTCCTTAACCATCAACGATCAAAACTAAAATGAAAAAAGATGTCAGAAATGGAACGATATGGAAAAAACCGACGTGCTTCACCCAAAAATTCACTTTAGAAATGGATTTTCGGTGGTAATAACCCATCTTCTTCACACTTCAATAAAAAGCGTTCCCTTTCTTTCGAAGACGAAAAATAATTGTTTTAGCAAAAAAAGAGATGGTTTAAAGTTTTACCCCGGTGTAAAAAAAAACACACAATTTGGTATGGTTATGTTATGGTATTACATTTATAAAAAAATGAGTTTAGTTCCAATATAGGCATCACTTGTTGTACTCAAATTGTAGAACTCGATGTTATAGACAATAATGGGCGGTGTGTATTAAACTGGGAAATATAGTGAAGCGTTTCAAGATTATCGATGTGTCGGGAGAAGATGGCATCAATACAGGTTGAATTACGAGCTGTTGAGATGGCAAGATAGTTGCTCATTTCAAGGTATTTGTTGCATTTTTCGTCCAAAAATTACGAATAATGATGGCACTGTGCGACGGTGCGTTATCATGGTGCTAAATCCACGAGTCTTCTGCCCACAATTCTGCTCTCTTTTGGCAAATTGCTTTTAGGCATAACCCTCCAATTTACGGCAGAGCAAAAGAATCTTTCCAAACGTTTCTAAAAAGTCAAAGGGTTTTCTGGTGTCCATTGGCAGGAATAACTGTGGACCTCCTACTGGCGCCTTAACCGTTACCAGACTAGATACTACCAAAGGGTCCTACTGGCTGGCATTTGCATAATTTGCGGGAGGAAATTAAAAAGAAAAGACGGGGTAAACTCGCAGCGGGTGTGTTGCTTCTTCATGACAACGCTCCTGTTCACACGGCGCGAGTTTCCAAGGCTGCTGCGCGAGATTGTGGTTTCGATGAAATCCAACACCCACCCTATAGTCCAGACCTTGCCCCTAGTGATTATTTCCTGGGTCCGGATTTGAAAAAATGTCTTCGTGGAAAAAGATTTTCGGATGATGAAGAACTCAAGTCGGCAATAAATGGGTATTTTGCAGAGAAAGAGGAAATTTATTTTTTTGAGGGTTTAAAAAAGCTTATCTCAAGATATAACAAATGCATTGATGTTAGGGGAGATTATATTGAAAAATAAAAACAATTTAAATTGAATTCGCATTTTCCTTCATATCGATACCGAGAATATATTGAACGCCCCTCGTACATCCAATTCCGCCTGAATGATGCTCCCCCCAGCTAACCAGCTTTCCGGAACTACCAGAAAACTGATTGGCCAAAATACTGAGGAATACTGTCAGAAACGCCATCTTCTAAACTAACAAGTCCCCCGCGTGACACCAATGAGCTTGACATGAAAGTCAAGGAATTTACTCTGGCTCTCAATTGGGGATGGCCGTGGTGTAGTGGTACTAGCAATCGCTTCTCACTCGGAGGGCTCTAGGTTCGAATCCTGCCCATGAACAAGTCTTTCAAGTTTTTCAGTTGTGTAATTGGAACTCAGACAGAAAAATTCTGCGTGTGAAGGCATAACACTTACACGTAGATTTGGCTGTTGTAGAGTTTCAAGCACAAATAATTACTGCGAATTATAACCTTCCACTCTGAGTGAAGAAAAAAATCTCCGTCCTATTCGGACTCCTGGAGAGCAAATACCGAAACCAAACACACCTGAGTTTCAAACCACTACAAAATAATTTTCCTTTCTCCTCCTTTCTACCTTTCCGCCCGCGCCTTGGCAACAGTAAAAGGGTATCTAACCCCTTAGGCGCGCGTAAATTATAAAAAAAAAAGGCTATGGCCGCTTCCTGCCCTCTTATTCAACCTAGAGGCAAGAAAAAGCCACATTGGTGGACATCAGCTCTGGGACTGCTCAGAAACTCTTATATAAAACTTTTCAACGTAGCAAAAAGCACAAGAAAAGTGACTGACTGGGACTCATACAAAGAATCATGCGACAATCCTGGAGGTCATTCTGTGACAAAATCACAGAAACCTCTGAGGCATCGCAGCTAAGAAAAATCCTCTCTGCCTAGCTGTTTGAAAAAAACCGATGGCTCATGGACAACCTCAACTGATGAATCACTCAACCTGCTTCTGGACACCCACTTTCCAGGTAGCTCCCAACTCGCGGCCAGTAGCAGCGCAAACACACCTACTGCAACCGGGACCAAAATTCATGGTCTGATTACGAGAGACAAACTGCTCTGGGCGCTGCATAGCTTCAGACCATAGAAGTCTGCTGGTCCGGGCGGTATAATACCTGCCGACCTACAGAGGTCCTCAGATATTATCCGGCCTGCGCTAGAAAATATTATGAGGAGCTGTGTAGAACTTCTCCATATTCCACTGTCATGGAGAGAAGTCAATGTAGTATTCATTCTCAAAGCCGGAAAATGTTCTCATCTTGTCCCAAAGGACCCAAGACTCCTGTCAACGGCTCAACAAACCGACTGTAAAGGAAAGTCGGTGGAAACGGCTCTGTACTAGCCACATCGAACAATGCCTACATTATAGAGAGCACACAATGGTCGCTTTGTCAAATGTCAACACAACCGCAATCACGTCTGCGCTGTGAACTCTGCAGGTAGACGACTCCCTTGGGGAGTTGATCGGTCTCATACTAAAAAGCAGGATAATTAACTCCAAATTGGGTGAGACTTCTGTTAAAAGATGTGTCAGCAGAGGTACGCCACAAGGCGGTGTCCTCTCTTGCATTCTCTGGAACTTAGTAGTTAAAGAATTACTGATATACCTGGAAGAGGGTGGTAGCAGGGTGATTCCCTATGCGGATGACGTTGCCATAGCCGTCTCAGGAAAGCATCTCAATACCATTAAAGAACTCCTTCAAATAAATCTCAATAGATCAACCCGCTGGGCAGATCGCTATGGATTGGGAATAAACCCCCATAAAACTGATCTTGTCCTCTTTTCCAGGAAATACAAAATTCCAATTATAGACCCTCCTTCAATAAACTGTACCAGTCTAGTGTTTTCCGATACAGCAAAATATCTGGGTCTCATTTTTGACAGGAAACTAAACTGGAGACCTAACATTCAAGAAAGAGTCAATAAAGCTAGAATGGGGCCTTCAACCTCGCATAATCCACTGGCTACACATCTTGGTCATAAGACCGATTCTCACTTACGGGGCTGTTGTCTGGTGGACGGCCGTAGAAAATGCAGTCAACTGCAGTACACTAAGCAAAGTCCAAAGAACAGCATGTCCATGCATAAGCGGAGCCTTACAGACACCGTCTGCGGCATTAGACATTCTGCTTCATTTGACACCCCTCGATATTTTCAGCAGGCAAGTAGCTGCAACTGCAGCTATTCGATTTAAAGCGACTAAACAGTGGACAAATAATTCATTTGGCCACACCAACATTCTTAATACATTAGGAACCCTCACAGAGAACATCGATTACACCATATCTGAACTTTGGTTTGACAAGCCATGTAAGCTTCCCCTCTAGATAATTCAGGGAGGAAGATGCTTTCATGGAAGACAAGTCAATCCATCTCTACACAGACGGATCTAAAACCGATAGCGGAGTTGGTGGCGGTGTTTTCTCAGATAAGCTAAATTTAAGCCTCTCTTTCCAAATCACTGTAGCGTGTTCCAGGCTGAAATTTTGGCTATTAAAGAAGCTCTGTCCTGGCTGAAGAAAAACATGATATCTGTTAAGGATATCCGCATCTTTTTGGATAGTCAGGCCGCTATCAAGTCCCTGGAATCGTCTCTTTAAATTCTAAAACCGCCGTTGAATGCCGATCATCTCCCATGGAGATGGCAGAGCACTTCAATATTCACCTTTGTTGGGTGCCGGGCCACAGAGACATTCCAGGGAACCGCAGAGCCTATGAACTCGCCAAAATTGGAACCACTCTACCTATTCTACAGGAAAAGGGTTGCATAGGTATACCAATCGCTACGTGGAAACTAACACTAAAGCTGGATGCCAATAAAAGAACAGACCTTAGGTGGACTGTTGGACCAACATGTCTTACGACCAAACAGATCTGGCCATACGATCTGAATCGCTCTAAGTGTTTGATCCTTCTAAATAGGAAACATCTCAGCGCCGTAATAGGTGTCATCACTGGACACTGCCTCATACGCAAGCACGCAAGAAGGCTTGGCGCTTTTACAAACGATTTCTGTAGTCTAGTAATGAACGGGGGGAGAGCAATCACTGGTCTTATTGTAAACACTTTCCGATTGACGCCACCGATGTCAGCCGTTTATTAAGGACTTCTTTATGGGCAACCCTTACCTTTTAAAATAAGGTAGAGATAGGCCCTCCAGTTTGAGCATCACGGTGGCTGTGGTGTAAACCTAAAGTCGCAGGAAGGGTCTCCCTGTTACTTTTGACCCGATGTAGAGTTGCTATAAGTACTGGTTGCCGAGACCCTGAGATCGGCAAGAGGTCGGCCTCGACTCATACCAAGGGCAGAACCTGTGCGCTCAATACAGGTACGGAATTGGTATCAAATGAGTGACGGAGGGCGATGACATCCCGTGAACTTAAGTCTACACGACAGGCGTTCACGTCAAAATACAAGAGACATCTGACGTGTTAACGGATCATTACACTGTTGCCAATCATCTAAATGTAGTATCGATAGGTGGTACCACCACTGCGGCGCTTGCTCTGGGAGTGATAACATCGCCGCAGAGCAATGAATATCTGGCTTACGTTCGCATGTACTTGGGGCTGATGTGGTGACGTGGTACTGACTTGTCTTCGAGAAATTTTATTAAAAGCTACGTACGATGAACTTCAATATGTTTTTCGACAAAACAAAACACATTTTTCATTGAATTTTTACAAACTGTCATTTTGACAGTTCTCTGATTACAGTCTCAGCCTAATGGTGTCAGAATACACCATCCATCAAACCGACAACATGTCCAAAATCTGGTATATTCATTCGAAAACCATCAATGACACATATTTATGGGTCAGATATGTTATTATGAAATTGAAGGCGCCGACTTGTTTCGAAAATTTCCCAACAACTTATTTGAAATAAGATTACCACAGAGGTAAAGAACAAGTTCTTAGGTTAACAGAACTTGCTCTTCCGTTGATTTATTTCGGTCTAGGTTACAGTTACATGAGTGACAGGCCAATAGCACGGCAAAACCATGCAACATAGAGTGAAATTCTCGATATTTCTACCCTCCAGCCTTACACCTTACCATAGAAACAATCCAATCTGACTAATCCCAGACCTGTCACTGAGCTTTGAAACACGAGTACACTAATGATAAGCAAAATGGCAAGACCAAAGTCATTGCCACCCGTCACTGAATGGTGATTAAAATTAATTAAAAAATAAAAATTCGTAATTGATGGGAAGGGAATGCAATAGAGCAGACCCGTACATATGAACTCCCAACGAGATTAGAGAGGAACGCGTGATTCTCGGGTCTAGCGCTTGCTGTCTGGAAATGTTTCTGAGTTAAGCTAATAGATTTGCGATTTTTGGTTGAATTTTGGTTGACCTTCATTGAAATGACAGTTTTTAAAAAAAACTGCCAGATTTGCGTATCTTAGACCTCCAGGACAGTTGAATGACAACGCGCGCGTTCAGCTTGTGAAAAAGGTGACTGGGCTCTTAGATTAGTTAATGATTGGTAGAGTGTCAAGAATATATATCTCCAAGAATGACAGGTCCCAAGTAATTATTTGAGTTCGTACTCAAATCTGTCAACTCATACTCCTCCATCTTTCTATGTATGTTCTTAAACTAAAATTGACCCACCTGTCAAAAATGCAGTACTCTTTAATGCCAACTAAAATATGTAGATCTAGTCGTAAACTATTAATTTATTAGTGCAACATTAAAAATGGTGCTATTGACAGTATACGAGCAATCTTACGGTAATTAGGTACTCTAATTGACAGTTCAAACAGGCCAGTTCGATGTAGTTGTTGAGTGACTTGCCACTGATACGAGTAACTGCAGCCTTAGATTAGTTAAGTGAGTGCAAAATTTAATGACAAATTTCGTTCTAATTTCACTTCAACTACTGGATAACCTCGCAAAAGACATATAGACGGCTGCAAGCGATAAGAGAAGACAAGACTGCTCAGTCTCAGACAGATTATTATGCGTCAAACATATTAAGATCAAGAGTCGTTCAAGTTAATGTTGTTTGGGTTGTTTAAAACAGGAATTTGATTTTATTAAATTCTTTACCTGATAACAAATATGCTAGCTCCGTCCAGTATGAGTATAAACAAAATTCAATAAAATAATAACTTAGAGGCTTGTCTGGGCATTAAATTGTATAAAAAAACGAACAGGTCAAGGTAGTGTTTTGGAAGTATGGACCGTCGACATTCGAATTGATTGCCATCTTTTTAAGTTTGTGATGTCTGTCTGGTGTCGGTCAATTTTGATTTAGAGAAAGATTTCAGTGCAATCACTGCATTAGGGCTTAGATATTCCGGACGATAAGACACCTAAGAAGTCTGGAAATCAAGTTTGACGCCAAAACACTTGTACTCGTAAGACTCAGCCCCTTAAGGCCTTTCAAGAAGATTCATGGGGTTCGACATTTAGCGCAGAACGTCGGAAGTAAAATTGCCACCGACTACCACAACGAAACCTGCGTTTCTGTCAACGAAATTCGACATGTATCATCACACGTCTTGTAGGCATTCCTAGCACATAGTGTACAACAGACTGAGTGTTCGGTTAAAAAAAAAATTAAAATGGAAGTAGAAGGATATTTGGGGCTGAAAATATGAAAGGACTATGTCTACATTCTATCTAACAGCATTGATGGCTAACGTTCCGGTATCTGACAGAGGGAATTGTTGAACGTGAATGTGGATCAACAGCACAGGCCGTGTGTTGTGCGATTAGGGAAGGCACTGGCTGTCGTCAACCTGGCGATCCTCAGCATTGTACATCTGACAATATATCAATTTCACCTATGTTCCTTCTAGCCATCGAGTAATTAACTAACCCGGCTTGACTTGCTAAACGTATAGGCGCGAGTATCGTGCTAGAAAGCCTAACCTCACTTACTTACTCAGGGCGTGCTACAGTTGGAGGTGAACATGGACCTCAACTAAGAAGTCGTCGCTGTACAGCTCGTATGGTTCGGGGACCAAATATTTTTCGAAGGATTTTTCTCTCGGAGCGACTGAGGATATCTTTATCCGTTGATCTCTGCCATAAAGCAGGATTGGGACGGTCAATGTGCTATATAGTTAGAGTCTGCTTAGCTTTTCGGGTTGCCCTCTTTCACTGATAAATCCATTTTGACAGCTTCGGTTTCACTACTAATGAACGCACCGATGATAGCCTGTTGAGTTCTGTCAATTATGGCAAATATCATCGGCGTACGCAGGAGTTGCACAGATTTTTGATCAATTGTGCCTCCAGTGTTCGCTTGTGAGTTTCGCGCAATTCTTTCAAGCATGATGTTAAGAAGTTACGGTATAGAGGCGCTCTGTTAATATTTAGTTAGTCAATAATTTAGTGTATGAACGGGTGTAAAGTTTAAGTTATCCGAATATCGTAAAATTGTTCCTTTAACTTGGCAAATACCGTGCACTTGCTACCAACAATATAGAGGTGCTGTGTTGACGCGTTCATTCATCAAAGAGCTCTAACGTTGACGGGGAGACACGTTGAGAAAGCTCTCTGAATCAAGTCAATTATTAAACATATTACATACGAGTGGTATTTATAACTTTAAATTACAAAATGAATTTAAAATGAAGTGCTTCTTGCGTTGTGTAAAAGTTGAACGACATGAACTTAAAACTCAATGTGCGCGTTGCAAAGAATATTTTCATGCGAAGTGCACCAAAATGGACAGAAAAGAGAGCGATTATTATGAAAAGAGTAATCAAGCTTACAAATACCCATCTTGTGTTTCTCTGCGGAGAAAATCTATTCTCGTGGATTCTCCTATTATTTCTCTTCCTAAAGCCACTACTTCCAAAGGTGTATCATCCAATCGCCCTCATCCAAGTATCAACAACATCAACGTTACACCAACATTATCCACCCATGATGACAGCAGTACAGGTGAACAAAACATTACAATGCAAATGCTTTTCAGTGAAATCTTGGAACTTAAGCATGCTAATATGGAAGCACTGAAGAAAATTCAATCTCTTGAGGAAAGCAATGCATTTCTTTGTAAGAAAGTGGTGCTGCTGGAAAAGCAGATCAGAAAGAGAAACAATGTGCTGTGGATATCGTTGGCCTTCTTGATGTCAATACTTCTAACGTCGTGGAAAAAGTCAACAATTTGTTTACTGCAATCGGAGAACAATCCGCCTCAGAAGATATTGCCTCTTATTTTGTCAAGACTGCGAGTGTAGGGAATAAAAGAAAATTGGCCAGTTCAGTAAAATCCTATATTATTGAAGAGAATTATGCTCGGCGAATTTAATATTAATATTCTTTCTGACTCTTTAGACGTCGATCACTTCTTGACGACTCTATCTACGTTCGGTTTTGACTCTTTGCTGTCTCAGCCTATGGGGCCCCCGCCCAATTGTCAAGGCTTCGCCCTTTAATGACGTTGTCTAATAATGAACGGGGGCAGAGCAAAGTACTGGTCTTATCGTAAACATCTTCAGATGACGCTACCGAAGGTTGCTACGATTTGATCAGTCACAAGCTGCCGGTCATAGGTCTTGTTGGCGGCTGGACCACCGGTAGTCCCTACCAGGACTTAAATCACGGTACCATGGGAGTCAGGAGCCCCCCGGATCTCGGTCCGGGCCTGACTTGTTAGAGGTAGGCCCCCTTGTGGGAGCGTCATGGTGGCTGTGGTTTAAACCCAAAATCGCGGGTAAGAGTCTTCCTATGGTTTTCCTTGGTTTTCCTTTGGTTGACTCAATGTGGAGTTGCAATAAGTGCTGGGTGCTGTGACCCTAAGAACAGTAAGAGGTTTTAGGTCGGCCTCGACTCATACCAAGGGTGGAACTTGTGCCGGCAACACAGTTCCGAATTGGTATCAAATAATGATCATCATTGTGAGCGATGGCAAGGCGTATCCTTGCTCCCATGGATGTATGGGCATCCCGTAGGTTTAAGCCCACACGGCAGGTACTTACGTTAAAAACAAGAGACATCTGTCTCAGCCTACGGGAGGGCCCCCGCCCAATTATCAAGGCTTCGCCCTTTAATGACGTTGTCTAATAATGAACGGGGGCAGAGCAAAGTACTGGTCTTATCGTAAACATCTTCAGATGACGCTACCGAAGGTTGCTACGATTTGATCAGTCACAAGCTGCCGGTCATAGGTCTTGTTGGCGGCTGGACCACCGGTAGTCCCTACCAGGACTTAAATCACGGTACCATGGGAGTCAGGAGCCCCCCGGATCTCGGTCCGGGCCTGACTTGTTAGAAGTAGGCCCCCTTGTGGGAGCGTCATGGTGGCTGTGGTTTAAACCCAAAATCGCGGGTAAGAGTCTTCCTATGGTTTTCCTTGGTTTTCCTTTTGGTTTTCCTTGGTTTTCCTTTGGTTGACTCAATGTGGAGTCGCAATAAGTGCTGGGTGCTGTGACCCTAAGAACAGTAAGAGGTTTTAGGTCGGCCTCGACTCATACCAAGGGTGGAACTTGTGCCGGCAACACAGTTCCGATTTGGTATCTCAGGAAGTGGGCAGAGCGATGGCAAGGCGTATCTTTGCCCCCATGGATGTATGGGCATCTCGTAAACATACGTCTACATGACAGGTGGTTTACGTTAAAAATCAGACACTATGTCCCAGTCTACCCGTTTGAACTCGTGTCTGGACCACATATTTGCGAGGGTTCACCGTAATAACAAAATGAAGTTCAAAACTGTCTGATCTGGATTTAATAGACCACCACTTAACAAGTATCCAAATGGATAGTTATGTTACACGTACCAAACCAGCTGAGTGTGTAACTCTCTATCAGATCAACTATAATGTCCTCAAGAACCGTTTGAACTTTGAATTTTGGGAAGAAGTTATTAGCACAGCTGATTCATCAATAGCTTTCAACATATTTTTAATGAAGCTTCAGACTCATATCACGAGTAGCAAACATATAAAAATTGGCATAAGCAATAAAAATAAATGTCTGCATCCGTGGATGACTGTTTCACTCCTGAAAAAAATTCGAAAAAAACGTTGCAGAAAATACACAAATAATACCAGGTTAAAACAATATTACGAAAAGCTAAATAAAGAGCTTAAAGTGGAAGTCCCATACTGCAGAGATAATTATTTTCGTAGTAAGCGAACTGCAAGTCTTGGCAATTCGAAAAAAGAATGGCGGGTTGTTGACGAAATGGTTAATAGAAAAGCTTCAGAAGCGGAAATAGTTTTGAATGTTAACAACTCAACCATCTCCGATTCTTTGCAAATTGCTGGTTTATTTAATGATTTCTTCTGCAACATTAGTTCTTCTCAGAACGCACGCAACAACAATTTCACTTACATCAGTAGTTTTGATTTAGTAGGTATGGAAAGACAAGCAGAGAGTTTTTTCTGTGAACCAGTCACTGCTCTAGAGATCCATAAGATAATCTATTCTCTTAAAAAACATCCAATTCTACTTCTTGTGATAAGATTTCAAGTTTTACGTATGTTGAAAAAAATTTCAGAGTTTCAAATTTCTGATATTTTATGTTTTATTTTTAATAGCCGTATACAGTTAGGAATTTTTCCACAATCTTTAAAAACGGAAATAGTATTGCCACTCTATAAAAAGGGCGAAAATACCATTTTAAATAACTATCGTCTTATATCTTTGTTATCAATATGGAATGACCACCGTGTGGCGCTCCCATTGTTCCGATTTGAGTTTTTTTTTTTTTTGTTAAGTTGGAAAATCTGTTGTTAACATTTCCTCTAAATCTTAGCGTCATACATAGCTTGACATTTGCAAAAGTTACGTAGCCAAGGGTACATCTATCTCTGTGTGTGTTGGCGATTTTTTACAATTTTAGAAATGGATTTAAATTTGCAACAACGAACTTGTATTAAATTTTGCGTAGAAAACAGATTTAATGGTGCGCGAACTTTGGAAAAGTGTTTCGGCAATGATTCTCTAAAGAAAACGGTCATTTACCAGTGGCACGAGCGGTTCAAAAGTGGTCGTGAGTCAATCGAAGATGATGAACGCAGTGGCAGACCATCGACATCGAAAACCGACGAAAACATTGATGGAGTAAAAGAAATTTTGGTCAATAACCCCAAATTAACCATCAGAGAGATGGCGGAGGACTTTCACATTGCCTATGGATCCATTCAAGACATTTTGATTAATGATTTGGATTTCCGTCGTGTAGCAGCAAAGTTGGTGCCAAAAGACTTCAATTTCATGCACAAAAGAGACCGTATTGACGTCGCAAAAGAGATGATTTGCGAGGCTGAATCCGATCCCACATTCATCAAAAGGATCATTACTGGAGACCAGATGTGGGTTTATAAGTACCACACGCAATCCAGACATCAGGCATGTGAATTGCGTTCACCAAATGAGCCGAGACCAAAAAAACCACGTCGTTTTCAGTCAAAAAAGGAGGCAATGCTCACGGTTTTCATGGATTACAACGGTGTAGTGCATCATGAATTTTTTTCCAGAAGGCCAGACAGTGAACAAAGAGTATTATTTGGGCGTTATGAGACGTTTGCGGGAATCAATTCGCCGAAAGAGACCAGAATTGCGGGCAGAAAACTCGTGGATTTTGCACCATGATAACGCACCGTCGCACAGTGCCATCATTATTCGTAGTTTTTTGACGAAAAATGCAACAAATATCATCCAACAGTCACCGAATTTACCTTAATGACTTAAAATAGGCTTTTAATCAAAAGTTGAATACAACAATTATTGTAATTTTATAGGGTAATAGGTCGTATATATGGTATGTATGGTAAGAAACTATGATCAAGTGTTTAATTGCAGTGAAACCTGCTATAACGATCTGATGATGATGGTGAAAACTAGTTCATGGGCTGATGATGACTGTGACGTAGTTTTTGTTTAAACTTGAGATAGCGGTTTGAGATGGGATGATCTTTGAATACGAATATGTAAAAATGCACTACTACGCAATAACAATATGCATGCAAGGAAGTTATAGTCGCTGCTCAATTTTCTTTAGTCTCTGCGGATGGTTTAATCTGTTTTTCTTGCACATCTTGGCTTCTATTTGCGATGTTAATTTTAGGAAAATCATGCTCCTCTATTCTGCTTCCGTGTGTCTGACGACTAAATTTGTATTTTATAATTTTTATGTATAAATATATATATATTGTTTTGTCACCAATATAGAGGTGGTGGTAGCAAGTACGTTGCACGGTATTTGCCAAGTTGAAAGAAAGGAACAAAGTTTAAACATTACACCGGTTCTTACACTAAATTATTGACTAACTATTAACAGAGCGCCTCTATACACAAAGCCGGAGAGACAAAGATCGACTACCCTTTCAATTGTAATCATTTTGGTGCATGACTATGTACATTGTACAGGCATTGCCAACAGTTGCAAAGTTGGAGAGTAGGATACCTTTGGCATATCTGTTATAATGCCGCAGTATCGTAACAGTAGACGGATCTAGGCGGTATTGGCGGAGAACACTACAACGGTTAAGTTGATACCGACCTTCATGGAGCAGCGAGAGTTCTCAAACTCACAGATGGACGAGTTTGTTATATTTGGACATCTATTGTATATAGAGCCATGTCCAGTTCTAGCATCCCTCGTGTCCATAAATGGCGTCATATGCAGCCTTAAAATTTATAAAAGATGGTGGGCGTCGATTTGGACGTTGTGATTTTTTTCCAGGATCTAACGGAATGTGAAAATTTTATCAATTGTAGACCTTCTTGTGGACTGCACTGATAAGGACCAATCAGGTTAGTGTCAGATGATCACATAATATGGCAGATAGGATCTTGTATCCTATGTTGAACAGACTTATACTTCTACAGTTGCCGCACTTGAGGAGTCTCCCTTTTTATGGAGCAGTCTTTTGATCAGATCTGAAAAATAGTTTGTGCATCCTTTGAACAAAGTTATTAACAGTAACTCGGCCGGTAAGCCGGTCCAGCTGATTTATTGGATTTTAGCTTAGATATTGCTATCCCTACTTCGTTCTGGTCAGGTGGGAAGAAGTTTTGGCTATTGTGGCGACCTGTCAGCGAGGATGAGCTCTGAGCTGACACGCAGGTTTACGCTCTCGCCACTCATCGCTTCACAACATAGTGCTCTCCACACCCACGATGCGCCCTCTCGCTCGCCGCTAATCCTCCACACAACTTCGGCTACGCGAGTTAGTCTGTTTGAGATCGTGTCAGAGCGTGGTAGTCTAAATAAATATAAATAAAGAAGTTCTATCGACCACTTGTCTTTGTTATACTCTCTACTATTTCAGTACCGGTCATTACAGCTATCATCGTCTAAGTTGAATGGTATATTCAGACTGACAGCAGGATGTTGGGCTTGTTCGCTGTAACACAATCTGCTGAAAAAGTTTTTCCATATTCTCTGTACCGACTGTGACTTCACAACTAAGTTGCCCTCTTCATCTCTACAGGTTTCTATACGGGTCTTCTTGTCTTGACACATTCTTTTTACTTACTGGTAAAACTTCCGTACGATCGCACGCTTATCGTGCTCTTTTTTCTTCTTCTGGAGAAGCCGATGTTCTTCCCATCCCTTCTGTTCGTAGAGCTCACCAGCAGCTTTCGTCCTTCGTTGCAGTGCCGCTTTGTAGGCTTCTTGTTTAGCTGAACATACTTGCCGGCATTCTTCACCAAACCCGGAGCACTTGGTTGTGGTCGGGTGAAACCCAGAACATTAGTTGCGGCGTCTCTGATGGCACGTACTTGATACCGGCGACATAGGTGTTATTGAGAGATCTCAGGATAAGCGTTCGACGAATATTCTCGCGGCCTCTTACGATTGCAGCTTTTCCATGTTATAACTTCTCACAGTAGTTCCTCTTTGTAGTGCCTCTTGGGAAACTCGCACATGCATCTTGGGTGCAACAGGATGGTGGTACGAGTCATTGTTCGTTGTACGGAACTTTCGGATGTCCAGAATACTGAAGGCATGCCCTACGTCTATCATCTCCTTGTGTATATTGAGTTGAGGAAACCGTGTGTTTACAATAAGCCTTAGTCCGTTGCTAGGCGTGTTGTGGCTATACTTACAAACTGTCCTACCAAAGATGTGCTACTTTCTTACCCTTTAGAGTCATACTGCGGACATATGCCTTGTCGAGCTCGTACAAACATTCTGTGGCGCCCATCCTTGCCTTCAGTAGGAGCATGGACGCATATTAGACATATGTAACCGAATTTTGATGCATATTGTCGTAAGATGGCCACTCACGCGTCTGAAGCTCAAGATTTCTTGCCTAAATCTTCCGCTGCGGCAAATACGCATCCGAATGAGTGCTGTCTCTCTTTCGTATTGCAATCACTAAATGTTACAGTTTTGCAGCCTCCTTGTGCTCGGCCTGTCCCATTGCACTTCTTGGATGCCGGTGATAGCTGCGTGATAGTATTCAGGGGCCTCTGTTATTTGCTCGGCTGCACGTGACCTGTTCATAAATTCAATGTGTAGATCCGAAGGTCATTGATCTTCAATTGCTTGGCAGGTTAGTCAACAGTGGATCCGTAAATACCCGAGGCCATTAGCTGGTTCGTCACAGTTTTTTGTAATTTCTCACGTATAGAGTTGTGAGCCCTATGTAGGCGTAGGCCAGTATAATGCTACTGGACGGGCATGCTCTTGCCATTTTGACATACATAAGTAAGGGTTTATTCACGCAGTTACCAGCAACCGCCAATACGAGGTAAGGTCTCTACGAACTTGATTATTTCGCTGCTGGGCCAATCCAAGTTATAGGACATTCAGTAGTTTCCCGATCCATCGTCATGCACGCGCATGCCCTACTACATTTACAAAATCGGAAGAACGCAGAGCGATGTCAGAAATAGGACATTCAACCCAGATGACTACTACTGCTTTTGGATAGTGTAGTGTGTGACTTAGCCTACCTAAGCTCCGTTATAAATCCTTTCTGGAGGACGATAATTTTAGATGTTGCTTAAACATCTCAAATGAAATATATTGTGCAGAATCAGCGGAGGTTCAAAGCATTTGCTTCTAAAACAACAGCCAAGCTACGCTTAGAGCCTTGCAGAGCCTTGCAAGATTTTACTGAACGCAGTCGGGAAGCTAAATTCGTTGAACCTTATCTGGATCCTAATTCACAATGGGATCACGGAGAATGAAATTGCTGATGAACTTGCTAGGCAAGGCTCAGAAGAAAGTTTTTGAGGTCCTTGATTAGGTTTTCCATTGATGGTTTCATATGAGTGTAACTGTGGAACGCTCAACAGACTAAATGAATTTTTTCCGACGTCTGTAAGAGGTCAGCGGCCTTCTGCTGCCACTTAACTTTTTCCTCTTGTTATCACTTAAATGTGGTGGGCATAAGTGATATAATATCCTGCGATGCTTGTTGTGAAAGTGATGATGACACCGTAGCACACTACCTATGTGAACGTTCGGCTTACGCTCGCATCAGGCTGCAAGTAGTCGGTCTTGACATGGTGGGTACTGGTAGTATTGGTACAGCAAAACTGAGAAATTCCATTAAATGAAACATACAAGGACTACAATGTACTCGTACTAGTTCTTTGTCTGAGTGATCTGTTCTAACAGAAAAAAAAATTGTAACAACGACGAAAAAACCGAACTCATGCCGACAGCTAATTCATTTTTCGAATAAGTGAATACTCGTGCATAAGATCCTGGTCATCCAAGTCCTGCTCTATGATACAGAAGCAGTGACTTTGAAAAGTACAGACGGTTTTATTCAGTCAAAAATTGTTAGGGTAATCCTCGGTTCCATATATGATACATAGATGGTGAATGGAAGAGAAGATATAATCACAACATCTATGTGCATATAGTTATGTGTTTTATCACTGTATAAATGAAACACACGTTTATTTAAGTTCAAATACGAATTACCATTTATTTTTTCCGAACTTTCGTTTTCTTACATCTATTGTCGACCGACTGACTAACTAAAAGAAGTGACTAAAAAGACTTAACTTACGATATCACTCGCTCCAACGTTATCACTCCAAGGTGATAATGTTGGAGAGAGAAGTTACATTTAGTTCCACACTTAATGTTGGCTCTGCAAACAATAAGTGTGGTGAATAAGTGACCTCATATTTAATGGGTTGACTTAGGGAGTATATTTGGGTACATTCCAATATGTAACACCTCCCCCACTAAGTATTTTTGGTCTCCAAAAAAAAGTTAATCAATGTTAAAAAATATATTTCAAGAATTTTTTCAAGTTGTGATATTTAATAAATTTATCGGGTAATTCTATTAATTCTATTTTACTAATAACAACCATTTTGTATCAATAAAAATAGGAAATATTTTACTTTTGGTTTAAAAAACATTTTTGTCAATTTTTTTTTTATTGGTATAAGAATTATTTTATTTCAATTATTTGTTTAAATTATATTTGCTTACTTCTTTAATCATTAATGATTTTAGAAAATACCCTTATTTATTTAAATTTGCAATTATACAATTTCAAAAAAAAGATTTTTTTTCTGAACGAGGGCTTGTCATTTATCAGTTACTAATTATGACAAATCTAAAAAAATGAATCATTTCCATAAAAATACTTTCGGTTTTATTATGTTTACTTTACCAGATTGCAAATAAAAGTGCCAATAGACTTTTATTTGCCTAAAAAAATATGCAATTTAAATATTCTAAACTTGCACTCAAAATAACGCACCCTCTAACCTCATTCCATTGTAATAACAACCTGACCTGAATTGTAACTTATCAAAATTACATTTTGGTAAAATTGTCAAAATAATTTACAATAGGAATAGTAAACCTCAATGTTAAATGTATGTATTGTGGTATTTATATTTTCGTTTAAATTGTTTTCTGTGATACTTTATGTTACGTTTTGTAGATTTATCAACAGTATATTTTCCATCTGTCACAAATTGGTTCAATTTCTTGTATTTCGCTTTATTTTTGAATACTGTTCTATTTTTTACTATGTCAACGCATTGATCCAAACGAGATTTACTTTTTTTATTTCTGTTATTTACTCTGATCGCTTTTTCATTTTTAAATTTGTCTGCTAGCGATTCAATATCCTCACTGTTAAGGTTTTTGGAAATGAAATCTAAAGGTCTTAATCTTGTCGTCGAATGAATTGTGGTGTTATAAATTGAAATAATTTTAAATAGTTTTTCATCTAACTCGGAATTGTCTTTGTTAGCATTCATAATTCTAAGGTGCTCGTTTAGAGTACCATGTAGCCTTTCGACATCAGCATTGCCGGTTTTAAGTGATGCTGTTGTTTTGTAAAAATAATTTTATTTTCTTTCAGAAATTGTTCCACAGCTGAGTGCAATATGCAAGTATCGCCATCGGAAACAATTTTGTTTGGCTTTCCAAGGAACTGTATTCTTTGTTTTATTGCACTCAGAATAGCTATCCAATTTCTGTCTGCCAAAGTATGGATTGTTGCGTATTTTGAAAACTTGTCTATAGTGGTTAGATACATTTTTCCACGTTCGGGAAACCAAATATCCATGTGGATAATATCGTTGAAATGTTTAGGTGTATCTGTGATTTCCATTTGTATCTGCAGTGGATGTCGATCGTGTTTTGCGAGATTACAAATTTCACAGTTGTTATTGAATTTTTGTATCTCAACTTGCAGATTTGGATAAAAGTATGACCTTTTTAATTCTAGAAACATTTCATTTATACCCCGGTGGTTTTTACTAATGTGCTCTTCTTTTATTATATTTATTATTTCATTTTTGTCCAAAATGTCTTTCAATTTGATGTTGGATTTTAATAATTTTAATTTTTTATTCATAGAGAAATATTTGACGTAGAGATCTTGAAATTTAAGATACAATGACAAATCATCGCTATGTATGCAGATGAGTCCTTTATCAATTAAAAGACGTTTCATTATATCAAGAAGGCCACTACTATCATCTTTAATTTGGACAAGGTTATGAATCTTTTTTTATGAACTATTTTCATTGAAACTTTGTCTTTAGGTCCATAAAAAAGGTAAATTTGATTTTTAAAAAGATTGATTGGTTTTTCGGTGATATATATGTGACGCGTTTCATCCTCCATTGCACTGTGAATGGTAGCACCAGTAGACATAATATCAGCGTTGTAGCTTCTAGGCACTGAAACATGAGAAATGGCTTCTTCGCCATCGCGATTGTCACTCACCGATACTTCGTTATTAAAGATGTCTATTAAACTAACTTCATCGTTAGCCCTTGACATGCTTTCAGTTTCATACTTATCGGTGTACCTACTTAGCCCATCAGCCACGCAATTCTCTTTCCCTTTAAGGTACTCAATATCGAAATCATATTCGTTTAGCATGATTTTCCACCGTTGGAGTTTCATATTGGGCTCTTTTATGCCATTTAGCCATACAAGTGGCTTGTGGTCTGTTCGTACAACGAATTGTCTGCCATACAAATATGTCCTAAAATATTTGACAGACCACACTACCGCAAGAAGCTCCTTCTCTATGGTGGAATAATTAAGCTCGTGCTTGTTAAGTGTTCGAGAAGCATAACAAATCGGGTGGTTATCTTGGCTTAACACAGCACCTAAAGCGTAGCCGGATGCATCCGTGGTTAGGACGAACCGTTTCGTAAAGTCGGGACTTTTTAAAATAGGCTCGGATGTAAGTAAAGTTTTTAAAGTAATAAACGCTTTATTATAATGAGGATCGGATACTTTTAATTTTTCCGATTTTTTTAAATATTTAATCATAGGATAAGCTACTTTGGCATAATCCTTGATAAATTTTCGGTAGTAACCGGTTATACCGAGAAATTGTTTTATACCTTTTACGGTAGTTGGCAATTTCATTTCTGTGATTGTTTTTACCTTGTTTTTATCTGGTTTTATTCCATTATTTACAATGATATGACCGAGATAGTTTGTAGATAAATCAGCAAAGATGCATTTGTTAGCTTGAATCTTGAGGTTGTTTTCTTTAAGTTTTTGAAAAATTTTCTTAAGAGATAGCAAATGCTCCTCAAAACTCGTCGAAAACACCAAAATATCATCCAAATAGACTACACAAATCTTATTGATATAGTCTTTAAGCACATGATTCATTAGTCTCTGAAATGTCGCGGGGGCATTCTTTAACCCAAACGGCATTCTTAGAAACTCATAATGACCATTCCTTGTAGAAAACGCAGTTTTCGCTCGATCGCGAGGTTCGACCTCAATTTGGTGGAATCCTTTCACCAGATCGATAGTCGAAAAGAAGTTGCATTTTCCTAGCTTATCAAACAGATCATCAATGTTGGGCATAGGGAACCTATCTTCTATGGTTTGTGTGTTAAGCTTTCTGTAGTCTATTACAATCCGCCATTGTTTTTGTCCGTTTCTATCGTCCTTTTTAGGGACAACCCAAATGGGCGAATTATAAGGACTACTGCTTGGAACAATTATTTCCTGTTGCAACATTTCAGAAATTTGCCTATCTACCTCATTTGAGTGTATCTCTGGATAGCGATATAGCTTACTAAAAATGGGAACGTCATTTTTCGTTACGATATGATGTCTTATATCATTTGTAAATGAAAGAATATCCCCGTCATTATAAATAATTGATTTAAAAGAATTCACCAACGATTTTAATTTGGAAACATCGGCATTGCTCAAATGATTTGCGAATAGGTATTCAGGAATTTCTGATTGTAATCTTTCGGTACAAAATACGCTCAAATCATCTTCGCGTTGAAGAACATAGTTCGCATATATTTCTTCTTCTTCGCTGAAATATATTCGGATTGTTGCATTATCTGTTATAAGGGACCTCGCTTTGTAGTCAATAATTGGGTTAAGATTGAGCAGAATATCATGAAATTGATATTCCAAAAAATTTACAAAGTAATCACATTCATTAAATTCCTTAAATAGTGGAATCCTAAACTCTACATTTGTATTGACATTGCGGTCGAGAACTTTCAAAGTATTGTTTTTAGATGGAACTTTCCACTTTGGATTGCATACACTCTTGTTAATTATGCTGTACTCAGCACCGCAGTCGATAATAAATTTAAGTGGTCTAATGTGATTTTTAATTACTATATAGGGTAATCGTTTCGGCGATTTACCGAAAAATTTTGATTATGTTGGTTAGGGTATTGGTTGTATGTTTGCCTACCTTCATTGAGGGTAACGTCCATGGGTTCATTATTATTAGTATTATTTCGTGGTCCGTATCTGTTTGACCTTCTTGATTGACCACTTTGTATTGTATTACTATTTTGCCTAGATTGACTACTTTTAGAATAATTTTGATTTTGGTGTGTTGTGTTTGCACTATTTCGTCTTGGTGGGTTATTTTGAGTATAAGAATTGTATAAATTATTGTGGTTTCTAGGATATGAATTGTTTTGATTACTATTTCTATAAGGTGGAGAATAATTTCCATGTCTATAATTATTATTTTGATAAAAGTTATTGATATAAAATATTAATTGATGATTAATTTCAACAATCAAATTAAAAGCTTCGTTCAATGATTGTGGATTTCGGCTGAGTACAATTGATTTTGTTGGCTCAGGTAAATTATTTTTAAAAGCATCTAGGGCAATTCTGTTATTGGATTCAATCATTTGCAGATCATTTTTGTTATTGTTTAAAAGAAATGAATTATTTATCCTACTTAATAAATTGCTAATATTATTGTAATAATCTTCAATATTTGTTTCTACATGTGCCGTTCGTATTTGGTCTAATAATGTATTAGCCGAAAGCTTTTCACCAAAAGTATTTTTTAAAATTTCCCTAACTTGTGTCCAGTTCCCTATTCTTCCATGTTTCTGTAACTCACACCTTGCTTTTCCTACAATTTTATCTTTAATATACCCTGAAAGAATTTGTATGGTTGATTCGTCAAAAGTTGTCAAAATAGAAGATAATGCATCTACCCTGTCCAAAAAATCAATTAAACAACTTGGACTTCCGTTAAATTCAGGAATTTTATTTATTAAATCTAAAACTATTCTAAACTTATCTGCAGCATTAAGTACATCCATATTTGTTGATTTGTAAGCTTGGAATTCACGTAAGGAGGGTGATGAAAGTTATTCCTGTTTTGGTATTTGGCTCCGCTTTCTGTTTTCCTTTTTTTGTTTTAAGTAGGTATAGATTTGTATTGTTTTTTTTTTTTTTAAGTTTTTTTTTTTTTTATAAACTGAGCTCACTTGTATTAAAGCTTTTTCTCTTTAGTTCATATGAGTTTGATTTAGTTTGTTTCAATCGCGATCGTTAAAACTTTTTTTCTTTTTCGTTAGAAAAGCTTTTAAGGGCTTGGTTCGATGGTGTTGTAATCGAACATCTTTTCCTTTTTACAACCAAGTTCTTGCGGTTGGAAGCATATATGGGTTGTTTTCGATCTAATAGTGATACCCGCGTCTATTTTATAACCGCTTTAAACACTTATGTACTATTTAATGTATGTATAACTATTTTATGTACTTTTTATTATTATTATTTTTTTTTTTTTTGTTCACACACAGGAATTGATTTAAATACTTTATTTTGTATTATCAACTTGTTGTATTTGTATTTTTGTAAATATTTTAATTAAACTTTTCACGTAACGTCTCTTTAAACCTTTTCGTTAACTTATTTTTTTGTTATTTTCATAACTTTTAAATAATACAACCCGCTCGTGAACCGACTGCGCCAGTTATGTGTTTTATCACTGTATAAATGAAACACACGTTTATTTAAGTTCAAATACGAATTACCATTTATTTTTTCCGAACTTTCGTTTTCTTACATCTATTGTCGACCGACTGACTAACTAAAAGAAGTGACTAAAAAGACTTAAATTACGATATCACTCGCTCCAACGTTATTACTCCAAGGTGATAATGTTGGAGAGAGAAGTTACATTTAGTTCCACACTTAATGTTGGCTCTGCAAACAATAAGTGTGGTGAATAAGTGACCTCATATTTAATGGGTTGACTTAGGGAGTATATTTGGGTACATTCCAATATGTAACAATATACACAGTACATCGACCTAGCTGAAAGATTCCGCATGTAACAACAACGATGGGGAGAGCATGTAATATAGAATGGATGAATCTAGAGGAGGACGCCGATTCAGGTGGCGCGCACAAGTGGATAGGGATTTCGCCCAAATCAGCATAACTGGAAGGACCTAGCTTATGATATAGTTAAAAGGAAACTCTTGTTGCTTTAGACCCAGACCCATTCGAATTCATATCGTCATATAAAATAAGGAAAGACCACTATATGTACTCGTATGATAATACTTCGATTAACAATCAAGCCGGACGGGTAAAACCATTTTCTCTCGCTGTGCCCCATGGATGGCTGTTCATTGTTAAGATGCAAGTATGAGTGCATGAAGAATGACTATATATTAGAAGACTAGGGCTCCGGATGGATGACTACTAGCCATTAGAAATGAGCCCACATATACACCAGCACTATTGGCTTAGCAAACCTTTCAAAATAGTTTCCAAGGAGAAAGATGTTTTAGGTAGAAGGTCCGAATACGCAATCATGGGTGGCAAGCCGATGAACTACTGTGCATATCTTTTCCACAGCTCAGATGTAAAAGAATTTTCAGAGCTAAGCTTATTTGGAACTAATGAGCATCAGTCAACCTGCTTTGTAGAAACAAACCATCAAGGCAGTTGACTGCTAGTACGCGGAAATTTATTGTGGCTCAAGATCAAAATGAATCGGTGCGTTGAATGGGAAAAAACCCCGCGGCTGAAAATGTTAATATCGAAGGGTTTTATGAGCATATTTACCATAGTGGAAACATCAACATCAACTTGACGAGAACTAACGAATCTAGTTGCAAACCCTTTTTCTGATATACAGCGTCGAGTACTGGACTACAAGCAGGGAAATCGATTAGAAAGTAGGGTACAGTCAGACCTCCTTTACCTTTATGATGACGAAATTTTCATTGTACAGTCCGAACTAATGCTGATGCCAGCACAATTGGTCTGGATTCTTTGGAGCATGTTATTTAGAAACATTGAGGATGGAAATCCCGAGTGAAGACTTTTAATGATATGCCAACTGAGCGAGATAAGGTGATGGGTTTCTGGGGTATTCTCCTCAACAAACTGCCTAACACTACTCTGAAAACCAGCCAGCAAGACTGCTACTGATTTCAAGCTTGAGTAACAATCAGCATAATTCGTTGTTAGAGAAAGTGCCAGAGGATGAAAACGATAACTTTTGCAACCACCCATTCGAAAGTCAAGTTATACAGCGACAACAGTGTGGTATAAAGGAATATCTTTCACATCATCCATAGTCTTGTAATCCATGACTACACAGTCATCAGAGCTACTTTGTTTTAGCATTAAACTAAGGACAAAGTCAGCTGGATTTTTTGGCATTAGTCGTCGCTTCTTAGCATGTCTCTTGGAAGTGTAGAACATGCTCGGAGCTGACATTGGACTGGAACGAAAATAGGTTATGATAGCTCCTATACGTCTTTGTACTGCATACACCTTCAGCCACCTCGATAAATCGTCAATTGCATCCAGGTGCAATGTGAACAGGCTTTGGGATCCCGTAGCCAACAATTTTGAGTCCATTATGGAGAGGAAAAAAAACCAACAGCACCGTGGAAGGAAGTGTCAATAAACGGAGCGCAGAGATAATCATTCCTCGATAAAATGCCGAAAACTATCCACAGATGTCTATCGGTAGACATCTGGAAACGAATAGAAAAATACATTACAATTAATGTTTATAATCCAGCAGTCTCAGCAGTAGGGAGACGTAATAAGTTCCCTCATTCCCACATTCCCGCAGTTAAATCAAGCTTGTACCGAAGCTTGTCCCAACTTATTTAAACTGCAGTCACTGGACACAAGACTTCAACAAACTAAGAGATGTCCTAAATACTTGCATTTCACTTGCATTTGCCTGGATAGGCCAGGCAAATAACAATTTTGTGAGTCGATCCCTTCCATCTTTTTGTTCCCGTATCGCAGCTCAAAGGACGACGTTAGTGATACTAAAGGTATAAAAATTATTGAGTTAACCGATGTATTCGACTGCTTTATTCTCAACGGAAGCTGTAATGGGGACCCTCTGGGCGAATACACTTTCGTGCGCGGGACATCATGTTCAGTCATCGACTACTGTTTCTTGGCCGAGAATTGGAATTATTTTTACAGCGATTTTAAAATAGGTTTACTCCAACCACATGCCGCTGGAAATTACATTTCAGATCACTGGTTGGGAATATCCTAATAAAGCACGTCTACAGCTTCTCCCAAGCTGAAATGGAATAATAGATTTAGGCAGATGTTTCAGCGTAAACTTAACGAAGGGCTCGAAGTATGCAGAGATAGCTCGAGATAATTAAAAACGCCGCTCCTAAAAACGCGTTAGACACGAACAACGTAAGAATTGGAAAACATAAATGGTTTGACAAGGAGTGTATGAAAGCTAGAGATACCATATTTCGTTTGGGTTTCTGAGACTACTAAGAAGCTGCAACACAAGCGCCTTCAGACATTATTATGCACTAGCAAACAGGAATTTCAAAAATATTTTTAGAAGGCTTACCGAGTGGGTTAAAAACAGAAAAATCTTGTATGAGTACTAGGTCGGCTTCCGTCAAGGATACTCAACCTTAGACCAAATATTTACGCTTTACCACATTGCCGGAATTTATAAAAAAAAAGAAACAAAAAGTTGTACACCTGCATCGTTGATTTCCGTGCAGCCTTTGACACTATGGGATATCGACGAAAATTATAAACATTTTAAGGGCAATGTATCCCAACAATGTAGCACGCATATGGGATGGTCAATTTTTGTCGGAAGAATTTTTAACATCATTTGGAGTTAAACAAGGATGTATTCTGAGCACTTTATTATTAATTTTATTTATAAACGATGTAACAGATGTGGTAAAAGGCGGAATTAAGTTGAGTGGTATGAGTATTTCAGCACTATTATTTGCAGATGACATCGTCTTCCTAGCTGAAACGGTGGAGTCCTTACAGCTCATGATAAACCGACTTGAAGCATTCTGCAAACTATGGAAATCGAAATAATGATATTTAGAAGTGGAGGTGGAAGGTATGTTCGTAATGAGAAATGGACGTTTAGCGGGAATTCCATTGAAATCGTGCAAGAGTACAAATATCTCGGGGTACTGATAACGTC
Organism: Volucella bombylans; assembly: GCA_949129095.1. Classification (NCBI taxonomy): domain Eukaryota; kingdom Metazoa; phylum Arthropoda; class Insecta; order Diptera; family Syrphidae; genus Volucella; species Volucella bombylans. The sequence continues at coordinate 136,558,608 of OX422141.1, read as the reverse complement.
AAACCTCAATACGGCCAAACACCTTGAAAGTAAATTAAACGAAGCGAAGCGCGCAGTGGGGTCAGTCTTGAGTGCTTGTCTTAACAATGCGCATGTAAACCACAGTTCGAAACTTAAAATTTTTCAAACAACTGTAAAGTCGATCGTCCTATACGGAGCTCAGGTATGGGGATATCGCTCATATGATGCTGTAGAAAAATTTCTTCGTCTTCAGTTTACCAGGTACATTTCCAAACTACATTTTGCACCTAGAAACCGGCGTAGCGCCCATGTTCTTGGATACTCTAAAACTCCACTTTGACTACATAGTAAGAGTTATGGATATGGAAAGTGAAAGATTGCCGAAGATAGTCCTCAAGCACATTCTGACTACTAGGAGTAATTGTGTGCAAGAAAGGGAAAAATTGGCATCAGACTGCAACCTCAATTTAACCATCGCCTCCAATGAAGAACCTGTTTGTTTAAAGGAAAAATTCAAGGTTTTGTTAACACAAAAGGGACACAAAATGTACGACGGTTTATTGAGTGAAGCACGTTTATCACAATACAGGCAGCACTATAGCCAACTCCAGTACAACCTGCACGAAAGGACATATTTTACGAACAAGAACCGCTCGCACCTAATAAGTACAATTTTTAAATTAAGAGGTGAACTATTATCTCCCAATTATATTGTATACCCCACCGACCGGAGCTCCCAATTTTATGCGGTCTTTGCAAGCTGAGGGAACGGGAGAATGTGGCCCATTTCTCAGCGAGATGTCCCATTCTTAAAGAAGTTCGTTACGCACACTTTGGGCCCTATACACTCGAGATGGACCAAACACTGGACATCCTTAAAGGTGACCAAGGATGGGACCTTCTACACAGCTACACCGAAATTGCGCTGCGTTACGGATCTTAAATTATTTAAACTTTAACTTTTTGCTCTTAAGTAAATATTTCTGTAAATTATGTCATTGTTAATCTGGTAGACGGCCTTCAGCCAAACCATATAGACTAAGTCTAGTACTTTTATTATTGTAAAACCTTATTTTTTGTAAGAAAATAAAGAGTCAACTTACTTACTTACTAATAAGTTCCGCACAGTGTATGGCACCTTAACCATGAAGCAGCATTAACTGCATGAGGCAAAGAAGCTGCAAAAAAAGTGATTTCAGAACCATATCCAATATCATCTGGGAGCTAACACGTAGCCGTTGATCAGATAGTTTCGTGGTTCTCTTTTAAATTCGGATGAGGATCAACTCAGAATTGTGCATAATCATCTGAATTGGTGTTCAATGATTTAATGAAATTTTGAACACGCACTGGATCTGTTAGTAGCACAGAGAACAAGCAGGCTTTCATTCGGGATCTTCTTTCGTTGCCCACTAGAACACTTTGCGGAACAATTTAACTCTTTTCGGCGGGAAAATTTGCTCAGAAAATCGACCCATGCGTCGCCAAAGAAACAAAAATTTAGATCTTTAAAAAAAGTACTCCAATTTATCGATATAGGCAAAAAACTAAAGAAAAATAATTATTTCCATAATTTTTACATCTGTTTTCCTAAATATGGTACCAAAACAGGTGGGTTAAATTTTGTGGGGATCTCGGAAACGTGAGGAACTTTACAAATGAAACAAACCCAATTTGTCCGGCTGATGAGCGGCAAACAATGTACGAACTTCTTAGGGAAGGAAAGGTTTACAAGCTCTTTTGACAATGATGGGTGATGATCTTTCCAACGGGTGTTTATTTTCAACTAGATTTTTCGCCAATAACCCATTTATAACTGAGCGCCTGAATGTCTTCATGTCCATATGCGGAAGGTTGACCATTTTGTACAAGCAAAACGAATTTACGACTGTTGCAATTAGAAAAAAGGAAAATATCCGGTGCCACCATTTCATGTTTTTTCTGTCCAATTTATAAACTGACAAGTTCTGGGCGAAATTGTCTACGTAGTTCACGTGTTTATTGTAGCCCACAACTGCACTTGGACATAATACTTTTGATACAGTCCCACCCTTGTTCTTACGTGAAACCTCACTGGATTTTTTTCGTTGTGAAAATTGGAGAGAATATGTAGAGACAGCTTATCTTTCTACTTTATAGCGGTTAGGTTTGTGTCACTGTAGAAAAATTCAAAGTCTCTTTTCATTTGATTATCAGGTGGGAACCGCTTAAGATATTTTCTTGTGGCATTTACCGTTCCACAGGCATAGACTCCGTATTTGTTCAAGTCTTCCATTAGCTCCACACCAATAAAATAATTTTCAAAATACACCACATGATTTTTGTGTTTGAAATGGGACATCAAACCCCTTATAACTTTAGCTCCAAGATTGGTTTCAGCAGTTCCAGATGCTGACATGCCGGTGTACATATCAAACCCGTGACAGTATCCCATTTTATCTGCAAGCATCCACACCTTGTACCCCCTTTTTGTCGGTTTCTTTGGCATATACTGTTTCATATAGGTCCGACCCTTGAATTTTATCACAGACTCGTCTATGGCTAAGTACTTTACGAGTAGGATTTGCATATTTTTTAAAATTTGTTGAGAGTATTTGGAGCATAGGTTTCATTTTATAAAGTCTATCGTAATTGTTTCATACTGGAACTGACATAGGAATCGTGTAAATCTGGTGAAGAAGACCAATAATCTTTATAACTATGAAGCTTCAAGTTAAAACCAACGAATGTTTTCATTTCGTTTTCTCAAATGGTTTGCCTGTTTTTATGTGCTTTTGCTCAGCGTATAAATTTGTTTGGAAAATCCAATGCTCAAAAAGTTGGTCGTCAAACAATAACTCGAAAAGACCTATTGGTGTTGAACTTTCAATATCTTTGACGAAATCAGTAGCCCCATAATCATGTGTAAACTCCGGTAAAATTTGCTCCTGACCATTCTGAATAACTTGATTCCAGTTACGAGGTCTTGGAACTTGTTGGTGGATTTCCGAAAGATGAATGTCGTCCTTCGAATCAAAAGATAATGTCAACTGAGATTCCTGACCCTCAGGCTTTAAATTGGAACCTGACCCGCATAAGGTCATTGAAAAATCAGAATTAGGTCCTGAACGAAGTGAGGCTGCATCATCGTCTGTTTCCAGTTCTCTCAAAAATTCATCAAAACTAATGCCAATCAAATTAAGATCTGGCTCATTATAATCCGACAAAAGGCTTCCGTCGCAGTGGGTCAAAAAACGTAAATAAACATGCAAAAACACGAATTTATACCAGAACGAAATTTAAGAAATGAAATTTCATAAATTCCGTAAAAACAAAGTTGAAGCGAAAAATTCTCCCTTCTCTCTTGCAAGTCCCACAATGTTTTTCTTTCATGCGGCAGAAACTTTAAACCTTTGAACTAGTTACAGAAAATATTTTCTACATGGTTTAAAATTTGTCTCACTTAAACCACAGAGACGGAAAGTGTTAAAGCAATGCGTCATTGGTTTTGAGAAATCTTTTGATAGTGCGAATCGACATTTTATTTGGTCGGCTTTGTGAAAGAAAAACTCATGCCTCTAATTAAGGCTACTTACAAAGGTGAAAGGAGGTCATAAGCAATGCTAAACTATTAGAATAATTAGGAGTCCAAATCGCTGATAGGGGTGCTACTGGTGTTGATGTATAACTTCCACTAGCAACATTGATTGCTCAGATGCGGCATAAGGGAATGACATTGCACTTCAAAGCTAAAGTCAAATCTGACTGTTCTCATAGAGGATCCTGGGTTTATAAATTGGAAATCGCTTGATGCAAAAAGCATGGTGCAGATTGAGGCAGTGGATCGGACACCAATCAAACAGCAAATACAGAGATAGGCGCTTAAATTCCGTTGAATAAGATCTTTTTTTTGCTGTTGCACTAATTTTCTAAAAGATTAAAAGCAGTGAAATTGATTGACAGGACCCCATTTGATAAGAAATGAATTTTAGCAAAATGAGCACTTAGACTCGAATACTTAGCTTGTCAAAAGCATAACTTCCTATTTTGATGTGGTAATAACTGACTATGCAAATACAATCGCTGTTTATAATTGCAAAATAAACCAGTAGGTTACAGAGATAACACAACTCCTAACAACTGAATGAATGAAATGAAAATTACATAAGTACCTAACATATATGAATTTATAAGAAAACTGTTAATGAAAAATCACTCACAACTAAACTTTGTCTTTCAATGCGGGTTTGTTTTCGAACGACGTCCTGTGCGGTTGTTCACTTTTACAGATCTTCACAATGATGAGAGCAGCAGGTGCTCCAAATTGCTTTAAGTAATATTAAATATTTAATTTACAATTTTTGTATGAATAACATATTTTTCAACACTGTAACAAAATTCCAAAAAGTCCGATTCCAGAAACTAATCGATTTATCACGAATTTACGAGTACTTAACGATTTCCGAAAACCACGAAATGTCGCCAAAGGTTATCACAGCCACAGCATCGCTCATTCAATGAGTTTTCATTGATTATTTTTATTTTAATATTCAAATTTAAATTTAAGCCCAAGTACGAGTATTTCGAATTTCACTTCCTCATAAGTTTCATAAAATTTGATGATCAGCGAAACATTAAAGCGTTAATCTCGACAATAAAATCAGTTTAATTTTTTTAATTTACGAGTATTTGTACAGTCACTTGCAATTAATAAAAAAATAAAATGCTGTATATAAATGTAATTACGAAAAGAAAAAACGCCGCTTAGCAGCACTGATTCCGACTGCGACGGAACTAATAATTACAATGATTCGATCCAGAACAAGATGTGAGTTTCCTAAATAATTAAAGAACTACAAAAAAAAGTGGTATCGCTATCAGAATCATCAGAACTATGAAGGGTGTAGTGTAGGAAGTAGCTGTTTACCACAAGCGGCGAGTACAACTGCCTGCTGATAAGGTATCAATAGTTTGAATTTAAAAAAAAAAGAAGAAAAACACCAGCCGTTTTTTTACGTTCATTTTTAAATGGTACTTTTCACACTATCGGATACATTTTGATTTTGTGTAAGGAGATACATACTCGCATATGTAAGTGTAAAACAAGGAAAGCCATATTTCTGGACTTTATTCTCTCTCTTAAGGTGTTTTTGGTTCCATCTTCTTCTTTTTTTATTGAGCGTTGAAATATGAAACTGGTGCAATTACATCTTTGGCTGCATAATTCTCTGACTTACTAGTATCTGCATTGCTACTGCGTCACTTCTGGGGTCAGCTAAACTTGTGGGTCTTAGGCGCCCGTTTGTTGATACTGTTCCTAAATCTTTATCATAACTAAGTTCATCTTAAGTTCTAAGTGCAACCTAATTTACTCAAAGTTGCTAGAAAATATTGCTAAGATAAACTTAAGGTGAAACGCAGCCAACTTTGCGTTAGTGCTAAATGTCAAACAAACTTCAAACAAGTGTCACTCCGCGAGCGAAAGTGAAGTTGGTAGATTTTTTTCATTTGAAACTTAAGTTTTGTTAAAATAATGGCAGATAGAAGAGTTAGAAATCCAAATTTTTCATTAAGTGAAAAGCGCACACGTCTTCAATGTTCTTTTGAAGAAAAACTAATAATTGAAAATAAAAAAACAAACGGAGTAACGTGGGAAGAAAAGGAGGCGGCTTGAGAACGAATTACAGCAAGTTTGTTTTAATTCCCATTCGGGATCAGCGTGCTACAGGATTATGGAAGCGCTAAAAAAATTCCACCAAGGGCATAAAAAAGAAGTAAGAAAGGTGGCCGCCGATGAAAGAATATCAGTGCTTCAGACTGGAGGTGACCTCGCATTATCAATATGAATACAAAGACAATAGAAGGCTTTGACAATATTCCTAGTGGTGATGGTATGGATGAATTATTCGAAGACCAACCTTGTTGCAGTACGAAAAACGTAAAATCATGACGAACGTTTTTGATTCATCTACCTAAAAATATGTTTCTTTTTTCTTAGAATGAAAGAAAAAGCAATGAAACAACATCCTAACTAAAAACAACTAAAAACTGTTCAAATTCTTGGTGATTGTTTATCAGAAAACGAGGAAGGTACAACTGAAAATGCTGATGCCCCACGACTAGTTCCAATCTTGATCAAAAAAGTGAGAATTAATGGCATGGTAGACGTAGACCAGTTGCTTCGATGTTGCCCAGCAGCAAGATAAGCGAGCAATATTTACAGCTGTCAGCAACAAAAATTGAGCTTGCTAAGCTTCAATACGAGACCCAAAAAGAAGAAGCAATTCAAAAAAAACTCATTGAACATTAGTTAAGAAACAGGTCCTTGGAATTTGATATTGCTATTAAAACCGAACTACTTAAGAAAATCAAGACTGATGCCATTCAAACTGTGGAGGCAAGCATTTGTTTTTACTGACAGTTCATACTGCACAAACAAAATTTTTGTTATACACCAGAATGTTGGCTTCATTGCCTTCCGGATATTGTTGTTGTATCTGAAATTTGGATTTGTGGTTTTTAAATAAACGACTATCGTTTGCCGGGTTATGTTTTCCTTGCTTATCCAAATGAAAATTATGCTGCAGGCGGTGTCGGCTGTTTTATTAAAGAAGAATTAGTAGTAAACGAAGTGGAGTGCGTCGATTTTCTGAGTGCAGACATTCTAAATATTTCTGTTGGATTTAATCAGTTAGATTTTATTCTGTTGTCCGTCTATCGACTGCATATATTCAATGTTGTTGCGTTCATAGAGGAGTTTTCATGTCTTTTGGACAAAAAAAAAAATCAAAAAACTTTATTATCTTCGGAGACTTCAATCTGAACCTTCGAGATAGTAGCGAAACCTATTACTTAAATCTCTTGACCGCACATGGTCTAACCAGTTTCATTAATGAACCTCCAAGATTGGGTACTTGTTTGGACCATATTTATGGACATTTTGCAGACTTTCCGATGAGCGCCTGTGAAAAGTGTACATATTACATGCAAATCACTGATCACTCAATGGTAGGTCTTTTGGTAAACGCTTTTAAAAGCAAAACTACAAATAGCGAAGTACTCGTAAATGCCTCCCGAAAACCAAAGATACAAATTGATTTTACAAAGCTAGCAAATCTTCTTACTCATGAGCGATGGGACGATCTTTACTACATATGGTGTCTTTATTAGTTGCCTCACTAATCTTATAACAAGCTGTTCCTTTACAATTCCATTGAAAACATGTAATAAAAGACTTAAACCCTGGATGTCTGTCTTTGAGCTAAGAATAAAGTGCTCAAAGAATCCCCATAACCTTAGATTGAAGAACAAGTTTAAAAATATGTGCTAGCTATTACCACAAGAAATTCATTTCCGCTAGGGGTAACCTGAAATCGGAATGGAAAGTAGTAACAGATCTACCTTCTACAAGCAAACCTATTTCAATCTCTGTGAACAATTGCGAACTTTCAGATAAACTTGACTTTGCTAATGCATTCAATTGGTATTTTACGTCAGTAGCAACTTTCCTACCAACACAAAGAACTCAAAGAAGATGTACTCAATGTACCAATTCAGAAAGTTGTTCTGATCATTCACAAAAAACTAGTTTCACCTTCGAACCTATTACTGCTTTGAAGCTCTTAAAAGCACAAATTCACGTGGTCGTGATGGTACTCGTATTTCGAACATGTTATTAAAACGCATCTCATGCATCGTGAATGATGTGCTGGCGATCATTTTTAACCGTAGTACCTTCCGTAGGACCTTCCCCGACGCGCTTAAATGTACTGACGTAGTTCCGCTATATAAAAAAGGTTCTGTGGATGATATCAAAAATTATAGGCATATGTCCCTTTTGTCAACTTTTAGCAATTTTTTCGAAAAAGTAATTAAAAATAGAATTTTATATTATTTGAATATGGTTAAGTTTTTTAATCCAGTATATTTGGTTTTCAGCAAGGTAAATCTACCGAAGACGCCCTTCTAAGTTTTTGCTCAAATATTTTCACTAACCTTGAGAGTAAAAAGTTCACTGCTGGTTTATTTGTTGACACTATGAAAGCCTTTGACATGGTCCAGCATATAATACTATTAAATAAAATGGGAAGAGTTGGTTTTCCTGGGTTCATGCTGAACTGGTTTAGATGGGTACCGACTCGACCACCGACGAGTGTACAAGACAACCAGTGCACTCGCAAATTATCGTGTCTGTGCAAAAAAAAACAAACAAAAAAAAAACCACAGCGCGTGTGTGCAAAAAAAATAAATAAATATCACACAGTGCGGGTATCCCACCTCTTCCGCTCCTGGTCGAAGTGACATACCATATTTACCATACGCACCAACATATTTGTTGGTGCACTGTTTCATATTGTTGTAAGGGCATTACACCAACAGCAATTTGATGCGGTAAACCAATGTCAGTATTTTCACTTCGCAGCCTTGCTTAGTATCGACGTCTGTGTTTGTGTTTTCTGTGTTTGTCTGTGATTATGACTAGGGAATCCAGGGTTGGCTACGTCCCAATATACGCGGGCTAGAAAGTAATCATTTTCCTACGTACGTCCACGACTGTAAGTACAGACCAGCTGTTTTGGCACTTAGTGAAACACAGGTAGATCCCCGCCCACATCTCTCAGATCATTCTGATCTGAAGCTACCTGGCTACGAACTAATGCCATTATTCTTCTCTCACCGCGGTCTCGCCATTTATGTGCGTAGTGATGCAGCTGACCAAACCCCACAACAATGTGATCCATGTTCCAATCCGGAATTCAACTTCATGTGTTTAAATTTCCAACTCCGTAAGCAAATTATCCACCACTGCTTTGTTTATAGAAGCCCCAAACTGGACAGCAATTCAACTTTTAACGAGTTTGATGCGCTGTCTGACTCCATTCAAAGAATTGTATCCCTGTATCCTCATACTGAAATCGTTATTATGGGCGATTTCAATATACACAATTCTGGGTGGCTTCGACATTCTGGACAGACAACACCCGAAGGACGGTGTGTTGAGGTCTCAGCTGCGGAAAACAACCTAACGCAGCTTGTAAATGAGCCCACGCGAATACCAGACGTTGATAGTCATACCGCCAACACCCTGGACTTGTTTTTAACTTCTCACCCTGATAAGTACACCATTGATGTGCTCTCCCCTTTAGGTTCGTCGGACCACTGTGTTATATCAGCTAATTTCTCGTATAGCGACCACACAGTTAGAGAAAAGATTCCTATAAGGACCGTATGGCTATACGAGAAAGCCAATTGGAGCGGTCTTAACAGCTTCTTTAGGAATTTTATCTGGTCGTTATGTTTCCTCGATAACGACGTGAATGCCGCTGTTGATATGATCACAGACACTATTCTCTTTGGAATGAGATCCTTTATTCCTCATCGGATGAATAGTATCAAAAACCAAAAGAAAAGGCATGGTACGACTCGAGCTGTAAAGAAGCCGTCAGGGTTAGAGAAATGCTTTTTCGGTCCTTCAAGACCAACCCGACAGAGGAAAACCGAAAAAAGTTCAAACGAACCAGAAATGACTGCAACGCCTTTCTTAAGCTCGTGAAATTCCAATACGACCAAAAACTGAGGCCAAAAATACTGCAATGTCCCAAAGGCAGTAAAAATGTTTGGTCGTTCGTTAAAAACATTAGAAATTCCGCCTCATCCTAAATCCCAACGCTCATTTACAATGAGCTCATCAGCTCTTTGGACAAAGCCAATCTGCTTTCTGCACACTTTGCGGCTAGCTTAACACTCCCAGACTGTGCTTTGTCTCTGCCTACACTTGAGTGCGTCGAATCTTCAATGGGACGAATCTACTTTCGCACTCGTGTAGTAGCAAGAGTACTTAAAGATTTCAACATACATAAATCCGCTCGTCCAAATGGTATATCTCCCCTTCTCCTGAAGAGGTGTTCTTCCTCGCGTAATCTTTTTCATCAATCCTGCTCTTTAGGACTCTTTCCGAGCAGATGGAAAACAGCATTTGTCCAGCCCGTCCCTAAAAAATGCAAATCTTCTTTCCTCTCCTCCTACAGACCCATTGCACTTAGGTCCGTTCTTTCCAAAGTAAGGCAACTTCTTAATGACCGGCAGTATGGTTTTCGTAGCAACAGGTCCACTGGTGATATGATATCTCACCGAAAAGTGGAACCAAAGCGTACATCAATCTGGCGGAAGAAAGATAGTTGCACTTGATATTTCCAAGGCATTTGGCAGAGTTTAGCATCAGGCCTTTTCGTCGAAAATGTGTGCCTTTGAACAGTGTTTCTCACCAGATTATTTGTATATGCATCACCTAGATGTTGAGATACAAGATGATTATTTACAAAACTGGAGGTAAGTGCATTTGTCTCTTCAATGTCCGTAAAATAGATACTGGATTCATTTTTAAGAAACGGTAGCTGTCTGTTTTTGTTTTTTATAAACATTACAATATAGCAGAACGGTTTTGCAGTTTTGTCCAAGCAACTGAGTTTGTAATTCCATTCAGCGTTAAGGTACTGCAAAATTTCATGGGAAACCTGTTTTTTTTAGATAACGCATTTGGCATCGAAATATGGGTTGACGATATCTTCGTCAATATCTCCTGCTAATGTTCCGTAATTTAATTAACTCCAAGATATGGGACTTCTACCGCGAGCATCGAACTTGTCGAGTTGTAGAGGCTGAGTAGGGTCAATGAATCTCGAGAAGAAATTCTCCAGACGAGTCCTCAAACCAAAGGAAACCAGAGATCGTTGGAGGAAACCGTTCCGGTTTCCAAGAGGCCACAACACATAGTTCCAAAACCCCTGGGATATCCAAAAGCACATCTCTGAGGTCTTTCAATGAAGTCCTAAAGGACGCAATAATGATCACGGTGATTGATAGGAATGATACCGACGGTTCCATTACACCTGAACGGTGGCAGCTGGTCAAGCTGGAGCTTTCGAGCAACTTCTTGGCCATCATGCGGGAAAACCGCGGACCACCTCCGATTACAAGTGACGCGGGCTGGCACCAAGGCCATGTCAAGCTCATCGCGTGTTCCAACCAGAGATCTCTTGATATCTTCACCAAGGCCATAGGTGGTTTAGGAGAGATTTAGCCAGGTGAAAAACTCGAGGTCGTGTCTAAGGAAGACATTCCTAGCAGACCTCGAACTCGTACCTGGATCCCAGCCGAACCCTCCTCTCCAGAAAGCATTCTGGAATTCATCAGGCTCAGTTACGCGACTCTTCCGACTCATGACTGGAAAGTCGCGAAACTGGAGGAACTATTATAGATGCGTGTTAATCGTGATCAATTAGGAATCCCTTAATCCTCTGGCGCAGACGAAAGGCATGATTCGGGTCGGATTTGAGTCCATACATTTTTGTCACGGATTGATCAGCAGAGCTTAGCACATTATCAGAAAAATTTTTGACAATAGAATCAATATCTTCCTTGCACAAAACATTATGAATATACGTTGGAACATTGCGCAACCTATGTTTTATTTCAGAACGGAAGCGTGTTCAGTTAACATTTTTAAAATCTTGTATGTACTATATTGAATTAGACTAGGCACATTTGTTATAAGTAAATCAAGGACAGAAGGATTACCACGAGAACTAGCTGGAAAATAGGTGGGATAAGGAGGAAACATTACAGAAATTAGCAACATAGAAGACAGACTAGAAAATATGTTTCCCCAAGCATTTGCTCTAATACAGGCCCAATCCCTAGGGCGACAATTAATGTCTCCAGCAATTAAAAAATCATCATTCATTGTTAAAATTTTTCTTAAATCATTTTTGAAGCTTAATCCCCTTTCAGCTGATGCAGAGCCTCCAGGAAAGTAGACACATTTACAAAAACATAAATCACGACTCTCTAACTTGGCTCTTACTCTGCTACCATTGAATATTGGGGTATTGTGGAAATATTGTGGAATATTGATACAGTGGAAACATGCATCCCTCCAAAATCGGCCATACTTACTCGTAAAAGATGATTCCCAGTGGCAAAGAATCGAAGGGCTACCAATAGCTGGGTGCGATAGAATTGTTTCTAGAAAACGAAAGTTCTAATCACGAATATGTTAGAAAACTAATAGTAAACCTGTTATAAAGCATCTCTATAGCTTCTTCGATTTGCTCTAGAACATGAGAAGCCATGTCTTTAGTTAAACGAAATCGTTGGTAAATGGTAAATTCATCAAAGCTACAAAAAACTCATTTCTATCGTTTATCTGACTAGGAACACAATCTCAATGAGTTCAAGGACTTCAACATCGTATTGTAAATATTTTAACCACAAACTAATTATGTTTACGCTGCAGTTCACAATTCAAATGTCTTTACAAAACATAACCTTCAAATTGCCTTACTTTTCCTTACACACAAAATAAGTTCCACATAGTGTCTTAAACTTAAATCCTTATGAGTCGAACCAGCGAACGGGCCTTAGAGCCATTTTGGATCACCCCATAAGTGAGGCCAAAAGATTGCCGATGTTTTGGGTTTAAGAGATCCAATTGTTCTCCTTTCAGCCGCTCTTTCGAATAGCTGGTACTTGGCCCCTTTGCATTTACGGGATGCCCATACATCCATGATACCAATCCATTGATACCAATTCGGAACTATGTTTGAGTTTCACCCATGGTATGAGTCGAGGCCGACCTAAAACCTCTTACTGAGGTTAGGGTCACAGCACCCAGTACTTATTACAACTCTACATTGGATCAAAACCAACAGGAAGACCCTTCCCGTGATTTCGGTTTAAACCACAGCCACCATTACGCTCCCAAAAGGGGGCCTACCTCTAACCGAGATCCGCTGGGCTCTTGACTCCCATGGTACCGTAATTTAAGTCCTGGTAGGGACTACCGTTGGTCCAGCCGCCAACAAGACCTATGACCGGCAACTTGTAACTGATCAAATCGTAGCAACCTTCGGTAGCGCACTTACGGTAGGTACAGTACTTTGCTCTGCCCCCGCTTTTATTAGATAACGTCATTGATGGGCGAAGTCTCGATAATTGGGCGGGGGCCCTGCAATGCGTATGTCTAAGCTGGATGAACGACTGTCGTGTATAGCGAACCTAAGCGGCACTTGATCCAATATATGCGGCGTTATTCCGGCAATAGCGCGTCGAATGTTGGCCTCGAGCTCGTCTCCGAAGTGGTTGGCTTGTTAGCGTAGACTAAGGACTTGACGTAGCCCCAGAGAAAATAATTAAGTGGTGGCAAATCGCATGGCCAATTGATGAACGCTCTCTGTGAGATGACCCAGTCGCCAAATTTCTCTTTCACAACTTCGAGCGTTGCGTCGCTGGTATGGCATGTAGCACAGTCTTGTTGGAACCACAGCTCGGATATATCGATATTGTCGAGCTCTGACCACAGAAAGTTGATTAACATCGCTTTATACCTCAGACCATTGACGGTAACGGTGTCTCCTTCCTCAAAGAAATAAGGTCCGAAGAAGCCGCCGTTCCATAAACTGCACCAAATAGTCAACTTTGTGGATGCATAGATGCTTGGATGCTTGGACGAAGATTTGTGGATTGTGTTCGCTCCAATAATGGCAATTTTGCTTGTTTATATAGCCGCTGAGCCAAAAATGGGCCTCGTCCAATAAGATGATTTTTTGGCCAAAATCCAGCTCTCCGGCCAACATTTCAAGGGCCTAATTAGCGAACTCACGGCGTTGTCGATAGTCGTCTGTCTTCAATTCTTGCGACAGCACAATCTTATATGGATGTAGGCCCAAATCCAACTCGTCCAATTCAACTGATCAACGCCGAGTCGAAATTTTTTGGTCTTCTTCGATACTGGCCGCTACGGCCGGCGCCCAAGTTTTCTTCATTTTGCAAAAATCTCTGTCTTTTCCAAAAGAGTGTACTCATACTCAAACTTTTCCACGGTGCGACGAATTGCCTGCACACTGAAGCCATGATGACGACCGACCTCACGACAAAATTCACGTTGCGTATTTCCAACTTTATCTATATTGATTAATATGGCTAGTACGTAGATCTCCAGTAGATGGTAACACGGAGAAGGAGTTAACCATCAATCGAAACGAAGCCATTGTTGCTTTATTGCTACCTCCAATAACGAAATGGATACCCTAATTTAAATCCAAGCATTCAAAAAATTAAATAAGAATCCTCCACCACTAATCCAAAGTAGAGGCCACAGATCAGCATCATTGAAAAACTCTCAGCAAAAAATCCAACATAGTGCAGATGTCACCGGATGTGGAACTGTCGCAGACGCACTGTAAATAAACTTATCTGGTTGATTTATTTTTTTCGGATTTTTTGCACGATTCTTCGAAGCTTTCAAGGTCATGAACACAGGTTTTGAACAGTTTTCGACATTGGAATCCGCATTCACGCACTCCGTATTCATACATCGTTCAGTCATCAGAAGTCAGACTAACCGACGGGCAGTACAGGCGTCGCGGCGACTCACCCCATAGCTTGACCCACATCAAAGTGTAAACATCTTGCCCAACACTAAAGATCGAGTCTTATCAATATCTGTATCTTCGAGAATGCCTTCGCGTCCAATCCCTAATATTGACTTGTGCGACAGCAAACACAGAAGAGGTTTAGTGTCCGATAGGCACCTCTGCCTCTAGCCGTGGCTCATGATTTCAAATCTTATCTTTTACGAATTGTACGAGTAGTTTATCAATTGAAGCGACGCCTGATAAAAAAGATCACCGAGGTTACGATTTTCCATTCTGGAACTCGTAAAAGTGAATTCCCAGACTATCACAGATACATAGAGTTAGGTCTACATATTATACATATTTTTTTTTTAAATCACTCGTAAATGAAAATTTAACTATTCGTGAAAGTTATAAATTTTTTTTCGAAATATTTCGAAATACGTGTACATACTCGTGCATAGAGTATCGGCTCTATCATTTATTGCGTAAGGTGGATTGTAAGTTAAGGACTGCAGTTTGAAGGTTGAATTCTTAAGGGTCATGCACACGAACGATCTAGTGGAGTACAGTAAACATAAAAAGATATGAAAAAAGCGCTCTTAAAAAGGGATTTATGGTGATCAAGCAAAGTCATCGTCTTTCCGAGTTGGAGTGGAGGACCCCCAGGTTAATGTACGAGTATATGTACATAGATGAATATCTGTTCTATAAATCTATGTAAAGGGTGTTTTTGTCATAGGTTTGGTTTTTAAATTGGCAGCACTGTTTCTACAGATTGTCAATTTGACAGATGAAAGTTGATTTGTGGCTGGTACGTTTTGCCATTTTACGATGAATAGATTAAACCAGAACAACGCATGCAAATTGTGCAAACTTATTTTGAAAACCATAGTTCGGTTCGCCAAACTTATAGTGCGCTACGTCCATTTTACAGTCGACAAGCAAGTTATTCGGAATGCCATGAATCGTTTTCGCACCACGTACGCTCTAGTGGATAATACAAAGACGATAAACAGTGCGAACAGAAGATGTTATTGCCGTTGTGGAGCGCAATGTTGAGCAGAATCCAAATGAGTCCATGAGCTATGCCCATCCACTTTGTGGAAGATTTTACGGTAACATTTTGGCTTAAAAGCTTATAAGATCCAGCTTGTGCAAGTGTTGAAACCGCGTGCCCATTATACTCGTCGTAGGTTCGGTAAATGGGCCGAAAACATGATACAGCTTCATTCTCATTTTCAACGCAGAATTTTGTACTCCGATGAGGCCAATTTTTGGTTAAATGGATACGAGTACGTAAACAAGCCGAATTTGGAGTGGAGAAAACCAAGAAGCATTTGTCGAGACGCCCTTACAACCATTAAAACTCACTGTTTGGTGTGCTTAAAGGACGATGCCGTCCAGAATGTTACCGTCCATGGAGAGCGCAGAGAGTCAGAGAGTGGCAGAGCTTTGGTTTCAGCAAGATGGCGCAACATGCCAACGGCGCGTTGCTGAGCGCATAATTTCGCGTAATGGACCTGTGAACTGGCCTCCACGATTCTGTGATCTCACACCTTTAGATTACTTTCTTTGGGGTTATGTGAAGTCACTAGTCTATGCCGATAAACCAGAGACTTTGGACGATTTGGAAGCTAACATTCGCCGTATTATTGCTGATATACGGCCCCAGTTGCTCGATTGCTGAAGTTGCTGAAAATTGACTTTTCGATCGCGCTTCATTCGATATAGTCGTGACGCGCATATTCACGATAATATATTCAAGCGCTAATGGCATGAAAGTATCTATTAAATACATAATGTCATAGATATTAACATTAGGTTCAAGCGTTTTATTTCATATTGAATTTCTATAACTCTAAAAAAACACCATTTATAATCGGGACTTCCAGACTTCTTTAGGCCAAGTTTAATCCAACGGGAAAATGAAATTCTGGAAAGCATGAAGTGTACGGGGTTCAGACTCCGGACAAGAAGACAGAAAAGTGATAATGAGGGTTCCCGGTTTGGGGGCTATTATCCAGTGCAGAAGCAATGATCCAAAAGATCCCATTTTAAGCAAGATCTGACAAATCAACACGATAAGTTTAAGGTAGTAAGGGATTTGTACTATGTACTCGGAAAACGCGTACGAAAGGCCCAACGAGAGAAAGTTCTTTGACTAATTGTCGGTGCTATTTGCATCAGCAGCGAACTCTACAGCGATCCCGACCTTGTCAAAACAGTTCGGATAACCCGGCTTAAATGGCTAGGTCACCGTGAACGCATTGACATCAGTGCCCTGGTCCAGAGACCAACCTTATCGTAAGTAGCGAACACAAGTGGAGCGAGGCCTCAGCCAACTTCACATGCATAGCTGGAGGCAGCTGGTAAATGAGACGCATTTTAGCTGAGACTCTGATCCACCCCGGACAGTAGTGTCATCTAAGTATCTAAATAGATACGAATACATGGCACAAATTCCTCAAATTGAAGAATTAGGCAGTGTTTTAAGAGATTTCTTCTGCCATATCTAAAACTCTAGCGCACGAGTATGGTGACGTACGTTACGAACAAGACTCCAATTGTAGTCAATGAGAAGGTAAAAAAAACGACTGTAGAACCAATAGTCTTCGAAAACTCAACCCAAAAATTTCAGTACGTTTTCTCGGAGAAGGTAAGAAAAACCAGTGATTCCTGTCGTCTGGAAAAAATTCTCTGATAATCTTTAGAAACGCATAGCCCGCTCAAAGAACTGAATCGAAACTGCGGGCAATATCTAATAGTTTCTTAGTAGGGAAGCAAGCAAGAAATAGCAATTGATTCGTACGAGTATCGCCGCCATATAATGTCTATTACAACTTCTAAAAGAGTAAGAAATCTGCTTAGAAATAAATAAATGTAGTTTGGGACGTCCATTCAGCAAGAACATCCATTGTAAACGTTGAGTTTGCCGAATGGAAAGCATTTCTGATGTGACCACTGTACAGTACTCCTTTGTTCTGAATCGCCATCGGCACTCATCGATGGCTGCGCTTGCTATATCAGTCATTGTTTTGATTGCGTCTATGGTGGAGCGAGATTTTAGGAAACCAGTGTCAGTCAGTGTCCTTGCTCCCTTCTGCTATTGTCATCAGTCTGGAATTTTTCTAAAATTTGTCCTATGATATCCAGAAGGAAAATGGGGCGATACGACGAGGGAACTCCTGGAGGTTTATTTCCTTTGGGGAGAAGCACCCGGTGCGGTGATCTGCGAATGTGTTCTGTTTAAGGCAGCTCTATACTACTTCCATATTACTTCGATGTAACTGCTGCTTTAATGGCTCTGTTTGGTATTCCATCAGGGCCTGTTGTTTTCCTGTCGCCAATCTTCTTGCATGCCAACAGCGGCACAGATGGGATCTCTTCATCTGCAGTTTCTATGAATTCGCGGAAACGGTTTGGCAATTGTTGTAGAAACAGTGTCTTAATAATATTTTCCAGGTTTGTCGGGTTGTTATTTAGGGGTTAGGGTTAGGTTTATATCGGCTTCGTCCAGTAGCTTTTCGAGGCTCCTGGTTTTGCTGCCCTTAATGGCCCCTTTTACGGATTTCCACGTTTTCTTAAAAATGAACAGATTCTGACTAAAATCCTGACTTCCCCTTCAGCTCGCTCTCAGACAGATAGTTCTTAGACGTCGTTCCACCAGTAGCAGGGTGAGGCGAACGGGTTTTCCTTTCTTCTTGTCATCACATGAGGAAATTAGGAGGTTTGATAGTTGGAGCGCTAGGTTCTCCGCGGTCCCAGGTCTCAGTTGGCGTCAGTAATGACGTCCTCAAACGTTTCTCTATCCAGGGTCTCCACTTTGGACCATTCATTCTGGGGCGGTTTCGTTGTTTTCCATTTAGGTGCTCGAAAATTACAACCTGATAGTCACTTTGTGTATACGAGTAGTCTTCGCTGATTCACCATTTTTTGTTATGTGCTAGAAGGCTGCTGACAAAGATTAATGTCTATGATGGACCCGCGGTCAGTCTTTTAGAAAGGGCTTATATATCGTCATATCTTATATATATTCGCCTTGGCCTTAATTGACATTGTTTTCCAAGAGGCTAACATTTGGAGATAACCTTTGAGCAGAATGACGTAAAAATCGTACTCGGTGGCCGTCGTCAAAACAGAAAAGGGGGGCTGATTTGGTACAAAAATCACATTTCAGAATCCACAATGCCAAATGGCGGCTCCCTGATCAAAATTGATGAAAAACGAGAAGATTCAACGTTCGATGTTGCTCACCAGCGGCGGGTTCGGAGGTAATAGTTTGATGATGAGTTCCGGTAGCTGTACCACAATTTTGAAGTGGTAAAGGGATTTAACTGACTAGGCTTTATAGCGGACCCAGATAAAACGAATATTATGTCTTGCCATGCTGTCTTTCTATGAGCTATTGGGGCTGTCTGGACCAGCGAAGAAAGCGCAACACAAGACCTTCATTATTTCTGCCCTGTTAGCTTCATAACGGATGAAAGCTTGTTGGCAACTTTGAGCGACTTCCCTGGTGGACCTTCGGTTTCGTTTTCGTTGGCAGGAGCAATACACTAGCTCTACAACGACATGTATCTAGTCAAAACTCTGCGTCTACAGCAACTTAGATAGCTGGGTTATGTAGAGCGTATAGACACTGGTGCTACAGTCTGAAGAAACTTGCGAGTCCACCCCAGTTGAACATCTCCGTAAAGCAAGAACTTATCTACTGTGCCACACGCAGTTGGAAAGGGCTTTAAACTACCTTTACATTCATAACTGGAGTTAGATTGCTTGGGATGCAGCTGGTTCGAGTGTGATGTTGGTTGAGACTTCGGATCGCTCCGTTTTGTAATCTGTATTCCAAAGCAAAGTAAGTGAAGGAAGAGTTTGAAAATCTTGTTTAGTAGGGTAAGTCTCCCATTTCAAATTCCATTCTTGTTCTCTTGTCCCGGCTTATTATTTTCTGCATAAAGCAAGATTACAGCACGTTTAATTGAGTCTCATATCTGAAAATATGGAGCGCTGGAATCCATACTTACACCGCTGTACCGACAGGTTTTCCTAATAGTAACCTGGGTAATTTCATTAAATGGTATGTTACATATTTTTGTTGCACCCATCAGTATTTGGAAACTTTTAGGAAACAGAAGATCAGAGTGGAAATTGTACTTAAACTTTCAACGCAATAATCAAACTATGAGATTTGATGAGTGTGACTCGTTCCATATTTTCGTTACGTAAATCAGTGTAGTTGGAATTGAATAAAAATAAACTGAAACTTTTAAGCAATGTATAAAGGCACCATGTAGTTCTGGAAGTGAAATCTTGTAATGGAAAGCCATATGCAACGAACTAACTCATGCAAAAGTTATTTCTTCATCGTCAGCGGAGATGCGTTTCACTTTTTCGTGATGCTCAGGTGCTACCAAAAACAAAAGTAAAATTCAAAATTGTTTTTATATAAAAATTGTGTAAAAAATATTTTATTCTTTTCTTAAAAATATGTGTCTCTAGATAGAGAAAGTCTTAAGACAATACAGCTATGTACAACCACAGATATTCATAATTAAAGTCCAGAGATCCGCCCCAAACAAAATTGTCCAAAACGAAGTCTCTCATCGAGCATTTAAAAACGTCACTTTAAGTGCGTTCATCGCACTTAGCATATCGCAGCTCTAAGTCTAATAGTTCTTAGGCTCTAAAACTAACCCTAGGCTTGAATCTACATATCACCTACCATATGATATTCGGTTTTTACGCTTTGCTAGGTTGTTTCGGCAAGAATAAACTCGAATCTTTGTAATATATCTCATTGTTGGGTTTTTCTGTTATGGTCTGCTTCATTTCACGGCGACTAAATTGAAAGGTTTCTTTCGGACTTAGGTCGTAGATTCTACATACTATTGTGAAGCTACTTGCAACTGCTGCCAGGAAAAATAGAATTACACAGACCTTTTGGATGTAGGGAGAGTAGTAAGCCGTAAGTTTTAACAAAATTTTGGTTATAGTTGGCAGTTCATCTAGATCCTGTTGAGAGAAAAGTTCGTACAACTAGTTTTCCTTGAAAATACTTTCAACTTACATATTCGTACCAAAATGTTGGCACTTTCATTCCGGAAAATCGTTGAATTCTATCACTGAATCCGGTCAGATTTGGGAGAGGAATGATGGACATGAATCTGTACTTCTCTTCGAAGGGAATTCCAGTCGTTGGCTCAATAAACAAAAACGTCTGATGGTCTTCTGCATTCGGTGATAGTCCTTCGAAGTGCTGTTCAAAATTGTAAGATGAACCAAAGAAGTGGGGTTGAGAATAGGCTGATGGGACATCTAATGAAGGCAGTTTTATGATGTTAGAAATGGGATTGGAATTTTTGGGCGTGTTTGGCTTACCAAAGGAACACATGGATACATCGAATATACCCTCGGGGAGTGGGATTCCCATGGAATTTCTTAGGCAACTATTATTTGGATCATTAGGAACGATGAATTTGTAACCGCTAAAACCGAGCTCATTTACGTCACTGTCATAAACCAATGGCAGCACTCGACATGAGTCTCCAGCAAGAATTGAAAGACGATCTTCACGTGTGATGTAAGGTGGAAAGAGAGTATTGTCGAAAGAGTTGATCGCATGAACTGGACATGTTTTTGGATCTGTTGTGCCTCTTTTAAAGTTCTCAGCGATGACTGTATGATTGTTGAGGTTGCGAATTTTGAAGAAGTTCTCTATGCCGTTCTTAGTTCCGATGTTGACTGTAAAGATTTCCTCTTTTCCACGGAAAGCCTAAAATTAGAGAAATACGGCGTAAATGGTTGTTGTCTATGCTGAAATAAGAATATTTAATAATATGGGGCCTAAAATGGTACCCCTGTGGCATTTTAAAATATACAAAAGGCGAAAAAAATTTCTTACATTGTGAAGTGTACCGGCATTCTGCAATACTCCAGGCACATATTGTGATAAATTATCTATAATTGGAGTGCTGTAGTTCCACAGAAAATCGTCGATAGTGCGATGTAGAAAGATTGGCTCACTTGAGGCGTAAAGATTTAGGGCATTTTTAGCAAAAAAGAACCAATTATGCATTTTAGCAACTAAACTAAGTAGAACGACATTTGGAAGATAGATTTTCTCATTCAATATTCCTGGAATATTGTTTTCTTCGTCAAATGTAATGTTTTGATAACGAATTTTTCGATATGTCAAAGTTGAATCGTCCTCATTATCAATTAGATTTCTGTGAACGGCTTTAATCCGATAGACTATAGGTCCAACTTGTTCAAGATGAAGTTTTTTGTCAGTCCCATTGAGAAAGGCTAAAGTGTTGGTAACATTAAAGAAGTAGCAGTTTAAATTGCCATCTGGTGGATTTTCCCAAACAGATCGTGTAGGGAAGCCTTTACGAAAACGCATATGTTCTTTGATGAGTTCAAATTGGTAGTCCACACAGAGGGATACAACGAGGAGAATTAAACTTATGATGGCCCAAATTAAGGGGCATGTTATCCGGCCTGAAATTAGAAAATCAGAAAACATTCATAGATTAAAGAAATTTTGTTAACAACTGCAAATGGAACTTACGCTTATTCTGGAGATTTTTTATGCGGTCCATGTTTTCTGGAGTATTTAGGGATCTAAAAGATATTTTTATCTATAATTAAACACTTTTTAATAGGCTTATTTAAGACTAAAAATTTGTATAAAACGTTTTAACGAATTATCAAGGTTGTACGCGGTCTTTCACAGGGCTCCATTGTTGGACCTTTGTTACTAAAAATCGTTACAGTGACGTCAGTTCAACAGAATTTAAATATTTGCTAACGGAAACAATTGATTATATTGCCGTAGATCTATCTTAGGTTCCATCAAAGCAGAGGCAAATAAAACTATGAGCTAACCTAACTAAATAATAAGTCGACTTTTTTTGTTCCTTAGGCTAAAAGTTGCACTTGCAGGACAGAGATTTTAGTCAAATGAGGTAATCACTTTCGTAAACAACTATTTTGGTTCTATTTGAAGGTATATGCGCTTCGCTGGAAAACGTGTATGGACTTACAAGGAGACTACGTAGAAAAATGAATTTAAATAAAATATGAAAAAAATGTCGCTTCTTTTTTAGATGGGGAACTTCTCGGACAACCCTCGTATCACCAGTGTGAAAAATATAGCAGCAGTTGACCAGCAATCCCAACCAACAAGCAGCAATTATATATTGAAAGGCCGCAAAAAGCTTGGCCTAGCCAGAGTTTTTACTTTACTGATTTGACCCTAAATAAGAAATTAAGGGGCCCGTTAGTTGAAGTGTTCACGAGGGTGCGTTTATACCTACGCAAAGCCAGGGCTAAATGGCAGTCCAAATGCAGTCTTAAAGTCGCTAATAGAAAGCGATTTCACTTATTTTTCAAGAAAATTTACTTGTATTTCCTTCTAACAAGGCAATGAATGGTTTTACTGTCGAAAACATAAGGTAATCCGAGCAAAACTTCTTCCTATTTTCCTCGCCGTTTATTCGATATGTAAAAGACAATTTATGATACACTCAAGCCAGCAAACGAAGCAGCCGGAGGTCTATCGGAGCTAGTAAATGTGATGGTGCTGACGAGTATTCAAAATAGCAAAGGTATGCCACAAGGTGTAGTCTTAGCTCACATTGTGTACTATATTATCGGAGGCGCGAACAATATTGGTTTTGAAAACAGCTCCTACGTTTCTCTTCGGGTCTTGCTGGCTTAACATGATCTTTTCATCCCTTTAGTAAGACTTCCGAAAGTTGATTCTGGAGAAGTACCCTTTCATTTCCTCGAACGCGAGCTTTGCATGTTATTTTTTTTTCCTTAGAAGAAGAAAATTTTCTTCTCTCCTTTTTTGGTCATAGAGCGCACTATCCGCTCCGCTTGTAGTCCCTACAAGGACTTAAATCTCGGTCCGGGTGTGATTTATAGAGGTATGCCCCCTTGTTGGAGCGTAATGGTGGCAGTGGTTTAAACCCAAATCGCGAGAAGGGCCTTCCTGTTGGTTTTGACCCAATGAGAGTTGCAATAAGTACCTGGTGCTGTAACCCTAAGAGCAATAAGAGGTTTTAAGTCGGCCTCGACTCATACCAAGGGTGGAACTTGTACCTCCAACACAATTTCGAAGGCATACATCCCGTAAATGTAAGTCTACACGACAGTCGTTTAGATTAAGAACCAGAGACATCTGCATGCCACGAAATATGAGTTGTCCATTAAGATCGTACGATTTCACTCCAAGTGATTCCTTCTTGTGGGATTATGTAAAGTCTTTGCTGGTAAACCGATACTATCCATCAGAGAAGGGCCGACCGGATGCCCATCATCAAAAACAGCCGACGAAATCTTATGGCGAAGTCGTGTACAAAACATAATGTCATGAACCATTCTTCACGATGAATGAAGATTTTTGAATGAAACTCAATTCCTACCTCGTTTGCTGGAAGTTGAGGCACTATTTCAGTTTTGGAGATGGAGCGGTTGAATTTGTAAATTTTCTGTCCCCCAAATCATTGGCTTTGCAGATAGATGGTAGGACCTTCAGCGTTTCAGGCAGGGGTTGTGTCAGGGATCGATTAAGGGGGTTACTCTCTTCCGTATGATATTTTTGAAACGTTCGGTATGCAGAAGTTCTTGATCTTATTTCTGCAGACGATGCAAAAGTTCTCATATCCCAACCAATACAGAGCACTGATTATCTTATGCTCTGTACAAAATTAGACTCATAGAGAGAATTTTTCATTGCACCGGAACGTTATCAAAGTTGGGACGTGCCTAAACTTAGTCAGCAATTTTTCCCCATCATCAGGTAATCTCTGGCAGTTGCTCAGTACTAAAATCTTTCTTTATTACAATCGTGACTAATTTGACGGCGAATTTTATCTCATAAGTAACACAATGACCAGCAAGTAATTACTCCCAACAGAATCGCTTGTCATTCAGTTGCAAGGTCAGATATTAAAGGTGAGTAACGCAGTTGGCTACTAAGCATGTTTCGAAGTAAGTGTCATGAATAATGATGAACCGAAGGTGACACTGCAGAGACAGTTATTATGGGTATGGAGATTATTTAAAATCAATCGAAAAGCAACCATTGACAGACTGCATATTGACAAAATGCAGCTATGCAAAGCCCACCAACCCTGTCTGCTAGATAAGACTTTCCAAAATTGAATTCGAAATAAAGTCAGGAAATAATAGGCGAAATTCTCAGTTTAACCTTTCACTGACACTGTCATATTCGATTTAATCGGAAATCTGCTCATTGAAAAACAATCGAAATGAGTTCATCCATTTTGGTAACATACGAGTAGATTGTCTGTCGGAAATCTGGCGGATACTAATTGGCAAGACACTCTGCGAATGTCACTAAGTTTATCAAGACCGTCGTGATTGTCTATAAACTTTGACAGTCTAGAAACTTAGACTCACTGAAGCATGTTATTATTTACGAGTATGTATGAATGATTTACGATTTGTTTTTCAACAATGTCAAAGAGTAAATGGAGAAATTGGTCAGATTCAAGTGATTCGATATAGAGGATCTGGTGATTTGTAGGGCTTTTTTGAAATTTTCATTCCAGAGATGTTGTTCCTTTTTACCCAAATAAGTTTGGATTTGCAGGATGTTTAGCTAACAATTATGAAGTCTTCCTTAAAGGCAGTCATTTCCATGATGATAAGAGAAGAATTTCTTTCTAAATTTTGTGCCAATCAACTGATCGCAACGATATTGTACTAATGTAAAATAAATTTTTTCAATTTTCGAAAGGCACTGTAAAATCACTTACATTTGAGGAATTTTTTTAAAATCGTTTAAAATTGTTTCAGTATACGAGTTTGTATTTCTTTTTATTAAAACACTATAGCATTGGTATTCATCCAAAAAATAAAAAAATAAAAGAAGGATTACAGTAAGTATCTATTTACACTAGACAACGGAATTGGATTCCTTGTTTTTCTGCTATGCAAACCACAGTCACTGATTTTGATTTTCACGAGCTAGTTAGAGCTGTCACGATTAAATACTGAATGTCACTGTTGGCTTACTTGACGAGAACTTAAATCCAGAGCCAAGGAATAGATCAAAAACTAATGCAGTGATAACGTAGCCTGCATGTAGCTATACTCGTAGTCGTCTCTAATCAACTGATGAAGAAAAAATAAAAAAATTAAAATTCATTAGGCAGGGTACAACAGTGAAGTTAAATGTTTCGCACTTGCACGAGCATGGAGATAAGGGATGTTGGGAGTGTGAGTAGAAAAAAAGGAAGAACGAAAAGTGAACAGATCTGGTATTCCATGTGTTGCCTAGTCGAATATCAATGCCTAAAATGGTCCACAGATTTGGAATCCGCAAAAATGACACATTCCTGTGGTTGCCATAAGCCATCCTAATCTATTTGCCATACGAGTATTTTTAGCCTTCCTTATTTTTAGACATAAAAAGCATCTTCCCTGCTTTGTAATCCTCTTTTTTTGGAGTTCTCTTAGTCAAATATCCTCGCAATGGTCTGAATCCCCTTCCGCTAAATCTCTTAGCATCTTTCCGATGTTACCTCTCGAATGACTATTGACATATTGTGCCAACCGCTTATGTACATAAGGTTTTGTCAAATGTAAAACTACTCGTAAGTTATTCTATGATCTAATGTTTTTTTCTCTCCAAATCAATATCCTTATTTTTATGAAGGGAAGATACCAGCAGCACTCTTTACACCTTTCTTTGGTGTAAAGGAAACCAAAGTTATGTTGTATTAGATAGCAAATTGGGAAGAGAGTACTAGTTTCTTCCGGTTGGGTAAGAAGTTTGTGGAACTTCAACTTTCTTTTGCCACATTTCGACCAACTTAATTGATGTGAACCAGTTGTCCATGGTTAAATTTCTTCCCGTACCATGAATGCTTTCACTTACTTATTTTCCGAGCTAACTGTAGCGGAATGGGTTCATTTGATTTTCGTATTTCTTTTCCAATATAAGGAGTCCCAGATACTATATAATCAGTCGCCATCACTTTCCCAACCAAAAAAATAGTTTTTGCTTTTTTTGGAGCCGGCTCGCCCTTTACAGTCCATTGTTTTGACAGAATTTTTGTTTCAGGCGTATAATATATACCTTTGTATATACTAATATATGTATATAGTTCTTAAATGCTAACCTAAACCTATGCAAGCTGGCCATCGCTATTCACAGAGAAAACAGATTGGTCAGCTCTGCCTCATTAGTGAGGCTGGTCCGTAATTGACGGAAACGACGACGAAACATCTTCTCCAACTCCCCTACTTCTGCCCTACTGAACCTGAGATGATCCACACTACCGTGTAGTTGAGTCGACTGTCCCCAGCTGTCGGAGCGACATGAAAGATTAACGGGACCATCATCTCTAAATTTTCTTGATAGGTCCTCGGGCGATCCCAAAATTATTACAAATCTCTTCGCAATCTTTTTCGGCCAAGCGTTCGCCATCTATTCCCAAGAGCCAGACCACTCTTACTTTTCCTACTTAAACAGCTGCCCACAAACAACTTTGGAATCGGTGTCTATAACTTTAGAGCAAGTTAGAGATAAAATAATAAACCTCAAAGATGATTATTCTGCTGGCCCTGATGATCTTCCCCCTATATTTTTAAAGAAATGTCAAATGCACCCAGCCCAACCTCTTACAGCTCTCTCACAGCTTTCTATCACCCAGGGATTATTTCCCTCAACCTGGAAAAGATCGTTTATTATTCCCCTACATAAAAAAGGTACAAAAGACGATATTTCCAACTATCGACCAATTGCTAAGTTGTCCTGCATACCTAAGCTTTTTGAGAGCATTATCTATGACATAATGCTTTTCGATTGTTTCCTATTCCTATCACCAATTTAACGGAATTCGAATTAAGCACTTTATGTGCTCTGGAATCTGGAAATGAATTTGATGTGATTGCCACAGATTTCAGCAAAGCCTTTGATAGAATTGCTCATGACATAATCCTTCTAAAATTAAAGGCTCTTGGTTTCCAGATAAACTTTATAACTTGGGTTCAATCCTATTTAATTGAACGACTTTACTATGTTCTATTTAGGTCCATGGTTTCTGACCCAATTAAAGCCTCCTCTGGTATCCCCCAAGGCAGCCACCTTGGCCCCTTATTATTTATTCTGACCATTGATGATGTTGCTTGTATCATTAAAAATTCATACATATGAGAATATTTAGATATATGTTATATCATCTTTCTCAGATAGCCTACTACTGCAGCAAGATCTAGACAGATTTTGTACTTGGTGTCAGAAGAATTTTCTTGAGCTTAACGTCAATAAGTGTCAGGCTATAACTTATACCCGTACACGTGAATGACTTGCGTGATTTAGGTGTTATCTGCGATAAGGAACTCAATTTCCGTTCTCACATTGATAGTATAATAAAAAAAGCCAACTCTGCCCTTGGCCTCATCAAGCTGCTGGTCTAAGGAGTTTTCCAATCCTTATGTTACCAAATCTCTTTACATAACCTTTGTTAGGCGTCTTCTTGAATATGCCAGCCAAGTTTGGTCACCCTACTACAGAACTCACATCCTTCGGATAGAAGCTGTTCATCGCAGATTTTTACGGTTTGCTTTACGTGGTCTTCCCTGTGACATTCGCCGGATTGGATATATCCTTTCCCTTTTTGGGGATAGGTTGAACCACCGCCGTTTTCCAATGCGCTGGATAATGTGCATTATTCATTGCATTATTAAACAGGGTGGTGTAAATGTCCACCGCTTCTAGAGGAAAATGTCGAAAAACGATGTTCGGAATACCATCGGTCCCCACTGATTTCTTAACTCTGATTGTGTCGAAGATTTCATGGAGTCCTTCATTCGAAATGAACGGGGGTAGGTAGGAGAGGGTGCTCTCTGGTAATGTCAAATTTTCGTCGCTAAACCGGGTGTAACTAGAGCCCTCGGATCGCCAATCCTCTATTTCATTTCGAATGTAGAAGTTGTACACCAAGATGCGATTGTCCAGGTCATAATTAGGGCCAATGGTATCAGTGGCCTTGTATACTTACTGGAAAGTCGCCCCTATGGCCTCAACATTCTCCTGTGGATCCACGATCACAAAGAAGTCGTCACCGTCAGCGGCTTCATTTGGATCGATACCTGCTTTTGTCAGTAACCGTTCGTTGTCTGTTGCCCGGGCTATTTTAAGACACTGAAGGTCGTTTTGATTTTTTCTCCGAAATAATTTATTTATTTGCGGAAACATATTCGGGTTGCTGGTGTTTACAGCCCGAACCTTGTTGTTCCAATATGAACTGTAATTCTCTTTTATTAACGTTTGAAGATTTTTAATCGACGACTTCAGTGTCCTAATCTCCGAGTCTTGTCTCTCAGTTAACTGTCTGTACAAGTTTTTGAGTCTTGACAGAAGTCTACTTTTCTGTCTGTGTAGTGCATCAATATGAGTAGTAGGATTGCGGAACAGTTCTTCGTTAGTCGTGCGTCGATACCGCGGTATTGTAGCGTCCATAGTTTGTTTAATTATCTCGTGCATTCGTTTTAGGTACTTGTCGATCTCCTCGTTTGAAAATTTCCTATTGGGCGGTAGGTGGATACTTCGAGCTGTCCGAAAGGGGCAGTTCCACTCCTTTGAGTTTTGGTAGTTTGAATTGCGGTATCTTGTACTTTCTGGTAAAAAGAACCAGTTCCGTTTTGGAAGGGTTGGCATTGAGACCACAGCCTTTTGCCCAAGTGTTGATCTTCTTCAGGGCCACCTCCATAATATCGCTTAAAATATTATATTTAAGTATTTTCCCTTATTACCATTGTACTAAGCTTTTTGAGGATGTCATTGATAACCAGCACCCACAGAAGTGAGGATATGACTCCACCCTGAGGGTCTCCCCTGGTTACGGACATTCTGACCGAACTTTGACCAATGGAACAGTTTATTTTCTTGCTTACAAGTATGTTGCAATCCCAGTTTATAAAACCCTGTTCAATGTTAGCGTCTAGTAGTAGTATCATTTTTAATAGCGGTGCAGTTCACGTTATTGAAGGCAAACTCTCCGAAGTGTAGACTGTTCTCTATTTTCCCCACTACCTCGTGCAGGGCGGTTTCTACAGATTTTCCTTTCATGTATGCATACACTCAGTCAAAAAGCCATTACTGCATCTATTCCTAATGTGAATCTCCAATAGTCGCTCCAGGGTTTTAAGCATAAATGATGACAGACTTATTGTTCTGAAATAGTTTGCTGTTATGTGTCCCTGTTTGCCAGCTTTAGATATAAAAACCACCTTAACTTACCACCAAGCTATTGGTATGTACCCTATTTTTAGACTGTGTCTAAGAATTCCCATAATTTTTTCGATTGCTATCTTCTGTGCTTCCTGCAGCATAATTGGTAGAATACTTAAGGATACTAAAGGACTGAATTGTTCACCGCAATTTTTTCCTATTAATAAGGACACCTATCTCCTCTTCGGAGAGTGAGTGAGAGAGAGAGAGAGAGAGAGAGAGAGAGGGAGAGAGAGAGAGAGAGAGAGAGAGAGAGAGAGAGAGAGAGATCAGTATTCGCAGTGTTCTCAATGTACTGTAGCATGCCAGGGTCGCCTAATATTGTGAATCCCGGAAAGTGGGTTTCCCTCAGTGTTGCCTGAATCTCTTGGCTACTTTCAGCTCAGGTTCCGTCACTTTTCCTGAGGTAGCTAGGAACGCTCGATTCCTTTGAAACCACTTTGCGTAACCTCGAAGCCTCGTCTGACTAGAGAGTTTCCTGACCTATTTTCTTTTTAAAACTATTTCCCTATTCCAGCATTTTGGTCGAACCTTTTAGGTATTCTGTTAGCCGAGCAAGCTTTCTCGAACGCCATTGTTAGTGACTTATTAATATTTTCTACCGCCCTATTTAAGATAAAAATATTATTGCAGAAGATTGATTGGGTATCCAGGTGTATATTTACCGCTTCTGTATACTTGACCCAATCAGTCCTCCTAGGATTTCTTTGAAAACTACATACCGTATTCTGAAAGTTCGCCTTGAAGCGTATCCATCGGTGATCCGACATTAACGATTCGTCGACTACTCTCCATTCCCTTATTTCCAACCCTACTCCTTGCCGTCCTTTCCCTTGGTCGATGGCTTAACCATCAACCTACCCATGCTGTGCCTTACCATACCTTTCGATTTTTCGAGGTATGGGAAGCAGTCCTTGTTAAGGGGCTGCAGTAAATGCTGCTCGTACTACCTTATGGGCCCCTTCTTAAGGACTCTCCATGCATCGGCTTTTAGTTCCCGATTTTGCATATTTGCATATGGAGTAGTTCCAGGAGCTTATCAGGGTACGTGTAAGGACACGGAACCCATACCCATGCTGTCGGCAGAGTGTACTTTGCCAACTCTGCCACCATCGCACATTTTAGCTTGATGCTTTCCTAAGCATCGCATACTTCCAAAATGAAGAGTCTAAGGAAGTGCACGGAATAGTTATTCTCACAAGCTACAAACTTGCGTCCGCCCTCCCAACCAGCGCCATTGAATTGAAGTTCCCCGTTTCCTGTGGTGGATAGTTCCTTCTACAGGACGTCTTAGATGACCGCATGGGACCAGCTCGTTAATCAAAGGCGGCTTTCTCCCAATCGCTTAAGCTGCTGGGATCTCAGCCCTCATATTTTGCTACCTTACGCCTAGCGTTACGTAGCAAAACCCTTGCCATTTGGTATGCATTCTTCGCACTCTTAGCAGCGGTAATGGAAGCTGAGCCAGCTGTTTCCACTTTTTTTTTCTTTGCCTCTTAGAGGTAGTTTCGGCAGCGGATGTTTCAGTTGCCTTGGTTACCCCTTCATCCGAGGTCCTGCCCTGTGTATCGCCGGTGTGAGTACCAGCCTGCTCACAGGTGAAGTCGCTCTCGTTAGTGAGTGTTCTTTCGAACACCTCACTATCGCTAGCCAGTAGCTCCACTTCTTCAATTTCCCTACCAAGAGGGAGATGGATAAAGTCGAAATTTCGTCTTCACTCACCTCTAATTCTTCCTGTATGGGGATAGTCTGTGTTGCGTTTTGTGTTTCCATTTTTTTTTAAATTTAATTCGCTTGCCACGAGTATGGCCGGAAATAAAAGGTCTGCCCAAGCAGCGCCCCATACCTGGGCAAGGCTAAGTATAACAGGCCCGCCCCAAGGCGCCTGAGAGATCTCGTTCGCGTCAGCCTTCGGCACGGTTTGCTATTTGCTCACCCCACCACTGGAATTAGATTTGGCAGTTCTTAGTTCGCCACTACTCAGCCAACCGTAGTCTGTTGAGTCTTTGCGACTTAAGCCTCCGTCAAGGTGCCTGCCACGCGGAGGGACTTAGCACTTTAAGGAAAAACCGCATGTAATGACGGTAATAGAAGGCACCTACTACTATTGGAAAGCTAACTTAGTCGTAGTCTGATAGATGTTGGGAGGTTTTTCAGTGAGTAAGAATCTCACACTACTATGAGCAAGCGCGGCCGGTTCTCATAGTGCCTATGAAGGTTTTCACCTACCCACGGTGGGAAATGGCTTATGACTGCACACTAGACAGTCAAATTTCCTCATGGCACTTCTTCTATTGTAGTAATATGTGGCAATATTGACAAGAACCTTAGAACATCTAGAGCTTCGCCTTGAGTAAACGGATCGCTTTGGAGATGCTAAGATGGCATGAAAGGCATGTTAACTTTCACGAAACTTAATTCTGTGGCAAAGTGGAGTAGCCTGGCGCTGAGTTAGTATTGCGTAGACTATGTCCTTCGACGTGACTATCATGACTTTTCATCAAATAAATAAGTACTGGCTCTTCTCTTAATACCACTCTCCATAGTAGATGACACAGTTTTTCATCCTTCTTATGGCTGGTCCATTCCATTGGACTTCTGACAAGGCAGTATACGAGTTAGTATATTTGCTTTGTAATACTCTAAGGCTCTCGCTAATTGTATACCACTGCAGAGTCAAGTAGATTGCAATTATATTCTTGGACCTGTTGTCAGCAAAACATGTTCAACGCTTTCAAATACATTTAAAAAATACTTGTCGTATTTTAGTGCAATTAAACTTGATCACTGAGCATTTAACGATTAAGTGGTAGACAACAGTTCTTTGGAAGACTTATGGAGTTCCCCCAATCATGTTCTCTGGGACTTAAGCCGGATTCGAGCCTAAACATTTGTCATTCCTCCTCTGTCTATCATTAAAACAAATCTGCTGTCAGCACAATCTAATCTACAATATTATTTACAATATTTCAGACTCGTTTTTCAACGGATCACTCTCAGCTCTCAATCAATCAATTTGTGTAGCAGATATTTGAAAGAAATCACTTATTTTGCTGGTTGATTACATGTAAGACGAGATAGTTTCCTGCAATAAACAATACAAGCAATTAACGATAACCCGGTTGGTACTCGGATTGGAAAACACGTGTTTTTCATATACTGCTTTCGCGGTGATTAAGTTCAGAAAAAAAAATCACTTTTACAGCGCCTCATGTAATCAAGAAATGTGCTGATCGCGTGATTAGCATTTTAAAATTCTACATTCGAAGTGGTATTGTAGCATCAAAGCTTCTGGAATAGAACGCAGTCGATCGTAAATTTATGAGGCCACAGACGATGGCGACGTAGATCGTTTTATGTTGCAAAGCGGTTGAGTGATTACGCAGTTCGATGTTTTAATGTCGACAGAAGGAAATGTGATCTATTAACAGACTAGGAGTACGCATTAGCAGATACTTGTAATCTGAGCAACAAAAATTCTTTTTAATTCTGCCGTCATTCAGTTTGATTTCAAATTTATGTTGTGAATGTTGCAATAGAGTGATTTGAATGTATTCTATTTGTCCATATTTGTTTGCTGTTTTTAATGTTTTTTTTTTAGAGTTTCATGCTTCTTAAACGTTCCTCAAGACGGTCACATACGCACAATCTCGTTTAGGTTTACCATTTAGCTTGACAGGAGTGTTTGACTGTTTTTTCATATTTAACCCTTAAAGGCTTACACTTGCTGTGAAAAAAATTGCATACTGCGAGGCCGAAAAGAAAATATGAGCTCGGTATATCGGTCTGTTGGTTTTGAATGTTTTGAAGGCTGTAATGAGTCAAAACACAGAGCTGGGCGAGTTATTCGAGATTCCACTGAAAAAAACAACTGATAAACATTACGTACAATGAAAAGTTGCCAATTTCAGTAGTCTGTGACGCTTCCCCATACGAGATCGGGACAAGACACCCTATTTCTTTTTGTTCCTTCTATCTTGACCTCGGCTGAAAAGAATTATGTACAGATCAACAAGGAAGCGCTGCCGGCTATTGCGCGAGTTAAGACTAACAACCCCGTATAGGCCCCTACGTTGTGTTTTCCAATGGATAGTGAGGATGCACAGCAAGATGAAGACGTTAAACCATATTCTATACGCCGTAACGAGATAACACCAAACAAGGATTATCTGCTATGCGCAAAGGACATGCTAAAGAGCTTACACGCTAGTCATCCGGGAATACTGTGAGGAGATGTACCGTGTGCCAAAAATCAAGACCAGAAAAAGTTCAAACGGTGTTCCACCATAGGTAAGAGGCTTCGAAACCGTGGTCACGACTACATGTGGACTTCACTAGACCCTTCCAAGGCAACACTTTTTTATGGCTCTGCATAATCACCCACATACATACAAATATAAATGATTCCCATTCAACTGTCATGGAAAAAAGATAATGTGTTTTCATCTCGAAAGCCGGATAATGTTCTCATGTTGTCCGAATGGACCTCAGATCTATAAATCTGTCATCTTTCCGTCTTACTTATATATCTTACTCTATAATAACTGATTGACATCCACATACGGCCTAGAATTGATCCACGACTTTTGCCTACGGCTCAACATGACGAGCCACATCCGATGATCCCTACATTATAAAGAGTACACAATGGTCGCATTCCTGGACATAGAGGGTACCTTTAACAACGTCAACGCATGCACAATCACAACTACGCTTTCAACTCTGAAGGTAGATGATTCACTTGGGAAGTTGATCAGTCTTATGCTAAATAGCAGAATAATCAACTCCAAACTGTGTGAGACTGTGTCAGATTACCAAAAGATGTGTCAGCAGAGGTACGCCGAAAGGCAGTGTTCTTTCACTCCTTCAGTTGTCAATGAAGTGCTGATATACCTGGAAGCGGGTGGTTGTCTGTTTTGATGACGTTGTTACAGCTTTTTCAGGAAAGGATCTCAATACCATCAAAGAACTCTCACAGCAAAATCTTAACAGATGAAACCGTTGGGTGGATAGCTGTGGATTGGGAGTAAACTCCTATAAAACAGATCGTGTCCGCTTTTCCAGGAAATACAAAATTCCAATCGTAGACCCTCCGTTTAGCCTTCACCGATAAAACTAAATATCTGGGTCTCATTTTTGACAGTAAACTAAACTGGAAACCTAACATTCAAGAGAGCAACAGTAGCTTTATTCTCCTGCAAAAATGCCATTGAGGACAAATGAGGCTCTCGGTCATAAGGCCGATACTGACCTACGGAGTTGTTGTCTGGTGGACGGCCTTAGACAAATAAGTCAACTGCAGCAAACTAAGCAGAGTCCAAAAACAGAATGTCTACGCATAAGCGAAGAGCCAAACACTACTCGCCTTCCAAATCACTGCAGCTTGTTTCAGGCTGAAATTTTTGGTGATTAAAGGAGTCCTGACCTGAATGAAAAATAACGTAATATCTGCCAGGGATATCCGCATCTTTCGGATAGTCTACTACCAAGTCCATGGACTCAGTCTCACAAAATCCTAAAACCGCCCTTGACTCCCGATCATCTCTTAGGGAGATGGCAGAGCACTTCAACTTTCATTTATGTTGGGTGCCGGGTCACAAAGGCATTCCAGGGAATTGTAGGGACCAAAAAGGTAGCATCGGTATACCAACCACTACGTGCAAACTAACACTAAAGCTGGATGCTAATAGAAGAACAAACCTTATTGGCTCAACAAGTCTGGATCTGAATCGCTCTACGAGTTTGATCTTTAAAAATAGGAAACATCTCAACGCATTCATAGGTGTCATTACTGGACACTGTCTTATAGGCAAGCGTGCATGAAGGCTTGGCTGCATGTACGAGAAGGAGGAGGGACAATCCTCCACTTACTCTGTACATGCCGAGCTCTCTACCAAAGAAGGAAACTCCACTTAGGAGCTTTCTTCTACAATGACTTAAACGATCGTCAGAATCTCATGTTGCTCCCATGAGTAGGAGGATCGCGGGTTTGTTTGTTTTCCAACAGGTATTCTTACCTAACCTAGCCTCTGCAGTTAACTACGTTACTAAAGGATGATGCGATGACGATGCGCAGATAGAGTTAGTGTAGATGGGCTTAAAAGGCTCGAAAACTCCGCAATAATTTGAAATATAATAGAAAAACTTTGCCTAAACTTAAGGGTTTGCTGTATATGGTAATCGTTCAGCGCATCTCAATGTTGGACTATGTATGACCTCATACCTCATTACTGTTTAATAGATCTACTTCTTTGGTAATTAAACCCCAGGTGTCACCAACAGCATCCTTGAACTGACAGAAAAAGTCGTCGACTTAAAAAAAAACAAACGAACGTACTTCATAGGCTGATTCATTAATATTAATCTTCGTTGAAAAGCTGATTCCCAGTGTCATTAGGGCCGATCATTCCTAGTATTTTCTAATGTCTTCCTTGGGGAAGACTTTCCTTCATTGTGTATATGTCGCAAATTCGGCGCAGATCTTTTCATCTTAAGATTTTTTTCGAAATCAATGCAAACAACATCCATCTGCTTGAGAATTGATAAGCCTGTAATTGAACCCGTTTCATACTAACCCAGTTCGTTAGCTTCTTTAAAAAAAAAAAAACATCACAAGAATCAGTTTCAACGTAATAGCTCACTTTTGGGGGTGTGTTTGAGTTATCAATTACTCAAATTGAAGCAAAACAGTCATAAAACTTTCCTCCCTCACAATTCTGACAGGCACATAATTCTAATTTGCCTGAACCCAGATAACACTAGTCCGCAGCCAGACGAAAATTATGAATTTCAATAAAAATAAAGAACAGAAAGTTGAAAAAGAAAAACACTAAAAAACTGCTCACAATCTTCTAAATTACCTTTACTTTACTGAAATTAATGATTAAAATATGAGCCAGTTCACGACCCCTGGCTATCAGTTATCATCGCAAGACGACTATGGGCCCAAATGCATGTCTGGGTCCGAGATTGAGTCCTTCACTTATGCCCCAAAAACATTAAAATAAAAACAAATAAAAAAACCCACCGAAAGCAAGTTAGAAACCGAAAGCATCCAGTGCAAGGAAAGGTCGACGAAATTTTCAACAAACTAAAATTTCGAGAATTGTGATTTCTAAATTTACCACGAGATAAAGCGCGATTTTTTTTCGAAGAGAGTGACGTTCGAAAATTGGCGGCACGGGCAAGTGCGTGATTGTCTTCCAAACAAGAGGGGCTTTGATGAAATTTCAGCAAAACAGAAAGCGGATCGTAACATTCGATTTTATTTTAGAAAAGATAGGGACCGAGTTTGACGCACTAAAGAAGAAAATGTACTGAGGTTTCAAATACAGATTTAAATCTTTCTGTCAGCTTGGATTCATTGACGTGAAGCTCTTGACAACTGCTGATATTTGATTTGTTTTCTAAGTAGAGCATAGATTTCAAAAGGAAGACGGTATTGCCAGTTGCCAAAAATATGAAAGACAACTGTTGGAACATACTCGCGTTTACTAGATAAATTGATAGAGACAGGCTTGGTAGAGCCTGTGCTTTTAGCTTTATTCTAAGATTTCATCAAATCAAGATATGGTCAAGTCAAACAAAAGTATTGAACGCTTCTAGAATTCACCATTATATATTCGCCTTTAATCACTCTTCTTCATGACAGGACCAATTTTTGACGTACACAGTTTTATTCGCAGGAGTGTACTCTATGTTCTACGCCACGTAAAGCAAGTGACTTGATTGATTCTGCCGTTGAGCTCGTCGTGCAATCTTTTCATATACAGCCCATTAATATAAACGTGACCGATTCTCTAGAAGCGACCGCTTTCGAATTGGTTGGCAAAATGCAAGTTCGCTGACCCTGAAATCGAGTATTTGGGGCACATAATTGATGAGAAAGGAGTAAGACCATCGGAAACGCGAGTGAAGGCTATCAACAACTTACCAAGACCGAACAATTTGAAGGAGTTAGAAGCCTTTTTGAGTAAGTTAAATTACTACAATAATAAAAGACTACCTGTGATGACCATTCAACGGTTACAAAGATGGGCCATAACCTTAATGAGCTACATTTACACGATACGTTCTTTTTCCGCGAGCATCGAACTTATCAAGTTGTAGAGGTTGAGTAAGGTCAATGAATCTCGAGAAGAAATTTTTCAGACGAGTACTGAAACCAGTCCCAGCTGAGCTGGATCAAGGTGTCATACGACCCGTGCCGAAAATCAACCTGGCTGAGGGCCCAGCATCTCCAAAAATAGCTAGTCGTGAACGGAGTATCCGGATATCTGGCGACCTCCAGATTAGCTAGCCTTATCTGTATACTGCGGATCTCTGTAGAGATGGACACCCCTTTCTCCGCTACTCGTGGGACCATATTATGGACAAAACCTCTAAAACAAAATCCGAGGCCAGTACTCCTTTAATACCGGGCGGTAGAACGGTGACTGCACCGACTACCGGCAAGGCTCCTGCATTGTCGAGAGGAGGTAAAACTGTGACAGGTCATGGTGCACCATCCTCTAAAGGCAAACGCAACGAGCCTAAAAGGAAAGATTCAGGGAGTGTTAAGGCTGCGGCAAGCCATGGTACTATCACTTCCTCCACCCCTAGCAGCAGCAAGTTTGTGGCAGGTCACGAACTTGTTGCTGCTACGAAAACTCCTCCCCAAAAGGAGGAATCTGGAGCTCAGCCGCATCGGCAAGCTCCATCTAATGCGATCTACCTAAGACGCCGTAATGCTTCACGCATTATCAAAACCTTCGGATCCATTCCGGTGGTTGAGAGAAGTGCGGAAATAAAGAGCAAGATTGAGTGGGCTAAAAGACAGATTACCCACTGCTTCCATTGGTCCCAACATTTCAAAATACTCCTCCAAGAGCCAGATATCGTTGGAAGAAACCGTGCTGGTTTCCAAGAGGCCCAAAACACATAGTTCTAAAACCCTGGGCCATCAAACAGCACATCTCTGAGGTCTTTCAATGAAGTCCTAAAGGACGCATTGGTGATAGGAATGATACCGACGGTTCCATTACACCTGAACGGTGGCAGCTGGTCAAGCTGAAGCTTTCGAGCAACTTCTTGGCCATCATGCGGGAAAACACAGGATCACCTCCTATCACAAGCGGCGCTGGCTGGAGAGATCTCAGACTTGTACCTGGATCCCAGCCGAACCCTCCTCTCCAGAAAGCATTCTGGAAATCATCAGGCTCAGTAACCCGACTCTTTCGACTCATGACTGTAAAGTCGCGAAACTGGAGGAACAATAAATAATATAATAATTGAACAATAAATCTATTTAATTTTGTACCCATTTCTATTGATTTGGAAGTACAAAAGGGTGTTATCTTACAAATTCTAATACTAGGAGATGTAGCATTCACAGATTGTTCTATAACTTTGACAGGGGTATCACCTTCAAAGCCCTTCAGCATAACCTAAACCCTTTTCGTTTCCTTAGGCGCAAAAGAAAACGCACCAATACCCGTCCCGCGTAATCTATTAATAATAATTGAATGAATTTTAGCGTCATTTACGTATACCTTTGTTTTTCGGTAGCTCAAATTTTCAAATTTATGTTTCACATCCTTAGCTTTACACTCATTTGCAGCGAGTTTGATACTTCGCTACTAAGAAAAAAAAGAAAATTAATGGGCTAATAGATTAATACGGCCTTAGCCGGTTTAGGGGTTGATTCAGTTTCGCACTTGGCGATTTTTATTCGATTTTAAGAGCACACGTCTGTTCACGACCGAGTTACAGAACGAATCGAATGTTTCTGTCTCTGTTGATGTTATTCTTAGCTGTTATGTTAAACGCATCAACAATATAAATGCAACTTCGAATCCTAATGAGACGAAAAGAAATATTATATGTATCCATCTATCCTCTATTGAAGTCAAGCAGAAGATTATGGGAAGCAAAAAAACCACGAGGAAAGCTCTTAACACTTCCATATTTGGTGATCGTAGCAGCAAAAGTATATTTATTAATCATTATTTCACGAAACATACTACGGCTTTGTTTATGGCAGCGAAAAAAGTTAAAATAGAAAAACAATATAAATACTTATGGTTTAGTAAATCTCAAATTTTGATGAGAAAGGTTGATAACGGTAAGGTTGTCGTTATAAGATCCTTTGATGATTTAACAGCAATTGAAAATTAACATTATGAATAATACGAGTAGCTTTGATCTTATAAACGACAACATTACCATTAAAACCATTAAAAGTATCTATGATAGTATGTTTTATTCTAATTCTAAGAACGAAATACCAGTTTTCATTGTTCATCAAAACATTAGAAGTATGCGACAAAATTTTGATTTGTTACTCTATAATATTGAAGGTTTTGTGAATTTGCCGGATTTTATTTTTTTGTCCGAGATATGGATTTATTCATGCGAAAAGAAGACCACAAAATTCTAAACTACGAGTCTTACGCTAACACTAATGATTCGTATACTGCGGGAGGAGTAGGCGTATTCGTCAGTACGAGTAATTCGTATTTTCGTAATGATGAGTTTAAGATTGACTGTTATAGTTTGAATAGTGCTGATGGCATAAAAATCTCCTGCGTCATTTGCAAGGAACATTTTAACATTATTTGTATGTATAGAGTTCAGTTTATGTCTTTACAATTGTTTTTAGAAGAATTTACAGATTTCTTGCGCCATGAAAATGCGGCAAATCTTATTAATCTTGGCGACTTTAATGTGGACACTTTAAGTTGTAACGCTGTAGTTAACACATATGCATTCTTAATGGCAGAGTATGTTTTAACTTCGTTCATTAATGAACCTACAAGACCGATTTCTAATACTGGCCTTGATCATGTACTCGTATTTGTTCGCTTTAAGAAATTAGAAACCAATCTTTGCGCGGGTGTTAACTTTGATCTGAAAATTACTGATCCTTGTTTGACCGGTTTAGTCCTAAGTATCTTTAACAACAAAAGGTCTGTTGTTACCGCTTCTCTTAAAGTAACTAAAATAAACTACA
This sequence comes from Volucella bombylans, assembly GCA_949129095.1. Lineage (NCBI taxonomy): Eukaryota > Metazoa > Arthropoda > Insecta > Diptera > Syrphidae > Volucella > Volucella bombylans. The sequence continues at coordinate 136,517,987 of OX422141.1, read as the reverse complement.
GGCAACTTAACGATAAGTTCCTGCGTGAAAGTTGGGAAGAAGTCTACACTATAAGAAATACTTCACAGGCGTATGAACTATTCTTAAAAATTCTAGCTCGTCATATTGATTACTGTAGCTTTTCCATCGAGCACAGAAAATCGGAAACCAAACTTAAGCAGTCGTTCATAGACCTTAGTGGTGAGCAGACGCATTTTCGTGCTCGGCTTCACAAGTGTAGAGGATAAACAAAGCGTACTTTTAAACAAAAAATTATCAAGTGTCCGGTAGCCGAAGTGGCAAACACTCGGACGACATCGTACCTGGTGTGACGATTCGGAGGCCTGGGTTCGGTTCCCAACGGGAGAGAATCTGTTTTTATTTCTAATTTTTATCGAAATAATAATAAAAAAAAACAAAAACACAAGTGATGGATTGTGGAGAGCGGTCCGCTATTCCAATAGTGGGACCTGCTGACATATCAGGCGAGGCCTCAATCGGTTCATGCCAAACTCCAACGGCTAAGAGAAGGAGGAAGCTTATTCCAATTTCCAACCTAGTCCAACATCCCTCCCTACCAACTTCCTCGGTAAAATATCTTGGAGGAGCGAGGGAAGGGAACAGCTTCGCTTCATTGGCACCGAGCGAATCGGAAGATGAAGAGGAAGAGATGAAGGCCAGCATCAAAATGCTACAAGAAAGGGTGCTGGCCATCAAAGAAAGGTAAATGGTAAGAAGGAAACGGGAAGATGAAGAACAATCCCAGCAACAACAGCAGACGCTGCTTGCTCAAAAGCAGAGCCAACAACAACACCAACAAAAGCGTAAAAAACACCAACAACTACAACAAGAGCAGCCACAACAACGGCATCAGCAAAAACAACAGCAGCCACAAAAACAGCAGCAGCAGCAGTAGCAGCAGCAACAACAAAAACAACAACAACAACAACAGCAGCAGCAGCAGACGAAGAAGAAGGAGAAGGTGCCTCCTTTCAACACCTTTAAATTAGAGGTAAATGCTATCAAGGACCTATGTAAGTTGGTCATTGGTAATAATTTCAATATTAAGAGATTGGGGAACGATCGACATGCCATCCACGGTAATACAGTGGAGGGCTACGCGAAAGTTAAAGAGCTCCTAAAGGAAACGACGACTGAGCACTACTCATTCACACCGAAGTGTGAAAAGCGGCAATCGATGGGCTGAAGGGGTTGGAACCGTCTTCTGATCCTGAAGAGATCCTGACACTGCTCAAAGAAAAGGAGTGCGAAGGACTCAAGTTTTAAGGGGTAAAGCCGTTTACCACAGCTAGAGCCAGGCGGGAGAAATGGAGTCTGCCGTTCTTCCTGGTGCAACTCAGTCCCGAAAGCCGTCTGGATAGTCTAAGGAGTATCAATGTTCTAGACTACCAGGTGGTTCACTGGGAAAAACTAAAAAGAAGCGAAGTCAAACGTTCACCTGTTAGGTTGCAAACACCAGCCGTCACGTCCCAAATGGCGTTAGGTAGTAGGGCTACGGTACAACAAGCGGCTGTTGCTTCTCCGGCGCCAATGCCGAGAACAACGGAAGCTGCACCTAACATGCTAGCCATCTTGCTCGCAATCCAAGGTCAGATTGCTCAGCTGCAAAAGCAGGTGCAAGAACAGGCTAAGCGGGTGGACCAGATCTACTCGCTGCTGCCAGGCCTAACGCAACACTTGTCGTAATGGGTACGCACATGGTGGAGCAAACTTTGAAGGTCCTTGCGGTGAATGTTAATTCACTGATTAGGATCGAACGAAGAGCCGCAATGTTTAAATTGCTACAAGACCAAACTCCTGATGTGCTTTTCGCTAGCGAAACCAAGCTAACCGATAAGCACAAACTGGAGTACAATAATTATATTGTTAGAAGAAGAAATCGGCCCAGATCCAAACGTGGAGGCGGTGTCGCGATCTTCATTAAAGAAGGTATAAAATTTCACAGAGTGTACAAGGGCGTGTTACGCAGGTTTCGGGTGTTGGGGGCAGTCGTCGTTTACATCCCGCTCCGCAGTGGAAAGCGGCTGTACTTGGCCTCTGTTTATGCACCTGAGGCTTCACAATCCACCCTATTCATTACAGAGCTCGACACGCTTTTTCGACTTCTGAGGCTGGAAACGGGGGGAATTATTTTATAATGGGCGGGGATTTCAACGCTAGACACAGAGATTGGGGAAATAATTTACCAAATACTAGAGGGAACCTACTACTCGATTGGTGGGGTCAGCACGATGTCATGTACAGACTCGGTCTTAAAGCGACGGATAACCCGTCGTTTCCCAGAGGCGGGTCTTATTTGGATCTACTGCTGTACGACGAACGTATACGACTGACAGGTACAAATTTACAAACATTAAACTGTCTGCGCACATTCGTGTATGACAGCGACCATTGCGGTTTCAGCACTGAAATTACAGTTCCCAACGAAATTGCGGAATTTGAGGAGTTTGTCCAAAGATATTCTTACAACTACAGTAAGACCCGATGGACACCTTGACTAGAGCGCTCACCTCGAACACGCCCCACCCACCGTCCAATAGAAATTAGTCAAACGAGGAGATCGACAATTACCTAATAAAAATGGACGAGACAATTAAACAAACTATGGACGCTACAATACCTCGGTATCGACGTACGACTAACGAAGAACTGTTCCTCAATCCTACTACTCGTAATGACGCACTACACAGATAGAAAAGTAGACTTCTGTCAAGACTCAAAAACTTGTACAGACAGTTAACTGACAGACAAGACCCGGAGATTAGGACACTGAAGTCGTCGATTAAAAATATTCAAACGCTAATAAAAGAAAATTACAGAATTTCTGTAAGTTTGTATTGGAACAACAAGGTTCGGGCTGTAAACACCAGCAACCCGAATATGTTTCCGCAAATAAATAAACTATTTCGGAGAAAAAATCAAAACGACCTTCAGTGTCTTAAAATAGCCCGGACAACAGACAACGAACGGTTACTGACAATAGCAGGCATTGATCCAAGTGAGGCCGCTGATGATGACGACTTTTTTGTGATCGAGGATCCACAGGAGAAGGTTGAGGCCATAGGGGCGACTTTCCAGGAAGTATACAAGGCCACTGATACCATTGGCCCTAAATATGACCTGGACAATCGCGTCTTGGTGCACGACTTCTGCATTCGAAATGAAATAAGGAACTGGCGATCGGAGGGCTCTGGTTTCACCCGGTTTAGCGATGTAAATATGGCAAATAATGTCATTGTCAGAGAGGGTGACCTACCCCCATTCATTTCGAAGGAAGGACTCCGTGAGATCTTCGACACAATCAGAGTTAAGAAATCAGTGGGGACTGATGGTATTCCGAACATCGTGCTTCGACATCTTCCTCTAGAAGCGGTGGACATTTACACCACCCTGTTTAATAATGCAATGAATAATGCACATTATCCAGCGCATTGGAAAACGGCGGTGTTTCAACCTATCCCCAAAAAGGGAAAGGATATATCCGATCCGGCGAATCTCCGGTCGATAAGTCTCCTTCCGAATATCAGTAAGGTGTTTGAAAAGGTAATCAATAGAGCTCTGTCTAGGTGGGGTGAGGACAAACATATAGTTCCGGATAATCAATTCGGTTTTAAGGCGAGACATGATATCTCAAATGCCGCGTCTAAACTCGTGTCCGATATCCAATGGAATAAAGGCAAAAAACAATGCACTGGTGCCTGCCTTGTTGACTTGGAGAAGGCCTTCGACACCGTATGGTTAGAGGGTCTTTTCTATAAGCTGACTGGGCTGGGGATCAGTAAACCACTCTTGTACATTCTTTATAATATGCTAACCAACAGACAGTTCATCGTGAAGAATGGTGATGTGACTTCTGTTGGAATATTTCAAATTAAAAATGGTCTTCAGCAAGGTGCGGTCAATTCGCCGATCCTATTCAACATTTATACAAGCGACTTGATAGGTTCACTTCCTCATACTATTGCGTACGCAGACGATTTGATAGCGTACAGAAAAGGTCCAAAAATCGAGGTTATTAATACTCTCTTGCAGCTTGACTTCGATAAGATAAGACGATTTTGCGATGACTGGAAGTTGAAAATCAACTTTCAGAAGTCGGAAACCATTCTCTTTAGGACGCCGTTGTCTGGAGCCTCAAGGGATACCAGAAAAAATTGGCGAAGTTTCTCGATCATTGGACAACACGGGCAGCCTCTTGCCTGTCGAAATGTAGTCAGATACCTTGGAATCTGGCTAGATCAGTTTCTGTATTTTGGCAAAAATGTAGATGCTGCTCTGGCCAGAGCTAAAGGCGCTTTTGCCCTCACAAAGAGACTGTTTTATAGCAGCCAACTCGATGTGAGGGTAAAGGTAATCTGCTACATGGCCCTTATCAGGCCCATGCTGGTATTTGGGTGTCCCGTGTGGTTCAATGTACGAGCAAGCTTAATGGAAAAGATTCGGGTGTTTGAGAGGGCTTGCCTTAGGGCTTGCCTTCGCTTGTACAGAACGCCAGAGTCAGAGTACAAGAAATTTTATCCTAATGAGGTGCTTTACAATAGGGCGAACCTAATACGAGTGGACAACTTCGTAATTAAGCTGACTCGAAGCCTCGACGAATAACCTGATATCTGGGGCTTACTACCCCAATTACCTTTACCACGAGAATGTGCGCTCTGACGGCTTCGTTCCACCGGAAAAATTCCTCTACCTAGATCAGAAAGGGTTGATCCAGGATATATCAGCGGTCCCGTTAATCTTCCATGTCGCTCGGACAGCTGGGGACAGGCGACCCAACTACAACAGAGACGTCGCACATGGCAGTGTGGATCGTCTCAGGGTCAGTAGGGCGGTGGGGAATCGCGATAAGAGGGATGTCGCCCGGCAGCACCTGCATTTCTGGTGGTTGAATGATGGGAAAGATGTTTCCTCGTCGTTTCCATCAATTACTGACCAGCCTGTGGAGGCAGAGCTGACCAATCTGTTTTCTCTATAAATAGCGACGGCCAGCTTACATAGGTTTAGGTTAGCATTTAAGAAATATATACATGTATTAGTGTATACAAAGGTATATACTAATGTATGTATATAATTGTGTATAATGTCTATGTGTTGTATGTTGTATTATGTATCTAGGTTAGGTAGACTAAAGTTTATTTTAAGTTAGATATTAAGTTTTTATAAAAATAAAAAATTATGTCCATATGCTAAGTTTTTGTTAACAATTTTTTTTCTTAGTTTTAAATATAGTAAATAAATATCCATAAAGAAAATATTAATAAAGTCGAAAGACATAGTATACGAATTTAGAGTAGCTTAGAGTGCCTGTGTGGGGCCAGTAAGTTAGTATAAGATTATTATGTAATTTTAAGCTAGCATTTAAGCAGTTTTTGTTAGTATATAAGAGCTAGTGTTAAGAAAATAAAATGCATCTAAAACTAAAAAAAACTAAACTAACCAAACTTAAGCCGTGGATGAACAAATCTCTTCTCAAACGAATTAAACTTAAGCACAATCTACGTAATAAAAAAAAACGTCACTCTGGAAAGGTACTTATACCTTTGGTCTAAGACAACTGCTGTTCCCATACCTGAGTGTCCCATACCTATTGTTGGTGTTCATCATATAAGCATCATTTCATTCGGAAGTAAAGAGCCAAAGCCAAGCACGATGTGTAACAAAGTTCGTTTAAAGTTAAGAAATCAGTATGACCACAAGGAAATAGTTGTTGATACGAGTATGATAGAAGTTCCAGAGATCTGCATAGATGTTCTTCCAACGCCAGGTACAAATATTAACGCATTTAATGAGTTGTTATTGGCAGATATCCCGCTTGATGATGTCGAACCTGTGTCAGGAATAAGCGTGTTAATTGGAGCAGATAACTATTGGAAGTTTGCTACTGGAGAACACAAACGAATTACAGCTGATCTTGCCGCCATCCATACCATCTTGGGTTGGACTTTGCAAGGTCGATCTCCAGTTGCGACCGATTACGGTACGGTGGTTGCTTGCACAACTTCTCTCCATGTAGGTGCATGTGCATGTGAGGATATGCAACAGTTCTGGCGGCTTGAAATGTTGGGAATAACAAATGAAGGAACAGTAAGTACAGCTCCAGTTACAAGCGTTCACAGGGTTGGCGATCGTTTTGAGGCTTCTTCACCTTGGAAAAATACTGGTAGCATGTTGCATGACAACTGAACTGGATCATTTTATCGAATGCATGCATTAGTACGTAAGTTAAGGGCAAATGGTAAGCTGAAGGAATATGAGGCTGCTATGCCAGAAATGGTGAACAGTGGCGTGGCTGAGCTAGCCGAAGAGTGCAGCGGGGAGAATCGCGTTTACTATATGCCTCATAGACCAGTATTTAGAGATGACAAAGATACAACCAAGCTTCGTATTGTTTTCAATGCTTCTGCGCACGCAAATAACCACCTTTCACTCAACGATCATCTTGAAGTCGGTAAGAATTTATTGCCAGATATTTTGATCATCCTATTAAATTTTCGCTGTGGAAAGTTCGCCTTAACAGCAGATATAGAGAAAGCCTTTCTCCAAATTCTCTTGAGTTCAGCTGATCGTGATTGCCATATTCTTTGCCATTCTTTTGGTTTAAGGAACTTATTAGCTCCAACGAAATTCGAACGAATTTTATTGTTCAGCCATATCGGATGACGAGGGTGACATTTGGTGTTACTTGCAGTCCCAGCTTGTTAGGGACTGTCATACAAAAAATTTTGGACGAAGAAGAACATCGCCATCCTGAAGTTGTTGCGATTCTTCGTAAAGGCTTCTACGTCGACGATTTTGTCGCTAGTGTCAATTCTGAAGAGACTGCGAGTTATATTGTCAACGCAGCAGTTGAAATTATGAAGTCTGGCTCCATGCACTTACGCAAATGGAACTCTAATAGCGTATCTATTTGGAATCAACTTTTGTCTAAGTATTCGCCCCCTGAAAATCAGAAGATCCTGGGCGCGCGTTGGTATGTGGACTCAGATGAGTTAGCTGTCGATTTATCTGCGGTAGAGACACTAGTAAAATCGGGCTTAATGGAACAAAACGCAACGTTTTAAGAATTATGTTGAAAATCTACGATCCATTCGGTTTATTGGGTCCTTGGGTCGTTCGTTGGAAGGTCCTTTTTAATTACTATGGCGACGACAGCTTAGCTGGGATGAACGACTGCCACAGGAACTCGAAAAAATCTGGCTCGATTGCTGTCAAGAAGTAGGAGTGCTTAAGTAGTACTAATGATTCCTCGCTGTGTTTTTAAAGAAGTTGGCTCAACTCAGGTGCATATTTACGCAGACGCGAGTTAGTGTGCCTTTGGGGCAGTGGTCTGTTTGAGAACTTGTGGTGATGAAGGAAAAGTTTGCGTACGTTTTCTCTGTGCAAAGAACAGAATCGCACCTATTAAGAACAATGACACCAACGAATTGACTCTTCCTAAATTGGAACTTACGGCAGCTCTGGTAGCAGCTAGATTACTGGACTATCTTTGTATCAACTTACAAATAAAATTTTGTGAAGAGTTTCTATGGACGGACTCAAAAATCGTCATGTTTTGGATATTAGGAACGCAGAAGAAATGGAGACCAACCGCGTCCGAGAAATCCGAATGCTATCAAAGATTTCTTCTTGGAGACACTGTCCTGATTCTCAGATTCCTGCCGACCTAGTAACACGAGGGGTAAACGCATCATCGCTGCTGAACTCTGAATTGTGGTTGTCTGGACCTAGTTGGCTACAACAAGAGGCAAATTATTGGCCATCTGTAAGCGAAGAAAATACAACGTCACTCTCAACATTTTCATTGCAGGTCGAGGAGGAAAAGGGCGGATATTAAACCTGCGAATGTTCATCATACTCTAATGGACTGTACCAAGTTTAGCAGCTGGAGCCGTCTTTTACGGGTGACAGCATATTGTTTTCGAGTCATTAACAAATTTAAAAGTCTGAAATTGATGAAATGAAATGATTCCCTCCTAAGAATTCACCCTTTGTGACTGCCAACGAAATTGATCAGGCTGAAATATACTGGATCAAAGAAGCACAACAACAGTACTTCCGCTTGGAAATTGCTGCCCTCCAGCAGAATAACGGTATACCTTTAAATTCAAAATTGCTAATTTTAAATCCTTTTCCAGATCCAAGTCATGAGTTCCTGCGTGTCGGTGGACGATTACATTTGCTACAGTCGACAATTGAGGCTCATCCAATAATACTGCCGAAGATGTCTCATATAGCAAAGTTAATAGTGGTTGAGACGCACGAAAAACTAATTCATGCAGGGGTATCAGCTGTAATGACCCGTTTACGAGCTACCTACTGGATCGGTAAATGTCGGCAGTTAGTTCGATCTGTTGTAAAAAACTGTACAGTATGCAGAGTTATACAAGCAAAGCCTGCAAGTCAACCGTTTGCGCCTTTACCTCGAGAGCGCATTGTATTTTCGATGCCATTTAATGATTTTGCAGGACCTCTTTATACATATGAATCTGACCAAAAGAAAAAGGTGTATATTATGTTGTTTACGTGTGCGGCTATAAGATCAGTGCATTTGGAGCTAACACCTGACTTTTCTACCGAGAGTTGCATACTTGCCCTTCGTCGCTTCATAGCTCGTAGAGGAGTACCCTGAGTAATTTGGTCAGATAACGCTGCTAATTTTAAGAGGACTTCGAAGGAACTATCGAATCTTGCAAACGAAAAATTTGATGGATTTTTGTCGAATCATCGCATTTCCTGGAGGTTTATCGCAGAGAGGGCTCCTTGGTGGGGTGGATTTTGGGAGCGCCTCGTTGGTGTAGTCAAGACCTCTCTGAGAGCAGCCGTTGGCCGAGCAAGTTGAGCTCCGACCAGTTATACACCTTACTGAAAGAAGTCGAAAACGTTGTGTCGCCTTTGACACCCTCTCAGCTGTTGCGCGGACCAGAACATTCTCCCCAGATGAAGGATATGACAGAGCAGAAGGAGCGCACATCGGATGACCTACGTAAGAAGTGGAAAGAATGCTTTATGTTTACATCTTGTTTGAAACGCAGATGGTACACCGAATATCTGCAGCACTTAAGATCATTTCATTCTATCAACAAGACAAAGTCAATAAACCTATCAGTCGGCGATGTTGTGATAATGGAAGATCGCTCTTTGCCCAAAACTCTTTGGAGCCTGGGGGTCATCGTTAACTGCTTATTTCTAAATCAGTTGTCGGTGTTTTATTTGGCAATCCGGGATCTGTTTTGAGATATGGTAACATTTTACAAATGCAGCAAACACCCTCATAACCTTGTTTTGAAAAGGCGTTATAATCACATTTGCCAACAAATTTATAACGAAATTAAAGCCTACCGTGATAGTTACTATCAAAGCAGAATAAGAAATTCACATGGAAATCTTAAAAAACGACTAAGAAGCTAAAAACCATAGTAAATCAATTGTTCTAAAAAATGAGAATGTTAAAATCACCGATCCCACAGCAGTTGCTAAAGGGTTTAATGACTACTTTGCTTCAATGGGACAAATATCTTTCCCATCAGACCATCCAAGCGTCTGCAGCTGTTGCTCTGCATCTGGCCTGGTCCCCAAGGCCTGTAAGGAACAGCTTCTTCTTTGAACCCATTACATGGTTTGAGCTGTTAAAAACAATAAACGGTCTCAAAAATTCAAATTCATGTGGTAACGATGGTACTCGTATTTCTAACATTGTAATGAAACAAATTGCCCTTAATGTCGTTGATATTTTAGCTCATATTTTTAATTTGAGTATCTTTTCTGGAAATTTTCCAGATTTATTACAATGTGCCATTTATAAAAAGGGCAACGGACAAAAGAAAAGCAACTATATACCCATTTCCTTACTCCCTACAAAGATATTTGAGAAAACCTGCTTTTAACGGTTCTGAAGTATCTTAATGATATAAAATTCTTCAGCGAAAGGCAGTTTGGGTTTAGAGAAAGCCTCTCTACGGTAGATGCTCTCCTAGACTTTTGTGCAGTTGTTTACAAAGGACTTGATGTTAAAAAATGTTTCGCCGGACTCTTTGTAGATATTACAAAAGCCTTCCGCAATGTTAGACCACACCATTCTTTTGGAAAAATTGCATTCTGCGGGGTTTCGCGGTTTTATCTTATATTGGTTAGCATCTTATTTAAAAAACAGAACGCAAAAGGTCAAAATCGGGAATAATTTAAGTAATTCAAAGATAATCAATATAGGTACACCCCAAGGATCCGTACTTGAACCTATTTTGTTCCTAATATATGTCAACTCTATTTTTGCAATCCCATTTGTTGGTAATGTAAAGGCTTTTGCCGACGATTTTGCATTTGAATTTGGATCAACCAACCTTTTAAATCTAGTTGCTGCCATAAACCACGACGTTCACTTGCTAAGACTCTGACACAAGTTAGTAGTAAGCAATAAGACTATAGAAAGATTCCCCAGACTTTGACATTATGTTGCGTGCAAATCATGCCCCAAAAATCCTCCACTAACTTTTCCAGCTGTTGTCTGTTGACCTCTGTATTTATCCTCCCCCTTCTTGTGCTGTCCCTTCTTTTCTTTTTCCGTCATGCTCTGGATGCCACGGTACAGGTGGGATTCACTGGATCCTATAAATTCAGTTCCCTCCCCCGGCCTACCGCTCCAGAGATGACCATATAGGTACCCCTGATAGAGCCAGGCGGACGATCTGGAGACTCTAGCGGATGGTCCGCCCCGTGATGCCCCGAGATGTCAACACCATCAACAATGGCCGCGAGCCCACCATATTTAATATTGTTTGCCCAACACTATAAATTTGTATAACCCCCTACCCCACCAAAAGAAAAAAATTGTAAAGGAAAGCCCACAATTCCCCGCGGTCGTTCTACTGTTCCATATGTCTGCAAGAAGGTTTACTGACTCACCATTGGACCCCTAATAAGTTAAGTTTTCCTCCCTATCCGGCGGTCCCAATGGAAGCTCTCAACCAACGATAGCTTCGGTTTCGGGTCAGAGGGCTGGCTTCGAACCAAAGCAATCACTTGGACGACAAAACAAACAGAACGAACAAACACGACCCACAAACATAGAACATCGACGTGTGTGATTGGCTGGAGATTCTAGAGAAGCTGTTGGAGCTCTGGATGTGATTCCCTTTGCTCTAACAGCTGAATTGACGGAACCCCATGTGTGTGTGTGTGTGTGGACGAATGGCGGCGACAGCCAAAAAGCGCGGTAAGCTCATTCGATAGCTTATCGTCTTGTTGGCCAGAGCCTGAAAAAAAGAAAAAAACCAAACGAAGACAAAAAAAACCAACGACAAAGAAAAAAAATCATTAAAAACACTCAGAACAAGAACAAGAACAAGAACAAGAACAAGAACAAGAACAAGAACAAGAACAAGAACAAGAACAAGAACAAGAACAAGAACAAGAACAAGAACAAGAACAAGAACAAGAACAAGAACAAGAACAAGAACAAGAACAAGAACAAGAACAAGAACAAGAACAAGAACAAGAACAAGAACAAGAACAAGAACAAGAACAAGAACAAGAACAAGAACAAGAACAAGAACAAGAACAAGAACAAGAACAAGAACAAGAACAAGAACAAGAACAAGAACAAGAACAAGAACAAGAACAAGAACAAGAACAAGAACAAGAACAAGAACAAGAACAAGAACAAGAACAAGAACAAGAACAAGAACAAGAACAAGAACAAGAACAAGAACAAGAACAAGAACAAGAACAAGAACAAGAACAAGAACAAGAACAAGAACAAGAACAAGAACAAGAACAAGAACAAGAACAAGAACAAGAACAAGAACAAGAACACGAACAAGAACAAGAACAAGAACAAGAACGAGAACAAGAACAGAAACAAAATCTCAATAAACCGAGGAAGAAACACAACCAACGACAAGCTGGAAAGGACATTACAACCCCCCCAACGGACACGACCGGACGAAAGTCGGTGATTGTGGCGGAGACGGTTTACCCTCCTCCACCAGCAGAGACCCAGCTAGAGAGCGACCCCGCATAGGCAGGAAACAGATCAAACAGCTAAGTACCCTTTTTTAAATAACACATATTTGTGCCTTAAAATCGCGTCTGTAAGCCTTCTTATCCTTTTTCGCTGAAACCGTTCGTAAGACGGTTAGATTTCGTTAATTGCGCGACCCGCTAGTGTTACCGGTACGACAACGCGGAACTGTGGGCCGACCGTTAGCCGACCCATTCAAGTAAAATTAATTTAAATTATTCAAAAAGAAAAAAGAAAAAAAAATGGTTTTTTTAAAAGCTCGGCATACCCTGTAATCTCCCTCAAAAGAAACAAAAAAAAATCAAATATAAGTATAAATTCCCCATCAGGGAAAAGATAATTCGTGTGTTTTTTTTCCATCTGTTTTCCCAATTTTGCCTTAAAAATTGGGTGGCGCCTACCTGTTGTGTGGTTTGCAACTTTTGCGTTGAGCGATCTTCCCGAACCCCCCCCCCTTGCTGAGCAGCCGGTGTGTGCAGCTAACCAGCAGCTGCTTGTTGCAATTCCCTTTTTGGACTCACATTCGCTTTTGCGCACTCCTCTTCATTCGTTCATCAACCACCACCCGTGTGGTTGCGGTTCGTTGTTGTCTGTCATTTTTAAAGTTTGTTTTTTTGCCGGCAGCCCGGCATTTGCCATTGTAGTAAATTTAATTTTTTTTATTTTCCCCGGGTTTTGCAACAATTATATTTCATGCATCTACCTATTGTAGACATAGCGATATAGACCGTGTTTGTGATGTGCAAAATTCCAATGCCCTACATCACGAAAATATTAGCTGCAGCTCGAATTGCTTCAAAATAGAATTAGTTGAGCACTATAAATATCTAAGTGTTATTATTGATCGAAATTTGAGTTAGAGCGAACACAACTCAAGATTGAAAAAGTATTTGCAATCACCATCTTAGGAATTAATGCTCTACACAGACCCTAAAAACAATTCACTTTGGGATTTTTCACTCCACACTCCAGCATGGAATAAGCGCATGGGGAGGTACATACCTCAATAAACTACAGCAGCTGAATGTCCTACAAAAGTCCGCAATAAGAGAAGTATACAAATCAGCTCGCCTAACCCACTCCATAAAATTACTTAGAAGAATGAATATCCTGCCTGTACGACATTTATACTTTTTTAAAGTCCTCAAAATATTCTTCATAAGAGGTGCGGAGCCCTAGATCTGACACCCATAATCTACGAAGCAATACTGGTACCGTCTTACATATTCAACTTTTCACACATCAAGTTTTAGGAACTTTTTCTCAATTGTTTCCTACAAGCTATTTAATAGTCTGCCCGAGGATACCATATATGAATTATTAGAACTGCGTCTGTATTTCTAAAAAAATGTAAAATCGTGGCTTCTTGCTACGCTTCATTGTTTGAGTTCTTTCTTAATTTTTAACTTTTTTAACTTTTAATTTTATGAATTTATGTTAGCTCTTATTGATACGAGTATATATATTTCTTTGTAAACAATTGAATTTTTAAAAAACGTAATGTATAGGGTTTTCCAATAAGGACTTGACAATTTTTTTTAAAATAAAACGCAAACCATTTGAGATATTTCAAAAACTTTATTATCGGCTTGGAGTACAATCAAAACATTTATGAATGGAACTCGACTTCGTTCATATGGCCACCGCGGGCACGTTTGCAGCGGTCGATTCGTTGGACCCAATTTTCAACGACTCGGCCACACATTTCGGCCGAAACGTCCGCTATTTCGCGTTCAGTGTTGGCTCTGAGCTCTTCCAACTTCGTCGCTGTGTTGGCATAAACCAATGACTTAACGTAGCCCCACAGAAAATAGTCAAGCGGCGTTAAATCGCAGGAATGAGGCGGCCAATCGACTGGCCCACTTCTTGAGATAACACGCTCACCATACTTACTCTTCAATAAATCGATTGTAACGTGTGCTGTCGTCCAAGTCCATATCTTCCAATTCGGGCCAAAAATAATCGGTGATCGTCGTTATCGTCGTTATCGTCGACGAAAAAATATGGCCCAATAACTCCGCCGGCATGCAAACCGCACCAAACAGTTATTTTTTGTTGATGAAGTGGTGATTCATGAAGCACATGTGGATTTTCACACGACCAATAACGCACATTTTGCTTATTGACGAACCTATTGGGCCAAGAATGAGCTTCGTCACTGAAGATGATTTTGCGATGAAATTCATCATCTTGGCGCATCTTCTCCAGAACCCAATCGGAGAACGTACGTCGCCTCAAATGGTTCATCGGCTTCATTTCTTGAGCTTGATCTTGTATGGGTGTAAACCAAGATCCTTACGCAAAATACGCCATAATGTGGTCTGATGACCAATTCTTGAGAACGCCGTGGAATTGACTGATTTGGAATTGGATTTGCTACAGACGCCTGAACTGCAGCGATATTTTCGACATTTCGACCAACCCGGCAACATCGCACAATGAATATGCAGACTCAAATTTTTGCACTAAACTTGTTACTGCCTGCCTACTAGGGCGAGAATTACGACCGAAAATTGGAGTTAACGCTCTTAAAGTTGCAGTCACCGAGAAAATTTTTATAATTTGCAGACGTTGCTCGTTCGTGTACTTTACCATGATGAAAATGTTGAGTTTACTGAGTAAATTGACAGTGACAGTTTGATGATTAGTGAAAGAGTGCGTTCACAAATTAAATTCAAAGTTGTCAAGTCCCTATTGGAAAACCCTTTATTTATATTAGGGTGTCCCTTATTTTTCAAAGTTTTAAATTTCTAACTCGTAGGTCTTAGTTTTATTCATTTGCCTCTAAAACACGCGGAAATAAATTTTTACCTTATTTGGAGTACGATAACCCGTGCCGACTTGCATCGAATCATGTTCATACACGTTGCGCAGCAGTAGCGGTGCGTATTCACGGCATTTGTAATTTGTTCTCAATTATTCTCGTGGTTAAACGTATATATTGTTTTACATTTAAAAGATGACATTGGAATTGAGAAGCAATAAAAAATGTGTTTTCTTAGTTGGTGACGTAAATTATCAAATAACAGGCGCAGAGTTACTGTCTAATCGTCAAGTTCTTTCAGTAATTTTTTTTAACATTCGCGAAGTTAAATTCACTGTTAGCGAAAGCGCTAATCTCGTCATTCGGGAGTGTATTAGCCGAAAAGGAAGAAGTTTCGGAGGTTTATCGTCATCTGTTACTATACAAAATTCTATTCAAACGCAAGGACATCACGATCAACTTACCAGCTCTGATGAAAGCCTTGAGGAACCCTTCGCATCCACCTCTTAAATTGTAAGTTCTGAAACTACTACAAAAAGAGAAAGGAAAAACTTGATCACGCTTAAGTTAGTTGCAGATTTAGATAGATGTCAATTAAGCATAAGGGATTCTGTCTATATATTTCAGGCTATAGTAGAAGCACTAGATCTTAGCTGTGATGATTTTCCGATAAACAAATCGTCAATTCAACGTATTCGCACCCAGAGTCGAAAAGATGGAGCGGAATCTATAAAATCAGATTTTCAGAATAATATGCCTGAAATGGTGACCGTTCACTGGGATGGGAAATTATTACCTGGACTTGGCGTGAGAAGTCCTAAAGAAGAACGCCTGCCAATTCTAATTTCATTTGGAGAAAAGGAACAACTTTTGGCTGTACCCAAACTGGAGAGTTCTTCCGTCCAGGATCAAGCTAAAGCTGTGTTGAACGCACTTTATGATTGGAACCTCGATGACAAAGTACAAATAATGTGCTCTGACACAACTGCGTCTAATATAGGGCGATTGAAAGGAGCTTGTGTACTTTTGGAACAAAACCTAGACAGGGAATTACTACTCTTTGCTTGCCGCCATCACGTTTACGAACTGATTTTAAAATGTGTGTTCGAAACAAAAATCCACCAAGTCACAAGTAGCGCTGATATCCCACTATTCAAAAAGTTTAAAAACAACTGGAAAACTATTAATTCTGCTGCCATTGAAACATATACCGATATCGTCACACGATATTTTTGTAATACAACAATAGAAGATTTGTTGACATTTTATAATCAAGAACTGCAAAAAACCATTGGATTTGACGATTATCGGGAACTGATTGAGCTATCTATTATTTTCTTAGGAGGAGACAGGGAAAAAATAAATAAAATTAGAACTCCTGGAGCGATGCATCAAGCAAGGTGGATGGCTTGAGCTATTTATAGACCAAGAGCCCGCAGTATAGATTTGGTAGTGAAGGATAACCAAAAAATATGTACATTCATAGGTAGTATTTATTAGTGTGATTTCAAATAAGGCAGTCTGGCAGTCCTCACTGACGGCCGAGGAAAATAACAGTACTTTTAAAATGCGAAATTATGCCCAACAGGAATAGGGGAGATAACCATATAATTTTTATTGAAAACGACAGAGCAGAATTTGCTTGCTTTAGGATGCGGCGAAAGCCACGCCAGACGCCATCAAAGTGTTTGAATTATGCCCAATTTTGCATAATTAAAGTAACCATGTCAATTTTACATAAAACATAGAACAGAGTTATATTATTATGAATATATGGTTCCAAGACTTTTACGGTGCGTTGAAGGCAGTGCCAGACGTCGTTAAAATAAGCAAATATTCCATTTTTGCATAACTAGCATAACCAATTTTTTTTTCTCTCAAAAGATAGTTCAAGTCTTCCAGATTACAAAAATATGAACGCCAGACGTTTTGCGCGCGGCCAAGTCACCGCTAGGCGCATCAAAAGTACCCAAACCTAACACAACCATCCAAACCTCTTAAACCACCAATCATACGTCTAATAATTCATGTTGCCACCTGAAATTTCTAACAAGTAAAGAACAATTTCCACCGATTACTAACACATTACATTGTAGTGCTCCACCTGATGTCAAGACTTTACCACATGCATCTAAAATATTTTTGAGGGCAAAACATATGCAACATACATGACTGCGAAAAATGCATGAAAATACTGCAATTTTAATGCAAACACTTAAAATTGCCCAAAATCATAAAATAATATCCATCTTAATTCCAAATATCTCACTTGTCACCAAGTCCTTGCCAGACGCATTCAAGTATCTTAGGTTAGGTTAGGTAAGAGCGGCTGTTGGAGATACCAACCCACTTAGGCCTATTGGCCCATTGTGATGCCACGTGGATCTAGGAGTATGATCTTCTTACTACTGGAACCAATTTGAGCTTATAATAAAGCTTAGGAGACTGTTAACGTCTATTTTTTCTAGATCATTTAGGTTGTTATAGAAGAAAGCTCCTAGATGAAGCTTCCTTCTCTGAGAGAGAGCTGGGCATGTGCAGAGTAGGTGGGGGATTATCTCCTCCTCTTCCTCGTCCATGCAGCTTCTACAGAAATCGTTAGTAAAAGCGCCAAGCCTTCTTGCGTGCTTGCCTATGAGGCAGTGTCCGGTAATGACACCTATTATGGCGCTGAGATGTTTCCTATCTAAAAGGATCAGACACTTAGATCGACTCAGATCCAGCCTTGGCCAGATCTGTTTGGTCGCTAGACATGTTTGTCCAGCAGTCCACCTAAGGTCTGTTCTTTTATTGGCATCTAGCTTTAGTGTTAGTTTGTCCTCCATGAAAGCATCCTCCTCCCAGAATGATCTAGAGGGGAAGCTTACATGGAAATTTTTTTCAAACCAAAGTTCAGGTATGGTGTAATCGATGTTCTCTGTGAGGATTCCTAATGTATTAATCCTCATATTTGTCCACTGTTTAGTCGCTTTAAGGCGAATAGCTGCAGTCGCAGCTACTTGCCTGCTAAAAATGTCGAGAAGTGTCAAGTGAAACAGAATATCTAATGCCGCAGAGGGGGTAGATCGCAAGGCTCCGCTTGTGCATAGACATGCTGTTCTTTGGACTCTGCTTAGTTTAATGCGGTTGACTGCATTTTCCAAGGCCGTCCACTAGACAACAACCTCGTAAGTAAATATTGGTCTTATGACCGAGATGTATAGCCAGTGGGATATGCGAGGTTGATGGCCCATTTCTTCCCAATGGCTTTTTTGCAAGAGAATAAAGCTATTGTAGCTTAATTGACTCTTAATTTTTCTGTATCGGAGAAAACTAAATTAGTACCGTTTATTGAAGGAGGGTCTATGATTGGAATTTTATATTTCCTAGAAAAGAGGACAAGATCAGTTTTATGGGGGTTTATTCCCAATCCACAGCGATCTGCCCAGCGGGTTAATCTGTTGAGATTTACTTGGAGGAGTTCTTTAATGGTATTTAGATGCTTTCCTGAGACCGCTATGGCAACGTCATCCGCATAGGCAATCACTCTGCTACCACCCGCTTCCAGGTATATCAGTAGCTCGTTAACTACTAAGTTCCAGAGAAGGGGAGAGAGGACACCGCCTTGCGACGTACCCCTACTGACATATCTTTTAGCAGAAGTCTCACCACCCAGTTTGGAGTTGATTATCCTGCTTATTAGCATTAGATTAGTCAGCTCCCCAAGTGAGCCGTCTACCTGCAGAGTTGACAGCGCAGTCGTGATTGCGGATGTGTTGACGTTGTTAAAGGCGCCCTCTATGTCTAGGAAAGCAACCATTGTGTACTCCTTATATTGTAGGGATCGTTCGATGTGGCTAGTCAGAGAGTGCAAAGCCGTTTCCACCGACTTTCCTTTACAGTAGGCATGTTGAGCCGTAGACAGAAGTCTTGGATCAACTTTAGCTCGAATATGGATATCGATCAGTCGTTCTAAAGTTTTCAGAAGGAATGATGATAGACTTATAGGTCTGAGGTCCTTTGGGACTACATGAGAACATTTTCCAGCTTTAGGAATGAATACTACATTGACTTCTCTCAATGTGGAATGTGGAATGTGGATAAGTTCTACACAGCTCCTCATAATATTTTCCAACACTGGTAGAATAATATCTGAGGATCTCCGTAGCTCGGCAGGTATAATACCGTCCGGACCAGCAGACTTGAATGGTTTGAAGCCATGCAGCGCCCAGAGCAGTTTGTCTCTCGTAATCAGACCATGAATTTTGGTCACGGTTGCAGTAGGCCGGTTTGGGCTGCTACTGGCCGCGAGTTGGGAGCTACCTACAAAGTGGGTGTCCAGAAGCAGGTTGAGTGATTCATCACTTGAGGTTGTCCACGAGTCATCGGTTTTTTTCAAATAGCTGGGCATCATAGGATTTGTGGAGATGATTTTTCTTAGCCGCGATGCCTCAGAGGTTTCTGTAATTTTGTCGCAGAATGACCTTCAGGATTGTCGCTTTGCCTTCCTCAGTTCTTTTTTGTATAATTTGAGGAATTTTTTGTATGAGTCCCAGTCCGTCGCTTTTCTTGTGCTTTTTGCTGCGTTGAATTTTTGTAACAGACGTCATCGTCACTTTCCAACTCTCTACCGTCCCTCAAAATGTCTTCTAATTTATCAGGTGTAGTTTTCCCCTCAAACCATTTTATTTGAAGTTTGTTATGTTGAAGTACCAAGCCATTTTCCGATGGTACCAATTGTACCTTTTTATTATTCACTGCATTTTTCCATATACTCCATAAATAATTGGTTCGATATAATTATTAGACGTATGATTGGTGGTTTAAGAGGTTTGGATGGTTTTGTTAGGTTTGGGTACTTTGGATGCGCCTTGCGGGGACTTGGCGATAGGTAAAGTATCTAGGGTTGGTATATTTATAAAGAATGGGTGTTCTATTATTTTATTGGTCTATTTCTAGTGTTTACGCACAAAAGTAGTCATTTTATAAGTTATTTTCATGTTTTTTATTACTTTAGTTACTTTGGACGCGTCTGGCAAGAACTTGGCCGCGCGCAAAACGTCTGGCGTTCATATTTTTGTAATCTGGAAGACTTGAACTATCTTTTGAGAGAAAAAAAAATTGGTTATGCTAGTTATGCAAAAATGGAATATTTGCTTATTTTAACGACGTCTGGCACTGCCTTCAACGCACCGTAAAAGTCTTGGAACCATATATTCATAATAATATAACTCTGTTCTATGTTTTATGTAAAATTGACATGGTTACTTTAATTATGCAAAATTGGGCATAATTCAAACACTTTGATGGCGTCTGGCGTGGCTTTCGCCGCATCCTAAAGCAAGCAAATTCTGCTCTGTCGTTTTCAATAAAAATTATATGGTTATCTCCCCTATTCCTGTTGGGCATAATTTCGCATTTTAAAAGTACTGTTATTTTCCTCGGCCGTCAGTGAGGACTGCCAGACTGCCTTATTTGAAATCACACTAATAAATACTACCTATGAATGTACATATTTTTTGGTTATCCTTCGCTGCCAAATCTATACTGCAGGCTCTTAGACTATTACTATTTAAAGATATATTTGTTGCAATCCCAGTTCAAAATTAGCGCCAAGGATAGCCGAGCACTTCAAGATGTCTGTTTATTCATTGCGGTTTTATGTGTAAAACCATGGCTTGGATTTAGTCTGGCGGTGGAGGCACCAAATCAAGATTTGTGCTTTTTAAAGAGGCTTAAGGAATATGAAATTGTTGACAAATTGATCTCCAAAGCAGCCCTGAGCAAGTTTAGTCAACATCTTTGGTGCTTGTCAGAAGAAATTGCCGTTTTATTACTCTTTGATGATGAAGTTAATGAACAAACCAAGACGAACATTGTAGTGAATTTCCAAAGAGAGAGCTTGTATGATTCTGGGAAAAGATACACTCCATCTGAAGAAGATATATCTGATTATTTGTATAGTAAGTAGGAATACAATAAATAGTAATATTTTTTATACTGTTTTCAATAAATTGTTAATAATACTGCCTTATTTATTGTTGCAGGAAAATCATTAAGTAATTTTCTGTCTGTCAAGAGTACAAATTTCTTTCTTCGATTAAAAATTGATAAAAATGCTTTCTTTAAATTTCATGGTTTGACCACTGCAAAGGAAGAGCAAAAGCAATTTTTGCTACGCTGTGTTCAGGAGCATAGAAATCTGTATCCAGACTGTAAAAAAGAGACCCTCAAAAGAAAATATCCTGCCTGATCTGTACTTTTATTTTTCTTTTAGTAAATATTTCATAAAAATTTTAATATTTCAATTGATTTAGGTATTTAACGGAAAGGGTTAAAAACGGCAATTTTCAAAATCTTCAGAGTTCTGTCGGCACGGATTAACGTTGACGTAGGAAGATGAAATTTTTTATTTAAGTAAGTCTGGGTAGTTTAAAAAGAAATAGGAGGTATGCATTTCGATATCTAAAAAAAATTGTTTCCACCCATATAAGAGACCCTAATATATGTATATACACAGAAATGCTTGTCCATCCCACAGTGTACATTTTGAAGTGGCATTTCTCTCTATTTATTTTCACTAAATAAAAATGTCATTAACTATTCTCCAATAAGAAAGGACCCTTAACACTAACGCCTTGGATAAAACATCAACCGCACCAGATATAGCTTTGAGGTAGTTAAGGACTTTTTCTAGCTATTCTCCGCTATCAATCCAGACAACGATATTAGCGCTGAGATCAAACGAAAAATAACTATCGACAATCGAAGCTTCTTTATGCTAAGAATGCAATTGACTAGGAAAGTCCTCTCTCGAACAACTAAAGCGACCCTATGTAAGACCCTAATAATCCCAGTTGTGCTCTATGGCGCAGAGGCATGGACTTTATCATAAATGGATGAGTGTGCTCTTGGTTGCTTTGAGAGGAATATTCTTCTGGTGATTCGGTCCTGTAGATCAGATGGACACCAATTGCTCTGATCCGAAAATTCTGCGAATCCGCCCCCGAGGGACAGCGCAATAGGGTAAGGCCGCGACTTAGTTAGCGCATGCAAGTGGAAGGCGGCATCAGCCAACTTAGAGTGCGAAACCGGAGGCAGCTGGCTAAAGATCGAGCATATGTCCTCCTTGGACTGTAGCGCCACCCTAAGTAAGCAAGAATGCAACAAGATGGTTTAGACTCGCTGAAGAACCAAACGACAATGAACGCGAGACGGAAAGTGGAAAGCAAAACTAGAAACCGCAATCCAATTCCCATTTCCTTCATATCCCCCGCCCGGTTGATACAATATGTAACCCTACACAGACCTAAGTGCGATGAAGTATAGCGTGGTTTCGGCTGCAGATACCACATCAACCCGCTAAACTTAAATTAACCTAACACTAGAGTATTTGTTCAGCCTACCGTCAACACTGCGTCACATGTTTTCGTATGCAACAATGCATTCAGATCTGTACTCCAACAACCCTATGATGCACCCTTTAGGATTCTGGAGAGAGCGGACAAATATTGCAAAGTGATGTTCGGACATTTACAATTTTAGTCTTACAAGATTTACTCATAGAATTTGTAGAGGCCACCATGAGGGTATAGAGCCAGAACTTGAAACGTTGCGCTACTTACCAGCCAGGTAGTAGTTTTGCACGTAACCTAGTAACCACTTACCATGATTGGATGTTCTGTTGATCTTTTGAACCGATGTTGCAAAGCTCCACAAGGACACAAAGACTCGTCTTCCAAAATAACTTACTTCCCAGATGTCGGACGCGCTCATTTGCAATAAAGTGTTCGAAAAAAGTAACGAAAAGCCTTTTTCTTAAAAAAAAATATAAAAACTAGATTTTTATTCTTGCATACCAGTGTAATTGGTAAACACATTGTACCACATTCTTTCACTTAAAACTAGAAAACAACTAATTAACCCTAGACCTACTCGTATTCTCGAAGAAATGAACCTTTTCCCTTTGCCAGAGCAGTTTTATCCTAGAGTACCCACCCAAACTAAAGTCTCTATTCATCCGACGTATCACACACCAATACAATACTAAGGCTAAAATTAAAAATATCACAGGTATCACGTATTCGATGCGTGGCAAGATGTTTGACGTGAAAACAAGTAGCGCCGTAATGTCAGGAGTCAGCTTCGGTTGATGCTGCAAGAAAAATAAAAGCGATTAGTACCTCTTGGGCGAGATTGCCATTCAAGTTGAACTCTTACATATTCCAACCAGAAAAGCGGAACAACCATTTCACTGAATCGGCTGACCTGCTGATTGAATCCGATCAATTTGGGCATGAAGAAGTTGCTTTGTGAACGTGCTACTTGTGCCAATGGAACACCATTAATTGGTTCCACAATTGTGTAGGAACCGTGAGCGTCGCGATTCGGGGTGAAACCTTCCACTTTGCGTTCCCAAGAACCGCCAGTACGACCATAGAAGTGGGGTGCTGATACAGCCACTGGTAGGTCTACAAGAACGAAAACACATCAGAATCAGGAAAATTTTCAAAATCATGTTCAAACTACTTACCATTGTAGCACTTGGAAGCATCTGAAAGGCCATCGGGAAGAATGTATTTTCCAAATCCTTTGTAGCAGTCAGCCGTAAGATTTTCCTTGCGGTCATACCAATCCACGTGAATGACGTATTTGTAACCAGTCAACGAGCCTATCATGACTTCTTTTTCAAAGTACAGTGGCACTGGACGACAAACTGTCTTGCGCCAGTAGTAGAGCACGACATCTTTTGACACTTTATTTGGGTAGATTGCACCTTCTGATGAGTTCATGAGATCAGCATAACATTCACCACGTTCTGGTCGGAAACCCGGAACTGTAGGTCGATATTCAAAAGTGTTAATGGTGAAGAACTCTTGAGCAGAGTACTTGGGTCCAATGCGAACATTGACGCGATCACTGAAATCCTTATACACCTAAGGAAAGATGTAAAAATTTAGTCTTTTTTCGAGTTGACTTTGCTTGCTTACCGAATAGAGAAGCCCACCATTATCCTGTGGAAGCATAAAGGGCAGATACTTATCCACAGTCAGTAGCGCTGGGGTGGTAAAGTTCCAAAAGTACTCATAGATGGTCTTATTGACAAAAAGCTTATCATCACGACTGATCAGATTGAATGCCATCTTGAAGGTGAACATGTAGTCGGCTAGTTTTGAGACCATTCCCAGGAGTACAACATTCGGCACTGTGATGGTCCGATTTAGGATTCCAGGTTCGTTCATCTCTGGCAGGAACTCTAAATGTCTCTTGATAGTATACGACAGGGTGGAGTTATCATGGAACTCAATATCATGATGCGCTAGGTGCTCTCGAAAGACTATCGGACCTATTTCTTGGATTTTCAGCTTCCTATCAATTCCATTGAGAAATTCGTCCGCATTAGTGGCCGTGAAGATGTAAGCCCTACAGTAGACGATCGGTTCTGGTTTGACCCAAAGTTTGAAAGGCGGTAGACTCGGCAACATTCGCAATCGATGCGTCGTTAGAAGGTCAAAGAGTGGATAACTGAAGAGCAGGAGTGCTAGCATCACAAAAAATGTTGCCAAAATAAAGAGCAGGTAGGTATCTGAAAGATAAAAAGATAAAAATACGATTTGCTGGGCTGTAAGTTAATGTTTACATTTAAACATCTTACGTGACACTTGCGAGATTGACGGAGATACATTTGATTTTAAATAATTTTGAGGTAGTGGTACGGATAGTGTACGATAATTACCTAAATGAGTCTTTGTGGCAATATGACCGCGATACGTGAGGTGATAAACCATTTTGAGTGGCAACGAAAGTCATTAAGGTTTCTTACAGTCGTGTGTCTGATAGTTAGCTCTTGGGAAAGGTGTGAGATACTTACTCAATTTGAAACAGATGTCCCGAATTGAGCGGGTTTTACTTTTAGCGGTTGAGTTGATTGCAACTGACTCTGGCCTAGCATCGGGCAGGAGGCAAGCAGAAGTCTCTTCTTCTTCTTCTTCCTGTGTGTGGGTTTTGTCCGCATGACATCTGTCGTTTTTGAAATTGATTTCTAGCATTTTTGTTTTTTTTTGTTTGGGTCCTTGCTATTTCAACTGCTTCTGGCTTAATTGGATGAAATGGTAGGGACTTGATTGCTCATAATACGAAGGGTGGACCAGTTCTGAAAAGCAAAGAAAAGTCAATAGTTAAATCAGTTCATTTAGCAAACACTCAGTAGACCTAACGATTTGGCTCATTGAAGAAGGAGAGCTCGGATGAAATGCGGGGGCCGTAAGTAGTACAATGTTAGCAATGTTTACCTTACCCTTTTTATTATTTTCCCCGTGATTCGTTATTACCACCGAATCCATTGAATACTGTGGTTCCAGGAAGATATGACTTATCATATGCTACGATGCTAATGATAAGAATACTTTTGGGGCAGTAGCAAATGCAACATGAGAGGCAATCGTCTCCTGGGTTTCATATTATCGTTTGACCTAGTTATCAACAATGTTGGCTCTGAGCCCCAAATTTTGTTTCGAGGGTAACGTATCCAACAGGTATGCTAAGGAGATTATCGGCTGGAAAGTACTATCGGAGGTCTCCGTGTCAAGCCATCGGTTTCAGCATCAGATGCGAAGTCTCAACATTGTTGAAGAGGAAGAATCACCAGAAAACCAACTGGACACAATTTAAGGAGGAACCCGGAAAGTTCAACAGTGCTCCCCCAAAGCTCCATAACAAATCAAAAGCTAGAGGAAGCTGTTCAGAATCTTAATAGCACACTCACCCAGTGCCTTGAACTGGCATGTCCAGAAGACTGGAGCCTGTAAAGATCAAAGCAAGAAGAATATAAGGAGCTTATTTGGATTTCGAAGAGAGCCTGTTGCAAAAACTTTCGCGAAAAGATCGAAATTGCCGGTGAAACCAGTATGTTGGCCAGAGTCAAAGGGGAAGATCCATCAGGCTGAAATGACTCAGAAAATTGAATGGCACTTACATTGAGTCGAAAGTATAAACTCTCTCTCTCATGCTTGAGGCTCACTTTCCAGGTAACCTAATCAGAATCAGTTCACCAGCAGCTCCTATTGACGAAGCCGTATCTGGTATATCGCCTCGGTTGTGGTAACGGATGAGGCCACTAAATGCGCAGTTAGTTCGTTTGATGGTTTCATGTCGCCTGGCACCGATATACACCAGTTGTTGATAACTCTGAAGACAATCTTCACAGCTAGCCTGGCACTGGCATATGTACCGGAACCCTGGCGAACAGTGAGAGTAGCCTTTATACCAAAAATCGCAAAAGAAAACAACTGACTTGCTGTAGACTTATACATAAGTTTGACTTCCTTCAAGTTGAAAATCATGGAGGGAGTGGTCGAGATCCATGTGAATGCATCCTTTGTCTGGGATGCAACATGTTTACCAACGCGAAAGATCTTGCGAGAATGTGCTTCAAAATCTGGTAGGTAGAATTGAAGGCGCACTTGACAAGAAGGAATAGGTGCTGGACCTTTTCATCGACGTTGAGGGTGATTTCGACTACGCAAATTTTGACGGAATATGTAAGTCGCCCAGACATATACAAATACATACATCCACGATGTAGACGAATCTCTAGTTTTGTGGATCCAAGCAATGTTGGTGAGTCGAACATTGATTGTGGGTGTTGACTGCGGTCGATATGTGTTGGTGGGCGTAAACAGGAGTAGCCCACTGAGCGGCATTCTTTCTCCACTGCTACGGCACATTTCGGTCGACTCACTGCTCAACGCACTCAATAGTTCTGACGTCTATGCACAAGCATACGTGAATAATGTACATAGCTGTACTATTTGTTCTAAATCGCAGGCAGTGTTGTACTAGAAATGGGCCTTCAGTCAATCTTCTGAAAACTGAGGTTGTTCTCTTTACGAGAAGAAGGAAGCTGACTCGTCTGACTCATCTAAGAAGGTAAGTACTTGGGTGTCATCCTGGATAACAAACTTCTATGGACTTAATATGTTACGTCGAAAGCCTCTTAGGCGCTGTTGGCCTTCTGGCAGTGCAAATGAGTTGGCGGCAAGACATGGGTCCTGCCACCAAGAAGGGTCCTTTGGATCTACACGGCTATGATAAGGACTATTCTATCCTATGCATCGGTTGTCTGGGGAAACAAGCTCAGTGGCCATCCTGCTGTCCCTCAGTAGGAAAGTCTGGAGGCTGCTTACTGGTGTCATGACAAGGTACTACACTTTTGCTTAGCACTTAAATCTGCTGGGCATAAGTTATATAACATCCTGCGCTGCTTGCTGTGAAAGTGATGATGACACCACGGAGCGCTACCTCTGTGAATGTCCGGCTAACGCTCTCATCAGGCTGCAGGTACTCTTCGTTGAAGTAGTGGGTGCTGGTACTGTAGGCTGAAGCACTTACTCACTATTCTTCGAATGACTGAGGGATTCCATTAAAAGGAACTTACAAGGAGTAAAATGGACCAGTTCTAAGTTTGAAAAAACAGACCCTACTCTATCTCTAGAGATAGATTTTTAAAGGACACAGTGGGACATTCTTGTTAAATTTGGCACACAAAATCAAGCTATCAAGCGTATTGTGTGAAGGTTGAAAACATGCTTATGGCTTCTTCCCTGACAAATGGATTATAGACAGTCTCACTACCTTTTCGAGGACTTTACGGTCACACATGATAGTATTTGTAGCCTATAGCTCTATATAGCGATACCTGATATTGGGATTGGAAGGCCGATTTATTGTTTGGTCTGCTCCAATTATTAGTTTTCAATCGTGGTCAAGCGTTTTAATAGGACATAAGCGTCGACCTTTAAGCCTCTGCTCGTCAAATCGCCCTCTCACCTCGATGTAGTAAATCTATCTTTGACTGAAGGTAATGCACCCGACTATTGTGGTTAGCGTCTACAGACGAGAGAGGGAGGAAGAGTTTTCGCACTGGAATACGTTTTGTTCCCATATACGGATCAATGGCATGATTCACCGCTCTCGTCACTTAGAGCTACTTGGTGCATACCTCCGCTCTAAGCGAAGTGCATTGTACATACACATGGTTGTGTGTCGAAACTCTGGAGTAGAGATGGCGACACTAGAAACCAGAATAGGCAAACTGCGACATCATAATCTTAGCGAGGGTACTATCACTGCATCTGTTCCTTCAGGTTGGCGGTTGAGGGTGAGGGTATTTTCTCTACCATGTAAAAAAAAACAAACAGAGACAACGCACAGCATAGGATACGGTCGGATATAATCCATATACTAAGTTTTTGATTAAAATTTATTTTCTTAGTTTTAGTATTAATTAATGTTAAAATAGAAATAAAAGTAGACTGTAAGATTCGTCGAAAGACATAGTTTAAGTGTTAGGTTTAACTTAGAGTGCCCGCATGGGGCCAGTAAGTTAGAATAAGATTATTTGTAAGTAATTTAAGCTAATTTTTAAGCGTTTTTTGTTTAGCATATAAGAGTAATTTAAGGTAAAAAATAAAAATGCATAAAAACTGAACTGAACTGGTCGGATATAATGTTAAAGATCCCAGTAAATGTTTGAAGGACAACGAATTTCGACTATGCACGTGGAATGCTACCTTTAACAGACCACGTGCAGCTGAACTACTAAAAAGCAAACCGTAATCCAAGAAGTGCGATGAAATGGACCTGACAAAAGCGGATGAAAAACTCCCAGACATCCAATGCCCAAGTAGTGTAAAGATAGGTAAGGAACCTATTTTTAAGAATTTTTAACAGGGCTTAACACTTTAGCAGCCATTACTTCCATCATGTCAACATCTACTCGTATAAACGGATATGGCTAACCCCTGACCAATCAACTGTCAACTAGATTGGCAATGTAGCAATTGACGCCGACACTTATCCAGCATTCTTGATGTCCGAACTTTCCGAGGAGTGTAACATCGATTCGGAAGACGCATTGTTGCACACTGGCGATATCACAGGTACAACGGAGTCAAGTAACATCACAAAAGTTTGAAGTTGAGAAGCTGCAAATACAAGCGACCGCTAAAATCGTTATTGATGGCGTTTCCCGTCAAGTTCTCTCAAAATCCTAGCCCCCATATACCAATGGAAATTTTATCAACGAGCCATCAGAGAAGTTGCTTCTGATCTAATTGATTTCAAATCGCCGCCACAAGGCAACATCTGGTTTGACGAGGAATGTCAAAACTGTTCGGCATCCAAAAAGCAGAGCTGCTCGTGAGCTCTACGATCAGGAAAGAGGCTGAAAATTTAAAACTTAATATTGTCACAAAATAACTCTTGATTTCGAAAAATAAAATAACGCCTGTCTTTATGGATGCCTTACTAGTGGAGAAAGAGCTCTCTTGTTTCACTATATAAAGGCAATGGCGACACGGGAAACTGTAACAACTATCGATCTGTGAAACAAAAGTTGCATACTACGAAAATAAAATGAGCAAGTTCTAGACAGTTGATATACGTTTTAACAAAGTTTATGTATAACAATTGAGAAACATTGCGAAACACCGAAGATCGTACCGACAATGTATATAAACATGTTACGGAAAGTGTACAATTACGTCACAACAAAAGTAAAATGCAGTGCGGGGACAACCGGAGAATTTTCAATTAAATTTGTTGTAGGTACATCAGCCTATTTTTATATATAAGCCCATTGCTTTTATATTGCAAGACATCGACTTCTTTTTCATACAAGCAACGAAGTGACAGCCTGTTATAATTAGGCAAAGATCGCAGAAGAAAAGTGCTTACGAATCTCTTTTACGAAAACCTTACTCTCGATATTTTTGCATTTAGAGATAGTGTGGAGCGGCTTAAATAGCACTGTAGCTTCCCAAATTTTTGTCACAGAAATTTTAAAGGCAGTTGGACGTCGTTCATTAAAGGATTCACGGATAAAAAATTCCTTTTTACCTGTTAATTTTAGGTCTTCTTGGATGGTTTCGAGTCTAATATTCACATAGGCTACTTCCCGAACTCACGGACATTTTCTTCGATTGATCAGCGAGAATAAGAGATTGGGATAAAACGAACAAGTAATGATAGTTTTTCCAATTGTTATGTTTCAGCAGCTGTCAAAGTTACCAATAACAACCAGCTGTCAAAATATTCAGTAAGGTTTGCCATTTCATCATGCATCGTCTTACGCTTATCAAACGTGCGGAAATTATTAAAAAATTCCGGCTTAGTTGGAAATACGTAACGTGAATTTCGTCGTGAGGTCGGTCGTCATCATGTCTTCAGGGTGCAGGCAATTCGTCACACCGTAGAAAGGTTTGAGCGTGAGTACACTCTTTTGGATCTTAACCCAGCAACTAGATAGAGATTGGTGTGAAATGAAGAAAACATAGGCACCGTAGCGGCTAGTATCGAAGAAGACCCAGAAATGTCGATTGGGCGCCGATCAGCTGAATTGGATATCGCCAGGGAGTCAACCGGCTTATTTTGCTGTTGGATTTGGGCCAACATCCGTATAAGATTGTGTTGAAGCCAGACAACCATAGACAATGCCGTGAGTTCGCTAATTGGACGCTGGAAATATTTGCCTGAGATCCGAATTTTGGCCAAGAAATCATCTTCTCGGACAAGGCCCATTTTTGCCTCAGCGGCTGTGTCAAGAAGTTAAATTGCCGTTATTGGAGCGAACACATTCCACAAGGGTTTGGCCAAGCATCAATGCATCCACAAATATTGACAGTTTGGTGCAGTTTATGGCATGGCGACTTCATCGGACCTTATTTCTTTCAAAAAGGGTCATCTCACAGCGAGCGTTCATCAAATGGCCGCTGTGATCATGCGATTTGACACCACTCGATTATTTTTCTCTTTTCTCTGGGGGTACGTCAACCATTTTGGACGAGCTCGAGGGCAACATTCGACACGCCGTTGACGGAATATATTGGATCGAGTCATCAAAAATTGGACCGACCGCATGAAGCACTGCCAGCGAAACCGAGGTGGCCATTTGAATGATGTGCTATTCCACACATAATGTCATGAACGTAGCTTCAAAATAATATCTCATACCGTTGTTGTTTTATTTAATTTTTTTTCCTATCGTTCTTAGCTGGTCGCCCTTTTGTACAATTCAATGCTTTCGTAACTCAATGCAATGTTATCTTCTATCCGTTAAGCAAAAAACTGAACTCCCAGCCATAATCACTGTATGGGAACATGTTCAACCCATGTTCAACATGTTCATCCCGCCTACGGTGCGTTGAATATTCCTCCAAAATCTTAAACAATCTCCGCCTCTGGTTGGGTGCTTCCAAAAGCTCTGGGCATCTATTAGGTTGGAGTTGGACTCACGACACTGTGATAAAACTTTTACGAGACACTAAAATGGCCACATATCTCCTAACACTGAAGAAATATCTTCCGTCCCACCTTGTTTTGTCACTATTTTCACTGTGCGTTTTCCTATGCAATTGCCAATAGCATTATACCCCTCAAACTTTCCACCATAATACCAGTTTCGCAATGAACATTAGTTTTATCTCTAACCTCCATTTCGGGTCGGGTGAAAAGTCGTGATTGTTTTTAAAGCGCAGCGATTCGTTTGTGGAATGTCCTGCCGTTCCCTTTTTTCCCCAGACATTGTAACTTGCAAACATTCAAAACCAACGTAATTCGTTTTCTTCCTTCTTTTCTCCCAATATTCCATTTTTACGCGCTGTGTGCTATACATTTAGGAGTATAATTATAAAAAAGACCTTAAGCTGAGAGAATCATCTGGTACAGCTAGGTGCAGCGAAGAACGAAGAGCCTGAAAAATGTCACATAGGTAGAATGGTAATGCAGGTATGTAGAGGAATAATGTATCATGCGTTGCATATTTCAACGACTTATACTTATGGAATGTCGTCACTGATTTAGGGGTTTCAATTTACATATTTCTAACGGCCGTACGTGTTCAAAAGTAGAATTAGCATTTCAAATCGAATCAGAGCAACATGTTTCTCCTACTTTTTGGCGATTACAGTTACAATATTTCTTAGCAAACATCATTTATTTAGTGTGTTAATACTTTTCAGCAATACTGTGTGCGAATCTTTTGGAAAATTAACAATTCACCTTGCATACTCTTAGGACAAACTAAATGTACTATATATATTGACAAGTGTTGCTGCAACATCTATCAACAATAGTCCAGATACATATTTCACACTAAATCACTTAGATATGTGGGAATTTGGAAATGAGAGCACCCTACATACATCCATACGTGTGGATGTTACTCATAATCATTCGTAGATACCACATTAGATAAATTGTGCTCGCACAAAATCGTTATAATTTGAAAGGCTCCAAAGTCAAGAACTCGTTGTCGCACTTAATAATTGGTCACTCTGGCTGAAGTACCATAGTAGGTAATTGATAGTCATTCAATGTTCTCGGACGGCTGTACTCGTGCCCAACCTAATACGCCTATACTCGAATGAATACTACGCGACTCCTATATCGTTGCTCAATTATTCGCATTCAAACCAATTTAATTTGTTTTTAATCAGCCTCCTGTTGCAAGAGGTCAAATGGCTTAGTCTAAACTTTACACTTTCAAATGTGCACTCAATTTCATGCAATAAAATGGCGATCTTACAGATATGTATATACGAGTAGGTATGTGCTTCGAATTACGAGGATTAGTAGTGTTTTATTATTGTGCTGATGGAGTGATTAATTTCGGATCGAGTGGAACGATTTGAGAAAAACTTGTGAAAATTGCTGCCAATCAGATTTTTACCTTTAAGTGACTTGTACTGAAGACCACGAGTAAAATAATTGACTTCAGGATCGATCACACACACACACAAATAATGATCTGTGTAACTGACAGAGCTCGGTGTCACTGCACATCAAAATGGATACTGACTGCACATAACATAGATAAGTGTGTTTTCCAGAGAAAATCATTCAGAAATACAATAGTTTGAAGTTGCTATTCTCTCGTCTTGTTTTAAAGTACTCGTATCTATGGTAATTAATTTACGCTCGGAATTTTGTTTGGTCAATTGTAGATACAATTGTAGAAGTTCTTTTTAAGTAAATTAAATACTATTCGTATTTTAAGTTAAAGTGATCAAATTAAAAGTTCACTTTGGAGACCTTGACGTAGGGGGATTAATGTAAATTGTTTGCCATTGCAGAGGTACGTAGTCAGGCAATCTATCGTATGTTGAGAGAAGGAGCAGTGATTTGTGGTGTTTTTATTATTTTCAGGAGAATTTCACCAATTTCACAAATTGCCGTAGAGACAACGATTTATAGAAAAATTTCTTTAATAATAGATCGAGCAGAGAAAGTTTGGTTTAAGTTTTTCTTACATATTCATGCATGTAAGTTTCTGAATAACTTTACCACCAATTTGGTGGTGGGGAGTTTCGGAAGCAAGCGACTAACCCGTGATGCTCGTCCTATCACCAGATTACTTAACTACCTGGGCGCTCGTGGGGCATAGGATGTGAGCAAGGCTTGTGCTCCATCGTCTTCGAAGTTCTCCAAAGCGCTTGAGTTCCTTCCAAGTCAGCCTCCTGGAGTCTCCTTCTCCATGTTTGCCAAGAGCAGCCCACCCATCTATTTGTGGATTCCATTCCATGGC
Source organism: Volucella bombylans (assembly GCA_949129095.1). Lineage (NCBI taxonomy): Eukaryota > Metazoa > Arthropoda > Insecta > Diptera > Syrphidae > Volucella > Volucella bombylans. The sequence goes on along the minus strand of OX422141.1, from coordinate 136,484,645 downwards.
GTAATTTATAATGGAACAGCTTCATTCTTTGATGCCTATGGGTTCTTGGCCTGTTTTCGCGTGCAATTGATTGATCAATATATGGTTTGACTATTTTTGTATAGTTTCCAGCTTCTGTGTGACCATGCAGGTCACATTGTAGGTACTACACCCATTAAGTAGCACTATTTCCACGTTTGATTGGAACAATCGCAGCTTGGTTTTTGTGATGAAGCTATTGTGTCACAAAACTTAAGACAGCATACCGAACACGGCTTCTAATTTGCGAATTGTGCTGTCCATATCCTATTGGGTTGTACCACATAGAATGTGGTATATTTTCGCTCAGTCGGAAATACGAGGTTCTCGAGTAAACATAAAATAAAGGGGTACGTGTGCTTGACGTGTGAGAATTTTAGGGTTCGTTACATGTACCGTTATTTTTTTTTTCTAGGAATTGTTTACCATGCTGTCGGCAGTTCAAATTGGAACCCTTTTCCTTTACGAGCTTAAAATGGGGGACATAATGCGTCATTGGTAGTGAAAAACATTAATGACGCATTTGAGGATGTATCGGTAAACGAACGCACTATATTCGTACAACGTTGGTTTGGAAAGTTCCGATAAGCGCTATCAAATATTGTGAGGAAATCGACATATTGCATGCTAAATTGGCTGAAAAGCAACCTGCGTTGGTCAATAGGCATGGTCTGATCCTTTCGCATGATCCTTTTGACGATTTCATTACCTCAAAAAGTCAGCACTTCTACGAAAAAGGCATGTTTGACCTTGTATCATGTTGGAAGAATGTCATAGAGGCCAACGGATCCTATTTTGATTGAATAAAAATTTACGGAAAAATAATATTGGCTTTCGGCAATGAGTCGCCCCTACTTCTGGGCCGTATCCCATCTTGTCGCAGACCAGTATCCTATGTGAGAGCAGACAAACATCATAAATGTATGATGTCGTAGTCTATCTTAGTCGCAAGTTTTTGCTAGGTAGAACTGACCGGATTTCAGTATTGGTTACTGCAATATACTCAAACTCGTACGTCGCTGCGGACATCAAATTTTTCTGACAATTTACCATCGTGTAAGAAATGGCAATTAACGCCGTCTTAGGTGATCCGCATTGCGATTAATCGGGAAATGTAGTCCTTGCTTTACCTCCTAGTGGTAGTTCCAATACATGTATAAATCCGTGTACATGTAGACAAAACTGGGTAGGTTACCGGAAAATGCCCGTTACGGAAACCAACATTACGCCACGTATAAGGAACAATCGTATGATGACGAATTTGGGAATTTTGGGTATTGTACCCGGACTAATATTGCTTTCTGGAATGTGAGGACGCTCCTGCTCGCAATTGGAATGATAGTTCCTTCGATATTGGACATATTGGAGTGAGTGAAGATAGTGCGACGCGGGAGAGTACCAATCTCCAACGTCTAACACTGTGATATTATACTCAGGCAAGCCTGAGGGGGTCTGCTGCTAGCACCAACAGTATGCAGAGGTTAGAGTACGGCGGGCACGAACATAGGTACTGTGTTGAGCAACAGTGAATTCTTCGACTAAGGATGAAAAGGACAACTTCTACAATCAGCAAAGCGCCATTGCAACGCTGAACGGAGATATTATCATCGTGATGTGGGACCTGAATGCAAAGGTAGGCAACGACCATGAAGGGCTCAGACATGTGATCGGGAAGCACGCCCTTCGCGACCGATATGACTATGGCGTAAGATTTGTTCATTTCTGCAACATCAATCGCCTTGTCATAGCAGGCACCATGTTTGAGTCACATCCGTCACAATGTCAGCTGGGTATCAACTGAGAGGTAATCATAGTCCAACCAAATCGACCATTTTGAAGCTACTTAAAGCTCGTATTGTAGACACCGCAGCAGTAGGGCGAAGCTTTTCAGAAGCGACGGTACATGGAATTAGTACTTAGTTAGAAAGTCAAAAATGGCTTCATGGCATAAGTACTGCGAATCTATCGCGGTAACAGATGAGGTTTCGAGGTTACGCAAAGTGCGAGCGTTCCTAGCTACCTCAGGAAAAGTGACGGAACCTGGGCGGAAAGTAGCCAAGAGACTCTGGCAACACTGACTGAAACCCACTTTCCGGGATCTACAGTATCAGGCGACCCTGGCATGCTACAGAACACTGAGAACACTGATCTCTCTCTCTCTTTCTCCGAAGAGGAAATAGGTGTTAATATTAATAGGAAAAAATTGCAATTCAGTCCTTTAAGCCGTACAAATCTCCCGGTCCGGATGGTATTTTACCGATTATGCTGCAGAAAGCACCGGAGGTAGCAATCGAAAAAATTATGGAAATTCTTCGACACAGTCTAAAAATAGGGTACATACTACATAATAGCTTAGAGGTAAGTTAAGGTGGTTTTTATACCTAAAGCTGGCAAACAGGAGCATATAACAGCAAACGATTTCAGAACAATAAATCTGTCATCATTTATGCTTAAAACCCTGGAGCGACTATTGGAGATTCACATTAGGAACCGTAATAGCTTTTTGACTGAGTGCATACATACATGAAAGGAAAATCTGTAGAAACCGCCTTGCACGAGGTAGTTGGGAAAATAGAGAACAGTCTACACTTCGGAGAGTTTGCCTTCAATAACGTGGACTGCACAGCTATTAAAAATGCTCTAGTAGACTCTAACATTGAACACGGCATTACGAACTGCTCGGTCAGAATATCCGTAACCAGGGGAACCTCTCAGTGTGGGGTCATATCCCCACTCCTGTGGGTGCTGGTAATCAATGACATCCTCAAAAAGCTTAGTACAATGGGTGCTACGGCATACGCAGATGAACTTTGGCAAAAGGCTGTGGTCTCAATGCCAACAATTCCGTAATGGAACTGGTTCTTTTTACCAGAAAGTACAAGATACCGCAAATCAAACTACCAAAACTCAACGGAGTGAAACTGCCCCTTTCGGACAGCTCGAAGTATCCACCCACCGTCCAATAGGAATTTTTCAAACGAGGAGATCGACAAGTACCTAAAACGAATGCACGAGATAATTAAACAAACTATGGACGCTACAATACCGCGGTATCGATGCACGACTAACGAAGAACTGTTCCTCAATCCTACTACTCGTAATGACGCACTACACAGATAGAAAAGTAGACTTCTGTCAAGACTCAAAAACTTGTACAGACAGTTAACTGACAGACAAGACCCGGAGATTAGGACACTGAAGTCATCGATTACAAATCTTCAAAGGCTAATAAAAGAGAATTACAGAATTGCTGTAAGTTCATATTGGAACAACAAGGTTCGGGCTGTAAACACCAGCAACCCGAATATGTTTCCGCAAATAGTTAAACTATTTCGGAGAAAAAATCAAAACGACCTCCTTCAGTGCCTTAAAATAGCCCGGACAACAGACAACGAACGGTTACTGGCAATAGCAGGTATTGATCCAAATGAAGCCGCTGACGATGACGACTTCTTTGTGATCGAGGATCCACAAGAGAAGGTTGAGGCCATAGGGGCGACTTTCCAGGAAGTATACAAGGCCGCTGATACCATTGGCCCTAATTATGACCTGGACAATCGCGTCTTGGTGCACGACTTCTGCATTCGTTCATTTCGAAGGAAGGACTCCATGAGATCTTCAACACAATCAGAGTTAAGAAATCAGTGGGGACCGATGGTATTCCATATATAGTTCCGGATAATCAATTCGCGTCTAAACTGGTGTCCAATATCCAATGGAATAAAGGCAAAAGTCAATGTACTGGTGCCTACCTTGTTGACTTGGAGAAGGCCTTCGACACCGTATGGTTAGAAGGTCTTTTCTATAAGCTGACTAGGCTGGGGATCAGCAAACCTCTCTTGTACATTCTTTATAATATGCTGCACAACAGACAGTTCATCGTGAAAAATGGTGATGTGATTTCTGTTGGAATATTTCAAATTAAAAATGGTCTTCAGCAAGGCGCGGTCAATTCGCCGATCCTATTCAACATTTATACAAGCGACTTGATAGGTTCACTTCACCATATTATTGCGCACGCAGACGATTTGATAGCGTAAAGTACAGGTCCAAAAATCGAGGTCATTAATGCTCTCTTGCAGAGTGACTTCGATAAAATAAGACGATTTGGCGATGACTGGAAGTTGAAAATCAACTTTCAGAAGTCGGAAACCATTCTCTTTAGGACGCCGTTGTCTGGGGCCTCTAGGGATACCAGAAAAAATTGGCGAAAGTTCTCGATTATTGGACAGCACGAACAGCCCCTTGCCTGTCAGATACCGCGTGACCTCTCGTTTTGGCGATTTGAGTTGATGCCACCAGACTTTTTCCTTTCGGGCTTTTTGAAATTTTGCATTTACCACAACAAATCACAAACAAGTGCAAATCTTGAAAGCCAACATTGAAGAAGGAATCATCAATTTGGAGCCAGAAGTTTTGCGAGAAAAAATTCAAAATGGCATGAAACGAGCACAAATGTACATCAACTCAGGAGGTGGCCATTTGACCGATATTATTTTTTCAAATTCATGTCTTCAATTTCAAGTACACTTTTCGTGAGAACAAAGACCAGGTTTTTGCGTTTCTAACTAAATGGCAGCCAATTCACATTATGACATTATTTTTGCTTCCCCCCTCTATACACATATCATTTGCATGGGTCGACGAAAGTATATTCGGCCTTGGTTGAGGATTTTGATGCCTTTTTTATTTTATTTATCATAGAATTAGTGCGCACCGAAGCGGTTATTATTGTAGTATCCTTAAAATGTTTGCACATAACGCGGGCGAAGGAAATTTAGGGACGAAGAAAAGAGAGGCACCAATGTAGATTGGTCTTAAATGTTTGCAAGTTATAACGACTAGGAGATAGAGAGCTCTGCAGGGCATTCGATAATGGTGGACCTATCTAACGACCCAGGTCTTTTCTAAAGCCTTCATACAAGTTCGTTATTCTGGCAGTTACCCAGTTCGATAGAATGAGAGTTGCTATTTTCATCACCCTAATCAGTCCTGAAAACTTTTATTGTTCTCAGCTCCAAATCTGCTTCTTTCTAGTCTTCTCCGACAGAGCATAATAAGAGGGTGGATCAATATGTCCGTGGACTCTTTAAATCAAAAGTAGTGATTTTGGCAAACGAAAAGACGTTTTATTCCTCCATATAGTAACCTTGGAGCTCAACATATGATACTTTGTTCAACGTTATATACTTATCCCTTCCATATAATACGCCAAAGCTCTTTCCGCCGAGCTATTCATTCCTTTTGACTTGGAAACAAGTACTGAGGGCTAAGTCCAGAAATTGTGGCGGGGAGCAATACGTAGTTTTTGTTTCTAATGGGGACTACGGATGTATTGCATTGTATTGATGGAAGAACACTTCCATCACGGCTTCTGTTTGAGAAGTTGGCATTATATCTGCTGTTGAGTGATTATGCCGCGTGCATCCCTCTAAACTGTTGTTATGACCTTGTTGGTCGACAGACCCACGTTGCCCTTATTCTGCGCCAATTTTCTTTTTTTCAAATGCTGCATGATTTCCGGTGTATTGCAATTGGTCTATTTTCGGGCCACGGTTATGAAATACGTCAACAACTCGTCCGGATAGCGGTTGAACAACGCTTTTTGTCATTTCTGTAAACTGTACGCGGTTATCTGCTGTCTTGTGTCACACACAAAACTTAATAACGCAGCTTGCTCAAAATTTTAAAGTAGTTGACGGGCGGTAATGCTATTTCAAGTAAGGACGCAGGAAATTCAAAAAACCATGGACTTATTGATCCACCCTCGTGGTGCTGCTTTTTCCCATTCTCATTGCTTACGCTTATAAGTTTAGGAATTTAGGTATTGACAGTCGTAACCAGTATAGTGGGTACAATGTATGGCAAAGTAACACTTGATTACTTCGAAAAAATTGTATCAGCCATCATGAGCAGCTTTTTTTATATAAAGTATGCCACAGAAAGGAAGGGGATCTGCGTGGTGATTGATCAGGAAACTGCTGACTGTCCTATAACTTGAATTGGGTCAGCTGTGCAACAATCAAGTTCGTAGCGAAGTGATTACCTTACCGCCAGTGTAACCGCATGAGTAAGACCTTACTTCACTGTTGGTGGCCCTTGTAAACATTTAAAGGACAAAGATTTTATCAAAGGCCTTATTGAAGTCCCTGGCGATTACATCAATTTCTTTCCCTTGCTCTAGGGCACACAGTGTACGAGTACAAGAAACAAAATCAATGAGTTTGGTGATTGTTGATCTGCCTTTGAGAAAACCATGTTGGTTGGTTGCAAATAAAGATTTACATTGAAAATATGGTGCATCATAAACAATACCTTCAATAACTTTGGGAATGCAGGATAGTTTAGCAATGGGGCGATAATTGGTTATACCGTGCTTTGGCTATTTTTTGGGAATAGCAGTAATAAAAGCGCTTTTCCAGAGATGAAGAAAGATAACTTCAGACAAAGCTAGTTTGAAAATACTAGTGAGGGGTGAATTAGATTATCAGCACATTTGTTTAAGACAATCCGCCAGGGACTGGAGAAAAATCATCTTTCAGTTTATGTATTTTGTCTAGTAAGTGCGCTGAAATATTATAATTTCAACTGACGAGGGAAATATTTGACAACAGTTGTTCAGGTACGAAAAGTATTCAGGATCGGGGTCATCAGATTGGGCCGAAAACGATTGACTAAAGAAATTCGCAAAAAGATTAGCCATAGTTGTTGAGTCATCCGAAGACATATTAGAAAATTTTGAGAGTTGAGAGTTGATAGAATTTTTTAGGGTCTAAGATGATGGTACGAGTAGATTGCATTTGGCTGAGATATCTGAGATATCTGAGATAGCAACTAGCGAGAAGTGTTTGTAAGCTAGGAGGTAGTTTTGTTGGTTAAAGCCAGAAGTTTAACGTAGTGGTGCCATAACCTGTTTCTCTTATTACGAAGTGCACGGAGTTCTTCGTTATACCAGGGAGGAGAATAGCACTATAACTCATTTAATGTATACCCATACATGGGAATGACAAACTAATCACACATCTCTCCTCCATCTACGATACAAAGAGCATGTACTTATGTCTCATATTAATTTAATTTGCTTTTTTGTGTGTAGGTTAGGGGTTTCGGGAATTCATGTCGATTGTGGATCCTAGTAATAACATTCCATGTGAGCAAACGATTAAACGTAGACTACAGCTAAAACCAAAAATCGCAAGTTAGTTGAATGACGCCAAATAAATATGTATCATTAAGCACTGCTTCTTCTTGGGCGCTCACGTCATAGATTCCAAATTGAGCGAGCATACTTTTAACCTGTCGATGGCTGCACTGGATGATCGGAAAACCGCCCTGAATGTCGAAATGCGTTTGAAAGAAGTAGCTTATTCCAGGAAAATTAAAAACAAAGTCGTAGCAATTGTGACTGGCAACGCTGATAACATGAAAACCGCAGTGCGAAAATGTGATTTTGTAGAATTTCCTTCAAATTTGACATGCGCGGCACTCAATCTTTGCGCATGTTTCTCATTTTCAACACTCGAACATTGCCACCAAAGAACTGAACAAAAAACAAAAATCTCTTGGCATGAAAGAACAACGGTTAGTGCATCCAACCATGTGGAGCTGAATATACATAATGCTAAAATCAGACCAGAAAAGTAAACTTGCTATACAGGGAGTGTTAAGTGACGGTAAAACCACATCATTCAGCATTGAAGCACGTCTTTCTCTAACTGATGCTGGCTAGAAGATCATAGATGAGCTCGTAACCCTGTTAGAACCATTGCATCTAGACACGAAGGTTTTTTCCAGATCCAATGCCTCGACTGTCTAAGCAGTCTGTTCAAACTACATTTTTCCGACAGTGAGTTGACAAGTGACAACGCTGGACCCAGTCGTGAAAAGGATCTATTTGCACTAGCAGTCAATTGACATCATAGAATTCTAATTCAGACGCAACATCTTCCTGCCTTACTAGACCTTCGTCTAGTAAGATAGATAAACACATGCAGAAACGAATATCGCTGTGATCGACGAGTGGCACTCAATAGTCAATGCAGAAAGTAATCTATCTAAGAATGCGACCGACAGACAGCATAAAGGGACTTTGAAACTGGTCAATCAATATGACCCGAAGTATCAATTCCAAGCCTACTTAAGTGAGCCTCAGCTTAGTCACAACGCAAATCCGTTGGAATGGTGGAAATATCGAGCTACCCATGTTGCTTCCAGTTTACTAGACCAGGGCTTCTGGCTTCCGCGATTACTTGATCTGTAAACCGGAGGTTCGGCCTTCCTTTGCTTCGTGAACCTGGTGGCTGGGATTCAAAGATGCTCTTAGCTGGAGCATTCTCCCTCATTCTCTCGATGTGAACGAGCCAGTGCATTAGACGGATTTTTGCCTTCGGGACTACATCCATATCTTTATACAGCTCGTAGAGTTCGCGGTTATATCTTCTCAGCCAAGATGATGAATATCATCGCAAAATCATCTTCAGTGACGAAGATCATTTTTGGCTCAATGGGTTCGTCAATAAGCAAAATATGCGTTATTGGTCGGGTGAAAATCCACATGTGCTTCATGAATCACCACTTCATCCACAAAAAATAACTGTTTGGTGCGGTTTGCGTGCCGGCGGCGTTATTGGGCCATATTTTTTCATCGACGATCACGATCGTCAGGTTTCTGTGAATGGTCAGCGTTATCGCGCCATGATCACCGATTATTTTTGGCCCGAATTGGAAGATATGGACTTGGACGACATGTGGTTTCAACAGGATGATACCACAAGCCACACAGCACACGCTACAATCGATTTATTGAAGAATAAGTATGGTGAACGTGTTATCTCAAGAAATGGGCCAGTCGATTGGCCGCCTCGTTAGTGCGATTTAACGCTGCTTTACTAAATTCTGTGGGGCTACGTTAAGTCATTGGTTTATGCCAACACGCCGACGACGTTGGAAGAGCTCAAAGCCAACATTGAATGCAAAATAGCGGCCGCTTCGGCCGAAATGTGTGGCCGAGTCATTGAAAATTGGGTCCAATGAATCGACTGCTGCAAACGTGCCCGCGTTGGCCATATGAACGAAGTCGAGTTCTATTCATAAATGTTTTGATTGTACTTGAAGCCGATAATAAAGTTTTTGAAATATCTCAAATGGTTTGCATTTTATTTAAAAAAAAAAGTTGTCAAGTCCTTATTGGAAAACCCTATATAATTCAGTGCGATGAATGCGACTTGGAATTCGTTGGTCTTTTTCTGCATTTGGCGCAGTGTGAAAAAAGGTTTACATTCGTATTAACCCGTAGTTTTTGTACTTGTCTTATAAAAAAAAGTCTTCCTGTTAGGATATGAGCTTAACAAACAGTTAGTCTCCATGCACCATATATGTACAATATGTACGAGTATGTATATAGATTTGAAACTTGTGTTATCCGATACTACCTGGATAGGTCGGACATCGGATACTGGATCCGGATCACTTTCGTATACCAGGATACTTGAAGCACTAGTAGAACCAGTAATATTGTATATTTATGTCTCAAGTTACGGAAAACATTTTTGAATCTTTTATTTAACACAGTGAATTCCTACCTATGCCGGACCGGAAATAAAACACGTTCATCTCTGTTGGGAAGACTTTAGCTCACGTACTGAAGTTTAACCAACAGTCAATAAGAACGTGTTAAGCCAAGAAGACGCGTACAGAAACCTGTAGTGATGGAGAAGGAAACCTTGTTGGTTTCCTTGTTGGTTGGTACTGAGAATATGGAAAAACTTTGTCAGCAGGCTGTATAATGGGTTATAAGCCCAACAGCTGCCGTCGGCAGAGCATATCATTCAACTTATACGATGACAGCCAAAATTTCCGTCCACCTGACCAAGATGAAGCAAGGATAGCAATATCTAAGATGAAAACCAACAAGGCAGCTGGACCTGATGACTTACCTTCCGAGGTATTCAAAGCAGCTGGAAATGACTTTGTGGCGAGCATACACAAACTCATTTCTCAGATCTGGTCAGAAGAGTGTATGCCTGCTGAACGGAATCTCAACATCGTTTGCCCGATCCATCTGCCATATTGTGTGAACGTCTGTAACCCTTCGGCAACAACCTGATTGGCCCCTATAAGTGCAGTTTCATACCAGGAAAGTTCACAATCGACCAAATCTTCACACTCCGGAAGATGCTAGAAAAAACTCAAGAAGTTCAATCGATACCATCTTTCATCGATTTTAAGCCCGTATATGACAGCATTTATAGAGACGAGCTATACAGAGCCATGCCTAGATTTGGTATCCCAGCCAAGCTCGTCCTGTGTGCAGAATGACGATTGAGAAGACTCGCTGCTCCGTCAAAGTTAGCGACTTAACTGAAACTTTTGATGTCAAAAAAGGTTTTAGACAATGTGACGCACTGTCATGCGACTTCTTTAACATCATACTTGAAAGAATTGTGCGGAACGCACAAGAGAACACTGGAGGCACAACCTTTCAACAGCCTATGTGACTACTATGATACGCCGATGATATTGCCATAATAGACAGAACTCAGCGGGCTAGTATTGTGGCGGAAGTTGCTAAAATAGATTTAGCGGCGAAACCAAGTGAATACTGACAACAAGAAGGGACACGTAACATCGACGAATTCGATAGAACGTCGCCGTTGATAGCTATAATTTCAAGGTAGGAGGCCATTAACACCTCAGTAGAAATATAACGCATAATCACTCCTGCCAATCGCTGTTCCATTAAACGAAGAACGCAATTGAGTAGTAAGACCCAATCCCGAAAAACTAAGGAGGATCTAACTGTATAAGATTGGGATGAGTTCTACTCTATGGCGCTGAAGCATGGACTCTATCGAAAGTGGATGAAGACATCCTTAGTCGTATCGAGAGAAAAATCCTTTGAAAAATATTCGGTTCCGTTTGCATTGACGGGCTTTAGAGGAGCAGGCTCAACGATGAACTATACGAGCTGTACAGCTATCTAGTTTGAAAACTGCGCATAAATCACCTGAAATGGCTAGAACATATAGAGCGAATGGACACCAATGCTCCGGTCCGCAGAGTCTTCGAACCGAATCTAACCCGAATCTGACAACGCAGTAGAGGAAGACCTTACCATAGGTAGTTCGCACAAGTCGGAGGGAGCTCAACCGATTTGGAGTGAGTAACTGGAGGCAGTTAGTTGAGGCCCAGGTTCACCCTGAACTGTAGCGCTACTTAAGCATGCCACGGGAAAAACACGTTTCCACAATAATTTAATTCAATTCAATTGGAAAACATTTTCCAATTATAAATAGTAATTAATATTAATTATAATCTCATTCAATTCACTGTTTTTTATTTGTTAAATATAGATTGTTGTTTGATTTATAGAAAATCTATATATTACGTCATATATATTTTAATATAGAATTATAAGAAAAAGGGGAATACACTCGTAAGCAAGATGTTTTGCGGAAGGGTAAGTGTGTGTCAACTTTGATAAAAAAGAAAAGCGAATAAAAACCTTGCCATCTGCTTAGAGCACATCAACAACAGAAAGCGGTTCCACTTTCGATTATGGAAATTAATCTCTGTAATATTTTACAATGATTTTCTACATGCAGTCTTTCCCTCATGCTGCATTCTGGCAAAATGTTTTATAAAGGGTTTTTTTTTAGATGTATAAAAATGCAATATGAAATAAAACACTTGAAGCTAATGTTAATGTCTATGATATTAGCTTTATTTAATAGATAATTTTATGCCATTAGTGCTTAAATATGTTATCAGGCATAGGCGCGCTACGAATAGCTCGAATGAAGCAATTGTGAAGTCCAATTTTCGACACGATGGCACATTGCGTCATCTTCTTGAAACCAAAGCTCTGTCACGTCAATGTCATTCAACAGAGGAACGAAGCAGTTTGAAATCATGTTTCTATAGCACTCTCCATTGACGGTAACATTCTGGCCGGCATTGCCCTTAAAGAAAAGTGGGGCGATGATTCCACCAGCCCATAGAGCATACCAAACAGTGAGTTTTAATGATTGCAAGGGCGTCGCGACAAAGTCTTCTGGGTTTTCTCCACTCCAAATTCGATAATTTTGCTTGCTTACATATACATTTAACCAAAAATGGGCCTCATCGGAGAACAAAATTTTGCGTTGAAAATGAGGATCAAGGATCATCTTTTTGGCCGATTCACCGAACCTACGACGCGTATAATGGTCACGCGGTTTCAACTCATGCACAAGCCGGACCTTATAAACTTTTAAGCGAAGATCTTTCCGTAAAATCTTCCACAAAGTGGTTGGGCATAGCCCCAATTGCTGTGCACGATGGCGAATCTTCTCATTCGGATTCTCCTCAACACTGCGCTCAACAACGGCAATAACGTCTTCTAACTTGTGGATCCGTATTGTCCACTAGAGTGTACGTGTGGATCGATTCATTGTATTCCGAATAACTTGCTCAGATTGACGATTATGTCGACCGTAAGATGGACGTAGCCCACGATAAGTTTGGCGAACCGAATTTCCACGCGTTGTTCTGGCGTTAATCTATTCATTCGTAAAATGGCAAACCGTAGCAACCACAACTCAACTTTTAACTGTCAAATTTACAATCTGTAGAAATAGTGTTGCCAGTTTAAAAATCAAACCACTAAAAAAACACCTTTTTACATAGTGATTTCAAGAAGAGCATATACTCGTATATGAAGATTAAATATTAAAGCAGTCGCTGGAATAATCAAAGCAATATTCTACAAAAGACAAGTTGTCAGAACGGTTGTGGAAATTGGCGCCAGTGCCGGTTTCTAAAAGTAAGTTAATCCTCCAATTGTAGGAGATGACTGTCTACAATAAAAAAGGAATCAATTAGGAGACGAACATCATGTTCTGTTATATCTACATCATTTTCGATCATGATCGGGGAGGTCCATGATCAGGAAAATGATCTGAGGGGTGTTTCAAGCTTTGAAGATTAGAGTGTTATTGACCTCTTTGTGAAGAAAGCTAAAGTTTAGCGATTGTCACCGTGTACAATGCACATGAGTGGTCCTTCATCATCAACTACTGCAATGAGGAAGAAAGTTTTGACAGTAGGTTGGTGGATGATTAAATCACGAAATAACAGCGATGTGAACCAGTGAACTAGGAGGACATACTCCGGTTAGTGCCTTTATAGGAGGAATTCACTTCCAAAATTGCTGTGTAACTATTGCTACCGAGTGCTAACACGAAAGCGGAATAGTATCAGCACGAGAAAAAAATCATTTATCCTCGTAGCTACAGATTTCAGCGTCTAAACAGTCGAGTATGACAGTACGATGTCAAGCCCAAGAAACGAAGCAGTCTTTTGCTGTTCTAGACAGCAGTACAAAACTACTGAAGGAATGCATTTTCATCGGTGGCACATCCGGCTTGATCATCTATTTTTCATTCCCTAGCATGTCGAGTTCTTTGTATCGTGCACACATTGTGTAGCTACAACTGGCTAAGGGTACAGTAGAAGAAGTGAAAGGTATCTATGTTGAGATTGCAGTGTAGTCAAAGCTTGTAAATGCAATGAAACTTGAGGACAGCAACGCATTTATGGATTCAATAAGTCATAAACTAAAGGTGAACTACTCTAGCACGGATTGGCACTGTGAACACAAAAATCAGTAGCGTATTCCCGGATTGTAGCAATCAAAGTGACGGAGACAACGAAACCTGGTACCAATGTAAAAATTCCAGCCGCAGCAGGTACAATCAAGAATATCAAAACTTCTAAAATCGATGCAAAACTAAATGCGAAAATATACTTGAAATAAACTGAAAAGGATGCAAGAAACACATAAAGTCAATTCAGCATTTGATGTAAAATTGGAGTATGACAAATACCGAATAAACTACTGCAAATGATGGCATGAACAGATGGCAAAATAACAGAAGAACTTCCACATAGATGAATTGTTGAGTACTCGGTATACAATCTGCCATACCTCTTGCAATAGATCATGAAAATAATCGTCATTACATGAAAAGCATCCTTAACCACAGAAGGCATCTGACTCCTAACATTTCTCAATTCGGTTGTGTTTGCACTACATCTATTTTTGGATCTTCAAAAAATCACTCTCAAGGTGTATAAGATGTTGGTATTCTTTGAGGTTTTAACAATGTAGACACTTCTTTGATTATCGTTTTTCTTCCGGAACTGAATATTACTCACTCTTTGTGCAGTTTCATTAACTACAGGGAGAAAACCTCACAGAGAAACATCCCAAGGATGTGTGCTCTCTCCTCGCATGTGCTATGATGACGCAGGGTATGGTCGCACAGTTTATCCAACCGGTACCACTATAATGTGTCGGACAACTATTCTCGAAAATGCCTTAGAAGTAACCTCCTTTCGGACAGGTGTCTATGGCCTTAGTCTCAGCCTGCCCAAATCGGAGCTGATCTTTACAAAAAAAAAAACAACTATTCTGTTGACGCAGAATAGTAAATCGCATTTCTTGAAGAGCAACATTCATAAATCCGCAAGTGCAGATGGTATATATTCCCTTCTTCTGAAGAGGTGTTCTTCCACGCTTTTCATCAATCCTACTCTTTAGGATTGATTGATAGAAGATGGAAAACAGAATTTGTCCAGTCCGTCCTTAAAAATGACGAATCTTCTTCTCTCTTCTCCTACAGACCCATTGCACCATCGTTACAAGGTCATGGAAACGCTGATAAACATTCAGCTCATGAATATCTCGAAACACGAAAACTACTCAATGATGGCATGTCTTAGCGAAAAGTGGAAAAATGGAAAAGCCTATACCAATCTGGTAAAAGCAAGGTCGTTGCTCTTGATAATTCTAAGGCATTTGACAAAGTTTGGCATCAGGTTCTTTTGTCGCAAATACATGCTTTGTATACTCCTTTGCTGACGTATGTTAAGCTTATTAAATTCCGATACAGCAAAACCAGTTGGGGAACTATCAACAGAGTGGAATTTAATGCTTCCAAAACACAGTGCTGTCTGCGTCAAATTTTAAACACCCAACCATTATATATGAATGGCACTTGCATCGTCAAAATTGAAAAACTTTCCGTTCTCGGTATGTGTGTCAATGACAACTTAAGTTGGAATGACCACATATTTGATGTCGCCAAAAATGGTGCGAAATGTCTAGGTTTCCTCAAACAATGTAAGAAATACTATTCCTCTTTTGAGCTGGCCTCAATATATAAGGCATTCATCCGCCCAAAATTGGAGTACAATGCACACATCTGGTCAGATGCTCCTAACACATCTCTACACCTGCTAGATAGGATTCAAAACCATGCGATAAAACTCATAGGTGATACTAATATCACCCAGTCAATGGACGCCTTCGAACACTGACGAAATGTCTCCTGTTTCACCTTGTTGTACAGCTATTTTCTCTACCGTGCTCCACTGAAATTGCCAGTAGCATTCCGCCCCTTCAAACCTTCAACTGTAATACCCGTCTCGCTATGAATACTCAACAGTATACCCTCAAGCCCACTTTCGGACATACTCTGAAATATCGTCATTTGTCCTTAAGCCGTACAACTCGCTTATAGAATCCTCTACCTAGCTCTTTATTTCCTAGTCACTATAACTCGCAAACATTTAAAACCAACGCACATCGGTATCTCCCTTTTTTTCCTCCCTAACTTCCCCTCGCCGGCAAACATCTCAGGCGTACACAGAATCCCTTGTGCGCTCGCTAATTACGAGTATATTTTCAAAAAAAAAACATATATCTAGGTATCATTACCGGCAGCAAACAACGGTGTAACAAAATAAAACACAAAGCTCTACTAGCTCTAACCAATTTTAGAAGACTGCGGGCTTTACCCAAAGTCCTGCGTTCAGCGCTGACCATCTCAATTTGAATATAAGAAATAACTAACAAATTTGTTACAAAAAAAGCTCAATAGGTTTCTGCACAAAGCCAATTGGCGCATTAATAACTTTATCAATGGTACTCGTAGCTTACAAAACTTAGCTTCATATCTAGCCCAAGACATTTTTTGTTGTTGTTCCTTCTAATTTAATTATCCAAATCAATCTTTCTTTTATAATTGGCGCCCGCTCAAGGGATTCGGTGTACCCTTAAAATGTTTGCACCTAACGCCGGCGAGAGCAAATTAGATTGTATAGGGTGTTTTTTTTTTTAGAGGTTTGGTTTTTAAACTAGCAACACTGTTTCTACAAATTGTCAATTTGATAGTTAAAAGTTGATTAACGCCAGAACAACGCGTGCAAATTCGGTTCGCCAAATTTATCGTGCGCTACGTCCATCTTACGGTCAACAAAATCGTCCATCTGAGCAAGTTATTCGGAACACAATGAATCGACCCACACGAACATTCTAGTGGATAATAAGGATCCCCGAAGACGACCATCAGTGCGAACAGAAGAAGTTATTGCCGTTGTTAAGCGCAGTGTTGAGAAGAATCCGAATGAGACGATTCGCCATCGTGCACAGCAAATGGAGCTATGCCCAACCACTTTGTGGAAGATTTTACGGAAAGATCTTGGCTTAAAAGTTTATAAGGCCCGGCTTGTGCATGAGTTGAAACCGCGTAACCATTATACGCGTCGTAGGTTCGGTGAATCGGCCAAAAAGATGATCCTTGATCCTCATTTTCAACGCAAAATTTTGTTCTCCGATGAGGCCCATTTTTGGTTAAATGGATATGTAAGCAAGCAAAATTGCCAAATTTGGAGTGGAGAAAACCCAGCAGCCTTTATCGAGACGCCCTTACAACCATTAAAACTCACTGTTTGGTGGAATTATCGTCCCATATTTCGTTAAGAACGATGCCAGCCAGAATGTTACCGTCAATGGAGAGCGCTATAGATTACTTCTGACTTTTTCGTTTCTCAGTTGAATGGCTTTGACGTGACAGAGTTTTGGTTTCAACAAGAAGGCGCAACATGCCACACGACGCGTGACACCATCAATTTATTGCGGGAAACATTTGCTGAGCGCATAATTTCGCATAATGGACTTGTAAACTGGCCTCCACAATGCTGTGATCTCACACCTTAAGATTTCTTTCTTTGGGGGAATGTGAAGTCACTGGTCCATGCCGATAAACCAAAGACGTTGGACGATTTGGAAGTCAACATTCGCCGTGTTATTGCTGATATACGATCCGCTTCATTCGAGCCAGCCGTGAAGCGCATATGAACGATAATATATTTAAACAGTAATAGCATAAAATTATCTATTAAATAAATATAATATGATAGACATTAACATTAGCTTCAAGTCTTTTATTTCATATTGAATTTTTATACCGCTGAAAAAAAAACATTGGTTTTGAATGTTTGTTGATTACAATGACTACGGAATAATAAGCCCGACGGGGCATTCTATAAATGAGTTGTGCTGATTAGAATGTATAGCAGTTCTGGTGAAAACAGCGATAGAGCAATATAAGGCATGAGCCATAACGTCGGTGTTCAAGGGTGTCAATTGACGGTACAAGATTCGCATCACCTATGAGTTTTACCTCATCTTGGAATCCCATCTAACGTCCCATCTACGGAGAACCTGGCGAGATGTAAGCATAACTATCTTCCAATTATTCAAACAATTCACAATTCAAAGTCATTTTCAATAGGATCGTGGTTATACGGCTCTAAAACAACTGAATGCGTTGTGTTTTCAATGAAGATCTTTGTGTACATCAATCCTTCAGTCTAATTCCACACTGAAACGTTTTTTAATACAAAGTTTCAGCTTTTCATTAGACCACTGCTTACCTCATCCTAAGTCCAATATCTTTGATTAATATCATAACAACAACAGCAGTAAAGCAGCGATCAGGTTCCTCACATCGAACGCCATCTCTCAACAAGATAGCCCAACAGCGCAAAATACTGAGATATTCCGTAGAATCAATAATCTTCTACGCTGATGAATTAGTCAGACTTGGGTATCAAAGGATAAATAGCAAATAGCTGGTCAACGGCAAGTCATCCAATGTGCTATGTTAAACTAATGACAGGCTCTTCAAGTTAGCATTGGATGAACTCTTTAGATGAGACATTCCGAATCCTATGGACCAAACTCGATAACACAGCTCCAGATTCACAAATATAAAAACAGGAAATGGTGCTACTAGAAGACGTTCATAATGATATAGTATTTCTCATGATGATTTCTGCAGGGATGGAAAGTTAAACAAATCTTTTACGCCCTACTTTTCCAGGTCTGCTGTCAGATAGCCGACAATAATGAAGAGAAATCTCTTTGGCTCTAAAAGTAATCAGGGCACGCTTCCCAATGGAATCACAATGAACCCACAACTACTCCACTATGGATTACTCTAACCTAACCAAATCTATTCACAATCCTCTAAGAAAAACTCAAGAAACAACCCGTCTGTCTGACAATCCGGCGCTATACTTTCTAAAAATAAAGATTAAATCCCAAGTTAACTCAACTTTGAAATGAACTTTGAATTCAAAAGTATTTTCAAATTAATTGATTCATCATTTAAATTATAGTTATCGAAGCAATATAATTTTATATTCAATTAATATTACATTTTCTTTATCAGTCACGTCTCTAATCGAAATGTTATAATTCTACTGCAAAAGCCTCAACCAAAGTTGCCTTATCAATTTCTAAATTTCGTTTCAACAAGAAATTGATTCCTCATCAGAACTGTCTAGTGTTGTATCAAGTTTGGATTTTATCAAGTTTTGATTTAAAAAAAAAAAAAGAAATTTAAATATGTATAGGAAAACAGAAAATCCCCCTCCGAGAATCTAGTCAAGGTCCAAAACCTGCTTACCTCCAGTCTCAAGAGCTGCTGTTTACTAAAGAATGTGTAAGTAATTACTCAATTTTAGATACATAAAACACATGTTTAGTAGGTAAAATCCAACCGAAACTAAGTGAAATGTTTTATACTCAGACAGGCGAACATTTTTCACGACGCCCCATTTAGTTCAATTGGAAAACTCCAAAACTCATTCATTGAGTGTAGATTGATCAGAATTCGATTAGTATAAGCCCCAAACGAAAGCAAATCCTAAGGCAAATGAATTCAAAGAAATCAGCAAAAATGTTCCTTCTTCGTGATTCTCACTTTTTTAATGGACCAATGCACTGAATTTCGATTATTGATTTTTTTTTTTTTTTTTTTTTCAGCAAAAAAGTTTCTTTGGTTTTTGTTTTCATTTCAAACCGAACTAAGGTGGGCCAATTGTCATGGTCTTATCTAAGAAATTATTAATCTTGGAATTCATGAGACTCATAGGCAATAATATGACAACCACCTAGTGGAAACACTTAAAAAAAAATTTTTTTTCGCCTCGTAGGAGCCGAATATTTTTGATATTTTAAACTGATTGCCTTTGAATGAATTCACGTTTTGTTTGTTTTGAATTTTAACTCAGATTGTTTCAGTCTTACAGCGAAATACTCTTAATTAGTAGCAATTTTCACTTCAACTTCAGCAGTCAAAATTAAACGTTTTGTCGAACTGAAACGATTTCGCATTCTAAGTTTAAGATACACAAGTCAATGCACCATAAAGACATGTTCAATGCCAGAACTGTTCTTATAAGATAGCTAAAACTAAAACTGGTTCGTAGAGTAAAAAGTAGAGTAACTTGAATCACATGTAAACGCTTAAAAGAAACCTCAATTGCCACAATTAATTCTTTCGCTTACTTTTTTCGTGTTGTTTTATTTTTTTTTTGAATTAAAAAAATCTACAAATTGATATCAAAAATCTGAAGAATGAACTTCAGATTTCCCAAACCGTATCCGAATAAAACTCTTTCCACAACCACTTAGGGGGGGAAACTAGAACACGCGTTATCACTTGCTGAGCGGGCGACAAACTGATTGAGAATCAAAGCCGAAATAGGAAACCTCGTCAATAAATAACAAAACAAATCGAAATACTCGTACCGTAATTTCCTTCTATAAACACATTTCACAACAACAAACAACAGTAGCAAGTGTATCCGTATACGAGTACAAGACCGCACCGATAACAGCACATCAACATCAATAGAACGAAAAACCCAACTGAACGGCAATTTATTGGCGAACCTATGCGCGCGCAATTAAAAGGACAGCAAGAGACGCTATTGATAACCGTCGAACGCGTCCAAGCAGAGTCTGCAATTGTAACTAAAGCGTCCGTGATACTGACAATATGAATACTGAGACCGTCCCCAAGATGCAGTGGGAGTCTTTCATGCCGAGAACATACAGAACGTGTTTCAAGCTGGTTGTTATTCGTACTTCTAACAATAGATCAACTGATGTCGGTTGTTGTCAGTTACATACTTGGTGCGGAGTCTACGAGTAGTTATCCGATCTAGTGGCGAAGGTTAGGCTTTGCTTGATGGAGTCAGTGTTGAAAATCAGGGAGTATGACTGACCACATGAAGATGTTATTTGGTAATAAGATGTTTCTGATAGATTGATGGATACGTCCTATACGAGTATGTTACAATTATGTCTCTTTTACTTGTCGTTCGTTGAACAAGAATCATCTTGGTGATGACGTCCATTTAGATTTAATCGGAATTATATGTTATCCACATGGCAAGGGGCAACGACAACATTGGTTTACTTGGAACCCATATCACGTGTACTATGTACATATATATTACCATTTCCAGATTACTTGGATACTGCCTCAGGTATTTGTAGATGTTAATAATAGCGCCAACTGCAGTAAGAAACTAGAAATTGATCTCGTTGAATTAAATTGGCTTTTGTTAACGATTAATTGGATCTTTTTAAGTACTGAGATACTCATATGTATACTCGTTTATGTGCATCGTGTAATGCGTAAAATGACTTGAATTTACGAGCTATTCGCAGTGTGTAATTAGCAGAGTTCTAGCATCCATATATTCGTAATTGCACTGATTTTCTTTCTGCACTCTGATTCCAAAGTGTCAACGAGTTGGGAGACAATTATATTTGCGTATCACCCAGTCTAGTTGAACCTAAGGCACCTTTTTCAATTTATTGGTAATAGATAATGCACTTAGTGGTGGGAAATGTCTCTATCACAACCGTTAACACCTTCCGAGTCTATAATGAATGATAGTTCATGGATGTGCACTGTGTTTATTGACGCAGATTTGTTTGTTTGTTTTGTTTTTTTTTTAATTCATCTCAAAATGCCTATAATTAATCGAAGTTCCTGTTTAACTTGACAGCTTTACCTTAAAGGTCGGTTAGACGAACACATGAAATCAAATTGAATCGAATTGAATACTGTGGAAATGGAATTTTTCAAATGGCCTTAAGTGACCTCAGGAATTTCCCATGAACATGTGGATTAAAATACATCCAATAAAGTAAATTGCTCAATATTGTCAACGTTGGGTAGTTAATCCCTACTCGACCTGTACTTAAGGTCTAATTTATTCCTAAGTCATACAACAGATTTGAAAATTGGTTCTTCAGAGTGTAATTATGAATTATTTACGTCCCGACCAAGTAGATCGATTAAAACTAGATTGTATGAATTACAAGAATATTTTATACATGTCCACGTGTCCGTTATCCATTTCGCATGTCTCATTCATTTTTTATGAAATTAAGGACCTCGAATCTTAAGTTTCTTCCATGGCATGCTGTGATGGTGGTCAGGTGCGAACTTATAGAGTAAAATGGTAGGACGATCCCCGACACAGACTCATTGGCTTGATTATTTCACGGCTAATGAATTCTAATGCACTCACAAGCTTGCAATATTGAAAGGTTTCCCTCAGTGCACATGCCTTAGCACCAGCAAAAAGGAGCTAACCTTTTTTTTTTTTTTTTAAAAAAACTCTAACTCTAATGTGGAACAGCAGGCGCCGATGGATGTGTGGCTAAGGTGGTGCTTAGCCTCTACTAGTTTGCAAACTTCGGATACCAGGCTAATTACTCAGCCTTTCCCTCAGAAAAATAGGCTCTCCTGTTAGATTTGATGTTTCAGACCACGATCTTCTATCCTGAACGTATGATGTTAATTTAACTCGATGTGTTGTAACCGATACTTTTTCGTACAAAGATTTCAGTGCTATCGACCTAAACACCCTTCAAATAGCTGCTGGTTCTATCCCTTGGGAGCAGTGCAGTTCTAGACCTGATCCCAATGATAAAGTTAACCTGTTCCAAGAAACGATTGCAAGACTGTTCTATGAATTCCTACCCACTAACTCAATCGAAAAGAGGAACAAGCTATATAGTAAATGGAAGCACTCTCCAACTCTTTACAACTGGTCGTTGTACAAAACGGCACGTAACATCGCCACCTCAGTTATACGTAATGCAAAAGAAAATTATTTCGCTTCTAAGCTAGATCCATTCCTCTCGTCAAAGTAGTTATGGAGTAATCTCCACAAAATTGGTATAACTTCTAGAAACAGCAAATTTGAATGCCTTCTCGATCTAAATAAGTTGAATATGCCTTTTGACTTCAACCAGAATGTGGACCGCATTTAAGTATTATGGAGGACGAAGTATTCAGATATGTAATGACTGTCAAATCTGATTCGATCGATGAAGACGGCATTCCCGTGCGCTTTGTTAAACTCATCCTACAGCAAATTGTTTCGGCTCTGACCCATGGAATTAATTGGTGCATAATCACATCAACCTTTCTGAAGTCATGGAAAATTGTACGAGTTATGCCAGCCGCTAAGAAAGCCCATCCAGCATCGTCTACCGATTTTAGGCCAATAAGCAATCTGCCCTGCTTTTCGAAAGTCTTAGAGAAAATTATAGCAAAACAAATCACAGAGTACTTAACTCTCAATAACCTCTTATACGAGGGGCGTTCAATATATTCTCGGTATCGATATGAAGGAAAATGCGAATTTAATTTAATTTTTTTTTTTTCAATATAATCTCCCCTAACATCAATGCATTTGCTACATCTTGAGATAAGCTTTTTTAAACCCTAAAAAAAATAAATTTCCTCTTTCTCTGCAAAATACCCATTTATTGCCGACTTGAGTTCTTCATCATCCGAAAATCTTTTTCCACGAAGACATTTTTTCAAATCCGGAAACAGGAAATAATCACTAGGGGTAAGGTCTGGACTATAGGGTGGGTGTTGGATTTCTTCGAAACCACAATCTCGCGCAGCAGCCTTGGAAACTCGCGCCGTGTGAACAGGAGCGTTGTCATGAAGAAGCAACACACCCGCTGCGAGTTTACCCCGTCTTTTCTTTTTAATTTCCTCCCGCAAATTATGCAAAGTGGAAGCGTAGGATGTGGCGTTGATGGTTTCACCTTTTTTTTTGTACTCAATGAGCAAGATTCCCTTTGAGTCCCAAAAAACTGTGGACATGAGCTTCCCGGCAGACGGAGTGACTTTGAACTTCTTCGGGGGGTCTGTTCCTTTTTTATGCCACTGCATGGACTCTTGTTTGCTTTCAGGGTCATAGTGGTGGACCCATGTTTCGTCCCCAGTAACAATTCGATCCATAACACCGTCCGCGTTCTCACTACACATCTCCAAAAGCTCTCTACAGCATGCGATTCTCACTTTTTTCTGAGGCGCTGTGAGCATTCGTGGAACCCACCTTGCACTGCTTTGAAAGGTTAAGATGGTCATGAAGAATGGTGTGAATGGTACCAATTGAAAGCTTGGTGATCTCTGCCATCATTTTCACCTTTATTCGGGCATCCTCAAGAACAAGTTTTTCGACTTCTTTGATGCTTTCTCCCGTACAAGCAGTAGCCGGGGCGCCGGAGCGGAGGTCGTCTTCAATGCTCTCTCTGCCTCTCTTGAACTCACTTGACCACTTTTGCACAGTTGATAATGAAGGTGCGGAACCCTGGTAAACAGCCACCATCTCTTCATAAATAGTTTTTTGACTTTTTCCTTGCTTAGTGAGAAATTTAATTACAGCGCGATGCTCAATTTTCACCATCATCGTCTCAGTTGCCATTATGATTCTGTTTAACTAGAGATAAAACGCGAATTAATAATCACATTTATATGAAATTTTACATGAATGCACTAAAATAATAGTATTACTTGATAAATAAGTCAATTTATATATACAACTACAGCTTCACCCCGATACCGAGAATATGTTGAACGCCCTTCGTAGACGAGCGATCAGGCTTTCGGGCCAACTACGGCTGTTCTTCTGCCATGGTCAACCTGCTTGAAGATGTTAGACAATCTTTTGATAAGAAATATATCTCACTACTCTGTGTGCAACCACAAGATATTGTGTAAGGTTGCTGGATAGTTTTCTCTCCGAAAGGTGCCAAAGAGTTTTCTCCAATAGATGTAGCTCATCCCTTATGAAACTCCAGCAAGGCGTTCCTCAAGTGTCGATATTGGGTCCAATTCTATTTTGTATATATATCACCGATCTACCATCAGTATACCGACATTCTTTTGTGCACATGTATGCTCATGATGTACAATTATACCCAGCCAAACCATTTCGCAAGATCAACGAACTGACCCTACTGCTCAATGATGACTTGCAACGAGTCTATACTTGGTCAGTCACAAATGAACTACAACTAAACCCGACTAAAACTCGAGTAATTCCAATATCCAAAATACTCTAGGTTTAACTTAGATCTTCTGCCTGAAGTTAAAGCCGTAGAGTCTGTTACTAGCCTTGGATTTGTTATTAGTCGAGGTTTGTCAGGTTATAATCATACCAACATGGTCGTAGGTCGTATCTACGGATAAATTCGTAAGCTTTGGGTTAGCGCTTTTTTTACTCCACTTGAGACGCGACGCAGACTAGTTATTGAATTAATTTTGCCTCTGGTTACATATGTCGAAGTAGTCTATAGTAGCCTGGACTCATTGCCCATTGTGGCATTCGAAGGCACGAACATATATCCTTCTACACCAAGGAACTTCTTGGGTGCAGCTTGCAACAATACCTCGATGCGATGTAATCTTTTCTTACACAAGATTACGAGTATTAATAAACGCTGTCCGCCATATTTATTTAATCGACTCAATTTCACTCGATCAACTAGAACAACTAAATTATTTTCTCACCATTGGAATTTTCCTAATTCCTCTCGTTTATTTTTCATTTACACTGTTAGGTTGCGGAACTCATTACCAACATTTATCAGATCCTTGCGTAATTATTCTCCGTTTAAAAGTGCAGTCCTAGGAGATTTCTCCATACACCCGCAATAAACCTATACCATCCTTCCATCAATCCTTATCATCTAATTTTAAGTACTCGTGTTATATTATAATGTATGTTATTAGCCGTAAGTCAACTTGAATGTTTGAATTCCAATATTTAGTTACTAAAGGTGCGATCAGACGGTCATCGAAACTTGTCATCCGGATGACATCCTGACGTCACTATGACGTAGAATTTGATAATTGATAATTGATAATTGATAATTTATTTAATCCATTTCAAATTTACAAATTCATTATTTTACAATTAATTATTCTTAGAACCAATAATTTAAAAGGTACATTCACAGGTATTAAGATAGTTTTCTAGAATTTTAAGCATGAATTTTGCAGTTAATATACTTTATGAACGTATTGAATTGGTGTCTTTTGAACACTAGGTGGTACTTGGAATACCAGTGGTAAGTGTATTATTTATTGAATATATTAATCAATCTCATGAAAGCCGCGACAAGAGAAAGAAGAAATTTTTGTTACATGCAATGAAAGGTAAACAGTATGAGAAGAAAGGCAAACATTTGGGGGCAAAAAGATGAATACGTACGAACTGTAATGAAACACATATAAAGATTAAGAAATGACCTGCATTAGTTCTTTTACGCTTGATCTGGAAAGTAGCCAGTTTCTTAAGTTCTTAAGGAATCTAAATTTGCTTTGGACAATATTGCACATGTCTAGGGGAAGTCTGTTGTATATGAAGGGTGCTATAATGGTTGCAAATCGTCTGTAGTTCTCTTTGTTCACTCTTGGAACTGTGACTGCAGACGGTTGCCTAAAAGTATATGTTAAGGTATCACCTCTTCTGCGGTTCAAGTAACCGCCTCGCAAATAAAACATTCTCAGCACTTTATAAACAAATAGGTGTCTGAGTGGCAATATATTGAGAGATTGGAACAATGGAAATGATGGCTCCCATTTGGATTTAAACATCATTACTCGAACTACGAGTATCTTCTTTTGGACGGTGATAATAGGTTGTAGGTTTTTAGCATAGGCGTTGCCCCAACAGGAAATACCATATTGTAAACGAGAGTTGACAAGCGCATAGTAAATAGTGGTCAGTAGATTTGATGGCACTAATTTACGTAGGTGAAAAATCTTGCTCATAGCTATTTTCAAACATTTTTTAATATCGGAAATGTGGGCTTTCCAATTCAGTTTGCTGTTAATGGTCACACCGAGATACTTAAATTCTGAGACAGATTCTAGTTGTATACAAGTATTTGTGCAGTTATCATTGTTACAGTTAGAATCGTGGGACAAACTCCTTCGATGATCAACTGATTACAAAGAGAAAATGACATTACTTTGGATTTGCTGCTTAAAACCATTTGGTGGAGCGTAAACCAGTTCTTTAGTATGGAGAGGTCAGTTATCATTTCTGTTTTTATGGTGTCCGCACAAGTAGTGACATAGGAGAGAACCAAATCATCAGCAAATGCTCTAATACTTCCCTTTAGTGTTAATTTAAAAATCGAGTTTATATAAATAATAAAGAGCAAGGGCCCAAGGACCGATCCTTGGGGAACGCCAAGCCCGGGGCTATCTAAAGACGTGCTTAGAGTAGCGTTTACACGCACAAGCTGTGTACGATTTTCAAGGTACGAGACGAACCATTTATTAATATTGCTTCTGAATCCAATTCTATGAAGAATTTTTATTAAGAGCTGATGATTGACTAGATCAAATGCCTTTGTTAAATCAAGAAAAAGGGCAGCAGTTTTTTTACTCTTATCGAGTTCATCGTGAATATCTTCTAAGAGCGACAATATAGCATCTTCAGTAGACTTGCCTCTGACAAATCCAAATTGATTCTTGTTCAAGATTTTAAATTTATTGAGGAACTTAAGCATTCTATTTGTAATTATTTTCTCCAAGATTTTTGACAAAAACCGACAACAATGAGATAGGTCTATAATTATTTGGATCACATTTGTCTCCCTTTTTGTGGATTGGAACTATTATAGAGGTCTTGAGACACTCCGGGAATATACCACTTTCAAAACTGAGATTAGTTAAATAAGTTAACGGCTTAATGATGTGGTCACTCATTTTTTTTACGACTAAGCTACTAATACCATCAATCCCACATGAATTTTTCAACTTTAAGTTGGATACAACAAGAGATACTTCATCTTCAGATACAGTACCGAAAAAGAATGTTGAAAGGACTTCATTGTCTAGAAGATATTCCGAAGCGCTTATTGCATTAATATTGCAAGAATTTGGTCTGGAATTTTCGGCAATGTTTCTGAAGAACGAGTTTAAATTGTCAGCCATTTCTGCATCATTTGTAGTGGTCGTATTATTAGAAAATCTTAGACATCTTATGGCTTTGTCAGAATTATTTTTACCAAGCAGATCATTAACAATGTTCCATTGCTGTTTTGGATTACATCTGCATTCGTTAAACTTATGTATATAATAGGATTCTTTTTGGATATTTATGTACTGCAGTATATCTTTCCGCATCCTTTGATAAACTTTTTTTATTGAAGACATATGCATTTTATTTTTATTTTTAATATAAAACTTGTTTTTTTCTTTAATTTTTTCGCAAAGTTGGCTTAATTTTTTGTGGACTACGTTTAGGATTTGAACACCTACTCAGAGCCATATAGTTAGAAAGTATCTTCACAAATACGCTAAAAGACCCTGAAGAACAACTATTGTTATAGACACTATGCCATGTTTCCTGTGACAAATATTCCTTCAACTTACGAAAATCAACACGTGAAAACTCACCCACTTTTTTCGATTTTGGTTCATCATCAGTGTTTAGTGATTTTCCCAAGAGATTTACGAGCGATACACCTGTAGCATAGTGATCGGTTATATCCCATTCAAGTACAAACGGACGAACAACATTTAGCATATTGTTTTTCGTGCGGAGAAAAATATGGTCAATACACGTTTTGCAACTATCAGCTGCTCTTGTTGGCTCATTAAGGAGAGATTCAAAACCCAAGGAACACAAAAGGAGTATATAATTATCACAACTCGAAAGTTCAATATGTCAATATTAATATCACCAACAAAGCAAATATTGTGACTGTTCATCCCACTAAGAAGGTCTTCAATTTCTTTTAGAAAAATATCCCTGTGGACAAACTGTAGCCGGTACATGCATATAATATCCAAAGAAATATCATCAAGTTGAAGTTTTATGATTAGAGAATCTGCACTAGTTAGATCAGGTGTAGAGAATTTCGCGTCCGTTAAATAGTCTTTGACAAAAGTTACTACACCACCGGCTGGATACTTTTCATTACACTTTCCGTATGGAATATAACCCTCAATCGAGAAATTGATTAATTCATGTTTAAAAATCCAAATTTCACTTAACACTATTACATGCGGTAGAACTGGAAAACAATTGTACAAATATGAGCAAAAGTTATCAAAATTAGTTCTCATACTTCTAATATTTATGTGGAAAATGGTTAAATCCTTTAAGAATGCTCGAAAGATTGTATTAACTATTGTTTCATTACTTAAACTAATATTACTGAGATCAATTAATTCGTTGTTACGTGACATAATAATAAAAAGAATAAAAAATATTAAGTCTTAATCATAAATGATTAAGATCATCAAGACACTTAATGTATTTGATCTCCATACCAGGTTTCCGTCTCATCATAATTTTACCAAATCGTACCCAAAGAAATTCATGGTTGAAATTTTGTTTTGACTTTTTTGCTTCCCTCAGCAATGCTTTAGATTCACCTGATAACCAGCCGTTGATGAAAATGTTACCTTTACATGAAGAAAAGATATTCTTCGCATCGATCGGTGACTTCTTGGCATACGAAGCGGCTAGAATTTGGTCTTTGAGCCGATTGCTACGTAGTTGTACCACCACAGTGCCAGTAGGTTTCCCTTTGCTCCTCCTTCTATAACATGTATCAACATCGTCATCTGCTATCTGCACACCTACACCTTGGTTGACAATTTGGATAACCGTATCACGCACATTTTCTTTCTCCAAAAAGGGCACCTCTCGCAGTTCGATGTAGTTCCTGTGTATCATATACTCAGCATTGCTAAGTTTCTCTCCAGTCGTTTGATCGTTTGTCCTAAAGTGGTCATCCCGTGTGATCGCCCGTCATCCGGCATGTCATTGAACGTGTCAACCGGATGACATACCAGATGACACGATTTCTATGTCATCCAGATGACTGATTTGATTGACCGTGTGATCGCTTGTCATCGCTATTGGGACTTGGATGACCAAATTTTTTTGACAGCGTGCCATCCGAATGACAAGGTCCCATGGCAGACATTACTTGATTTTCCATATTGTCATCTAACATCGGATGACACGTTTGCATCGTTGAAAAAGTTAAAAGTTAATTTCCGTTTTGTTTGTGTGTTATAAAATGAGTGACAACGATGGTGAAGCCGATACTGAGGCCAAAAAAAAACACCCACGGTTTTAGGAAATGAAAGGAGCAGAAAAATATTATTTTCCTGAGACCGTCAAACAGAGTCTGCTTTAATTGCAGCTGTTCAGGTAAATCCTGTCCTTTGGGTTAGTGGGCGGAAGGATTACAAAACTCCGAACTCCAAAATTGATTCCTGGAAACAGGTGGTGCGCTGTTAATTTAAGTATTGAGAGTGTTGATAATGTCGAGGCGCGTCTTAAATGGCAATCACTTCGTAGCCATTTTAAAGCACATTTGGGAAAATTTCGAGTCAGAAAATTAGGCCAAGGGACAGGTGAATTTGTGAAAGCATCGTGGCCTCATCTAAGTGAAATGATGTTTTTGGAGTCTTCCGAAGTGACAAAATAGTGTCCATCGACGTCCACATTAGAATTGGTAGGTAGTCGTACCTCAATTAATTTGCTTTCATGTACTACATGTATACATTCACACATTACTATATTCGTTTGTTGTTTTTCAGAAGGATGCGTACGATGATTACTCAATTTTAAATGAGTTGACGCAGCTGTCAAACGCTGAACCGTTCCTCGAAGCAACCAACACCAGTGCCGAAAAAAAAACTTTTGTTTTCAATCCACGTTTTTCTCTGACACTTTTTCTGTTGTTTTATTTTTATTTTACTGACGTTTTCGTTTTTGCAAACAACTAATTACAAACTGTCATCAGTGTCATTAGTGTCATCTCGTGTGATCGCCTGTCATCCAGGCATGTCAACCGGATGACAAAGCAAGCGTGTCATCCATTTTGGGACAAAATGACACTCGGATGACCGAACGGATGACACTATGTGATCGGGTGTCATCTAGCGGATAACACACTCGCAGATGGCAACCGAATTACAAAAGTTCTCTGACGTCAGCATGTCATCTGGATGACAAGTACTA
Organism: Volucella bombylans; assembly: GCA_949129095.1. Classification (NCBI taxonomy): domain Eukaryota; kingdom Metazoa; phylum Arthropoda; class Insecta; order Diptera; family Syrphidae; genus Volucella; species Volucella bombylans. The sequence continues at coordinate 136,454,123 of OX422141.1, read as the reverse complement.
AAAAACATTTCTATCTTAATGTACCATCAATGTATGAATAAATTGAGTTGAATTGAATTGTTAACCGATTACTTGTGGAAATCAAAATTCATCCAACAGAAGTTACAACTTTAGAGGCTGATGCCTCTTTAAAGGAATTTCCATGGAGGCACTTGGGTTCCTTACAGCAGAAACTGTCGATCGAACGTTTGCTGCCAACTCTAATTATGATGTCCTTGGTTCACGTCTGAGGTAGTTAGTTCTCTAAAAAACTAGAAATAAATTATACAACAAATGGAAGCGTAGACCATCCGATGTCAATTGGTCAGCATACAAAGCAGCGCGTAATTACTGAACCGCCATCCTTCGTACATCAAAGAGAAACTTTTACGCCTCCAAATTAAATGCGAAAAAAACTTTGGAGTAGGGGTATTTGCTAAAATTATAGATGAATTCCAATGCTTTTTTATATATGACGCATTGACTATTCTAGATAAGACCCACAGATACATTTTACTTTTATAACAACTTCATAATTTTTTTTAAAAAAAAGTAATTTTGTTAAAAGTGCCCCAGGCATTTTGATTTCACTCCTTAATGTCAAAGAAATATCTTCAACGGTTGGTTTAGTAAAAAGCCAACCTACCAATGATGCTTGTCGTAGATAGTTAACAGTGTAAGTAGAATCACAGTGGACTCCTGAAATTTCCCCCGCATAATAAAATGGCTTCTTAGAATGTTCACCAAATTTCGCAAGAACATAATGTTCGACTTCAAATCCCTCATCATCTGTAAGCTTATATTCAAAAAGCTCTGTTTTCGAAATTTTCTTGGTCAGAGATTTATCCGATTTCCGATTTATCTGATTCGGCATAGGAAATACGAGTCTAATTTAAGTCGGCGCGCTTTTTAAGGAATGTTTTTTTTTATGCTTTTTTTTTTTAAATAATTTGCGCGCACTCAAGGGACTTAAGTGCCCTTAAAATGTTTGCATACAGCGCGGACGAAGAAAAATCAGGGAGAATAGAAAGAGAGGTACCGGTGGGCAGGCATTCCATAAGCAAGTTGTACGGCTTAGGAACGAATCACGGTATTTCAGAGTACTTCCGAAAGTGGGCTTGAGGGTAAACTGATGAGCATTCATAGCGAGACGGGTGTTACGGTTAAAAGTTTGAAGGGGCGGAATGATACTGGCGATTTCTATTGAGAACTGGTGGTGGAAATAGCGATAAAACAGAGTGAAACACAAGACATTACGTCGGTGTTCTAGGGTGTCCAGTGACTGGGTGACATTATTTATCATCGTTTCCATGACTTTGGAAGGAAGGGGCGTAAGTGCAATGAGCCTGTAGGAGGAGAGACGGGCTGGACAAATGCTGTTTTCCATCTGCTCGGGAAGAGTCCTAAAGAGTAGGATTGATGAAGGAGCTTACACAGTGGTTTTGCCAGCGTGGAAGAACACCTCTTCAGAAGAAGGGGTGGTATACCATCTGGACCAGCGGCTTTATGAATGTTGAGGTCTTTAAGTACCCTTTCTACTACATGAGTGCGAAAGTGGGTTCGTCCCACGCTGGCCACAAGCGCGGCAAGCAGATTGGCCTTGTCCAAAGAGCTGACAGCTGGAATGTCATTGTAAATGAGCGTTAGCATGGAGGACGATCAGAATTACTGTTGTTTTTGTCAAACGACCAAAAGATTTTACTATCTTTGGGACATTGTAGTATTTTTTACCCCAACTTCTGGTCTTATTGGAATTTCGCACGCTTAAGAAAGACTTTGCAGTCATTCCTGGCTATTTAAACCTCACCTTTGTCTAAAAGTTTAAGTGTTCGTTTAGCGGTTTTTGCATTTTTATTTTCTTTATTTTCTTGTACTCGACGCTTTTTCGTGGAGCTTGTAAGAATTCGCGAACATCCACTCCTAGAAGTTCTGTTTGACGTACTAAATCGTAGTATGGGTCTTACAGCCTGAGGTGTTAGAGATGGGATTAGAGATTTGGCAGTTGTAGGTGTCTTTAAGGGCGTAGTAGTGCAGCTTTGAGTGGCCGGAACAGATTTAACTAAGTTTGTGTACTAAAAATTCATCATCTCTAAAAATCTGAGAGTTGTAGGGATGTATTCCAGTTGCTTGAAAGCCATTTAATATATTTCTTGAAGAGAAAGCCATTTAAAATGGAAGGTTGGTCAGTTTTGCGACGTCGTAAATGGTTATTTGCTTTCCATGATTAGTCCTTAGAAAGAAACGTCCAATGCCAGCTAATCATCCACTTCTGATCGGTACTTCTGGTTGTGGTAAAATTTTCACCTCACAAGCCTTGTCCAAGTACTCCAAATCAGATGTCATCGTCTACGTCGGTTGCGGAGAACTTGGTAACGAGTTGTCAATTGAATTCAATGGAGTCACCGAATCGATCATGAAACGCTCTTGTTGCCAAGACATGTAACATGCCTGTCGCGGCTGGTGAAGCTTCCATCTACATTGGTATTACTTTGTCAGAATACTTCCGTGATATGGGTTACAACGTATCCGTGATGGGTGATTCCACCTCTAGATGGCCTAAGGCTTTTCGTAAAATTTCAAGTCGTCTCACTGAAATGCCTGCCGATTGCGGTTACCCAGCCTACTTGGATGCCCGTTTGGCCTCTTTCTACAAACTTGCTGGTCATGTTAAGTGTTTGGCTAACCCAGAACGTGAAGACTCCATTTCAATTTTCGGTGCTGTATCGTTCTGTAGAGTTCTGGGGTTTGTATAGGAAACCGGCACCTCCATCAACTGGCTCATTTCATACAGTAAATACATGCGTGCCCTAGATGATTTCTATGACAAGAACTTTGTCGAAATCGTGCCACTTAAGACAAAGGTCAAGGAAATCCTCGTTAGTAAAGTTTCATCGGCTGAGACCGATAAGATCACTCTTGAGGTTGACAAGCTGCTCAAGGTATGATAATTTCTGCCCATTCTACAGTCGCTATGCTGATAAACATCATTGCGATCTACGATATGGCCCATCTTTCAGTTGAATCCACCGCTCAGTCCGATAACAAGATCATGTGGAACGTGAGCAGGGAGGCCATGGACAACATTATGTACCAACTGTCTTCCATGAAGTTCAAGAACCCCGTCAAGGATGGTGAAGCTAAGATCAAGGCCGATTTCGATCAACTGTACGAGAACTTACAACAAGCCTTCAGGAATCAGGAAGACTAAACCACCTCAAGCCTTTGTTGTTTATACATATTGTTAAATAGTAGTTAAACTTTAAAAAAAAGAAAAAAAAACAATTACCTGAGTCCTTACATTGTAAATAAAATGCCCTAAATGTCATTTTTGTTTCCCAATCCGTTGCTTGCATATACAGAGGAGTCAAGCGACAGAAAACACAGCTCGTCCTGCGAGAGTGATGCCAAAGGGTCACTTCATTGGTGAGGTTCGCATATAGCGAATAGGCGGTAACAAACCGAACCGCATACGGAACCTGGCTTATAGCCGCAAACGATGATGGCTACACTAGGTTTTGCACCTGCACCATGCTGAAGGCGCTGCATACACCTATAACAAACGATGCGCAAAAGAAAACATCACTCTAGGACTAATTCAAGAACCTTGGGCTGTTGAGGGTAAGATATTTGGCCTCAACAACAATGAGCGAAAAATGTGATATACACGAGGGGACTTTCGACCGAGGGCTGTAGGGCTAGGAGATTTAGTGGCACCGATGCAGCGATCATCCAATACCTCAGGGAATGCATTGTAAGAGTTCGTGTGCGTCTCAGCCTAGTTCCAAATCAGATCAACATGGCGCAGTAAGACCGGTCTTGGTGAGAGTTGTGGCATATTTCCAGTAGCGCGTACTAATAAGAAAGTCCTTAAGGCCCACAAGGGGTTAGAGGAGATAATAAATTTAGAACAATTTATAAATTTCTTCCTATGTAATACATCGTCTTGTTGTGAATTTTTTCCAGAGGCTGGCTGGCAAACCAATGTTTTCCGCGCTACCGCTTTGCGGATTCTACTTACCTATATCAACTATTAGTATGTATTTGTGGCTGGTTCTGACTTGCTAAGCTGCTCATTCAGGTATAGTCCCTGTGGGATCCCTGATTTATTTTGACTCGCTTAACTAAACATTTTTCTTAGGATAGGATGAACTTTCTTATCCGTCGGAGATTGGTTATTCCATAACGACTTACTTCGAAAGTGATCGAGCACCAACTATGAAGGCCTAATCAGCACCCCTAAATAAGGCTCCAGTACCTTAGGTCCCCCACTTGTTTAAATGAAACTCCACATTGGGACAGGCAGGTACTCTTTCATTACAAAGAACAAGCCAATATAGTTCCTGCTGTAATTTAATCCGCAAGGACTAAAGGGCCGACAAATTATCTGTTCGAAGATGGTTGCTTCTGTGGAAATATACCTAAAACAACTAAATGCAGTCATACAATTCAGAAAATCCGAATGTGTAAATCTACGATACGATGGCTACATTGCAAGTCCCTTTGCATCATCGCATCGTTCCGGTGTCAAAAGCGTTTAAAAAGAAAATTATTCCAGAAAACTGATAATTGGTAATAGGAGTCGGTAAAACCACATTATTAATACATCAGTCAGCTTCCCTTCTATACTGAGTTCGATAGATGCCCTTATAAATAAAGCTGTTAGCACACGGAAAGCTGTTGACAGTAACTACTTAAACGTAGTAGTTTGAAGTAGACTTCAAATGTATTTAAGTCCCGCATAAACACCGATTGAGAAATTGAAACCTTATTGACACGATGCACCGATCACGAACATCCTCTTATAACAGGAGGTTGTGCAATTGAAATTTGACAAATGATTGAGTGTCTAGTAGACACACAAATACTCATGTTCCGGATATTGCTGAAAAAAAAAACACACACACTTAACTAACTATTCGCTTTAATTATGAAGTAACGTCACAGGTAGCTTACCTACTCGTACTGCGTTTCTACGGGATGAAAGGCATTGCTACTGGCTACGGTTAGAGAGCATACGAATCAATTGAGACTATTTGAGATTTCTTATTTAGTTTTGTCAACCCTGAGTGTAACCATTTATAAGACGAAACGGATACTCCAAAATCAGATGGTCTACTTAAATCCATGGGGGCTACTTTGGAGCATAGGACGCTCATGACGTCTGGGACGCAATTTTACTGAGGCTCTCAAAAAGAATAGGCCCTAAGTAAAGTCGTCCTTTTTGCGACCACAGACGAATTCTTCGTCCCCACAGCTCTTGTAAAATGTGATTCGAAATGAATATATTGGGTTGTGATACATGAAATGTAATTTTTTTTTCGCTCAGTCGGAAATAAGAAGTACTCGAGTGAACATCTGTGTCAGGACGTTAAATTTTCTTTTTTTATAAAATAAAATGGTACGTGTGCTTGACGTGTGCGAATTTTCTAGGAATTTTTTACCATGCTGTCGGCTCTTCAAATTCGAACCCTCTTCCTTTACGAATTTAAAATGGGACATAATTCTTCTTTTTCACTCCTTACTTAACATTTTTCACTTTTCCACCTTCCTTTTCTCATGTATTTATAGTTATTGCTACTTTTCATGTTATGATTTGCTTTTTATTTAATTATGCTATGGCTCCCATTGTTTGTTTATTTGATGTCATGGTGATGGTTACAAAATGTTTAAACTCATCTGGTGATATTACTGGAGCTGCAGTGCAATCAGCGATCAACATTTTATCTTCTGCATCTCAGGGTATTAAAATATGCTATCTGAACGCTCGAAGTTTAAGCCTATCTAAATTAGATTACTTGAGATATATTTTTAATGGCTCAGGGGTTGATATTATTTGTGTTACTGAGACTTGGCTGAGTCCAGATCTAAACGATAAAGATAAAGTGACCAATTTATATGACATTCCGGGTTATAAACTCATTCGAAATGATAGGGTGACTGACACCATGGGTGGAGGGGTTGCGGTATACTGCAGCTCCTCACTTAAGGGGTTACTTACCTTCTCAGCGCGGAAAAATAGTGAAATTTCAGGATTTTTTTAATAGGGTTCCCATAAAGATAAATAAAAAAAGTAAAGTGCATATAGTTTATTTATTCTTAAACTCTAAAATACAGTCCCTAGATTTTTTTTTAATCAATAGTGCCTTTTTTTTTCATTTAATAATTAGGTCTCCAAGAAACGGCGTCTCACTGTCGCTGTGATATCTTCACCGGAACTCAATGGATCTGAACAAAACCAAATGCATCTTGTAAAGTAATACTGTCGTTATAGTTTGTCGAGCCATTTTTTTTTTTTTTTTTTTTTACAAAAATAATGGCGATTTTACAAAAACATGAGTTTTTGCGCCAAAATGTTGCCCTTCTATCGTTCGAAAAAAATATTATTTAGCGGAAAATAAAAAAAAATGGCTCGACAGACTATAGAGAATTGTTTTTTGAACATTTTAAAAAAGGAAGCATTAAAAAATATTAAAAACTGTTCGAGATATCAGAGCGATAAGGTTGGAAAAACGTGTTTCGAGAAAAACACGGTTAAAGTTTTGCGCGTGGAAATTTCACTACTTCGCCGTTTCAACATTTTGCCGTATTAAAATATCACGAGGATCACAATTTTAATACTGTACTCTCTAAGAAACCACAGTGGAATGAACGACAAAATATTTTTCTACCTGAATTGGGTCGTTAGACAGCTGCTAAGGGTCAAGAGGGCGGAGAATACATGGGGCTCCCGTCTAACGACTGCGTATACCTGTCTAGCGCTCGACCGCTCACATTTTTTAGAATATCTTTCGAACGGATGCGAATTTTTCAAAAATTCAAAATGCAAAATATTCTTAAAAGTATAAAGAATAATATTAACGAAAAAAAAAATGTATTTTTTTAAAGTTGAGAAGGTATGTAACCCCTTAAGTACAACATATCGAGGAAATCTGAAGGTAGCGTTGCTGAATATCTCCTACTTGAAGTTAGTGACTGCAACTCAAAATGTCTGATTGGTATTGCGTACAATCCAAACCAATGTCACTCTCCAGAGCCACTGCTTTCGGCAATCAGTAAGTTCACTGCTCTATATGACGATATTATTATCTGTGGCGATCTCAACGCCGGCCTTCTTAAAAACGAGAGCAGAACACGTCGACTCTTAGATTTTGCGGCTTCAACCGGGCTGGCTATTGTTAACTCCCATGCTACCCGATTCGCTCCAGGGGTTTCTCCTAGTCTACTCGACGTTATCATGGTTTCAGATCGGTCAAACTCTCTACTCCACGATCGGCTATCTCCAGCCGGCATTTCTGATCATGATTTAATATATTGTACGTACAATGTTGACTTATCTTTTTCCCTAAACCATCGTCTTTTCAATTTAGAGACTTTTCCTCTATCGACAACACTATGTTGCAACTAAATGCAAGTCTTCTCCCCTGGAATGATTGCTATTATGACTCGAATGTCAATGAAAAAATAGACCATTTACAAACCCTGCTCGTGGACCTTTTTAACAGGCACGTTCCTCTAAAAACAGTTGGGATTAAAAACGCAAAGTGCCCGTGGTTCACAACTGAGGTTCACAATGCCATGAAGGTTCGTAACAAGTTGTACACTAGATGGAAGCTTAGGCCCTCAAGTCTTAATTGGGAGTTTTTTTTTCTCGTGCTCGCAACCACTCCACTTTTGTGACTTTTGTGGAAAAAATGTATTTTCTATCGAAACTGAGCACCGACCAAACCTCTAAGAAGCTATGGAGCAATCTACGATCCATTGTGTAGGAAAAAAGGCTGTTGTCGATAAGGTTCCGAATGCAAACGACCTTAACGAGGCGTTTCTTTCAAGTTCTCCGAATAGTCCGTGCTTTACTCCAGATAGCCAACTGTTTTTTAGCTCTGAATTTGACTTTGAAGTCGTCTCAGAAATTGATGTGTATTGATGTAATAGGTGAGGATGGTGTACCCATTTGTTTTGTGAAGATGATATTACCGCATATCATAATCTCTCTTACACACATAATCAATTTTTGCATTACGAGCTCTACCTTCCCTGATAGTTGGAAGTTGGCTAAGTTTATTCCGGTTCCGAAAAAACCTCAGCCATTTGTAGCTTCTGACTTTCGCCCAATAAGTATTTCACAAAGTACTATGTCACAAGCTCAGGCTATATTTTGGTTTTAGTGAAAGATCGGTGGGCCTGATAAGTAACTGTTTAAAAAATCGCTTTCAAAGGGTTGTTATTGATGGAAAAAAATCAGAGTTTAAAATCTTAACGGCAGGAGTACCGCAGGGATCAATATTAGGACCAATACTTTTCTGTATTTTTATTAATGACCTACTCAAAGTATGCCTGAATGTAAACACTCATATCTACGCTGATGATGCTCAGATATACTTGTCACGACCGATTGGGCTCATTGAGGATCTTTTTGACAGAATAAATAAACACCTGTCAGCAGTATACAAGTGGTCACTATTCAATGGTCTCAATCTGAATCCTAACAAATCCCAGCTTATTCTTATTTCTAAGATACATTATGATACTGATCTGCTGCGGCCTGTAAGCTTTAAAAATAAGCAACTCAAATTTGTGGATGCTGCCATAAATCTCGGCTTCAAATTAAGTTGTTCTCTCTCTGCCGTTGACCCTACAAACTATGTTATTGAACGAATCTATGCTGGGCTACGTAAACTTCGGTTGTCTTCTAGTTTTACTCTTATTTTTATGCCTATTATTGATCATGCCACTGTTGTTTACTGTAAGCTCGACTCCCTTTCTCAGCACAAGTTGCGTTTAATGATATGGTTAGTTACGTGTATGGTCTCGGTCGGTATGAACACATTTTACACTGCCACAAGCTGGTTCTTGGTTGTTCGGTCATAAACAGCAGATCCCCCAAGTATCTTTTTGATAAATTTCAATTTGCTCAGTCCTCCAGAATATTTAATATCATAGCTCCCTCTTTCAACTATTTGAACTCGTCGCGTCTCTTCTTTGTGTATGTCACCAGGCTCTGGAACTAACTTTCGACAACAACAAAGCAAATAACTGAAGCTATTAAATTCAAAAGTGCCGTATTGGTAGACATTGAATAAGCAACACATTAACTACTCTCTTGAAATCCTCTATCTTTTATAAATTTTCTGCACTTTTCTTTAAGTCTTTTCACTATCCTTCTCCCCACAACCCTCGTTGGGATGGAAGATGAGCCAGAATTTCTGATGTTTTTGACAAACGACCAAAAGCTTTTACTACCTTTGGGACATTGTAGTATTTTTTGCCTCAACTTTTGGGTTTATTGAAATTTCACACAGTTTCACAGGTTTTCCTCTGTCGGGTTGGTTTTGATGGACCGAAAAAAACATTTCTCTAACCCTTATGGCCTCTTTACAGCTCGAGTCGTACCATGCCCTTTCTGGTGTCTGTGATCATATCAACAGCTTAGCAACAGTTAAATTTGCTAAAGAAGGTTTTAAGTCCTGCCATACGGTTCGTTTAGGTATCTTTTCTTCAACTATTTTATTTTCTTTTTATAATTTACGCGCGCCTAAGGGGTTACGATACCCCTGTACTGTTGCCATGGCGTAGGCGAAAAGGTAGTAGGACGAGAAAGGAAAATTGTTTTGTAGTGGTTTGAAACTCAGGTGTATTTGATTTCGATATTAGCTCTCCAGGGGTGGGAGTCCGAATAGGACGGAGAGTTTTTTCTTCACTCAGAGTGATTCGAAGGTTATAATTCACACTTGTTTTTTGTGATTTTAACCCTGCAACAGCCAAATCTACGTGTCAGTGATGACTTTTATACAAATGCAAAACTGTTCATGGGTAGGATTCGAACCGTGACCCTCCGAGTGAGAAGCGATTGCTAGTACCACTACACCACGGCCATCAATTGTGTGGTCGATGTACAAGAAATTAGCCGATATGACATTGTGATCAGACGAGCCTAGAGCGGATAGCACATTGACCTTGTATTTATCAGGATGAGAAGTTAAAACCAACTCCAGGGTGTCGGCGGTTTGACTATCAACGTCTGACATACGTGTGGGCTCATTTACAAGCTGAATTAAGTTGTTGTCGCGTCTCAAGACACCATCCTTCGGGTGTTGTCCGTCCAGAATGTCAAAGCCACCCAGAATTGTATATATTGAAATCGCCCGTAATAACAATTTCAGTATGAAGATACAGGGATACAATTCTTTGAATGGAGTCAGATAGCGCATCAAACTCGTTAAAAGTCGAATTGCTGTCCCCTTTGGGGCTTCTGTATATAAAGCAGTAGTGCTTACGGAGATGGAATTTTAACCACATGAAGTTGAATGCCCAATTGGAACAGGGACTACATTGTGGCGGAATTTGGTAAGTTACGAGTACATCATTACCCACGTAAATGGGGAGACTGCGATGAGAAAACAATAGTGGCACTAGCTCGTAGCCAGGTAGCTTCAGATAAGGGTGATCTGAGAACTGAGTGCCAAAACAGCTGGTCTGAAGGCGTGGACGGAGGAAGAAAAGTGATTACTTTTTAGCCCGCTTATTTTTGCAATGTCCACCCTAAATTCCCGAGTCGTTATAACAAAAAAAAAAAAAAACATTCAATGGATACAGTTTTTGACTAAATTCTCTATTCTGCCTGAAAAAAATAGCTCGATAGTTATACGTCTGATTACTATTCTGACCTCTATCTTATTCCAATTTTCTGTCAGCTATTGTAGCTTCCGGATTGCTTAAAGGACCTTAAAACTTAGTTTAGAGAACAGAAATAAAATAGAGAAGAATTTGTGCAGTATCCGTAAATTCCTTAAAGTCTAAATTAATTTAAAAAATTATCCCCTCTTCGTGATTCTCATTAGCTTAACAATGTTGTATTCCATTGCGAAATATTGTACATACATACATACATAGTTGCCTTGGAATCATTTTATTGTATTTGCAAACAGACGGTTTACATAATCTGAAATACCCTGTGATATAAAAGAAATACGAGTATCTATAATAAGAACACAACTTCTTACGAGTAAGTGTCTTTTTCTACGCCGCGGCGTTGATAAAAAATTATTACGTATTAGTTCACAGATAACCGGACGTTGACAGATTTCATTTAATTGCCTGCTCCAGATGAGATTATAAAACTCACTGTAAAGTGAAGTCGAATGAGATACGGTGGCTCGCAAGGCTGGACACTTGTTGTAGTTTTCCATGCTATCGGATTTGAAAATAAAAGTGGATGGACATATGTAAATACTCGCACAGTTTGCGATAAGATAGAGAAAAATAAGACAAGGAGGTCGTTGTGGTGAACGAAACTCCTTCAGCAGTGGAAGCTACATATGAAGACATCTTGAACAGAGATCATGCAACGTATATGAGTATTAGTGCAATATTGATTGTTTTACGAACTATAAAAGTCAAAGAAGATATCTTTTATGTCTTCGAAGATTGCTACTGGCTTCAAATTTTCTGTCGTGTATAAAAAGGCATGCTCCTATAAGTTTCCTGCCTCACGACCAAATCAACTCTTTCCTCGAAACACCGATAATCATCTCTTCGCCGTCATTTTTCTGAGAATGTATTAATTTTAATTAATTTAATTTTGGTGTGGGCTTACGCCCCCTTTTATCTGACTTAATTCAAGTTTAAAAACTAGGACTTAAAAACTAAAAAAAAAAATTAAATATTTGGCGATATCTAGGACTTATCAGCAGGGCTTAACCCTTCGTAGCGCAAAGACTCATTTTTCGCTAAAATTTTGAAAATACGCAAAATATAAACACAACTAAGAAAAAAAATTAATAATCAATTTTTTTAGATATATATTAACAAAGACCATATGCTCCACATATGCAACATAGCGCCTTAGCTTCTAATTTTCTAAATGATTATATACAATGAAAGTCTTTGAAACAGTTGTTTGCTTTGTTGTAGCATGTACGAAAAGGTATACGTTTCAAAAGAGTATACAGTCGTGTAGTAAGTAGGTTCCAGGTGCTGGAAGCATGAATCGTGTATATCCCCCTCCGTAATGGAAAGCGGTTGTACTTGGTGTCTGTCTACGCACCTAAGGCTACTCAATCCACCTTATTCATCTCAGAGCTCGAGACGCTTTTTCGATTCCTGAGGCTGGAATTGGAAGACAACTATTTTATTATCGGCGGAGATTTCAACGCCAAACATAGTGATTGGGGAAATAATACACCAAATACTAGAGGGAACCTACTATTCAATTGGTGGGGTTAGCACAGTGTAATGTATCGACTCGGGCTTAAGGCGACGGATAGTCCGTCGTTTCCCAGACACGGGTCCTATTTGGATCTTCTGCTGTTCGACTTACGAATACAACTGACATGCTCTAACCAACAAACTCAGCGCCGAAATAACCGTTCCGAACGAAGCTGCGGAATTGGATGAGTTTGTTCAAAGGCATTCCTACAATTATAGTAGGGTGCGTTGAACACACTTCACCAGAACACAGACTAGAGCAATCTCCTTGAATTCGCTCTACCCACCGTCCAATACAAATCTGTCAAACGAGGAGATAGACAGATATCTAAGGCTAATGGACAATCAAACGAACAATGGACAAAACGATACCTCGGTATCAACACACTGAGGAAGAAGACTTATTCCGCAACGCAACTATTGACGCACTGCACCGACATAAAAGTAGACTGCTGTCAAGACTAAAAACCTTGTACAGACAGTTTACTGACAGACATAACCCGGAGATCATGACACTGAAGTCGTCGATTAAAAACCTCCAAACATTAATAACGGAAAATTACAGAGCATCTGTAAGTTTGTATTGGAACAATAAAATTCGGGCTGTAAACACCAGTAACCCGAATATGTTCCCGCAAATAAATAAAATATTTCAGAGAAATAATCAGAATGACCTTCCATGTCTTAAAATCGCCCGAACGACGAACAACGAACAAATACTTGTAGCAGCAGCCATTGATCCAAATGAAGCTGTTGATGATATCAACTTCTTTGTGATCGAGGATCCGCAGGAGCAGGTGGAGGCTATAGGAGCGACTTTCCAGGAAGTGTACAAGGCGAATGTTATCATTGGCCCGAAACACGATCTGGAGAATCGAGTCCTTGTGCACAATTTCTACCTTCGAAATGAAATTCCGAATTGGCGATTCGAGAGCTCGGGTTTCACCTAGTTCAGTGACGAGAATATGGCAAATAATATCATCATCAACGATAGGGTACTGCCCCCGTTCATTTCGTAGGAAGAGCTCCAAATGATCTTCGAATCGCTTAGGAGTAAGAAATCAGTGGGAACCGATGAAATACCGAACATTGTGCTTCGACATCTCCCTCTAGAAGCGGTGAACATTTATACCACCCTGTTTAATAATGCAATGAATAATGCAGACTGTCCAGCGCATTGGAATCCCATCCCCAAAAGGGATAAAGACACTTCAATTCCGGCGAATCTCCGGTCGATCAGTCTTCTTCCAAATATTAGTAAAGTGTTCGAGAAGGTGATCAATAGAGTCCTGACCAAGTGGGTTGAGGACAAGCATATAGTTCCGGATAATCAGTTCGGTTTCAAGGCGGTGCATGATATCATTCATGCTGCGTCTAAACTGGTTTCTGATATCCAATGGAACAAAGGCAAGACACAGTGCACTGGTGCCTGCCTGATTGACTTGGAGAAAGCCTTCGATACCGTATGGTTAGAGGGACTCTTTTTCAAGCTGGACAGGTTGGGCATTAGTAAACCACTGCTGTATATTCTTTTTGATATGCTCTCCAGTAGACAGTTCATCGTGAAGAATGGCGATGTGACTTCTGCTGGAACATTTAACATTAAAAACGGTCTGCAACAAGGTGCGGTAAATTCGCCGATCCTATTCAACATTTACACGAGTGATCTGATAGGTTCACTTCACCATGCCATAGCGTACGCAGACGACTTAATCGCGTACAGATCGGGTCCAACGATTGAGGTCATTAATATGCTTTTGCAGCTTGACTTCGACAAAATTAAGCGATATTGCGATGACTGGAAGTTGAAAATCAACTTTCAGAAGTCGGAAACCATTCTGTTTAGGACGCTTTTGTCTGGGGCCTCTAGGGATACAAGAAAGAATTGGCGAAAGTTCTCGATCGTGGTACAGCACGGGCAGCCAATTGCTTGTCGAAATGTAGTCAGATACCTTGGGATCTGGCTAGATAAATTTCTGTATTTTAACAAACATATAGATGTTGCTCTGGCCAAAGATGCTTTTGCCCTTACAAAGAGACTGTTTTATAACAGCCGGAACTACCGGAAAACTGATTGGACAAAATATAGAGGAATACTGTCGGAAACGATATCCTCTAAACTATCAAGTCCCCCGCGTGACACCAACGATCTCGACATGAAAGTCAGGGAATTTACTCTGACTCTCAATAAGGCTATGGCCGCTTCCTGCCCTCTTATTCAACCAAGAGGCAAGAAAAAGCCACATTGGTGGTCATCGGCACTAGGACTGCTCAGAAACACCTGCAGAAAACTTTTCAACGCAGCAAAAAACACAAGAAAAGTGACCGACTGGGACTCATATAAAGAATCCCTCAAATTATACAAAAAAGAACTGAGGAAGGCAAAGCGACAATCCTGGAGGTCATTCTGCGACAAAATCACAGAAACCTCTGAGGCTTCGCGGCTAAGAAAAATCCTCTCCACAAATCCTATGATGCCCAGCTGTTTGAAAAAAACCGATGGCTCTTGGACAACCTCAAGTGATGAATCACTCAACCTGCTTCTGGACACCCACTTTCCAGGTAGCTCCCAACTCGCGGCCAGTAGCAGCCCAAACAAGCCTACTGCAACCGTGACCAAAATTCATGGTCTGATTACGAGAGACAAACTGCTCTGGGCGCTGCATAGCTTCAAACCATACAAGTCTGCTGGTCCGGACGGTATTATACCTGCCGAGCTACAGAGATCCTCAGATATTATTCTACCAGTGTTGGAAAATATTATGAGGAGCTGTGTAGAACTTATCCACATTCCACTGTTATGGAGAGAAGTCAATGTAGTATTCATTCCCAAAGCTGGAAAATGTTCTCATGTGGTCCCAAAGGACCTCAGACCTATAAGTCTATCATCATTCCTTCTGAAAACTTTAGAACGACTGATTGATATCCATATTCGAGCTAAAGTTGATCCAAGACTTCTGTCTACGGCTCAACATGCCTACTGTAAAGGAAAGTCGGTGGAAACGGCTTTGCACTCTCTGACTAGCCACATCGAACGATCCCTACAATATAAGGAGTACACAATGGTTGCTTTCCTAGACATAGAGGGCGCCTTTAACAACGTCAACACATCCGCAATCACGACTGCGCTGTCAACTCTGCAGGTAGACGGCTCACTTGGGGAGCTGATTAATCTAATGCTAACAAGCAGGATAATCAACTCCAAACTGGGTGAGACTTCTGCTAAAAGATATGTCAGTAGGGGTACGCCGCAAGGCGGTGTCCTCTCCCCCCTTCTCTGGAACTTAGTGGTTAACGAACTACTGATATACCTGGAAGCGGGTGGTAGCAGAGTGATTGCCTATGCGGATGACGTTGCCATAGCGGTCTCAGGAAAGCATCTAAATACCATTAAAGAACTCCTCCAAGTAAATCTCAACAGATTAACCCGCTGGGCAGATCGCTGTGCATTGGGAATAAACCCCCATAAAACTGATCTTGTCCTCTTTTCTAGGAAATATAAAATTCCAATCATAGACCCTCCTTCAATAAACGGTACCAGTTTAGCTTTCTCCGATACAGCAAAATATCTGGGTCTCATTTTTGACAGGAAACTAAACTGGAAACCTAACATTCAAGAAAGAGTCAATAAAGCTACAATAGTTTTATTCTCTTGCAAGAAAGCCATTGGGAACAAATGGGGCCTTCAACCTCGCATAACCCACTGGCTATACATCTCGGTCATAAGACCGATACTTACTTACGGGGTGGTTGTCTGGTGGACGGCCTTGGAAAATGCAGTCAACCGCATTAAATTAAGCAGAGTCCAAAGAACAGCATGTCTATGCACAAGCGGAGCTTTGCGGTCTACCCCCTCTGCGGCATTAGATATTCTGCTTCACTTGACACCCCTCGACATTTTTAGCAAGCAAGTAGCTGCGACTGCAGCTATTCGCCTTAAAGCGACTAAACAGTGGACAAATAATTCATTTGGCCACGCCAACATTCTTAATACATTAGGAATCCTCACAGAGAACACCGATTACACCATACCTGAACTTTGGTTTGACAAAAACTTCCATGTAAGCTTCCCCTCTAGATCATTCTGGGAGGAGGATGCTTTCATGGAGGACAAGTCAATCCATCTCTACACAGATGGATCTAAAACCGATAACGGAGTTGGTGGCGGTGTTTTCTCAGATAAGCTAAATCTAAGCCTCTCTTTCCGCCTTCCAAATCACTGTAGCGTGTTCCAGGCGGAAATTTTGGCGATTAAAGAAGCTCTGTCCTGGCTGAAGAAAAACGTGATATCTGCAATGGATATCCGCATATTTTCGGATAGTCAGGCCGCCATCAAGTCCCTGGACTCGGTCTCATTGTGTTCTAAAACTGCCCTTGAATGCCGATCATCTCTCATGGAGATGGCAGAGCAGTTCAACATTCACCTCTGTTGGGTGCCGGGCCACAGAGACATTCCAGGGAACTGCAGAGCCGATGAACTCGCCAAAATTGGAACCACTCTACCTATCCTACCGGACAAAGGTAGTATAGGTATACCAATCGCTACGTGCAAACTAACATTAAAGCTAGATGCCAATAAAAGAACGGACCTTAGGTGGACTGCTGGACAAACATGTCTAGCAACCAAACAGATCTGGCCAAGGCTGGATCTGAGTCGATCTAAGTGTCTGATCCTTTTAGATAAGAAACATCTCAGCGCCATAATAGGTGTCATTACCGGACACTGCCTCATAGGCAAGCACGCAAGAAGGCTTGGCGCTTTTACTAACGATTTCTGTAGAAGCTGCATGGACGAGGAAGAGGAGGAGACAATCCCCCACTTACTCTGCACATGCCCAGCTCTCTCTCAGAGAAGGAAGCTTCACCTAGGAGCTTTCTTCTACAACGACCTAAACGATCTAGAAAAAATAGACGTTAACAGTCTCCTACGCTTTATTAAAAGCTCAAACTGGTTCCAGTAGTAAGAAGATCACAGATCCACGTGGCATCACAATGGGCCAATAGGCCTAAGTGGGTTGGTATTTCCAACAGCCACTCTTACCTAACCTAACCTAACCTAACAGCCAACTCGATGCGGTGGTGAAGGTGATCTGCTACATGGCCCTTATCCGGTCTATGTTTGTATTTTGATGTCCCGTGTGGTTCAACGTGAGAGCAAGTTTATTGGAAAAGGTCCGGGTGTTTGAGAGGGCTAGTCTTAGGACTTGTCTTCGCTTATACAGAAAGAGAACACCAGAGTCTGAGTACATAAAATTCTTTCTTAATGAGGTCTTGTACAATAGGGCGAACCTAATAAGAGTGGACAATTTTGTTATTAAATTGACTCGAAGGCACGTTGCAAGAGCAATGACCTCATCGAACAACCTGATCTCCGGGGCTTTCTACCCCAATTATATGTATCACGGGAGAGTTCGCTTTGACGGCTTTATTCCTCCAGAAGCGTTCCTCTATCTAGATAGTAAAGGTCTGATCCAGGACAGATTGGCGGTTCCGCTAATCTTCCACGTCGCTCGGCAAGGAGGTATAATAGTTGTCGAAGTAAAGCCTGTTTGGAGGTATATATTGCCTCACTAAATGCACTACTACATTTGAGGCAGCAACCAATTATGGCTCGCCTTCGCATATAATATTTTCTTGACCACTATAAATCTCGAATCTGTAGCCAAAACCACCAACCTCGCACAAAGTAAATAGTTTGAAGCTGGTGAGGTTTAGGCGGCATGTATTATTCTAGAATACTTCGAGCCTTGGTTGAGCACATCTGCTCATCTACAGCCAAGTGCTTTTTCAGGGCCACTTTTGAAAAACGTTCATTCAGCCTTTCAATCACTGGTCTTACCTTATAAAGCCTATCACTTCCGGGCTGGGTGTAAGGCAACATTTTGGAATTGGCATAGTTCCTTTTATTATCAATATTCCCATTTTATCGGACCAGTAACTTCTAACATTCAAAATCCGTATAATAGATGTGTATAACTATAACTACTCCAACAAATTGACGAATATCGATACTTTCAGCATTTATCGGTTTGCTTGGGTCTTTTTGTACGCGCTATACTATTACTTCAGTGAAAATAAAAATTAAGCTGATCTGGATTGAGCCCAAGGTTTTTATTCTTCCATATACAATAACATTAGCTTTTGCTGACTTCGTCTCTGCGGCTCTTCAAAATCCTCGAGAAGTAGACGACTGAGACAAAGTTTCTGGTGGTCGTGGATTGTCCGATTCGTTCCCTGATGAGCTTCTCTCCTTTAGGACAATTGTAGGATCCTCATCACATTCATCGGACGAAAAATCAAGTTCGTCTTGATGAAATGATTATTTCCTGAAGTTGTTCACTTAGAACACTTTTGTCACTTAGAGCATGTTTTCGATGTGGGCGCATTGTTGCAGATGCTCAAATTTCCTGCAGAATAAAAAGTGGTTTTACAATAATTTCTAAAAAATAATGAAATGAGCCCAAACACAAACGTGGACTTTATGCAAAATGTCAACTTTGACTGATGATAACGAAGAGCAAATGTCAAATAGAGAACTTGAAACACGATCGCGCTTAGAACACTTATGCTACATTCCTGCAACATTGCTCTGATTTGGAAAAAATAGGAACATGCAATTTTTATGTCGTTAAATAGGGAATGTCGCAGATCTGCAAGTCAGTGCAACGAAGCGTTAAAGCTAGGTATGGTGAAGGAGATCGTATTTGAGGGATAGACTTCTGCGATTAAAATCGAAAACGGAAAGTTTGGAGTTTACCTTATGCATCATACGGGAGATCGGTTCGTTAGAGCCATATGTGGTACTGTGGATTGATAGATAAAAGAGGCGGGAGCGACACAGATTTCGAGGGTTAGTGTAAAAGAAATTGGAGTTGTAAAGAGACGTGCAATCTACGGAGCTTGAGAGGAGTCGGTGAAAGAAAAGAATGTCAGCTGCGTTCCTTCGTTTCTCAAGTGCATTCAGGTTAATGAGCTTGAGACGGTCTCGATAAGGAGGTAAAATTAGAGAATCGTTCCAAAGTAGACCTCGAAGAGCAAATCAAAGAAGACGACGCTGGATGCTCGCAATGTATCCCATATGAACTCGTTAAAAGGGACACCACGCTTGGCTGGCGTACTCGAGAAGGGGGCGATCGTGAGTGATGTATAGTGATCTGGTCACGTACGGGTTGCAGAATTCTTTGGACCATCTTTTAACAAGGCCAAGTGATGAGTTTGGTTTAGTAATTATCCCAACAATATGCGAGCGGAAATTAAACTCCCAGTCGCATAATATGGCAAGGTCGCTGGTATACTCAAAAAGGGATATAGGTTGGCCATGGAAAAGGTAAATTCGGGGATGAAAGTTGTTGCACTTACGTGAGAAGGCAGGTGCAAAAACTATTTAGATCTTCAATAATTCTTCAACTCACTCCGAAGAGAGAGTATTTTTTCTATAAAAGGATCTTCTGACTGAGGTCAGCATTGGACAGGTTCCAATGAAATGAACGCCATGTTATCTTGTTCTATGGTTGCATAGTGTACATTCATCACTTCCACTCCAGATATATGTGGGAAATAATTTAATTGCAGTAGTTTGCCCCTATTTGTGCGTAGGGTTAACGGCCAAACTACTTAAAGAACCCCATTGTTACGAGAGAACTAACTGCCTCGGAAGAAAACGGATCCGATTCAAAACGACCACACGGCATGAAAAAGGACAATGATTTAAAAGTATGCTCCTGGAATCTTCGAATATTATACACTCTAGGAGCCACCCAAAAGCGGAGGAAGCGGCTGAGATCTAAGATCGAAGATCTTTGATTTCAAACCAATCACCTGGCTGTGATCCCCATTCAAAGGAAATTCTACAATTCTACAACATCAGCTTCATATATGCACACGTCCCTGCCAAGGACCCTATCAAAGAAACGGCAGCTAGTAATACGGCGATAAGTAGCTCAAGATTCCCTCATAATAGAATCCACAAGCAACCTGGCTATCTCCAGACGGTAGAACCACCAACAAAATTGACCACGTGATGATCATGAATGTGCAAACATTTAGAAGGGCAAATGTCAACCCTGGCCAATATTTAGTAGCAGCACGATTCAGAGCCCGACTATCAAATGAAAGAAAGCTGCTCCAAACAACAAAAAGGAGATACAACATTGGATCCTTGAGCACACCGGAGATAGCCAGTGACTACAGAGAGCAACTGGACAATGTCATTGTCACTGCCACAATATGTCACTGGCACAATATGTCACTGCCACAATATATCACTGCCTAAAACAAACGCCAACAACATGTGGTTACAATGCTGCACTACTATTAAGGAAGTAGCCGAAGCAACTCTAGGCTACTAGCCACCCCCGACAAGAAATCCATGGTATGATGACGATTGCATGCAAAAGAAGAAGGCAACAGATGAAGCCTATAAGAAGACGTTGCAAAGAACAACCCGGGCAACGTGGGATGAGTACAGAGCCAGAAGGAGGGAAGAGAAAAAGTTACTGTGAAAAAAGGAAAGGAGCCCTCGCAGTTTCCCAGGTGAAGAATAGGAGTAATAACAAGATGCGAAACGTTTATAAAAAAGCTAAATGCTTGGCTGCAGGTAACAGACCAGAAACTCAGGCCCTTCGAAACACTGAGGTTAATCTGGTCACCGACCAGTAGCGAATTGTGGAAATACATCCATAAGCAGCATTTCCAACAGTTGCTTGATGGGCATAAATAGGAGAGAGTGATAGTCGATGACGTAGTTCTCCCACTCAGCCTAGACGAATTCGGTATTGCCATTAAAAAGCATGCACCATCTGCAAAGTATGGGAGGACGAAAGCATGACCGACGACTGGATTTTCAGCTCTATTTGCCCCAGCAAGGCGATCTTGTAAGAACTAACGAGGCATATATCTGCTTAACGTAGCCTAGAAGATCCTACCAGCATACTGTGTGAATGGTTAAAGCCGTTTTGTACCACACTTATCGGCATCTACCAGTATGGCTTCCGGCCCGGCAAATCGACGATAGACCAAATCTTCACAGTACGTCAAATCCGGAGAAAGACCAACGAGTTCACAGTCGATACTCACAACATCTTCATCGATTTCAAAGCCGCATACTGCAGCATTCATCGCACTGAATTATGCAATGCAATGGTCGAATTCGGGGTCCCGAGAAAACTGATCCGGTTGTGTCGCGCCAAGCTAGAGAACTTGCAATGCACGGTGGAGCTTAGAAACAAAACCTCCGAATTATTCCAAACATTTACTGGATTTGGGCAAGGAGACGCGCTGTCGTGTGATTTCTTTAATCTTGTGCTGGAGCAGATAGTACGAAAGGATGGCGTAAATACATAAGGCACTAGATTTAATAACCGTGAAATTATTGACGCTTTTACTGCTATAAAAGAACAAGCCAAACGTATCGTCTAGGACAGAACCTAACAGTGGCAGCTATAATTTTGAGGTAGTGAAGGAGGATATAAACTCCACAAATGACACCATAGTGGAGATTCGACGAAGATTAACCTTAGGCAGCCGCTGCTACTTCGGTTTGTCTAAACAACTAGGTTCCAAACTCCTAATTCGAAGGTCCAACATCATGCTCAACAAAACCTTGAGCTTCATGGAGCTGAATGCTGGACGATAAGTAAGACAATGGAGCAAATCTTGGAATCCTTCGAAAAAAAATTCTACATCGGAATATTTGGTCCTATCTGCAAGGAGGGCGAATGGAGGAGAAGATATAATTGCGAACTCCCCGAGCTGCATAAAGATGTGGATGTAGTTCGGAAAGCAAAAATTCGTAGACTGCACTGGCTCGGTCACATCGAGCCAATGGGGGAGAATGCTCTAGCTAAGAAAATCTTCGAATTCCAGCCATCAGGTTCACGAAAAAATGGAAGGCCGAACCTCCAGTTTAAGGATCAAGTAATCGCGGACGCCAGAAGCCCTTGTCTAAAGAGGTATGCCTCAATTTAGCTGAGAAAAGACGCATTTGGTGTTGACGTCGCGATCGAATTAGCTATAATCGGAATTCTATGAATGAATTCCATATATATGGAGCCTTCTCTTTGGAGTGAAGATGATAGTAGATTGGCCCCCAACATACCAATGGCAGCACCTACAATATATCCTCTTGGTGAGCTGCGGGTACCATCCTTTTTACCATGTAGTCCAAGGTGAAGGTTCAAATGACGATGATTTGCTGACAACTACATGAAACAAATGAAACAAGGACGAATAGACCAATGGTACTATAATGGGGCGAAAATGTACGCCAAACTTTGAAATCATTTACGGATGCACTAGAGAGAAAAATCAATGCTTTCTCGGATGTGTACTTATGGTCAAGGTCAAGAAGCCCTGAGCTTACATTTTCTTCATAGACAAGAAGGTCTAATATGCCAAAGCCAGTTCTACCGCTGTCAACAAAATTCTTACGGATTTGCTCCTTTAACACAACACTACCATCACCCTTGCTTATTATATGGACAGGTAAGAAAAGGAGGACATTTTGGCAGGACAGTCCCCGTATCAACCAACCAACCGAATTGACCTTCTGAATAATGCATTTCAGAATGTTCCACAGGATCAAAACAGCCATGTATCACCATCTAGTTGGGATTAAGGTATGAATACGTTACGGAAGTACTAGAAAGAAGTCTAACGTCGAATTGCTACAATCGGAAGATATTGATTCTAAACCTCTTGAAGAGCTATTTACCAGCGCTAAACGCAGCAGACCAATGGCGTCATTATGAGCATGGAACGGCTGCGGAGGCTATGACCTCAATTGAAAGGGATTTCAAAAGGTACTCAGGTGGAAAGGATCCTTAACCAATTATTGTTTGGAAGGGAGTTATCTGTTCTCCGAATTGAGGATGGAAAGTGATTACAGATACAACATTTAACAGCGTCTCCGTTAATCAAGTTAATTAGTTGGTAATAAGAAAAGCAGCAGTGAACCAGAAGCACTGGCACGCACCGTACATTAATTAGACTTTTAAGTGATACCTCACTACGAGTACATATACATATATAAAAAAAACTATCAGGAAAAGATATGCTCATGTATAGCAGAGTAGGTCTCATGTAGATCAGGTTAACAAGTTGACACCTAGCATATTTATGGTAATTGGTCCAAAAGAATGTCTAATTATCTTTATGATAAAATCAGAAGAAAACATTGTGATAGATAGTAGCTGTTCATTACGCGGTTTCCCTACAGCTACATACATATACTCGTAGCAAGAGAAATATGTAGGTCTTAATGTCATCAACAATTAAGAGTGTGTGCGGAGGAACATGACCTTCTATGTTCGATTATATTCAAATGCAGTCGAACTTCGATCAATATATCAGTGTGTTGTGAGGTATATTCACACTAGATCATGACGCAACGGTAATTTAGACAGGTCTGACAATAGAGAAAACAGCAAGTCACAATGAATAAGTCTGCGTAGAGTGATTGGCATGACAATGCCTTGAAACTGAAGTAAGTCTAATCGTTGTAAGTCTTCCGAGAAAGAAAGCAGACTTAGGAGGTTGGGTCGTAAATACTCATGGAGTCTTCCATATAAGTACTTAACGCGCATAACGCTCCAATATTGCGGCGATCAAGTGGCAGCCAATACACTCACCCTGGCGAAACCGTTGACACTGGTTTAGAACCTTGAGCAACATGGAAATACAAAATTGTTGCTCATCGGTAGACTTAATCAATGTCGTCATGTATAGTGAACAAGTTGAAAACATTCCAAAAGCCACGTCGAACGAGATCAATAATTCACTAAACACGTGCACCCAAGAGGGTACAATACAACTCTAGGGAAAGGTAAAAAAAATTTGTTAAGCTAAAATTGCTGATTGTTATTTGTTGTTTGTTATTTGAGAGAAATTATTGCCAGACCCAGTGCTGTGGCAGACCTCTGACATTTGCTTTGATATAATTATTTGATTTTCGAATTAATCGGCAAAGCACAGCATTTTCATTGCGCAATGCATAGCGAGTGTAGCTGCAAACAGCAATTACCGACTTTGAATAAATCCTTCGCAATTATTTGAATCAGATTATACGAGTTTTATTACGAGACTATTAGAGTGTGAGCTTAATAGTCTTGTAATGCCGTTTGATTGAGGGTAATTTAGAGTTTAAAGTTCGCACAATACTCGAGGAAGAGGAAATGAACTCAAACATGCGTGTTGTGTGAGCCAGGGACAACTAACCATGTACAGTCTTTTAGTTCAGACTGTTTACACTTGGTGGAATGTATTATACGTAGACCGTGCGAATCGTCTTAATCATATACGCTCCTCTATCGACCAACTCCCTACAATGCCCACATCTGGTCAGGTGCCCCTAAGACCTCTTTGCAGTTGCTAGATAGGATCGAAAATAATGCGATAAAACTCATAGGTGATGCCAGTATTACACAGTCATTCCACACCCTCGAACACCGGAGTAATATCTCCTGCTTCACCTTGTTCTGTTGCTATTTCCACCACTAATGTTCCACTGAAATTACCAGTTGCATTCTACCCCTTCATGTTTTTAACTATGAATGCTCATCAGTTCACCCTCAAGCCGTACAACTCGCTTATGGAATGCCCTGCCGGAGCTCTTTATTTTCTAACCAGTATAACTTGCAAATATTTTAAAACCAACGCACACCGGCATCTCTCTTTTTTCCCTCCCTAACTTCCTTTCGCCCGCGCTACGAGTATGTGCAAACATCTTAAGGGTACATAAATCCCTTGTGCACGCGCCAATTACAAAAAAAAAATGTCTGATGGCAACTTGTAGACCCGGGTGATCCTATCCGCTGAATTCTACTGTCCTTAGCATTGCACGTCTAGGTTATTGGGGTCCACTTCCAACTGAGTGGGTAACCTTAAGAAAACGCTTCTTGAATTATGTTGTGCCACAGGGAGCATTTGTATGCTTGATCTAGTAACCTTACCATCCCAGTCCGGTGATTTGGTCCCAGGAAGATATGCCTGATTTATGGAAACTTGGCCGATGTGCAAAAAGGAGATTCTCTAAATTGCGACAACTGTACGACCATAGACCCATAGGTACCTGATTTAGGAAAGAAAAAGCGCAAATTTTTAACAATTTCCTTTCTAATTTTCAACGTAATTTTCTTTTAGGACGAGATATACGAGATCCCAACTGACCCTGCCGTTCAAGGTGATTTTTCCTCTGCAAGTCACGTTTTCTTTTAGGGAAAAAAGTCACAGGTCGAACGATGGAACAGCACTTTTTTTTCTCTATCCAGTAGGGCCGTTTCTCTGTTAATTTGTTACTAAATCATACCATTCACTGTAGTATCGCCATGTAATTGTGCTGACTTTCTTGAAAAAGTCGTATCTATGGGACCGTTTTTGCCTTCTTCGGAACAGATTCGGCTGAAAAAATCTATAGCTTTGACTGGTGCCTGGAACCTTTTAACTATTTTCTCAGATATCGTGTTTACCGAGCGGCCTGAGCACTCGCAAAACGGATGTATGCCCAGGTTTAAACTCGTTGAATCAATATCTCAGGGCTGCAATAAATGATGAAGGCTCCTCCTATTTAAAAAAAAAAAAACATCAAACACTTTTTACACAAATGACTGCCAAATAAAAATTAAGCGATTAATCAATCTGAAAGTTGGTATGTCGTCTTTTCAAAGCTGATACCACTCGATGGTCTCAAGCGACACCTTACTTACTTATTTAGATGGCGGTACAGTCTGATGTGGATCATGATCTTAGTTACCGGAGTAGAGCTGTCCACTTGCTCTACATATCCGAGCCATCTTAGGCGACTGATGAGCAGTTTTATGACCAGGTCGATGTCGCCGTATAGCTCGTACAGTTCGTCGCTGAATCTCCTCCTCCAAGGCCCTTACGAAGAATTTCCCTCTCGATATGACGGATGATATTTTCACCCACTTTAGCTCCATAAAATACTCGTAGGGCTGGTATGATCAGGATCTTATATAGAGTCGACTTAACTATTCGGGAAAAGGCCTTACATGTAGTAATTAACTCCAAACAAACAGCTATTGTTAGGAGATTCTTCGTTTTATTTCTACTGAGGCGCTTAAGAGGTTTTTATGTAGTACACTTAAAATGTTTGCACATTGCGCGGGCGAAGGAAAGTTACGGAGGAAAGAAAGATGCACGTTGGTCTTAAATGTTTGCAGTTTACAATGATTAGGATTAGGGCATTTCATAAGTTAGTTGTACCGCTTAGGGAAGTATCATGACATATCAATGTACTTCCGAAATTGGGCTTGAGGGTAAACTTAGGACCATTCATAGAGAGACGGGAGTTACGGTTAAATATTTGAAGGTGGATAATGCTGCTGGTAATTCTAATGGAGCACTGGTGTTGTTGGCAGAGCCAAGGTAGATAAAGTCCCTTACTACCTCAGAATTATATGTAGCTGTCAACAGCGACGTTCTGTTCGAGACGTCGAAGTTGGGTATTCTTTCTTGTTAACAGCATATTCTCCGTCTTACCCTCATTGACAGTTAAAACCATTCTCGCCGCTTCTCGTGAAAGCCGATATCACACTGCTTTCTTACGATTATGCCACTATCAGCGGCGTGTGCGAGCAATTAGACGGACTTTTAAAAGATGTGTTGGCGCGTATGCTTTACACTATTCTTTCAAGTAGTCACGTGACAAGAAGTCACACGACAGAGTGTCACCTTGTCTAAACCTTTTTTGACATCCAAGTCTCGGTGAGTGTTTTACTGACCAAAGCTAGACATCTATACGAGTAGATGCGTCATAAGCGGCCTTAAAATTGGTAAATGGGTGGTGTGTATCAATTTAGAGCGGGTTTTTTTTTAAAGATCTGTGTTCGTAGAGCTCGCGAACAATTTTAGTTCTTCTATGCAGCGTTGCTTTGTATTCATCTTGCTTAGCTGCAAGTGCGTGCTGATACTCGTCATCAAATCAGGGGTTTCATTATGGTGGCCGAATGAAACCCAGCACATCTAAGGTGGCATCAATGATGGCTTTTTTGGCTTGGCTAAAACAAGGTAATGGTCCGAGGTCTATGTTGGCTCGTCGAAACGATGGGACATCTGTGATACTGGCGGAGTGCCTTGCGTGAGATATGGGAACCGCGTGTTCCAGCTACGACAATGTTTCGTCCCGCAGCAAAATCGATCACCTTGAATCCTCTATCGGAGGTTGTGTCGTGGAGGCTATAACTTTCGACAGTACTTTCTTTCTGTTTGTAAATCTTGTCCAAGAGCTCGTAGAAGCCATCTTTGGTGTTGTCATATTTCGCCTCTGTGGGGGCGTGCGCACATTTAAGGCTAATGTTGGCAAATTTAGCCTTAGCGCGGGTTATTAAGAGGCGCTCGGTCACATGCCGGAAGCTCAGGACTTCTTGTCTTAGTCTGCCTCCGACAATAAATAGCCGCTGTTTTTGCCGTCGATAACAATCGCCGTAGTAGATGTCGCAGTTTTTCATCCATCGACGGGACTATCCCATCGCATTTCTTAGATGGCGGTGACATCTGCTTTGCAACAGTCGAAGGCCTCCGTTAGTTGTTCGAAAGAACAGAAAGCAGACCGAAAGGTCGTTGTCTTTGCATTGTTTGCAGGGATTGCCAACAGTAAATTCGTCCGTATCCAAGGCTTGTTGTTGCTTCGTAACTTAAGTTTTTTTTTTCATGGCTGGGCAGTTACCTCGGCGGCACAATCCGAGGACGAGGGAATAGTTAGATCAAACCAAGTATCACCTTTCTGGGATGTAAGCGCTACCTTGGTCCATTAAGGGCTCATCCGTCGACATCTCTTTTCCAAGACCATGATCCGCTGATTCCATCTGGGGAATTCATCCGCTGTTATTTTTGTCTGTTGGTCAGCACTCGCGCTTATAAGTTCGACTTGGGGGTAAAATAATCACAATTGATGTGTAGAAATAGTTACAATACTGGGAATCGCTAAGTTGGCACCCCTCAGTGCCTACCCTATTTCTACAGCACCCAACCATCAACCTTGTTACCCTGTATTGCAAACTTTTTCTTGGATAGACTTATAGGGCGTCTTCGGCTTTCTTGCAGTGTAAAAGGTTTTTTGTAAGACATGAAGCCTCCCAATCAGAAGCGTTAGCTGGATCTACTTGGCGACTATGCGATCAGTTCTATTCTGTGCTTTAGTTATTTAGTTGCCATTTGTTTAGGAGGTCTTTCCTCTCTTAGCCTGAGTCCTCCTGTCCCATGATTTTTTGATTGCATTGTCAAGTAGACCTTTCAATTTAAGGGAAGTGGGCTTTAGTATAACTCGCGCAGGAGCTTTGTTAAACTTACAGCGTCAACTTTGATAAGAAAAAGGCAAGAAGTTATAAGGTTGAGTGGGGAACTTCAATATCTGCAACACTAGTGAAATTTAGGCCACAAAGAACCTCTTCATTATGTCCAAGCAAGGGTAAGAATGCAAACTTTCCTGGAATGCGATTGAAAGCCTGATTCAAATGAGTTTTGGTTGGATCCCAGGTCACAATAATATCACGGGAAATGAGATTGCTGATGAATCACTAGGCATCAAACCAAAATAGGACTTTCCAGGACCTGAATACGCTTTGAGAATTTCAGTGTCTTCAATTAGGCCCTGCATTGGTAATTGGGTCTCTTACGCATACAATTGTGGATGGCGTGACTCTCCAGCTTGTAGGCAGATCAAACGAACGTTTTTGGATATTTTAAGGAGATTCTCGGCAGCAGAAATTGTAGACTTTTACGGGATGCGTCTTAACGAAGTACACCGACATTGCACTTAAGTACAATGTGCATAACATAAGTGACACCACCACTTCCTACAACTCTGCTGTGAGAGTGATGACGACATCTATCACTTTCTTTCTGAATGTTCACCGGACGCTTCCATAACGTTGTAGGTATATTTTGGAATACTGGATACTGGTACCGTATGCAGTGTTAACTCAGTTTTCAATGAATGATTGACTAATTCCAGTCAGTGAACTAGATATTTGTCTGAGTGCCCTCTTCTGACAGCAAATAAGAGAAAATGCTGGTATCTGTCATCGGTTATTGAGACGGACGTGCCAATGAAATATGTACGGTGAGGTCACCTTTGACGGACCTACATGGTCTGGTACCAATGTGAGAAAACGGAGAAGACTAGCGTCTTTCAATTCAAAGGGGAATCTTTGTACCGGTCGAGTAGTAAAATAAGATAAAATAAGTAAAATAAGATAATCGGAAAATATAACAACCCAAACGTCAAGAGCTTAAGACCCATTAGTCGGATTTCCTTCTTACTTAACGGCACGGAAAGCCTGATATATATGGTCATATTCTGTGCTGAACTTGAAAAGAAGAAACAGCACTGTGGTAGACTGCATCCAATATGCAACGGCAGGGGTAGGGCATGCTTCTTTGATGCTCCAAACAGTTGTATCGCCTGCGTCTCAAGCTTATACCGATGATATTGCTGTACTATTAGGTCTTTACCAAAGGTAAAGACCACGGTAGTTCACTCCGAGGAAGTGTTGTTGGATGTAGAAAACTAGAAAACGTTACCGTCCAATTCTGTCAAAAGTCTACGGTTATTTGGTGGAACGAAATTCCACGTAAATACGTCACTGCGGTACATAAAACGTTTTTTTCTGTCTTATTTTTCTGCTACACTTCAAGTCAGTAATCTACACGTGTTGGTATTTTTGTCAAATTAGTTATCCTTGATGAATTAACTGATGTCTATCGTTGGATTAGTATCAACAGTACTTCAAACTTCCCAATCTCTTGGTAGTATGATAGTACTTGGTTCGTTAAGTGGCAGTAGCATGACCTAGCAATAATTCGCGGTCACGATACGGAAAAACTAGTATTTCCGGGTTTGAAATATCTGCCTCATTGTATCGGTATCAGTTAGGGCTATTTATTCAGCAACAACAAGCTTAGACAAGAATCACTCCTCTTGTTTTGTGGATGAAAAAAAAAAAAGTTGGTGGCAATAGTCAACCATGTGGTATCCCAGATATCTTGCAGAATACACATGTCTAGATATTGACAGTCGATTACATCTTCTGTTGTTTGATAGCGCATATCTATCAAAATTTCAATTTCAGATAACACATTTTCCTTCTGCAGGCTCATATTTCTACATGACTTTCAATCTGTACATAAAGATTAGTTGGCAACTGTCCATTTCCATGATGTACGTCTACTATGCAAATAGTCAAATAATTTTTGCCCAGTTATCATCCCTTCGATCGCTTTATTTCTACTCGGTTATGCTTTAGACAATCTTAAAGGTCACTCAACCCAAACACTGCTCAAGAAATTTTGGCACTGCTGAATGATGATTTTTTTGAAGAAATAATCTCTCTAAACCTACCCCAAAATGAAATAATTGTTTAGACATGTGGTCACATGTATGTGTATACAGAAGCGACATTTTGCGTCAAATTAGCTGGTGATCAGTCGTCGTCATTTGTTTTGTTGTGTTTTTTGTTATTGATTCCACCGATACCATCAGATATAAAACTTTTTCAGTTGTACGACGACTGCCGAAATTCCAAGATAACCAAGACCTTCAAATTAAATTCCAAAACGATAGCTTATCTAAAAATTCGTTGGTGTACATATAACTGCGATGTTTTCGTTTAAATCGCCCGCCGGTCTATCACAAAATTCGCGAGTAATAACAAACGGTTATTGACCAGCGGCGTGGCGTTGATAAGAATATAAAAGTCAAGGAAGTGCAAAACGTTCTGTTTTATTCTTTCCAAACAAATCGGAGGAATTTCTACAAAGACCTTTCCACGAGATGTGATAATCTACTAACTAATTCCTGTCAATCTAAGCTATCAACTATGTAGTTCCTGTCAAAAATCACCTCTGGATTAGAGATCAAAACATTGTGCTGATGACTGCTGGGAATATGTTATTCAATGCTTTAGGCTTTGACTCAACCAAACTCTATATTGCTGGCAACATGTTGGTGAGTGGAGTGGAACTGATTGACAGCCTAAAAGTATGTGCTATTTTCGATGGAGAAGAGATGCCTGCCCCAGGGTTTTCCAATAAGATTTATCAAGAAACCACGTTGTTTTTACACAATATAACTTTTTACACAATAACAATTTTCACAAAATTGTGACTTGCATTCAATCAATAATAGGACGAATGATGGCGCTGACTGCTTCCATTGTCTTGGGAACGTTGGCATAAGGTTTCTCTTGGTGGTCTGTATAAGCGAAGGCAAGCCTTCTAGCAGATCGCCTTCACCCTCGCATCGAGTTGGCTCTTATAAAACAATCGCTTTGTTGTCCCATGATCGAAAACTTTCGCCAATTCTTTCTGGTGTCCCTAGAGGCACCAGACAACAGCGTTCTAAATAGAATGGTTTCAAAACTTTTGGACCTGTTCTATATGCTATCAAATCGTGTGCGTTGGATTGGATGGGATAAACCACCGCAGTTTTTTTTTTTTTTTTTTTATAATGAGCGCGCGATTAAGTGGTTTGAGTACCCTTAAGGTGATTGTTCACAGCGTGGGCAAAGGAAATTTAGGGGGGAAGAAAAAAGAGGTACCGAAGTACATTGTTTTTAAATGTTTGCAATTTATAACGACCAGGAAATACAGAGATCGGCAGGGCATTCCATAAGCGAGTTGTACGGCTTAGGAACGAATCACGATATTTTAGAGTACGTCCGAAAATGGGCTTGAGGGTATACTGATGAGCATTCATAGCGAGTCGGGTGTTACGGTTGAAAGTTTGAATGGGCGGAATGCTACTGGCAATTTCAGTTTAGCACTGGTGGTGGAAATAGCGATAAAACAAAGCGAGACACAAGACATTTCGTCGGTGCTCGAGGGTGTCCATTGATTGGCTGATAGTAGTATCAACAATAAGTTTTATCGCACGGTCTTGAATCCTATCTAGCAGGTGCAGAGATGTTTTAGGAGCACCTGACCAGATGTGGGCGTTGTACTCAAATTTCGGCCGGATGAATGCCTTATATATTGAGGCCAGATCAGAGGGGGTGAAATATTTCTTACATCGCTTCAGGAAACCTAGACATTTCGCAGCATTTTTGGCGACATCAAATATGTTGTTATTCCAACGTAAGTTGTCATTGACAAACATACCGAGAATAGAAAGTTTTTCGGTTTCGACGATGCAAGTGCCATTCATGGATAATGGCTGGGTGTTTAAATTTCGCTTTAACGAGAGCAGACAGCATTGTGTTTTGGAAGCATTAAATTCCACTCTATTGATAGTTCCCCAATTGGTTATGCTGTTGATATCGGAATTTAATGAGCTTAGCATACGCTGCCGTAGAACGACTACATCCGAAGAGCAGGGCCGTGAGTCCGGAAACGAATATGAAAAGCAGAGAGTACTGTCATCAGCAAAGGAATATATTGGATTAGAAGTAGCAGACAAGAGATCGTTAATGAAAATTAAAAAGAGTGTCGGTGACAGAACAGAGCCCTGGGGCACACCAGCATTTATTTTGTGAATATCAGACTTGAAACCGTCCAAGACAACTTGAATTGAACGTTCGGAAAGGTAATTTCTAATCCATTGAAGAAGAGAGTCGTCGATCCCAAATGCACGCATTTTCGACAAAAGAGCCTGATGCCAAACTCTGTCAAATGCCTTAGAAATATCAAGTGCAAATATCTTGCTTTCGCCAGATTAATGTACGCTTTGGTTCCACTTTTCGGTGAGACATGCCATCAAATCACCAGTGGACCTGTTGCTACGAAAGCCATATTGCCGGTCATTGAAAAGTTCTCGAGATATTTCATGAGCTGACGATTTATCAGGGTTTCCATGACCTTGGAAAGAAGGGACGTAAGTGCAATGGGTCTGTAGGAGGAGATTCGCCTTTTTAGGGACCGGCTGGAGAAATGCTATTTTCCATCTGCTCGGGAAGTGTCCTAAAGAGTAGGATTGATGAAAAAGCTTATGCAGTGGTTTTGCCAGCGAGGAAGAACACCATCTGGACCAGCGGATTTATGTATGTTGATATCTTTAAGTACTCTTGCTACTACACGAGTGCAAACGTAGATTCGTCCCATTGAAGATTCGACGCACTCAAGTGTAGGCGGAGACAAAGCACAATCTGGGAGTGTTGAGCTGGCCGCAAAGTGTGCAGCAAGCAGATTGGCGTTATCCAAAGAGCCGACAGCTAGAATGTCATTGTAAATGAGCGTTGGGGTGGAGGATGAGGCGGAATTTCTAATGTTTTTGACGAACAAAAAAAATGTTTACTGCTTTTGGGACATTGCAGTATTTTTTGCTTCAGTTTTTGGTCGTATAGGAATTTCACACACTTAAGAAATGCGTTGCAGTCATTTTTGTCTCGTTTGAACTTTTTTCGGTTTTCTTCTGTCGGGTTGGTCTTGTAGGACCGAAAAAACATTTCTCTAACCCTGACGGCCTCTTTACATCTCGAGTCGTACCATGCCTTTTCTTTTGGTTAAGACCGCTCCAGTTGGCTTTCTCGTATTGCCATACGGTTCTAACTGTGTGGTCGGTGTACGAGAAATTAGCTGATATGACACAATGGTCCGACCAGCCTAGAGGGGGGAGTACATCAATGGTGTACTTATCAGGGTGAGAAGTTAAAAACAAGTTTATTGTGTTGGCGGTATTACTATCAACGTCTGGTATTCGCGTGGGCTCATTTACAAGCTGCATTAGGTTGTTTTCCGCAGCTGAGATCTCAACACACCATCCTTCGGGTGTTGTCTGTCCAGAATGTCGAAGCCACCCAGAATTGTGTATATTGAAATCGCCCATAATAGCGATTTCAGTATGAGGATACAGGGATACAATTCTTTGAATGGAGTCAGACAGCGCATCAAACTCGTTAGAAGTTGAATTGCTGTCCAGTTTGGGGCTTCTATAAATAAAGCAGTAGTGGATTATTTGCTTACGGAGATGGAAATTTATACACATGAAGTTGAATTCCGGATTGGAACATGGATCACATTGTTGTGGGGTTTGGTCAGCTGCATCACTACTCACATAAATGGCGAGACCGCGGTGAGAGTAGAATAATGGCACTAGTTCGTAGCCAGGTAGCTTCAGATCAGAATGATCTGAGAGGTGTGGGCGGGGATCTACCTGTGTTTCACTAAGTGCCAAAACAGCTGGTCTGTACTAACAGACGTGAACGTACGCAGAAAAGAGATTACTTTTTAGCCCACGTATATTGGCTACGTCTACCCTGAATTCCCTAGTCATAATCACAGACAAACACAGAAAACACAAACACCGACGATACTAAGCAAGGCTGCGAAGTGAAAATTCTGACATTGATTTACCGGATCAAATTGTTCTAGGTGTTATGCCCTTACAACAATATGAAACAGTGCACCAACAAAATTTTCACTCACAACCCGCTATCCATCAGTTGTTACATACACTCAGCCACTGCCCGTACCGTATGGTAAATACAGTAATGGCAGTGATTGAGTGCAAGCAACAGTACTTCGACTAGGAGCGGGAGAGGTGGGATACCCGCACTGTGTGATATTTTTTGTCACTGCACTGCACTTTTTTTGAACACGCGCGCGGTGGTTTTTTTTTTTGTTTCTTTTTTTTTGCACAGCACACAATAATTTGCGAGTGCACTCGACGGTGGTCGACTCGGTACTGAGTCGGTACTCTAGATAAGGTGCATTATTCATTACATTGTTAAACAGGGTGGTGTAAATGTCTAACGCTTCTAGAGGGAGATGTCAAAGCATAATGCTCGGTATTCCATAGATTTTTTTACTTCTTATTCTGTCTAAGATCTCATGGAGTTCTTCCTTTGAAATGAACGGGGGTAAGTCCCATTCATCGGTGATAACATTATTTGCCATATTCATGTCACTGAACTGGGTGTAACTCTATCTCTCGAATCGCCAGTTCTGTATGTCATTTCGCAGTTAGAAATTGCGCAGAAGTCCTGAACACTTCCTGAAAAGTTGTTCCTATGGCTTCAACTTTCTCCGGAGGATCTGCGATCACAAAGAAATTATGATCATCTTCGACTAACATACCCATTCAACCAGAAATGAACTTTGTCGTTGAAGATCATTTTTCTTCAACCAGATAAGAAAAAATCTTATTAAAATTTTCCAATGCGAACTGTGACATGTAGGTGTTTCATATCTATGAATGGTAATTTAATTAAACGATATTAAAGTTATATGGAGCTCAGTTATACCTTGGTTTACTCCAGAGACCATAGAGGTGAAAAATAAAAGGCAATACGCATTTAAGAGGTGGAACCATTTTAGATTACCGGAATTATACAATCAATTTCGGTTACTAAGAAATAGCTTTATTTGTTCATTTGTTTATAATACAATATTTAAAGCCTCTCTGCGCATATCTAAATCTAAACAAATTTATTAAAAACTTAGTGTACAAATATTATATTAAACTAAATTATTAAGAAGTGGAATGTTACAAAACGTGACTTAAGAAGAGAAAAAACAAGCGTTTTAGCTGAAAATTCAAAAGGTAGTGAAAAAGTTTATTGACAGATAATAATATCATTAGAAAAGGCTCTGCGAGAGAAATGTTAATTGAATAGACTTGTTTTTAATCGCTCCGTCCTTACGACAACTATTTATCCGATTTCAAATAAATTGTAACTAACAGTCTCTGTAACACAAGTGATAGATTACTTGCGTTACTTTGACTTCTTTAATTGTATCAATTGCAAACGTTATTGCAGACTAATTTATCTGTGGTCAGTGATTTTCGGTTTCTTTGTTATTCAAAATGTCAACTATTCGCCTGCAAGCACTTAAAGAGAAGTCCACCTTAATGCATGCAGTTACTCCAGACAAATTCCAATCAGGTAATAACACGACCAAATCTCACCCACCACCTATGAAATTCTCAGATAAAAAACCATCCTTGTCTGATCAATTTCATGATTTGGAATCTAGTCTGATGGAGAAATTAAAATCGTTGCTTGCGGAGTTTGAGTGCAGCTTTAACAATAAAATGTGTGAAGCCATTGCTTTTCCTAACCAAAGAGTTCAACAATTTGAGACTAGAATCCTGGAACTACGAAACGATAATGAGAAATTAAGAGAAGAGGTGGCTGATCTACAACGAAAAGAGCGTCTCAGAGATGTTATTGTTCGTGGCATTCCACAAAGACTGGTAGAAAACCCTATCAAACTGGTAAAAAATGATTTTCGATTGAGAAATACGCCAAACAATGGTCACAGCCCACTACTCATCAAACTCTCGTCTCAGACAGAGCAAAGTTTGCTGCTCGCTGCTTTTTGTGCAAACAATGGTCTTACGCTCGCTCAGCTGGATAATGAATTGTCTGCTTCCGACAACAGCACAACCTCTGCGCATATCACCACCCGTATTTACGTTAATGAGAGCATAACGAAAGCGAATAGCTCCATGATCTCCAACTTCGTCGTGAGGGCCTGCTGATCTCTGCTTGGCTTGGCAATGGCTTTGTGTAGAAAGAGATGAGAATTTCGTCAACTACGAATTTTCCTAAACTGTTTTGTTTTTAATTTGATTTTAAATCTTTGAATGGAGCTATATAAATGTGTTAAACTTTGAATTTTTAAATTTAGTATTACTAGTGAATTATTGATTTATTTTACTTTATTTTTTCTAATAATATTACTAAATGTTGTAATTATACTATTACCTCTCTCCTCCTTCCTCTCTCTATTTCCCGTTTTTCTCTCCATTAGATTACAATGATACCTTATTCCAGTTGGGCTGCTATTTCTTGTTTGTGATGTTTT
The DNA here is from genome assembly GCA_949129095.1 of Volucella bombylans. NCBI lineage: Eukaryota > Metazoa > Arthropoda > Insecta > Diptera > Syrphidae > Volucella > Volucella bombylans. Next base: position 136,417,181 of record OX422141.1, on the reverse strand, counting down.
TCATACTTATGGCTCATAGTGGCTCTGTCTCTAAGACACTGAATGAGGTTGGGCTTCAGATGATAGTAAACATTTTATCAAATGCCTATGAGGGATTTAAAGTCTGCCACTTCAATGCTCGTAGTCTTAGCCTATCAAAACTTGACTACGTCCGCATATTTTGAATAATTCGGGGGTTGACGTTATTTGTGTAAACGAAACATGGTTCAAAAGTCTTGATGATGATATTTATGGTATTCATGGGTACTTCATAGTTCCGCATAACAGAGTTACTGAAACTACTGGTGGGGGAATAGCAATTTACCATAAAGCAGGTTTGACTAGTAAAATGTTGGAAAAGTCATGGGCAAATGACACTGAATACATTGTTGTCCGAAGTTTACAATGGAAATGTGAAGTGTATAGTATTATTGGTTTATTTCGATTAATTTTTTCTGCTTTAAAACTATTTTCCGCATCATATGAGCATATTATACTACACGGGGATTTTAATGCGGATTTGCCTTAGAATGACAGTAGATCTCGTTCACTCCTGGATGCTATTGCATCGTGTGGTCTTGGGGCCGTTAATTCTCATGAGACTCACTTTGGCCCTGACACCCCTCCAAGTATTCTTGACTTATTGCTTGTCTCAGAGCATACAAACGTTCAACTCCAAGACCAATTGTCACTGGAAGGAGTTTCAGAGCATGATCTTTTGTTTTGCACATATGACATTGATTTCTCATCGAATCACCTGAAGAACACCTTTCAATTTCGTGACTTCGCAGCAATAAATCATAACATCCTTCATCATCATGCGAGCCTTCTACCATGGCATTCGTGCTACTTTCTATCGGACATTAATGATAAATTAGAAATCGTTCAGACCCTAATTAAAGATCATTTTAATATACATGTTCTTGTTAAGACTAAATTGAAAAAAATTTCTACTAGTCACAATTGGAAAATTGCAAAATATTACTCTTCATTTGTCACCAGAAAAGCACAAAAAAAAACACATTTTTTGTCGAAGCTCAGCATTGACCAACCGTCAAAGAAACTTTGGGCAAATTTACGTTCTATTGGGATAGGAAAGAGTCATATACAAACTAAAATGCCAGATGCAGATGAGTTAATTGATGCCTTTTCCCCTAACCCTAATCCGGAAAATCAACGGATCACAGTTATTGGAATTTGAAGTAATATCTGAATCGGATGTGATCCTACAGGTTTGTGATCTCAAATGTAACACAATCGGTGAGGACGAAGTAGACTTGCGTTTTATCGAAATAATACTTTCCCATTTAATAAGCTCATTAACTCATTTATATATTTTCTGCATTACCTCTTCAACCTTCCCGGATTGTTGGAAAAAAGCAAAGGTCATCCCTATGCCCAAAAAGAACAACCCCTTATTAGTAACCGATTTCCGTCCAATAAGTATCTTACCTTGTTTGTCCAAAATTTGCGAAGCAGATCTCCAACCACCTCAATCGTTTCAATCTATTATCGTCAGTGCAGTCAGGTTTCCGATCTGGCCATAGCTGTTCTAAAGCTATGATCAAAGTGCTTGACGATATTAGAATTCAATATGACAATTACTGCTCTGCTTACTTGATTTCTCGAAAGCCTTCGACACGATCAGTCATGAGGTTCTTAGCAGTAAACTGAAACTTTACTTTGGTATGAGTGATTCATCAGTGTGTCGGATTAGGAATTATTTTACAAATCATGTTCAAAGAGTTATTGCTAACTCAAAATACTCTCAACAAAAAAATATAGTTTCTGGAGTTCCCCAAGGTTTAGCTCTTGGCCCAATTCTTTTCTGCCTCTTCATTAATGGTTTACCGCAAGTGTGTTGAAATACATATGTACATATGTATGCCGATGGGGCGTAGATATAACTTTCTCGACCACTTGGTGGAAGATCTTGTGCATAGATTTAATTCGGACTTGTCTGCCATTGCAAAATGGTCTCAAGACAATGGTCTGATTCTAAATCCAAATCCATACAATTTCAATTTCAAAAAAATCGTACAATGTTGAAGAGATACCGCCTATTTTTCTCAACTGCACAGGCCTAATTTTCTCTGGCACCATGGTGAGTCTTGGATATAAAGTAAATCGATCTCTTTCTGCCATTTACATGATCAGTTGATTCAGATCAAGCAGGATTGCAAAAGGTCTGGCTGTTTCTAGTTTTACACCTGTTAGCACCAAATGGTATGGTTCGATATGCCTTTGGAGTAAGAAGATACGACTATATAACCCTTTAAAATAAGCATGTCTTTGGGTGTTCATTTTCTGATTTTTGGACAATAAGATGCTGTGTGGTGGAAGTCAAAGACGGTAGGGTTTGAGTTGATTTTTCGTAGCATACGGGAGATTGGTTCGTTCGCGCCATAGGAGGTGTCGTGGGTTGGTAGATAGAAGAGTCGAGGGATACGTAGATTACGAGGGTCAGTGTTGAGAAAAATAGAGTCGTGAAGGGACGCGCATTCAACGTGGCCTGAAAGGAGTCGACGAATGAAGAGAAAGTCGACTGCATCTCTGCGATCCACAAGGGCGTTTAAGTTGATAAGGTTGGGACGGTTCTGATACGGGGGCAGATTAAAAGGATCGTCCCAGGGCATACCTCGAAGAGCAAATCGAAGAAAACGACGCTGGATGGTTTCAATTCTCGAGATATGAACACGATGATATGGGACCATACTTGACTGGCGTACTCTAGGAGGGGGCGAACAAAAGTAATATAGAGGGACTTGGTCACGTATGGGTTGTTGAATTCTTTGAACCACCGTTTTACAAAACCTAGTGCAGAGTTGACTTTGAGGATTATCTCATCCATATAAGTTGAAGTTGGAAGTTGAGCTCCCTATCACACAAAATGCCGAGGTCGTGAAGAGATAGTACGGAGGAGATAGTTTGATTATGGAGAAGACAGAGTCAGGGAGGAGAAGTTGATGGATTGGCATTTGGCGATATTAAGCTCCAAAGAATTTTTGAGCACCAGATCGATAAACTATAAAGATCTTGTTGAAGAAGGAAATAGTCATGGGGAGAGGAAATGGTTTTGAAAAATTTGGTATCGTCGGCGTTGGCGACGAGTGTTTGATGATCATATTGGGGTGGTAGTTATCGATTGTTGAGAGAGATAGGGGACAAAGTGAGGCTGAGGATTTAATTGGATCTGTTGTGAAAATAAGGTCTAATTGCCTGCCCATATAATTGGATATACCACTGACTTGGCATAGACTTGAGTCTGTTAAGCGATCTAAGAAGAGACATTCCTTAGCTGAGTTGGCATTTGAAGCGATGAAAAGCGATTGATCATCTGATGGAGTCCACTGTAGCTGAGGAAGATTAAAGTCGCCGACAATAAGTATATCATCAATAGAGTTTGACAATTCAATTAAATGGTCGATCGCATCAATAACAAATTGGTAAGGCCGCCAGGTAGGCAGCTAGCCTCTTTAAAATTTTAAACGCGTTTATCTCAAAACTGCATTTTTGAAGTTGGCCGCACCCATAACTTGAACAATTTTCAACCAATCCACATCAAATTTTAACTATATAAATCTTTAGAAATATATTGTCAGCCGCCATTTTTAAATAAATTGTTTTATAAAAATAATTTTTACAGCCAATCATATGTAAAATAAACTTCTACTTATATAAACTCGATTTATGTTATATTTTTCCTGAAAAAAAAATCACAAAAAAGCCTATTTTTACGGCCTCTGAATTGGCCTAACTGGCCTAACCCCTTAAGTAGGTCTTTTTTAAAACGGTTTTCTGTGTTCACCCGTCTGATGTATGTATTGTATATAGGGAGACTGTTCCAATGGTTCACAACATGAATAAAGATGTTGTGTGTTAAATTAATGGTTCTCTGAGAGTTGGCAAACTTTATTTTTTATTTTGGTGAGCAAGTAACTCCTGACTCTCAATAAGGCTAGGGCCGCTTCCTGCCCTCTTATTCAACCAAGAGGCAAGAAAAAGCCACATTGGTGGACATCGGCACTAGGACTGCTCAGAAATACCTGCAGAAAACTTTTCAACGCAGCAAAAAGCACAAGAAAAGTGACCGACTGGGACTCATATAAAGAATCCCTCAAATTATACAAAAAAGAACTGAGGAAGGCAAAGCGACAATCCTGGAGGTCATTCTGCGACAAAATTACAGAAACCTCTGAGGCTTCGCGGCTAAGAAAAATCCTCTCCACAAATCCTATGATGCCCAGCTGTTTGAAAAAAACCGATGGCTCTTGGACAACCTCAGGTGATGAATCACTCAACCTGCTTCTGGACACCCACTTTCCAGGTAGCTCCCAACTCGCGGCCAGTAGCAGCCCAAACAAGCCTACTGCAACCGTGACCAAAATTCATAGTCTGATTACGAGAGACAAACTGCTCTGGGCGCTGCATGGCTTCAAACCATTCAAGTCTGCTGGTCCGGACGGTATTATACCTGCCGAGCTACAGAGATCCTCAGATATTATTCTACCAATGTTGGAAAATATTATGAGGAGCTGTGTAGAACTTATCCACATTCCACTGTTATGGAGAGAAGTCAATGTAGTATTCATTCCCAAAGCTGGAAAATGTTCTCATGTAGTCCCAAAAGACCTCAGACCTATAAGTCTATCATTATTCCTTCTGAAAACTTTAGAACGACTGATCGATATCCATATTCGAGCTAAAGTTGATCCAAGGCTTCTGTCTACGGCTCAACATGCCTACTGTAAAGGAAAGTCGGTGGGAACGGCTTTGCACTCTCTGACTAGCCACATCGAACTATCCCTACAATATAAGGAGTACACAATGGTTGCTTTCCTAGACATAGAGGGCGCCTTTAACAATGTCAACACATCCGCAATCACGACTGCGCTGTCAACTCTGCAGGTAGACGGCTCACTTGGGGAGCTGATTAATCTAATGCTAACAAGCAGGATAATCAACTCCAAACTGGGTGAGACTTCTGCTAAAAGATATGTCAGTAGGGGTACGCCGCAAGGCGGTGTCCTCTCCCCCCTTCTCTGGAACTTAGTGGTTAACGAACTACTGATATATCTGGAAGCGGGTGGTAGCAGAGTGATTGAATATGCGGATGACGTTGCCATAGCCGTCTCAGGAAAACATCTAAATACCATTAAAGAACTCCTCCAAGTAAATCTTAACAGATTAACCTGCTGGGCAGATCGCTGTGGATTGGGAATAAACCCCCATAAAACTGATCTTGTCCTCTTTTCTAGGAAATATAAAATTCCAATCATAGACCCTCCTTCAATAAACGGTACCAGTTTAGCTTTCTCCGATACAGCAAAATATCTGGGTCTCATTTTTGACAGGAAACTAAACTGGAAACCTAACATTCAAGAAAGAGTCAATAAAGCTTTATTCTCTTTCAAGAAAGGAATTAGTAACAAATGGGGCCTTCAACCTCGCATAACCCACTGGCTATACATCTCGGTCATAAGACCGATACTTACTTACGGGGTGGTTGTCTGGTGGACGGCCTTGGAAAATGCAGTCAACCGCATTCAATTAAGCAGAGTCCAAAGAACAGCATGTCTATGCACAAGCGGAGCCTTGCGGTCTACCCCCTCTGCGGCATTAGATATTCTGCTTCACTTGATACCCCTCGACATTTTTAGCAAGCAAGTAGCTGCGACTGCAGCTATTCGCCTTAAAGCGACTAAACAGTGGACAAATAATTCATTTGGCCACGCCAACATTCTTAATACATTAGGAATCCTCACAGAGAACACCGATTACACCATACCTGAACTTTGATTTGACAAAAACTTCCATGTAAGCTTCCCCTCTAGATCATTCTGGGAGGAGGATGCTTTCATGGAGGACAAGTCAATCCATCTCTACACAGATGGATCTAAAACCGACAGCGGAGTTGGTGGCGGTGTTTTCTCAGATAAGCTAAATCTAAGCCTCTCTTTCCGCCTTCCAAATCACTGTAGCGTGTTCCAGGCTGAAGAAAAACGTGATATCTGCAAAGGATATCCGCATATTTTCGGATAGTCAGGCCGCCATCAAGTCCCTGGACTTGGTCTCATTGTGTTCTAAAACTGCCCTTGAATGCCGATCATCTCTCATGGAGATGGCAGAGCAGTTCAACATTCACCTCTGTTGGGTGCCGGGCCACAGAGACATTCCAGGGAACTGCAGAGCCGATGAACTCGCCAAAATTGGAACCACTCTACCTATCCTACCGGACAAAGGTGGTATAGGTATAACAATCGCTACGTGCAAACTAACACTAAAGCTAGATGCCAATAAAAGAACGGACCTTAGGTGGACTGCTGGACAAACATGTCTAGCGACCAAACAGATCTGGCCAAGGCTGGATCTGAGTCGATCTAAGTGTCTGATCCTTTTAGATAGGAAACATCTCAGCGCCATAATAGGTGTCATTACCGGACACTGCCTCATAGGCAAGCACGCAAGAAGGCTTGGCGCTTTTACTAACGATTTCTGTAGAAGCTGCATGGACGAGGAATAGGAGGAGACAATCCCCCACCTACTCTGCACATGCCCAGCTCTCTCTCAGAGAAGGAAGCTTCAACTGGTTCCAGTAGTAAGAAGATCATAGATCCACGTGGCATCACAATGGGCCAATAGGCCTAAGTGGGTTGGTATTTCCAACAGCCACTCTTACCTAACCTAACCTAACCTAACTCATTGTTCCAGGGTAAATATCTAGTGAACATCCAGCTATTTGTTTGGCAAAGGCGGATATGTGATCATACCTTTTCATATTAATGCACAGTTGTTGAATGTACCATTTAATTTTCTCAAGGACGAGAAATCGAAACTTGCAAACATTTCTCATCCATACAATGGGCAGAACGAAATTCTTACTGAGTTTCATTTTAACTGAAAGAGGCAGGTACGACCTTGTTGGACTCAATCCTCTAAGAACGCCATATACGAGGGCAGGTCAATAAGTCCGTGACTTTTTGAATTTCTGACCTCTTTACTGAAACAGCAACACTGCTCCTGTCAACAGGCATCTGTCAGTTGACTCCTGTCAAAATTTAAACTTGCTGCGTCAGTTAGTTTGTGTTTGACAGCTATTTTTATCAGACTACTCACTAATTTGAGGAGAAAATGGAAAACGCAAACGCAATCGTGTAACAACTTCACAGGAAGGTTTGGCGTTGTTTAATCGCAATATGGAGGAGTTTTTGCGCCGTTTTGTAACCGTGGACGAAACATGGATCCATCACAACACACCAGAGAACAAACAACAGTCAAAACAGTGGATTTCTAAGGGTGAATCGGCGCCAAAGAAGGCCAAGGTGGGTTTGTCAGCCAATAAAGTTATGGCGACTGTTTTTTGGGATGCAAAGGGAAGAACAATCAATGGGGAATATTATGCCAACTTATTGGACCGATTCAATGACGATTTGAAAAAAAACCGACCTCATTTGGCCAAGAAAAAAGTTCTTTTCCACCAAGACAATGCAAGGGTGCACACATGTGCAGTTGCCATGACAAAAATCCATGAATTGGGCTATGAATTGCTCCCTCATCCACCCTATTCTCCAGATTTGGCTCCGAGCGACTACTTCTTGTTCCCAAACCTGAAGAAATGGATTGGTGGAAAAAGATTTGACTCCAATGATGAAGTCATCTCGCAACCAACATGGAGAAAACATAATATATGTGGTCAAGATAACAAAGATATTCTTAACCTAATGGCGCGAGGAGAAATGGTGATCGGGGGAGATGTGTTTGCTGCTATTTACGAGTAGGCCAAAGACTTCGGCGTAGTTGTTCGTTATACGCAACATTCTAGATATGGGTTCAAACTTCAAAGTGATCGTAGTTGGTACGGTGAGTTCGGATCAGGACGAGTGGGACAGATCTTAGATTACGGGAATTGAGAGTGAATGCAATATTTTGCGTTATTCTCGAGCAGTCGATGTTTCCAGTCAGTAACTGATGGACAAAAAGTGCATCAGCGACTTCAAGACGTTTTTTTAGGATATGCATTCTAATTAGTTTTCATAGGGGGGTAATCCATATGGATCGGCCCATGGTAGACCACGAAGTGCGAAGCGGATAAACCTGCATTCGACTGCTTCAATTCTATTGAATGTGGATTAGTTTATAGGGTGACCAAACTTGGCTGCAGTATTCGACAGAAACCTTACAAAATTAATGTGCAGGGACTTTGTAACGTAAGGGTTGGAAAATTCTTTTGACCAGAGTTTAATAAAACCAAGTGCAGTGCTAGATTTATTTATATTGCTGTCAATATGTGAGTCGAAATTCAATTCTCTGTCACAAGTGGAAGGCATATGGGAGTCAGAAGGCAATGAAATGACTTTGGAAATTCTCATGTCATCAGCGAAAATAGAAAGATTAGAATGCGTTAAAATGAGATTTATATCGTTAATTGTTAGGATAAAGATGATTGGTCTAAGGTGACTACCCTGAGGGACACCAGATGTTGCTTTAATGGGATCGGATATTGAAGATCTGAAGATGAGGGTGTATTCTCGGTCTTCTAAATAGGATTTGGTCCATACCACAAAATACCTTGCTGAAATCCGTGGAAATTAAATCGACTTCAACGCCGTCTTCTAAAGCATGAAGCGTCCTACAGACGAACTCTGTTAGGTTAGTGGTCGTTGATTTACCTTTCATGAAGCCGTGCTGATTTATGCAGATAGTTGGCCTACAGTACGGAAGCATTTGTTGATAGACTATGCTTTCAAAAAGTTTGGGTATGCAAGAGAGTTTTGATATGGGCCTATAATTATCGACTTCGGCCATACTTCCTTTTTTATGAATAGGGATGAGGTAGGATTCCTTCCATAGGAAAGGGAAAGTATCTGTTGAGACAGACAACTTAAAATAGGACAGCAAGGGGAGGCCCGAGATGAGTAGCACACTCTTTTATTACTATAGCCGGAAGGCCATTAGGGCCGGACGAGAAATCATCTTTAAGTTTGGTAATGTTTTCAGATGCCAAAGTTGTTGTTGTATTTAGCGAGATAGATGACGTCTCAGGATAGTTTCTCATATAGCTAAAGTAACAAGGATCGGATTCAGCTGTTTTCTTAGAGATGGATTTGTTAAAATGACAGGCAAAGAAATTTGCAATGGTTTTTGGGTTGGCAGAAGATTCACTAAGAAATTTAAGAGTAGATGGGTAGCCGTCTGACTTTCTTTTGGTATTAATAAACTGGTAGAAGCGTTTAGGGTCCAAGACTAAGCTAAATTGCATGCGGTAGAGGTACTCAAGGTAAAGAGACTCACAAAGTTCAGAAAAATGATTGTATACCAATCAATAATTACTGTAGTCGGAATCAGATCGAGTTCTTAAGAATTTGTACCACAACATGTTTCGGTTATTACGGAGAGAGCGCACCTTGTTGTACCAGCGAGAAGCTGATATGCAGTCCTTTCCCGATTGGGCAAAGAAGGAGAAACAAATAGAATAGAACGAATAGAACGCTAGGGCAAGATCAATGTTTGTTGTCTCAGCAATAAAGTCAAAGTTAATGTTGCTGATGAGGTTTTGAAGTTTGTTAAAGTCGGTTCTTCGGAAGTTAAATGAAAATGAATTTTCCGAATCGACACATGTGTTGCCCTTTTCATATGAGTATATAATTGACAAGGGGCGATGAAGGCGGTCTAGGGTAGAAAGAAGATGATCACTCCTATAAACGACACAGTTATCTGAATCGAATATGAAGGCAAGGTCGAGTTGTCTGTTCATTGTATTAGGTATTCCACTAATCTGATGTAGACTTGAGTTGTTTAGGCAGTCCACCATCAATATTTCTTTTTCAGAGGTCGAATTAAGAGAGACAAAATGAGACGAATCATCGGAAGGCTCCCATTTAAGGTGAGGGAGGTTGAAATCTCCTACTAGAACAATGCACTCTTCAGGTTGTACATCATCAGTCAAAAATCAACTGCGTGAACTACGAGGGGCGTTCAATATATTCTCGGTATCGATATGAAGGAAAATGCGAATTCAATTTAAATTGTTTTTATTTTTCAATATAATCTCCCCTAACATCAATGCATTTGTTACATCTTGAGATAAGCTTTTTTAAACCCTCAAAAAGATAAATTTCCTCTTTCCCTGCAAAATACCCATTTATTGCCGACTTGAGTTCCTCATCATCCGAAAACAGGAAATAATCACTAGGGGCAAGGTCTGGACTATAGGGTGGGTGTTGGATTTCTTCGAAACCACAATCTCGCACAGCAGCCTTGGAAACTCGCGCCGTGTGAACAGGAGCGTTGTCATGAAAAAGCAACACACCCGCTGCGAGTTTACCCCGTCTTTTCTTTTTAATTTCCTCCCGCAAATTATGCAATGTGGAAGCGTCGGATGTGGCGTTGATGGTTTCACCTTTTTTTTTGTACTCAATGAGCAAGATTCCCTTTGAGTCCCAAAAAACTGTGGCCATGAAGTTCCCGGCAAACGGAGTGACTTTGAACTTCTTCGGGGGGTCTGTTCCTTTTTTATGCCACTGCATGGACTCTTGTTTGCTTTCAGGGTCATAGTGGTGGACCCATGTTTCGTCCCCAGTAACAATTCGATTCATAACACCGACCGCGTTCTCACTACACATATACTAAACTGAATAGTGCTGCCAACGAACAACTTTTAACACAGCACAGCACAGTTGAAAAACGCCCGAAAAAAAGGAAGATCTGCAAATTGTATCCATCAAAAATGCGGCGAATTACGCAGTCAAAATGTGGAAAGTGCAAAATAAATGTATGTGGCGAACACAAAATTGATATTTGCACCAAGTGTACAAAATAATTGTTTTTTCTGTTACTGTTATTTTTTGTTGTTTTTTTATGAATTAATCTTTATGTTCCTGTTATTTTAAATTAATATTTTTATTTATTTTCATAAAAACTCGTATATATGATGCTCCTAGAGAAAATAAAGAAATAAAGACTTAAATGTGTATAACATAAAAGAACAAAATTGAGTTTTATTACAAAAATGAGTCGGAGAGAATAAATAATTCACAGTTTCGAGAATTTGTAAATAAATTTTTCTACAAATTGGGTTTAAACTTTGCGTCGTCGATTCGACGAATGATTAGTCTTAATGCACTAAAAAATATGATTAGTCTTCTAGGGTTAAATAAAACGCAAACCATTTGAGATATTTCAAAAAGTTTATTACCGGCTTGAAGTACAATCAAAACATTTATGGATGGAACTCGACTTTGTTCATATGGCAACCGCGGGCACGATTGTAGCGGTCGATTCATTGGACCCAATTTTCAACGACTCGGCCACACATTTCGGCCGAAACGGCCGCTATTTCGCGTTCAATGTTGGCTCTGAGCTCTTCCAACGTCGTCGGCGTGTTGGCACAACACAATGACTTAACGTAGCCCCACAGAAAATAGTCAAGCAGCGTTAAATCGCACGAACGAGGAGGCCAATCGACTGGCCCATTTCTTGAGATAACACGCTCACCATACTTACTCTTCAATAAATCGATTGTAGCGTGTGCTGTGTGGCTTGTGGCACCATCCTGTTGAAACCACATGTCGTCCCAGTCCATATCTTCCAATTCGGGCCAAAAATAATCGGTGATCATGGCGCGATATTGCTGACCATTCACAGTAACGTGACGATCGTTATCGTCGACGAAAAAATATGGCCCAATAACGCCGCCGGCATGCAAATCGCACCAAACAGTTATTTTTTGTGGATGAAGTGGTGATTCATGAAGCACATGTGGATTTTCCCCCGACCAATAACGCATATGTTGCTAATTGATGAACCCATTGAGCAAAAAATGAGCTTCGTCACTGAAGATGATTTTACGATGAAATTCATCATCTTGGCGCATCCTCTCCAGAACCCAATCGGAGAACATACGTCGCTTCAAATGGTCCATCGGCTTCAATTCCTGAGTCAGCTTGATCTTTTATTGTTGTAAACCAAGATCCATACGCAAAATACGCCATAATGTGGTCTGAGCGATGCCCAATTCTTGAAAACGCCGTGGAATTAACTGATTTGGATCGTTTGCTACGGACGTCTGAACGACATCGATAAAAATTCGTCGAAGATCTTTGGGATCAGTGGGGAGTCCTTCCTGTTGGATTGAAACCATGAGATTTGTACGAGTGGTACCACCGATGCAGATAGAATCGGGTTTATCGTGCAAGTAAGCAAGGTAGAGTCGCACGTGTTGATATAGCCGACGGTCCCTCAGGCAGGAAAGGACATAGCGGCCGTCATTTCCCGCGTCGGCTAGCTTCTTGCTTAGTTTAACTGCGGGAGGAAGCAAGGGGTCAAGAATTGTGGAGGATGGGATTTCGAGTGTATTGGAGGAATTATGGTCAACAGCCAACGTGGATGACGGAGGATTAAGTGTATGGGAGCGGGTGAAATTCGAATAGGGAGTGGGAAGTGAGGGGGATTTAGGGTGTGAGGCTTGGATTTTTGCAGGAGGTTGATTGGGTGCAATATTAAAAGAGACACGTTTGGGTAGATTTTGTGGAGAGGGAGACATCTTTATGCTCTTTTGGTTGGATGACATGAGGAGGGGAAAGCAAATAATTCTGTGGAGAAAACGAGGGAAATAAGCCAACCTTAAAACTCCAGTTGGGGTCTCGATGGGAGGGCCTGGATTGCATATTGTGCTTATTCTTATCCGTAGGGTTGCGGTTCTCAGGTAGCTTGGGTTGTTTGGGTGACTTAGAGGTATGAGCGGAGTTAACTCTAGACTTAAGAGTCCTTTTGTGCTTGATCTGGTTATCCTTAAAAAACTGCATCTTCATCCCATCGTACTTACGGGGAATGTTGAATTTGAAACGACAAGACTTTGATTTATTGGGCGGTGTGATTTTCTGGCAGTTGTCAATGGTGATTTTAAATGTGCGCTTAAAAAAGTTCAAAAATCCAGACTGAGTCTGTGGTTCCAGCTAAACAGTCGAGAGTGAATGTTACGCCCTCAGACTTGTTGTGGTTGTCGAGTCGAGAAATTGTCGCCTCGTTTTTCGGTGGATCGACTGCGATTGCCTGGGTTGGAGATGGAGATTGAGGTATTTGTAATAGTGTCTCAGAAGGTTCGATGACAGCGTTCTCGAGCATTTCAGTTAGTAGGGACGTATTGTACATTGCGTTAGATTGGGGCTGGAGTTGTACAGGAAGATCATCAATTTTGTTAAGCGTCGTTCTAATGTCATCAACGATATCAGCAAGAAGTAGATGGGATGCGGCAACATCGTTACCTACTTTATTTATTGTAGTTATGACGTGAGCTAATGATGGGTCTGGTGGAGGAGCACTTGGAGTTGATGAACCTTGGAAATAGATATCAAGGTCGGATCTTAAGGTAGAGAGAGTATCAGTAATAGACGGTAAATAGGACTTGAGGGCACACTGTTTTCAATAACGCTTTTAATTGTATTAATATTAAAGTTGTATTTGTCAACTGTTTTTCGAGAGATTTACACTTTGTTTTGAAGAGGTTGGTTGACTGTTCCACGACACCTGAAAGATCTTCAACACTTCTCATAACGTCACCAAGTTTGGAGAATTGGTTTTGTAGTCTCTTGAAGCAGAGTACGTTTTCATTGCCAATATTGTTCATTGAGTCACTGAGGCATTTTATTGCGAGCATAATGTGCGATGTCAAGATATCTTTACACTCATCACAAAAAGAGAGAAAATTACATTTGTAGTCTTTCAGATACTCGTATACAATCGATCTTTTACTTAATCCAACACAAAGGGCGTGATAAGATTTCCCAAAGAGGCCACTGCAATTCACTGATTCGGCATTTGTTTCACTGATAATTACACAATTGGGGTTACTGCAGAATTTAGACATTGGTGGTCGGTGAAAGTACATGGGTCGAACAAAAAAGACGGAAGAAAAACAAAATGTTGGGTCAGTAAAAAACAAAATGCAATTGGCTTGAATTGCGAATACGAACGCGAGCGTTGAAAATTGGTATTGGGAGAAATTAAAAATAATTCGAAAAAGCTAAGGTAAGAAATAGAGTAGTGCACGTCCGTTCGATTGGAAAGGCTAAACTTGGTCTTGTCGACATCTTCGACCAACGCTGCTATATTCTCAGCAGAACGGCTGCTCCGGGGCCGGTCAGACCTGGCAGCATCTCGTAATGTCCCATAATCTTTTAGGCGAGCGGCTAAAAGTCGTAGTGTTTGCCCAGTTGGTGTCGGATGACCGAGAAATCTGCGCTGAAATTCACGCTGCGTGAACACCGCCGACGAATTATTCCGCTTACTTAACAAATGTCAAAGCAATGTCAGAATTATAGCACCTTCCGATAGGGCGATGACTTTTGCGCCACCCAGTATTATAAGTTATAAATTGAAATTCACATTGAAGATACAGTACTCTGAAATCGTAAGTTTTAGTATCTTCGGTGGACAAAGTAAATTCAACTGATTTTCAAAAAATAAAAAAAATATATTTTATTTCCGAATATATAAATTTCTTCTCTGGTTTTGTTGTTGTTTTTTTTGTTTTTTTTTTTGCATTTTTAATTACAACATACATTCATGCGACTGTTATTTATTTTAGTTTAAGTTTAACAACTAAATACGAACATTTTTCCATATACATAAAAAAAGAATCAATTTCATGTTTTACGTTTTAATTAAATATTTCATTAAATACAACCCGCTAACTTACATAAAAAAGGACAAACTAAACCAAAAAATTCTTTATAAATATAAACAAATAGCTGTTTTCTTTTTTTTTATTTCCTTTCCTCACATTTGCTTTTCCTTTGTTTTATTTTGTGTATTTTGTTTTTTTTTTAGCTTCTTCCTATATACAACCACTTAAACTAAATTGTTCGATTTGATTTTTTATTTATAAAAATTGTATAAAATAATTTTTTTTATTTTTTATTTTCACTTAAAAATAATTGTTTTATTTGTTTTCGTTTTAAGGCCAATCGAATGATTATTTAATTTATTAACTTTTTTTTTCAGTTTGAGACTCATGCGTTGTGGAGAGGAATTGAGTTGTCTTTTTCATAAAAAAAAAAGTTGGACGGACGTTACTCTTTTGTTTTTCATTTGTGATGATGTTTTTGAGATAAAAAAAATATGTAAAAAAATATAAAAACAAAAAAAAAATTAAAAGAAATCGTTTGAGGCTTTAAATATTTTTCGTTGAACCTGTTGGGTCATTGATTCAATGAAGAGCTCATTTTCGCTCAGGGAAAACACATCCCCATTGATGACCCTCCAAAAGTGCTGAATTTATTTCTGTTTTCTTTTTTCTCTTTTTTTTATTAATTTTTCTTTTAAAGCTTTTTTCTCTCTTTTTGTTTCATTAAATAAAAAAAAATTGTTTTCTAATTTATCTGCCCGTCTGTCTATTGTTTGTTCTCTTTGGCTTTCTTTTTGGCCAAATCGACTTGCGCTGTGGCTAGATAATTTGAACCCTCTAGATGTAAGGTACTTTGTCGGTTGGAGCCACGGATTAGGCAAAATACTGCCAGCACTAGGAGGACAACACCGAGCAGGAAGAAAGCAATCATGAGGATTTGTTTCG
Organism: Volucella bombylans; assembly: GCA_949129095.1. Taxonomy (NCBI): domain Eukaryota; kingdom Metazoa; phylum Arthropoda; class Insecta; order Diptera; family Syrphidae; genus Volucella; species Volucella bombylans. The sequence goes on along the minus strand of OX422141.1, from coordinate 136,401,634 downwards.
CTTTGGGCGGGACGGTGGCAGCGAAATTCATTAAGTCTGTTATCTCATCGGGAAGCTGATCAACTCCATCTTCGAACCAGAGAATGGGGAATACGATGTCGGGGAAGTTGGCTACTTGTTTGATGTCGATTACTTGGCTGACAGCCAAGTTGATTTGGATTCTAGCTCGAGCACGAAGTGTTGTTCCCATATCCTACAAATATAATGAAGAGTTATAAGGGTTAGAGAGGTAATGGCAGTGATCTCTTACAGGTTGGACATCGATGAAAAGCTGATGTTTCTCCTTTTCGGGTGGCGAAATACCTTCGACAGCTGTTCGTAAACTATCGTCGGCGAGGTAGAAATGTGGGAAACTTAGCATGATTGGTGAATCTGAAGAAATAGTAAAAATACAAATTTAATTAGTAGCATATATAAGAAACTCTATAACAAAAAGAGAAAGAGAAAGTGTTTTCTGTTGGCCAAGATGTTTCATATTTCATACTGAAAAAAATATGTTAATGCTTTGCTTCTACAGTTCCATAGGCTATCTTGTTGATCAAGGTAAGATACGAACTTTCGGCATTTAAACAATGATACATGCCCCATTGCTCAAAATGAAGTTGGTAGCTAAATTGAGAAACATTAAAGCTTGGGGAGATTAGTTTGAAAGACGAACTTTGGTGCAGAATTATGCAGAGGTCCAATTGAGAGTCATAGACACTGTCCCAGAGTACTTAGTTGATCAGTGGAAATGCAAACTTGACAGTGATGCATGAAATACCTATAACTTGACATTTATTTCAACTTCCACTTATGGTCACAAGATTTCGGCAAGTTGTACCGACGTAACCTACTCTCTATTGTTATAATTAGAAACTTTCACATTTTTGTTGTGCATCAGATGGAAGACGTGCAAACGTCGTTAATATTGCGAGTGGAGAGCTGTCAAGTTTCGTGCGTCAAGTCATCGTGCAAATAGCGGTGGGTATTAAAACACTGAATCGTTTCTATAGTATACTATTACAAGCAGTGCTCATGATTCCCTTTGTTATACATTTTCGTTGCGAATTAATACATTCTACAATATTTGGATAGTCAAAAACGACCGCATGAAAAGCCTGTTTGTTTGGTCGTAGGACTGACTCAACAGGATTCTGAGACGACTTTGAAGGAATGAGTAGATGACGGAGTGCTAGTAAGCACAGAATCTAATCATCCCATGTTTTTTTTATAATCGACGCGTGCTCAATGGATTGCGTACCCTTAAAATGCTGCACACAGCGCGGGAATAGATACGTTAGGGAGGAAAGAATGAGAGATACTGATGCACGTTGGTTTTAAATGTTTGCAATTTATAATGACTGGGGAAGGAAGGGCTTGAATGGCTTAGGAATGAATCACGTTATTTCAGAGTACGTCCAAAAGTGGGCTTGAGGGTAAACTGATGTAGCGAGTTGGGTGTTATGGCTGAATGTTTGAAGGGGCAGAATGCTACTGGCAATTTTGATGGAGCACTGGTGGTAAAAATAACGATAGAATAAGGTAAAGCAGGAGACATTACTCCGATGTTCGAGGGTGTCTACTGACTGAGTGATAACAGAATCAGCTATGAGTTTTATCGCACAGTTTTGAATCCTATCGAGCAGGTCGAGAGATGCTATGGGAGCGCCTGACCAGATATGGGCACTGTACTCAATCTTGGGCAGATGAACGACTTATAAATTGAAGCCAGATCAAAGGGTGCGAAATAGACATTTGGCACAATTTTTGCGGACATAAATATGGTCATTGGTCATTCCAACGTAAGTTGTTTTATGTTTTAGAAGCATTAAATTCCACTCTGTTGGTGGTACCCACAAGAAAGGAGACCCTTTTGATTGCGCCAACTATAGAGGAATAATTCTCCTAAACATCGCCTACAAGATATTTTCTGCTGCATAACCAGTGCAGTTTAAGGCCAGGAAAGACCATCACCAATCAAGTATTCACACGGTAGATCTTGGTATTTGTCGACTTTAAAACCACTTATAACAGCGTGCACAGGGATGAGCTACACAATGTCATATCCCTGCCAGAGTCGTCAGTTTGTGCTGAAAGACTGGGGAGAATTCTCTCTGCTTCATCAAGGTCGCTAATGAATTAACCAAAACCTTTAATGTTAAGAAAGATTTTAGACAAGGAGACGGGATGTCATGTGGCTTTTTTAACCTTTTTAACTCTCCTTAACCATAAACTGTACAGCCCACACTGCAACATTTGTCTAGTTATTTGTCTACGGATTCAACGTCTGCTATGGCTGGGCAGCTTTGAGTGAATTGAAGGCATATATCTGTTCTAAAGAGTCTTCGAGTCTTATACCGAGGGACGACTGGCGCATAGCTGTGGAAGGGAACCTCAACTAACTTGGAGTGAATCACTGGAGGCAATTGGCGTTTTCTCGCTGTAGGCTGAAGTAGCTTGTGGGTTGAGGCCCACGTTCCCCGCAGACTCTAGAGTCACCTAAGTAAGTATACTAGTCTCAGACTCTCGGTAAAAAATGTCCGAATTGTGCAACACTTTGACTGGGTATTAGTAAAATCTCCTGGAAGATGAACAAATTTACTGGGTATCGTGCGACCTTTGTTCAGCGAACCGAACAAATAATCGAGTTGTTAGCAGGGGCTGGGATTGCACCATCAAGGTAAAAAGAAGAACAAACGTGTCTTTTGTCGTATCAATTCACCTCAGGATAACATCAATGCTTGGTAATGAAACATGAAAAATGACTTCATAAATCGTCCCCCTGTCAATGTGCTACTAGTCCTGATATGCTCCTTTTATGTTACAGCAGGATAGACTGGCTACTCGGAAACCATCATCCGTATTATGTTCTCTTCGATAAAAGCTGAAGAGCCGAGGAGCTAACACATCAATTATCTCGTGAGCCAATGAGTCGATGATAAGTACTTGACCTGACGAATTGGTTAGCTGTTGATACGATTGTCCAGTGACCCAAGACGATGTTTTGGCGATGGATCGGTGCATTATTTAGTCAGTCAAGCAATTTTGAAGGAGTTGGTTGAAGAGCTTATGAGCCACCGAATCGAGGAGCTGATTGGCGTATAATCTCATGAATCTATGAGCTAAGTTCGGTGATCTTCTTTAGTGATAGAATCTTTGAATTTATCCATTACTCGATGGGGTGTTGAGCTGATGGCTCCATGAGCCCTTGTGAAAGTGATTCTTCAGCTGCAGAATCATAGAATTTATGAGGTGATAAGCTATCGCTCAATAAGCTGATGAGCTGTTAATTCAATGAGTCGATGATACTATAAGTCACTGAGCGGATGATAACTTTATGGGCTAACAAGCGACCTATAACCTAAAGTCTCGACGAATTGATGAGCCTCATAAGCTGTAGAGTTGACAGGTTGATGAGATATTGAGCCGATGAATTAACGCGCTAGTGAGTCGATGAATCGATAAGACGATGAACCAATAAGTTAATGCACCAATGAGGCAATAAAACGACAAATTGATGAACAGACCCCTCGCAGAGCCATTTTTGCTACATAAACCTGACCAACATAGACATCTTCTTCATCTACAACACCCGTCTTACCATATTTTGCAGTCCTTAATCCTAAATACTAACTTACCATATTGACACAATGACACATTGAATAATCCATTTGGAGCACATGAACCCTCACCAGCCGGACAATAGCACATATTCTCTGGATGGCTTTCAACATCCGCAAACACAGTTTCTGGTGGAGAAAATCGATAACCCTTAACACCGCCCTTAGTTGTCACTTCCTTTTGGAATACCAAAGGCAAAAGACGACAGAGATCCTTATCATAGATGTGCAGAGTACGATTGTGTGTCAGATGAGGTGGGAAAATCGATCCATCGGTACCGTTCAGTCGGTTGCAGTCATCACCAATCCAATGCGGTAAATGTGAGTGGCCATTGTACTTGTCAATGATGCCATATTTTGTGATGTCCTTAACGCCAGAGAAAATGGTTATGCGATCCTTTTAAAGAGAAACAAATCATCAAAACCACCCAAATAATCAGTGATTTGTGCAACTTACAGGTGAAGTACTATTCTTGCCGTACATCAAGCCAAACTCTTCATATGGCAACTTTTGCTCCTTAGGTACCACATCCTTGGCCAGTTTAAGAAGTGGATCCTCATAGCCCCAAAGTAGTTGTCCAACTGAAACCTCAACAAATGGCTTGATCTTCAAAATATCCATAATACTGGCCATAGCCAATCGAAGGAATCTATGAATTACAGGTGAAATTAAGAAGTGAACTTGGATTTGGATTACTCACAACTTTAAGGAAACTCACCTGGCAGCATGTTTACTTTGTGATGTTGCACTCAACATGGGAATATTTGGCACAATAACGACATCATCTTCAGATCCCGCAGATAGATCATCACGGAAGATAAACACCTTCTTCATGTTATAGCTGAGTGTACCGTTGCGGTTTTTAATAATGTTTACTTTTTCCCATGATTGCCTAAAGAAGATGAAGAAAAAAACAATGAAACAGAGGAAAAGAGGTGCAATAAGGGGACACAACAATTAAAAATGGAAATTAAATGTGAGAGTGTTGATGGTGTGGATTCTCAACAATCGGAAAATGAAATAGTTTTCTTGAGTTTTTGTTTGTTTAAATCACTAATGCTTAACAGTTGGTAGGAAGTATTAATTGGTCGGGGCGTAGCGACGCTATGATGTGATGGCAACCAACGCCGGCAACTATGACTTTTGCATTACTTAACACGGTTCACGGTAAATTGTGAGAGTTGTATTGTATCTATTGTGGTGCCTTGAGTTATTTGTCGAAGTAATTTGCATGCAATTCCATTGGGTGTTTGCTAAGAAGCAGCAGCTGGAGTTACTATAAATGTTAGATAACGCAAATCGGTTTTGCAGTACCCAGTGTTTCCTATGAGGACTTAGGATACCCATCATAGTATAAGAAAACAGTACAAGTATAAGAAACAAGTAAGAAAATAGTACAAGAAAACATTAGGTATCTGCGAAAATTGGTTTTGAATGTATGAAGAATATAATGGAAATGTTAAGCCTTCCGAAAAAAATAAAAATTGGTATGTGTAACTCTATAAAACTTGAACTAAAATTTTAAATTGAATATTCCCAAATAAATTGATGAATGACATCAGTGTCACAAGATTTGCAACACAATGAAGGAAACAGTGCTGATACAAAAAAAAAAAACGTATGTCTACCAAATTGAGAAACGAATTTTACGAAGTAGTAAAGGCTTAATAGGAACATATTCTATTTACGTGCTCTAACAGCCACGGACCCAGGTTTGGTAACAACGGCGAAGATACTCCTTAAATATGGGAGTTATATCATACATACTCGTATGTATGTACAACAGACGTTTGTCTGGAATACGAGTAAACGCAAGTCTTGTCTCGTACTTTTTTAATGAGTTTCACTTTAAGATGAGTAATCAGACAGTCCGTGAACTTATCGATCTCCCTCCCACCATCTAAATTTGGGCAATTTTGCAACTAAGGCTTAGAATGAGATAAATTCGCCATTGCCTTAGATTAGTTTCTCTATGGCTCAGTAGTACAACCAAAGGCAGTAGCCGAAGCTGAAGAGATAACAGGATGGAAAGTACTACCCAAGGCTTCCATATTAGACCAGAGGAACACCGAATGTGAGGTCTGGTCTTTAGTGCAGAAAAGGCATTCACGGAAACCCAACTGAACATTATTTTAAGCAGGAATTCGACAAGTCCGTCAGTACTCTGTTCAGAGCACGAAAATCAATTCAAATGCTTGGTATTAACGTGTCTAGGCAGTGAAATCAACAGGCTGCTCAAATTATTCAAAAGGGAGAAATCACGCAGAGTGGAAACACTCAGAAGATCTGCTGGGACATACACACCTCAAAAGTAGAGACCCTCTTTCTCATGCCCGAGATTTTCTTTTCAGGTAAACTGAATAGAATCGACTCAGAAAAAGCTCCTATCGCCAAAACTGCAAGTAAGCTGAATAATACAGCACTCAGAAGCTGGTATCTGCCATGGCTTGTGGTGGTGTATGAGGCTATCAAATATCCTGTTGCGCCTGACACCGATGGCATCTATCCAGTTATGCTACAAAGAGGTATAACTAGCCGCTGGCACCTCAGAAAAAAATCTTTACCGCTTGCTGGCACTTGCATACATACTAAACTCCTGGCGAACAGTACGAGTGACCTTTGTACCGAGAATCGGAAAATGTTAATACGCGTTCGCCAAGAGCTTCAGACCTATAAGTCCGACTTCCTTTATGTTGAGGAACATGAAGAGAATAGTCGAGCTTCTTGTCCGAAAAACTACTTTGCGAATGTTTAAGATGCCACATGCCTACCAACTCCGAAAAACCTGCGAGACTGGGTGCTCTCGACAACGTAACTTTTGACGGATGTGTAACTCGGCCAGATAACTAGGCGTAGAGGGATCAATAGTTTTGTGTATAAGAGCAATGCTGATAAATAGAACTCTGATTGCGGGTGAGGACTGCGGCCGATATGTGATATCAGGGTAAGCAAGCAGGTGGCATCTAATCTCCATTACTATGGTCGGCTCACTGCCTTATGATGTCAACAGTTTTGATGTCTATGCTCAGGAATATGCAGATGATGTAGCTCTACTGTCTGTTGTATTGTATCTAGAGACTGTCTACTCTAAAGCGCAGTGAGAACTAGACGTAATCGACGATTGCGGGCCTACCAATGGACTTTCAGTCAATCTAATGCTTAAAGATAACACCACCCAATTCTCTAATGAAGTTAAGTATGTGGGTGTCGTCCTTGATAGCAAATTTCCATGGACATGTTACGTCGAAAGTCTCTAAGGCACTGTCGGCCTTCTGGCATCGCAAAAGAGCAGTCCGCAAGACATGAGGCTTGTCACCGAGAAAGATTCTTTAGATCTACACCCCTATGGTAAGGCAAATTATATCTTATTCTACGGTAGCCTACTGGAGCAAGCCCCTATATATATATGTCACTTGTTCCTAGCACGAATGGCTTTGCTGTTCTGAGAGCTGATCTAACTCCGCTTGATTTTCATATCATGGATTGCATCTCTCAAAGCCATCTTGAGAAATAGTCTTTAGTGCAACACGCACTGGAGGTTTGATGACCTTGCGCACAGACTGTCTTAAAACTGCGGCCTGATGGACAAGCCGTCTGATGCAATGCCACCAAATTTCTGCTGTTGCAAAAATTCGAGGTTGACTTCCCTGTACTCATGAATGGTTTCGGTCATTTGAGTCAGGAAATATTTCCTTTCCTTCTCGGAGGGCTCCAAAACCGATATAGGACATGCTGATGGTATCGCTTTGAGGAAAGACAACATTAGACTTCACACAATCATGATGGCCATGAACTATATGGTATTCTGAAGAAGTGGGAAAAGTACCTACGTCTGTAGTTACAATTAAGTGGTGCTGCTGAGCCCTCTCAAGACTTCCAAGCTAGTTCAGGAGTGCAGGGCTTCTTTCAGTTGGAGGGCCGAATTCCAAGGCCAAAAGGACACAATAGTATCATAGGAAATGAGATAGCCGAATAACTTAAAAGGTAAGCCTTAGGAAAGGTTGCTTTGTCCTCGATCAAAGCTTCCATTGCATGATTACAGATTCGACAGCTCTCCACGTTGCCGGAAGACTAAACGAATGCTTTCCAACGTTTCTAAGAGGTCAGCGTATTTAGTTCTCCTACCTGTATGAATGACTGTAGACTGCTTACTGGCATTATTACGATGTACTTCGCTTTTGCTTAGCACATGAGTCTACTATTCATAAGTAATATTCTACGACCCTTGCTGTAAGAATTAAAGCGACACGGCGGTGTTAACATTCTTTTAAGTTTGGTTGCCATACAGCTTCGCTTAAGGTGCCAGATAAGTTACTATTTCCAAAGAAAATGCATTGAATCGCATATAATGTTCTCAAAGAGCTCTGGTATGAAGAAGGCTTTCATGTAGAGACATTTGTTACAGACAGGTACTAACACTGTGTTTGCCATAAATGTCACGTTTACGGGTATATGGAACAAATCTTACCCAAGATCGAACGGATGACCATTCGTGTGGTGCATGACCATACTTTCAATTAAACTTCCGGACTGGTGTAAGGTTCCTGTGTCCTTTGATAATTTCGCAATTTGCAATGAATAAACAATGACATTTACAGCAAAAGGTGGTTTTCAGAGATTTGCTAGACTTTCGCCCTTTCGCTAGCAAGAGTGATAGTGCTGAAGCAAAGCTAACATCTTTAGTTAAACATGTCTTTTTGGTTTATCCACTATCTTGTCTTAGACATTTCGCATCATCGCACGTGGCTCATAGTCACATACGATGTCTAAGTCTGAAAGTCCAGAGAATATTTTGAGCACCTTCTTGTAACTGAATTACATTGACATGGTCAGGAATCATCAAGTAGAAGGCAGAAGGAGTCCTCGCAGATGCAAATGGTGACTTGTACGTATATTACCAATATTGGACAATAGAATGACTGGTCAATGGGCTGTATTCTTAGCGCCAAAGGGGGATCTTATCATAGGTGTCTCTTATGACTTGGTGGTTAGCAATACGAGTACTTGTGGATTTCGAGTCTAATTATGATGACAAGCCGTCTTCTCTGAAGGATAACACATTCAATGTACAAACCCTTTTGAGCAATGAACATCTCATTGTGAACCCTGTAGCGATATGGAAGTGAACCAGAGCAAATGGAACACCATCGCAACACCAGGATCGCAGATGATTTCTTTCAGTACACCTCTGATGCAGCCATAACGTTTGCTGAAATCTTTACACCTCATGGCATCAGCTTTAAAGACAGATCAGTGTGATTTAAAAGTTCCACCGATTTCTCACCCATTGATGGCTATTAAAGTCGAAAGCTTTATAAAAAAGAAAAGAAAGACAGCTCCAGGCAGATATTTCGGATTCATAGTAGATGGGCCACAGTCTTGGTTTCAATCGGTTTTTTTCTTGGCTCTTGAGCGAATATTTTTTCAATTATTTCATCACAGTTCGAGCCAAAGATAGACATAAGATCATAACTCTGGTAGTGTCGCAGCGTTTGACCCATTGTAGAGCAAAAATCTGAATACTAATTCTGCATTACAATGGGATAAGCGAGCTATAAAGGCTGTGATGGTCTTGAAAGTTTTTGTTTTTTTTTTTTCAATACATTAAGGTGTTTACTTTCTAAACCAACTTGAACACAACTGGGGGCATTCTAAGGTATAAAAACGTAATCTTTCCTCATTTGTCAATCTGCAATGCAATCTCGATCTTGGGCAGTAAATTTTTCTAATTGAAACTTAACTGCTATCCGAATTAAGTGATCTTTCGTTTTTTTTTGCTGATGTTTGCGCGTAAATTTTATAGAGCAACTCGAATGATATAGAACATCTACCTGAGCACAAGAACTACCAACAAATAAACATCGCTTTCCTGCATGCCGCTAATGAAATATCTCAAACACTTCACGCATTACCCAATTTATCTAACAACTTTATTTTGAAACGGATTTGTAAACGACCCCTTTCCATTTAAGACCAAATGTAATAAGTCTTTCCTGTAATTCAAATAATTGTTCTCTTTTTTTGTGTATCGTATCTAAAACTCGTGTCACACGCGCTCTCGTACGCCCAAGCGAATACACAAACTCCTCATCGTCGCATCGAAGAAAAAGAAGTACAATACGAGTACATAATTGTCTTACTTCCTCTCCAACTTTTGTCTGGGGTTTTGTTTTTGTTTTTTACTGTATGCACTGTGATGAGGGCATACGTACATTCCAGAGGCTCAAGCCATTGCCTGCTGTGCCAATTTACAACTCCAGGCTGCCAAGAGAAAGTCATTCATTACATCAACACGAGCCACAAGAGTAAAACAAGTTTATCTCGGCCTATGCTCAGGTATTTAGCTCAATGTTTTTGTCGTCTGCGTGTTATATTCACGCGACTCACAACAACAACAGTGTACACGTATCTATCGTACAACCATGTGAATAAACTACTCGTAACTACGAGTAGCAGAAGACTTTGAAAGTTTCACATGATTTGGATCTAGAACTGGATGTAGGTCCATCATCATCATCCCTTTGTTTGTCATGCAACATGATGGATTTGGATTCTCTATCGACTTAAGTAAAAATCCTATGTACCTCCACTAAACTTATGCAACAATTGTTTTAATCCACAATGGAGATAAAACTTACAATTTTACATCGAAAAGATACAACTCGAACGTTTGAGATACTATTCCTCATGTTTTCATGCAAAAAACAGAAGAAAAACTTGTTCAACTGGATCAGTGATTCTATTAACAATTTCCAACAGAGTCAAGATACGAAATTTAACATTCGAGAGTCTAAAGTCGACTCGAGCATTAAATTGATTTCACGCTAACGTTTCAAGCTCAGCTCAGAAAGTCTGGCTTTCGATTTTTCGTTTTTTTTTTTTGGTTTGCCAAGTGCAAACGAAATTTTAATGAGACTTCGGGCAAATACGTATACTCATCGCGAACAGGTTGTAATGACAGCGAATATAAATGAGCTAGAGATACTCCATCCGTCAGTGGCATATGGTGTAGGTGTTTCAAATCCAATACACAGCGACCGATGGCTTTCCAACAAAAGCAAATCGTGACTACGGCATAGGTCCGGCGTTTGACTTCAGTCTTAAGATTCCGTTTTTGGGTCTTCATCGTGGTACCATGAATTTGTGTCATTATGCTGCCGAGGGAAGTGTTTATGCAATGGCACTTGTTTTGTTGCAATACGAATAAATGCGAAGTGGATTGTGTTGAGAAACATTTTTGTTTGCTCCGAAACCGGTTGCATTATGGGCACACACTCTATGCGTACGCATGATACATTTGCTTGCGGTTGTGGTTGTGGTTTGCAGTACTAAAGTGGAGCAAATTTCAATTCTATTTTTTTTTCGAGCGCGCATAAGATGACAAGGTCAAGGTGTGGTTTGAGGTGCTTATCGTATGTTGACGGGGATTTGTTAATTGACTGCAACCGATTTGAATAAATTTGAAACCTTTCCGTAGACTTTGTGGATCAAGACAATCATGCAATCGAAACCGAAGTCCAATTGTTAATATATAAAATGCATTTCAATGTGATCTAGATAGCAGCGGCATTGAGCAACCTACCCCCCTCTAATGGGTGAGAGTGATGCTCTAAAACTGTATAACAATCACTCTTTTGGAAAATTACTGTCTCAGCAGTTGTTAATTAAGAGATGTTCTTTACGCCTTCTTTGATCACCTGTCATCGACCACTTACTAGTCAAACAGAAAATGTAGACTACAAAGCGGTTGGCTATGCCAATAACTTCGTCATCATCGTGAAAGGTAAACCCCCAAAGGAAACTTGCAACTCAATGCAAAGGTCCTTAATGTAGCGTCTGCCTGGTGCGCTGGAGAAAACCTCTCAATCAACCCCGGGAAGGCTGTATTAGTCCCCTCCAGTCCTAGAAGAAAGCTGAGATACTGAGGGTAAGACCGATCATCTGGTATTTGCCGGTAAGACAAAAAGAAAATCACCATATCAAAGCTGCAGGATCTTCAGAGATTCGCATGCATAAGTTCACCTCCTCCACAGCAACCAGTGAGTCTTTCATGGGCCTCGCTCTACTTCACTTATTTGCTATAAAAGTGGCAAATCGTCGCTCAGTCAGGTTATTACAAACAGGAGAAATGAAATTCGCAGATTGGACTTCACTGCATTTCAGAGATTCTAGAGCTCGACAGGAGGCTCAATATAGTGATCCGAAATCAACTAGCATGGGACTTCCAAGACCCAACATAAAACCTTAAATGTAACAATTGGTATACGGTTGGATCTAAATTGGACACTGGAGTATGTGCAGATATCCATGGCCCAGAAACAAATGTTACGAGGCCAGTAGGAATTAGTTCCAGTGTCTTTCAAGCTAAGCTTTTTGCCATCCAAGACTGTTGCAGTATCGTTCTTTAAACAGGAAGGAAAGGCGTACCCATCCATGTACTCACGGACAGTTAGGCAGAACTGAAACCATTCAGCTCAAACTTGTTTAACTCTTCAGAATTTAGAAAGAACTAGGAAAGCCGATGAAATGACTAGAAAAGGTTCATCTGATCCGTTCAACCACCCTAGCTTTGATATTAGTTACACAAACTCAAAATTAGGAAAATGTATGTCGACTTTGAGTAGCAGATGACGAGTTGGCAGAATATATACAAGGTGGCGCAAAATTAATCACTTTATCGGAAGATCATATTCGACATTTGTGAACTAGACAGCTGCAGTATACAAACAAGAGCGTGGTATAATTGTGTCGATGTTTTTGACCAATAATCGGTCGGTGGTGTTAGCGCAGCGTGAATTTCGACGTCGATTTAATAATTGTGACACGCCAACTGGGCAAACATTCCGGCGCTTAGCTACTTGACTCGAACAGAGTAGAAGCACAGCGTAACATGCAGACTGGTCGTTCGGCCGAGAATATCGCGGCTGTGGTTGCCAATGTCGCTGAGAACAAAGAAACATCAACCAGGCGACGGGCCACTCAATTGAGCATCACCAGACGGACGCTACAGCGAATTTTAGTAGAAGACTTACACATGTTCCCATACAAAGTGCAAACTGTGCATCAGTTAATGCCTCCTAACCATCCTCAATCGCAACAGCGAAGAGGACGATTTTGTGTCGAAAATCATCATGAGCGACGAGGCGCATTTCCACTTAAGCGGTTATGTCAATAAGCAAAATCTTCGTTTCTGGAGAGCCATTACATACACTCAAAGCCACTCTGTGGTGAGGCGTTCACGCGGACGACATCGGCATTACGGTCACTGTTACTGGCGAACGCTACAGGGCCATGATAAACGAACATGTGGTTTCAACAAGATGAGCCACGAGGCACGAGCCATAATGGATATTGTGAAGGAAGCGTTTCCTGGTCGCGTAATCTCCCGTTTTGGCAATTTGGCATGGCCAGCAAGATCGCCCGATTTAACTATCCCAGACTTCTACTTGAAATCGCGGGTTTATGCCAACAAGCCTCAGACAATCGCAGCCCTTAAGGAGAACATAGATCTGAGTCTCTATATAGCAAAAGATTTTCAATTGAAGATTACATGGCAGCCTGTTGATTTCGGATGAGCTGAGGACCAACTTAATTAAAAAGTGCGAATTGGATGTCGAAGCATATGAAAACCACAATTAGATCCATTCTGGATATTTCTAACGAGCTTTCCATGGGACGCGAAATATATCTACAAGAATCCTTCACTCAGCTCTTGGTAAAATTGTGAAAATGAAAAATTTTCCGGAAAGTGGAACACGGCTGTGATTACCAAGCTGTCAAAGACGGACAATCTGATGGAATGTAAAAATTAAAAAACGTTTCTTAGCAACAGTCAAAATGGATTTCCTTCGTCCCAGTTAGTTCAATTTGGGTTTAACATGAAAGGAGCATAAGTGATCTTAGAGTAAGTATGGAGGTATGTAAAGGGTTTTCCAATAGGGACTTGACAACTTTGAATTTAATTTGTGAACGCACTCTTTCACTAATCATCAAACTGTCATTGTCAATTTATTCAGTAAACTCAACATTTTCATCATGGTAAAGTACACTAACGAGCAACGTCTGCAAATTATAAAAATTTTCTACCGAAATTCGGAGTCGGTGACTGCAACTTTAAGAGCGTTAACTCCAATTTTCGGTCGTAATTCTCGCCCTGGTAGACAGGCAATAACAAGTTTAGTGCAAAAATTTGAGTCTACATATTCGTTGTGTGATTTTGCCGTGTCAGTGAGACAACGGATTGGTCGAAGTGTCGAAAATATCGCTGTCAATCAGTCAATTCCACGGCGTTCTCAAGAAGTTACCATCTGATCAAGAATGAAAATCTACATGTGCTTCATGAATCACCACTTCATCCACAAAAAATAACTGTTTGGTGCGGTTTGCATGCCGGCGGCGTTATTGGGCCATATTTTTCTGCCGACGATAACGATCGTCACGTTACTGTGAATGACCAGCGTTATCGCGACATGATCACCGATTATTTTTGGCCCGAAATGGTTTCAACAGGATGATGCCACAAGCCACACAGCACACGCTACAATCGATTTATTGAAGAGCAAGTATGGTGAGCGTGTTATCTCATATGGGCCAGTCGATTGGCCGCCTCGTTCGTGCGATTTAACGCCGCTTGACTATTTTCTGTGGGGCTACGTTAAGTCATTGGTTTATACCAACACGCCGACGACCTTGGAAGAGCTCAAAGCCAACATTGAATGCGAAATAGCGCCCGCTTCGGCCGAAAAGTGTGGCCGAGTCGTTGAAAATTGGGTCCAACGAATCGACCGCCGCAAACGTGCCCGCGGTGGCCATATAAACGAAGTCGAGTTCCATTCATAAATGTTTTGATTGTACTTCAAACCGATGATAAAGCTTTTGAAATATCTCAAATGGTTTGCCTTTTATTTAAAAAAAAAGTTGTCAAGTCCTTGTTGGAAAACCCTATATATGTATTGTATAGTCTCCCTAACAACGCGTACATCTTACGCGCATCTGTCATATAATGCGAATCCCTGGAACCATTTTTCCGCCATTTGAGTTCCAGATTCGGCAAGCCCACAATCTATCCAATAGTCACAGCTCGGCTGATACTGGATAAAACCCAGAAATTCTAAATCGATGCTTACTATCTTCTTATCGATTTTATGATGACAAATTACAGCATCTAGAGACTAATTAAACCAGCCATACACGCTTGATTATCGAGTAAGATGACAATGAACGCACGCAGCATCCATTTGTAATGTGTCTAATGCCAACAAAAAGTTTAGGACTTTCTCTACTAACTGTTAAAAACCATCAATCTAACAAGCAAACTGTTCATCAGTCGACTAAAATGGCAAGAACGTGTAAGCCCTCCAGCTTGGAGAGTCTTCGATTTCTACCTGGTGGTATAACACAGAAGAGGATTATCTTAAATTAAGTGGTGCACACAAGTGGAAGATGCTCTCAACCGTTTTCAAGTGCGTAACTGAAGATGGTTTAAAAAAAATTGTATTAAATGTAGCTGAGGCACCAGGGGGCAATCTAAGTAAGTAAGGAAAGAAGTTGCTTTCGGCAAAGCTTGCAAGTTGCCGCGATGAAGGATTCTATGTTCCTATGACTAGAACTTATTCATCTATTATTAAGTGGCGGAATCAGCATACTCCAAAGAACGGTTTATCCTCACACTTATAAATCTCTATCGTCTTGTGAGAAATCTTTATCATTGTAGGCTGCGCTTTCAAAGCCATCTACTGATTGGAAAGGAAGCAGTGTTTGGTATAATTCGTACTTACACATCTACTGTGTTTTTATTCTGTATTTATGGATATGGGGTTTCAACGCAACGGGACCGGCAGTGCTTTGTACTTCTGGAAAAAGAAAGAAAGTAATGGAGAAAATATAGTGATGGCTATGTGCGGATGGTTCCAAATCCACATCGAGGATGTAGTGCGCGTCATTTCACGTGCTAGAACTAACCTTCTCTCATTAATCTCAAGTCATCTGAGTCTTGTCTAGGGAAACTACTTTTTTTCTTTTGGCGGAGAACACTCAGACTTTGAAATTTCGCAGCCTTTCGTATAAAGATGAGTAGAGACTTCAGTGACAAAATGCCAAAATTCCCACCACATCAGCACCGAGTATCTGCAGACTGATGCAAGCGTAGGCCGGACACTTATAGAGATAGTTCCTCGTGGAGTTATTACTAATCTCATAGGAAGCCTGGCAAGATGTTGTGTCACTATGTCCAGCACACTAAAGTACATAGCAAAGCAGCAGCAACCTGCAGTCTTTCCTACTGAATGGCAGCGGGAAAATCGCTGATCTCTTATAGACATCGGGGGAATTCCTTTGATTTGACGGCAACCTGTAGAGTCATGGCATCCGCAATTGCCCTCATGTGAAACACAATTGTCAGTGAAAGTGCTAATTGAGAACTCAGGCAGTCATAACTTAAGTTTGGATCCTGAAAAACTCTTATTCATCAGTGCAGAGTCAGACGTGCTAGTGAAAGCGCCCATACGGTCGAGACAGACGGTTCTCTGGAGGCTGGTAAAAGCAGAGATGACTTTGTTCCATTAGACAACAGACGCGTGGGATAAAATTGCGAGAACCAGAGGACCCTTATCGGTGACAGCTCCCATATAGTGCCCAAAACTCCTTTGCACTGCAAAAAGACCGGCAGACCCTTAGAGGCTTTCGACGAAACATGTTTAGTCCAGAGGAGTTTGTTATCCAGGATGACACTGAACTATACTTAGCACCTTTGAAGAATCGAATGATGATGCATTCAAACACTAGATGACCAGTCCAGTCAACTTCCTAGTACGCTTTATATTGTAGAAGATAGTCGCTAGGCATGATCCAACATACAGTATAGTTACATAATTTGCATATGTCTGAGTTCAAATAATACCATCTCTAAAACTCCATTAGAGCTTGAGCCAAGAGACCGTAGGAGTTATCATACGAAGGCGAGAGTGGCAATGAATTGGTTACACTCTACGACGAGTAGATGACTTGTAAATTCAATACACTTTAGCAGCATGTTGCACCCTGGACAAATTACGGAGTCAGAACTGATTGTCAGAGTGGGTAGTTTCTTACTTTTTACTTTCCCCGATACAGCTAAGGAAGTTCAACACAAGAATCAGTTTAAATTTGTTCTTAACAGCTCGTTTTGATTTTTAGTAAAAAAATGAATGTGTCGAAGTGAGTGTAGCAGAAGTTACCATCTGATCATACTAGTTGGAGACTGGAGTCGAAAGTAGTTTTTAGAATTCAGCCAGAGCAGAAGCAAATGAAGTTCCTGATATGGATAAAAAAGCAATTGTCCAAGACCTAGGGTCATCACACCTAAGGGGCACCAAGATTCTCTGAAGTGCCTTATCCAATTCTATCTCCAAGATTTCCATTGAAAATGAAATCGTCTTCTACCTACTTTGCATACAAAACTTGTAACTTTTAAGAAGTGATACTCGTACCTCGAAATGCATTTCCGCTAGCCCATCACTTTCACATTGCTGGCGTCATTTTTTATTTGTCAACTGACATAAAAAAGAATACCGTTTTCCAAAGAGACTAACTCCCTAATTGACACAATCCGTTGGATGATGGTCACATCCAGAAGACAACTGAAAGGTGTGCGTACCTTATCAATGAAAAGAGAATCCCCTGAGACAAAGGCCGGATACCGTACTCAATCAAGATGTGTTTCACCTAGCATTCAAGAAAGTATCTAAGCGGATGAAACTAATCACCTAATAGCCGTAATTAATTTCAATCAACGCGTTTATTTTATTGAATTGAATCCGGCATTTCTTAATTAATTTAAAAGGCTTTTGGAAAAGCTTCTCTTGACGACGCTGTGGAAAATTGATTCCGTAATTGTAAATCTCTGAACTTCCTTTCAAATGTTATTTCAATATTGGTTAATGGTTACATTGCAGTATGTACCTATACAGCTGTTGATAAAGGTTTCTCATAGATAGATCGGACTATCTAATTGCTACCGAATAAAAGTCATGAGTCATTCTAAAGTTGGGAAACATGGCGCAACGTAGATTTAACCTTTCGGAGGTGGTCTTGGTAAACAATTTATTTTTGTTTTCCTCAAAGGTTTATAGAAGCAGTTGTTTACAGTATGTCCAATTACTTGTATTTTATGAAAAAAAAAACAAGTAACGTGTAAAGTCAGGGTTACAATTCTACGCATTGACTGTAGTTGTTTACACTGAAAATATGTTTGGAAGGTCTTTTTACCGATTTTTTACCAAACAAAGGTCTAAGTCTTTTCATAGATCGGGGATCAGTTCCATACGCTTTAATTTGAGTCTGTTCCACCGGCTGAAAAATGTAATCTCTCAGGAACTCAGTTTGTAAAACGTTCACTAGCGAGCCGCCTAAGATTCTTACAGTTTGTTTCGGTGGAGTTATAGTTGGAAAAGCTATGTTCACCGCAGAGTTTACAATCTAAAAAGCTTAAAAAACCACTCGCGTATTTCATGCGGTATTACCTATGTAAGTTGCACCAAGGTGTTACAGCATAAGCCAGTAGTAGCGCGGGCAGAGCATTGGGCCAGAAGATGGTTGAAAGAAGAAAATCCAGCGAAGAAAAAGGATCATGCAGAGAGAGCTCATGAGAGTCAAAGATTCGCTCAATATTGCTAACAACCGGCAGTTTTGGGCTAAGCCAGATAGCTGGTAGCTGGTAGCTGAATGAATGCTCTCCGAAGCAGCAAAGGAAACCTAGTCGTTGATGCATATCGAATAGATGTATTCAATGGAGAATGTGAAATTCCCAATCCTTTCCACAACTAACAAACTTAAACACGACATCAAATTATTTTATGGCATCTGTCGCTTCCCCTACTGTAATACCTACTTTGTCTGAATCATATTCGATGCCAAAAGTTGACTTTGGTCACTTAGTTCTCCAGGCTGAAGATATAGAGTCTATTGTCGGTAGCTCAATCGAATTCTCAAGCCTGTGGTTGATGGTATTCCTGCTTACTCACTTACGGTGGCGCTACAGTTCAGGGTGGACCTGAGCCTCAACCAACCAACCAGCATGATGTTAAGCAAGCTGTGTCCAGTTTCGTACGCTAAGTTGAGTCGCGACCTTGCTCTACTTCGCTGTCCCTAAGGGGAGGATTCGAAGACTTTTGGGACCGGAGCATTGGCGTCCATCCGATTTGCACATCCCAACCATCTCAGTCGTTGTATCTCCTCCTCCACTCATCGTTTATGCAGACGGGACCGAAAATCATCCGAAGAATTTTTCTCCCCATGCAGCCAATAGTACCCTCATCTATTTTTGATAAAGTCCATGCCCGTTCGCCATAGTGCAGAATTGGTATTATTAAGTTCTTATGTAGGGTCACTTTTGTTATTTGAGTGAGGGCTTTGCTAGTCAATTGCCTTCTTAGCCCAGAGAAGCAGCGATTGGCAAGAGTTATTCTTACTTTGATTTCAGCGCTAGTGTCGTTGTCTGGATTGATAGCGGAGCCTAGGTAGACAAAGTTCTTAACTATCTCAAAGTTATATCTGCCGATGGTGACGTTCTGTCCGAGACTCACAAAAGCACAACTGGCGTCGCGCTGCTTTCTTCCGATTATGTCAGTATCATCGGTGTATGCGAGTTAATGGACGGACTTTTGAGAGATTGTGCCTCTTGTGTTCGACCGTGAGTTTTGCAATATTCTTCCAAGAATGAGGTTAAAGAAACCACATGACAGCGCGTCGCCTTGGCATGAAAGGCCTCGGTGAGTTCTGTATAGAATTTCATGGAAAAAGCGTGCATTCTAGATAGCCATCCTGGATTTCTTCCAACCTCTGCCGTAGTATGAATGTTTGGTTGATGGTGGACTTTCCTGGCCTGAAGCCACACTGATATGGACCAATCACGTTGTTGACGAACGGCTTCAGTTGTTCACACAATACGGTCGATAGGGTCTTGCAGGCGATGTTAAGAAGGCTGGTGACTCCGTAGTTGGCGCAGTTCAGAGGGTATACTGAGGTTCCATTCATCGGACATACTTTCGTTCGACGATATTTTACAGATGTGTTTGCGCTCTTCTCAGGTTCCTTCTTTTTGCTGGAACACCGGTTCGTCTCTCGAATTCTGCTCGTAGAGCTCGTGAGCAGCTCTAGTCCTTCTATGCAGCGCCGCTTTGTATGGCTTTTGCTTAGCTGCCTGTGCTTGCCGGCACTCGTCTTCAAACCAGGGATTTCTTTGTGGTGGCCGAGTGAAATCAGATGACTCTGATGGCTTTTGGACATATGGCCGCTGGTCTTCGATACATTAAGCTGGCATATGACCTCTTAAGAGATTAAGGGAGACTCAATCGGAAAAGGATTTGGCAATCTCTTGCGATTGTAGCCGTGCGACCTCAAACTTCATCACAGTATTAGATTGGTTTTGCTTGGGATATCCGCAATTGAACCGTGACTTCAACAAGGTAATGGTCCGGGTCGATGTTGGCCCTTCGGAAACTTCGGACATCCATATTACTGGAGGAGTGCTCGGTGTCGGTCGCAATGTGGTCAATCTGGTTGAGGGAGTCCCCTTATAAATGTCGAGATGCGGGAACCGCGTGTTAACTACGACAATGTTTCGCCCTGCCGTACAGTCTGCTAGCCTGAATTAATTCTTTATCGGTGGTGGTCTCGTGCAATCTATGCTTTCCGACAGTATTACAGAAGATGCACTGTCTTCCTTTGCATAAAAATTGCCGAGGACAATTTTAATGTCATATCTAGGGCACTGCTCGTAAGTCTTGTTAAGAGTTCGTAGTAGTTGCCTTTGGTATTGTCATCTTTATCCTGGAGCGTGCGCGAATATAAGCATAATGTTTGCGAATTTAGTCTCAATAATAGGTCTCAAGTAACAAATCCGCATCCAAATAAGCGCTGCTATGCCGCAGTTTTTCATCCTCTTTCATCACATCGCATTTTTTGAATGGCAGTAATATCTGCCTTGCAGCAGTCCAGGGCCTAAGTTAGTGGCCTGCACGTGGCCTATTATGGGACCTAATATTCCACGTGCAGATCCGAAGTTCGTTGCCCTTGTTTCATTTGCAGTAGATCGGTCCGTATCTGAGGCTTATTGTTGCTTCGTAAATTAAGTTTCTTTTCTATGGCCGGGCAGTTACCAAGGCGCCAGAACTCCCAACCTGGGGATGAAGTTTCGTTTTAGACATTCCTAGGACGAGGAGTCAGTTAGTTCAAAGCCAGTATGCCGTTCGAGGATGTGAGCGCTGTCATTGGTCCATTAAGTGCTCATCCCACTCGGAAATCCTTACCAGCCTGAGATCCAAATATTTCGGAGTAGGCCGGATAAGGCCTTGATTTTACTTCAGCGTTGATTCCATCTAGGAAATTCATCCGCCGGTCAGCACTTGCACCTATAAGTTTGGCAAGTCGAGTTTAGACGGACATCAACCAGTACCCGAAGGTTACCACTTGAAGGTAAAATAAGCGCAATTGGTGTGTAGAAACAGCTACAACACTGGGCTAAGTTGACAACTCTCAGTGCCTATCCTATTTCTGCAGCACCAAACATATTAAAAAAAAACTATTCCAGCTCTATTTGCAAACCTTTACCTATGGTATTCAATCTATCGCTATCATCGGGCTTATTCCTCGATAACTGGAAGATTTCCCTTATGGTGTCAATCTCTAAGTCTGGCTCTAAAAATGACATTGAAAACTACAGAGGTATTTGCAAAGTTTCCGCTATACCAAAGCTTTTTGAAGGCATTGTAAAAAGTAAAATAGAACTCCAGCATGGTTTTGTTTCGGGTTGTTCGACAACGTCGAATCTAGTCAGTTTTAAATCTTTTGTAATTAATGCTGTTGAAAGATTATATCAGGTCGGCGCTGTTTATATGGGCTTCAGCAAGGCCTTTGATTCTGTGAACCATTCAGAAATGTTGACGTGGTTTACTTCGATAAGAATTAGTCAAGATTAATCTAGTGTACTTCTGGTGTTCCACAAGGGAGCCATCTTGGACCACTTCTTTAGATTATATCCATTGATAACAGTGTTCAACATTTCAATTTTTTTCAGTGTTTGATGTATGCCGATGATCTCAAAATAGATGTCGATTATTAGGTAGTATAAGTTCAAAGCAACAAAGTCACAGACTTTAAAGCCGCATACGTGTATTCATCATCTTGGGCTCTACAAAGCCATGGCTAAGTTAGAATGCAGCGAAAATTTAATCGTATAAAACTAGAAAATACAAGTTGCGATATGCTGAAGACTCTAGCTACAAGAAAGATCGCCGATGCCAGACTGATGCACACCCATCTTCTGTTACTTTCATTCTCAAATCTACAGGGGGATGTGTTTGATCAATCTTACTGAGTGTTAATACTTGTGGTCTTTTGGCCAGGTAGGACGTTAAAAGAAAGAAATGTAACAAATTCCTGAAAGCCAAGAATTTACTAATGGTCTACCATACCATACTGGCTTAAAAATCGTATTGGTTAAAAAAAAAAAAACGATTTTGGTAAGAACGAACGTCAAAATTTCTGAAGCATGTCATTAATTTGCTCATGATAACACGTTTTGAAGTCTACTACCGACGGTTAGACAAATTATACTCCTAGTAAACGTCCAACACAATTATCATACTCCGTTGAAACTAATCATCTAACTGACAGTCAAATGAGAATAATCAGCCTCAAATTAAATTATCAACTCTAAGCTCGCATTACCGACTCGGCACATTGTTTGCCATCTGCGCGTACGTTTCGTGCAAAAAATGGCGGAAATTTCCATCCACCAAATCATTCAGCGACTTATTTCGTTTTAATTCAGATACGTAAATTACACTCAAAATAAAGAAATTAAAAAAAAAAAAAATTGAGCAACTTACACGTAAACGTATGGTCCCAATTCATCTAGGACCGGTTTTGAACCATTATTCAGGAATTCATCGGCGTTTGTGACATTGTAGACGTAAATTGACATTTTTGGCTCAACCGGCGGTTTCGACCACCAGCGATATGTTTGACCACCTTGTCTCAGCGCTACTTGATGATCGATGATGTGTCGTATTAGTGTATTAAATCCACTGGCGACTAGAATGCCAAGAATAAGTAGACATACTGCAAATGCTATCGTGATCCCTGTAAAGAAAAAAGAAAGAGAAGAAAAATTCTTTAGTTGTGTCAATTTTGACAAATACGAGTACATGAGGTAAAAGTTTCCCATCCCAAAAATGACATGACACAAACAAATGTCAAACGTCTCATTAAAATTCTAAAAGTGTCCAAGCACTTATACATATATGTACGTAAGAGTATGAACCTTTTTGACAGTAATGAAATTTGAAGAAGACAGAAATCAACAACGAAATAAGAAACAAATTTGCAAATAAAATTTCGCAAAATTTCATTTGAGGTACGCAGTGACGTTTCCAATGTTGTTTATGTTGACGTGCTGAATAAGTTTGACATTTGAATTTTTGCCACGTAAAGGTTGGATACGAGTATCTGTGATGCCAAATAAACGCATTAGCAATGCAAATAAAGAATCGAAATGACAAATTTGCGCACAAGTTAGGTTTTAATTGGCTTTGCTGACGCAGATTTTGGCAAATGTCATTCGCACGACACGTTACCTATTGTAAATGGATGACAAGCAATTGAAAAAATTTGTTTTCCTATTTTGTGGATGAACATAAAAAGTACGAAGTACTCTTTTGAGGTCTCTAGAGTTATTTATCTATGCAAATGAATTTTTTTGTTCAGTCCGATTTGTTGGGCTTTTGAGAGTTAATGGCACAATAAAACAAAAGCTGGTTCTCTGTTGTTTATTTTGATTGGATTTTGCTAATTGTCTAATAGGCTCTACGTTTTATCAAGTTTTATTTGAATGAAACTGTTACATGGAACATCATTAGAAACAGCCTTCAGTTGGATGAGTTCTTAGAAGAAATTCTAGTTTCTGGGAAATTTCTGCACGTGTAATTTCTATTATACAATGGTGGACGTATTTAATAAATGAACGCCTATAGCTTTTGACAGCTGTAATTTAATGAGTTTAGTGAGTCATAAAATAGGCAATATTCGACGGTGTTCTTGTAGAACCACGACCATGAAGCAGCGTCATTCATTGGGGAAATTTAAATACCAAATTCACACATTCAGGTGTGAGAGTCTATTAGTTTGCGTATATTCTTGATCTGATCTATGGTAAAATAAACATCTTTTCGAGCTAGAAGAAGAGGAAGAGTTTCTGTGAGTAACTAACATGTTCCTTAATTGCCTGAGTTCCTCATTTAATTTAACCTTGTAATGACAGATCTTATTTTTGAAAGGTATTTCAACGTTTTTGTTGTTGGATGACCTTGAAGAAGTGTCATTATAAATTTTGATAAGTGAAAGCTACAAAAACGGAGAAAATATTGCGGAAAGGTTTTGTAAAGTTCGTACTGCTTTTGGTCACCATCAAGCGCCTTCTGGCACAGCTATAATGAATTAAATCGATAAACTTGAGCGTATCGAACAGGTTACAGGATACTTCAACGGAAGTTCGTCCGGCAAGGTCAGCTGAAAATATCACCGCCATAGCTGAGAGTGTGACTCACAATCCAGTTGAATCAATTTCGAGACGATCATAGGAATTCTGCCTATCCGCAACCACTTTGCACCGCATTTTACATAAAAATCTTGGCTTACATGCCAGCAGACCACGTACAACACCGTATTTTCGCTGATTGGATATTGGAAATGAATGAACGAGATCAAGATTCTTTGCACAAAATTATTCTGAGTGATAAAGCCGTCGCATCTGGGGCCTCGAAAACCCTAGAGAATTAGTAAGGCAACCTCTACATCCACAACGAATGACAGTTGGGTCCAGATTTTGAGCTGGCGGTGTCACTGGGCCATATTTTTTCGAAAATGATGCTGGTGCGCCTGTTTCAGTGAATGGCTTGCGATAACCAACGATGTTGACTGACCTTTTTTGGCTGAAATTGATCATATGGATGATGATGTTTATTTTTAGTAGAACGACATCAGATGCCACACAGCTAGTGAAACAATGGCTCTATTGCGTGATAAATTTCCTGGACGAGGGATTTCTGGAAATCAAGACTTCGGTTGCTCGCCGGGATAGTGCGATTTAACACCATTAGACTTTTTTCTTTCAGGTCATGCTAAAGATAAAGTCTAGACCAATGCTCTACCATCGATTCATGAAATATCAGAGCTATTTTCCGCGAAATACAGTACTAATTATACGAAAAAGTGATGAAAATTTTCATCTAAAGAATGACTATTTGTAGGCAGAGCTAAGGTGGATAATTGGCAGAGATTGTATTCCATTACTAACCTTGGAGCTTGTGCTTTAGACTAGAAGAAAAACATCATCACATTTCCTAAAAACAGTGCTTGTTTTTATTAATTTAAAACGACACCTCTTGTTGGATGACACTATATATATATTTTTATAATTTGTTCCCTCTTCTTGATTCTCATAGAAACGAATAACATTGATTTCATGCATTGGTTACTTTTTATGGTATTATTCTCGCTTTTTATTGAGACACAATTGTGTTTTAACAAAAAACGTTAATAACACCGAAGTGAAGTCAACTCCAAATCCCGTTGCTCATTATATCGTCTTTATCGATGCTACGTTCTGTGTACGCTTACACACCCTCACAAACATTTTTATCAATCAGACAGATAGTCACACCAACATAGGCAACATTGTAAACGTCTAGACTGAAGATTTTGTCTTATGCCACGTGCGCATTCAGGCATGAAAGAGCTATTACCAAGATGGGTAATGCTTTTACTGACAAACGATCAAAAACGATATCGCGCAATAGTTTCTCAGAGAAACGTTGACACTTTTTAACGCGATAACAGTGCGTTATTCCGTCGGTGTGTCGCAGTAGATGTAACAAGCATTCATCAACCCACCATAGCAACGAAAGAAGATTTGGAAAAGTGAATTTCCGGTGAAAGCGAAAACTGCAAGTGAAACGGTCAGTGTTTGGTGGGATTACATTTGTTTTGAAGAGCTGCATAAAAGATATTAATTTTTAGATGCCGGTTCGATTTCAGGCCACTCTTTCGAGGAATTGGAGTTCTAAAGGGTTTTCCAATAGGGACTTGACAACTTTGAATTTAATTTGTGAACGCACTCTTTCACTAATCAGTAATCATCAAACTGTCACTGTCAATTTATTCAGTAAACTCAACATTTTCATCATGGTAAAGTACACGAACGAGCAACGTCTGCAAATTACAAAAATTTTCTACCGAAATTCGGAGTCGGTGACTGCAACTTTAAGAGCGTTAACTCCAATTTTTGGTAGTAATTCTCGCCCTGGTAGACAGGCAATAACAAGCTTAGTGCAAAAATTTGAGTCTACAGATTCGTTGAGTGATGTGCCGTGTCAGTGAGACAACGGGTTGGTCGAAGTGTCGAAAATATCGCTGCCGTTCAGGCGTCCGTAGAAAATGATCCAAATCAGTCAATTCCACGGCGTTCTCAAGAATTGGACATCGCTCAGACCACATTATGGCGTATTTTGCGTAAGGATCTTGATTTACACCCATACAAGATCAAGCTGACTCAAGAATTGAAGCCGATGGACCATTTGAAGCGACGTACGTTATCCGATTGTGTTCTGGAGAAGATGCGCAAATCATCTTTAGTGACGAAGCTCATTTTTGGCTCAATGGGCTCGTCAATAAGCAAAATATGCGGTAGAGGTTGGGTGAAAATCCACATGTGCTTCATGAATCACCACTTCATCCACAAAAAATAATTGTTTGGTGCGGTTTGCGTGCCGGCGGCGTTATTGGGCCATATTTTTTCGTCAACAATCACGATCGTTACGTTACTGTGAATGGTCAGCGTTATCGCGCCATGATCACCGATTATTTTTGGCCCAAATTGGAAGATATGAACTTGGGCGACATGTGGTTTCAACAGGATGATGCCACAAGCCACACAGCACACGCTAAAATCGATTTATTGAAGAGTAAGTATGGTGAGCGTGTTATCTCAAGAAATGGGCCAGTCGATTGGCCGCTTCATTCGTGTGATTTAACGCGCTTGACTATTTTCTATGGGGCTACGTTAAGTCATTGGTTTATGCCAACACGCCGACGACGTTGGAAGAGCTCAGAGCCAACGTTGAACGCGAAATAGCGGCCGCTTCGGCCGAAATGTGTGGCCGAGTCGTTGAAAATTGGGTCCAACGAATCGACCGCTGCAAACGTGCCCGCTGTGGCCATATGAACGAACTCGAGTTGCATTCATAAATGTTTTGATAGTACTTCAAGCCGATAATAAAGCTTTTGAAATATCTCAAATGGTTTGCCTTTTATTTAAAAAAAAAGTTGTCAAGTCCTTGTTGGAAAACCCTATATCTCACCAAAAATACGCCGAATATTGCCTTTCAAGGCGTGACTAGTTTTCGGTTTATCAGCAAACAGCCATGGAATTGCATTTCAAGAAGATGATCAATTCACTAGTCCGTTTTGCGATATAATGTTGCCGTTGAATCGAGTTCTCAGGGTAAATCAATGGTTTCATGGGCGATCTGGCACGTATCGCTCTTAAAAAATAAGAATGATGATGCCAGCAGCGTGAGGACCACACCAAAAGAGGGCACTTTTGTGGGTCTGATTAAGCTTCATGCCACATTCCAGAAATGGAACTAAACGCACTAAACACAATTTCTCGACAAAGTAAAGGGTCGACTCCAAGTTCGGCAATCAGCTAATTTCAGGTTCAAGACTTGGTTGCGTTGTATAAGTTCGTACATCGGTTGGGAGTCGTATAACGGATGGACAAAGGCCGAACTCTTACAATCGATTCCACACGTTGATTTCTCCTTTACGTAAAACGTTAGGTTGATTTGTCAAACAATACCGAACAAAAGTTACTGAAGATTTTGAAAATTCTGCCATTAGAACAGAATTTTGGAAATTATACCTCTGATTTTAGCTTTGCAGGTTCGTAAAGTTTTCTCCAGTATTATGTCAACGAAGTCACATAACTTCAAGGATTATCTCAGTGGGTCTGTTTCCGACTCTTATGAGCATTCTCTGCTAAATCTCACAAGTTTCGCAGTGATGTCAGAACTAGCCTTGGCTGTGTACAGTGTCGGTCCATAGAAGCTATGTATGTTATGTTCGATATGTTTCATTGTGATCGGTGGATAGAGCTTGAGTTTCAATTACAATAAAAAAAACATTTCAAAATAAGTGTAATTTGAAAATTTGTGCTCTTATTATATCTGGTGCACAAATAGGTACCAATGGAAGTATATACACCTTTACTATCATCGGTAAATGTCATATAGATCGACAATACAAAGATAAGATGTTCGGAAGAACTCATCTGACCTCACTTCAGACGTATCTGGGTTTAAATAATAGTCACCCTGATGTCAAAGATTTTAAATAAAAAATAAATAAAATATAGAACGGACTTTATGTTAGTTCATCTATGCTTTAAAGTCAGAAGAAATTTTTAGTGTTCCATTGTATTCCAAATCGCCAAACTTCGGAAGGGAAACGAATGTAAACGTGATAAGTCGTTGCCACACGACTGTTACTGTCACAAAATTCTGAAAATAAAATTTGTCTTGATCAGGAGCATTCACCAGATACCATTTCCTGACGAAATGTATTCCTTTGGAAGCCTAATTGAGTGCTTCCATCGCCAGAGCAAAGGCAAGTGCTTCAGCAAGGGTTCTTTTCTCGGCCATCCTTACTGCTGATTGTAGCTTCGAATCTGCAATTCCCCTGATGAATGCGTCCTTTGCCATTTCGTCGATTATTTCTTGGCCTGTGGTGGGATATGAAAAATGTGCCAGTCTGCTCACGTCTGTTTGGAGCTGTTGCAGTGTTTCTCCTCGTTGCACCATACGGCCTTGCAATTGAACCTTGTACACCTCCCACATGTGGATATCTCCAAACCGTTTCTCGATAACACTAAAGCCATAGAGTCTCTATTCTTTTCGATATTGATTGTTTGTAACAATTCTGCTGCTGTGTAAGGCCATTGCTAGGGCACAACACTTCTCCTTATTGTCCCAGTGGTTCGCACAAGCAGCCATTTAGAACTGATTCTTATACGCAGTTCATGAGGTCTGGCCATCGAATGATGGGGGCTTTAACTCTTTTCTAATTGGACCGCATAAAGAACATTCTCGCAGTTTCTGTTTTCGCACTGTGTCGAGCTCTTTTGCTAGTTGCTCAATTTTGCTGTCCATTTGCTCGAATTTATCGTCAACATTCTTCTCTATTCTTTCAAATTTGTTATCGATTTCTTCGAACTTTTGGTGTAGAACGTTATTTTGTTCTTTCTTCCAGTTTTTGTTCTAGACTATTTTGCTCGTCGAATTTTTGTCAATTGCTGTTCTTCTGTTTTGATTCTTCTTTTGTTCGTCCAGCTTTTGTTCGAGGCTGTTCTTCTGTTCGTCTAGATTTTTCTTCTGCTTCTCCAGCTTTTGTTTGAGGCTATTCTTTTTGTTGTTTCTTTTGTTCGTCGAGACTGTTCTTCTGTTCGTCCATTTTTGGTTCGAGACTGTTCTCCTGTTCGTTGATTTTTAACGAGTTGCATCATCGCAGCCATGTCACTGCAAAATAACTATACGCGATAGATATTGAAGCCGATATAAGGACTCCTCTGTAGTTGAGACCGTTTTAAAAGTAGCTTTACTCAGGCAGACGGTGTTTAAATTGCATTGGGGTATACTTTATTCTGAAATCATTTGGTGTGCTATATGTTCTTTTACCAAGTTACCTCCCTAGGCCTGTCTTACACAGCTCAGTAAATAGGCCCTCCGTAAGGTTAAACTCTAGCATGGGTTTTGCTATTTAAATCCGTTAAAAGCTCAGCTTCTATCGCCATCTTTCGTTCTGGCTGACAGTGGAATTTGGTTCATCTCCCGCATAAAACCTTAAGATGTGATTTTCCCACATCATTAGCACCAATTGTGACCCTACTGTTAAATTTACTGGCTTAAGTCTGCTGGTCTCTGATTGGGTCTGGTTAGTCCGAATATAGACCCTGGAGTAGAGCGAGTATGTTTTTTTATTTTTCCTCCAGAGAAGCCGATTTTGTTCCCTTTTTGTATACACATAGACTGTCCTAGTGCTTCAATGGAGCGCTGCTTTACAGGAAGCCTGTGTTGTACTATGCTACCAGGGGTTTCGTGTTGGTGGTCGGGTGAAACGCATCACATCAGGTATAACAACAATCTTG
This sequence comes from Volucella bombylans, assembly GCA_949129095.1. NCBI lineage: Eukaryota > Metazoa > Arthropoda > Insecta > Diptera > Syrphidae > Volucella > Volucella bombylans. The sequence continues at coordinate 136,371,795 of OX422141.1, read as the reverse complement.
GCATCGATGTCGCTGATCTTCAGCGTTTGATGGGGCCCTTTCGAGGAGTTTGGAGGCACGCCATAATAAACTTCTCTGGCAGTTTGTTACGTTACCACCGTTCGGAATGTTCGGATATCTATAACGTTGAAGGAGCATGGTCAATTTAATTGCCGTTTTGAGATGGTAAAAGTGAGTTCTGGTATAATGATATTCTTCCCCGCAGCAAAGCTGTATCCGTACATCAAGGTTACAGGCTTTCATACTGTTTCTCCAAATGAAATGGTGAGAAGATAGACTCTCTTCAATTGATTCTCAAGTGGTTAATCAGAATTAGTACGAGCGTGCCAAACAAAATAAGCAATTTACAGTAGCTAATTTTTCAACTCTCCAATTTCCCAATTTTTGTTTTTAAAATTATTTGATTTCCCTTAAACACGAACATGCATACTCGTACAGTATCTACGTGTACATAAATCTTTAAAAAATTTTCATGTTTTCCCTCGTTTTTTACTTTTGAAATAATTCAACAGTTTTTCTAATCACCTATCAGTTGAATTGTATTACAAAGAAGTTAATGGCCTCAGTGACTTTGTGAAAAAAAAACTTAAACTTCAAGGTAACCTGCCGTGTAATAGTTCGTAACATAAATGATTGTACGTTAAATTTAAATTTTCTTGTAATTTATAGATTGTGATGAAAGCGTGTTGTAATGTGAACAAGTTTTAGCTTGTGATAGGGCTTGTACAAGAGTTTTAACACTAATGGTTAAAGTGGTATAAAATTACCACATATGGTTGTTTTGACCAAATAGACACTGGTGACTATGTAATGGAGGAATTATTCTCGGAAGATGTAGGTAGGGAGACAGGAAACCAATGAATTCGACAAGTGAAACAACTCAAAAACCACAAAGACTTGTAAGACTAAATAGGTTACAAATTCCTTTTATGATTTTTGTGTACCTCCTTGTTGTGGTGCGTATTCTTGTTTATTTACGTTCGTCCACTAATTTCAGGGTAGCGCAGTATTATTGGTTTTACTCTATAGCTTCTTTGCCAAACACAATTTTTCGATAAAACAATTAGACAATTTGCCACTACAGACTCAACGAAAGAACGATGCAAACAAATATACAAATTGTGTTTCAACCCTGCACCTTAGATGTTGTGGTCACATCTGGCATAAAGCAGCTACTGTTAAGAAATTGGCACATGTCAACCTTTCCCCTTTGGTTTGAAACCCAATTGCAAGAACAAGTCTCATGCCTTGCAACTTTCTGTTCCTGAAAAGACGGAATTGGGTTTCAACCTTATGGCCTTTGGATTTGAAAAATTGAGTGGGCCGCAAAATCACCAACGATGTAGCGATGCTAACACTGTTCAGTCGACTTGCTTAACAGTTGATCGACCTATGCAATCCACCAGAACTTTGACTGTCCGACCTTTCATAGCACTGACTGTGACCGTTTATTTAGCCACGAATAAGTATCCTATTCATCACCAAGCCAAACCTACACTGCAAAAAATTTCGACGTCAAAAGGACTACATGCGGAAGACATTGCCTGTCTTCGCCAATTGGGTGTCTTTTCAACTCTTCAGAAGGCTTTTGCAGGCAGTACCAAGTGTCGAAAACTTGCAGTAACCATGACAATAAGGTATCTAAAAAAGTTTGTGTTGTGCTGGGTTTCATCCGAACATGGTATAAAATCACTCTGAATTGATAATGAACGTAAGCAAGCACGTTCTGTTTAACAAGGGGCATAGACACATATAAACTTGCGCTCAGAAAACGAGTTAAGAAACGCTAAGTCTGTAGAGACGATCAAGGAGAGCCAACTCGTAGTAGTACGATTAACACCTAAAGATATGTAAATATCAGTTACACAAACGGCTCAAAGCAGACGATGACACAAATAATTATATTTGACAGCATCTCCGTCTATCCGATCTTTACGCTGTTAAGCTGACGATATGTATATGCTTAAACCGAACAGGCCCTGACAGCTTATTAGTCGAATTATTTAAGGGAGCCTCTGAAAAGTTTGTAATGCAGATACTTTCGTGCAGTAATTAGCAAAGGCCCTTGACTGCTATCACGCAGATTTCACCGCCACCCAGGAAGTACGAAGATAAGGATGATGAAAAACAGCGCTTATTCGGATGCGGATGCGCCATATGCGGCAAACTAAGGCAATCTGGCATGTGAGCCGTCTTTTATGACATTCCGCATCAAGGCTAAATTCGCTAACATAAACCTAATATGCGGCTATGCCACTACGGAAGATAAAGACGACGCCACCAAAGAATGTTTCTACGAGCTCCTCGACAAGACTCGCGAGCAATGTCCGAAGTATGATGTTAAGCTCATACTAGATGATTTTAATGTCAGGATAGGAAAGGAGGACATCTTTGGTAGGACAGTTGGTAAGTATAGCCTACCCAACACCACGTCTGCCAACGGTTTTACGCTTATTAACTTTGCGGCGGCGGAACCACACGGTTTACTCATTTCAATTTGCACAAGGGAACATGGTGGTCTCCGGACCATGCAACGCTAAATCAAATTGATGACATTGCGATAGACGTAAAGCATGCCTCTAGTATTCGGGACATCTGAACGTTCCAAGCAGCCAACATTGACTCGGATCACTACCTTGTTGCAGCCAAGGTACGAAATGACTGCTGTCAAAAGATATAACGAAGACAATCTGCAATCGCCAAGAGGCAATCGTACCACCAGACACTCCGCAACTGATATGCTGATATGACCACCACCAAGAAATCCCTGGTTTGATGAAGAATAACATTAAGCACATGCAGCGAAACCACTAAACCAAAAGTGTACAAAGCGGCACTGCAACGAAGGACAAGAGCCGTTAGTGAGCTCAACGAGCAGAAGAGACGGAAAAAACATCGGCATCTCCAGAAGAAAACAAAAAGAGCACGAGAAGTGCGCGGTCGAATATATTCAGAGGTTGTACACCAGGTACAGTAGGTACAGACTTTTTCTGTAGACAGGCGAAGAAAACCAAAATCCTTTCGTCAGGCAAAATAGACCATTGAACTTAGACAATGATAACCAAAACTTTCGTCCTCCTGAACAGAATGAAGGAGGGATAGCAATATTAAAGCTGAAATCCAACAAAACAGCTGGACGTGGAGACGAGGTATTCAAGGCTGGAAATGCCTTTCTGGAGAGCATACACCAACTCATTTCTCAGATCTGGTCAGAAGAATGTATGCCTGGCGAATGGAATCTCAGTATCTTTTGCCCGACCCATAAAGTAGGAGACCTCCTCAACTGCACCAACTCCTCAATATCGAATATAAAATCTTATCTGCCATACTGCGTGAATGTCTAAAACTCTTCGTCAACAACCTGATCGGCAGATCCTGGGATAAACTCAAGAGGTCCAAACGCATATCCGCAGACGACAGCATTTATAGAGCATACTCTCACTTGTCAAGCTCGTTCATCTGTTCAGAATGACAATTGAGAAAGCTTGCTGTTCCGTCAAAATCGGTAAAGTCTTAACTTTGATGTCAAGAAAGGTTTTAGACAAGTTAACGGGCTGTTATGTGACTTCTTTAACATCATACTTGAAAGATTTGTACAGAACTCACAAACCAACGCTGGAGGCACAATCTTGCAAAAAAGACATCAACATGCTTTACGGATTGGAAAATAAACCACAGACCACATTTTGACATTACGGTAGATCTTGTACAAAACACAAGAGTCAGATGTCTGATTTTGGCATTCCTATCAAACTCGTTCGACTGTCCAGGACGACGACTAAAGTGCTTGTCACGCCGTGAAAGTTAAAGTTGGTATGGATAGACCCCTTCAACATCAAAAAGTTCAAGGCGATGTTATGTGCTAGGGGCAATACTTCGAAATTCTGTACAACTACTTGTTTGCGCGGGTGATTTTGACAATATTTGGGAGAATCCAGCGCGCCACACCAAGAGTATAAGGGAAAAATGAAGTCAATGCTGCCAGTGAAAAGGGACGCAGAATACTGACCTATTAAGCAAATTGTCATAATAGGTAGATGTACTCATGGCTTCGAGATAGTCTGGCTTCTACAATTTTTGTGACTTTTTTAAAGAAAGAATTTTCAAGAGCTGACGTTTCTGTGTTTCAGGTCTATGTACGGATTATCAGTAATAACAACTTGACCAAAAGGAATTGGAATACAAAAAAATCGAATGCTCTGGCCCGACGATTTTTTGAACCAACACTAGATGGACAACGCAGTAGAAGGAATCGCATCTATGGTAGTGAACGCTAGTGGAAAAACACCTCAACCAACTTGGCGTGCTGGTCAGTTATCGAGCCCACTGGAGAGATCTGTTTATATAGTCACAAATACATCTGCGACTATTGCGCCATCTAAGCGCATAACTAATAACTAATTAAGTAAGTTCCTGCCTGTCTTTGACCATAGTAACAGCAATTTCAATTTTTGGTGGGGGCGAATGCCCCCATTTATTCGGCTTAATACAAGCTATAACTTAAAAAATAAACTTAAACTAAAACTTAAAACTAAGGTTGGTTGGAGTGGTGAAGGAGAACAGATTTGAGGTAGGAAGTAGTGCGGTGAAAGTCAAAGACGGTAGGGTTTGAGTTGATTTGACGTAGCATACGGGAGATTGGTTCGTTCGCGCCATAGGAGGTGTGGTGGGTTGGTAGATAGAATAGTCGAGGGGTACGTAGGTTACGAGGGTTAGTGTTGAGGAAAATGGAGTTGTGAAGGGACGCGCATTCAACGTGACCTGAAAGGAGTCGATGAATGAAGAGAAAGTCTGCTGCATCTCTGCGATCTTCGAGGGTGTTTAAGTTGATAAGGTTGAGACGATTTTGATAGGGGGGCAGATTAAAAGGATCGTCCCAGGGCATACCTCGAAGAGCAAATCGAAGAAAACGACGCTGAATGCTTTCAATTCTCGAGATATGAACACGATGATATGGGGACCATACTTGACTGGCGTACTCTAGGAGGGGGCGAACAAAGGTAATATAGAGGAACCTGGTCACGTATGGGTTGGTGAATTCTTTGGACCACCGTTTTACAAAACCTAGTGCAGAGTTGGCTTTGAGGATTATCTCATCCATATGTAAACGGAAGTTGAGCTCGCTGTCACACAAAATGCCGAGGTCGCGAAGAGACTGTACGGAGGAGATAGGTTGGTTATGGAGAAGATAGAGTCGGGGAGGAGATTGGTTCCGCGCTTATGTGAGAAGGAGATGGATTGGCATTTAGCGATGTTAAGTTCCAAAGAATTTTTGAGGCACCAGATCGAGAAACTATCAAGATCTTGTTGAAGGAGGAAAGAGTCATGGGGAGAGGAAATGGTTTTGAAAAATTTGGTATCGTCGGCGTAAAGGGAGACAGACGAGTGTTTGATGATCATATCGAGATCATTTATGGTTAATATAAAAAGAAGGGGACCGAGATGGCTGCCTTGTGGAACTCCAGAGGTGGCCAAAAATGGAGCGGAGTGGGCTGACCTAAAACGAACACTGTAAAAACGGTTTTCGAGGTAAGAGGATATCCATTTTAACAATATGGGTTCAAAGCCGAGGGCAGACAATTTAAAGATAATTAACCGATGAGAGATTTTATCGAAGGCTTTGCTAAAATCGGTTGCAACTACATCGACTTCATTGCCATTCTCTAGGGCAGAGAGGGCAAAGGATACGAATTCAACGAGATTTGTGGTGGTTGACCTACCCTTTAAGAAGCCATGTTGTCTAGGGGAAATAAGTGATTTGCATTGGAAGCTTAGAGCTTCATACAAAATACTTTCGAAGAGTTTGGGTATATGGGAGAGTTTAGCGATGGGACGATAGTTGGTTATTTCATTCTTTGATCCTTTCTTGTGGATCGGGGTTATGAAGGAGGTTTTCCAAACCTGAGGAAATTCTCCTTGTGAAAGGGATAGACGGAAGAGATTAGAAAGGGCAAGGGAAAGAGAGGAAGAACATTTTTTAAGAAATATGGCAGGGAGGCCATCTGGGCCGGGTGTGAATTCGTCATTGAGTTGGTGTAATTTATATTCGATATAAGACGGGTCCAAAATATGAGAAAGAAGTGGGCCATTGGAGAAGTTCAGTAGATAACTAAAATAGGGTGGATCTGGTACAAAGGAGTCGTTGGTGAAGGCTTGTTTAAAAAATGTGGCAAATAGGTTGGCAATGGTAAGTGGATCGGTTGATGACCTGTTGTTGAAAGAGAGGGAAGGAAGGAGGGTAACCATCGGACTTTCTTTTGTAGTTAACAAATTGGAAAAAGGACTTAGAGTGATTTATAAGGTTGACTTGCTGACATTGTTAAGGTAGCGCTGGTAAAGGGAATCGTAAAGTTCGGTGAAATGAAGATAAGCACCAAGATAGTTGGAATAGTCGGTAAAGAATCTGGTACGCAGGAAAACAGCCCATAACTTATTTCTCTTATTTCGTAAGGAACGAAGCTTGCGATTATACCAGGGAGGACTAGTAGATGATGTTTTAAGGCGGGAAAACGGAACGTAAAGGGAAAAAGAATTAAATATTTCTTTATAAAAATTGGATAAGGCATCATTTATACTTAAGTTGTGAAAGTTAAAGAGGGATCTGCTGAGATATTCACTGATTTTGTGAAAGTTTGCTTTATGAAAGTCGTGGGATGACTGAGTTGTGGGCAATATTGGCAATATGATAGCCGGACCAGGAACAACGCCAGCCGGCTTACTTTGAGTCTCTGTTTTGGGCCATTTTTGTCTTGATTAACTCCTTGGATGAACTGTAATATTTGTGTGTATACTCTTAATATTTCAATTTAAGAGAACAAAATTAGAGGCATTGTAATGTGGAATTGATTTTGTAAAATGAAGCATGTAGGGAGTTCTTAAAAGGGGACTACCATTATCTTCGGAAATATGTGTCTAGTTACCACTATTTCACTGAAACTTGAGTGGTCGAATCTGATGGGTGAACCACTATTGCTTGCCGGATTATTTAAGCTTTCGCCATAGAGAATAGTACAGATTGAGAACTCTGTATAATAAAAAAGTTTATTAGTACCTAGTTATTTTTTTCTAAATGGTAACTACTAAGAATTAATATATTTTAACCTGCCGGACCAGCAGGTTTCACCAAAAATAGCACCAAGAAAATTATCGAAATATACCAGATTTTTTTTCTAGTCTTCGCTGCCTGATCAAGAACTTCTAGTTCCACTTGCTGACAGTAGTCACTACCAAATAATTTATTTTGGTGGATAAAAGCGGAAGTGTGCCTGATTACTCAATTACATACTTCTCATCTAGCTAAAGATGGCCTAAAAGCCACTGAAACCATCGTTTTATTGGAGCAATTATGTGATGACCTTGAACTGAATCCATATCTGAAGCCAGCCACATCTGCTTTACTAACAGTTTCCAACACTCAAGCTCCGAAATAGAGGCCGGCCAATTAAAAACATCAACACGGTTACCATCAGCGCACTCGAAAAAACCGTGCAATATCATCAAAGACGACTGATTCAACAAAAAAAAAAAAATTATTCATTCGTTGTCTCTCGTGCTAAATTTTATTTGTTTGTCTGCGATCTCCATCACACTGACAAATTTGTCCCACAAATGTGACTCAGAAAAAACGGGGCAAACGGAAAGGAGAAACGATTGCTCCGATGGCATTATGTAAGCGCCTCTAACAGTTGTGGCAAAGTAAAAGTCTCTTTTAGTTTCGAGTTGTTTCTGCAATCCCAAAAGAAACTAAGGGAAAGAAGGTGAAAGATAAATTTAGGTCACAGCATAAGATAAGACCCATGAAAGCAGTTTTAAGGTTTCTCAGAAGCCCATAAAATAGCTGAGCAGGATACTGCCAAAGAGTCTGCAATTTAGGCAGAACTCACACACTCATCAATCACTTAGAAGTCGACAAATCTCTAAAACAGCTTAAGATTGATCTTGAATTTGAGTTTGAGACACCATCTCCAACCGGTCTAAGTAGTCACATCTTAATGAGGTTAATACATTCCAAAACTTAGCACATGAGCTGAGTTATTATGGCAAACCTTATGGTGCAAGAGTTGAGGGTTTTTTCGTCGTCAGAAACTCATTCCGAGTCAGAAACTGATTCACTAGTTCAGTGTTTTTTATCTCTGTTTTTGTTTCCCTTATGTTACTTAAGTTCCAGAGTAGCTCTGTCTAAAGTTATTTTATAGCTTCATCTGCATAATCTCCGGTAACTAAAATATATATAACATAATGCGTATTAACACGCATTCCTACATGTGTCTCTGCAATGGAAACATAATCCAGCTGATGGATGTGACATAACCATGTGAACTGTATGCATTTTGCGCAAGACAATCATATTGGCAACACTGTGTGAGAATTGTCAAACGTGAGGAAAGTGACAGATGTGATGGAAGTGTCATAAATCATTTTAAAGTGAAGTGACAGAAGAAGTGGGCAAGACTACTTTAAGACAGATTGCTTGAGTCAGTATGAAAATCATTGGGCCATGACAGATTTCCTGAGACAACAGTAGGTGAAAGGCTTAAAGAAGACTTCAAATGAGACTGGGTAATACGATCAAAAGATCGTGTAGCTGGTTAAGATGTTAGATTAAAAACTCATAAGGAAGTTACTGCCGAATATAGTATTCATATGAAAGGTCACCGAAACAAGACTGAGAATAAACGATTTCTGCTTACGACAGTGTGAAACTGGATTGAAATAGCAATCTGGAGAAGTTGTTAACCTTCGCAAGACAATATTATATTATTTAACGATGATAATAGAATCACTCTTCTGAATATTCCAATGAGATTCAAATGACCACAGAATCGAAATAGAGGTAATATTTAAACGATTGAATAGCTTTGGAAATTTCACACGTAACAGGGTGGACGGGATTCTAATTGTAGGGAACCAGGCTTTAGATTAAACTGGACCGATTAAGCTGTCGTCTGACAATTAGCTGATTCGCTGTATTCCACACGATATGTTGTGAATATCAAACGGAATTTCTATTTGGCAAACCACATGACTCTTTCTCTTTTTTAGGTACGAGCATGTGGTACAGAATATCAGGAATTTTTCTCTCTAAAACAAGATGAACTTCGGGCTCTCAAGAGAATTCTGGGTAAGTAACGCTACCTCAGGTTTATGTTCTAAACACCGATCAGGAGGCATTATTAGGATACTAACCCCACAAAGGCTGCTCTTTCATATGATTTCTGATCTAAATGGAGTAGAACATCGATTAGTCGATCAGTTTGCTCGTTGTACTGTTCAGTGATGTGCTTATTGTTTGAACTGATCTTGGCAGCATAATACAGATTAGTGTAGTTCCGATCACTATAGAATCGATCAGTATGATGTCGTTGGTGCCTCATTGATCAATACAGCGCCAATCAATTTAATGTTGCTTAACAACATATTGGCCAGCGCTAGCTGATCATTACAACTTCACGGATCAATATATTGCTATATCGACTAGATCCGGAATTATTCTGATCGGGGTAGTGCCGATCAATGGGATGATGACTGTATTTATATCAAACAATCTGAGATTGCATACAGACAATTTTCTACGGAATATTAATTTGTTAATCTCGATCAGAACAGTGTCGAACAGTAAATTGCTGATCAGTGCAATTTCTACCAGTTTAAAGCCCTCATAATTGCGCTGATGTAAATCCAATCAGTTCTGTTTTGATAGTTGCTTCATTTACGAATAATAATCAATATTGTGCTGATCGATACTTTTGGGATCAAGATTGTGTTACATCAGTTTGGTGCTAATTGCCGTACAACTAATTGTTGTTGTGACGATCAAAATTATGGTGATTAGTGTAGTGGTGTTAAGTTAAATGCTTGGCAATGAGTTGGTGAATGGTGTTATTCTGATCACTTAAGAACGAATTGAGTAGTGGTAATCACTTTACTTTTTAACAGCACCGGACCTATCAGCTTAGTTGTGGCAGAATAATGAGTTCTGTGACAGAAGTAGTGCAGTGTCTATACAGCCCAAGTGAGATTCTAAACCACTTAGCATTTTGGTTATAATTCTTGGAAAGTATTTTGACGGCACTTGGATATAACTCTCACCTGCAAGATACACATAAAAATATGCTTCCTTGCCACACATGGCCGCATGTATCAATACAAATAAAGGCCATGTTAAGTGCTCTTAAATTGCTAAATATCTAAATTTGGACAACTACCATTATGCCAAAGCTTAGATCATGCTTGGGTCTACAATGATGCAATACCAGATACTAAAATTGGACAAACAAACATCAGAGAGCAACTCAAGTTTGGTAATAAACTGCGTTCTCATCAAAGCAATGACAAGGGTTTAAGTAAGCCACTTGGTAATTCAGCAAGGAATCAAGATATTGATTTATGTGTAAAGACCGTAAGACTTAGGTAACTAAATTTCAATCTTTTTGAATACAAAAGCATACATATTGGGCTGGATTCAAGGAACCTTTCCTACTTAGTCCAGGCATGTATAGAGGAATTAGCGCAGATATTCGTCTTGAATTAGGGTATTGTTCAAGAAAGAAAGGGGAAGTAGAGCTCTTAGGGTAGTAGTAGAGGGATTGTGTTGGGACTAAGAAGATAAACGGTGACTGTAAAGTCAAACGGGCTAATATTTTTAAGATTGCATCCCAGCGACGATAACTTGACAAGATTCAATTGACAAGATTAAATTACTTATATAAACTTGAGCGTTAATCAACAAAGAATTCCCTTGGCAGTCGTAAATGAAGAAAAAACGGCAAATATCATAGAAACTGAAGTCAGCGAGGGAGCAATGTTTACCGGGGTCGTGATGTCAGGCAGAATGACTCGGTATTGTATTCAATAAAGATATGAGAAGCGATCGAATGATTAACAAGTGGAGAAAGGGCATCTTTGTTCCGTCGTATAAATGCAAAAACGACACGAGAAACTGTAACAATTTTCGATCGGTGAAACTAATATAGTATGGTATGCAAATGTATGAGAGAGTTCTAGACAGATCACAGGAGCAGTTTGATTAACATATAAGTCCTTGGCTGTTAATTTAACGCGATTTAAAGATTCTAGTGGTGGCGATATTCGAAAGATCTGCACATCGATTTGGAAGAAGAGTTCGCATAAATCTTATATGGACAACACTGCGGTCTCAAGATGTACTCGAAACATGTATACACATAAGAATGGTATGCGATATATACAATTACGTTGAAACGAAAGCCAAATGCATAACAGGAATAACCAAAGAACTTAAAGTTTAGATCAGGATACTCCAAGAGCCAGCAAATGTTGTGGAAGATTACTGTTCTTCTTTTCGATGATAGCGCTATAATAAGCAAATAAGTGACATCTTTTCAGGCAACTATGAACAAGAGAAAAGGTGCTACAAGATAAGGCCTTGTACTAAGACAGCAAGGCAATTGCGAGTCTAGTGCCGTCTATAGAGTAATGCGGGTAGCTTATTTTTTCATGCTTTATGATGAAAAACTCTGCTTAAGGTTGCGACTTAAACATACCTTTAGGAGAAGTAAACGATAGTCCAAATACACGTTTTTTTTCTGAATAATGTGTGATTTTGACACTAGTAGCTCTTTCCCGCTCGAAATTTTGACTGTTAGTCAGTATCATACCTCTGCAGAAGGAAATGGATCGCTTTACGCTTGAACAAGGTTGATAAGCATTGCAAACCCATTTCAAATGTGAGTGCTGTGTTGCATAAACAGTGCGTTTTGGCCGAAATGGCTTCACCGCACTTGTTGTATGCAAGTGTGTGCAAAAAGTTAGTAACACTAGCTTGCTTCGGGACAACATGGTCGCCGTCGTCGTACGGTAGAGACCGACGAGAATGTACCTCCTGTGGCCGAGTTTTATCGTCTCAAACTAGGAACATCGATTGGCCATCGATCTCAACAACTCAACATTTCACTCACCAGCCTAATGAGAATTTTGCTCAATGATCTGGGATTATTCCCAATTGGCCCAACAGTTATCAACGTTATCGCTTCTCAGTTTGGGCCTTACAGCAGCTCGAATTAGACGAGGCGCATTTTCATCTCGGCGGCTATGTTAACAAACAAAATTGCCGTATCTGGGGACCGGTAGACCCGCAGAGAGTGAAAGTTTGGTGTGGCCCACTTTATTCCGAAAATGCATCTGGAAACGACGCCACTTGGATCAATGGTGACGGCTATAGAGCCATGTTTATCGAATTTTTGTGGGCTGAAATTAAAGACATGGACTTGGACGATCTTTGGTTTCAGCACTATAGCGCGGCATGCAACACAGTCCATCAAACAATTGATCTTTTGCCCGCTAAGTTCGGTAATCCTGTTATCAGCATCCTTGGCTGTGTTAATTGGCCGCCTCGATTGGCCAGTTAGACTTTTTTTTTGTAGGACGCCCTTAAAGATCGTGCGGATCCAGAAACGATTCAATTCTTAAAAGCAAATATTGTATGAGCCATTCCTTAGATTGAGCCAGAAATGGTCATCAAGGTCTTGAAAAATTTTGTTGACAGGATGGGCTGCTTCGAAGCCAGCTGAAGTAGCTAGATTTTAAAACCGAAAGTGGACAATTATTTGGCTCAGCATATCAACTGGCTGGTAAAATATGGTCCAAAAGCAATAGAAACTTAAGTTCTAGCTGAGATTTGAGGAAGAGGCTGAGAATTAATTGAATCCTTCCAATGCAAGACCATCAGTAAAATCTTGGTTTTACTGAAGTGTGGGAATTAACATTAACCAAGTAGCGCAATAGGAATTAATCATAGATACGTGGGAGAAACATTAAGTAAAGTTTTACGCGTTTCTAATATCAACGGAGTTTTAAGTGGACTAGCTTAGACGTAAGGAACTTTTAGAAAGATAAATAGAGAAGCAGAAAAGACTTTGATGAAGGCCACGAAAACTCTCTATCAAAATGTATAAAGAGCCTGCCAAGGACACTAATACCGAACAGAAGCATGCATAGATAAGGATGCGAACGTAATAAAAGAGCCACAAACTGTGCTAAAAATTAGGAAAGATTATTTCTGCAGCCTGTACATCGGCGAAAACGATCAACATTCCTACCGATGTCAGGCAGAATGAACCATCTAATGTCGATGATTATCGACAACAACATCGTCAACTTGACCAAAAAGATGGTTGGAAACAGGTGTCAAAACGAAAGACTACTAAAACAGAGTAGACGTAATACTTGCCAAATTATTTAAAGCTGCGGGAGTTGAGTTGGTAACGAGCATACACCAACACATATGGTTGGATAAAAGTAAGTTCGGTGAGTGGAATCTCAGCATCGCTTGCTTGAGTTTCAAAGAGGTGCACACTCTACACTGTCTCGAATAAGTCTCCTTTTCATTGTGAACAAAACTTTATCTACCATGCATTGTGAACGCTAATCAGTTCTGAACAGTGTAGCTTTCGAAGAAACTAATCTAATCCAAGACTGCTAATGACAGCATTTAAAGAGACGTGTCGGTCTGTATAGGATGAGAATAGAAAAGGCTAGAGATGACACCATGGAGACAATTGATGCCAGAAAAGGGTTTTCGACAACGTGAAAAAGATTTCATATGATTTCTTCGATATTTCAAAAATCTGTACAATTGCTAGGGCTGCTGACGACGTTATAGAAAGAAATTAGCGAACTGTCTCTTGGGCATTTTTCGCCACTGACGCAGACACGTCGAAGATTGGCCTAGTTGTAAATGAGGGTAAAACAAAGTGCTCGCATATGCCGTCGACAAGAGAAGACACCCAACACGAACACGAATAATAGCTTTAATGACTTTGTCTACCTGGACTATGCTGTAAATTCACACAATGGCATCACCATAGAGATCAAGCGAAGAATCACAGCAGAATCGCTATTTCTGTTGAATATAGAGAGACAAGTCACCCTCACGAGCAACGAAGAAATTGCTTTATTGGACCGTTGGTTGTTGTCTCAGTCCTACTGTAGGCCGCAAGCCCTTGATTGCTTCAAGAGTAAAGATCGTCATGTGATTTTTGATCCTGTCTGATAATTTGGAGAAAAATATTGCAAAAAACTGTGTGTGGGACATCCACCGACATAGATTTGGTGAGAGGGTTTAGAGTTGTATAAGACATGTCCAGCGAATGAACAGCACTGCTCCGGCACGGAATGTCTCCGAATCCATTCCGGGGAGACAACGTGCTCAAGTCAGTCGTTCATTGATCTCCGTTGAGTTTTAACGTGTTTCGGCTTCCGAGTGAATTGTGAATAGAAAATAAATCAATAAGAAGAGACATTTGAGGATCTTTTTACAAGTACCAATTAGCACAGTGGCAGTGTGTTCGCGCGACATATCATAGGTCGTGGGTTCGAATCAGAGTGGAAAAGAAAAAAAATTTTTTTTTTTTTTTTTATTTAATTTAAAAATAAATAATTAAAAGTGGGAAACAACATCACGCGATGTATTCTGGAGAGCGGTCCGTTAAGCCAATAGCGGGACCAGCTGAAAAGACAGGCGATGCATCAAGTGGTTCAAGCCAACCAGCAGCAGTGGTCGAACCAAAGAGGAAGAGGAGGAGGAAGCAAAGGCTTTCTCCGAACCTAATAAAGTGCCCTACCCTGTCAGCATCTACCGAAAAGCTGCCTAGCGGAGCGGGGGAAGGGGTACTACCAACAACATCAAAAAGGGCAGCAGCACAACAAATGGCACCGAAAGATAACTTCCCATATCTGGCTGATGGTGGAGAAAGCCAACGCAGGGAAGACGAAAATATGTTCGCATCTCTGGCGGCCTCTGAGTCAGATGACGAAGAGGAAGAGGTAGAGAGCATACAAAATAATATTAAGCTTCTCCAGCAAAGAGTGATAGCTATTAAGGCTAAACAAATAGCTAGGAGGGAGAAAAAGCAGCTAGGAGAACTTCTCGTGTCTCAACAGCCACAACAACAGCAACCACTAACAGCAAAAAAAAGGCAGCACGTAGCTACTCAGCAGCAACAACAAAAACCAAAACAGCAGCCTAAACACACACAGGCTCAAAAAATCAATCAACAAAACCAACAACAACAGCAGCAGAAGAGCCAGCAACAACAACAACGTAAACAACAGCAATCACAACAACAACAACAAACACAACAACAACAATATCAACAACAACAAGAAAAACAACAACAACACCAAAAGACATCTAGAACAAGGGTTCCACCAATAAACACTTATGAGATGGAACTCAAGGAAACGATAGAATTATGTAAGTTGGCCATAGGCAATAATTTTTATATTAAAAGACTTAGCGTAGATAGGCATGCGATCCACTGTAACACAGTGGAGCGCTACCATAAAATTAAAAGTTTATTGAAGGATTCGACGACGGAGTTCTTCTCCTACACCCCGAAGGGGGAGAAGCTGCAAACAATGCTGCTGAGAGGATTAGAACCGTCGACTGATCCGGAGGAGCTCCTTGCACTGCTGAAAGAGAAGAAGTGCGAAGGGCTCCAATTCGTGGGGGTCAAGCCATTCACCACAGCCAGAGCCAAAAGGGAGATGCGGCAACTGCCGATTTTCCTGGTCCAGCTAAGTCCCACCAGCAATCTGGATGGTCTAAGGAGTATTAAATTCCTAGACTACCAGGTTGTCCATTGGGAAAAATTAAAGAGGAGCGAAAACATTTTACAATGTGTTCGCTGCCAAACGTTCGGGCACGCCGCGTCGAACTGCGAAATGCAGCCTCGATGCGTGAAGTGCGGTAAGAACCACAAGTCCGAAGAGTGCGCTCTTGGTAAGGACGGAGCGTCTGAAAAAAGCCAACTCTCTTGTGCTTTATGTAGGAACACGGGGCACACCGCAAATTATCGGGGTTGTCCCAAATTCCAGTACATCAAAAGAATAAATCTGGCCCGGCAGCAGAAAGTGGAAGTGAAACGTCCACCCGTGCATTTGCAAACTCCAGCCGTTACTCCCCATGTTACCTACGCCCAAATGGCGGCAGGTAGGGGAAATACGGTACAGCAAGCGAAGGTTGCTTCTCAGGCCCCAGCGCCCAGAGCACCTGAACCAGTACCTGACATGCTAGCTATCTTGCTCTCTATCCAGGGGCAGATGGCTCAGCTACAACGTCATTTAACTGAACAGACCGCGCGGGTGGATCAAGTATACGCTCTGCTGCCTGGCCTAACGCACCTTTTGCCGTAATGGGTACGTACGTGGCGGAGCAACCCCTGAAGGTCCTTGCTGTGAATGTGAATTCACTGATTAGGCTCGAACGACGAGCCGCACTATTTAAGTTGCTTAAAGACCAAGCCCCTGATGTGCTTTTGGTTAGCGAAACTAAGCTTACCAAAAGACACAAAATGAGGCACAGAAGATACAAGATAGTACGGAGAAACCGACCCAACTCCATTCAGGGAGGTGGCGTTGCAATTTTCGTACGAAAAGGTATATATTTTAAAAGAGTATACAGCCGTGTAGTACGCAGGTTCCAGGTGCTGGAAGCATGCATCGTGTATATCCCCCTCCGTAGTGGAAAGCGGTTGTACATGGTGTCTGTCTATGCACCTAAGGCTACTCAATCCACCTTATTTATTTCAGAGCTCGAGACACTTTTTCGATTTCTGAGGCTGGAATTGGAAGACAACTATTTTATTATCGGCGGGGATTTCAACGCCAAACATAGTGATTGGGGAAATAATACACCAAATACTAGAGGGAACCTACTATTCAATTGGTGGGGTCAGCACAATGTGATGTATCGACTCGGGCTTAAGGCGACGGATAGTCCGTCGTTTCCCAGACACGGGTCCTATCTGGATCTTCTGCTGTTCGACTCACGAATACAACTGACATGCACTAACCAACAAACTACAAACTGTCTACGCACTTTCGTGTATGACAGTGACCATTGCGGTCTCAGCACCGAAATAACTGTTCCCAACGAAATTGCGGAATTGGATGAGTTTGTTCAAAGGCATTCCTACAATTATAGTAGGGGGCGTTGGACACACTTCACCAGAACACTGACTAGAGCACTCTCCTCGAATTCGCTCTACCCACCGTCCAACAGAAATCTGTCAAACGAGAAGATTGACAGGTATCTAAGACTAATGGACGAGACAATTAAACGAACAATGGACAAAACGATACCTCGGTACCGACACACTGACGAAGGAGACCTATTCCGCAACGCAACTACTGACGCACTGCACCGACATAAAAGTGGACTGCTGTCAATACTAAAAACCTTGTACAGACGGTTTACTGACAGACATAACCCGGAGATCATAACACTGAAGTCGTCGATTAAAAACCTCCAAACATTAATAAAAGAAAATTACAGAGCATCTGTAAATTTGTATTGGAACAGTAAAATTCGGGCTGTAAACACCAGCAACCCGAATATGTTCCCGCAAATAAATAGAATATTTCGGAGAAATAATCAGAACGACCTTCCTTGTCTTAAAATCGCCCGAACGACGAACAACGAACAAATACTGGTAGCAGCGGGCATAGATCCAAATGAGGCTGTTGATGATGACAACTTCTTTGTGTTCGAGGATCCGCAGGAGCAGGTAGAGGCTATAGGAGCGACTTTCCAGGAAGTGTACAAGGCGAATGTTATCATTGGCCCGAACCACGATCTGGAGAATCGAGTCCTTGTGCACAATTTCTACCTTCGAAATGAAATTGTGAATTGGCGATTCGAGAGCTCGGGTTTCACCCAGTTCAGTGACGAGAATTTGGCAAATAATGTCATCACCAACGATAGGGTACTACCCCCGTTCATTTCGAAGGAAGAGCTCCAAACGATCTTCGAATCACTTAGAAGTAAGAAATCAGTGGGAACCGATGAAATACCGAACATTGTGCTTCGACATCTCCCTCTAGAAGCGGTGAACATTTATACCACCCTGTTTAATAATGCAATGAATAATGCACATTATCCAGCGCATTGGAAAACTGCGGTGGTACATCCGATCCCCAAAAGAGATAAAGATACTTCCAATCCGGCGAATCTCCGCTCGATCAGTCTTCTTCCAAATATTAGTAAAGTGTTCGAGAAGGTGATCAATAGAGTCCTGACTAAGTGGGTTGAGGACAAGCATATAGTTCCGGATAATCAGTTCGGTTTCAAGGCGGGGCATTCATTCTGCGTCTAAACTGGTTTCTGATATCCAATGGAACAAAGGCAAGACACAGTGCACTGCTGCCTGCCTGATTGACTTGGAGAAAGCCTTCTATACCGTATGGTTAGAGGGATTCTTTTTCAAGCTGGACAGGTTGGGCATTAGTAAGCCACTGCTGTATATTCTTTTTGATATGCTCTCCAGTAGACAGTTCATCGTGAAGAATGGCGATGTGACCTCTGCTGGAACTTTTAACATTAAAAACGGTCTGCAACAAGGTGCGGTAAATTCGCCGATCCTATTCAACATTTACACAAGTGATCTGATAGGTTCACTTCACCATTCCATAGCGTACGCAGACGACATAATCGCGTACAGATCAGGTCCAAAGATTGAGGTCATTAATATACTTTTGCAGCGTGATTTTGACAAAATTAAGCGATATTGCGATGACTGGAAGTTGAAAATCAACTTTCAGAAGTCGGAAACCATTCTGTTTAGGACACCTTTGTCTGGGGCCTCTAGGGATACCAGAAAGAATTGGCGAAAGTTCTCGATCGTGGGCCAGCACGGGCAGACACTTGCTTGTCGTAATGTAGTCAGATACCTTGGGATCTGGCTAGATCAATTTCTGTATTTTAACAAACATATAGATGTTGCTCTGGCCAGAGCCAAAGGTGTTTTTTCCCTTACAAAGAGACTGTTTTATAACAGCCAACTCGATGCGAGGGTGAAGGTGATCTGCTACATGGCCCTTATCAGGCCCATGATTGTATTTGGATGTCCCGTGTGTTTCAACGTGAGAGCAAGTTTATTGGAAAAGATTCGGGTGTTTGAGAGGGCTTGTCTTAGGACTTGTCTTCGCTTATACAGAACACCAGAGTCTCAGTACATAAAATTCTATCCTAATGAGGTCTTATACAATAGGGCGAACCTAATAAGAGTGGACAATTTCGTCATTAAGTTGACTCGAAGGCACGTTGCAAGAGCAATGGCCTCATCGAACAACCTGATCTCCGGGGCATAATACCCCAATTATATGTATCACGAGAGAGTTCGCTTTGACGGCTTTATTCCTCCAGAAGCGTTCCTCTATTTAGATAGCAAAGGTCTGATCCAGGACAGATTAGCGGTGCCGCTAATCTTCCACGTCGCTCGAACAGCTGCGGACAGGCGACTCAACTACGACAGAGACGTCGCACATGGCAGTGCGGAGCGTCTCCGGTTCAGTAGGTCGGTAGGGAGTCGCGACATGAGGGATGTTGCTCAGCAGCACCAAAACTTTTGGTGGCTTGTTGAAGGGGAGGATGCTTCGTCGTCGAACTCCTTCAGTGATATGTAGCTTCATGTGAAGCAAAGTGGGCCAGCCTAATTTTTTTTTAGCCATGGCCGGCTTACATAGTTTTAGGTAGGTTTAAGTTAGATTTTAAGAAAAAAAAAATATATAAAAACAAAAAAAAATAAATAAAAATATAAAATGAAAAAAAAAAATATATATATATATACATATATTCATATATGACGTATATATATATTATGTATATATATATATATGCATGTAGATGTAAGTAGGTTAAGTAGATTAAGATTTAGTTTTAAGTTTTATAATAAAATTAAAATAGTCCATGTACTAAGTTTTTGAACATGTTTTCTTAGTTTAAGCTATAGTTAAGTCACTAAGTTATAAAACCCGTCATAAACGTCGAAAGACATAATTTTTAAGTATTATGTTTAACTTAGAGTGCCCGCATGGGGCAAGTAAGTTAGTATAAGATAATTTTAAGTTATTTAAGCTAATTTTTAAGCGTTTTTTTTGTCTAGCATGTAAGAGTAAATTAAGTAATATAATAAAAATGCATATAAACTGAACTGAACGTGCTCAAGTCAGAAAAAACCATAGCCAAGTTGGTTTTCGCAACTGGAGCCGATTAGCGCAAAATTATGCGGAATAGAGCAAGACCAGGTCTATTCCGGACTGTAGCCTCACCTAACGTAGAGTTAATTTACGAGCCATAGGCTGTAGATAAGATGTCCTGCAAAATACGGAGCAATAGTGGTCAATTGATCGCGCTGATCTTAGTGTAGTAAGTATTGACAACATTTGTCGCTGATTATTATCAGCTGGTGTCAAGATTGGTTTAATGCTAATTGTCAACCTGACAAAGGATACTAATGAGTCCCATTATTCGTACCGCACTTGCCATTTCTTTTAAATTTTGTTTTCCTTACCCTACACTTTCTCCATGACAGTTTTCTAACTAGAAAGAAAGGTAATAAAAAATATCCAACAACAAGCATTAGCATTTTGAAATTGTTTCTTATTTTTGGTTTTTAGTTTTTTAATTCCACGAAGCGCTCATGATCTTGCTCATGCGTAAAAGACCGTTTAAATGTCGGTATTGTAATTAATGTTGTAATTATTTTAATGTTAATACAAAATGAATTTACCAATTAAAGTAGAGATGGTTATGATTTATAAATTGTGTGAATGCTTATGTAATTTGTGAGACAACTTACAATGCTTACAGGTATGCAAATAGCAGTTAATTAAAATAGAAAAACAAACGTTACAGCGTTACGTTATCTTAATTGTGTAGATGCAATGTTACTGGAAAACGTTTGATTACCAGGTATAGGTCGCAATAATAATCTTGAAAATGCGGTTTTTCAATGAAATATTCCGTATAAAAGGTGTAATTAAAGTAATCGTCTAGTTTAAGCCATAATATAAGGATTACTGTTAATTTTAGGTTGCATGATAGGCTAAGAGATTAGCGTGATTGGATCTAATTCCAAAAGTACCAAGTTCTAAGATAGAAACCGTGGAATTAAGATCCATTTATAAGATTGCAATGTGGTCTACCTGAACGTCACTCTTACGGATAGAGGGGTGAGAAACACTAAGATGGTTCTGAAAGAGCAATTTGGAGGGCTGGTGTTCGGGCGCTGGTGGGAGTAGGCACATACACTGGGTCTCCTTTTGTTCTGTCGTCATCCCCATATAGTAGCAAATATGGTTTGGACCGGAGTATAACGCGGCTGTGCCGTGCGTGCGTTTTATTAAAACAACCGATCTGTGATTGCGACGCAAAGAGCTTTTCGGCGACGCTTTAATATTCCGCGCAATAATGCTGTTCCTACTGCGAACACAATTCGGTGCTGGATTCGGCAGTTGAAGGAAACTGATAGCACACATGGCCCATTCATCAGAAAATGTGGGAGCTAGTGAGAGCAGCACTCGAGCAATCACCAAGACGTTCTGCTCGAAGGCACGCTATTGCATTGGTGGCTTCAGACCGCAGTTTGAAGAGGATTCTGCATTTAGATTTGAATTTTCATTCCTTCAAAATAATGATGGTTCAAGAATTGAACCCAGCAGACTACGCCAACCGCAAAAATCTGTGTGGGGAAATGCTTGTAGCCATCCCTCCTGAGGCAGCATTCTTCAGCAGCGACGAGGTACATTTTCACGTAAGCGGGACTATGAATAAACATTATCTTCGCTATTAGGCTGAAAACAACTCCTAAATTGTTGACGAAAGACCGCTACATTTTCCTAAACTAACGGGGCAGTGTGCCGTATCACAATTTAGCGTTATTGGATCGTACTTCTTTGAAGAGGGAGACGTGACCGGATTTAAGCAAATGCGACTTCTTTCTTTGGGGATATCTTAAGGAAAAAGTGTTTAAACGTCGCCCCCAAAACCTCCTAGAGCTAAGGAAGCGAATTGTTGAAGAAGTGAACGCGATACCCCTCGAAATGTGTCTAAGGGCTGTACAAAACTTTAGAAGTCGGCTCCAGCAATGTATAGCAGCTAACGGCAGCCATCTTAAAGACATTATTCGAAGAACAGCAAAATACTGATCTTAACAAAAATGAATCATTCAATACTATGAACGATAATGAGCAATATTCTCTTCTGATTTACCTCAATGAAACAAAGATGACAAAATTCAGAATGAAGTCGAAAACAGCTGATAAGATTTGGAGCCTATACTTACACCTTTGTGAAACCGTGAGGAGACCCTTTGAAGTTCCTCAAAAATGAGCTCAAAGTTGTTCATAATATTCTTTTCCAATATTGTATGTATAAGCCCTTTAGCCCTTGATAGGTCTAAACACGGCAGAAGTCTATAGTTGGTACCCACCACTTAT
Source organism: Volucella bombylans (assembly GCA_949129095.1). Lineage (NCBI taxonomy): Eukaryota > Metazoa > Arthropoda > Insecta > Diptera > Syrphidae > Volucella > Volucella bombylans. The sequence goes on along the minus strand of OX422141.1, from coordinate 136,349,538 downwards.
TCATCTATTTTATTTTTTCTAAATAGATAGAGACATAGTTGGAGAAAATCGCCAACTTAATACCTTAAAACGAAACGAATCTGTATCAGAATCGTTTGGGCAAAATTATGAGGCAACTATCTATGGAATATCAAGATAAATGCAACTGCATTGAAATTCGCCGAGAGCTTTTCCCATGCCCAGGTTGAAAAAGTGTGCCTATCCTGACAAAAAATGAAACTGAGCACACCGATACGTAGAAGTCAAATGGATGGACGTCCGTTTAAAGGCCTGACTCAAACAAGTTAGCTGTTTTGTAAGAGAATTTCACAAATTGGAGTCACGTCAGACGTCAGAGGCAGCTCCAGTGATTGCCTCATTTGGACTACTCATAGCGCAAAAGGTGTGAGAATTTTTCGGCATATAACCAGATTAGCAGATCCACCATGTATAACACCTTATGTTGCGGGGCGAATAAATGCCCCGGATATCGACTAACTTACTATTGAGGATTCAATCTTTCTCAGTAGACATCACGCAGCTAATAATTGGCGGAGGACCTAGACCGCTACACAGCGAATTTCACACTATCCAAGAAGCTCTATGGGATGTATCGTGCAAAAGAAAGATCAAAAATTCTGACATCTACTATGGAGATTGTAATAGAGAGCAAAACTACTAATTGGATGTGTGTTTGTCATAAGGCAAAGACTTGCGCAAGAAGTCTTGAGCTTTGAGCATCTGAACATGTGCCTGGTTTCAATACGCAAGCTGAAGTTTGAGAAAGCATAGGTCTAACATGGGCTCATGCCCCCGAAGAGGAAATGAATGACTTTGACAAAGATTACTTCTACAAGGTCCTCAACCAGACATACTCGTATGAGCAATATACTAAGATTCGGTTTGGTGGAAAGGAAAACATAACCTTCAGGACACCAATTCAGAAAATCTAATAAGACTTTCAGACTTCCCCGTGGGCGCAATGTTACCATACCTTGCATGCGCTTTTCAAACCTTAACATCTACAAAGGAACCGCATCAATAAACAATGGTTTAATCATTGCGATTGATGCAAAGACAATTTCGGTATTCTGGACATGTGAACGCTTCACGGAGCCAAGAAGTCCTATGCATTAGCATCAAGTGGCAACATTGTTAGGAAGTTAGCAGGGTATGTCGTTTCGCCTTACCACCACATTGAAACATTTGGTTTGACAAATAGTTCCGGCAGCAGAAATGACCAATGTTCCACAGTCAGAAAGAATGAACCATTCAATGTGAACAACGATTGACAAGAACTTTGTAACCCGGCTAAGAAGAGGTCTGAATAGAGATCTTGTCGAAATATTTGCTGATTTGGTAAGAACTTTCGGCACATGTAAAATATGGAAAGCGTGATCGTTTGCCCAGTTCGTAAATAGGGAGATTCTTTAAATTACGCCAATTTTAAAATTTAATCAAATATCGCGTTCGATGTCAGGAAAGAATTTTGATAAGGTAGCGTCCTGTCACGATCTCAATATTATACTTGAAAGAAAGGTCCGAAACTAACAGAAGCGAGCTGTTACATGGGAGTTTGATGTGCTTCAAATAATAGCGGCAATGATGAGTTGACTAGTAAATAGGGATAAAATAATCGACGACAAGAAAACACACTTTTGAGCTCGTAAAATACTTTGTTTACTTGGCTTCTGCCATTAAATTCAAGCAACAGCGTTTTCTAAAGGAACCATCGAGTTAAATCAAAGAGATATTGTACTTTAGCTACTCTGTGTTCCTTTAGACTAAGGCAATTGAAAAACTAGACCCTCTCAAGAACAACGAGAAAAGCAGTGTGCTTACCAATCCTACCCCATGACATTGATCTTGTCAGACAGACTAGTATTCATCTGCTTAGATGTGCAGGGCATGTGAATGAACATTACGGCTTAGGAACAGGGTTTTTTTCGAGTCCTTTCCGAAGGAAAACACAGTGAAGAAAGACCTCAACCTAGATAGCGTACTAGAAAGCTTGCTCAAGAAACAACTGAATACTATTAGCATAAGCTGGCGGTTAACTGAAGGAGGTGTTGGTTGAGGCTCAGTTTCACCGTGTGACCTTAAGTATGTAAGCAGTGAATAGAATTATTTCGGATACTCAGCTCTCTTAAGTCAACGGCTGGCATTCCAGAAGCTCTTCCAATTACCATGGAACACAACAATTCCTAAAAATGAAGAAAAGGGGAATAATAGCTAAATGATCTTCCACAATTTATGGAAAGGTTAGTAATCCACAAAGAACTCTTTCAATGCGCATGAGACATTCATCCAGAGAGGAAGCATGTTATCTCACTAATTATCGGAGAGGGATATATGCAAGTCTTTGACAAGCTAGCCCCTGTTTCCAAGTTATTAAAATTTTGTTAATTTCTTAACACTATCTCCGAGGAACGTTTGAATAAAGAGCTATAGACTCGAGAAGAAAGAATGTTCGTATTCCACTTTCTTAAGGCTTCGCCACAGTCACAAGTTACATACTACGGATATAATCAAACTTCATGGTATCATAATAAATTTCAGTTTGCAGGAGGCAAGACGACGAACTGGGGAGCGGGAACCTGCGGGCTGTCCTATAACTACATTGGTCCAGCAGCACAACAATCAAGTTCGCAGCGTCCCCCAATGGTTGTCCCCCGTAACACCATGAACAAATCCTTACTAAAATCGCAAGTGCGTGCCCAACCATCAACATAATACTAACCTACGACATCATAGGTCTCACAGCTTTATACATAAGAGATAAAAAAAAATGGAACGAACTAGCTCATAGCCTCGGCTGAACAATTAGTAGAAGCCCTTGACTACTATTACGCAGATATCACCGTCATCGAAGAAAAGCGATGGGATGGATCGGACAAAAAGAGGATGAAAAACTGTGATATCTATTATGGAGAAAGTTACAGACAACAAATGCGGACTCGCTATCGGAGGAGGGCTTAGGGAAGTCTGATGGCGATTTTAAGAAATAAGCGTAATAAACATCAACGCTACAACAGAGAAGAAGACGACCATACTAAAGACTGCTTCAGTGAGCTTCTCGACAAAAGCTACAATTAATGGCAACCCAGGCACGGATTGCATCTTTGGTAATACGGTCGGATAGAAACCTCTACGACATCACCTCGGCAGCGGGAAGTAAAGTAACTATAGTCATCACATACTTTCCACAAGTCGTGCCAACCAGATTGATCATATTCCGATCGATACAAGGCACTCTTCCAATCTTTTGGATATTCGAACGGTCCGAGATGCTAACGCCGACTCCGACCATTATCTTGTTATCGTCAAGATATGGATGCTGATATCTGTAACAGTCCATAGCCACCGAACCGTTGAGAAGAAGTTCAACATCGAACAGCTACAATCGCAGGAGACAATCAGGGCTTTTCCCGATCGAGGTTCCCATAACCTCTCGTGAAATCCGATGTCGCCAGCATCTCATATAAAACACAGGCATTACTGCCAAAGAGCAAGCGGAGAAGTCACAACAAACACACCCCTGGTTCGATAATGAATGCAGGCAGGTAAACCTGGAAAAAAGCGCATGTACAGAGCAGTCCTGCAGAAAAGAGGTGCTCGCGAGTTCTACGAGCTGAAGAGAAGGTTGGATGTAAGCCCAAAACTAAAATACAATGTGGCCCAAAAGTTGTCAGGCGATGTTCTTTGGGTGTAATTTTTTTTTATGATTGAAAAACTTTGGTTCTGCTTTTGCATCATGTTTACTTGATGCCTTAAATTTTTTTTTTTTGGGCACCGCCAAAATTGATGACCATTCGAGCCCGATTTATGGCATTTCCGTGACGATATGGCATTCTTGACGGATATTCTCTTTGAGGGCTTCAAGAGTCTGAGGGTTGTTGACATTGACTCATGACTTCAAAAAGCCCCACAAAAAGGAAGGAGTCTGGAATGGTTAAATTAGGCGATCTTGCCGGACAGTGCAAATAGCCAAAACGCCGTTAATCCATCGTGTTGGAACCACATGTTCACCAGTCAAAATTCATCCAATTGAGGAAGGAGAAAGCCGTTGAGCATGGCTAAGTAGCGCTCGCCGTCCCCAATAGTCGTTTGGCCTCCAGCGTAAACTGCACACTATGCAGTAACTTTGAGCGGGTACAATGGCTCTTGGTGCGTAGGTTTTCGGTCGCCCCAAAGCAATACTTTAGCTTATTCACATATTCATAGAGATGCAAATTGACCTCGTCGCTCATGATGATTTTCGATGAAATGTTGTCTCCCTCGTGGTCGAGATGCAGGATGGCTTGAGCCTAGGTTAGACGCACTTGGCGGGTCGTCAACAGCTAACAGCTTATGCACTGTCAGCACTTTGTAAGTGAACATCTTACAATTCTCTGTAAAGACCGCCAATTGATGCCCAATTACGTGGCACGTCATTTGGTCAATACTCTGCGGTCCGCTGCGACATAATCAACCACAAATGCGATATTCTTAGCAAAACGGGTGCTCTGTGGTCGCCTGGTAGCATCCAATGTTGACTGGGAAATCTGCGCAAAAATTCATTCTGCAACATCAAAACCACCGACGAATTATTCTGCAAAAAAATCGTAACAATCGTAAAAATCGTATTATTTAGGAGTATATCGATTCAAGTCTTGCTGACGTTTATTTTGTAACTATTTACTTCACAAATGTCAAAGTAGAATTGACATTTGCCGCCAATTGCAAAAATTATAGCATCTTCCGATAGGGTGATGACTTTTGCGCCACCTGGTACAAGCCATTTCGCTTTTCATCTCTTCAACTAGAAGAAACGAAAAATGCCGTCAAGTATTGTGGGAAAATTGACACAGTGCATGTTCGGTTGGTCAGTAACCATGGTGCAATCCTGCTGCATGACAATGCCAGGCCCCTCACGCGTAACGATAAAAAAAGTGCTTCAGTTGGGATTTCAAGTTCTTCCCCATCCATCACACTTTCCTGATGTTTACTCAAAGGCCTATCACCGTTTTCCACAGTCTGGAGTCATTTTGCCAGCAGAAAATCTTCCAATATTAAGACTTTCTTACGTCAAAATCGTTGGGCTCTTACAAAAAATTTAAATTTGACAATGAATCGGACATTTCAGAGTATAAAGACTTAGCCCAATACCAGTGCAGAGATAGGCAGTACAAGAGATATGTTACAATTTTTTCCGTATATAAAGATGGACTAGAGAGGCGAGGAATATCCAAACAATGTGTCTAGTAAATTGTATGCTTCATCCTAAAGAATATCTATGTCTACCACATACGAGTAGGTAATGAAGGACTATCTCTTGCCAAACTTTAGTTCATTGTTGGGATGATATCTATTTTTAGAGGTCATATTTTGACCACACATATATAAAGGAATGAATATAAGATTTTTGGGAATATAACAAATTATATGAGTAATAATACTTACACCACTTTCTCAGAAATGTGCTTGACAATTTCGTACAGAGCTTATTCCTTTGGCCATGCATTTTTGAGTATTTTTGTATTTCTATTTCTATTTGTAAAATTATATTTTGTAAATTAGGACTTAAATCAACCAGACGTTGATTTTATTTAAAATAGTTCAGTACACAGTTACCCTAAAAAAAACAAACATCACAAAATTATAACAACTCAGATTGGAGTGAGAATTCAAATTGAATTGCACGGTTACAATTTAAATTTACGAGTAAATTGAGTTACACACCAAAATTGCTTTCACTTTCGCTTGTTAACTGACTTATTTATGAAAAACAAACAAAACAAAAACCGAAAGAGAATTCAAAACGAAAACAATAAATTATGCTACACACACCGAAGAATGATTCACTAATTAACTTTGTAGTGAATTTTAATAATTGTAATACAAAAGCAAACTTAAAAACAACAAAAACAAACAAATTTAACGTTTATGTTAATTTACTCGTAACTGGCTCTGACTCTGAGTATAACATAGAAGCGGCACCCGGAACTAACTTTAGATACTGAATACCAGCCGATACTCATCGAAAACGTTTTGCGCGTGTCAGCATGTCATCGCCGATTTGTCGATTGGTATCTTTAAGGGCATACGCTGATTAAAAGTGGATCTTGAAACAAAAAAAAAAATAAAAAACTTCAAACCGAGGAAAAATTCTACTGCCTAAAGACAGAGCCAACCAACTGTCGGTGTTGCTTGAGGTAGTTTTACAGAAAACCTGCCGTCGTTGTCGTTGCACTCGATGAAGGTGAATATTTTATAGCCACATTCGTAATTTGTTTAGAAAGATACGAAGTAGCAAGTATTATAGATACTCGTAATTGCAAGTGATTAAAGTAAATACTTGAAACAGATCGTATGTACGAGCAACTGTTGGATATATGTTCTTAAATCCGCACAATTCCAAGTATCTACTCGTATTGTAGTAAGGGGGGTTGAGCTGAGACTTAAGATTATAATGTGCTGAACAGTAGTGCAGTGATTGATGTTAGCCTTGGTGGTTGGTCTGACCTTAAGTTTGTTGCAAATTTCAAATTTGAGTAAAATGCTAGCTGACTTTTTGCAATGTATCCGACGAAATCTGCTGGCTGTTAGTGGATGTATATACTGAACTTGATGCTCAATGTTAAGTTGTGCTGGCCAAATATTGTCTTGGACACGTTTTAATAGTAAGACAATTGGAATGCAGAGTCGTGAGGTTAACGATATCTTGTAAACGGCCTTAAACTCAGTCCAGGGTAATCTACTGCATATTCACAGTAATTGTTGAACCTATACACATGTACCATAAACTTCAAAGATAAATGGGGTTTTACATAAGAGGTGGGCTCACAAAAACCTCATAGCTGGTTTGGAAATAAACAAATGTATTCGGAAACTAAAATTAGAAAGGCAGCACTAATGCAGGGAGAATCATTGCAGTTGGACCTAGTCAAAAATATTTTCTCCAGAATTATATCGGCACTGGACAACATAAAAACTTCTGATGATCGTCTTTCACATCTTTTATGAAGATGAGTAGGAGGAATTGTCTCCTAGTCTGCTAATATGGGGACAATATGAAGAGCCACAGTCTTGGAGTCACTTGAGGAAAAGAAAAAGGTATGCAGGAGGTGAACGGCCCAAAGAGAAGCCGTTGACGTCGCACGTTCCGGAAGTCACTTCAAGTTAATAATCGCTTGCCTTGACAGCCGTAGTCCACGAAGGTGGATCAATAAGGTTTTTGAATGAAAGACAGTTTTTCTGCAAAACACATTTATTTCTCAACATTGTCTACTTTTAGGTCCAACGTTACTTGAATTGTTGATCCATTCCTAATAAAAAGATCTCTTGAGGTTCATTTGAGCGATGATTTCATCATAAATAGTCACTGCTCTTCATAGACTTGTTAGAAGAGCAGTTTCTTCTTAGGCAAATGCTATAACCTGTCCTTCAAACCGTCATTGAAGGGGTGCATTAAGTTGGCATATGTATTGTACAAGCCTTTCATTGATTTTGCCTTTTAAAACTTATCGATGTGGATTGTGTCGCATTTAAAAAAAAACTATCGATATGACCGCACCTTGGGGGCCACCTTCATTGGGGTCGATTCACTAGAAGAAACCTACTGTTTCGACTGTTTCTTGGTGGATTATAAAGCCGATTGCGGTTGATACAGGTCCAATAACTCTTAGAATTTGACAGAAGTCTATGGGCAGATAGTGGTTGACCAGGGTGGTACTGATTAGTATTAGGCTTCGTAGAAGTAGTATCTCCTAACAGATGCTGGTTCACTAAAAAAGGTTAAAGAGCCTCTGCAGCCGAACACCTTGCAGCTCTGCTAATAAGACTTACTTAACGCCTCCTCGTGTAGCCATGGGGACATATGGTGAGGTTCCTTCGAAACAAATCAGGATAAGCGTCGGACAAACGAAGAGGAGAACTTCAGATGATCGAGTTCTTTTTTGCATTAAGGGCTCAAGGAAGGTCCTAATTACAGAATACTGGACAACGATTTTGAAATGGCAGCTGTTAGGGCTGACGCTTGTAGTATTCTCTTACCTCAGTAAGCAGGAGTGGAATCGTTCTGAAATGACTTTAAAGCTAATGCTGCAAGCGCCCCCATCCCGTTAAAACCCTGGCAGGTCGCAAAGAACGCTCGATGTCTCGTCACCATTAAGTTGGTGGTGTAGGTCAAGATGTCACATTCCTTGTTAGAACCGATTTGGCTCTGGCACAGCCAAAGGGCCTGTTTCAACCCTCACATGCTTACATAGACAACCATGCGATCTCGAGGTTACTATACATCCGGGCATCGATAACGACTTTGAAGTAGGGACCCAACAATAATGAATACAATCAAACAAAATAAAACAAACAAAGTTAATGAACCTGATGGAGTTAACCCCTTTCAGAAGAGTGCGAGTGTGCAGAGGCTACCCGGGGGACAGTCTCAAACCCCTCAGAAGAGTAGGGAGAAACGAAAAACGCAGCAGGAACTACGAGAGCAGATAGAAACACTAGTGAAAATGTTGGAGAATGGTAAGAGGGACTCTATCCACCAACCGATGAAAGATGCCATCGAATCTATCAAAGTGCTCTACGAACTTTCGGCGATTGAGATGCTCGACGACAGAGCCAATGAAGTCATTCGGGAAAAAAATGCATCATAGACATCGCCATTTCTAAAAATGGCAGACTCACAATGACGACCGGAGCTGAACAAGAAGATCACAGACTCGAAGTGAAGGTACAATCCACCCCCAGCTGATGGGAATAAATTGAGTCGCAACAGGTTCGGCACGCAGAGTGAGGAAAAAACTACGAAAAACCGACCGGACAAAGGCCGACAAATCGGCCACAAGTGACGGAAAACCGACCACAAGTGACGAGAACAACATTTGGACGAAGGATGAGGAAAAAAGGGCCCACCAAGGAGAAAACTTTACCCGACGCAATTGTGAGGACAGCGACGGGGGAACTTTCCTATGCAGAAATGCTACGGAAAGTTAAGTTAAGTTAGGAAAAACTCTGGGTTCCCGGAGAATGAGTCACGAATATCAGACGAACCCAGAAATTGGACCTCCTGATGCAACTGGAGGAGACAGGAGAAAAAACAGACCAATTTCAGAAGATAATTGGTGAAACCATTGGCAAAAATGTGGAGATTAGGTGTCTGACACCCCGCATTACTCTGGAAGCAAACAAGTAAAGCTCAATGACATGAATACACCCATATTGGGGTGATTAGCTTGCGTGCACCGATTGTACACATAAAACGTGAAAGTCAGGCAGAATCAAAATTGGATGGGAATTGGAATTGAGATGGACCGCTCCAAGTAATGTAGAAAATATGAGGAAGAAGGTCAAAGACTGCAACAAAGGCCCGCTTTGTTTCTTTTGCAAGAAGGACAACCCGGAGAACGCTAGGCATGTGATTGATAGCAGCAAATGCCCGGTCTTCAGGAGAGCCATTATCAGCAAGCAACCATGAAGATAATACAGAATAACCTTAACCACTGTAAGACAGCCCAGGACGTCCTAGCACAAACGGCTAGAGACAAGGCAACGACCATTATTTTGATCAGCGAGCCGCATAAAACTCGACAGCAACATCTGGATCTGTGATAAATTAAGGCATGCAATATGGACATGCATCAAAGATGACTTTCAAGATGCCAGTGGTCAGGCGGATGAGTACATTTGTGTAAAAATAAACGAAATCAACATATCCAGCTGCTACGCGTGGCTAAGTTTAACTAGAAAGCAGACCTCCAGCGGTTATAGGCGGAGAATTTAATGCCTTGGCAACAGATCCGGGTAGCAGGCTTTCCAATGCCAGAGGATGTATCCTACTAGAAACATTTGCAACCTTGTATGTAAGCATTGCTAACAATGGTCGAGCAAATACTTTAAGGAAAGCGGGAATGGGGTCAATCATCGATATTACATTCATGAGTAACTCCCTACTACCCACCATAGAATGATGGGTCAGCGAATCATACGAGTATATCCATAGTGGCCATGAAGCGACAATATTTGATATTAAAGAGGAAAAACACGCCTTAAGCTAGCGGGCCCAAAATGGAAAGATGAACTCTGCGACTAGAACGAAATGATGGATTTCAGAGAGCTACCCGATAGCGGAGAATTTGTCCCATCTCCTCACTGGCACGATAACCGCAGCAGGAGAACGCGGCAAGAGGTACACCGTGCTTCTGGTCGAGCCAAGAAATAAAGACACTAGCAAACTGCTTACAAGGACGGCAGGGAGTGTAGCGTTCTAGAAGGAGAGTCAATTTTCAAGGACGACTAGACATATTCCGACCGGCATGAAGGGAAAGCAAAGCAAGATGCTTCAAGCACGTGTGCGATAAAGCGGATATAAATCCTTGCGGCACTGCATATAGAGCGATAAAGACTACGCTGAAGGGCTGTAGGTCTCCACAATTATCAAGTCCAACAATGCTAAGGTCTATTGTAGAGGAACTATCATCCACTCCGTGCAATGTAATTAGGGAACCCAGCACAGAGTGAGTTTCGATAATAACACCAGAGATAGTCATCAAAGCGCCTCGACCTGATGGCATCCCAAATAAGGCAGTGAAAGCCGTCGTTCAAAACAGACCAGACATGTTTATAACACCGATGCAAAGTTGTCTGAAGGACGAAGAAACAAACCACCTGGAGAACCAGCATCATATTATCCAATATGTCTACTGGACACACTGTGCAAAATATTTGAACGAATCATATATGATAGATTGCTCAATGTGGCGGAAAAAAAAGAAGCATTATCAGATTGAAAGTTTGGGATCAGAACTCAGCAATAAAGCGAAAAAGATGGCGATGGGGAATGGTAGGAATATTGTGCAATAGTGAAGCTGGACATCAAAAATGCCTTTACTGGACATTTATAAGAAGATCACTATTCAGAATTCGATACACCATGCTACTTGCGAAAAATTGTATCCAAACACTGCAGCAATAGAAGGCTGAGATATGAAACCGATCAAGGAAAAAAGTAATTTAAAATCTCCGCGGGAGTCGGACAAGGATCGGTAGTGGGGCCCCTACGACGGAGTTCTGCAATTAGCATTGCCACCAGGAGTAAAAGTAATCGGATTCGCTGACGACATCTCCGTTGTAACCTTTGCAAAGAATATTTGCGAGATAGAGCCAGCTACGAACGTTGCAATCAATCACATCAAAGACTGGTAAATTAACAGATCACGAACAGACAAGATGCAGAGGGTCTATAATAGAAGAACTTTTAGTAACCAAGAGACAGTAGTCGTCAAAAGAATCGAGGAAGAAGAAAGAGCGACTTCAATGACAAGCTCACCACCACGAAATTCAGGTGGACCTACAGATTGATGCCATCCATAGTCTTACGTAGTTCCTATATGGGCATGGTAAGTATTTAAAGCATGTACACCGCTTCGGGTGCGATAGTTCCCCTTTTTGCCCACACTGTTTAAATCAGGAGGAAGACACAGAGCATGCAATTTCCATCGCATACGATTTCTGGGATGGAAAACTAACATACCACACCCATAGTGAATAATTGACCAAATGTTGCGGTAAGAAGGATGTCGTATGAAGATTTCCTCATTCAAAACAAACGTACAAAACGAGCTGCGAAGGATCGAAAAAATAAAATGTGCAGATCTAGCAAATACAGGAGATATTCTTGTAGCATAGATTGCTAATGGCAGACCATAGATGTATTCCTGAAATCGAGGAATCAGACTAGCGATCCGTGAACGCTGTAGCCTGTGCTACTGGTATCTCTGATGTTGGTTGACGAGGCCAGTATTGCTTTTCAATTCATAACGCGCGAAATCCAAATTTAAAAACAGTTCAAAGGACCTATTGATCCATTCTCGTATAGAGAAACTGCTATCTTTCCTTGATCTTTGGCGTTCAAAACACTGGCAAGGACAACATATTCGATGGCGTGCATTACAAACAATAAGGACTGTCAGAGCTAGTCGAATTGAGGAATATTTACATCGCAATGGACTAAAAGTGAAGTGCTCTACGCAGCAAATTCTTTAGAGCCTGCGAGTTTGTATGCCGAATCAGTTAGATTAGGATATACAGAAAGTCTGACACCATAATCACCGCGTCGGGTGTAGATGCTTCAATTATGTATATGGTCGAAGCTTACTTGTAGGTCAAAACCTCCAAAGTTCGATCCTTGGAACCGCTGGGGTTATGAATGAGGACATTGGTTACCTTAACATTGAAGTCGCCTATTACAAATATCGTATATCTAGACTGGCATACGAACTCATTCGACAGCGCTTCAAGATGTAGTAAGTTGAATTGAAAGTGCATTCGACATTGGTGATGCGATGACAATACAACTTTTGACGTATGGTGGCGACTTTTACAGGAGAGCAAGCAGTGCTTTGGCTGTTAGGCTTTCACCAAATCTTGTTAAAACTGGGTTTGTTTCCTTAGGGACATTAGAGTGCATTTCGTTGTACTGCCGGTTTTCTGAAAGCATAGTGGCGCCTTTTGCAAGATATACAGTTTCGCATAGAGAAAAGTCCTTTGAATGTATACGGCTGTGTTTCTGATTCTACAGATTCTACTCGACTTCGACGTGTTGATGAATCTTTACCCTCGTTCGGATATATAGAGCGAATTGGCCCCGGTTGCCTTTGAACTCTTGTCTTAAATAAACGTTCGATGCATTGACACCAGACACATGGCTATTGGGGATATATGCAATCGACTTCTTCTGCAGTGAAGACTAACTTTGAACAGTAATTCAGTAATGGCTCTAAAAAAAATTGTTGTCATACGGTTAAAGACTTGCTTTACTCTTAAATCACTTCCAAATCAGTTAGAGAATGCAAAATTCGTCTGAACTCAGATAGAAAGTTAATGCCACTAAGTTGTGAGTGGATCCCACATTACGATGGGGTAATAGGAAAATAGACCCCTGGTACACTTGTTAGACAAAATTCAGAAGACGAATTCCCGAGATTTAAACCTGCTTTATGTTTGACTATCCGTAGGGCGTGACATTTGGCAGTTGAGTATCTCATGAGTACAACTATGGGGTCTTCTAAAATATAGGCAGACCACAAGTATACATCCAGACTCATCTGTCGAATCAAATGGCTAACGCTTGCAGCATATTTTAGATTCGTTGAAAGGAATCGGCTGCAGCTAAGGAAAATAGAATCACGATGAACAGAAGGTAATCGCGGAGGTTCTTCCTAGAGAGCTACGTGAAGTAGAAATTTCTTATTTCAAAATACCGCAGGCCGACTTAGGACTCCAAAAGCTGGCAACCAATTAGACGACTTTCTCTTATAGGTGAGTGGAGTCTTTCAATCAGGAAATTGCCATTGTGATATGATATACGAGTATGTAGATAGCGACTACTCAGATCAAAAATACCCAAACTAATTCATTTGAGTCACATGTTAGTAAGACGAAGGGTCTTTTGGCTTAAACACATAACCACCGCGGTCGTGGTCTTTCGAAGACTGGGGCTACGCATTAGCTTGGTGCTGGTGCTCATGACTTAACTAAATTCGCATGGTTCTAAATGATAAAGTTTGACTTTAGGAGTCCTCGACTCGAAGTAGAAGAGGCTGACATCAACAAAAGCAGGTATTAAACTATCCTCAGACTAGCATTGGCTTCTAGTTCCCATGACACAACTGTATGCCCGTTACCCATAGGATGCAATCTATGTGGAGAGGTCATTTCACCATTCAACCGTGACAAATTACCTACAATGCTAATTACTATTTTATTGCAACGTTTTTTCTGTTATCTGATTTCTCCTCAATTACTATTTTCCTTTATTTTCTACTTCACTTGCCGTCTGAAATAAATGCAAACCGTCGGCATCTATCCGCCGGTGCTTGTATGGGCAATCTGAATTGCAATTGCTTATCCACGTATCCACGATCATTGTACTCATCTCCACACATCTTGTAATGAAAGAAAGACTTCTCTCTGTCGGCAGTTGACGGTTGGTTTTTTATTTTTATAAAATTCCATCGTCTCCCGCAACTGACCGCAGACCAAGTCAGTGTGACAAACAAGTGTGTCACTAGAATAAAAACAAAAACAGCTCAACATAAACCCACAAGTGACAACAAAACCAACACGCATTCCACATCCACAACAGTGAATTAAGGTCAGTTTGATATTTCTTTCCAAAGAAACGTCACTAAATGTATCTATGTGAACGTGTTTCATCTGCGAACGCGTTTTATATAACTAAAGATGCACGCTCGCAATCTTAATAGCTTTGAAGGCTTCAACTATCTCTGGCTAATCATCGGACCGATAATGGAGAAAATTCAACGCATCACCGATGCAATTATTATCTTTAAGATACGAGTACTCGTATTGTACATATTTTTTTCGTTTAAGTTTCCTATCGTTTGTTCGTTTGCGGGTAACTCGGAGTAGTTCAGTTCGGTTTGTTCGATTTGTTCAGCTTGGCTGGAGTTTTAGAATGTATTCGGAAATTTAACACACTTGCCATCGAATTATCTTTCGGCTACATCGTTTCTAAACTACTTGAAGTGGATGAGTTTAGGAATAAAAAGTGAGATTTTGTGTATTTTTTAATGACTCACACGAGCAGTGCTAAAGGGCAACACAACACTTGACGCATGAGCTTAATTGCCACTTTGTATGGGAAGTCAGGATCAGAGATCATTGAGGGCTTGCTATTTATCTGTTCGCCAAAAATTTAAAATCCTTGCACTAATTTTAAATGGTCATAAAACTGAGGGAAAAACATAGATAATGGAGTGAGTCTAAAGTACGAGTAGGTACTCTTCTTGTTTCATTATTACCAAACGAAGATTTATTCAGAAATTCACATTTTGGATTTCTGTTCAAAACATGAGCAGACAATTGTCGTTTACAATTTCAAATATAGCCACGAACTTAGAAGACTAGCATCACAGTACCTAACCAACATCGTTAAAACACAAGAATAAATGACGTTTGGCTTTAATTCTCAAATGAATATGTCAAATAATTTGTCAAATCTGGCATCATTCATAAGCTTTGCAGAAAAAAACCATTTTCTGACGGATTTTGATTCGCTTAACAACGTGAAAGTGAAGCGTATAGAAACCTTGTTCTTAAGGCGTATGAAAGCCTATCTGTGGCTTCATCTGGAAATTTCTTTCGTCCTATGAACGGTTGAGAGACTGCTAAGTGCTGAGTTAGAGAAAATAAGCAGGGAAAATCGAAGATAAGGCAGACTTTTTAACGCCTTAACTTGCACAATGGATCAGTGCCATGAGAACTAAAAAAAATATCCCCCAATCTAGCTCTAACTAGCAGTGTTATCACCTCTCCCAAACAACATTTTGGCATCCTATTACCAGCTTTTACAAGTTTATGGCCCAAAGGAGCCATTCTTACTTTAACAGGTGCGTGCAAGCCTGAGGTGATACCGCGCTGTCATATGACTTTTTCACCTAAAAAGAATCGTACAAAACCCATTGGCCAACAAGACCTTGCAATTATGCACGTTGGCGGATGACATTGATATGATTAGACCAACACAGCTGGCTGTCAATTGAAGTTTATATGAATATTGGGGCGAAAATAGATTAAATGGGTCTGAAGGTAAACGAGGGCTGAATAAAGTACACACTGTAACCAGTAGAAGACGCACATCAACTGATATGTTGACGATTTCATCTACCTTGGTTCCAAAGTTACAAGTTGAAATCAGACGCAGAATTACTCTGGCTTAGACCTTTCGAAAGTGGATAAGGAAATACTTGACCATTTCGAGAAAAAGATACAGCATGTATCGCTCTACAGCGAATCGGTCTAGTCAAACGTCTACGGATCCAACGTCAGAGAGGGCTGGGTCATGTATAGCCAGTAGACACCATAGCTTCGGCCCAAATAGTCTTCGATTCTAACCCCGTGGGATAGTACAAGCGAACAACCGCATACAAGAAGACGCACGTCAATGTAAGGAGACCTGCCAACTTGGAAAGTGGCACTGGAATTAGTTGGCGAGATATCGTGCTAGATGGTGAGGCATGTTGGTTGAGGCCCAGGATCACGACGAACTATATACAGAAATAATGGAAAAATCGACATTTGAGAAAGGATTGCTTTCAATCAGTGCTGTCTTATAGAAGATAATGTGCCCAGGCACCCATTGACTACGTTAGTACTCGATTCAGCGAAAAGATTATATCCCAAACCGGCAAGTGAATTAGTTACCGTAATGCCTTTCGTGTTGCTGCAAACTAAATGGCTTAAGTATGGGTAACATATAGTGCTCTATAGAATCGACAAAGTGCGATTCTTCAACAATATCACGGCAGCATCCAAAAACGAGCATAGTTTATGAGTCCTGTCTGTCCTTTTGGTACATTGTATAGCTAATGGTGGCCACAGTCATATCGATAATGATTTACGTCTACTGGACCGCAATCGAAACAGATGGTAAGAGAACCTATCTGCAAAAAGTAAGGTATTTAGCCTGTATCTGAATATGTTCTGCTCTATACAAGAGACAAAGGTCGGATTAGAACTTGTATATTAGTGAAGCGTAGCCTTAATGTATTCCTACTTCCTAATCTCATCGGCCACGACAAAACCGTTGCTAGACTGGAGACTGCCAAAGACTGGTTAACGTCGGTATATCTTGTCTGATAACGTAGAAAGGGTGGTACTAGAAGTTGGAAGGCTAAATACTGCCCTCTTCATCGGGTGCGACGGCAATGCTCATCATACAGGTGAGTCACTTTTTAATTAAATTATAAGTGCTAACCTCATTGGCAATGAGCCCACTTTCATTACAGAAAACTGACAGGAAGTGCTAGTACGAGACACTTGTCTCCAACAACATCACTCAAATTCTAAGGTACTGGATTATATAGTTTGAACACTCATTTTCAGATCACAGATACATCCAATTCAGTCTGAATGATGCTCCTCCCAGCCAAACATCATTCATACAGAGTAGCACTTTTAAAAGTACTTTCCTCTGAACACTTAAGTCCCCGCGTAATACCAACGAACTTGATAAGAAAGTCAAGGATTTCACCCTGGCTCTCAATCAGGTAATGGCTGCTTCCTTCCCTATTCAACCTAGATGCTAGTAAAAGCCGCACTGATGGACATCAGCTCTGTGACCGCTTAAAAACGCTTGAAGAAAACTTTTCAACTTATACAAGAAAATCCTCAAAATATATAAAAACGAACTGAAGAAGGCAAAGCGTCAGTCCTGGAGGTCATTCTGTGACAAAAAGCAGAAACCTCTGAGACATAGCTGCTAAGAAAAACTCTCTACAAATGCTTCGATGCCTAACTTTTTGAAAAAACCGTTGGCTCTTGGACAGTGACGAATCAGTCAACCTACTACTGGACACCCACTTTCCAGGTAGCTTTCTTTTCTCGGCCAGAAATAGCCTTACCAGGGCTACTGCAACCGCGACTATAATTCACGGTCTGATTACAAGTGACAAACTGCTCTGTAGCCGAGCTACAAAGGTCTTCAGATATATATTATCCAGCCTACGCTAGAAAGTAGCATGAGGAGCTGCGTAGAAATGATTCACATCCCCCTATCATGGAAAGAAGTTCATGTTTTCATTCCCAAAACCGGAAAATGTTCTCATATTGTCCCAAGAGACTTTAAACCGATAAGTCTATCATCTTTCCTTCTGAAAACTCTAGAATGACTGATTGATATTCACATATGATCTAAAATTAATCCACGACTACGGACCTTTACCAATGCCAACACATCCGCAATCACGACTGCGCTGTCTCCTTTGATGGTAGATGACTCACTTGGGGAGTTAATGGGAAGCGGGTGGTGGTCTGTTTTGATCACGTTACCACAGCCTTCCCAGGAAAGGTTCTCAATACCATGAAAGAATCTCTCACAGCAAAATCTTAACAGATTAACCCGTTGGGCGGATCGCTGTTTATCCCATAAAACTTATCTTGTCCTCTTTTTCAGGAAATATAAAATTAAAAACGTAGACCCTCCGTCAATAAACGGTACCAGTTTATTCTTTCCCAATACATCAAAATATCTGGGTCTCATTTTTGACAGGAAACTAAACTGGAAACCTAACATTCAAGAAAGAGTCAAGTAAGCTACAATGGGGCCTTCAACCGCGCATAACCCACTATGTATACGTCTCAGTTATAAAACCGATACTCACCTACGAAGTGATTGTCTGGTGGACGGCCGTAGTTCAAAGTTCAACGGACAGCATAGGAACCATAAACGGAATAGAGAATGCCCTTAAAATATTTGTCTTGAGATTGGTGGTTCGAGCACGAATTATGAGGGAATAAGGAGGCAATGAGAAGTAGGGGTGATATCTATCTCAGACATATTAGTTTATTTGATTTCAAAACACTGTGAAGCTGAAAGGAAATCTATTACAACATCCTACATAGTGTAAGCTAGTCCACAACGGATTATGCACTTAGAAGAAAGTGGATAGATAGATTTACTTTCCGCTAATTTGTATAAGAAGGTTTCTCAAGCGCTTTCAAATACCAAAGTGTATAATGAAACCCAGGAAATGCGCTGCAGGGGTCGTAACTCACCACTTTTAACTTCATTAATCAAATTTAAAATGTTTTTTGTAGAATACCTCAAGGCAGACACCTCGGACTGCTTCTGCTAATTTCAGTCATAAAATGTTTGAATATGTTAAAAATCGTAGAGCGCATTTAAAATTTACCAAAAGCGAGCTATTCCAAAGCACGAATACAATTCAAAAATAAAAAAAGAAATAACTTTTCAGAAGTTTTACTTGTTAATGGCAAATAACAATTTTTACGGCATTGACTCTGACAGCTTACAGCAAATTGTGTAAGAGTTAATTCAAGGCACACCACTGTTCACAGGGTTACTTACAGCGATTTATTACATTTTCCAGTCAGATCTTGTAACACTTGTCAGATTAACATGATAAAGAATGCGCGCCTGTGCATATGTACGAGTACACTCTTCTACTTCGTTTAAAAGTCAAATGTCAAATGGACTTCACTAACATTACTATCATGTGTTTCAGTACTGTTTTGTTTGTTAATTTAATTGAATCTATGGTTGAATCGGTTTCGCTGTCATCATTGTTTCCTCAGAAGAAATTATAGAAAAATGGCTTAAACGATTCTTTAAATAAATCGATGACAAAGCTAAACCCTGTGACAGGAGTTTGTCACCGGTGAGCTAAATTGTCAAAGTCATGTGTCAAGAAAGCCCAGTAACATGGAATTATCAATGTTTCACAGAGCAGGTAGGTAATTAACACAAAAAGGAATTTAATTGAATTAATTGGCTTATTTGTTATAGAGTACAGTCATTAATGTAATTGCGGTGAACCAGAAATTGTAATAAATCCACAAATCTATTACCATTTAAATGGCTATTATATTTATTTATTTTAATGTTTGACTCTTGACTTCTTGATTGCAGGTTTTACAAGTCGAACAAGATGATTAAGGGACTTTCTAAGGCTACTGGGATTTTTCTAAGAAATAACATAATAACAGACACTTCAGAGTAAACTTTGTCCTTTGAATTGTGCTAAATTGATCTGGAATCGAAAAGCGTTGTCATTTGTCTTTCTAATGAGTACTCTGCTCACTGGCATTGACTTGTTTGACAGTTCATGAGTAATGGAAATCGATTTTACTTTCAACTGTGTTCAGTAATTTATGGAATTATTTTCTGTATACTCATGTCCAACGAAATTAGCCAGAGTTGCTCCATGAAATCAATGAAAGAAGACCGAAATAAATTTCATCGGTATGCCGTTTGAAATGGTGCCAAACGCTTAAGTCAACAGTTCAATTGTATTGCAGTAGAGATTGCACTGTCAATTAGCCTACCATATGAGTAGAGCATCAGCCATTTTGACACGAGTTAAGACATTTTACACTTTAAAAGCTTGCTAAGGAACTTCTCTTACTGAAAACGTCAAAAGTTGAGACGTACTATATAAGCGAGTCGTGTCAAATCTGGAGATGAACGGCCTTTATTCTGTACATAAAAATATACTGCGTTAATTTTATTCGAAACCATATATTGACAATGTGGGAAAATTTCCAACGAAATAAAGCTACAAGGCAGGTAGAATGCCAATTTCTTGATGGTAGGGGAAGCTTCTAGGCCTTGTAGAAAGAGCAGCGATTTTCGTGAACACCTCTCATAGAATGATTTAATTTCACGGTATGCCCATACATCTATGGGAGCCAGGATATAGACGCCTGGCCAGCGCTTACGTGTTTCAGTAATACCAAGTCGGAACCTGTGTTGAGGGCAAAAGTTTTGAGTTGAGACCGATTTAAAACCTATTGGCGATCTTAGGGTCACGGCATCGATTATTTATTGCATCTCTGCATCGGGTTAATCAACTTAGTGGAAGATCTTCCCAGCGACTTAAGGTTTAAACCACACCACCAAGACGTTCACACTAGGGGGACTACCCGTTTCAAGTCAGACCCTGACCGAAGTCCGGGGTGCCCTGACTCCCATTATAACGAGTTTTAAGTCCACCCAACAGGACCTTATGACCGGATATTTGTAACTCGTCAAATCGTAGCAACGTTCGGTGGCGTCAGTCAAAAAGCTTTTACAATTTGTTTCTTTTTTTTTATAAAGTAGCGCGCGTGCAAGCGGTTAGGGTACCCTTAAAATGTTTGCACACTGCGAGGGCGAAGAAAAATTATGAAGGAAAGAAAGATAAGTACCACTGTACGTTGGTTTTAAATGTATGAATATTATCATGACTAGGAACTAGAGAGCTGCGAGTTGTTCGGCTTATGAACGAGTCACGATATTTCACAGTACGTCCGAAAGTAGGCTTGAGGGTATACTGATGAGCACTCATAGCGAAACGGGTGTTACCGTTGAAGGTTTGGAATGGGGCGGAATGCTACTGGCGATTTCAACGAAGCACTGATGGTGGAAAGATCCACGTCATTCCGATGAGTGAGACACGAGATATTTCGTCGGTGTTCGAGGGTGTCCATTGACTAATGGATATTAGTTTTTATCGCGATATAAGAGTTTTATCGCACGGTTTAGGATCCTATATAGCAGGTGCAGAGGTGTTTTAGGCACACCTTACCAGATGTGCGCATTACACTCCAATTTTGGGCGGATGAATGCCTTATACGAGTATATTGAGGCCAGTTCAGATGGGGAAAAGTATTTCGCAGCATTTTGGTCACTCCAACATAAGTTGTCATCGACACAAATACCGAGAATGGAAAGTTTTTCGGTTTCGACGATGAAAGTGCCATTCGTGGATAATGGCATGACATTAGACAGCGAGAGTACTGTCGTCAGCAAAGGAATATATTGGACTACTAGTGGCAGACAAGAGATCATAGATACAAATTAAAAATAGTGTCGGGGACAAAACGAAGCCCTGGGACACACCAGCATTTATTTTGTGAATATCAGACTTGAAACCATCCAAGACAGCTTGAATTGAACGTTCCGAAAGGTAGTTTCCAATTTATTGAAGAAGAGAGTCATTGTTCCCAAAAGTATGTACTTTCGACAAAAGAGCCGGATGTCAAACTCTGTCATATGCTTTAGAAATATCAGGTGCAACTATTTTGCTTTCGGCAGATTGATGAAAGCGTACATTCCACAAAGGTTCCACTTTTCGGTCAGACATGCCATCAAATCACTAGTGGACCTGTTGCTACGAAAATCGTTTAGAAGTTTTCGTGTTTCGAGATATTTCATGATCTGACGATTGGGAAAGAAGGGACGTATATAAGTGCAATGAGTCTGTAGGAGGAGAGAGAAGAAAATTCGCCTTTTTTCAGGGCGGGCTGGACAAATACTTTTTTCCATGGGAAAGAGTCCTAAAGAATACGATTGATGAAAAAGCTTACGCAGTGGTTTTGCCAGCGTGGAAGAACACCTCGCGTGTGAACTGCACGTGAATCTTTGCAGTTGCTCCGAAGTCCTCGATATTGATATTCTGTAACCAATAAGTCCCTCTAGTCAGTCCTATTTGCCTCCTTGTATTTTTGAGCTGTTTAAGGTTTGGGGTCTCTATTTACTTGAACTTATTTTCCTATTTCAGCATGTATTGTAGATCGCAACGTCGGTATTATATGACTCTCAAGGTTTAACGGGATAGAGCTTTCTATTTCTAATTGAATACTTTGGCCAAGGCCAATAAGTTTATTGTTTCGTCCACTAAAGTTTCTAGCATGGACAGTTGATGTTCACATCAGAGACATGACTGGTGAGAATTATTTTTTTAAGTCCGGATACGAGCTTAAGAAAAATAGATCTATAGTTACGGGGCACCACAGGATAGCATCGATATAAAGATGAATTCACCTAGAGGTGTAGACGGAACCCTATGCATGTTTCAAGGAGCACGGCTGGGCATAGGTCACTGTAACTGGATTACCACGATGCTCAAATCGCCTGTACGAGTAATTATGTGTAGAAAAGAGGTGTGCAGAAGGGACTTCCTAAATGCTATGTTCTGAACTAACCTAACTGGCACCTTGCGGTAGACTAGATCCTACTACTACTAAAGGAAAGCTTTAAATGGAAGGTTTACGCTAACTATGTGGCTATCCTAATATCTGGAAAATTTCTTTCAGTTCTAAGCAAAATTGGGCCTATTGCAGGAGCTAGGGCTCAATATTTTGAACACGAAGATTGTTTTTTTCACTAACATTCCCATATGAACTGAAGAGAGGCCGTCGAAGGCTGTACTTAAAAGAAAGAATACTTGTTTGCTACTCTTCCAAGTTGTACAGCATTTGTGAGACATTTTCTGACATAAGATTAGCACTACCCGCTCTAAAACCATAGCAAATTTTAAAGGACGGCATGCATTGATTTCCTCGGTTCAATAAATACAACCAATACAAGTTGGTTCCGTAGATTTCCTCTTAGAATTCCTGACAAAAATGATTTAACGATTAGGAAAATCACAAATTCAGATAAACTGCCTTTCTACACAGGTGATTCCAAAAATGGGAACGGGTATGACAAGTGAGATTCACTGCAAAACTCTAGAAGTTAACGGCTTCATCAGAAATAAGAATGGATGCAGCAACAATAGCAATTAAAAATTTAATTACCAGAAGATCGGCTATTAACTATGCTGCTGCCAGATAGCTATTAGAGCTCTAGGTTCTGCGATAATGAGGCCAATATCTAATCCTGTAAATATAGAATTTTTTTAGATCGTTGTGATCTTGAAAATGGTAACTGCCTACGGTTTCCCTTTTGATGCGTACCAAGACCTTGGCAGAGTTGCAAAGGAAGTGTGCCACAGATTTCTATTCCTCTTCGTCTCTGCAGCTTCTGCTGAAAATTTTGTGAGGAATACTCAATCGCTGGGAATGGTTTCTCGTGATTAAGTTTGAGATTTTGGAGTAGCCTCGGCTCTCTAGATCGCTTAAGATCGAGTGTGAACAGTGACAGAGCTAAGAAACGGCATTATGAAAGGTTCGGACTTTGGCTTGCATGACGGTACTGTATGTGGATAAACTGAACGAATTGTGTATGAATGGTTCTCAGAGAAAACCTCTGTGCCAACGGCTTTCGGTGTCTTAGAGCCGACTGTGAATATGGAATCAGATGATTGAAGCCAACATTGTAGTCAATTTCAGTTAATTGAAGATCGGTAGGTTGGTGGAGGCTTACATTAGATCCTATAGCTGGAAGTCTATAGTTGACGAAATTCTTAAAGTGTTAGTGGTGTTGGTGCTTTTGTGGTGCTTTTTAACAAATTGATAGCAGTCCGTCGTTCCAGGCTACCAAGCGGCTGTCTTTGGATTATAGACCGCACCTTGAGAATACAGTGCTCTTGTATTGGTAGAGGGCAACCAGAGTTTTTTTATTTCGCTCAATATCTGGCAATCTTCGAGTAACTCAAAGAGATGTCATTTAACTTGGATGATATGATCTGAGAGAAGAGTACTGCTAAGGCATATGGATGATTTTAAAGGGGCTCTGAGACTGCGTGCGTGAAATATTACAGCACTGCGTCCTCTAATTTGGTAAGCAGCCCATTGAGGACTAGGATCTATAGTAGATGAGAGTGTGCTTTTGAGGTGTTCCACTATGTACCTCTTTCTTGTACTCGTCGAATCTACTATTGAGAATGAAGTGGATCAACTGCAGGTAGCATCATTTATGTCCACTTCTAGAAGGGAGTGGCTGATCGTGGAGGTGGTTGTTGAAAGCACACTGTATATGTATACTCCTTATGAGAGAAAGAGAGAGAGTCTACCAGAAGAACTCACCGGGCTTGGCCCTCGAAACGCCAACCTTTTGAAATTTGATTAGCTGTTTCCAACCGACAAGTGCCACCTAATCGATCTCAGACCCTTGACTGTCAAAGCCCTTCAATTGTTAGAAATATCATTTCATTGCTTATATTCCTAATTATAATGCAAGATGGAAAAACAATATAAACATATCCTCACCCCATAAATAGATTACTTAAGATGTTAGCAAGATCAACAGCACTTTCAATTAATTCCAACTTTGATAGATAACCTAAGGTGTCAGTGTGTACTGAGTCATAACGTCGTTGCCCATTTGACTAATTGCTGTGTCAGCTGAATAGAAATTATTATATTTTCTGTGATAGCAAGGCAAATAGTAAATATTTGAATACCAAACTCTATTGCACTGTTGGATTAAGTGATAAATCAAAACCACATATGGCACCAGTCAGTGACAATTTGCTGTAGCTTCAAAGGTGCATCTTCAGGTCTATAATGACAACTTTGGATTTCCCCACAATCCTGATTAGCACTTTAAATTGTTTTCGCAAGTATTAATTAAAATGCAAAGTATCCAACACTTAATCCAACAGTTTAGTGTGCCCTTTGGCAGTGTGTATCTTTTGGTTAATAGTTAAAATGATTCATGTTGCTTTACGATGAGGGTGCTTCCCAATCCCAATGGGATAACCATTGGATTTACTCAAAATAATCCAAAAGAGAATAAATACTCGCATGTCCATTTAATGAGGACAAATGTTGCGGCAACATGTTGCCAGCGAGAAATCAATCACTACTAATGAAGGAATATCGTTACAGAGCCCGAAATGTCCCTGTTTTTGTCATTCAAAATATCAAAATCGAAAAAAAAAATTCACTTAGTTAAACATCAAATAGAGGTCAATTCATACAATTATTGAGCAAATCTGTGAGCTGTTTTCTGTTTTAGGCTTTCCAAATGTTGACACACTACCTCTTGCCGACAGTCGATATTTCGAATTCGCACGTTTGATTTGAAATTCGAAATTTGCATTACAAATGCCATCTTGACCTCGATTATGCGTTTAAGAAACTGATTGATGAGTACGTGTACATGTACGTGAATATTCAATAAAAATTCTTTGTTAAATAAAACTAATAAAAGTAAAAATAGTTTTATCTAAGTTTAATTAACACCGTTACACAATGAATATTTAAATAATACTAATCCTCATTATGCATTCAGTGTTCATGTGTTTATCGTTTATTTTTGTATTTTTTTTCGCTAAATCTTCACACAACAATTTTGCAAACCTTGAACCAGCTTCAAGGAAACCTTGAAGTCGCAACAGTCGTTTTAACAAGTTTTATTCTTCTCTAAAGATACACCGATTATTACTCGTATACTACGAGTATAATGGCGCATTGGTGGAATATTGAAAAAAAATATTTATTTTCGATTGAACTTTAAGATTAAAAAATCATAACACATGTGCTGCTGGAAATATCAAGTCGGAGTTAAACGTGTGGCAGATACGATGTGGGACCAATAGTTACATCGTCTGGTAATTGATTTTTGTATGACAATAGTGGGCACAGACCGGTGTCAAACTGTTGATACCCAATTCTGAAACTATGTCAGCGCATTAATTGCACCTACCTTAACTAGCCGTTGAGACAGCGGATACTGGTCTCCTCCAATCGGATGCTCATGAAATTAAATGCTGTGCAAGAAGAAAAAAGCAATTCCTAAATACTCGGTTGGAAATGAAAGACCGCAGGAGTCTTAGTAGTCAAACATGGGTACCTAGCCAAACATATTTCAAATCTCCAAACTGACACGGAATATTCGCCCTTTTCGATCAATGACTCACTCACAAAGAGGGCTCCGAAATCTCTAGGTTGAGGGTTTTCGTGGAGTTGACTACAATTTTAGAGCACTGCTGTTGCGAAGCATCATCTCCTGTATTTTACAGTACTCGTGTGATAATTTATCTATTCAAAAGTAAAGACGGTTTCTTCTGGTATTTCTCCTGACCGTAAAATAAAAATGTTCTCAAACAATGACTAATACTCCTTCCATCAGCCAGATGTCATACAGCTTTTGGGGGGCGACTCTAGGATTGAACTGAGCCGAAATTTTAATGGCGAATTCTGATGACCGACTGGACTCATTTCACAAAATTGTCGCTTTTGCGGAACTGATAATCCTCACATAATTCATGGAACCATTGCACGATGGGCAAGTGACTATTTGGGCCGGTATTTGCTTCGAAACCAACATTTTTCCTTAAAGTTAGAAAGACGGTCGATGGTAATCAGTATCGGTATCAGTATCAGTCTTGACATTACGAAATCTATTGGTTTTTTCCCAAAGTTATTTCCATACCGAAGCTCCAGATGACGCACCCTGTATTAAAGCACCTTAATAAGCTTACATGGACTGGAGAACGTAATGGATTAGCACGATATAAGAAATGCTAAGTTGTTGAAGCGCGGACATTTTTGGATTTCCTGTAGGACTTTCGATTGTGTGAACACAGGGGAGACTTTATAGAAAAGGATAAAACAGGTAAAACAGCCATTCATCCATCACGACGACCGCGGATGATATATTTTTAAGTCGACCAATTCAAAGTGCTATAGGGTAACATTTTTCTTCTATTGGTAATAGAGAACTCAGACAATGATCTAGGCCATTGTACTCCTTGTAGCACCCACCAAATCAGTGCCAAATACCTTCAGCACCATGCCAACGTAGGCAGAACACAAACAGAGATAGTGTTCCGCGGTGTCTTCATTAGTCTCATAGCAGGCAACGCAGGATGTTGTGTCGCTTATGGCCTAGGGTGCCTGAAAGTAGTCTACACTATTTTCTGTTGAAAGACAGCAGGAAAGTCACTAATCTCATTGTGAAGTCGGAATGGATTCGTTTGGAATGCCGGAATCTTAAAGAGTCATACCATTTATGAGGGCGCATACCTTATGAAAGTTCTGGTCCTGATAATCTCTCCTCTGAGCCTTGTGTAGTAAGTTCCTAATTTTAACTGGGACCCAAACGAGGCAACACGCCCTTCTGACTGTGTCCAGAACTTGATTTTCTCTGCTCTTGGGCAGATAGAGCATTAAACGTAGGTTGGCTGTTGCAAATACTTCTAACTCTCCACCGATTCTGCATAATACACGTCATTGTGATCAGGATTGCGTATATATCCACATAGAATGCAGACGCAAGTTTTCCGAATGACAAGTGAAATCTAACGTTGTCGTTCATAGCCGCATCCTAGATCGGTTTTAGAGCCATCCCTGAAGACCCGATTACATTCATTCCCTGGCTCAGATTCTAGCCGAAATCAAGCCTGGGCACAAGGAAAGTCGATTTCATATATTTTTTTCCACAGCAGGAGTTCTGGTATCAATGTGTCAGACAACATGACCATATAAACAGAGTCAAAAGCGAGTCGGCGAGCACGTGCGCGTTGTACCAAAGACCACTTCTCTTTAATTGGACGTTGGCTTTGAGAGTGTAGCCCATGATGTGAGTATCAAGGAGAATGAGGTTCATCAAAGCACTGACGAATTTTTGGAAACTTATTCCACCAAACAAAAAGAATATAATTCACAGCCGTGTAGATCCAGAAGGCCCTCCTCGGTAACAATCCCCTTACACTTTCATTCCAGAGAAATTTATGATCCACGATGATATCGAAATATAATTTGATACTTAGCTTCGTTGGATGGAGAAGGATGGTAATGCATTCCCCTTCTAGTAAGGAGAACAACCTCAGTTTTGATGGTATTGACTGATAGTTCATTACTAGTACACGAATTGTCGACCACGTCTAGGGATGCCTGCGGTATAAAGCAGACAATTACTAGATATCATCCAACAGACAGAACAGCTAGATAGACGTTAAAGACGTTGAGAGTGTTTACCAGTAGGTCAATCACCATTCACAATGGCAGAGGGAACAGAACGTTAACTTCCAGGCAACACCTGTCATTATACATTTGGCGCAGTCCATAAAACTGCGTTTTATTTGTTGTTTGGCCGAATTAGATATGCAGTCAGGACTAGTCGAAAGCACTCTCAATGCGGATGAAAAAGGGCGTTACTCCGTAGTCCTTTTTGTTGCTGGGTCATTGGCGTTGGTACGCAGCGGGGACAGAAGTCACATTCGCACAGATGTTTTGCCCACATGAAGCTTATATTCACTATGCCCTTCAGCATGAAGAAAGTCAGACTGCCAGAAGCTCTAAGATTACTATACACCATGTGTTCCGATTTTTGGTGTAAAGGCTACTCTCTTCAGAGTTGCCGGAAAACTGTTTAACCTAATGCTCTAAACATGAAGAAAGTCAGACTGTTTGAAGATCTTAGCGAGCGTGTAGTCATGTTTTCCAATTTTCGGTGTAAAGGCTACTCTCTTCAGAGTTGCCGGCGAATTGTGTAAACCAATACCCCAAGCACGAACCTAAGACAGAGATTGTTGGTTCCACCATCAGGTTAGGGAAAAGGGGACATCTTTGGCGGAACTTTTACAAAATTTTCTAACCTAAGTTCAGTCTTATTGACGATGAAAAATGTCATCATAGTAAGTACACCGACAACTAAGCGCAAGCAGCGCTGAAGCAAAAGACCAAACCAACTCGAAAATCTTATCAAGAAGATGACTGGATAGCAACGAGTATGTCCAAAGTAAAATTCAATCAGACCAGACAGTTGAATTAGTGGGGAGCATACCCTAACTCATCTACAAGGTGTCGTCAATAAACATATGCCCAGTGAATAGATTTTTACTATCATTTTATCGGTTTATCGTCATCCTAAAGAGAGATCCTCGAACAGAACCAAGTTGTTGGTTGGATTCAGTTTCTTTAGCTTCGTCTTCGAAACTACAATATCTCGAACGAACAACGCAGAAACCGAAGAACACGCACTTAATTGGAAAGAAGCCTCAACCAATTTGGTATGCGAAGCTGCTGACGGTTTGCAAAAGATTAAATGATGGAAGAAGCTTTTACATTTATTCTGGCCGATCCCATTGTTGGGACTTTGTAATTGTTCAGACTCTTTTTTTAATCAAATCTATCTCTAGCTAGTTTGGGAGAACAGAATAGAGGCCAATAAGGCGGTATCTTTAGAGTTGGTTCATAAAGTTTTCAACGAAGACGGCTTCACAGAATTCGTGCCGACACTATTAAATAGCCATATCTTCAGCGACGAAATTTCAAATTCAGAGCCACATGCTTTCAAACACTGGCAGCAGTAATACTTCACAACTGTGAGTATGTACTTTACTTAAAATTCAGCACACATTGATCTTTGGTCATATGAAGAGAGCGTTATCTGAACTGTTGGCACTGTTTTGAGATGAAGCGCCATCTGACTTATGCAAATAATCCTCATACTGGAATAACTCTTGTCTAAAAGCATCGCAGATATGATACAATGTTACAGACACTGCTTAAGATATTCTTGCTCATAAATAAACCGCCAGATGTTTTTGGAGTTGGATCTAAGGCACTCCCTGTTGCTACTTTGATTTCAAAAAGAGCTCTGCGAGTACACCTATATGAACGGATGACGTGGGCGCCACATTTGCGTGGCATCCAAGTAATTTATCTCCACAAAAATCCTAAATAACTTATCTTCTCAGAAGAATGCAACCAAACCCAGTCTCATCTAATACCCCAGGCATGCGTGTGATGTCATCTCGAAAGCTCTTCAAAATCAGTCTATAAATCTTCAAAACCACTCCCCAATCTTCTTGGAAATTAATTCCGAAAAATTCAAAATCAATTTCAAAATAAAGGTAACTTTGCATACAAACTCGTACTCGTACAATTCTGAATCCTAAATCAGCTAGCAATTTCAACTCTACTGTGAACCTTAATGGTAACAACAGTGAATCGAAAAGTATCTATCCCAACACAGAGGACTTTGTTTGCCCATCATCATCGGTTAGATGATCGTAGTTCAAGAATCTGTAGACCTAAACCTGTTTCTATTCAACTGAAGCCATAAGACTTAACTTGACTTGACTTGACTTCAATTGAGATGAGTTGAGTTGAATTGTTATATAGGCATTGGCCTAGACGAGCTAGGGAAATATTCAGTTAGAACTAAGAAAATTACTTTTCATCTCCTATATACAATAGTACGAGTACCTAGATGTACGGCGGGTACATTCGTAGTAGCATCTCATTTATGTGAGATGATAGAAGTGCGGGCAGGGATGACCTTGGCCATGTTGTTGTGCTTAAATGAAAACAGGCTTTCGATTCAATTGGCAGCTTGACAGATTAAAGCTACCCAGATACTTCTATACTCGTAAACATATTTACGATTTAAACGCAATGCCAATGCAAAAATTGTTTTTGTATCTTTTGTTATAACCATAACCTGTTGTGGGAATGAGATTCTCTTCGGCGGCTGTCAGATCTAAGCAGGTGATCTTGATGATATTTTGAATTAATATCCCGCAAAGGTGAGCTGCCACTAAAGAAGCTGTTTCACTGATTCTGAAACGTAGTTCTATTGAAATTTAAATTTTATTATTTGCCTTCGGATGTACTCGTAAGCCAGCAGATAACTCGACTTGACAGAACATGTGATAATGAAAACTTGATTTGGATGTTTTATTGCAATTACTCGGGGCTGGAGATTATCGTCCTTCCTATGGATTGTTACGAGTTGTTTTGTATCAAATTGTCTGGAAGGTCTTTGTGTAGGATTTTGTTTTGATTTTGTGCTTAAAGTTGTTGAAAACAAAATGTGTGTAAGCTTGACAATATCAAGAATGTCAGATGCAAAACGGAAGTTGTGGTGACTTTCAATAGTTCGAAATATCACCGACGAATTGACCTTAACTATTGGCAAGATCGATCCTTTGAGGACATGTAGACAAGCGACTGAAAGATTAGAAAATAACTTGTTCATCGAAGGTTTTCATAGTATCTGCACGCCTCTAGATCTGTATATCCGTATACCTTACCAGTAGGCCGCCTTTATCTGTTTCTAGGAATGGTTTCCTAATTCTTGTCTGACTAACTGACAGCCATAAAGGTTTAAATGCGATATGGTCTCCGACGTTGGAGTACCTTCTGTCAATTTTATTCCGAATGTCACCTGGGTTGTAAGATGGTCACACAACGTTTATGCTTCATTTATCTGTTGCACATTGTTTGGCAAGCTCAAGCCTTCTATCCCGCAATACATAATCTAGTGTGCTCATACCTCATTTTAATTTGTTTCTAATTTTACATATATAAGTCTAAGCGGTGCTTAGGTGGAAGAATAAGGAGATGAATCTTTTGAAATGGGGAAATACTCAGGAAATACTATTCAGTTGCCAATTGAGGCGACTAGGTATGTGCAATTATGATAGGCAATGATCAGCGTAAATCTGGTGATGCCTGCATATGCTCGTATTCTTTCAAGAAGGAACTTACGAAAGACAAAACCTTGGATGCTCTCTACTAGCCCAACCATTCCTAGCTACCTACAGAAAGTGGATGGTTGTTGGATCATGCGTGGTGAAGAATCTCTTCTCAGCACCCCTTTCGCGATTGCACTAATGAAAACCCGAGTACGACTATACTATAGACACGCACATAGCTTCTCAAAATCCTGATAGGAACATAAACGCGTCTAAGCTTATCTTCAGCCGGACCGGATGACATTATCCCGGCCGAAATACAAAAGAAACCTATAACCACACTCTCTCATGATTGTTAACCATGAAACTCTCCTTCATTCCTAGGACTTGGACAGATCCAAGGCTGTTTTCACTGCCAAAACCGATGGGAACTCGCACGTATGCCCTAAGGATTTCAGATATATCAGTTGTCGTCCTTCCTCCTAAAAATCTTCGAAAGACTGATTGACATTCCCCTTCGTTGCAGCATTGATGCAAATCTGCTCACACCTTCTTAACATGAATACTTGCAAAGGAAAATCCGTTGCGAAGATATTACACTCACTAGTATGGTCCATTGGAAAATATCTTGCTTCTAAGGAATATTGTCTGGTAGCCTTTATTGGCATTAAAAAAGCCTTCACCAACGTCGAACCAGGGGCGATCACTACCGCACTTTCAAATATTAGAGTCGAGACCTCGCTTGGAAGGCTGTTAAGCCAACTGGTAATTCTCAGGACTATCACCAAAGTACTGCGGGGACTTCGTCCAGAAAATTTTTTCGCAGGGCCACACCTCAGGGTGGTGCCCTGTCTCCCTTCCTCAGGAACTTAGTAATAAATGAGCACTTAAGATCCTAGAGGCTTTCCTCTGCAGGGTGATTGCTTATGTGGATGGTGTTGCGATAGCTAGATCCAAAAAATTCTCCAACACTCTAAGCGAGCTAACAACAATGCGTTTTTCGAGCTCGAAAATTGGGCTAGCTGGTATATCTAGCCATCAATCCACTCAAAATCGAACTATTTCTTCTTGAAGAACAAAATTGCTCACTTTGACCCTCCTAAACTGCACGGTGCATGTATTACCATTGTGGAATTTGCAATGATCTCATTCTACATAGTAAACAAAGGAGGAATTAGGAAGGCCACCATAGCCCTCTACTCTTGCAAAAGAGCGGTTGGAATGAAATAAGGCATGCAACCCCGTATAACGCACTAGCTGTCATAAGGCCCATACTAATTGGTGTTATTGTCTGGTGGATTGCCCTGGTCAATGGTCTGCACTTAGCGCTCTTAGGTCCATTGACTTCGCTGCACGGGACACCATTCTCTATCTCACCCCAAAAGAGACCTTCGGCAAATAACTAGTTACCAATGAAAGCCATAAGGTTGGAAGCCTCTTCATAGTGGTCCTATAACCTAGGGCGAATCCCAAAAGATAGCGACTACAACAATACCAAATACCGCTTCGATACGTTCTTCAAAACTATTATTTCGAATCGTCTGGGTGGATGACACCTTACCTGATAAAGAGTTGGTATCTTCTCTAAGAAATTAAATCTTGATCTCACCTTTCGCGACCCAAACCACTGCAGTGGCTATCAGGCCAATATTATAGCTATCAAGGATGCTCTCTCCTTTCTAAAATGGAATGCGATATCGACCGAAGACATCTAGCAGTCAGGTAGCTATTATGTATCTGGAATAAGTCACTTTAAAATCAAGAACCGCCCTCTTGGCTCTTAACGAAATGGCTGAGCCATTAAATATTCACCTCTGCTGGGTGCCAGACCATTGTGACGTTCAAGGAAACTGTAGACCATATGAACTTACCAAACATGGTGCAACACTGATGTAACAAAAAATGAGATCCTTGCACATGTCTCTAGTTACATGTAAGAACTTAATTCTTTAGGATACGACTGATAAGGCGAACTGCAGATGTGCAAACGATGCAGCGTGTTTTGTGCCACAAGGCTACGTCCTAGGCTCTTTTCAGTTAAAAAAAATGTTAAAGTGCTAACAAAATGGTAAAAGGAAGCTGAACTTCACTTCAAAGAGGCAACTGTAACATATTAGCATGATAGCGGCACCTTCCAACTCTTTATAGAATTCAAGAAATTGTAAGGCTTAGGGATTATGGTATTACACAAGTTTTCAATAGGAACGAAGGAATTTGATTTCAGTCACTTTGACTCGATGGTGACAATTTTTTTTAAGGATCTGATCCACCAATTGCGGGGGAACTGTGACCTAAAAGATCTGGTGACCATAAATAAGAGTTGTACCAAGTACTTAGTTGAAGTTTTTTCTTACAGAACATCAGGCAAACTGTCTCAAAATTAATCCCGTAAGATTGTTTCGCAGCTCCTTCTATGAATATTGAATAATATCGGAAGAGCCTTATATTTCGCTGCTTCGCCACAAATAAGTGAAACATATGCCAAGGCAGCGGGTGTGTCCAGTATTATATCATCTGTATATCGGCTAGATTTTAGGATTCAATCCTTGTTTGAGAGAGTATAAAAAATTGAATCTAATGATCATGGGGAATGGTGTGCCATTCATAGTCCACTGAAGTCCTCTCACTGAAGGTCATTTTCGTTCACCAACCCTTTCTGTCGCTGCTAGAGGACTACAAAACATAAATGGGAAGTGGCCCAAAGTATTTAAGTTGTCTTTAAATATGCACATTAGCAACTCCCCGTATGGCGACATTGGTATGAAGCTATTGCGCCTTGTAACCGGAAGTCGACCACCGATTGCACATAACTTTGCAAAATCAATTCAAGTCATGAAGAGTTTTTCTATTATATCTTATTGGTATTGTAACCAAATCAATAAAAAAACTAGACTTCATAATATGGTCGCCGTAGGATACCAGTTTTTAGAGATATCGATACGATTCGAGTGAAATAGCGGATGCAGAGTATGTAATACCATGCTAATTTTGCCATTCCCGTTTGATACAAATAAAGGAAGTGCCTCGAATGCATTTGTATTTATAAAACAAATCGATCAGTGCTTCCTTTGATCTGTATCAGATACATATGACTTGCGTATCTATGGAAATTGATAAGAGAAAGAAGTAAACTCTGGGCTTCTGGAAGCTATGACTGGTAGGGAATCGTGAATCGTTGGAATATTTCTGAGCCAAACTTCTGTTTAATTTCGAACATAATATGTCTGTAAATGTACAGTCTGTAACAACACCATATTCGAAATAGCAGGTACCCAAGCGAAACAATGTTCATTCCTTGCTTTTGTAATGACAAACTTGTAAACAATTTACATTTCTCCTGTTAAACAACAACTTCTACTCCCACTGCATCTGACAAAAAGAAAATGCGGAAGTATCCCACATAAATCCGCATAGCCATCCAGCGGCATACAAAATGAACTTTTATAGCACACTACCTTGTAAGCTGATCACGTTTTACTCAGACACGCTGTGAAACGTATCAAAAGTATCTAAGTCACTCTGACAACCAAACAAAATTTAAAAAAAAAAAAACCAATCGATGGAGACACATAAATAAACTGCATCCATTCGAACACAGTTTTCTTCATTTAGGCCCGAAAAAGATACAAAAAAAAAAAGTGATCTCTCCAAACATGCAGACCACTTTCTCAATAATAATCATTACAGTCCGGCCTCCACTTTTCTGTCAGATGTTCACAGGCTTTGAAGTAAAAATCTCGCAATCATCAGGATGTATTTATTTTTACCACTAAAACCGATTTGCCGGAAAAAAACAGTTTTTTCCTCTCGATCGCGCGTTAAATTTTTAAGCCAACTCAGCGCGATCAACAACCAAGGAAAGAGCGGAGAAAGACAATTTCACTTTTACAATGCACACCTTGATGTGTGGATTATAGGTTCGTGTGTTGACATACAAATGACATAAACAAATACGAAAATGTGAACGTAAACCACTTTGAGATACTTTTTTTTTTGTCAAGCGAAAATGAAAGCAAAAAGTGTTGATGCACTTTTCCGTGGTGAGAATTACCTAAAATTCTTTTTTCTTTTTGGAATGCACTACTAAAACTGGTTCGAAACACTATCTGTGCACTAATTACAAAAACGATCACCAGATACTCGATCAATTTGTATTCAAAAATTTGTATTTTTGCATCAAAAAAAACAAAAAAAAAACACTTAACGAAAGAATCACAATTTTCGGAGGCAGTTACAGAGATCTACTCCTTGGCGGATGAATTAGGCCAATTGGTATCGTTTCTAAGAAGATCTATCACACGCTACTCTCGAACTCGTATTCGTACTCGTAGTCGCGTTAGTAATTTTCTTAAATTTTCTAAATTTTTTTCTTCAAGAAACACTCGGTTCTTCGGAGTTGAAACGATCGCGACGACGACTCTGAGTGTAACTGAAGGCAAAGAAATCTCAGCATGAACATTGGATCCCACATTCCCAGTAAAGATATTCATAGTCAGGTTGTAGATACTTTTGTTATTATGGGGGGTAAAGACGATCTACTTTACGATCACTCGGTGAATCTCTCTTTTCTCTCTTTCTCTCTCTGGATGTGTAGACAGTTTTCTCAGTAGGTACTAGCTTAGCCAGTCTTATTAAGGCCGCTATTGTACTTGTACTTGTATCTAGTAAACCAGTTGGCTGGCCAGTTAGTTGATCATTGTTGGATACCTTTTCTCATTTATGTTATCACTCTCTTCTTGAAAGGGGGGCCACTGCTGGTGTTGTTGCTTTAGTTTTAGTTGTTGGTTTTCTTATTAGTCACTTTCATTCAAGTCTTTAATGGGGCTCTGCCGGGCTTTCTTGCTGTATCTTTGGCTATCTTTCAGTCTATGTTTTGTTCTATCTTTTGTTGCTTTTGTTATGTTTAGATAAAGGTGAGAGATACTCGTATTTGAATTCAAATTTGAATACGCGTGAATCAAGCGTTGCTAGCTTATTTTATGATATGACTGCGTAAGTGGCTAAGGTGGCCATGGTGCGAGTATTTGTATTTAAGTTAGTAAGTAACGGTCTTGAAAAATTGCGTACGATTGACATGATTAAGTGATTTGTGGGCTTGGGTTATTTGTTGCCCCTGCCCCTTTGGTTTCGGATTGAGTGATTATGTGCTTGATTTATTATTTTATTTTTTATTTTTGGGGCGAAAGTGAAACCGTTGAAGATTTCGGAGAAAGAGTGATCACTTTTTCTTGATAGTCTTGACCTGTTAAAAAGGAATTTGGCCCAAAGCGAGTTGGGAAAGACACCTCGGATTGAGTGATTTTTATTAATTGGCTTCGAGAGTGTCCTTGAACTCGAGCTGGAGTGATAGATCAAATAAGTATGTTCGTGTCGATAATAAAACAACTAATTTGGCAGATATACTCGTATGCCGTCAATTTTGGGGGTATTGCAGGAATTCTAGGAAAGTCTTTTGAAATACAACGGTCGTTTATTGCTACGAATATGTGTAATACTGTGGATATTTCTAAATTTTTAATTGTCCTTGTATGCTACGAAATAAAGAAGTTTTTAGAAATGCTAATTACATTTATCATTCTGTGGTCAATTGGATTAACTTGGCATGAACATAGGCAATGAGGGGTCAATATACATCGGTTTTCGGTTTGTCAGTTATGTAATCAAACTACAAAAAAGATATAGGTTATGTGTAAGCACCTTTGTCTATGCGGTTAAATGATTGGGGAAGAACTACGAAATCCCAATCACTACTTTTGAAAAGGCAAGCGCTTACTGATGAGCCTCGTAGAAGCTGTATAAGTCGATGAATGCCGATTTCTTAAAGAACGAGATGATGTTTCTGCAGACAAACACCTACAGTACTCCTGGGAGTTTCCTCGGAGATTTCAAAGACTGAAGAGAGAAAATGGCAAATCTTTTGAGCCATTATAAAACAGAAGAAGTATTGGTTGTTCTGTGGACTAGCGAGCCAGTTCCATAAAACGTTTCATTGCTCTGAGAGTTCAGCACGGGAATTGGAAACTGACGGTTACTTTCTTGACAATCACGGACAACAATTAGATTCTGGAAGGTGAAGACCATCCTTGACATTGGAAAACGGAGTCCTCAAACGTAACACCCTAGAAATAAGCAAAATTGGATGGTAGAAACATAGCATCCAACACTCCGAAGCTGGCAAAAGCTTTCTGGTCTACTCTGAGAAACGAATGAAACCCGCAATTGCTCCACAAATCTGACCAAATCTATCACAGACGTCCAAAGATGTAAAACAACTTGCAGCTGACATCAGAATAGCGTGGGATTACCATCTAGTGATAGTTACTATACATTTTCGTACTGCATCTTTTCACAGCAAACCAATCAAGCTTGCTAAGTATATCCAGGTCTAATACCGACAGGCTCCGGAATCGCCAAACAAATAACGAATCAATATGCCACAAATGAAGAAAGAATCAACAGTTTCGCATCTGAGAGCATCAATGACCACTGGAAAGGCCTGAGAAATGTTTTTAAGTCTGAGGTAGACGCCGGTGATTGATAGAAGCCAAAAAAACCACACCACATAGCTGATAGCAGATACCTGGAGACGGATCAATTGACATAGAGGATCCCAAATTAGACGTTCAGTACTGCATAAAGAAAATACAAATACATCAACGCACTAACCACCAAAACTGAAAAAAACAGCAGATGGGTCCGACAGCAGGATACTCTATGGCTTTGCTGAGAAACTCGCTGGCGGTCATAGTTTCCAACGGCAGCAGTACTTAACCACTTATGCAACAGGGATTTGGTCCCAAATTCAGGTGAGTTTTCCATACCAATGTATTCGCACCTTCCGCCCCCCTATTAAGGTTGAAATAAAATTGATGATTAAGGCCTGAAGAAAAACTAGAAGAGTAGTTGGAAGAGACGGCGCTCAACACTTTAGCGGAAATCCTACTGCCACTAACTAACTTGGATAGGACTTCAAACAATCCGCTATGAACAGATAACATTTGATGGGAGCTTGCTGATTATGGAGGCGAAATCTCACATACAATAGATATGGCTTGCATTGCTAAGCAACTTTTCTGAGCAGCACAAGGATAAACCCGGAAAGGATAAGTGAGGTTCTGCACTTGATGTTGATCAAGGCCAGATGCCTAACATATGTAAAAGGGGATTGTTTTAGAGGTGCCTTTTCCAGTGGGGATTTCATGAGAGATCATGCATGCGTCATGTCACACGGGTATGGTGTTTTTGTTTAGTATTGTTTGACATTTCATCGTAGATGGCACCGCGTCTACAAATTATTCAGCTGTGTTACGAAAATCAGCGTTCTACGAGGAATATATTTCGTGCGGTTAGAGCAATTTATGGTCCACATAGTCGGCCTACCGAAAGTACCATTCGCTATACCATCGAAAGGTTTGAAACCCAATTTTCATCATTGAATACGCGCGACCAAATAGCCCACATCTGGCATGTAGAGAAGAAAACATAGCGGCGGTAGCGAAGAGTGTTCGCGATGACAGTGATGAATCGATTCGGCGCCGTTCTCAACAGCTTGGCTGGTCGTATGCAACAACTTGGCGTATTTTACGTGAGGATCTTGATTTAAAACCATACAAAATTCAATTTCCCCAACAACTGAGGCCGGCCAACCTTCCAAATCGTCACCGTTTTAGCCATTAGGCCACTGTTTTCGACCAACATTTTGTTCAACAATGAGGCCCATTTCTGGCTTAATATCTACGTCAATAAGCAAAATAACAGTGTTTGGGATGCGGAGTAGAGATTTTGGAGCTGCCATTATATCCAGAGAAAACAACGGTTTGCTGTAGTGTATGTGTATTTCTACAAAACCGAAGCCGGCCGGAAAATATCTCTAAATGGTGACAATTATGATAACAGACTATCTGCTGAAATTGATTGAATACCGTGGTCTCGACGACATTTGGTTCCAAAAAGATGGCGCCACTTGCCACATAGCCAGTGAAGCCATGGCTTTATTGTGAGAACGCTTCGGTGAACAGTTAATTTCACGATTTGGATAGGTGAATTGACTGCCTAGATCATGTGATATTAGTTCTTGTTTTTTTTATTAAGGAAGCTGCTGTTAGCAGTAACACTTTAACTCCTGCTGGAGCATGGGGTGATATCACACCTCTAGAATTTCTCCTTTGGGGCTACGGAAGATCCCCAATCTATCAAGCGTCAACCAAATTGATTGCATTGCTACCCTTTGTCGGCTGCAATCACAAGAGATCGCCAAAGTTTTTGCCGATTGAATGTCTTTCAAACTCTTCAACTACATGCGGTGCTACATACATATGTATATGGAAGGACTAAAGCTATTTGCAAGTTTAACAAGCAAAAGTAACATGATGAACACCGGATTCACAGAAAGAAAAATAAATACGAGTAGCTATTTGGCAACTCAAGTTCAACAAAGTGACTGGAGTTGACGGCCTGCGCACCGAGTTGTTTCAAACAATAGGAAATGACCTGGTAAAAACGCTAACAATCTAACAAAAATATGTCCTTTGAATGGAACCTCAAGATTGTTTGCACAAGGCAGAACCTTTTAACTGCACCAACTCTTAAGTTGAAATTAACATCTACAAGATCGTACCTGTGTACGACACTTTGTAATCTCCTAAAACCTTTTGTCAACAGTCTAACGGATTCCTATCGATATGGCTTTAGGCTTGGAAAGTTTATTATAAACCAAACTCCACACGAGGTCTTATATTGCAGTAAACTGTTGCCGATTTGAAGTTCGCTTATAGAGACGCGTTAGAAAGAGCAGTGCCTTATTCTAGAATCTCTGCCAAATAAATTGCAATCTGATGACGTAGAATGCACTTTGCTACAACAAGTGGCGTTGTTTGGAAGTAGAGTCTAGTTGACTGAGTTGTCTGAGATCCTCCCCGGACTGCAACGTCATTTAAAGTTAGTAAACATAGATGAAGGAGATGTATTTCTGGCATCGCTGAACGTCTTAATGTTGGATGCTATCTAAAATCGGAAATAGTAAAATTTTGCCTAAAAAAATTCATTAAAAAATGCGGACCTTAGGACCCATACAAAAATTGGATATCTGCTTACTATATTAACAAAAACGAATTGGGGATCCAATGACTGGCTCTATTTGAGAACGAATCAGGAACCTAGAAGCGGCTTGTCCGGGACATTATCAGTGAGCTAATCAGTTCAAAACTGCCATAGAAATACGATCTCGCTGGCGCAATGCGGAGAGTGATTCCGACGTCCTCGAATGCCGACATAATTTAAGAAATGGTCTCCCTACCTAGGTGATGATGAATGCACATAGAAAAATATTTTTCCGACTTTAGCTGACCTGTGTTGACTTGAAGAAAAATTTGTATAAGGGACAGGTAAATGGCTAGGGAATGGCTATGAATATAAATATAGTTGGCAGTCTAGTAAATAGAGATATACCTTTAAGTGGGTATTCCCTTCAGTCTTGACATAGAATATTTTCCAAAATCTTTCCAATCAACTCACGTATCCCGATTGAATACATTGTGACACTACTCGGCGCACTGGGCCTTTCTCTTTTACTGTGGATCCTAGAAGAGTTCAATCCCAAACGACACTTTAAGGTGCGGTAATGAGGTGTAAGGAATTGTTCTTCTTTGTTTTTATAATATATTCAAACGACG
Source organism: Volucella bombylans (assembly GCA_949129095.1). Lineage (NCBI taxonomy): Eukaryota > Metazoa > Arthropoda > Insecta > Diptera > Syrphidae > Volucella > Volucella bombylans. Next base: position 136,308,278 of record OX422141.1, on the reverse strand, counting down.
AAAGTGCCACTGTCTTTATATCTGTCCACCTACATTGCACTTGAGTAGATAAGGAGAGAGATGTCCGTCTATAAAATGACTTGTGTAAAGGAAGGCATGACTGATGATCTTTGGTATAATGAGCTGTTGTTCATTCACTTAATCCTGAGAAACTGCTATTTGCCTCGAATATTCACTATAAGCCCCGATTGCCACATGGATCTATGATCTTCTTACTAATGACCAGTTTGAGCTTAGGATGAAGCGTAGAAGACTGTTTACGTCTATATTTTTTAGATCGTTTAGGTCATTGCAGAACACAGCCCCTAAGTGAAGTTTTCTTTTCTGGGAGAGACCTGGACATGTACAGAGTAGGTGGAGGATTGTCTCCTCCTCTTTTTCGTCCATGCAGCTTCTACAATTGTTTGTAAAAGCGCCAAGCTTCTTGGGTGCTTGCCTAAGAGGCAGTGTACAATGATGAGACCTATGATGGCGCTGAGATGTTTCGTATTTAGAAAAATCAGGCTCTTAGAGCGATTCAGATGTAGCTTTGGGCCAGATCTGTTTGGTCGCTAGACATGTTGGTCCAACAGTCCACCTAAGGTCTGTTCCTTTATTGGCATCCAGCTGTAATATTAATTTGCACGTAGAGATTGGTATATCTATGCTATGCAATTTTGGCGAGTTCGTCATTCCTACAATTCCCTGGAATGTCTCTGTGGCCCAGCACTGAACAAAGGTGAACATTGAACTGTTCTGCCATCTCTATAAGAGATGATCGACATTCAAGGGTGGTTAGAATATAATGAGACCGTGTCCAGGGAGTTGATAGCGGCCTGAATATCAGAAAAGAGGATATGCTTTATAGAGCTTCTTTAATCGCCAACATTTCAGCCTGGAACACGCTACAGTGATTTGGAAGAGAGGCTCAGATTTAGCTTATCTGAGAAAACACCACCAACAACCCCGCTATTGGTTTTGGATCCATCTGTGTAGAGATGGATTGACTTGTCTTCCATGAAAGCATCTTCCTCCCAGAAGGGTCTAGAGGAGAAGCTTACATGGAAGTCTTTGTCAAATCAAAGTTCAGGTATGGTGTAATCGATGTTCTCTGTGAGGATTTCTAATGTATTAAGAATGCTGGCGTGGCCAAGTGAATTATTTGTCCACTGTTTAGTCGCTTTAAGGCGAATAGCTGCAGTCGCAGCTACTTGCCTGCTGAAGATATCGAGGGGTGTCAAATGAAACAGAATGTCTAATGCAGCAGAGGGGGTAGACCGCAAGGCTCCGCTTGTGCATAGACATGCTGTTCTTTGGACTCTGTTTAGTTTAATACAGTTGACTGCATTTTCTAAGGCCGTCCACCAGACGACCACCCCCGTAAGTAAGTATCGATCGTATGACCGTGATGTGTAGCCAGCGGGTTATGCGAGGTTGAAGGCCCCATTATAGCTTTATTGACTCTTTCTTGAATGTTAGGCTTCCAGTTTAGTTTTTGTCAAAAATGAGACCCAGATATTTTGCTCTATGTGAAAATACTAGACTGGTACAGTTTATTGAAGATGGGTCTAAAATTGGAATTTTGTATTTCCTGGGAGAGAGGACAAGATCAGTTTTATGGGGGTTTATTCCCAATCCACAGCGACCTGCCCAGCGGATTAATCTATCGAGATTTACTTAAAGGAGTTATTTAATGGTATAGAGTTGCTCTCCTGACGCGGCTATGGCAACGTCATCCGCATAGGCAATCACTCTTGTACCTGGTATATCAGTAGTTCGTTAACTACTAAGTTCCAGAGAAGGGGAGAGAGGACACCGACTTGCGGCGTACCTCTGCTGACAAATCTTTTAGCAGAAGTCTCACCCAGTTTGGAGTTGATTATCCTGACTAATCAACTCCCCAAGTGAGTGACAGCGCAGTCGTGATTGCGGATGTGTTGACGTTGTTAAAGGCGCCCTCTATGTCTAGGAAAGCAACCATTGTGTACTCCTTTGTAGGGATCGTTCGATGTGGCCAGTCAGAGAGTGCAAAGCCGTTTCCACCGACTTTCCTTTACAGTAGGCGTGTTGAGGCGTTGACAAAAGTCTGGGATATCAGTCAGTCGTTCTAGAGTTTTCAGAAAGAAAAATGATAGACTGATAGGTCTGAGGTCCTTTGGGACAACATGAGAACATTTTCCGGCATTGGATGTGAAAACTGCATTGACTTCTCTCTATGACAGTGGAATGTGGATAAGTTCTACACAGCTCCTCATAATATTTTCTAGCGCAGGCAGAGTAATATCTGAGGACCTCTGTAGCTCGGCAGGACCGTCTGGACCAGGAGACTTGTATGGTTTCAAGCTATGCAGCCCCCAGAGCAGTTTTTCTCTCGTAATCAGACCATGAATTTTGGTCCCAGTTGCAATAAGCCTGTTAACCTAACCAGTGAGTCTGGAAAAATATTAAGATCGAGATTTCTCTTGAATTTTGCTATTATTTGGGATTTTGTCGGGATTAGGAACAATCTATTAGTGACGGATCAAGCTGAGATTTGCGTAAGATCCTTATGAACAAGGAGAGTCAGCTCATCAAGCTTGTTAAAGGGAAATCGTTGATAAACATGCAGAATAATATTGGATCAAGAATTGAGCCTTGTGGAACTCCTTGAACTAAAGCCTTTAGTGAAGAGGGTTTGTCGCCAGAAGTGACTCTCTGGAATCCGCTTGATAAATAGCTGCGAATAAGTTTTACAGCCCTATCACTGAGACTAACAAGTTGTGATCTATCCTATCGAAAGCTTCAGAGTAGACAGAGTAGACAAAGCTTCAGAGTAGCAATCAGAGTAGACTTCTATGACCCTTGTCGTGATCTTGCCGTATTTCACAGCCGTGATTTGCTCTAAATCCTGATTGTTTCGGGTAAGGCAAGATGTTGATTGCTACATGGCTTAATATTTGTTTCTCAAAGACTTTTTTCAAGGACTTTCGATAGACAAGGTCAGAATTTATGTTTGTTATTTTTTTTTTTTGTAATTGGAAGGACACTTGCAATTTTCCAAGACTGGGGAAAAGTTGATGTGGTAATGAGATGGGCTACAATTTGGGATAGAATCAGTTTATTAAATCGTATGGGTACGCCATCCTCAGCGATAGCGTCAGAATTAATAGACATTGTGGATTTATAAACTCATCTTCACTTACAACTTCAAAATGTTCCACTCTATATAAACAGCTCGCCAAATGCGCCGATATTCGATTAATTCCGAAATCACCTTCAGAGAATTATTCGATTACGAAAAATTTATTAAGATTATCTGGGTCGAGAAGACTTCGTGTCTTCGTGGAAACACCCATCTTTTGAAGCTGCTCCAAAGCAACTACTGTCAAAGTTGCGTGATTTCTCGGCGCCTTGAATGCTTCCCCATTGGCATTCGTTGATCTGCGACGGAGATCTCGAGACCAGTGTCTTGGGCATCAATGAATCCCATCATCCAACTTAGTGGAGGTGCGAATAGCGATAGAGCGGTTAAATAACAAAAAACTGCGGAAGCTGGTCTTAGCAAAACATGCTCGAAAGAAAGTACCCTCAGTGACCGGACCGGAACTAGCACAGACTAATGAACAACGCATATAAGATCCTGAGCGTCAATATCAGAACCTCTTCCAGTATTATAGTTGAGAACTAAACGAATTTTCGACAAATGGCTTGACATTGCCGGCTATAGGACGTCGTACTATGTATTCTCGACAATTTTCAGCCTGAAAATGTGGGTTTTTGGAGTGAACACGGACTAAGCAAAGTACCTTGATTTTAAGGCAGTGCAAAGTATGTCTATATTGTACCAGAATTAAATCAGTAATATTTTCAGCCTGGAAATCAATCTAAGCACTAACTATTGCCAATACGTGCTGTTGTGGACGCAGTAGGCAATTACAAAGTTAAGCCCTCTCTTAACCAATGAAATTGGAACTCTATAAAGTTGTTATCATACCCGACCTTAAGCATAGTGTAAATTTGGATGATGCTGGACGCCTTTTTCAAGAGAAAAATTCTCTGAAAGATCTATGGCCCTCTTCGCGTAGTCGATGAGAACCAAATAGAATGGAACAACGAGCTATATACGGCGTATGGTCACACTGACATAGTCAATTGGGCGGATGAATGAAGACCCCTGGAGGAGGAGTCCACATATCCGTTGGAAAGATCAAGTTATGAAAGACCTATTTGGTCTCAGCACTCAGCAAAGGGAGAAGCCTGGCGAGCTTTATGAGATAAACTAACTAAAACACTGAATTATCTTCGTCCTTGAACAAAATTGCCAAAGAAAGAAAGTAGAGTCTCCATAGCTCAATCAGTCAGACAACTGCACTATGGCCCACGGCCGACTAGAGGTCTGTTGGACATAGTAGGGAACCAGTATACTATTTGTACCAAAGGGGCCTTGAAATTCCATAAATGGATACACATGTTTTTTTTTCGTGTTGGATAGTTGAAACGTCTTGATCATGACCTGAGTTTGCACGATGACATAATTGTCCACACATTTGATTTGTGACATAAGTTTGCTCATTCAAATTTGAAATAAGGTAGACTTCATTGCCTCTAGGTCACACATCGTGTCTATTATCATTGCCTATCTGTTTTATTGCCTCTAGTAGTAAACACTCTTCATTAGAATGCAAGAAAAATGTCCAACACAAAATCTTGTGATCGTATCTAATGACTATTTACTGTATCTACAAGCAATCGTACACAAATTCTTCGATAACAGCAGGCTAATCCGTTGAAAATTCCCAAAACACATTTGTCCATGCAGAGATTATAAATAAAACACGTAACACTCCCCATCATCGCAGTCGCTTCCAAACACCAATGATGCGTAGCGATTCAAGAGCTATTGGTTGCAGTTTTTCTTTCTTTTTTTGTCCATTTTATTATTATAACACTGAGCGACAACAATACCTTCCTGAATAAAGAAGGAGGAAAGTCAAGCAGCTGTTGTACTCGCCGCATTCCAACATCTTTACATGCAACAAGCAAGGCAATCGCAAATGTTTCGCAACATGATATCTCGCAACTGACTTCTGGTTGCGCATACATTCAAGCTAAGCCTGTAAGCTTAACGAAAAGATACTTCACACTGTAGCTGCTGTATCTGAGCTGCTGCGCAAGACTGAAGTTGATTTACTGGTTTTTTGAAATGTTATTCTTACCCAGACGGCCACCTAGCTGGGTGAGCTAGGTGATGTGAAGGCAGCTAAGATCCACAGCCTAGGTAATGTTGTAGCGACATTCATCACACGAGGTTGTTATAGTCTATAACTTACAGATACAACCACGAATATCTACCAAATGAATATGAGTAGCATACTACGAGTATATATAATCGCTTAGATACACGTAATTGGAAGTTGGGTGTGATGGGTTTTAAGAGTTTGCGTGCCTAAGAATAAGGTTTCGTGGTTACAAGTAACAGAGAGCTGCATCCAGAAAATCTGGAAAATAAAAGACTGGCTTGATTGAGGGTACGATTTAAGGATGACTGAAGGTCGTTATGATGATTCGTTAGGTTGAGGGTATTGGCATGGTTACATTCGTACTAAGAGAATAGAGGTTCTTCCCTTGAATGTTGTGTACAGATTGGCTGGAGCTAGCAAGCCTCATTTGCCCCTAATTTGCGTTGGCATCGATTACCACAATTAACAATGATTTCTTCACTTCTCATTGATGAGCATCACTATCTCTCAGATACCCTGACCAATTTTTTATCTAAATAAATCCATCAATCGCATGTCAGTGAGGTTATGAGATTTGTTAATGTATCTATTAAATAGGTCTCCATTCACCCTTGTTAAGGTCATGGAATAGCTCGTGCAGGTCTATTTCATAATTTGACATAGACTCACCAATTTCAAGTAATTTGCTGGCGCAATTCTTGTAGTTATGAGCATTGTATTGTCCTCCTGTCATGGATTATTAATTCCATAAAACTAAGAGATGCACTAACAAGTCAAGGTCAAAGTACAATATCTCCTCTACTTACTGGTGCCAGCTTGCTCATCAGGCAAAACGTCACCGTGCGTAATTAAAACGAAATGAATTCATCCAAATACTCGTAGATACACGCCAAAACTATGTAGAAACGATTCGTTAGTTTGCCGGTCTTGGGTGGTTGAGTCTTTTTTTTTAATTTTTTGACGAATATAGGCCAACGTTAGAGCTTTGGTCAATGTCATCTTTAATGCACGTCACATGCTGTTAACCTCAACTAATTTAGTTGGTTACTTAGTGATGAGAAAAAAAAGAGAATAATGAAAATTCCAGCGAGCAAGTCGTTGGGTGATTTGCGTTTTTCTACTTCAATTCGGACGAATTGGACCTCAGGTAATGAAGTCTATGCACGGCATGGCTATTAGTAGGTAATGTTAGGCCCGATTGCACTTGATATTCATCGGAGATAGCATATGCACAGGGATTATGAAATAGTGTCTGATTTTTAACGTAAACCACCTGCCATGTAGACTTATGTTTACAGGAAGCCCATACATCCATGGGGGCAAGGATACGCCTTGCCATCGATCTGCCGCCTTCCTGAGATACCAAATCGGAACTGTGTTGCCGGCACAAGTTCCACCCTTGGTATGAGTCAAGGCCGACCTAAAACTTCTTATTGCTCTTAGGGTCGCAGCACCCAGTACTTATTGGGTCAACCAAAGAAAGACCCTTCCCACGACTTTGGGACCGAGTCAGGCCCGGACCGAGATCTGGGGGGCTCCTGACTCCCATGGTACCGTGATTTAAGCCCTGGTAGCGTCATCTGAAGATGTCTACGATAAGACCAGTACTTTGCTCTGCCCCCGTTTATTATTAGACAACGTCATTGATGGGCGAAGCCTTGATAATTGGACTGGGGCCCAGGGATTATGACATTAGAATGGCGCGTGCTGACGATAGGGCATTTGAAATTATTTTGAAGAGATACAGTAGGACTTCAAGATCTGTGTAATACAAACCGCCGTAGCTGGTAGATACCCATCGATAGTGATGACAGTAGAGGCCAATGAATACCATGTTGCTCCTTTAAAGGCTCCAAGTGTCCTGGTAACAATGGCATATGTCCGATTATGCTACAAAAGGTTATAGATCTGTTACTGGAAACTCTGAAAAGAATCTTTTCATGTAGCCACCGGAATATATACCGATTCCTTGGCGTACAGTAAGTATAGGCTTTATATGGAAAATCGGGAAAGGTGATACTCGACTTCCTTCATATTGAGATTGGTTCAGCTTCCAAAACTGCCTTGTGAAAACGATCAATGCGGTTTGAAGTGGTGTTCATTCGAATGTATTGAACCAATGCGAATTTCTTCAATGCACATTGAACTGTCGGATAAACTGGATAATAGTTAGTTGGATTTCAAAGGAGTACTAGAGTCTTGATCAGCACCTAACTGCACTGGGTTGCTGTCAAAGTGATGGCGACATTGTGGAATATTCTTCTCTGTAAGAGTTGGCCTAGGCTGGCATTATACTGCAGGTATTCGCCCTGATGTAGAAGGACGCTGGCACTCTAGTAGCTTTTGCAGTAAATGGAACATACAACGAGTACAAGGGATTTGGGTACTGTACTCCCACAGAAAAAAAAATCTGCTCTCGAAGTATAGTTCAACATTTGGATCTGCAATCATCAAGAGACGATGGTCAGCTATTCAGACGAAAAATCTTTCTGAACATTACTTGCGGCAGTCTACAGGGATCGATGAAACTCTACGGAGTTCAAAAGGGATAAAACCTGCTATGCAGCGAAATTGAGTCAGTCAATCTGGCAAAAAAAAACTGCTTAGTACTAGACAAATGTGGCAGAGCGACATAAAAGTATTTACTTCTCATCGTACATCCTCTGATCCCCAGATCCACAGTCATCTGCAGCAACTACAAGAAAACATCTCAACTAGACATTTAAGACTAATTTGGAAGAAGACTGGGTTCTCTACACATCGAAGCCTCTTATAAAAACCTTTACGAAAAGACTGACACTATCATTGAAATCAGCAGGCTAGCCAAGGCCGTCAAAAGTCCTTAGAATGCTGGAATCAGCCCTAAAATCTGAAAGTACCTATACTGAATCGAAAGCAGCTTGGACCAGCTCACAACCAGGTCCTAACAACGAAGCTGCTAGTGACCTAATAACACAACACGCAGCTGCTATATTTCATCGACTGTGGGGAGGTATGAGACCATTAAACATGCTTTTGCTTCCTTTGATGGCTTCATGTCACCTGGAAAGGATGACATATGGTATACCCAGTTATGCTGCATAAAGATATAGACCAGATACTGCTGGGTTAGGTTACGTTGGCGGGTTGATGGGGTATCTGCATCACTTAGGATTATGAAAACTCATTATGGGGGATGAGAATTTGATTGCGGCCCTGAGCGTTTGGCCTTGTTGAGAGATGGATGTGAGGTAGCAAATAGTTCTGAGAGGTCGTGGAAGTAATGACTTCCTAAAGTTATTTGCCTCAAATTATAGAACCTGGTATAGTGGCACAAAAAGTTGAGGGTATCCTCCCGTGAGCCCTCGGCAGAAGTCGTTGTCGGTAAGGCGCAGCTTTATTGCGTGCGTCCTCAGAAGATTATGTCCTGAGAGCAATCCAACAAGCGTAGATAGTTCACCTCTCCTTTTCAAGAAAATCTTACTTGTTCTGGATTTGCAGAGCTCCGGCCATAATTGTCTTGATGTCTCGTATGTTGGAAGGTTTTTCCACCCTTCTTTGCTTTTATTTGTATCGTTCGCTCAACTTATATTCTAAGAGTGCAGAGTAGAGGTTTGCTACTTCGATCTGCCAGTTCCCTTTCTATGGAGGATCCTTTACGAGCTAGCTCCTCTGCATGCTAACCGCCTAGTCCCCTCTTTGACGTCGTTGTCATGGCATGAGTCATATCTATATAAGCAACCCTCTGTACTTTTTTCACTAAGCCACCGTACACGTATTGCCTGTACTTTTGTATAGGCATGCTATAAACTCTGAAGAGAATCTTTACTGTTAGCTGTTAGCTAGTGAGAGTAGCTTTTACACCGAAAATCGGAAGAGAGGACTATACGCTCGCCAGGAGTTCAGACTTCCTTCGTCATGCTTTGGGAATATATCTTCTATCTTCTCTTCACGATTCATATTCGTACCGACCGACGCGAAAGATCTTGTGAGATTCCAAAATCTGGTGGGTAGAATATAAGTCGCACTCGATAACACGACGCAGATGAATCAGTAGTTGTGTGGATAATGATGATGAGTGCGATGACGATGACGATTACCTACGATGACGTAGGTAAACGGTCCTATGGCGCATGTTGGTCAACTCACTGTTCAACGCTCTCAATGGTGCTGAAGTCTGTATTCAAGCACATGCAGATGATGTAGCTGTACTCTATGTTGGATTATGTTTAGTGATTGCCTACTCTAAAGCACAGGCGTGATTGACGATTGGTGCACCAGAAATGGAATTTCAGTCAATCCTCTCAAAACTGAGGTTGTTCTATTTACGAGAAAAAGGAAGCTGACTGGTCCGACTCATCTAGTGCTTAAAGGCATTACATCCAATTCTCAAAAGAAGCTAACTTTTTGGGTGTCATTCTAGATAACAAATATCAGCAGTTGGGACGCTGATCTCTTTGAGTTTTGTCGCTATCTCCAGTCAGAATTGGAACTTGCCCAGAGGAGAGTTTTTTAGGGTCCGACCCTACGTTGGATATTCTTACGTCCTGGGTTAGGGCTTATATTGACAGATGCCTCTTGTTTTTAACGTAAGTGCCTGCCGCGTGGGCTTAAACTTACGGGATGCCCATACATCCATGGGAGCAAGGATACGCCTTGCCATCGCTCACAATGATAATTCATTTTTGATACCAATTCGGAACTGTGTTGCCGGCACAAGTTCCACCCTTGGTATGAGTCGAGGCCGACCTAAAACCTCTTACTGTTCTTAGGGTCACAGCACCCAGCACTTATTGCAACTCCACATTGAGTCAACCAAGGAAAACCAAGGAAAACCAAAAGGAAAACCAAGGAAAACCGTAGGAAGACTCTTACCCGCGATTTTGGGTTTAAACCACAGCCACCATGACGCTCCCACAAGGGGGCCTACCTCTAACAAGTCAGGCCCGGACCGAGATCCGGGGGGCTCCTGACTCCCATGGTACCGTGATTTAAGTCCTGGTAGGGACTACCGGTGGTCCAGCCGCCAACAAGACCTATGACCGGCAGCTTGTGACTGATCAAATCGTAGCAACCTTCGGTAGCGTCATCTGAAGATGTTTACGATAAGACCAGTACTTTGCTCTGCCCCCGTTCATTATTAGACAACGTCATTAAAGGGCGAAGCCTTGATAATTGGGCGGGGGCCCGGGCTTATATTGACAGCTAGTTCTAGTTCTAGTTCTAGTTCTCATACCACATCCTGTGGTACATCCGGCCTACGCTCGCATCAGACTGCCGGTACACGGCGCCGAGATGGTGGGTCTTCATGTAACAGCAACATTGTCTTGCTATAAACGCTAGTCAATTAAACTCAAGCCCATGCTCGGAAGTACTCAGAAATATTATGATTCCTTCTTAAGTCTTGCAATTCGGTTATTGAATTTATTTCGTAGTCATCATACACCAGCTAACATTCATGACCAACGTGCATCGGTTTGGACGAATTCATTATCCAGGTACTGGAAGAAGCAAATCCAAATATACTATAAGTGCAGTTGATATGTGGTCACAGTTACAGCATTCGGTATCGCCAAGTTAAGGCCATTGGCTGAACTAATCGCACAATAAACAAGGGGTATCCGAGACAACCTTATAACTTTAATCACTATAGTTTTGCAGGGTGATTCTAGTTCAAATCTGTTTCAATCTAGTCTGGAGTTCTTCTTATTTATTGTCTGAAAAGCGAACTATTGGTACCAGCATTTGAGTTTTTATGTTTGGGTCCTAAAGCCCATGTTCCAGATGATTTTATTTCAACAAAATTCTATATTTCCTCTATCAAGTGATAATCACAAAATACGACTTTGGCTGTGTGAATATGTCAATTTGACTAACAGATGGCATAACTAAATACTACATATGGTTTGTGTCACTGATAACAAATCTGGTATTTTGGAGGGGAAACATCTGTCAATAAAATGCAGTATGTCATAGGTTGTCATTGTACAAATATTTTTTTTTCGCCTTGAAAATGTCGAATTTTGTGCCAGATAAGAACCATTTGCGGAAAGTTTATTATTTACATTTTTTTTTTCAAAGAAAGCCGCTGCTGAAAGGCATCGATTGTTAATGGAAGTTTATGGTGGACATGCTCCAACTCAAAGCACTTGTGAACGTTGGTTTGTTCATTTCAAAAGTGGTGAGTTTTGCGTCTACAAAATTCAAAGATGCAGACATGCAAGCATTATTAAATGAAGACTCGACTCAATCACAAGAACAGCTCACAGATGCATTGAGAGTTAAGCGTACAACTGTACAACCAAACGTTTAAAAGATCTGGGAAAGAGCCAAAAAGAAGGAAAATGGGTTCCATATCAATTGAAAGAAAGAGACATCAAACTGCGAAATACCATTTCAGAAATTTTGCTTAATCGGCACCAAAGAAAAGTTTTTTTTTGTATCGAATTGTGATGAATAGTGGCCAGGACAACCATCAACCTCTCAACCAATATCCACGAAAAGAAGGTTATGCTGTGTATTTGGTGGGATTAGAAGGGAATGGTGTACTACGTGTATTAAAACCTGGTAAAACATCTGATAAAATTGAGTCGAACATTGAAGCAAAAACGACCAGAATATGCTCAAACACACGCATCAGTTACTTTCCATTATGACAATGCTCGTCCATATGTTGCAAACCAATTAAAAAACTATTTGGCAAATATTAATTAGGAAATTCTGATGAAATTCAGTAAACTTGGCAGCTTCTGATTAATACTTTTTTTTTGTAAAGTAGCACGCGCTCAAGCGGTTAACGTACCCTTAAAATGTTTTCACACAGCGCGGGCGAAGGAAAATTAGGGAGGAAAGAAAGATAGGTACCGATTTGCGTTGGTTTTAGATGTCTGAATGTTATAATGACTAGGAAATAGAGAGCTCATTCAGAATCGCGACATTTCAGAGTACGTCCGAAAATGAGCTTGAAGGTATACTGATGAGCATTCATAGCCAGACGGGTGTTACAGTTAAAGGTTTGAAGGGGCGAAATGCTACTGGCGATTTCAATGGAGCACTGATGATGGAAATAGCGATAGAACAAAGTGAGACACGAGATATTCCGTCGGTGTTCGAGGGTGTTCATTGACTGGGTGATATTAGCATTAGCTATGAGTTTTATCGCACGATTTTAAATGCCATCTAGCAGGTGCAGGGATGATTTAGGCTCACCTGACCAGACATATGCATTGTTCTCCCATTTTGGGCGGATGAATGCTTTACATATTGAGGCCAGCTCAGAAGAGGAAAAGTGTTTCTTACATCGTTTGAATAAACCTAGACATTTCGCAGGATTTTTGACGACATCGAATTGTCATTGACATACACATCGAGAATGGAAAGTTTTTCAGTTTTAACGGTGAAAGTGGCATTCATGGATAATGGCTGGGTGTTTAAATTTTACTTTAACGACATCAGACAGCATTCAGTTATGGCAGCAATAAATTCTACTCTGTTATGCTTTTAATATCGGAATTTAATGAGCTCAATATAGGCTGCCGTTCCCTTTCTATAGCCTAAGAGCAGGGACGTGAGTCCGGGAACGAATATGAAAAGCAGAGAGTACTGTCGTCAGCAAAGGAATATGTTGGATTGGAAGTAACAGACAAAAGATCGTCAATGAAAATTAAAAAGAGTGTCGGAGACAGAACGAAGCCCTGGGACATACCAGCATTTATTTTGTGAATATCAGACTTGAAACCATCCAAGACAATGAATCGAACGTTCCGAAAGATAATTTCTAATCCATTGAAGAAGAGAGTCGTCGATCCCTAATGCACGCATTTTCGACAAAAGAGCCTGATGCCAAACTCTGTCAAATGCCTTAGAAATATCAAGTGCAACTATCTTGCTTTCGCCAGACTGATGTACGCTTTGGTTCCACTTTTCGGTAAGACATGCAATCAAATCACCAGTGGACCTGTTGCTATGAAAACCGTACTGCCGGTCATTGAGAAGTTTTAGGTTTTCGAGATATTTCATGATCTGGGACGTAAGTGCAATGGGTTTGTAGGAGGAGAAAGAAGAAGATTCGCCTTTTTTAGGGACAGGCTGGAGAAATTCTGCCTTCCATCTGCTCGGGAAGGATCCTAAGGAGTAGGATTGATGAAAAAGTTTACGCAGTGGTTTTGCCAGCGTGGAAGAACCTTCAGAAGATGGGGAGATATACCGTCTGGACCAACGGATTTATGTATGTTGAGATCTTTAAATACTCTTGCTTCTACACTAGTGCGAAAGTGGATTCGTCCCATTGAAGATTCGACGCACTCAAGTGCAGTGTCGAGCTGGCCGCAAAGTGTGCAGTAAGTAGATTGGCCTTGTCTACTTGTTTCGATCGATGCAGCACGGACTTCCGGAACAGCGCCTTCATTCTTACGAAGAAGTGAAAAATTGCCTTGATGAATGGTTGGCCTCAAAAGACGAGCAGTGATATTGGGGTGGAATCTATCAATTGCAAGAAAGATAAGAAAAAGTCATAGCCAACGATGGCCAACACTTTGATTATATTGAATTCTTTCATTTTGTTTAAATAAATTATATTCACACACCTAATAACATACACAAGGGCTCTGTCATCAAATTAGAATTTGATACACTACGCAATTTGTGTACTCTTGTCCCAATAACATTTCGTATTTCAGAATTATAATGAAACAATTTCTACTCATTTATTTATAATTCAGTAATAAACGATTTTCTTTACATACTAATGTCTATTAGTCGCACGCGAGAATACGAGTAATTATGTGATAGCATGCGATAAATTTACTACCTTTTCGGGGCAACATGTCTACGTTATCTATAAGATACCATGCGAATGTCGCTATGTAAATCAATTAGCATACTTCTATTAGTAAATCATTGGGAAGTACTCCTGTATCTCGCTGTACTCACAAGTATCTGAATATCGAAATTTCGTGTCGTCTTAGCTCATTCCCAAGCCGTTTTTGTATTCACTTTTGGGTTGATTTGGAGGTTTCCTTTATTTTTATTTTGAACGAAACCATTACTCGGTGATTTGTGGCATACAAATTGAGGAATTTTGCAAATTACCCTCTGACAATAAAAAAATTATTTCTTTCGGACTTTTCATGGCATTGTTGGTAGGAGTGTCGGAGCAACTTTGTTTGCAATTCAATTAGACGGATAGCAATTATATTTTAAATTTAAAATCTTGAATGAAAGCAAACTCGTGCATCCAGAGAGACGTACACAAAGTCGAACGAGTTAACTTGAGAGTACTACAATACAAATCGGGCACATTGCTTCTTAGAAGTGGGAAGCACCTCGTACGACATCTAGATCTTATCACCTAGCATTTTCTGATGAACTCGTGATTAGTCACCCTACAGATTATAAACACTTATCATACTCTGTATGAATTAAAGTCCAACTATCTCCAACTTTACGTCATGCGCCACCCTGTTTTTGTTTTCTCCATGCTTTCGCACCTCCTCCTATCATAACGAAATCGAAAATGTATTTTTCATATTGACTTTGAAATTAGAAATCAAATTTGAATTCGCTGCACGCAACCAAGAATCCGGTAGGCGATCGAGGTATTGGTGTGCGCCACAAACTTGCGTCATGTGAATATGCGACACTGGTAAGGGTAACCCGTGTACGAGTACATACCACAATTGCTAGGCTCGGAGATTTGTTATTGCCTATACAGGTAGCAGCTTACTCAGCACTGGTAACGTATTGGCGACATTACTGTTATTACATTTGCGAGTAGTCACCTGTGGTGTGCGCTTTCTTTGTATGACCATCAGACAAAATCGTGTTAATTGGTATTTTCTACACGATTAACTGACGGAGTAGCAAGATTTCAAAGAAAGACACGTTACTACAAAACAATGTGCGCCAACTTCGACGCACAGACGGATGAAGTGAAGGACCTTTCTGAAGGATTCCACAACAAGTAGTCATTTATGAAAAATGTAACTTTTGATGGAACAACGAACAACGAGCATTGTGACATTCCAATGTCACAATAATCTCATTCCGGTGGAGAGATAAAATTTTGATTTCCTTATGGCGATGGCAAGTGTCATGAGACATGTGCAAACGAAAGAGTTCAGTGGGCGCAAATAGGAAACAAACTTCCTCATTCATTTGTATGCACTTACGTCATTTTTTGATTTTTATTTTAGTTCTTAGGGTGCTCGTGGTAGAATAAGTTAGCATTTCGCCAGATAGAATCGAAAATGGTTTAGATTTGTGTGACATGTTTCTTCCAGCCAGAAGATAGGGAAGATGACCTTTCCAGATATCTAACTGGAGCTTGACGCAGCTATTTTCTGCTTAGTATCACTACCTACCATCTTCCCATTGGACGATTTAAAACTCTAGTTTCACATTAAAAGTGAAGCCGCTTCTAAGCTCTTTATACAGAGAAACTTAGAGGCTTAGTGGTTTAAAACTGCTGAAAAGGCAACCAGTTCTACACACCAACTAATATGGGGAAAGTACGTGTAATAATCCAATCTTTGGCAAGGTTTCAGTAAAGCATTCGGAAGGACAGAAACCTCCTGAATATCCCTGATAAATCTGGTGCACCGATATACTGTCTGCTACGTTGAATGAAGTAAATCTAAAGACCCTTGCGTTCAACGTTCACTAATCAGGATCGAAAGGAAAACCAACGTCTCCCACGTTCGGCTAGATGGGTATCTAATACGTGAAAATCAGCACCATACAATTTTATATAGCAGGCGCATGCGTGTGTTCCAGGTGTTGAAGGCTTGCATTATATGCACTGCTCTTCGCAGTGAGAGAAGAGTGTATGTGGTGTCACTGAAACATTTAATTTGTTATCGAACTCGAATTACTTTTTCCTTCCCTCTAGCTTCAATCTCTAGAAAATTTATACTTCCTGGCCAGAAATTTTAACGCAAACAAGTAGCATAACTGGTGGCGTCAAAATATGGTTGAGTATATATTTGAGTTGTACCTGACGAATATACCATCTTTACCATCAATTGGTTCTTTCCTGGACTACCATGGATTGAAACACACGAAGCTGTGATACGATAGTGATCACTACGGACTTGCTGCCGAAATACGGATCTCAAACGAGCAATTCCAGCTGGAGTAGTACGACCATGAATTCTGATACAATTACCGTCGGGCATGATATACTCTTCTCTAGGATGTTAAAGCGTAATTTATGTTTGAGTGGGATTGATGACCCGACAATTAGAAACCTGACAAACGAGGAGATTGACCAACATTTATTCGAAATGGACAAAGTCATCAAATAAACAGTGTAGCGAACTATTCAGTACGCTCAGAGGCCAACCTGTCTGACACGTATAGAATCCCAACAATTGACGCACTATACACACATAAAAGCAGACTACTCTCGAGACTCAAACAGCTGTTGAGACTGATAGGAACAACTTGGAATGAGGACACGGAAGTCACTGATCAAAACTCTCAAACAGTTAATAAAAGAAAATTACAAAAAATCTTTAAGTCCCTATTGGGGCTACAAGATTCGGGTCATAAATATGTCCGAAGTGACACAATGACATTCAATGTGTCCGAGGCCCACAAATGACAAAAAACATATGTCTTTCTGATGATTGGTTTAGGTCCAGAAAATGCCGACGATGGCGATGGTCTTTTTATGGTCGAAGATCCACAGAAAAAAAATGGATTTTCTGGGAGCTTTTTTCGAGTCCGTATGGTGTACGATAAACGATCCGACCCTATGTGAACCACCTGTATCTGCACAATGAACTATTAAATTCGCTCATTTGTTCGTGCGAAAAGACGAGCTCCTGTGCATCTTGGACTCTCACAGAAAAACAAAAAGTCGTCAGGAATAGACAGAATCCCAAACGTCGTATTGACATTTGAAAGCAGTGGATATTTTTACTACCCTATTCAACGCATTTTAAAATACTCGTAGCAGTGGTACAAGCAGTGGTACGTCCTATCAGGAAAAGCGATAAAGTTAGGACTAATCCTGCAAATCTTCGGACAATTAGCTTACTTCCGAACATTATCAAATTATTTGAGAAAGTAGTCCACCCAAGTGGGTAGAGGATAGAAATATAATCCCGGACAGCCAGATTGGTTTTAGGGTGAGACATAGCACTATTCACGCCGAGTCGAAAGTGATCTCCGACATACAATGGTACAAATGCCTGGTTGACTTCGAGAAGTCGGTATCGAAGCCGTATGATTAGAAGGACTTTTCTAAAAGTTGACTAGAATGGGCATGCCGAAAACCCTATGGTTTACAACATGCTTATGGGAACGAATTTCGTTGTCTAATGTGGGCACGTAATTTCAAGAAAAATATTTGACATTAGAAACGGCTTACAACTAGGAGCGATACTGTTTATCATACATACGAGTAATCTAGTGGGTTCCCGCAATCACGTTGTACGATCTGGTACAAAAATTCAGGTCATCAATATGGCATCTTGCTCGATCAGTATTTGTATTTTGGCAAACATATAAATGCTTGTTTAGCTGGAGCCCAGAAGGCTTAGACTTACAAGAAAATTGTTTCACAGCAGTCAACCTGACTCGAGGGTGAAGGTAATATACTCCGTAGCCCTAATCAGTCCAATGAGAGTGCACTACGATTTGGCTGTATTCCTCTATATAGATTATAAAGGGTTAGTGTTGAGTAGGGACGGTATCCCGGTAATATATCGTCGCCACCACGGTGCGAGGGAAGAGGCGCTCCATCTACGGTGGGTACGACGGCAATGCTCAGGAGTTCTTCCGATTAAGTTCCGCGACCAGATCGATACTGAAAAACAGAACGCTGAATTTTGGTGGCTTAAAACTTTTACTAGTTTTAAGTCAGATTTAAGTAAGCGGAAAGGCTGAACTCGTTGACATAAGGCAGCGCCTCTGAAAAGTGACCAATGCTTCACCACATCGGTTGAATCTCGGCGGTGAGTGTGAACGATGTTGACAAATATCAGTCGCCTGAATTCGCAATTGGAATGATAACCACTCGATGCAAGAGGCAACGAGCGCTCCCCACACCGATTATAATTAGCTTAGGCTAAGTAGTTTAGGTAGCTTAAGAACCTGAGCTATGAGCATAAATTTATTTATGATTACACCAAGGCAGGACTTTGTACTGAATCAAGATTTTGGCATGCATTGGCTCTGCTCCAGCAACGGCATTTGAGAGTATAATAACAGCTACAAATGCGCGTAACACTTTGACCGAATTGTTTTTTAGAGATCTCGGGACCCTGAAGAATTTTCAAGGTTGGTTTCGGTACGTTTGGCAGACTGTGATAAGCAGTTCTATTGACGATTGGATTTTCAGTAACTGCATTGATGAAAGCATACTTCTTCACATCTGTTAGGATCCCAACTGACTTAAAAAAAATTACTGGTGTCCTCATGGTTGACGTACTGGAAGAAAACAAGAAAAAAGTTTCGCTCTTTAATGGCTCTACTTGCGCTAAAGATTATTTCTAGGTTTAGTTTAAAAATAATTATCCCAGTGGCACAGATTCATTTACTTTATCAAAAATTGATGAGGGTGCTCATAGCTGCTTTGAGAGGAAAATTTTTTCTGTGATTTTCGGTCCTGTATGCATAGACGGTGAGTGGAGGAGGAGATACAACGACCAACTATTCGGGCGCTGTACAGCGATGTTGACTTAGCTAGAAGAGTGAAGGTACAACGACTGAAGTGGCTGGGTTATGTATGGATACAGATGTACACCAATGTTCCGGTCCGAAAAATCTTCGACTCCGTTCCAGAGGATCAGCGCAGTAGTGGAACGGACCTCAACCAACTTATAGTACGAGCTGGCTAGAGAAGCTTGTTAGTTGAGGCCCAGGTCCACCCCCGACCACCGTGGTAAGTAAATAAGAAATTATCCAGAACTTCATTCGTCAAATTATAAATTGGCATTATAGCATACGAGTATCTACACAAATGACGTTGCTCGAAAAGCTCTGATTTATCGCGTTAGTTCTGTATATCACCCCTGTCGGTAGACTTTTACATATTTTGATTACTCGATGTACTCGTAGCCCTTACACAACAAGAAACCACGTTTTTTTTGAAGGAAGCCACCTACTTCTTCTATCTCCGAAGTAGTCTACTGAGTTTAAGCCTTTGTTTGACCTCATCATGGCTTCTCTGGTCTCTGAAACCTTGATGTTTTCTTTTTTTTACTAGAGGCAGAAGGATCACCTAGGTCGTTATCTCATCCAAGTTCTTTATGTTGACAACAACCTCATAAGCTACGGATTTCACCTCCACTTCTATCTCTTTATTCTCCTTCACTGTTTAGTATGATAGTACGCCGACATTCGTGGGCCTCCTTCGGGAAACCTTCCACTTTATTTTAGCAAGTTGACGTAAGAGCTATGTGTACAATAATTTAGATGGTTTAGTCTTTTTGAATACTTGAACATCAGCGTTCTCGGATGAAGGATCTTTGAATCCATCTCTGAAGAACTATGAAGCTGCACGCAATAGTAGGAGAAGGATAATGAAAGTTGAAAGGAGTTATTGGTAGAGGCTCTGTTGTAGAGAAATCTATGGTGCTTTTCACAAGCCAGCTTATTCCCAGTCGTAGCTTCTTTTCAATAGTACACGATTGGTCAATTGAGAAGTGGATCCACATGTCTTTCGCTCATGTTACCAGCAAAATGAGTATGAAAATTTTCCATGTGATTGTTGCGAATTCCTGATCTTATATGTACTGTGGGGCCTTCCATTAAACTTATTATGAAGATTACTCAGATGTTTGCAGTGTCAATGACAGTAACCTTCCACGCGATGGACTCAATATCAGCAAGTAAGTCGTTTAAATGGCAGTAATATCAGGTTCTTTGGATCGAGCTACATAGAATAGATTAAAGGTAAAATGCTCCATTTATTGCTGAAATACCACGTTTTTCCGAAGTATTCTTCAGAAGGTAAAATAAGGAGACGTCATATGGGAATATAACTCAGGTTAACCCTGAGAGCTGAATATCACTTGAAAGTTCTTTAACGATTTCAAAATAAATAGCCGTTTGAATCTGGCTTTTTTTATGGGAACTTTTCAGTTGCCTCATTTGTGGTACGAGTGTATTTATCACAAGTGTCCCCATTCTAGTACTATCTACAGCAAATATCAATTTTTCATAAGCACCAAATGTTTTTGTTGCTGAAGTTATTCATTAGAACTGGTAGAATCCAGTAATTAAAATTTAGGTCACGATCTACGAGTATACAAAAGGAAAGGGTATTAGCCATCTACATCTATGTCACATTACAATCGGTCTGCTATAGGAAATACCTCAATGCCTCAACCTGAAATATTTTTCATGTTTCAACCTTAGTACCTACTTTAGAAAGCACATACGAGGTCAATAAGTTCCTGAAAATTGAAATACTCGTAAGCAACACTGGTTTCGCAAAAAATACCTCGTATTTTTCAACATAAACTTCTTTTAGCTCGATACACTTCGTCTAACGTTTCTCCAATTTTATCGAGGCCCTTAAAATAGGCGCTTGTTTCATCGATGACCGATGACGTTTGGAAACAGGAAATAGTTGCAGGTAGCTAAATCTGAAGAATATGCTGGATGAGGGAGCAATCCGTAATCTGCGGTTTTTTGTGCCGGTGCGTTGTTCTGGTGGGAAAGAATTTTTTCCCTCGCCAAATGCAGTCGTTTTTGCTTCAAATCGGCATTGGATCGATCCAATAACTCTGCATAATAGGCGCCTGTAATCGTTTTCCCCTTCTCAATGTAATCAATGTGAACGACATCACGCGCATCCCAAAAAAAACTGTTGTTGACCGACAGTCAGGAGAAATTTACTGTCTCGAATGTTCCTCGGTCTCTGGTGTTTTGTGATGTATTCATGTTTCCACGATTACAAAACGGCGCAAAAATTCGCTCGGATTGTGATTGAACATCGCCAAATACTCTTTTGAAGTTGTCAAACAATTGCGTTTGTTGTCAATTGTAAGCAAACGCGACACCCATTTGGCGGATAACTTCTTCATATCCAAATATTTTTACAAAACTGAAATCACTGGTCCATGTGATAAGTCTGTAGCTTCATCAAGTTCGCGCACCTTGACTCGTCGATCGGCCAATATCATACCGTGGATTTTATCAACCATTTCCAGTAGTGTGGTTACCTCAATTGGGCGGCCGTGAAATTGAGTATATGTGTGGTGGAAGGTTCCAATCGATGGTGAGGAGTCCCCATAATACTTTTCAAGCTTTTGTTTGGTGTGCGTGGTGGTTTTTTTTGCGCAAAAATTGGTGTTTAATGACCACACGAAATTCACTTTTTTCCATTTCTACGAAAATTCTTTCAAATGGCTGTCACAACAAAACTATTTGACAGATACGAGTATGTCTGAAAATTTGGGTGCGTTCTTTTGAAAGCTGCTTCTTGACAAGGTGGGTTTTAGGTGGCAGCGGCATCTGTTCTAATTTTCAGGGACTTATTGACCCAACCTCGTAGTACCCACTTACTGAATACAATTTACGGAAAAAAGTTCCTTCTGGTTGATTCTCATATTTTCAAGTGGTTTCTTAATTTGTTCATTTGATTATGTAATGCCGTCCCTGCACAATTCATTTTCTAAAATTTCTCTCTTTCATCAGCTTCCTAGTAACCAAATTAGAGTCTCCTTAATCATACTCAATGGGGACATAATTTGTATTATTTCTGGTATTTGCAGTACTACCCGGATCACGATTAATGGCCACAACATTACTAAATGTTCATACATGGCGTCGTTCAAAAATCATTTTGTTGTATCCATCCACTATTAAGTCCCTGGTTTTTCGACTAACTTGGAGTAAGTAGATACTTTGAGTGATTACCAAGATACTGAAACAACAATTAAAATAAAGAAACAAAATTTGTTGTTTTTTTGTTTTTTCTATTGGAATCCGTATTCAATGTCAGGAAATTTAATCACAACTATCAATTGGCAATCAGATTAAACAATTTTTAATCACCTCAAATGATCGTTTAATTGCTGACAAATGTTCTTTGTCGATCTTCGAAGACGGACGTTTTTAGTGGAAATATGCTCAAGTTATGGTTGACGAGTTTGAAATTGCCATTAAGTAATTCAAGACACGGTGAGGGCTGAAGGTTTTTACAACTACGAGTATAATACAAATATGTTGCTATGGTGTACTTGCCGTATTCGTAATTATGCGCTATGAATTTTTGCTATTCACTGTTTTGCTGTTTTGATGTTTATTTTGCAATTAAATATGCTGTAATAGGTTATATTTGTAGTGTACTTTTTTTTTTGCTAATTGTTGTACTAGGTAAGGTCTTACAATGGCAAAATAATAATTAAGAAATTATTTTATGAGATATGCCCTTAGCCTTTCGACTTTTCTGGACTTGCAAATGGGCTGTAAGATAACTAATGCAAGGTACGAGTATAACCAACAATTTATGATGTACGAACAATGTGTGTAATGTTTGTTTTAACACCTTTTAACCGGAAAGGTCAAGAAACATATCAAGGACAGATATTAAAAGCTTTCATGGAGAACATAATATATGGAAGCATTAATTCAGAAAACAGTTTAATAATTATTATAAGTGCTGAGGTCAGAACAAGTGAGGAAAGTCTTAATTAGGTGATATGGATATGCTTATAGTAGGGGTATGTATCTGATCAAACAAGTGAAGTTGTTAATATTGAATGCATAACATCTTTGATTCATTTCTGTAGGCCGTTCCAAAAAGAATATTGTTCTTCCAGAACAGCAAATGCTATTACCTTTCGAAAGTAATAAGCCTACAGAGTTAGTCAAAAACATTTGTGTTTTCATCCACATTCTCTGCCTATTAGGCCGTATGATGTATGATGTGCTGAGTGGTGCAGGCAATCAAATATGTGCATCGGTTACATAATACTCATATGAGATACCAGGCGCCTTATCATAGTAAATAGTCTTACACCCGTATAGGAGCTCTGTAGGTGCGGTGTAATCTTTTTCGCGATTCTCGTGGGTACAAACATGGACCAAAATAACTTACAAAAGCAAAAACAGCAAAATAACTAAACTAATGTTCAGAGTCAGAAGAAGGATATCTTCTCCGATCCCCAGTATCCCAGATTGCGATGGAGACAGAACAGTTAATTCTGGAATCTCCTACAAAGGCTAAACCACTGTTAACCAAAAGTGACAACGAAGGTGCCCAGGGACAAAATGTACCAAGCATATTGCAAAGCGAGCAACAGACTCTAAAGCCAAGCAGAGATTTGAATATTTCACTGGAGTTCATAGATGTCGAATTGCTACCATAGTAAAAGGTGGCATGAAATTAGTAGAGGCAAAGGACGAAGTTATATAAGATATGCACAGGTTCTAGCCGTGAGAGCAGCAGAAGCTGCTTCTCTCCCGAAAGATGCAAGTCCACGGACAACTCTCCGAAGGACGAGCAATAAAAAAAAAATGTAATTCACACTAAGTGTCAAACAAAGAAATACGTGTAGACTCATCGCAAGGATGGCCTACGCAGTTGAGCGCTGATTCTAGCAGAATACGTCCAAGAGTACAGAAAGCAGTCATCATGACTCGCTTAGAAGCCAAAACCGCTCTAGTGAATTCAATGGATGGCCCATTAAGTGAAAAAAATAACTCACGAACGCTGTCAAGTATTATACATCAGGATGATCCTACAGGAATGATAAAGTCGAAAGTAAAGCTACCATTATGCATTCAATGCTCCAGAATGTGTTGCTGACCGCTGAACAAATCTAGCAAATTAAGAAATGCCTGCTGGTAGAGATAGATAAATTTGAAATTTGTTGCCAGGTCAACAAGAGATGGCTAGCTCTCGATCAAAATATATCAAAAATAAAACCGTGGCCAGGTGCGGACCTTGTGACAATCTAGGGCGATAATATCTCCAAATCGTGAACATGTGTTTTATATGGTACGAGTATATCCCTGATGATGACAAGCCAGACAAAATTGTGATATTTCTACGTCGGGTTGGCGAAACATCAGAACTGAAAAGGAGAAAAAAATGTTTTCTCAATAGACAAGAAGTCGAAGGAGCAAATCCTTTTGCAAGGAGGGAAATTTGTAGCAAATTCTGGTGCGAATTAAAGGGCTTAAAACAAATCCCATGAGGAAATTATACGTGCAAACTGCGAACAGAGCAACAACTCATGCAAAATTCAGCGGACAACAAGGGCTTATTGATCCTCGGAGTGACTAGAACCAAACACCCTCTGCCACATGCAAGCTATCTGATAAAACAGCCGCTGCACACTCATCAAAAATGGCAAACGATTCATTTTCAACGTCTTTGATGCCGAAAGACAACATCCGAGAATGCATCAACTTCCGTCTCAATCTTTATGCAACTACTTAATAAAAACCTTGTCAATTTTTCCACTTTATTAAAACCCAAAAGTTCTCAAAAACGCCTTAAACCCTTTATTTCGAATTACTCGTATCTTTTACACAAAATAAAAGAGAAAAACAAACTGAGATTAAAATTGCAAAAACACCCTAACAATTTGAATTTAAAAATTCTGTATAAAACAATGTGTAAAGTAATTAAAAAAGAAATTCCAATTTGTCGGGATGAATTTTACCGATCGCAATTCACTTCCGCAAGAGGAAATATCAAAAATGAATGGAAAATTATGAATAATATTCTTAATAAAACTTCTGTTCGGAGTAAAACTTCTGCTATGCGTGTTGATGGCTGTCTAGTGACTGATAAACTAGTCATTGCGGATGCTTTTAACAGTTATTTTACAAACATATCAGAAAGTTATAAATTATCTGGTCAGCTTTTTCAATGGCCATGCTGCAATTCGGTATTACAGCCAGAACAAACGTGTTGCAACACTTTTGTATTTGAGCCAATAACTTCGCTTGAAGTTCTAAAAACCATTGGCACGTTGAAAAACACAATCTCGAGCAGTGCTGATGGAGTTTCAAATATTGCCCTTAAAAAGATTGCATTCTTTATAATCGATGTAATGTCCTATATTTTTATTCGGTGTATTCTAGAAGGTGTTTTTCCAGAAGAATTTAAGTGTGCTGACGTCGTACCACTTTTTAAAAAGGGTTCCACGATAGAAATGAGCAATTATAGGCCAATATCACTACTTCCAGCAATAAGTAAAATCCTTGAGAAACTAGTTAAAACTCGAATGATTAGCTATCTTAAGATGATTTTTCATGCGACGCAGTTTGGTTTCCAAAAAGGCAGGTCAACAGAAGATGCTCTTCTTGAGTTTTGTGGTAGAATCATGTCGAACCTGGACAAGAAAAAGTGTACAGCTGGGTTATTTATCGATATTTCGAAAGCTTTTGACATGGTCGACCATGACACTCTTTTTTAAAAACTTGAAAAAGCAGGTTTTCGTGGATTCATGCTTCAATGGTTTAGGTCTTATCTTGCAAATAGAACACAAAGGGTAAAAGTTGATGAAGTAAGGAGTGTTCCTCTTTCCCTTAATTTAGGAGTGCCCCAAGGCTCAGTCCTAGGGCCTATTTTATTCCTTATTTATATCAACTCCCTTTTCTCACTTAATTTTAAAGGAATTCCTACAGCTTTTGCAGATGATGTTGGTTTCTCATATGGCTCAATTAGCCGCCTTGACCTGTTATGCGAGTTGAATTCCGACCTTAGTATTTTAAGATGTTGGTTTGCTGCTCACAAATTGGTTATAAGCCCGAAAACCAAGGTTATGTTTTTTAGTCTTTCGCCTTTGTTCCTGACTGCAATGTTGATATTTTTTTTCATTCAACTGATTGCCAAAAATTCAAGCTTTCAACATGTGACTGTGCATCTGCTTCTTCTCCAATTACTTTTAATGATGACTTGAAATGCAGCGATATATGTTTTCCGATAGAAGTTGTCGACGAGTTCAAATATTTAGGCCTTATCATTGACGCAAACATGAGCTTCGGTAAACATATAGATGTTCTAAGAAAATATTTCCGTTGTACGCTCAGACACTTCTTCTATTTGCGCAATATATGTTCGACAAAGTTGCTGAAAACCATTTACTATGGGCTTTTTCAGTCGAGATTACAATATGGAATACCTTGCTGGGGTGGTACATATAGGAATAAAGTACAATCTATTCTAACTCTTCAGAAATATTCCCTTAGAATAATATGCCGAAAACCTAGGAGACACCCTAGTTATCCTTTACACTGTGACTTAAAAATTCTTCCTGTTCGTCATTTGTATTGTTATAAAGTGTTAAAGACTTTTTTTATGAATTCCGGTAACCTGAATTTTAGATTAATCTCAAGCTACAGTTTACGTAGAAACTTTTTGTACATGGTAACTGTTCCCTCATTCCATACTACTGCATATCGTAGCTTTTATGATATTTCTTCTCATCGTCTTTTCAATAAATTGCCTCATTCTATTAGAGCTATTAACGTTCCTCAAGAATTTTTTAAACGTGTAAGAACCTGGCTATTTAATTTTAATTTTGAAAGCATAGAACTCCTGGTTTCTAATGATCTGAAGTTACAATCTATAATCTTGCTTAATGGTATTAATTATGTTATTTTTTGCTATTGTTTAAAATGATGTTATGCACTTTTCAATTATTTTTATTCAGAATATTAAATTTCTAATTGTTCTAATGATCACCCCTCCTGAAATTTATTTTATATTGTTTAAAATCTACTAATTAAGCACTCAACACTATTTTAATACATTGTATGTAAATATCGAGTGCCTTTAAGATTCTTATTTTGATATTACTAATTTAAGTAAAATATTTGAATTATGTGAATTACTTAATATACATATGGAATTTTAATAAAGTAAAACTAACTAGCTAACTAACTACCTAACTAATTCGGCTGAACATGCTGGCAGCTTTGTCAGCACTGACATAACTTACTAGTCATAGAGTTAAGGTGCATTTAAATTAATTTACAGCACTATAAATACATGTTGGCGATTGCGACATCACCTTTTCTTTAATAATGATCACCTTAATGTAGCTTTCATCTAGGAGCCATATTTTTTCAAGGACTAAATAAAGGGAGTATTAGATGAGTTACTCTATATCTCTTATAATGAAGGCAGACCAAGCGCATTCTTTACAAAAGTAATAGTAAAATTACTCCAATTCCAGAGTTTACCACCAAAGACTTGGTGGCGGCAATAGCCGACCTTTCCACTGAAGGAGGTGTGACAGAAGCAGTCATTTGCACAGCATATTTTCCGAGCAGCTCCACCGACCTGGAATTCCTACCACTGAAGGGACTCCTAGATTATTAGGAACCTTCAAATTATCATTGCGTGTGATGCGAATGCACACCACAAAATGTGAGGGAGCTCCAACATAAACATCAGAGGTGAGTCGCTCTTGGAATTTATTCACAATCTAGAAATTATTAATTCTGGGATTAGTCCCACTTTTATAAATAGAATTACGGAAGAGGTCCTAGATCTCTCTCTGTGCACCACATTTATAGAAAACTTAATTGAAATGTCTGTCATCGCCACATTCTATTCAATGTCAATCTCGAAACTACACTTCTAGAAACATACAAACGGCCAAGAAATCGGGCAATGGCTGCTTCCTTCCCTTTTATTCAACTTAGAGGCAAGAAAAAGCCGCACTGGTGGACATCAGCACTTGGATCACTTAGAAACGTTTGAACTCATACAACGAATTCCTCAAAATATATAAAAACGAACTGAGGAAGGCAAAGCGGCTGTCGTTTAGGTCATTCTGTGACAAAATAAGAGAAACCTATGACGCATCGCGGCTGAGAAAAATCCTTTCTACCAATCTTATGATGCCTAGCTGTTTGAAAAAAAAAACGATGTCTCTTGGACAACCTCAAGTGATGAATCACTCAACCTACTACTGGACACACACTTTCCAGGTAGCTCTCTATTCACGGCCAGAAACAACCTTACCAGGACTACTGCAACTCTGACTAAAATTCATGGTCTGATTACAAGAGACAAAGTGCTTTTTGCGCTGCATAACTTTAAACCTTACAAGTCTGCTGGTCTGGACGGTATAATACCTGCCGAGCTACAAAGGTCCTCAGATATTATCCTACCTGTGACATAGAGAATATCATGAAGATCTGTGTAGAACTGATTGACATTCCCCTGTCATGGAGAGACGTTAATGTAGTTTTCATTTCCAAGACCGGAAGATGCTCTCATATTGTCCCAAAAGACCTCAGACCGATAAGTCTATCATATAAGATTGATCCACGACTTTTGTCCACGGCTCAACATGTCTGAAAGTTGGTGGAAATGGCTCTACATTCACTAACTAGCCACATCGAACAATTCCCAGAATATAGAAAACAGACGACGGTCACATTCTTGGACATAGAGGGTGTCTTTAACAACGTCTACACATCCGCAATCACGACTGCGCTGTCAACTCTGAAGGTAGATGAGGCACTTGGGCATTTCTTGGGATCAGTCTCATGCTAAATAGCAGAATGATCAACTCTAACCTGGCTGGGGCTTCTGCTAAAAGATGTGTCAGCAGAGGTACGCTACAAGGCATCTTAGTGGTCAATGAACTGCTGATATACTTGGAAGCCGCCTCAGGTAAATATCTTAATACCATTAAAGAACTCCTACAGCTAAATCTTAACAGATTAACACGTTGGCGGATTGGGAGTACACTCCCATAAAACTGACCTTTTCCACTTTCCCTGGAAATATGAAATTCCAATCACAGATCCTCCCTCAATCAACGGTACCAGCTTAGTCTTTCCCGATAAAGTGAAATATTTGGATCTTATTTTTGAGAGGAAACTAAACTGGAAATCTAACATTCAATTTTTTTCTTGCAAGAAAGCCATTGTGTACAAATGGAGCCTTCAAACTCGCATTACCCACTGGCTATACATCTGGCTATCACCTATACCTACGGGGTTATTGTCTGATAGACGGCCTTAGACAATGCAGTCAATTACAGCGAGCTAGCAAAGTCCAAAGGACAGGATGTCTGTGCATAAGCGGAGCCTCACGTACTACACAGTGGGCACAGCCTTAAAGCGTCTACACAGTGGGCAAATAAATTATTTGGCCACGCTAATATTATAAAATTCATAATACGCTAGGAATCCTTCCAGAGAACATCGATTACACTATGGCTTCCATGGATGACAAATCAAACCACTTCTATACGGATGAATCCAAGGCTGATAGTGGGGTTAGTGGCGGTGTTTCTCAGATAAGCTTAATCTATTTAAGCCTCTCCTTCCGCCTTCCATATCACCGTAGCGTGTTCCAGGCCAAAATTTTGAAGACTATAGAAGTCCTGTCCTGGCTGAAATAAAACGTGATATCTGCAAGGGATATCTGCATCTTTGCGGATTGTCAGGCCATTGGGCTCAGTGGTACAAGACCACCCTTAATTGCCAATCATTTCTTAGGGAGATGGCAGAGCAGTTCAGCCTTCACCTATGATGTGTGCCGGGACACAGATACATTCCAGCGAATTGTATGGCCGACGAACTCGCCAAAATTGGAACCACTCTACCTATTCTACCTGTAAAAGGTACTCGTATCATCGGTATACCAATTGCTACGTACAAACTAAAACTAGGACTGGAAGCTGTTAAAAGACCAAATCGTAGGTGGACCTAACTATCACCACTCTCGCCAGGAAAAAACTATGGAGTCATTATGAGAACTGAGACCAGAAAACTTCTCAATAGATCGAAAAGATTGGTAGAATCTGATAGATATAGGAGGCCCACATATATTTAGTACATTATAAGCCGAACTCTTTGGAAACCCGTTTTGGAAAAGACTGCTCAACTGATCCAAACTACCCATATAGTATGGGAGACATCAACATATAATGTTGCGAAGTATTCAATTCAGGATGATGCATTTAAAATTATGGCTCTAACACAGATATCTTAAAATGGAAGAAGCAAGTCCAAAGATATTCAAGGCGGCAAAGACAAAAGTGTCTTTGTAGGAACTCCGATATACGAGTATATGTTCCTTTATCAGAGTAATGTCGTAGTAAGCCAACATGCATTAAATAGAAATTACAGGCTGGTAAGTATTTCTAGCATTCCTACAGGTGGATAAGAAATAGGTTTGGATTTATTTTATTGTCGATAAGAATTTCTTTTAAGTAAATGTCGTTTGAGATAACCTATACAAAAACCAGTGTAACTTGGCCTTGGTCACTGATCTCTTTGAGGAAACACCACTGCATTTTTGAAAATTTCTGATTTATTAAAGGAAAAACAAATGGGCAATGGATGACTAAGCACTAATGGAATAACAAGAGGCAACAGTTCGACCCGAAAATTATCCAGTGAAGGTATAGGTATACGGCTATTGTCAGACCCATTATGGGTCTTGCAACAGTAGTTAAATAGTATGGTGGGATAGCATTGGCCAAGGAATGCTGCTTCGCTTAACAATGATATAAAACCTCTAGAGACGTGAGTCTACAGCACTACTAGTAAATTCTACTTTAACATATTCTCCAGCTTGAAAAGGACAAGCATTGGTTAGTCTATTACTAACGAGCAGTAACTTTAAAGCACTTCATTACTCCGAACATGCACCCTTGGGTACAGAGGTACACTTTGTTGACGATTATTTTGGAACGCCAAGACTCTCTTTGACATCGTAAAATAGCGTCCTCAAATTTTTGATTCGTCCAGCTTGAGCAGGAATTCATGAAGCATACATTGGACATTCTAGGAGGAAATAAAAATCTAACCAATGTCTTCCGGGTCTACTTTGGGGAAGTAAAGAAAACTGATCCAGAATTACTCCGAATACTAGAGCGAGCATTATCTGCCAGGTAAGGTCACGAGTATAACCATTATCGAGTGCTGCGCTGCACCGAACTACGAGAATGAATATGACAAAGGCAGATAAGACATCTACCCTCCAAAAATGCAGAAGCAATCAGCTGCTTCGCTGCTGAGATCATTGACATAGGATCGCTCTTGAAAATGTTTTTTACTATTGAGGAGGCACCATTGTTGGAAGAAGCCAAAAAAGCCAAGTCACATACTCGTAGTTGACAGCAGACACCTGGAGACGGATCGATGTGAACGGATTTCAGCGGCCTCAGCAGTAGAGTGCTTCGAATTAGATGTCCAGTACCGCATAACAGGAGAGAAGGCACGAAATATTCTCAATTACGAGTATATCAACGCTTTAGGTGTCGTCCACAGTATTACTAAGGATCTCCTTGGTGGCCAAAGCTCCGAACTATATACATATAGTATGTAAAAGGATTCGGAAAAACAGCTTGGCTACAGCTATTTCGACCCAAGCTCAGCTGAGCCTGACGTTTGTCTGCTCTCACACAGGAAAAATGAAAACATTTGAAGATGACTTGGAGGGAACTCTGAGACGTTTGCAGAACTCCGAACACGATGTCGCCGAGACGATGTTAAAGTTCCATGTCTCACGGAAGATCAGAGGACCGAAGTAAAGTAAAGGAAAGGGGGTATGCAACCATAAGTTATTGAAAAAGATCCAGAGGATCGCATGTGTTCCCACATTTAAGGGCTTAAGAACAACGCCAACGGCAAGATGGGAGACTATCCTTAGTTCTACTAATAGAGCTAATAGAGCGGCCCGAAATCAAATTCGAAGGCCCCTCAATGCTATCCAATAGGCACTACATACTGCTCCATAAAGAGATTGAGATACCATTCTACTGTTTATTTTCAAGAATACAGGCATGGGACAGTAATGGGACAGTAATCAAGATCTTCTGATAGAGGACTTCATCTCCACAAAGAAAGAGATAGGGATAAACGTTGGATCAATCTACAATCTCTTGTAAGATGAGCAGGTGCAGGTGTAGCAGGCGCTGAAATCGCCAGTAGCAATCCATTCCATTCAAACTTACAACCGTAACACCCGTCTCGTTATGAATGCTCATCAGTATACACTCGGACGTACTCTAAAATATCGTGATTCGTCCCTAAGACGTACAACTCGCTTATGGAATGCCCTGACGATCTCTGTATTTCCTAGTCGTTATAACGTACAAACATTTAAAAACAATGTACATCGGTACCTCGGTTTTCTTCCTCCCTAAATTTCATTCACCCGCGCTGTGTACAAACATTTTAAGGGTACACAAACCTCCTAATAAAGCGCACAATAAAGCTGCTTTTGTGCCGATGACCTCTGCGGAGGCTGAAAATGTGAAGATACGAGTTAGCTCCACTTTTATGGGATTGTTCCAGCCCTAGCAAACAGAGTTACCTGTAGTTTCATTGAATAATATTTTTAGATTGGCGGATGCAATAGGATGGCTTAGACCTCTTCAAGGATTGACATCTGGACCAAGTGTCAATTAACAAGATTGACATCAACTTCCTAAAAACTGCTAAATCAAGTTGAGTGCAAATTATGAAGTCAAGCTCGATGCATCTATGTAAACTTGAGTCTGCATCGATCGGTAGGATATCGAAAAGCTTCCAACAAAAATCACCTCCCAAACTGACAGCCTGAAAGTATGCTAAATTAAATTGTAACTGAAAAATATTTCATCGAGAAGTTTTCTTTAGATAGAAGATATTGGAGCCCATAAGTATGCTATTATGTTGTATTGAATTTTTTGATACTAACACAGGGTGGCTTTGATTATTATTAGTTGCTAACTGCTGAACCATACTCGAATTTCTAAAATTAATTAAGACTGATGATTCTTCCAGATCAGTAGTCAGCTTCTGTTTGTAAGCTTTGTTCTTTGTTACGTTGCTGTCCTACCTACGACTGTTCCTTTCAAATGGTTTCCTATTATATTGTGTTTAAGTTGAAAAGAACCTAGATCACCTTGACCTAAGCAGAGTGCTAAATCTGGACGGCAGTCATAAATCTTTGCACATTTGTGGACTTGTGCACATTAGTGCACTCGTATATAGACGATAATTACAGCAATTATACGAGTATCAGTCACAGCTACTAAGCATCTTATAGTGTAACATATGATCAATCAATAAGAATTTGCATACGATATTATTTCTGTGTTGATTTATGTCTAATTTGGCATAAAATTCTAGGTCTAGATGAATTTTTAATGCCGACACAGTTCAAAGGCCAGTTTGTGCGGAGACTTTCAAAATCAACGTCATGATTGGTGGCTTAGGTATCTCGTGGTACCTGGAGGTATCTGAGCAGATAATTGCAGCTAAAATTAGAGACTGGTGATTTGCATTTGATTTGATTGTTTGTTTTTTTTTTGTAAAACCAAACGGGTTTTGAGAGAAAACAAAACCAAAGCTTAGCTAGAAGTGTTTTTTCAATTGTCGATGTGTAAATTGAAATATGGGGTCAGTTGGTGTTAAAAATGTGCGGGCTTTAGTTAGGTGGTCCTCAATTGCACAATTCATAGACGAAACTGGCTTTAGAACCAACACCATGAAACTCCAAAAACCAGTTGCATTTTTAAGTAAAGCTTTAAGTGGTGTTTTAAGTCGTTTTTGATGATGATTGAACGTTTCTAATTGGCAAGTTACATCAAAGTCAGGAATTAGTTAACTCATTACTCAGTTGGTTTAATGCAATTCAAAACAGAAACCCTTTAACTTGACACAAATTGCCATCAATTTACTTTGCTTTGTGGCATATTTGTGGTTTTAATTGCACAAATTATAGACCTTTACTTAGTCATGCGATGTGTGATTAAAAATTCAAGAGTTTCTCGTTAGAACTTTGAGTCACGAAAAGGATGTTTATAATTTAAACTGAAGCAATGCTGGTTGCATTGAGTCAGGTTTAGCTCTAACTGGGTTGACAAAGTGCAATATATTACAACATTGTTACTTAGGTTTTGAGATATGGCAATACTGGTGTAGATACGAAAAATCTGACATCGTGAAATTTGATGTTTTTAATGCTACACGTGCTCATAACGTTTTGTCATACGAGTGCAATTTGCTTTTTTTACAAGTAATTGACACATTCATCTCAGCCACAAAATGGAATTAAATCGTGAACAACAACAGGGTGCAGTGTGATCAACTCGCTTCGATTTTTAGTAGCATCATCCCGGGCCACTGTATTTCACTGATTTTCTGAATTCAATCATAGTCGTCGTTCATGAAGGCGTGAAGTTCGTCCAAAATCGGTTGTTGTGCGAGAAAACGTCGATGCTGTATCTTTAAAATGAGGCATGTTATACTGCATGAGCATTTGGCCGTCAAAAAGATTTCTTCGCATTGAATACTACATAATTTGACAATCGCTTAATAAGGGATCAAGTCGATTGGTGCAAAGAAATGTATATGCATATTTTATCTATGCATACGAGTATGTGACCGAAACCAAACAGCAGTCGACTGTATGGGACTTTCAAGATGAGCCAAATCCAAGAAAAATTGTTCACCCTTGAAGCACTTCGAAGAAAATGGTCGCCTGTTTCTTCAGAATAGCCGGACATGTCGCCACCGTGCCATTAGAGCTACGTAGAATGGTCAATTCGGAACGTTTGTTTGCCGGAAGTTTTTGGAGAAGTAAGGAAAACAATCGCCGAACACGGATAATTCTTCTCCATGATAATGCGAGCTCTCACAGGTCGGCTCAAACAAGTGAATTTTTGAGCATCCAAAACATCGAATTAATTGGTCATCCGCCATACAGCCCTGATTTGGAACACATTGATTTCTTTTTTATTCTCGCACATCAAAAATGGATTGTGGAGACAACGTGTTTCGACCCCTGAAGAAGCGGCTGATGGGTTTAAAACGCATGTTTTGGAATTTCCTCGTTCGGAGTGGAAAAAGTGTTTCGAAAATTGCTTTAGACGTATGGAGAGTATTTTTAAAAATAGTACAGCATTTTTCGATGATAAATATTTGTTTTTCTAAAAACTTAAGTAGCAAACTATGTAGTTGTTTTCAAGAATTCTTCATCCTGTTGGTTAAACTATGCAGCTTGGGTATTACGCTTCCTATATAGAAATAATCAAATGCATTCGGAAAACGTATTTACCGAACCTTTAACAGCAGGAATTGAATTTGAATGAAAAATCTTTATTCGTTATGCAGACTGGATCCTGGAATTATTAAACATATGACTTCCTTTATTATCGACTCAATTTCAGGTCACTGTTTCGAGCAGTTGGAGCTCTATATCACCAATAACACAGCAAATATGTAGTTTGCGGTTTATCATACTCTCACAAGAAGTAAGCTATTGGCGTCATATCCAATGATCTCGGTGGCACAATTTATTGGTCGACTTAGCGATATAATGTCGTCGTTATGCTTCCTCGATAGCGACGTGGATCCCGCTGCTGATATGATGACACACACTAATCCGCCATAAGATCAAGAGCATCACTACAACTCGTGCTGTAAAGAGGTTATCAGGGTCAGAGAATGCCTTTTCGGTCTTACAAGACCAAACCGATAGAGAAAAACAGAAAAAAGTTCAAATGAGCCAGGAACGACTGAAAGATGTTTCTGAAGCGCGTACAATTTCAATACGATCAACAACTGAGTAAAGAATCTACAATGTCCCAAAAGTAGTAAACATTTTTGGTCGTTCGTCAAAAACATCAGAAATTCTGCCTAATTCTCCGTCCCAACTCTCATTTAGTCAAGGCTAATCTACTTCCTGACCACTTTGTGGCCAATTGAACACTTCCGGATTGCATTTTGTGTCCGATTTCTCTTGAGTGCGTCGAATCTATGGGACGAAACCACTCCCGTACTCGTACTTAAAGACCTAAACATACACAAATCCGCTGGCCCAGGTGGTATATCTCTCTTTCTTCTATAGAGATGTTCTTTCACGCTGGCAAAAGCACAGAGTTTTTCATCAATCACACTTTTTAGGACCCTTTTCGAGCAGATGGAAAACAGCATGCGGGAAATTCGTGCATTTGGGATTGACGACTTTCTTCTTCAATGAATAAGAAATTGCCTTTCAGAACTGTCAATTCAAGTTGTCTTGGACGATTTCAAGTCTGATGTTCACAAAATAAATGCTAGTGTGTCCCAGGGCTCCGTTCTGTCTCCAACACTCTTTTTAATTCTCATCAATGATCTTTTGTCTGCTACTCCTAATCCAATATATTCCTTTGCTGAAGACAATACTCTCTTCTTTTCATATTCGTTTCCGAATTCACGTCCCTGCTCTAATGGAGTAGTAGCGAAATTTAAACCTCCAGTCATTGTCATGAATGACACTTGACACTCGTCGAAACTGAAAAACTTTCCTTCTTCGGTATGTGTATCAGTGACAACTTACATTGGAATGACCTCACATTCGATGTCGTCAAAAATGCTGAGAAATGTCTAGGTTTCCTCAAACGATGTAAGAAATACTTCATCTCCTCTGATCGGGCCCGTATTTATCATTCATTCATCCACACAAAATTGGAGTACAATGCCCACATCTGGTCGGGTGCGCCCAAAACATCTCTGCACCTGCTAGATAGGATTCAAAACCATGCGATAAAACTCATAGGTGGTGCTAATATCAGTCAGTCAATTGATACCCTCGAACACCGGCGTAATGTCTCCTGTCTCACTTTGGTCTCTTTTTATTACCACCATCAGTGCTCCATTGAAATTACCAATAAAATTCCTTCAATCCTAATCCTAACACCGGTCTTTCTACGAATCAACAGTATAGCCTCAAGCCCACCTTTGGACGTACTCTAAAATATCGTGATTTTTTCCTAAGTCGGAAAGTAGAATGCCCTGTCGAGCTCTCTATTTCCAAGGAACAGGCCCTTCTTGGAGAAGCTTCCACCAGTTCGGACTACTAGTATCTGTAGGAAAATAGAAAACTTTTTAATTGCAAATAACCTGCCTTCTAACTCATCATCAGGTCTACCTGTATCTTGTAAACAGCAAAAGTTACAAAAGTTCATTGTAGAAAGTCATTTACTTTGTGAACTGTCCGTTTTATGTCTGAGATGTTGGAAAGATAAATCTAATTGGTACACGCAGCCAACCTCTGTCAATCAGTTGAAATCAAATTACTAAACCGCCGTGACTTTTATTATCACAATTTATCTCATTTACTGTCCCGTCTAGGTTATTCTAAGCTGGCATACCACACATACAATATCTTTGAAGTCCAGTTTTTCTATAACAAAGGAAATAGAAAAAAAAAACAAAGAACTGGATGTGTTACAGTTGGTCAGAATTGATATCCCAAAACAAAAATCAATGAACCAGTATTTCTATGCAGCTGTTATGCTCCATATGATTCTGACTTATGCCACGTGTTTCCCTGAATGACATTGAGTCCTTTTGTTCGAGTTTCAAGATCCAAAATATCTGTCTTGATTGAACAGATACTCAAAGATTATGCAAGAAAACTTCAATTACCATGTGGGAGGTGTTTACCACTAAAACATATCTACCCGAAATCGTACACCTGTGACAGAGGTTTCAATGGAATTCAGCAGTGTTTGCTATTTTTGATTACACTTCGTACTTAAGAATTTAGAGGAGCTATAAAAAAGATTCATGTTCGTGCTTGGCTTTGAACCTGAGTCAATTCTGTTTAGCACTTGAGTAAATAAATATTTGCGTACAAACGTCTTTCTTGTTTGCAATTTTCGAGTCCAACATCCATTAAGACGAACCCATTTACATAAAATGAATCACAATTGGCATTAAAAGTTGTTAAATATAATTATTAGGATCGTTTTTATTACTCAGGCCATTGAAGTGGTTTTTACATTTTTAAGTGAAATGGATGTGCTTAAATGTGTGTATGAAGTACATACTGCATAGTTAATAATTTAAGATGTAATTCACGGATAAGACTTAGTGTTAAATTAAATTAAGATCAGCGTACTTACAAAGACGTAATCCTTGACCTTTAAGATTGATATTCATTTTTGAATGTGGCTTGGCTCCTGGAAATATAAAAAAAAAACACAAAATTTGTTATTATGGACTTTAATGAGGTTATACTTAAATATTGAATAATTATAGCAGTAAACTTTGAGTAAATTAACCGCAAACACATAAAAGTTATTTTAAAGAAGGTTTTCAAGTTTAGAGTTCTTGAAAAACAAGATCTCATTTAGGATAGAAGGAATCAACTAAAATTGATTTTCCAGTTATGCAAGTGACACTTCAAGTTTATACATATTTCTCTAAACTTAATAAAAAAATAATGAAGTTACTTAGTCAAGTGGTAGCTGTTTCAAAAATATAAAAAATTGGATGAAGTAATTAGCACCACGTCACACTGCAAAATAACCATTTTTTAAATCAGATCATCATTACAACTTCCGTAATCAAATCGTGGAAGGGTGTGAGTTCTGATATTGGTACACTTTTTTCAGATGGAACATATAAAGAACAAGTCCATTGTATTATTTCGCATTTCTCAGTCTTTCGTAGAAGGATAAATTATCACTTCCCTGATAAAGGGTGTACAAGATCAGAGTTAGTGCTCCGCCCTGTCGTCTTCACTCTCGCAGTAAGCGTCGCAGAATGATGTGTCACTTATGTCCAGCACGCTTCATAAAAGTGTAGTGCACGTCACGACGCTAGTAAGCAGTAAAGTCGCTTATTTTTTAGAGTATTCATTTGGTTTGCCTTGTGTGTGATTCTGGACAAATAACTAAATTGGAATCTTAATGTAGCGGAAAGGACAAAAAAGGCATATAATGCTCTTTTTATCTGCAATGGAATAGTAGGAAAAATTTAGGACCTAAGTACTGGCTGTATGCGATGGTGGTTAGAGCCATACTTACATATGGCGCACTAGTATGTTGGAAAGCAACAAACAAAAAAACGATTTACGGAAAATTAGCGGCGGTTCAAAAAACGGCTTCCATAGCCATTACAGGTGCGCTCCGTAGCATCCCTACGGCAGCATCATTACAGATCAAAAAACTTGCTAGCAACAGTGCGATACGACTCAGTAATTTGGGTAACGTGGATCTACTGCCAAGCATTCCAATTCTAAGGGATGAAATTCCTTCTTTGGTCGACTTCGACATTCCGTATGATATAATAGTCGTATATCCGGAGAGGGAGGATTGACAAAAAAGTGCAATAATCAGGTCAAATAAAATTGCAATTTTCACAGATGGCTCTAAAACAGAGGAAGGAACAGATTCTGGTATCTTCTCAGAAAACCTAGAACTAAGAGTGTCTATAAGACTACAGGTCGCAAGCAGTGTCTTCCAATCAGAGGCCCGGGCTGTACTCAAGGCGTCTGAGCTAATGCAGATGAGATCGGTATTCGAAAGAGATGTCGCTATCTACATCGATAGCCAGACCGCACTCAAGGCAATGGAATCGACCCACGTCAGCTCTGATACAGTCAGGGGCTGCCGCCCAGTGCTCAAGTCACTATGCAGTCAGAATAAGCGGAAAACAATCGGACGAGCTTGCAATAAAAGGAGAGCTACTCGACAAAAGTGAGGTTACCCACATCAAACCACCTCTTTGCATAGTAAGGGGTACTATCGAGGAAAAAATCACAAATACCGCCAAACTAAGGTCGTCAAGTCTTGAAGGATACAGAGTATCCAAGGATCTTCAGCCGCTTTTTGACGGCCAAAGATCTAGGTAGGTAATAGAATTGAACAGGGACATGCTTAGGACAATAATAGGAATCCTTACAGGACACTGTCTTCTGTGGAAACATGCAAAGAGACTCAAATTGTCAGATACTGATATTTGCAAGCTGTTGAGGACATAACACACATACATACGAGGACATAACATAACATTCGCGTAGTCGAAGAAAATACTTTTTCGAAAACCTAGAGGGAATAGACGGTACGAAACTTCCAAGTCCTTCTTGGCCTTGAAGACAAAATTCAATGGCATATCCATCATACCCCTGAGCCTTGCCTACCAAGTTCATCGATGGTTTTCATGATCCCATTTTGAGCCTATCGTCAACGTTCAGAGAAGTCTTGCTTGGCTTTCGCTACAGATATGGT
The DNA here is from genome assembly GCA_949129095.1 of Volucella bombylans. Classification (NCBI taxonomy): domain Eukaryota; kingdom Metazoa; phylum Arthropoda; class Insecta; order Diptera; family Syrphidae; genus Volucella; species Volucella bombylans. Next base: position 136,268,167 of record OX422141.1, on the reverse strand, counting down.
TGCCTCAACCCTTCTCTGATTCTTCACAATTGCGTATGTCTCCTCCGACAGAGGCATATTATTCTCATTGTTATCAAGGATGAACTGTTTCCAAAAACTTTGTGTCAGGTACTTGGAGGAAGTCAATTTTGCTACGGCCTCACTATGCCAAAAATCATCTCCTAATAACGGCAATAGCTCAAGATGACAAGTGCAGTCTATCCAAGTAGGAGGTACGTAGAATTAGGCCACTGTAACTGCCGCATATGCGCATAACTACATTACCTAGGCAGACCTAAGTTAACGTCAACCACATCACCTAAAGAACTACCTGCATTTGTTACCAGTACCGGAATATTGATGTGCTTTAAGAGTAAGTCAATATGTAGCAACAGAGTGTCCAATAGACTATGTATGTGTTATTAGATCTCTTAAATGACACTAAATGGCATATTGCTCCTTAAGTCCGCTTGAGATTCACGGTGTTTTAGATAGGACCTGTCAACCTATGAGCCTTCCTTATTTTTCGTTTATAGATTTGTAAGGTGACCCGCAGTCTTATTATAATCTGAAAAATTTGAAAGAATCAATATTTTCTCTGCTGCTACAGTAGTATTCCCGCGTTTTGTCTACTATAGTACTACGGGTACTCAGTCTTTTTCTCAGTCCTGTGACAAGGCAAAGTAAATGCACAATAAGTAAATAAGGGAAGAAAACTAAGATACCGGTTATTCAAGTGATTTATACATTTCGTGTGCCACTCTGTGGCACTTGTGTTTCACTCTGTTTTATCGCTCCATAGAAATCGCCAGTATCATTCCGCCACTTCAAACTTTTAACCGTAACTCCCGTCTCGCTATGAATGCGCATCAGAATACCATCAAACCCACTTTCTGACGTACAACCAAATATCGTGATTCGTTCCTAAACCGTACAACTCGCTTATGGAATACTCTGCCGAGCTCATTATTTCCTAGTCATTACAATCTTCAAACATTTAAAAACAACGTTCATCGGTACTTATCTTTCTTCCCTCTCTAATTTTTCTTCTCCCGCGCTGTACTCAAATCCCTTGAGCGCGCGTAAGTTATAAAAAAAAGAAAAAGAAAATGGAAGACAAAGAGACTTGTTTACTTATCAAAGTGAATGTACAGTTGAAGTTTGATTTGGACTGCAGACAACTTGGTCTTTAGCTATATTCTTCTTCGATTAGGTGGGTTGATGGACTGTCACCAATAAAAGGACGATCCACAATGAAAAACAGGGGTACGGGAGTTTAAAGCGCCGACACTCATACTCAGTTTTGTTGTGAGAAATTTCATTCATCTAGGATTATGGCGAAACATCACTGCTGCAACAATATCTACTCTAGTTCCGCCAGAAGAACTAAATGAAATTTGTCCACCAAGCGATGCAATCGTTTGTTTGGATTGTCCTAACAACAGTGGTGTCCATCCAATATTTTACATTCTGTCACGAATATACGTCAAGCAGCAGCTCCAGACTCTTTAACAGGGATAAGCTGAAGCCTATATGTCTCTAATCCCTGGACTATGAGAGGTTCTGTTTTTTACTAGCTTTTGGGATGAATATAACATCGACCTCTATCAACGGCGTGGGTGTATATTGCCTTCTTAAGTCCTCAGACTACACTCGCATTTTGTGTTATACGATTTAGCAGCTTAATGGGTAGAATGCCATCTGGACCTGCCGAAGTGATTCTGTAGCACTTGCTATATCTTTTATGGTTTCATCATCGTTTGAAGCAAAGTTTTTTCGATAGAAAAAAGCAAGTTTAACCCCAGTGTAACTCTCAATCCTGCACGGGAGAAAGTGTGTTTTCAACAGCATTTCTAGGGTCTTTATGTTAGATTTGGACCATGTTCCGTCAGCTTTCTGTCCTTAAACATACGTATTTTTATAACTCGCCAGTGAAGTGTTAGCAGTCAGTGTACGCATATGTTTTACTCATATGTTGTCGTTTACCACCATGGGCTTAGCCTGTCATGCTTTTTTAAAGCCTTTTTATAGGTTTCAACTATGTTGTTTACCAATCTCTCCAAACTGACAAAGTCTCCTAAGAAGTTCTTGAGATGCTTGCTAATGTAGTCTGTGAATATATATGTACGAATTCGTCTTTTCTGGGTTGGCGTTTGGTTTTATTTGCCCCTTTCATGTGTTAAAAGGAAAGGTTATAGGGCTGCAGTATTAGGTATTATGCTCTGCCGAAACCTGGAAATTCGACTAGGAAAGCGTGTCCATTTATGGTGGGATTGTATATCTGCTCTCAGTTGGGCACAAGGTTTGTCGAGATTTGAAAGTTTATTTTCTGCGTAAGTCAACTTGTCTATATGTCCTAACAACTCTTTCTCCAGAGTTCTTCAATGTGAATGACATGATGGGGTATATATTCATCTGGTTACTGAATTGCATCTGAATTGTTACTTCAGCATCACTAAACAGAATAAAGGTTTTATATTGAGTCTCCAAGGTCTAGTCCGACGGCCTTGACACGATGATTGCACCGATTCCTATTACAGAATTCAAGTAGCACTGAGCGTGGCTAGTACTTAGATGGTGGATAGCATCGGAACCATGTACGAGTATGATAGTATTCCACATGTTGTTGAAACTAATTTCTGCACTCTTGTATTTTCAAAACTGTAATAATGACATCGAAATAGATAAACTCTCTTCGCGTGTCACCTCTATAACGCTACGTTGTGACATTCGCCCCAATTAATTGATATCAACAAAAGAATTCTTCTACTTTATACCCTCAAATGGAACTGTACCAGCACGCTGAGTTTAACAAGTGATGGTCAAGCGCTACCTAGCCGAAATAATTTACATCAAAAGTGTCGTTGGAAAAATTATTAATCTTTACGAAGCCAATCTAGCAGTGACTTTATATACTTCGCTTCTTAAGATACTGCCATAGATGGTATGCAAAGAAACTGGTAGGGATCGATTTGGACATCTAGACTTCTTACTGCATTGATGTGGGCCTATTAGAGCTTATGACGAATTGCTGGATGCTACACAATACGATGTAACAACATCCTGCATGAGATGCTAAGGAGACTGGTTATCCTGTATTTATTACGTATCCTTTCTAGTGAATTTGTCAAACCTTGCTGAGATACTATTCACTGGGCACACCTTCTTTTGGTTAGAAATGCGTTGGTGACTTAGATTAGTCTTCCGAATAACTGATTAGCTGACAATCCCTAATTTTTGCATCGACTGGCGAAGTGGGGTTTCCCTATTATTAGTACCATATGCGACGCTACAACGAAGTTGCTTGGGTTACATGTCTCTTGATGATAGGAGTATTTACATCCTCGACAGGATTCGTTATAAAGGGTGACTAGATAAGAACGATAGGGAAATAATTTAAACAAAACATCAACGGCGTGAGATATAAAATTGATTCTCGCTTTATTTGGAAGCTACGTTCATGCCACTATGTGTGGAATAGCACGTAATTCAAATGACAGTCTCGGCTTCGTTGGTAGTGCGTCAAGCGGTCGGTCTAATTTTTGATGACTCGGTCCAATATGTGCGGCGTTATTCCGGCAATAGCGTGTGGAATGTTGGCATTGAGCTCATCCAAAATGGTTGGATTATTAGCGTAGACTAAGGACATGATGTAGCTCCAGAGTGGTGTCAAATCGCATGATCGCGGCGGCCAACTGATGAACGCTCGCCATGAGATGACCCAGTCATCAAATTTCTCCTTCACAACTTCGAGCGTTGCGTCGCTTGTAGCGCCGTCTTGTTGGAGCTACAGCTCGGATATATCAATATTGTCGAGAATTGACTACGGAAAGTCGGTTAACATCGCTCTATACCTGAAACCATTGACGGTAACGGTGTCTCCTTCCTCAATTCGACAAAAACAACACTTGATGATTGTGTTCACTACAATGATGGCAATTTTGCTTGATGAAATAGCCACTGAGCCAAAAATGGGCCTCGTCCGAGAATTCAATTCAATTCAATTCTTGTGTCAACACAATTTTATACGGATGTAGGCCCAAATCCAAACGCAAAATAAACCGGGTTGACCCTCTGGCGATGCCAAATTCAACTGATCAGCGCGGAATCTACATTTCTGGATCTTCTTCGATTCTGGCCGCCACGACGGCTATATTTTCATCATTTCGCATAAATCTCTGTCTGGTTGGTGGCTTAAGATACAAAATAGCGTACTCACGCTCAAACTTTTCTACGGTGCGAAGAAATTCCGCATGTTCGGCAAGCGTAAAACGATGCATGATGAAATGGAAAACCCTACTGAATATTCTGACAACTAGATGTCATTTGTAACTTTAACAGCTTCTGAAACATAACAATTGGATATTAATCATTGCTATCTGGTCACCATATATATTTCTGGTATAGCATCCCTCAATACCTTTGGTTGCGGCATGTCTTTGACAGCGCGGCTGCTAGTAGTCTACGAGTATGTTGCGTTCCTATTAGCTGCGCTAACACTATCTCTCTTAATAAAAACAAAAAAATTAAAAAGCAACTGACAAAGTTTCTGGTGGGCTCTTGCTTTCAGATGTGCCCTTCTCACTTTATTTCACTGTTCTTGTACTCCCTACTTTTGCATATTTGCATATTTTGCATAACCAATGTTATGAATCTTGAGATGAGGAAATCATCTGCTTACTACGACTAACGACTTCTGGAACCAGAAGGCTTTTGTGTGCATGTTGTGAGAGTAACCCTCATTGCCTTACAGAAGGAGAACAATTCTACTATACCTGTTCATTATAGTGGGCTCTAACCAGGTCAATTGAAACGTCAGGATCAGGAATGAGCTATGTGTAAAGGAACCAATTCAGGTACAAAGAACTAGTAATCTGTTATTCATTTTTGTTTCACCTTCAACACATAATGCATGCAATAGGTTTTCCTAAGACCTCTTCTAGCAAAGAAAACAGAATCAGAATCAGAAATAGAATTCTACAATTTGCAACTGACTCAAAAATTTCACGGGAAATTGTTAACGGCGCGTCGGCCAAGATTTTCAATACTCACGTCGGATGACAGTATGGAACGAAAATTGTCAAGGATTCTGCGAGATCTATGAGATCAGATCTAAGTTTCCAAACCCAAAGTAAAAGCTGGCCATTCCCATTGGTTTTGTCTGCCATCGTACAATTTTGAGTAGGTTTGTCTTGTAAAGTCGCTAGTGGTGCCTTGAAACAAAACATTTTCACTCACAAAAACACAATTGTACTCGTAATTTAGCTGTTGCACTTAAAGGTAAGTGATCAATGTTACAACAGCCTCATAAATTAATGGCTCTGTTTAATAAACTCATAACCAAGCAATACATAGCTCACGGCTGTCACCGTCATTCCTATCAATCCACAGATACTCGTTAGTTGCGAAAATATTGAAAAATTGCATTCTCATGACACTTCATACAAGCAAAGACCACTTGCACAAATCAGCCTTCACTCCAACCCCAGTCGTCTATAAAGACTCAATACATTGCGTATACGTCATGGTGAATGAACTTTTCAAGTCACCAGCTCTTCAAAGACCAAACTGCACATCTTCGGTGGAACAAAAAAAACTTTTAATAAATTTATTTCGCAAAAGACAAGCGGTTGCAGTTGTATAATCAAAGATTTGTGGTCTGGTCTGGTTTGGTTAGTATCTAGTAGGCCTCTCTGAGTCACATGAAAATTAAGCGGGAAACCAAGCTGCAATGAGGTTTGAATTTTTTTTTTTTTTTTTGTAGATATTAAGCAATCGGCAGTCGTACGAATATGTACTGAGATACTGCAGCGGTGCTTAGATGTACTCATACAGGACCCGTTTAACGACTGTAGATAAATTATAATACAACTCTTGCTTTCAACTTAAGATTCAGATACAGCTGTTTCGGTTTTCTTCAGCTAGGTAATTGGTGTTAGCAGAAAAAACAACGTCACTATCACTATTAACTCTCGTGGAGTTGCAGTTCCAGTCTAGTCGAGTCAAAGTTGCCAAGAAACTAGTTTTTTCGTTCGTCCACATGAATCTATGAATCCATTCATCTGGTGGATGGACTGGACTTGTATAAGAAATTGAAAATGTGCCAGGAACTGACCACTTTTCAAATGACGACCGATGTGGCGGTCCAAATAGCTAGTGAAGTTGGCAAAAAATTTCATTGGGTACGATGCACAGCCCCGTATTGTGTAACAATTGCACCAACTATCCGTAATATCGGGAACTAGTGTATAGTACTTCAGAGTTACGTGCCCAGTTTAGTCAGTGGGTTTGGCCAAATTATTGAAAAATATTTCATGACTTGGGTCCGCAATTATGCAGATTTTGATCTGAATTGTTGGCTCAAATTGAGCTATCACGTTTAGGTAATTAAACCAGATAAATCGAAGTCTACTAAATGTCAGTTAATTAATTGTAATCGGAATTAATTAGGGGGTAAATGAGGAAGCTATGGAGGGGAAAAAAACGATCAATAAAAATGGATTTACGTAAATATTCAAGCTTAACCTTGAAGTGAATTTTAAGGACATAATAGCCTGCTTTGATGGCACCACGAAGAACAAAGTTGGCACTGTGCCGAAGCCGTTTTTTGGCATTTGTCATTGACAGAGTCAATTTGCATACTATTACGATTGAAAGAAATCCATTAATGAGAGACAGATAAGATAGTATCTGCAGTGTGAAAATACTAGACAATGTAGTAACGATATGTTCGGAATACTAATTAAAACTTGAAGTGCCATACAACATAAGGTTTGTTAGATAGCGCTATCATCCGCTGGAGTAATCAGACGTATGAGCAAACGCTTGTAAGACATGTCTTCTTCAAGTATCTGCCGTCTGAAACACGAGCATGCTAGACCAAACCTAAGAAAACATCTAGTTGGGCCTCCTCACAGAAGTAGCAAACTCATGTGTGGCTTATGCGTTAAGGTGCTTTTAAACGTGAAATAGCCCAAAAAGTCACTACCTATCTATCTGCCGTCGATTCCCTTGTGAGATAAGAAGTCGGCCGATGATTTCTTACAAAAGTCAGAACTGAGTTCTGTAAAACCTCTAATTAGTAGTTCTTTCCAGGCTGAGAATCTGGTTTAAGCCACTGCTGAAACAGGCGAAATTTAAACTTGTAAATGGTATCAGGAGTCAAATCCAAAGGGCGAGATCTTCAGATAAGGTTGAATTGGTACCTTAAGCCACCGTCTTTAAGCCAGCAAATGTTCGATCCAGCTTAAGAAAGCCGAGTCAATTCCGGGTGCTTGATTTCATTGATATATGGAATCGCGATGCCTTTGATGATTATTTGATTTAATCAATTGAACTATTTTTAACTTAACTTAAGGCACTCACGGACTTTGCAAAGGGTTCCTGGCATCTTGTAGCAATACGCTGTGAGATGATAGAAAATACGCCGATGTCATCCGCATAGGATGGGAGAAATAAAACGAGTGCAGTCTGTTCAGACTCTCACATCTTCTTAACCTGGTAATCTTATTTCATGACATCTTTGACACATTTAATGCTCAGCTCTGAAATGAGCTCCAGAACCAGCTGTCAGGGTGTTTTTGAAGTAGAAATGGAGTCAGAAGAACTCGAATTGGGTCGACGGCAGTAATCGCACAGGACTACTCACAGCGAAATAGGTGGTTCTTTTGGTTTCTTATGTCCAGCGGGTCCCACAAAGGGTAGAGTAAACAAACGTATATGGTTTCGAACCCACAGAAAGTCTCAGATATGAAGGATACCACTGATAACTATTTGAAAAATATAAACAATTTGTTTGGTCCCTTAAAACCGGAGAAACCCAGTAGAGACCCTAGATCGCTATGAAGGGGATTTAACTGCCATCCAACAAGACTGGTAAAATGGAAGGATGAGAAAGTGGCACGTATATTTCGATGATTGCTACTAAGGAGATAGAACATCTCTTGTGTTTTACGTTGATACCCGCCGTGTAGGCATGATCCCATGGAGTGCTCATATCAGAATTCATAAAATGCGTCAATTAGCTTCCTTCGGATTGTGTTAATACCACCTCTAGTACCTACTAGAATTCATGAATATGACACAATCTTCTTCCTTGGTCGAGGGATAAAGCCTATCTAAAATCTTTGCCATTCAATGGGTCATGGCACCCGGTTGCAGTGCAACTCTACATAGAGCAGACCGATCAGCCCCATAGCCAGCAAATGATTGAACAGAAGCCGTAACATATTCCAATCGGTCAACCCTCTCCTCGATTTTGGCTATAACCCACAGCCACCACGATACTCGCACAATGGGACCAACTCCTAGCACTGGCTGGAACTAGTTCCAGGAGCTCCTGACCTCCCGTGGTACCAGAATATAGCTTCAGGTCGAGCTTCACAACCTTATGGTCGAGCTTCATAACCTTGCAGTCACTTCCAGTTGGGCACCTTACTGCCCAGGACTGACATCTTTAACACCAAGAGAGTTCTAACGGATTTAACTCTGTCAGTGAGGACACCATTGGCATCACAACACCATCATAGAATATGCCCATAGCTAACAATTCTCTGACACCCGAACAGAGGGGACACATACACAGAACGTACATCTAATACTCAAGGAGCTCTGCATGAACAACCTGCCAGGTAGCTTAACTCCCTTTTATGCAAGAATGCATTTAGAGAGCCATATGTGGTAAGTAAGATGCCCAAACTGAGACTAAAACTCAGATACGGCAGCTCACACATGAAGAACACATCACTTTGAAAGCCGTAAGTAACCCAGCCAGTTTTGCTTTCACACCTAGATTGCCGTCTAGACGTGAAGCGTTTGGCTGGCAAGTCCTTACGCTCACTCAAGGAGAAATTCTCCACATCCTCTGCAGACACCCAGTCATTCGCACTTAGAAGAAGACCCTTCCTGATCCTGAAGACGATACCACTTCGTATCATTTCCCAGATCAATGGAGGAACTCCTAATAGTACTTGCATTGCCTTCGTTGAAAGAGTGCGACGCACCGGCAAACAAGTGAGCAAAATCACTCTTTGGGCGACCAGTTTCAGACTCAACGGCGCTATACTATACCGATAACCCAAGGTTGCACAGACAACCAAAAGACCACGGTATATGATACGCACAGCACATCTGTCGGATCGCATAATGCTTTTAACCTGTCCAACACCACTCAGCAACCTCTCCTTTAAATGTATCAGGCTACCAAGCAGACAATTAGTTACGATTTGTATGCGGATATATCATTAGAGGCTGATTTATGTAGGAAAAAAGACTTGAGTCGTAGACTTTGGAACGAGTGCCTTGTGCAATCTGGATTCGTAAACATCAGGTTAATATGCGTACAGACCCCAATGGAGAAGAAAGATAATGCCACTACACCAAGGACTGTAATTTTGAGTTCCTTCACAATACGGTAGACATCTTTTGTAGGTCTGTCAGCATAGCCTGCACGACACCATGCCCGACAACGGCTTTGGACTTATCGATAGTAAGCACATGATTCCTGCATCTTGACATTCATAAGAGGACCTGGCGGCCTCCTGATCAATATCTATCACCAACCGGATTGATCAGATTGCGAGCGACAAACGGCGCACTTCCAGAATTCTGGATGTCCGAAATGTTTCGAAAGGTCAACATTGACGCACACCACTACCTGATTTCTTGACTTCGCTCGGCGTGCAGAGCCACTAGCATTATGTCCTAAAACCTAATGACATCTGTTGTCCACTGTCCACTATCACGCAGAAGACACTATACACCCTGGACTATGATGAGCAACCTTCTTCCAATCGCCCACCAGAACTTGATTAGCTGGGGACATGCATGTCTAAACTTTTGTCCAACTGGGCTGCCATTGTTGGTGCCCTAGCTGCCGAGTTCTCCAAGGCTAACTTTGTGCACGAAATCATTTCTAAAACATGTTTGGGCAAAAACATGCCAGACGAATGGAACCTCATCATTGTACGAGTATGTTCCATTCTGAAGAAAGGAAACTCCCTTAACTGCGCTCTAACTATAGAGGCATCAGTCTCCCCAACATTGCCTATAAGATCTTGTCTCCTGCCTAAAATCCTCTGCAAACAACTGATTGATCTTAATCAGTGTGACTTCGAAGAGTCCACCATCATCATTGCTGCTCCATGAAGATCCGCGGAAAAAGGCTTCCGGTAAAGCGATCCATTAATATCAACAGCTGGCCTTCAACATCGCGGCTAAGAGTTGTGCCAGAAACTCGGCAGCAAACGCCATAGGCACAAACTTTAAAAAGTAAGTACAACCCCTTGCAGAAGAACATAGCGAAGGTCTGATTGAAGGACACAGAACATCGACGACTCGGACAAAATATCACAATAGACAGGTATAACTTCGAAATAATTAAGGACTCTGTTACCTACGTATACAGAAGACGCACTGACTTCATCAACAAATAACGAGGGCGCATTTGATCGTTTTGATAGAAAAGCGCTTCGATTGATCTACGACCCTGTGTACATCGACAAACTCTACAGACTCTACAGCGACATGGAGTTAGAAAAAAGTAACAAAAGTTTGAATGGCTACTACATGTAAAAGGAATGAACACCAGCACTCCAGGTCGGAAGGTCTATGAAACCCTCACCGTGAAAAAACGCCACAGATAAATACTCTTATCGCAGGTGGACCGCTCAAATTGAAAGAGACCTATACCATCCTGGCGTGCGAATTTGGAAGTAGCTAGCAAACAAATGGGCTGGTTTGAGTAACACCTTAGTGGAGATAAAGATCCATGCCGGACTGTAGCACTGACTAAGTAAGTAAACGTGGGTTCGAAGACCAACTTGGCGCACGTACAACATAATTAGCCTCTGCAAACATTTCAATAAGTAACAAAATAAAAAATTTCTTTGCTTCAAAAGTTCATTGTTTGGCACGCAGTGTGGCATCTTTTTCATGCATTTACACTTCCAGATCCTTACCGTCTCCGATCGATTGAGAATTGTCAAAATGATTAAGCATTTCTATATCAAAGTTTCAGATGGCGGACCCTGCATAGACAACCATTTTATATAAAATATGCCGGTGGGGTCTCTACATACGGATATGAACTCATAGAAGTTTCTTGAAAGAGTTATATTCGTTCGAATATATGCACCAAAGTGAGAGTTTCTCTCCACTCAATAAAAGCTCCTAGTCCAGGAAAAGGTATTGAATCGATAGGGATGCAAAGAATGGTATTACCCATTTTTCAGTTACTAAAAGGTTTTCCAATAGGGACTTGACAAATTTGAATTTTATTTGTGAACGCACTCTTTCACTAATCAGTAATCATCAAACTGTCACTGTCAATTTATTCAGTAAATTCAACATTTTAATCATGGTAAAGTACACTAACGAGCAGCGTCTGCAAATTATAAAAATTTTCTACCGAAATTCGGAGTCGATGACTGCAACTTTAAGAGCGTTAACTCCAATTTTCGGTCGTAATTCTCGCCCTAGTAGACAGGCAATAACAAGTTTAGTGCAAAAATTTGAGTCTACATATTCGTTGTGTGATGTTGCCGTGTCAGTGAGACAATGGATTGGTGGAAGTGTCGAAAATATCGCTGCTGTTCAGACGTCCGTAGTAAACGATCCAAATCAGTCAATTCTACGACGTTCTCAAGAATTGGGCATCGCTCAGACCACATTATGGCGTATTTTGCGTAAGGATCTTGGTTTACAACCATACAAGATCAAGCTGACTCAAGAATTGAAGCCGATGGACCACTTGAAGCGACGTACCTTCTCCGATTGGGTTCTGGAGAGGATGCGCCAAGATGATGAATTTCATCGAAAAATCATCTTCAGTGACGAAGCTCATTTTTGGCTCAATGGGTTCATCAATAAGCAAAATATGCGTTATTGGTCGGGTGAAAATCCACATGTGCTTCATAAATCACCACTTCATCCACAAAAAATATGCCGGCGCCATGCCGGCGGCGTTATTGGGCCATATATATTCATCGACGATAACGATCGTCACTTTACTGTGAATGGTCAGCGTTATCGCGCCATGATCACCAATTATTTTTGGCCCGAGTTGGAAGATATAGACTTGGACGACATGTGGTTTCAACAGGATGATGCCACAAGCCACACAACACACGCTACAATCGATTTATTGAAGAGTAAGTATGTTGAGCGTGTTATCTCAAGAAATGGGCCAGTCGATTGGCCGCCTCGTTCGTGCGATTTAACGCTGCTTGACTATTTTCTGTGGGGCTACGTTAAATGATTGGCTTTTACCAACACTCCGACGACGTTGGAAGAGCTCAGAGCGAACATTGAACACGAAATAGGGGCCGTTTCGGCCGAAATGTGTGGCCGAGTCGTTGAAAATTGGGTCCAACGAATCGATCGCTGCAAACGTGCCCGCGGTTCCATTCATAAATGCTTTGATTGTACTTCAAGCCGATAATAAAGTTTTTGAAATATCTCAAATGGTTTGCGTTTTATTTAAAAAAAAAATTTGTCAAGTCCTTACTGGAAAACCCTATACTTTTGTGTCTCGATTAGGATAGGCATAGTAATGATTCATTGGGATTTCCTGCTTTGCAAGTGGGAGTTTACATGGAGTGACCTTTGTGACTGTCTTTCGCCCTTTTGACTGTTTTTTCACTGCGCTATGCTTTCAACACTGTCTTAACTTTTCTTTTGACCCTTGTAAAAGGAAGTATGTAGGCTTGCTGCCTGCAGTTAAAAGAGTAGACTCTCTTCAAGAACAGAAGTTATAAGTTAAGCATAAGGAAAGTTTCAGGACAAGACTCGAGTGAGGAAAAATGATTACAAAAATGTCAATCTTCCATATATGGTATAGAAATGTTCGAATTACGACAAGCTGGAATGTTCGTAGTGTCGCTACAGAAAAGGTGCCTCTAACATGCCTCCACGTCTTGCCATTTTAAGTTTATTCGACTTATATTTGATAGTACTGAAATATGATAGATCTTCGACTTCTACATTCAAGTGCTGGGCGTTTCTAATCGAAATAAAGGATCTGGTATAATCAAGATTTAATCGTTTTACAAGCTCCTGACTGGAAAGCAACAAACAAGAAAACGGTTTACGGAACATTTGCGGTGTTTCAAAGAAAGGCGCCATTACAGGTGCGCTCTGAACCTCTTATTTACTGATCAAAAAACTTGCTAGCAACAGTACGATACGACTCACTAATTTGGGTCACTTCAAGAGCAGTAGTTTTGCACACGCACGGTCTTAGCGGTGCTACTACCAAACAATCCAATTCTAAGGAATGAAATTCCTTCTTTGGCGAAAAAAATTAAGACCCAGAACTAAAAGTGTCTATAAGAATACCGGACGCAAGTGTGTCATCCCATCAGAGGTCCTGGCTATCCTCAGGGCGGCTTAGCTGATGCAGATGAGACCGGTACTATGCAGTCAGAACCGTGTGAGACTGTACTGGGTGCCAGGACAGTGCGGTATTAAAGGAAATGAACAAGCGCATAAGTTTGCACGAAAATGAGAGCTACTCGACAATAGGTTGCCAACATCTAACCACCGCTTTGCATAGTAAGTAGCACTATCAAGGAAAAAATTACAAAGACAGCCAACCTAAGGTGGTCAAGTCCTGAAGGACACCGGGTATCCAAGGCAAAATATCTAGAGAGTTAATAAAGCTAAACAGGGATAAGCTTAGGTCAATAATAGGAATCTTGACAGGACACTGTCTATAAATTTGTCAGATATGGATATTTGCAGATTCTGTGGTGATCTGCATGCTCTTGAGGACGTAACACTCATACTGTGTGAATGCGAGGCAATATCGCGTAGTCGAAGAAAGTTTTTAGGGAAATACTGTTGCGAAAACCTAGAGGAAATAGACGGTGTGAACTTCAAAGGCCTTCTTGGCTCTTGCAAAGAAATTGGATGTTTCACCAGGGAGATTGTTTGGGTTTTTGTCATTTGAATATACATAGATTCACAGGGATCACGAGCCTAACCTAACCTAACCGACAAGCTCTTGTTGATGGATCTGACCATGTCCATCAACTGTACGTAAAGCCTTTTCCTGGTGAAGTTGCGACTCTAAAATCTAAGAGTCATATGACCATTTGAAGTATTTTTATACGAGTTCGTGTTGGTGCTCCAGTATCACTTCGTTCAATTTACAGAATCAGTTCTCAAAATAAGGTTGAACATACAAAAGTAAATGTCTATGCCCTAGAATGCTGACTTCATTCCGCTGGACGTAAGTGGTTTCTCTTAGATATTGAGAACAGTTGACGTGAACCCATTTATGCAAAGTTGACCCAGATAGCAATTATACCATGACGGCTGGACCAGAAATCACAGAGTGATATTCCCATATACATACATAATTATTTCTCCACTTTAATGTGAATCTATCCATCTGTGTTTGTTAGAAAGAAGGTTGGCTCAAAGAATCATAACCAAGAAGACAAATGTCTAATCATGACGCGAAATTCGTTTGCAAAATGCCAATTTAATTAAACTGAGTAATTACGTAGATTATCTTTCGATTTTCCACAGCAGTTCTGCATGCTTGATACATCCGACTAAGTTGTGGAATTTGTTTACTAGAAGTAATCCCGAAAACGACACACATCTCGCATATGCTCACGTTCAAAATTAATTACAATAAATCAAATCAACTCAAACCCCTCCTTTTCAAATTCAGAAACTCATGAATCAAATTACAAAGCATGAGTACTCCTCGTATTCGGTACCTCGATTCATGCTCATTCAAGTGAACTGAAATCTATCATCAATACTCGTAGCATAACAAACGAATAAGTTTCAGTTCCGCAAAATTAAAATCCAAACTCTGATTCAAATAACTTCTCTGCTTCTATCAGGTCTCAAAGTCGTACAATTTAGGCGACAGTATTACAGTGTTGCCAGAGTTAATGACCCATAACACCACGGACTCTAGAGCCCTGTGGAATTACCTTGAAGTTTCCTCAGACAAGTACTACGAGTTTGTAGTCGTATCTATCTGTATGAGTACTGGTTGCCTCTTAACTGGAACATGACTCAAAGTCTTGCATTGAAATCACAAAAAATTCAACTGCATTGATGCATCGAAAGCTTGAGCTTATGAGTGAGCATGAGCAACTTGCAACAACGGTGATTTAACTAAGCCAGCGAAAGTGACAGGAAATGAATTTTATTGCATTCAAATACGACTACAATGCGCAGTCAGTAGATCCGCCAAATTGAAATTACCATCAAATTGATACTCCCAAGCGTATCTATGTCTGTATATCTATGTATCTATTGCCAATTTTTAGCATATACGCGTATGTACGACTTTTATGAGCTCGATTAAAGATTTATGCAATGATTACAAATTTCGTAACCAAAAAACTAGCAAGGGTTACGCAGATACCTACTCCGATGGTCGTAACCTACATTATAAACCTTTGCAGATTGACATCCGAAAAAATGACAAAAACCGAAAGTCTCCGCAATCTTTTGCGTGGAAATACAATTCATTTTTATTTCCGGTCATCTGTTGTGGTGAAAATTATCAGATCGTCGATGTTTTATTCGTATACAAAGCCATACGAAAGAAAAAAGTGAAATGGTTTCTTCGAAATTCGACTTTAATTAGTCTTTTAGGTGCTGGCTGTTGATGATGTGATTGGAGACGGAATCGGACTCAAAGTCGCATAAAGAAAGTTCACCGACTCTGTGCAAATTCTATTGTCAATGAGATCAGTTGCGGTACGATAGATCGTTTTCGAAGGTCTAACTAAAGTCTATTTACATTCATGTGTTTGGATAAAATCGAACAATGCGGGCCTTAATAGTTGCGAGTTTTGTCGATGAATCAAAGCATCCATTCATCAGTGACAAAGCAGATTGAATTGAATTGGAAACTACTTTGACCGATAGATATACGGCAGTGCCGTTTCAAAACACGTACAATTGAGTTTGGTTTTGGAAAATTGCACAACAGAAATGGATGTGAGTTTGATTTGCCATTTACTCGTATTTTTGCGGGCAATATCTGAAGGCAATGAGAGATAGATTTTCGGTCGAAGGTGGTCGAAGGTTGGAAATAATGGTTACTGGGTGTTCACATAGGCGTGTGCTGTAATTTGTGTTTATTGCGCAAACCATTTACGAAAAATAGATAGATTTACTCTTATATCCAATGAGTCGATTTTAGGCGGCCATCACAAATGTCGAAATTCGGAAACATCGTTGGCTGGTTCAAGATTTTATCTAATAGTTGTCGCCGAATGTGTTACATTTTTATATATCGAAGTTGCCTTTATATGAAATAGTTTCATCAACTTAGAAAGCATCTGCTGAAGATGCCATACAACACTTTTTTATTATCTTTGGAGTTGAAGCTGTCAATAGTCAGCAAGTTGTTCCAACTGCACAATGACAGGTAAAAGTTTCGAACTAGAAAACGTATTACGGCGACGTAGAATCGATATAATATGCATTCAAGTAACCAAATGACGAAATGTCTTAAAACGGACCCGGTACTGGAACTCGCAGGCAAAAGCGTACAAAATTAGAGTCGCCCATCATCTTGACAGTTGAACTCCTAGATAAAATCGTAAGCGTATCAACATCTGACTACCACTACGGACTAATGGCAATAAAAGAGAAAATTAAACACGAAGCCTAAAATATTGCTAACGCAGTGAGCAATCAGAAAAATGGTGCCATTTGGAGCTACAAAGGCTGAAATACTTTTTCATCGAAGCGGTCAGTAGGTAGAAAGGTCACGTCGTGGAACCGAACTATGAATATAAAAGCTGACATGGAGGAAACAGTTTAGGAACAAGAAACTCGACGTGAGAAGATATATTCAACTCATACAGAGCACGCGTTCTAATTACAGAGCGGAGATAGATTAACATATACGCTAGAATATGCAGCACGAATAGGCGAGTAAAAGTGATCTTGAAACCAGAAAACGTCAAACAAAAACCGGCACCAGTGGAGGAAATAAACTGGCACCACAACTTAAACAAGGAAAGAACCCTGCTAAATTTGAGGAAATAGCTCCAAAATACTATAAACCCAAAGGAAGAGCAAACCGTGCAAGGTATTATATGGGGTACAACGTTGAAGAAAAATGTAAGAAAAATGAATAAACATGGTGGTGGAGCGATACAATGGAAATGGCGGAAAAGAGCTAAAGGCAAGACTATTAAGTTACGACGGAAATGGCAACACCGATACGAGTTAGATTACGAACGTTGTAAATAAGAGACAACTTGAACATGAGTTCACGCGATATAGGCTGGACCTAATATATTAAGAGTAAGTGAGATAAGATGGTTAGATGCGGGTGAGTACCAATCCCCAATGCGTAACACTGTACTACTCTACTCCGGAAGACCAACCGCACACCCCCGCGGATACGGAATTTGACTGCTGTTAACACCCACAGCACGCAGAGGCCTAACCTCCTGGCATCCTCACTATGATCGAATTTTAACGGCCAGATCCAGACTAGAGTACGTCGCGTCACAATTATACAGTGTTACGCTCCTACGGATGGTTCGTCTGAGGAAGAAAAGGACACCTTCTACAACAAGTTGGGAGCTATATTTAATGCAACACCCAACGGCGACATGGTCATAGTGATGGGGCCCCTGAATGCCAAGGTAAGCAGCGACAACGAAGGGCTCAAACATGTGATGGGACGTCATGGACTAGGCAAACGCAATGATAACGGCGAAAGATTCGTTGATTTTTGCAACGTAAATCGCTTTGTCATAGGTGGCAGCATGTTTGAGCACAAAGACCGCCATAAAATTAGTTGGGCGTCAACTGATAGGTAAGCAACCTTCAACCAATTGAGCATTGAGCATTGCCATCAGTCACCGTTTTAGAAGCTGTCTTCTAGACGTCCGAAACAGAAGAGGAGCGGACATGGGGTCCGAAGATCTAACCACACGAGAATGCAGAGGTTCAACACCGACCGGCTAAGAGATCCCACAGTGCGCCAAGAACTAAGGGACCATATCTCACGTGGAGTGGAAACAATCATCAGCTCACTGCCCACCACCATACAAGATCATTGGTATGTTGTGAAAACTATTTGCACACCAGTTGCAGAAAGGATTGTCGGTCGATCGCAGGGAAGACATAAGGCGTGGCTTTCCGAGGATACCTGGAGAAGGATCGGCGAACGTAAACAACTTAGAACTCGAATTGCCTCAACTCCAGCACGAGGGAGGATCGAGCTAGAGTCTCTATATCGCATGAAGATGAGAGAAGTACAGCGTAGCGTGCGGCGTGACAAGCGCAATTACATCAATGCGCTGCCTACAGAAGCAAAAGAAGCAGCAGCTAGGTGCGACAGCAGAACCGTTTAGAGAATCACCGAAGAGCTAATAGGTGGCCGAAATTCTACTCAACACCCAGTGAAAGGCCAAGGCGGTTCGTTGCTCCTATCGGATGAGGATCAGCTCAAGAGATATGGAAGGAGCATTTTGCTTCGGTTTTGAACCGAGTATTCGCCAGCAATGTGCACCCAAGTCATACTGAGGAGTCCGTGGAAAGAAATGCCCGAATTCGCATCCTACCCCCAGTAAGGAAGAGATAATTACCGCGATCAAAGCACTGAAAACCAATAAGGCGGAAGGACTTGATGGCGTACCCGCAGAGCTTTTTCGAGCTGCGCCAACTGCATCGGCTGAGCTACTGCTCCCACTTGTTGGGAGAACCTGGGAGGCCAAGAGTTTTCCGTATGAGTGGAAGAAGGGAATGACCGTCAAGCTCTCTAAAAAAGGCAACCTAATGCAGTGCGAAAACTGGAGAGGCACCTGCGTGCTGCCTGCTGTGGCTAAGATAATAGCTAGAATTATTCTGGAGCAAATTAAAGAGGACCTTGAAGACACACTTGACGCCGAACAAGCAGGTTTCCGCTCTGGGTCCTCCTGTGTCGACCACATCAACATCCTACGAATCACCATCGAGCAGTGCGTTGAATATCGATCGCCACTCCACCTGCTGTTCATCGATTTCGAAAAGGCGTTTGATAGTGAAATCGGGAATTGATGTGGCGTGCCTTACGCAGGAGAGATATCCCCGATAAATTAATAGCAATTATTAAGGCTACGTACGATGGGTCCACATGTTACGTTTTGCACAGAGGAAAGCTGTCTGAGGAA
Source organism: Volucella bombylans (assembly GCA_949129095.1). Lineage (NCBI taxonomy): Eukaryota > Metazoa > Arthropoda > Insecta > Diptera > Syrphidae > Volucella > Volucella bombylans. The sequence continues at coordinate 136,249,037 of OX422141.1, read as the reverse complement.
ATCGAAGTCCAAAGTGGAGTTCGGCCAGGCTGCATTCTTTCACCAATATTGTTTTTAGTGTTTTTAGTGATCAGCGATGTGCTAAATGCGGCTTTGGAGGAATTCGATAGACTCTTACATCTGAACACAAACACCTTGACTACGCTGACGATGTATGCCTACTATCTCACAGAATAATGGACCTTCACCAAATGACAGCAAATGTGGAGAGGGAAGCAGACGTCGTTGGGCTGAAAATTAACAAGGCAAAAACAAAAATGATCAGCCTGGGACAGAACTCATCAACTCATACTCGTATATGCATTGCTAGACAAACGTTTGGGAGAGTAGAGAGTTTCCAATACCTTGGGAGTATTATCTCAACCGATGGCGGAAGCGAACTGGATATAGCCAGCCGAATAGGTAAAACGAAGTCTGCGTTTGCGATGCTATCTAAAATTTGGCAAAGTATTGCAATTAGCTTAAACACCAAGCTACGACTGTTTCGTTCCAACGTTGAGTCCGTGCTGCTATATGGATGTGGTACTTGGAGAGTGACCACTACTATCACAAGAAAGCTGCAAACGTTCGTATCTCTAACGAACAGCTTTATGAGAGAACCGGCCATGAACTTATTGGCAAAACCATACAACGATGAAATTGCCAGTGGATTGGTCAAGCTTTCCGAAAAGGTGACAGGTCCATAGCTAACCACGCTATGCAATGGAATCCGCTTACTCAGGATGGCAGGATACGCGGCGGTCCTAGAAGTACATGGCCTAGAACAGTCGAGAAGGAAGCATGGCAACTGGGAAAGAGTTGGGGAGAGCTGAGACACATTGCCGGAAACCGCACACGATGGCGCGTTGGCGTTGTAGAGTCCCTGGGACCAACAAGGGGATATAGGACTTAAGTAAGTAAAGTATAAGCAGGGAACTAGCAAAAGACGAAATGCAACGTCGAAGCATGGCAAACGAGCTAATATTGCGGCACACTGAAATACGAGTATATTAACGACAAGCAGAGACACCTTCTAACGAGTAACAATGAAATTTGCAGCAACTGGAATGAGTTCCTTCATGCATTTCTTAAGGAAAAATTTCGGAGCAGTACCATTCCTTGGGCAGTTGCCCTGTATATTTTTCGGAATCCGAGGTTAGAGAACCTTTGAACAGAATAAACCGGTATCGTGCTTTTTTATTGCTGGTAAGAAAAAATTTCGTTTATAAATGGTACGCGATTTTTTTCAATTAAATGAGCTTTGCTATTTCGCTGTATAAAGGCAGAGGCGTCACGAAAAATTGGAACAACTACCGATCGGTGAAAATAATATGACATATAGTAATATGCAAAAATACTAGAGTGTGGACAACGTGATATTATTATCCTCCATGGCAGCGGTATTTATTGGAGGCAGGTCGACAATGGTCGCGAAACATTACGAAAAATGCATACACCATTTTCATTGATTTTCAAAAAGCGCTCGATAAAGTTACCACAGATCTTACATAAACGGAGTTAAGATCTCAAAATATAACCGATAGGCGTATTAAAATGGTGCGCAATATACGAGTTTACGAGCAATTCTGTGGTAAGTTGGAGTACACTAAGGCAGTGTACACAATTCGATGTTTTTTAGCGTTGTGCAAGATTTTCTATTGAAGCAGCACTTTAACGAGTCCGAAATGACATCTCTTAGATGGCACTACAGTCCGAGGTGGACCAGGGCCTCAGCTAACATGCCTTTCCACCTAGCGCGGTCTTTTGCCAGCTGCCTTCAGCTGCGCACGCAAAAATGGCTGATGTCAACTTGTGTTCGCCATGAGCTCAAGGTGATGTAGCCATCTAAGTCGTGTTATTACCAGCTTTCGTCTATATTGAAGCTTCTCTAAGCACTGTAAATCAGAATTGGGATAATCAGTCTCTTGTATACAGTTTTTTTGGTTGCTCGAGAGAGGGCTCAATTGACTTTTAAGCCATTATAAGCAGCGATTAGCAAGAGTGATTCTTCCCAAAATTTCCACGTAGGTGTCGTAGTCCGAGTTGATAGCAAACCGAGGTAGATATAGTCTCTTACCATTTCGAAGTTACAGCTGAAATTTGGTCCTAGGTGTCAATGTTGTATGACTCTCTTGGTTGACAGCATATATTATACATTGTCTTTCGTTGGATGACCGCTAAACCCATTTTTGGGTTCAATAGTCGCAAACTATCCATTGAAAGCTTGTTGTGTTCTTTCCATAATGTCAAAGTAAGTAAATAACTGACTTTTGAAAGATGATGCCTCTGGAGTTAATTTGTGGATTTTGGACAGTTCTTTCGAGGATGATGATGAAACAATCACCAGACAACGCATCTCATGCTTGGCAGGGATGTCAAAACATGGTTCTTCTCTATAGATGCCGTCATATCCGTGTGTATATGGATTTTGAACTCTTGGGTTCTTTCCAAGATCTGCGTAATGTGAATATTTTTGTTGACTTTCCTGGCCTAAAACTACACTCATATGGGCCGATTAGACTGCTTATAAAGGCTCTTAGGCATTCACATTAGACGACAGACAGGATTTTATGTGCGATATTGAGACTTACTCCCCTGTAACTGGCGCAATTCAGAGGATCTCTCTTCATTAGGCTCGGACAGATGGGATTAGAATTAATCAACTTTATGATAATTGAACAAATCGCCGTTGTCTGCTCTGTAAATCGGTTGTAGTCCCAACGTTGATGATTTAGTTTTTAGCTTTGGTGGGGCTGAGGCCCCCATTAATTCGGCCTAATACAAACACAGTACTAGAACTTAAAAACTAACAAAAAGACTTAAGAGATAGGAACCGAGGGAATCTGAAATGAGAAATCCGAAATGGAGAGGTTTGGGTTGACCTTTCGCAGCATACGAAAGATTGGTGCGTTGGAGCCATAAGAGGTGCGGAGAACCGGTTGGTGTTGAAGGAAATAGAGTTGCAAAGCGATGCGCAGTCGATGAAATCTGAGAATAGTTGATGAATGAGAAGAATGTCAGCTATATTCCTGCGTTCTGATAGATAAGTCAGGACAGTAAATCGGAGGAGTCGACATTGAATGCGATTCGGGAAACATGAACTCGGTAAAACAGGTACCAAGCTGGGTTAGCATACACAAGCAGAGGGCGAACAAAGGTTACATAGAGAGATCTGGTTACGAAGTTGCTTATCGACATGCGAACGAAAGTTAAGCTCACTGTCGAATAATGTGTCAAGGTCTTGGAAAGTTTGAATCAGGCGAATACATTGGCCATATAGAAAATGTCGAGTAAGAGACGGGTTGCACTTATATAGATTGATAGTTTTTGAGGCACCAGATTGAAAACGGATCGAGGTCTTCTTGAAGATGGCTAGAGTCATGGGGAGAAAAATATTGACGACAGTCATCGTAAAAGGAGAGGGAGGAGTGTTTAATGACCCTCTCAAGATCGTTTATAGTAAATATGAAGAGAAGGGGACTATGATGGCTGCCTTATGGAACCCCAGAGAAGGCGGATCTAAACCGAGCACTACAATATCGCCTTACCAGGTAAGGAGATATCCATTGTAATAAAAAAGATTAAAAGACGAGAGCAGACAATTTGAAGAGGATCAATTGATGAATGATTTTATCAAAAGCCTTAGCAAAATCTGGAGCAATAACAACGATTTCTTTGCCGTTTTCTAAGGCTGCGAAAGCAAAACATAAGAATTTAACTAGGCTTGCGGTAGTCGATCTGTCTTTTAGAAAACCATGTTGCATGGACGAAATATAAGACTCTTATTATAAGCTTAAAGCTTTGTATAGAATGTTTTCAAGGAGCTTGGATATATGAGAGAGTTTAGCAACGGAACGATAACTGGTAGCTTCATTACTGGATCCCGGGATTATAAAAGAGGTCTTCCAAATAAAAGGAATGGACAGACGAAATAAGTAGGAAGGGAGAAGAGAAAGTTTGGAAGATGATAAAAGTGCTGCGACAAATATTGTAGTTGAGTTGTGTCGTCTAACTTATAGACTACTCGTACTTAGTGTCGCCGCTGTAAACGTTGAGAATTTCACAATCGAATCTAGGCTGACTTGTTAATTAGCCTCCGAAACAGTTAGAAGTTGAAACATGGTCATATTGCAAAATTGTGTTTAGTGAAGAAGCCCATTCGGTCTCTTTAAAATTAAAACTCTTGTGGTTTCCGTGCAAAATGAGTTCAGGACTTATACTGTTGACAATCACAATAGTCACTGGGATGACATCAAATATTTCTTTGAAAGTACATACCGATTCAGAGAAGATAACTGATTTAAGTAAAACACATTTTGACAATAATTTAATTTTAAGAAATGGGAACGGCCTTGTGAACTACAAAATCCAGCTATCTGACACCTCTTGTTTTGCGGCCCGGGTCAACCATGGACAAATTTATTAACCTTATTGCAAGCATATACATACTTAAAACTAACATTTGCACTTAAAAACTAAAGAGTGGGAGCGGTTAAAGAAAGTTAGGACGCATAGGTGGGAATAAGAATATTCTTGAGGGAGAGTTTGCTGAGATGATACTCAAAGAGAGGCAGAATATCGTTAACTTCGCGAAGCATCCTAGACTTTGGTTCAAGGTGTCCGTAATTCGTTCTGTGAAGATTGAGCCGGAAAAGTGGCACGGACCTAAGATTGCGGGGATTGGTGTTAAAAGAAATAAGTTGAAGTAAGGAAGGACAATCGATATTACCAACTAAAATTTGATGAATAAAGAGAATGTCGGCAACTTTTCGGTGTAAGGTGGTAAGTTTTGGTTATCATTCCAGGGAAGACCACGTAAAGCAAACCATAAAAACCTACAGCTTCTATCCGAAGGATGTGAGTTCTGTAGTAGGGTGACCAAACTTGCCTGGCATATTCCAGAAGAGGCCTAACAAAGGTTATGTAAAGAGATTTGGTAACATAAGGATTGGAAAACTCCTTAGACCAGCGCTTGATAAAACCAAGGGCAGAGTTGGCTTTTTTTATTATACTATCAATGTGAGAACGGAAATTGAGTTCCTTGTCGCAGATAACACCTAAATCACGCAACTCATTCACTAAGAGAACAGGCAGATTAAAGATAAGATAGCAACGAGGTGAAGTAGGGAGGCGTTTACGGGTATATGTTATAGCCTGACACTTATTGACGTTAAGCTCAAGAAAATTCTTCTGACACCAAGTACAAAACCTCTCTAGATCTTGTTGCAGAAGTAGGCTGTCTGAGGAAGATGATATATATCTAAATATTTTCATATCATCTGCGTAAACAGATATGTATGAATTTTTAATGATACAAGCAACATCATTAATCGTCAGAATAAATAATAAGGGACCAAGGTGGCTGCCTTTTGGTACACCAGAGGAGGCTTTAATTGGGTCAGAAACCATGGACCTAAATGGAAGATAGTAAAGTCGTTCATTTAAATAGGATTGAAACCAAGTTATAAAGTTTATCTGGAAACCAAGAGCCTTTAATTTTAGAAGGATTATATCATGAGAAATTCTATCAAAGGCTTTGCTGAAAACGGTGGCAATCACAGCAACTTCATTTCCAGATTCCAGTGCACATAAAGTGCTTGATGCGAATTCCGTTAAGTTGGTGGTCGTAGTTCTGCCTTTGAAAAATCCGTGCTGGTTTAGGGAAACAATAGATTTACAATGGAAAAGCATTATGTCATAGATAATGCTCTCAAAATGCTTAGGTATGCAGGACAACTTAGCAAATGGTCGATAGTTGGAAATATCGTCTTTTGTACCTTTATTATGTAGGGGAATAATAAACGACCTTTTCCAGGTCGAGGGAAATAATCCCTGGGTGATAGAAAGCTGAAAGAGAGCTGTAAGAGGTTGGGCTAGATGCATTTGACATTTCTTTAAAAATATAGCGGGAAGGTCATCAGGGCCAGCAGAATAATCATCTTTGAGTTTTATTATTTTATCTTAGTTTAAGTAGGAAAAGTAAGAGTGGTCTGGCTCTTGGGAATAGATGGAACCCTTGGCCAAAAAAAATTGCGAAGAGATTTGCAATAATTTGGGGATCGCCCGAGGACCTATCAGAAAATTTAGAGATGATGGATAGTTATCCGATTTGCTTTTAGTTTTGATGAACTGAAAGAATCTTTTGGGGTTGGAAATGAGTGTGTGGTCCATTCGGTTTAAATAGTTGCCATAGAGAGTTTAGCAAAGTACAGAGAAATTTATTTGGGCAGACTGGTAGTAGAAGAAATCGGTGTCGGAACGCGATTTTAAGGAAGTATACCAGAGCTTATTTCTCTTGTTACGAAGAGATCGCAGCTCTTTATTATACCAGGGTGGTGATGATGAGGGATTCCTTTTGGGTAAAAAATTCACCGATTGGGAGAGACATTTTAAAATTTCGGTATTAAAGTATATAGGGTTATCGTAGAGAAAGTTAAAATTGACCATACTGAGGAGGTTGTTTAGTTTGGCGTAGTTAGCCCTATGGAAATTAAAACTGCAAGAATATTCATAGGAAACGGGATTAAAACCATTGTCATATGTCAGCGTAAGAGAAAGGGGTGGGTGGTAACTATCCAAGCAGATGTTTACTTTCTAAAACGACGCAGTTATCTGTATCAGTGGCGAAGACTAGGTCGAGTTGTCTGCCGATGTTATTAGTGACACCACTAATTGATATAGACCAGAGTCAGTTAGGCTGGTCTATTAGGACTGGTCAGTCTGAGCCCATAGAAGCTTAGGTAGATTAAAATCACCTAAAAAAATAACAACGTCATTGGGATCAGCAGCATTAAAAATGCAGTCGATTGCATCAACAGCTAGCTGGTAACCTTGAATTGGTTGAGAGGGACGAATATAGCAGCAACAAATATATAGGTTGCGTTTGCAAATAGGAATTCTATCGCAAAAGAATTCAAAGAATGCAGTGGACGATTTTTTAAAGGGTCTAGACTCGAGACCAGAATGTGTAGCTAGAAGTACGCCACGACCATATAAATTCTCCTTTTTATCTAGATCATCGTCACGGTGTAAATCGAAGTCTTGGGAAAATAATTCATTATTCTTAATATTGGTTTCTGTGTGGGAAAAGATTTCGTAGAGCAGAATCTGCGAATTAAGATATATAGCAGTTCGTAATCCTCTTATGTTTTGATAATACAGGGTCAGATATTTGGGAGACTTCGACAAAGAATTGAGTGGTGGGTTAGGAGCGATGGTAGTTTTCGAAACTAGACCGTGTTGTCTGGAGGTGTAGTATCATAGAGATACATCATTAGCCACGTCATCAGGAGTCATATCTAATTGCTCATGAAAACGTATAAAAAGTAGTCGCAGATCATTGCATTGGTTTTTGTTATACCGTCGATACAGACAGAGTCAGGCTTATCATGTAGGTAGGCAAGATATAAGCGAACATTATCATATAATCTGCGGTCTCTTAAACGAGAAAGAACGTATCGGCCATCTTCCCCAGAAACGATAAAGTACTTAGTTAACTTTGCCTTTGGATTAAGTATGGGGTCTAAAAAAGAAGATGGTGTGGTATTAGGGTGGGAGGGATTTAAAATGTGGAAGCGAATAAAGTTGGGGTATGCCGTTTTTGTATGAGTGGAATGAGGAGATGTTGGGTTTTGTAAATGACTGGGAGGAGGATCAAGATTGAAAGATACGCGTTTAAGAATTGAGTTGGACGCGATGGAAGAACGTTTTGTTTATACGCGATTGGCAGTATGAATTGAAGGAGGAGTGAAGACAGGAAATGTCCCAACTTTAAAACTCCAGTTTGCATCAGGAGCTTGTTTGTTAGGAGTTGGGTTTTTTTTTTGTAAGAGTTAGGCTTCGGTATAGGGTTAGACTTAAAATTAACATTGTTCTGTTTTCTAGATTTAGTGGATTTGGAGTTACTAGACTTAAAGGTAGTATCCTTGCGATGTTTGTTGTTTCCTGTATTCGGTTTTATTCTTTCCATAGTTAATCCACCCAGATTTGATTATAAACCGGTAGGCTACTTAAAGCCATTTGAACTAACATCTTCGAGGTGAACATTATTGCCATTTGTCATGATGTGCAGCCAGAGAGAATGACCTTCGTTTCGATAAAAATGTTTGTTTATCTTTTACCAATGACGCGGAGGTTATCTAAATCATTTCGTAAACCAGTTTCTACCTTCACCTATAAAACAATGCATTTTCAAAAGCCGCGATAGTCGGTATTTATCACTCATTAATTGACTTACGTACAATTACGCACTTATCAGTGATTTGTCAGTTAACATGTGTTCTGGGACAACTTGTTAAATAGAACAAGTTCTTCGAGTTTGGGTTAACTATTTGTTTCTCTCCGACAAAAACTCTAAGCAAGTTGGCGACATTTACTCGTAGGTATATCATAATTCATTTCAAATGGTCTTTGCCTGATAATTTAGTTTGACAGTTCGACTTTGAACTGCATCTTTTTCGATATCTTTCACAAGAAAAGAAAATAAAACCAGACTTACAGAGGAGAGTTTCGATATTCTCTCAAATTTAATAAAATATTAGGGACACACTCAATAGTACATATTTTGACAATATCGATTCTGTAACACAGAAATAGGTAGCAGGACACGGGGACTAAAAACAGTTCATACCAAGGCAAATTTTATCCGGCTCGAGGAGTCATGGAATGCAAATTAGCGATAAAGGCGGTAATTTAAGTATATATGATGCAAAGGTGAGTTGAAATATGATATTGTAACTGTCTCCTCGTAGGAATGCTTCCTTCACTAACTGGTTGTCAAATAATAGGGGGATTTGTCGTCGAGAAGACATTCGGAAGGGCATTATATTTCAAAAAGCCGAGGAAATTGTTTGCAATAGATTGGCAGAGCTGTACAAGCTCTGTCTCAATGTAGGCTATGTCTCAATTCTATGAAAGGAAGATGAGCATGTAAGCCTCATCAGATTTTCTTCATTCTTACTTACTTGAAAAACTCCTGAAAGTCTACGTTAGAGGCCTATGAAGCCAATTCAGCAACTGGAGGCACGTCTACTTTAAACGAAATTTAGAAGAAGCAGCATCGTCTAGAACATATTTTAATTAGGCGTCATCGTTACAATGATTTTGCAATTTGATGATTATGATCGAATTCAAGATATGTCAATGAATTTATAAAAATTCATTTATATGATTATGATGTCTTAAGATCAGCTTTTACATTTGAATTTTGGTAAATTACGTTTTCTTAACGAGTCCCTAGAACACTAAGGCGTCGTCTGTGTGATTTCACTACCTTCCACTGACTATATGTTTCTCAAACTCTATGTGCATTCAGTGTGTTGTTAACCATTGAAGTAGACAGATCGTTGCATTTGTAGATGCTTTCTTTGTATGTTTTTTAAACCTTTTTTTTGTCACGTCTTCTGGTGGACTACGCCTTAGTGTTAAGGTTATCTTATAATTTTTTATGTAGGTTTATGGACGACGCCTTAGTGTTTACGTAAGTGAAAATTGTTTGTGTTTATAGACTGATGTTGTAAGTAAGTATGCATTTATATTTATTTTTTGTGTTTTAGCCTGAGTATTTGGATCTTAGATTTTGCAAACATAATAGAACTAGAAGGAGATCAAATTTTGATTTATTTAGACAATGAAAATGAAGCAGAGTTTGATGATGTCCAAAGTGAGACCATGGATTGTGAAGAAGTTGATTTTCATTGGGGCACAGATGACACTAATGGCGATCCAGACTTTGATCCTGTAAATGAAGAAAATATGAAGCAACGGAGAACTAAATTTCCAATAACACGGAATGAGCTAGTAGATTTAGATTCAAATTCAGATTCTGCTGAAGAAGAAAGATCTACACAAGTAAAGGAGAAAAGTGGTTCCAAGAGAGAAACCAAAGATATTCCACGTGTCAAAGGCAACGGAAATTCTGCAAAAAAAAAACAAAAACATGGCTACATGAATCCTACTGATTCGATATTTCGACGTTCAGCAGGCAATGCTTATATTTATTATTGGCCCGGGTCTACCCCGGACAACTTTATTAAGCTTATTAACAAGCCAAACTTAAAACTAGACTTAAAAACTAACAAAGATATACTTAACCTAATGGGGCGAGGAGAAATGGTGGACGGAGGAGATGTTAAGGGAGTGGCATATTGAGCAGCGCTGTTTTTATTTCTTGTTTGCTGCTATTTAGGTCAAAGACTTCGGCGTAGTTGTTCGTTATACGCAACATTCTGGATATGGGTTCAAAGTGACCGTAGTTGGTGCTGTGAGTTCGGATCAGGAAGAGTGGGACAGATCTTAGATTACGGGGATTGGAAGTGAATGCAATATTTTGCGTTATTGTCGAGCAGTCGATATTTCCAGTCAGTAACTTACTGGTGGATAAAAAGTACATCAGCGACTTCACGACGTTTTTTTAGGGTATGCATGCTAATTAGTTTTAGCCTATTTTCATAGGGGGGTAATCCATATGGATCGGCCCAAGGTAGACCACGAAGTGCAAAACAGATAAACCTACGTTGGACTGCTTCTATTCTTTGAATGTGGGTTAGTTTATAGGGTGACCAAACTTGGCTGCAATATTCGAGAAGAGGCCTTACAAAAGTAATGTACAGGGACTTTGTAACGTAAGGGTTGGAAAATTCTTTTGACCAGCGTTTGATAAAGTCGAGTGAAGAGTTAGCTTTATTTATAATGCTGTCAATATGTGAGTCGAAATTCAATTCTCTATCACAAATTATACCTAGATCCCGTACTTGGGTAGTGGAAGGAATTGGCTCATCGCAGATAAAGTAGTTTCTTGGAGGGGGAGGTAGACGTTTACGGGAATAGGTTATCGCTTGGCATTTGCTGACATTAAGCTCCAAAAAGTTTTGCTTGCACTATACCGAAAACTTATTCAAGTCATCTTGCAGGCAATGGGAGTCAGAAGGCAATGAGATGACTTTGGAAATTCTCATGTCATCAGCGAAAATAGAAAGATTAGAGTTCGTTAAAATTAAATTTATATCACTAATTGTGAGGATAAAGATGATTGGACCAAGGTGACTATCCTGAGGGACACCAGATGTTGCTTTAATGGGTTCGGATATTGAAGATCTGAAGATGACCTTGTATTCTCGGTCTTCTAAATAGGATTTGGTCCATGCCACAAAATGAGGGGAAAAGCCAAGTTTTTTTAGTTTAAAGATGATACTCGTAAGTTGGTGGGAAATTTTATCGAATGCCTTGCTGAAATCTGTGGAAATTGAATCGACTTCATCACAGTTTTCTAAAGCATGAAGAGTCCTAGAGACGAACTCTGTTAGGTTAGTGGTCGTTGATTTACCTTTCATGAAGCCGTGCTGATTTGTGCAGATAGTTGGCCTACAGTACGGGAGCAGTTGTTGATAGAATATGCTTTCAAAAAGTTTGAGTATGCAAGAGAGTTTCGCTATGGGCCTATAATTATCGACTTCGGCTTTACTTCCTTTTTTATGAATAGGGATAATGTAAGATTCCTTCCATAGGAAAGGGAAAGTACCTGTTGAGACAGACAAGTTAAATAGGGCAGCAAGAGGAGGACCGAGATGGATAATACACTCTTTTATTACAATAGCCGGAATTCCATCAGGGCCGGACGAGAAATCATCTTTAAGTTTGGTAATGTTTTCAGATACCAAAGTTGTTCTTATATTTAGTGAAATGGCTGACGTCTCAGGATAGTTTCTCATATAGCTAAAGTAGCTAGGATTGGGTTCAGCTGTTTTCTTAGAAAAGGATTTGTTAAAATGAGAGGCAAAGAAATTTGCAATGGTTTTTGGGTCGGCAGAAGATTCACTAAGAAATTTAAGAGTAGATGGGTAGCCGTCTGACTTTCTTTTGGTATTAATAAACTGATAGAAGCGGTTAGGGTCCGAGACTAAGCTAAATTGTATGCGGTAGAGGTACTCAAGGTAAAGAGACTCACAAAGTTCAGAAAATCGATTATATACCGATCGATAATTACTGTAGTCGAAATCAGATCGAGTTCTTAAGAATTTGTGCCACAACTTGTTTCTGTTATTACGGAGAGAGCGCAACTCATTGTTGTACCAGGGAGGAGCAGATATGCAGTCCTTTCGGAAGGTATACGGAACCGATTGGGCAAAGCAGGAGAAAATTAACGAATAGAACGTTGATAGGGCAAGATCAATGTTAGTTGTCTCACCAATAAAGTCAAAGTTAATGTTGCTGATGAGGTTTGTTAAAGTCGGTTCTACGGAAGTCAAATGAGAATGAATTTTCCGAATCGACACGTGTGTTGCCATTTTCATATGAATATATAATTGACAAGGGGGGATGAAGGCGGTCTAGATTAGAAAGAAGATGATCACTCCTATAAACGACACAGTTATCTGAATCGGATGTGAAGACAAGGTCGAGTTGTCTGTTCATTGTATTAGGTATTCCACTAATCTGATGCAGACTTGAGTTGGTTAGGCAGTCCACCATCAATATTTATATTTCAGATGTCGAATTACGAGAGACAAAATGACACGAATCATCGGAAGGCTCCCATATAAGGTGAGGGAGGTTGAAAGCTCCTACTAGAACAATGCAATCTTCAGGTTGTGCATCCTCAGTCAAAAAATCAACTGCGTGAACTACAGGTTGATAAGACTCAATGGGTTGAGATGGGTGAATGTAGCATCAAAGTACGTAAAAACATCGTTTGGGGAGCGTAATGTTGGCGCATATTAACTCAAAGTTTTCAGTGTGGGGAATATCGACAGGAGTTGCGTGAAAGCAGTTCCGGATTGCTAGTAAAACTCCGCGGCCATAAGGATTATCAACTCTTTCAAATCCATCTTTTCGAAAAACGTTGAAATTTGGAGGAAACAGCTCATGGTTTTTAATGTCTGGAATTAGATTTGTTTCAGTAAGAGCAATTAGGTCATAGGGAAACTTTTGAGAATTGAGATATACCGAGGAAATTTTAGAGCGCAAACCTCTTACATTTTGGTAGTAAATGGACAGGCATTGTGGACTGGAGGATACAGATTTCGGTTTGTTAGGAACTGTAATAGTTTTTAAAATTTGAACGAGTTCTTTGAAAATGGGAAAGACGTTTGGAGCTGACATGCGAAGACAACGTAGAAAGATCATTATGAACTTCGTCGGAAGAGATGTCGAAACTCTCATGGTAGCGAACGAAAATTTGCATTAATTCCGCTGGCTTAATAGGAAGACCTTCTCGTTGAATCGAAACCATTATGTTGGTTTTGGTTATGCCATCAATGCTAACGGAGTTGGGTTTGTCGTGTAAGTAGGCAAGGTAGAGCCGAACATTTTCATAAATGCGGCGATCTTTCAAACGAGATACTACATAACGACTGTCATCATTCATATCAGAAAATTTTTTAGTGAGTTTGACAGTTGGTGGAAGGAGTGGGTCAAGGTATTTTGGGTGAGAATCGGAGGCACGAGCGGATGATGAAGGGACAGGATGGTCAAGCACCCCGGAACTAGAATCTTGACTAGTGAGGGGGGTTGGATCAGGTGGATTGATAGATGAAGATGAGGAATGGGTGGTTGGGTTTAGTATATGGGAGCTAATAAAATTAGGATATTTGTCGGATGGGGCATTGTTACTCGTAGTTGGAACTTGGGTAGAAGGCGCAGGAGCAAGGTTAAATGAAACTCTGTTTTGAAGCGGCTTTAAAGATTTGGTGAGGGGAGGGAGAGAATTTGGTGTAGCGACTCTGGTGTTCTTTTTAGATGGTGCAAAGGGGGGAAGGAGTGAGGAGAATCTTGGAAAGATATTGGTCTTAAAAGACCAGTTTGAGTCGGGATGTTGATGGGATGGGGCAGAATTGTTCGGGCTATGTTTTCTTTTAATAGTAAACTTATTATCTACCATATCCTTCCGTTGGGTGATGACCATCTTTTCCGTTATTGGTATGCCGTCCGATGATTTGAACATCCAATCGTATTTAGTGGGTATACGTATTTCAAAACACTGACCGTTTTTGCTCTTGACTTTGCCAACTTGTTTACATTTGACGTCTTGTATACCGAATTTACTCCTAAAAAGGGCTTTGATCCAGGACGGGCTTGCGTGACGTGGGGCAGCTTGGAGGAAGAAAGTAGACAGTTCCGGTTTTTTGATCGCCTCAAAATTCATTTTATTTAATTTTTGAATTCTGTTGGTCCATTCGGGGAGAGTCCAGGATGTCACAAAAGCCCTAATTATTGGCAATGGTCTTGGATCGGGATTGGTGATCGAAGTTGCATTTATCGTAGAGGGTTGAACGGGAGCTTCGGTGGTAGCGGCTATTGAATGAGTTGGGGCTGAAGTGGTTGAAGGTGATGTATATAGCTCGTCGTGCATGGGTGATATGAATATGAATACATTACTTACACTTAAAGGCTCAAGGTAAAAGTTTAAAGCAAACATGGAATACAAAACCTATTGCACCTTCAAATGGACCAACACGCCATGTAGCCAGAGATATATGGTAATTCACTTCCAAAGAGGAGCAGTATGGAATTAAATTAATCCAAAAGACTTATTTTCCTTGTACTTCACTAACGAAATGAAATCTAAAATAATTGAGTAGACCAATATGACTACAAGTTCAAAACGTGCTAATCATGCAGAAGAGTATTCTACTATATCTGACCTGACAGAGGAGGGATTTGATGCTTTTCTCGGCTTACTTGTTCTAACCTGGGAAATAACCTAGGCCAAATAAGAAAAAAGGATGAAATTATTATGATGGGTGATATGAATATCAATATCCGTGACTTGAACTCATACTATGTCAAGGATTATTTAGAAATGTTAGCGTCGTTTGGACTGATGAATGTTATCAAAGAATATACATGGATAGATCTCAAAAGAGGGACTAAGACAGTGATAGATCACATTTTAGTTAGCAGAGCAGACAACCAAATAAATTCCTTTGTAATTGAAAGCGATATAACCGATCATTACCCAATCATATATTCCACAAATGGACTGATAGTTGACAGAGAAAAATCGATGAGTACGTCCTCAAATCTAGCTGCAAAATGTAAAAGAAGAGACGAGCTTTACAGGAGTTCGAAACTGAAATAAGATCAACAGAGAAATTAAAGCACAGAAATCTAATTTTTATAGAAACAAGTTTAACGCAATTAAAGCAGACTCTCGTAAAACCTGTAACTTAATCAACGAGATAATGGTAAGAAAAAAGTTAAGTGTTGATGAAGTGCTTGTTAAGAACTTCTCATCGGAAAAAAAGTATGATCAGCCTTTCTAATGAATGTGCTAATCTTTTCTCGGAACAGACTCTTCAAATAATACACCAGTGTAACGCAATCACATCGTATCATGCGAATACCTTCGTAGCCAACTCAATTTTTGCTAGGGAAACCAACATCGCAGAGGTGGAATCGGAATCGATGGAATACGGCCGGTAGATGTTAAAAAACATGCAAATATTTTTACTCCCCTCTTGTGTAAATTAACCTCACTCTGATGCAGGGCAAAATTCCGAAAAAACTGAAAACTGCTGCGGTTAGACCTACTATTTACAAAGGAGGTGTTAAAAATCAAATCGGCAATTATAGACCGATGTCCATACTGCCAGTCATGGAAAAGTGTCTAGAAGATGTAATTAGAAGTAGACTAATTAGCTTTATTGAGAACCACTCGCTTATCCACCAAAGTCAGTACGCTTTCCAGAAGCAAAAAAGTACTGGACAATTGCTTGGAGAGTTTGCGAATTGCGTCCATGAATCCTTAAATAAAAGTCATCATATTTTGGTTATGTTTATGGATTTTAGTAAAGCATTTGATACACTAAAGCATGCAACGTTACTGGAAGCGCTGAACGGATTGGTGTACGAAGAGTGATGGCGGACTGGCTAAGTAATTCACCTACTCACCAAGGCCTTTTGTGTAAAAATCAAGGACGTTTACAGTGAAAAGAAGCATGTACAACATGGAGTTCCTCAAGGGTCGAAACTAGGTGCAATTCTTTTTATTTTGTACACAAATGAACTTCTTCGCAATTTTAAAAATAGCATTCCATTTGCTTACGCAGATGACACCGCGATAGTTGTGCGACACAGGTCTCTGGAGATGGCACCCAGACTAATGCAGGCAGAGTTTAATAATGCAGTCAAATTGTGTCACTACAATGGCTTAGTAATCAACGTGGCGAAAACAAAGATGATGCATATCCGAAGTCCACATCATAAAGGTACGCAGGAGCGAGTATTTATTCAAATTGATGCCTGCCCTAAATCAAGCAAACACTTAATTGACGTCGTAGAAAGCTATAAATACCTAGGAGTCATCATTGATAGCAATTTTATCTGGGACAAGCAAACTAACAAGATACGCTCTGATTTAAGGAAGGCTTCATTTGCATTGGCGCATCTAAGAAATCATGCAATACCACAAATTTTGGAGCTGTTATACTACGGCTTGATTGAATCCAAATTAACGTATGGAATACTAGCCTGGGGTAACGCCTCCATTTCGAGAAGCTGCAAAAACTCCAAAATTCTGCGTTGAGGCTAATAAACTGAGGAAATATTCCAGACGAAAGAAGATTTAAGGTACTTGGGGTGCAAAATATCTTTAAGATGACTTTGGTACTGGACTACTGTAGTGACATCCGCTTTCAAAGGCCAATCGAATATGAAATCAACAGCAGGTGCTACGGGTATGTTACAAGTGCCCTGTAACTACAATAACTATGGTAAAAGGTAGCTCAAATATAGCGTTCCCACAGTATTAAATGAATTATCTGCTGATCTTAAAAATATTGTAGATTTTAAAAACAGAAAAAAAATTATTAAAAATTTTAAATTTTAAATTAAATTTAAAATAAATGAATCATTTTAGTTTAAACTTTTGAAAAACAACCTTCTGCAGAAAAGCCATTAAGGCTTCGCAGAAAATTATACAAATTGTTAAGAAACTTGCTTACTTGAATAAAATAAAACTTTCAAATCTGCTGTACAAAACGACAACGATTTAAATATTAAAGAATTGTTCGATCCAGAATATAGTGGTGGACGGTATACAGCTGCAATGGGTGCTGATAGATTTGCTTTTATTTTGGATTGTTTACGGTTTGACAACCCCAAAAACCAGAGAAGAAATAAAACAGGAAGACCCATTCCCTGTTTTTAGAGAAATTTTTTAGCTTGTTTATCACCAGCTGCAATGATTTATACAAACCAGGTAGCTATTTGACCATAGACTAACGTTTATCAAGCTAGTTATGATGTGTGACACTCAAACTCAGTATATGGTAGAAGCCATTCCATATATCGGTAAAGCAACATTTAAAGGACTGTTGCCCTTGGCTCAGTCACGGAACTGACAAGAACCATACGAGGATCGAACAGAAACATTACTTGTAACAACTGATTCACATCGATACCATTGGCTAATGAGCTTTTAAGACCGGAAAACAAACTAACTTTGATAGGAACTATCCGAAAAGATAAACTAGATCTTCCAAAGGAAATTGTAGAGAAGTTGGCACACGTGTGTTTTATTTTGACGGGGCCAAAACACTAGTGTCATATCAAATAAAAATGAATAGAACTGTTGCTCTTCTGTCAACTTGCCATGAAAAACCTTCAATAAATGAGCACAGTAAGAAGCCGGATATTATAGAATGCAAAAATGCAACAAAAGGAGGTGTAGATGCTTTGGACCAAATGTGTAATAACACATAATGCAGCCGCAAAACAAGAAGGTGGCCTTTCTGCTTGTTCTACAACCTTGTGAACATAACACTTGTTAATTCATAAGTACTCGTTATGTATTTGCAGAACTGTGTTAAAGTTAAATCTATTCCACTAAACAGAAAGCAGTTTATAAAAGTTATACAATTTATACTACAATATTTTTTATTTCTTCCAAACCGATTATCTCTTACAAAGTTTTCTTACTAACTAAACTGGTGACCATTCGTCTCTCCCTTATATCAATTCTCACATTGCTATCTCAGCTATCTTCCATGCAGCGCGTGTGACATTGAACACTTTCTTTGCAACGTTGTTGCTGATATTAGATTGCCGTGATCGCGGAATGTGTGGGCAAATACTTTATATTGAAGTTATTTGGAGAAAGAAAAAATGGATGAGGTATCAGATTTTATGGGGTACATAACCTACACAATGAGTTGATTACGCCAATAGTTCAAAGGAGAATCGAGACAAAAAATTTGCCGAGAAGTTTGAGTCAAATCATTGTGTCCATCCTTAAACTGGATGTCCCAAATATTGACCAACGGCTACCGCAAAAAGGAAGAAAAATATACGCCTTCCGCCCGCCAAGGCTTCGAAGGATGACGAGATTCTCTTGAGGTCGCTGTTCACAAGCTATGTGTGGAGAGCACCAAGGAAAAGTCTGCTTTGAGTGTCAGTCAATATAAATACTCGTATGTTGTAAAAATCATTAAAATGTGAATTATAATTCTTATCATACGAGTGCATGTTGAAAAAGTTAAATAAAGTTTTTCGTTGTAAATTTTTTTTTTCATTTTAAACAAAAGTAGTCTGTTTGACTACGCCTTGGTGTTAATGTTTGGTACAGGTCACCTTAGTGTTCCAGGGTTAAGTTAGATCTAACCTACTGCACTAAAAGTGTGAATATCAGCAATAAAAGTTCAAAATATATGAAGTCGTGACTGACAAGTCATTTATTTAAAAAATTAAAAAAAAAATATAAGAGTGACAGGCTAAAAGCATATTATCTCAAACTGTGTCATGAGTTAAAATCTGATATGCCACTAAGTAGGGATGCGTATTAAACGGTTTTCCAATAGGGACTTGACAACTTTGAATTTAATTTGTGAACGCACCCTTTCACTAATCATCAAATTGTCACTGTCAATTTATTCAGTAAACTCAACATTTTCATCATGGTAAAGGACACGAACGAGCAATGTCTGCAAATTATAAAAATTCTACCGAAATTCGGAGTCGGTGACTGCAACTTTAAGAGCGTTAACTCCAATTTTCGGTCGTAATTCTCGACCTAGTAGACAGGCAATAACAAGTTTAGTGCAAAAATTTGAGTCTGCATATTCGTTGTGTGATGTTGCTGTGTCAGTGAGACAACGGGTTGGTCGAAGTGTCGAAAATATCGCTTCCGTTCAGGCGTCCGTAGCAAACGATTCAGTCAATTCCACGACGTTCTCAAGAATTAGGCATCGCTCAGACCACATTATGGCGTATTTTGCGTAAGGATCTTGGTTTACACCCATACAAGATCAAGCTGACTCAAGAATTGAAGCCGATGGACCATTTGAAGAGATGTACGTACGGCATAGAACATTAGCAGGCTATATGGAGAACCTGGATACTATAGCATAGAGGGATATCAATTCCACTTTGTTTTGTGAAGGTTAATTAGCGCGAGCTTAGCAACCCTCCATCTGATGTTTGTGCCTATCATGTGGAGGGTTTAGGAAAAACAGTTTTCTATCACTCCTTTCGGACTTTCTACCTTAATCGACCGAAATAAGGCATTTTGCCTAATTGAATATGATTACTCCATTAATGATCTTAAAGGAGCGAATCTAACATTTCTGGAACTTAGAATTGTATTTTCTTGGATTAGTGAAGAAATATTTTGCCGAACCATCCACAACAAAAGTGAATGGATAACTAAACTGAAGTGAAATAAACCATCAAACCAATAAAACCAGTACACGTCATCTCCGAAGAGTTCAACTTAAACATCTTGTTAACTTGAAAGCAAGTGACTGCTTTTAGCGATATATAGTATTTCGCCAGGTCTTACTCTAGTGCAATTAAATAAAATACAGCATACCACAGGTATCTGTTTTAGGACCAACTCTATTTCACAACAGGATCGGTCAATCTTACGAGCTAATCCGAGCATAAGCCCGAAAATATACTCAAAATAAGTCAGGGGTTTCACAGAGAATTTACAGTGAGCATTGCTGTGTGTACTGGTCCGATCTTTCAAATATCTGAGGCAAGTGGCTAATGCTGGCGAATCCGAGTTTCAAAAGCGATTTAATCATGCAGCCCTGATTGATGAATTTTCCTCCATGGATATCATGGGCTGTACCCTCAAGACCATCTTCCATTTGAAAAGAAGTGGTTCTTGGTACAGCTCGCACAGGAATGTTCGATATGATCGATGACTTTCTTTGCTGATTATTTTTCAACTCTGGCTCCGTAGCCTTTTTTTGCCACTGTTTAGACAGAGCACCAAAAGAAAGAACATGTCCATCGTACTTGTTATATTGCACAAAAATGTCTCAGTCTTTTAATGAAGCATAAGTAATTGCTTCAGTAATAAAGCACCTGATTTGCAAACTACACATAAATATGTACCTGCAGCCTACTGTGAGGTTAAGCCAGATATTCACAATATAAGAACTCCACTATTTCGAGTATTACAGCAGGTGGTGGTTGGGACACATAGGAGATCAGCAAAAATGTAATGCAGGCAGTAAACAATCTTTCGTACTGAGGTATTGATAAAATACCGCTGAGAGGTCTGAAAGCATTTCTTTTGATCTTCCCCCAACCTTGAAAGCCATTCGATTTACCTTTATGGTCATGGGAGACCCAACTGCGAATGAAATGCTACCCGCTAACCTAGAGCAGCTTGAAGTTTAAGGCTCTTTTGATAAAATTGTTTATTACATTTTCAGTTCTATTTCATCGATAATAAAATGTGTCCCAAAATCCACGAAATATTTGAATTTTGACCCATTTGTGCGGTAAAGTGTTGCCAACGAAAAAAAGAAGATAGCTTGATAGCTGACAGTGCAGACTTATTAAAAATGGAGCGCTACACGAACGAATAACGCGTTATCATTGTAAAGAAAAAAATTTCGTAATTTCTGCACAAAACATGGTCGGAATTGTGATTTAACTTCATCAACTGTGAAGAGATTAATTCGAAAATTCAGGGAGGCTGGATCAATTAGTGATCTTAGACACTCTTAGACATAAAACATCGAAGCAGTTCGTAAGACTGTTACTGAGAGTCCAGGAACATCAATTCGACACCGTGATCAAGAAATGGACATTTCTAGAAGCTCTCTACAGCGTATTCTCACAAAAGATTTGCATCCTCATGCATACAAAGTGCAATTGACTCAGGAACTGAAGCCAACTGAATGGATTATAGAATAGCAACAAGTGGATGCTTATTTTTCGAACAAAATCGTCTTCGGCGGTGAGGTCCATTTTCATCTAGACGACTTTGGGGTTCGGAAAATCCACGACTGATTGTTGAGAAATAAATGCTTCCACAACATGTCGCTGTTTGGAGCGGATTTTGGGCTGGGGATTCTTTGAAAATCGACTGGTCAGCCAATAATTGTGCCCTCTATAGCGATATGATAATCCAGTTTTTTGTACCTAAATCGTAAGGCATGGAAGCGGTTTCAACAAGACTGTGCCACATGCTATACAGCCCAAGAAACAATTCAATTACGACATGAATCTTCTACTGGTCATGTAATTTTCCTTTTTGGTGATTAGAATTGGCAGCCCAGATCATGTGATTTAACGCCGTTGGACTTCTTTCCTTGGGGTAGTTTGAAGTATTAGGTTTATGCCAATAAGCTTGTGACCTCTTAAAGGAGCAAATTGAGCCCAGTACCAACGAAATTCAACCACATCTATGCAAAACTGCCATGGACAATTTCGACGAAAGAGTGCGTATGTGCCAGCAAAGCCATGGAGACCATTTACCCGGTATGCTATTCTATACTCAACGCTATACTTTATGAATCAGTAAAAAATCTAGTTAAAACCCCGCGTTTTCTATCAAAAGTACTTCTTGCATGCATTTTGAGAGACACTTTTTCCCATGGCTCTATAGAAAGAAATCGCACTGTGTTAAATGGCATGAATTGGCCAGGAAACATTTTTTTATAAAAGAGCAATAGTTTTGCCACTTATATGTCACGTGACACCGCTTTGTTGCAGATAAATGTAGTTCACACCCATTCCTCTGTCGGGCATAAGAATTGGTCATGGCTCGATAGTTCAACCCACAATAGCCACAACTGTTACATTTTCTAAGACATAAGGTTCAATGATGGCTGCTGTAGAAAAACAATCGTCAATCACTCTTTGATGTTTTAAGCCCCAAATGCGGTAAATCTGCTGATTAACAAAGCCTTTAAGGTAAAAATGTGTCTCATCGTTCAAAATCATATTTGAGTTAAATTCTTCATCGACTATTACAAAGCCCAACTGGCAAAATTAAATTTTATAAGCCTTTTGGCCCAAGTCTTTGAATTCGATGGAACGCTTGTGATTTGATTGCTCAGATCGGAATGGAATCAATAAATTTCACAATAATATTCACAGTTGTTCTTGTACTCCTTTTTTTCGCATCAATAACTTGTCCCAACAACTGAACCAATTGAACAATTGCTCTGCGAGAATGTGCTTCAGGTGGACCGAGAAAACTTTTCGAACTGTTTCAGTGAAATTTTCACAATTTTTGGTGGTTTTACTTGTTATCTGTTATTCAAAAAATTCAAAAAAAGCCTCTAATATCGGAAAGCAAATGCTTTCTAAAACTCTTGCAGTCATCTGGAAAACATCGTTTTCTCCACCAAACTGTTTCCTCAGTACCTAATTAAAGGCATAAGCGACATCTTATGTAAATTGCAGCAGGAAACTGTCAATGCGACTACATCAGATCAGTACTTTACTTTAAATCACATAAAATCATTATCGAGACCTTTGTGATGTTTGTCTACTGCAAATCAATCCGGTTTAACATGGTTTTCAAATTATCGGCCTTCCATTGGCATTTCCAATTAAAATCAATTGATTGCATGACAAACGACTTAAATGACACTCATCAACAATAATCGAGCGTTTCGCAGCACTCTGTGACTGTGACGCTAGACATTTCGTAACTCTTAGGAAAAAAAAAACGGTGACAAAACTCTAAATCAATTAATTCCATGCTGCACAACCTTTAAGTCAAGACATAATCACTATATCATCAAGGTGAATGGGTCTAGTCCAGCTCCGAAGATCTGCTTATTCATAAATCTTCGACTAATCTCCGACAGAGTTAGTTGCGAAATACTCGTAACAAATCGCATACGCAGATTTCCACATCGATCATGAGAATCATCTGGCACACGGATACTCTGCAATCTACGGCACTTGTTGGTGTATGGAATGTGAAACCTGAGGATTACTCGTGCGTCTTTTATTGCAAAATTAGAAGAATCCACTGGCAAGTGAAAAATTCGTTAGAAAGTATCTATTCATTCGTACGTCATCGACATTAACCCGAACAGGCTGAACGGTCATTTCAGAATTTAAACGACTCGTTTAAGCAAATCAAACAGATTTATGTATCTGGCTCTGCCTATTTGTAGCTCAGCTCAGGCATTTGTTATGCGCGATATACGAGTACAGAGTTGCTGTTGTTGTTGTTATTATTGTTATTGATCGTTCGATTGGCGAATTAAATATTAAGAAAATTAATTATCCCGAGCACTCGCACAATGAATTTGGGCTGCTGCTATTGCTGCTGGTTGCTTCTTTCGTAGAGTCTTTTTGGGCATCTGAATATTAAGGCGGAAGCCCATTAAGATATCTTAAATGGTGAGAGCGATTTCCTTTTTGCAGAAAAAAAATTATTTTGAATTGAATTAAAAAGTTTTTCGCCTCGATGGCTGGTCCAAAACTTGCTTAATGGCCCAATGTTGCGAAACAAATTTCGAAATTATTGCTTTTGAGCCGTTTTAATTTGCGGATGACTTTTTATTTTTATTTTCTGTCGGTTTTCTAGTGACGAATGCGAATAGGGAATTTTGAATGATTATACAATGATTAGTCAATCGGAGAGTTGTCGAAAAGATTTCTTCTTTTTCAGGCGTGAGAGCGGGTGAGACCGAAAACGAGTTGTGTAACATTTTGAGCTTCAGCATGTTTCCAAGGTTTTGGAAAGGAATTATACATGAACGTGCATTCTTCCGCCTTTTTGAAGGAATTTTTCCTAAATCCGGTTCAGTCTATTGGGCAATCTAAGCATCCAATTAACATGCATAACAGGTTTCTCATATTTAGTTGGAGTTGCATCTCTGAATGACGTCTACATATATAGGAATGCGGTAGGTTTTGAGTTTTATGCATCACGCTTGCAAGTTAGAGGGCATAATTTAAATTATTTTACCACCACTGACTGAAGTGTAAGCCAGCTACCATTCATTTTTCTCATAGTACCCGTCGAATAGTTGACGGACTATAAAGATAACCATGAGCATAGGATGACCATAATTCCTCGTCGACTGGAATTCTACATTTGGGTATGTTTTTTAGATGCACATCATACACAAGGTTGGAAAGGTACTGTCATTCAAAAGCTTTGTAAAGGATCTTTAGAAAATAATATTGCGCCTGAAAGATTACTCCGAGAGAACTATAAGGGATGCGCAATCGTTAAGTCCAATTTTCGACAACTTTATCGAGCAACTGGAGTCGTATATCAGCAATAACACGGCGAATGTTGACTTCCGAATCGTCCAACGTCACTGGTTTATGGGCATAGCATAGACTAGTGACTTCACATACCCCCAAAGAAAGTAATCTACGGTGTGAGATCACAGGATCGTGGAGGCTAGTTTACAGGTCCATTATGCAAAATTATCCCCTCAGCAAATGTTTCCCGTCATAAATTGATAGTGTCGCGCGTTGTGTGGCATGTTGCGCCATCTTGTTGGAACCAAAGCTCTGTCACGTCAACGCCATTCAACTGAGTAACGAAGAAGTCAGAAATCATATCTCTATATCGCTCTCCATTGACGGTAACATTCTGGCCGGCTTCGTCCTTAAAGAAATGTGAGGCTTATGAGTTTTTTCCACACCAAATTCGGCAATTTTGCTTGTTTACATACTCGTATCCATTTAACCAAAAATGGGCCTCATCGGAGAACAAAATTTTACGTTGAAAATGAGGATCATGCTGAATCATGTTTTCGGCCCATTCATGCGTATAATGGTCACCCGGTTTCAACTCTTGCACAAGCTGGACCTTATAACCCAAGATCTTTCCGTAAAATCTTCCACAAAGTGGATGGGCATAGCTAATCGACTCATTCAGATTCTCCTCAACACTGCGCTCCACAACGGCAATAACTTCTTATGTTCGCACTGTTTGTCGTCCTTGGGGATGCTTATTATCCACTAGAATGTACGTGGTGCGAAAACGGTTCATCGTGTTCCGAATAACTTTCTCAGATAGGCGATTATGTCGACCGTAAAATGGACGTAGCGCACGATAAGCTTGGCGAACCGAACCATGGTTTTCAAAATAAGTTCGCGCTCGTTGTTCTGGTGTTAATCTATTCATCGTAAAATGCCAGACCGTGGTAACCACAAATCGACTTTCAACTGTCAAATTGACAATCTGTAGAAATAGTGTTGCCAGTTTAAAAACCAAACCTCTAAAAGAAACACCCTTTAGGTTTTAAGATTACTTCTTTTGAGGTGTGAGGTTTTCAGAGTACAACATTTAAGCACGGACAAAATACAAATGCCAATGTTACCACCGTCTCGATAAACAATGTAGAAAGTCATAACTCAATGATCAGAAAGCTAATTCACTGATCAGAATCAAGGGAAGAATAATTTCTGATCAAAATGTACCCGGAATTTCCAACTAAAACAATACGCAATGAGATATTGTCCACCATAGTGGAAATTATTAGCGTAATTGGACTTGCTGTTGTATTCCAGGTAACCACTACCCATCTTACGTGATTTTAGTTGCCTGAAAATATAAATGTCTTTTGGGAGTGGTTGGTATTGAACACCGAATCGTCTAATTTGAAAGCCAATATACTACCACTTGAGCCACGGCGAATAGTTAGGACTAACCACAAACTCGAGTTGTGAGCTTTCTTTCTCTTCAGTCAGCTCCTTTCTCGATTTGGCCGTGATAGACAATAAACTACAATTATTTGCGAGCGATTGAATATGTTGGTGACTACAATGAGCAAATCGTTTCGAAAATATTGTCGGTCAAAAATATGCCAGCCAAATGGAACTTCAGCATTGAATGCCCGATTCTGAAGAAAGAGTCCCTCTACTCAACTATAGATTCATCAGCCTCCCCAAAATCAAATAAAATATCTTCTCTACCGAACTGTTAACCAACTGATAGGTTCTCACCAATCAGACTTCAGGCCTGCAAACTTTACCACTCCACCACACCACGACAATATTTTTACATTACGGCAGACCCAGGAAAAGATTGTCGAATTTCAAATCGATACCCAACACCTGTTTGTCTATTTTAAGGCCGCCTATGACTCGAAAAATTATACGTACCCATGTCTGACTTTGACACTGTTGCTAAACTTCTACGGTTCGGCAGAATAACCATGGAGAAAGCTCGCTGTCCATGGGGATCCGAGTTGATTTAACCCAGATCTTTGGTGTCAAAAAAGGATTCCGGCAAGGTTATCCTTTGTCATGAAATTTCTTTAACATCGTATTGTACAGTACTTCCGAATATTGTGCGAAACTCGCAAGCCAACACCAGAGGAACAACCTTTTAAAAGTCTATACATCTACTTGCCTATACAGATGACATAGACAATATCGGCAGAACAGAGCCCGCATTTGTGAAGCGTTTGCAAGTATTGAGGGAGGAGCGCCGAAGGTTGTTCGACGATAAACGGTGGAAAATCGGAGTACCTGCTGCCATCAATAAAGTCACAATATAATACCTATCTTCCGCGGTTAATAGCATACATATAAACAACGAAAACACCTTCGAGATTATTCGGCGAGAAGGTGGCAATCGCTGATTTTTTAAGCATAAAATGCAATTGAATAGCAGAGCGCTATCTTAGATATGACGCAGAGAGATCTACTTTGTCAAAAAATTATGAGAAGCCACTTGTTGAGGAATGTCTTTCGTGATCAACTGCCCTATCTGCATCGACAGAGAGTGGAGAAGGAGATTTATTCAATAACTATACAGCTCCAACACGATATGGACTTAACTAAATGAGCCTTCCTTTCTTTGACTGCCTTATCGTGGCAGCAAGGCTTAAGAGGCAAAAATCCTAACTAGACGTAAGACGGTTAACGACCTTTTTGACCAAAAGGACCCCAAAGGATTATACTCCAGGTGGTACTCGCAATAGCGACAATCCACCCGTGGTCTTTTTGACTGCGGCCGGGTCAAGGATTCTGGAGGCCCCAACCAACATACTCAAAAACTCCTCACCAATTTAGGCTCTGACCCAGAAGCCGCTGGATCACTTGACTTCGATGTCAAGTGGTTGTCAGAGTGCTGTTTTTGACGCCTTGTCTCGGGAAATTGAAAAGGTGGACCGGGTTCCAAAACAGGCATACTCTGAAGGACTACCGTCTTAGAGACCGTTGAATTGGAAATGGAGACGTGGGGCAAATGAACAGCGCAAAGAGATGGAAAGTTCTGTCGAAGTCGTACTAACTCACTCCCACAGGTCGGTGGAAGTGACACCCACTGGAACTGATCAACCTCTCGGATCTGAAACTGCACGTTGTTCTCCTGTCTCAAACAGCGGCCAAGAGGAATAAAGTTTCCGGCACTCCTTCTGTCGATAGATATCTCCGCGCACGATGCCCTAATGAAACCGGTGCCGCAACCAACAACGTCAAGCCATCGACGAAAATAAAAACAGCTGTGGTTTTTACTCGCATACGATGCTCAGATAAGGCCAGTGCTATTGGCCGCTTAGAAATAACTCAGACTGAACCTGGTACTGTAACCAGAACAACTTGCAGTTCTAGTGGACGGAACATGGACGGAACATGGATGTCGCAACCTACAAGAAAACCAAAGAAAACAGAGAATGTTTACATTCAAGCAGAAGGCTGCAATAAGGAAAACGGAACCCTTAGAGTGAAGTGCTACACACAACAAACCTTTGTAAGGTCGAACAAGTCCGTGCTGAAAATCTCACCCCTAAAAACTAAGGCTTTGGAGGTTTTTAGACAGGCTAAACTGAAGCGCGCCATCTACTGGGTTCCAGGGCAACTCAGAGAAACGGGGGATGTGCTGATGCGTCCATGTGCTCTGAAGTGCAGACAGCCCTAGAAGTGATGGAGGGCTGGTGCACTAGAAATGGGCTTTTATTCAAGCCTCCAAAACTGAGGTTCTTCTCTTTACGAGGAGGAGGAAGCTGTATTAATTGACTTATCTAGTGCTTACAGGTATCACCATCCAATTCTCCGAAGAAGTTAAATATTTGGGTATCATCTTCGATAGCAAACTTCTGTGGACTAAACATGTTACGTCGAAAGCCTCTAAAGCGAGAAATGACGACACCGCAGAATACTATCTCTGCGAATGTCCGGCTTACGCTCGCATCAAGCGGCATTTTCTCGGCGTTAACGTGGTGGGTGCTTGCTCATCTTTCTTCGAAAGACTGAAAGATTCTATTAAAAGTAATATACAAGGAGTACAATTGTCTGAGAGCTCTGTTCCGGCAGAAAAAATAAACTGAATTCATGGGCTTAGGTAACTGGATAGTGTAGAGTGGATTGACTCCATCGTTCCACCTCAGATATCTTCGAATACATCACCAAGGGAAAATGATCCATACCAATTTATTGAACGAAATTGGAAGCAGCCTGCAAACAATATGGGTGGCTTGAGAGACATGTTTGTCAATGCAGTGACAGAGAATGTAGAACGATGTCGGAATATGATACGGGGTTTTTGTAGCCCGAATTCGTCGGTATGGACTTACATTTTGTCACTTTGTCACTCTGAGTGGGAGACAGTGGATGAGCGATTCCTTGGTCCGATAACCTCCCTCACTGGTGACAGTAATTGGACATCGACACTACCCCTTTTGTTTGGACTAAGAAGGCAACTGAGAAATAAGTAAAACGAACAACAAAGACCTGCCCTACTCTATGCCTCGGAAGCTTTGTTTCCTCGGAGAAAATGATATTCGAGTAATTTTCAGCTCCGTCTGCATAAACGCAATTCGGAGAAGAAGACATTAATAACGCACTGTATGGAGGAACATTATCCTGGTTAGAGAGGTTGGAATTCTCCGGCTCCGATGAAAACTTTATGCTGAACAAATGAACACGACCGCTCCGGCTAGGAAAGTCTACGAATTCGGAGGGCCAGCGCGATAGATGCAGACCTCACTCTATGTGACGCGCTTAAATGAAAAAGGACCTTCAGACAGATTTGTGTGCGCAACTAAAGTTGTAAAAAGCTGTTGGCTGTGGCCCAGGTCAATACCGGCCTGTAACGCCACCTTAGGAAATATCAACATGGGTATGTGATCAGATCAGTGTGATCATGTCTAGTCATACGACTTTCATCGAACTTGCATCGCAAGAATACAGGTACCGGTGTATGGTGCCTGACTGGTTGGTTTTGAGAAGACCTTCGACAACGTGTAGTTAGAAGTGCTGTCATACAAACTGATCAGAATGAGCATGTCGAAACCTTAGCTTTATAAGATTTACAACAGGATTATAGAAACTAAGTTATTTGATAGATATGGCAACGCAATTTCGCGCGATGATTTCTCCGAAACTGCTTAACATTTCTACACACTGATTAGTGTGACGCCGGAATAGCGGGGTGGTGCCGATACTGAAAACGAGTACACCAATCTTTAGTGACTTAAAGAAGGAGAAAGGGTCAACACGCTCTTGCAGGTGGTGCATTTCCTTAATGAGCTTCGTTTGACCTAAAGTTAGATGTAGCTTAGCATGGAGGTTTTCATGAAAAGGCTTGACTCGACTACATCAGAGGTGACCGGCGCTCAATCAATTCTCGACGGCGCGTGTAGATTATGTTAACGAATTTAAGGTGTCCGCAAACGCGATTGGGATTATCAACACTTGGAGGACACTGCAAGGAGGGATCGTCAGTGTGATTATAGTCAAAGTAGGTTAAGTAGCAGTAAGCAGTGTGTTGAGATGTTTAATCTACCTATATCTTGATGATTCACGCCACCTATTGTATTCCCGAGAAACTCAATTGTCAGTGGTTTTGACTAGGAACGCATGTGGTCTTAACTCTAGTTCAGGTTCCGAGTAGTACTCCTCTGAACCTTGTTTAGCAATGATTCCGAGTTTGTTAAAGAATGCGGTTAAGGCTACAGACAAGCCAATTGAAGTTGACTGTTACAGTAAATACAGATACTGTGCCATAATTACGGGCTGACATACGCCCGTCAAACTATAGATTTCAGTGTTAGTCTATACATCACGATAAGACCAGCCCTTCTTAATAAGGTTAATGGACCAGCAGCAAGTAAAACTAATTCATTTGGCATTCGAAAGAATGGATTTACTCATGCTCTCGGAAGGTATCTGCATTCTGTACATAGCTCAAAGTGAATGCGTTAGGTTTTGGCTCAGAAACCCTAGACTTAAGCAAGCCCACGTAATCTCTCTTCAAATTGTCTGTTGATAGATCTATTAAGCCACGTTTCCATCTCTATACCTCTGCTGCACGTTGAAAAACTTGAACAAATCTATTGTCAGCAATAAAATTTGCATTCTGTCAAAGTACGTGAGATAACGTTTATGTAAAGTAGTTGGCTGCGTCAACTATATACAAATGAGAAAAACAAATCAAATCAGATCAGAACTATTCGTAGATCTGTTCGATCTGTTCAATCCACCATAACCGAATCATCTGACAGGTTTATTTAATGCATTTACTGAGAATCAGGTCAAAGAGTGCATAATGTAAACACACGTCCGAAATGAGGTAACCTCAAATTACCGTTGCAAAATGATATTGTATTTGTCAAAATATTGATGACTTAGTGGCATAGGCCATTACAAATCAGTGTTGTTCTGATTGCGAACAGGAAACAGATACTCAGCCGAGACTGGATTAGAAACAGAAAACCATAAAACATGCGATTTACGCGTATCTCACCCAACTGACAGATATGTTACTTTTTTCTGAAACTCAGTGCCATTATGTTTTCATTTTGTTTGTGTTTGTACTCTTTTTTTTCCATCCGCCAGTTATATATGAGACGAATGCAACTAATCGCGTTAAACTGGTTCTCTAAACTTCGTATGTACGAGTATGACGGTTTTTTTTTTTCAATTCTGATTTCTAGGTTAACTCAAAACTCCAAACCGATCGTCATTACTTCAACGCACATATGGTATCTAACCAGTTGTTTGGAAGATACGAGTATTTCTTTAGAATTTTTCGCGGACTTGGCTGATGTGCCAAACTCAGCAAACTGTCAGTTTGACATTTGGTAGTGAATTTTTGTTGTTTTCAATTGACCACGGTTGCTGGGATAGTTTTGACGATGAACTTTCCAATTTCAAGGCAGTTGGTTGGGTAAAATTTGTCATTTTATCGAAAAAAACATTGACACCGTCACGGTGGTCTCAGCTGTCTGTTTTCTTCTTGGGCGAGGTTGAGGTTTCCGGTGAAATTGGATAGTCAACACGTTTGCAGCTATTTTCACCAAAAATGTTTGCGACTTGTCATTGGATGGCAATTTCAGCAAGGTGACAATGTTGTACATGGTAGTATGGTCGTGGTTGTTTACAGGTTTTTCGATTTTATCTTCTATGTTTACGTTTCCATTCCACTTGAGTTGTTTACATTGACAAAATGTAAGTCAAAGCCAATTGAGCTGTGTCAACAGGGTGGGAATGTTGACAGTTGTGCATTCTAAGCTTGTGTTGCTAGTAGAAAGCCTTTGGTAAAAAAAATTTTTGTTGTGAAGAGTTCTTGACAATGTTGTTTTGTTTTTATTTTTATTACTCGTAATTAGACTGTGAAGAGCTTCGCCAACTTCCTCTCATTGGGAATCATACGAGTACTTTGGCGATGGATTCCGTTGCAATAAGCCTGATAATAAACATGACAAGCAGACTTATGCGTAAAAATGGGGCTTCCATATTGTTTAAGTATCACCTTTTTTTTATAATGAGCGCGCGCTCAAGGGGTTTGAGTACCCTTAAGGTGATTGTACACAGCGCGGGCAAAGGAAATTTAGGGAGGAAGAAAAGAGAGGTACCGATGTACATTGTTTTTAAATGTTTGCAAGCTATAACGACCAGGAAATACAGAGATCGGCAGGGCATTCCATAAGCGAGTTGTACGGCTTAGGAACGAATCACGATATTTTAGAGTACGTCCGAAAATGGGCTTGAGGGTATACTGATGAGCATTCATAGCGAGACGGGTGTTACGGTTGAAAGTTTGAATGGGCGGAATGCTACTGGCGATTTCAGTGGAGCACTGGTGGTGGAAGTAGCGATAAAACAAAGTGAGACACGAGACATTTCGTCGGTGTTCGAGTGTGTCCATTGATTGACTGATATTAGTATCGTCAATAAGTTTTATCGCACGGTTTTGAATCCTATCTAGCAGGTGCAGAGAGGTTTTAGGAGCACCTGACCAGATGTGGGCGTTGTACTCCAATTTTGGGCGGATGAATGCCTTATATATTGAGGCCAGATCAGAGGGGGTAAAATATTTCTTACATCGCTTGAGGAAACCTGCCCATGGCAAAATAAGTTTTTCATTGTATAATTGGAACTCAGACAAAAAAATTCTGCGTGTGAAGGCATAACACTGACACGTAGATTTGGCTGTTATAAGAGTTTCAAGCAATGAAAAAAATACTGGGAATTATATCTCGAATCACTCTGAGAAAAAACTCTCCGTCCTATTCGGACTCCCACCCCTGGAGAGCAAACATAGAAACCAAACACACCTGAGTTTCAAACCACTACAAAAACAATTTTCCTTTCTCCTCCTTCTATCTTTCCGCCCGCGCCCTGGCAACAGTAAAAGGGTATCAACCCCTTAGGCGCGCGTAAATTATAAAAAAAAAAAAGAAGACATTTCGCAGCATTTTTGGCGACATCAAATATGTGGTCATTCCAACGTAAGTTGTCATTGACACACATACTGAGAATGGAAAGTCTGCCATTCATAGATAATGGCTGGGTGTTTAAATTTCGCTTTAAAGACAGCAGACAGCATTGTGTTTTGGAAGCATTAAATTCCACTCTATTGATAGTTCCCCAATTGGTTATGCTGTTGATATCGGAATTTAATGAGCTTAGCATACGCTGCCGTTCTCGTACTACAGCCGAAGAGCAGGGCCGTGAGTCCGGGAACGAATATGAAAAGCAGAGATTACTGCCATCAGCAAAGGAATATATTGGATTAGAAGTAGCAGACAAGAGATCGTTAATGAAAATTAAAAAGAGTGTCGGTGACAGAACGGAGCCCTGGGGCACACCAGCATTTATTTTGTGAATATCAGACTTGAAACCGTCCAAGACAACTTGAATTGAACGTTCCGAAAGGTAATTTCTAATCCATTGAAGAAGAGAGTCGTCGATCCCAAAAGCACGCATTTTCGACAAAAGAGCCTGATGCCAAACTCTGTCAAATGCCTTAGAAATATCAAGTGCAACTATCTTGCTTTCGCCAGATTGATGTACGCTTTGGTTCCACTTTTCGGTGAGACATGCCATCAAATCACCAGTGGACCTGTTGCTACGAAAACCGTACTGCCGGTCATTGAGAAGCTTTCGTATTTCGAGATATTTCATGAGCTGACGATTTATCAGTGTTTCCATGACCTTGGAAAGAAGGGACGTAAATGCAATGGGTCTGTAGGAGGAGAGAGAAGAACACCTCTTCAGAAGAAGGGGAGATATACCATCTGGACCAGCGGATTTATGTATGTTGAGACCTTTAAGTACTCTTGCTACTACACGAGTGCGAAAGTAGATTCGTCCCATTGAAGATTCGACGCACTCAAGTGTAGGCGGAGACAAAGCACAATCTGGGAGTGTTGAGCTGGCCGCAAAGTGTGCAGCAAGAAGATTGGCCTTATCCAAAGAGCTGACAGCTGGAATGTCATTGTAAATGAGCGTTGGGATGGAGGATGAGGCGGAATTTCTAATGTTTTTGACGAACCACCAAACATTTTTACTGCCTTTGGGACATTGCAGTATTTTTTGCCTCAGTTTTTGGTCGTATAGGAATTTCACACGCTTAAGAAAGGCGTTGCAGTCATTTCTGGCTCGTTTGAACTTTTTTCGGTTTTCCTCTGTCGGGTTGGTCTTGTAGGACCGAAAAAACATTTCTCTAACCCTGACGGCTTCTTAACAGCTCGAGTCGTACCATGCCTTTTCTTTTGGTTTGTTACTCTTCATCCGATGAGGAATAAAGGATCTCATTCCAAAGAGATTGGTGTCTGTAATCATATCAGCAGCGGCATCCACGTCGTTATCGAGGAAGCATAACGACCAGTTAAAATTCCTAAAGAAGCCGTTAAGACCGCTCCAGTTGGCTTTGTCGTATTGCCATACGGTTCTTTTAGAAATTTTTTCTCTAACTGTGTGGTCGGTGTACGAGAAATTAGCTGATATGACACAATGGTCCGACGAGCCTAGAGGGGAGAGCACATCAATGGTGTACTTATCAGGGTGAGAAGTTAAAAACAAGTCCAGGGTGTTGGCGGTATGACTATCAACGTCTGGTATTCGCGTGGGCTCATTTACAAGCTGCGTTAGGTTGTTTTCCGCAGCGAAGATCTCAACACACCGTCCTTCGGGTGTTGTCTGTCCAGAATGTCGAAGCCACCCAGAATTGTGTATATTGAAGTCGCCCGTAATAACGATTTCAGTATGAGGATACAGGGATACAATTCTTTGAATGGAGTCAGACAGCGTATCAAACTCGTTAAAGGTTGAATTGCTGTCCAGTTTGGGGCTTCTATAAATAAAGCAGTAGTGTATAATTTGCTTACGGAGATGGAATTTTAACCACATGAAGTTGAATTCCGGATTGGAACATGGATCACATTGTGGTGGAGTTTGGTAAGCTACATCACTACGCACATAAATGGCGAGACCGCGGTGAGAGAAGAATAATGGCACTAGTTCGTAGCCAGGTAGCTTCAGATCAGAATGATCTGAGAGGTGTGGGCGGGGATCTACCTGTGTTTCACTAAGTGCCAAAACAGCTGGTCTGTACTTACAGACGTGGACGTACGCAGAAAAGTGATTACTTTTTAGCCCGCGTATATTGGCTACGTCTACTCTGAATTCCCTAGTCATAATCACAGACAAACACAGAAAACACAAACACCGACGATACTAAGCAAGGCTGCGAAGTGGAAATTCTGACGTTGGTTTACCGAATCAAATTGTTGTAGGTGTTATGCCCTTACAACAATATGAAACAGTGCACCAACAAATTTTCACTCACAACCCCGCTATCCATCAGTTGTTACATACACTCAGCCACTGCCCGTACCGTATGGTAAATACAGTAACGGCAGTGACTGAGTGCAAGCAACAGTACTTCGACTAGGAGCGGGTGAGGTGGGATACCCGCACTGTGTGATATTCACTGTCACTGCACTGCACTTTTTTTTGTTTTTGTATATTTTTTTTTTCACGCGCGCGTTGTTTTTTTTTTTGCTTCACAGCACACAACAATATTGCGAGTGCACTGGTGGAGCTGTGCACTCGACGGTGGTCGACTCGGTACTCCCTTTGATACGTTGACATTCTTAGCAGACTATATGATAGACAGACCCTAGATCCGCAATGCACGACGATGCAACGTATTTAAAACACCACTGGTATTCCACAAAGATCTAGTCTTCGGCCAATACTTTTTAATATTGGAATTATGGAAATCCAATTATTGAGACAATCTAATAATGATATTACTTTTGCTGGAGTGGGTCAATAACTTACAAAACTTACAACAATTCCAACTGAACAGATAAGTGAATTGCAGCACATACAATATATTCGATGCGGATAAGGCACAATTTGAACATTTCTGCGAAGGGATTCCATAAAAGGGCGAAGGTATCATTAGTTGGGCTAGCGGCAATCTTACTTCAGATATACGAGTATGTATTCAGGGCTCATGCTTCAGGATTTTGTGGCGAAAATACTTCCTTCAGGTCCACCGAATTGGGTAGTTGAGCTGTGTGTCGGGACCATTTGCTAATATGTTGTGATTAGCGAATAGTCTCAAACAAACATATATGGTTTAATCATTGCGAATATTAGCAGACGGAACAAGGACAAGGACCTTTTTACAAGTGGAATGTTCAGACAGTGTGTTATTCATCAGCATAATTTGATATTAGCTCAACCCCTCATGAAGCAGAAGGATGACTTAGATTCTTATGAGCAGTGTTGTTAGCAAAACGGCAACTCAGGAAAAAAGACTCTTCTACCTCTGAAAACATGTCATCGTAGCTCTTTCACAACTGAATTCTTAAAATCAGAGATCTGATATCGGAATCGGAATCGTAAGAGACTATCAGGAACATTTCCGGTACGGTCTTTCAAAGTCTGTTCAGAAATCCGATGTTGCCAGCTTCAAAAGTAGCAACCCATTAAGAGGGGTTAAACTGATGTGCTGCCGAAGAGCTTGAAAAACGAGGTGTACTGGAGGTCACTATAAAGAAAAACAAGGAGTGCTGCATCACGCTACGACGGTGAAAATACCGGGTTTTTCTAAAACTATAAAAGACCCGTATAAGTGCTTGATCGAGACAAAGGTGATATCATACAAATTATGCTCTGAAATTCTTGTTTAAAAGAAAAAGAAAAGAACGAAAATGAACTGGTAGATACACAATCAGTGGCAAATTGTAAAACAATTATTTCTGCAGATTCTTCAACGATGATGCCAACTGTAGAAGCATCAGTCTCCACATGAAATAAAAAAATATGTGAACGGGATAAGCATTTCGTCAAATACCTGATAGATCCTGATGAATGCGGTTTCTGGTCTGGTTAGTCTGCTAGCGAAAAGAGACCAGCTAGATCTGGCACTCCTGGCAAATTCGAATTATAGAAATGGAGACTTTTTACTCCTCCAGAAAAGTTGGTATCGATTGCCGAAGCCTTTGATGTTGACAAAGAATTTCTTAAGGATAAATTTCATATTATCGGCAAGAAATGACACGCAACACCACCGGCCGGATCCCTATAGTTTTGAGGTAAGAACTACAGACGGAAAGTATATCATACGCTAAGTCATGTTAGGAAACGGACTTAATATAATGGTACTTTGCTGTGAGGCAGAATATCACGGTAATCAAAGTTTCCCCATCTCAATATTCACAAAGGAACATGGCAGTTACACGATCATCAACTAATTCACCGAATTGACTAAAGTTGTTCCTTCAACATTCTAAATGTGCAAACATTCCGTGCGAATAATGCAGACTTGGACCACTGCCAAATTGCACCAGATGTAACAAACCAACGTAAGTTTGCGGATCACGTATCCCTCACAACAAATATTATGCAACCAGCTGAAGATCAGTGGCATCGATGGCAAGAAGTCGTCAAGAACACATCGATTTATAATAGTTTCACCCTTAGCAAAACGACTCGCTTATTTCACCCGATCAAAGTGATGAAAGATAGAAATGTCTACATTTATGTAAGGTTAGGTTAGAGTGGTCCTCGTTGAGATAACTGGGGGTGGGTGGAGGTCTATACTCTAACTAATTCTGGAGCCAAAGATTATTCTTGATAAATTTGTCAAGATCGGTGATTTTTTTCGTAGAGCATCAAGGATTGAATTTTGATGCGTTCCAAAGCAGGGCGCTTGGAAAGAAAGTGGGGATTATTGTGAGGAATACTCAATTGCTACGTGTATGTCTTCCAATGGCACAGTGACACGCGATTATATCTGTGACATTAGTGATCTAGAGAGCTCAGTCATCTCCAGATCGCTTAGAATCGACTATGGCCCATATTAGTCTGATGTCCCACGTTTATCTGGATGAGTCCACCTATGACCTTAACGAGCTCTTGAAAGTGTGGCATTTGTTTGGCTTATGACAATGGTGGATTGACGTTGTCAAGCTGCCCATGTGTTATTCCCAGCGATCAGAAAACTGGCCAATTCATAAGCGGCACAGTTCCCTGAGACATCCAAGTGTACCGGAACACAAGAGAATGTGGTTAGTGCTGCCCTAAAAACTCTCAAATTTACGGTTTTCGAAGTAAGGGATCTGATCGCTGCTTGATCCGCATTGCTGGTATTGGATTGAGGCTATATGTAGATTGACCGATGGACTTGTGTATGCAAAAGTCTTCGGAGAAGACTGCCTCGCCAACTGTCTTAAAAGCGCCTGTGAAGATCAAAGTTGACGTAATCAGGAAGAATTTGCGTTGTTTCCAGTCGTTCCTTTATGGAATTAGCTTATTGAGGTCAACGTTTTTAACTTTTATGCAATTGAAGTTGGGTATATTGGAGAGGCCACCATGCAGTGTAAGATGGATTCTATTTTTTTTAGCGCTCAAGTGAATTACTAATTCAGTGTACTCCTGGTATGTTCATTTTACTGAAATTGTTCAGCTTTTCCAGAATGATGAGTAAACTCTTCAGTAATAGTATCCGCACTATACTCGTATCAATATACCTGCAGCCCGATGCGAACGTAGGCCGAACAGAAATAGTGCTCCGCTTTGTAGTTATCCTCTTCACATCACAGGATGGTGTGTTACTTATGCCCTACAGATTTACGATGTCGGTAAACAGTTTTTTCTACTGAGTGACAGCAGGAAAGTCGGAGAGTTCTTAGAGAGGTCGGAAAGCATTCGTTTGGTCTGCTGGGATCCTGGAGAGTCTTACCATCTGGGCTTTTATACGCATGAAACCTAATTGTCAATAGAAGCCCTAGCCGAGAACGCAAACAGTCTTAAGAAACTCTTTTCTGGTGAACCTATTGTGACCTGCAACCCAAAGCCTTGCATAATTAAACTAGTTTGGAAATGGTGAGAGGGTTCAGCTTAATATGCAGCTTGGCTATCGTTAGAGCCCCATGTACTTCTCCCTATCTACCAGTTATACACAATACACATCTTCGCTTGGAAGACAGGCGATCGTTTTCCTAACAAGAAGGGAAATCTTACATTTTCGTCTTCTCGGTGATAAGAGTCATGTCTTGCCCAAAAGTCCTCGAGTTAGAAGTTTTCGACGTGACATGTTTATCGTAAAGAACACAATTTTAGTTTTGATAGAATTTACTGAAAGGCCATTTTTAGTGCACCAATTGTCGATCACGTGTCGGGCTGCCTGCGCTTTAAAGCAGAGAGTCACTTGGGATAATCCAACAGTCAGTATAGATTTGTGTATACCTTTAAACTATTTAGAGCCGTAAACAATCAGTCGATCAACATGAACATAAGACGGTGTCTTGGAGGCAAACCCTGTTTATCCTCGCCACAATCTGGGTCCAACTCACCATCACACATCTAGTGATTCTGGACGAGTAAGGCATGCATTCGAAAGTTGTGTAGTCAAAAGTACGTTTAATATCGATGGCAATACCCAGCCCGTACTCATTCTTGTTGAGTGCGCATTCAATTCCGCCCACCAGATTTGGAAATGTAGTCTCACGTAGGCATGTTCCATTTTAGATAGATACAACTGGACCATTTTCTATGCTCTTCAACTTGAAGAAAGTCGTACTGCTATGTCTGAATTGTGTCTATGTGCCTCATATTCTAGGCAAACTAACTGCTCGAAAAAATATCAATTATTGCTACGAACACATTCATCAATTTTACATTCCATAACAGAACTAATGGGTACCCATTACATTGAAAATAAATTCATTTTCACTTCAATTGCAACCCATTAAATCAGGTAAAGATACGTTCGCCTAATTTCCAAAATTTACAAGTTCCGACTACAAGACAGAGTAAATATTTGCTACCGTTTATCACCCACTTTCCATTTTATGACATGCCACGTGGGACAGCAACCAGCTTTGTCTATTTGTCTGTCTGATTGTTAATTTGGAAGTTACCTGAGGATGACATGGTTCGGTGGTAATAAAACCTACGTACCTGTGGTCTCTCAATCGTAAACGCCACACCCAAAAGTGGTACGTTAATGCACTCAAAAGTAGGTACTCGTAGATGTATTTTTTTTTTAAATTTTCATTGTTACATGCATACGGTTGCTCAAATAAGGAATATTTTCAGTGAAAGGGTGCATGCGATTCATACGTTTCTTATAGTCAACCCTATGAATTTTCACAGCTTTCCAAAACAGAAACTTAGGCGTTGATTTAGTCTCATGACCAACCACTCTTGTCAATAGTAGTTCCAAACACATCACCAGTTAGTGAGAGGTTTTAAAATAAATCTTTTGATTTATTGTACTCGCATTTCCGGAAGTCCATCCACAAAAAAACGTGATTACATAAATCTGCGATAAAAACAAAAGTTTCTTGGCTTTGTCGCTCTCAGAGCCATAAGCTGTTAATTAGAAACTGAAGTCATCACTCAATTCATCGATGGATTTTCATTTTGTATATAAACATCAGCCGAATGAGTTTGATTCCGAATATGACTTTGATTTCTGCTCGCTGTCATTTTCGTACAAAATATGTATTCAGACGTTGTCAGCACGATTTTTGAGTTAGCCCTCCAAAATGACTAGAAACGTTATTATGATGGCCAAATTGTCCATTCGAAGAATGAGCAGATTAGAAATTATTATGAATACCACGTTCCCCTGGAAGTGACTGTGGCACCAACTAATTTGTCAATGCCATCAAAATTATAAAAAAAAGAAAAAAAAAAGAAAAAATAATAATGTGAGCCTGACCTTATATGAAATACGAAATGTTTATTCATTTTTTGTTAATGAAACTTTAGTACAACTTTTAGCTTGCTTTTATGGTAGTGGTGATTATAAAATAACTGCATTCAAACTTGTTAACCCAACTAAAGTAAAAATTGCTTCAATGTGGCAGGGATAAGGCTAAAATTTGACTGAAATCGGGACCTAAAAAGTTAGGGACTGCACAGTTCTAAAATGACATGAACAACACAAGGGTGTCTTTTTTTGACTGATACAGGAATAACTTTCAGATCGTGCTCTAATTTTTGACAGTTCTTTGACAATTATTCGGTAAAGTATTATTTGACAAATCACAATTGATAGTCATACATTAGAAGAACGTTTTCGTATCGTTCAAACTTATCACACATACATCGAAAGTCAGTCTTCAATTTGATAAAGGTATTCTAGATTAGGAGATTTTTTTGGTCCTCGTAATTTTGCACCACGTACATTCCACACAGCTTCTACACAGCGGATACCAAGGCAGCTATGTGGAATGGTGAGGTGTTACCAGAGCAGTTTCGATCGTGGTCAAGAGTGAGACAAAGTTGTGCTTTGAGCCCTAGTCTATTTTCACTATTTAGTGAGGATGTGGTGGATTTTCTACCAGGAGGTGTGGAATATGCAGGTGTGCGGGTTAAAGCTCTTCTTTTTGTGGATGACATATCCCCATAGCTTACAATAAACAGACTCTTCGGATACTGCAAAATGTGGAATCTGGTGGTGGACCTAAGTAAGTCTGAAATAATGATATTCAAACGAGGTGGAGGCAGAAAGTGCGCAAATGAAAAATCACGCAATAATGGGAGTTGGAGTAACGAGCGACGTTTGTTTGACTTAGAGGCCTATTTATCCACTTGCTAATCGCTTCAATATTGAGTCATGTCCTGGACTGGAAATCAATTCTTTTGTAGGTCATAACGTAAACTGGTTCTGTTCAGAAAAGGAGAACTGGAGACGCACGTCCCATCAGAGCACCTGAGAACATCGAAGCAGTAAGGGTTGCAGATTTGAGATCCCCGCGGAGTTCGTCACTCTTGATGAAACGAACTTAGGGGAAATACGGTTTGAAGAGGACGGAATGCAGTCCATACCTCAAGATCATTGATAATTGTGTTGCGAGAGCACTTCTCAAGGTGTCTCATCTCACTGAGGGATGATTAGAAGTGGCCAGGGCGGTATTTGAAATCACGTGTCTATACCAACCGCCCACAGACTCTGGACAACCTGAAAAGTAACATTCAGGAAGAAAAGTCCAACATACCCATCAATATGCTGGAGGGAGTGATAAGAAAAAGCAGAATTCGGTTCAACCAGTGTATAGACAATAGGAGGGCGTCACTTATCTGATATGATTTGAAGTTATCTTGCCGCACCTTGTATGAAGAGAACATTTCATCTTCCACCGAATACACTAAACTATATGCTCTTGTTGGAGACATACTTACTACCAAACTTTGCTAAAACCCCAAAACTACAGGTGAAATACGTGGTCAAAGTATTATGCTAAACATAACAACCAAAGAAAGCAGCTCTACAAACAATACGAACTAGGGAGGGATGGTACAAACAATGGTTGGAACTAGCTAGTGGTTGTGGAATAGAATTGAGAGTCAAGGATATGGGGTGGGTTTTAAGCCCAAACTTCATAAGTTGGTCGCGCGTGTGCATGTACAAATCTGAGAAGGATTTCGAGAGGAAGCATCAGGGTCATTCCACAGAAACGGTTTGAATTGACTGTGACAGTGTGCTTATATTCCTCGAAAAACCATTGGCCCATAATCCCAGCTCTTCTTTTCTGCACAGAACCATTTTCCTTGAACGTTGTGAATTACAAAAGAATTGATTTCAGAAGGCCCGCTGGGTTGAAAAAATATGCCTCTAAGGCAAACGCAAGCTGCCCGTTACTCCAACGCATGATAATGACTGAAACACATGTCAGAAAATCTTTAGGATTCCCTCTCTCGAACGAGACCACGCACAGCAGCCTGGGACAATCAGCTTCAGAGCGCTCATTTCAAATAAGGAAGTTATCTTGCCACCCCTTGTACCCATAAAATTGGATCCTCTAAGCGAAGATACACACAATCTTAATGATGGTGAGTGATATCGTGTGGATAAGGCAGAAAGAACAAGGTTTCTGGGTCTGTAGCCTTAATAGCCTTTTGCAACCCTCTCAACATTTCCAATCAACTCCAAGAACGTAAGAAATCTTTGAAAGCAGTCGATATTCTGAATTCACTGAAACTTGTTTGACTCCGAGATCACAATACGAATGCGAAGTGTTCGAACACCGATTAATCTACTAAGAAATACTTATATAAGGACTTTTCCGGACCCTATAGGTGGCATATCTATTCAGGTTTCAAACAGAGTATCGGCAATTCTCCTGTCACTCAGTAGGAGTGGCATTTTAAAGAGACTCTGTTGCTGAGCACCTTATTGTCGTACGTGTAATTGTAATAAATTCTTGCGACGTTTGCTGTGGAAGTGACGGCGCCGTTACCTTAGGGATTCGGCCTAATATAACGTCTGTTGATACTGTAGGCACTTTACCACTGAAATGATTATTCATCTTTCAACATACGGCTGAGAAATCCATTAAAATGATCATACAATACATGGAGTGAATTGGATTATCCTTTCTCAGAGCGCTCTGTTCTTCTTAAAGCTTTTTATCTAATGTCAGCTTAAATCACTTTCCTTCTGGGCCTATTTCGGCAACTCTACAGTTGTAGCAAATATTGTTTAACTAAACGATGAATCAGAGTTGTCATGATGGATTTTATTCAAGGAAATTAGTATCAGCGCCCCAAGGATGATTACTATCGTCAATAATACCTGGGATAGCGCACCGCAAAACAGCTCACATATTCACTATTCACTGTCCAAAATCTGTTCAAAAATACATATGTATGTCTTCAACAATGATGGCCAGAAAATGGAAATTGAGAAGAGATAGCATAAAATTTTAGCTGCGGATTGTCCTACAAGAAGACATTTTTTTAAATATTTCCAACTGAAAACTAAAAACTTCTTTGATATGCTGTAAAAATGTATGTTTGTCCCGGTAGTAGGGATGTGCTTGAGCATGTTCGTGTATCTTCTAAATTCTCGAAATTCGTTTTGTATTTTACCAACGTAGAGGATCGAAAGAAATGACAGAGTTACCTAGGAATAAAAAAAACCTTCTAATAGGACATGATTAGTTTTTATTCAAAATAGAAAACCCAGGAGCAGGTAAATATTTTCATATTTCCGGCAAAAGCAAGAA
The DNA here is from genome assembly GCA_949129095.1 of Volucella bombylans. Classification (NCBI taxonomy): domain Eukaryota; kingdom Metazoa; phylum Arthropoda; class Insecta; order Diptera; family Syrphidae; genus Volucella; species Volucella bombylans. The sequence goes on along the minus strand of OX422141.1, from coordinate 136,205,127 downwards.
TTTGCTGAAAGTCACATAGACACCGGTCTGCTCTTGTAATTTCGAAAATACACAATTCATCCTTTTTTTCCTCAAAAATCGACTCCCGCCAATGACCTACAGATGATTTTGTCTATTAGTTTTTCTACCTGGGGTACTGCTACTGTGAAAACGACTTTGCCAATTAGTGTCTGCCTCATTTGTCTCAACAAAATGATGTTTTGCATTTTAACTGGCACTGAAATTAAGAAGAACCCCAGCGTTTCAAAGGCTTCCAATTGAACTACATACTGAACTTGAAAGGCCATACGATACAAAAATGATCTGCATAAACTAATTTATACAAAAACGCCATTCGGAACAACCCAAAAAGCCGGAAAAACTTGTAAAAATATACCCAAACCAAACCAGATACTTCAGATATAATTAAACAACAATCCCATTGAACGAATGAATTAAGTCCACTGCACTCAATTCTTCGTCACACTTCGCAATCATTTATTTAGATCACTTCTTTAGCCAGCTTGACCTTTTAATTTTCTTAAATGCAATTATTGTACAAAGCAACGTCTTACAAAACCGCAAAGAAAAAAAAGGAGAAATACAAATTCAAAATGAGAAAAAAAATTGTTTAATTCATATTTAATGTTCGCAATGAAATCACATTGATGTCACGATACTGGCCAGCTCTAATGGATTTCATATGCGAGTATCTCGTTCCTCTCAAAAAAATAAATCCAATATTGTTCACTTTCAAATAAGTGTTCAGAATTAATTTTTCGCAACTTTAAGATGACAAAAACAAAACAAAAACAAGAAAATGTACAATATCTTCCTCCCAAATGGGGGAAACAATTATCCGAATGACTCAGTACGACTTCAACTCAGACTCGAGTCCAAGAAGGTTTAAAAGATGAAATTACAAATTAATGCAACTAATTAACACAAGCGATTCCGAATTTTCGATTTTTTATCGTATTTCCCCGCAAAGAGAAAGCTCTTTGCCTAGTTTATGACTACAAATTGAAGTTTCATCTTTTAGTCCATTCAACTTACCTCAGATACAAAAGCAAAAAAGGTTAGTGTCCAAATTTTATTGGTATTTTATGTTTTTTTTTTTTTGTTTTAAGAAAAGATACACGAATATTATTACTGCGTATCTCCACTGAAAAATCACTGAAATCCCTAAAATCGGTTTAGAAGAAAAAAAAAAAACTGCAATCCAACACGAAACAGAATCCCAAAAGAGAATGAAAATGAAAAGAAAAAAAAATTAGATCAACAAATTGATCAGACAAAGAAATTTAAAAAAATTAACGCCTTCTCTTCATATATAGTTAACTAGGTAACACTTTGGCTCGTGGCCAAAAGAAATAACACAAAACAAGAACTGCGAAGGAAACCAAGAAAACACGTTGATCGAGCGCGCAATCGTACTCAAAAATTCAGTTCAAAACGCAACAAACCTTTTCGGCCTCAAGTTGAAAAAAAATAAAAAAAATCAAAACAATTTTTTTTTATATATTCACCCTCGGGGTGTTAAATTAAAAAAAAGAAAGAAAAAAAGTAAAACGCCAACCGTCAACTCTAGGATCTATGTCGAAATTTTCTGTATCTAGATACGACTAAGACTAAGACTAAGACGACGACTGCGATCGCGAATGCGCGTAGATGGGAGTACGAATACGAATGCGAATGCGAACACTGGAACTCAACTGCAATACGCGGCAATCAAACCAAAGGAAACGCAAAGAAACGATTTGTTTCTAGTTTTGTTGTATTATAGTTGCTGTTGTTGTTGTTGCTGTTGTTATTCTGTTTTGGGTTTCGATGACTGAGTAGAGGTATAGACAAGAAATCAACCAACCGTTCGGATTGTGTTGGCGATCAAGACTGCGACCGGCGTCGAACGGCTGCTATGCCACAAGCCACGATTGAAGTCGAGGGAAAAGTTTTGTGCGAAAAAATACTCGGACCACCTTACAAGCTGGCTGAACTGGACTGAGGCTGTATCTAAGTGTAGAACAGATAGACACATAGACAGATAGACAGATAGACAGACAGAAAAAGCTCTTTTCTACTCGGACGATCGTACAAAATTTTTATACCACCATCGCTTTACCTGTGTTTTAAGATTTTGCAACAGAGTTTACGATTAAAAAAAATTATTGAGTTGTACGGCTAATTAGTTTGTATCTACGAGTATTAGTCTAGATACTTTACTTATCTTCATTTTTCCTTTGCAATTAGAAGCCCGCCCATTATCAGTCATTTCGTGAGAGTCATGAAGATGACATTGGGAATTTAGTTTTTTTTTTATATAGTCTACCACCCCTGATTTGATATTTGACCTTTGCTGAACTTTGAGTAACATTTATCTGAGTTTAATTGCGGCGCAGGTCTTGTGGAACTAGATCTTGCAAAATAGACAAGATCGCTGGAATGTTATACAAAATCGCATTCGTACTTGAGGCATTACTCGTAAGTTTAAGTATGTACTTGAGTCTTCTCTTTTGGCTCACCGCCCATACCTTTTTTTGTCTTTTTTTGCATAAAGTGCAAGGTCGTCTTGTGTTTATTTTCGAATTCTTTTCTGTTTACCTTCACATTTGTGACTTTTTAGTCCAACTGCTTACATAAAGAAGCCGTCTTACGTATTTTTTTTTTTTTTTTTCGTACGATTTCCGCATACTTATCTAAATCGTGTTTAACGGATATGCAGATACAAAAATTACTACGCCTGCATTATCCCCTAATCAAAAAAGAAAACCGTTGAACATGAAAAGTAATGTGTTGCATGAAAGATGAGAAAATTTGAAAAAGGCCACTGAGGTGATGATAAAGCACGCGCCAATGTAGTTTGCCTCTGTGTTGGACTTATTAGAGCTTTTCCATTTATATTGTTGGATTTCTTTTTTTGTTGTGTCAACGTATGTTTGTTTCTGCTTCTTCTTCATTCGTCGGTGGGCAGAAGAACGGTAAAGCATATTTTGCATAATTTAATTGAATGAATTACCGCCGTGTACTGCGATCGATTGAAGATCGGAAATCGGAGACAACAACCAAAAATATAGCCTGAGAGTATGCACTGGTTTGGTGAGAGAACAAAAAAAGGGAAGGAGACAAGTGAGGACCGCATTCATGTAGTATTTGCATTGAATAAGGAAAATAGAAGTGTCCTGCGATAAGAACAAAATCCGGTTGTTTTCTATGAAACCTATGCAACAGGCATCTGGCTTCAACTCTGGCTTCAATTCGAAGCAGTAAAGGAAAGATGTGTTTAAGGAGCACTTTCAGCCGCTTCTTAATGGACATCAGGTAGGTAGGCTTCCAGCCAATGTCATCACCCCTACCAGCTCTTTTACGTTAGCTTCTCTATTAAAAGGCTGAAGATGGCCATCTTCAATGGTCTATCAGTGCAGCTTTTCAAACATGCAGGTGATGATTTGGGGAGGCATGGGAGGATGAAAGCATACCCGATGCCTGGACTAAGAGCTCTATATGCCCCTATTTCTTCTAAGAAGTATCGAGTCATATCCACATAAGATCGTACTCGTATAATGGGAACGGCTTGCGGCAAAAGGACGATCGACCAAATTTTCACACTAAGGCAATTCCTTAAAAAGGCCAATTTCAGGTCGAGACTCACCAACCTTTTCATTGACGTGTTCCGGTTTTCGGTAAGTAAATTAACTATTATGTGAATTCTTCAGGGCGGGGCTGGTCATAACACGGAAGGCTCTACATATCTTCAACAAATCTGTCCTGTGGCTGGGATACTCTAACGCCATCAACATCATCGGTCTCTTCCGACGTGCCGTTATGGAGGCTTTCACGGCAATTAAAGACAAAATAAAAAAGCATCACTCCACGACCTAGAACAAAATGTTACTGTGACAGCAGTAACTTCGAAATGGTAAAGAAGGTAACCTCTCAATGACCTCCACCCCAGTGGAGATTCGGCGAAGACTTACCTTAAGAAATCACTGCTACTTCGGCTTCTTCTGAAACAAATGGGCTCAAAACTCTTAACATACAGTACGAAATGCTTGCTCTACAAGGCTTTAATCCTAGCAGCTCTGCCATATGGAGCCGAATGTTGGACAGTAAGTAGAAAATCACAGCATCATCAGAGCGAACAATTTCAAGAGCAAAATTCTTCATCGAATAATTAGTCCCATATGTGAGGAGAAGGAATGGAGAAGAAGATACAATCGCTAATTCTATGAGCGAGCTGAATCAATATGGCATTGTCTTGGCCACATTAGGCAAAAGGACGATAATGTTCAAGCAGAGAACACCTTCGAATCATAGTGCTCGCGTTCGATACCACAAGTAAACCGATCGAGCTATCGTGCCCGGGATCGAAGACTTTTTATTCATCAGTAGCCCGTTAAGTATGTTAAATACCCGGTGCGGATGATATTTGTGGTACATCAATTAGATGTTTCTCTATTAGGGTAAGTACTGACCAGCGTCATCCTAGCATGTCTTGTGCGATTACTATGACTTCCCATCAATTGTGAGTTTTTTTCCCACCTCGTGGTAGCCAAGGGCAAGACCCAATCCGGGCTACTCTGACATAATTGGAGCTCAGGCCGGTAAGGATTTCCGAGACTAAGTTAGGGTCTTGGAAAGAGATGGGGGCAGATGAGCCCATAATAGACCAACAGCAGTGCTCGCATCCCCTAACAGTTTACTTGGTTTGATCTAACCGACCCCTAATCCTAGGAGTATCTATTATACTATGGAACTGGCCCTCCGGGTTGGGGGTTGTGCTGTAGGTGTAACTGCCGGCTATAGCAACAACAATCCTCGGATACTAGTGGAACTACTGTTGACAACCCCTGCAAATGGAACAAGGATCCGCACGTGGAATGTTAGGCCCTTTAATAGGCCACATGCAACCGAACAACTAGCGGAGGCCCTGGACCGCTGCCAAGCAGATATTACCGCCATCGAAGAAATGCGATGGGAATGCTGCGACATCTATTACGGCGGTTGTTATCGACGGCAAAAGCAGTGCTTATTTGGATGCGGATTTTTTGTTTAGATTTAGGCAAAGCAAATTGTCAAGTCCTTTTTCGATCGAATCTCCCTTAATTCCTTAAAAGGTCCTATACCTCCAGAATCAAATACCGAAGACCAATGGCAACATTACCAAAAAGTTCTCAGAGATGCCGCCATTGATATGCTAGATTTCATTCGGCCAGCAAAACGAAACCCCTGCTTTGGCTAGAAAGCACATGCAGCTACCCAAGATGCATAAAAAGCGGCTCTTCAGAGAAGGACTAGAGCTGCTCAAGAGCTCTACGAGCAGAAGAGTAGAGACGAACACCGGCGTCTCAATAGGGAAAAGAAGGAGGATGAGAAGCACGCGGTCGAGAAAATTGAGAAATGCTACTCCAGGAATGAGATTCGAAAATTTTATCAAAAAGGTAAAGAAACATGTCACGGACACAAACCCCGAAGCGAAGTTGTAGAAACGAACAAAGCAACATAAATAGTAGTAGAGTCGCAGTCGATGCTGAGGATTTGGAAAAAACATTTCTGAAGACTGTATAATGACTACGGCGAACCAAATACCTCTGCCAGACAGAATGAACCCAATCTACCGGAACTGGATGAAGTGAAGATACGAGTATATCTAAGGCTTAGTGCAATAAAGCTGCTGGAGAGGACGGCCTGATTGTCGAACCCTTCAAAGCGACAGGGGATGACTAGGTTAGGAAAAAAACCAATTCACCTGTAAAATTTGGTTCAACGTATGCCCGATGAATGAAACCTCAGCATTGTTTGTCCGATCCTCATGAAAAGAGACCCTGTTAACTGCACCAATTACAGATGCATCAGCCTACTTAACATCGCCTACAAGGTCCCCTCTGCTATATTGTGTAATCGATCGAAGCCGTCCGTCAACAACCTGATTGGTCCATATCAATGTGGCTTGAGGCCGGTAATGTTCCCCATCGACCAAATTTCCAACATCGGCAGATCTTGCAAAAATCCCATGAGTTCCACATCGATTTTAAGGCCGCTTATGACAATATCTATAGAGACATTCTATTCAGAGCAATGTCAGCATCCCTGTCAAACTCGTCTGTTTGTGCAAAACGACGATGAAAAATGCGCGCTGCTTCGTCAAAGCCATCAAATAGTAGAAGCGATTTATTCTTCAAGTGACAGAGATTCTGGTGGAGATAGAGAAAGCGAGGTATGTCCACTGAGACGGTAAACAGGTCAACTCACTTCAATCTTTCAAAATTACTCGCATACGCCAATGGTATTGACTTGGACATGGCATGGACTTTATCAAAAATGGATGAGGATGCTCTTGGCTGCTTTAAGAAAAAAAATTCTTCGGTGGTTTTCGGTTCCGTCGACAAACTGCACGAGCTGTACAGCAAAATCGACTTAGCCATAATAGTGAAGGTGCAAAATTCGAGAAATCTGCAAATCCACCTCCGAGGAAAAGCGCAGTAGAGGAAGACCGCCACTCAGGTAGAGCACGCAAGTGGAAGGGGACCTCAGCCAACTTAGCATGCGAAACTGGAGGCAGCTAGCTAAAAATCGAACTGGCTGGAGATGCTTGTTGGTTGAGGCCCAGGTCCATCCCGGACTGTAGTGAAGTGAAGCTGACGCCAGTTAGAATTCTTATAATTCTTAGTCAGAGTGTTAAAACCTCAATAGGTGATATCCTCGAAAGCCCTTCATATTTAAGTTCGTTATTGCGGTAAGCTCAGGTCAAAGCAACCAAAAGCCTTGAATAAGAACGGATACTGTGTTGACAGCAGAGATGTTTAAATGGATAAGGAATTTTCAGAAATTTCGGCCAAACAATTAGCAGATGACAAAACTGTTATATAGACGCCATCACCGTCAGTGAGATAAGATATTCCGGGCAAAAGGGGAAAATCAGTGAGAAGATTTTATGGTGAAAGGCCATTACACCAAAACAGCAAAACTTTGGACGGTCGCGTAACTTTGGATCTTTTTTGCAGGAAGAGTTTTTTAAGGAGGAGCAAATTCTACGAGAGGGTCAACGATATTTACCCCATCAGAAAGGTGCCTATCAGTCGCCTGAGATAGTTAGAGAATCTGGAGTGAATGCTCCGGCTCGAACAGTTTTTGATTCCTACCCGGAGGGTTACGACTGTGGGAGGCGACCCTGGATTAAGTGGCCGGGACAAGTAAAGCTCAAACATCTTGGAGTGTGTAGTTGGTTAAAAAGCGCGCAAACTGAAGAGCATTATTGTTTGAGGCTCAAGTCCAACCCGAATCGTGAAATTGACAACAAGTTCACTTACGAGTATGATTAAGTCCCTCCCAGACAGTATTTGGCATTTGCGGAAAGAAGGAGCTACGGACGGTTACACTTTAAAAAAACCATATACGAGCATGTAAAGGGTGTTTTTTTTAGAGGTTTGATTTTTAAACTGAAAAAACTGTATCTACAGATTGTCAATTTGATAGTTGAAAGTTGATTTGTAGTTAGTACATTTTGCCAAAGACAACAAACAGTTCGAACAGAAGAAGTTATTGCCGTTGTGGAGCGCAGTCCTGAGGAGAATCCGAATGAGTCGATTCGACATCGTACATAGCAATTAAAGCTATGCCCATCCATTTTGTTGAAGATTTTATGGATTCAGCTTGTGCAAGATTTGAAAACGCGTGACCATTATACGCGTCGTAGGTGGGGTGAATGGGCCGAAAACATGATTGAGCTTGATACCTCATTTTCAACGTAAAATTTTGTTCTCCGATGAGGCCCAGTTTTGGTTAAATGGATATGTGAACAAGCACAATTGCCAAATTTGGAGTGGAGAAAACCCAAAAGCCTTTATCGAGACGCCCTTACAACTATAGAAACTCACTGTTTGGTGGAATCATCGTCCCATATTTCGTTAAGAACGATGCCAGCCAGAATGTTACCGTCAATGGAGAGCGCTATAGATGACTTCTGACTTTTTCGTTTCTCAGTTGAATGGCGTTGCCGTGACAGAGCTTTTGTTTCAACAAGATGCCGCAACATGCCACACGGCGCGCAACACCATCAATTTATTGCGGGAAACATTTGCTGAGCACATAATTTCGCGTAATGGACCTGTTATATCACACCTTTAGATTACTTTCTTTAGGGATATGTTAAGTCACCAGTCGATACTGATAAACCAGAGACGTTGGACGACTTGGAAGTCAACATTCGCCGTGTTATTGCTGATGTACGGCCCTAGTTGCTCGATAAATTGGTCTAGCCGTGGCGCGCATATGCCCAAAATTATATTTAAAAACTAATGGCATAAGATTATCTATTAAATAAAGCTAATATTATAGACATTAACATTAGCTTCAACTAATTTATTTCATATTGAATTTGTATACCTCTAAAAAAAACACGCTTTATATGTTAAAAGACAGTTTATGCAAATGTTGCTGAATAGATCTCGTTGCCTCTTTTCGGCGATAGGATACTAGCAAAACAAGGTAAGTCAAATTCACCAGATAATAAGCGCAATATAGCAGCGAAATAAACTTCCCCGTTGGATAACAGCAATCGCATGAGCCTGCGGCTTTTCCATCAACTTCTCTCAAAATTCCACACTAGTACTCGTAAATCTAATACTTGTAGTGCCAAAGACAAGTGACTATGTTTCTAGCTGTCTCAAGTATCACCTCTGGTGGGTTAAGTTTCATAAAGTATCTCCAAAGAAACCAATGTTATGTTGACTAACACATGCAGCTAAATAAGGGGCATATCGTGCGAAGAAGGCTGAGATAAAAGCTGGTATTGACACATACATATTACTTAGTAGAGAGGAAAAGCCGGAAACAAATTGGCTTAAATGAAAAAGTGGGTTTCGAATGCGAATGACATACCGCAATAATGCGAAAAAATCGAAAATATTACCAGACCGAGCAAGGGAACATCATTATAAGGATCCAGATTGTACCGACAGTGTGAAAGAACCACTTCTGAAGTGCAGACTGGAAGAACTACTGTCCACCCGATCCGAGCTTAGAATCTAACAAATCTAAAGGAGCCAATGGCTTAGCGCCGAGTAATTATTTCAAAGCTGGAAGAAGTAACCTATCGAGGAGTTCATTTGTAAAATGTTGTCGACGAAGCACATGCCGGACGAATAGAATCTAAGTGACGTCTGCCTGATTTTGGATGGAGAACTTCCACTACCCTACCAAATCAGAAGAAACTTCAGGTGGAACATAGCAACGAACAACTTTAGTTTTGAGCTCTAGACTGAGCCCCACCAATCGCATCATAATCTAAAAGATTGAGCCTAAAGAACAGGGTGTTGATAGTTTTAACAATGCACGAGTACGAGTATTTGATTGAGCTGAGCTATTTCTGGTTAATTGGCGCGCACTATAGCCAATTACTCATCGTGGATGCTAGTGCCGCGGACTATGTTTAACGTTACACTCTTTATTATGTTCACATGACCTTGCACATTTCATTTGCAAATTCAGGTTTTCTGTATATTTTATGATACTAGTGCTCGTAGAATGTATGTACTCTTACTCGTCCTTGTATCTTTCTCGGTCTTTAAACTTTTTACGATTCTTTCATTCCATGGGTTTGCATTACGTTTCACCTGATTGTTGTTTATTTTGTTTAAAATGTGGATGGAGGATTTTTGCTGCATAGGTTGCACGTGCCGTCAATTCAATGGTAATATTTACACCCGGATGCAGTTTATATGGAAGTATTATCTAAGAAGAAGTTTATAGGAGGTTTTTGAATGTTTGAATTGTTCAGCTTCTATTGTGGCCTTGAGGTTGTGAGCGCTAAACTTCTGAATTGTGGCCTAGGAGTAGATGGCATTTCAACTCATATTGGCCATTGCGATTACGTACGAGTATACTACAGCAAGTTACTTCCTTATGATCACCACTCAGATCAGGGTTAAGATCTGCGGATGTGTCTACAATAGATGCACGAACTGGAGCAAGTATATTTCTGGTTAGTCTAAACGAAACAAATGCACGTGGAAGAACCTTAAAAAAAACAATCAAACTGTAGATAAATGTGTGACATGTGTTCACGTTGTCAAACAATCGCAGTCATAAGTAATTCGAGGGCTTCTAATGCAAAATAAGCTCGTCCTCAGAGCACAACAATTTAAGAAATCATATGGTCCTTCAACATGTGTGTAGGACCTAAAGACGGGCCATATGGAAAATACAATTTCTAAATTTGCCACAACTTGATTGGCAAAGGCGAAATTGTGATCATGATGAGGGATTGACAGCACATCGATGAAAGCGATGGTATCGGAGGTGATCCGTTGACTTCTGTAATATCAGCCTTCTATCCATTAAAGTCCATCAAAGTGGTCAAGATTAATAACGCGGCGGACATTGATGTAATTCCTGCCTAGTGGCACTCCTTTCAGAACAAGTGCGTGGACAAATAAAAATTTCAGTGTTAACATGAATAAGGGAATAATCACTAAGCAACCTGAGCAAGTTAGCGAAGATTATATTCATATGGAGCGATAGGTACTACTCGTGCAAATTCTTAGCTTCGTTGGACAAAGGATTGGTGAGGCTTTTAAGCACTGGATGAGTCAGACCAGTCAGCTGTTACCTTTTTTAAGAGGAAAGTCCATTTATAGTGCATCAATCGTCGATTACGTCTACGCTGTCACTAGACATGCCTAGACAGTTCACATATTGTACTACGTATCATGTGTATATGCCTGAGTGTAAACGATATAACCATTGGAAGCGTTAAACTGTATAGATAGATAGATAGATAGATCTTTATTATTTTTACAAAGGATAGTTACCACACATTTTACATTACAGAGATATAATATTACTTATATCTTTCTACTGAAACATTGCTTTTTTTTGTTTTGTAAAGTATTCTTTAAATTAAATTTAATTTGGAGGAAAATACGATAAAAACCTCCAATCTAAGTACAAAAAAAAACATAAATAAATAAATAAGTAAATATTTAAATAAAAAAATAAAAATAATAAATAAATAAATATAATAATAGTGAATAAATAGCTAAGCATAAGTTATCACAACCCAATATGCATCGCCTTACACTTGGTTCGACATGCACAGACAGGTTCCCAGCTGAGTCAGCATATTATTTGCTTGCAAATATTCCCATGGAAGTTTATGCACGCGCAAGCTACTTGACACCGGATGGGATGCATGCGAAATATCAAAAGTGACGAGTCAGGAGATATCCATGGGAACAATTGGATAGAGGCAAAGCTTTGGAGTTAGATGGGAATGGATTGGGCAGTTAGTTGTAATCGTGACGGCAACCGCGACTATTGGTTAAAGTAATAAATTTAAATTGTAAACGTGATTAGAAGTATTGTTTTATTTAATGTAAGTCGAACAGTTGGGTCGGCCCTCTGGGCTGACGTTCGCGTTTTTTTTGGAATCCGCTTAAAGGATTTCCTTAACTTATATTAGTATATAAGTAAATAAGTATACAGGTACATAAGTAAATAAAAATAAAAATATGTTAACAATAATAAATATTGACTCAACAAATGAGTAAGTAGTAAATAAATTAATAAATAAATAAATATAAATCTAAATGTACCCAAAAAGTTCCCCGAATTTATTCAGAAAATTAAAAATACAAGTTTATTCATCTAAATCTATATTGCCCCCTTCAAAGTAATACCCATCGACTGCAACACACTCATGCCAGCGCTTGATCCAATCCTCGAAACATTTTTTATATTCGGTTTTCGGTATGTCCATCAGTGCTTCCTGCGATTTTTCCATTACTCCCTCTCGGCTGCTGAAACGCGTTCCCCGTAGTGGTTTTTTAACCCGATTGAACAGAAAGAAGTCACTGGGAGCCAAATCAGGTGAATTCGGTGGCTGTTGGATGGTATTTGTTGCATTTTTCGTCAAAAAATTACAGATAATGATGGCACTGTGCGACGGTGCGTTATCATGGTGCAAAATTCACAAGTTTTCTGCCCACAATTCTGGTCTCTTTCGGTGAATTGCTTCAGACGAACGTCTTTTAACGCCCAAATGATGCTCTTTGTTTACTGTCTGGCCTTCTGGCAAAAATCCATGATGCACTACACCGTTGTCATCCATGAAAACCGTGAGCATTGCCTTGTTTTTGACTGAAGACGACGTGGTTTTTTTGGTCTCGGCTCATTTGGTGAACGCCGTTTACTTGCCTGTTGTCAGGATTGCGTGCCGTACTCATAAACCCACGTCTCGTCTCCAGTAATGATCCTTTTGATGAATGTGGGATCGGATTCAGCCTCGCAAATTATCACAGGGTCTCTTTTTTGCATGAAATTGAGGTCTTTTGGCACCAACTTTGCTGATACAGGACGTGAACCTAAATTATTGACCAAAATGTCTTGGACGGATCCATAGGCAATATTCAATTCCTCCGCTATCTCTCTGATGGTGAATTTGCGGTTATTGACCAACATTTCTTTTACTCCATCAATGTTTTCGTCGGTTTTCGAAGTCGATGGTCTGTCACTGCATTCATCATCTTCGATTGACTCACGACCACTTTTGAACCGCTCGTGCCACTGGTAAACGACCGTTTTTTTAGAGAATCGTTGCCGAAACACTTTTCCAACATTTCCAACGTTCGCGCACCATTAAAACCGTTTTTTGCGCAAAATTTAATACAAGTTCGTTGTTGCAAATTTAAATCCATTTCTAAAATTGTAAAAAATCGCCAACACACACAAATTTGGCTACGTAACTTTTGCAAATGTCAAGCTATGACGCTAAGATTTAGGGAAAGATTTAGCAACTTAACAAAAAAAAAACAGAACTCAATCGGTGGTTATTCCGGGAACTTTTTGATCGAGGTGGTATATCAATATTGTCATTGTTTAAAAAGTTTAGGAATTCACTCTTTTTGCTACGTATGCTTCTAGCAATCCATGTTATTATTTTTATATTACTATCTACCATATTATTTACAATTAAAAGACAAAAACTTAGTAGCTAAATGTGTGGTAACTTCAAATTGTTCAATTTTTGTTCTATATACTCGTAGGTCTACATAATTTCGTGTTCATTTCCATAGCTAATAAATTAAGCTCTTCAATAGTGAAGAGAGTAGAGCTGCTTGCCTCTCGTTGGTGTTAGTTACGACCGAACTTGTTTGAGTCTGGCTTACCCAGACGTTTGATGGCTGCGTAGTTGTGCATGCAGTGTTACTCTGCATAGCCGTTAGAGTATGATGACGTAGTGGAAGCGGGGGAAAATCCGTCATAGAAGCAAATGAAACTTGTTTGTCAGCAGTGGGGTCAGGAATTGGATTTGAAGAAGCTGTGCGAGTATTAGGATTCCTCTTTCGTTTTACGCTCGCTTTCATCTCCAGGTACTTGGAACGGCTGATGCATGCAATATCGGTAGCTTTGTGGCTCTCATTGCAGTTGGCACATTTATATGGAGATGAATTATTACAACTGGGAGTCATATGGGAACCAGAACTCTATCGAATGGATTGATTTAATTCCTGGCTATTTTTGGTTATTGGAGTGGGATTTATACCAGCGACCTGTTGGCAGTTGCTGCAAACTTTGTATCGGATTAGCGATTATACAGCGGAACAAGAATACTACCAAAAGTGTATCACAGGGCGGACGCACGTCACGAATTAGTAGCAACTTTTTGTTTTCGTTGATTCAGCCGTGTACAACCGTGTTGCATGGAATTCTTAGTTAAGTAAAGCGTTAAAGTACTTTCTCTATCTCATGGAAATATCATAGATTTCGCCAATTATATCTCATTCCTGTTTTTTTGTCCGTTGTGCCGAAATCTTAAGAATATAAGCTCGTTTATCTGTGCTTCGACACATCTTCTTTTGCTTGTCACCTGAGGATATGACTTCGAATTCTCGATTCAAGGCGGACGTGCTTTAGCTACTGCTTTTTTCGCCTCTCTTTCACTATAATCGTAGTCTAATTCAAGACGCACCTTATCGATTTCGATATTTCTAAGTACTAAGTGCTTTTTGCTTGCCTTTTGTTCCAGCCAGATGAAGGTGCTCCACAGGCAGGTGGGACTATGCACCCTTATCACTGCGCCCAGGTCAGGCCCGTTCTGATTTCCTCGATCAAAGCCCGCCCATGATACCTGAAATTCTAATAAATTCGATTATGCCTTTGAGTGCGCTGGCAGTGGTATCTTCTGCCTCAAGGAATGACTTACCTAGAAAACGTAGACGTGTTCTAAGGCGGTTAGAGTTTTTTTTTATAAAGTAGCGCGCGCTCAAGGTGTTAAGGTACCCTTAAAATGTTTTCATACGAAGATGGGTACCGATGTACGTTGATTTCAAATGTCTGAATATTATAATTACTAGGAAATAGAGAGCTCGGCAGGGTCTTCCAGAAGAAGAAGTTGTTTGGCTTAGGAATGAATCACGATATTTCAGAGTACGTTCGAAAGTGGGCTTGAGGGTATATTGATGAGCATTCATAGCGAGACGGGTGTTGCGGTTAAAGGTTTGAAGGGGCAGAATGCGGAATGAAGGGTGGTAATAACGATAAAACAAAGTGAGATACGAGACATTTCGTCTTTGTTCGAGGGTGTCCATTGACTGGGTGATGTTAGCATTAGGTGAAGAAATGTTTTAGGTACACCTGAACAGATGTGTGCATTGTAATTCAATTTTGGGTGGATGAATGCCTTATATATCGAGGCCAGCTCAGAAGGGGGAAAAGTATTTCTAACATCGTTTGAGTAAACCTAGACATTTCGTAGCATCGAATATGTAGTTATTCCAACGTAAGTAGTCATACACATACCGAGAATGGAAAGTTTTTCAGTTTCGACAATGCAAGTGTTATTCATGGATGTGTTTAAATTTCGCTTTAACTACAGCACACAGCATTGTGTTTTGGAAGCTTTAAATTCCACTCTGTTTATAGTTCCCCAATTGGTTATGCTGTTAATATCGGAAGCTTAACATACGCTGGCATTCCCGTTCTACAGCCGAAGAGTAGGGGCGTGAGTTCGGGAACCAATATGAAAAGCAGAGAATACTGTCGTCAGCAAAGGAATATATTGGATTAGAAGTAACAGGCAAGAGATTGTTGATGAAAATTAAAAAGAGTATTGGTGACAGAACGGAGCCCTAATGCACCCCAGCATTTGTTTTGTAAATATCAGACTTAAAACCATCCAAGATAAATTGAATTGAACGTTCCGAAAGGTAATTTTTAATCCACTAGAGAAGAGAGTCGTCGATCTCTAATGCACGCATTTTCGACAAAAGAGCCTGATGCCAAACTCTGTCAAATGCCTTAGAAATATCAAGCGCACCTATCTTGCTTTTTCCAGATTGATGTACGCTTTAGTTCCACTTTTAAGTGAGATATGCCATCAAATCACCAGTGGACCTGTTGCTACGAAAACCAGATTGCCGGTCATTGCACTGCTTCCACTGCTCCCAAAACGTCAAAAGACTCCTCTAAGCGTCAGAGATCGTTGGAGGAAACAGTACCGGTTTCCAAGAGGCCCAAAACACACAGTTCTACAACCCCTGGACCATCCAACAGCAGATCTCTGAGGTCTTATAATGAAGTCCTAAAGGACGCATTGGTGATCGCGGTGATCGACAGGAGCGATACCGACGGTTCCATTACACCGGAACGGTGGCAATTGGTCAAGCTGAAGCTCTTGAGCAACTTCTTGGCCATCATGCGGGAAAACCCAGGACCACCTCCTATCACCAGCGACGCTGGCTGGCACCAAGGCCATGTCAAGCTCATCGCTTGCTCCAACCAGAGATCTCTCGATCTCTTCACCAAGGCCATCGATGGTTTAGGAGAGCTTTGGCCAGGTGCAAAACTCGAGGTCGTATCTAAGGAAGACATTCCTAGTAGACCTCGAACTCGTACCTGGATTCCAGCCGAACCCTCCTCTCCAGAAAGTATCCTGGAAATCATCCGGCTCAGCAACCCGACTCTTCCGACTCATGACTGGAAAGTCGCGAAACTGGAGGAACTAAGGGGTTCTTATAGATGCGCGTTAATTGTGATCAATAAGGAATCCCTTAATCCTCTGGCGCAGACGAAAGGCTTGATTCGGTTCGGATTCGAGTCCATTCATTTAAGGGTGTACAAAAAGGATGAGCTGGATGCTGATAAGCAACCTCCTCCTCCTTTAACACCTGACATCACAACCTTGGATCTTGGAGCATCGATAACCTTTCCAGAATTGGATAGCGACGACTCCAATCTGTCCGAGGTGACTACCAAGCCGTCGGTCTCCTCTTCTGACACACTGTCGGAAATGGAAACCGATGACGAAGCAATTAGAGGTTCTACACGATCAGAGATAGAAGATGAGCTCTTGGGCACATCTTCAGAATCGGAGGACCTCAACAACACCGTGGTGGAGGCGACTCTAGAAGACTGTAGCAATGATACGGTTTCTCCAGATTAATCTCCACCACTCAAAAAAGGCTTCGGCCGCACTCATTCTGCGTCTTCCCAAAAACGCAGAAGACATAATTCTAATCCAGGAACCATGGATTGCAGAAGGCGTGGTTCGTGGACTTAGGCCACCCACATACGCTCCGCTCTATACAAGAGACAAAGGTAAGATTAGAACTTGTATATTAGTGAAACGTAGCCTTAATATATTTCTACTTCCCAACCTCAGTGACCCCGACCTAACCGTTGCCAGATTAGAGACTGCCAAAGGCTCTTACTGGCTGGCATCGGCTTACCTTGGCCACGACCAAGTGGGCCCTCTCCGTGATGATAACCTAGAAAGGGTGGTACTGGAAGCGGGAAGGCAAAAAACTGGCCTCATAATCGGATGCGACGCTAACGCACATCATACGGTATGGGGCAGTACCGACATCAATGATAGAGGTGAGTCACTTTTAGACTATATTTTAAGTACTAACCTCTTAATTTGCAATATTGGCAATGAGCCCACTTTTATAACAAAAAACCGGCAAGAAGTATTAGATATTACTCTTGTCTCCGACAGCATCACCCAAAGGCTAACAAACTGGATGGTATCGTCTGAACATTCCTTTTCAGACCATAGATACATCCAATTCAGTCTGAGTGATGCTCCCCCCCCCCCCCGCCAACCAGCTTTCCGGAACTACCCGAAAACTGATTGGACAAAATACAGAGGAATACTGTCGGAAACGATAGCCTCTAAACTATCAAGTCCCCCGCGTGACACCAATGAGCTCGACATGAAAGTCAGGGAATTTACTCTGACTCTCAATAAGGCTATGGCCGCTTCCTGCCCTCTTATTCAACCAAGAGGCAAGAAAAAGCCACATTGGTGGACATCGGCACTGGGACTGCTCAGAAACGCCTGCAGAAAACTTTTCAACGCAGCAAAAAGCACAAGAAAAGTGACCGACTGGGACTCATATAAAGAATCCCTCAAATTATACAAAAAAGAACTGAGGAAGGCAAAGCGACAATCCTGGAGGTCATTCTGCGACGAAATTACAGAAACCTCTGAGGCATCGCGGCTAAGAAAAATCCTCTCCACAAATCCTATGATGCCCAGCTGTTTGAAAAAAACCGATGGCTCTTGGACAACCCCAAGTGATGAATCACTCAACCTGCTTCTGGACTCCCACTTTCCAGGTAGCTCCCAACTCGCGGCCAGTAGCAGCCCAAACCGGCCTACTGCAACCGTGACCAAAATTCATGGTCTGATTACGAGAGACAAACTGCTCTGGGCGCTGCATGGCTTCAAACCATTCAAGTCTGCTGGTCCGGACGGTATTATACCTGCCAAGCTACAGATATTATTCTACCAGTGTTGGAAAATATTATGAGGAGCTGTGTAGAACTCATCCACATTCCACTGTCATGGAGAGAAGGCAATGTAGTTTTCATTCCCAAAGCTGGAAAATGTTCTCATGTAGTCCCAAAGGACCTCAGACCCATAAGTCCATCATCATTCCTTCTGAAAACTTTAGAACGACTGATTGATATCCATATTCGAGCTAAAGTTGATCCAAGACTTCTGTCTACGGCTCAACATGCCTACTGTAAAGGAAAGTCGGTGGAAACGGCTTTGCACTCTCTGACTAGCCACATCGAACGATCCCTACAATATAAGGAGTACACAATGGTTGCTTTCCTAGACATAGAGGGCGCCTTTAACAACGTCAACACATCCGCAATCACGACTGCGCTGTCAACTCTGCAGGTAGACGGCTCACTTGGGGAGCTGACTAATCTAATGCTAATAAGTAGGATAATCAACTCCAAACTGGGTGAGACTTCTGCTAAAAGATACGAGTATGTCAGTAGGGGTACGCCGCAAGGCGGTGTCCTCTCTCCCCTTCTCTGGAACTTAGTAGTTAACGAACTACTGATATACCTGGAAGCGGGTGGTAGCAGAGTGATTGCCTATGCGGATGACGTTGCCATAGCCGTCTCAGGAAAACATCTAAATACCATTAAAGAACTCCTCCAAGTAAATCTTAACAGATTAACCCGCTGGGCAGATCGCTGTGGATTGGGAATAAACCCCCATAAAACTGATCTTGTCCTCTTTTCTAGGAAATATAAAATTACAATCATAGACCCTCCTTCAATAAACGGTACCAGTTTAGCTTTCTCCGATACAGCAAAATATCTGGGTCTCATTTTTCACAGGAAACTAAACTGGAAACCTAACATTCAAGAAAGAGTCAATAAAGCTACAATAGCTTTATTCTCTTGCAAGAAAGCCATTGGGAACAAATGGGGCCTTCAACCTCGCATAACCCACTGGCTATACATCTCGGTCATAACACCGATACTTACTTACGGGGTGGTTGTCTGGTGGACGGCCTTGGAGAATGCAGTCAACCGCATTGATTTAAGAAGAGTCCAAAGAACAGCATGTCTATGCACAAGCGGAGCCTTGCGGTCTACCCCCTCTGCGGCATTAGATATTCTGCTTCACTTGACACCCCTCGACATTTTTAGCAAGCAAGTAGCTGCGACTGCAGCTATTCGCCTTAAAGCGACTAAACAGTGGACAAATAATTCATTTGGCCACGCCAATAATCTTAATACATTAGGAATCCTCACAGAGAACACCGATTACACCATACCTGAACTTTGATTTGACAAAAACTTCCATGTGAGCTTCCCCTCTAGATCATTCTGGGAGGAGGATGCTTTCATGGAGGACAAGTCAATCCATCTCTACACAGGTGGATCTAAAACCGACAGCGGAGTTGGTGGCGGTGTTTTCTCAGATAAGCTAAATCTAAGCCTCTCTTTCCGCCTTCCAAATCACTGTAGCGTGTTCCAGGCGGAAATTTTGGCGATTAAAGAAGCTCTGTCCTGGCTGAAGAAAAACGTGATATCTGCAAAGGATATCCGCATATTTTCGGATAGTCAGGCCGCCATCAAGTCCCTGGACTCGGTCTCATTATATTCTAAACCTGCCCTTGAATGCCGATCATCTCTCATGGAGATGGCAGAGCAGTTCAACATTCACCTTTCTTGGCTGCCGGGCCACAGAGACATTCCAGGGAACTGCAGAGCCGATGAACTCGTCAAAATTGGAACCACTCTACCTATCCTACCAGACAAAGGTAGTATAGGTATACCAATCGCTACGTGCAAACTAACACTAAAGCTAGATGCCAATAAAAGAACGGACCTTAGGTGGACTGCTGGACAAACATGTCTGGCGACCAAACAGATCTGGCCAAGGCTGGATCTGAGTCGATCTAAGTGTCTGATCCTTTTAGATAGGAAACATCTCAGCGCCATAATAGGTGTCATTACCGGACACTGCCTCATAGGCAAGCACGCAAGAAGGCTTGGCGCCTTTACTAACGATTTCTGTAGAAGCTGCATGGACGAGGAAGAGGAGGAGACAATCCCCCACCTACTCTGCAAATGCCCAGCTCTCTCTCAGTGAAGGAAGCTTCATCTAGGAGCTTTCTTCTACAACGACCTAAACGATCTAGAAAAAATAGACGTTAACAGTCTCCTACGCTTTATTATAAGCTCAAACTGGTTCCAGTAGTAAGAAGATCATAGATCCACGTGGCATCACAATGGGCCAATAGGCCTAATAATAGTAAATAGGTTGGTATTTCCAACAGCCACTCTTACCTAACCTAACCTAACCTTTGGATTCATCGGTGTACCACACCAGTGAATCTCTTTTGAACAGAGGTCGGCCGTTTTCGAAAACGTCATCTGCATCAAATTGCTTTTGCAAAATGTTCTTAAACGCAAGCTGCGAAAGTCATTTGTTCGAAAACAACATCATAAATCGCACTACATTTGCAGCATGTTCGGTAATGCAGTGTTTGCAGGGCAGATGTTCATAAACATCAACTGCGCTGCAAAAAAGCAGCCACAAATCTGCGCTGTGCATTAAAAAAATGTTGCTCTGTTCGAAAACATCAAATGCTCTTGCAAGAAAAAAATCATGTAGATGACACAGATCAACGATACCAAATGACGTTTGCAGTTTGATGTTTGCAACCCTTAAGTACTCGTATTGCAAATGACGATCAAAATGACGATCAAAATGACGATCAAATGACGTTTTCGAAAACGGCCGTCTATTCAATTCCCAGTTCTATCGATCAGAGAATGTAACCTTGAAGTTGTACGTTGACAGTTATCTCTAGGAGTAATTGCCAATACGAGGTTCATTTCTCCTGAGTTCCAGCTAAGGGTGAACTATTTTGGAGTTATTCTCATCCACTCTGTAGGCGTTTGCCCAAGCTTCTTTCTGTATGTGAAGATAAGGGGTGAGAAGCTCAACAAAACCTCTAATGCTACGGTGAGTGCTGTTCTCATTACACCCGTAGTACACTCACAGACAAGTCTTTGAATTTTGTTTAGTCCAGCCGGTGCAGATTTTTGTTTAATTTTGTGCCACCGTGTTGGAGATGCATAAGTGACTATAGGTCTAGCAAATGCTATGTATATCCAAAGTATCATTTCCGGGTTAAGGCCCCAGTTTTTGAGCAGTAGCAGTTTGCTGGTCCATAGTGAGATCCTGGCTTTTTTGATCCAGCGTAACCCATAGGAAATTTACTGCACTAGTTAGCAACAAGGTTGTGTGCCCTCTGGAAGAGTGACAAGATAGTTTCGTCGAATTTGCCTCTGATAAGGGTGGTAATGTCATCAGTATATAGCAGTTCATTTACTACGATCGACAATAGCAGAGGGATGAGAACACCACTCTATGGGCAACCTTTCGCAGCCGTGACGCTGATTCCTCACTGCCTAATGCAGCATTTGTAATTCTACCGTTAAGAATGTGCTTTATCCAGTTATATGTAGTAGCATCTCTTCCAATGCTTTGGATGCATCTATGTATATATCTGGACGTACTCAGTGTTGTCGAAAACTCCTTCGATGTCAAGAAAGTAAAGCAACGCAATTTTTTAGTCTCTGAGAGTGTCTCCTTGTGGTAAGTTCCTGAAATGTTTTCACAAACCGCGGCTTTATTTCTCTGTGTAAGCGTGCAGATACCCGCCTCTGCGCCAAGGTTCTCACCCATTGTTCAGCACCGTCGTCGGATACACGTAATTGGAACAGCAGGTCACCTTTCTAGGTTCGTTTACAATAATATTTGTGGTTGTGACCTTATGGAATATTTAACGATTTAACGATCTATTGTCATCTAGGCAGTCTTGCCTTGCTTTGGGCTTGCGGATGACCTCCTTGACCTTTTTGTCGTGAATTTCAATTGCAGAATCTATTCTGATCCTCTCTATTACATCTCGCATTGGATGGCCCTTTTCGAAAACGTCATTTGATCGTCATTTTGATTGTCAATTTAATCGTCATTGCAGCACATAAGGGTTGCAAACGTCAAACTGCAAAGGTTTTTAACTACCATTGATTTGTGTCGCCTGCATGTTTTTTTTTGTTTTGCAATTGCATTTGACGTTTTCGAACAAAGCAGATGGAGTCCTTAAGAATATTTATTGGGAAAATTGTGTTGGGAAATCTTAGTGAGAGTACAAGTAATAATAATAAATATAACTTACAGCACTTCATTTTCCTTCTCTCTGCGCCCTGTGCTTGCGGACCAACATGGAATCTCCCAGATTTGAATGTCCCGTATACTGCGTCGAATTTTTCGAAATATTCCCAATTGGATGCTCCTCTTCCGGACTCCTCTTCAAACGAAAAAAACTCTTATGAGCTATTCGTCGCTATTAATTTTTTTTTACAGAAACCAAATTCTTCCTTACTACCCGGCGAATTTGGTTTACCCATCTGACATTGCGCATTGCAGATTTCTGGCTGCCTTTCTGCAGTGCAAATGACACTCAAATAACGTTTTCGAAAATATGACAAAAGCAAACTGCGTTATCGATCACCATGCTAATACAGTTTGACTCTGAAGATGTTCTCGAACAAATGACTTTTGCAACTTGCGCTTACGAACAAACTGCAAATGCAGCTTTGATACAGATGACGTTTTCGAAAAGGGCCGATGACTGATGAAGCGCCTAATGCGATATTTTCTCTAACATTTCGACCAATATTTTTATTTGTTCTTCTGGACTATGAAACACGAGGTCTGTTTGTTAACTTGAAATATCGTACAAATTTGTACAAATTCGTACAACTTTCTACAAAGTTATCCAAAAAGTTGCAACAAAGAGAGCCGATGAGAGAGATAAACATTTCCCCTCCATTGAAATAGTTGCAATTTTCTGCCTCATAAATTTCTGTGGGTAAGCTGTGTAACAATCGTCAAAACAAACAGCTATTCTGCGAAAAAAAATACACAAATGTGGTTTACTGCGTTTGTTTACTCTCTCTCTGAGCGAATTTTCTGCCATCTTTGAATTTTGACAGTTTTTACCCATTTCACCACAAAAAGTAACCAAACAGACCTACGGTAGGCTGTATATTTTCAACAAACCCTGGTGCCGCACTTTCTGAAACGCCACGATTTCTTCTCGACTAGGTGGTTGGTAATTCTTTGACTGGTGATCTTCGAGTTAATTTAAAAGGGTTCTCTCCATTAGTTGGCTCTCCACTCAAAGCTGCTTTTAATGCACGGATGTGTAGTCATCTAGCAAACCCAAGCGACGTTAAGGCTGAACTACATTCGGCAAAAAGTAAAGTGTGTGCACGAAAATGTTTTGTCTCTTTTTTCACAATTACAAATCTGTAGTTTTCTCTCAACTTTTCAAAAAGTAATTTACTTGAAAGTTAGAGTACCCCTTAACTTTCAAGTATTTTACTTTTTGGAAGCTCAGAATGAACTAATACATTCACAAAAAAAAATGTATTAGTTCCTGATTTCATATTGAGAGGGCTGTGATTCACGCAGATTTTAAACAAACGACCCTAATTTTTGTCAGATTTTCAAAGTTTTGTTGTCATTGCACGTCACATCAAAGCAAATAAAATTCTTTTTGTTTATGATTTCTAAAAGCTTTCAAATGTTAAAAAATAGCTTTTTGGGTTAGTTTTTTACTACCAGGAGGCAGATGCGTATGTGTGTGAGCTTTCACTTTTTCACTTTTTGACTTTTTTGCCGAATGTAGTTTTCAATTCAATTTTCAATTCAATTTATTGCTATAAATAGGTTGTACATTAAGACAATGTCTCTTATAGTACTAAGTGATAATAGTTAGTTACAAAATGATAAGTGATAATTATAATGATAATAATAAAAAATAAAAAAAATAAAAATAAAAAGGAAAAAGAAAGATAAAATAAAAAGGGAGAGGAAATAAAATAGTTAAGAAATTAGAGAAAGACTGAGGTAGAGTTGATAGTAAATAGATAAGTTAAGAAGAAAAGTACACATACAAGGCAGTTTTGAAGCTAGCAGTATTTGACAAGCACTTTATATGAGACGGTAAGTTATTCCATAGTCTAATAGCATAAATGAAAAATAATCGCGAGGAATTGAGGTATTTGCAACGCTGAGTGCTAATGTTGAAAGTTCTTCTGGAAAGGGAAAATTCCAGTTTGGAGTAAAGGTAAGGGGGTTGCGTTGTGTTTATAATTTGATGTAAAAATATGCAATTTCTGAAATCAAGGTACTTTCTCAATGTACAGCCAAGAAACCGGCATGAGAATTCCGAGATTCTATCGTATCGTTGCCTTGCATAAACATACCGAACAGCATCATTATAAGCAACCTGGAGCTTGCGAAAAGATAGTGAGTCAAGGTCACTGTAGACAGTTGCAGCATATGAAATAATGGGCATTATGAGGGTGAGCACAAGTCTTCGGCGAGTATTCAAGGGCGTATATTTGGCAGAAATCCAAAGTTTACGCAGGCATCCGTACACGCGACCAACAACGACGTTAACGTGGTTATATCCGGAAAGCTTTCGGTTTATGGTGAAACCAAGACTTGTAGCCACCTCAACTAACCTAATCTTACTACCGGCTAAGCAAACATCAGGAACTAGACTTAGCTCAAAAGACTTGTTTGATATTGGAAGTACTTGACATTTTTTTGGGTTCAAAGCTAGTCCATTTTTAGTTGCCCATTCAACAATGGAAGCAAGATCCTCATTTAGTAGTGACACTAGCTCACCTATTTTATTAACCGGATGAGATAGGTAAAGTTGAACATCGTCTGCATAGAAATGAATAAGCGCGTGCTTACAAATTGATGCTAAGTCATTTAAGTACATGCAGAACAAAATTGGGCCCAATATTGATCCCTGCGGAACCCCTTGAGAAACTGACCGGAGACCTGAGCGATTGTTACCAACAACGACTACTTGTGACCTTCCACATAAAAAGTTTCGAATGAGCCTTACAGCTCTTTCACTAAAACCATAGTAATGGTGCAGTTTCCAACAAAGAATGGAATGATTTACTCTGTCAAAAGCCTTAGAGAAATCAAGCAGGCAAAGCAGCGTCACAAATCCTTTGTCAAAATCTTGCCTGATATCATCCAAGATTTTTACCATGGCGGAAGAACAGCTATGGTTCTTCCTAAAGCCCGATTGGAATGGGCTCAACAGGGAATTTTCAGCCAAGTGTTTCTGAATTTGTGACTCTATTGCCTTTTCAAAGACCTTAGACAGGCATGGTAAGATACTGACAGGTCTGTAGTCAGAAGAATCGGTAGCAGTAGTATTTTTAGGAACAGGTACAACCTTAGCACATTTCCATATCAGAGGAGTAGTAGATGTTGCTATACAGGAATTGATTATATGTGTTAGATGGCCTATAACGTGCGGCAAAATAAGTTTTATGAAACGAAGTGGCAAGCCGTCTTCACCAATAGCATTTGATTTCAAACTTTTAATAATACAAAGGACATCAACCTCCGTAACTACTTCAAAATCAATTTCCTGTTCAAGGCCTCTGCTGGAGACAACGTCATACTCGAAACAATCGGCAGCAACATCATTTGAAACAAAATAGTCGTTCATTTCATCTAAATCAATAGTACAGCTCCTGTCACTACTTACACCAATGCCAACTTGTCGAAGATTTCTCCACAGTACCTTGGAGGGTAAAGAAGTGCTCAGTTTAGATGAGTAGTAGTGTCGTTTAGATGCACGAACAGCATCGGTTGCAGCATTACGAGCAGCTTTGTACCTGTTCCAGTTAATCGTGTTTTGTCTACGCTTCCACTTACTGTACAGTCTGTTTCGCTTCTTTAGAACACCAACTACCCCTTCCGTGAACCAGGGACACGCACTGTTTCGGATCGCGACGGTTTTTATTGGTACATGATCATTGAATAATTGCATTACAAGCGTCTGGAAAATGATTAGCTTTTCATTTGGATCGGCAACCATTCTGCAATTCAACCATGGGACCGAGTTTGCTGCGGTCGTTAGTGCTTCATGATTTAGTTCATACATTACTCTGAACGTCTGCCAAGGTTTTAATGAGACGGGGGTGTTTCCAGCATTAGCCTGAAGGCCACTTCAAGAAGTGTTTTCGAAGTATGCCATTGGTTAGTACCAGCGAAGATATGGTTTTGCATCGTGTCATCTCTATCTCCGAAGGCTAAGAGGTAGAATAGCGAGACGGTTCCGACCAGTCTTGACGTAGAAAGTTCGCAGGGGTTCCTGTGGTCTTTTAAGAAACTGAGCCTTCTTGCGCTCTTGGCCGGGGACTATTTATTGGTTACAGCACACCTACATATCTGCAGACCTCTCAGTATCCACCAGCTGGGACACTCTGAGCTGTCAATAGATTATAGTCAAACTTTGAGCAAGCTGTGTCAACTATTTTGTGTTGAAACTAGCGTAGGTGACATGTATTTCGAAACGACCAGAAATTGTCGACCTCTTTCGAAAACGGCGTCATGTAGCTTTTTTTCTATTTATTTTGACAGTAGTTTCAACTTTAATTTAGTCGTCAAACAAAATTCGTTTCAAAGGTTTGGGACTTTGATGTAAAAAATGTTTTTTTTCTATTCAATTCAGTTTATTGACTGTCAGATGGCGATGCCGTAGTTCGAATGTAGGGATACAACCAGCCCTCTACCAGCCAAACCATTAAACAGAGACTAAATCGAAATGTCACTTTTCTTTTTCTTTTTTTCTTTTTTTTATCAACGCCTGCTTGGTGTGTAACTGCGCACTTTTCTTTAAGTCAATTTTTGTAATTTTAAAGTGGAAATAAATATTACTTGCTTAATGTAAAAGAGTTTTTTTGTATTAAACATAAATCCCCACATTTGGTGACCCCATTGTCACACAAAAGGACAACAAGGAATCTGAATCAACGACGACAAGTTCCAACACGCACAAATCTGGTGAAACATGCGCAACCCAGGCAACTTTCACTGCAGTCAACAGTATGGAACGGTTGAATGTTCCCTGTTTTTGGACCAAAGAACCGGAGCTATGGTTCGCTTCGCTGGAAGCACAACTCCAAATGCAGAAGGTAACATCAGATTCTTCTAAATTTAGTGCTTTAGTTTCCAGATTCGAAGAAAACATCCTCACACTAGCGAAAGAAGAAGTCCTTAATCCGCCATCAAAGGACAAGTACGAGCACCTCAAAAAAGCAGTTCGCAATCGCTTCAGCGTCAGTCAAGAGCAAAAATTCCGCAAACTGGTTTCTGGATTGGCTCTTGGCGATCGCAAACCATCATTCCTGTTAGCGGAGATGCAGTCGCTTAACAACGGTGCCTTGGACTCAAACTATGTGCGCGCACTGTGGTTGGATCAATTCCCACGCGAATTGCGGATGAGTCTTGCAGCAGGCAAAAATCTAAGCAACGGTGAATTAGCACAACTGGCAGACGACGTGTGGAACATTTCATCATTTTCCAACAACTCAATGATGGCCGTCCAGTCGCAAGCACCACCAAACACCCAGGCACGTTTAGAAGAGAAAGTCAATAATCTCTCCCACCAAGTCGAACAGTCCTTTACACATGGTACCAAAGAAATCTGGCGACTGGAGACCATGTGGGGACTATCGCCGGCTAAATGCTCAAACCGTGCCCGACCGATACCCCATCGCAAACATTTATGACTATGACAACAACTTCCATAGTAAAAGAGTATTTTCGAAGCTGGATTTAGCACGCGCATACCATCAAATCCCTGTCAACCCAGACGACATACCGAAGACAGCCGTGATAACTCCCTTCAGATTATTCGAATTTATGGTGATGCCCTTCGGACTTCGAAACTCAGCACAAACTTTTCAGCGATTTATCCAAAAAGTACTCGACGGGCTGGATTTCGTCTATGCTTACCTGGACGACCTACTTGTATCATCAGCAAGCCACGAAGAGCATGGAAGGCATCTCACTGCTGTTTTTGAACGCCTCCACCAGTTTGGTCTGACAATAAACAGGAAGAAGTGCATATTCGGAGCGAATGCCGTTGACTACCTCGGCTATCGGATATCTGCTGAAGGCTCGCAGCCACTCGAGGACAAGGTCGAAGCGATCAAGTCATTTAAGGAGCCACAAACATTAGCCCAGCTCCGTCAATTCTTGGGCATGATCAATTTTTATCGAAGACATGTCAAGGATGTTGCTAACACCCAAGCTCCTTTGCACGAACTACTGATGGACTCCCGCAAAAAAGACACCAGACCTGTACCTTGGATACCAAAAGCGAGAGCAGCCTTCGAAAAATGCAAGCAGGATCTGTCAGCCGCAGCACTTTTAGTACATCCTGCACATAACGCCAAACTTCGCTTAAGAACGGACGCCCCTGATAAAGCCGTAGGAGCAGTCTTAGAGCAACTGGACGAAGACGGATGGATGCCACTAGGTTTCTTTTCAAAAAAACTTTCGCCTGCCGAAACAAAACATAGCGTGTATGACAACGAGCTGACCGCCATTTAAAAAGCAGTAAAATTCTTCCGACCATCCATAGAAGGACACAATTTTCTGATCCAGACCGACAACAAACCACTGGTACATGCTTTCAAACAAAGGTCCGATAAAGCAACCCACAGGCAAGTTCGTCAACTTAACTTTATTAGCCAATATACCACAAACATCGAAGCAGTAAAAGGAATCAACAACGTCGTAGCTGACGCACTGTCACGAGTTGATGCCTTACAACCAACAGACACCACAGATGCTATCGACTTGCCAGCACTGGCGCAAGCACAAACGAGCGATGAAGAACTGCAAAAGTTAATTGAGAACAACACAACATCGTTGAAAATCCAAAAACTCACCTTTGGAGCAGACAAACAGCAAATATACTGCGACGTATCTCAGAATGACATAAGACCGTTTGTACCAAAGTCATTCAGAAAACCTATTTTCAACAATTTTCACGGTTTTGCACATCCTGGAGCAAAAGCCACTTGCAAGCTGATATGCCAACTTTACGTCTGGCCATCGATGAACAGGGACATTACCAACTGGACGCGAAATTGCATTCCCTGTCAACGATCCAAAATCGGTAGACATATTCATACACAGCCAACAGCATTCTTGTAACCTGACCAGCGTTTCGACCACATACATATTGACATCGTTGGACCGCTACCAGGATCCCACGGATTTCAATATTGTCTAACTATGGTCGACCATTTCTCAAGATGGCCCAAGGCAATCCCAATGGTAAATATAACAGCCGAAAACGTCACTAAAACATTCTTCACGAACTGGATTGCTCGGTATGGATGCCCGAAGACTATCACCACAGATCAAGGCTCACAATTTAAGTCAACATTTTTCAAGGCGATGACGAAACTAATTGGCAGCAAACGAGTTCGAACAACTGCGTATCATCCCGCAGCAAATGGAATGGTGGAGAGGTGGCACAGAATTTTCAAGGCGGCAATCCGTTGTCATCAATCTTCAGAATGGACTGATATTCTTCCCGTTGTGCTTCTGGGTCTACGTACGTGCTATAAAGAAGATATAAAATCATCGACTGCCGAGTATCTCTATGGAACAACGCTACGCATACCTGGCGAATTCATCACAAGTGAAGATACACCTTCGAACCCAAATGCTTTTCTGGAGGAATTTCGAATTCACATGCGTAAATTGAGACCTGTTCCAGTGACTCATCACTCAAAATCAAAAACATTTTTCCACAAAGACATTTTCAGCTGCAGCCACATTTTTCTTCGTCAAGGCGGAACAAACCAAGGACTGGATCAACCGTACTCAGGACCACATAAAATAATAGAACGCATTTAAGACAACATTTTCAAAATTGATATCAACGGCAGAATCACCAATGTAAATATTCAAAGACTTAAGCCAGTACATTTAGCTACAACAGATCTACAGCAACATCAGTTTTATTACAAACCAAAACCAAACAGCTTCTCGGACGGGAGTATTGTAGGGATACAATCAGCCCTCTACCAGCCAAACCATTAAACAGAGACTAAATCGAAATGTCACTTTTTTTTTTTTTTTTTTACATTAAACAAATATTATTTATTTCCACTTCAAAATTACAAAAATTGACTTGAAGAAAAGTGCGCAGTTACACACCAAGCAGGCGTTGATAAAAAAAAGAAAAAGAAAAGTGACATTTCGATTTAGTCTCTGTTTAATGGTTTGGCTGGTAGAGGGCTGGTTGTATCCCTACACGAAGATGATATACGACGCCGATTCGATTTTGAAATGGCTTCTAATTTTATTATGACTTGAAGTCGAATCAAAGATACGTGACCCCACTCTAGGCATGCATTTTGGCCAAAATGGGAAAAAGTGAATTTCGAGTCCGAAAATGAGTTTGGCGCTGTTCAACCGTTAGCGGAACGACTTTTTGCACACTTTCATCACAGTGGATGGAATATGGATTCATGTGGAACACACCAGAGATCAAGCAGCCGTCAAAACAATGTATTTCTTCGGGTAAATCGGGCCGAAAGAGCAAAGGTGGGTCTATTGGCCAACAAGGTCATGGCGATAGTTTTCTTGGGATGCGGGATGACGGACATTGATCGAAACTTTTGCGCACCCCAAGACGGGCGCATATGTGCGTACTTGTTATAGCGAAATTTCATGAATTGGGCTCCCTCATTCACCATATTCGCCGGTTTTAGCCCCCCGTGATAGAGGATTTGACTCCAACGATGAAACCATCTTTCTTTTGTCTATTTTTGGGAAAGAAAATTGGCGTTAGGTTGGACGAAGTGTATTGAGGTCAAAGGAGAGTGTGTTAAGGAAATAAAACGTATTTTTGAGCTGAAAAAATATGATCCACCGTGACTATTCCTCTATAAGTTTTACGTTTCGAAAACGTTTTATACACGGATTACCTATGCAAACATATTTGAGTCCCTAAAAACTGTGTTGCGCACCACATGGGCAACAAAAAACAAAAACAAAAACTCAAACTATCTGTTTTATTGTTTTTTTTAATTATTTTTATTTATAAAAAAAAATTACAAAACGCCTAAAAAGCGGAACTAATTTAATCTCACAGGTAACTTAATTTTCTAAAATGCATATATTTTTTTATTTTAAGATTTTTGTTAACTACATATAACAAAAAAAAATTATAACAATTATTTACATCTAGCGATTGCTACTTGTCATCGTAAACCTCAACACTTAACAATGTAATACTTCTAAGCCTAACTATCATACTTGGTACATAGTGTGGAAAACAATTAATTATGAAATCTGTTTGTGAATGTAAGTATCCGTGAACTCAAGGAAAATATTCGAAACGCTATAAACTAGAATGATCAGAAGAGAAATATTGCGATTAGGATGTTTTTTTGTTTTTTTTGTTTTTTCTTTAGTTTTTAAGGTTAAGAGTCTTTTAAGGTCTTGGAAAGGTGTCAAATGGATTTTAAAAAGCTGCCTCTGTCAGTCTTACTCAGTCTTACTGATGCAGACACTTGGTATCCACACTTCGTTGGTGCAGCAAAGATTTTTTTTACAAAAATTTGGTCCCTGGACTTGAACTTAAACAACTTTTAACCCTACAACCTTATGGATGAGTCTATCTAGTGGCATATTTCTACTGCTTAAAAGGAATATAGTAATAGGCAAGCTAGCTAGTCAGGAAAGAGATTTTGTTTTTTTTGAATTTCCTAGAAGCTTAAGCTGGGTTATGTTTTTTTTTTTTTTTAATTCATGGACAGACTTCATGTGGCCTTATTCAACTCCTCTAGTTCGGATCTGTCTTGGATCTTTGCATTCAATTGTTCCTCCTTCATTCGTCCCAAGTAGAAGAATCCAGCCACAATGAGGGCAAATGAAGTGACACATGTGAGTAAGGTTCCATACTTTAGGATCACCTGAACTGCGTTCGCACTGAAGGTGCTGTGGAAGAGTAAGCTTCGGATCTCCTCGCTCAAATCTCCTGATGTAATTTCGAGCCAAAGGACAGGCAGAATAAGGCCATCATCCATTCGCCGAAGTTTGTCTATAAAACAACAAAATCAATTAGAATGTTTAGGGAGATGACAAACTTCAAACTTACTTCCTAGAAGCTGCCCCTTATGGACAGCAATGTTGATCTGAATTCTTGATGCTCCATCTACTGGGAAGGCCAATCTTGGATGAATATCAGCAAATGTCCTGTGCTTCTCAGCATCCGGTTGAATACCCTCGAATTCGCTGTACAAAATCGGATCACCGCCAAAGAAATGAGGAAATGATGGATAGATTGGCGCCTGATAACACTGGGTTCCATTGAATATACCACTTGGTAGGCACTTGGTTGCACTAGAGTCACAATAGCACTTATTGTCGGGGTTTTCGTCGGAATTGGCAAACACATTCATCGGAGTTCGGTATCTCCAAACGTCAATATCATCCAAGATTGTTACTTCTTCATCAAAATCAAGTGGCAACTTTCGACACAAAGCCTGAGTAAACACTGACAGTTGCTGTCTGTTTTCCATGAGATAGGGTGGGAACTGTGATCCATCTGAGCCATCAATGCGATTGCATTCCTCATCACGCCAGAAGTTAAGCTTGTCCATGCCATTGAATTGACTAATTAGTCCGATCTTTTGAATATCACCAACTCCGGTGTGGATTTGGAGTGTATCAGGACTTGTTCCATTACGCTAAGCAAAAAACTTAAACAATGACATCTCAACAAAAATAGGACAAAATCTCCATACTTACGTTCATGAGCATTCCGAATTTCGGCTTCAGCTCGGGCATGTAGTTTCTTAAGATATTGATCAGCTTGTCCGAGTAGCCCCAGAAGAAGTCATCGATTGGAACTTTAAGGAAGGCATCCAAGTTGAGAATATTGATTGCACTAGATGCCGCGAGTTTTGTTAGGAATGGCATCTCATCCACAGTCACTGAAGCGGACATTAGAGGGATATTTGGCACAAACACATTGGCAAATCGGTCTTCGGAGGAAGACTTTTCGGGAAGGAATTTATACGTTCGATGATCCTTCAAAATATGAAAAAGAAAACATTTAGGTCTGTCGTAAGTTTTGAAAGTCGTTAGACTTACATTGTATGTGACGGTATTGTTGGCATTGAAAATTACGTTAGCTTTGGTTGAGTGCTGTTGGTAAGTATAGGGCCCCAAATCTTCGATCTTAATCTTGTCATCCTCCCCAGAGAGATACTTATCGATGTTGGTATAGTTGAAGACATGTACCTTGAGGTATGTGTCTACTGGTGGATCAATCCAGTATTTTGCAGCCGCTGAGTTATTTGCTAAAATTAATTTCTGGAAAAAAGAAAAAAATATTTAGAATTACTTAAAGATATCAGGAGTTTTAAAAATGTTTGGAAGTGTGTAAATTAAATGGCAGATGATTCTTTGAATGGCAATCAAAGGAAAAGTCGAGGGAGGTAAATAAGTTGTTGCAGACCCCGTAGAATTATTCGTATTATCTGGAACAAAACTACCAGGAAAGGGGTATTAAAGTGAGACAAGCGTCTGATATACTGTTTACGAGTATAAGTATATCGTCAACCATGTTAACCACTGACCTCTTTGAACTTCAACTGAATACCATGTTCAAGGGAATACTTCCATCGCCCACTGGTGCTAATCCACTCCAATCCGACTCCATCACAAAAAACAGAGAATTACTGTCATCAAAACACACAGAAGGAAGACACCAATATTGGTAGCGAATTTGGGATGACGCAGAATCAACAGGACCGTGAAGCACAACTACTAACTACCCAGAATTTCAAATTACTAGCCCAATCCACATATGTATATGTGGAAGGAGTTGGATTAATTTTAAATAATCCCGAGGAAGGGTTCACCAACAATCCTCCACAACAGCCACAGCCGTCCCAGACAAACGAAACTGTTTTGTACGATATAGCGAGGCTGAAACTTGAGCGCGAATCCACCCCAGAGGCCACAAGATCGCGTACTGAACAAATACAGAGTCTTCCAATAGGGTCTTCCGAACTTTGACAGTTGATAGCGGCCATATTGTTGAAGCTACATCTGTCAAATTGGCTGTCATTTATTCAGTCTGTTTTGCCATATCACCACGGACGAACAACACGTGCAAATGATATCAGAATGACATAATCGTCAACGTCATAATCGCCCTACCGAGAGTGTGGTGGATAAATTTGAGTCCACTGGTTCAGTAAACGATAAACCAACACCCGTACGTCGACGAAACGCAAGAACTGACGAAAATATGGCCGTTGCCCGTGAGAGTGTGCAGGAGATTCCGAGGCAGTCGATTTCACAGTGATTTATTTTATTTATTTATTATTTATTACTAAGTAAGTATTGCTTACACGGTAAGATAATGGAATCTTTTAAATGTGGAAGCCTTAAATTTTTCCAATATCAGATACAAGTATGTGTAAGTATATATAACAATAAGAATTCAGGAAGTGATAACAAAATAAAATAAAATAAGGTAAGTAAGATAAAGTAAAAGAGAGAAAAGGATAGAAAAGAATAATTGGCTTTACAATCAAATTGAACAAGCGTTTAAAATTCTAGATCTACTTAGTTTCATTGGCCAGGTATTTTAAGAGAGAGGTTTTAAATTGTTTTATGCTTCTAATTTTCCTAATATTTATGGGCAAAGAATTCCACAGCCGTACGGAGTTTACGAAGAATTGGCGTTCAGACGTCAAGCAGGCATAGCTCGTTTGAAAAAGCATAC
This sequence comes from Volucella bombylans, assembly GCA_949129095.1. Lineage (NCBI taxonomy): Eukaryota > Metazoa > Arthropoda > Insecta > Diptera > Syrphidae > Volucella > Volucella bombylans. The sequence continues at coordinate 136,170,664 of OX422141.1, read as the reverse complement.
ATGATCTACCTAAATGAAGGAAGCGTAGCCTATTGAATAGGTATGCTGGTTGCTTAGTTTGAATTATGCCATGCAAGAGACTTAGCGTTCTGTATTTGAGCACATTATCAAATGTACATCCGCTGATTTGCTTTGAGTAAAAGGAAATATGGTCATATCGTTTTAGGTGAAATACAAATCGAGCAATATTATTATATACGACATTGAGCTTTCGTCTGGAGTCGTAGTCGGGGCAGCAAAAGATTTCAGAACAATATAGCAGAATCGGTATTAGGAGGGTTTTCGCTAACAAGAGCTTTGTCCGTGTAGGAACAAAGCGATGTGCAGCCCAGAGAGCACGTAATCCACCATATATCTTACCTATAGTGGCGTTTATGTGGGTAGACCAAGCAAGGGTCCGGTTAAATATCAGGCCCAGGTTGTTGGCGCAGTCGACGTACTCTATTGGACTTTGGGCTAGTTGGATTGGTGGAAAGTGAGTAAGGTCCAGTTTTCTTTTATGGATCACAAGTGCTTTTGTTTTCTGGGCATTAAGACGCAGTTCGTTCTTAGCTGACCAACCAAGTATACGCTGGAGTTCTTCATTCACCTGCGCAGTGGCTTCGTGAACTAAATTCATGGGAGAACTTAAGTGGATCTGGGCATCATCGGCGAACATATGAATTGACCAATGCACGACAACCTTTGGCAGTTCATTTACGTAGAGCGAAAAAAGCAATGGTCCAAGAATGGAGCCTTGCGGTACTCCCCTCTTTATAGGCAAATAGCATGAACATCGGTTTCCCGCTACAACCTGTTGTCGTCTTCCTTCTAAGTAAGAAAATATAAGTTTTGTAGAGGGCAATGAACATTTAAACTCTTTTCTGAGCTTTAAGCAAAGTATAGTGTGATTAACGGTGTCGAATGCTTTCGAAAAGTCAAGTAACGTTAGTATTGTAGCATGGTTGTCATCAATAGCTTTCCTAATTTCGTCAATTACCAATAATAACGCAGTCTTGCAACTTCGTTTTTGACGGAAGCCAGATTGATTCTCACAAAGCAGTTCTTTACACTGTAGATAGATTTGAATCTGTTTGAGAATACATTTCTCAAAAACTTTTGAAAGGAATGGCAGAATTGAGATAGGTCTGAATTCCACTGCATTTCCATTCGATTTCTTTGGAATAGGAATAATTTTAGCGTCTTTCCAATGAGTGGGAAAGACTGACGTCGTTAAAATTGAGTTGAAGATATGTGTTATAAAAGGCAGTAAATATGGAAGCAGAAGCTTAACAAATTTTGGATGAATTTCATCGATCCCCATAGCATTTGATTTGATCGATAGTACCGCTTCTGCAACGTCTTCCTCGCGTAATCTGTAGAATTCAAAGTATGATTCTCTACAATCATCCGGTGGCTGGTCGAAAGTAGTTAAGCTTACTGAGGGTGGATCACTTGACATTAAAAAAGTTGAGTTAAGGTGGTTGCAGTCTATATCATCGGGAGTTTTAGGCCTTTGTTTTCCTAACCCAAGTTCACGGATATGTTTCCAAACCTCTCTGCCTGAGGAGCAGCTACCGAACTTCCGATAGTAGAAGACACGCTTGGCGTTTCTTATTTTAGAAACCTGCATCTGTACAAAATTCAACTGACCCAGAAGCTGAAGGTAAACGACCATAGACAACGACGTGTGTTCGCTGAGTGGGCTATGAAGCAGTTGGAAACTGACCCTAATATTCATCGAAAAATCATCTTCAGAGATGAGGCCCATTTCTGGATTAATGGGTACGCCAATCAACAAAATTGTCGAATTTGGGACGATAACAGTACACGTACTCGTAAGATCCAAGAGCGTCCAATGCATCCCGAAAAAGTCACAGTTTGGTGTGGATTTTGGGCTGGCGGCGTCATCCGTCCATATTTCCTTGAGAACGACGTTGGCCAGGCCTTCACCGTCAACGGCGAGCGCTATAGGTCGATGATTACTAACTTCATTTGGCCTGAATTGGATGATATGGACACCAACGACATGTGGTTTTAACAGAACGGCACTACGTGCCACACAGCTTACGCCACATTGGAAAGAATTTCCAATGCAGAATGCACGAGCGATTCGAGGGCATGGTCATCTCACGTGGAGGTGATGTGAACTGGCCACCGAGATAGTGCGATTTGACCCCGTTAGACTTTTTCTTGTGAGGTATTCTGAAGGCGCAGGTCTATGCGAATAAGCCACAGCGGCCTTCAAAGCCAACATAACCCATGCCATCGTCCAAATTCAGCCTGATTTATGCCCTAGAGTCATGGAAAATTGGACATTTCGGATGCACCCCACCCAGAGAAGCCGCGGCGCACATTTGAACGCTGTTATATTCCATACATAATGGCATCGATAGGCCTTTCAAATGCATAAAAAATTTTCGATGATATCTCACACACATCCATCCACACTGAAATCCAAGCTGACGGGAAAAGCATTAGAGGCAACACGTCATCTGCACTTTACGGAAGACAATTATTATATAGCCCGGTCACTTTTAGATAGAGCGTTTAATAATCCAAGGCACCTAGCAAAAGTAGTGTTGGATACCTTGATGGGTCTACTCCACCGATCAATGATCCCGGGGGATTTCAAATCAATCATAACCTACATGCACTACACTAAAGTGCGGGTCTCAAATCTGTAAAACAAATGCCGACTTTCCTCCGAAGTTCAAACACAGATCTTGACTTAGTCCCTATCACCCACGGAAGGCTAAAAGATGTTATTAATTCTAAAACCAGATTTCCCACCTTGAAAGAAATTGAAGATCTCATGTTGAACATTTAATTAGATCACTTTTTTTTTGCCTAAAATGCACGAGCTGAACCTGGTCGACATGTGGTTCCAGCAAGACGGCGCTACATGCCACACAGCGCGCGATGGACCAATTGAGAAATGAGTTCGGTGAGCAATTTATCTCTCGTTTTGGACCGGTAAATTGGCCGGCTAGATCGTGCGATTTGAAGCCATTAGATCATTTTTTATGGGGATACGATCAATTGCAGCCTTGAAAGACAACATTGCACGATTCTAGGCAGTATATAAAGTGATTTAAAATTGGACTCTCCGTATGGACCACTTTAAACGTAGTCATGGTCAATATTTAGATGAAATAATCTTTGAAACGTAAATGGCAGGCATTGATTTATCAACTCGAATAGAAATTTTATACAATGTTGCAATTTTCCTGCATTTTATTTGACAATTAAAAACCAAACGCTTAAAAAATCACCGTCTTAGTGGATGGATTGTATGTGGAAACCCGGAAACATTGTTGGAAATAAGACTGTCTTCACGGCACTCTCGGAATTCGAGTCAAATTTAATAGATTTCTGGCATAAGCCAGCCAGCAAAGAGAACATTGGTGAGGACGGTAGTTCATACTGCGAAAAGCTGTTCGTCGAGTAACATTCCCGAACCAATGATAGTCATTATATCGTGCCCATTTTTTTGGAAAGCCAACGCCCCTGCACTATAAGATTATTTATCACACAAGAAACACGTTGGGAGAGAGACGAACGAGCAGGTTTTAAACCGCGTTTCCGCCAGTGAAGTGAACCCAACGCCCAATGACCCGTCCGTAGTGACAAATTACCAAATACGCACTGTATCCCCCAGTAGAGAAGAAATCTTTACCGCAATCAAAGCACTGATGAACAACAAAGCGGTTGGACTCCCGCAGAGCTCTTACGAGTAGTGCCAACAACACCGAGTGAGCTCCTGCACCCACTCATTGACAAAGCTTGGGAAACAGAAAGTTTTCCTGAAGAGTGAAAAAAAGGAATAATTGTCAAACTCCCAAAAACTGGAGAGGAATTCGAGTGCTGCCTACAGTAGCCAAGGTAATAGCAACAGTCGTCCTGGAACGAATAAAAGACCACCTAGACGCCGAACAAGCAGGACTCCGCACTGGATCCTTTATAGACCACATCAACAGCTTGCGGATCATCAACGAACAGTGCGTTGAATATCGATCACCACTTCGCCTACTATATCTGGCTTGCTATGCGCAGGATATTGGATGCAGCTTTGTCGACTGGAAAGGGAGGAATTCAGTGGACTCTGCAATCACACCTCAAACATCAGGACTACGCGGACGACGTATGCTTACTCTCTCATAGAATCAAGGATCTCCATCAAATGACAACAAGGGTGGAGAGAGATGCTGAAATCGTTGGGCTAAAGATCAATACGAAAAAACAAAAAGTATCAGCCTTGGAACTTCCTCATCCACCCAAGTAGTGATTTCTGGACAACCAGTAGAGATGGTAGAGAATTTTCAATATCTTGGGAGTATTGTCTCTACTGATGGCGGGACCGAACTAGATAAAAACAGCCGAATCGGGAAAGCATACCGATATGCTGTCCAAATTACGAAGAAACAACTCCATAAGCCTAAAGACCAAGCTACGATTGTTCCGCTAAAATGTTGAATCCGTGCTTCTTTATAGGTGCAGCACTTGGAAAGTCAGAAGAAAGCTGCAAACGTTCGTGAGTAGTTGTCTGCAAAACATATTTAGGATTTTCTGGCCCAACCATATTTCTAATGATGAGCTTCATGCGAGAACAGGTCAGGAACCCATTAACTCTATCATTGGGCATACGCTTCTTAAAGGTCACGAGTACATTGCGAGTTAAGCGATAAAATGGAAACCTCTCACGCATAGAGGCAGATGAGTGGGCCGACCTAGAAATACTCCAGAGACCGTAGGAGTAGTGGAGGTCCTATGCCTCACAAGGAGAACCTCATGGACATAATGGGTTCTAGGACGTAAGTAAGTAAGTAAGGCGTTGAGCATTTTAAAATAATATGATAGTTTCATTTAAAAGATGGATTCACATTGATCAACTTGAGAAAGCTGGAATCTGATTCATTCCAGAGAGAAGGTTCAATTTTAATTTATTTTAACGTTTATGGTGCTGTTATGTATACTTACAGATGTGAAGGAATTGTCATAGTACTCTGTAAACCACATTATGAAGAATCCTGTTACGCTTATAATGAAGAGCAGCAGCATTATGCCCAGTACTGAAAATATAAAAATAAAAAATAAAGTTAATTCTTTAAAGAAGCATCCAAAATAGTTAGGCTATATTAAAGGGCTAAAAGAGTGTTCCAAAGTATTAAAGAGAATGAAAAATCGGATGAGCTTGCAAGAAAAGGAAGGCTACTCGACAATAGTGAGGTTGCCAACATCAAACTACAACTTTGCATAGTGAGGGGCACCATCGAGGAAAAAAATCACAAGGACTGCCAACCTAAGGTGTAAGGTGGTCAAGTCTTGAAGAACACATGGTATCCAAGGCTCTCTGGCCACTTTTTGATGGCAAAAGATCTGGGATTAATATAATTAAACAAGGACAAGCTTAGGGCAGTAGTTTTTTTTTTTGTGTGTGTGGGAAGGTGGAAACCTTGCATAGGCACTAATGGTGCGACGTCCATTGGTAGTGTCAGATTCTTACTGACTAAAGCCACCTGCCGGGAAATCTTTCCGTTGATTCCCCCTCGGAACTACCGCTAAGTATTACTTCGCGAGGGACGGATTTGATCTTCTTGCTTCGTCACGGGGTGTTTAGCGAATTCGCGTACCGTTGCTGTTCTAAATTCCTTGGATCGCACATTATTCGTACTGCTGCATGGTTCACAGCAGTCCAAAGATCTTCAGATTTCAACATATATTGAACTATGTTTTCCGGTATTGGCCGTTCGCCAAATTCTTCACACAATATAGCTCATTCGTTTGCGTACCGCGCACATTCGAAGAAAACGTGCTCCACGTTCTCTACCGCGTTTACGCAGCGAGGACAGGACGGACTCGAATCACGGTTTCGCTTGAATAGATATTCCCGGAAACAAATGTGACCTGTCAAGAACTGTGTAAGATAGTAATTCAGTTCGCCGTGTTTTCGTTTTACCCAACTTTCAATCCTTGGGATTATTCCTTTTTGGGACTCATTCCATTGTTGTTGCCACGATTCTATACTGCGGCCTCTTTCGAATTTCTTCGCTTGATTTATGGATGGCCCGATTTACACGCGATTTTCATAAAGTCGTCTAGCGCCATAGAGGATAGTACCAATATCGCGTCGTGGGATACCGTTCGAAATGCACTGCTAACTCGCAGTGCACATAATCTGTACACAGATTTGAATCCCTTCATGTGTGTCTTTTTATTCGCGACGTCAGACCATATTGATGCCCCGTACACCTGTATGGAGGCCACAACTCTCGCAAGCATTAATCGTTTGCCTTGTTTCGGGCCGCTGATATTTTACATGAATCTCGAAAGAACGTCTATCGCTTTCGACGGTTTCTTGCAAGCGTATGCGAGGTGATGCTTGAAATTAAACCAAGCATCAATCATGACTCCCATGTATTTGATAAATGGGCTGGAAATAATTGTGTGCTCTCCGACTTTTATAGTTATCGTCTCTAGCACCCTTCTACTTGTAATGAGAACGGATTCCGTTTTATGTTCCGCGAGGTCTAAACTCATATCGCGTAGCCAGTTTTTTATCAGTGATATTACTTCATTGCCACGACTACAACAGCAATATCGTCCACAGAACCTATAATGGCGGCTTCCCTGGGGTCTGGGAGTCGTAGAACGTCGTCATACATCATGTTCCACAGTAAGGGACCTAACACTGATCCTTGGGGAACGCCCCCTGTAATTTTATTGTATATAATTTCGTCCCGTCGTAGGAGTCGTAGAGGAGCAACCTATCGGTAAAGTAGCTCCTCATCAATCTTAATATGTGCTTCGGTACATTTAATCTTTCGAGGCATTGTATTATACGCGACCAGTTCGCTGTGTTAAAAGCATATTCCACGTCAAGAGTAACCACGGCGCAGTACTTTTTACTGCCTCCTTTCCATCGTCTAGCTCCTATTGCCGATTGGGCTTTGTCTATTACGACTTTAATCGCGTTGATTGTCGATCGGCCCTTTCTAAAGCCGTATTGATATTTCGTGAGTCCATCATTGGCTTTAATGACAGGCTGTAGTCTGTTGCATACAATTCGCTCTAATATTTTGCCCATAGCGTCGAGCATACAGAGCGGCCGATAAGATGAGGGCTCCTCCTGCGGTTTATTTCCTTTTGGCAATAATACAAACCGTTGGTTTCCATTGTTCCGGAAATATTCCCTCGCTTCAACATGCATCATACATGCTAACGAAAACGTCTAGGTGGGCCTTCATCGCTATTTTTTAAAGCCCTATTTGGTATGCCATCTGGACCAGGGGCTTTCCGATCTTCTACCCTCTATATTGCAGCGGTGAGTTCATCGGTTGTTAGGGCAGGAATGTGTTCACGTAGTTATCCGATATCACTTAGTAGAACTACGTCATGTTGAGAGGGAAACAGAGTTTATACAATTCTGCTGAGAAATAGCGGGCAAGTTGGTGCCGATCTCTGAGGCGTTTTGAGCTTCGCGGTTATGATTTTGTACACTTTGCCCCATACATTTTCGTTCAATTGCGTACAAAGATCCTTAAAGCCCTGTCTTTTGCTAGACTTAAAGGCGGATTTGAGTGCGGTGTGTGTTTCTTTATACGCTGTCCTCAATAGACCGTTGGTATTTTCTTCGTGCCTCAAGACAGGCTGATAGCCAGTTGGACGCCGGCGGTTTTATGTCCCAGTTCGAGCAATTGACATATCGCAGGCAGCGTGCAGTTGTCGGGTTACTTGACGTACGATCTCCTTAGCTGTTGTCCCTTCAACTAAAGCTTCAGCGATTGTAGTAGTAGGAATCCTGACAGGACACTGTCTCCTGCTGCAAACATGCAAAAACAATCAAATTGTCAGATACAGATATTTGCAGATTCTGCGGTGATCTGCAAGCTGTTGACGACATAATACACATACTGTGTGAATGCGAGGCAATATCGCGTAGGCGAAGAAAATTTTTAGGGACTTTTTCGAAGACTTATGGGAAATAGACGGCACGATCTTGAAAGGCCTTCTTAGCTTTTGCAAGAAATTTGGGTGTTTCACCTGGGAGATTGTTTAGGTTTTTACCATTTGAAGACAAATTCCACAGTGATCGCGATGGGTTGCGTGGTGTTTGTGTGATAGCATATCTATCATACCCCTATTTAATCTAATCTAACCTAAGATGTTTATAGGTCGAAAGTCAGTTAACTAAGATGGCTGGGGCTTTTTCGGAGCGCGGGTATGATGGTGGCCAACATCCAGCAATCAAAAAAAGTGGAAGCAGTTACGCAAAAGTTAATTATATGCGTAAGGCAACTTAAAACGTGAGGTAGAGTAACCTTTACGAAACGGATAGATATTCCATCTTCTCCAATAGGTTGCGTACAATATGTACTACGTCAAGTTCTGATACAGCATCAACATTGAGGTCAAAACCGGTATGACTATACATAATTTGGAGTGAAACGGTTATAGCATTGGAAATAAACACGTTACTAAGATCATCAATATCAGGGATACTATCAACTATTACTTTCTTTCCAACCCCAATTGAGCGCAATTTGTTCCATAGTCTCTTTGAGCTATCTTCCGGTTTCAACTTAGACAGAAAGTATCTTTTCTTTGCTCTTCTAGTAATTGAGGTAGAGTAATTACGCGCACGACAAAAAAAGTTCCCAATTAAGAGTAGTTGGCCTTGATCTCCATTTAGAATAAAGATTGCTTCGTATTTTGATAGCTTGATTTACTTCATGCGTGAACCATGGGCAATTATTATTTCGTATTGCGACAGTTGTCTATTGAAGAGGTCTAATATTAATAGTTGCACAAAATTGATTTTATCATTTGTATTTGAGGTGTAACAAAAATTGGGCCATGTTAGAAGGCCAGCACTTCATTATCTCTTATCTATGCTTGAGTAGTTTCTGAATTCAAATGATGTCGTTGAAGGGGGACGATATAACTCAGTGTTGTACGTGCAGAAGATTAAGTCATGGTCGTACATGGTCTAGAAATAGAACATTGGATTGATTGGAAACCATAACAATGACAATAAGGCTGGGAGGATTATTAGGTGAAAAGCAGGTGGCAAATGAGTTCACTACTGATAGTCCTGACCCAGCCGTAAAATCAATCAATTGGCGAGCTTTATTGTCACTTTTAAAAGATCTACATTTAGATCACCACAAATAATTACATATGTGCTCGTAGGTGGTCGTGATTCAAGTGGGCAACAGCTCCTTCTATCCCACTTCGAAGAAGTGAGAATAGCCGTATCTACAACTGTTGAACAGTATATGGCAAGAGATGACAGTTTCAGTTTTAAAGCATTTTATTTCCTTAATCACTAACTCTTACATACTAACAAAAAATGCTTAAATGCTAGCTTAAAATTACTTAACAATCTTATACTAACTTACTGGCCCCACACAGGCACTCTAAGCTACTCTAAATTCTTATAGCTATGTCTTTCGACTTTATTTACATTTGTTCTACTAATATTTGTTTTCTGTACTTAAGGCTAAGAAAAAATATTCGTTAAGAAAAAACTTAGCATATGGACTTTTTTTTTGTTTTTTTATAAAAACTTAATATCTAACTTAAAATACACCTTAGTCTACTTAACCTACATACACAAAACACACATACACACACATAGATATTATACACAATAATATACATATATTAGTGTATACCTTTGTATAGACTAATACATGTATATATTACTAAAATGCTAACCTAAACCTATGTAAGCTGGCCATCGCTATTAACAAAGCCAATATTGGTCAGCTCTGCCTCATGAGTGAGGCTGGCCCGTAATTGACGGAAACGACGACAAAACATCTTCTCCATCATTCAACCACCAGAAATGCTGGTGCTGCCGAACGACATCCCTCTTATCGCGATTCCCCACCGCCCTACTGAACCTGAGATGATCCACACTGCCGTGTGCGACGTCTCTGTTGTAGTTGAGTCGCCTGTCCCCAGCTTTCCGAGCGACATGGAAGATTAACGGGACCGCTGATCTATCCTGGATCAACCCTATCTGATCAAGGTAGAGGAATGCTTCCGGTGGAACGAAGCCGTCACAGCGCACACTCTCGTGGTAAAGGTAATTGGGGTAGTAAGCCCCAGATATTAGGTTATTCGTCGAGGTCATTGGTCTTGCAATGTGCCTTCGAGTCAGCTTAACTACGAAATTGTCCACTCGTATTAGGTTCGCCCTGTTGTAAAGGACCTCATTAGGATAAAATTTGTTGTATTCCGACTCTGGTGTTCTGTACAAGCGAAGGCAAGCCCTCTCAAACACCCGAATCTTTTCCATTAAGCTTGCTCGTACATTGAACCACACGGGACAACCAAATACCAGCATGGGCCTGATAAGGGCCATGTAGCAGATTACCTTTACCCTCGCATCGAGTTGGCTGCTATAAAACAGTCTCTTTGTAAGGGCAAAAGCACCTTTAGCTCTGGCCAGAGCAGCATCTACATTTTTGCCAAAATACAGAAACTGATCTAGCCAGATTCCAAGGTATCTGACTACATTTCGACAGGCAAGAGGTTGTCCGTGCTGTCCAATGATAGAGAACTTTCGCCAGATTTTTCTGGTATCCCTAGAGGCTCCAGACAACGGCGTCGTAAAGAGAATGTTTTCCGACTTCTGAAAGTTGATTTTCAACTTCCAGTCATCGCAAAATCGTCTTATCTTATCGAAGTCACGCTGCAAGAGAGTATTAATGACCTCGATTTTTGGACCTGTTCTGTACGCTATCAAATCGCCTGCGTACGCAATAGTATGAGGAAGTGAACTTATCAAGTCGCTTGTATAAATGTTGAATAGGATCGGCGAATTGACCGCACCTTGCTGAAGACCATTTTTAATTTGAAATATTCCAACAGAAGTCACATCACCATTTTTCACGATGAACTGTCTGTTAGTTAGCATATTATAAAGAATGTACAAGAGTGGTTTACTGATCCCCAGCCTAGTCAGCTTATAGAAAAGACCCTCTAACCATACGGTGTCAAAGACCTTCTCCAAGTCAACAAGGCAGGCACCAGTACATTGTTTTTTGCCTTTATTCCATTGGATATCAGACACCAGTTTAGACGAGGCATGTGAGATATCATGTCCCGCCTTAAAACTGAACTGATTATCCGGAACTATATGTTTGTCCTCAACCCACCTAGGCAGAGCTCTATTGATTACTTTTTCAAAAACCTTACTGATATTCGGAAAGAGACTTATCGACCGGAGATTCGCCGGATTGGATATATCCTTTCCAGGGCCAGTGGAATTAGTGGCCTTGTATACATCCTGGAAAGTCGCCCCTATGGCCTCAACCTTCTCCTGTGGATCCTCGATCACAAAGAAGTCGTCATCATCAGCGGCCTCATTTGGATCAATACCTGCTATTGTCAGTAACCGTTCGTTGTCTGTTGTCCGGGCTATTATAAGACACTGAAGGTCGTTTTGATTTTTTCTACGAAATAGTTTATTTATCTCTAAAGTATGATCGGATGAAAAAATTCCAGACGAATGTAATCTTAGCATCGTGTGCCCTGTCCTGGAGTAAGAAGACTCTCTAGTCTGCAGTAACTAGAGACATTAGTTTCCTCAACATCGGCGTTTAACGAGTTCTATGCGCTGTCTGGCTCCATTCAAAGCATTGTATACCTGCATCCTCATACTCAATATAGATAATTCTGGGGTGCTTCGATACCCGAAGAACGGTGTGTTGAGATCTTCTCGTCGGAGAACAACTTGATCCAGCTTTTAAATGAGCTCACACGTACACCAGACTCTGATAGCCATACCACCAACACCCTGGGCTTATTTTTAACTTCTCATCCTGATAAATTCTACGTCATCCTTTCATTTACAATGACATTCCAGCTGTTAGCTCTTTGGACAAGGTCGATCTGCTTGCTATACGCTACACTTGAGTGCGTCGAATCTGCAATGGGACGAATACACTTTCGCACTGGTATAGTAACAACAGAACTTAAAGATCTTAATATACACAAATCCGCTGGTCCAGATAGTATATCTTCCCTTCTTTTGAAGAGGTGTTTTTCCTCGCTGGCAAAACCACTGCGCATGCTTTATCATCAATCGTAGCCTTTAGCACTCTTTCCAGATGGATAACAGCATTTGTCCAGCCCGTTCCTAAAAAAGGTTAATCTTCATCTCTCTCTTCTTACAGACCCATTGTACTTACATCACTGCGTTCATGTAAACGCTGATAAATCGTCAGCTCATGAAATATCTCGGAACAAGAAAACTTCTCAATGACCGGCAGTACGGTTTTCGTAGTAATAGATCCACTGGTGATCTGATGGCATGTCTCACTGAAAGGAGAAACCAAAGCGTACATCAATCTGGCGAAAACAAGATGGTTGCACTTGATATTTCTAAGGCATTTGACAGGGCTTGGCATCAGGCTCTTTTATCGAAAATGCGTGCATTCTGGATCGATGAATTTCTTCTTCAATGGATTGGAAATTACCCACCGGAGCGTTGAAAGTAAGTTGTCCATTTCAAGTCCGATATCAAAAAAAAAAAATACTGGCGTGCCCCAGGATTCCGTTCAGTCTACGACACTCTTTTCAATTTTCATCTTGTCTGCTTGTCTGCTACTTCTAATCTAATATATCCCTTTGCAGACGACAGTACTGTCTGCTTTCCATGTTCGTTCCCGGATTAACGTCCCTGCTCTTCGGCTGTAGAACGGGAACAGAATCGTGTGCTATGCTCATTAAACTCCGATAGAAATAGCATCACTACATGGGGAACTATCAACAGAGTGGAATTTAATGCTTCCAAAACACGATGCAGTCTGATGTCGTTAAAGCAAAATTTATACACCCAGCTATTATTCATGAATGGCACTCGGATTGCCGAAACCGAAAAACCGAAATGCTGCGAAATGTCTAGGTTTCCTCAAGCGATGTAAGAAGTACTACACCCCCTCGGTACCGCCCGAAATTGGAGTACCGTGCCCACATCTGGTCGGTTGCGCCCAAAACATCTATGCCTCTGATTCAAAACTGTGTGATAAAACTCATAGGTGATACTAATATAAGTCAGTCTATTGACCCCTCGGACACCGAAGTCATGTCTCCTGTCTCACTTTGTTTTATTGCTATTTCCACCACCATTGCTTCATATAAATCGCCAGTAGCATTTGGCCCCTTCAAACCTACAACCGTAACACCCGTCTCGATTTGAGTGCTCATCAGTATACCCTCAATATGGGGTGGCCGTGGTGTAGTGGTACTAGCAATCGCTTCTCACTCGGAAGGTCCAGGTTCGAGTCCTGCCCATGGCAAGTCAGTTTTTCATTTGTAATTAGAACTCAGACAGAAACATTCTGCATGTGAAGGCATAACACAGACACGTAGATTTGGCTGTTGTAGAGTTTCAAGCACAGAAAAACTTGCTGTGAATTATACCTCGAATCACTCTGAGTGAAGCAAAAACTCTCCGTCCCATTCGGACTCCCACCCCTGGAGAGCGAATATCGAAACTAAACACACCTGAGTTTCAAACCACTACAAAACAATTTTCCTTTCTTTTCCTTCTACCTTTCCGCCCGCTCCCAGGCAACAGTAAAAGGGTATCTAACCCCTTAGGCGCGCGTAAATTATAAAAAAAAGCCCACTTTCGGACGCACTCTGAAATATCGTGATTCGTTCCTAAACTCTATTTTCTACTCATTATAACTTGCAAACATTTAAGACCAATTTTTCTTCGCTCACGCAGTGCACAAACAAAGGTATTCGAATCCTTTAAATCCATTATAAAAACAGAAAAACAAAAAAAATAGTGATGGCATACATACAATATATCGGACAAAATGATGTCCGCTTTTGGTATCGCTTCTGAACTTGTCCGGCTCTACGGGATGACCACGGAGGTTGCTCCATAAGCTATTTCGTAAGTCGATTCATTAACTTCAACATCGTATTTGAGAGTATTATATTGGGAAACTCACAAGCCAATACCAGATGCAGATGATAAAGGACAGAAAGCCCGGTTTGTGAGGCATTCACAAGATTTAAAGCAGAAGCAGCGAAAGTGGGCCCGGAGTTAAACTAGGGATGCATACCATCGATGGCTCAAACAAAACGTCACAGTAGACAGGTATAATTGCAAGGGCTTTGCCTACCAAGCCTCTGTAGTTAACACAAGTAACCGCACCACGTTGGAGATCGTTCGAATCGTAACTCTTGTCAATTATTTTGGGCACAGAAATCAATTGGATAACCTAAGTATCGCTCTATAAAACACTGATCGTCCTAGGCTCCCTCTTTGGGCAGAGGCATGGGGCTTATCAAAACCAGGATGAAGAAGTATTTGGTCGTTTGGCAAGAAAAGTGCTTTGAGTGATGGCGATTAAATCAAGAACTCTACAAGCTATACAGTGTCATTTTTATGCGCGCGCTCAAGGGATTTGAGTATCCTTAAAATGCTTACATACAACGCGGGCGAAGGAAAATTAGGGAGGAGAGAAACAGAGACAGATATAGATGAACGTTGGTTTTAAATGTTTGAAGGTTATAATGACTAGGAAATAAAGAACGCGGCAGGGCATTCCATAAGCGAGTTGTAAGCCTTTGGAAAGAATCACTATATTTTGGAATACGTCCGAAAGTGGGCATGGACTTAACTAAAAGAAAAGAATTCATCGGCTTAGATGGCTGAGAAATGAAGAGCGGACGGATATCAGGGCACAAGTTTGGAATGTTTTCGAATCCATCACCGGATAATGCAGTAGAGGAAAACTGAACCCCAAGCTCCCAAGTGGGGATGAACCCCAACTTCACGCATGACGTGTGAAATTCGAAGTTTCTGGCAAACAACAGTACTGTGTGGGGACGCATGTGGGTTAAAGCTCCGGTTCACCACGGACTATAGGGCCACCACAGTTCGATGGCCATAGATCACCGAGATGGACTGCAATCTAGACCAACTAATCGATGGGCAGTTTCAGCCTTTTTGATGAAACAAAAGTTGCCATTGAGTAATGTCTAAAGGGGCTGCAAATATTATTATGACTGGAAAGAGAAAAGTACACCCTTAAATAATAAAACAATAAAGATTACAATAAAAAATTTCAAAAAAAAAAGAAAAAAAAAACAAATCTGTCATTGATCTCAATAATGCTGTGGAAAATTTCAAAAATCATAATACGGGTAACTAGAATTATTCGATTTCGATTTCACTTTCGTTTTGTTTTTTTAGTAATACTCGTACGTCTATAAGATATTTTCGTTTCTGAAGATGAAGATTCAATTAATTTCTTTCAGAGTCTTATTAATTTTATTATTTTACTTTAGTCATATGTAGGTACAATTAAATGCTATTTATGTTTCGTGATAAGGAATGGGAACTGTGTAAACAGAATTTTTATCGGTTCGCGTTTCAATTGGATTCGTCAGAGACAATAGTTGAACTTTGATTCCACGATGCAATTTCTTTGTGCGTTGTTTTGGATTTCGCAAATGTTTTCCTCGTAAATATTTACTCTGCCTTGCTCCGGCAGATTTAAATGAGAGACATAAATGTATGGGGTCTTGTTATCTATGTACTCGTACAATTACCAGCAAACAGAATGTTTTCATATTTTTATCGCGCATTTGTTTTTCAGCAAAAAAACAACATACCAAGGAGGTGAAAGATGACAAATGGACGTACATAAGTAATCTATTTTCGTAAAATAGAAATAGGTTATTATACTCTATCTAGGGTGTGAATATACCATATGGTTTGAGTAGGCAGTTTTGTTCAAAAAGAAAGATTAACACGATATCAGGCTGATGGTAGGGGTTAAGGAGAACTTTTTCATGACGCAAATTTAGAAATTAACTCATTGATCACTAAAACTCTGCATGATTATACATATATGGTCCTAAGATACAGAAAGGATCCCCAGAGTTTACCTTATTGTCGAAAAACAGCTTAAAATTGTAGAATCTGTCCAGGCTATCATCGAAGTGTACGGTGCCGTGAAATAAGGCCAAATTTTATCACTAATCCAAAGTGAAATAGGGCCAAATTAACTTGTTCACAGTGTAATCGGAATTTGTTTTTCTAACCTGTTTTTACCGTTAATATTTCCTTAATAAGATATTACAAGCTGGCATTCCTTTCATTCACACAGATAGTTTGAAACGCAACGATACAAAATGGAAAATTTCGGTGAACTCACATACGAGTATGAATTGTGTGAAGGATTAAGAAAAGGTAGTAAATTGCTCTTTTTTTTTAATTTAATTTAGGCCCGGGTCAACCCCGGACAGCTTTATTGTACTTAATACAAGCATTGAACTTAAATACTAACTTATAAAACTAATAAAAATTTAATTGCTAGAGCTGTGGAGTGCGGTTAAAGAGCGAGGGAATAAAGGGCAATCTTAAGGGAGTGTTTGTTCAGGTGATAGTCAAAGATTGACTGGAATTTGTTCGCTTCTGGTGGGAATTTACTCGGAAGAGAGGTACTGTTCTTAGATTACGTGGTTTAACATTTAAGGAGATGCGTTCGAGGAGAGCCTCAGAGTCAATGTTACCATTTAAGAGCTGGTAATGGTCGTGTAATGAGGGGTTGTAAGTAAATAGTTTCAGTCGATTATGATAGGGAGGTAAATTGAAAGGATCAGACCAAGGAAGTCCCCGTAATGCGAATCGAAGGAACCTATGCTGTACCGATTCTATACGTGCAATTTGCGCAGAATAATATGGTGACCAGACTGGACTTGCATACTCGAAGAGGAACGAATGTGGTGTAGAGTGCTTTAGCCACACATGGTTAGATAATGCCTAAATCGGGCATTTCGGTCACCTTAGGAGCAGGCTCGTTGTTGATGAAATATGCACGAAAAGGAGTTGTATGATGTTTTCTAGTGAAAGTTAAAGCTTGACATTTGTTAACATTTAACTCAAGAAAATTATGAAGACACCAACTGGAAAATCTCAATCTCAATCATCTTGCAACAGAGAACAATCAGAGGGAGACAATATGTGACGGAAGATTTTGATGTCGTCAACATAGATAGAGATAAAAGAATTGTTAACAATGGTATCAACATCATTAATTGTTAATATAAATAACAGGGGACCAAGATGACTTCCTTGGGGAACACCCTAGGTGGCTTTGAAAGGTTTAGATAATGTAGATCTAAACAGGACACTGTAGTGTCTCTATTCGCAATAGGTCTGTATGAGTTTTTCCAGTAGGCGGCGCACTTTTTTATAACTATGGGGGGTTCACCATCAGGTCCACCGGAACATTCACTTTTTAGATTACCTATCTTTTCATCTACTAATGCCATTGAGATATGCACCGAAGTAAAGGATGTTTGTGGACAGCTGTTCAAGTATGAGCAATAAGATAGATCCGGGTTTTCGATGTGGCAAGCAAACGATTGGCTAAAGAATTCGGCAAATAAGTTTGCTATTCTTTGCGGATCATCAGACGATGAAGTGTTGAACTTCAGGGTGGAGGCATAACTGTCCGACTTTCTTTTAAAGTAATCCGCTTCAGAACGTGTACGGAGATATGACCAGAGTTCCTTGTTATACCAAGGTGGGGATAACGATGGATTTTTTTGCGGTAGAAAAGGAACAGACTGAGAAAAGCAATCGAATATGATATTGTAAAAAAGGGTAAGTGCATCATCAAGATTGTTTATTTAGAGAAGTTGGCTCTTCGAAAATTAAAGCTGTAGACGTGTTCAAAGCAAAAAGACTTTGAAACGTTGTACGAAAACGTCATAGAAAGAGGCGGATGGTGAGAATCTAGGGTGGTAAGGACGTGCTTGCTGACTGAGACTATGCTGTTATCTACGTCAGTGGAGAAGATAAGATCGAGTTGTCTACCGAGATAGTTGGTTATTCCAGACATAAAACATATACAGTAGGAACTGGATTCATGCAACCCGCTATAGTTGCAACTACTCAGTAAGTGCAACACCCAAAAAGCTTTCATTGGCTATCTTATAATTGCAATGTTCACAAAATTGTATGTTCTGATAAATTCATGTACGAGTATGTAAGTATGTACAACGCATACGCTTCTGGATATTTTCCTTATTTTGTTCGATTTGATGCAAAGAAGTTTAGATTGTGTTTACTTCTACGAAATAAGTTTTCTGCGTATTGTTTTATTTGTTCGGTCTAAAAATGAGTGCAAAAAAAAACAGTGCTTGACAAAGGATATTCTTTGAATAATCTAGAATATCACGAATAAGTAAAAATAAAACAAAATTAAAAACCTTTCTCATGAACACCGAGTCTGGTCCTGGCAAAAGAAAAACTTTAAAAGAATCAGAGTACCCTCAAATGGAAAAAGTTCTATTCAAGTGGATTGCTCATCAGAGATCGCGGAATAAACCTATAACGTCTGATCTTTTAGAGGAAAAGGCCGTCAGTTTCAGTTTATATGCATTTTTATTATATTACTTAATTTACTCTTACATGCTAGACAAAAAAACGCTTAAAAATTAGCTTAAATAACTTAAAATTATCTTATACTAACTTACTGGCCCCATGCGGGCGCTCTAAGTTAAACATAATACTTAAAAATTATGTCTTTCGACGTTTATGACGGGTTTTATAACTTAGTGACTTAACTATAGCTTAAACTAAGAAAACATGTTCAAAAACTTAGTACATGGACTATTTTAATTTTATTATAAAACTTAAAATTAAAAGCCTACATACTATATAAAACTAAATCTTAATCTACTTAACCTACTTACATCTACATGCATATATATATATATACATAATATATATATACGTCATATATAAATATATGTATATATATATATATATTTTTTTTTTTTCATTTTATATTTTTATTTATTTTTTTTTGTTTTTATATATTTTTTTTTTCTTAAAATCTAACTTAAACCTACCTAAAACTATGTAAGCCAGCCATGGCTAAAAAAAATTAGGCTGGCCCACTTTGCTTCACATGAAGCTACATATCACTGAAGGAGTTCGACGACGAAGCATCCTCCCCTTCAATAAGCCACCAAAAGTTTTGGTGCTGCTGAGCAACATCCCTCATGTCGCGACTCCCTACCGACCTACTGAACCGGAGACGCTCCGCACTGCCATGTGCGACGTCTCTGTCGTAGTTGAGTCGCCTGTCCGCAGCTGTTCGAGCGACGTGGAAGATTAACGGCACCGCTAATCTGTCCTAGATCAGACCTTTGCTATCTAAATAGAGGAACGCTTCTGGAGGAATAAAGCCGTCAAAGCGAACTCTCTCGTGATACATATAATTGGGGTAGTAAGCCCCGGAGATCAGGTTGTTCGATGAGGCCATTGCTCTTGCAACGTGCCTTCGAGTCAACTTAATGACGAAATTGTCCACTCTTATTAGGTTCGCCCTATTGTATAAGACCTCATTAGGATAGAATTTTATGTACTGAGACTCTGGTGTGCTGTATAAGCGAAGACAAGTCCTAAGACAAGCCCTCTCAAACACCCGAATCTTTTCCAATAAACTTGCTCTCACATTGAACCACACGGGACGTCCAAATACAAGCATGGGCCTGATAAGGGCCATGTAGCAGATTACCTTTACCCTCGCATCGAGTTGGCTGCTATAAAACAGTCTCTTTGTAAGGGCAAAAGCACCTTTGGCTCTGGCCAGAGCAACATCTATATGTTTGTTAAAATACAGAAATTGATCTAGCCAGATCCCAAGGTATCTGACTACATTTCGACAAACAAGTGGCTGCCCGTGCTGCCCCACTATCGAGAACTTTCGCCAATTCTTTCTGGTATCCCTAGAGGCCCCAGACAAAGGCGTCCTAAACAGAATGGTTTCCGACTTCTGAAAGTTGATTTTCAACTTCCAGTCATCGAATATCGCATAATTTTGTCGAAGTCACGCTGCAAAAGCATATTAATGACCTCAATCTTTGGACCTGATCTGTACGCGATTATGTCGTCTGCGTACGCTATGGCATGGTGAAGTGAACCTATCAGATCACTCGTGTAAATGTTGAATAGGATCGGCGAATTTACCGCACCCTGTTGCAGACCGTTTTTAATGTTAAATGTTCCAGCAGAAGTCACATCGCTATTCTTCACGATGAACTGTCTACTGGAGAGCATATCGAAAAGAATATACAGCAGTGGTTTACTAATGCCCAACCTGTCCAGCTTGAAAAAGAGTCCCTCTAACCATACGGTATCAAAGGCCTTCTCCAAGTCAATCAGGCAGGCACCAGTGCACTGTTTCTTGCCTTTGTTCAATTGGATATCAGAAACCAGTTTCGACGCAGCATGAATGATATCATGTCCCGCCTTGAAACCGAACTGATTATCCGGAACTATATGTTTGTCCTCAACCCACTTAGTCAGGACTCTATTGATCACCCTCTCGAAAACCTTACTGATGCTTGGTAGAAGACTGATCGATCGGAGATTCGCCGGATTGGAAGTGTCTTTATCCCTTTTGGGGATGGGATGTACCACCGCAGTTTTCCAATGCGCTGGATAATGTGCATTATTCATTGCATTATTAAACAGGGTGGTATAAATGTTAACCGCTTCTAGAGGGAGATGTCGGAGCACAGTGTTCGGTATTTCATAGGTTCCCACTGATTTCTTACTTCTAAGAGATTCGAAGATCGTTTGGAGCTCTTCCTTCGAAATGAACGGGGGTAGTACCCTTTCGTTGGTGATGACATTGTTTGCCATATTCTCGTCACTGAACTGGGTGAAACCCGAGCTCTCGAATCGCCAATTCACAATTTCATTTCGAAGGTAGAAATTGTGCACAAGGACTCGATTCTCCAGATCGTGGTTCGGGCCAATGATAACATTCGCCTTGTACACTTCCTGGAAAGTCGCTCCTATAGCCTCTACCTGCTCCTGCGGATCCTCGATCACAAAGAAGTTGTCATCATCAACAGCCTCATTTGGATCTATGCCCGCTGCTACCAGTATTTGTTCGTTGTTCGTCGTTCGGGTGATTTTAAGACATGGAAGGTCGTTCTGATTATTTCTCCGAAAGATTTTATTTATTTGCGGGAACATATTCGGGTTGCTGGTGTTTACAGCCCGAATTTTATTATTCCAATACAAACTTACAGAATTTCTGTAATTTTCCTTTATTAATGTTTGGAGGTTTTTAATCGACGACTTCAGTGTCATAATCTCCGGGTTATGTCTGTCTGTAAACCGTCTGTACAAGGTTTTTAGTCTTGACAGCAGTCCACTTTTATGTCGGTGCAGTGCATCAATAGTTGCGTTGCGGAATAGGTCTCCTTCGTCAGTGTGTTGGTACCGAGGTATCGTTTTGTCCATTGTTCGTTTCATTGTCTCGTCCATTAGTCTTAAATACATGTCAATCTCCTCGTTTGACAGATTTCTGTTGGACGGTGGGTAGAGCGAATTCGAGGAGAGCGCTCTAGTCAGTGTTCTGGTGAAGTGTGTCCAACGCACCCTACTATAATTGTAGGAATGGCTTTCAACAAACTCATCCAATTCCACAATTTCGTTTGGAACAGTTATTTCGGTGCTGAGACCGCAATGGTCACTGTCATACACGAAAGTGCGTAGACAGTTTGAAGTTTGTTGGTTAGTGGATGTCAGTTGTATTCGTGAGTCGAACAGCAGAAGATCCAAATAGGACCCGTGTTTGGGAAACGACGTCGTCGACTATCCGTCGCCTTAAGCCCGAGTCGACATATCACACTGTGCTGACCCCACCAATTGAATAGTAGGTTCCCTCTAGTATTTGGTGTCTTATTTAGGGGAAAAGGCAAGGCAACTGCACGCGCAAATCCAGGAGAAGCCGGATGATTTCCTTGCTAGAAGCGGTTGGATAGCTAAATCTCGAAAGAGACACGGTATTCGGAAACTTAAAATATGCAGTGAAAAATTGTCAAGCATGAAACGATTTCAGCAAAAAATTAAAGGTCTGGATTTGCAATAATCACAGGTCTATAATGCAGATGAGTCTGGATTATTTTGAAAGCTTCTACCGCAGAAAACTTTTAATATATACAATCGAAAGAAAAATCAGTCGCCGGGGCCAAGTCTAGCAAGGAAAGATTGACCTTTCTGGCATGTTCAATTGCAAATGGCACGCACAAGATAACACTATTTGTTATAGGGAAAGCAGAGAATTCAAGATCCTCAAAAAGCTTTGCGGATAAGGCGGTTGTATGAGTATATAAAGGCAATAAATCTGCATGGAAGACCCTTGCTTTGTTTGAGGAATGGTTTTGCAAGACATTTGTTCCTGAGGTTGGTCTATGCGTGATTTTTTAAATAAAACATCTGATAAGTGAAAATTTAACTTTATTTACAGGTGAGAACATTTCTTAAATCAGAAGGCTATCCACCAAAGGTACTTCTTCTGATTGATAATGCGCCTTGTCATCCTAAAGATGATGCTTTCCTCCTCCGGTCCCAGTTATCTAAACAATGGACCGGAACGCGATCAGATTGACTAAACTATTCTATAAAAAAGCATCTGGTCTTCATTTGTGCGAAGATATAAAAACTATGATTGTGAAGCATACGATTTGTTTTCTGGCGTCGCAATGTGGGGCAGAATAGCCAAAAAGTTGAATCAACAATTGAAATTCTCTCTCTGAGTCCGTTTGTTTTACTTTCAAGTACTTCAATATCACACTCATCATAAACTAACTCTGCTATGCCGTTATCTTAGCCACATACCCTGAAAAATGCATCAGTACCAGCGATACATGCTCACTGATAGGAAGTGCCTAGTTAAATGAAAGTTTGTAGTATTTTTTGTGTGTAAAAATTTTCTGAAAACTTGAAGATTGTTAAAATTTTTAGTATGAAGCCATCTAACTCAGGTATGTTTTAAGCTGAAATTTAATTTTTTTTTGTGTGGAAGTGCATTTAGTTGTAAATTACGGCAACATTCATCGTACCAGGTTTCAGTGCATCTAATTTAGCGTTTGTTTTGTAAATATTGGTCAAATTAATTATGTTCCAAAGCCGTCCAAGCTTCAGTTTTTTATTTTTTTATTGTTTATATGGTGTACTTTGATAAACATTTAAAATTGGGTGCTACTTTTTTCAACTCTTGTTGTACGATTTTTTAAAAAAATTTACTTTTTGAAAAAAATAGTTTGCAAGAATGAAAACTCAGAAATTGCGAGAATCCACACCAGTTGCCGTATTAAATTATGCTACTCAAATGAGATTGAGAGCGGAAGGACAGGTAAATGCTTCCAAAGTTCTAAAAGAAATTACAAGTATCACTCCTGATAGAGCAAAGAAATATAGAAGCACTTATAAGAAGTCGTTGGAAACAAATTCTTTGAAGATGTCAGGTGAAGATGCGCTTGCAGTTGCGTTTGAAGCCCAATTATCTCGGCATCAATATAATATAATTAGAATGAGTGCACCAGAAAAATTTCCTTCTTATAAGATTATTCAAGCCGCAAAACAAGAATGCTATCCCCCTTCCGAACACATTGCAATTACCACAACTTCGGTAGATGTTACTCTGCAAGCCTTACTTGACCACACTATTCAACGTTTGTTGCAATCACAAAAAGATGTCATTCTCTAACTAAAAAATAAAGAATTGGATAAACTGTGTTTGTTTGCAAAGTGGGGGTGTTCGACGGAAGTTCGGGACATAGTTCCTACAAACAGGCTTTTCATGGTTTTGAAGCATCTTATTCATCTGTCTTCATAACCTGTGTTGTTCCACTTCGACTAACCTGTAATGCAAAATTTGTATGGCAAAATCCGCGACCGGCTTCTACAAGAAACTGCAGGCCTTTAAAAATCGAGTTCGTAAAAGAGTCAACAGAAAAATCCATTGCAGAAAAGAACAGAGTAGATGAGCAAATAAAAAACTTGCAAAAGACAGCAGCGCTGATTGAGGAAAGATCGCTGCTTGTTAGTCATAACTTAGTTTTTACTATGATTGACGGTAAAGTGTGCAATGCTCTTACGCAGACATCATCAACACAAAAATGCTATTTGTGTGATGCGACTTCTAAACAGTCCAATTATATAGAGGATATGATTGCACGAAAAGTTGAAACCGAGAACTTGGAGTTTGGCATATCCGTTCTTCATGGCTGGATACGATTTTTCGAAAATTTGCTACATTTGTCTTATAAATTACCTCTCAGAAAGCGGCAAGCTCGAGGGGATAATGACAAAGCCATTGTTGCGGAGAATTCAGAGATAGATGTGGCCTGATAGTAGACAAACCAAAGCCCAGATTTGGCAATTTTAATGACGGAAAAACAGCTAGATGTTTTTTTCAAAATCCAGAAACTACTGCAGACATAACATAAAGTTGATGTACAGATGATGAAAAAGATGCAAATTTTTATGGTAGCTGTATCTAGTGGCTTTGAAATTGATGTCAAGAAGTTCAGGAAATTTTCGCATGATACAGCCAGATATTATGTTGAGAAGTATCCCTGGTATAACATGTCACCCTCGGTCCACAAATATTTCAATCATGGACCAGAAATAATATCGCATGCTTTTTTACCCATTGGCCAACTGACAGAGGAAGCCCAAGAAGCACGAAACAAGGACTTCAAAAAATATCGAGAGCATCATTCGCGAAAATCTAGTCGTGAGAAAACTAATATAGATGTTTTTAACTCTTTTTTAATAAGTTCCGATCCAATAGTCACCAGCAAGAGGAAACTACCCAACAATAAACATCAACACCTACCCGAGGAAGCATTGTATATACTTAAAGCTTCGCTTGTCCAAGAAAGCAGTGATGATGACGAAGATGACAATAGTGAAGATAAACATGAAGATTATAAATGCATATACATAGATAATATTAATAAATCGATTTTATACAAAATTGTAGCTGAAGCAGTGTTTTTCCTTATATGAGGCGTTTTTGTGGGCGTGACCATGAGTGGACTTGATATTTTCTTATACACAGTTTCAATAATCATCAGACGAAATTTTAGGCTCCTAGCTTTATCAGTTGATTTGATGCCAACTTTGAGCCTATTCTGCCCCACTGTGCATCGGCTTGGAATAGAGCTGTTAAATCGTTGATTGAAAAGTGTTTCACGAAACTTTTTGTAAAGGATTCAGAATGGGAAGACGATGACGATATTTCATTAACAATGCTTCCACAAAACCTAAATGAGATGCCGTCACATATTAACGACGTTTCAGCATTACTCCAACAGACTGAATGTTCAGAATCAATTGCAAATACTCGTACATAATGAGATTGAAAATTGGATAATTGAGGACCACATTTCTGAGATCGTGGAAGAGATTGAAGCAGAACCAATAGAAGAAATCTCTTCTTTACCAATCATGAACAACAAAGCAGATGATGTAATAATGTGTTTTAACACTTGTTTAAACTGGGCAGAACAGCATGAAATTCCACTTACTGATGTGATGACTCTTCAAAGACTTCGTGAATTAGCAATAGCTCACAAATTAAAATGCACAAAACAAATGAAGATTTAAAATTGTTTCGTTAAAAATGTCTGATGGAAATGACATGTTAATTTCTAGCGTTTCACCTCCATATGTTGCATGGTACATGTATTTTAAACCTAATTTATATTTATACATTAGACTCAATAAAAGCCTTTAAGTTTTGTATGTTTCTTATATTAAATAACGCAAATAGTATTACCATTACATTACATTATGTTTTATTGAGACTTTTTCCAATCAATACATTTGTGTGTGTACAATATTTGTTTCTTAAGAGCTAAGACTAAGTTTGCGTTTGGCTTAAAAGTAAGATAATAGTTTTATAAACAATTAAACCGAAATTATAAATAAGTTTACATAGCTTTGAAGTATACGCTTGCTCCCGGCGTATTACATCAACGTTGCTTCACATAGCACTTAAAAACTAAAAACTAAAAAAAAAAGAAAAAACAAATGACTAGGTATTGAAAATTCTTAACAATAGTTACCATATCATATTATAACTATTCACTTAAGCTTTTGATCCGCTTAATGTTCATATATATACTATATGGATAAAAGCAGAGCACTAGCTATAGTGATTATAAAAAAAAAATAGGATTATGAGTTACCCAAAAACAAAGAAAAGTTATCCGCGTAGATTTACGAGGGGGATTTACGTTAAGGGGATGCTTTTTCATAAAAAGGAACTGAAAGGTTTCGGTTCGCATTTGGTCTCAACAAAGGAAAGGATCTTGGGTTCAATAGATTAAATGGGGAAAGGTAATAATTTTCCTCCACACTATCGTTGATATTTGAGTCCAACAAAGATTTAACCATTGGATTAAGATGAGCACTTATACGCTCTAGCTTTTTTAAAAATAATTCGGTTTGGTATGTCATTATGGGTGTAATGTTCGTTTCGGAATACAGGGTCTTATTAGAAAACCATTTTTTATCTGGCCTTCTATATTTACCGCAGCAGAATCTTAAAATTTTTCCCTCAAAAATCTGGAGCTCTTCGGCTACCGTAGGCGAAATTGTAAACCAAGTACAAAACCCATATGTTATTATTGTTGGTCTTATTAAGGTCTTATACAATAGCATCTTGGTATTCGGCGAAACTTCTTTAGAATTGAGCAGTGGCTTAAGAATTGCTGTGACCATTTTGGCTTTATTCAATACCGAGTCTCTTATGGAAGTCAATACCGAGGTGCTTGACTTTATCTCGTAGTGGAATATTATTTCCATTGATCTCTAATTTCAATTTCTTACTTTCTTTTACTGCAAGATAATGTCCTTTCCCGCTTGCATTTCCAAAGCAGGTTAGGCCACATTTAGCTGCATTAATTTTTAGCTTCCACTTTTTGAAGTATGCTATAAGAGTCGGTAGTTTGTCTTTAATCTTATTAAGCGCAACATTTGGCCTTTTGTCACTTACTAATATCAGACTGTCATCTGCGTATAAAATAGCACTAGGGTCATCTTGCGATGGGTAGTGGAAAGGAAAGTCATGAATATAGATATTAAACAAGATTGGTCCTAGGATGGATCCTTGAGCCACACCGGAAAGGTCTGAGAAATAGTCTGAGTGCTCATCACCTGTGATAACAGAGCTGAGCCTATCTTTTAGAAAGCTGGAAATGGTACAAATTAACCACTTAGGAAAATTTAGACCAATTAACTTATAGATTAATCCCTTGTGCCAGACAGAGTCAAAAGCTTTTTCTAAATCTATATCAAGACGTACCGTGCATCTCCTGGATCTTAAGTTTTGAATAATTTTAATGTGCAGTACCAGTGAGGCATGTTCTGTTGAATGACCCTTTTTGAACCCAAACTGGTTACTCGGAATGATGTTGGAGTCTTTGCACATGATACTTAGCTGCCCTGCTATATACCTCTCGAACAGTTTTCTTATATTAGACAGCAAGGATATTGGTCGAAAGTGTTTTATATCTCTTGCTCTCTTAGACTTAGCTATTGGGAATATTTTCCCTTTTTTCCAAATTCAAGGGAAATAGTCATTATTCAGGCAGTGGTTGAATAAAATAGAGAAAGATGTATCAAGAGAAATAGGACATTTTCGAAGAATGAAGTTTGGGATATTATCTATTCCAGCTGACTTTTTGTTGTTGAGGGCTTCTCTCAACAAACTCACACTATTTGGGGATGTAAATGCTTGCGCATTGTTGGGATTTATCGCGGTATTTGAGGGCGAAAAGATTGTCAGGGTTTGACTGAACTCGTTTCTACAAAAAGATTATATTGTCGAGTAGATATCATTCTCCTCAGATTGATCTGGAACTGTTTCTGGACTCGAGTAAATATGTGAGTAATATTCTTTAAACGCGTTTAATTTACTTTGCACATCATTTAGGTTCCCTCCGTTGTGGACTAGAGTGTCTTTCAAAATATTACTTCCGAATAATTTTCTTCCGGTTATCCTATCGATTTCTTTAAATGCATGAGGCGAGGGTCTTATCTGGTTCAATCTTACCTTAAAAGCAGTGTTACTATCAATCCGAACCCTTTCTTTAATTATTTTACTTAAGCACTGAATCCTAGCGTAAAGTTGACGATATTCATCGTTAACACAGTTAAGATGTCGGTTATACAGTCTTTTCAATTGTGTAAGCCATGCGCAACGTATCTTAAGCAAGTTTTTTGTAGTGTCTGATATATTGTGATATTTGAAATTTTTCACATTGCGAATGGAGGAATGCAATTGACGTTGATGTTAATTTGTTCATTTAATTTTGATATCCAGGTATCTATTTCATCGTTTGAGATATTTCTTTCGGTTGGAATATTCAAAGCGGACAGTCGATGATAAAGTCCTAATCTAAAAGCTTCCCAATTAGTGCTTTTGAAACATCTGTATGTTGCCGATGGCTGTAGGATTGGAAGGAAGTCAAGTCGTTGCGAATGTTGAACAAACTAGAGGGTTCAAGTTATTGCAGATGAGAGATGAAGATATAAGAAAAAAGTCAATCACAGATGATGATCTGGGAAATGTAGGGCTGTTGGGAGCAACTAAGTCTAAATTCAAATAAGGCCCGTTGTAAAGCCATGTGTGTATCGAGTTCCCATTTTGGTTATGGACAGTGTCACCCCAATCTGTATGCCGTGCATTGAAATCCCCTCCCAATATGACTGCGTCAAATGAGTTCATAAACGTGTAAAGTCGGTCAAGATCGTTTAGCAAACGTCGACCTGCATTGGAAGGAATATAAATGCTTCCTATTAAAATATTCCTTCGTAAACCAGTGCTACTACGTGATGTAATAGTGACTAGGCAAATGGAAAAAACGTCACTCTGGAAAGGAATCTCAGTATACTTATACCTTTGGTCTAAAATAACTGCTGTTCCCCTACCTGAGTGACAAGGGATGAAATTAAAGCCATCGAAAGCGGGCTTATGGTACGAGGATAGCCTTGTTTCCGAAAGGAGGCATATTTGGGGCTTTTGGGTTTTTAGTGTGTTAAATAAATCTAGTCTTCTTTCAAGGGAAATTATGGATTTACAATTTATCGAAATAATTTTGAAGTTATTTGCCAGCATTATACCACTATAGAAGCTACAAACTCAAGATATGCGAACATTTTGTCTTCCGTAGACCGAAGTTGTTGATAAGTGGGCCAGAATTGTCTGATTTTTCCTAGCAGTTCTTTAAAAGATATGTTAAAAAGATCTTTCGCCTCGTTTAACAAATTATTAAGATCACCAGATTGTTTCTTTGTTGTAAAGTTTGTTTGGGTGTTATTCGTGCGGTGAGAGTAGTTACTCTTAACCATGTCAGCATATGTGACGTGTTGATTCGTAAGCGTATTTACAGCGCCTTTTACTACCGCTCTATTTTTGATCGCAGCCTGCCTTGCGCCTTGTGTCGATATATCTCGATTTTCTTTATATTTTAGATATGATGGGCAGCCATGATAACTAGCCGCGTACCCGGTTTCATTACAATTAACGCACTTAAGAGTAGGAACTTCTTTATTGGATTCTCTGAGCGATTTAAAGGAAGCGATGCACGTCTGAATCATGAGACTCGCCGCACAGGACACATCTACTATTATATGAGCAAAATTCACCGGAATGACCGAATCTTTGATACCTATAACACCGAAGTATAGCTTTATTAATTTTTCTTTCCCAGTAGACACGCTGGTGGAGCAAGTATCTAATACTAATTAAATCTTTAATGGACTCACCTGGTTCTAAATGAACAATAAACATATTTAATTTTGTACCCAATTCCTTTGATTTGGAAGTAGAAAAGTGTGTTATCTTACAAATTCTAATACTAGGAGATGTAACTTTCACAGCTTGTTCTATAACCTTGACAGGGGTATCTCCCTCAAGGCCCTTCAGCATAACCGAAACCCTTTTCATTTCCTTAGGCGCAAAAGAAAACGCACCAATACCCGTCCCGCGGAATCTATTAATAATAATCGAATGAATTTTAGCGTCATTTACATATACCTTTGTATTTCGGTAGCTCAAATTTACAAATTTATGTTTCACATCCTTAACTTTACACTCATTTGCAGCGAGTTTGATAACTTCGCTTATAAGTTCACAATTGGCACCGAATACAAATATTGGTGGGCAGAAAGGGGCATTGTTAATAGTTTTAGGTGCATTACCAGCGAGTTGATTATGCATTTCAACGGATGACGTGTTGGTTCGATAATTAACAGAGGTGTTGGTTGGCGAGTTTAAGTTTGACACAGGCACTTGAAGTTCCATATCATCGAGTGTGGAAAATCTATTTTGCGATGAAGCATTTCGCTTAGGCGAAGGTCCACCCTCACGCACGTTTCTATTTCTTTTCTTGCCATTGGACTGATAATTGCTAGCAGCACGTTTGAGACTCCCGATCACCGTTGTCCACTCAGCGGAGTGATCTGATGAGTGATTTACATCCATGGTGGTAATGTTGTTATTGTAAATTGAATCACGCTTACATGCATTAGCAGCAGTGAGTGCACTGGTTGTGCTATTGATTGTGAGTTTCTCTATTGAGAGAGCGCTTTTTGTGTTAAGACAATGGTGATAATTTATGCCATCAGGAGACACATGTGCGTTGGCTTGTACTTTGCCCAAACGGTCACTTTTGGTTTTTTCACAAAAAGCCACTTTAAGGAGTCACTGTCTCAAAAAAGAAAATTAATGAGCTAATAGATTAATACGGCCTTAGCCGAATTGGGGGTTGATTGAGTTTCGCACTTGACAATTTTTATTCGATTTTAAGAGCACACGTCTGTTCACGACCGAGTCACAGAGCGAATCGTTTTTGTTTATTGATTATTAAAGAGTCACTATCTCCACTAGCAAATAGTTTTACCTAAATTAGATATTCAGTAGAAGCAACTTATCCAGTGAATACAACAGGGTCGCTTTTAATTTTTTATTTATTTATTTTTAATGCTTATACAAAGCTACTTAAGAACAATGAAAGCTAGTAGAGTAGCTGTACCAACTTAAAACTTAACAAAAAATAAATAAAAATTTATATAGGTACAGATTAAAATTCATAATAATTATGTATTAATTGCTTTGAAAAATTTATTTACAGATTTGTAGAGAAATAGATGCGTAATTACTTTTTAAGCCTTGTTGTGCTTGTACCTAAATTTGTTCTTAAATTTCGCGGTAGTGAATTTCACAATCGGACTGAATTTACGAAAAATTTAAGTTCTGATATAAGGGAAGTGTATTGGGGGTGAATTAATTGGCCAGACCTGTGCGAAGAGGCACATCGAGTGTTTTCGTATAAGTATAATGGTTGGTGTGTTACGAGAATATCCGATAGCAGGGCTAGAGTGCGAAACTTTAGATAGCTCTCAAAAGACATGTCAAGCAAATGAAAAGAATAACTACTTACTCTGTCATATTTACGTAGCCCAAAAACATAACGTATTGTGCTATTAAAAGCTACATTAATGTTTCTTCTACTGATCGAGTCACAGCTACAAAAGGTTTCACATTCGTAGAGTAAAATAGGAATAACCAAAAATTTAGCTAACATCAAGTGGGTTTTAGTTGGAGTAAAAGACTGTGTTACCTATAAATTACGTAACTCCCCATATACTTTTCCAACGGCAGCACTGATGTGATTTTCCCAAGTTAACTCATGATTAAAAGTGACCCCAAAATGCTTTGCAGTCTCAACATAATCTATTTCGGAGCTTTTCAATAAAATAGGTGGAAAATACGAAAGATCCAGTGGTTTCTTTGATATGACTAGGCACTTCGATTTCTTAGCGTTTAAAGAAAATCCGTTGAGTTCAGACCAAGGTGAAATTTTCTCAAGATCTTCATTGATAGAGCAAACTCCGTTCTCAATTAAACCAAGTGCACAGCGCATATACATTTGAACATCATCAGCACACATATGTTACGAACAGTTGTTTATAATGGATGGAAGCTCATTTACATATAATGAGAACAATAGGGGACAAGTATATAACCTTGAGGTACACCACTAACAGTTGGAAGAAAATCGGATACATTGTCATTGAGCTGAACTTATTGCATTCTATTGTTTAAGTAGGATGTAAGTAACTTTACCGCACCTGATGAAAAGCTATATTGTCGAATGAGCTTTATACATAAGATATTGTGATCAACCATGTCAAATGCCTTGGAAAAGTCTAGGAGCAGCAAGAAAGTTAATTTTTCTTCATCTAATGCTTGTCGTATATCGTCAGTAACACTCAACAGGGCGGTAATACAACTGTGTTTCGCGCGAAAACCAGATTGCTTTGGTGTGAGAATGACATGTGCTCATCTGTTTTTGCAAAATACGTTCAAAAGCCTTGAACAGAAAGGGCCGAATTGAAATTGGTCTAAGCTCATCAGCTTTAGCACTTTTGGGAATAGGTATAATTTTCGCCAACTTCCACTGAATAGGGTACTCTCCTTTTAGTGTTAAAAATTAATTTTATAAAAGTCAGTAGGATTGGTAAGAGTATCTTTAGAAATATAGTGTGCATTTTGTCCAACCCAATGGTATTTGACTTTATCGAGAGTATACTTTCTACCACATTAGCACTATCCACCGATCTGGAACCGAATCTATTTATACTTTGATGATTAACAGCCAGGCTCGGCAACAGCTCAGTCACACCTGACGCGGACGAGAAGGGCCGAGACAAGAAATTCCGCCGGTTTAGGAAATTGCAATCAATGATGTCATTCATTACTATCTGCTAAATTACACTTTGCCTTGCCAACACCTATGCCGCGTAAATTGTTCCACAGCTGTCGCTTGTCAGCTTGCCCGAATACACACAAGATTTGGTGGAACGGATCTTCGTAACAACTTTGTTGCGAAGTGAACAGTACATTTACCGAAATTCTGGAAGTCGATATCGCTTCCAACTGTTGTAAGCTCTATCGCGTTTCTGCATTAAGGAACGTATTTGACTGGTAAACCATGGATTACTTTTGTCCTTGATGGTCTTGCTTCTCAAGGCTACGAGTGTCTCATAGAGATTTAAAATATTTGGATTTAAGAATTCAACTTGCTCACTAGACGACGACATGTGAAAAATGTTATCCCAACATACGTTTCTACTATTCGCTTCCAACAGGTTATTATCTATGTGTCGAAAATCTCGATACTCAAGAGTTTGAATAGCATGATTGATGTTAAAATTAAAAGTTAGAAATAGGCTTAAATCACTTACAAGAAATAAATCTAAAAGCGTCGGTGTGCAGCGCGGAAATTGAGTGAGAATACTAATATTTACTGGTATTAAGTTGAACATTCTCATACTATTGGTCAATAAATTAGAGATTAGGAGATTGCTGTTGAAATCTCCGCAACGAATTATATTAGAGGACGTCAACGATATTTCCTCCAAAAAAGTTAGAAAGCGAGACAAGTCCAATAAGGACTTGACAACTTTTTTTTTAAATAAAACGCAAACCATTTGAGATATTTCAAAAACTTTATTATCGGCTTGAAGTACAATCAAAACATTTATGAATGGAATTCGACTTCGTTCATATGGCCGCTATTTCGCGTTCAATGTTGGCTTTGAGCTCTTCCAACATAGTCGGCGTGTTGGCATAAACCAATGACTTAACGTAGCCCCACAGAAAATAGTCAAGCGGCGTTAAATCGCACGAACGAGGAGGCCAATCGACTGTACCATTTCTTGAGACAACACGCTCACCATACTTACTCTTCAATAAATCTATTGTAGCGGGTGCTGTGTGGCTTGTAGCATCATCCTGTTGAAACCACATGTCGTCCAAGTCCATGTCTTCCAATTCGGAGTAAAAATAATCGGTGATCATGGCGCGATAACGCTGACCATTCACAGTAACGTGACGATCGTTATCGTCAACGAAAAAATATGGCCCAATAACGCCGCCGGCATGCAAACCGCACCAAACAGTTATTTTTTGTGGATGAAGTGGTGATTCATGAAGCACATGTGGATTTTCACCCGACCAATAACGCATAT
This sequence comes from Volucella bombylans, assembly GCA_949129095.1. Lineage (NCBI taxonomy): Eukaryota > Metazoa > Arthropoda > Insecta > Diptera > Syrphidae > Volucella > Volucella bombylans. The sequence goes on along the minus strand of OX422141.1, from coordinate 136,136,778 downwards.
TTTGCTTATTGGCGAACCCATTGAGCCAAAAATGAGCTTCGTCACTGAAGATAATTTTGCGATGAAATTCATCATCTTGGCGCATATTCTCCAGAACCCAATCGGAGAACGTACGTCGCTTCAAATGGTCCATCGGCTTCAATTCTTGAGTCAGTTTGATCTTATATGGGTGTAAACCAAGATCCTTACTCAAAATACGCCATAGATAAAACATTCGAGTGTCACGAAACTCAACAGTCCTTAATGTTGTGATACTCTAGTCTCTACTCAGTCTCTACCCACTCTGGAAGTTATGATGTTCGAAGTTAGGGATTTGATCACTGATTTACTGTCTATTTATACTCGTACTACAACGAGTTTAGCTGGTGAACAGCTAAAACTTCGGGTTAGAAGATGGCACGAGATGTGAAGAGACTGAAGGATTTGTGTATGCAAAAATGGAAATCGACTTCGCAGTGTCTCGATTCTGGTATCAGGTGATTGAAAACAAAACGTTGAAGTCATTTTTAGGCGATTGTAGGTCTATCTGTTAAACAGAAAAGCCCTGCATTGAACTCTTTCCATTGCTGAGTGTCGCACCACTAAGTTTGTTGGTTGTTGGTAGGTTTTCAATTTGCATGCTAAACCAGTCTATAGGGTAGCAAATGGAGCAAATTTTGGAGGACCCTAGCTGAAGATTTTCTTAGCACGTCGGGGATCCTTATGAATTTGTCTTTGCGCTGGGGTCAACATTTTTTTTTGTGCATCGTTTTTGCGTTATCAGCAAGATGCTTCCGAGGTCGAAGGCTGTATTAATGCGGGAATCACATAAGATTAAGCGAGGCCAATCATGCAATGGCGATAAATCTACGCTAGAAAACGCTGCTAATCGTAAATGCGAACCGCGTAAACGACAGGCAGATGCGAAAGGTAAAGCTCGAAATGGATGACGGAAGTCGCTTCATCGAAAATAGATTCAGATGGCTTGCGATCGTTTGTGATTTGAACGCGACATGAAATACGTGCCGGCGAAAGCGGTCGATTTGATTAACGAGAAATATCTCGACAAAAATTCATGCAGTATGCGCGTGTGCGGTGATACTGGCTAAAAAACGCTACTCGGTATGAAACTTCTCCGCTTAGCGACGGTAGACATAACTATGTTCCAATGTACATACTTCTGTGCAGCGGAGGCAAGTGCCCACTTTGAGAGGTTTGTAAAATTTAAAAATTTATACTAAAGGTTATCTCAACTTGTCTTAGGAGTTATTTTCTGTTGCCACGACTCGTGCGATTTGGTTGATTATGTGTGTTGTTGAGGATGTGAAACGGTCGGTGCCTAGATTCAGCCTGTGGAGTTAAGAAAATGGATTAGTTCACGTCACGTATCCCTTTAGCCTAGATGTCGTTAAGATCGTCGAATAATGGTTGGTTTAGTGCACGCAGTGCCGGACATTTGCAGAGGAAATGGGAGAGAGTTTCGTTTCCGCAAATGCGGCAGTGGAAGTTGTATGGGAGATCTAATTTGGCCGCATGGTCTCAAATTGGCCAATGTCTCGTGATTATCGCCGTGATTCTGACGCCATCTGTGGGGGTTCTGGTTAGTAGGACTTTTATTCTACTCTTATCGTAGGTCGGTCATATCGTTGTTGATTTATTGGTGATTATCCTTCTGTAGGAAGTTTGAGTGGATTTCTCCTTTAACCGAGTGAGCTGTGTAGATCTGAGCCCTGCGTGGCCAGTTCATCTGCACGCTAGTTTCCTTTTATGTCACTGTGCCCTGGAACGCAGAGTAGTGTGACCCTGAGCATTCGCCCCAAGCGGCAAGCTCGATCCGGCCCTCCTGCACCAGTTTGGAAGATATGGTAGCCGAGTGAAAGCAGCTTGGGTATCTATGTTCCGCCAGGAAGACGCTGGCATAATCCGGCAAGCGGTATGATATTGATATCCTTAGTGATTGATCATCAACAGGTCATCTTTGATCCGTCGGTGTAGATGACCGTGTCGAAGTCCTCTGTTACTTCGTCTTTCTTCCACAGAGCTCTGGTGGGAGATTCCAGGTTGATGTTAGCCTGTTTTTCCAGTTCAAGTCACCAAACGCCCATACCATAAAAGAGTATTGCTCTCACGACATTGTTGTTGACCCATTGTTTGGCTTTAGATTGTAGATCTCATTTTGGGTCTATAGCCCTCTTGGACCAGTAGAGCTCTCAAGTTTGAGAAGATCAGAAGGCTATTTTGTGAAGAATACAAGCTTTGTTTTGGCTGATTTCACGCTAACGCCGTAACTATATATTTAAGAAGAGTGTATGCTAAAGGCATACTGTAGAATGTTAGAAGGTGTCTGTGAGTGTTTGTCGGTCATATAAAGAATGACGTCGCCTGGGTAAGCTATCAAATCACATTCCGTGTTTTTTAATTTAGTAACCACCCCTTTAAGGACTAGACTTCATCTCGATGGGGTGTTCTTCAATGTTGTACTTTTCTTCAAGATTAGCGAACAAAGATTGCATTTTTGACTCTACTATTGAAGATCAAGTGACTTGATCCACAGATAATGTCGTGAAAAAGACTGATTTTCCAATCCACCTTTCATGTAAAGGTGGAAAGTAGAGACGTGGGTATATTATCAAAGAGATGATAGGTAGAAAGAGGTCGATTTTATTTTGTCTTCTGGTTTCACCTACAGATGGATTCCCAGGCTTTTGCTCACATGCCTAAAGCTCAGGATTCTGGCTAGGCTCTCTGATGGCGAGTCTTACCGTGTCCGCCATAGTAGATGTCACCAGTTTTCTGACTTGTAACACGTGGTCCCATCCAGTTTGCGAGCATTTTATAAATATATTCGGCTGCACGTGTTTTATTAATAAGAATAAACCTCGGACACGAAGATAAAACTGATAAAATTACCCTGCATGACAACAGACCATAAACTGATACTTTGTTCCTTGAATTTTCAATTTCTAACATTATGGGACCAGCTTTAAGGCTAGAAGCTGAGTTGCTGAATTGCTCAATATGTTGCTGTGCGAAACAAATCAGGGTAGCGACTCATTGGACTTGAGACGTTCTATGGAAATGATTTACTCTAACTCGGCATTTCATAAAGTTCTCTTTTGCGGGGACTCAAACTTAGAGATCACAGACAGCGTAGACGTAGACAGATCATACTGATTTTTTCCACCTCTTTGGGTTAACGAATCACAAACATGTAGAACATTCCAGCAGGATGATGCCATTTGCTACACAGCCAACGATATGATATCTAATTTAACGCTACTGTGTTTTTTTTGAAGAGTCGGTCCTATCCCAATGACCATAAGATGTTGGAGGACTGGCTAGATGGAGTTAGAAATGTACGAAAGATCATCAAACATTTCATGTCAGACATTATGAACATCGAATTCAGAATTGGATGTGAAGCCATGGCCTTGTTAAAGACGAGGATCAATGAAGAGCTAACTAGACACAAGTTTGGCAAGTCCATCAATGCTCCACCTAAACTGAAAACAAAGTAAAAAGAAGAAGAAACTGTTCAGAACTAGAACTGTGCTCTCACTAAATGTTCTGAGTTAACGTGTCCAGCCATGAAAAACGCCCGCAAATCGGCCGCCCAATAGTGGAACACAGATTTGCAGAAAGTACACATGGAAATCCGAAATTCTGTCTCACTTCCCAGGTAATCTGATCCAAAGCAGCTGGCGACTGCTCCTATTACCGAGCTGCAGATGAACAGAGTATATAGCACGCTGCAGCTGATATTTTTCATTGGTTGTGGTGAGGGATGGGCCCATTAAATATGCGTTGTTTCCTGTAATGGCTTCAGATCGGCTGGAATCGATGGCATATAACCACTTATGCTACAAAAAAGTGTAGAAACTGACCTCTGAAAAGAATCTTCATTGCTAGCCTTATACTACATACCGAGCTCCTGGTGAATAATGAGAAATGCATCCTCTATCCAAGATGACAATGCCAGCAGGTGGGCAAAATTCAAGGTACACTCGATAAGAACGAGTACGTGCCTGATATTTTCATTAGACATTGACGACATTTGTAAATTGGCCAGACAAGAAGGCATATACGAAGCACTAGTTTTTGGATAAGAGCAATAGAGTCTAGGTTAACGCCTATGCAAATGATGTGTGTAGTTATACTGTCTGTCACGCCTAGCAACTGTCTGCTGTAAAGCGCTGGGGCACCCCTAGATAAGATTGGTACTCAAGAAATAGGTAAAAATGGGCCAACAGTCAATCCCTTCTCAGGTCTCGTATTGAGCTTAAAGTCATCATTATCCATTTCCATTTCTTCGAACGGAGCTAAGTATTTTGGGTTATCCTGGATAACAAAGTTCTTAGGACTAAGCATGTCACGCTGAAAACGAAATAAATAAACCGAATGCTCGTATATTCTATGCGTGCCGTACCTTGCGGGAACAAGCTTTATCTAAAAAACGTCACATTATTTCCTTTATCAGACTTCAAAAAACAGTCTCTCATGGCGCACTGGTGAATCTCTCATACTCTCCTCTTGATATTCATTTCATAGGCTGCACTACCCAAGCCAGCTCTCGTTTTAAAACAAATGGATTTTGATACATCTGGTCTTATGTACCTTAATTTAATTAATTTTGGTGGGGGCTAACGCCTCCATTTATTTGGCTTAATAATAAAATAAGGTTTAGCGATATGTTGAACTTATCACTAGGACTTAAAACTAGGGATGGTGAAGGAGATCGAATTTGAGGGAAAGTGTGTGGTGCGGTGGATAGATTTCGAGGGTTCGTGTTAAAGAAAATGGAGTTACAAAGAGACATGCAATCGACGGAGCCTGAGAGTAGTCGGTGAATGAAAATAATGTCTGCTGCGTCCCTACGTTCATCAAGGGTATTCAGGTTAATGAGTTTGAGACTGTCTCGATAGGGAGGTAAGATTAGAGGATCGTGCCAAGGTAGACCTCGAAGAGCAAATCGAAGAAAACGACGCTGGATCCTCTTAATTCGAGATACTTGACCTCGCTGAAAGGGACACAACGCTTGGCTATCGTACACTTGAGAAGGGGGCGAACGTAAGTGATGTATAGTGATCTGGTCACGTACGGGTTGCAGAATTCTTTGGACCATCTTTTAACGAAGCCAAGTGATGAGTTTGCTTTAGAAATTATCTCATCAATATGCGAGCGGAAATTAAGCTGCCTGTCGCATAATATGCCGAGGTCGCGGATAGACACAACAAGTGATATAGGTTGGCCGTGGGGATCGTAAATTCGTTGAGGAGACTTTTTGCACTTACGTGAGAAGGTAATCGATTGACATTTGGAGACATTGAGTTTTCAGCAGTTCTTGATGCACCAGGTGGAAAAACTATTAAGAACTATTTGAGGCTGGAGTCGTGTTGTGAGGAGATGGGTTTACAAAATTTGGTAGAAAGTGCTGATTGGAGATTGACCCTTTCAAGATCGTTAATGGTTAGGATGAAGAGAAGTGTACCCAGGTGACTACCTTGAGGAACACCAGAAGTCGGCAAGAAAGGGGCCGATAGGATAGACCTGAAACCAACACTATAAAAACGATTATCCAGGTAAGAAGATATCCATTTTAGCAAAATGGGTTCAAAGCCCAGGACGGACAATTTGAACAGGATTAGTTTATGAGATATCTTATCAAAAGCCTTACTGAAACCAGTTGTTATAACATCAACTTCCTTATCACTTTCTAAGGCTGAGGGAACAGAGGACACGAATTCTACGAGATTAGTGGTAGTTGATATACCCTTCAGAAAGCCGTGTTGATTGGGGGAAATCTTTTATTTCCCTGGAAGCTTAAGGCTTCATACAAAATGCTTTAGAGAAGTTTGAGTATATGAGAAAGTTTAGCTATAAGGCGGTAATTAGTGACTTCGCTCTTTAATCCCTTTTTGTGTATGGGTGTTATGAAAGAAGACTTCCATATCTATGGAAATTTACCTTGAGAGAGCGATAATCGGGTGAGATTTGCAAGGGGGTGAGAAAGAGTTGAGGACAACTTTTTAAGAAATATGGATGGAAGATCATCTGGGCCTTTGTTAGACTGAATATGTAGTCTCAAAACAGCAAAGCTTCTCCGAACACAAGGCAGGAATCAGTAATCCTGTTTGTTGTCTCATATCACAATGAGAATAGAGAGGTTAGATGATAGATTACTGAGAGAAAGTTCCTCAAAACTCGAACATGTTCGAGTCTTTCTTTCGGCTGGTTTTCATATGAACATTAAAGCAGATGGCATGACTCTCCAGGGTGCCAACCAACCAAACGAATGTTTAAAGACGACTCTAAGAAATTATGTCCATTAGTAGGAAAGTCTGCTTACTGGCGTCATGAAGGAGCACTACTCTTTTGTTAAGCATCTAAATATACTAGGCAAAAATGACAAAACATCCTGCATGCTTCCTGTGAGGATGTTGACGATACCAGGGGATTATTTATCTGAGAGTCCGCTAGTTGGGGGATGCTGGTATTGGGGATAGATTACGATTGATACCTTTCTACGATAGACAGGGAGAGAGTTATTTTTCTGATTGCAGTTCAATTGTACTATTGTAGAGTAGGTACTGTCCTTACTCAAAAGATAACTTTTCAATCGAACGGTATGCGTCACATCAATTGTGAGTCTTATCTAATTTTAACCGAAAGCGTATGTTGTCGTATTTCTCCCGAAATTCTTCGCAATTCAACAACTGAGATAACATTTATTTCCTTTTCGCCATCTACGCGTACGAGCGAATTACTTAGACGTAAATGCATATGAATTTCTGACGAAATCAATCTTTATCTGAGTAAGCGAATACGAACAGCCGTGGGTCAAGCACCGAATAGATAAGAAAACAAAAAACGCAGTAAGCAATGGCATGAAGCAAAGGCATGGTCCAGTCCATGCAATTCATACTCGTAGATGCTCAACTTAGCTATAGCCACCCAAACGTATCAAAACAATAAATTTCATTACTCTGGCGACGCCGTAGAACAAGGCCAAACTTGGGCTGTGCATTTTAAATGATCAATAATTAATATTACTCATCTTGTCACCATAATAATTATGAAGCCAATTTTCTGTTCACAGTTTAGATTTTGAATGGATGAGATGTTTTCCTGAAATGACTAGGTAATTCCCTCAGGCCAGGAATATCCCATTATCGGCTGTTGAGTTTGTGACTTTTTTTCCCCCAGATGGGGTTTTTCTTAGGAAACACAATAGCGATTTGCTATATAACTGAGGCTCATCATCATATTTGTAAATTGTCTTTCCTTACTGTGCCACATTCAAGTCATAACCATGCGTGCTACCATCGCAATAGTTCTAGTTCTATTTGGACTCGTTTGTATCGCTACAACCGCAACCATTCCTGATCAGATTTCTGCTATTGAACTAAACGCAGCAGGAGTTCCAGAAACAGCCACATTCACACGTCAAAAACGCGCTCCATGTAGTTTGAAGAGCGCTTTTGAAATTGGCTGTAACTCGTGCAACTGCCATGCCCATTGTTTGGCTTCGAGAGGCAAACCGGGATCGTGCAATTCGAAACACATCTGCGTTTGCCGGAAATGATTCCAAAACAAATTTGTGTCGAAAATTAGTTTTAAGATTGTCTTCTAAGTGTGTGTTGGTGAATTTTTGTATGTGGTACTGATTGTGTTGTTGACAAAATAAAAAGCCGTAACTGATACCATTTTAAGTGTTCTATTATTGAAAAGATTTCAAAGCAAGGTGAAAGTTTATTAATTTTTTTTTTGTGGAATATGAAACAACTAAAAGTTGGCAAGCACACGGGCAAGACTCATGCTCACACTATCTAGCTATGAGGTAACAACTAACCGAAATTGTTTTCTTGCTACTTGCTGACTTGCTACCCAAAACTCGAGACAATCACCAAGCTTTTATACTCGTAGTCGCCTGTGCAATTTAAAGGGAAGTTAATTTTTCTGATATGCTGATCACGCTTAGTCGATCCCATGCAAAGCTTCCAGGGAAGACTGAAGATGTGGCAACGCCTCTCCGCACCCTGTACTCGACACTAAAAAGCCTCTGCCGAATCCAAGGTATAACCAGCATCTTAATCTGCAAGTTCCAAGAATTTATTTTTACTCCGTTCTCAAACGAGTGTAGATTCGTCGCTCCAGAATTAACTGATTTGACTGTTTGCAAGGTTGCATAGCACTATATAACGAGTGATTAGCATTTTTGTGCCGAATTCACTCTCAGGTTCTAAGCTTAAACTGTTTTGCTACCAAGATTTGTCAATTGAGATCATTAGCTGCGAAACGAGTGAAGAAAGACAACAACAACGCTGACACCCAGCTAACATTTGGTTTGAGAGGTAAACTGTAAGAAATCGAATCAATTATATCCAACAGGTAGACTGAGGAGAATACTACAGGCGATTTCTATGTTAGACCAAAGGTACATCGAATTCCACATCAAATGCAACACCTTCAACGGAGAATCCAGAAACACCAATTAGAGGCACTGTAAAGAGCAGCTCATCAGGTCCGTCAATACTCCGCCTAAACTCATGACGAAACAGAAAGTAGAACAAGCTGTTCAGAAACGAAAGAGTGGTCACTCCAAATATTTTGAAATGACTTAAAAAGCTTAGAAAACCTGGCACCTAGACTTACTTATTCAGATGCCACTACAGTAGGAGGTGGACCAGGCCAGGTGAACCGGTATTTTGCCGGCTGCCTCCAGTTGAGCACACGAAGTTCACTTGTGCCCGCCACCTAGGTGGGGACATTTAAGTGAGCTCGTCTCTACTAACTTGTCCCACAATATTGGAGTCGAAAACTTTCTGGGTTGCGACGCTAGTGTTCATGCGCTTCCTAGCCATCTAAGTTGAATTATGCGAGTTTGTCTGACGAGGTCGGCATCGTGAACACCTGTCTGCGAAAGGCTTAATTTCGCGGGATGCCCATACATTCATAGGAGCAACGATAAGCCTTGCCATCGCCTGCTGCTATCCTGAGAACCAAGTCGGAACTGTATTGGAGGCACAAGTTCCACCCTTGGTATGAGTCGAGGCCGACCTAAAGCCTCTTACTGCTCTTAACGTCACAGCACCCAGTACTTATTCCAACTCTACATTGGGTCAAAACCAACAGGAAGACCCTTCTCGCAATTTGGGTTTAAACCACAGCCACCGTGATGCTCCCACAAGGAGGCCTACCTCTACAAGTCAGGCCCGGACCGAGATCCGGAGTGCTCCTGACTCCCATGGTACCGTGATTTAAGTCCTGGTAGGGACTACCGGTGGTTCAGCCGCCAACAAGACCTATGACCGGCAACTTGAAACTGATCAAATCGTAGCAACCTTCGTTAGCGTCATCTGAACATGTTTACGATAAGACCATTACTATGCTCTGCCCCTTCTCTTTATTAGACAACGACATTAATGGGCAAAGTCTTGATAATTGGACATGAGCCCGGTATCGCTGTACAGAACGTCTCTTGTGTGTAACGTAAGTACCTGCCATGTGGGCTTAAACCTACGGGATGCCCATACATACATGGAACTGCGTTGCTGGCACAAGTTCCACCCTTGGTAAGAGTCGAGGCCGACCTAAAACCTCTTACTGCTCTTAGGGTCGCAGCACCCAGTATTTATTGCAACTATACATTGGGCCGAAACCCTTCCCGCGATTTTGGGTTTAAACCACAGCTACCATGATGCTCCCACAAGGAGGCCTACCTCTACAAATCAGGCCCAGACCGAGATCCGTAGGGCTCCTGACTCCCATGGTACCGTGATTTAAGTCCTGGTAGGGACTACCGGTGGTCCAGCCGCCAACAAGACCTATGACCGGCAGCTTGTGACTGATCAAATCGTAGCAACCTTCGGTAGTGTCATCTGAAGATGTTTACGATAAGACCAGTACTTTGCTCTGCCCCCGTTCATTATTAGATAACGTCATTAAAGGGCGAAGCCTTGATAATTAGGCGGGGGTCCGCATCGCTGTACAGCCCGTTTCTGTTGAAGCGTCATCCCCATTCCCCTACGGATGCAAGCGGGACTGAAAATTACCGGATCAGGTTTTCTTTCGAACCGCCGTAAAACAGGACTGGGATGATTAGTGTCTTGTATGTCTTTTTGGTTGCTCGAGAGAGGACTTTAATACTCAAGTGCCTTCTAAGCTACGATTAACAAGAGTGATTCTTCCCTTGTAAAAGTTTATAGTGGAGCCAAGATAGATAAAGTCTCTTGCTACCTCAAAGATGAATCTGTCTATAGTGACGTTTCGTCAGTCTTTGCTGACGACTCACAATTTCATTGACTCACAAATGCATCTTTAACGCTTCTGCTGCAACATTCGCGTATCCTCCATTGACAGCTCTTTGTGTTCTTCCCATTATGTCAATGTCTTCTGCGTATGCCTGAACAGATTTTTGAAAAATGATGCCTCTGGAGTTGACTTGCGAGTTTCGCACAATTCTTTCAAAAACTATGCTCCAGAAATCACATATTTGTTTAGGTCCATTCTGGAATTGAAGGTCTCAGTTTCGTCATTGCCGACCTTGAGGGAGCTGCGTGCATTCTCCATCGTCATCCTGTGTAGTTGATTGAGCTTGGTAGGTATGACAAACTAGACATGGCTCTGTATAGCACATCTCTATAGATGCAGTTTTGGAATCGATGACATCTATACTTCCCAGGTAACCTGATCAGAACTGGCTCATAACCAACCAGCTCCCAACACTAAAGCTGTAAATGCGCTGAGGATCACATCTACATTGTCTACATTGTCCCCTTGAAAGTAATCCCCATCGACTGCAACACACTTGCGCCAGCGCTTGATCCAATCCTCGAAACATTTTTTATATTCGGTTTTCGGTATGTCCATCAGTGCTTCCTGCGATTATTCCATTACTCCCTCTCGGCTGCTGAAACGCGTTCCCCGTAGTGGTTTTTTGACTCGATTGAACAGAAAGAAGTCACAGGGAGCCAAATCAGTTGAATTCGGTGGCTGTTGGATGGTATTTGTTGCATTTTTGGTCAAAAAATTACACTATACCGTTGTAATCCATGAAAATCGTGAGCAATGCCTTCTTTTTTGACTGAAAACGACGTGTTTTTTTTGGTCTTGGCTCATTTGGTGAACGCCATTCACTTGCCTGATGTCTGGATTGCGTGTCGTACTCATAAACCCACGTCTCGTCTCCAGTAATGATCCTTTTGATGAATCGGATTCATCCTCGCAAATCATCTCTTTTGCGACGTCAACACGGTCTCTTTTTTGCATGAAATTGAGGTCTTTTGGCACCATCTTTGCTGCTACAGGACGGGAACCCAAATCATTGACCAAAATGTCTTAGACGGATCCATAGGCAATGTTCAATTCCTCCGCTATCTCTCTGATGGTGAATTTGCGGTTATTGACCAACATTTCTTTTACTCTATCAATGTTTTCGTCGGTTTTCGATGTCGATGGTCTGCCACTGCGTTCATCATCTTCGATTGACTCACGACCACTTTTGAACCGCTCGTGCCACTGGTAAACGACCGTTTTCCTTAGTGAATCGTTGCCGGAACACTTTTCCAACGTTTCCAACGTTCGCGCACCATTAAATCCGTTTTTTACGTAAAATTTTATACAAGTTCATTGTTGCAAATTTAAATTCATTTCTAAAATTGTAAAAAATCGCCAACACACGCAGAGATATATGTACTCTTGGCTACGTAACTTTTGCAAATGTCAAGCTATGACGCTAAGATTTAGAGGGAATGTCAACAACAGATTTAACAACTTAACAAAAAAAAAACAAAACTCAAAGTGGAACAATGGGAGCGCCACACGGGAACTTTTCGATGAAGGTGGTGCATGCGGCCTCAGTTAAAATGTTGTCTCAAAAGTGGAAACGGAAATATCAATCGAGTTATTAGTCAATGGATCTGACCCTGGCCGACTTTTTTCCAAAGGAAAGGGGAGTACTTTGATAGAGCGAGGAAGCTTTTCAACGAAATTTTAATTTTGGTGGGGGCTGAGGCCTCTATTTAATAGAGCTTAATACAAGCTTAATACTAGGACTAAAAAACTAACACAAAGACTTAAGAGCTAGGAACCAAGAAGATGGTGGAGATCTAGTTTGAGACGAGGAGTGCTCAAGTTGAAATCAAACGGTTCGTTACAGCCATAAGAGGTGCGGTGGACCGGTAGATAGAAGAGACGAAAACAATATCGTCTTGGTTGGTTGGATGAATAAAAAGAACATCAGCTATATTCCTACGTTCTTCTAATGAATTCAAATTGATAAGTTTGAGGCTGTCCTAATAGGAATGTAAGATTAAAAGGTCGTTCAAGGGCAAACCATGGTGAGTAAATTGGAGGAATCGACGTTGAATACCCTCGATTCGGGAAACCTGAACTCGGTGAAAAGGGCATACTCAAGCAGGGGCGAACAAATATAAAATAGAGAGATCAAATGATGAGTTGGCTTTAAGCATCATTTTATCGATATGCGAAGGGAAATTACGCTCTCTATCGAATTATATGCCAAGGTTTCGAAAAGATTGAACCTAGAGAATAGGTTGACAATAAAGAAAATAAAGTCGGGGAGGAGATGGGTTGCATTTACCTGAGAAGGTTACAGATTGGCATTTGGCGATATTAAGTACTAAGCAGTTTTTGAGGCACCAAATTGAAAATCGATCGAGGTCTTCTTGAAGAAGGATGGAGTCATGGGGAGAAAAAAATTTTGTGTCGTCAGCGTAAAGAGTGTTTAATGATCCTCTCAAGATCATTAATAGCAAGAATAAAGAGAAGAGGACCAAGATGACTGCCTTGTGGCGGATCTAAACCGAACACTATAATAATGATTTATCAGGTAAGAAGAAATCCATTTTAATAAAAGAGCCTCAAAGCCGAGACCAGACAATTTGAAGAGGATGAATTGATGAGATATCTTATCAAACGTTTTAGTGAAGTCGGTTGGGATAATATCGCTTTCTTTGCCATTTTCTAAGACTTCAAGAGCAAAAGACATGAATTCAACTAGGTTTGCTGTAGTTGATCTGTCGTTTAGACAACCATGTTGTCTGGGCGAAATAAAAGGCTTGCATTTAAAACTTAAGGCTTCCTTAGTTTATCAATAGGACAACAATTGGTAACTTCATTCTTGGATCCCTTTTTGTGCATCGGTATTATAAAAGAGGTCTTCTAAATCTGGAAAAATTAACCCTGTATAAGGGATCGACGAAATACGAGTGAGCAGGAAAGGGGGAGAGAAAGTTGGAATAGCATTTTTTAAGAATAAATGGCAAGGAGATCATCTGTGCCGGGTAAATATTCATTTTTCAGTTTTTATAAGTTTTCTTCAATAACAGTAGGATCGAAATTTTGAGTGAGAAAGGGACCAACGAAGAAATTTGGTAGGCACATGAAGGGAAATAGATTTGAATATTTCTCTATAAAAAATGGAGGTGGCATTGACCCGCGACAGATTGGTAAAATCGAGAGAAGCCCTGATTTATTTTACGGAAATTAGCTTTGTGAAAATTGTAAGAGGTGAGAATTGCGGCGGTAGGCTACTAGAGGGGACAAGGATGCAGCAAAGAAGATTTCTTGACGGCTTCCAACAGACTCTGTAACCGGTCAAATATTATATAGTCCCGGAACTTCTTTAAAATGAAATGACTCTGCCAAAAGCCTATTCATCAGTTTCTAAATTCCATTTAAAAGCTCCAATGCCTACCAGTATGTACCATACCTTATCTCTATTAATGCGATAAGCCGCCTAATAGGAAGCCAAAAATTCAAATGTCAATTACTTTGCACTATAAACTGATTAAATACAATTTGAAAACGAACCTCGATTGAACTGTTTACTTTCAAACACATGCTGAAGAACTCTGTTTAGAAGCAATCTCTGTAAAGTTCATTAACATCTAGACTGAACTCATCCCTCTAGAAACAAAGCGAACTTACAGTAGTATTCGTAATTCCCTAGAAAATCTGTCCAATCTCTCTTCATACGCTCTCTTCATGTACATTTGTGCTCATTGTCTTCCTAGTCTTTTTGGGGTAGGTAACAGTAGTAAAGTCTCAGCTATAACCTTAATAAAGTGATACGAATATGGTTTATGCCAAATAGTAGATTATCCTTATCACCATAGCGAACTCAATAAAATCCAACACAACAAACCAAGGATTCCAGAGACTCGCTCATTTAAATGCCAATGGTCTCTTCTATTTGTTGGAATTAATTGGAAAAAAAAAAAAACAAATCATAAAATTGCTCGTGTCGTGTCGAAATCAAGCGGCAATAATCAACTGGCCTAAATGACGCGTCTATATATAGACCGCGGGAGCAATGCTTCGTCAATCCGTACAGAAATATGGCCAAACCAGGGGATGGTATGATGTTAAACCCACGCATGTGGGCCAGGCAATAAATTGCACGGCAGTCACTTGGATTAGATGTATCATCAAATCAGCTGGCCGTTATCGTTCCAATTCCATTTATGGATACAAAAAAAAAATACTCTATCAAGCGACCATCTCATTATTGAGTTTTTTTTTTTCTATTTTTCTTAATTTTTTGGGCTCGGTATCACGTTTGGGTAACATACGAGTATATCGATGAGGGTGTAGTGAAGTAGTTGAGGGGTTCACCTATTTATTGGACATTTTACGACACACAGGTGTGACGAACTGCGTATCTAATTAGCTGGCAATCGTTGTTACCGAATGTCGAGCCTTAAAAATATCGCTTATGCAGTTTGTTGCCGAAATGGGACATTGATCGAAATGAGATTCCTTTGTTTGTACTCGTACGAGAGAACTGGTTTGGTCTGTTCCCTGATGTAGTCTGTGACGGGACTTTCATAAGAATAAAATGTACAGATGTCAGACGAATTTGTATCTGATTTTTTTGTTTACTTTTGCGTTCGGTTTTATTTTTGCATTTAAATCGATGATGAGCGTAAAATGGTTTTATTTTGAACGGGTAAATGTTTAATTTGGAAAAATATTTGATCAGACCGCTGAAGGTGGTTGCTTTGCTACTTATCCATTGAGAGAATGGCAAGTTGGAGAGTTGTACCGACACTTGAGTCAATAAGCAAACAGATTGGATTGACGCGATTGCTTTTATAAGAATCTGTGGACTTATTGAATTCCTCTCTCTTTTTCCATTTTATTAAACGATCGAAATATTAGCACACACTTGAGGTGTTATCTAATCAGAATTTCATAAATAGACTTAGTGCCAAGGAACTCAAGTTCATGACTACCTAATGGATTAATCAGTACCAAGTTCGATTTACATTAAATAGAGATAAAGTGTATAGACATAGAAAACCCAGCAATAGGTTCCTACCGCACTGTAAACACATAATCAGCCTTATTCCCACACAATTCAAGAACCAGCAGTGAAAAGGAGCTAATTATGGCCTTGATAAAGGAACTATGAGATGCCTTTTTTGGCATACGTTATGAACTGAAAAGCATGAGATAACTGCAGGGACCTACGAGTTCAGCCACTGAAAGGACTTTCAGACTGTTGTGACAAGAGAAACATGTCCGTCACAATTGTGTGTCACGCAAATGCGCATCAAACAATGTAGAGAAGCTCCAATATTGATGGCGAATGTGAGTCGATCTTAGAATATAAGAATCCTAAATCAATCAGTATCCCTCTGTAACCCGTTTACAGAAAGACATTGAAAATTAATTTGTAGTGGTGACGGTGATTTGACTTTAAAAGAAAATCTACTTGCATACTCGCTCATCATTAAATTTTGAGTGGAGGAAAGCATACCTCATCCGACAGCAAGAGCGGTTCAGCTAAATAAGGACTCAGATCTGCAAGGGGTACAGAAAATCTACTATCACTTTCCAAGACAGTTTGGTCAGCTAAAGACGTTTCTTCGAATTAAATTTTTAACAGAAGTGAGATTGAATTCTCTGGAAGCCGTCATTGAAGTTCCTGTTTCATATATTAAATCTTTTTTTTTTATGACATAAGCGCGCTCAAGGGATTTGAGTACCCTTAAAGTGCTTGCACACAGCGCGGGCGAAAGAAAATCAGGGAGAAAAGAAATAGAGGTACCGATGAACGTTGGTTTTAAATGTTTGAAGGTTAGAATGAATAAAGAACTCGGCAGGGTTTCCAGAAGCGAGTTGTGCGACTTAGGAGCGAATCACGATATTTTAGAGTACGCGCGAAAGTAGAGTTGGTGCACTGATGAGACTTTATAGCGAGACAGGTGTTACGAGGGGTGGAATGCTACTGGAAATTTCTATGGAGCACTGGTAGTGGAAATAGCTAAAGAACAGAGTAAGACTCGAGACAATACGTCGGTGTTCGAAGTTTTCCATTGTGTGAGTGATATTAGTATCATCTATAAGGTGCAGAGATGTTTTGGGCGCACCTGATCAGATGTGGGCATTGCACTCCAATTTCGGGCGGATGAATACCTTATACATATATTGAGGCTTGATCCGAGGTTGTGAAATATTTCTTACATTGCTTGAGGAAACCTAGACATATCGCAGCATTTTTGGGGACATCGAATATGTGGTCATTCCAACGTAAGTTGTTACTGACACGCATACCGAGAATGGAAAGTTTTTCGACTTCGACGAAGCAAATGCCGTTGATGGATAATGGCTGGGTGTTCAAATTTAATTTTAACGATAGCAGACAGTATTGTGTTTTTGAAGCAATAAATTCTACTCTGTTATGCTGTTAATATCAGAATTGAATGAGCTAAACATACGATTGCGTTCCCGTTCTACAGGCGAAGAGCAAAGATGTGAGTCCGGGGACGAATATGAAAAGCAGAGAATACTGTCGTCAGCAATGGAATATTGTGGTATAGAAGTAGCAGACAAGAGATCGTTGATGAAAATTGAAAAAAGTGTCGGAGATAGAACAGAACCCTGGGACACACCAGTATTTATTTTGTGGAATTGAATTGAGCGTTCCAAAAGGTAATTTCTAATCAATAGAGGAAGAGATTCATAGATCCTAAATCCACGCATTTTCGACAAAAAAGCCTGATGTCAAACTCTGTCAAATCCTTAGAAATATCAAGTGCAACTATCTTGCTTTCGCCAGATTGATGTACGCATTAGTTCCACTTTTCAGTGAAACATGCCCTCAAATCACCAGTGGACCTGTTGCAATGAAAACCATACTGCCGCTTATTGAAAAGTTTTCGTGTTTCGAGATATTTCTTGAACTGACGGTTTGTCAGCTTTTCCATGACATTGGAAAGAAGGGACGTAAGTGCAATGGGTCTGTAGGAAGAGAGAAAAGATTCGAAAGGGAAAGAGTCCTAAAGAGTAGGATGTATGAGAAAGCTTACGCAGTAGTTTTGCCAGCGAGGAAGAACACCTCTTCAGGAGAAGGGGAGATATACCATCTGGATGTTTATGTCTGTAAGTACTCTTGCTACTACACGAGTGCGAAAGTGTATTCGTCCCATTGAAGATTCGACGCACTCAAGTGTAGCCGGAGACAAAGCACAATCTGGAATTATTGAGCTGGCCGCAAAGTCTGCAGTGAGCAGATTGGCCTTAAACAAAGAAGTGACAGCTGGAATGTCATTGTAAATGAGCGTTGGGATGGAGGATGAGGCAGAATTTCTGATACTTTTAACAAACTACCAAAAGCTTTTACTACTTTTGGGACATTGTAGTATTTTTTGCCGCAGTATTTGGTCATATTGGAATTTTGCAAGCTTAAGACAGACGTTGCAGTTATTACTGGCTCGTTTGAACCCTTTTCGGTTTTCGTCTGTCGGATTGGCCTTGGAGGACCGAAAAAATATTTCTCTAACTCTGACAGCCTCTTTACAGCTGAATTCGTACTACGCCTTATAGCGATGAGGGATAAAGCATCTCATTCCAAAGAGAATGGTGTCTGCGATCATATTAGCAGCGGCATCCATCATGAAAATTAACAAGCCGGGTCAAGTTGTTTTCCGCAGCCAAGATCTCAGTCTATCCAGAATGTCGAAGCAACCCAGAATTGTGTATATTGAAATCGCCCGTAATAACGATTTCAGTGTGAGGATACAGGGATACAATTCTTTGCATCCTGAATGAAGTTAAAGTCCGGATTGGAAGAGGGACTGCATTGTGGTGGTAGGTGAGAAGAGAATAATGGCACTAATTCGTAGCCAGATATCTTCAGATCTGACTGATCTTTGACATTGCTTATTCTGTAAAATATCCCACAAGTGCCAGGTTTGAAGTATAATTCTATTTTTATTTATAAAATGTAAATCGAAAAGTCGCTGAATCAACAATAAGAGAATATCAGAGCATTACCAAGCAAACTGAATTCAAATTAGTCGGCATGGAGAGTTTGTCACACGTTGAGTCATTCTTTTTTCAAGGAAGGGAACTAACAATAGTTTGCGTCCTCTATAAATTCATATTGTAGTCGTAGGTGTACAATGTGTCATGTGTCCCACGAGTTTGTTATGTCTAAAAGAAGAACGATATTGTAGCTGGTGTTCTACGATTACATTCGCCGCGGTAAGGACAATTATTATCTCACAGGTGCCCTTATACCTGTCATCATTAGACTCAGAAAGAGTAGAGATTTGAAAAAAGTTGCCAACGGTATTCGTTTCTGAATAAATGAATGAAGCTCATGAAACTTTATTTATTTCAAAAATGGCTGGGAAGGTGGATTTTTTCGGTAATAAACGTTCCAAGGTGTGTACGCTGTCAACTTAGAATTGCAAAATTAGATTACAATTACAAGTACACACTTAGACACCAAAGCAGTATTCGTAAGTGTATAGAGCAAGCTGAAATCAAATTTCCGGTCAATAGGAATTCGTCGTGATCCACGTGATTCCAAATTCAAGAATTGCAAAATGATTATCATGAATGAAAAACGCCTTTTTCCTTCCCTAGAAAGCGCGCGTTATCTCCTGGTATAAGTCTAATCAGCTCATAGGGTCAATGAAATATTGACCTCGAAATAGCTTTTGAATAACAACAAATGAGCCTGTTGGAAAACTCCACGTTTTACTAATACGACTAGTTTGGCGTCATTCAGAATATCAAAAAGTAATTGATATTGGGGATTGTCTTTCGTAAATAATAAATCAGATTATTGTAAAATAAAAATAATATAAAATAAAGCAATGTCATTTAAATGGAAGGCTTCGAAACATGTACATGGGTCTGATATAGCATTTTGCTAACTAAAATATTGACAAATGTTTATTTTTTAGTTGTTTGTATTGAAAATATGGTATGTCATTCAGTTCAGCCTTATGTAATTGGTAGTTTAGAAAATCGATTACAAATTAGTAGAGACAGCTGAAAACTAAAAAGCGGGGGTTGCCACTCTAGGAGCCTTGAAAACAGAACCCAAAGAAACTCATGTAAAACTACCAGAAACCAATCATTAATGTCGGAACACAACAGAAATGGACTAAGGGTTCTTCACGATTGGGTAATACAATTTCATTTCTCAATTTGTTGAAGTGAATCTGAAAATCTTGATGGAATTTACTATCATATACGGCAATACAGCAATAGATAAAGGTAACAAACCTACACAGCAGAACAAAAGACTTACGTCCTAACTTAGATAATGCAAGAATCTGCGAAACGTCGATGGAAAATGCACTACATTCACTGGCTAGCCATATCGAACAATCTATACTTTATAGAGAATGCATAATGGTCCCCTTTCTGGTCATAGAAGGAGCCTTCAAAAACATCAACAATCCGCAATCACAACCGCTGTCAACTCTGGCGGTAGATTACTTACTTGGGGGATTGATTAGTCTTATGCTATGTAGCAGGATTAGCAACTCTAAACTGGGTGCGGCTCCTGCTAAAAGTTGTGTCAGCAGAGGTATGCCGTAAGGCGGTACCCTTTCACCCTTTCTCTGGCACTTACTGGTCAATGAACGGCTGATATACCTGGAAGGAGGTGGTAGCAGGGTGGGTGACGTTGCTATAGCCGTCTCAAAAAAGTATCTCAATACCATTTAAGAACTCGTCCCGCTAAGTCTTACCAGATTAACCCGTTGGGCCCAATATGGATTAGGAGTAAACTCCCACAAAATTGACTCCCAGGAAATATAAAATTCCAATCATAGACCCTCCCTCAATCAACGGTGCCAGTTTAGTCTTTTCCAATAGACCGAAATATTTGGGTCTTATTTTTGACAGGAAACTAAACTGGAAACCAGATATTCAAGAAAGAGTCAAGAAAGCCATTGGGAAGAAATGGGACCTCCAACCTCGCATTACTCACTGGCTATACGTCTCGGTTTTGAGACCGATACTTACCTACGGGGTTGTTGTCTGGTTAATGTCTTTAGGCAACGTGAAGCAGATTAAACAAGCGTATATGACAGCACGTATAAGCGGATATTCTATTTTACTTGACACCCCTCGACATTTTCAACAGACAAGTGGCTGTCACATTAAAGCGGCTCCACAGTGGACAAACTATTTGGCAACGCTTGCACTAGAAATACTGCCCGAGAACATCGACTACATAATGCCCCAATATTGGTTTGACAAAGACTTTCATGTAAGCATCCCCTTTAGATCTTTCTGGGAGGAAGACAAGTCAATCTATTTCCATACAAATGGCTCCAAGAGTGATAGCGGGGTTGGTGGCGGTGTTTTGTCCTCTTCCGCCTTCCAAATCTTTGTAGCGTGTCCCAGGCGGAAATTTTGGAGATTAATGAAATCCAGTCCTGGCTGAAGAAAAACTTGGTATTTGTAAAGGAATCTGCATCTTTTAGGATAATCAGGCCGCAATCAAATCCCTGGACTCATTCTCACAAACCGCCCTAAACTGCCAATCATATCTTAGGGAGATGGCAGAGCATTCCAACTTTTGCCTATATTGTGTGCCGGGGCACAGAGACATTCCAGGGAATTGTAGGGCTGACGGACTCGCCAAAATTGGAACTACTATACTTATACTACCGAAAAAGGTACCATCGGTATACCAATCACTACGTGAAAATTAAAACTAAGACTGGGTGCTATTAGAAGGACAAACCTTAGGTGGACCCTTGGGTCAACATGTCTAGCGACCAAACAAATCTGGCCGAAACTGGATCTGAAAGTGTTTGATCTCTTTAAATAAGAAGCATATCAGGGGTCGCGCTATCATGGGTGTTATCACTGGACACTTTCCTATAGGCAAGCATGCAAAAAGGCTTGGTTTCTTTTACAAACCGCTTCTGCAGAAGCTGAATGGACGAGAAGGAGGATGAGACTATCCTTCACCTATTCCATATACGCCCAGCTTTCGATATTTTTCTATTACATGAAACCCATCTATTGGAGAAGGAGGAGGTTAGATTTAAGCATATATTTTTCGATTATGAACTTAACTGGCGTAGAAGTTAGGTTTAAAGTGTTGGATGAAGCGTGGTTCCTGGAAGTAAATACGCAAAAGAAGACCCTTTGCATAGTCCCCATATACATATATGACATGTAGCCACTGGCAACGTGACTATGATAAGCTAAACGACGATCTTCAAATTTTAAACGCAGCGGATCTAATGCTTGTGGGGAATTTTAATGGTTGGGTGGGTCTTTCTCAAAACAACTTTAATAGTGGTCTCAAATCACAAGTTATGCACATGATTCGCACATCGAAGGATGAAGTCCGGGATAACAAGGGTGACAAAATATTGGAGCTTGCAGATGCCTACGAGGGTCGAGTTCTTAATGGAAGTTGTGAAGGAGATTCCCAGCGGTGAGTTCACTTTTATACGAGGAACATCTTGTACAGTAATAAATTACTGCTTCATATCCGGCCCTGCATGATTTTCGTGTCGGACTTCGTACATTTTCGGACCACATGCCTCTGGAAATAACGTATGTAATAGAGGGAGCCTTGAACTTATGTAGTAATTCGAAACTTAAGCTATTACCAAAACTCATATGGAAGGAGAATAGTCGATCAACATACCGTTTTAACTTGAATATGGAATTAAGTACACTTTACATTTCGATTCACCAACTATGGAAGAGCTCACTGATCTAATTATAAAAGCAACAGCACCATGAAGCCCATTAAATAAAAATATTTGCAAAACAAAACAAAGCAAGAGAACAATCATTTGTGTTTCTTAGGCTATTGAGGATGCACAACACTAACATTTTTAAATCGCTGCACGGAGCAGCCAATAAGTACTTTAATCATATTTGCTATGTTAAAAAGACGGCATTCGAAACTTCAAATTATTGACGTAATAAGCAACTCAAACTCCAAGGCAGAATTCTGGAAAGCGACGAAATATATGTATAAACGGCCATAAAAATGTAATCGCCTCATCGTTGAAAGCACAATTACTCAAGGATCATTTTAATCACCTACTCAATAATGTTCAATACGCTGACCCATTTTTCTACGTCGAGTCTTTGGATCCACCTTTTACAGCTCTAGAAGTATAGGGCTTTCCAATAAGGACTTGACAACTTTTTTTAAATAAGACGAAAACCATTTGAGATATTTCAAAAATTTTATTATCGGCTTGAAGTACAATCAAAACATTTATGAATGGAACTCGACTTCGTTCATATGGCCACCGCGGGCACGTTTGCAGCGGTCGATTCTTGTGACCCAATTTTCAACGTCTTGGCCACACATTTCGGCCGAAACGGCCCATATTTTGCGTTCAATGTTGGCTCTGAGCTCTTCCAACGTCGTCGGCGTGTTGGCATAAACCAATAACTTAACGTAGCCCCACAGAAAATAGTCAAGCGGCGTTAAATCGCACGAACGAGGCGGCCAATCGAATGGCCCATTTCTTGAGATAACACGCTCAACATACTTACTCTTCAATAAATCGATTGTAGCGTGTGCTGTGTGGCTTGTGGCATCATCCTGTTGAAACCACATGTCGTCCAAGTCCATAGCTTCCAATTCGGTCCAAAAATAATTGGTGATCATGGCGCGATAACGCTGACCATTCACAGTAACGTGACGATCATTATCGTCGACGAAAAAATATGGCCCAATAACGCCGCCGGCATGCAAACCGCACCAAACAGTTATTTTTTGTGGATGAAGTGGTGATTCATGAAGCACATGTGGATTTTCACCCGACCAATAATGCATATTTTGCTTATTGACGAACCCATTGAGCCAAAAATGAGCTTCGTCACTGAAGATGATTTTGCGATGAAATTCATCATCTTGGCGCATCTCCTCCAGAACCCAATCGGAGAACGTACGTCACTTCAAATGGTCCATCGGCTTCAATTCTTGAGTCAGTTTGATATTGTATGGGTGTAAACCAAGATCCTTACGCAAAAGACGCCCTAATGTGGTCTGAGCGATGCCCAATTCTTGAAAACGCCGTGGATTTGACTGATTTGGATCGTTTGCTACGGACGCCTGAACGGCAGCGATTTTTTCGACACTTCGACCAACCCGTTGTCTCACTGACACGGCAACATCACACAACGAATATGTAGACTCGAATTTTTGCACTAAACTTGTTATTGCCTGTCTACTAGGTCGAGAATTACGACCGATAATTGGAGTTAACGCTCTTAAAGTTGCAGTCACCGACTCCGAATTTCGGTAGAATTTTTATAATTTGCAGACATTGCTCGTTTGTGTACTTTACCATGATGAAAATGTTGAGTTTACTGAATAAATTGACAGTGACAGTTTGATGATTAGTGAAAGAGTGCGTTCACAAATTAAATTCAAAATTGTCAAGTCCCTATTGGAAAACTGTTTACAAAAAGTCATTGAAAAGTTCCCGGGACCGAACGAATTCTATAAAAATTGCACAACGGAAAAAAAAAGTTCTATACCTTCTTTGTGGTTTTCCGTGCGGCTCGCTTTTCTATAAACTATATCAGATGGGAATCTCAAGTAAAAGCGCTAACATATGGCGAGCACTGTATGATGGGATGGTGATACAGTATCCGAAGAATTTCTAACAACAATGGGTGTGAAGCAAAGTTGTATCGTAGGTACTTTGCTGTTTATTCTGTTCATCGATGATATAACTGAGTTCGCAGGAGGTGGCATACATATCGGAAGCACTAGAATACCCGCTCTGCTGTATGTAGACGACATTGTTTTCTTCTCATAGTCGATAAATGGCATGCAGCTTATGATGAACAGACTAGACTCATATTGCAAACGTTTTAACTTAAATGTTAACTTGGAGAAGTCAAAACTTATGGTTTTTAGAGGTGATGGACGCAGATATTCCCGAAGTGAAGAGTGGACATATCAAGGAGAAACTGTCGAAATAGTTCGTGAATATAAACAGCTGGGAGTTCTGATATCGGCCAACCTAAACATGAGAAAGCATCTTGAAGGTAAATTAGCTGAAGCCAAGCGAGCAATTTCATGTGTGTGGGGCCGCTGTTTCAACAATAAATATATAGCTCATAGCGCCAAGTAATTAAATTTTTTTTGCATGGTGCTCAAGTGTGGGGATACCGCTCGTTCGATGAAGTGGAGAAGTTTCTACGTTAATTAAGCATAAGCGCACCCAATTACACGCTGCGCCCCGATATTGGGACGGCACTCTCCCAAAGAAGAAAACTCCACTAGAATGACCTAAGCGGTCTTAACAATATGGATATCAACAGTCTCCTATGCTTCGTCAGAAGATTAAATTGGTTCCAACAGTAGGACGATCACAGATCACAATGGGTCAATAGGTCTAAGTAGGTTGGTTTTTCCAACGGCCACTGTTACCTAACCTAACCTAACCTAACCTAACCTAGAGCAATGCTTGGTTATGCACACAAGGCGAGATCTTCCCTTATTACGTTATACCTCCGTACCTCCGAGCCGTTTCAGGTGATGCACACTTTGCTTACACGACTGGTGTCGTTGCATAGCTCGAAATGTTTGCCGTGCTCCTCCAAAGTCGGCCGAAGAAACACCAATTACCAAGTCTAACTCTCAGTTTTATTTTTTTTTAGGTGCCGCTACCAGAATGGAATCCCTAGCGACCTCAATTCTGCGCGATTCTTTGAAGCTGAGCGTTCCTTCTGGCTTACAGCATATACTTGATTTTGCTTTCACTCATAGCAAAGCCCACTTTAGCTGCTTTTGTTTCAGCATTTGCTTAAACTGCTGCTGTTTCACATATGTAACTCTTTGAAGAGTGACGCTAACGAAGTCATTCCATTTGTTTTAACTATTTCTTGACATCAAAGATTTCGCTGAAACTGCGTCCGACCTTTTCGGAGTGGAGCTAATTATCATTTAGCACAATCTGATGAACTTGATTGCCATGCCATGACTGGATATGGCTGTGTACAGCTCACCTCTGTAGATGCTATCATATGCGGCCTTATAATCAATAAAGAGGTAGTTAAAGCCGATCTGGACCTCAATGGTTTACTACGGCTCCTATAATAGTGAGAATATTTGGTCAATTGTGGGCTGATCAGACCTAAAATCGCACTAATAGGGACATACCGCATTGTTAACAAATAATTTCAAGCGCTCGTATAGAACAGTAGTAGGAAACAAGATCTTGCACGTGATTTCCAGGAGGCTAATGCCTCTATACTTGAAAATGCTTAGACTTTCTCATTTCTGTAGGGCAGGCAAACAAAGGTGAAGTTTTATTCACTTGTCATATTTTTTTGACAAAATCTTGCCGATTGTGTATAGTTTCATCCAAGTTGTCTTAATTAGTTCAGCGGGTAGTCCGTCCGGTCCGGCAACCTCGTTATAAGTTAAGTTGGAGGGTTCCCGCAGTTTAACAATCTGCAGAAAGAAATTGTTCAATATGAACAGCACAGACAATGGCTTAAGTTCATCTATATAGGTCCCTGTTTGGGTTAAATTGGCTTCACACGTCTCTTTTATCTTTTGGTAAGACTACTGATTGTTGGCCCTGGAAAGCGCTGTTGTTTTTCTACTTGTAACTGCTTGCAACAGCTCAGTCAGGTTCACTGATCACAACAATTTCCTCCGAGCAGACGTTCTTTATAATGGAAGCGGCCCACATAGGACCAATTATTGACAGCTAAGAGGGAATAAAAGTGGTCTACTGAAGCTGACCTAGGTTCGTGTATTCAGGGATATAGCCGGCAATAGGTATTGACAAGAATTGGATATCATCTGAACCTCACTAGGATGCAAAGTTGATCACAGTATAGACATATTTGTCGGCTTTAACACCGCATATGGTAGGATTAATAGTCTGGAGCCCTACAAGATGATAGCTGACCAAAAGATTACAAAAACTGTAATCACTCTTATCCACAGATACAATTTCGAACTAAAAACAGTTAAAGAGCTAACCTACGTTAGAGGATATGTTAATTCCACAAATGACCAACGAAGATTAACAAGACAACAAGGATCAACATTTCTAACTCAAAACACCAAGATGAAACTTTAAAAACTCTGATGCTGCGAGTTCTATTATACGACACCGATTGTCGGATGATGGGAAGAAAGGACTATTTCATATTGGCGCAAGAAGGCACGCCATAAATGTAGTCCAAGAATTAAAACATCAAGACTCCTGGTTATCCAATACTAGTTGGGATGCAGTAATGGATTCGAATTTGTTTCGAAGAGCAAGACCTGGTCCCCGGATTGCACATATACAAACCAGAGGGTAAATGACCGAGCACGAACTACTGCATCAACCTTTCCGGAGTCATATAAGGAAGCTATAGGTAAGTTTTCAATGATAAACTTTGAATGCTATTGACGTGATTAATTAGATCTCAGGCAGCTAGAACGTGCACAGCTGGTAATCGTAGATGTTAATACACCGACATGTGAGTAATTTTGAAAACAAAATCCTCAAGACACAGTGGGGTCTGAGTCCACATAATAAATTGGAGTCCACGTCAGAATCTAAAAATAAATTATTTTTTTACCGCGAATAACACGAAAATAAACACATATGGTGGAAAAACATTGTAATTAAATTTGGGACTGCGACGCAGCTTTAGATAGACGTTTACATTTGCGGATGTGCACCGAACAATTATAGGAACCGATTTCCTGAGACACTATGTGCTAACCGAACACCGAAATGGATTCCAGTGGAACTTTAACTCGCATAAACTCTCTTCAAATAACAAATATTTGTTGCGAATATTCCTACAACTCTCTACTTTCAGGATTTAAGACATAACGCGATCACTGTCACAACTAAAAACCGCCGCACACACTACAACCCATCATATTCAGACAAGGGAGCCACCAGTGTTTTCTCGTGCAAGACGCCTGTCACCCAAAATGATTAAAATAACAAAACCCGAGTTCCAGAACATGCTTGAGCAAGACATCTGTCGCCCTTCGAACAGTCCATGGGCATGCCCGCTGCACATGGTACCACAGGCAATGGAGAAGGGCGGCACTGCGGGGATTTTCGTCAGACAGATATCCTGTACCACATATACAGGATTTTAGATATTTACTTGATGGCCAGAATATTTTTTCAACACTGATTATTATAGATATTAATACGCGATCACTCAACATTTCTGTGATATATTCTGTGATATATCGACCAATCAAATTCGACGTTTTGTCCAAAAAGAGCTGAAGCGTTCGGCGTTCGATAGCGTGCATTCACTAGTTCACTCTAGCATACGCGCTACCATACGACTGATGATAACCAGATTTCTCTCGCCAATCTTCAAAGTAGACTGCCGTCGATGGGCAAAGTCATGTATGTACTCGTATATCATGCCAGCACCCCAATGCTATTACTCGTATATCGCGGGCGACCGTCCGCAGTTGTCAGCACATACATGCTAACATAGTTGGTCTTCTACCATCATCCAGAGGATTCCGCTACTTTCTCACCATCATCGATTGGTATACAACGTGGCCAGAAACTGTTCCAGTAGAGGACATAACAGCAGAGACTATTGCTCGGGCCCTGTATGAAAATTGGGTAATTTGATTTGGAGTGCGCAGTCACCAATCAAGGCAGACAGTTCGAGAGCAATATTTTTCATGTGCTGACAAAATTGGTTGGTATTATACACCTGCGTGCAACTGCGTACCACCCTGAATCCAACGGTCTCATCGAGCTATGGTACCGAACACTTAAGGCATCAATACGGTGTCATACAACAACAAGTATGTTCGATGTCTTGCCGAAGGCTTTGCTAGAACTCCGTATAATCCACAAAGAGGATTTTAACTCAACCATAGCCGAGATACTCTATGGCATGAACTTAAGTATACCAGGAGAGTTTTCCGGCACTTCACCCAACAGTAAAAATAACAACGAAGCAGATTCTGTTAGGTAGCTGAGGGACTCAATGGCTACAATCTATTTAAGGCATTTTTTCATACAGAAGGATTTAAAAACAGCTTCTCACGTTTTAGTTCGTGATGATGCTGTTAAACCGTCTTTGCATCCCCCATACAATGGTCCTTACCATTCGAAAGGGAAGAAAAGGCCGTCAATATTTCAATCAACCGACTTAAAGCAGCGTATAACAATGGTGTGTATGAAGCTTTGGCTAAGCTCAACGCAGAAGCGAGCTATCTTATGTAACGAGGTATGGTAGAAGAGTAAAATTAAAATCTACGAATCCATAATCGTTGTGTCTATGAGAAGAGTACACAACTCGTCGGCTTACGAAGGCATCCTACACGACTTCCTGATCAGTATCCACGATCACATTGTATCAGTCGACTGTACTCGAATACCCCAGTCGCTGCAACACGATAGTGTGGAAAGACCTAATTTCAGCAAAACATTTTCATAAAGAGGGAGCCCACATTGCAAAAAGGTGCTTAAAAACCAACCTGGCTGAGGAAATGTAATCAAAGCCGTGTTTTATTGGTAAGTGGCTATGCAGCTGAGCAACGAACCCCAATAAAACGCTTTACTCACTCAAACACTCACTTTCCATCTATATTTCAAAGTTGGTACCCTTTTGTCCATATTTCCTTTTAATCAATCTAAAAAACCACTTGCTGACATTTGAATATGTTTACGGGTATGTTCGAAAGGTATGTCGAAATCAGGAATCTCAAAGTTGCTGCAGCTGGTGTAATTACGGATCTGATAATGGTCTTTTGACATGGATATGTCTAACCGATTGTCTTTTTGAAAAATAGTGTCCGTCACAAAATGTGTCTCATTTTTGATTTCCTTCTACCGTTCAGTGATCGTACTCTGTGTGCGGATAAGTTTGTCTTGGAAGCATCCAATTGTGGGAAAAGATGTTGTATGATACGCTGTTTATGTGTAATGCAGGTGGTTTAAATGTTGTGTGTAGTTGACTCACAAAAGTTGTTTTGCTTCTCTTCTTTTATTCGATTTATCGTACATTCCTACGTTGTGTTGTGTGTACAATGGGTTGCCGGAACAGGGGTGGATAAAAAAAAAACCATTTGTAAGAAATGATGTGGTAGTTTTGTTGTCTGTGCACAGCGTAGGAAGTCAAAGGGTTAAGTAACTTACGGCCAGTAGATAAAATAATATCAAAAAGTGAAGGTTTGAGATTTTTTTTTTACACCGGGGTAAAACTTTTAAACCATCTTTTTTTTTTAGCACAACCACCCTATATTCTATTTATCTTCACTCGTAAAACAGTTAAGGTTTTTTCGTCGTATACCTAAAGACATATCCATGTACCAATGTATCTGCATGTCGTGTAGATACTTTCAGCAGTTTACTGCTTTTTTTTTCTTCTGCAGATCGTCTTTTATTAGTAAAAGGAGCTACTGAAAAGTTTCCTTATTCATCCGTAAATAACTGAAGAAAGAGTTCTCGTCACCAATTTGCAGCTCTCTTGTAATAAAGGAAAATGAACCACGTTCATCCCTCACTTTTCTCCACGACTTCACCCAAATTTCTTTCTTTCTGGAACTCAAATTATATAAATAGTCAACGAACACATCCTTAAATAAACGAAGTCAACAACCATCATGAAATAAAAATGTTTACAACCCCTGTCAGCGCTCCCTGGATTTCAGAATTCCTAAGTTCTATGTTCACTTTTGTACTCACTTTATTTACTGACCTAATAATCGCCACTCTTCGTTTTTGTTGTTGTTTGCCAAGGGATATTTTACTGAGCTGCATAGCCACTTACCAATAAAACACGGCTCAAGTTAATTGAGTTCCTTTACCAAATTTATTCATTACGTAGAAATTAATACATATGTACAGTACACGTATAGCCATTATAAAGGTGCCGAAAAGACAACTTATCGTTAAGATCCTATCATAATCAATCAGCAAATTTCCGAGAAAATTTCCGAAACGAGAACTTGAAAGAAAAATAACGCATCTACTTGAAGCGATTCTACGAGTCAGATTCAAAGTTCAAACTATTGATCAGTATTCATAAGATTGGCAACAGCTCGGAGATGTGTACGAAGATCAGATATTCGAAACCTAAACACTAGAAATCTCTCGAAAATTAATAGATGTAAGTAGATGATCATATAACAGCTGGTATTTTGTAAAAGGCAGACTAATAGCAAATCACTTACCTAAATGGTTTTGAAATGCTGTCGCCAACGAGAACCTCTTCTAACTTAATGGATTACGGCCACAACCAAGCTATGGCAATAACAATATTTACAAAAAAACAAAGATGCTATTTTAACATATTGAAAATCAATTAAAACGTTAATAAACATTTTAATTTAACCCTACGATACTTCTATAGTACTTCAAAATGTCAAACGATCCCCATTTCGAATCTATTGCGCACTCAAATATTATAACTAAAAGTCCCAGTTTACCTTGAAGTACATAGGTAATCCACAAGTTCAAAATTGCAGTTCATTCAATGGAAAAATATTGCGTAGTGGCCCCAGTCAATCAATTAACACGAAAACCGAAAACATATGTAACTGCTCTAATTACGAGATTGAGAATTCTATAATACAACGAGATAGTCGTTCAAATGATCCAATAACGCATCGATTGCGGTGTTATTTCCCTCTATCATCATATCATCACTGATTGGATCACATAGTGAAGCAACTGTATAAGTATCTAGTGTATCTATATGGTGTACTTACAAATCAATGTTCCTAGTTCTTTGGTTGTTGGCTGTGCATTTATGCCGACCATCTTGTAAACAGGTTCCATAAAACTCTGCGGTTTCTTATCATCATTCACTAGAGTACCACATTCGATTGTTGCCGCCGAGTCAGGTTTGTTGAATGTAACTGTTGCTGTTGCATCTTCGTATGTTGGAGGATCCAAAGGTAAGTCCTCTTTTATTGTCATTTTGTATTTTCTCTCTCTCTCTCTCTCTCTGTTTTCCACCCTAGTAGATACCCTCTTTGTTATGTTAGATACGTTCCACGATCAACTATCAACGATAACACTATCACACAAAACACCAACACCTTGACTTAGATTTGAGATTTCAAGTTCCTCAAATTTCAATATTTACTACAGAAATAACAAAAAAAAAAAATATCACAAATGCACATCACTCGATGAAAGAAATCAGGTTTTATCACTTGAACACGATCATTACACGACAAGATCACCAGTCACCACAAAGCATCTGAGAGTTTCGAGATATGTGTCAAAACTATAGCACTGACGCACAAAATCTCTTTGTCCGCGCGTATCTATTGTATTAGTTGTGTCCCGACCGAATATTGCAGTCCAAGGTGGTGTAGATTTCTATTATTTGAAATGAACCGATCTTGCAAGTTACGAGTAGGTACTTAGGTCCTGCATCTATAATCTATATTTTGTCGAATTCGAATTTGTATCCGTGTTGTTGCAAAGCAGGGTCTAAAGCTATAACTGCCAACTCTGGACTTGGGATAGAACGCAGAGAGCTTGTTTTATTCAACCGCAAATATATAGGTGATACACTAGTACACAATTCAAATGTGAGTGTGAGTGCTCGCAGCGATACTAATACGAGTACAATAGTCAGCTTATCAGTTCGGATTTGTCTATAACAATTTATTTTGTTGATTGCAGAGAGAAAGCAAGAGCACACACATCTAAAACACAAGACTGAAGAGACTGAGAGAAGCACTCACCAGATAGCCAGAGTTGGTACTGGTACTGCTATTGCTACTGCTACTGCTACTGGCGGCGGCGATGTTTTTCTAGAACTAAAAGATCAGCAAATTATCAGCTACCAGCACGAGTTCGGATTCGGATGCGAGTATGAGTGCGAGTACTTGGCCTGTAATCGCAATCGATTTGCTTGATAATGCTTTTGAGGCTGACGATGACGCTTAACAGAACAGTGGCACTTGTACGTATGTACATACATATGCTTACAAATACAATACATGCAGTTTGGTTTCCTGGATTTTTGTTCAAAATTGACTATAGGTATCACTTCGACCATGTGTATGAGATTGAGTGTAAATTTGAGTGCGTTTCTTGTTATTCACGGTACACAGATGGAATGGAAATGTCTCAGTTTTTAGCCAGTCAGGTTGGTGGTTCATTGAATTCAATTGCGTTGCAGAGATACAACAGGCAGATATGAGAAGCAGTCGATACGTATTATATTTACATGCATATTGGGGGAGCAATATTCGTACAAAACAAATACAACAGATACAGATATTTCGTTTGTGTTGCGCGCACAACAGCGGCTTCGTGCATATTAAAATATGCTAAGCAATTTGGAAGTGTCTTCCGAGTGTTTCGACGCGGGTAGTTGCTGCTTATATCCAATTGTGTCGAGTCGACGATTGGAATCAACTCGTATCTTGATGGCGTTGTTGGGGTTTTTGTTATGAATTTTTAGGTAACTGGTTTTCTGGTGGTTTGTTTACGTTTTTTGGGGTATGCCGTACTGAAGAAATAGAGTAAGACCTTGTATTGTACGTAGATGTGTAGGGGCAATTTGAGGCGTGCGTATGGAAAGTGTAGTCAATGCGTGGATAGTCTATCGGATTTCGAACATAATTTGCTTTGAAACCCGGTAAAATTTTCTGAATCGAGCAAGAGACAAAGACAGATTATTTTAGATCTGGAGTGTCAAAATTAAACCGCACAATGCTCAAAGACAAAGGCTCAGTGAACACCGGGGAGCTATGAATATACTCGTAATATTGTCATTGTGTATTTATTTTTGATTTGCATTTTTATGCAGATGAATGTTAATGCCATTTGTTAACAAAAGATACACAGTTAGTGGACAAAAAGATGAATCTAAAAAACAATTAAAAACTTTTATTCGTAATTGCATTCGAACGTGTTGATTGTTAGGTCATGTACCTCTGTTGGAGTATAAAGCGCATTTGCACTGAAGTCTTTTAAGTGGACGGAGATTCAGTTAATTCTTAATCAACAGGCATTTAATGATACGTCAAGGCTTCGAAAGGTGAAGAGATCTTAGATCTATTCTAACAATCAACAAAGGAAGGTTGTATCGGTTAAAAGAAGCATTCTCTGTTCCTAAAAGAAGGTGAAAGTAAGTATTGCTTGTGATAGCTATTAGTGTTTCCACATATAGCATTTGACGAGGCCTTGTTCCACATGCCTTAGATAATCTGTATCTGACTAGAATAGGTGATTTTATTTTCTGTTTTTTAATAATCTGTAATCGAAGAGCACATCGTTTAATGGAATATACATAAGAGAGAGGCTTTATAAATGCACAGTGCTCTACTTAAATTACTACATCCATCCAATAAGCAGCGCCATAATAATCAACAGAACATTTACAGAGGAAGTGTTCCGTTCACCCAACAAGCCTCGAAGGAGTTCGTGTCACTATTCCTAGAACACATAAGTACTTACGAAAATCGTATTGCCCTGTTAAGACGCCACCTAGCAGACCATAGACTTTTCTGCCAAAGACCGCTGAATTCGATGAGACATTTTAAAGCATTTGTTCGGTCTGCCTGCAATATGAAAAACGATGCCGTCTGCGGTTGAACTTATAAGAGATTCATTTATCTAGAGAAATCCTAACCTCAGGAAACCCCGGTTATGGGGCCTGAACTTGCCTAGAAATCCCATTACCAATTGATAAGACTCTGTGAATTTTGACTTCCAACTGCCTTCAAGGTGTTGCATAAGATGGCTCAATATGGCCTTAAGCATTCCTTGGTTGTCGCTATGGACGCAGATGCTTCGTTCCCACTACCTGCTCTTCACAATATATTGGGTTGGCAAGGAAGTAATTTCTGTCTCTTAGTGCGGAAAAAGCACTCCTCAAGTATTATGGATGTCCGAACGTTCCGAGCAGCTAACATCGACTCGGACCATTATACGGATGCTAATATCCGCAATAGCCCAAAGCCTCCGAACTATTGTGAGGAAGTTCAACGTCAAGCAGCTATAATCGCAAGAAAGCGCCAAGGCTTTTTCCATCCGAGTTTCACCCAACCTCTAGAGCAGTTTAACCTAGAAGACCAGCAGCATCACTGCCAAAGAGCAATCAGAGAGGTCACCTCTTACGTACTCGGTTTAAACCCGCACCAACAATGAAACCTTTGGTTCGATAACGAATGCAAATTTAGAAAAACAGCGAACGTACAGAGTAGCCCTGCAGAAAAGAACAAAAAGGGAAGAACATAGGCTCCACAAAAGAAAAGAGGAAGTTCACGAACAGCGCTCAATCGAGGGATTAGAGTGCTACTAGAAGAAAGAATTTCGGAAGTTTTGACAAACAATTAAATTAAAACGCCAAAGCGGTAAAGCCCAAGCAGAAATCTTCAGGAAACTCCTTATTAGAGGCACAGTTGCTGCTGAGAATCTGGAAAAAATTATTTCCGCAGACTATTTAACAGTGATGACGAACAACGCCCCACCGGCATAATGGACCATTCAACCTGGATGACAACAGACAATATTTTCGTCCAACGAAGATAAATTCAGGACTGCTGGACACCAACGCTTAACTGCCGAACTGTGATTAGATGCGGAAGCGAGCAGCAGATGGTGATTGAACTCATCTCTAAAATCTGGATTGACGATAGTACACCAACGAGATCTTCTGAATTACGCCAACTACATTTGAATTGAAGCCTCCTCAAGATGGCTGCCGTACTATGTGAACCCCTAAGATATTTCGCCAACAATCTGATCAGTACTTACCAGTCCGGTTCTAGGCCAGTATCTATAAAGACAAACTATTCAAAACCATGTCTAGTTTTGGCATTCTGATAAGTTAATTCGACTGTGCAGGATGGCGATGGAGAATGCATGCTGCTCCGTCAATCGTTCCTTAAAGAATTGTGCGAAACTCACAAGTCAACTCCAGATACACAATCTTTCAAAAAACTGTGCTTGGAGCCAAATCCAACGCAGAAGGCTGGAACGAAATAAGCCCTGAATTGTTAAAAATTCTCCTCCCCCGGCCCTTACTTTTATAACACACATCTTCAACTCCATAATAATCATCACTGAGTATCCAAGCTCATGAAAATACTTCCGATACCTAAATTGCAACTTTATACTAGTCCGGTTGTTTGTCTCTTGTAATCAGACTATGAATTTTGGAAGTAGTCCTGGTTGGGTTGCTACTGGCCTGGAAAGTAAGTGTCCAGTAGCAGTTTGAGTGATTCATTACTTGAGGTTGTCCAAGAGCCATCGATTTTTTTTTCAAATAGCTAGGCATCATAGAGATTTGTGGAGAGAATTTCTTACCCGCGTTGCCTCACAGGTTTCTGTTATTTTGTAACAGAATGACCTCCAGGATTGTCGCTTTGCCTTCCTCAGTTCCTTTTTATATATTTTGAGGGATTCCTTATATGAGTCCCAGTCAGTCACTTTTCTTGTGCCTTTTGCTAGGTTGAAAAGTTTTCGGCAAACGTTTCTAAGCGGTTCCAGTGTTGATGTCCACCAGTGCGGGGTTTTCTTGGCTCTAGGTTGAATAAGAGGGGAGGAAGCAGCCATAGCCTGATTGAGAGCCAGGATGAATTCCTTAATTATCATGGCAAGCTCGTTGGTGTCACGCGGGGAACTTGAAAGTTCAGAGTTCAGAATCCTCCGATTCTGAGCATGTGTCCAAGAGCTCATCTTCTTCCTCTGATCGTAAAGGATCTTTTTTTAGTTCGTTATCGACAGAGTGTCAGAAGAGGAGACCGACGGCTTACTTGTTACCTCGAATAAATTGGAGTCGTCGCTATCTATTTCTGGAGAGGCTTATCAGTATCCAGCTCATCCTTTTTATAAACCCCTAAAGGAATTGACTCAAAACCGAACTGAATCATGACTTTAGTCTGCTCTAGAGGGCTAAGGGATTCCTTATTAATCACAATTAACGCGCATCTATAAATGCCCCTTATTTCTTCC
Organism: Volucella bombylans; assembly: GCA_949129095.1. NCBI lineage: Eukaryota > Metazoa > Arthropoda > Insecta > Diptera > Syrphidae > Volucella > Volucella bombylans. Next base: position 136,100,596 of record OX422141.1, on the reverse strand, counting down.
AGTTTCGCGACTTTCAAATTATGAGTCGGAAGGGTCGGGTTGCCTGATGATCTCCAGAGTGCTTTTCGAGGATGAGGGTTCGGCTGGGATCCTCTGCTAAGGATATCCTCCTTAGGCACGACTACGAGTTTTGCACCTGGCCAAATCTCTCCTAATCCACCTATGGCTTTGGTGTAAAGATCCAGAGATCTTTAATGGGCACATGCGATAAGTTTGATGTGGTCTTGGTGCCAGACAGCGTCGATTGTAATGGGATGTGGTCGTTGATTTTTCCGCATGATGGCCAAGAAGTTGCCCGAAAGCTTTAACTTGACCAACTGCCACCGTTCATTTGTTATGATTCGTCGGTGTTGTTTCTTTCGATTACCGTATTTCATATTTCATGACTTCGCAAACGGTTTTCGGCGTTATAAGTTTTGGGCCTCTTGGGAATCGGCACGGTTTCCTCCAACGATCTTTGGCGCTTGGGGGAGTGTTTTAGCGTTTTGGAAGCAGTGTGTAATCCGTCTTTTAGGATGTTGTTAGCCCACTCAATCTTGCTCTTTATGTCTGCACTTCTCTCAACCTTCAGAATGGATGTGAAGGTTTTGATAATGCATGAAGCATTTCGGCGTCTTATGTAGAGTGTCTTAGATGGAGATTGCCGATGCGGCTGAGCCCTGATGTCTCCTTTGGGGAGGAATTTTAGGGCTAGAGGAAGTGATAGGGCCATGGCTTGCTACAGTCTTATCACTTCTTGAAAATTTGGTTTTAGGCTTGCGTTTGTTACGTTGCGTTTGTTACGTTGCGTTTGCCTTTAGAGGATGGTGCACCGTGGACTGCTACAGTTTTATTACCACCCAACAATATAGGAGCCTCGCCGGCAGTTGGAGCAGTCACTGTTCTATCGCCCGGTATTAAAGGAGTACCGGTCATGGTTTTTTTTTTTAGGTTTTATCCATGATTGAACCCCGCTAGTAGAAGAGAAAGGAGGGTCCATCTGTGTACAGATAAGGCTAGCTATTCCTGAGGTCGCCAGATATCCGAATACTCTGTTCGCAACCTCAGTCAGGGTCGTACGACACTTTGATCCAGGGTTAAGCGGAGTAGTTGGGAAAATGGTGGCGGTCGGGAAGGGTGGAGTATCCTTTAGTTTCAGGACGCATCAGTAAAACTTCTCGAGATTCATTTACCTGACTCAGCCTCTGCAACTCAACAATTTTGATGTTCAGGATAGAGGTACCAGCTCGATAAAAGCCGCAGATCAGATACTACCCCGATTTAACTGGCTGCAATCTGAACGTACAATCTTCATCCATGTAGAACTTAGAGAATCAAAAAATCAAACACATCCAAGACTCATCTTTTCAAACACTTCGCCAATGATACTTAGGAATAAAAATAATAAAATAATAAATACTATACAGCAACAATAATGTATCGAAAATTAATTGTGTGTTATTGCTAATTATTTACTTACTAAAAATCGAAAAATAATTTGTATTCACCGCCACATGGGTATAGACCCCGGCGTAAACTCCCGGGTAAATGTATTTGTAAAGAGCTAGCCGGTCGCCATGAGTGCATGCTAACTATCTAAGAAAGTGTTGGGAAAATCCTTTTCTTTTACGCAAAGAATTAATCAAAGATTTATTCTCTAATTTGTTTGATGAACTCTTGCCATCTTTTCGAAAACTGCACGATTTCGTACTCAAAGAATTTCTGGTCCTTATTAGCTCAAAACTAGACTTTTACCACTCTAAGAGTTTTGCATACTTTCTTGCTAACACAATACATAGGTCATTGCCATAATGAATAGGTATGTCTCCACTTAGAAGGCAGACCGAAGTTTGTCTACAAAAGAAGAACGGTTGCCGCTCCCCATTTGCCAATGTCACGGTGAAGATTTGACTAAACTGCTTTTCTTTTCTAGCTGAAGTCAGAATGTAAAAGTCGACATCATATTCCCGCAGCAATCAAAGTGAGACACGAGGCATTTCGTACGTGTTCGAGGGTGTCCATTGACTGGGTGATATTTGCATCACCTATGCCTGACAATTGAAGGGGGAACATCCTAATTGCACTGTATAATGACAGAAACGTCACGAAAAACTGTAACAACTAGCATTTGGTGTTGCCAATTGATGAGGAAGTTCTAAACATCTATCACAACATAATCAAACTTCAAACTCCAGTCGATACGGCTTTGCCGTCTTATGAATCACTAACGGAAATAGGATTTCTTTTTCTTTCAACCACACCGGCACAGTCGAAACTAAAAACACTAATTAGATGGATTAAAGGGTAAGAAGATAATGGCTTACGAATCAGTTCTGCAAAGACTAAATATGAATTATCATTGTTGTTTGTCCGAACGCGTAAACCCAATTTCAAATACCTTTTCGAGGGAAGTTATAGGACAATTAGAATGCCTGGATTCAGACGTAAATAATCAGGACAATAACACCACGTATTGAGCTGAAATTGTTGGGGAAATTCAACAGTCATGTGTCACTGAAAACTTTAAACGCAAGAGTCAAATAACAGTGACGTAGGTGGAAATGTAACTTGACCTAATTAGGGGTATGGATTTTCATGAAGGTCCCTGTGTTAAGAAACGAACAACGACATTAGATGGTAAAGCGCTAGGTATCCGCATATCTTTTAAACTCAAGTTCCCGTGCTATTATAAAATAATAAAAATGCAGAAAAACATCAGTGGACTGCTTCAAACCAATTAAACGCTCAATGGATCAGGACAAGAACCTCTTTAAATTCACGGCAGTGAAACTAATTCTATCATAATTGCCTAGTGCTTCCTCAAACTCGAGCCGGTTTCGACTTAAAGTACTCCACAAACGAGCTCCCAGATATGGAACGAATGCAATCAATTACATTTAAACTCAAGCCGCCTGGCGCATGTTTGGGTTTGCCGAGTGTGTGAACCCTGAACAAGAGCAAGACTACAAAATTGTAAGTAAACACTAAACAGTTCCAAGAGAGCCCATGAGTTGGCTTTGTTGTGATTCTGTCTAATTGATCAGACATCCGACACAATTGCCGAAATGTGGCGCCCGCATGAGCGGGAGCAGTGATTATTGTGTTCCGAGTTATGTTTGTACAACGCATTGCGATGGATTAAATTAAGAAATTTTGTTGTTGTTTATTTTATTCGTCGTTCTCGATTTTAGTTGCGCGCTTTAATAGCTACACGACTAGTGAGTAAATTAGCTGACTTTGAGATCTTAGAATGGTTTTTTTTTTAATTTTAAATTGGCGTTCAGTATGTGGATCTTCCGACGGCGGCATCCATCATGTCTTGGATAATTCGTACACACGATATGAACCAGTAATGGATGTTTTTTTGAGTGTCAGACTTTTCAACAGGGATTAAATGTCAAATCTAAATGATCTGCTAAGCTTCATTTAGTTTCAGTACAGTTTGTCATTTTGTTACGGAAAGATTGACGCTATAACAACGATTTCAAATTGTTGAAATTTATTTCCAAAAACGAACCTCTAATCGCGAAACCTATGAACGTTTCGTGGAATTTACGGTAGAATTCATGCATCCAATTCACGCTATTAGATACTCAAGCTTGTGTTGAGGTGGACCCCAATTTATCGATTCGTCATCGTTCGCAGCAAGTTGGCGTTTGTTTGTAAGAGCTAAAGACGCGTGACCATTTATTGCATCGGGTGTTCAGAGATGGTGCCTTAAATCAACTGGAAGTTGACCCAATTTTTTGCCATAAAATATTGTTCAGTGATAAGGCTTATTACTGATTTAACCTACCCGGGGTAGGCATGCCTGTCGTAAGAGGCGACTAAATTCCACCCTCTGTGTACGGAGGGTGTGCAGTATATAAACCATGCAACGGACAAAAAAAAATAAATTATTACGCCATGTGGCCGAAAATCAACCCTCTACGAATCCTGGGGAGAGCTCACGGGTATCGATATCTTCACCACCTAGATCTCAAATAACTATGTGCGAAATGAGCAGTCCGACGAAACCGAAAATGTCGGTGCATGAACAACGGACATCTATAGCCTTAGTGAGGAAATATAAAATGGAAATGCTAAGAGAAGAACTTAAGACATAGATGGAAAGATTAGAAGACAAAGTTGAAAGGGTATAAACTAAAATCGAAAAATGTATGTAGTAAGTTGTAACTCGTTAGACAAAGCAACCTATGAAACAGTCAAAAAGGACTTGAAACGTGAAACCGACTGGATACTAAAGAAACGAAAAGCCGGTTCCTCACCCAAAATCATCAAGAAACGAACTGAAATAGCAAATACTCATTCCGAAGAAAACCGAAATTCCAAGCATCGACCACCGCCGCCAATCAACGTGATCGGGATTGCGGATTACAACAAACTTCAAACATCTTGAAGACAAAGCAACTGATTATACCGTCACATCGCGTACCAATAATGTGTGGAAAGTCAACGTCAAAGATGCTGACAGCTATCGCTTACTGTCTAGAAAGTTAAGTACCGAGAAAATTCAATGGTACACTTACGAGAACAAACCGAAAAATCCAATGCGTCTCGTAGCTAGAGGGTTTCATCCGTCGTGTAGAAAAAAACAGATATCGTCAGTGACCTGAAAAATGGGCATTTTAAAATTCTTGATGCCGGAAACATAGAAAAGCGAGAGAAAAAAAAATCGGAAGGGACGGAAATTAAAGTAAAATGCAGCCTTCCTCCGTCGAGAATCCTCAAAAAATTTATGAAATAAAAGCGATTGGCAATATGATTATCAAAATCGAACCTCTGGGTAAGAACGTAAAACTAATCAGTACAAACGCTGTCAAGGTTTCAATCAGGCCAAAAAGAGCTCCTTAAAGGGTAAGAAGTACCACTCAAATAATTTTTAAGGTTGCGAAGTAGCAAGGGAGTTGCAAAGAAGGCAAATTCATAACGCCGCAAAATGAGAGCTCAAAAGAGGCAAGTAGGGAAAAGCCTAAGTTCGGTAAATTAACCAAAGAAAAGCCACCGGATTCCGGTCACAAAAATATAAAAGAAAACGTGATGGAAGAAAAACCATTAAGCCTTGGACGACTTGTACCCGACAAACTAACATACAAGTTAACGAATAATTCTATCAACAGTGCAAACTAAGTCAGCAACACGCGCACCGATATCTAACACGCGCAACCCATCAGTTCCCAGGCAGACATTCGATGACACCAGACACCTGCAACGATTGCAATTCTGAAGTTCCGTTCGTGAGAAACTACGATGTGCTGATTTAGCAGTAAGAGAGTATTTAAGGTTTAGATTTTAAGTTCTCAGAGACATTGTATTTTTGATAGACAGAAACGCTGCCCGAATAAAGATTTTTTTTTAGTAAAATTAAATTGTAAGAGTTTAACTTACATGTAAACTAGAAATAAAAAACAAAATATTGTTGTTGTTCTTCACTCTAACCATTCACTGTTGTACTTGATTGGCAGGCCGACATGTATCCTTTTTTTCATGATTTTATGGTTCATACGAGTACATTGTTTTATCTTTTTTGTCGGACCTATGTAAACCTACATAGCATTCGGTTGTTGTTTGTTTTTCTTTTCGGTGTATTAGTCCGCTTTCATACGTCGCAAGTGTGTAATGCGCATGTTCAGGTTATTTTCTTTTGAATTGTCATTCAGTGATGCGCGCAACTCTACATGAAGACTTTCCCTTCTTTGAGTTTGCATGTTATTTGACAGTTCTCTTTCATTTCATCTTTGGCGCTCAGTCTTTCATAATTGAAAATGAGACCCCTTGTTAATTCTTTGGTCCATTTCAGTTCATCCGCCATACTGAAATGTTGTGCTCGTAACACAGCGAAAGAAGTAATGAAGCAAATGCGAAAAAGAAATGTCAAAAACTTGCAATGAAATTGCTACCCACATGCAGTGGAAATTTGGTTAACTGGGTATTTTTTGTTTCACTATTTCTCTCTTTTGCACTCATTTGAATCTTTCGAAACTTGCGACGTATGAAAGCGGACTTATTTTATGATATCACCACTGACCCTTTACGGCGACCCATTGTCTTCATCCTTTTTTATTTTTGTTGTACACACTGCACTCTTTGTTTTCCGTTATCACTACGCATTTAATTGGATTTGATAAGGTTTAGTTCCTTTTCTTGAGTTATCTGAATGGTAGATTTGTTGGCATTGTCCCTTTTCGTCAAAAGAAAAATGGAGTGGGGGACGGTATGCCAGCGCCTTACGCGTCTCCTATTCTAATGAAAATTTCATTAAGTAGTGAGACTCCACAGAAGAAAGTTGTTAGATAGTGTAATAGTGAAAAAACAGAAGGAAACTATATAAAATCTGAGAGGACATAGAGGGCAGTTGATGAGTTAATCACTGAGTATTTCTTAGCTTGGTATTTACGGTTACCATTAACTTTTGTTTTTATTTGTTAAGGTATTAATTTATACTTGGTGAGTTAGTCACTGAGGATCTCTCAGATAAATCTTTGTGTTCGTTATTTACTTAAATTTATTTTATTTATTAATGTATTCCGTTTATAATGTACATCATATATTTAATTGTAGACTGCAATTAAATATTAAGTCTTATATTTTTATAATAATTTACGGGCTACTTTTCGTATCTATAATATATTAATATATTGCGATCGTTATGTTATTTGTTATAAATTATTTACATATTATTTTGTATGACGAAGCTGTAGGATGATGGAATGGAAGACGGAAGTGCGTGCATTTAAATTCCTTTTTAATTATGTGTAATGGAGTGAGAAGATCCAGTCTTGTAGCGTGAATGGGGGAACGGGCATTTACCCCTCCATTCGATGTTCGAGGATCCACTCTTGTAGCGTGGATAGGGGAACGGGGATATACCTCTCTATTCGTTGCTCATGAAGTGGGCGGTGCTTCACATTCGCATATTTCGTTGGAAGGACTTGTCGTGTTTTCCGCTTGTCCGTCCGTTGGTTAAACACTCGGAGATGTGAGTTCTCCTGCTTAGAGTGTATGCGATCGCCAGTCGTACAACGTCCGTGATCACCTCGTCTTATAGGCTCCCGAAGTAAGGTTGGATTTGGTAGTAGACATGTGCCATCTTGTATTGAAAAAAAAATATATTGATTATTAATATGACCCTTTTGGTGAAAATCGCAAAATGGTTAAGATAGATCAGGAGTACGTGAATATCTCTGTATTTGTGCCAAAATGGAGTGAGAGGATCTACTCTTGTAGCGCGGATAGGGGAACGGGGATTTACCTCTCTATTCGTTGCTCAAGACGTGGCTGGTGCCCTTCCATGCACTCTCTTATTTAGATGAACTTACATTCTAGCTGTTTGGTCGTCCATCTTTTTCAAATACCCGGGGTGTGTGGTTTTAACTGCTCGGAGTATCGCGATCGCCATTCGAACGACTCTTGAACCTATCTGGCCTCGTAGCATTTCGATGTGAAAATTGGTAGCGGAGCACATGTGTATAACCATTAATCAATCCAATTATTTATTATCAATATACGTACTACGCATATATGTACGTGTTCTCTTAAGTATGAGTATAAGGTATTCTCATTTGATATTTGGTAGATGAGCTAGGAGTACTCATGGGTGTGTTTTTATTTTATTCCAGAAACCAAGAAAATGACGGAACCCCCACGACCAGTGCAGCCCCATCTTCCCCTATTTTCATCTTGTACATTATTAAATAAATAAATAAATAATTAAAAAAAAAATAAATCTATCTAATTATTTTTAGGTCTTATATACATAACGAAAGGACTGGAAACTCTAGAAACATATTTTCTAGAAGTTAGCTAAGATCGAAAATAACTACCGCAATAAGTGAACTAAATCAATGACTTGAATATGGAACGCCTGCTCAAAATACTTACCTGGACTTATACAAAAACTTGACAAACTAGAAATGATCATACGAGTACGAAAGAAGAATATTGATCTCTGAAACCCATATGAAAAAGGGATCATGTGCAAAAATAAGACGCTTTAGAGACCATCACGCTTATCATCCATCTGAAATGGCGAGAGGTGGATCCTCACTGCACATTAAAGAGTCTATGGAATATACTGAAGACCTTAAAATAGAGCTCGAATCTGTGCAAGTAATCACGGTACGTGTAAGAAATTGACATTATTTCCTTACCATTTCAACCATTTGCTACCCACCGGAATCCACGCTCGAAAAGAGTGTTTTCAAAAACTTTATATCACTTGCATCTATGTTAGTTTTATTATTGGCAGCAATGACATACTTTCGTGAGAGTTTGTTGCATCCCACAACCGACGCATGGGATATAATTGGAATAATCATACCCGTGTAGATCCAAAGGACCCTCTCGGGACCGGTCCAAAGAATACTTAGTTTCGTTGGATCAGTCAAACTATTCAGCTGTCTCTTTCTCGTAAAGAGAACAGCCACAGTTTTGAGAGAATTTACTGAGAACTTCTAGCAAGTGCACCAATCTTCGATCACGTCTAGGGGTTTAGCCCCTTCTACCAAGAGCATTGAACTTGTCGAGTTGTAGAGGCTAAATAAGGTCAATGTATCTCGAGAGACCCAAGACCAACTCCCATCACAAGCGACGCTGGCTAGCACCAAGGCCACGTCAAGCCACAAAGAATCCCTCAAAATATATAAAAAAAGAATGGAGCAACAATCATGGACGTCATTCTGTGACAAAATAACATAAACCTCTGAGGCATCGCGGCATCGATGCTCATTCACCCTTCTCCTGGACACCCTTTTTCCAGGTAGCTTCCTATTCACGAACAGAAACATTCACGGTCTGATTATAAGTGAGAAGCTGCATAGCTTCAAACCATACAAGCTTGCCGGTCCGGACGGTGTAATACCTGCCAAGCTATAAAGGTCCTCAGATATTATCCTGCCTACCCTAGAGAATATCATGTGTAGAACTCATCCACATTCCACTGTCATGGAGAGAAGGCAATGTAGTTTTCATTCCCAATACCGGAAAATGCTCTCATGTTGTCAAAAAGGACCTCAGACCTATAAGTCTATCACCTTTTTCAAAACTCTAGAACGACTGGTTGATATCCATATAAGACCTAAAATTGATCCAAGACTTCTCTCAATGGCTCAACATGTCTACTGTAGAGGAAAGTCTGTGAAAACGGCTCAGTATTCACTGACTAGCCACATCGAACGATGCCTACAATCTAGAGAGTATACAATGGTTGCATTCCTGGACATAGAGGGTGCCTTTAACACCGTCAACACATCCGGAATCACGACTGCGCTGTCAACTCTGCAGGTACGCGACTCACTTGTGGAGTTGTTGGAAGCAGGGTGAGCATCTCTCAAGTAAGCATCTTAATGCCATTTAAGAACTCTTCCAGCGAAGTCTTAACAGATTAGCCAGTTGGGTCCGGCTACTATGGATTGGGAGTAAACTCCTATAAAACTGATCTTGTCCTCTTTGCCAGGAAATATAAAATTCCAATCGTAGACCCTCCCTCAATCATCGGTACCAGTTTAGTCTTCTCCGATACAGCGAAATATCGGTTCTTATTTTTGAGAAGAAACTAAACTGGAAACCTAACATTCAAGAAAGAGTCAAGGAAGCTACAAAAAAGCCACGGCCTTCAGCCTGTCATAGCCCACTGGCTATACATCTCTGTCATATGACCGATACTCACGTACAGTTTGGTTGTCTGGTGGACGGCCTTAGACAATGCTGTCAACTCTCCTTCCATCTTCCAAATCACTCTAGCGTGTTTCAGGTGGAAATTTTAGCGATTAAAGAAGTTCTGTCCTGGCTGAAGAAAAACGTGATGTATTCAAAGGATATCCGCATCTTTTCGGACAGTCAGGCCGCTATCAAGTCCCTGGACTCAGTCTCATTAAATTGTAAATTCGCCCTTGAATGCCGATCATCTCTTACGGAGATGGCAGAGATGTTCAACATTCACCTTTGTTGAGTTCCGAGCCACAGAGATATTCCAGAGATATGTAGGGCCGACGAACTCGCCAAAATTGGAACCACTCTACCTATTCTACCGGAAAAGGGTAGCATAGGTATATCAATCGTTTTTGTGTAGGCTTACTCCTAGATATTTGACCTCGTCGGAGAACTCATTGAATGTATCGTTAAGTGAAACTGTACCTAAGTTTATGTTTCTTCTTTTATTGAAGGGAACTATGACAGCCTTATTTGGGTTTATGGAGAGATTCCCTCTGGTGCACCAGTCTAGGACTGTCTTAAGAGCGTTTTGCATACGTGCAGTGTCTTCGTTAGTCTCTCTGCCTCTAATGATGCTACACGACGAGTGAGTAAACCAGTTGTTATGCCGAATTTGTTAAGTAAATCATATGTGGCCAAAGACCACGGCAGGGGCTTTGAATCATCGCTTTTGATGGTAGGTTAATCGATGTTTCTATGGAGCAAAGCATTTGATATGAATTGATCTATTTCAAGGAATGCGCAAAGTGCAATTTCTTCACAGCAGAAGGAACTTTTGATTTCAGCTGCCAGCTTCATCGGATCACCTCCGTCGATTTACCTTTCTGATAGGCATACTGACATGGCTGCATAGGCAAACTATTTTCTAAGCTTTTTTTTATATGGACAACAATAAGTCTTTCCATTGTTTTCAGATAAAATGATGTCAAGCTTATAGGACGGGGTAATTTAGGTAGTTTCATAGGCTTATCACCTAGTTTGAGGATAAACACCACGTTTACCTCCCTCCAAGTGCGTGGGATGTAGCCCAAGTTGAAGCTGAAACAAAATAAGGCTACTAGGGTAGGTACGAGGAAGTCCAGCCCTTTTCGTAGCAGAGCTTAAAAATTCCGTCTACGCCTAGTGCCTTGTTTAAATGAGTTGGTAGTACACTTAGCCTTATCCGGACTGAAGAGTTTTCCGGATAAACTATTGATTCTTGGAAGTAAAATCTCTAATATTTCAATATTAGAAGACCCTAGAAAGTGAACCTGAATCAAGGCATTCTGGTTTGAATAACAATCCCATGCAATTTGAATGATCTTGGGAGAGGGTTTCGAGTTTCTCGCAGTAAGCATGCTCTGTTTGATCTTCGCAACTCATGGTTGTAGTAGGTTAAAATTTTTTTGTATAGTTTTGTTGAAAAGCTTCCTCACTTTTTTCCGAGTAGCTTCTACAATAGGTTCTCGTTCCACCATGGTACGCGCCGTTTTACCACAGTTTTCTAAACCTTTCAGCTGTTTTTAAGAAATGATAGAATGAGAAAGAAAAACGCGGAAGTATTAAACAAGCTGATCTAGTTAATGTCGGAAACTGGAATTTTTCATATAGGTGCGATGGTTGACGTGTTTTTAAGAAATTACTCGTAGATACAAATGTTTATGTACGAAACTTAATGAAATTGTCAAAAGTCATCCCAAGAAAGTTTTTAGACGGATGTGAAACATGGTTATACTTACGCAAGGTGTACACATATCGAAATAATACTATTAAAAGCGACTTGGATCTTTCTCTTGCTAACAGTGTCACAATTTGCAAAAATTTTAACATCCGTGTGTGAGTACAGGAATGGCTAAAGATTTTACAAGAATTATTCTCGTTATTAACGGTGTAAATTGTTGAGCTAAATTGTAAATTGTCCATAGCATTCGGAGAATACCATAGGTCTTACCAACAGTAGAGTTTATGTGGTCGTTCCATGTGAAAGTTCTGTTGAAGACGATCCCTAAATTTTTAGCTGAAGACACCATCTTTAAAGCTACTTTGCCTAAATAGATAGACGGGAAGTACGACAGGTCCAAAACTTTTTTGGAAATCACCAAGCTTTTGCATTTATGTGGATTTAGAGTTAAACCGTTCTTAACCGACCAGCTCAGAATATGCTCAAGGTCCTGGTTAATATTTCGGGCATAATTTTCAATCAAACCAAGAGGACAACTCTGGTAGATTTGAACGTCGTCGTCAGCATAAATGTGTATCGATGAGTGCAATATTTTATTTGGATACCGCGTTAATATACAGCGTGAAAATAAGTGGCCACAACATTGACCCTTGGGGAACACCTCGGGTCAACGAAAGGAAATTTGTTAAAACGTTATCTATAGATACAGCCTGTTTTCTATCACTGAGGTACGATTCGGTAAGTTGAATGAAGCTCGTAGTTTTTTGCAGTTTACTGTATGGCTTACCGTGTCGAAGGCTTTGGAAAAGTCCAATGCGGTCAAGAAGGTGACATTGTCTGCATCTAGCCTAGATCGTATGTCCTCTACCACTCTAGTTAGAGCGGTAGTACAATTGTGTTTGGGACGAAAGCCAGATTGAAATTGATCAAACAAGTTATATCGGCACAGATATACACTTAGTTGTTTTTGCATAAGACGTTCACAAACTTTTGAGAGAAAAGGCAGAATTGACATAGACCTGAGCTCATCGATAGCCCCATTTTTGGGAATTGGTAGAATTGTTGCTATATTCCTGTAACTACTACTGTATTCATAAGGTGCGTGATATAAGGCAATATGTAACGAAGAATGACTTTAACAAAAGTTGGGTGGACTTCATCAGCACCAACTTCATTCGATTTAATGGTTACCAATCCCTAACTCTCTTAAATTCTTCCAGAACTTAGGTCCATTTGATTTTTCCTTTAAACGGCTAGAAAAGAACCGAATTTTGGCCTGCCTAATATTGAGAATTACCTTGTTCCTAAGGGATTTGTAGAAATTATGTAGTATCTCAATCCGAAAGCGTTTCCAATTCTGATAGGCCCGATCACGTTGAATTATAAGTTGTTGTAATTCTGCTGAGAACCAGGGTTGTGATACATTAATTACCTTTCTTGTTTTGATTGGAACGTGCTGGTTAAAGAGGGTGTTTATATTAGTGTTGAGAAAATCTACTTGCTCGTCTGGTGTAGGCATACAATAAATGCAGTTCCACGGTGCTGTACACTTCTAATGTCCCTATACTGATACCTTGATTGAACCGGACCACTGTCAATAAAGAAATTGTACTTAAGGAATATGAGATCATGTTTGGAGAAGGCTGGTGCGGAAAGTTGATTATAAAAAAGCGCTTTTTTCACATCTGTCACAAAAAACACATCTAGTAAAGTACTTGATGACCGGGTAAAGTGAGAGGGGTTGGTTTTGTTAACGGAGTATAAATCAAATGAACTCATCACTCATCGACCAATAGATTACAATTGAGAACGAAGTAGAAGATTACATTAGTTGAGCTAATGGAGATTTCATCCAACAACTCAAATGGAGGTGTTAAATAAACAGTGCCTATAAGAAGACTGTTCAAACCGCATTTAATTTCAACAAATAGGTATTCAATAGCGAAATCAATAGGCGATGAATATTTCCATCTACAAGGAATTCCGTCTCGGACGTACCTTGCAACACCACCACCCATATCATGATTATACCTATCTGTGCGAAAAAGTTTGTAGCCTTTTATAGAGTGCATTTGATCATAAATAATTGTCGAAAACCAGGTTTCCGATACACAGACTACATCTACTTTGGATTGCTCAAAAATATATATACCTGTCGGACCATTAATATTTCAATGCCTACCTGCACGATTCGCCGTTGAATTTGGCTTGGTTGATGGAGTTACTGGTTTCAGCCATGGTGCCGTGATGTATTGTGGCTTCTGCAACCTCTCCGCTTTTTGTGCTACAGCGTTTGCGGTAGCGTTAGCGCTAGCCCTAGGTGGGATATTGCTCACACTTCCGCCAACTCTCACTAACGTCGTGCTCGTCGTTTTTTGGGTCGCTGATTTAGAGCCTGATCTTGCTGAGAATGAGCTTGATCTGACCAAATTGGTACGAGACCAGGCCTTTCAGCTCCACGAGCCGCTTAATAGCGCTTTCGTTCATTGCAAGCACCAGGTGGGGGGTATCCCTATCGTTTGATGGTTGCAGAACTCTCCACGTTTTTGTGTTGAGTTCTTTGTTTTCGCCATCAAGAATTGCCAGTAATCTTTCGCTAGCTGTCCCGGTACTTTGTGGGAAGAACTTTTTGCTTTTAAGTCTGTCTCTATAGAAATGTAGACAAGTGGTTGCAGACATCATTTCACGTTTTCCGATCAGAGAAACGTATACATTGTACTCGTATATGAAAGAGCTACTGGAAGTGTGCCCTTAGCCTTTGGTAAATGAAGAAACTTATTAAATTTAGTTGGTTGGTTGAGAGAGTCCGAATCGAAACATGTGTCAGCACTGCTTCATTCCTCGATTAGAGTTTCAACAGAAAGGCGAATCCTTAAGTTTGTATAAACAATTGCGTGTGGTATGACAGCTTCAAATGAAGACATATAAACCAATACTTTACGACGTCTCTGAAAAGTCTGCAGTACTGCAAAAGCTAGTAGAGCTATCCAGTACTAGGTTATCTAGAAAACATTATTACCTACATCTGTGTATAGTAATGAAGCTTTTCCGCCTTCCTTTTCCTGAGAGTGATATTTTAACTTTAGTGATCACTCGGTCATCTAATGATCACTGGTAAGTATCTACATCCCTTAGTAAGCATAAAAAGTTTAAATTTGTTGTCAACCAAGTGGATGCGCATCATTATGTCTGGAATCTAATCAATCACACAGTCCACACAGACTGTCCTTATCTCCAATAAAATATGCTGCATGTAAACGTTAATCAATGTAGCCCGAGGGAGTTTAGTAAGTCATTAAAATAAGCAGTGCCCGCCACAATTTTATGCGCCACAATATTGCCCATTATCAATTTACAACACGTTGAATTCTGTTCTGGATGCTCGATTAGCGTTTCCAGTCATGCGCCTGATGGGTAGTGGCCTAGTGCTGAGCTTTAAGTGATAACCTTTTGGCTAAGAAAAAGGCACTCGAAATGACAATATACTCGAGATGGGTCCAGAAAACATATACAAACGAAATCATCTACAAAAAAAATATCGCAATGTTCCTGTTCAAGTTGCGCGCGTGATAGCATGCCTGATAATCGCAAAATAGAAAAAAAATTCTAAATCCCAAGCCCCAGCGTGCGTTCTACGTAAGGAGTGTTAAACCCGCTATCAGTAGGTACAACAACATGCCTATGACTTTGTATCTGAGTGCTATTGGACTATTCAAAGAAGTTCAACTGTGTGCTTTGCCCTACATTAAAAATAGTTTTGCGATAAGTATGGTCAACGGGTTTCGTTTGAACTACGCGGTAACGATAAAATTTTTGAGCAAGTCTTGCTATTTAAGTATTTCCCACACTTTAAGCAGGAAACCTTGATGGACTTGGTCATGACCACCCAGATTTGGAACTCATGAAAATGGATTTTGTACTTGTTACTGGACAAAAAGAGAGTCATGTATTGTAGTTGAAAGTACTTATGATGAAGATTAACCACTGGCATCACTAGCAAGCTCGGAATAAATGTAAAAGAATTGAAAAAAGATTAGAAATTTGTGGCATCTATATCGCATGTGACAAAGAGGACCGTCGGTGCTCCCATTGAAAAACCCTTAACCTTCACCAATAATTCTACACAGATTGTTATGAAGCGTTCGCTTACATGCCGCAAGCTTGAGACTTTTTGCCCGAGTCTCCCTCGAATAGTAAATCCACATCCATATGAGCGTTGCCTTCTTACTTTATACGCGTCGCCGTAGTACATGTTGTAGTTTTCATGGTCCGGTCCATCTCATCGCATTTCTTCGATTGCGTAAATATTTGCATTTAGCAGTCTGGGGTCCTAACATTCCAGTTGTAAACCTGCAATTTATTGTCCTTAAGTCCTTAAAACGTTTGCTTGGGTCGTCAACAATACTAATATATCCGTTCGTATCCGCGGCTGTTAATTGTCTCTAAACTGTTTTTTTTTTGCACGCTCAACCCACGCTCAACCCCCAAGTTGGAGAGCCAGGTCCTTAATAAAACGAAAGAGTCCAACTAAACAGTCTGGTGCCAGTAACTTCGCTGAGGTCATGAAAGTCGCCATTTAACTATTCAGGTTTCTTACGCTGGCATTTCTACTCCATAGTCCCGATACAACCATAGAGCTCTCTTGAGACCTGGGATTCGAATACGTCGAAGAAGGTCTGAAGGAGGCTGTGCACCAAGTAGCTTAAACTGACTAGAGCAGTGGATGTCACCGTATTTATATGGGATTACTCCGCCGCCGTCATGATGAAGGCTAAGTGCTCTTGTGCGAACACTAGCCTGTCTCTCCCTCATCTGCTGCCGACAATGACGGTCCGCAGGAGTAGAGAGCTCTACGAGCAGAAAGGAAGGTAAGAACATAAGCTCCTCCGAAATAATGACAATGTCAATGCCAATGCCAATGTCAATGCTAATGCCAATGTCAATGTCAATGCGAATGTCAATGAAAATGCCAATGGCAATGCCAATATCAATGCCAATGCCAATGTCAATGCCAATGCCAATGTTGTTGAATTTCAATGCTAATGCTTATGCCAAGATTTGCCATTTAATCAGACATACGGTAGAAAAACGCTTGCAAATTGTGCAAATTTTTTTCCAAAATCGTTGTTCAGATCGCAAGACTTACTATTTGATAATACGCATCCGCTGACAGGTTGTACAAAGCGCAACGACGAAAAGATTGACGATCGCCATCGTGCATAATTATTGAAGTTCTGCACATGCACTTTATGGAAGATTTTGCAGCAAAATCTTGGCTTATGAGCTAACAAAATTCAGGTCATGCAACAATTGAAGCCGGTTCACCGTGGCCATCGTATAGGCCAAAAATGAGATTGCCCTTGATCTTCTTTTTCACCATAAAATTTTTCTCTGCGATGAAGCTCAATTTTGATCAACGTCAACGTATTTGGAGTCAACAAGCCAATAAGAAGTAGACACTGCTTGGCGTATTTTATGTTCTAATTGATTCATTCATCTAACTTGGCTGTCAACAATGCTGGCTCTCAGCCAACTATTCTACCGAAAGCAATCGGCTTAACGTTATCTAAGAGGCATATCTAAGAGATTATCAGCTAGAAAATATTGTCGGAGGTCTTCATGTCAGACCATTGAATTCAGAATCGGATGCGGGAGCTCAACCCTGTCGAAGAGGAGGAATCCGCTGAAAACCAACTGGACACGATTTACGGAGGAGGTCGGCAAGTGCAAGAGTGCTCCTCGTAAGCTGATGGCGAAACAAAACCTAGAGCGTCTCCGGAAGACCGGAGTCTTTACAGATCGAAGCAAAAAGAATATAAGAGGCTAATTTCAAAGAGTGCCCCTTATAAAGACTTGCGAAAAGTTCAAAACTGTCGGTGAAACCAGTAGCCTAGTATAGACAATCCTAGCTTAGCACCGGCATACGTACCGAAACCCGAAAATCGAAAAAGAGTACTACATGCTCGCCAAGAGCTTCAGACCTATGAGTCTGACTTTCTTCATGTTGCTTTATAAATGCATCCTCTATTTAAAATCTTACTTGCTTACCAACGCGGAAGATCCTGCGAGATTTCACTTCAAAATCTAGTTAGAGTACAAGGCGCACGCGGTAAGAAAGAATACGCCCCGGGTATTTTCATCGATATGGAGGGTGCTTGCGACAACGCTACTTTTGACAGCTGGTGTATATCGTCGAGACAACACGGCATAGATGAAAGGTTAGTTTTGCGGATCAAAGCAATGCAGGTGAATAGGACACGGATTGCGGATGCATGGTGGATGTAAATAGGGGATGCTATGGTGGATATTAGTCGACTCACTGCAAGTTTGTCTTGCCTTCTGTGAAGCGTCTGAAATCAAAGACCGCATGCTCTTCCTAATTTTGACATTACAGCCATTAAGTGGACTGTTCTGTTCAAATTTATGAAGATATCTCTAAAAGCCGCCGTTCCAGACAGGAACTGTGTAAAGTTGTAGTTACAGTCTCCTCTTGTCCTCGTTGTCCACGATTCGATGACGCGAATTCGCCTGTGGTATATGTATGAACCTGGCTTTGTGGAGCTGATGGCATGCTACATCATTTCCGAAGCTCCTATACCACCTGCGTCCCATTCGCGAGGTTGTCGACGGGGAATCGTTGCGGCTAAAATAAAGACTGCTTTATCCGAGAATGTTCGAAAGCCGCTGATAGTCTTGATTGCACAGAGCCTGCATAATGACAGCTTTCTTTCAAAATCGTTCACCGATAAAGAATCTGCTCATATTAGAGCAGCGTACAGGAGGACCGAACTGACCACTCTCGACAGCAGGATCCTACGGGTGTATCCATATCCAAGTTCACCAATGCGCGGTAATATGCGAGAGAGTGGTGCCTGTATAAGTGATGCATTCTCGGTGGCAGTTTACACGAAATGGGCTTCGAAGCGCAGGTTGTAATCAAGCATCACTCATTGGTATTTTACGGACTTCTTTCCCCAATTGTCTGGGTTACTAACTCAGAAGCTCGCATACTCCACAGTCTTTCAGCTGATTGTCCTAGTAATCAACACCAATCTTGTTGTCAGCTAGTTCCAGACTGGCAGATTTCAACTAATCCCTGATATTCGCAACAGCCCTATCAGTGATGCTCTTTGGTGGAGGAATCTTTCTCGCGGATGTGCTTGTCTACGATAAAAACATAGGTAGCATTATCGAATCCTATCACTCCGACTCCTTATAGCAGTGTTAGTAGCAGAACTCCATTGTACATTATGATCCGAGGACCAACCCTTGTGGAACTCCCTCGGATATAATAATCATTTGGCGCCATCGTCAGAATGATACTTTAGCCTCGTCTTTCTAAAGTAGTCTGTGACTATCTTCACCAGGTAGAATGGCGTATCTCCTAATGTACGACCAACTTGCCAAGTTAAAGTCGTTCCTAACGATAAACGTTACTACTGCGCAATACTTCTGCTGTCATTAGTAGAATGTCAAGTGACTTTTAAATGCTGCTTGCATACTCGTAGCCTCGTTGTAAGAGAAGTATTCTATGTCGAACATGCTCTTGCAATGACCTGGAAACCGACAAACTTTGTCGATTGCTAATGGTTTGAAACATTTACGAAGTCTGATGTAAGGTCAGGCAAAGAAACAACTACCTAATGGAATATTCTAGTGCTCCCTATATGCCAATATATGCCAATATATGTCTCAACGAATTCAAAAATAACTTTTCACTTGTTTTCCTCTAGAAATAGCGACCCAAGATTATCACATAAGCTCCCAAGAAAACAGATCCAAGGCCTTAAAACGTAGAACTCAATAATAAACATGAACCATCACTTCAATCAGTAGCAATAGCCTTCTAGCTTCTCGGAAAGGCAAAGCGCCTACCAAACGATAATCTTCAGTAAAAGCACAATTTTTTCACTGCTCTCGAGTAAACTGAATTGATTACCCAATTCTAGATATTTTCAAGCCGCAATCACTTTTATTTTTAAGAAAATTTACGACTTTACAGCTGTTTGCAAGGTTTGCTACGTGCTCGTATGTCAACGCGATATTTACGAGCTGGTCTAGCCATACAGTATTTGTTGTAATCAATCAGCAATGTAACCTGCTACTTGGACGATCTGAATTTGTTTTCGTTTCTTTTGTGTTATCAAAGCCAACAGCGGAAGGCCATTCAAAAAGGTCACTCGAACACTCATCAACACGAATTTATGTATTTATTTACGACTATCTACGGTCCGAGTTATCAGCTAGCAGTAATTTTGAGTGAAATGGCGGAAAACAAACTCAGATTTAGAGTGAATTTAAGTAGGCGTTTGCAAGTTCCTCGATCTTGGAGAATTTAAATGAAAACTGGCACCGGAATAAGTGAGCTCTGCTTTGAATTCTTTTATGTCGTTTTCAGTAGCAATTGTGACCTTTGAAAGTACGGCGTTACTTACTTAGTTAGGGGCGCTACAGTTCAGGGTCAACCTGGGCCTCAACTAACAAGCCCCTCCAGTTGAGCACTCTACCTCGGTTGAGGTCCCTTTGTATGTATTTGTGAGGTCTTCCTCTAGTGCGTTGTCATCCTGCAGGCCAGAGCATTGGTGTCCATTCATCCTTTTGCTCTACATGTGCTAGCCATTTCAGGCGATTGATTGATGAGCAGTTTTCTGACTAGGTCAATGTCGCTATACAGCTCGTATAGTTCATCGTTGAATCTTGTCCACCAAAGCCCGTGTCCCAACGCAAACCAAACCAAGTATTGTCCGAAGAATTTTCTTCTTGATACGCTTTTTATGGAGTCCATGCTTTAGCGTCATAAAGTACGGCTGGGATGGTAGGTAGGGTCTTACGTAGGGTCTCCTTAGATTTTCATGATTGGGTCTTGCTACTCAATTACGTTCTTAGCCCAAAGAAACAGCAATTGGCAAGAGTGATTCTTCGTCTTATTTCTGCTTAGGTGTTGTTGACAGAATTTATAGCAGAGATAAGGTAGACACAGTCTCTTACTACCTCGAAATTGTAACTGTCGACTGTGATGTTCTGTCCAATTGGTCGATCTTAAGTGTTCCTTCTTGTTGACAGCATGTACTTGGTTGTGCTCTCATTTACTGCTAAACCCATTTTGGCAGCTTCAATACTAGCGATCGGTGACAACCCGATGAGTTCTCCCTATGTCGATATATCATTGGCGCGGTGTACGCTAGTAGTTTCACAGACTTTTTGACACAGTTAAGGGAACCCAGTTTTGACGAATCGGCCACATTATACTGAGATTCAATTCATCAGGCATGCTCCTGCACTCTTCTAATTAGGTCTGAGAAATGAATTAGTGTATGCTCTCCACAAAGTCATTTCCAGCAGTTTTGAATACCTCGGCCGGTAAGCCTTCAGGTACAGCTGCTTTGTTGGTATGCAGCTTAGATATTGCAATCCTTACTTCGTTGTGGTCAGTTGGGCGGAAGCTTTGACTATCATATCGGCGGGATGTTGGGTTTGTTTCATATTCTCAGCATCGACTGTGACTGTACTGCGGGTACAATGCTTCATTCTTCACCTCTCCAGGCTACGGGCCTTCTTGTTATGACAGGTTCTTTTTACCTGTTGTTAAAACTTCCATACGTTATTCCTGGAATACAGTCTCTCCATATCTACGATCTCGCACTTCTCGTGCGAGAAGTCGACGAATTCCGCCAACGTCAGCCTGATATGCATTCACGGTCCTACAAACGAACTAGATGATGGTTCCAAGGAATGTTTTTCCGAGCTCCTCGGCAATAGTGATGTGCAATGCCCTAGGCATGACGTTAGAATTATTTACGTAATTGTAATGGTAAAATCGATGATGTTAGAACTGTCAACGGAAAAATAATATGAGGAGGCTTAACGTAGGAAAGCTGAAACTACCAGAATCTACCGCCAGAAGAACAATGTGGCTGATGCGAAGATGTCACCAAAAACGCCGGCACCGATGTACGGACTTTACAAAAAGTTTAAAAAAACTTGAAGGCAACAGGAACTAAATAGAAACCGGAGAAAATAAAGTAAAACCAGTTTAACATACTGTTCAAGGACGCAAATTTCACTGCCAGGCAGAACGAACCATTCAAAACAAAATTCGAAATGACTAGGTAGAGAGCATATACCAAGTCATACGTATGCCTGAAATAAGGAGCCCCACCAGCTCTTGCTCGACTCAAAAGAAAGTAGACGCTCTTCTAAACTGCGTCAACCACATATAGAGGTACCAGTAATTAAGGTAAGTAATGGTAGATAGATAGATATTTATTGTGGCACAAATTTACAGTTTTTTAGATACAATTATCATTTTATAGAGATTTGGTTTAAAGTACATTACAATAAAAAACCTTCATTAAAGATAGGATAGCATTATGTCTCAGCGAGGAAGAGAGAAGTGGTTACAACACGTGATTTCAAGCAATTATAACATTGAGTGACAATATAAGTAAATTACAAAATGAATAAATAAATAAATTAATAGATAAACGTAGAAATAGATAAGTAACAACAAAAAATAAATAACAACAAAGGAACAACTAAATAAATAAATAAGAAAACAAACAATTAAATAAATAAATAATTAACAAGTGAATATATAAATAAATTCTAAATAACTAAGTCATACTCTCATAGGGCTAAGCTGGAAATTAAGTCATTATCGGACGATAAGCACGAGATATTATATTGGCGATAAAGTTTTTCGATTCTATTTATTTCTACATTAGCCATTATATGTAATTTCTTTGTTGAAAAAAAACGAGTTAAGATTAAGCATCATTTTGAGCAGTTTGTTTTGTGCTATTTGAAGTCTGCGCAGATGACTTGTTGCACACATGCCCCAAACAGGAGAGCCGTAGAATATAATTGCTTAGAAAATACTCGTAGCTTTCAAAATTAATAATTTATTGGCATCCTTATAGTAACATTAATTTTCATAATGACTTCCTGAATGTGACCACTCGACTTGTACACTGTTTATTTGAAGATTGTTACTTGGAAGTAACCAAACTTTCCGTTTACGTGTGTAAAAAATAGCTTGAGTCTTTGTAGGATTAATTTTATTTTCCCATTTGCTACAATACGCTTCGACAGCATTTAATCCTGATTGCAGATTAGTTTCAATATTGAAACCGATTGCATCTGAGGAAGAAATCCGACGTATATATATATCGAAGAGCACTGGTCCAAGAACAGATCCCTGAGGAACTCCAGCATGCATCAGTTTATTGTTTGAGAGGCTCTGGTTGATGGATACCTTGAAACTTCGGGAGGATAGAAATGTAAGGCAAATTTAAAATTCACTAGCTTATGAATCAAACCATCACGCCAAACAGTATCGAACGCTTTTTCTATGTCCAAGACGACCAGTACTTTTACCCTCTGGCAGATTTTTTTTAAATGATTTGTGATCCGATGCACTTGATGAGTGGTGCTGTGAAAAGCTCTAAATCCGAATTGCTCTCGGAGCAAAATTGCACTGTTAGCAACGAAAGTTAGAACTCTGTTCTTTATAATTTTTTCCAGGCACTTACTAAGTGAACTTAGCAGACTAATTGGACTGTAACTACAAGGTAAGTCAGGTGCTTTCCCAGGTTTTAAAATTGGAATTACCTTAGCAGTTTTCCAGTCATTTGGGAAGTATCCCAATCTAAGACGGTTGTTAAAGAGATCCGTCAATTTATTTAGAGCAAAATCTGGGGCATTTTTAAGACAGAGGTTTCTTATCCCATCCTCGTCTTTAAATTACGCATAATATCTTTTCGTTCCTTAAGGGGTATTAGTGTAATATCATTAAAAGAGGAATGTGAATTAATAAAATTCACTGGGTGGTCAACGGAAGATTGATTGTGCGTTGTTGGCGAAGCACTACTAGTTCTCGAATGATTTTTAAAAAAGTTAACTGCAAACGAGTTTGCTTTTTCGGGATAAGAAAACATTACAGAGCTACCAACCTTTAGTGAAGGAATATAGGTATTTTTTTTTCTTTATTATTTTAATAACATTCCAGAATGGTGGACTACCCTTATCTAAACCTTGTAGTCTTTTGTTCCACGATTGGTTTCTAAAGTTGGCTTTAGCATATTTAACTATAGCATTATTTTGTTTATATTGTCCGAGATAGAAGTCATTTCTTGTACGTCTCCATCTGGATCTGCAAGTGTTTCTCAGTGCAATCATTTCAAGAACGTAATACGGAAGAACATTGGTAGCATGTCGTACGACCGTTCTTTTTGGCACTGACTGTTCAACGCTTTCCAAAATGGCATGAGTAAAAGAATTTACATTCTTATCAATGTGAGATGGGCTGTTATTTTTAACCAGAGAATTTCTAGTTTTACCTTAGCCAGACTCCTAAACAAGTTCCAGTTTGCATTTCCAAAGTCATGGACTTGGTGTGTGCATTGCACTGGAGAAGCTATTACACTACACTTAACAGGCAAATGGTCGAAACTCAGTTCATTAAGGGTTATTGGTCAGGCATGTTTGTTACAAATAGATCTAATGTGGATAGGTTTCTATTTCTACTAGACGGAATATAAGAAGGATTTTGTGGAAAAAGAATTTCAAAAGGATGTCTTCTAGGTCAGCTAGAATGTTACCCCAAGCATTAGCTCTAAGGCAACCCCAACGCCTATGTCTGTAGTTAAAGTCACCACCTATTAGGAACAAATCGGTAGTATTAATTAACCCTAGAAGGTCATTGCGGAGATCGACTCTTTTTTGAGGTGAGGTTGCCCTACTTGGAAAATAAGGACTATAAATTTTTAGCGATAGACCATTAAAAAAAGGAATTTCAGTACCAATGGTTTTAATTAATTTCATTTTTATAATAGGAAGTACTTTATGCTTTAATAATCGTTTTATTACCACGGCAACACCGCCGTTCCCTATCCAAACGATAACATTTACACACGGAATTAGACAAATGATCTGTTGAGTTTACCCATGTCTCAGAAACTAAGAAAAGAATAAAATTCTAATTGTTTTCCTCGAATGCTTATAGCATTCCAACATATTATGTTTAAGCTACATAAACTCATTACTTAGTTTTATACAGATATTTAATTGCAAGCTTTGTTATGGTATTAAATTGTTCTGCCTTAGTAGTACAATTACCGAGCAATGAGATCATCTCTGCAGTGAGTGAATTTATTTCTGCGAGAGAAAAGTGCTCTTAGTGGTTCTTCGCACCATTTGGACCAAGAACCCGCAGTAATTTTTGGTTGTGAAAGGTAACCAAACCATATGCACATTAATATTAAGCCTCGATGAAAGTGATTTTAAATTTTACCATCTGGCAGCATATCATGGTAGCTTAACAGAGTAACAGTATATCAAAAACCCGGTATTATCCAAAAACGGAATGATAAGGGTAACGAATTGATTCAAGTCATAAATAACAGTACAGAACCGCCTAAATAGGGATATATACGTCCAAGATGTTTTAAGTGTAGCCAAGCGCTTGCCAGACGTACTCGAAGTTTGTACGAAATCCCAATTTTGAATAATTTATGTAACCATATAAATTCCTAGTATGATATAACTGAATAAACATACAACACAAATCTGACAGTCCAAGACGTTTTACTTGTCGTCAAGTCCTTGCCAGACACATCAAAAGAATTTAAATCCTTCACAATGAACATATTTATTGATGTAAACGAACCCCAAAAAGCATTATGTTTAGTATTAGAATATTTAGTAGTAGATCTTAAGTATGAAATATCTATCGGTCACTATAAAAGTAGTTCCGTAAGAACTGAATGACTTCTCTTTAACTACAACGTTTGTGCACTACAATTCTAATGAAGTTATATTAATAAAGTTGAATTATTGAATTATTATATTATAAGAGCACTGAGTTTCACTTATTAAAACACAACATATTTGGCGACGAGGATATTTGAATTATGGACCAAGCTGTGCAAGCTTGTTAAAAAGGAAGGCATGTTAAAAAGAACCACTGAAGCAATGGAAAACCTGCTGAGAAATAATCCATCAGCATCGACCTCCATTCCAAAGTTTCGTCAGTTCGAGGTTGAAAAATCTTGCGATACATACCTCTTTCAATTGGAGCAACACTTTGCGGCAAATAACCTCACTGATGACAGTTTGAAAAAAGCACATTTCTTATCAGCATGTGGAAATCATGTCAATGAAGTTCTTAAGAAACTCTTCGAAACGAATGATGTGAGTATAAATACGTTTAAGGCAATTACTGATAAACTTACCACTCATTTCCAAACAAATATCCACATACTTGCGTCGAGATGTAAATTTTTACGGCAAAAAATGACTCCAGGACAATCTTATTCCAACTGGATAGCAGACTTGAGAGGCTTAGCACAAAACTGCAACTTTATCTGTACCAAAGAAGACTACAGGACGTCATATGCAGATAGTATGATCAGAGACATGCTTGTTTTCTACACTCCTCATGATCCGGTGCGTATAGCAGCAACCCAGAAGAAAAATCCCACTTTGGAAGAAGCTGTCGACATAGTGACTGCTTACGAATCGACCCAATTAGCATCTGAAATGCTTAAAGGGAGCAGTCCTTCCACAACTTTACAATCTGCAGATGTTAATCAGATTACAACAACTGGAAGCTCTACAGGTATTTTTCAACAGTACCTAGATCAACTGACAGCTGACATAGAATTTTGTGGGGCATATGTCGATGACATCATCGTGTCAGGACGAACAAATTCCGAACATCTTCATAACCTTGAGAAGATCCTCGAACGTCTTGAACGACATGGCTTACGGTGTAATATGGATAAAAGTCAATTTGCACAAGAACAGATTGAATATTTAGGCCATATAATCGATGCAACAGGTATTCGACCCTCTGAAACACGATTGAGAGCGATTCGCAAATTGCCCAGGCCAACAAACATAAAAGAACTGGAAGCCTTCATAGGAAAACTGAACTACTATAACCAGTTCATCGACAACTTTGCCCAACTAGCAGCTCCCCTCAACAAATTGCGTTCTCCAAATGAAGCTTTTGTTTGGGGCAAAGAACAACAACGTGCTTTTCAGCAATTCAATGATAAAATTGTGAATGTAACCCGACTGGTGCATTTCAGCAATGATCTGCCAATTACATTGGCTACGGACGCATCATCGCACGGAATCGGTGCTTTCATATCTCACGTTTTTCCAGACTCAACAGAGAAACCGATTGCATTTGCATCAAAGGCTCTCAACGACTCACAAAAGAAGTACAGCCAAATAGAGAAAGAAGCTCTCTCGATTATATTTGGCGTGAACAAATTTCATCAATATTTATATGGGAGACAATTCGAGCTGATAACTGATCATCAGTCTCTCGTCACTATATTCAGTCTCAGCAAAAAACTACCTCACATGACGATATGACGATACAAAGACTCCAGCGATGGGCCATCACCCTGATGGGATATACGTATACAATCCGTTATCGTTCAACTACACAACATGGTAATGCCGATTGCCTAGCAAGATTGCCTGTAGGACCTGACAAGGCATTTGATCAATCGGACGAAGCGTGTCAAATCGATGACACCTCTGACACATTAGTTGATGATTTTCCCATAAATGCTAGAATCATAGCTAAGCAATCCCAATTGGATCCGGCTATGTGCAAAGTCATGACGTATGTGCAGAATGGGTGGCCTAACAGTTTGCCATCAGCTGATAGGAATTTTCTTTAACAATTCATTCTAATGTTCTTCTCTTCCACAGCGGAAGCCCTAGAGTTGATATTCCTCCACAGTTGCAGAAACAGGTGTTGAAGCTTCTCCATCAAGGTCATTGGGGGATCTCACGCATGAAACAGATGTCTCGCAGATATTGTTGGTGGCCTAATATTGACAACGACATCCAGTTAGCTGTCCAACATTGCCAACCATGTCAAATCAACGCAAGTCAAGCAACCAAGGAATACACTAGCTGGCCTTCTACAACCGAAGTTTGGGAGCGAGTACAAATTGACTACGCCGGTCCATTTCAGAAACATATGTGGCTCATCTTTGTGGACTCAAATTCTAAATTTCCATTTGTAATTAAGATGTCCTCAACATCATCACAAGCAACCATCAGTGCTTTAAGATCCATTTTCGCACTGGAAGGGTTGCCCAAAACTCTAGTTTCTGACAATGGACCACAGTTCATGTCAACTGAGTTTCAACAGTATTGCCGAAACAACTCCATTGAACATTTGACGTCAGCTCCGTTCAACCCAGAGTCAAATGGCGCAGCAGAAAGAATGGTGCGTACCTTTAAGACTGCTCTTCTGAAGATACTGGGTGACGTATCCAAATGAGACGAAGCTCTGTCCATTTTTCTATCGACGTATCGGACAACTCCTGATGAAAATGGAAAATCTCCTGCAGAAAAATTACACGGACGAGAACACCGTACAAAGTTATCAGCGATAGTTCCTGAAAAGTCAAACAATAAGGAGGGTAAGAGGCAAACAACTAACAAGTTTTCTGTCAATCAACAGGTATTTGTACGACAATATTTACCAAAGAAAAAATGGGTACCAGCTGTGGTCAGAAAACTACTTGGTAGACGCATGTATCTTGTTGAAACTGACACTGGTATGTGGCGGCGACATCAAAACCAAACGAAGCAACGTTTTGAAAAAGATGATGTTAGCTCTGATCATCTGGTTATTTCACCACTGAAAAATCCGATGGAACGTCAAGACAACAGGCACACCAACCAGTCATCACTGATAATTCAGACATTGAAATTTATCCAGAAGCCAGCCCACCTACAGTCGATTTGGATACAACGCCACAAACAGAACCAACACCATCATCATCCCAGGACCCTAATCTGCTTGACGACATTCCTGCTCATGAACCAAGAAGTGAAGCGGATATGCTTAGACGTTCCGAGCGGCCTCGTAAAAAACCAGACCGGTTTTCTCCAAACTAAGAGTAGGGGAACTGATGTAAACGAGCCCCAAAAAACATTATGTTTGGTATTAGAATATTTAGTAGTAAATCTTAAGTATGAAATATCTATCGGTCACTAGAAAAGTAGTTCCGTAAGAACTGAATGACTTCTCTTTAACTACAACGTTTGTGCACTACAATTCTAATGAAGTTATATTAATAAAGTTAAATTATTGAATTATTATATTATAAGAGCACTGAGTTTCACTTATTAAAACACAACATTTATATTACGCCACAAAAGATAAAAACATAATAGCTTAATAAAAATAACACTTAAACCATATTATTTACTTTTTGATAAAAAAAAAACATAATTTTAAATTGATGAGTCAGTCGATTCATTTTCAGATTCATCGGAGGAATCGAGATGACAACTATCATCTTCACTGTCCGATATATTTCCATAAATTTCAAGAACATCTTGTGTGCTATCAGGGGCCACATCTCCCTCAGACTATTTCGTTTGAAAATTGCCTGATTTTTTACTGCATTCTTCCAAATTTTTTCTTCATTTGTTACAACAATACGTTTTTCGCTAATAATAGAACAGTACTCCTTGTCATACCATTCTTTCACTAAGAACTCATTAAGTCGCTTTTTAAATGAGCTGTTCCGCAGACATTTTATAAAATCAGGTGGGCGTCTCTGATGTCTTTTTAATACACTAACATACAGTGGCTCAACATTATAATGGGACACTTACAAAAATGAAAAATATCAAAAAAAAAGTAAAAAAAAATATCAACAACTAAAAAAGTCAAATTCTGTAGCTCAAAGTAATAAAGGGACACACAATGTAAATATACAAAAAAAAATTTAATTCAATCTCATAATTTAAGATTTAATATTTTGTTGGGAGGCCGTTTTGCCGTATTACTGCTTCTAGGCGATTAGGCATCGATTTCACTAATTTCTGGCAATAATCTGGTGAAATTTTTTCCCATTTGTCCCTCAGAGCTGAAATCAGGTCATTTTTATTGCTAATTTAGTGGTTTTTTAGTTTTTCTTCTAAATAACTCCACACATGCTCTATGGGGTTCAGATCCGGCGACTGTGGTGGCGTTTCGAGCACATGGGGGCCGTTATAGAGAAGCCAACTTCTGACATTATAGGCCTTGTGTTTGGGATCGTTATCCTGATAGAAGTAGCAATCGTCCGCAATACCCAATTTTTCGGTGGTTTCCGACAGATTTGATCATAAAACGTTTAGATAATATTTGTGGTCCATTATGCCTTCTATAATATGAAGATTTCCAGGTTCTGCTGCCAATATTGCACCCCAAACCATAACTGATCCCAAACCGTGCTTTACTGTTGGCTTCAAATTTGTTTCCCGTAGCTCTTCATTTGCTTTTCTCCATACATATGAACGCCCATCTGATCGAAAAACATTGTATTTAATTTCATCA
The DNA here is from genome assembly GCA_949129095.1 of Volucella bombylans. Taxonomy (NCBI): domain Eukaryota; kingdom Metazoa; phylum Arthropoda; class Insecta; order Diptera; family Syrphidae; genus Volucella; species Volucella bombylans. The sequence goes on along the minus strand of OX422141.1, from coordinate 136,070,882 downwards.
CTAAAAATTACTTTCCTCCAAAACGTAAAATCTTATTTGTTGGCGAAGGTTAGGTGTTTTTTCTTATTTGCCTCACTTATGAAAGGTTTCTTCCTAGCAACTCGGCCATTGAAATTATGTTTCCTTAACATATTTCTGATGGTTTCTGGGTTGAATTTTTTGCCAAGATATTTTTCTGCTTCAGCAGCAAGTTTTGGTGCACTAAGGTGTGGCTGGTTCTTGATTTGTCTTAGAAGCCACCGTTCATCGGAATCGGAAAAAATGTTCCGCTTTCTGGGTTTTGCATTGTTAGCGAAATTATCTCCATCATTATAGCGTATAATTATATTAAACACTGTAGATCGAGGTTGCTCCACTATTTCTGTAATATTTCGCACAGATTTACCAGATTTGGAAAGCGTTAATATTAATTCCCTAATATCTGCTGAAGTTTGAGGACCGCGTGGTGCCATAACTGATATTCTGTTTGAATAAGCGTGCTTTACTAATCGAAATATTACTTGAAATGAAATAATAGAAATTCCCGTAAATGTCATATAAAAGAAACCCAAATATGTACCGTTTCCTAGAGCTAAATCGATTAGAGTTGCCATGTGTCCCATTATTACTTTGAGCTACAGAATTTGACTTTTTTAGTTTTTGATTTTTTTTTTTACTTTGTGTTAATGAATTCATATGATTTTTGTTTCTTAATAAACTGATAGTATGAACGTTCAAATTCGATATCTATTTCATCTATAACATTTATAAATTCCTAGAAAATAATTGATATTTTTCATTTTTGTAAGTGTCCCATTATAATGTTGAGCCACTGTATATTCAACGTCAGCTTTTGAAATATTTCGCCTGTCCCGCTCAATATCTTTTATCGAAGGCGATATTATTCGGTTGAATACAATGTAAATAGTTTTTACTTTCATTCGGCATATCTTTTTTAAAATGTGTAGAGCAAGTTTTTTGAATGTCAAAGGTAACTCTCCTAAAGTGTGCAAAAGAAAAAAACCATACACAATTACAGCGTCGACCTGATTTGGGATATCACTACCTCTTGATTTTTCCATGTGCCTTAGCAAAGCCGATTTCTCGGATTTAACTAGAGATCCATCGAAATGATAGCGGGTATTTAAATATTTCTTTGATATTCACAGAATTCTGTGAAGCTATGAACAAAATGCGCCCAATTAAATTTCTCTCCATTTTTAACTCCGAAATTTTAAGCTTTCCTGAATTCTTTGGTGTTTTGTATTCAGGAGCAAAGTTCCTAATCTCCGTTCTCGAAATTGGTTTTTTGTAAATTTGTCTCTTTTATAGACACCACTTTCTTGTATGCTTAACAAAAACTTTTCTGTTTGCTTAGAAAGGCATTTTCCGGTACAGATGTTAAACAAGTTGTTATCATTGGTACCGTATATAAATGGATTATAATATTTTTCAATTTCGTCTCTCACATTTTTCAAATTTTCTGAAAATCTTCGTATTTCGCAGGCCTTAAATCACGAGTTACATCATCTTTTCGTGACATTCCCAGTAAGGAGTACAAGGAGGATATATTTGCAGTTCTGTGTGTGTTTTCGGCCATTTTTGTCGTGCTGATGTCGAAATTGATGAAACCCCGGTCAACCTGTTTGCAGCATCGGCATTTATAGTTTGTTTTAAAGTAAGGTCAACAGGAGACATTGAAAAATTCTTTGTGGTTCTTTTAATACCAAATCCACATTTTTGTATATAAGCAAGAAGATCTGGATGGGTATGATTTATGTTGGACAAATTATCAACTTGTTTTACGGTCCATCTTGCATAGTTATAGTGGTTTAAGAAAAAAAATATGCAGCGAACTGATTTAAGGAGTAAAGGTATAAATCAAAGTCTCCAGTTCTAATGCTTCTAGAAAAATTATTTCGTAAATTAATCATTTGGACGTATTTCATCCAATATTCTTCTGTTTTGCCATGTAAGCCCCTTATTGCTTTCAAAGTATAGTCAGTATATCGCGAAATAATGGAGATAAGACTAGCTGGTAAATTAGTTTCCATTCCACACTTTTCAAGAAATTCAATATCTGTCATTGCAAAGAGACATTATCCTCCTTTGAACAGCGTCAGTTTAACCTTAACGTAAGTTGGACCCAACAAGAACATATCGGACAAAGTGTTTAAGTAAATCTGGAATTTTTATTTTGCTATCTACCGCAGATTTCAATGTCAGGATATTTGGGAGACTCACATTTTCGATATTTATTCACCCTTATTCCGATAGGCGTTTTACTAAAACGCCAATTGTCGTTTTTAGAGTCGTATCGTTTTTTCAGTGGTATTCCGTAACTAAAACGCCAGCGTCTCTCTCGCTCTTATATTCCACAATACAATCCACTAAAACAGCTGACATTTGACCCATCAAAATTGTTTACAAATTAAATAATTTTGTTTCTGAAAGTTTGTGTAAATTTGTTTTAAACCTAAGAAAAAAAAAAAGAAAAAAAATTTATAGTGTTGCAAGTTATTTTTCATGGAGCAGCAGTGACGACGAAGAGGAGATGGATTCGATCTAAAGCAAATCCTTTTGATTGATTGTGATTTTGATATGTAATAATAATTAACAATGGTTCTGTTTCTTAATTTTATCGCAATTGTTAACAGATTCAAAATCTACTTTCGTCTGAACAAAGAGGCCTTCAAGTATGTTTTAAGTTTTCCTCAGCAACGTTGTGTAGCAATTCCAACGATTTTAAAACTAGCTGCTACCCTTAGATTTTTCGCAGAAGGAAGCTACCAAAAAGGGGTTGGAAACCACTTCAATTTGGGACCAGCCCAGCCTACTCTTAGCAAAATTTTTAAGGAAATGTTAAACATTCTCGAGGAAAAACTTTTCCCGGTATGGATAAGAATGGATCTTTCAGAACAAGAAAAAACTGAAGCAAAAATGCATTTTTTTCAACGAGCTGGAATTCCAGGTGTTATCGGGTGCGTCGACGGCACCCATGTTAAAATTTTCTCGCCTAAGAAAACAGATCAGCATAGATCAGAAGATGTCGATACTCGAAGACCAGAAGATTTCGATACTTGAATAACAAAGTCTCGACCATTAATGACTGGAGAGAGGTCGATTCCTCTCTAGCAAATTGGAAATTGTATGGGACGCTGGATGGCGAGAATTGTTCTCGAAGTATGCCATTCTATCATTGTACCCACACAAACATTTTACATTGGTGTCAGAAGTGGGATAGGACTTATTGTGTGTAAAAAAAAAGAAAAAAAAAATTGTTTTTTTTTTTTTGACTATTTGAAAAAGCTAGAATGGGTCGAAAACTATTGCAATTGACCCTCGTCCAACTCAAATCCGAGTTGAACAAGAGAAGCCTCAGCGGCAGTGGAGGAAAAAGTGACCTTGTGCTCCGACTTCAGGAGGCTTTGAACAATGAGGGACACGATCCTGATGCATACTCGTTTGATGTTGACGAGGATGAACAGACAAGTACCGGCAGTGACATGGCTGCGATGATGCAACTCCTCTTATTAAAAATGGATGAACAAAAGAAAAATCTGGAAGAATAAAAGAATAGCCTCGAACAAAAATTCGACGAACAAACCAATAATCTCCACGGTCTTCAACAAAAAATGGATGAACAAAAGAATAATCTGGAAGAAAAAAAGAACATTCTCCAGCAAAAATTCGAAGAAATGGACAGCAAAGTTCAGCAACTGGCAAAAGAGCTCGACACAGTGCGAAAACAGAAACTGCGAGAATGTTCTTTAAGCGGTCCAAGGAGAAAAGAGTTAAAGCCTCCCTCATTCGATGGCCAGACCTCATGGTCTACTTATAAGAAGCAGTTTGAAATGGCTGCCTGTGCAAACCACTGGGACAATGAGGAAAAGTGCTTTGCCCTAGCAATGGCCTTACGTGGTCCTGCGGCAGAATTGTTACAAACAATCGATATCGAAAAGAATAGAGACTATATGGCTTTAGTGCAGGCTATCGAGAAACGGTTTGGGGATAGCCACATGCGGGAAGTTTACAAGGTTCAATTGCAAGGCCGTATGCAGCAACGAGGAGAAACACTGCAACAGCTTCAAGCAGACGTGAGTAGACTGGCACATTTGTCATATCCCACCGCAGGCCAAGAAATAATCGACGAAATGGCAAAGGACGCATTCATCAGGGGAATTGCAGATTTGAATCTACAATCAGCAGTAAGGATGGCCGGGAAAAGAACCCTTGCTGAAGCAAGGGCATTGTAAGAACCAGTACGACGAAAAGACTGCCTGCACTGGGGTTACAGGCAAATAGAAAGAAAAACCAGCAGAAACGGCTACCAAGAAACCGGTCCAATTTCCAGAAGCCATCAGTTGGGAAATGATTATTTCGCGGGGCAGAAGTCTGTAACAGGAATCGACTCCAGGGTAATTATCCCAGTCTCACAGGTAAAACAATGCAATGAAAGCCTCCCAGCAGAAGTAGTCAGTGGTAAAGAAGTGAAAGAACAGGCAACTATCCAAACGATCAGGACTGAGCCAATAGAGGGTTGGAGTATAGCCTCCCAACAGGAAGACAATGACATCGAACCAATATTGGCCTGGAAAGAACACGAGGAAAGACCAAGCTGGCAGCAGATATCAGATCGGAGCCAAACTCTGAAGGCATACTGGGCACAGTGGGACTCGCTTTTTGTGCAAGATGGATTGCTGAAGAGAAAATGGGAAAGTGCCGATGGGACAACATCTCGTATGCAGCTAATTATGCCACTGTCCAGAGTCAACCAAGTACTCCATGAAATACATGACGGAATCTCAGGAGGCCATTTGGGAATAAACAAGACGTTGGAAAAGGTAAGGGAACGTTTCTATTGGCTAAGCGCTAAACAAGATGTCGAGAATTGGTGCAAAAAGTGCATAAGATGTGCGGCTACCAAGGGCCCAAAAGTAAAGCCACACGGACAAATGCAACAATACAATGTCGGAGCACCTTTCGAACGAATAGCCATCGACATCGCTGGGCCGTTTCCCGAAACCTTTAATGGAAACCGATATACCCTCGTAGTCATGGATTACTTCAGTAAGAAGACCGTAGCCGTACAGATAGTCAACAGCTGGGTGAGCAGATTTGGGGTCCCAATGGAGCTGCACTCTGATCAAGGGCGAAACTTTGGATCAAAAGTCTTCCAGGAAATATGCCAATATTTGGGAATAAGAAAGACAAGGACAACGCCACTACACCCTCAATCTGATGGAATGGTCGAGCGATTCAATCGGACCTTGAATGAGCATCTATCTAATGGCCTCTTCTTAATGGCCTACCGAAACGCGGTCCATAGCTCAACAGGGCACACACCATCCGAGATCTTATTTGGTCAAACAATTCGGTTGCCAAGTGAAGCAAAATTTGGATCCCCACCGACGGAGCCCAAAGAGGTGAACGACTACGTGAATGACTTGCGCAGCAGGATTCGCAAATTGCATGAAGACACCAGAGAAAAGATGAAGCTAGCAAGCAGCCGCATGAAGACTAGGTACGATATCAAGTCGAAATCTTCCGGTTTAAACGAAGGAGATCTGGTCTGGCTGTATAATCCTCAGCGTAAGAAAGGCAAATCACCAAAATTGCAACAGGACTGGGAAGGTCCATACAAGGTGATTACCCGCATTAATGACGTTGTCTACCGGATCCAGCGTGGGGGTCGAGGAAAATTGAAAGTGGTCCATTTGGATAGAATGTGTCATTTCAACGGGATGCTGAATGACGAAGTTGTTCGGGACGAACAACTGTAGGGAGGGAGCAATGTGATAACCACTTAAATGTGAGCAGCGACATCTAGCAGAAAATGTCGAAGACCAGAAGATTTTGATATTGGAACAAAGTCTCGACTGGAGAGTGGAATCGAATTTTCTAGCAAATTGGAAATTGTATGGGACGCTGGATGGCGAGGATTTTTCTCGAAGTATGTCATTCGAGTATAAATACCAGCATCCCCAAGGCATGCAGATCAGTTCTAAAGTGAAATTTGAAGTGTTAATTAGGAGAAGTGATTAAGTGGTTTAAGTAAAAGATAAGAAAAGTATAAGCGGTTGAGAAATTGGATTGTACTGAGAGAAACAATTAAATAGTGAATTGTAACTGAATAAAGCGATTTCTATTGAAAAGAACAAGTTCTATCATTGTACCCACACAAACATTTTACAATATGATTACTAATTGCACAGTCAATGAATTCTAGTTTCGAAACACCGCGAAAATAATCCTTTTTTTCTAACGGGTCCGCCATGTAACGTTTTTTTTTTCAACTAGTGCTTATTTCGTGAATGGTAAAACTTAGCTCATGTCTGATTTGACAGATAATTAGTTTTATTCTTCCGCTGAACGAATATGGTTGTGTGTATGCTTGAACAATGCTGGGAAATATTGCGACATTACTTTGAAAATCATGGTAATGTTGCAGAATGTGTGCGAAAATTGCGTACGGATTTTGGAAGAAGAGAAGCACCGTCAGCTCCGTATGTTCGTTATCTTGTGAAAAAAGTGAAAAAAACTGGCATCCTCATCGATAAACCAAAGCGTGAAAAGCCAAAAACAGTGCGTATACCCGAGAATATTGCTGCTGTGGCAGAAAGTGTGCGTGAAGCGCCATCAACATCAATTCACCGTCGTTCTCAACAATTGAATATTTCGGAGACATCATTGTGACGAATTTTGCATAAAGACCTTGGTATGACGCCATACAAAGTCCAATTGGTTCAGGAGTTGAAGCCAACTGACCATCCAATGCGTTTTCGCTTCGCTAAGTGGGCCTGCGATCGACTTAGAGAAGATGCCGATTTTGCCAAAAAAATCATCTTTTCAGATGAAGCTCATTTTGATCTTGGCGGGTATGTAAACAAGCAAAATTTAAAATACAAAGTCGAAAAAAATGGTTTTATTACATTTTAACGGTTTCTCAAAAAGAGGAGAAAAAAACGCAAATGACAACACCACCACACATATTACACACAAATTCATTTTTGTGTTCTCAAAAGCTTCAAATCCCATATGCTTTGTAACAATAACACTGAAAAATCAGTAACGATGTGCTAACATTTGAGAATGGTAACACTGCTTTGATGAGATTATTTTCAATGCACAGCCAGCCACGGCTATCGGGCAAGCAAGTCATAGGGTGGCTGTGGTTAAATCTGAAAATAATTACAACAACAATTGTACACAAAGTTCAGTAGCTTCCTTTGTGTTTCAGTGATAATGTGCCATTGAGTCCACCTGCAGGCACCACTGTTAGAAAAAAAATTTCCCATGAGCCCTGTGCTGACATGTTTTGTTGGATAAGGTATAGGAATTTGTGTGGTTACATAAATTATTCAAAATTGGGATTTCGTACAAATTTCGAGTGCGTCTGGCAAGCCCTTGGCTACACTTAAAACGTCCTGGACATATATATCCCTATTTAGGCGGTTCTGTACTGTTATTTATGCCTTGAATCAAGTGGTTACCCTTATTATTCCGTTTTTGGATAATAACGGGTTTTTGATATACTGTTACTCTGTTAAGCTGCCACGATATGCTGCCAGACGGTAAGATTTAAAATCACTTCCATCATCATCATTTCATAGTTTGGTTACTTTTCACAACCAAAAATTACTGCGGGCTTTTAGACTAATTGTTGTTGTTAGTTTTGGTCCATGCATGCATTCGTTGTGTTGTAGTTGAAGGTGTTTGCAGTTTTGGGTGTCATGCTAGCTGATTAACTTCGATTTACTGGGAAAATCGATGATGTTGGCTTCAAAAGTTGGTTCTGCCCTTCTAACACGTTTTGTTTTGTTTTTGGCAGAGAGCTTTTCTCTCATTTCCATAAAACTTTGACGACTAACACATGCAAGATCAGTTGATTTGTGTGTTCCATTGTAGTTGGCGCATTTAAATTTTTTTAAAGCGCATTCAGTTATGTCGCACTCGGAGCAAATAGCGGAATGAGTCTTGATGTAGCAGTTTTTCTCTCCGTGTCCATACATTTGGCAGTTATAACACTGTGTAACACGATTTAATTTTCTTCTTGAGAAATCTGAGTCTTAAAGACCGATCTGAAGCTTTCCTTAAGCTCTCCGAGTCGAATAGATCCGCTTTCGAGAAAAACTAAGTAAAATACATCGACGAAACGATCATACTGCTTTTTAATAAGCTTAATGTTTTGACATTTCAACCCGATTGACACTAGTTCAGCTTTTAGCTCTTCTATAGGTAACTCATCTGGTCTATATAAAATATCTTTAAATGACCTTGACGTTGGTAGGTCATGAGTGAAGAACTGCATGTTTTTTATTTTAAGTACATTGCACAATTTTTGATGGGATTCTACACTTGCACAAGAAACCTTGATGCCGATACTCATTTTTTTCACAAAATAATTGTCAATTTTATTTTCGCGAAGGAGACCATGGATTTTTGCAAAACGTACACCGAGGGGATTTTTGTTTTTTTATCCAAGGCGAATGGAGATAAAACTTCATCACAGTCTATGCCTTCGTTGTCCGAACCTGGTAGATACTGCAATGGCGCTAAATAGTTTGTTCTCGAATTGTTTTCTCAAGAACCCATTTTAAAAACCTTTGTGTTAGAAGACCGGTGGTCTTCAACATTAGGTGACCGATTTCGTTTGGGAATTTTGGGTTTGTTTTGACACACGCTTATGATCAGAAGTACTTTCCCGGTCAAAGCTCCGAACAGCACTGAGGTAAGTAATGGTTGTACAAGCGACCGTTGGTGATATCTGGCGTTCTTGATGGCTTTAAGTCAGCTGAAACAGATGGAATATTCCCAGTATGCTACAAATAGGTGAAGATCAGCTGATACCAGCTCTGAAGGGTGTCTTGATGTGAAGCATGGCACTTTTCATACCGGCAAAGATGGTAACCGGTCTGACTTCCTTCATGATGAAGATCATGAGCAGAATATTTGAGCTTCATGTGCGCAAAACTGTTTCACGAATGCATATTCCGTCTAACACGCAACATACTGTTGGACAGGAGTACCTACTATTTAGACATGCTCATCGACATTGAGGGCGAAGTACAGATTTTGGTGGCATAGATGAATCACTAATTTTGTGGATTAAAGGAATGCTACTGAACAAAACCTCTGTTATGGATGCTGACTGCGGTATGGAGTGGTTTTACCGTCTTACTGTCTATCAGCCATAGACGTATTCGACACCTTTCGCTGTGGCTATCTCTTAAAACTGAAGTTTTCCTTTCAAAGAGAAGGATGAGCCCGAGCGGTTTGACTCATCTAAAGCTAAAGGGCATCATAATTCGGTTTTCTAACGAAGCTGAGGCGATCTTTTATATAAAGAGGAGTGGTAATTATTATACGCTCGAAATCTTATTTTGCCGCGATGCACCAGTTCCTTGTCTGAAGAAGACAGGAAAATTAATAAGTTGGGTGGACGCAAACACAGAAGACCACTTCATCGACACGATCGGTCGGTACGGTAGAAACTGTCAACTCTGACGCTTATATTAAAGGTGAGGAAGGCAGTGTGTCCCTTCTGAGCTATTCGGACCCAGAAACTTTGTGCGAGGCCACAATCAGCATGCTATCGGGTGTGATGTGTGTACCAACCGTCAGCCGTAGATCCTGAAAACGAGTCACTAAAATCTACCGGCTACATTAGACTTAGACCTTCGCAGAGCAAACGGTTCCAACAACTCCAACTCTAGCTATCTCGAGATTGGTACCACCAAAATCGACGACAACAACACAGAGGCTAAATGAAACCGATGCGATGGCTCCAGTTTTCTGGTGTCGGAAGCTAAGAAAGTCCGAACAGGAAATGCTACAGTCGACAAGTTTCCTTATAGGAATATATAATATGATCCGTGCCAAGCTGGGTGTAGTCCCGGAGGACACTAATCTCAACTCCTTCTTAATGTTGAGCCAATTACTCTAATACAGGAGGGAGTTATCGATGTTTCGATTGAGCTTGAGGACTAAGAGGTGAAACTATCTGTTAACAGCTCTACTATCAGGGCTGTCTAGGTCGTATTCGTTTAACGAAAATCAAAAAGAAATGCAGGTTGAACGTGATTTTGGTGGAGGAGGACTTATTTCCGAAACCACATATCATAAGGGGCTTCTTTTTGCAAAGTATCAAAATAGCTAGTGAGAAAATCCTTCCGTCTTTGGATGCACAGTTCTCAGGTCTAAACGCCAAAACCTGGAGAGTTCTCCAAGTAGCGGAAGAGAGAGATCTCGTTCACATGGTCTTTGCTAGTACTGACTGTGCTATAAAATGGCTCAACGATCTAAAATGTCATGTCGCTTTCCGTTTCGGTAAGCTGATGCTCATTATAAAAAGCTCAGACAAAATTTCCGTCAAAATGACTACTAAACAACACCGTTGATACGGTTGCAGCTGAGGGTGATTAACACAAAAATGTAATTGGAACTCAGACAGAAAAATTCTGCGTGTGAAGGCATAACACTGACACGTAGATTTGGCTGTTGTAGAGTTCCAAGCACAGAAAAAAATACTGTGCATTATACCTCGAATCACTCTGAGTGAAGAAAAAACTCTCCGTCCTATTCGGACTCCCACCCCTGGAGAGCGAATATCGAAACCAAACACACCTGAGTTTCAAACCACTACAACACAACTTTCCTTTCTCCTCCTTCTACCTTTCCCCCCTGGCAACAGTAAAAGGGTATCTAACCCCTTAGGCGCGCGTAAATTATAAAAAAAAAACTCTTGCAGATGAACCCGAAAGTATAGTTCTTGTACACCTAGATCGAATTACGTGAGTGACACTACTCCTTGGCGAGGTTTCCGGCTAGTTTCAGATGGGTTGCTCTCTTTTTTCTTATCGAACCTATCTATGGTGACGTTAAAAGGGCCGAAGAGATCCACGCTGGTGTACATAAATGGACGGAAGAACTTATGTGATCAGGAGGTACTTGACCCATAAGTGGCGGCACTGGCTTAGTTCTCCCGATTTTAAACTCCCTGCAATTGCGTAGTACAGCTTTTAGAACAGTTTGGGCATGCGGAAGCCAATAACTCTGGCGCTCTTCATTAAGGGTAGTTGCTGGGTTTTGATGATGGAAGTGCTCATGGAAATGAGCAATTGCGGCATCAGTTTTGGACATAGACTAACTATACCTAGATATCAAACTTTCCAGATATTGGAAAATCAAAACCGGTTTTGTACTGATCGTCCCTATCCGTGTGAACCTGTCCGTGAATACGTGAGAATTGTCAACAATGTCAAAATTCGAAAAGTTTTACGAGTGACGTCACCCATATAAAAATGACGCGGTGAATTTCGATTTTGACATTTCTCATATTTACAAATCTAATTTCGTGTAAGTTGCAAAAAAATTTTATGTTGAACAATAATTTTGTTTATTATATTTTCTAGGACAACAAAAGAAGAACAATTTACACATTTGGAGCAAGAAGAAAACATTTTCCACAGAATACTGCGGCCACGAACAGATTGCCTTGGATTGGAGGTGGCAAAAGCAGTTGGAAAAGTTTGTTTACATTTTCTTGTGAGTAACTACAAACATTTTAATTTCAAAATAATTTATTTTACTTCTTTTTTACAGTAAGAACAATGAATCTAAATGCACCATTCAAGAGCTTTAAGAAATATGGATGAGTGATGCTAACTACTCGTAATTACATGTAAGTAAAAAGAATACATTTTCGTATAGCTATACATATAATGCCTTTTTCCTTGCAGATCCAACATTTGAAGTGCAATGGTTTCAAGAAAAGCGTTCCCAGTGTGGAACCATCGTGAGCTTCTATCAATAAGAGGAAATAATTAATAAGTGCATACTTTATTATACCACGCAAGTAGATTAAAAAGTTATTTAACTTTTTATGTCGTTTAACTTTGTAATCCACCCCCGTAATACAATAGCATGCAAAAAAAAATATTTTTTCCATGCATAATACAAACTTACCTGGCTTCCTCGCATCCTGGCCGGTACAAGTGGATGTAATCCTTGCATCCTAAGAGACACTTCTTAGTTTTTTCCATTTTATCTATAAGATAAAAAGTAATTAGTTTTATTAAATTAAAACAATAGAAATTTTTGTCACTTACATATTTGCTGCTTCTTCAATAAATTATTGACATTTGTTCATTTCACCACGGTGTGGGTAAGTTTTTCGCTTCACCATGAATGTTTTCATCAGGAGAGCATGTTCCGAAAAAATGTAAATTACAATTCATGAATAAATTGGATTATTGGATTAAATGGAAAATATTGTATTAACTTCTCATACGAAGTAATAAATAATAATTAATGATTATTTTGACTGTTTTTATTTGTGAAAATAGAACAATAAATAGAAAATTAGTGCTTTATAGGTCCATTTAGTACGACAGCGAATTGAACAATTATTTTTTGAAAAAATATGGATGTGACTGGACAATTTAGCGCATATTTAATGCTTTTGTATTACTAATTCCATTACTAACGCAACATTTCCATATACTTTGCTCAATTTTTGCATCAAAAAATTTCCGAGAAGAAGAAAATCGATGTAAACACAACGCTGTACGTTTTACAAATATCACGTTGTAATTCTAAAATTTGGCTGGATTTTCGTGAATGTCAACGACATCAAATCGGCGTATAAATCTTATACCGTTAGAAAGAAACCTTTCGTCAGCGAAGCAAATAAAAAAAAAAACAAAAGGACTTTGCTAATAAATAAAAAAACAAAGGATTTGTCTTCTAGGATTTTTTCAGAAGAGTCAAAATTTAGCATTTATGAATCAAATAGGCCTTCGAAAGCATGAAGACAACCAAATGAAACTTAGAGTCCAAATACACAAGGCAAAAAGTAAAGCACGGAAATGGTGGTTGTGTAATATGAAGCTAAATATCCACTGTTGAGATCGGTAATTTAGTCACAGTAATTCAGAAAAAGAAGTATACTAAAATATTTAGAGCGAAAATTTGCTTCAAAGGACACAAACAATGCTTATTGCGAAACATTTTTTACTCCCAACAGGACAACGATTTCAAGCATAAGTCCATATCCACATAAAGTCCCTCACTTGCTAGTAACGCCACCACATAGTCCCGATCTTAACCCGTTCTCTTTGGAACGCCTTTGGAATCATTAAATGATGAGGTTACGAAAACATGTCATCACATCGAAGCCTCAGTTAAAAATTTTAATTTTTAGCGGAATGGCAAGAAATAATATGTGAATATATGGAAAAGTTGACGCATTCTATGCCAGACCGGCTTAAAGATGTTAACAGCATTAAAGAATACTCAACAAAGTAGTAGCAAAATCTGTTGAAAACAATTATAAACAAAAATTCCCTTCGACAAAACCAAATTAAGTTGGGATATCATTTCACATTGTTTGTCAAATTCTGGAAATTATTTTTAAAAAATAAACAATTAAAATACCACCGCTTTTGTACTTTATAATGTGTGAAAAAAAAGATTCTCGAAATATTTTGAAAAAGCTTTAAATTCAAATAGAAAAACAAATATTTTCCTTAAAAAACTAAAAAATGATCAAAAATGTTAATTGTACTTATCAGTATTATTTAATTAATTTATTTACTCAACACATTCAAACTAAAAGAACAGCAAGGAAATTGATTTTAAAAGTTGCCATTAATTAATAATCCTTTTCATTGATGTCCAGAGTACAGAGTTTGTGCCTAAACATAAAAAATGCTTATACAATTGACTCTCAATACAAGCTTAAGCTTGATTTCAGAATTGTAATAGTTTCAATTTATTTATATCTTCAAATGAAACTTTCAAAATATAATCCTTAGGTCCTTTTTTAATTTTATTCTGAAACGATCCCGTTTTTATTCAATTGAAACAAAAAAAAGGGTTTTTTTTTAAATATATTCTATTATCTTCACTTTTTCACCACGTTGAATTAAATATTCACCAGCGAAAAATAGTTTTCCTTTTATTTTTGCCTTTATTATATATACTTAGCGAACATTACGTGAAATTTGTTGTCATTTTAGCCATTCTGACAGGTTATAGAGATTGAGAATGTGTTGGTGATTCACTTACAGTGTGTCTGTGCGAAAGTTAAACGTTTGCAAAAGTATTAGTAGAGTTTGATATCTAGGTATAGTTAGTCTATGGTTTTGGACGTCTAGCATCAAGTGGTGGTATCCATCTCGATCAGCGATCCATCAAGTCGCTTTAGCTTTAAATAAGATGAGATTAGACAAGGCTTGATGATTACACAAGGCTTGACTGCCTCTTCCAACAGATCTATAATAGTGGCGGATCCACCATTACAATAGGCCAACACTCTTCACTCTTCAGGCAAAAGTAAAAATGGCGGAACAGAGAGCCACATAGTATTGACCTTTAGCTTTGGAGTCCAAGTCGCAAGCGCTATTACCCCCCTGATGGCGTCCAACGCCTCTTAGATGGTTGCGTGGTGATGAGAATTTTAACAATGTGAAGACCAACGAAGGACTTGTACTTTCGATCGGCTGAATTAATCCAGTATAAAAGTGTTCTTGCGTCTGTCCAGATGCGTGAAGCGCGTACCCAAAACGTCAGTTTGGAGTTCCAATCCGCGAATAGACATCAATTTTTGACTAGCACAGCGAGTTTTCGTCGCCTCGACGAAAATGTGAAGTTGGATATCGTATGAGTCGTGCAAATGTGCCGAATAGCAGCGTTAGATCTTGAAAGAGTTGATTTAATGGAATTCCTTCCACCAGGCACCCCACTTCTTATTTAACTCCGAATGTATACCATCCAGAACTACTTTTGGAACATGTTGAAATTTGATATTGAATACAAGCACTCTCACTCGTTGTTCGTGGCTAACTGAAGTCTGCCAGAATTCGAAGAAAAGTAAGTAAAGAATAAATCGAAACTGGCTTCTGCGTTGACACGAGTTCTCCTTCACTTCGAAAACTGTAAAATCGTCCACATAGTGCTTGTTAACTATTGCTTTTGTGGCATCGGCATCTTGGCTTTGAAATTCGTCGGAATTCAGTTTTTTTTATAAACTCCGCACTGCATGGGGAGCAAATGGCTCCAAAAATCATAGAAATCATTTAGTAATATTCAACTGAGTCTCCACTTGTCCACAAAAACCGTTGAGCAACCTGATCCTGGAGTCGAATGGGGCCTTTAAACAGAGCAGAATCAAGAGAGTTACGATGCACTGTTGGTGTAGCATCAAAAACTATTCTTAACTTATCGTGCTTATGTTGGCTCTGGACATCAAAATGTGGTAGATACCATACTGACTGATCAGTATTCAACACCTCCTCTTTGGAGAACTTTTAGGGCATACCGTTTTTCCAAATACTTTAACATCTCTGTACCTGCTAGGAAATTTTGGACCTAGACTGAACTGTTTTTCAACGCCGTAGAGTCATTGAAGTGTTTAGAACAAGATGACGGTGCCAGCGATTTTATTTTTATGCCTCACCCACTCATACTGCTTGTATAGTGGTAATTTGCTGACAGTTGGTTGATGTTAGAAATGCGACGACGTACGTTGCGAGATTGTGTAGAGAACGAAAAAATATGTTCAATCTTGTGTTCGGCGATGAGTGGAAACTGTTGAATTTTATTGAGGTGTTGGTGAACGAGTATGTCCGCTCATTCAAAACGGAATTCTAGTCCTTGTATCGCACTTGAAACGCCTCGTGGATAGATCAGCATTAGGGCGACTGCTTCCTTGGTTGGTCCTGACCAGCACTTTTGTAGGCACATAAGGTTTTATCGATCACTATAATTGAAAACGTCGGTTGTGCTTCTATAGTTGGCCACAAGTAATGGCCAATCCTCGAGTTGTTCCTCTTAGGACTGGTAAATTGCATCCCGGCTGAACTGGCTGGCATCGCCGTTTTGCTTGGTTTTGAATTTGGGTAGTGAGTATTTCGACGATCTTTGGACTTTCCGCTGTACTGCTTCTGAGAAGTTCCACTGGCTGCTTCAGAGCATTTTTTCAATTGAAGCAATTTGATTTGCACCCATAACTGTTTGAGTTACTTGAATTACTGTTTTTTTTTTTTTCACCTTTTCGAAGGCGATCCAAGTCCTACTACTGCCATAAATTAATACGATATTAACCCCAACGACTACCCATTGGATATATACAAGGATGGTACGACCGATCATCACCTACTCATCAGTATTATGGTGGAACAAAACAAAAGAGAAATCTGCCATACAAAAGCTGCAGCGGCTACAAAGACTTGCATGTTATTTACTTGGACCGGCGTAATGCACGCATGAAGCACAACGGCTATTGAAGCCCTCATTGGTTTAACGCCACTCCATCTCTTCATACAAACGATGACAATTCGCAGCACGATCATACAGAGAGATTAATCACATTGACTCCAAATCAGCCGTGAACTGCTTCCTTACACTACAAGACCCCTCCTATAGGAAAAAATTAAAACTTTGGTTAGTGTCTGGTAACAAATTGTGTATATCACAGGGCTTCGCCAGGATAAAAGACTTGTCAAACACTTCCACAACAAATCTAAAGCATCCCTACAATTCAAAAGTGATGATATCAGAAGACAGCCCACCGAACCTAGTTCCTTTTTATGGAAATGTTTACTCTCGCAAATAGAACGCCCTACATATTTTTGTGGACTACGCGTGGCTATTTCTTTACATCAACGAACGCACCCAATTTCTCACGGCCATAGGACGAAAAGTTGATAGGTAGTTCCAAGTGAACACATTCCGACTATCTGACGTCATCGAAACGAAACTTGCCATTCCCAAAAATCCGTACTGGCTTAATTATGTTCAGCTTTCACTTACAATTCGAACACATTAACGTTTCGTATTCCGAAAAGCACTTCAATAAGGAAAATAAGAAATTTTCCACAAAATGTTTTCGAAATTTCACAAAATTACATAAAAGATTCCTGAACTACTCTGCCATTTGTCCAAAAACAACCGCTGCATTGGGTATTTCCCCGACACTGCCTTATCAAATGTCATGTGTCACTATGACAGCCGAAAAGCGACAAACGAGCAACAGCTGTCATATTTGCGCCATTTATTACTACTCTCGGATTTTTCGTTTACAAAGTTTTTCCCGTGTACAGTTGACAATTCTTAAATTGTTCTAACATAAATATATTATGAAATAAATGTAAAGCGAACGTTAATTTCACTAACGGTTGCAAGCACAATGGGTCTAGACTTCGACGCTCAGGAGTATTGCAAAAATTTGAAACAAACGCAACCGAATCCGCCGTTTACTTGTCCAGTGGACAAGTGCGACAAGTCCTACAAATCCGTAGTTGGCTTGCAATATCATTTAATTAATTATGATCATGATAATCCGCAGCCAACGACGCCGGTAGCAGCACCGAATAAGAAACGCGGTCGCAGCCGATTGCAGGCATCACCACAAACACCTAAGGATAGTGCCTCAGCGCCCAAGGAGGGTGTCAACTATTTAGAATCGGAAAATTGTGTCCAATACGAGATCGATGGCAAAAGTATAAAAGTTTCCGTCGATGATCCACTGCCAACCATAACAGACGAGGAATACGAGGAACTGCTAAAGTCTGGTTGCATTATACCAACTCCGGATGTTGTTGAACCCGAGGTTAAGCTTCCGGAGGCTGCGTTTAAGAAAATTGAAAACTACACGATATCGGATGCACCGCCAAGACCGAATGCCTACATTCGTTTCATTGAAAAGTCAGCCGAGGAGCTGGACGGCGAAGTGGAGTATGATGTGGACGAGGAGGATACCATGTGGCTGTCGATGATAAACGAAGAACGCGAAGAGTTGGGCTTGAATCCAGTCAATATTGACACGTTGGAGTTGCTGATGGATCGACTAGAAAAAGAGTCGTATTTTCAGGTGGGCTTGAGGGTTTTGTTTACACCCCACCAAGTGTCAATAAATCGATAATCGGTTCGAGTTGGTTTGGTTTTAATGCACGTTTGGGTGTTTTTTTCTTTTTTCGTTTGTGTTTGTAGGCCGCTGCTAATGGTACACCTGGACCTGAGGTGGACGACGATGCTGTTTGCTGTATATGCATGGATGGTGAATGCCAGAATACGAATGTGATTTTATTTTGTGACATGTGCAACTTGGCCGTTCATCAGGACTGCTATGGGGTTCCGTACATTCCCGAGGGACAGTGGCTATGCCGGCGGTGCCTACAATCTCCCAGCACACCAGTGAGTTGTGTGCTCTGTCCGAATACTGGTGGGGCGTTTAAACAAACCGATCGAGGTCAATGGGCGCACGTTGTCTGTGCGCTTTGGATACCCGAAGTTCGTTTCGCCAATACCGTGTTTCTAGAGCCTATTGGTAAGTTATGAACGGCACGTTATGCCAACAGACTTGGTCTTGAGTTGGTAGTTGCTTTGTTTTGTAGATTCAATTGAAACCATCCCGCAAGCGAGGTGGCGCCTTACATGCTACGTATGCAAGGAGAAAGGCATCGGTGCGTGCATTCAGTGTCAGCGGAATAGTTGCTATGCTGCCTTTCATGTAACCTGTGCCCAACAAGCCGGATTGTACATGCATATGGACACTGTGAAGGATGGCAACAATGATACGGCTCCAGTAACAGTACAAAAATACGCCTACTGTCATGCTCATACTCCGCCCGAGGCAAAAACAAAAGATAACGAAGAGGAGGATACTCGGCATAAGATGAAGGAAGCCCGTAAGGCGCTGGCGAAAAAACGCTCCACCGCCCCTGTGGTACTGATACCGACTATTCCACCAGATCGGATTCAAGAGATCTCCAGCTTGGTTACCATGCAAAAGAAGTCGCAGTTTATTGATAGATTGATTGCTTATTGGACGCTAAAGCGACAGTATCGGAACGGGGTTCCTCTATTGCGGCGTTTACAGAGCCAAGGACAAAATCATGGACTGACGCGGAATGGCATAGAAGGTGAGTTTTGCTTTCTTGTGTGCTTTTGAATTGACTAAGTTGTAGAATGACGTTGAAGTTTCTGGTAAACTCTTCGGCTTGTACAATTGCCGGATTAGGTAGTTGAGTTCACCTTCCACTTGTGCGCGTATTCTAATGCGTATTCCTGCGTTGTCTATCAGAGTACGAATTCAAGACACTTCGAACCGAATCGTTAATATCCAATCGCTCTACATGTCCTAGATATTCTGAGCTGTTGGTATACGGTTCGTAGATTTATATTTCCTCTCCCTGTCGACATAAATCGGAACAAAAAACAGTCGAAGCAACCTGCCTTGAAAACAATGAGCGACTTCTTCATCCGCCTTCACTAGGGTTCATACTTCTGCATCATAGCTCAAGGTGGGATTATGAATTATTAGATTCTTACTCTGTATACTTCCGCGTAGACGCAGACTTCTAACTAGATCCCGTTTTGTCCCAACCGCTGGCGTTCATAACATTTTTATTTGCGTTCTAATTTTTCCTCTGAGCTTCTCTTACATCGTTCTGGACTACTGTCATGTGTGATAGACCTCTTTGTTTGAATGTCACAAAATGCTGAAACATTTTCGTATCATTTAAGCCAGCCCACGTTCAGTCTACTTGCAGGATCGTGTTTAACCGCTGAACCTAAGAACTTATATTGTTCGCACTTCGGCACTATAACTCCTTCTAAATAGATGTCACGCGTTAGGTTAGGCATCTTATCGCTTCTCATCATTTTATCGAACAAAGTCGCGAGTCATTTTGGTCCAAGTTTCCCTGTTGTCGCCTATACTTCGGAGGGCATCTGATCCGTTTTTTAACGCTTCGATGACATCGCCTTCTGTAAAAAGAATATCATCTGCCCGCATTCGCAACCAAATTAATTTTTTCAGCTCCTTCTGATAATGATATCAGCGTATGCAAGTTGTTGCACAGACTTTTTTGATAAGTGTGGCTCTGGTGTTGCCTTGCGAATTTCGCAAATGACAGGGCATCACCTTTATAACGTAAAAAACGTTGTCTCCTGTTGATCAAGAGGAAGCCGTGTAGGTTCCATTAACCAAGCATACTTTCCGCCGACTAAATCGTGTGTGAGCCCTCTACCACATCGTTTTCCGTTGCCAAAAATAGCACATCGGGTAGGCTATTTGGTTCGACATTGTTATTATGTTAGGTGGCGCTACAGGTCGGGGTGAACCTGGGCCTTAACTAACAAGCCTCTCCAGTTAGTCGGAAGAAAGATCCCTTTCTACTTGTGCGCTCCACAAGTAGAAGTCTTATGTGAAGTCTTACTCTACTGTGTCATCCCGTTCTACATGTGCTAGCCATCTCAGGCGACTGATGAGCAGTTTTTTTTGACTAGATTGTTGTCGCTAGATTGTACAGTTCGTGTAGTTCGTCGTTGAATCTTGTACTTCAAAGCCCGTCAACGCACACGGGACCGAATATTGTACGAAGAATTTTCTTTTCGAAGCAACCGATGAAACGCTTTCGATATGATGCATGATTCTGCGTCATAGAGTAGGACTGGGAGGATCAATGTCTTACCTAGAGTCTCCTTAGTTTTCCGGAAAAGGGTCTTACTACTCAATTGCGTTCTTAGCCCCAAGAAACAGCAATTGGTCAGGGTGATTCTTCGTTTTCTGTATGCTGAAGTGTTGTTGGCAGAATTTATAGCAGGTACAAGGCAGACAAAATCCATTACTACCTCGAAATTGTAGCTGTCGGCTGTGATGTTCTGTCCAATTTGTCGATGTTGTTAACATGCTTGTTGACAGCATGTACTTGGTTTTGCCCTCATTTACTGCTAAACCCATTTTGGCAGCTTCAATACTAGCAAACGCATCTGTGACAATCCGATGAGTTTTCCCAATTATGTCGATATCATCGGCGCTAGGCTTTGCATAGACTCTGAATGTGCCTCCAGTGTTCACTTGTGAGTTGCGCACAATCCTTTCAAGTATGATGTTAAAGAAGTCACACAACAGCGCGTCACCTTGTCCAGAACTTTTTTGACATGAAGAGGTCTCGGGTAAGACATTACCGGCTAGTCATGGGCCTATATAGCTCGACTCTATATACGCAGTCATATGCCGTCTTAAAATCGGTGAAAAGGTGGTGGGTATCGATTTGGGCTTCTTGAGTTTTTTCCACTGTCTGCCGGAGTGCGAAGATTTGGCCGATTGTGGACTTTCGTGATCTGGAACCGCACTGATAGGGACCAATCAAATTGTTAGCGTAGGGTTTCAGACGTTCGCACAATATGGCAGATAAGATCTTGTTCTCGATGGAGGCTTATACATCTATAGTTGGCGCAGTGGAGGGAGTCTCCTTTTTTGTGGATCGGGCAAATGATGCTGAGATTCAATTCATCAGGCAATACACTGACCAGATCTGAGAAATGAGTTGGTGCATCTCCACAAAGTCATTTTAAGCAGCTTTGAATTCCTCGGCCGGTAAGCCTTCAGGTACAGCTGCTTTGTTGGTTTTCAGTTTATATATTGCAATCCTTACTTTATTTTGGTCAGGTGGACGGGAATTTTGTCTGTCTTCGTCTAAGTTGAATGGTCTATTATGCCTGACAGAAGTTCTTCTATATTCTCAGCACCGACTGTGACTCTACTACAAGCTTTCCTTCTTCACCTCTATATGCTTTTGTACGGATGTTCCTGCCTTGACACGTATTCCTGGAGTACACTCTCAATATTTTAAATTGCGATCTTTTCTTGCTCTTTTTTCTTCTCCTGAAGAAGACGACGTTCTTCCCCTCTCGTAGAGCTCACGAGCATTTCTCGTTCTTCGTTGCAGCACCCCTTTGTACGCTTCTTCTTTAGCTGCATGTGGTTTCTGGCATTCTTCATTAAACCAGGGATTTCTTGGTTGCGGTAGCATCAGTTACGGCGTCTCTATTGGCATGTTGGCAGCGTTGCCACTGGTCTTCGGTATTTGATGCTGGCCGGCATATGAGTTGTTGAGAGTTGAGATTTCGGGATACGCGTTCGAGTGATGATTCTGGCGGCCTTTTGCGAATACAGCTTTTCTACGTTATATCTTCTCACAGTAGATCGTAGATCTTTTTCGTTGTGACGCTTGGCAAATCCGCATTCGCAACTTATTTGCAACAAGCCCTTGATACGAGATAATGTTGGCTGCCCGGAAGAACGTTCGGACGTTCAGAAACAGGAGGAATGTCATCGCAATGCGATCCATTTGATTGAACGTTTCATGATCCGGAGTTCGCCATGTCCCCTTGTGTAGGAGACCTTGTGATTACTATAGTATTTCGTCGCGCGCCAAGGTCAATATGCCTAAGTCCGTTGTCCTACCAAAGATGTTCTCCTTTCTTCTGCTGGCTTCAAACATTGCTTATGTGTCTTGTCGAGGAGTTCGTAGAAAGATTCTTAAGTGGCGTCAGCCTTGTCTTCCGTAAGGGCATGGGCTCATATTAGGCTTATGTTAGCGAATTTATCCTTGATGCGGATTTTCATAAGACGATCGCTTATGACGCTCAAAACTTCTTGCCTAAGTCTGCCGCATGTGACAAAACCGCATTCGAATAAGCGCGGTTTCTTTTCTCTATAGCAATCATCATAGTAGATACGAGTATCACAGTTTTTCATCCTTCTTAGGTCCGACCCGGCCGTGGATGACGGTGATATCTACATGATAGCAGTCAAGGGCCGTATGCTTGTGCATAGACATCAGAACTATTGAGCGTGTTGAGCAGAGAGTCAACCCACATGCGCCATAGCAGTGGAGACAGAACGCCGTTTTAAGGGCAACTCCTGTTTACCCCCGCCATCACATATTGGCCACAGTCAGCATCCGTGTTGTCTAGGCGAGTTACACATGCCGTCAAAGGTTGCGTTATCAAAAGCATCCTCAATGTCGATGAAAATACTCAGAGCGTATTCCTTCTTGTCGAGTGCGTTTTCAATTCTACCTACCGATTTTGACGCAGACTCTCGCAACACCTTCCTCAGACAGAGGGTACATTCGGAAGGCAGTTTTGCGCGCATGGATCTGGACCATTCTCTCCATGCTCATCAACATAAAAAAAAAATCAGACTCATAGGTCTGAAGCTCTTGACGAGCGAGTAGGCCTCGTTTCCGATTTGCGGTATAAAGGCTACTTTCGCTGTTCGTCAGGGGTTCAGTATGTATGCCAGTAAATATTTTGTTTAGAGCTATCAAGAGCTGGTCTATACCCACACAAGTGGGTATATGCTATCGGTGCCATAGGGCTTGAGGATATCAAAGGAAGCAACAGCATGTCTAATGGCCTCATCCTACAATCGTTATGATATACCAATTGCGTCGTGTTGAGTTATTCAGATGACTAGCAGCTTCGTTAATAGGAGCTGCTTTGATTAGGTTGCCTGGAAAGTGAGCCTCAAGCATGAGACGAAGAGTTTTTGATTTCGACTCAGTGTAGGTGCCATTAGATTTTCTGAGTGATTCCAGCCTGGCTGATTTCCCCCTTTTGAGTACTTGAGGTTTCACCGACAGTTTCGATCTTTTCGCAAAGGTCTTTGTAAGAGGCCCTCTTCGAAATCCGAATTAGCTTCTTACTTTTTGCTTCGATCTGTAAAGACTCCGGTCTTCTTGCAAATAAGTTTTAAGTGACTTGTTTAGATTCTTATTACGAAGTCGCTGCAGACCTGCGTTCCACCAAGGAGTGGGCGACCTGCAGGATTGCTTTCTAGCTGGACATGCCAGTTCAAAACACTTGGTGAGGGTACCGTTCAGCTTCCTCTAGATTTTGTTTTGTCCTGATCTTAGGGAGAGCACTGTTTGACTTGCCGAGCTCTTCCTTAAATATTGTCCAGTTGGTTTTCTGCGGATTCATCCCTTCCAATAAGGTGGAGACCTCGCATCCGATTCTGATTCTGACACGCAGACTGGACAATGATAAGTGATTATCTCTACACAAATATGGGCGACATTGATAAGAATGATATGTGCTTCTACGTATCATACTGCCCATGAAACTATTAACTTACTGAAGACTTGATTGAACGACGACATTACTATATATCGCAAAATTGACCACAGAGATCGTCCAATTCACTTTTTTTGGGTTATGTAAGGCTTTGAAAGCCAATATTTAGCGAGTAATTGGTCAGATATAGCCCTCAATGCTCGAAAACGTGGCCCAAAATTCGATTGACAGGATGCGCTTCGCCAAAAACATCCAGACAAACCGGTACTTACGATACGAGTAAGTTTAGTTTTTCTTTAGATATCGTTTAGCTTTTATCGCCCGGATTTAATGGGTCGTTCTGACAGCGGCACTTGTCAGCGGGATGTCCGCGCCATTCAACACCCTATGGAAATGGTTGTTCCATATCTTCAGGAACGACTGCGATTCTACTATTCAATTTGCTTGTTCATCTCTACAGGATTCTGTGTAGGTCTTGTTGGCTTGACACGTTCGTGTTAGCTTTTGTATAACTTCCAAATGTTGTCACTGGAGTACACTCCTTGCATGTTCTCGATGGTTCGCTTCTCTTTTCTTAGGAGAAGGCGATTTTATTTCTTTCTGTCTTGCTTGTAGACGACACAAGCCGCTCTCGTCCCTCTATGCAGCGCCACTTTCTACCCAACTTGTTTTGCTACATGTGCTTGCTTGAAGTTAGAAACCATTCTTTGGTGTTACTTATTAAAGCTCTGCTCTCGGGTATCTTTCTGATTAAGTACCAAGGCATTTCGTCACATCTAAAGTGTTAGTAAAGTATTATTATCGACAAGTATGTAACTTTTTAAGGATACCGTGGTATACGCTGGTAGAATAAAACTTGAAATTGACTGCAAAATTCTTTAGCTTCACTCTTGCGCTTCTTTTCATGTTCTTTGATTGAGCGTGTGGTACCTTGTATTTCGTGAGCGATTGTGCTTTATTTAGTAGTTAGAAACTTGCCTCGTCCGAACAGCAGAGAAAGTCGTTATTTTATTTACCAGCCTGGTCGTACTACTTTGAAACGATTAGACTAAACCTTCCATGAATTGCAACAGTTTAGTCCTCAAAGCACAGTTTAGTCCTCAAAGCACAGTTTCGGTCCAACTGTTCACCTCGAAAGTAGAACTAAAATTTGCTCTTAACTAGATAATTATTCTCTGTTCGGTCAATGCGGCTGACTTGGTGGAGTCCTCCTGCCCCCTAAGATAAGGATAATCTAACATTTTGTCACAGATCTTAGATGTTGCTGTTACTTCGCTCAGAATATAATAGCCTGTACGTGGTGCAACAATTGGTGTCGTATTGCGAGATTCGCAGAGTCAATATCGGAGTATGATTATGGCGTTGTTCTACGTGCATTCTCTCTTTGGTGGTCTCTTCGGTCATCTCCTCAAACGTTGTTGTAGAGTTCAGCCTTAATGCATATTAAAAGGCTTTGTTTCAACTCTGCTGACTGTGCTAACATTGCGACCTGAGAACTAAACAGGACCCAGTGAATTCAGCCTTCCGAATTCGTTCAGAGAATTCTTGGATTCTCGAACTAGCTTGGAAGTGATGAGAGGATTCAGCAAGTCTTGGCTGTTGCTACAGACGCAGATACCTTACCACCCACCCTTCATAATTGCCATCAGGGTTGTACATATCTGCGCTTGGAAGGCGGACGTAAATTATCCTAACGTGGTGGCCGTGGTGTAGTGGTACTAGCAATCGCTTCTCACTCGGAGGGGTCAAGGTTCGAATTCTGCCCATGACAAGTCTTTCAAGTTTTTCATTTGTGCAGTTGGAACTCAGAAAAATATCAAGGAAAGGGAGATTCTTCAATGCGTCTAGAATAGGGCTTAACGTGCTAGGAAAACCCCGATTCAACCGAAACAAATTGTTCTTTTCAGTCCACTTGTAGGTAGACGCACAAGCCCTATGTCTTAGTGCATTGGACTTTTTCGACATACCATGAAAGGCTGAGACCGAGTCACCTTGGAATAAAAGTTGTCGTGGAGGCCGCTCAGAAACTATAAGTTCCACGAGGTAGTTACCGCTCACATTGTACTCGTAATGGTCTCCAAAATTTACCCTAAGCACTAGAGTCCTAACATATGAATGTAACAAGGTGCATCTTGCCTTCGTTTATGACGATAATATTAAATCGAAGAAGAAGTAAGCCGCAGTTTTTGGCTGCAGCAACCAAATCTTGTTCACAAAATTCTCCAAGATTCGTATTCTGAAAGTGATTTCGGTACAATATGATGTAATGTTTTCTTTCAAGGCTGTAATTGACGCTGGCTTATCGGCATAGACGAGTGACTTGACGTATCATCATAAAAAATTCTTCAACATTAGTTAGGGTCAAATCCGCGATCCATCCTGCCAATTCACCGGTCCAAAACGAGAGATAAATTGCTCATCGAACTCATTTCTCAATTGGTCCATTGATTCGCATGCTGAGTGACATCTAGCGCCGTTTTGTTGAAACCACATGTCGACCAGGTTCAGCTCGTTCATCTTGGGCTAAAAAAAAGTTCGAAATCCTTGAACGAGAGCGGGCGCCATTGACAGTAACGTTGTTCTCACGGTTACCTTTGAAAAAATACGGGCCAGTGATTCCGCCGGACCATAAGCCGCACCAAACAGTGTGTTTTTTCGGGTGCATTGGCAGCTCTTTTATTGCCTGAAGTTGCTCAGCGGACCAAATACGGCAGTTTTGATTATTAACATACTCATTCAACCAGAAGTGAGCTTCGTCGCTGGAGACAATTTTTCGATAAAAAAAGCGGATCTTCCTCGCTTTTCTAAAGCCCATTCATCGAAAATCAACAACACTGTGGCAATTCCTTCGACTTCAGTTCTTCCGTGAGCTGTAATTTGTAAGGTTTTAAACCAAGACCCTGCGTAAAATCTTCCACGTAGTCGAGTAACATACATACGAATGGACAAAAAACGATCTTCATTAACACTGGCGAATACAGCAGCAATATTTTCCTCTGTACACACTCTATATGGACGTACGAGTAGGTGGCTTGATATCCAATAGCGTGAAATTGGCGTGAAATTTGGTCACTATGGCTTGAATTGCTTGCTCAGTTGGTCAACCGTAAAATGGTCGAAGTGAGCGAAAAACATTTTTCGCAGAGCATGATGAAATGGCAACTTTAACTGAGCATGTTTGACTTTGGCACATGTCACGAATCACGCATGAGTTGTCAAAAATAAAACACTAATAGCCTAGCCGAGGTAGACAAAATGCGAAAAACTCTGCCTATTGTGACGTTCCATCCGATTTGTCGATGTTTTGTGTCCCTTCTTCTTGATAGCATACGAGTATATGTAGGATTTAATACCAATTAAAACACATTCGTTCAAAACGTTATAATTCCTTTATTCAGCAGCTTAGTGGCTGACCTTCCTGCATGGATCTACAATAGTTTGGCGACTGACGTTAGCTTGTTTCGTTCGTTTGGTCTCTGTGTATGCGTATTCTTTCGTCCGTCTGTGGTTGGTCTTCGTTCGTTTCTACACGTTAGTTCTTGTACGTTTTACTGCCTTTGTTATTTCATCATCTAACGATATACTGTGTGTGTATGTTTTACTGTGATCCATTTGATCTGATTGTGGATAGTTGTCTGTAGTGTCATGTGAATCGTATGTATTCTACTCTGCGAGTAGTCTGGCTGCAATCCCACATACCCATATGTATTTCGTTTTTTCCTCATTTACAGCTAAACCTTTGCTTGCAGCTTCTGCTTCAGCACCTGTTAATCCCGTCAGGTTTCTGTTCTAGATCTACTGGCCTAACACGTTCTTTTACTTTATGGTAGAATTCTCGAATATTATTCTTTGAGGAACATTTCCCCGATCACTCGTTTCTTTTTTTTTTCTCCGGCAGATGCATTTTTCTCCTCCTAGTAAATCGAATTGGCCATTCTCGTCACGCTTCTTCTACGAGGATTTATTTCGCACTACTTGTGCCTGTACTCTTTTAAACAAGGGGTTTCGTGCGCATCAATTTCGGTATTTTTGGCAGTTTCTTGCCATCAATGGTGGGTTCTGGCTGTTTCTTGCAATATTCTAACCCGCAGTAAGTTCAATTAGCCTAAGTCCGTTTACAGATTTAGTGTCGTCTAGGCTATTCTTTGCAACTGTGCGCCATCTGGAGCTTCGGTGTAGAAATGTTTAATAACTTTGATAATTCTCAACGGATTGACCTCAGAAAGCCCCATTTGTGGATGTGAATTTAGTACAACTGCAGCCATGAATACCTTTACACAAAAACAACTCGCCGAAATAGTGACGCCTTCCATTGACCGTGGTGTAGTGGTAGTAGCAAACGTTTCTCACTCGGAGGGTCCAGGTTCGAATCCTGCCCATGGCAAAATCAGTTTTTCATTGTATAATTGGAACTCAGACAAAAAAATTCTGCGTGTGAAGGCATAACACTGACACGTAGATTTGGCTGTTATAAGAGTTTCAAGCAATGAAAAAAATACTGGGAATTATATCTCGAATCACTCTGAGTGAAGAAAAACTCTCCGTCCTATTCGGACTCCCACCCCTGGAGAGTAAACATAAAAACCAAACACACCTGAGTTCAAACCACTACAAAAACAATTTTCCTTTCTCCTCCTTCTATCTTTCCGCCCGCGCCATGGCAACAGTAAGAGGGTATCAACCCCTTAGGCGCGCGTAAATTATAAAAAAAAAAAAAAAAATCGGTTATCATTGAAAATAATATCGTAGTCGTTCTACGCCTTCCGATAACACAATTCATCGTTTGGCCTCAAATTTTTGAACACAGGTCTGTAGCGAATCGCCAAGAACACGTTAGAGAACGTTCACATCGTTCTAATGAAGGTGAAGCTAGGGACAGTGTTGCCGGAAATCGAAATGTCTCGTATCGTCGATGGCAATCGGTATCGGTGGATGTTGGCACACTTTGTCTCTAAGAGTTGGTTTCAACAAGACGGCGTGTGATGCCACACTGCGTGCCAAATAATAAACTTTTTGAAACAAACATTTCAATCCATTTACCATCAATCGATTTTAGGACGTGTGTCGTCGTCTATTTCTTCTGTAGTGTGGTGATCCCATATCCCATTAAGTTTTGATACGAATTGTTGCAAGACAATTCGCTTTCGAATAGATGTCGCGGTTCACGGTTTTTCATTCCTTTTTTGGCCGGTACATCACATCGCAATTCCTGGATGGCGATGAAGCTTTAGGGCTTTAACGTCGACGTGTGGTGGTTAATCCCAAGTATAATCACTCGCTTCGGGGTCCTGCTGCTTAACCAATAGGGATTCATTTGCTTTGCTTCCATTTCCATTTCGCCGCCCTGACTAGTTATGAAAAATCCCTATTGACCTCAACTAGAATACGTTGCCATGCCAACTATTGACGCGACTGTGGATTGGAACGATGAGTCCCGTAAATTCATCCGCCGAGCGTCCTCCTTCTGAGGTACAGTTATTTCTAGATACGACATTATAAGGTTGCCATTTTCTCGTGCTAAAACTCGCACAAGTTGGTTTGGTCGACACCAGTACCCGGTGAATACAATACAGGTGATCAAATAAGTAAACGTGATGTTTAAGTCATACAGTGCCTATCTTATAGTGCAATACCGAGCCACCCGGAATTATGTTTTTATTCTTCGCAAAGACCACGAATAGGCTTATTGCGTTTCACTCGAGTTGTGCTATGCACTTTTAATTGGCTTAATGATTTGATGCACTTCCCACTTTGCAGAGCTATCCCGATACTATCTCACTTTCAATACTACAATATGGATAACAAATTATCAATCATCTACCAGTTTGTCGTTTTCGTTTGCGCTATCCATTTAAAGCTTGGATTGATTGCTCTACAACTGCTACCAATTCAACAATTGCGTTGAATTGTCCAAATTGTCGATTAAAGAGATCATCGTATCATTCAGTAATCGTCAGCACTCTGTTGAATTGTATGCGCTCGCAAAGAGGGCGGTAATTCGGTACAAACCCGAAAGTTTTTCTAGCTTTAAATATTAACCATATTCCGTTCTGGATTAAAATATGTACATAGCTTATAAGTCCAACTAGGATCTCATAAAGTGCCTCTTCAATTCCTAGCCATCATAACTAACGAACATTTAAGACCAATGTGGACTAGTCTCCCGCCTAAGATCTACGCCGTATTTGTACGTTTTTGTCAGCTCCTAGTTCTATGGATGAATTAGCCCTCGATCTACTAGTCCCGGTTACAGGGATGAAATTTGAAATTTCAAAAGACCTCTTGCTAAGGTCAGATCTTATTCTTTAAACTTTCATTTTGTTAAACTTTTCAAACAATCTATTCAATAACTATTATCTCTTGTAGGTTCTCCCAATACAGCTGAATTGTACAAACAACTAAAATACTGGCAGTGCCTTCGCCAAGATCTCGAGCGAGCACGTTTACTCTGTGAACTAGTGCGCAAGCGAGAGAAACTCAAAGCACAGTATGTGAAAATTTGCGAACAAGTTGTTATGCTGCAAATAAATCCACTGGAAACAGCAATGCGTAAGATACTCGAAACTCTGGAATCAAAAGACACAGCGGACATTTTCTGTGAACCAGTCGACACAAAAGAAGTACCCGATTACTTGGATATAGTGCAGGAACCAATGGATTTGGGCACAATGCGTGAGAAGCTTAATACTGGTCAATACACATCACTCGATCAGATGGAATTCGATTTCGACTTGATGATCAAAAATTGCCTGGCATACAACAACAAGGATACCGTCTTCTATCGAGCGGGTATTCGTATGCGTGATCAAGGCGGACCATTGTTTCAATCAGTTCGAGAAGAACTTCAAAGAGAAGGCATCGTTGATATAATTAAAAACGATGATTGCATTGCAATTGAAGTGGAGGAAGAGCTAAAGATGTTGCTAAAGGCTGCACCAACAGAGGATATCATCCAGAAGATGCTTATTCTTGCGGACAAATCGCAAGTGTTAAAGAATCCCACACACCGAACGAAAAAGATCAAACAGATTCGGGTAGAAATCACACGCATGCGCAAAGCAATGGCTAAGGCTAAATCAGCAGCGGTATGTGCAAATTGTTTTGTGTTCTCCAATTTATTTATGATCTCACTTTCTATTGTAGAGAAACTCAATAGGTGTTAATTCGCAAACAGAAGGCGAAGACATGGAAGAAGATGATCTTGAGGGAGCCAAGGGTCCAATCCCAGTACAAACTCCACCATGTAGTCCCCTAAAGACTGTTACAAATAGCGCCTCACCAGCTGGAGTCAATCGAAGGTAATATAATAAATTGTCTTAATTTCTGATCTCAGTGTGAGATAATTTTTTTTTTGTTTTTGTAGAACCGCTGTACTTTTCACTCGCAAAGCACAGGCCGCAATGAAACGTCCAGAAATCTCATCCCTAAAAGAGGAATCCAATGACGTACCGATAATGATGGACGGCATTAAATCTCCAAAGCGCAACATAAGAAACAAACGTCTATCCAACGATCGCCTGCGTAGCATTTCAATGAGCCCCGCTAAAACGCCACAAATGCGAGAAAACATGCTTGAAAATATTCCAGACAGCTTTCGTGTCTATCGAGCAAATGCGGGCGTCGACAATTCTGAGAGTGATGACAGTGACCTGAGTGATATTTCCGGCAGCCCGTGCAGCAGCTGCTCCGGCTTCGGCATCAGCGGATCTGGTTCTGAATACGATTCCACGTCCGATGACGATGATGATGATGATGAAGAAATGGCCAGTGCTTGTGACTCGGAATCAAATTCCCACAATCACACCAATCATCATCATCATCACCACCACCACCATCACCATGAACAATTACCCGAAAGTCTGCCACCGTCCAAAAACTCCACACTCCTGCGAAGAAACCCAACTCCAATTCCCACTGCTGTTCCAGATGAGCCTGTTAAACCTCCACTTGAACCCCTACAATTGGTTTGGGCTAAATGCCGCGGCTACCCTTGGTATCCAGCCCTAATCCTTGATCCGAAAACTCCCAAAGGCTTCGTCTACAACGGTGTTCCATTACCTGCTCCACCACCCGAGGTATTAGCACTGCGCAAAAACTACACCGAAGAAGAGGTGTTCCTTGTGCTTTTCTTCGATGCCAAACGCACATGGCAATGGCTACCCGAAGCAAAGCTCGAAATTCTCGGCATCGACAAGGAACTCGACCAAAACAAATTGGTCGAGTCACGCAAACCGGCTGAGCGAAAAGCCGTCAAGAAGGCCTACCAAGACGCGCTCCACTACCAGAGTCAGGTCTCAGATCTGGATGGTCAAGGACCCGACCCAATTATGTAAATTTTTTCTAAATATTTTTCCAACTGCGATGGCGAAAATTAATTGCAATCTTTTTATTTTTTTCTTTTCTTCCACATTTTGTACATTCTACATTCTATCCAGCAAATTATTTTAATTGATTGTTCTCTGTTATAGTATTAGTAACTAACTTTAATATTGATCATTGTAAAGCGGATGAGAAAACGAAAACTGATTTCGGGGGAGAAAAATTGAAAAAATTGAAAAAAATTTGAAAAAGTGAAAAAGTGAAAATACAGTGCGAAGTTAAAGAACTGGAAAAATGATAAAAAAAAATAAATTACTGATACGATGTTTTGGTACACAAGTACCGATCTATAAATATATTCGACTAAGCTTGTAATTATTGTTAACTAATTAACTGTAACTGTAACTGAGTAAGGACACGATGATATGATGACGTTTTTTTTTTTGTTTACTTGAGCAGACAACAATTATTTAAAACAAACAAAACAATTTGTTTTGTGTAGGTCTATTGTAAATGTTTTTTGGAATGTATCTCAGTTAATTGAAGAAATACATATAAGATTTTGTTTATACACACGACTAGTGGGTTTTTTTTTTTTGTTATTTTTTGGGAATCTACATTCAGTTGCAGTCAGTCCTCTCCGTGCGTTGGGTGGTAGAAATAAATGGGAAAGTGTTGAACAAAGAATTAAAAGTAGTTAAGTTAACAATCCGGTACTTTAACCGGCCACGTGCAGCCCATCAAGTCGCGGTTACCCTGGCAGATCTAACCGTCATCCAAGAAATGCGATGGAATGGACGGAAGAGTGAAGTATGAAACACTGCGACGCATGTTAGTGCGATTGCTACCGAGAAAAGGAGCAGCTGGTATTTGGGTGCGGATTTGTCATAAGAGGTGGTTTTATGCATCGAGTACTGAGATTCAGGAATGTGAGCAAGTGCCTGGTGGCAGTCCGCATCAAGGTAAAGTGCGCCAACATCAGACTAATATGCGCGCACGCCCCGACGACGGCTCCAAGAACTGCTAGCATGAGCCTCACGACAAGACGGATTGATCATCCATGGACTTGGGAATGTTTAATGTCTTAAAAATGGTATTAAATCCTTCCTTTGCGAAGAAATGTCCCTTAATATCTCTTTTAGTAAAATCGGCAAATATACCCTGCACGGTAAATTGTCCGACAACGGATTTATGCCCATCGACATCCCTTCGTGACGAAATGTCCTCGTAGCAAGCACGAAATCCCGCATCTTGATATTCATAAGACGACTCAGGGGCCTCCTGATCAATGTAACATCAAGCGGATTGATCAAATTTTGATTCACGACTCTGCGATTCCAGCTTGTCTCGACATCCAGTGGCCAAAAAGCCGTCGTTTCTTTTAATTTAAACCCTGCCCCTGTTACTGTCACTTTCACTGCTCAACCACCCACACCCCTTCCCACGAATACTAACAACCGCTTTCCCAATTTCGACCTTACGATAGGAGGCTTTTGCAAAAATAAGAGATAAGAATCCAATGTGAATGTGTTCATGATATATGTGTAAGAGAGCACAAGGCGCATGAGTGTTTGTGTTTGCATGCTACTCATCTTTTATTTTACTTTTGTTCTTGTACTTCACTTCTTTCCGTGTATCCATCGAGTTAGCACACAAAGCGCACTTTTAATTCGTTTGTGAAATAAGAATAATAAAACTCATTTTTATTTTATATTCTGGTTGTTTACTTAAAAACATTCTTTTTAACAGGTTATGGGCCCAGGACGAGGGTCACAAGTGTTTTAAGTAATTTGTCGGTAAATTAGAATACGGGATTTACATGGTATTGTGCGCAGTCAACATGAGTTCTATATACCAGATCGAGAAGCAAGATGAAGGTAACTAAGACACCTGGAGCATTCAAATGCGCAGCGTGTTGGTGTACATAGAGGTGTGGAAGGTGATAGATGGAGTGCGGCCGTTGGAAGACGCAGAGAAGTGAGATTTACTCGACGAAAAGGCGTTGGCATCTATAACTTTGAGCGTGAAGCCATCACAGTTATGTTATCTCAAGCAAAGCAAGACTGCAGCGAGTGCTTGGAAAAAGCTCAAGGATGTGCATCAACCGAGCGGGCCAGTAAGAAAAGTATCGATATACAAGATGTTGCTTAGCTTACAGATGGCAGATGGGGAAATTATGTCCAATTATATCAATACCTTTTGCTCGACAATTGACAAACTTGCTGAAGTGGATATTAAGCTAAGTGAGGAGCTGGTGGTAATAGTACCAACACATAGCAGCGAGCAAAAAGCATTCCATGTTAATACGGCCACCACGGGGTGGCCGTGGTGTAGTGGTAGTAGCAAACGCTTCTCACTCGGAGGGTACAGGTTCGAATCCTGCCCATGGCAAAATCAGTTTTTCATTGTATAATTGTAACTCAGACAAAAAAATTCTGCGTGTGAAGGCATAACACTGACACGTAGATTTGGCTGTTATAAGAGTTTCAAGCAATGAAAAAAAATACTGGGAATTATATCTCGAATCACTCTGAGTGAAGAAAAACTCTCCGTCCTACTCGGACTCCCACCCCTGGAGAGCAAACATAGAAACCAAACACACCTGAGTTTCAAACCACTACAAAAAAAAAAAAAACAATTTTCCTTTCTCCTCCTTCTATCTTTCCGCCCGCAAAGACGACCGGTAAAAAACAAAAAAAAGATATTGTGTGTTTTAAAAAATGTGGTCAGCGTGGCCCATTACAAGAATCAATGCAAAAACAAGGGTAAAGAAGATAAACACGATATGGAAAAATCCAGCTGGTGTCTGGATAGCGGGGCAACTATGCATATGTGTTGTGTACGTAGCCTTTTTACTAATTACGTTTCACTGGCAGAGGATGATGTGTTAGCTGATAACAAAGTGATACGCGCAGAAGGCAGAGGAGATGTCATACTTCAAACCGATATGTGTGAATTAAAGTTGGAAAGTGTTTTCTATGTTCCTGGTATGAGGGGAAACTTTGTGTCTGTCAGTCGAGCTGTTGAAAGGGGTTGCACTGTGTTTTTCGATAGAAAGTATGCGTTTGTACGTCAACAAGGAGCGCAGAAAAAAAATAAACTCTGTGTTCGAGAGCAAACGCAATTTTTGTTTTGGTGCTACTCAGCCTAGTGCAGCAATGTGGCATAACAGATATGGACATTTAAATTATGCCAGTTTGAAGAATCTTGTCAAAAATAAGATGGTGCTTGGTATAGAAAATGTGGATTTATCAGAGAGTTTACAGTGCAGGACATGCATGAAGAGTAAAATACATACACAACCATTTCCAGCTGTGTCGACAAATCGAGATGTATGCGGGCCGTTTGAGAAGCGATCTCTTGGTGGGTCATCGTATTTTATTACTTTCATCGATGACATGTCTCGGCGGATATTCACCTACTTCCTGAAGTCAAAGGACGAAGTATTTGAAAAATTTTTGCTGTTTAAGAACATGGCAGAGCGCCAGACCGGGTGCAAGATAAAGACCATACGCAGCGACAACGGACGTGAGTATATTAAGAAGCTTTTTTACAGGAGCATGGCATAATACGTCAACTTACGGTGGCGTACAGCCCACAACAAAATGGCGTGGCTGAAAGCGCAAATCGCACTCTTGTCGAGATGGCGAGGAGTTTGCTAGTGCATTCCAACATGGGAGAATTTTTGTGGGCAGAGGCAGTGCAAACAGCGTGCTATATACGTAACAGATCGCCAACATCAGCCTTGGTTGGTATGACTCCGTTTGAGGCGTGGAGCGGTAAGAAACCCAATGTTCAAAATATGCGTATATTTGGGTCAGTAGCTATTGGCTTAAATAAAACGCGTCAAAGCAAATTCCAAGCGAAGGGCAAGGAGTACCGTTTTGTAGGATACTCATTAGTAAAGCCTATAGATTGTACGACAAAGAAAATCATCAGGTTGTTGAAAAACGCGACGTTTTGTTTGATGAACCTTGCGATGTAGTACAGATGTCTGACCAGATAATTTTTGACATACCAGTAAAAGACGCACAAAATGATACGGAGCAGCTTAGTCTAAGATATGATGACTATATAAAGCAAGAACCAAGATCCAGGGGTGGCCGTGGTGTAGTGGTAGTAGCAAACGCTTCTGATGTGCTCTTGGTTAGCGAAACCAAGCTTACCAAGAGACACAAAATGAGGCACAAAAGATATAAAATAGTACGGAGAAACCGACCCAACTCCATTCAGGGAGGAGGCGTTGCGATTTTCGTACGAAAAGGTATACGTTTTAAAAGAGTATACAGTTGTGTAGTACGTAGGTTCCAGGTGCTGGAAGCATGCATCGTGTATATCCCTCTCCGTAGTGGAAAACGGTTATACATGGTGTCTGTTTATGCACCTAAGGCTACTCAATCCACTTTATTCATCTCAGAGCTCGAGACACTTTTTCGATTCCTAAGACTGGAATTGGAGGAGAACTACTTTATTATCGGCGGAGATTTCAACGCCAAACATAGTGATGGGGGAAATAATACTCCAAATACTAGAGGGAACCTACTATTCAATTGGTGGGGTCAACACAGTATAATGTATCGACTCGGCCTTAAGGCGACGGATAGTCCGTCGTTTCCTAGACACGGGTCCTATTTGGATCTCCTGCTGTTCGACACACGAATACACCTGACATGCACAAACCAACAAACCATAAACTGTTTACGCACTTTTGTGTATGACAGTGACCATTGCGGACTTAGTACCGAAATAACCGTTCCGAACGAAGCTGCGGAATTGGACGAGTTTGTTCAAAGGCATGCCTACAACTATAGTAGGGTGCGTTGGACACACTTCTCCAGAACACTGACAAGAGCACTCTCCTCGAATTCGCTCTACCCACCGTCCAATAGAAATCTGTCAAACGAGGAGATTGACAGGTATCTAAAACTAATGGACGAGACAATTAAACGAACAATGGACAAAACGATACCTCGGTATCAATACACTGACAACGAAGACTTATTCCGCAACGCAACCATTGACGCACTGCACCGACATAAAAGTAGACTGCTGTCAAGGCTAAAAACCTTGTACAGACAGTTTACTGACAGACGTAACCCGGAGATTATGACGCTAAAGTCGTCGATCAAAAATCTCCAAATATTAATAAAAGAAAATTACAGAGCATCTGTAAGTTTGTATTGGAACAACAAAATTCGGGCTGTAAACACCAGCAACCCGAATATGTTCCCGCAAATAAATAAAATATTTCGGAGGAAAGATCACAACGACCTTTCGTGTCTTAAAATCGCCCGAACGACTGACAACGAGAACATACTTATAACAGCAGGCATCGATCCAAATGAGGCTGTTGATGATGACAACTTCTTTGTGATCGAGGATCCGCAGGAGCAGCTGGAGGCTATAGGAGCGACTTTCCAGGAAGTGTACAAGGCGAATGTTATCATTGGCCCGAACCACGATCTGGAAAATCGAGTCCTTGTGCACAATTTCTATCTTCGAAATGAAATAATGAATTGGCGATTCGAGAGCTCGGGTTTCACCCAGTTCAGTGACGAGAATATGGCAAATAATGTCATCACCAAAGATAGGGTACTACCCCCGTTCATTTCGAAGGAAGAGCTCCAAACGATCTTCGAATCACTTAGAAGTAAGAAATCAGTGGGAACCGATGAAATACCGAACATTGTGCTTCGACATCTCCCTCTAGAAGCGGTGAACATTTATACCACCCTGTTTAATAATGCAATGAATAATGCACATTATCCAGCGCATTGGAAAACTGCGGTGGTACATCCCATCCCCAAAAGGGATAAAGACACATCCAATCCGGCGAATCTCCGGTCGATCAGTCTCCTTCCAAACATCAGTAAAGTTTTCGAGAAGGTGATCAATAGAGTCCTGACTAAGTGGGTTGAGGACAAACATATAGTTCCGGATAATCAATTCGGTTTCAAGGCGGGACATGATGTTATTCATGCTGCGTCTAAACTGGTTTCTGATATCCAATGGAACAAAGGCAAGAATCAGTGCACTGGTGCCTGCCTGATTGACTTGGAAAAAGCCTTCGATACCGTATGGTTAGAGGGTCTCTTTTTCAAGCTGGACAGGTTGGGCATCAGTAAACCATTGCTGTATATTCTTTTTGATATGCTTTCCAGTAGACAGTTCATCGTGAAAAATGGCGATGTGACTTCTGCTGGAACTTTTAACATTAAAAACGGTCTGCAACAAGGTGCGGTAAATTCGCCGATCCTATTCAACATTTACACAAGTGATCTGATAGGTTCACTTCACCATGCCATAGCGTACGCAGACGACTTAATTGCGTACAGATCAGGTCCAAAGATTGAGGTCATTAATATACTCTTGCAACGTGATTTCGATAAAATTAAACGATATTGCGATGACTGGAAGTTGAAAATCAATTTTCAGAAGTCGGAAACCATTTTGTTTAGGACGCCTTTGTCTGGGGCCTCTAGGGATACCAGAAAGAATTGGCGAAAGTTCTCGATCGTGGGGCAGCATGGGCAGCCACTTGCTTGTCGAAATGTAGTCAGATACCTTGGGATTTGGCTGGATCAATATCTGTATTTTAACAAACATATAGATGTTGCTCTGGCCAGAGCCAAAGGTGCTTTTGCCCTTACAAAGAGACTGTTTTATAACAGCCAACTCGATGCGAGGGTAAAGGTTATCTGCTACATGGCCCTTATCCGGCCTATGCTTGTATTTGGATGTCCCGTGTGGTTCAACGTAAGAGCAAGTTTATTGGAAAAGATTCGGGTGTTTGAGAGGGCTTGTCTCAGGACTTGTCTTCGCCTATACAGAACACCAGAGTCTGAGTACATAAAATTCTATCCTAATGAGGTCTTGTACAATAGGGCGAACCTAATAAGAGTGGACAATTTCGTCATTAAGTTGACTCGAAGGCACATTGCAAGAGCAATGACCTCATCGAACAACCTGATCTCCGGGGCTTACTACCCTAATTATATGTATCATGAGAGAGTTCGCTTTGACGGCTTTGTTCCTCCAGAAGCGTTCCTCTACCTAGATATGAAAGGTCTGATCCAGGACAGATTGGCGGTGCCGCTAATCTTCCACGTTGCTCGAACAGCTGCGGACAGGCGACTCAACTACGACAGAGACGTCGCACATGGCAGTGCGGAGCGTCTCCGGTTCAGTAGGTCGGTAGGGAGTCGCGACATGAGGGATGTTGCTCGGCAGCACCAACAATTCTGGTGGCTAGATGAAGGAGGGGAAGTCTCGTCGTCGAATTCCTCCAGTTCTACGTAGCTCCATAGGGAGCAAAGTCGGTCTTCTGCATATTTTTTTTTTTTTGTTTTGTAGCCGTGGCCGGCTTACATAGTTCTAGGTAGAATTAGGGTAGTTTTAAAAAAAAAAAAATAAAAAAATAAAAAATAAAAAAAAACAATAAAAAAAATAAAAATCACAAAAAAAAAATTAAAAAAAAAACAAAAAGAAAAAAAAAATTTACAACAGAGGTGGGTAACACGCTCTAAAATATGGTATAGGATTAGATAGTTTAAGTAGGATTAAGTAGGTTAAGATATAGTTGTAAATAGTTTATACGTTTAGTTTTAAGTTTTATATTATAACAAAAAGTCCATATACTAAGTTTTGCTACTTAAAGTTTATTTTCTTAGTTTTAGTTTTAATAAATGTAAAACAAAAATAAAAATAGTCTGTAAGGAACGTCGAAAGACATAGATTAAGTATTATGTTTAACTTAGAGTGCCCGCATGGGGCCAGTAAGATAGAATAAGATTATTTGTAAGTTATTTAAGCTAATATTTAAGCATTTTTTGTCTAGCTGTAAGTGTCAATGAATTCCAAAAATAAAAATGCATATAAAATGAAATGAAATGTAGCAAACGCTTCTCACTCGGAGGGTACAGGTTCGAATCCTGCCCATGGCAAAATCAGTTTTTCATTGTATAATTGTAACTCAGACAAAAAAATTCTGCGTGTGAAGGCATAACACTGACACGTAGATTTGGCTGTTATAAGAGTTTCAAGCAATGAAAAAAAATACTGGGAATTATATCTCGAATCACTCTGAGTGAAGAAAAACTCTCCGTCCTACTCGGACTCCCACCCCTGGAGAGCAAACATAGAAACCAAACACACCTGAGTTTCAAACCACTACAAAAAAAAAAAAACAATTTTCCTTTCTCCTCCTTCTATCTTTCCGCCCGCAAAGACGACCGGTAAAAAACAAAAAAAAGATATTGTGTGTTTTAAAAAATGTGGTCAGCGTGGCCCATTACAAGAATCAATGCAAAAACAAGGGTAAAGAAGATAAACACGATATGGAAAAATCCAGCTGGTGTCTGGATAGCGGGGCAACTATGCATATGTGTTGTGTACGTAGCCTTTTTACTAATTACGTTTCACTGGCAGAGGATGATGTGTTAGCTGATAACAAAGTGATACGCGCAGAAGGCAGAGGAGATGTCATACTTCAAACCGATATGTGTGAATTAAAGTTGGAAAGTGTTTTCTATGTTCCTGGTATGAGGGGAAACTTTGTGTCTGTCAGTCGAGCTGTTGAAAGGGGTTGCACTGTGTTTTTCGATAGAAAGTATGCGTTTGTACGTCAACAAGGAGCGCAGAAAAAGAAATAAACTCTGTGTTCGAGAGCAAACGCAATTTTTGTTTTGGTGCTACTCAGCCTAGTGCAGCAATGTGGCATAACAGATATGGACATTTAAATTATGCCAGTTTGAAGAATCTTGTCAAAAATAAGATGGTGCTTGGTATAGAAAATGTGGATTTATCAGAGAGTTTACAGTGCAGGACATGCATGAAGAGTAAAATACATACACAACCATTTCCAGCTGTGTCGACAAATCGAGATGTATGCGGGGCGTTTGAGAAGCGATCTCTTGGTGGGTCATCGTATTTTATTACTTTCATCGATGACATGTCTCGGCGGATATTCACCTACTTCCTGAAGTCAAAGGACGAAGTATTTGAAAAATTTTTGCTGTTTAAGAACATGGCAGAGCGCCAGACCGGGTGCAAGATAAAGACCATACGCAGCGACAACGGACGTGAGTATATTAACAAGCGTTTTGATGATTTTTTACAGGAGCATGGCATAATACGTCAACTTACGGTGGCGTACAGCCCACAACAAAATGGCGTGGCTGAAAGCGCAAATCGCACTCTTGTCGAGATGGCGAGGAGTTTGCTAGTGCATTCCAACATGGGAGAATTTTTGTGGGCAGAGGCAGTGCAAACAGCGTGCTATATACGTAACAGATCGCCAACATCAGCCTTGGTTGGTATGACTCCGTTTGAGGCGTGGAGCGGTAAGAAACCCAATGTTCAAAATATGCGTATATTTGGGTCAGTAGCTATTGGCTTAAATAAAACGCGTCAAAGCAAATTCCAAGCGAAGGGCAAGGAGTACCGTTTTGTAGGATACTCATTAGTAAAGCCTATAGATTGTACGACAAAGAAAATCATCAGGTTGTTGAAAAACGCGACGTTTTGTTTGATGAACCTTGCGATGTAGTACAGATGTCTGACCAGATAATTTTTGACATACCAGTAAAAGACGCACAAAAGGATACGGAGCAGCTTAGTCTAAGATATGATGACTATATAAAGCAAGAACCAAGATCCAGGGGTGGCCGTGGTGTAGTGGTAGTAGCAAACGCTTCTGATGTGCTCTTGGTTAGCGAAACCAAGCTTACCAAGAGACACAAAATGAGGCACAAAAGATATAAAATAGTACGGAGAAACCGACCCAACTCCATTCAGGGAGGAGGCGTTGCGATTTTCGTACGAAAAGGTATACGTTTTAAAAGAGTATACAGTTGTGTAGTACGTAGGTTCCAGGTGCTGGAAGCATGCATCGTGTATATCCCTCTCCGTAGTGGAAAACGGTTATACATGGTGTCTGTTTATGCACCTAAGGCTACTCAATCCACTTTATTCATCTCAGAGCTCGAGACACTTTTTCGATTCCTAAGACTGGAATTGGAGGAGAACTACTTTATTATCGGCGGAGATTTCAACGCCAAACATAGTGATTGGGGAAATAATACTCCAAATACTAGAGGGAACCTACTATTCAATTGGTGGGGTCAACACAGTATAATGTATCGACTCGGCCTTAAGGCGACGGATAGTCCGTCGTTTCCTAGACACGGGTCCTATTTGGATCTCCTGCTGTTCGACACACGAATACACCTGACATGCACAAACCAACAAACCATAAACTGTCTACGCACTTTTGTGTATGACAGTGACCATTGCGGACTTAGTACCGAAATAACCGTTCCGAACGAAGCTGCGGAATTGGACGAGTTTGTTCAAAGGCATGCCTACAACTATAGTAGGGTGCGTTGGACACACTTCTCCAGAACACTGACAAGAGCACTCTCCTCGAATTCGCTCTACCCACCGTCCAATAGAAATCTGTCAAACGAGGAGATTGACAGGTATCTAAAACTAATGGACGAGACAATTAAACGAACAATGGACAAAACGATACCTCGGTATCAATACACTGACAACGAAGACTTATTCCGCAACGCAACCATTGACGCACTGCACCGACATAAAAGTAGACTGCTGTCAAGGCTAAAAACCTTGTACAGACAGTTTACTGACAGACGTAACCCGGAGATTATGACGCTAAAGTCGTCGATCAAAAATCTCCAAATATTAATAAAAGAAAATTACAGAACATCTGTAAGTTTGTATTGGAACAACAAAATTCGGGCTGTAAACACCAGCAACCCGAATATGTTCCCGCAAATAAATAAAATATTTCGGAGGAAAGATCACAACGACCTTTCGTGTCTTAAAATCGCCCGAACGACTGACAACGAGAACATACTTATAACAGCAGGCATCGATCCAAATGAGGCTGTTGATGATGACAACTTCTTTGTGATCGAGGATCCGCAGGAGCAGCTGGAGGCTATAGGAGCGACTTTCCAGGAAGTGTACAAGGCGAATGTTATCATTGGCCCGAACCACGATCTGGAAAATCGAATCCTTGTGCACAATTTCTATCTTCGAAATGAAATAATGAATTGGCGATTCGAGAGCTCGGG
The DNA here is from genome assembly GCA_949129095.1 of Volucella bombylans. NCBI lineage: Eukaryota > Metazoa > Arthropoda > Insecta > Diptera > Syrphidae > Volucella > Volucella bombylans. The sequence goes on along the minus strand of OX422141.1, from coordinate 136,027,611 downwards.
TTTCACCCAGTTCAGTGACGAGAATATGGCAAATAATGTCATCACCAATGAAATGGTACTACCACCGTTCATTTCGAAGGCAGAGCTCCAAACGATCTTCGAATCACTTAGAAGTAAGAAATCAGTGGGAACCGATGAAATACCGAACATTGTGCTTCGACATCTCCCTCTAGAAGCGGTGAACATTTATACCACCCTGTTTAATAATGCAATGAATAATGCATATTATCCAGCGCATTGGAAAACTGCGGTGGTACATCCCATCCCCAAAAGGGATAAAGACACTTCCAATCCGGCGAATCTCCGGTCGATCAGTCTCCTTCCAAACATCAGTAAGGTTTTCGAGAAGGTGATCAATAGAGTCCTGACCAAGTGGGTTGAGGACAAACATATAGTTCCGGATAATCAATTCGGTTTCAAGGCGGGGCATGATGTTATTCATGCTGCGTCTAAACTGGTTTCTGATATCCAATGGAACAAAGGCAAGAATCAGTGCACTGGTGCCTGCCTGATTGACTTGGAAAAAGCCTTCGATACCGTATGGATAGAGGGACTCTTTTTCAAGCTGGACAGGTTGGGCATTAGTAAACCACTGCTGTATATTCTTTTTGATATGCTCTCCAGTAGACAGTTCATCGTGAAGAATGGCGATGTGACTTCTGCTGGAACATTTAACATTAAAAACGGTCTGCAATAAGGTGCGGTAAATTCGCCGATCCTATTCAACATTTACACAAGTGATCTGATAGGTTCACTTCTCCATGCCATAGCGTACGCAGACGACTTAATCGCGTACAGATCAGGTCCAAAGATTGAGGTTATTAATATACTCTTGCAACGCGACTTCGATAAAATTAAGCGATATTGCGATGACTGGAAGTTGAAAATCAATTTTCAGAAGTCGGAAACCATTTTGTTTAGGACGCCTTTGTCTGGGGCCTCTAGGGATACCAGAAAGAATTGGCGAAAGTTCTCGATCGTGGGGCAGCATGGGCAGCCACTTGCTTGTCGAAATGTAGTCAGATACCTTGGGATTTGGCTGGATCAATATCTGTATTTTAACAAACATATAGATGTTGCTCTGGCCAGAGCCAAAGGTGCTTTTGCCCTTACAAAGAGACTGTTTTATAACAGCCAACTCGATGCGAGGGTAAAGGTTATCTGCTACATGGCCCTTATCCGGCCTATGCTTGTATTTGGATGTCCCGTGTGGTTCAACGTAAGAGCAAGTTTATTGGAAAAGATTCGGGTGTTTGAGAGGGCTTGTCTCAGGACTTGTCTTCGCCTATACAGAACACCAGAGTCTGAGTACATAAAATTCTATCCTAATGAGGTCTTGTACAATAGGGCGAACCTAATAAGAGTGGACAATTTCGTCATTAAGTTGACTCGAAGGCACATTGCAAGAGCAATGACCTCATCGAACAACCTGATCTCCGGGGCTTACTACCCTAACTATATGTATCATGAGAGAGTTCGCTTTGACGGCTTTGTTCCTCCAGAAGCGTTCCTCTACCTAGATATGAAAGGTCTGATCCAGGACAGATTGGCGGTGCCGCTAATCTTCCACGTTGCTCGAACAGCTGGGGACAGGCGACTCAACTACGACAGAGACGTCGCACATGGCAGTGCGGAGCGTCCCCGGTTCAGTAGGGCGGTAGGGAGTCGCGACATAAGGGATGTTGCACGGCAGCACCAACAATTTTGGTGGCTTATGGGAGGAGAGGAAGTATCTTCGTCGAATTCCTCTAGTACAATATAGCTTCACTCGGAAGCAAAGTCGGTTAGCCTAATTTTTTTAGTCATGGCCGGCTTACATAGACTTAGGTAGGATTAAGGTAGTTATAAGATAAAAAAAAAAAAAAAAAAATAAAAAAAAATAAAATAAAAAAAATAAAAAAAAAATATAAAAGAACTAAGATGGGTAACAACTTCAGAAGGGGTAACGCATCTAGAAAAAAAAAAACAAAACAAAATAAATAAATAAATTGTATGATATATACAATAAGTTATTTTAAGTAGGTTAAGTAGGTTAAGATTTATTTGTATGTAGATAGTTTGTAAGTTTTATTTTTTAAGTTTTTATAAAAAAAAAGTCCATATACTAAGTTTTTTCACTAAATAAAATTGTTTTCTTAGTTATAGTTTAAATAAATATAGAAAAATAATGTAATCGTACGAAACGTCGAAAGACATAGATTAAGTATTATGTTTAATTTAGAGTGCCCGCATGGGGCCAGTAAGTTAAAATAAGATAATTTTAAGTTAATTAAGCTAATTTTTAAGCGTTTTTTTGTATAGCGTATAAGTGTTAATGAATTTAAAATAATAAAAAATGCATTTAAAATGAAAAAAAAATGAAATGTATCAAACGCTTCTCACTCGGAGGGTCCAGGTTCGAATCCTGCCAATAGCAAAATCAGTTTTTCATTGTATAATTGGAACTCAGACAAAAAAAATTCTGCGTGTGAAGGCATAACACTGACACGTAGATTTGGCTGTTATAAGAGTTTCAAGCAATGAAAAAAATACTGGGAATTATATCTGAATCACTCTGAGTGAAGAAAAACTCTCCGTCCTATTCGGACTCCCACCCCTGGAGAGCAAACATAGAAACCAAACACACCTGAGTTTCAAACCACCCTGCGCCCTGGCAACAGTTATCAACCCCTTAGGCGCGCGTAAATTATAAAAAAAAAAAAAAAAAAAAAAGTGAAATCACAAGCGAAGACTACGATAGAGCAGAAGAGCCGAAGCAGGTGAAGGAACAGGTTGTGAAGGTTGGCCCAGGTAGGCCTAAGGTAATTCGGACAGGCCAAATAGGACGTCCAAAAAAGGTCTACAATGTATTGAACGCAATCCAAGCAGAGGAGATTCCATTGCCTCAGACTTTCAAGCAAGCAAATAGTTGTAAACACGCTTCATATTGGCAGGCGGCCATGGACAAAGAATATGCGATAGCGAAAGTTGCGTGGCTGAAGATCCAGCAGCGTACCAATCACTTATTATCGAGTTGATGTGGTTAGCGTTAACATCAAGACCAGACATATACCATTCAGTTATAAAGCTGGAGCAACGAAACAACAAACTGCATAGTGAACATGTCACAGGTGTGAAATATGTATTGCGCTACCTAGCAGCTACGAAGGACATGAAGCTAAACTATCGCGCTTGTGGTCATGCGCTTGAACGTTATGTGGACGCGGACTGGGCTGCCGATGTGAGCAATCGCAGATCATACACAGGGTACGTATTTTTCCTAGGAGATGGCCCCATTTCGTGAAAATCGGAAAAACAGGATTGTGTAGCTTTGAGCAGCACAGAGGCGGAGTACATGGCTCTGTCTTCAGCTACTAAGGAGGCGCTGCATCTAAGGCGTTTGATCATTGAGATAGGCTGTGGTGATCCTGGTATACCGACAATCTTATATAGTGATAATCTAAGCCCTCAAAATTTAGCTAAGAACCCCGTCTACCATGCAAGGTCAAAGCACATTGACATCAGGCATCATTTCGTTCGATATGTTATTCGAAGTGGCGACGTCGAGCTGAAATACGTTTCAACAAATGATATGATAGCAGATATACTCACAAAAAATTTATCGAAACAAAAGCATTGTCATTTTGTAAATTTAATGAAGTTAAATTAATTAATATAAAATGTAATTAACATTGTAAAACACGTTCACATTGAGGAAGGGTGTTGAAAAAATAAGAGATAAGAATCCAATGTGAATGTATTCATGATATATGTGTAGGAGAGCACAAGGCGCATGGGTGTTTGTGTTTGCATGCTACTCATCTTTTATTTTACTTTTGTTCTTGTGCTTCACTTCTTTCCGTGTATCCATCGAGTTAGCACACAAAGCGCACTTTTAATTCGTTTGTGAAATAAGAATAATAAAACTCATTTTTATTTTATATTTTGGTTGTTTACTTAAAAACATTCTTTTTAACAGAGGCAAATACCCAAACTTTACCAGCTCGCATATCGTAAATCCCGCTTCTAGATAGCCTTCTCCATCAGTTTCACGGGACCCTTTTCGCCACTTAACGTTAAATTGACCCAAACGAATAGAGACACCACGGAATGTAGTTACGCGCTCTCTAGGTTAAGGGATAAAAAGATATACGTCTCTTTCTCGCATATCTTTACGATAAATCCGACTCTGTTTGCTTTGAGGGAAAAAACGAAAACACACACCTCCCCAAATGGTTTCGGATTACCTCGCTGCTTTCCGCAGCTATGTATGTATACTCTAAAAGAGTTTCTCACCTTCAGCGCAGCCGAGCTAACCATGATAAATTTTTTCGTTCCTAACTTGCCTTCTTTGCCTCCATCTCATCTACAATCCCCTACTCCTCCACGCAACAAACTACCTCTTACATTTTACTACCAAAACATAAAACTCGTGCTGTCTTGTCTAAATCACATGGTCTCTCTTTCGACGTTTATGCTCTCACAGAAATCAATCTGATGACCGACATAAAGAGCCAGGAGCTATTTCCATCTTCATATAATGTTTTCCGTGATGTCAATCACTCTCTCCCTATGTTTAATGATCCTACCATCCCTAAAGGTGATTCTCCATGTAGAGGTGTCCTACTTGCTATTTATAATAACCTCAACTCTTCTCTCATGGCTATCTCTTCTTCTGTTAATCTTGGCTTTGTTTCAATTAAAATAACACTTCCCAATATGTTCCTGTACGTTATGTGTTGTTACATTCTCCCAGCTCAACCTATCGAATCCTACATCCTTGCTATTAAGGCATTTGACCTAAGTGATTCCATCGAAGATATCCTTATCTTTGGTGACTTTAATCTGCCCCTGATGAAGTGGGTTCCATCGGATGATCATTTATTTTTTTACCACGTCAAACGCCAGTTCATCCAAGGAATGTCTTTTCATTGATAGCATAACTAACTCAAGCCTGTGCCAAGTAAGTGGAGTCCCTAACTCCATCGGTAGGCAACTAGATCTTACTTTCAGTAGCGATCCCAATAACTCCACAGTAACGTTCTCTCCCTTTATCCTATCAACTCTCGACAATTTTCACCCGCCTCTTCTTCTCTCATTTTTCCATAACTCTCCACCTCAGTCCGCTTCTTCACTTACTACATATCTTAGCACGTCTTCTTTCGATTTTACCAACCTATCCTTATCTGATGCTGTCTCCATTTTCTACAGTGAAATATTTAATTCCATTTTCACGGCATACAACATCATCTATTTCGCCTCCATGAGGAAACGAAATAAAATAAACAAATTATGGGCAGCTTTTCTTCGCAACAATTCTTATTATGACTACCCTAACTATCTTGGAACCTACCTGCAATTCGCCCAGCTCTATAACTGCCTCTATCAGCGCTTTCTCGACACATCGCAAACCAACATCATCAACGATCCTAAGACATTTTATCAATTCGTCAACTACAAAAGAAAATCAGACGGTTATCCCCCCTCTCTCTCGTTCGATAATATATCATCGACCGACCCATATATTATTGCCAACTATTTTGCAAACTTTTTAAACAATCATTTGCAGACAACCTCTTCGTACCCGATCCCATATTTCAAGTACCTTCCTAATTTCTCCATTGGTCTCTCTCCCTCGCAATCTTTTGATCGCACTCTTATCGAAGAAAAATTACAAAATCTTAATGATGAATTTGTATCCGGTCCAGATGGGCAATGATGAATTTCTCAAAAAGTGTGACTCCAATCTTTCGCACCCACTTTCCCCCCTCTTTCATCTGTCCCTCACACAGGGGGAATTCCCGCAAGTTTGGAAGAGCTCTTTCGTAACCCCGGTTCACAAAAAGAGATCAATGAATGAAGTAACCAGCTACAGTCCCATTGCTAAGCTTTCTCACATACCTAAAATGTTCGAAAGTTTTTTATATGAAGTTCTAAGCTTTCAGTGTAAGCCACTTATATCACCCAGTCAGCATGGATTTCTAAAAAGTAGATCAACTACTACAAACTTAGTTCAATTCGTATCCTTTGCGCTTTCAGCCCTAGAAAATGGCAACGAAATTGACGTTATTGCTACAGATTTCGCTAAGGCCTCCGATAAAATATCACATCAACTGATCCTTTTCAAATTGTCTTCCCTCGGTTTTGACCCCATATTGTTAAAATGGATATCTTCTTATCTAGAGAACCGTTACTATAGCGTTCGCTTTAGGTCAGTCTTCTCAACCCCGTTTTTAGCCACTTCTGGTGTCCCACAAGGCAGCCACTAGGTCCCCTCTTTTTCATTTTAACTATAAACGATCTTGAGAGGATTATTAAACACTGCTCCGTATCCATTTACGCCGATGATACTAAGTTCTCCAAAACTATTTCTTCACCCCAAGACTCTATTCTCCTTCAAGAAGACCTCGCTAGGTTTTCTACTTGGTGCCAATCTATGACTTTGTTTCCTAAGTCCAATCAATCTCCCTCTCGACTTTATTTTCTGCATGACCTGTACCTGTACCACAGGTTCAATCCCTTCGCGACCTTGGAATATTATACGATAGAAAGTGAAACTTCCGTTCGCATATTGATGAGATAATCCTTAAAGCCAACTCATCGCTCGGTATTATCAAACGTTGGTCTAAAGAATTTTGCAACCCTTATGTGAAAAGATCACTTTACATTACCCTTGTCCGGTCCCTCCTTGAATATGCCAGCCAAGTATGGCCCCCCTTTCCGCGAATTCATATATCCCGCATCGAGAACAGACAACGATGTCTTCGATTTGCTCTTCGTAGACTACTCTGGAGTGACCCATTTATCTTACCTCCCTCAAACTTCTTAACCTGAATACCCTCGAAAAACCCAAAGACGTAGCTGATATTCTCTTCATTTATCGACTTCTCTCCGGTTCTGTGGGCTGCGCTTCCCTTTAAAACTCTAATTCCTTCGACGCTAACCCTCGTAATTTACAATTTACGCTGTCCTCGTCGCACCTCTTATGGTTCTAACAAACCAATCTCCCGCATGCTCCGTAAGGTCAACTCAAACCTCCCCCTTTTTGATTATAACCTGAGCACTTCTCGTCTTAAATTTGATCTCCTCCACCATTTCCTTACTTCCTAACCCTTAACTCTTGTTAGTTTTTAAGTCCTAGTTTTTTAAGTTAGTTTAAGCTTTCATTAAGCGTAATAATTTTGGTGGGGGCTAACGCCCCCATTTGATATGCTTAATACAAGCTTAAAAACTAAGACTTAAACTAATACTAGGGCTTAGAGCTAAGGATGGTGAAGGAGATCGAATTTGAGGGAAAGTGTGCTGCGATTAAAATCGAAAACGGAAAGGTTAGAGTTTACCTTACGCAGCATACGGGAGATTGGTTCGTTAGAGCCATATGTGGTGCTGTGGATAGGTAGATAAAAGAGACGGGTGGAACGTAGATTACGAGGGTTAGTGTTAAAGAAAATGGAGTTGCAAAGAGGCATGCAATCGACGGAGCCTGAGAGGAGTCGGTGAATGAACAAAATGTCTGCTGCTTCCCTTCGTTCCTCAAGGGTATTCAGGTTAATGAGTTTGAGCCGGTCTCGATAGGGAGGTAAGATTAGAGGATCGTTCCAAGGTAGACCTCGAAGAGCAAATCGAAGAAAACGACGCTAGATCCTCTCAATACGAGATACATGAACTCGTTAAAAGGGACACCACGCTTGGCTAGCGTACTCGAGAAGGGGGCGAACGTAAGTGATGTATAGTGATCTGGTCACGTACGGGTTGCAGAATTCTTTGGACCATCTTTTAACGAAGCCGAGTGATGAGTTTGCTTTAGAAATTATCTCATCAATATGCGAGCGGAAATTAAGCTGCCTGTCGCATAATATGCCAAGGTCGCGGATAGATTCAACAAGGGGTATAGGTTGGCCGTGGAGATGGTAAATTCGTTGAGCAGACTTCTTGCACTTACGTGAGAAAGTAATCGATTGACATTTGGAGACATTGAGTTCTAAGCAGTTCTTGATGCACCAGATGGAAAAACTATTTAGATCTATTTGAAGGAGGTTGGAGTCTTGTTGTGAGGAAATGGATTTAAAAAATTTGGTATCGTCAGCATAGAGAGAAAGTGTTGAGTGTTGAATGAGCCTTTGAAGGTCGTTAATAGTTAGGATGAATAGGAGTGGACCTAGGTGACTACCTTGAGGAACACCTGAAGTGGCCAAGAAAGGGGCCGATAGGACAGATCTGAAACGAACATTATAAAAACGATTATCCAGGTAAGAAGATATCCATTTAAGCAAAATGGGTTCAAAGCCCAGGACGGACAATTTGAACAGGATTAGTTTATGAGACATCTTGTCAAAAGCTTTACTGAAATCCGTTGTTATAACGTCAACTTCTTTACCATTTTCTAAGGCTGAGAGAACAGAGGACACGAATTCTACGAGGTTAGTGGTAGTTGATCTACCCTTCAGAAAGCCGTGTTGATTGGGGGAAATAAAAGATTTACACTGGAAGCGTAAGGCTTCATGCAAAATACTTTCGAGGAGTTTGGGTGTTTCGCACGAAAACTAGCATAGAGAAATATATTTTTTAAGACTATAAGTGCCGATTCAGAATCCAGTTCAATAAAACTTAAATAAAATGCAATTATTTTAATTCAGAACTTTATTGTATAAATTGCAAGTGCGGTCACTCTGTTGGTTTGACTGGGAATGCCCAACCATTCGCCGCATTTGTCATAACGACACCTTCCTGGTCCAGCTGTTTCTTGAAGGCATATTTTCTGGTCAATGACCCATTGCGGTCCTTTGCGGAAATTGTTAAAGTCTTAGCTGCTACCGCATAGCGTATTTGGTTTTTCGTTGACCAGCGAGTGCATACATCACCAACACACGCTTATGTGCTAATCGCCACTGCAGAATTCACTCATTGGGCGGGGCTAATTGTCGAAAGCATACTCGTATCATTTTTTATATGAACCCCTCCCATGCTAGCGCCTCCACAGCTAATGTGTTGCGGCTGCTTGTGGTCTTCTCTGAATGCCCAATTTTGCTGTGCGTTACGTCAGCTGATGCGTGTTTGCCGTCGGCCTTTTGAAATTGGTAAATGCCAGAGGGAAAAATGCAGCTTGTAAGAAGCTGATTTCCTTGATTGCAGAACAATGTTTGTTGCATTGCAACATCCTGCCGGGCCACAGGAAGAGTCATCGATGGCTTTCGCTTATAGATGTACCTATGTTGATTGTTGAATGATATCCGCTGACATTGAACCTTCCGATACGTTTGGTAGTTGATGAGTACATGTAAAGAAGAAAGGGGTGTGGTGAATGGTGTGTGGCATTAATAGTTTATAGGGATTGATTATTTTAGGTTATTTATTAAGTTTAGGTTATTTAAATTAATTATAATTAAGGTATTCATTCATTTGTGGATGTATGTTTGTGTGTGTGTGGGTGTGTAAAGTTAGTTAAGCATTGGAAGAAGGCAAAGTTTGACTACAGGGCGTTTTAATGATGTCGTTGCCGTCTTGATGGTGACGACACGAATTTTTCCGTCGGTTCCGGGATGCACTGCCTCAATTTTAGCAAGCCGCCAAAGAGTAGGAGGCGTTTGTTCATCGGGTAATAGCACGAGCTGTCCTACCTTGATTTGCAAATTCGAGCTAAGCCATTTTGGACGTTGTTGTAGCCGCGCGAGATACTCCGATTTCCATTTTTTCCAGAAGTCCTGTTGGATCCTCTGCATAAGTTGCCATCTATCTAGATAATTTGATTTTACGTTGGTTAAATCTTTTTCAGGTGCTGCGTTTAAGGGGGCTCCAATTAAAAAATGTCCTGGCGTCAAGATGGATAAATCCTCAGGGTCTTCCGTGACTGGGCAAAGCGGACGTGAATTCAGACATGCCTCTACCTGCGCTAAGACGGTTGCATACTCTTCGAAGGTCAATGTGTAGTGGCCGATAATTCGCTTCAAATGATGCTTCATGGATTTCACGCCGGCTTCCCAGAGTCCACCAAAGTGTGGAGCAGCCGGTGGGTTGAAGTGCCAAGTAGTCCCGTTCCCTTGCAGTTGGGTCACGATGTCATCTGTCCATTGTTTTGACCATTGTGAGACTTGAAGATCTATGATCCTTGCAGCACCTTGAAAATTTGTTCCGCAATCGCTGTAGAGGTCGGAGCAAATCCCACGGCGTGCAGTGAAGCGTTTGAAGGCTGCGAGAAACGCGGATGTGCTATATTCACTCACAAGTTCGAGGTGAACTGCCTTCGTGCAAAAGCAAACGAAAATTGCGATGTAAGCTTTGGTTATCTTGTTACATCGACCCTTCCATGCCTTTAATTGTACCGGACCAGCGTAATCCACTCCCGATCTTTGAAATGGGCGAGCCTGATTCACCCTTAATGCGGGTAGATTGCCCATTTTTTCGTGCATTTGGGTTGTCTTGTGCCTATAACACTTAAGACACTTATGAATGCAACTCTTTACGGTTGATTTTAGGTGTAATATCCAATATTCCGCTCGAATGGTTGCCATCATGAGCTGCTGACCGCCATGCAGTGATTTTATGTGCACTTCATGAACTAAGAGCGTGGTAAAATAGTTCTGCGCGGGTAATATTATTGGATGTCGCTGTGAATACGGGAGATCCGCGTTCTCTAATCGGCCGCCCACCCGTAATGTGCCGTTTTCGTCTATGATTGGTGATAGTCGTGCCAGTTTGCTTCCTTTGAAAATCATTTCCCCTTTTGATAATTTTAATATCTCTTCAGCGAAAAACTCTTGCTGGACAATTTTGATCAAGCGTAGTCGGGCTGACGATATTTCGCTGACCGACAGTGATCCAGACAATTTCTCCGATTTCTTCAGGCAGTTGTGAGCAAAGCGAAGGCAAAAGGCGGTAACTCGTAATAGACGCTGTAGTGAAGAAAACCTTGTGAGAAGTTCATTATATTGAAAGGCGGTAAAGTGGACGCAGAGCTGAAAAATATTTGTTAACGGGTACCCAGATGCGATCAAATTATTCTTCGTCCTTGAAATCTTTGAAGCTTTCAGTTCGAGGTCGGTGGACTGAATGTCAAGCGAAGGATGCAGTTGTTCCTTAAACGATTGCAGAAATTCCGGCCCTTGGTACCATTCTTTATGATTGCTCAGATCTTTAGGTGAAAGTCCTCTAGAAGCCATGTCCGCCGGATTGTCCTTAGATGGGATGTAGTTCCAGCACTTGGGGTCTGTGAGCTCCTGGATTTCAGCCACCCTGTTGGCAACAAACGTGGTTCGGTTGTATGGAACTGATTTGATCCACGCGAGTGTGATTTGCGAGTCACACCAAGCAAATATTTTGGCATTGCTGAGTTTCATAATTTCCTTGGTATGGACTAGCAAGTGTGCTAGCAGCAGAGCTCCACATAGCTCCAAGCGTGCCAGCGATATTGTTTTTAGGGGTGCGACTCGCGTTTTGGATGCAAGAAGACTCGTTTGTGATCCCTTTCCAGTGATGACTCGAAGATAAACAGCTGCAGCATACGCCCTTTCGGAGGCATCGCAGAACCCATGGATTTCGAGGTCTGATTCCTTCGTCATATTAATCCAGCGAGGAATCTCTATATTATTAAGGGCGATTAGTTCCTCTTTAAATTTATGCCATGCTAAAATGATTGAAGTTGGAAGTTCGCTGTCCCATGTTTGATGTTCCTTCCAGATCTCTTGCATCAACATTTTACCTATGACCACGCAAGGAGAGATCCATCCCATTGGATCATACAGACGAGAGATGTCCGCTAAAATTGTTCGTTTCGATGTCGTCTTTACGTCTGATGGATTTACTCTGAAAGAAAAAGTATCCTTCCCAGGATGCCACTGGATCCCTAAAGTCTTTATTGCGTTGTCTTCATCAAATGACAGCGGTAGCTGAACTTCTCTATCTTCAGCTGGAATTGCTGCCAATAACTTATCACTGTTGCTGGCCCATTTTCGCAATGGGAACCCTCCAAGCCTCAACATTGTTGTGAGCTGGCGTTGTATCTCTAAGGCTTCCTCTTCAGAGTCAGCTCCATGAATCACATCGTCCACGTAAAAGTGTTTTTTAGCAATGTCTGATGCAATTGGGTAGTCTGCTCGCTCATCTGCAGCAAGTTGTTGGAGTGTGCGAACTGCCAAATACGGTGCAGCGGCTGTGCCAAACGTCACTGTGTTGAGGCGATATGCTTTTACTTCCTCCCCTTCCGCATCTCTCCACAAAACTAGTTGGTATACAGAGTCTTCAAATGGAACCCAGATCTGCCTATACATTTTGTTGATGTCCGCAACAAACCCTATCTTATGTTTCCTAAAGCGGGCGATGTGATCAAAAATGTTGTCTTGTAGCCGTGGGCCAACAAAAAGATGATCATTCAGTGATGTGCCGTCGGACGTCTTACATGATGCATCGAATACAATACGTAGTTTTGTGGTGGAGCTAGATTCCTTCCTCACTGCATGGTGGGGAACAAAATAATGCGCATGGGTTAACGAAGTGGGTTCTACGAGAGTCATGTGCCCTAGCACTTTATAGTCGTCTACAACGCTTTTGTACTCTTTGTAGAGCGATGAGTTTAGCCTAAATTTTCTTTCTAATTGAAGATACCTAACAAGAGCGGATTTGAATGACAAACCTAGTTTAGGACGTAAACCTTCCTTGAATGGTAGCTGAACAATATATTTACCATCTAGCTGACGCTGGTGTGTTCTACAAAAATGCATTTCACACTGTTTTTCTTCCTCCGAGAAAATTTTCCTTGTAGGTACCTCCTCGAGTTCCCAAAACTTATGCATCCTGAATTCCAAGTCGGGCGTCTCCGTCATGATGTGCAAAGATGTCACCGTTTTTTGGTCGCCAGAAGATGTACAACCAGAGAGAATCCATCCGAGTTCTGTTCGTTGAGCCATGGGTGTACCTGGTTCTCCTTTAACAACACCGTCAAGTAGAATAAATGGATATATGTCGCTCCCCAGTATGACATCAATTTTGTTTGGTTTGTAAAAGGTCGGGTCGGCAAGTTGAATGTTCTGGAGGTGCATCCAGTTAGACCAGAGAATGTTGTGCATAGGGAGGACTGCTGTTAGCTTGGGTAGAACCAACGCATTAAGCTGTAATGTGAAATTGTCGTTAACGTTGGAACGGATGGTGAGCGAAACCTGAGATCTGGAAACGCCGTTGTTGGTTTCCCCAACGCCTATTATGTTGACATAGTTCGTTGTCCTTTTAAGTTTCATCAGCTGTACAGCCGATTCAGAGATGAATGATGCCTCCGATCCTGGATCAATTAAAGCCCGCAGCAACAGCGGTTGGCCTACAGCTGGAACAGCCTTGATAAGCGCAGTGGCCAAAAGGACAGCCTTTGACTGACTGTTCTTGGATGAGTACGTATTGTGTACTGCAGCTGTTTTGTTGGAGGAGGTAGGATCTTCTAAAAATTCTGGCTGTGAAGATTGAACCGTAGTGGAGACAGGTTGAAAATGTGGGTGAGTAACCAACGCTGAAGTTGAATTGTTGGCATGCATTGCGTTCGTGTTAGCTAGATCGCTTTCATGCAGCAACGAATGATGCCTTTGTTTGCATGCAGAACATGTAAAAGTGCTTGTACAGTTTTGCGTGGCATGCGAGTGTGACAAGCAGTTGATGCACAGTTTATGCCTTTTGACAATGTCCCTTTTTTTCTGTGGAGCTAATGCCTTAAATTTGTAACACTTCCTAATTGAATGCAAACCCTGACACATCTGACATTTCGAAATTATGGAATTGTGTGTACGAACTGTGACAGAGCTAAATTGCTTTGATTTTGATTGAGGGGGATTTGGTGAGGATTGTCCTAGGATTTCTAATGTTCTTGACCTCATGAGCAAGAAATCCTCTAGGATGTTGAAAGACGGATAATCTGCATACGCCGAAATATGCGATTCCCACTGACCTCGAGTGGTGATCGGAAGTTTTTGTACAGTGTGGAAAATTAAAACGTCTTCCCACGAATCTACAGTGACTCCGAGATTTTCCAGAGATTGTTTGGCCTCAATTGTGGTATCTAAAAGTGATTTGATATCGTCTGCTGATTCTTTAGATAGTTTTGGTTGATCAAACAGTAATTTAAATTGGTTATCCTTAAGTAAACGTAGGTTTTGATACCGCTTCACTAACGTTGCCCATGCTGACTCAAAGTTACCATCAGTGATGGAAGTGTTTCGAAGCATCCGTTCGGCTTCACCGCTTAAATTAGCCTTCAAATAATGCAGCTTCTGAACATCGGATAAAGAAGGATTTTTGCCTACCAAGCTTTCAAATAAACCTTTAAATTCAGGCCACATTTGAAAGGAACCCGAGAATGTAGGAATCTTAATCGGGGGGAGCTTCACATCAACCAAAGGGGCTTTCGCTCCTGCTATTGAATTATTAAGAAAACTCTGAGTTTGATTGGGATTTTCGGAGGTACATAACTGTTCCTTTAAATCGGAGGAATATGTGTAATAGAGCTCTTTTAATTTGTGAAATGTTAGCGACTCAATGTATTTGACTTTAGCCTCTTCACTAGGAGCAGCAACAATTTTTTGATGAAGTGCCCTAGCTTCATCAAACCCTTTCTCCAAATTCTTTAGTCGCGCCTCAGCCATGAAGATAGATTTTGATGATTTACTAAGCTCTTTATGCGCTTTATTATCAGCTTCGAGTTCACTCCAGATATTTTGAATTGAATCGATTAAATTTGAGATCTTAGATTTACTCATTTTGCAAGAAAGACGAAAAGCAGAATAGAAATAGCAGAATTGCACCCAGAATAGCACCCAACACACACGATAATATTATATTATAATAATAATATATCACGAAGATCGATAAATTAATGATGATTATCTTATTAAAATGCCACACACCTGATTATAAGCGTTGCTCCCGCGCTGCCCCAGCTTCTCGAACTCCAGCAGATGTCCTCAGTAAGCGCCAACGATCAACCGAACCGAATTTATGTTGATATTTGAGTGCACAAGACGAATTATTCACAATTAAAATTAGTTCCACGCACTGAATAAAATAGTTTTAGATTGTCCAGATTAAGATCCGACTATGAAGGACCATATGTTTCGCACGAAAACTAGCATAGAGAAATATATTTTTTAAGACTATAAGTGCCGATTCAGAATCCAGTTCAATAAAACTTAAATAAAATGCAATTATTTTAATTCAGAACTTTATTGTATAAATTGCAAGTGCGGTCACTCTGTTGGTTTGACTGGGAATGCCCAACCATTCGCCGCATTTGTCATAACGACACCTTCCTGGTCCAGCTGTTTCTTGAAGGCATATTTTCTGGTCAATGACCCATTGCGGTCCTTTGCGGAAATTGTTAAAGTCTTAGCTGCTACCGCATAGCGTATTTGGTTTTTCGTTGACCAGCGAGTGCATACATCACCAACACACGCTTATGTGCTAATCGCCACTGCAGAATTCACTCATTGGGCGGGGCTAATTGTCGAAAACATACTCGTATCATTTTTTATATGAACCCCTCCCATGCTAGCGCCTCCACAGCTAATGTGTTGCGGCTGCTTGTGGTCTTCTCTGAATGCCCAATTTTGCTGTGCGTTACGTCAGCTGATGCGTGTTTGCCGTCGGCCTTTTGAAATTGGTAAATGCCAGAGGGAAAAATGCAGCTTGTAAGAAGCTGATTTCCTTGATTGCAGAACAATGTTTGTTGCATTGCAACATTGGGTATATGGGAAAGTTTAGCTATAGGGTGGTAATTAGTGACTTCGCTCTTTAATCCTTTTTTGTGTATGGGTGTTATGAAAGAGGACTTCCATAGCTGTGGAAATTCACCTTGAAAGAGCGATAATTGGATGAGATTAGCAAGGGGGCGGGAAAGAGTTGAGGAACACTTTTTAAGAAATATGGATGGAAGTCCATCTGGGCCGGGTAAGTATTCATCATTAAGTTGTTGTAATTTGTTTTCTATTACTGTATGATCAAAGCTATGAGAAATAATGGGGCCAATAGGGAAGTTAAGTAGGTATTTGAAATAAGAGGGATCTGGTACGAAGGAATTATCGGCAAAAGATTGCTTAAAAAAAGTAGCAACAAATTTAGCTATGGTATGCGGATCAGTTGATGATATATTTTCGTATTTTTTTTTTTTTTTTTTTTTTTTATAATTTACGCGCGCCTAAGGGGTTGGATACCCTTTTACTGTTGCCAGGGCGCGGGCGGAAAGATAGAAGGAGGAGAAAGGAAAATTGTTTGTGTAGTGGCTTGAAACTCAGGTGTGTTTGGTTTCTATGTTTACTCTCCAGGGGTGGGAGTCCGAATAGGACGGAGAGTTTTTCTTCACTCAGAGTGATTCGAGATATAATTCCCAGTATTTTTTTCATTGCTTGAAACTCTTATAACAGCCAAATCTACGTGTCAGTGTTATGCCTTCACACGCAGAATTTTTTTGTCTGAGTTTCAAATATACAATGAAAAACTGATTTTGCCATGGGCAGATTCGAACCTGGACCCTCCGAGTGAGAAGCGTTTGCTACTACCACTACACCACGGCCGCCCCCATGAGAGGGATGGAGGAAAACCGTCGGATTTTTTTTTGTAATTAACGAATTGGTAGAAAGACTTAGGATCATTTATAAGCCTTGATTGTGCACTATCAAGGTATCGCTGATAGAGAAACTTATAGAGCTGGGCGAATTGAAGGTATGACCCGAGATAGTTTGAATAGTCAACAAAAGAGTTAGACCGGAGGAAAACTGTCCATAATTTGTTTCTTTTGTTACGTAAAGAGCGAAGTTTACGATTATACCACGGGGGGCTCGTAGAAGAGGTCCTATTACGCGAAAAGGGGACTTAGAGAAAAATAGAATTGAATAATTCTCTGTAGAAAATAGAGAGAGCACTTTTTAGGGGCATATTGTCGAAATCAAAATAACACTTACTAAGATATGCGTTAATTTTGCGGAAATTCGCTTTATGAAAGTCGTAAGAAGTGGTAGCTGCAGATGGGGTGGGGCGGAAATTCGATTGTTGGGCTGGTAGGATGTAAAAACACATAATGTACAGGGACCTGTGGGGCGTTAGCCCAAACCAAATTAAACCAAATTACATTCTAATGTGCTAGGTTTCCCCCGACCAACACTGTGAAATCCGTGCTTTAACGATGAAAAACCTGCAGGCGAATGCTGAGAAACAGAAGGCTCTGAAAAGGATGGCTTTTCTGGTGAGCTCTACGAGCAAAAAGAGAAAAAAGCGTGCAAGATCGAGGAAATCGGGACATGCTGTATTCCCTATACGTTCGGAAATTTTAACAGAAGGCAAACAGAACATGCCACGTCAACAAAGTATGAACAGAAGCCTGTAAGACCGAACAAGGAGACCTAGTGGTAGAATCATTTTTGCAAACTCTTAAATGGCGATGACGAATAAGATTTCGCTGCCAGGCTGAAGGAACTATTCAACTTGAAGGACGAATAGTAACAATTCCCTCCATCTGACCATGACAAAGTAGTCGAGTACTGACGACCTGCCAGTATAAGGCAGCGGGAGTTGTCTTTATGAAGAGCATGCACCAAACCATCTGTAAAACATGGGCAGATGAAAGCATAACAAACGTATGGTACCTAAACAATGTAAGCCCGATACTAAAACAAAAAAACCGCCGGTTTAGCCTTTGCCAACTACAGAAGCTGCATAGGCAGGTATTACTTGAAGGTAGTAGAGGACCTTGTCTACATAGCCTCCGCAGTTAAAGTAAACAACGATACCACCATAGAGATAACTCGAAAACTAATATTTGCAAATCGCTGTTTATTTCATTAAGAAGGCATGTGGCGACCTTGCTGTGAAAGTTGCAACTCCTAAAAAGTCGATTGAAGCGACTCCTGTTTTCAGATTGTCAGAACATCGTCCTGATCCTCCGCTATAGCTCTGGTACATACAGAAATTCTGACGTTAATATTTCGCTTCACTCCTTGTGTTTTTATTGTATCATAGGTGGCTCAAAATTATTGAAAATACTACAGGCAATTGAATAGCGGAAGCCTCTTTCGGACAACAAAAATAGAGCTCTAAAATATAAAATAAAATATTAATCGTCACAGTCGTCCTCTATGGCGCAGGGGCATAGACTTTATCAAAAAAGTATGAGGTGCTTGGTCGTTTTGAATGAAAAGTGCTTCAAATGACCGACCGCCAAGAGCCAATAACCCAAAGCTGTACCGGCTATACAGCGACACGAACTTAACTACAAGAGTCAGAATTCTTCGCCTTATACGGCTGGGATTCATCACTGGGAGAAAACGCAGCAGAGGAAGACCCTCCTCGGGTGGTGCACGCAAATAGAGGGAGACCCCACCTCAGTTGACGTGCGAAATTGGTAGCAGCTAGGATGCAACAAGGCTGGCTGGATAGACATGTTCATCGAGGTCAAACATTAAACTCCACTCTGTTGATAGTTACGAGTATGCTGTTAATATCTGGACACGCCATCATTTATTTTGTGAATATCAGACTTGACACCATCCAAGACAACTTGAATTAAACGTTCCGAAAGGTAATTTCTAATCCAGTGAAGAAGACAGTCATCAATTCCAAATGCACACATTTTCGACAAAAGAGCCAAACTCTGCCAAATGCCTTAGAAATATCTTGCTTTCGCCTGATTGATGTACGCTCTGGTTTCACTTTTCGGAGGGACATGTCATCAAATAACCAGTGGACCTGTTGCTATGAAAATCGTACTGCCGGTCATTGAGAATTTTTCGCATTTCGAAATATTTCATGAGCTTACGGGTTATTCGCGTTTCCACGTCCTTTTAAAGAAGAGATATAAGTATAATGGTTCTGTAGAAAGAGAGGGAACAAGATTCGCCTTTTTTTAGGAACGGTTTGGACAAATTATGTTTTCCATCTGCTCGGAAAGAGTCCTAAAGAGTAGGATTGATGCAAGTGGTTTTGCCAGCGTGGAAGATTACTCGTATATCTGCCCCTTTTTAGAAGAAGGGGAGATATATCATCTGGACCAGCGGATTTGTGTATATTTAGGTCTTTAAGTATGTACTTTAGCTACTACACGAGTGCGAAAGTGGATTCGTCCCATTGAAGACAAATCACTATCTGGAAGTGTTGAGCTGGCCGCAAAGTGTGCAGCAAGCAGATTGTCCTTGTCTAAAGAGCTGACAACTGGAATGTCGTTGTAATTGAGCGTTGGAATGGAGGATGACGCAGAATTTCTAATGTTTTTGACTAACGACCAAAAATGTTTACTACCTTTAGTATTTTTTGCCTCAGCTTCTGGTCATATTGGAGCTTCGCACGCTTAAGACAGACGTTGCAGTCGGGTTCATATTTGAAACCCCGAAACAACATTTTTCTAACTCTGGTAGCCTCTTTAGTCGTACCACGCCCTTCCTTTTGGTTTGATGTTCTTCATCCGATGAGGGATAAAGGATCTCATTCCAAAGAGAATGGTGTCTGCGATCATATCAGCAGCGGCATCCACGTCGTCGAGGAAACATAACGACCAGTTACAATTCCTAAAGAAACTGTTAAGACCGTTCCAGTTGGCTTTCTCGTATTGCCATACGATCCTTATAGGAATCTTTTCTCTAACTTTATGGTGGGTGTACGAGAAATTAGCTGATATGACACAATGTTCCAACGAGCCTAGAGGGGATAGCACATTGAACTTGTATTTACTATATCAGAGTGAGAAGTTAAAACCAAGTCCAGGGTGTTACCGGTATGACTATCAACGCCTGGTATACGTGTGGGCTCAGTTACAAGCTAGGTCAAGTTACGCGTATTTTTCGTGGCAAAGATCTCAACTCACCGTCCTTCTGGACAGACAGAATGTAGAAGTCAACCCGAAGGACGATGTGTTGGGGGCCAACCAGAATTGTGTATACAATATTGAAATTACCCGTAATAACGACTTCAGTGTGAGGATAGAGGGAAACAATTCTTTTTATGGTGTCAGACAACGCATAAAACTCATTAAAGGTTGAATTGCTGTTCAGTTTGGGGTTACTGTAGATAAAGCAATAGTGGATAATTTGCTTTCGTAGATGGAACTCTAACCACATGAAGTTGAATTCCGGATTAGAACATGGATCACATTGTGGTAAGCTATAGGATTTCCAATAAGGACTTGACAACTTTTTTTTTAAATAAAACGCAAACCATTTGAGATATTTCAAAAACTTTATTATCGGCTTGAAGTACAATCAAAACATTTATGAATGGAACTCGACTTCGTTCATATGGCCACCGCGGGCACGTTTGCGGCGGTCGATTCTTGTGACCCAATTTTCAACGTCTCGGCCACACATTTCGGCCGAAACGGCCCATATTTTTCGTTCAATGTTGGCTCTGAGCTCTTCCAACGTCGTCGGCGTGTTGGCATAAACCAATAACTTAACGTAGCCCCACAGAAAATAGTCAAGCGGCGTTAAATCGCACGAACGAGGCGGCCAATCGAATGGCCCATTTCTTGAGATAACACACTCACCATACTTACTCTTCAATAAATCGATTGTAGCGTGTGCTGTGTGGCTTGTGGCATCATCCTGTTGAAACCACATGTCGTCCAAGTCCATATCTTCCAATTCGGGCCAAAAATAATCGGTGATCATGGCGCGATAACGCTGACCATTCACAGTAACGTGACGATCGTTATCGTCGACGAAAAAATATGGCCCAATAACGCCGCCGGCATGCAAACCGCACCAAACAGTTATTTTTTGTGGATGAAGTGGTGATTCATGAAGCACATGTGGATTTTCACCCGACCAATAACGCATATTTTGTTTATTGACGAACCCATTGAGCCAAAAATGAGCTTCGTCACTGAAGATAATTTTGAGATGAAATTCATCATCTTGGCGCATCTTCTCCAGAACCCAATCGGAGAACGTACGTCGCTTCAAATGGTCCATCGGCTTCAATTCTTGAGTCAGCTTGATCTTGTATGGGTGTCAACCAAGATCCTTACGCAAAATACGCCATAATGTGGTCTGAGCGATGCCCAATTCTTGAGAACGCCATGGAATTGAGTGATTTGGATCGTTTGCTACGGACGCCTGAACGGCAGCGATATTTTCGACACTTCGACCAACCCATTGTCTCACTGACATGGCAACATCACACAACGAATATATATGTATACTCAAATGTTTGCACTAAACTTGTTATTGCCTGTCTACTAGCGCGAGAATTACGACAAAAAATTGGAGTTAACGCTCTTAAGGTAGCAGTAACCGACTCCGAATTTCGGTAGAAAATTTTTATAATTTGCAGACGTTGCTCGTTCGTGTACTTTACCATGATGAAAAAGTTGAGTTTACTGAATAAATTGACAGTGGCAGTTTGATGATTAGTGAAAAAGTGCGTTCACAAATTAAATTCAAAGTTTTCAAGTCCCTATTGGAAAACCCTATAAGAGAACTTAATTATAAACATTTTCAGATATAAAATAATTTTAAGAAGAAACAGATTTACAATTTTTTGTTAAAATTCACTCTAGATGACTGGAGTATTGAAGATCCGGGTAGAGAACATTTTCAAGTCAATGTCGATGTTGATGAGATTTTTATTTCGTTATTATCTGCACTCTTTTTTACATAAACGAAACCATTACGAGTTTTAACAGAGAAGAGCAGAGTTGCGCAGACGAAGAGCGTGTTTTAATAGAGAGCTATTCACTGGTGTAAGACTTTCGTTCATGTACTCGTATATACGGGACGTGTTGGTGTTAGAATTGTTCTTGGTGGAACTGGAACTGCTGCAGTTGGTGAAGGTGTTGTTAATCTTCTTCTTCAGTTGCAAGAGTGTTAGGCCTTTGTTGGTGCGGAAAGCAGAAAGTTACGCTCTTTGTTCAGCATGGGATGAGAGCGGAATGAGTAACGGCCGATTTCTGTCGGTGGTGGTTTGACTACCTAAACGAAAAGCATCTATGTGAGGGGAATATTGGTGATGTAATATATAGGGCCCATACACTACACAAACTCTCGCTGCAGACATATATATTTTGTTGTTGCACAAATGTCTGTACTGACTGTCTGTGTAGTGTGTATCCATGTCTGTTTGCAACGACGGTCTGAGCAAATATAAAATATTTTGAAATTTTCTTAGTCTGTGCAGACGTGTCTGCGCAGTGTATGGGCCCTACTAGTGGCGATATTCTTCGCAAGATCAACAGCATTTTCTTTTGTTGTTTTTGGAATGCCATGTACAATTACATCACATAGACGCGTTTTACGTTGTACGAGGGGCGTTCAATATATTCTCGATATGAAGTAAAATCGATATGAAGGAAAATGCGAATTCAATTTAAATTGTTTTTATTTTTCAATATAATCTCCCCTAACATCAATGCATTTGTTACATCTTGAGATAAGCTTTTTTAAACCCTCAAAAAAATAAATTTCCTCTTTCTCTGCAAAATACCCATTTATTGCCGACTTGAGTTCTTCATCATCCCAAAATCTTTTTCCACGAAGACATTTTTTCAAATCCGGAAACAGAAAATAATCACTAGGGGCAAGGTCTGGACTATAGGGTGGGTGTTGGATTTCTTCGAAACCACAATCTCGCGCAGCAGCCTTGGAAACTCGCGCCGTGTGAACAGGAGCGTTGTCATGAAGAAGCAACACACCCGCTGCGAGTGGATGTGGCGTTGATGGTTTCACCTTTTTTTTTGTTCTCAATGAGCAAGATTCCCTTTGAGTCCCAAAAAACTGTGGCCATGAACTTCCCGGCAGACGGAGTGACTTTGAACTTCTTCGGGGGGTCTGTTCCTTTTTTATGCCACTGCATGGACTCTTGTTTGCTTTCAGGGTCATAGTGGTGGACCCATGTTTCGTCCCCAGTAACAATTCGATCCATAACACCGTCCGCGTTCTCACTACACATCTCCAAAAGCTCTCTACAGCATGCGATTCTCACTTTTTTCTGAGGTGCTGTGAGCATTCGTGGCACCCACCTTGCACTGACCTTTGAAAGGTAAGATGGTCATGAAGAATGGTGTGAATGGTACCAATTGAAAGCTTGGTGATCTCTGCCATCATTTTCACCTTTATTCGGGCATCCTCAAGAACAAGTTTTTCGACTTCTTTGATGCTTTCTCCCGTACAAGCAGTAGCCGGGGCGCCGGAGCGGGGGTCGTCTTCAATGCTCTCTCTGCCTCTCTTGAACTCACTTGACCACTTTTGCACAGTTGATAATGAAGGTGCGGAACCCTGGTAAACAGCCACCATCCCTTTATGAATAGTTTTTTGACTTTTTCCTTGCTTAGTGAGAAATTTAATTACCGCGCGATGTTCAATTTTCACCATCATCGTCTCAGTTGCCATTATGATTCTGTTTAACTAGAGATAAAACGCGAATTAATAATCACATTTATATGAAATTTTACATGAATGCACTAAAATAATAGTATTACTTGATAAATAAGTCAATTTATATATACAACCACAGCTTCACCCCGATACCGAGAATATGTTGAACGCCCCTCGTATGTCAGTTAATTCCTCTCTTACTCTTCTGTTGTCTTCCTGGAGTACTTCAATAACGCACTCGCACTCTTGCACCCCTGTCTAACCTAAGTCTATTCATGGTGAAGTAGCAAAGCTGTTAGTTTTCAATTTGGCTGTCGCTGAAAAAATACATATTTCCAATTAAATAAAAACGCAAATGTCTCGAAGATGAATTCGTATATCATCTGATTGTATCAATTGTTTTGCTTCTTTTTTGTCCGAATAAAACAAATCGAATTCGGTTTCTTATTAAAAATGTCAGTTTTTGTCTTCTTTTATTTAATAAAATTGATTTTTGTTTTCTACAATTTCCCCATTGTCTAATCTAATTATTTATTATAATAAAATCCTAGAATTAATTTAATTTAATTGTATTTTTGCTTTGATTTATTTCCAAGCAACTAATCTTAATGTAATTACATAAATTTACAGCGCTTAAATACAATTTATTTATCTTAAGCATTTAAATTGCTACTAATGTTAAATTTAAAAATTCGATAACGCGTTTCAATTTAGTAGATATACATATGCACCTTATACACACTACAGATTTTTCTTTTATATTTCATTTGTTGTATAGTATATATAAACTTTAAAAAGAAACAATTGGCAAATTTAATTTAAATTTAAATTTTATTTGAATTTGTATCTTTAAATAAATTTTAATTGAATGAATTAAGTAAAATTATTTACTTTTTGCTATACAATAGTTGTTTGTTTTATTAAAATTATTTAAATGTTTATTTCTATTTTCGAAGTGATGTATACTTATCTGTTTTTTTTTTTAAAGTTAAATAAGGCTTAAATGCGTGGCAGGTTACAAGCAATTTTTCTTTTGTTTGTTTTGTTTTATTGGGCTAGAGACGCTTATGATACGCTCGCATGCCAGCATAAATGTTCTGTATCTAGCGCTTCTTCCTATAATTCGTACAATCTATTAGAAGTTTTTTGTTTTTTTTTTTTGTAATTTGTTTTTTATTTTAAGTTTAAAGGAATCTTTTGTACCCAAGATGTGTTGAAGGAACAATTTAGTTGACATTTTTCTGTCTACTGGTAAATATTATTTCTATTTATTTAACATTTACATTGTGAAATTAATGTAATTATTATTTTTTTTTTGTTTTTAAATTAAATTTGGGTACGTAAACATAAACACTAATAACATCGTTGTGGAAGACTTAATACTGGAAATAAGGAAACGAATAAAATTGTAGTCTTTTGCAAATGAAAATTAGAATGAAAAGCATCTTAGAAATTAAACATGTCCAACTATAATACTTACGTATTGAATTATTTGTTTATACTATTCAATATATAATTCTTTTATATTTATTTTACAAGTTGAAATTAGATTTTACGATTTTTATTTGTTGTTGCTTAGAGTATGTCGCGTGTTAATAGATTTTTATTATAAGTTATATTAAAAATCTTATCGATCTACTAGAGGTTAGTTTTTTTTTTCTATTTATGATTACGATTAATTAGTTTATTTATATATATGTACTTGAATTGTTTTTGTTATATATATTTATTCTTTGTAAAGCTCTTGTACCATTTTGTGATCCCTTGAAGGTTATCATTTTCATAATTAATAATAATTTGTATTTTAACTTTAAATTAATGGTTTTTTTGGTTTCCTATCTTTTTTTTTATATATATATTTTCAATATCGAAAATTGGAAATAATAAAATTATTATTCTTTCAAATGAAAATTGGACGCTAATATTTAATTATTTTTTTTCTAATTTAAGCATATTTTAAATAAGATGGGTATATTCATATATTTTATGTGTATTAAGTTATTTAATGTTTCTGCTTAGTAGAAACTTTGAAGTTATTACCATTTGTTTTGGTTTTTGCGTTGTTTTTCACAAGCGAATTTTTCTAAATTTTTCTATATTTAAAATATAGGAACAGAATTAAAATAAATAATTAAAAGTTAAATGATAAACAAAAAAACGATACGGGAATGTGAAAACTAATTGGTCTAACTTTTTGGAAACAAAGAAAAGTCAAAGCTGTTCATACCATGGTTGTACGAGGCCATCGCTTAACTTTTATATGCCTTTTAATTAAATCCTATATTTGTACGAGTATACTAATATGGGGTCAGTGAATACGAAAACATACATATTTTTGTCAAATTAGCTCTTACAGTCGACTCTCGATAACTCAAAACTCTTCGAAATTCTTGATAATTCGAACTGATTGTGAGGTCCCTTGAAAAAACCTTGATAAATGGAACAAAACCTATGTGTTTTGGTACGCTCGTTAGTTCGAAGTGATTTTCGAGTCGGGCCCCCAGCAAACACGCTGTAAATCGATTTTTTTTACGTTTTTGGTTTTTGTTCTCTGTTCTTTGCCCAGCCCAGAAATCAAGTTTCCTCTCAGTAATTCGATATTTTTTTTGTTCTTGAGGAATGCTTATTGAAATGGTTTAGTCAATGCAGAGGAAAAAACGTACCTGTCGGAGATTGCATGCTGAAGTAGAAAGCTAAGTCATTCGCTGTTAGTTTAGGTACTGAAGGATTCACCACCAGTGAAGGGTGACTCTCCAATTTAAAAAAAAACAGCATAACATCGTTTTCAAAAAAATATATGGAGAAAGCGCGAGTGTTGATGTTACTGTTTGTTCTGCATGGAAAAATGACTTAGGCGGGCCGCTGGCAAATTGCAATCTACGGAATGTGATCAATGCGGATGAGATTTCTCTTTTTTTTCAGTATGACATTTAAAAACGAAAAATACCATGGCGGGAAACATAGCAAAGAAAGGTTAATATTATTACTCGCAGTAAACATGGACGGGTCACAAAAAATAAAAAGTCTTGTGATAGGGAAAGCTGCTAACCCTACATGTTTCAAGGGTATCAAATCCTTTCCTACGTTTTATCGCTCCAATAAAAAAGCGTGGATGACCGCAGAATTGTTCAATGAGTGGCTGTTGAAACTAGACATCGACATGAAACGGCAGAAGCAGAAAATTGTCAGTTCTCAGTAAAATGTATCTTAAATTTTTTCCTGCTAACACCACCTCTAAATTGCAACCCCTTGGCCAGGGAGTGATTCAGATATTTAAAACTTTGTACCGCAAAGAAGTAGTGATTTTAATGTTGGATAGCATTGAAAATGGACAGAGAGCCAACATAAATGTTTTGACAGCGATGGCCATGGTTGACAAAGCATGGAAAAACGTTAAATCGACAACAATTTCAAACTGTTTCAAGTAATGCGGACTTATTACTGAGTCAGTGAATCAATTGAAACTGGAGGGAGGAGAACTGGATCATTCTACCTCGCAGGAAGGATGAATTATAACTTTGGTGAATCTGTGACTTTCGACGATTTCGTACATATTGACGATGATGTAGAAGTCTGCGGTGCTCTGTGTGACGACGAAATTCTGGCAGCTTCAAATTCAAGCAACAACAATGAAGGCGAAGATGAAGAAAGACGACGAGGTATTTTCGGCACTGGTTGTCATAGACAATGCCCCTGACCAAGGACGCTGGAAGTTATTGAAGTAAAAAAAATCACTGATTTCTTTACAAAATAAAAAGTTTAAGTACAAATTGTACGTATGCGTGCGTTTTGTAATAAAGTGTGTCTAATTATTGTTGCATATGGATTTATGTACATTGTACATACTTATTTCGTTTTTGTCCTTCGACAATTATTCGCTAATTCGAACTCTCGTTAATTCGAATTTTTTGTAAGGTCCCTTGAGTTTTGAATTATGCAGAGTCGACTGTATTTAAAAAATATGACTAGTATAAGAAAATACTTTAATAAATATTTTAAAGAACAAAAACAATTTATTAAAAAAAGAAAACATTGTTCATATTTGTTTATTTTTTTAATATTTACATGAAGCTTATAATTTTGAAATTTTTACAAAATTTTTGATCTGTTTAATTAAGTTTTTCTCTTTTTTTTTCGCTTTCAGGGGTATCTCTTCTCAAGTTCCAGCAGTAGTCCGCTAACATTGCCGCATTCCATCGGCCCTGATATCTCTTTTCCATCGCAATATATCTTGGTGGAATAGTTCGTCACTTACATCTCCACAGTTTGAGGGAAAAAAAATTAAGATGAGAGTGAAGAAAATGGATTTTAAGGGACATATTTCAACCTAGCTGTCGATACTTTTGTAGGAGGTTGTTCACAAGTTCAATATAATTTCTACTTTTCCTCCTAATTTTTACATGCCTCTTTTTCAAAGCCTTGTAATGCTGAATCAAAGTTTTGGTCCTTTAGAATCTGTCTTATTTGATGCCCGATGAAGATTATTTTATTTTGGCGTGGCTGAGACGGGGAAATATACTTCGAAGGTGATGAAAGCTGGGCCATCCTTATTGAGAGGCTTGACAAAGTTTTTCGTTAGTCCTAATTTAATATGTAAAGATGGTAAAATAATTTTTTGGGAATTCATTAGAGGAAAGTGCTTGATGTTCTTTTCTCCAGGATGCAGACTTAGTCTTGGATTCCAGTCTTTTTTTATGTAATGTAAAGATCTAGCCCGGCTGTCCCACTTATACAAAAAACAATAGTACTCGTACTTGGTATATCCCATTTGCAAACCCAACAACATGGCTATGACTTTCAGATCAGCACAAATCTGCCATTCGTGATCTGAGTATAATATATAGTTTAAAACTAATTTCAATAATTTTCAAACTCAATTTTGATGCGTCTATAAAAAGTCTCCATGTCTGTGAATTGTATTCAATCTTCAAAGCGTTCAACAAACCATTTACGATGTCATGACAAAATACAAGTTGGTTTTCTGATTTAAAGTAGGTCATCAAGTCCTTCTCACGATTTTTGTAAACACTGATTTTAGCATCATTAACATCTAGATTCGAGTAATTCTGCTTTATCTTTTGCCAAATTTAAATCTCCTATAAGGTCATCAAGTTCATCTTGCGAAACTCTATGAGGTTCATTACAAACAATATTTTCACCCGAAAACTGTGACGCTTGTTAGGTTGAAGGCTCATCGTGGTCAACTTCCATTAAATCAATCTCTTCTTCAGTATCCTACTGGCAGGCTGCAGGAGGTTAAGGAACAGGCAAGTCGATTCCGTGTGGTACTGGTTGCGTTACAGATACAACGTCAGGGTATATCACGCACCGCTTCTTCTTTCTCGAGATACCACGCTGGATGGGTGGTGTCAAGTAAAAGTAACAATCTTTCGCATGATTAGTAAGACAATGAACGTTTCTGTTTGTTTAGCCACTTAATCAAATTAATAGAACAAGTACTGCAACTAAAATGGTGTACCCACGATTTATCTTGGTTTCTAATTTTAATTCCAAAATAATGGAAGTAAGCAGTTTCTAATCGCTGAGTTATTGGGCATCTTTGGCTACTAAGAGTCCTTTACCACATATGTAGCAACAATTGTCCGCACTTTTAACACAATTAAGTGTATTAAGCTTAAGTAATAACAAAATTTACACGGGTTACTACTAAATATTGAGAACTGTTATCGTAACTGTAATAAATATATCGAGCTACCCGCTATAATCTTAAATACGAGTATGGCATAAATGAAGAATAAGAGCTAACTGTGAGCTTTAAGTTGTATATTTAGATTCCGCGAGTGAAATATTATAAAGCTAGTACATTTTCGTATAAAAGGCATTTTTTCTGTAGAACAGTGTAATTATAGTAAGTAGCGGAAATTCTGAACCCGCATTATAGTATCACGTAACATATATAAACATTCAGGGGACTTCCCAGGTGACTTCATAACTAATTGACACAAGCTATGCAGAAACTGTTGAGTATACAACTGAGAATAAATCAGCAAGATGTTACTAGTCATTAGAACGTCTATGGCTATTAATGCAGAAGTGAACAAGGGAACAACAAGAAATATGTTGTCAACAAAAATGGACACTTTACGGCAATGACATTACGGCACAACGTATAGCTTATCCAACTTATCTTTGAAATAATCGATCGACAACACCACAATAGGAATCAAGTGACATTCCTTGTCTCATCATTGTTATCATACACGAGAAATCAATGTTTCCATTGCTACACCAGAAAGACCCTTTTAAAAAATTAAAAAAGCTTTCTAATCGGCTCGTACAGTTTTAGTCAAGATACAATATAGTAATGACTTTGTCAGGAGTAAATGTGACCGGGCTAGAACGTTCTAAGAGAAAGATTCGTTGGATGATGTCAGTAATATGATTTTGGGCATAGGATCACATAGCCTTTAATAATGGTCATTCAGTCAGAGTAATTTTTGACCAATTTTTCAGTAAATCGTCCCTTTCCCGCTAAAAAACTGGCTTATTCGCATAAATCAATGCATTCAGTTAGACCCAAAAATATTATACATTGTGAACTAAACAGCTGCAGTATACAAACTGACTAGCAATGGAGCGCTATACTCAGCAAGAGCGTTGAATAATTGTGTCGATGTTTTTGACCAATAATCGGTCGGTGGTGTTAGCGCAGCGTGAATACTATACGATGCCGATTTCCTAATCGTGTCGCACTAACTAGGTGAACATTCAGGCACTTAGCTACTCGATTCAAACAGAGTTGAACCACAGGATACCATGCAAGGCGTGACCTATACCGGACTGATCGTTCGGCCGAGAATATCGTGGCTGCCGGTGTCGCTGAGAACGAAGAAACATCAACCAGACGATGGACCACGCGATTAAGCATCACCAGACTGACCACACAGCGAATTTTAGTAAAAGACTTACACATGTTCCCGTACAAAGTGCAATCAGTGCATCAGTTAATGCCACCTGACCGTCAGTCGCGTGTGAATTACTGTAAAGCTATCCTCAATCTCAACAGCGAAGAGGACGATTTTGTGTCGAAAATCATCATCAGCGAGGAGGCGCATTTCCACTTAAGCGGTTACGTCAATAAGCAAAATCTTCGTTTTTGGGGACTGAAAATTCGCGTGTGATGCACGAAGAGCCATTACATCCACTCAAAGCCACTGTATGGTGCGGTGTTCACGCGGTCCGAGTGATTGGTCCGTATTTTTTAGAGGACGCCATCGGCAATACGGTCACTGTTACTGGCGAACGCTACAGGGCCATGATAAACGGCTTTTTACTGACGGAATTGGACGAGCGGGGCTTGGTGAGCATGTGATTTCAACAAGACGGTGCAACCGCACACACAGCACGAGCCACAATGTATATTCTGAAGGAAGTATTTCCTGGTCACGTAATCTCCCGATTTGGCGATTTGGCATGACCAGCAAGATCGCCCGATTTAACCATACCAGACTTCTTTCTTTGGGGCTACTTGAAGTCGCGGGTTTATGTCAACAAGCCTTAGACAATCGCAGCCTTTAAGGAGAATATTCGATAGGAATGCGATCAGTTATCACCGGATATATATCGGATAGTCATGGAAAATATGATAAAACGAGCACAAATGTGTATCAATACTGGTGATAGACACTTGGTAGATATCATCTTTTTCACTTAACAGAAAGAATTGTAAAGGTCCAAATAAAGACTTCCATCACTCAAAATCATTTTTTCTTATTTAGTAAAAAAGTAATTCAAAATCAAAATTGGATGATTAATTTTGTGCCACCTGTAGTTATCCAATCGTAGGCTAATTGGTCTAAAGACAGAACGCTGCTAGGCAACACCATCATTAAAGCTAACCGGATTGAAAACTGTACTGGTCTATTTATAGAGAGGTTCTCAATCTAGATTAACTAATTCATGGGGAGAAGAAACTAGTTAACCTGAGCGATGTCCAGTGGTCAGAAAGTTGATATGGGTGGGCAGAATTCCAAAAATTTTGAGTTCCGAAATTAATTGAAAACCTCACACACTGAGGCTGAGACCCTGATTTATAATACAAGCTTAATTAATTAATTAAGAACTATCACTAAAAACTAACAGAAAGACTTAAGAGCTAGGAACTAAGAGAATGGTGGCGGAGATTTCATTTGAGACGAGGAGTGCTCAGGTTGAAATCAAAAACGGAGAGATTTGAATTGACCTTTTGGAGATTGGTTCGTCGGAGCCATAAGAGGTGTGGGTGACCCAGATTCCAGGTTGATCTCAGGAATTGGGCATATTACAAACAATACTCCACCGAATGTCGCATGCAGAATTTGGTTACAAGGGTCGATAAGATTCAGCTATATATATACATGAAATCGATGAAGAATTTAATCGATGTACAATTTTAAACGAGGAGCCACATTCCCATCTCCAAGGATTTCTCAATAACCACAATTGCCGCACTTGGAGCTTGGAAAATCTGACAATGATTATCGAGAAGTCTCTCTATCCATCATTACTTTTTACTGTTTGGACCTTATTTCAACGAAAATGAGGCAGGGTTGGTTGGTACCATGAAATTGGTATACCACCTTGATCCCGGAATAACCACTGTGTGGCGCTCCCATTGTTCCCATTTGAGTTCTCTGTGTGTATTGGCGATTTTTTACAATTTTAGAAATGGGGATTTAATGGTGCGCGAACGTTGGAAAAGTGTTTCGGCAACGATTCTCTAAACAAAACGGTCGTTTACCAGTAGCACGAGTGGTTCAAAAGTGGTTGTGAGTCAATCGAAGATGATGAACGCAGTGGCAGGTCATCGACATCGAAAATCGACGAAAACATTGATGGAATAAAAGAAATGTTGGTCAATAACCGCAAATTCACCTTCAGAGAGATAGCGGAGGAATTGAACATTGCCTATGGATCCGTCCAAGACATTTTGGTTAATGATTTGGGTTTCCATCGTGTAGCAGCAAAGTTGGTGCCAAAAGACCTCAATTTCATGCAAAAAAGAGACCGTGTTGACGTCGCAAAAGAGATGACTTGCGAGGCTGAATCCGATCCCACATTCATCAAAAGGATCATTACTGGAGACGAGACGTGGGTTTATGAGTACGGCACGCAATACAGACAACAGGCAAGTAAACGGAGTTCACCAAATGAGCCGAAACCAAAAAAAACACATCGTTTTCAGTCAAAAAAAGAAGGCAATGCTCACGGTTTTCATAGATTACAACGGTGTAGTGCATCATGAATTTTTGGCAGAAGGCCAGACAGTAAACAAAGAGTATTATTTGGGCGTTATGAGACGTTTGCGTGAAGCAATTCACCGAAAAAGACCAGAATTGTGGGCAGAAAACTCGTGGATTTTGCACCATGATAACGCACCGTCGCACAGTGCCATCATTATTCATAATTTTTTTACGAAAAATGCAACAAATACCATCCAACAGCCACCGAATTTACCTGATTTTTCTCCCTGTGACTTCTTTCTGTTCAATTGGGTTAAAAAACCACTACGGGGAACGCGTTTCAGCAGCCGAGAGGAAAAAGTGGAAAAATCGCAGGAAGCACTGATGGGCATACCGAAAACCGAATATAAAAAATGTTTCGAGGATTGAATCAAGCGCTGGCATAAGTGTGTTTCAGTCGATGGGAATTACTTTGAAGGGGACAATATAGATTTAGATAAATAAACTTGTATTTTTGATTTTCTGAATCCGGGAACTTTTTGATCAAGGTGGTATTGCGCTATCGAACCATGATCAATGAATTTTTAATGACAGAACTTGAAGGACTATAATTATTTCCAACAAAAAAAGTTTCCTGGTCAAGACATTTCTCGGAATTGCGATCAATGTTGGTCGCCGAGATCGTGCGATTTAACACAGCGCGACTTCTTTCTTTGAGGTAATTTGTTTGAAAGACGAGTTTAAAGTCCATGCTCCGTACCGTACCACAATCGATGAAATAGAGCCGCAAATACACGAAAATGTGATGAACAACAATATCAATATGGTTGGATAAATAGAGACTAGTCGTATGAACTGAAGCCAAAAGCTGTTTCTTATATTAGTAGTTAGAAATATTTACAAGATCTTATAAAGAGAACAGAGTGGCAACTTCATGATCCAATATACTTCCTAAAATTTGCAGCTCACTTTAGATGTTTACTATTCACCATTTCGAATAGTAAAATCTAAATAAGGCCTCTGATACAATGCATTCACTTCTAAAATAAAACAAAAAATATAATATAGAACGAAAATTAAAAACCCATACTTACTAAATAAAAACCCAATTTATTTAAAATGAACCAAAATACCATATAACCCAGGATAAAAATGAAATAAAATTGAACAGATAAAATGATAAAATATAACAAATTATTCAAACAACAAAATCTTAAAATATGTCTTTTCAATTATCTAATAGTAAAAATCTACAAAGAAAAAATTAAAATTGCCTACACTATTTACTTTGCAGTTACATAATACAATTTTTGCGCATGCAATTTTTAAGATCAATATTAATTAATAACGAAATTCTATAAAAAAATTTAACTACTTCACATGTTGTTTGCTTCTGTTTTTTCCACATTTTTTGTATGTTCTTTGTTTTTGTTTTTGTTTTCAATTTACAAGCGCATAACTATTTATGTAAAGTAAGATTTCTATTTAAAAACTATTTGAAATCTTTCCGATTGATTTTCCTATTAGTTCTAATGATGTTTTGTTTTTATTTTTTTTAAGTTTAACCTTTATACAGAGTTTTTATTTGCTTTATTTGATTATTAATTTTTTTATGATCCTGATTTTAATTAATGAATTTTGATTTTCACTGAACTTTTTTACAAATTACTTGAAACAAAAGTAAATTGTTATAAAAGAAAGTATATTATAGAAGAAAATCGTCAATAAATTGAGAAAAATTTACAAATAAGGAACTAATAATTTTGTATGAGAAAACCTTAATGTATTTCATCTCTATAGAATTCTTGTCCAAAGGAGCAAGGAGTCTCACAATCGTAATTGCGTTGGAAAACTTTAAAATAAGGCAATTGGCTATGGGCTCCAAGTCTTGAACGTTATTCGACTTGAAAGACAATTTTTCAATCAAATAGAGTGCATTCCGTTGAATTTGAGAATTAGAAAGCAGCATTTTGTAGT
Organism: Volucella bombylans; assembly: GCA_949129095.1. Lineage (NCBI taxonomy): Eukaryota > Metazoa > Arthropoda > Insecta > Diptera > Syrphidae > Volucella > Volucella bombylans. Next base: position 135,993,152 of record OX422141.1, on the reverse strand, counting down.
TTGCTTTTAAGCATGCACTTACTACCAAAAATGGGTTTACAACTATTCTTGTGTACAAACCTTCATAATTTGCTAGAAACAACGCAACGAGCTGCCTGCACTAGCATCACTTTAAGAGCCTCTACAACGACGGCTTTCCAACATTTCCCCCATTTGCTACTTGTTCGGCATGCAGATTGCAATAAATTCTGCCCTCTAGCTGAGAGACACTCAGCCATGGAAGAAGATTATTGCAAGACATGCCAGTCTACTACACTGCATGGTAATCTGCCTTTATATGAAACTTACATCAATGCCGATTACAATCATCTGATACCGAAAAGGAAAAACTTGAGACAAAATTTGCATAGATAGCTTTGAGACAGACGAAGGCGTTAGCGGACGGGTTTTCTATAAGGACCTTTCATACACACAAACACTCTCGTGTTTGACAAGCCGATGTCTCAGCTATTTATCAGGTCGGGACTTAACTACGAATGAGTTCAATCCCCGTGTTGGATATTGCAATATACTTAGGTAGCCAAGCAGCGATCTGATTTTTAATTTAAACACCATAAAGTCGAGGGTGAGACGGCTTAGCCTCATAAGATCACACTCTTTTGGGTACTGGAATACTCAGACGTCACAGAGAAATGCGTCCTTTGACAAACTAGCTAGACCCAGATCTCTTTGAACAAATAGTACGTAGCTTGACAAAGCCATCGTCAAACAAACTGTAAACTAACCTAACCTTGTCCAGTGATAGATACTGGTACACACTAAACGCATTCATTATTGATAAAGTATTGAACGCGTTCATTTCATGTTGATTGCTACTTAGCTTATGCCGTTTACACAATATTACCGAGCTAAATATTTTTGACTTGAATTCCTTACTACCATGAAATTGGGCGACATCAAAAACTTGTTATTGTAATAGACCCTCACAAATGTAGCAGGTGATACGGTGAAATCCTTCAGATCTTACAGTCGCTCAGAGTAGCTTTTTCTATCGGCCTGTGAAATTGTTCGAGAATAAAGGAGGATTTCAAGAGCATCGTAAAAGATCTGGCCATCTGCGCCTTGTAAGCAATCTGAGTATAGTATTCTCAGTATTCACGAAGCAGATTTATAGAAGTCCGAGGGTAGATCGTGGCCACAATACTCGTACCAAATCAGTAATGGTATGGTGAGAAGTAAGCCATGAAATTACTCCAAATTTTAGCGAAAGTTTATTGAACAACTGTTTAACAAATGTTGTGAATCTACTCAATGAATCTTGAACGTAGACGTTCAGAAAAGAAAGATAGAACATCGCGTCTCCAGAAGAAAACTTAAGAAAACTAAACAAATCGATTGAAGAAATAGAGAGATGCAAATCTTAACAACAAAGGTATAAAGCCTGAATCGAAAGCCGGAAGAAAAAAATTACTTCTACAGACGGCGATCACGATACTGATACCCAGCTGTCAGGCAAAAGGCACCATTTAACGCATTATTTAATGTGAACGGCAATGGGCAAGATTTCCGTCCACCTAAGCTTAACTCAAATAAGTGTGCACGCGTTGAATTGTTTAAAGCCGCTAGCGAAACGAGTATTGTCGCAAGAACACCTGCTCAATGTAAAGTGGATGCACGTCAATGCTCCGTCCCGACGAATCCTCAAACCAACATCAGTCAGATATTGCAGTAGAAGAATATTGCACCAGAGGTGGTATTCATGCGTACTACGAGTAGATGGGCTAGTGAGCTCGATTTTACAAATGGCGCCGAATGTCAATTCGGTTTTGACATTTGTGAAGCAAACAGAATCAGAATTTGTGTGAATATGCAATGGAACTCTATACTGCTGAAGAACGTGGAATAATCGTCACAATTCGTTAGTAATTTTGGTGCATCCGGCTCCCACTTGTCATTCAATACGGGACCAAGCAAGCCCTGGAAGGCATCGTACCTGTTATTCGGCCGAGAATATCGCTACCGTGACTCCTAGAGGCTCCGTCAACATCGAACAGACGACGTGGCACGCAGGTCTTTATGGGGCATTTTAGTGAAAGATTTAAAGATGTTTCAGCTGATGGGTGTTGACCGTAAATCGTGTATAACATACGCTACAGCCCTCAACAAGAAAGTGGAAGATTTTGCATCAAAAGTAGTCATGAGTGACGGCCCAATTTCCACCTACTCGTATATGGATACGTGAACAAAATTTGCGGTTCTGGGGCGCTGAAAGTCTACGAGTAATGCACGAAGGGCCATTACATTCACTCAAAGTCACTGCATGGTGTGCTGTTTAAGCTGGGGGAGTCATAGACCGATTTTTTTTTGTGAACGATGCGGCGCGATTAAATGGTCACTGTGGATGGTAATCACTACAGAGCCGTGATGAATAAATTTTTATTCTTCAGTTGGACGAATTGGGATTGGAGGACATGTGGTTCCAGCTGGACGGAACAACGTTACGCACTGTACGAGTCATAACCCACATTCTAAAGCAGACGTTTCCTGGTCGTCTGATATCGCGTTATAGTGATCACCCAATTTGACCTTCAGATTCTTCTTCATATGCGATTATTTAAAGCTAGCCCTCAAGGAGAACATCCATCCAGGACCTATCGCCCGAAGTTCTGAAGAAAGCCATGAAAAATCTCATAAAAAGTATCCAAATGCTAATCAACAATGGCGGCGGCCACTTAAGCGATATCATTTTCAAAACGTGATGGAAAACATTACAAAAACGCATCAATGCTTTGTATTCTATATATTAGGGTCATACATTGAGACCCACCTTGTACATCAGGTGGAACATCAATCAGCGCGATGTTCGTAAGTGAAAATGGCTGACCAATGGTAAAGTCTCCTGGATAGATTTGCTGGTCAAGGGCCCGGTCCACCTCCACGCACTGTAGGGTCCTCAATGTAGACATGTAGTTATCAGTATTGGAATGATAAAATTGAAACTATGTATTGAGACAAGGAACAAAAGGAAATGCAGAAGTGTGCTTTCTAGCGACGAAGAAGGTAATTCTAGATGGGACACCGCAGGAGTATTAAACAATTTTATTCAGATGGGTCCAATCTACTTACGGATTCTCAACAACAACGGAAGGGATCTACGAGTATAATCAAGATTATTTGATTGATTGATGGGTGTCTACAGACACTTGGCCGCAACATATTGCCGCAGTTTGTTCTACATACATTCATATATTAAGCCATTCATTTCTGTGTCATGGAGAAAAATTGGCGCAGAGCTCGATGGGTTTCGGAGGTGAATAAAATATTACAATTGTATTTGGCGTGACTTTGTTGCAAAATGCAGAGCGCTGGGGACTATAAAAGACGGGCATCACTAAATTAGAGAAATTTAGTGGCGGAAAGATTTATTTACAGCATAATCTAGTACAGCGGAAAAGCGAACTCGATAAGGCGCAGTAGCTTTAGCATGTGCGAAAGCAGTATAGGCATTGTATCCTTAATTAAAAGAAGTACCATATACGAGTATGTATGTTAGTCACAACTTATAAGTAGGCGTTAAGCAACAGAAGAAGTGAGCCCTCGAAGCACGGGGAAACGAGCTAATGTTTTTATGAATGAAGCACAGTAAAGAAATCTTTTTTCAGGACCCGAACCTACGTTCGGTCTGCTTGCGTCCTCGGTTAAGGTTTCTATTCACAGTTGGGTCTTATATGAGCACAACTACAGATGGCATAGCTCCCCGCGATTCAGGCAGACCAAACGAATGCATCCCGAAGTCCCTAGAAAATCAGCGGTCTTTCAGCAGGAAAGACTGAAGGTTGAAGGTACTGTAGGCACCTTATCAGTGAAGCGCTTACTCATCTTTCTTCGTAAGACTGAACGATTTCATTAAAGGGAACTTTACAGAGAGTACAATGGACTAGTTCTTTGTCTAAGTACCCTGTTCCGATATAAAAACAAAAAATTTAGTACAGAATTAATCACCGAACGACAAAATCTTTAACAGATATAAAGGGAATTGCCATTGCCTCGTCTGTCGCTCATGAGGAGAAACCGGCAGATTTTATGGAAGCCGAATTTAGAAAAGCACGGGCCGGATGACATATCACCCGAAGTATGGGCGACAATTGGTAACCTTGTATATAAATAAATTGCTCGCAATTTTGTGAATTTCGTTCAATACAATGATTAAAGGCGATCGGATGCCTTACCGGAGCTTGGTTGTAAGGTTTTCATGTATAAAAGCTAAGGCGACACGAACAATTGTGACAACTACAGTTCGATCAAAATAATATTGCTTACTATGGAAATATACAATGAACAACGCAACACTATCAAACTCTAGGGTAATCAATGTGGCTTGGGAGGCAGTCCGACATATGAATTCAGAGGTTATAGTTATTCACGAAGAAATAGGGCGACGCTTCGAAAGATCTGCATATCCATGGATTTGGAAAAAGCGTTCACGCTAGAGCTCCAAGAGATCTTATATAAGCATCCCTTGATATGCGATATGCTGTTTTTATTGTCGTTCTAAAAGATTGGCGAGTTTGCAAGCAACGACGCCAATGACGGTGATTTAATATGTAACCTATTATGAATCAGCCATGCTAACAACAACGTCTGCATTGCAATTTTTCATTTCATTTCACATCTATGACATTTATGCAGAAGGATTCATAGCGTCGAGGTGCTAACAATTTATATTTCTTAACTCTATTGTTAACCACCGAAAAAATTTACGACAATATCGCAGAGAGAGTCAGCACAGAATGGTTTGTTGTGAAAGAAAAATAAATGTCGCCCAAACTTAGAGACCTGTTATACACTACAGCCGTTTGTTCAGCTCTAACATGCTGATGATATATGGAGAAGGATAAAGGAAAAATGACAATATAGGCAATATAGGCTCAACTTCCAGGCGAAGCTAGAAATGGCGAAAAGAAAAATAATTGAATCACTCTAAGGTTAAAATATCAGCAAACACTTGCCCTCTCTAATGAGGTGATACAAAATTGAGAAGCCAATCTCACATGCGACGTAGTAGCAACCCATTATTATATTAATAAAAAAAATAGAAGAAAACTCATGGATGTCTTTCAGTCCGGTACCGGTCCTCGAGCTCAATTTGAATGAAAAAAATATTAATAGTTGATATGACAACCTGGGGTAGACCAAGCTTTAGTCTTTTTCATTCACTGCGTTGTTCACTTGCATATGATTCTATGCACTCCACCGACTCCGATCACGGGAGAGTGGGAAACTTTTCAATGGTAAAAAATGTAGTTAACTTTGTTGGTAGTTGTTGGTAAAGTTAGATAAAAAACAAGGAATTTATAATTGTAAAAGAGACTTTAAATCTTAAATCTTCTATTACTTAACACTAAGTATCGTATTTGTGCTATGATTATGAAATAAAATAAACAAAAATAATAATGTATATAATAATGTTTCTTCCCACAACCTATCCTATTAAAGAACAAAAAAAGCAATTAATTGATTAAACATTTAATTTTGACAGGATTTCAATGTTTAAATTTTAATTTTAAATTTAAATGGTTTTTGTTGTTTTTTTTTTTGTATTTTAAGTTTCTTATTGTCAGAGTTGTTTTCAATTATTATAATAATGACGTTATAATGATTAATTAACTAGGCGAATTTCGAAACTTTACTAAATATGTATATGTTAATTATTTTATGCATACATGTATGTTATTTACAATAATTTTCTAATTAAAAACAAAAATATATATAAATTGAATCGGAAAGTTTTTTTCTATTCATTTTTATATTCTTTATCTAATGGTTTTATTTTATTGTTTAAAATTTTACTATATCTAGTTTAAGATACAACCAAAAAAGGAAAAAGAAAAGAAAAGGAAAGTATTAACTATTTTATAATATCATCTAACAAAAATAAGAAAATTAACAATTATTTAATAGAATTTGTAAAACTTAACAGTGTGAATAAAATATAAAATATTTCATTTTAAAATGGATATTAACATATTTACGAATAATAATAACTCTATTGTATATTGATTTGTGCTATAAATTGATGTTTATACTTAAAAAAGGATAACTGGAGATTGTTCTAGTTTTACTTTTTTCTATTTTTATTTTTTTTGTAATATTTCTGCAATAATTATCTAATGTCTTGGTCTTTTCTATGGTTTGTTTGTTTTTAAATTGATAAAAAATATTTATGATTTATTATATGTATAATTAGCACTAATAGCGAATATTAGTTTTATGTAGAAAAGAAAAACTTATGTACAATTAAGAAATTGTTTATGTTTTTAATATGTTCATGAAGATTTTTTACACTACCATTTTATGTAAAACTATGAACTTATCGTTAGTTTTGTTTTTGTAGATTTATTTTTATTTTTTTTTTTGAATTTTGAATATTCAGCCATTCATATGGATTTCGTATCTGTTGAGGAGTTTTAGTTCTAGTTTTGCTTTTGGTTTTAGTTGAATATTAATTTGTTTTTCTTTTCACTTTTGGACCCTGTTGGGAGGATCGTGCTTGATATTTGTCACTATAAACTGCATCTCTCTACTTTTGATTGGAGTTTGCTTTGATTTGAAGTTAACATTTGAATTTGATTTTAGTTATTTCCATTTTGGTTTGTTTTCATTTTTTAGAATGGCAACAGAAAACTGAATCCAATTGCAGACGGCTGAATGCAAAACCATTCTCAGATGTCCACAGAATTATTAGACGACGGAAGCAGTCTTGTTGTTGGCGAACTCGAATCTGGACGCAATAGGTCCATAGATTTTGAAGGTCTACCACTATCGAAGGATGCGTTACCATTTTTACCATCAATCTCAAGGCGTGCCAAGTCATGGGCCGAACTAACCTGAAGGGAATATTCAGTCCAGTTATTAAACTATAGCTTATGAAACGTAGTGGATTTTAAATAGTATACATACCGGACTTATAGGAGTAACTATGATAGCAGTTCTAGCTGCTGTACGTAATAAGGCAGTATCTTCAGTGGACTCATCAACATCACCATCACCATCACCATCGGCATCGAGATCACCTTCACCGTAAACGTCCCATGGCGGTGATTCTGGATCCATTTCACCTTCACAATCGAGATCCTCCTCCTCAAGATCCTCGACTTCTTCATCCATTAGGATAACTGTAATGAAGTTAAGTTTAAAAAAATTCCATATATAATTCATATTAAATATATCAACATCAAAAAACAATTATCAATTCAGTTTTTTTTTTATTGGAAAACAAACCAACAGAAAAAAAAAATTAAAAAATAACAACAACAAGTTCACAGTTGTCATTCCGCAACAGCCATTGGTTTTTGGGGAAAAGGCATTTTTCATCAAACCACAACAAGGATATTTATATGTTTGTATCTCTTTTTTTAAGGTACATAATAAAAACAAAAACGAAAAAAATTATAAGAAAATATATATAAATTAAGATTGCATATAGCGGTAGTATGAGTATACTGCATACAGTGATGGTGACATTGAAAAAAAATATTGTTTTTTGCATTTTTTATACTTTTTTTAAGTGTGGGATACAGGTTTTTTTTTATGGTTGAGTTTTTTGTTTTTCTTTTTTTTCTATTTTTTTATTATAGAAGTTTATTATTTAGTTAATCGACTTAATTATTCAAATCTGGATTTAATGGAGCAATGCGTTATCGGTTAACGTTCAAAAAATACATATACACGTATGTGTCATTCAACATTTAGCATAAATTAAGTGTGGATGGTAAAATAACTATTCAACAAAAAATCCAAAAGAAAAAAAAAACCACAGAGGAGCAAAATGATTTACAAAATAAATTAAAAAACAAAAAAATTTTGTGATCGGTATTGACATGCAATTTTTGAATTTGCAATTCCTTATTTACAAAAAAATTTAATTGGTTTTGCTGTAATGAAAATGTATATCGACATAATTAACTATTGACGTTTGCTGTTAACAGGATTTAATTGGGGGTTTTATGTATCGGATAATCATCAGTTGAGTCAACTAAATACGTAATTTTTAATTTATGGATATGGCGTTGTTTTGATATCAATTCGGTTTTTTATCGGTAGGCAGATTTCAAAGGATTAAATACGAGTATTTGTGCATATAATATTAACTTTTTGGTTTGAAAATAATTTCGTTACTATCCAACTATTGGAGTTGCTGATTAATCAGATTTCACCAGCATATACTCGTATCTTTCTTTAATGAATAGTTATTTCGGCTAAAGACCTGCTGAGAAGACATCTTTTGACAGAATCAAAAACTGCAATAAAAGCTCTCGAGATAATTAGGCATATGCAGGGTATTTTTTTGGGACTGTGGTCGGTTTGAAATTCGTGCCTTTTCTCATAGAGATGGTTTTATTTTTTAAAGGTTGGCAGTAAGCTTCAGCCGTTTAAATGATTAAAACACTTTATCAAAATGATTGATCAGTTATAGCAACACAGCGTAAACAGCGTTTACCGAAATCTGGACCATGTCGTACTGGATATACGAGTACACGACAGTGTAAGTAAAACTTCAGAAACTTCGATTACTCGCCATGGTCAACAAATTGGGATTTCCATATGCATCGCTAGGTACATTTCTTTCCGCAAAAAAATTCAAGTGATTCAAGACCTTGAAGAAAATGGCCAGCACAAATGGAATAGAGATGACCCTTAATTTTTTTTTAAATTGATTATGAGTGAAGAGGCCCATTTTAGCTTAACTGGGGTTATAAATAAACATATTAATAAGAATAGGGAGGCGGAAAACCGAAGCCATGAGAGCAATTCATGAACGACATTTGCAACTTCGTAGAGTGACTGTTTGAATTGAGTAGAATTAGGCGGGTTAGAGAATTTGACCTCATTTAATCGAAAATGAAGGCAACATCATTTGATAACATTTCATTTATAGTGTAAATATTCCTCTGAGCATCAGCTGCACTGGTAGTGGTGGAGCTGGCTGTGAGAACATGTTGAAAAAAGAAAAAAAAGATTCCTCGTCGGCTTCCCTTATAAACCGGAAATAAAAAGTGAGGCTATAAAGCCATTTCACAAGTTACCTCTTCAATTCCCAGTGTCACTTGTAGGTGACAGATGTTTTTTAGAAACTGTGACAATTATGTTCAAACCGTAAGTATTGTCTTTTTTATAATTTGATGTGTTAAATGAATCTAAAGGGTGACCAGATAGCAATAATAGTTTTTTCCAATTGTAATGTTTCAGCAACTGCCAAAATCACCAATGATATTCAACTGTCAAAATATTTAGTAAGGTTTGTCATTTCATCATGCATCGTATTACGCTTGCCGAATGTGCGCAAATTATTAAAAAGTATTTTATGGAAATTCCGGCTCAGTAAATACGCAACGTGGATTTCGTCATGAGGTTGGTCGTCAACATGGCTTCAGTGCGCAGGCAATTCGTCGTTTGAGCGTGAGTACACGCTTTTAGATCTTAAACCACCAACCAGACAGAGATTTGTGCGAAATGAAGAAAATATAGCCGCCGACCAGCTCGATTTGGAGCCGATCAGCTAAATTGGGTATCGCCAGAGAGTCAAAGTGGCTTATTTTGCGGCGGGATGTGGGCTACTTCCGTATAAGATTGTGCTGACGAAAGAATTGAAGCCGAACGACCATAGAAAATGCCAGGAGTTCGATGATTGGGCGCTTGAAATGTTGGCCGGAGATCCGGATTTTGGCCAAAAAATCATCTTCTCAGATGAGACCAATTTTTGGTTCAGCGGCTATGTCAACAAGCAAAATTGCCATTATTCTAGCGCACACAATTCACAAATGTTCGGCCAAGTCGCATGGGGCCAGTAAGTTAGTTTAAAATAATTTTTAAGCGTTTTTTGTCTAGCATGTAAGAGTAAATTAAGTAACATAAATAAAAAAATTCATCGACAAAGATGGACTGTTTGATGCAGTTTATGGCATGGCGGCATCATTGGAAGCAGAGACCGTTACTGTCAATGGTCTCAGGTATAGGCGATGTTAACCGACTTTCTCTGGCCAGAGCTCGAGAACATTGTTTTATTTTTTTTACAGTAGCGCGCGCTCAAAATGTTAAGGTACCCTTTAAATGTTTGCACACACCGCGGACGAAGGGAAATTAGGGATGAAACAAAGATACTCGTAGGTACCGACGTGGTTGTAAATGTCTGAATGTTATAACGACTAGAAAATAAAGAGCTCGGCAGGGCACTCTACAAGCGAGAAGTTCAGCTTAGGAACAAATCACAATATTTCGGATTACGTCCGAAAGCGGGCTTGAGGGTATACTGAGGAGCATTCATAGCGAGATCGCTGTTCCGGTTGAAGGTTTGAAGGGGCGGAATGCTACTCGCGATATATATGGAGCACCGATGGTGGAAATAGGGATAAAACAAAGTGAGACACGAGACATTTCGTCGGTGTTTGAGGGTGTCCATTTACTGGGTGAAATTTGCATCACCTATGAATTTTATCGCATGGTTTTGAATTCTATCCAGCAGGTGCAGAGAAATTTTAGGCGGATCTGAGAAGATGTGTGCATTGTCTCCAATTTTGGGCGGATGAATGCCTTATATATTGAGGCCAGATCAGAAGGGGAAAGTATTTCTGACATCGTTTTAGGAAACCTAGACATTTCGCAAAATTTTTGGCGACATCGAATATTTGGTTATCCCAACTTAAGTTGTCATTGACATGCATACCGAGAATGGAAAGTTTTTCAGTTTCGACGATGCAAGTGTCATTCATGGATATTGGCTGGGTGTTTAAATTTCGCTTTAACGACAGCTGACAGCATTGTGTTTTGGAACCATTAAATTCCATTCTGTTGATAGTTCCCCAATTGTTACGAGTATGCTGTTAATATTGGAATTTAATGAGCTTAACATATGCTGCCGTTTCTGTTCTACGACCGGAGAGCTGGGACGTAAGTCTGGAAACGAATATGAAAAACAGAGAGTACTGTCGTCAGCAAAGGAATATATGGGATTAGAAGTGGCAGACAAGAGATCCTTGATAAAAACTAAAAAGAGTGTTGGAGACAGAGCAGAACCCTTTGGAACATCAGCATTTATCTTAAATTGAACGTTCCGACAGGTACTCCATTGAAGAAGAAGTCGTCGATGCCAAATGCATGCATTTTCGACAAAAGTACCTGATGCTAAACTCTGGCAAATGCTTTAGAAATACGTTACGCTATAGCCTGAATAAGTAGATTGAACAGATCGCTTGAAGCACTGCCAGCGAAGCCGAGTCGACCATTTGGATGATGTGTTATTGCACACATAATGGCATGAACGTAGCCTCAAAATGAAGCCCGAATCAATTTTATATCTCACACCATTGTTGTTTTATTTAACTCTTTTTTTCCTATCGTTCTTATCTGGCCACCTTTTATAAGCTATAAAACAATTGTATTTTACTATTAAAATAACACCTGACATGGATGCAACAACGTTCAAAACATGAAGTGTCACCTGTAGGTGACACTGTACAGTATTATAGCAAAACTCTTGTTTAGTGAAAAAGAAGAAACCAATGTGTCTACACCGATGAAGAAGAAAAAGCACAACGCTGTAGAAATATGGTCCAACATCTGTAGTAAGGGAGACTGTGATGAAGAAGTTGTAAGCCATCCGGGGGTGCTAACGGCCACTGAATGTTTTGTGTTGTGCAATTCATAGCAGATAATGAGTAACTTGTACGCTTTTCAGAGAAACCACACTCTAAATGTAACAGCTGATGAAATCAGAGTGTACGATGCAATATTGTTGCTCACAGGTTACCTTAACACCTAAATGTATGAGAATGTTCTGGGAAATAGAAAGTGTCAACCACAACAAAGAAGTGGCTTCCAGTATGAGACGAAATAGATTTTTTGAGATTGAGCAATATCTACAATAAGTTACTGAGGCTCGCAAGTATTTCACGAAACTCAATAGAAATTTTAACTCCAATTTCAAAAGAAAAACGTTTCTTCACACATTTGCATAGACGAAACTTTAGTTCCATACTTCGGGAAGCACGGTACAAAACAATCTATACATGGAAAAACCATTAGGTTTGGTTGAAAGCTTTCGTCAGTAGCTACTCGCCATGGATGTGGGTAAGCTGTGAATTGTATCAAGCTGCGTCCGATCCAACTCTTAAGATGCAACCAGAATATGGCCTAGAAGCTGCGGTTATTTTGGAGCTATATAGCAGATTACCACCGAAATTGGGACCGTACAATTTAATTTTTTTTTTTTGGTGGGGGCGAACGCCCCCATTTATTCGGCTTAATACAAGCTATAACTTACAAATTAAACTTAAACTAAAACTTAAAACTAAGGTTGGTTGGAATGGTGAAGGAGAACGGATTTGAGGTAGGAAGTGGTGCGGTGGAAGTCAAAGACGGTAGGGTTTGAGTTGATTTGACGTAGCATACGGGAGATTGGTTCGTTCGCGCCATAGGAGGTGTGGTGGGTTGGTAGATAGAAGAGTCGAGGGGTACGTAGGTTACGAAGGTTAGTGTTGAGGAAAATGGAGTTGTGAAGGGAAGCGCATTCAACGTGACCTGAAAGAAGTCGATGAATGAAGAGAAAGTCTGCTGCATCTCTGCGATCTTCAAGGGTGTTTAAATTGATAAGGTTGAGACGGTTTTGATAGGGGGTCAGATTAAAAGGATCGTCCCAGGGCATGCCTCGAAGAGCAAATCGAAGAAAACGGCGCTGAATGCTTTCGATTCTCGAGATATGAACACGATGATATGGAGACCATACTTGACTGGCGTACTCTAGGAGGGGGCGAACAAAGGTAATATAGAGCGACCTGGTCACGTATGGGTTGGTCACTTATGGACCACCGTTTTACAAAGCCTAGTGCAGAGTTGGCTTTGAGGATTATCTCATCCATATGTAAGCGGAAGTTGAGCTCGCTATCACACAAAATGCCGAGGTCGCGAAGAGATTGTACGGAGGAGATAGATTGATTATGCAGATAGAGTCGGGGAGGAGATTGGTTCCGCTTATGTGAGAAGGTGATGGATTGGCATTTAGCGATGTTAAGTTCCAAAGAATTTTTGAGCCACCAGATCGAAAAACTATCAAGATCTTGTTGAAGGAGGAAAGAGTCATGGGGAGAGGAAATGGTTTTGAAAAATTTGGTATCGTCGGCGTAAAGGGAGACATACGAGTGTTTGATGATTATATCGAGATCATTTATGGTTAATATAAAAAGAAGGGGACCGAGATGGCTGCCTTGTGGAACTCCAGAGGTGGCCAAAAATGGAGCGGACTGGGCTGACCTAAAACGAACACTGCAAAAACGGTTTTCGAGGTAAGAGGATATCCATTTTAACAGTATGGGTTCAAAGCCGAGGGCAGACAATTTAAAGATGATTAACCGATGAGAGATTTTATCGAAGACTTTGCTAAAATCGGTTGCAACTACATCGATTTCATTGCATTCTCTAGGGCAGAGAGGGCAAAGGATACGAATTCAACGAGATTTGTGGCGGTTGACCTACCCTTTAGGAAGCCATGTTGTCTAGGGGAAATAAGTGATTTGCATTGGAAGCTTAGAGCTTCATACAAAATACTTTCGAAGAGTTTGGGTGTATGGGAGAGTTTAGCGATGGGACGATAGTTGGTTATTTCATTTTTTTATCCTTTCTTGTGGATCCGGGTAATGAAGGAGGATTTCCAAGCCTGAGGAAACTCTCCTTGTGAAAGGGATAGACGGAAGAGATTAGAAAGGGCAAGGGAAAGAGAGGAAGAACATTTTTTGAGGAATATGGCAGGGATGCCATCTGGGCCGGGTGTGAATTCGTCATTGAGTTGGTGTAATTTATATTCGATATAAGACGGGTCTAAAATATGAGAGAGAAGTGGACCATTGGAGAAGTTAGGTAGGTAACTAAAATAGGATGGATCTGGTACAAAGGAGTCGGTGGTGAAGGATTGTTTAAAAAAGGTGGCAAATAGGTTGGCAATGGTGAGTGGGTCGGTTAATGACCTGTTGTTGAAAGAGAGGGAAGGAGGGTAACCATCGGACTTTCTTTTGTAGTTAACAAATTGGAAAAAGGGCTTAGGGTGGTTTATAAGGTTGACTTGCGCATTGTTAAGGTAGCGCTGGTAAAGGGAATCATAAAGTTCGGTGAAATGAAGATAAGCACCAAGATAGTTGGAATAGTCGGTAAAGGATCTGGTACGCAGGAAAACAGCCCATAACTTATTTCTCTGATTTCGTAAGGAACGAAGCTTGCGATTATACCAGGGAGGACTAGTAGATGATGTTTTAAGGCGGGAAAACGGAACATAAAGGGAAAAAGAATTAAATATTTCTTTATAAAAAATGGATAAGGCATCATTTAAACTTAGGTTGTGAAAGTTAAAGAGGGATCTGCTGAGATATTCACAGATTTTGTGAAAGTTTGCTTTATGAAAGTCGTGGGATGAGAGAGTTGTGGGGGGAGTGGACTGGAATGAAGAGTTATGAAAAAATGAAAGTAGAAGGAGGGGATGGTAGTTATCGATTGTTAAGAGAGATACTGGGAATTATATCTCGAATCACTCTGAGTGAAGAAAAACTCTCCGTCCTATTCGGACTCCCACCCCTGGAGAGCAAACATAGAAACCAAACACACCTGAGTTTCAAACCACTACAAAAACAATTTTCATTTCTCCTCCTTCTATCTTTCCGCCCGCGCCCTGGCAACAGTAAAACGGTATCAACCCCTTAGGCGCGAGTAAATTATAAAAAAAAAAAAAAAAAAAAAAATAGGGGACAAAGTGAGACTGAGGAGTTAATTGGGTCTGTTGTGAAAATAAGGTCTAATTGCCTGCCCATATAATTGGATATACCACTGACTTCGCATAGTCTTGAGTCTGTTAATCGATCTAAGAAGAGGCATTCCTTAGCTGAGTTGGCATTTGAAGCGATGAAAAACGATTGATCATCTGATGGAGTCCACTGTAGCTGAGGAAGATTAAAGTCGCCGAAAATAAGGATATCATCAATAGGGTCTGACAGGTCAATTAAATGATCGATAGCATCAATAACAAATTGGTAAGATTCGATAGGTTGAGCTGGTAGGATGTAGCAACATATAACATAAAGGGACTTGAGAGGCAGTGATATTTTTATTGCGACAACGTCGGCTTTAGAGGATGAACAAATTGTGATGGGGGAAGAGTCGCCAGTAGGACGCCTCGACAGGGGGAATCTTTATTTGTGCGGGTAGGATCGTCGTCGCGGAAAACATTAAAAATAGGAGGGAACAATTCCTGGTTCTTTATGTCGGGAATTAAATTGGTTTCGGTCAAGGCGTAAATATCAAAGGGAAGAGCATGTGATTGACGTAGGACAGCATTGGTTTTAGAGCGAAGATCTCTTACATTCTGGTAGTAAAATGTAAGAGGGATGTTGTGGGGTGGAGGTGTGAGGAGGTGAGGTTTAAGCGCTGGCAGGGGAGGCACGTTATGGACGAAAAAATTTGTCGTGGTCGGCTCGGCTTCGCTGTAGGTGTGATGCTCGTTTAGAGTGAACATAGTTGCCGAATGCAGCAAGGTCGTCTGCTACTTTCTGAGGGGACATGTTAAAAATCTCGTGGTACCTGACATAAAGGTTCCTGAGACTGATAGGGTCGGTAGGGAGGCCTTCCTGCTGGATGGAAACCATGACGCTGGTTTTGGTTTTCCCTTCGTAGCAGACTTGTCATGTAGATAGGCTAGAAAGAGACGAATGTTTTCATATGTCTTTCTTTCTCTGAGCCTAGAGAGAGCATATCGACTTTCTGTAGTGCCATTGGTTTGCTATGTTAGTTTAACAGTGGGGGGAAAAAGGGGATTAAGAATAGGAGCATTGGAGGAGGGAGATAGAGATAAATGATTGGATATGGAGTTGGACGAGGGATGAGATGTGGGGTTTAGGGTATGGGAGTTAATGAAATTGAACGGGGGGAATTGGGGGATTAGAAGATTGGTGTGTAAGGGCTTTGTGTCGGATAAGTGAGGAGGGAGGACTAAAATTGGGGAATAAGTTTGTTTTAAAGCTCCGGTTGGGATCGAGATTAGAGCTTCGTTTCTTGGAAGCATGTTTTTTATTTGGAAGGGAGTTGGAGAGGGGTCTTTTTTTAAGTTTATTGTTATTTTAAAACTTGCATTACCCTCGAGATGTGCGATTTCTCGTTCCTCAGAGCATTTAGAAATTCTTATCTTTCCAGGTTTAGTTGTCTTACCAGGAGGAGTAGGGAACTACCACGAATATTTGGTTGGGATGTTGACTTTGAAGCTGCAGGAACTGTTGGAGTCAGCGGGGAAAATCATCTGACACTCGCTAATGGTGATAGCATAACTTCGGTGAAAGAAATTCCGCACCCAAGAAACATCAGCGTGTTGAGTAGCCCCTTCAACGAAGAATGCCGTAAGGTTTCCCTGTTTCAGCTTTTCGAGTCTGTTTTTCCATTCGGAGGGGGTCCATGAGGTTCCAAATTGTTTGACCAGTTTGCGTGGAGCGGCGACGGGAGGGATCCTAGTTGGTAAAGGCAAAACGGTTTCGGTTTCCGTTGTTAAGGTGGCGGGAGGAGTATTTGAAAATGATGGCAAATGAGACTCCGTGTCTACTAATTCATTATGAATCGAGACATTGTACGGGGAACTAGCCTAGAACTGAATTTGATCGGGTATTTCATCGATTTTGTGGGAAGCCAATCTCACTTCATTACCAATTTCGGCAACGGTCAACCGAGTTGCTATGAGTTCCTCGCTGACGTCAATCATTTTTAGGGTCAGGTCATCGAGCGTAGAATCTGATGGATGCGGGGTGTGATGTGTTGTTTTGGAGGAGGATTGAAAAAGCAGGTCGAGATCAGTACGGAGAAGCTTGATAGAGTCGTTTATGTGTGTGAGTTCGTTGGATTTAAGGAGGTTTGGCAAAATTTGTTTGGAGGAAAGCTTTAATTCCGTCGAAGTGATATTTGATCACTTCGCTCTCGTTGTCGTGGTTAGATTTGTTTTTCGACAGATTTTGGATCGCTGCCAGTTGCTTTTCGATCATTCTACCTGTGGACTTGTAAGCTTCCACATTACTGTCAATGCAGTTTATTGAGTCCTCAATCTTTTCTATTCTGTCCAAAATAGTTCTGCTAATATGACCATTCTCGGTTACCATCGCATTAATTGATTCGTTGTTGCATTTAATTGCTAGCATAACGTGAGCCAAGGTGATCTCTTTGCACTCATCGCCGTAAAAATTGAAAAGACTGCAATACTCCTTGAGGTAGGTTATGGATCTTCGGGGAAGTCCAATGCATATGGCATGGAATGATTTTCCACAGAGACCATTGCATGCTACCCATTCGGCGTTGGGGTCAACAATTGAGCACAAAACACTAGCACAGCACTTTTCCATTATTTGTTTATTGTGGTTATTTTTTGTTTGGATTTTTTTTTTGTTTTGTTTTGGGGTCAAAACTGGCACAGTTGAGTTTGAGGAATCGGCAGACAAAACTAGGTCGACGAACAACGACGGTAGATATACTGAGTCGGCAGTTTACGGGGCTTTGAAAAAAAAAGTTCAAAATAATAACCGAACTCGGTATACGGGAGCAAAAGAAAAACACGTCCGCACAGTTGTTAGAGGAACTGGATCTATCTGGCAAAACCTTTTGGAAAATTGAAAGCCGCCGAATTCAAAAGACATGAAAAAGAAGCCTAGGAATGAACTAACCCAAGTGGCATTATAACAGTATTGTTTCATTTGCATTAAACTGCCACGGATTGACTCCTATTTCAAAAGTGGATCGAATTGGAGTTAAATATAAAAAAACGGCCGAAAATTCAAGTTGATTGCCCAGCTGTTATCAAGGTGTATAACAAATATACGGGTGGAGTTGACCGTTTTGACGAAAATGTTGACTGCATGAGGATAAGTCTTCGCGGTAAAAAGTCGCGGTATTCTTTGTTTGCCTTCGGTGTAGACGCTGTTTGTCAAAATGTTTGGCTTATAAAAAAACAATCAGTTACCAATGTAATTACCACCTATCTTCAAAGTTATGGAAAGCCCCAACCTGTGATGTGTACTGATGAGGCGAGATCTGCAGGTAGCATCGATGATTAAGTGGAAACAGATTGTTTTGAACGTCGCACAGTTGGGCAGCTTATATGATTGAGTCAGAATAAACTCAAAAAATGAATTGAGAGAGACGAGTTTACTAAGTGGTTTTTCCGTTATTATAAATTCCAATCCATCACTTGCAAAAACAGTTCTTCTTGCAAAGTGTGTCTTAATAAGTAGTGCAATTGGCGAGTGTTGCATAGCAGTTATTTTTTTTTAAATCACGTGAAAGCTAAACGTTAATATGGAATCGATAGCTTCAAGTATGCAAATTTAAATAAATTTAGTTTTATGTAGAAACCATAAAAGCAATTTTAGAAATTTTTTTTCTATATATGTATTGAATTTTTGAGGAACTTTAAGATACTTTTTTAAATTGCTAGGGCAAAAGTAGATTTCCACACGCTACCACACCGAGATTTTCATTTGTCAATATAGTTTGACTTCTTGTGTATACAATGCAAAAAAAAAAACTGGTGCTCATATGTGCACTTTTTTTCATTAAGTTCTTCCCAATGAACTGCTTCAGCAAATGTGGTTTATTATTTCACACATATTCCTAAAAAAATTGTTATTTCCGTGTAGGTTCGCATTCAAACGATTTGTTTTATACAAGAATGGAGTTTTTTAACCGCATGAAGGAATCGGGGCTTCAAACACTGGAGGAAAAATTTAAAATTTTGGAGGCACACTTTCAAGCCCACCACGCCAATTGGCTTTAAACTCTTTGATAAAGTCAAAACAGCGAGGCAGCCGCCCAAAGAAACCGTTTGAAGAAAGAGGTGATCGAAGCATACGCCTCAAAACGGAAACATGGAGAAAAAGGTGCTAACTTCGCAATTAGGATTTGCGGCAAAAGTGAATTTAAGAGCAGCGGGTCTTCCAGTTGCAGCAAAATTAGTAGAGAAGTTAGTGCGGTCACCTCAGCGCGCATTTAAATATAAAAATGCGTTCGGTAAAGAACAACAACGAACTCGGCAGATGTCAGAGGAAGAAGCACTGTCAACCGTAGTCGAGGCCAAGCTTACTAGATACCAATATAATGTTATTAGAGCCAAAAAGCCTGAAAGGTTTCCGTCCTACAAAGTTGCTTAAACTGCAACAAAAAACGTGATATCTAAAAAGAGAAGACATGCATGTAACAGATACTTCAGCTGAAGTGACGGTCCAAGATTTGATGAACCATACTGTGGAACTTTTGATTGTAGCTCAAAAAGTAATATTTACTTTGAAAGATGAGGAATTACGCAATTTGTGCTTAATTTCTAAGTGAGGCTTCGATGGTAGCACAGTTCTTACAAGCAGAAATCTGTCGGAATGGATGCTGATGATTCAAGTGCGTTCACTAGTTCTGTGGTACCCCTCCAATTGGTTTGTGAGAGCTCGGAACAAAAAGACGTAATATGGCAAAATCATAGATCTTCTTCAACTGTCGTCGAATTAAATTTGAATATACCAAAGAATCAGCACAAGCTAAGAATACGAGTAGATGCTCAAATTCAGAGCCTTTGCCATGCAATAGTTAACGTTGAAGAAAAAATTGTTGAAGTGGCACATAAACTCGTCTTTACAATTGGTGGACGGAAGTTTTTGTAACGCTTTGACAGATATCATCTCTTCTCAGCATTGTTATATCTGAGTGCCTTTTTCATGTGGGCTATAAGCTTCCAGTAAAAAGATGGCAAGTTCGTAAAGAGGATAAAGATGTTGTAGTGTCAAATAAGACTCGAATACAAAAGAGGTTACGAGATTGAATGGGTCTAATTGTTGAACCTAAGCCTGGTTTTGGGAAATGATGGCAACACTACTAGGCGATTCTGAAATCTTAGGTGTCGGTAAGATATTGATTGAAAAATTGCATGTCATATTAGTAGCCATTTCAAGTGGCTATACTATAAATAGTGAAAAGTTCAGAGTGTTCACACTCAATACTGCTAAATGCATTGTAAATCTTTATCCTTTATCATTGGTATTACATGTCTCTAACAGTACACAAGCTATTAATCCATGGTCCGGATGTGATTTCTACTGCACTTCTTCCAATAGGTCAACTGTCTGTAGAAGTACAGGAAGAGGAACAAAGATTTTAAAAAATATTGTGAGAGCTTTTCAAGAAAATGTTCCCGCAAAAAATATAACGAAGATATTTTTAATTTAATGTTACATCAGATAACAAGCGATTTAATCATTGTCCCAAACCTTTGCTATTCTGAGAACTCTTGGAGTTAGCGATGAAACTGAGAGTGATTGTGAATCTGAATTTTAGTTTCCTTTTTAAAAATAAATTTAAACAACTTAGATACTTATATTATTTATAATACACATATGGCAAGGTTTCAAAATATGTATTACTAAAATATGCGGAACTATTTTCTTTTTGTTTTTTTGAATTTTATTATATTTTTCCTTCTTAAGTTTAAAAAATCATAAGTTAAACAATAAAAAAAAACTTTAAAAAGTCAAATGTGGTCTTTCTATGAACTAATAAGTGATTCCCACATAAAAATGTTGTTTTCAGTATAGCTAGCCCATCATATGAATTGATTCCAGTTTTTGGGTTATCTTGCCCCCCTGTACGTCGGCGTGGATATTGTCATCATTGTACACGAAAAATGTGCGGTAAGTGTAATATTGGCTTGCATTTAAAATATTGGGATATGTTTCACAATAAATAAATCTGTGTACATAAATACGAGGGCGGGTATAAGTCCGTGACTTTTTGAATTTCTGACCTCTTTACTGAAACAGCAACATTGCTACTGTCAACAGGCATCTGTCAGTTGACTCCTGTCAAAATTTAAACTTGCTGCGTCAGTTAGTTTGTGTTTGACAGCTATTTTTATCAGACTACTCACTAATTTGAGGAGAAAATGGAAATGCAAAAATGGACAATGCAAGGGTGCACACATGTGCAGTTGCCATGGCAAAAATCCATGAATTGGGCTATGAATTGCTCCCTTATCCACCCTATTCTCCAGATTTTGCTCCGAGCGACTACTTCTTGTTCCCAAACCTGAAGAAATGGCTTGGTGGAAAAAGATTTGACTCCAATGATGAAGTCATCTCGCAAACAAAGGCCTATTTTGAGGACCTCGACAAATCATTTTTTTTGGAAGGGATAAAAAAATTGGAGAAGCGTTGGACAAAGTGTATAGAGCTCAAGGGAGACTACGTTGAAAAATAAAATTATTTTTTTATCAAAAAATCTGTATTTTATTCCAAAAGTCACGGACTTATTGAGCCGCCCTCGTATATTCTTTGTAAATAAAAAAAACCTTTTCTGAAAAAAATAGATGTTTCACTTATATAGAAACTAAGGAGTAATCTGGTACGAGAAGTACAAAGTGTCACCTGTAGGTAACAGGCCTTTTTTAAAAAGATGCGGGAAGAATTTTTTTAAAATTTTTCTTTTGTCATCTCTTGTCATCTGGCAGTATTAACATACCATTTAGCAAAATAAAAGACAATATTTTCTACAAACCTATTTATAGGAATTGAAGGGTTACAAAAGTTATACAGAGTATCTATAATGAGTACGATGATAAAAACAATAATCAGATGTGCTTCCAGTGGTAGCTAAAATCGTCAGCTGGTGAGCTATATGTGCCGAGGAAATATGGAATTTGAGAGCCAAATAATAATTTAATTAATTCTCTAACTGATTATCTTTCCCTTGTTATATAGTCAGCGGACTATATGCTACAAGAAGTAATCTAAAACAAACAAAGTTAATGAAAAGGAATGAAAAGTCAGATCTTTGGATGTGTCAATAATACAACAGATCTCAACCCCAAGTGTGGAAAACTATCAAAGCAGGGATCATTTCGTCATCGAATTTCTTACACGAACATCAAGTCGAAGAACTTTAGTATGTTTTGCATATGGGACATGACCGCGTTGACTTTGTTGATCTATATGATCGTAGTTAAAAAGAACTCGTGGTTGAAAACTATCCCTGTTTCGTCATTTAGTTCGCATTGTCGTTTCAAGTCGATCACATCTAGCATCAAGTTATTGATTGCTTCTGTGCGGTATCTAGATTTATTTAAAAATTAGTAAGAGAGTAAGGTCCCCGTGTGTTGAAGACAATTTGTCTTCAACATCAAAAAGTCGTAAAATGAACTCCAGAGCTAATAACTCTAGGAGTAATATTTTGCACCCTTGCAATGTTTACCCTATTCGGACAATGAAATCGAGTGTGACGAGATTATTTCTCCAACTATAACAAAAAAAAAATAAATATTCCTTCCATCTGCGTTCTGCATAAGACTAGTGAACAGATTCATTCTCTAATTCGCGAGTTGAAAATCGAAGACTATTGTCGACCACGACCTTCCAACTTCAAGGGCATTAAATGTCATGTTGTATGGTCTTGATGTGGAGAATGTGGATACTCTTAAAAAGGAATCAATTTCACTCGGCCTTAAGTGTCAAAACATTAAAATAATTAAGAAAAAACAAGAGAAGTATGAATGAGTAAGCAGATTTTTACTCCGAGTACGACGGACTTTCTTCCACCTTGCACACCATACAAGACATCAGTTGTGCCAAATGTTAAAACTTACAACACAACTCCGAATGTTTGGATGACCAGTAATGGAATGGAACCAATTCAAAGAGTAATATGCAGCTCTTTACGATGGAAGAACTAAACGCTATCACGTTTCAAATGATTTCGCTCTTAGGTACTTCTAGATATAATTTAAGTAATAAAGATTATAAGTGTTATCGCTTAGATCGGGTAGATAGAAGAGGAGGAGGTGTTGCTGTTGTTGTACTAAGATCAATACAACATAAATTACATCCTGTACTTAATACGAAATTAATTGAAAATATTGGCATAGAAATACCATTGAATAATCGTCTTTTACTTAAAATTTTTTCTGTATATTTTCCTGGTGGTACTTCATCAACCCGTAAGCGTTTTGAGTTCAGTAATGATCTACGTAAATTGGTAAATATTAATGGAACTTTTTTAGTTGGTGGGGGCTTAAATTGTAGACATAGAACCTGGAGTTGTATAAGAGCAAATGCGTGGGGTAACATATTACTAGACTATAATCAAAGACATTCTTCCGACATTTTGTACCCTCCCCATTCTTTCCTTCAAAAGCTCAATCTAACCCTTCAACGTTGGACTACTTTTTAACAAATTCGAACAATCTGTTTGCCCAGCCTATGGCTTACAATGAACTTAGCTCTGATCATCTTCCAGTAAATTTACATATTCCTTCCTCGCCAGTACAAAATCCGAACTTGGTTTTTGATTACGAGAACGCGAATTGGTCCTGTTTTAAAAGAAATCTCAGTCGCGTAGCTGAGCAATTTGGCTGCTTCTACACCTTTTTCTGGCAGCACAACCGACTCATATTGATGAGGCTGTTAAACAATTCACTGAATTCGTTTTCGAAGCAGTGGATCTGGCAGCAACCTCCCATCTTATTTCTTAAATGTTACAAAGGTAAGGAATGGTTGCAGATCCCAGTGGGCTAGAACCAGAAACATTCAACATCTTCACGATATGAAGTACCTTAATGCCGCTTTAAAATACATTATGTCTTCCTACAGAAATAAGGTTTGGAACCAAAAGCTTCAAAAATTAGAAAAAGGAAGTAAAACCTTTTGGAACATAATAAAGATAATTAAAAAAAAAACTGTGCATTGTCTGCGCTTAAAGTTGGGAGCTCTGTAATGATCTCCCTTTCTGAAAAGGAGAATGCTATTTCAAATTTAAATGGTTCAAGCGATCCTTATACAGAATCGATAGTTGAACGATCAATAAATAACATTAATGCAAATAATGTTGGATTAAATACGGATATCATACGGATGTCTCGAAGATGTGGTTGATGTATTATCCACTTAAAAAAATAACAAATCGCCAGGTTTTGATTGCGTTAAAAATATATTTTTGAAGAACTTGCCTGTAATGGGCATTAAATTCATTCAGAAACTTTTTAATAGATGTCTGAAACTGGGGTATTTTCATGACAAGTGGAAAACAGCTAAAGTAGTTCCTGGAGTAGTTAAAACCTGGGAAAGCACCCTGTTTTCCTGATAGTTACAGGCCAATTAGCTTGCTAAATTCGCTAAGTAAATGCCTTGAGCGGTTAATTAAAACAAAATTACTCTCGCACATTAACCTCATTGATTTGTTACCTCCTGAACAAGTTCACCGCGTTATAAAACATGTCAGAAGTCAATTCCTGCTGAAAAACAGTACAGGCTTGGTACTTTTTGATAATGAGAAAGCCTTTGACACAGTTTGGCAAAATGACCTGCTACATAAAATGTTTATGCTCAACTTTCCGCTTTATTTAATAAAAATAATTCAATCCTTTTTATCTTCTCGAAAATACAAAGTTTTTGTTAATGATACACTTTCAGATGTCCAAGATCTAGGAACAGGGGTTCCCCAAGGCTCCGTCTTGGGTCCAATTTTATTTAATATATATTTTTCGGACGTTCCAATACTCGCTAACTGTGAAATCGCACTATTCGCTGACGATACTTCTATTTTCTGTTATAGATACACTACTAACCTATTTAAACAATTGGGAGATTAAAATTAATGCTTCAAGCTATCTTTTTTATCCGTAAAAGAAAAGCCTGTTTCTCGCCAAGCAACAACCTTTCTATAAATAATGTTTTTACTGAGTGGAAACCTAATGTCAAATATCTTGGGATACACATGGACAAAAAATTAAATTTCGGGTTGCATATTAAAGAAACGATAAATAAGGCCAATATAATAACAAGAGTTCTCTATACATTTATAAATCGGAAGTCAGATTTGAGCAGAGAAAATAAGATGATCATTTTCAAAACCATTTTCCAGTCAATTCTTTGTTTCGGATGTCCTGTCTGGGGGAACTGTGCCAAAAGACATCTCCTCAAACTTCAAAGAGCACAAAATAAATTATTAAAACTGATTTGGAAACTGCCTTGGGACTTCTCTACTAACGAGCTGCATATTGGAACTAATGTTGAAAACATAAAAGACCGCATTGCCAAACTGAATGAAAAGTATAAAATATTATGTAGCATGTCTAGCAATAAATTGGTTTCAGCTCTCAACAACTAATTATTAATTAATTTTGTTTCTTTGTTCCTTCATTATATATACGAGTATAATGCTTTTAATTGTAATGAAACCAAATTCTTGTTTCTACTGCCCCTCTTCTATCTACCACGATGAATGATTTAATGATTCCTTCTTAAGCCTGTATTTACATTAATAATTGTTCACTAATTTTTCAATTATCAGTAGTAAGGTAGTGAAATACCATATCTCTGTAAAATGTGCAATAAAGTCTGTAAAACCAATAATGTACAATAAAGTGATAACAAACTAACTAACTATTTCGTCCTTGTGGCGTATCATTGTCCAGGATATCCTCTTTCTGTTATCTTATATAACGCATATATTGACTCGCTTATTGTTAAACTCTCCCAACCTATTAACAAACTCGATTTCATTGGAGTATACGCGGACAACGTTTATGTTGTTTCATCTAGAGATCCTACAGAAGTGAACGATTCTTTAGAAAAAGCAAATTTGACTATGTTTAACTGGGCTCAAGAAGTGGGTGCTGTTATTCCTTCATCTAAAGTGGAAGCGCTAC
Organism: Volucella bombylans; assembly: GCA_949129095.1. Lineage (NCBI taxonomy): Eukaryota > Metazoa > Arthropoda > Insecta > Diptera > Syrphidae > Volucella > Volucella bombylans. Next base: position 135,967,471 of record OX422141.1, on the reverse strand, counting down.
ATCTCTGCAGAAAAAGAAAATGCACCTGTAACCCTCTTGTTTTACGCGATTCATCAATCCCCCTTAAAAAAGAAATGAAGATTCTCGGAGTTACTTTCAGCGGAAATTTGAAATGGGACATACACATCAACAATATGGTTAATCAGCTAAAACGACAAAACAACGCACTAAAAATGATTTGTTCAAAGCGAAAAGGGCCACATATAGAAACTTCCCTCCAAATTGCGAAATCTCTAGTCGAGGGTACGTTGCAACATGGTATAACCATTTATATGTGGACAACAAAAAAAATATACATAAAATTGATACAGCCATCAACGATTGTTTTAGAACAGCATCTGGAGGTTTAAGAGCTACAAATATAGAAGCCCTTAGAGTGGAAATAGGCTACACATCATTTGAACACTTAGGAAAAAGAAGGGCAGTTAACCATATCAGTAAAGCATTAGTGAATTCGACACATCCGCTGTTTGAAACGATTGAAAAAACAATTTGTTCAAAACAAAAGATACGAAAAAATTCTGTATCAGCGCTTAGTAAGATAATCTCCTTAATACCACTTCAAAGCTCATTTGCATTAGACATGCCTATAACAGCAGATACTCCACCTTCTTGGAAAAGGAATTCACTCCCAATAAACACCAATCTCGCAAATTTCAAGAAAACTAATACTTCCAATGATCTGTATAGAATGCTTCATGAAGAAATGATCTCAACCATAGGAGCGGATAGAATCTTTTACACTGACGGTTCGTACAAAGAAAATCATATGCAGTTATTCAATTACAACCAAACGCACAGTCATCTATCGTTCATCAAGCACTTCTACCTGATTCTGCCGACAATTACATTGCAGAATTAGCAGCAATTTATAAATGTACGAGTATATCTATGCTCAACAATTTTCTGATCGATCCTTGATTTTAACAGATAATCTTGGTATTCTCATGGGCCTTAAGAGTGAGACAAATAAATGCCCTTCGCTGGAGATAATTCGAAGTTGCTTGTACACAAAAAAAAACATTACGCTAGCATGGATACCTGGACACTGCGGGATCAAAGGAAATGATGCTGCAGACTTAGCTGCAAAAGCTGTTATTAACTATCCGCTAATTTTGGAGTACCCCAAATTTTACCAACTCCTGCGCAAAACATTCCTCCATCACCAAAAGAAAGAACTCATAGAAACCTGGCAGAACTCTAAGACATTTCTACGAAAACATCAATCTTCCTACGACCGTATCCCGTACAATCAATCTCTTAGTAGAAAAGACAGCATAAAAATATTGCGAATCAGAGTAGGAAAAGTTCTTTGCAACACCAAACATTTCTACAATCGTGGACTGCCGGAGGAGTGCGCGAATTGCCGAACGGTTCTCTCCATTTGGCATATTTTTGTTGAATGTCCCATATCTCGCCATGATTCGTTAGTCATCAGACAACATTACCCAGAAACTAGCCGAAATCCTAAATCCAGCAGATGTAAGGACTACACAACGAATAAGAATGGCCATAATCGCTCATCAGAAATTAAATTAAATATGATATTGCCCTAATTTGAATTATTAAAATTTGTTTTCTTTAAATATTTAGCATGTGTCATAAATAAATAACTTTTTTCTTTTCTTTTTTAGTATGTAAAACTTTAAATATTAGACGGCATCATATGGCCTGGCTGCCCTGATGCCTTAAAAAAAAATAGTTTGTAAATTAATTTTGTAAATTATTTAAATAAATAAATAAATAAATAAATAAATAAATAACTATTTCGTCATTAACTTTATATACAGTTGGGTTGACTGTACTTTTTATGAGTTCCCCAGTTCCTTCGCATATTGGAACACTATGGGTCGGCAAAAATGAATTGATGATGGACGAGGGTTCCTCCAATGTTCACCATATGAAGTGTTAAGTGGAGCAACTGAGGTCATAAACATATTGCATCTGTTTCACCATCTGGTGTATTTATTTCTTGCTTGTAAGCATCTTGCCCAGATTATTCATCACAGCTCCACTTACTTTGTAATGTACGAATTCTTGGAAGTGTAATTAATTTCCTCTCACTTTTGATTTCTAAAAGTGTGAATGATTGAAGTGCGATCCATCATGTCTTGAAGTTTCACTCTGGCTGATATTTCCGTGATTTCGTAATTTCCTGGAACTGCCTCTTTTTTGGCAACAGTTATAATTCTGAAGGACATCTACCTACGTTGTGTTTTCCCAAGGAACTTCTCAAAATCTTATATTTTTCATTTCACAGACACAAATCCATAAACAAAGCCAATGCATTCACACTGTAATACTTGAAAAGATCCTTTTGTGGTGTAGAAATGCTTTCTTTTATTCCTTTGACTCGCAGTGGACTTGCGACAGTGTCTACCTTGGTTACATCAGCTTTCATCTTTTCATGATCTTTATTACACTCTATTGTTAAGGTGTTAGAAAGACCTGCAGTGGTTAGATTTTCAGTATCATTTATTAGATATCGTTTTTTGGTGAACGTCGAGGACTCAGTTATTGATTTCCTCGGTCCTCGTCCTAATGATTTTGATGTATTTTGTAAATTTCCGCTGTTCATTCAGTATCGATATGGAGACAATTTTTCAACCATTCCTTGTTCTTTTTGAAACTCTTTCTTGATCTATACGCTACAAACCATTTTAATTGAAGTTGCGCATAAATTGATGACAATTTTTTTTTCAATTTCGGACACCTTTCCAAATTGACAAATTTTCATCAGACAGTTGGTAATCATTTCTTACGGCACACATGAACTCTTTTTAATTCGAGACTTTAAATATTTTACCAGACTTTAAAGACTTCGATTTTAAATAAACTGTCCAGTTTTTACTTTTTAGCTAATATTTTCTATTACAATAAAACCATTTGCTTTAATGGTGTAGTTCTTTTTTAAATCGAATCGTAAACGTAGTCACAATTCAGTGTGACAATATTTTGGAACAGAACCAATAATAAACGTTTATTACTCATAACAGGAATAATTAAAATTTGGGTTTGAGTTTAAGTACTGCACAGCGCAGTACTTCTCGAATGAGAGAGAGGGAGAGACAATGACCTCTTCAAATGAAATCTCTCTATCACAAAGGGAACTTGCATCCGCACTGAGTTTTTAAGAATATATTAACAAATGTATATACATACAAACTGTATGTCAAACTGTATGTCAAGAAAATGTTTGCAAAACCAAAAAAAATACACAAAAAATGGATTTAAAATGTATATTTGCTAAGAAATATACGATTTTTTTTTTACTTTTTCTTCATAATTCCATTTTCATATGATTTTTTGTCGTACTGTACCAACAAAATAGAAAATTCAAGCGGAAACCAGGAGATATTGAACAAAACACATCCAACGGCACTTTTTTCATTGTCAAATTATTCTTTGCAAAAGGGAAGTTGATTCACACGAGTAGTAATAAAATAAAGAAGAACACTATAACTGTAATTTAATTCCGTTCTCGAGTTGTGTTGTGTAGTTGTTTAGTGTTGTCTTGTAGTTATTTACTTGTTATAATTTTGAATCGGCTAAAGACAGTTAAAAAAAGCAGTATTAAGTATGCCAGGTAAACGATTAAGTGACGATGTGATAGAGTTAGTTTACTATAATTACCATAGAGGTAAATCCGCTAAAGAATTGGCTGTCAAACTGAGAACCGTTTATAACATTATAAACCGTGCCGAAAAAGAAGGTAGATTAGAACTGAAACACTCAACAGGTAGACCAAAGAAGCTAACTCCGCGGAATGAGAGAAAAATAATAAGGACCATCGATGAAAACCCCCATATCAGCACTAGCATGTTAGCCATGGACTTAAAAAAGGATTGCGGAGTTGAAGTTTCCCATGAGGCCGTCAGAAAAGTCATGATTAAACATAAATATTCATCGAGAGTCGCCAGAAAAAAACCATTACTCTCAGCACTTAATATTTCTAAAAGATTAGATTTTGCAATTAATCACATTAATCTTCCGACAGGTTATTGGAATGATGTTGTTTTTTGTGACGAGTCCAAAATAATGTTGTACTACCATGCAGGACCGCCGAGAGTCTGGAGAAAACCGCTAACAGCCCTCGAAAACAAGAATATCATTCCAACAGTCATATTTGGAAAATTGTCGGTGATGGTATGGGGATGTTTTTCAAGTAAGGGCGTTGGAGAAATAAAAATTATTGACGAAACTATGACTAAGGATGTATATTTTATTTTAAGAAAAAATTTGAAAAGAAGTGTGCAAAAATTCGGCTTTGTTGACCCAGAAAGCGAAAACAAATTGATTTATAAATTTTACCAGGACAACGACCCAAAACATAAATTCTATTTATGTGGAGAGTTGTTGATTTATAACTGCACCAAAGTCATTGACACCCCTGCCCAAAGCCCCGACTTAAACCCGATCGAAAATTTGTGGGCTTATTTAAAAAAGAAGGTGGCAAAAAGGGGTGCAAAGTCCAAAAAAGAAGTAATTAAATTTATCAACGAGGAGTGGGTAAAGATTCCCGAGGAATATGATCTTATAAAGCTCATAAATTCTATGAAGAGTAGATTACAGGCCATCATTAAGGCAAATGGCGGTCATACTAAGTACTAAAAAATTAATAACAATTTAAAAATATGTTTATTTTTGTTTTTTTTTAATTAAATTTTAAATTAAGTTTAAAGTTTTTGCAATGAATTGTTTGACAATAAAAAAGCTAATATTGATAGCTTTTTGTTAGCTTTCTTTTAGTTTTCGTCCCATTTTTTTTTACTTTTTATTTATTATAAGAAACAGTTAATTTTAAAATAAAATTATAAAGAAAAATTTGAAAAAAATGCATATATTTCTTATAAATTTATACTTTGAAGTCTATTTTTTGTGTATTCTTTTGGTTTTGCAAACATTTTCTTGGCAAACTGTATGTTGAGTTTAGGTCAGACCCTTTCGGACCTCTTTTTAACATTCATCCGTATTTCAATTTTCCAAACAAATTCGTTGTTACAGTGTCAAATGGACACTGCATATAAAATGCAATTAATGAGAAATTAAGGAAAAAAAAGTTGTTACATTGAAAGAAATCCCTGGATATTAATATACGAGTACGTAAATTTTTTTTATGTTAGAAAAGAATTCATTTCATTTATTTTATATTTAACCGACAATTTCAAAAAAGGAAACGGAAAAATATTTTATTATTGAGACAAAACATAAAAGATTAAAAACAAAGAATTAAAGCTAAAGTAAAAAATAAATAATAAAATTCTATATTCATTTTGTTTGCGAATTTTTGAAAGACATTGAATCTATGTTTTGGGCACTCATGTTTTAAACATTTGTCACAGAGTATACTCGTACTATGAACATTGGCGGTAGTTAAATACGCACACATATAGCAACGAGCTCTGCATGATTCAAGATGGCAATGACTGAGTTGAACTTGATGTTGACAGCTGTTCTCCAGATCGAATATAACTAAAAACGACAAGAGTGTGAACACCACGTGGACTATGCTTTCGTTGATCAATGTACGGAAAGCATAATTTGTTACCGATTTCAATCAGAAACAAACGGCGGCGAAAAGTTTTCTTTGGTTTTTCCCATTCGGGGTTGAGGCTGATGAAAATCTCGAACGCATTATAGGCGGAAATGTCCATCATGTCACAAAACATAGTCATTGGCCAACGAATGACCTTTCCTTTGCAACGGTAACTGCCAACAAGCTTATCCAAAGCATCCACTCCTCCTTTCGTTTTGTTATAAAATTTTATAATATCAGGTTTTCTTCGGTTGTGTCGATGTGATATTTTGTTAAGGTAGGTGGAGAGTAATGTGACAAAACGTTTTATTTTTGTGGCACATATGAAAGCATTCTGGCACCAAGATCATAATCAAACACGAATTCTGTGTGATAAATGGGTCGTTTTTTTCATGTCAAGTAATATGAGTGGTATTTCCTTACGAGTTTTACTAATTGTACCAACCAATTTGACTTGACGTTTTTTCACTCAAGGGCAAGGCTGCGAGATGTGAAAAAGTTATCGCAGGTAACGGTGCGACCGTTCAAACTTACAGAAAAGTAAAAAGAATACAAATATTGGAAAACATAGCAACATGGCGAATTGTGATTTTATATTTTCCAAAAAAATACCTTGCATCATATCAAGAACAACTCGTTGACGTTGATTGGTTTCTGGGGTACAATTGCGTTGGCGGCCCACATATACTTGTAGGTTGTATGCATAGAAATTCCCTGCATCGGCTGAAACCCATATCTTCATTCCATATTTCACCGGCTTTGATGGAATATATTGCAAGAAAGGGCACCTTCGGCGAAAAGGTAGCAGCATTTCGTCAACTGTTATAAAATCGCCAGGGTTATACAATTATTGCAGTCGCTGCATACATTTGTCGAAAATCAAACGAATTGGTGCTAGTTTATCTCTTTCCCGCTCTCTTGTCTCTCGATTATCAAATCGAATTGATTTGTTTGTAGCGCACCAGAGACATAGTGGCTCCAAAAATTGGGCGCCCGTGCTTGTCATCCCATAATTCTTCGATACATTCACCATTTAATCCATAGTACCCTCGCATTATTATAGTGTCAACAAGCAACCACTCATCCTTATAACGGCGAATACCTTTCAAATTGGTCATAACAAATTTTTCAAATGGTTCGAGGAGTAACAAAAAAGCGGACATGGAGTCAGTGATTTGTGACATGGCAAAAGTAGTTGGTCCTATGATATATGTACACACCATGTAAATATATGCCACTTCAGAAACAAATATAGATAATTTACCTTTTCGTGTCAAGAATGAACACGAATTAGTTGAATTTGATCTTGATGGTAGCGGGTCTTTCGAACATTCAACATTTCTGTCTTTCGATAAGAACAAAACTTTTTCCTTTCTCATTTCTTGTGTAAAAAAATTTAATGTCGGAATCGTCACTATCATATTGTTCACCATTATTTTCACTTGGCACATAGTCTGCATCTTCATCTGAATTATACTGATCACTATCATCAGTACCAAACTAATCAAACCAGGAATTTTCCATATTTTTCCTTTTTATTGATATTACTAATGCACAAAAACAACCACAACTAAATGGCATAAGGAAATGCAAAATTATGGCATAAGGCAATGATAAACAAGAATAAACATGAATAAATAACACAGTGTCAATTTGACACTAAAATTCTAATTAAGGAAATTTTTGATAGGAAAGTAACGGTAAATGGTAAAGTAATACAAATCAAAGAAACATGAAATTTGTATACAATTTACTTAATAAGCCACAATCTAAAATACATTTTTAAAAAATTGCCAGAGTAATGATCAATTGAATTTAAAAACAGTGTCAAATTCACACCAAGTTCGGATGAAGGTTAAACTCAACCAGTGTTTCAAAAAAAAAAAAATTAAAAAAAAATTAGTTTCACAAATGAACAGGTACACTCCGCTTCAACTGAATAGGTACAATATTTTTCAAAAGTTTGCGTTTCATTAATTTTTTTTTTTCATTTTCACTTTATTTCATTTATTCAATACAATATATTTACAAGTTTTCTTAATTTCTAAAAAAAATTAAATAGTTATGTAAAATCTATTGTCCAAATGACAAGAGTTAATCGTACAAAGAATTCTATATTTTATAAAGACAATATTGACATAGTTGAAGGAGAGATTGAATGTGGAGGCAAGGAAAAAAAAAAAAAAACAAAACAAAACAAATTAGGAGTAGTCAATTTTCAAACAAATTTTATATACTCAACGAACATTCAAAGAACAAAATTCATTGATAAATAATCTATTTATGGTGGAATAATCAAAAGGTAAAAACCATTTTTTAATCTCATTAAGAAATGTATTTTCCACTCTTTCGCATCTTATAATGTCTGGCAGTAAGTTAAACAGGCGGGGTGCCGTTGAAAGGTAAAATCTTCCGAAGTGAACTTTGTGAACAACAGGAACTGCTACAGGGTTTCTCGCATTTCCTCGCAAATTGTAGCTATCTACTCGTATATACATAACTGAGTAAAACCCGGCATTTTGAAAAAATATTTTTAGAACTTTGTAGCAGTAGAGATGTTTCAAAGGAAGAATTTTCAGTGTTCTGAACAAATTAAGACTTGGAGTTCTGCGATTTACTCTGAACAAGATTCTTATTGCATTTTTTTGTTTTATTAGAAGTGGTTCAGTCTTGGTAAAAAATGCACCACCCCAACAAGAGATACCATATTCCAATTTAGATTTTAATAAACCATTGTACACAAGTTTTAAAACTGATTGCGGACAATAGACACTTAAGTGATATAGTTGTCTTACCACTTTGTTAAGATATTGTTTAAGATAATGAGTATGATTGGACCAACTAAGCTTATTATCTAAGACAATACCTAAATATTTAAAACTGTCAACGCACTCTATTTTAAAACAATTATTGGTACAAGATGTTAAGTAGTTAAATGGATAATCTACATCATTCGTAAGAGTAAATAATTGGAAGCGTGTACAATCCGAAGAGTGATAAAATAAAGTCAAATCATTACAAATTATATTGCTGACATTAAATATCATAAATTTCATTTTATCACTGATTATGAGTTTATGTATTAAGAACCATCTCCTCAGTAAATCAAGGTCATGGTTTACCTCAGAGATAATATTCAGAAGGCTTTTATTTGAGTATGACAGCGCAGTCAGCAAATGCTGTAACTTTGCCTTTAAAAGGTTGGATGAATAGGGACTTTACGTAAATCAAGAATAGGATAGGACCTAGTACTGAGCCTTGTGGGACACCAGTTACTATATTTTTCGGAGAACTGTAAATATTCTTGATCTTCACCAATTGCCTACGATTATTTAGATAAGAAGCAAACCAACTATATGTACATCCTCTAAAACCCAATTGGTAAAGTTTATCTAATAGTATTTCATGATCTACCATATCGAAAGCTTTAGAAATGTCAATAATCAGAGAAGCAGGAATCTCAGAAGAGTTAATACTGTGATATAGCTCCCCTGTCAGTTTCAACAGTGCAGTTTCAGTAGACATTCCGCTTCTAAAACCAAATTGACAATTACTGGAAAAATTTGTTCTTTCTAGAAACTACAGTATTCTAGATTTAATAGCTCTTTCAAATATTTTTGGAAAAACCGACAACAACGAAATAGGGCGATAATTGTTCAAAATGGTATTGTAACCTTTTTTGTGAAATGGCATAACTATAGCCGTTTTCAAAGATTGAGGAAAAATACCTTGTCGTATGCTGTTATTGAAAATAAAGCACAAAACATCCGAAATTTGAAATGAAATTTTTTTCAACATACGACTAGAGATCATGTCAGCGGAGGTAGAATTAGATGGTTTAAGAATGCAAATTATTTTATGTATCTCTAGAGCAGTGAATGGTTCAGAGAAAAAACTCTCAGTTTGACTTCCAATCTCAACTAGGTCATTGTTGATCCTGTTATTGTAGTTATGGTTGGATAAGTTCTGAAAAGATCTAACATTACAAAAGAAATCATTAAATGAATTAGCAATTTCCAAAGGGTCAGATATAGTTGAGTTATTGACGTTCAGAATTATATCTATTTCTGAAGTTTTTCTATTAAGAATTTCATCAATAACACGCCATTCTTTTTTAGAATTACCAAAACTTGCTGATAATTTTCTACGAAAATAATTATCTCTGTAAAAAGGGATATCAATTTTAAGCTCATTATTTAGTTTTTTGTAGTGTTGTTTGAGTCTGAGATTATTTGGATGCCTTCTTACTTGAAGGTAAAGTTTATATTTTAATCGAATTTTTTCCAGAAGTGAAACCGTCATCCATGGTTTCAAACACTTGTTTTTGTTGTTTGGGCGACTTATAACCTGTTTACTACTCGCAATATGCAATTGAAGCTTCATAAGAAAAGTATCGAAAGCTATCGTTGGATCAGTTGCGCAAGTAACTTCTTCCCAAAATTCGAAATTTAAACAGTTTCTAAGTCTGGTATAGTCAATTTTATCGAATGCTTTATGCACAGATGATTCAGTTCTCAGAATACAACTATCCATTTGAAAACTTATTAAACAATGATCAGTTAGATTCAGGTAAAGTATCATAGTTTTAAACTTGGTTTTGTTGTTTCGATGGACTCTTGTAAATATATGGACCAAACACGAGTTTAAACGGGTAGGCTGATCCAACAATGAATCAAAACCAAATAAAGACAGGGTTGTTAGAAAGTAATCAACGTCAGAAGAAGAAGATATTAAGTTAATGTTAAAATCGCCAAGCAGAATGGTATTTTTACAAATTTGGGACTCCAAGAACCCATTAAACTCTTCAGTAAAGGATTTCACTGAACATTTGTGAAGTCTATAAATACAAATAAAACAATATAAAGTTCCAGTAATTTCACAACAGAAACTGATAATATCAACACTTTGTAAATGAATTTTTTTAATTTGTTTGTTCACTATGTCATTTCGAAAAAATACACCAACACCACCAGCTGCATATGTATTATTGCATGCTGCATCAAACAAAAAACTAGGAATATGGAAGTTGGAGTTGGATTTTCAAATAATGTGCATGAATTTAATAGCTGATGCTGGTAACAGTTTGTTTATGAACTGAAATTATAAAGAACAATTCAAAAAGCACCGTTATTTTTTCTCTGGCTCTCTTGCAAGTTATTCCATATGGAAAAATGCGGTTTGTTTTTGCTTCAACTGAAAAGGTAAAAATAATGAAATTACACAAAATAGTCAATGGAATGAAATAAAAAAAATTTGTTTTTAAAAGAGCATTTTATTTGTTGACTCTAGTAGTGAGTACTGCCACCTTTGTTCATAATCACTTCACAAATTCGGTCCGGCATGGAATCGTAAAGTGCCTTTAAGAAATTTCTCTCCAGGCTAATTTATTAACTGCAATGAGTGATCCTCTGTCTTCAAACTGATGGCTAGATTCGTACACTTTTCGGACTAACCATCCCCATAAGTTTTCCATGAGATTTAGGTCCGGTGAGTACGGTGGCCAGTGAAGCAATCACACATTTTGCTCCCTTATCGAAATATAGTTAGTGCGGATAGTTAGCGCCCATATGAATGGGTGCGTTGTCCTGCTGGAAATTCCAATTAATGAGTCCAGAAATATCACAAAATTTCGGAACTTTCTCTTTGCTCTTTGAAATTCTAGTTTAACACTTCCATAATAGCTAACCGCTACCCATACCATAACACCACCTATGATTCCGGGCTAAAAAGCGCTGATCCTTTCTCACTCCGTAAAAGTAATAATTAAAAGCATCACTCATCAGGTCCATCAAAATTGAACATTTTTTCATCTGAGAAAACCACGCAACGCCATTCTTGTTGCCAACCATATGGTACCTCGAAAATTCCAAGCCAATACGCTTTCGCTGAGGGTTTAAAGGTAGCTTCTTTTGAAGTTTCTGACATTTTAGATGACTAGCACAATTAATTACTCTTCTAACTGTCAAAACACTAGCATTAACACCTGCTCTTTGCTTTATTTTCGCAGCTGAGCCAGAAGAACTAGAAGTACATCGCAAAATTGCTCTTCTATCGGCTGCTGTTGTGGCCGTTTTTTACCTCATTTAATTCTTTTTCTGAAGTAAAAGTAGACCACATTAAAACTTCGATCAATTTCTTTAGCTATAGCACGCCCGGCTAATCCTTGCTTCTGTAATAAGTCTATGTGAGCCTCTTCAATATTGTTAAGGGATTTCGCTTTACCCATATTTATCCAAATTTAAATTTAAACAATAATTTTCACTTGGATCACTTCAACAATAGCTTAAATGTGTCAATATTCGCAGAATACACGTAAAGAATGAATATATTCACCACGTACCTCACTCGACCCAAAAAAAAAACAAAAAACATTTTTCCATTGCAAGAGAGCCAGAGAAAAAATAACTGTGCTTTCTGAATTGTTCTTTCTAATTTCTTTTCCAAACATCATAAATAAACTGTTACCAGCTTTAGCTATTAAATTTATGCACATTATTTGAAAATATTGAAACACAAACCTTTGAAAAATATATCACGCAAAATGAAAAGGAATAATTTTTTTAAACCCTTTGCCGAGTTTTTACACTTAATAAAAAAAAAAAAAAAATCGATTTTTAGGTGGCCTTAAAAATTATTCAACTTTGATTGGCTCTACAAGTAAAACAATTGATTCAAAAGAAATAATTACCAGAGCTTCAAGCATTTGCTAATCCAGTGAGTTTAAAAAAATTGCATTATAGTCCTATCCGAAAGTTGAATTATGCAAGCACGTTTGCCTAAATGAACCACTGTGCGTTGTATCGAGGATTCACAATATATTGTTTTCTAATAGGGACTTCCGGACTTTGACAGTAGATAGCGGCCATATTGTTGAAGCTACATCTGTCAAATTGGCTCTAATTCATTAAGTCTGTTTTGCCATATCACCATGGGCGGACATAGCCTTCAACAACATGTGCAAATGATAAAATTGTTTTATCAAAATGGGTGTTCTGTTCGGGCAACGTTAATCGCCATAATCGCTCTACAGAGAGGGCTATTCGCAGTGTGGTGGATAAATTCGAGTCCACTGGTTCAGTAAACGGTAAATCAACACCCATACGTCGATGAAACGCAAGATCTGCCGAAAAAATTACCACTAACAAGTACTCGGCCTTTCGCAGACCACAACTTGGCGAACGTCGTGACTTGGGCCTGCACCCGTACAAAATTCAACTGACCCAGGAGCTGAAGGCAAACGACCACAGACAGCGACGTGTGTTCGCTGAATGGGCTCTGAAGCAGTTGGAAACTGACCCTAATTTTCATCGAAAAATCATCTTCTGGAACATTTCTGGATGAATGGGTACGTCAAAAAACAACTGCTTCGAATTTGGGACGATACCAATCCACATGAGATCCAAGAACGCCCAATGCATCCCGAAAAAATCATTGTTTGATGTGGATTTTGGGTTTGGCGGCGTCATCGGTCCATATTTCTTTGGGAAAGACGTTGGCCAGGCCATCACCGTCAACGGCGAGCGCTTTACGTCTATGATTACCAACTTCTTTTGGCTTGCATTGGATGATATGGACACCAACGGCATGTGGTTTCAACAGGACAGCGGTACGTGCCACACAGCTCACGCCACATTGGAAATTCTGCACGAGCGATTCGAGGGCAGGGTCATCTCACGAGGAGGTGATGTGAACTGGCCACCGAGATCTTGCGGTTTGACCCTGTTAGACTTTTTCTTGTGGGTTTTTCTGAAGTCGCAGGTCTATTCAAATAAGCCGTCAAAGCCAACATAACCCATGACATGGGTCAAATTCAGCCTGATCTATGCGCTAGAGTTATGGAAAATTGGACATTTCGGATGCGCGCCACCCAGAGAAGTCGCGGTGGATCTTTGAACGGCCTTTCAAACGAATAAAAAATTTCGATAATACTCGTAACTCACACACACTTTGTTTTATTTAAATTTAAAGATAGGAAGCGCTTAATGAAAGACCCTTTACAATACAAATACGAAAACTGCCATCGGGGAACAAATTTCAAAATGAGAAACACCATTTCTTAAGCGAGAGTGGTCCTTGATTACATATTACAGCGATAAATAAAAAGAGCAGAGATAAATTGCCATCTACTCGTACGTATACTAGAATAGCGCGAAAGGGCGAGTAAACAACAACAGAATCAGAGAAAAACCAACGAAAAGTGGCAAGGCAAAATAAACTGGCAAAACTTGAACAAGTTAAGAGACCAGCAACTAGTTGTAGATTTCCGAGAACAGCTCCAAAATGCAATGAATTTAGCGGAAATTAAGTGTAACAACTCTGTCGTATATTTCAAAGGACGGCCCCCTGAATAAATAAAGAAACGCGAAACGATTAAACGAAATTTGCGATAAGGAACAATAGCCAAGTCTTTCAAGCGTTGCTAAATACATACTCGTATAACGAAGATAGGTAAACCGATAAAATGTCCCTTGGGTTAGATTACTAATTCTGCAAAAAAGAGGCAAGAAAAGCAATATCCAGAGCATATGTGATAAAAGTAGTTAACCGAAGCACATAACCAGGCCACAAGCAATAGAAAGTCGAAGCGTGAACAAATGATGAACAATTTTTTGAAAATAGCAGTACAAGGAAAAACTCGGAAGGGACTGAATCATGGTAATGAATTCAAGATTAACAGGAATACCTTATAAAGGGAAACAACTAAATTTGCAATAGATGGAACCACGTACCATCCTCTTTGTTGTTGCACAGGAAGAGGAATCGCCGGATCTTACAGAAGCGAACCAGTAAGGGGCGTGACAAACGATTATCTTACATGAGCGCGATTTTAAGAATGATGAGAGGTATTCGGATGGCTTACCAGTAAGGGCGATCTTTCTTCTTCCATTATATAAAGGCAAAAGCGACACGAGAAATTGTAATAACTGTCGCATACAATGAAAGTTGAGAGACGACAATGCAGTATTATTAAACTTCTTTAAAGTAAATGCGGCTTTGTGGCAGGGAGGTCGACTCAGGACGCGATTCGTGGTCTACGGAGATGGATAGAGAAAATTCGAGAAGCTTCGAAAGATACAGTCTTAAGCAATTTAGAAAAAACGTTCAAACAATTGTCATTAACCATCGAGCAAATTATTGTACAACGACAGTCTAGTAAAGGATTTAGCGTGGGATTGTTTAGATTTCGCGAAAATTATTCAGAGTTTTGTGTCAGAAAATTGCCGTCTAAACTCAAGGATTTGTTATAGTTACATGGCAATTATTTGTACGGTAATGACGTAAAATGACAGCGACGGAAAAAAAATGTTATAATTTTTGTAATATTTTAGTTCTGGTAGGGGCTGAGGCTCCCATTTATTTGGCTTACGCTTGTAATCTAACTTAAAAACTAACAGAAAGACTTAAAAGCTAGGGACCAAGGTCTTGAATAGATTGTACCAAGTGAATTGGTTGATTCTAGCAAAAATAAAGTCGGTGAGGAGACGGGTTGCATTTACGTGAAAAGGTTGTAGAGTGACATTTGACTATATTAATTGAAAACCGATCAAGGTCTTCTTGAAGAAGGGCAGAGTCATGGGGAGAAGGAATAGTTTTAGAAACAATTTATGTCGTCAATGTAAAGGGAGAAGGAGGAGTGTTTAATTACCCTCTGAAGATCGTTAGTAGTAAGAATGAAGAGAAGAGGGCCAAAATGACTGCCTTGTGGAACTCCAGATGAGACCAAGAATAAAACAGAAAGGTCGGATCGAAACCGAACACTATAATAGCAGTTTATCAAGTCACATAAGAACAAATCCATTTTAATAAAAGAGCCTCAAAGCCGAAAGTAGGCAATTTAAAGATGGTGGGTGGCGAAAGACTGTCAATAGAAGAGGGAGTGGTTTAAGGAAGAGGGGTTTGATGTTGTAACAGATAGAATGTCAGAAGTGGCGTTTAAAATGCGAGAGCTGATGAAGTTAGGATGCTTAGCTCCAGTTTGAGTTGTAGGGGTTAAGTCGAAAGAGACACGTTGACGTTGCGGCTTGGTTGACGTTGGGCTGGAATAGGGGGTGTTGGAGTATGGGTGGGAGGCTTAAAATATAAAATTGGAGTTTTGAAATTCCAATTTTAGCTGGATTTATTGTGGGAAGAGGAGGTGGGTCTTGGATTCACTTACTAACTTATTAGATGGTTTTGGTATGACTGACTGCTTGACTTTATCCTTCTTCTTGGTCATATTTTCCAACCATTGTCCACTCATCTTTCCAATTGAAACTGAAATTGTTGCTGGCTGGATTATGGAATAACCATTCATATTTAGCCGGAAGATTGAGTTTGAAGCTGCACTTGCTTCAGTGGTGAGATGTTAGAAGCAAATTGCACTAACTAATGGTGATACCATATCAATCCACATCAGCGTTTGGGGGGGAGGAGGGTCTTCGATAAGAATCGTATTGGGCAACTGATTCTTCGAAGCAAGCTTCTCTAGTATATGTTGCATATCGGAAGGTGTCCACAGTGAATTAAAGTAATTGATAAGCTTCCGTGGGGCGGCGCGGCGACTGGAGGAGATGACATACTCGTAGATGTGCTCCCTGTTGTCAAGTTGGAATAAACTTCACAGGAATCAGTAGGTTGGACTGTTCGCAGATGACTTATATGAGGAGGTGAGCGTGAATTCTCTTCAGGTTCCATTAAGCCATCAGCGACGTATTATAGTGGACATTCTGGTAAGGCTGCGGGAAGTTTGGTGTCTCATCGATTTTGCTGTTTATTATTGCGATGTGATGTTCAATCTACGATGTGTATGTCGTCGGTGAGGGTATAAATATGGGTCGCACTTATTGTTTGTATTTTTTATTTTTATTGTTTGCTTGCAATTTACTAGAGATAGGGGCTTTGCACTGAAAACTGCCAGCAGTAAAAAAATAAAAATAAATAAATAAAGGACACTAGAAAAAAATCTCAATCATGGCCAACATGGTTTTAGACAAGGAAGCGACACTCAAACATTGCTGCACAGGCTTGACCAAGCAGTGCATGTAGAGTTGACCGCGCGTAATAATTCGGTTCTCTTATCCATGGATTTGGAGAAAGCTTTCGAGATAGTTATTGTCTTCGGGATTATAGAACAACTTAATCAGTGGAGTAATCACAAAAATTACCTTAGAGTAATCAACTCGTTTATGTCGAATAGGGTTTTTATCGTGAGGTTTAATGGACACTTTTTAGCATCTACCCCTATTGATAACGGGATTCCACAGGGCTCATCTATATCTACTGTATATTGACTCACTACTCGTGGACATCGAGTCAATTAGCGAACACATTACAGCAACTGTAACGTATGCGGATAATATCTTCCTGTTAGCTTCGGGAAAGTCAAATGAGGTTAATGACACGTTAGAGCAAAGCTTACTAAAATCACTTAAGTGGTGCAAAAATTCGGGAACAAGGTTACCAACTAGCAAAATGGAAGCATTACATATATGTCGAAAACACCACTGCCCCAACACACAAGTCAACATCGGGAATGTGACCCTATCTCTTCTGGACAAAGCAAGAATCTTGGAACTAACTTGCACTAAATCCTGGCAGTGGAATGCACATGCGAAAGTAGTAACAGAAAAACTGGCAAAAATTCATAATTTAATGAAAATAGTCTGCAACAAACACAAAGGACCGCACATAAACACAGCCATCAACATAGCGCAAGTCCTAATTAAAGGAGCTAGGCAACATGTTCTAACCATATACTCACACTGGACTAAAGGATGCGATAACCAGGTACAAATAAAAATGAATGTCATACTACGTGCTGCAGTATGTGCATTACCCTCTACACCCATCGACGCTCTGTTAGCGGAAACTAACACTCCAAGCTTCGCAGATATGAAAACGATCGCTCAGGTTTAAATTTCTGTAAAAAGTCTCATGGACTGAAAACGTCCACTACATGAAATATCTAGTAATGGGAGAATATTGGTTAAAAAAAGTAAAATCAAACGCGCGCTCTACAATTCCTTGAAGATGCTCACAAACATGGCTATTCCAATGCCCACCAATTATGACAATACCAAACGTTAACACCTCTCTGCACAGTACTCTAAAAGAACACACACAAGTGGAAATATACCGAAAGAAATTTGCTGAAATAATATCTACTTATACACTGATGCTTCCTTCAACAATGGAGTAACTGGTTACTGCGTCTACAGGCTGTACCGTAAATGTGCCAGGTTGATTTCGCAACAACTGAACACACCCAATCAAAACTCATTCATTGGAGAAGTAATAGCATTAGCGGAGGCAATTGCATTTGCAAGATCAAGAACGAAAAGACAGCTATATGCAGTGATTCCCTCAGCGCCATTCGCAGTATCCGAAACAACAAAAGCAAATCTCCCGTCATCCTCAGCCTTCGAGCTGTCATGTCTTAAAATTACCCGAGAATTCATTTAATATAGTCACTTGGACATGTTGGGATTCTGGGAAATGAAAAAGCGGACGCAGGCGCCCGTGAAGCCATTAGAATGCCTCTTCTGTACACCTTGCCACCATTTGCAATAGCTGTATGGACTCAACTCCTTACGAAATTTCGTGAAGATGCAGAGAATCGCTGGAACCAATCTAACTCTTTTTTAAGGATGCATAAACCCTCACTAGTGAAAGATCTCTACAACAATTCATTAAGCCGATTACAAGCAGTGAAATTATGCAGGTTAAGACTAGGGCACACTATGTTCAATAAAGCCCACTTGTATAAAAAGGAGTCTCCGTCAGTTTGTGACTAATGCAATGAAATTCGCAGTGTATATCACGCACTGCAAAGCTGCCAAATCACAAGACAACATTTCTCAAACAACGTTCCAAAGCTGGAAGAAATACTTAATCCATCTATACACCCTGAAACATCAACCCTATTCCCACTTCTGGCTCAACATACTCGTAGGATTAACATAATTTAATTTAAATAACGTGCTTAAGTTCGCAGTCTAAAAATTAGACAGGAATGTACATTTATGTATTGTAAATATTTATTTGTTACTGTAGCTGCCATATGGGCATAGCACCCCGGCGTTTTACTCCGGACGATACAAATTTATTTGTATTGCTTCCTTTGAAAATAAAATAAAATAATTTAAAAAATAAATGAATTCGTGGACTGGCGCTTAAGAACCAGAAAATGAATTTTGACGAAAATTTGAACTGAAAATCGAAAATTGACTGCTTTAAGTAACTCAGTATAGTTTAAAATGCTACCGGGTGTGACAAAACATGATACGCTCATTCGCTTGTCTTCACGTAAAGAACCAGAAAATGAAAAAAAATTATGGCTAACCAAATAAACTGGTTTTGCCATACTCAATGAAGGTCTTCGTAAAATCCGTTCAAAAAAAATAGAGGTTTAAGTTGCAGCCATAGATCGAAGATAAAGCCGAAGGAAAATGATAGGATCAATCGAATGCAAAAACATCAGCAAACTCGTGACGTCATTAACAATGTGATCTAAAATAGAGTGGTCTGCTGGGTCTAAGGGCTAGCAATTTAGCCAACCCCACAAGCAATGCAGAGACAATGCAGATACATGGGAGAGTGGCGCAAAATTAATCACCCTATCGGAAGATGGTATAATTTCTGCGAATGGCGTCGTACGTCAATCATGACAAGCAGACAAGCAATGGAGCGTTATTTTATTACTATTATTTATTTATTACTAAGTAAGTATTGCTTACACGGTAAGATAATGGAATCTTTTAAATGTGGAAGCCTTAAATTTTTCAAATATCAGATACAAGTATGTACAAGTATATATAACAATAAGAATTCAGGAAGTGATAACAAAATAAAATAAAATAAGGTAAGTAAGATACGTAAAGTAAAAGAGAGAAAAGGATAGAAAAGAACAATTGGCTTTACAATCAAATTGAACATTTTAAGCGTTTAAAATTCTAAATCTAATTAGTTTCATTGGCCAGGTATTTTAAGAGAGAGGTTTTAAATTGTTTTATGCTCCTAATTTTCCTAATATTTATGGGCAAAGAATTCCACAGCCGTACGGAGTTTACGAAGAATTGGCGTTCAGACGTCAAGCAGGCATAGCTCGTTTGAAAAAGCATACATGATCTACCTGACTGAAGGAAGCGTAGCCTATTGAATAGGTATGCTGGTTGCTTAGTTTGAATTATGCCATGCAAGAGACTTAGCGTTCTGTATTTGAGCACATTATCAAATGTACATCCGCTGATTTGCTTTGAGTAAAAGGAAATATGGTCATATCGTTTTAGGTGAAATACAAATCGGGCAATATTATTATATACGACATTGAGCTTTCGTCTGGAGTCGTAGTCGGGGCAGCAAAAGATTTCAGAACAATATAGCAGAATCGGTATTAGGAGGGTTTTCGCTAACAAGAGCTTTGTCCGTGTAGGAACAAAGCGATGTGCAGTCCAGAGAGCACGTAATCCACCATATATCTTACCTATAGTGGCGTTTATGTGGGTAGACCAAGTAAGGGTCCGGTTAAATATCAGGCCCAGGTTGTTGGCGCAGTCGACGTACTCTATTGGACTTTGGGCTAGTTGGATTGGTGGAAAGTGAGTAAGGTCCAGTTTTTTTATGGATCACAAGTGCTTTTGTTTTCTGGGCATTAAGACGCAGTTCGTTCTTAGCTGACCAACCAAGTATACGCTGGAGATCTTCATTCACCTGCGCAGTGGCTTCGTGAACCAAATTCATGGGAGAACTTAAGTGGATCTGGGCATCATCGGCGAACATATGAATTGCACAATGCACGACAACCTTTGGCAGTTCATTTACGTAGAGCGAAAAAAGCAATGGTCCAAGAATGGAGCCTTGCGGTACTCCCCTCTTTATAGGCAAATAGCATGAACATCGGTTTCCCGCTACAACCTGTTGTCGTCTTCCTTCTAAGTAAGAAAATATAAGTTTTGTAGAGGGCAATGAAAATTTAAACTCTTTTCTGAGCTTTAAGCAAAGTATAGTGTGATTAACGGTTTCGAATGCTTTCGAAAAGTCAAGTAACGTTAGTATTGTAGCATGGTTGTCATCAATTGCTTTCCTAATTTCGTCAATTACCAATAATAACGCAGTCTTGCAACTTCGTTTTTGACGGAAGCCAGATTGATTCTCACAAAGCAGTTCTTTACACTGTAGATAGATTTGAATCTGTTTGAGAATACATTTCTCAAAAACTTTTGAAAGGAATGGCAGAATTGAGATAGGTCTGAATTCCACTGCATTTCCATTCGATTTCTTTGGAATAGGAATAATTTTAGCGTCTTTCCAATGAGTGGGAAAGACTGACGTCGTTGAAATTGAGTTGAAGGTATGTGTTATAAAAGGCAGTAAATATGGAAGCAGAAGCTTAACAAATTTTGGATGAATTTCATCGATCCCCATAGCATTTGATTTGATCGATAGTACCGCTTCTGCAACGTCTTCCTCGCGTAATCTGTAGAATTCAAAGTATGATTTTTCTACAATCATCCGGTGGCTGGTCGAAAGTAGTTAAGCTTACTGAGGGTGGATCACTTGACATTAAAAAAGTTGAGTTAAGGTGGTTGCAGTCTATATCATCGGGAGTTTTAGGCCTTTGTTTTCCTAACCCAAGTTCACGGATATGTTTCCAAACCTCTCTGCCTGAGGAGCAGCTACCGATCTTCCGATAGTAGAAGACACGCTTGGCGTTTCTTATTTTAGAAACCGCTTCATTACGTAATTTGCGATATATATTTAAGAACTCAGGCATTCTGTATTTTTTCCAGCTTTTATAGGCATCATCACGCTTTTTCATAAGCTGTAGGATATTAGGGGTAAACCATTGAAGGTGAGGGGGCCTATCAGGTTTTGTTTTTAACGGCACATGTTTGTTAAAGAGGAAAGCAATTTTTTCCTGCAGAAAGTTAGTTTGATCATTGACAAGGGGCATCCGATAAATACGCTCCCAACTTGTGCCTATAGTTTCAGTTTCAGTTTTCAATGCATTTTATTTACTTAATCACTAACTCTTACATACTAACAAAAAATGCTTAAATGCTAGCTTACAAAGTATCAGCTTGCAATTGAGCATAATTTAAGTTATGGAAATCTCTAAACATGACTTTAGATTCAACAAAGTCATTTTTAGCTTGGTAAGTTATATATATCAAGTCATGTTTAGAGAATGCAGGTGCTGAGAGTTGGCTATATAACAGGACTTTACCCATATCGGATACAAAAATTGAATCGATCAGAGTTGAAGCAGTGGTCGTAAAATGGGTAGGGGTAGACGTGTTAACTGGGTTTAGATCAAGCGATTTCATTTGTTCCAAAAAGCCTATGGAGCCGGATGTATCTAACAGATTACAATTAAAGTCGCCGCATATAATGATGTTAGTGGCAATGTAGCCTTTCTCCTCAAGGGTGGTAAAGAGTGGAGCAAAAGAGATGGAGTTATTTGGTCTGTAGACTACACCAATCAATATTTTCTCATGACTACATTTGATGTTTATGAAATAGTATTCGAGAGGACAGTCCTGGCATGATTTGCATACAAATTCAAAATTGAGAGTATTCCGAACATACAATGCAGCTCCCCCTCCGACGCGACCGACCCTATCAGACCGAAGAAGCTCAAACCCTTTTACTTTATAAATTTCATTTGGTACGTCAGCATGAAACCATGTTTCAGAAACACATATGACGTCAATTTTAGAGTCAACGAAAATATGCCTAAATTCATCTATTTTCGGGTACAAACTTTGAGCGTTAATATGGCAGATATGAATGCCCTTGTGTTGTGTCTGGAGAGCACGAATCATGCCAACAATATATCCGTTAGCTCCAACAACTGCGTTTTCCTCAGTACCTGATATACTACCCATATTCATGATGGGTGGCTATGAATATATTTTTTGTAGGAAAATCAGAAGCCTTTAAGTGACTAGTTAAGAATAAGTTTAAATAAAGTGAAAAACTTACCATGACCATTGAAACTGTTAAATTATTATGAGGGCTTATAATTGTTTTTGTGTTAGCAGGTGTGTTCAAAATAAGAAAGTGAATAAAAATAAACATAAATAAAATCTTTATAAAAATATAAAAAAAAAGTAAAAAAAAGAAAAATGAATGAATAAAAGTAGTGGGGCGAAAAACTACAACAGCAACTCCGTATTTTCATTGTTGGTTCTTTTGTTTTCTTTTTTCTGGGTGATAGCTTCCAATTCTTGGTGAGTTTGAACGACAAAGCTTCTTCCATCCTTTATTAACTTAACGTAAACTAGGCCCATCTTGGTGTATGACGCGAATATTTTGTTCTCTTTCTTCAGTTTCACAGCAGAGCGTAAAATATCACGATTTTTCCCTGTGAGACTTTCATTGATAAAACAGCTGGAATCAGAAGCAATTCCTAAGTCACGGAGACAAAGCTCTTTTTGTTAATTTTTTTGATAAAGAGCAGCAGCTCGAAGTATAGAGTCTCTTTCGTGTTGGCTTGAGAATTGCAGTATTATTGGTGTTGGAGAGCGATTGTTATGGTTTCCACGGGGGTGTAATCGGAAGATGTTTTTTAATATTGTTGGTGTTTGGAAGTCGATGGTACGACAAAGCTCACTGAATAAATTACATAGGTTCTCTTCGTTAAGATGTGGGACCCCGAAGAGAACAGCGTCGGCGACAAACTCCTTTCTTTGCAAGGCATCCACATGCTGTCTTATATTATGAAGCTCTGCTTTCAAGGCATTGATTTCACTTTGAGAGTTGGCTTGTGTCTATGTTTTTGACCAATAATCGTTCGGTGGTGTTAGCGAGGCGTGCAAACGGGCAAACATTCCGGCGGTTAGCTACTCGACTCGAACAAAGTGGAGCCACAGGAGACCATGCAGGGCGTGGCCGCCATCGGACTGGTCGTTCGGCGGAGAATATCGCGCACATGTTCCCGTACAAAGTGCAAACAGTGCATCAGTTAATGCCTGCTGACCGTCAGTGGCATGTGAATTACTGTAAAGCTATCCTCAATCTCAACAACGAAGAGGACGATTTTGTGTCGAAAATCATCATCTCGCGAGGAGGCGTATTTCCACTTTAGTGGTTACGTCAATAAGCAAAATCTGCGTTTCTGGGGCACTGAAAATTCGCGTGTGGTGCGCGAAGAGCCATTACATGCACTCAAAGCCACTGTGTGATGCGGCGTTCACGCGGGAATAGTGATTGGGACGTATTTTTTTGAGGACGCCATCAGAAATACGGTCACTGTTACTGGTGAACGCTACAGGGCTATGATAAACGATGTCTTACTGTCGCAATTGGATCAACAAGACGGAGCAACCGCACACAAAGCACGAGCCACAATGTATATTGTGAAGGAAGTGTTTCCTGGTCGCGTAATCTCCCTTTTTGGCGATTTGGCATGGCCAACAAGATCGCCGGATTTAACCGTCCCAGACTTCTTTCTATGGGGCTACTTGAAGTCGCGGGTTTATGCCAACAAGCATCAGAAAAGCGCAGCCCTTAAGGAGAATATTCGACAGGAATGCGAACAGTTATCAACGGAAATCTTGCTGAAAGTCATGGAAAATATGATAAAACGGTCACAAAGGTGTATCAATACTGGTGGTAGCCACTTGGCGGATATCATCTTTTCCACTTAACAGAAGCAACTGTAAAGGTCCAGATAAAGATTTCCATCACTCAAAATCATTTTTTCTTATTTAGTAAAAAAGTAATTCAAAAGCAAAATTAGATGATTAATATTGCGCCACCTGTTATACAAATAAACAATAGTTAAGGAGAAGAAGAACACTTATCTACAGCATTTTTAGTCGAACTGGACTTCCGAGGACAAGGACCAGATTCACGAGAGATTAGGTCAAGAAGGTGTGAAGTGGAAATAGTGGAATAGTTCGCACAATGCACAAGTGGGAAAGTAGAGTGCTGGAAGCAAATTTTGTTCAGAACTATATACTTGGGGTACGGAGAACGAAAATGTATTGCAATTGTAGAAATCCGAGTACGAATGCGTTCAGAAGTATCTATAGTAAGTTGTCTATAAAATGTGTATATGTATCCATTTTGTCTAAAATTTAAAGGAATTTCTTATGAGCATAATACTTCATTTCACATCTATAGCTTATACACTTATTTCTATTTCTATTTTTAAATTAAAACTATCAACATCGATCACAACAATTGCAAATGAAATCCATCAAATTGAAATAGTCAAACAGAAAACAATTAAGAAAAATATTTTTGAAGAAAAAAAAAAACAAAAAACAAAAGATAAACAGAAACTAGTTCCATGACCAATTATGTAAAATTCAATCCGTTCAAAAGCTTCAAGAAAGCCATTTTATACATTAATAAACAGATTTCCTTTTGCAGACATCAATAATTTTGATTAAATTGAAAAGGAAAAAATATGTAAGACTGAAACAATTTCTAAAGAAAAATAAAGAAAATGGGAAAATAGTTTCCAATTAAAGGGTAGAAAGTGTACAAAAAAACGTTTCATAGCAAAACAATCCTCTTACTTGTTTTTTTTTTTTATAACACTCAACATTTCGACATAAAGATTCACAAACTGGCATATAAATCGCTTTAAAGATTTTATATATTATTATATATATAAAAAATAAAATAAAAATGCTCATAGAATATTTTTGATTAAAAAAAAAAATGATTTGCACAATAAAACAGCAGAAACTCACTATATCATTTTTTCTATGTAAGGACGGATTTTTAATTGCTCTAAGGACAACTGGTTTGCTTTTTCTTTTGATTTTTTAAAACTTAATCATTCAATGCAGCCAAGTGAAAGCGAAATTAAATTCATTGCATCTTTTCGTTGATTAATATAAATATCTAGATATATTTTCTGTTTCGTTTAATTTTTTATTTTTTGGGTTAATTTAAACTTTTATCAAAACGATCAAACAGGACGAACATATATAAACAAAGTGAAAAAGCATTTATAGCAGTATTGTTAAAAATTGTTTATTTTAAATGAGCGTAGTTTGATCATCCTCATAATGATAAGCTTGATAGCTAGTACCATCCCAGATAGAGATATAATTGTGGCTGCATTGAATGTCCTTTCGTTGCTATAAGGACGTTGTCGATGAGTATCCATCACATGACGCTGTAATTAAGTTAGTAAATTCAAAGAAGGCGTGTGTTAATAAAATTATATACAAGACAACTAAAAATCATCAAAAACCAAATAAAAAACTTTTTTTTCATTTTTTTTTCTTTCTAAAATTGCTATAGTGTTTATTGGTTTTATTTTGTGGATTTTTGTAAAAAAAAATTTTCTTAATAATTTAATAGTATTAAGTGATGTTTGACAGTGATGGTGAGATATAATAATAAAAGTGTAGAACAAAATTATCCTGGCGTTAAAAATTGAAGCATATATCCACTCTTCTCTTCTTATGACGTGTTGGATTTATTTTATTTTAAATTGCAAAAGAAAAATTCAACAGGACATCTTATATGAAAAAAATAATAAAAAAAAATCACCAAAACCTTTCATAATGCTTACTTGAACTTTCGGTAATTGTTTTTGGACTACTCGGTTCCAAGTCGACATCTCCCTCTAGACAAACATCATGGTCTGGTGGTAAACGAGCGACCAATACTGATTCCAAGGGGTCGTTATCTAATTCTGGAACAACTATCACGACATCATCACTAACACCGGGCTGTATCGAACTCGGATCAGCATACTGAGGTGGTATTGAGCTACAAAACGCAAAATCACTTCATAACACTTAACCTTTAGAAATTGCATTTTTCTCTTTCAATCAAACTTAAAGACTACTTACCTTAAAGTAACACGTTTTTTAATACGACTTGTTAAATCGGAGTAACCTCGATGCATTGGCGGTCGACGTGGTACTCCTTGTTCATATTGCTTCGCTATCGGTGAACTTGGTTCCGAAAACTGTTTTTCAATCAGAATTGGTTTAAGCTAATGGATATTAAAACAAGTGGTATATGCTTTAAGCAAAATTGCTTTTGACTTACCTTAATGGCAGCACCATGTATTTTCGTTACTGAATTTGATGCAGATGCAGCATTTTGTATGCTTGTGCCACTAATTGGACCTATACCTATACCTATACCACTGCCGCTGCCTGATCGACCGATAATATCACCATCAGGTCCTCCACTGCCGGGACCGCTGCTACCACCACCGCCAGGAGGATTTTGATTATTGCTAGAACTAGTGGAATGTTGAACTTGAGAAACTAATGGAAGAGCTAAGAACCGTTCGCGGTCCTGCATGTAGGCTTTAATTAAAATATCTAATTTTTCTTCTATATCGGCTACCTATTTGGGAAAAGATGAGAAATTTACAAAATTCCATGTTTTGAGAGGTGACGATTAATGTCGAGTCATGAGCCTGAAATTATGCATCAAATTGTGAAAATCGGGAGAAAAGCACACATTCTAAATTGGAACCTTGTGGAATGCCACGGTTTTTTTTTGTCATTTCTTCTTTCAATTTCTTATTTTGTAGTATTTCTAACTTAAGTTATGTAGCTATCCAAAAATGGTGTGTGTTGAACAGAAAAAGTGACCTTCAGATTAAAGAAAATTCGGAGAAATGTCTGGTAATAACATATTAACCGATTTATTTTCGTACCGTTTAAAGGTAGCAGAAATTGTATCGTTATTTCTAAATGAAAACCATTTAAAAGGTATCACAGGAAGGGTATTTTTATTTAGTGAAGGACGGAAAATATCGCCAACGAGAGACTGTTTTGAAATCTGTGTCTGTTGTTATTAAGATTCGCTTATAAGATATGAATAGGAAGTTCTTGAAGCACCTGCTTCATTGTGGCTTCGCATTCAGATGCAAACCTAGGTGGAAAGTAATCACATTAACCAAGGCGGTGATATTAAGAAAAAATTTATTGATGTCTTCAAAATAACCCGAAAATCGGAGGGCAGAAAATTTTAGTTAGGACTATTTGAACGCAAGATTTGCATGATACCCGCTTTTGAAATAAAGTTAGTCTTACTGACTTCATTCATCGAGATTTGCATAAACCTTATGTTAAGCAGAAAGTTTGAAAATAGGAAATAATCAAACATCACAGTCGTTTTATGAGGCTGAAGTTAAAGTAGGATAAAAGAGGACAAATCTTTAAAGCTACAAAACATTTAGGAGATATGGCTACTTGCTTACTGCCTTTAATCGAATAGGGTAATATGTTTAACATAGGGCAACAATGTTCAGGTGAGTGCTGTAGCCGCTAGAAGGACACGATCTTGCTAGAGGCTACGCAATTTTTGTATATCTATACCAAAATGAGCAGGAACTCATCAAAGCGTATGGTTGTTATATGCAGATATCTTTGATTATGGTACGTCACTGATATGCGGTAGTTCTTTAATGTCGTATTAGAGATGGGTAGTATAGGTTTGATAGTGCCGATTTAGTTGACAAAGTTTTAAGTCGCATTCATCGATACCCAATTGTGCGAAAGCCTGGTGAGAAGTCGTGGTCTCGACTCTAAAGACACTGCAGTATTTTCAGAATGATAACTGAATGTAGTGGGTTTTCGACTGCGTGGGTAGATATACTCGCACCTTGACAAAAGTTTAAACTTTATAGAATGAAAGAGTCCACAAACTGAAAAACAATTGACCGGTAAATAAATAAAGAGTCCTACTTGAAGCAAGAAGGTTTTAAGACAAGACGGTCCTTTCTTGTAAATTGTTTTCCAATAAACGGTTTCATTTGGATTTATTAAGAAAAGATACTTTGGTTTTGAGTACTTCAATCGATTG
The DNA here is from genome assembly GCA_949129095.1 of Volucella bombylans. Lineage (NCBI taxonomy): Eukaryota > Metazoa > Arthropoda > Insecta > Diptera > Syrphidae > Volucella > Volucella bombylans. The sequence continues at coordinate 135,939,159 of OX422141.1, read as the reverse complement.
GAGAGTGTTGGCATAGACCTTCTGCTCCATATTACAAAAGAGGAGTCGCATTCTAGAAATCACTTCGCCAGCAATCTTTCCTTGGAAAAAAGCAATAGCTTTGCAACTAGTATGCCACGTACTGCCGCCTTGTTGGAAATAAACATTGTCATAATGGTTCGATAGTGCAATCCAAATCATCCACGTTGACAGCCACACCCATAAATAAGTTCCAATGATGCCCGCTGCCCAAAAACTGAGCAAAGTAAAGTAATTTAAGCTGATCGTGTTTCAGCTTTGAAGATGGAAATGTGGCTCAACGCTCAAAATTATGTTCAGTTTTATTCCTCAACAATTTCACACATTTCGAAAATTCAATTGACAGAATTCAAAAGATACTGCTAATGGACGGCATACTTAAGTTGTTGAATTAATTTAACCTTGTAGCCTTTATGACCCAAGTCATTGTGCAAAACTCGGTGGAGTGTTGTTTGCGATTTGTGCCCCATTCTTGAAAATGACGTGGAATCAGCCCCACGTTGAGCTACAGAAGCAATAGGAGCATTCCCTATTGTTTTTGCGAGACGGTGATAATTTCGGATATTCACATCACTGACTTGTCTCAGTAGTTTTGATCCAATATAGCAATCTCTGAGCAAAAGACGCTTTACGTCCACCGAGAAAACGTTTAACTTTTCGAAACATGTTGTGATAGCGATTCATTGCTAAAACAATCTTGTGAATCAAAAACCTTGATCCGAAGACAGTGTTCGTTCGAATGGTAGGTATGCGGTAAGCCTATCGTTTTCTATTTAAGAAGTGCAGTTCGCTTACTCACGCACAGCGGCATACTACATACTACATACTGCCTACATACTATAGAAAAACGGTTCCAAAATAAAGAGCCAATACATCGGGTATATGGGTCATAGGTCCTTAGTGCCAGAGAGCGAGCGCGATCGGCCAGTGTACTGTGCCAGCGTAACCATGCAAAAAAGGATGCATTTGCAATTGCAATTTTGGAGGAAGACGAAGAAATCGCTACTACAACTCAAGAGATAGCAATGTTTCCCCCTATAAACGCAACAGGGGATGTAATTGATGAGGATTCTGGACCCGAAGTGACTGTTTCTCTAGATAAAGCTTCCACACGGAACGAGATATATCATCGGATGATTCGGACGATAATCTTCCGTTGAGTGCACTCACAGCTAAACTTCCAACGAGCAAGAGCAAACAAGAAAGGAAGCAAAAAGAGCAAACAGTGACAGCAATGGACTTCAGTAACCGTCAACTTTGGGAATACTTTGTAAATTCTTCGATGACGACGTCACAGAACTCATTTTTGTCCGAACCTAGTAAATATGCACAAAAGCAAAATCTGGCCAGAAACACAGCTAAGCTCGAAATACTCGTAATGGCATTCACCGGAGTTCTAATCCTCAGCGGATATGAGTATGTGCAGGTGCCCAGGTGACAACTTTTTCGAAGAATTACAAAGACGCACACAATTCTTTTTTTGAAATTGGCAAAGGGGGACAAGTTTGAAAAAATAAGGGCACTGTTTGATCTACTGAACAATAGATTCTTGTAAAATGCTCCTCTCGAGGAAAATCATTCAGCTGATGAAGCAATGCTACTCTATTATGGTCATCATGGTTGTAAGCAATACACACATGCTAAACTTATCCACTATGGATACAAGTTCTGGGTTCGCACAACAGGTTAGGGCTATATAAACTGGTTCGGAATATATCAAGGGGTATAAACATTAGTAAGGAGCACGCAGATTTCGGTGTTGGTGTGGGAGTGGTGCTGGAATATGCTAAGGTGCTGCGTCATACTCGTAAGTGGCCTGACTTGAAGTTCCACCTGTTTTTTGACAGCTCTTTTAGTTATATCGCTTTCGTCGAAAAACTTATGGAGTGGAACCTGTACGCAACGGGAACAGTAGCAGAGAATTGGTTGAAAGGAATTTCCCTTACACGACATACTAAAGAAAAACCGAGGCAGCTATGACTACGCGAAAATAGACGGTCAAAATATTACTGCCGGCAAATGGAATGATAATAATGTGATCTGCTTTATATCAAATTTTGCGGGCATTCCACCCATCTATTCGGTTAACCGCTATTCACAGAAGAAAAAGAGCGACATACTAGTAGAACCGACTCATCTGATTTACATGTGCCATGCGAATATTGGAGGGGTCAATCAAAACATAAGCCCCTACAGAATTTCAATCCGAGTTAAAAAATGGTACAATCCATTATTTATGCACTGTATCGACATGGCACTTCAGAATTATTGGCATGTTCTACCGCGAACAAGGTGGAACCCTTGATCAGCTAAGCTTTAGAAGAGTTGTTGCCACAGCATTGCTAGAACAAAATCGAAATCAACCGAATATGTCAAAAGGACCGCCCAAGTTGCACACTTGGAGCAGAATTACGCTAGAACCATCTGAATCATCTCGTAGTGCCGCAAGAAAAACAAACCTGTTGTGAATTTTGCCATTTTGTCATAAAAAAAACGATAAAATCGTCGTAAAAGCTAACATCGGTAAAAATAAATTTCTACAACGATACAGTAAATGAAAATAACTTAGATTTCCAAAGAATAGTCTAGATATTACAGACTAAATACTGTAACACTACGAGACGGTCTCGGCTTGGTTTTGACAACGCGTATTCCTAAACAAATCGGAAAAGAAGCCATCACTATGCACGCCATAAACTCGTATTGTAGTGAATTCAGGGATATACTCACACCAGAAACGCCTTCGTGTATCACAAATCGTTAGTGCATTGGAATTAGTTCGCTCAGCAGAATATCCGCGGAGAATTAGCCGACATTTTTACGCGACGCTGTTATTAGCTTTTCACCTTTGTCAACGCGTTCTCAAGATCCCGAATGGAGTATTGTCAGATTTTCAGATCTTAATGGACTTCTTCGAGTTATTGCGGGCTGTATTTGATTATTTTGCTTATAAAGTGTTGCACGTTCAGCAACGAGTTGAGGTGCATTCTAAGTAATAAATCGGTACCGGCACCCCGAAATCGTAAAGTATTTATAAACTTCATTCTTACGCCACTTTGTGTCAATGCGAGGAAGTGCCTTATACAGCAATAATGGCACAAACTTTGTTTAACTTACTGAAGTCTTCAGAATTCAACAAAAAAATTGTTGATATGGGAACAGACGAAACTCGGATAACAGACGGAATTTGAAGACGGAGATTGAGATTGAGATTGAGATTGATGAAAGTTGAGTTTTGTGAGAGTTTACTGAGTAAATAGGGAATGGAGGGGTGAAGAATCGGTCCAGTTAGAGCCCCGATGAGAAGTCGAGGATTGTTTATTGGGCCCGGGATTGTGATTGGAGTTAGTAGCATACTTATGACTACGCTTATTTTGAGATTTAATACTAGGCCAAACATTTGGCTTGTGTTGCTCTTTAGTTGTCTTCTGGTTTCCTTTTCTTAGCTTCAAATCGCCAAGTTGAACAACTTCTGAGGAGGGGTTTTAAAAAAAATCACTCGTATTTCGATGGAATGTTAAATTTCAAGCGACAAGACTTTGATGTTTTGGCCGGGGTGATTTTTCGCCAGTTGAAAAAAGCAATTTTAAATATACGCTTAAATAAGTCTTCAAGCTAGTTTGTGTCGATGTGATTATATGTACTTTCTATAGTAAAGGTTGCACGGTCAGGTTTATGCTGGCATTTAGTTTATCAAGTCGCTTGTTCCATTCTTAAGAAGTCCAGGAAATACCAAATCGAGAGATTGTCAGTTCAGGGGACGGTGCAACAACTTCGGCTAATGGTGTTGGTGATAGAGAGCGATGTGGCGGTAAAAGAGTCTCTTGAGTCTCTTATTACAGCATTCTTAAGCATTTCGGTTGGCAAAGATGTTGAACATCGGTCTAATATCGTCAGCAATATCACCGAGACGTGAATGATATGCTGTCATTGCTCATATCTTTGCACATAATGTCAGTTAAAATTGATTCAGGGGCAGGAGCGCTAATGTTTGATGAACCTTCAAATTAAATATCAATATCGGACCTAAGAGAACTCAAACCGTCAGTGAAAGAATAGATGAATAAGATGTAAGAACCGAGTTAGCACTAGAGTTACGAGTAATAACACTTTTCACATCATCAATGTTGAAATTGCCAGTAAACTTTGAAAGTTCCGTGAAATGGGCTAGTCGTTTTATATTTGGATTTATAGACGTTATAGACCTCGTCAATCTTCGAAAACTGGTTTTAAATTTTTTTTTAAATCATAAATGTCGGACGGAAAGATCTCTTTACATTAGTCGCAGAAAAGCCGGAAATTGTTTCTATAGTCTTTGAGATGAATCTGCCGCTGCAAATAAGCAGGTCAGCATTCGTTTCGCTGGTAATTGCACAGTGGAGGTTACTGGTGGAGGATTGAAAATTGAGACATGACCAATTGGTTGGAAAGGCAGAACTGAACTGAGACGTTGGTCTAGGAGTAGGCCTGAATGAAAAGATGCAACAATGCGGTTGCTGCGTAATGTCTAATAGACAGTAATAGCATAGAATCATAGTAGCTTCCAGATGGGAAACCACATAATCTGACAGAAAGTTACACAGTTGCTTGCACTTGTAGAACGCTGATCACAACGTTTGTAAAAGAACCAAAGAGAAACAGTCTCATGAAGATGCGACCAGATCTGTCCAACGTCGATGAAGGTGTCTCAGATGAGCTGATTGCAGGGCACTTAACACAGCAGATAGGAACATGTACTGCTGACTTATTAGCTAATTCGATAAGTATTTAGTATTTACTGCCGATCTGTCACACTATGGGACCAACCAGCACTTATAGTTTCAAAAATCTATAACTTTTTTGTTTTTAGTGATAAAAGAGTTAAACTTCGCATACATAATCTTAAATATATATAAATTTGTTACGTTGTAGTAAAAATAATCCTCGCAAAGTTAAATGTCACATTTTTAGTACACAATCGAGGTTTACGATACAGTAAATTGAATAACTCATACCTTCAATGATTAGTTAGATTCACCAAAAGAATATAAGAGCAGTTTAGCTTCCTCCAACATCTCCTTAGAAACCTTTCCAATACGTTTACTCATACTTGATATAAATGGATCCGATGTAAATAACAAAGTACGGAAAACGTCTTCACTTGTTGCTCCTCTCGAGCATTTTCTGGAGTGGGTTAAACCGTATTGTTTTGGTAGTCTTTCTTGCGCGGCTTCGGACAACTGACCTATTGGCAACAAAGCGAAATGCTTAATGATTGTTTCACCATGGATCAGTGTTTTATGAACCGAAGAGGGCATATACATAGTACTAATTATATTTTTCTAAATACAATTGTGCAGTGTTGAGGCTATACTTGCCAAATAACTCTGGATTGATTGCCATACCTGATGAAAATGTTTGCAACATAACGTAAAACCTTCTTATTAATTTTTCATCAACTCGTGTTATATTTGCCGAAGAGTGGTAATTTTGAAAATATCGACGAGCTGTGTTACCATCATTACTGTTCCCACTACCTTGTCCTAGTTTATCTATATGTAAAGGAAGTTCAGTCCGGAAACGATTTTGCACATATTTTTTCTTTTCCTCTCTGCTTTCCCTGTTCTCAAGTGTAGTTGCAGACCATTTACCGAAAGATAAATTGTACGATATATGTAATATCAGTTCCATGCACCTGATCCAATCATGCGAAGTTGATATGCATTTTTATTTTCAGATTTAGATCTCACTTTGGTTAAGTCATCTATTTCTCCTGGATTTTGCTCCACAAATAGTACACACAGCACTAGAACTTTTGCATCAGTAAGGATTTGAGCTAATTTTCCATCAATCATTGTTAAAAAACAGTTCATGTTTGATTTCAATTCCTTCACCATCTTTACTTAGATGACTCATTTATCTGTACTCGTATATTATTAACGTGGGAAGGTCCCGAATTTTTTTTATTTTTTTTAAAAATTTCTACTTATTCTACAGCATTTCAAGAATGTCTTCTTAAAATTTCAAAGCAAAATCTTTATTCGTTTCGAAAGGGCAGCGAATTTTCGGCCGCATGTGCACGCTCGATTTTAGATAGCACAGTATGCGGTTCCGACCGCATGAATAGGGGATGCTCCGCCTGCTAGGCCTTGAGCATCTTTGGCCTCTAAAGAAGCCCGCACACTTCGTGAACAAGGAAGAGTATCTCAAGATGAGTTTTACGAAGAATCAGAAGGAATTTTGCAATTTCTTTTGCTCCAAAAACTTTAAATTGCTTTTTCTCGAAACTGCATTCTTCACAACGGCATGCAACATAACTCAAAACTTAATTGTCCGATCGTTCTAAAATTTTGAAGGGATCTTCTTGATACTTTTAGCTATACTCTAAACATGATTTTCAATGCAAATTAAATAAATTGTTTAAACAAATTGGTAAAAAAAAGGTGACTTCTTTTCTGATCTCTATAATTTTTATGCAAAATTAATTTTTTTTTGTTGGATTTTAAAGGCTAGGAGTAGGAGAAACAATGTTTTTAACAAGACCTATCGTGATTTTTTGTTACAGATGAAAAATATTTTTGTTTATAGTTAACAGATGTTTCTATCTCACAATAAAGGATTTTTTTAAACAAAATATCAATTTTTCATTGACTAAAAAATCCTTAACAATTTACCTTGTTTCGGGACCTTCCCCCCGTAACGAAAGCTCTTGTTTTGTTAGGAGTTTCTTTTGAAAACTCGATGGAAATCGGACGACAATATCTTACGAAGAACAAGTGCGTTTGCATCCATATTAATAAGCTTTATTGGGATATGTGAAGCAATAAATAAGTTAGAGTCAGAAATTAAATGATCTTCTCCTGGTAATATTTGTGTATACACCCTTTGTCTCGAAGAGCCATCGCAGCCCCACTTGGTAAAGAGCTTAAGATTTTTCGATCTAGGCTTGTAAATAGAGTCAACCATCTAAATGCGCCTAAAGGTATGGTCTAACAGATCTTGCAGCTTGATTGAAGCACCAATATCAGTTACCTCTATGCTCGGTGCTGGTGGATAGTACAATTTTTTAGCGTGTGATAACATCTGATAAAATGGAAAATCGATCAATTTTTTCCAGCCAGACAAGACCTTCGATATAGGTACTGATATTTTGACAGACCTAAATCAATGTAGATGCTCAAAGCCTCGTGAATAGAATAGGAACAAACAGTTGCGGTGTCATGCGATATTTGCTTCATTATTTCTATTTTGTTGCCTATAGTCATAGTCCGTATCGTGATAATAAGAGAGGCTTCTTCTATTTCCCCTAAAGCGTTATGTATATGTTATAGCCCGTATCCTTTAATTAACTCCATAATCTTTCGTTTCCTAGATTTTTCAGACACGTTCTCCAGAAGTTGACGGTTGCTCTTCATTAAATATAACTAACCGTCCAACCACGATGAATTACATTTTTACATTTTTCAAAACGTTCTTTAGTTCTACTTACTTCTCCCAGCGATCCTTGAATTTGGAAAGCAAATTCTTCTGTATATTTGACACGACTATTTGAATTTTTGAAGCGCTGGTAACTTAAGGTTGTCGTGTAGGTACTTTTCAAGATTCGAAATATTTGTTCCATTATGAATAAAGAAGTTCCACAAGTCGCATTTAGAAATCACCAATTCACTCATTTTGCGAAAATAAGTTACCCTATCGGAAGATGATACAAATTTTGCAAATGTCGTCGTACGTCAATCATATTTGACATTTGTGAAATAGACAGCTGCAGTATACAAACAGACTAGCAATGGAGCGCTATACTCCGCAAGAGCGTGGAATAATTGTGTAGATGTTTTTGGCCAATAATCGGTCGATGGTGTTAGCGTAGCGTGAATTTCGACGTCGATTTCCTAATTGTGTCGCGTCAGCTGGGCCTCGAACAGAGTGGAAGCACAGCAGACCATGTAGGGCGGGACCGCGATCGGACTGGTCGTTCGGACGAGAATATCGCGGCTGTGGCTGCCGATGTCGCTGAGAGCGAAGAAACATCAACCAGACGGCGGGCCACGCAATTGGGCATCACCCTACGGACGGACCCTACAACGAATTTTAGTGAAAGACTTATACATGTTCCCGCACAAAGTGTAAACAGTGCATCAGTTATTGCCTGCTGACCGTCAGTCGCATTTGAATTACTGTAAAGCCATCCTCTATCTCAACAGTGAAGAGGACGACTTTGTGTCGCGCTTGTGAGGAGGCGCATTTTCGCATTGTTACGTCAATAAGCAAAATCTTCATTTCTGGGGCACTGAAAATCTGCGTGTGATGGAAGAAGAGCCATTACATCCACTCAAAGCCACTGTCTGCAGAAGTGGAGCGCCATCAGGTCTAAGACAAATCTGCGATTGTCTGAGTTCATTTTCTCCATCGCCGTTTTAAGCATCGTAACCAAAGCTTTGTTTGCATAGAATTGTTGCAAGTGTCGAATGACGTTTTTTGTCACTCCTATTTGCCCTCTGTACCGCCTATTGATTTGATAATCCTCCGACAAAATGAAGTACACCTGCAGATATTGGTGTGCGTCTTCGTTCGCTGACAAGAATGCTCCCACCCGATGGTAAATGTGGCCTTGAATCTGTGAGCCAGAATTGTGCAGTGTAAATACCTTGCAAGTCGGCATGAAACCAGTTTCTTGAACGATTTTTGTTCCGAACGAAGTCATACGAAAACAGTTGTTATACTGTCGAATGTTCTTGAGAAAATCAACCGATTCAAACAACGATTTTAATGGCTCCGGAGGTGCATCTAAGGGAATCAATTTCACTTTGCCACTCGCACATCAAAGACGAGTTCTCAGAAAGAGTTAGGTTTCGGGTGTGAAGGAAGGCCTATTCAGAAAATTTACCAAACAAAAATGGTATAAAAGATTAGAAAAAAAATTAATTTATCAGTTTAATTTTTTACGCCAAGGTTAAAGTTGCTTAGAAACGCTATTTGAAATGTCTGGACTTACAAAACAAGAATACGCAGACTTTATTGACGTTTATGGGCTGAGCACAGGAAGTTCAACTAGAGCGCGACGAGGATACCATGAACTTTATCCTAACCGATGACTTCTTAGTGAAGAAGTATTTGAAAATACATATCGAAGGCTTCGAGAAACGGGATCAGTTTCAAATACACCACCTAAAGCGAGAGCTCCACAAGTAAGAAGAATTTCGGCTGATTAAAGAATAGTGGAAGATATTACAAGTGATCCGTTAATTAGCATCAGACGCTCAGCTTTGCAGTTCAATGTTTCCAGACATAAAATTTCGAATGTACTGCATGGAGAAAATCTTTATCCATACCACCATACACCTGTACAAAAATGGCTTGGAAAAGAGACTTGAGTTCTCTAACTGGTTGCTGGAGCGGAGATTGGATGACAAAGAGTTTATTAGCAGAATTCTTTGGACAGAGGAATCTCAATTTACAAGATCACACATTTTCATAATCTTCATACATGGGCTGCGGACAATTTACATACAAGGAAACATAAATCATTTCAACACAAATTCCTGCGTCAATATGTGGGAGGTGTACTTGGAAACAAGTTAATCGGCCAATTCCAGCTACCACCTAGGCTCAATTCTACAAACTATTTGGGGTTTTTGCTAAATGATTTACCAGAACTATTGGAGAACGTTCCACTAATTTAACTAGCTTCATCATATTTCCAACAGGACGGAACTCCAGCCCACAATGGGCTTGCAGGGCCACACTAGCCTGCAAGATCTCCTGACCTTACCGTATTGGATTACTTTTTTGTATGGGGAAGAATGAAAGAACTTGTTTATTCAACCGAAATAGCAACTTTAAGTGAATCGGAAGAGCTTAAAGCAAAAAAAACCTTTTTTATAAATTTGCCTGCTGCAAGTTTTTCCAAGTACATATCATAAAATTAGTGCGTTTTTCTGCAAATTTATTGATGATTTTTTTTTATTATTATTACGTTCATAAGAAAAAAATAGTAAAACGGTATGTTAATTAATTAATATGTTAATCAATCAATGGGCAAGAGAAATGGAACAGGCTTAGAAATTGGATATCTGAAGAACCTAATAAGGTATCAACTTTATTTAAATGCAGTTACAAAGGGTAGTATTTCTTCTAAAAACAAAGTCAATCAACGAAGTTTCTGCCATTAGTATTAACTGAGAAATTTCCGTTAACATGCGTCAGGGTATACCAAAGTAAGCCTTTCCTTAAATCCTCGATAATTGGAGATAGACCCTTACTGTTGAACGATTTTTTTCTTAGAATATACCCAGGCATCATTTTCCAAATTTTCGTTGACAAATTGGAAAACAAATATTTGACCAACATTTTTCGAACCGCACTGTATGTTTTTGGAATAAAGGTTGTTACGTGCAAATCACGCCCCAAAAATCCTCCATTCCCTTTGGTCCTGTTGTAGTCTGTTTCACCCCTCTGCCCTCCTGCCATTTCTTGTTTCGTCCCCGTTCTTTTCTTCCCGTCATGCTCTGGATGCCACGGCACAGGTGGGATTTACTAGATCCTTTGGATCCAGTTCCCTCCCCCGACCTACCGCTCCAGAGATGACCATATAGGTACCCCAGGAAGAGCCAGGCGGACGGCCTGGAGACTCTAGCGGACGGACGGTCCGCCCGCCCTTGATGCCCGAAGAGGTCGACACCCCAGCAATGGCCGAGAGCCCACCCTAAAATATATATTGTTTGCTCGTTCAGCCACAAAATTTTTAAGACCCCAGAACCCCAAAAAAAAAAAAAATTGTGAAAGAAAGCTCACGATTCCCCACGATCCGTCCCCCTCATTCGTGTCTGCAAGGAGACTTACGGGCCCCGCAGTAGAATCCATTTTATAAAAGTTTTCTTCCTACTTGGCGGTCACCATTTGAGCTCCCCTTAATTGTTCCCCAAAAGTGTTCCGGGTCCGAGGGTGTAATATGGACCCAAGCAGTCACTCGACAGACAGAACGAACACGACAAAACATCGACTGGTGTGATTGGGTGGTTTCATAGGGAGGCTGTCAGAGCTCTGGAAGTGAGTCCCTTTATTCTGACAGCTGAATTAGTGGATGATGCATGAGTGTGTGTGTGCGTGAGAGGCAACTAGCCGAAATGCGCGGCTAGGCAATGGAAACTAGCCGTCATAGCGGAAAGTACACGCACAAAAAAAAGGCAAAGAAAAAGTAGAACGGAGAACGAAATTAAACAAAACTAACCAACGAACAAACAGAAGAAACCAACAAAAAAATATAAGCGAAACGTACAACGGACGAACAAGAAAAAAAAACCCACCACCAAGGACGAACACAAAAAAAAAGAAGACACAAAACCCCAGCGAGGAAAATAGGAAGAACTGACGGACGAAGCGACGACGAGAGTGACAGCGGCGGGAAGTACCCACTCCCCTCACCAACCCCGACAACCAGATAGGAGCGACCCCAAGTAGGCAAGAAAATAAGATAAGTACCCCTCGTAAATTTTTTTATATTCCCATTTGTGTGATCTACCCCCAGTTGGGGTTACTTTCGAGGTATAGAATCCCGTAAGGCTCTTTACCGCTTACCTGGCAAACCCCGTAACCCTTTAACGGGTGTTTTTTTTTTTTAAACGTTCGCGACCCCGTTGCCACCGAGTGAGTCACCCCGGTGTGTGATCGTACGGAATCGTGGGCCTTCCGTCGGCCGTGCAAATCCAGTGTAATACTTTGTTGGCTAAATTTTGAGGTGGGAAACCCCTTTGGTGTCCCACGATTGTTAGTGATTCTGTACTATATACGGCCTTTGTAATCTCCCCCATTTTTTTTTACAAGAAAATACATACGCTTAAATTCCCCATCAGGGAAAAATTCATTTGTTTTCTTTTATCTTGTGGCGTCCAATTCATCATTGTTTACGTTCGGTTCCCTCTTTGCCGAACCCCCCCGTACTGAGCAGCCGGTGTGCGCAGCTTGGAACCAGCTGCTGGTTGCAATTCCTGTTCTCTTTTGTTTCCCTTTTGGGCTTGTTTCGGTTTTGCGTATTTTCTTTCACTCGTCTACCAACCACCATCCGTGTGGTTGCGGTTCCTTTTTTTTGCTCGTGTCATAATTTTGTTCCTTTGTTCCTTTCTTTTAAATTATTTAAATTTTTTAAACGCGGAATAATTTTCCTCCCCCGGGAGTTGCAACAGGGTTGTGTGTAAATGCTAAAAATGTTTAGTTAGTTTAGTTTAGTTTATTTTCATTTCATTCTAACTTAAAACTACTGTACAATTTCTTACAGAATATATCGGAAAATAGTAGTGATCACTCTGTAACTTAAAAGTTAGTATGGAGTGACACTGCGATTTAATTAACAATAAAATATAAGTTTGATGTGGGGGAGACATCGGTTTTACAAAATTAATTTTCTGGGACTTCATAAAAAAAAAACAAAAAAAAAGGAAACAAAGAAAATCCATATAAAAATTCAAGGAAAAAACGGAAAGAGCAAATTACTATTTGGAAATTGTTTTCACAGTTGCAAAAGGATTACAAAATTGTATTAATAAACTGACATTAAACTTAAACATTGACTTGTGCTGATGATTAAGATAGCAGATCACTTTAAAATAACGATTCCAGGACTTCATAATTCATAGTGAATAACCAGTCTTTAACCTTTTTTAGGAATGAATTAAAATTTAAATCTGTTCGAACAGAAAATGGTAACTTGTTAAACATTAAAGGGGTTATAACGGAGTAGAAGTGAGAAAAATGGGTTTTGTACGCGATTGGAACATTAACAAGGTGCATAGTATTTATACGAAGACTATAAAAATCTGTAGTTCTACTAGGAATATTACCGCTTTGCTTAAAGAATTCTTTTAGAACTTTGAAAACGTAAAGGTGTCTCATTGGTAGAATATGCAGGTTTTTAAATAAAGGCCAGCTCTGAGTAATGTATTGAAACAAATAATTTAAAAATCCATCTAGCCATTTTCATTGAACATTGAAATTTTAACCAAAAAAAATAAAAAAATTTGAGACGAGCAGTGCTAAGGTTGGCCCCATAGTGCGTTGTCGGCAGAAAACCTACTTGATGAGTTTGAACCATTTGTTTCATTCTTTACCGCATCAGGAGTAGTGTTGTCATTCTTTAACAAGGCAACTTCATACTCCAACTTTATCACATGTTTCAAATCCCCTCTACTTACCTCGTTCTTGAGGTAGGTACTACATAAATTTTATATTGTTTTAAAAACCCGTTGATGCATAATTTCAAACTCAGACATTCGGTTTCAAAATAATTCAGTACTCTTACTTGTCTTTCGACCTTAACTACGCGAGAGGCTAAACTAATTTTCGACGCATACACGTCTTTTGCTTTTGATCCTTGTTTTCCTAGTATCTGGTCAAGTCTATAAAATAAATTTATTCCAAATGAAAAAAATAAAAAAAATAAATAAATATTCATTAGTTTTAAATTTCATTTTGCGATTTTCAAAATTGTTTAAACAAATGAAAAATAGAAGAAAAATAAATGGATGATTATGAACTTGAATTAGACGATGAAAAAAGTTAGAAACATGCAAATGCAAGTATAATATATTTTTTAAATATTTTCAAAGTTAATTAATATTTTCGTATTTGTGTATAGTATACTGTGTAGTAAAAACTAAAAGATAAAATTCACACAAAGTGTATATGCATAACAAAAAGAAAAAGAAAAAAAAAAAACTATAAAAAGGGTAAACAAAAAATCGAGTTGTGCATAATTTTGAAGTGGTCATACTCTAATATTTTCTTATAACGGAAGTAATAATTTGAAATATCGAAATAAATAAGAATTTATTTAAAATAATTATATGTTGTAAGATATTTGAGAAAAAAAGTCTACAGCATTTGACTTGTGAGGCTTGAAGGTGGAAAATGCTGAGGTGCGAATTGAAGCACATTGACATTGTGAGAAATATTGTGAGAGAGAAATTCAAATTTGTTGTTTATGGTTTATGGAACGTAGAGTATTCTAGGTCTTCTATGATATTTACAGAAGATATGATATGTTCTTACTACTAAGCTGAATACTATAATATATACATTTTGCAATGGGGATATAATATAAAAAAAGCTAGCGATAACCTACTACTTTATCTAAAGAATAAAGGCTTCTTCTTGTGAGCGATCAAATACTTAAAACCACGACAATGTGATGCGCGTATAGAAGAAACTGTAACCGCCGTGAGTGAAAGAGTTGCGGAAGATTTGAAATTGTCAATTCGGCATCGATCATAACAGTTTACTTTGTGGAAAATTTTGCGAAGAAGTTCCGTCATATAAGCGTTCAGGATCCAGTTGGTCAGTGAATTAAAGCCACGAGTTCATGGCTTGCGACTTTCAAGCGTTTTCGGATATATGTATGTGGATACAGCGGTTGACTCACTGAGAATTCGATTAAATGATGGGAAAATGGATAATGGACCGGCCACCGAGATCCTTCGATTGGACGCTACTTGATTACTCGTACTTATTGTCGGGCTATGTAAATTCTTTGTTGTATGTTGATAAATCCAAGGTTTGAAGGCCAATATTCAGTTCTTGGATAGGGAGGCAAATGCACGAACGGATAATCGAAAGTTTAGTTGACAGTATGCACTGCCTCAAAAAAAGCCAAAAAGTAGTGTAGAAGACTTAATAACCCATTCCTCAAAATAAATAAAGACTTTCCATCTAAACCCCATTCCTTTTGTTGTTGTTAAAAAAAATTGCTAGCTCTCAACACTTTTAGTAATGCAATTATGGACCTTGAAAAAATGGAACAAAGCTCTAAGTTTGCGTCTGATTTTTGGTCAACCACGAAGTGTATCGGTCTAGTCAGGCGTTTATGGATCCAACGTCTGAGAGGGCTAGACCATGTGGAGAGAATGGACACCACAGCTCAAGCTCGATTCTAACCGCGAAGGACGACTCAGCAAAGGACGAAAACATCTAAGGTAACACGCGAAAATGGAAGGGGATCTTAACCAACTTAGAGTGCAGCTCTTACTTACATCGTAAGTAAGAAATCTTTGACAGAAACTTTGTCTAATTGACAATCTAGATTGATTGACTTACTTCCAGATGATCTATATCATATGTCCACATTCAGTTTTATATGGAAAATCTTAATTTGCCCCAGCAATCTGTTCAAGGAAGAAGAGGCGAAATCGGAAGAAGGGGTTTCTACATACGCAATTCGCACTTTATGGACATCAGTGAAAGTTGGTGAAAAATGGTATAGTTATACCATATAATAACATTGATGGTACCAAGAACTTTCAGGTGGAGCTACGCAAATGGGATTTAACAGCCGATGATGTCGAATGAAGGCAAAGGGACTAGAGATTATGATTTAACAATTTTGGAGCAAAGGAAATTGAACAGAAGGCTAGGCTGCTTTTCTAGTAATAATTCTTCTGAAAGCAATCGTATAATTACGATACACAGGATTTTGGATTCTACTATTTTTTTTTATTGGATCTTAAAGCCTCTTGGCAAATTGGAAGTAGAACAGCGACGAAAAATTTTATACTTAATACGCATATACAATAGAATTATGTAGAAACCTCTTAGTTGGTTCCGAATCAGTCCATAATTCATGTGTCATAACTATGGACAGTATGTCTATTGAAATTTGCGTTCTATATGACGTCTGTCTATAATACCCACACTATAAGTTGTTCATGCTACGAGTATGCCGCAAATCAAATCTGCGTGAGATTGCTGTGAGATGCACAGGGTCCATGTGCTGTGTGCCCGGTTTCAATGATATTCTGGGAAACTGGCTACGAAAACGTAGAGCATCTTTAATATGATGGAAGCTCTTCTTTTGTAATCAGGCTTAGGAAAATTCTTCCTTCGAATTGCCACAGTCGAGCGAATGTGAATTTTATGTTAAAATGTAAAATTAAACACTTGAAGCTAATTTTAATGTCTATGGTACTAGCTTTATTTAACAGAAAATTTTATGCCATTGGTGTTTAAATATGATGTCGGGCATATGCGTGCCACGGCTAGTTCGAATGAAGCACATTCGCAAAAGTCCAATTTTCGACAACTTTATCGAGAAACTGGGGCCATATATAGGGTTCTCCAATAAGGACTTGGCAACTTTTTTTTTTTAAATAAAACGCAAACCATTTGAGATATTTCAAAAACTTTATTATCGGCTTGAAGTACAATCGAAACATTTATGAATGGAACTCGACTTCGTTCATATGGCCACCGCGGGCACGTTTGCAGCGGTCGATTCGTTGGACACAATTTTCAACGACTCGGCCACATATTTCGGCCGAAACGGCTGCTATTTCGCGTTCAATGTTGGCTCTGAGCTTGCAGACATTGCTCGTTCGTGTACTTTACCATGATGAAAATGTTGAGTTTACTGAATAAATTGACAGTGACAGTTTGATGATTAGTGAAAGAGTGCGTTCACAAATTAAATTCAAAATAGTCAAGTCCC
Organism: Volucella bombylans; assembly: GCA_949129095.1. Lineage (NCBI taxonomy): Eukaryota > Metazoa > Arthropoda > Insecta > Diptera > Syrphidae > Volucella > Volucella bombylans. The sequence continues at coordinate 135,922,691 of OX422141.1, read as the reverse complement.
TATTGAAAAACCCTTTATCAGCAATAACAGGGTGAATGTTGACTTCTAAATCGTCCAACGTCTCTGGTTTATCGGCATAGACTAATGACTTCACATACCCCAAAGAAAGTAATCTAAAGGTGTGAGATAACAGTCCCTTGGAGGCCAGTTCACAGGTCCATTACGCGAAATTATGTGCTCAGCAAATTTTTTTCGCAATAAATTGATGGTGTCGCGGGCCGTGTGGCATGTTGCGCCATCTTGTTGAAACCAAAGCTCTGTCACGTTAACGCCATTTAACTGAGGAACGAAGAAGTCAGAAATCATGTTTCTCTAGCGCTCTACATTGATGGTAACATTCTGGCCGGCAGCGTGCTTAAAGAAATATGGAACGATGCTTCCACCAGCCCATAAAGCACACCAAACAGTGAGTTTTAATGGTTGTAAGGGCGTCTCGACAAAGGCTTCTGAGTTTTCTCCACTCCAAATTCGACAATTTTGCTTGTTTAGATATCCATTTAACCAAAACTGGGCCTCATCGGTGAACAAAATTTTGCGTTGAAAATGGGGATCAAGCTGAATCATGTTTTCAGCCCATTCACCGAACCTATGACGCGTATAATGGTCACGCGGATCTTATAAGCTTTAAGCCAAAATCTTCCACAAAGTGGATGGGCATAGCTCAAATTGCTGTGCACGATGGCGAATCAACTCACTCGGATGATCCTAACCACTGCGCTCCACAACAGCAATAACTTCTTCTGTTCGTACTGTTTGTCACCACTAGAGTATACGGGGTATGAAAACGATTTATCGTGTTCCGAATAACAGATGGACGATTATGTCGACCGTAATATGGATGTAGCTCATGATAAGTTTGGCGAACCGAACCATGGTTTTCAAAATAAGTTTGCACAATGGAAGACCGTGATAACCAAAAATCAACTTTCAACTGGCAAGTTGACAATCTGTAAAAACAGAGTTGCCAGTTTAAAAACCAAACCTCTAAAAAAAACGCCCTTTACATGTCTTACGTTACGAATGATCAGGAATATAATAGTTTGCCTATATTCTAAGTCTTAGGAGGCTGGGTATCCCTACAACAACTTCTGAATAAGATGCGGAAATGAGGAAGAGAATCAAATCATGACTCACATACTTACACATACATATGATTTTATGTTAGGTGTCCGGGTATGATACATTAGACCGGGATGGATCACGGGCTAGTTTCTCTCACCGACTAAGTATTGTAGCTGGTTTGTGCATTGCGTTTGTGCAGTGAAGGGTATAACTTATTCATAAGCAGAGAATCTCACTGTCAGAGGTTTCCCATTCCCACCAAAAGGGGGGTGAATTCAGAAGAATAAATCACTTTTGCTATTTTTCGGTGTTTCCCCGGAGATTTGAATTCAGACCTTCTTAAGGAGTATCCGACGAACTTAACCACTGATAATAGACGCATTTTAGTGAAGTAAATCCACTAAGGGATTAAACTGCTTTCGAATACATAAATGCACAATGCAAGATATTTGAGGAGCTATGCATATCCGGAGCAAAATGGGTCTCACAACTATCGATATGTGGTGTTATAATGAGCTAAAATTGCCTTTCCGTTTTCTCATGACATAAAAAAAAAAAACAAATTACAAATGATTCGCAGTAGTGTCTGATTTTCGATTTTTATACATGAACTTGGCCAAGACAATACATCGTATGAATCGAGATAGTAAACGGTACCTTCTTGACTTTTAGAAAGGCGACATGAAGCTATTAAGGTGACAAAATCCGCCTTATTCGATGTAATGATTTGCACACAAATAATCGTAATTTTCTTATTTACATAATTTCCTACTTCAATTTTTAAGACTCTATCAACTAATGATTTACTGAGCAAGGGTCATGCTAATATTTCTCCAAATACAAAATTAAAATTAAATTCCAATCAAACTCAAATTTTATTTATAACAACTGTCCAAATGAAATTAGAAAGAAAAGCTTTTTACAACATCCATTAATTTTCTGTACATTTAATTTTTTTTTTTATTTTCATCATTTTTACGCAAAATTTAAATCCAGTGATTTTATTTTTATATTTTTAAATTTTTTTAAAAATAACAACCAAACATGGTAAAAAAAAGTATACAAATTCTTCGATAAATTAAAAAAAATATATTTATGTACGAATATTGTATAAATTTAAGAAAAACAAATAGATAAGAATTTTTTCATTTTTTTTTTGTTAACTTTGAATTGAATAGTTTTTCTTAGTTTTTTTTAAATAACAGGAAGCATCCGTATCTCACCTAAATTGCAAATTCCTGACTCGATTAAGGAGATCCGCATGACCAGAGGAATATTGTTCTATAACGTCTTTAACATCATATGGTTTCAAAGCCTCACGAAATTGTTTACGTGCCACAAAGTATTTAAGCTTTAAAATTAAAATATTTTCTATATATATTCTTTTTTTTTGTTTGGTTTTGTATATTATTTATTCACATAATGGAATTAAGATTGGTTTTGGGATTTTTTCTGACCTATGATTTTTGTTTTGCTAATAAAATATAAATAAAAAACATAATTGTCGACGAAATACTTTGCAGCGGCGAAGGATCTGAAATCTGAAATTCTCGAGGCCGAAACGTAAACTGTTCTCTATTGTGCGGTTTTAGGGTTATTTTATGAGAGTCGCAAGGCATTGGGGTCTTTTTTTTATATACAATTTCTTTGTTAATTTTGTAAATGGTCCTAAGGTGGTGTTAATATAATATGATCGAATTTGAAAATTATTTAATTTAAAAAAAAAGCTTTTCTATATTAATTAAGTGAATGAGGTGTACATATTTAAAAATAAACAGTTATTAGTAAAAAATATTATTTATTTTCTATTGAATAAAATGCAATAATAAAAATAAACAAACAACATTTCAAAATGTAAACTGTTCGCTTGAGGTTTCAAATTATTTTCATTCGTATTGTGCGTTTCCTCTATTTTCGACTGTTCGATGTTTCAAGTGGATACCTTGATCAAATAGTCTTCGGTAGTAGACGTTGTAGAATTTCTTTCACCGAAGTGAGTTTAAAACAACGGAAGGATTACCGCGTACGCAGAAGGTTATCTAGTAAATTTTCACAGTAAATGGCGGAGAGGTTTACACCTAGTTAGAGTTCCTCTTTCCATTGCTCTTTCGGTCCTAATTTTTTTTTCTCAATCACTAAAATGAAGTCCGAACAGGACTTTGAATAGGTCTATCCAGAAGCAGATAAATACCAAAAAAGGAGACAGATTTTCGTTACAAAAAAAAGCCAGAGCTGTTCATGTAGGTAGGTAGGTAGGTAAGAGTGGCTATTGGTAATACCAACCCACGCGGATCTATGAACCTCTTATTAATGGAACCAGTTTGAGCTTATGATGAAGCCTAGGAGACTGTTTACGTCTCCTTACGTGAAGTTTTATTCTCTGGGTGAGAGCTGGACATGTACAGAGTAGGTGGAGGATTGTCTCCTCTTCCTTCGACAGAAATCGTTTGTAAAGGCGCCAAGTCTTCTTGCGTGCTTGCCTATGAGGCAGTATCCAGTGATGATACCTATGATGGCGCTGAGATGTTTCCTATTTAGAAGGATCAGACTCTTAGAGCGATTCAGATCTAATTTTGGCCAGATCTGTTTGGCCGCTAGACATATTGATCCAACAGTCCACCTAAGGTCTGGTCTTTTATTCGCATCCACCTTTTGTATTAATTTGCACGTAGCGATTGGTATACGTATGTTACCCTTTTCCGGTAGAATAGGTAGAGTTGTTCCAATTTTGGCGAGCTCATCAGCCCTACAGTGCCCTGAAATGTCTCTGTGGCCCTCCACCACGCAAAGATGAAGGTTGAACTGCTCTGCTATCTCTCTAAGAGATGGTTGGCATTCGAGAGCGGTTTTAGAATTTAATGATACCGAGTTCAGGGACTTGATAGCGGCCTGACTATCCGAAAAGATGCGGATATCCTTTGATGATATCATGTTTTTCTTCAGCCGGGACAGAGCTTCTTTAATCGCCAAAATTGCCGCCTGGAACACGCTACAACGATTTGGAAGACGGAAAGCGAGGCTTTGATTTAGATTATCTGAGAAAACACCGCTCTAGGTTTTAGATCCATCTGTGTAGAGATGGATTGACTTGTCCTCCATGAAAGCATCTTCCGCCCAGAAGGATCTAGAACGGAAGCTTACATGGAAGTCTTTGTCAAACCAAAGTTCAGGTATGGTGTAATCGATGTTTTCTGTGAGGATTCCTAATGTATTAAGAATGCTAGCGTGCAGTGTGTGCAGAATGCATAGCTGCAGTCCCAGCTACTTGCCTGTTGAAAACATCGAGTGGTGTCAAATGAAGCAGAATGCTTAAACCGTAAGGCTCCACTTATGTATAGACATGCTGTTCTCTGGACTCTGCTCAGTTTACTGCAGTTGTCGACAACCCCGTAAGTAAGTACCGGTCTTATGATCGAGATGTATAGTCAGTGGGTTATGCGAGGTTAAAGGCCCCATTTATTCCCAGTGGCTTTTTTTTGCAAGAGAATAAAGTTATTGCAGCTTTATTGACTCTATCTTGAATGTTAGGTTTCCAGTTTAGTTTCCTGTCGAAAATGAGACCCAAATATTTTGCTGCGTCGGAAAATACTAGACTGGTACCGTTTATTGAAGTAGGGTATCTAATTGGAATTTTGTATTTCCTGGAAAAGAGGACAATATCAGTTTAACGGGGGTTTACTCCCAATCCACAGCGATCAGCCCAACTCCAACGTTCTTTAATGGCATTCAGATGCTAACCTGAGATGGGTATAGCAGCGTCATCTGCATAGGCAATCACCCTGCTACCTCTCGCTTCCAGGTATATCAGCAGTTCATTAACTACTAAGTTTCAGAGAAGGGGAGAGAGGACACCGGCTGTTCATGTAGCCGTTGTCTCAGTGAATCTAAAGCAGAAATACAGAAATTTTGTTTCGATATCTTCGCGTATAGCCAGTCAACTATATGTGACAAATGGGATTCTGAATAGATTTCCTTATAGGCAGCTCAAAAGTCTTTAAGAAAGATGACTGGCTATATTTTCTACGGTCTGTTTTGGAGAAGCGACCATGGAAGAGATTGTTCCATATGAAATATATGTGGTACCCATGGTTAAATTCTCAATCTCTCCGCAGAGAAAATTTCATATTTTGAAATTCTACCATTAGCCAAAGTTCAGACATCGAGTTTTTGGGTTTTCTTGTGCATCATGCTAGACCTCCATCGAAGTTTCTTATTTAGAATTCGATGATCTATTTCCATATCTAAAATCCCTAGCCAGGATTTTGCTCATTACAATTTTGATGACCTTTCCTAAACCAATGAAAGATAGGATCTAAAGCTCCGTTTAGATAGATAGGATCTAAGGCTTCTATTTGTTTTTCCCCAATATTTTTGGGCAAACATTCAGAGTCATAAGAAATAATCTAAACCCTGAGAACTCTTGGTTCACTAGGATTACAAAGTGTCAGTATTTAATAAAATTATTGTCGTGCTTGCGAGAATTCCTTATCTTTTGAACTAAAGGAGAAGAGCTAAAGTGCTAAAATCTAGAAGGCTACAACGACAAAGCTATGTGAATCTAAGAAATTTCATTTTTTTTTTTTTTTTTTTTTTTTATAATTTACGCGCGCCTAAGGGGTTGATACCCTTTTACTGTTGCCTGGGCGCGGGCGGAAAGATAGAAGGAGGAGAAAGGAAAATTGTTTTTGTAGTGGTTTGAAACTCAGGTGTGTTTGGTTTCTATGTTTACTCTCCAGGGGTGGGAGTCCGAATAGGACGGAGAGTTTTTTCTTCACACAGAGTGATTCGAGATATAATTCCCAGTATTTTTTTCATTGCTTGAAACTCTTATAACAGCCAAATCTACGTGTCAGAATTTTTTTGTCTGAGTTCCAATTATACAATGAAAAACTGATTTTGCCATGGGCAGGATTCAAACCTGGACCCTCCGAGTGAGAAACGTTTGCTACTACCACTACACCACGGCCACCCGTGGTGGAGTTGTATTCGATAGAGATCCCTTGAAAAGGATAGAAAAGTGATGACAATGTCTCGTTGTACACCACGGCGTAGGTGTTTTACTCACTTAATTGTTCGCAACTAACAATGGCCAATCCGGAAATGTGAGAGACTTTTTTATAGGCACAAATTTCACCTTGGTTTGGTGGTTGCTTGCTGTGGAAATAAGGTGTGCACTGAGAGATATTAACTTAACGATAATGAATTCCCTAGATGGAATCAACGGTATAGTAAAATCCCGAAAAAAAAATAAAGCCAACAAGAACTTATCCGGGCTACACCGACATGTCCGGGACTAGATCATGATCTTGGAAAAGAGATAGTGGTGGATGAGTCGTTAATTGATCAACGGCGGCGCTCACACATTTAAATGGGTAACTTGCCTCGGTCTAACCGACCCCTTATCCTACGCTTATCTATAATGGAATTGGCCCTTCAGGTTGGAGGTTGTGGTGTCGGGCTAATTGCCCGCCATGAAAAAAATATCCATAGTTACAAAGCAACAACAAGCCTCGGATACGGATGGATCTACTATTGACAACCCCTGCAAACGAAACAAGGATAACGAACTTCGGATCTGCACGTGGAATGTTAGGTTATCCAAGAAATGCGGTGGGATGGCCGGACAAAAGGAGGATGAAAAACTGTGACTATGTTATCGACGGCAAAATCAGCGCCTATTTGAATGCAGGTTTGTTGTTAGAGGCAGTCTTAGGCAATAAGTCTTGAGTCTCCGGCATGTCAACAAGCGCCTGTTAACAACCCGTATTAAGGATACATTTCTCAACATTATACGCCCCATAGAGGAGAAAGATGACGACACCAAATATAGATTGTACGAGCTATTGGACAAGACTTAAGGGCAATGTCCTGGCTATGACATTAACATTTTTCTCGGCGATTTTAATGCACAGGTAGGAAGAGAGAGCATATTTGGTAGACTTTGCGGGAGGACGAAATGTTGTCGTAGCTAGCACGCAGTTCCCGCATTTTGATATTCCTAAGGGATCTTGGAGAACCCCTGATCAATCAACTGCCAACCAGAGTGATGACATTGGAATCGACGTAAGGTATTCCTTCAGTACTATTGACTTCAAAACGATCCGAGGGATCAACATTGGGTGGGACCATTACCTGGTTACAGCTGCGGATATCCCGAATGTCGCAAAGACAAGCGAATATTGTGAGGAAGTTTGACGTTGGAAGGCTACAATCGCAAGAGATTGCCAAATCATTTTCCGATCGTGTCTCCCTTAATCTCCCCGGGCGCCCTATGCCGCCAGCATACAGTATCAAAAACCAGTGATAACATTGCCGCAGATGCCACCTCTAATGTGCTGGGTTTCACTCGGCCACCACAACGAAACCCCTTGTTTGACGACGCGTGCCGGCAAGCACATGTAGCTAAGCAAGATGCATACAAAGGGGCACTAGTGAAGTGAGGCGAACACCTGCTTCTCAGGAAGAAAAAGAAGGAGCATGACAAGCACGCGGTCGAGAGATGCTACTCCAGGAATGAGTTTCGGAAGCTTTATCAAAAAGTAAAAAAATACTCGTATGCCACGTACACAAACCACTAACAGAAGCCTATAGAGACGAACAAGGGAACGTAGTAGTGGTCGATGCTGAGGATTTGCAAAGAGCATTTCTGTAGGCGATGATGAACCAAATACCGCTGTCAAGCGGAATGAACCTTTCAACATGGACGATCTAGGCCAACAAATCGCTCCATCCGAACTAGATGAAGTGAATATAGGCATGTCTAAGCCATGTCCAACAGAGCTACTGGGGCGGATGCTAAGGAGCATACATCAATGCATCTGTAAAATATGATCGGAAGAAAGTATTGCATTGTTTGTTCGATCCTCAAGAGAGGAAACCCTATGAACTGCGCCAACTACAGAGGCATCTGTCTTCTTAACATCGCGCCTACATGATCCGTTCGTCAGCAACCTTATTGGCCAATATCAGTGTGGCTTTAGGCCAGAAAAATCCACTAACGACCAAATATTCACACTAATCCGTGGTTCTTAGATCAATACACAGCACCTATTCATCAATTTTACGGCCGCGTATGCCAACATCTATAGTCTCTAACGTTTCGTTCATTTGTACAGGATGACGACGGAGAATGCAAGTTGTTCCATCGAGGTCGGCAAAAAACTCACCGATGCACTGTCATGCGATTTTTTGAACATCATTCTTGAAAGATCCTACACAAGAGACACAATCTTTCAAAAATCCGTCTAATTACTCCTATACGGCGATGATATTGACATAATCGGAAGAAAGCAGGGTGATGCCAGTGGCGCTTTCGCGAGTATTGAGACGGAAGCGGCGAAGATGGGTTTAAGTTTCAACGAGTCCAAGTGTATAGTATGCTGTCAATAAGAAAATACAGTAAAGGACTTTGTCTACTTTAGCTCTGCTATAAATTCTCTCAGCAGAAATAAAACGATGAATCACTCTTGCCAATCGCTGTTTCTTTGTAGGCAATTGAGCAGTAATTCAATTTCTCGAAAAACTAAGGGGACTCTATATAAGACCTTGATCTCCATTCTCTGGCCTGAAGAGTCTTTGAATCTAGCTGAGGAACAACAGAGGAGAGGAAGACCTCGCCTTAGGTGGCGCTCATAAGTGTGTAGAAGGGGACCTCAACCGACTTGGAGTGCGCAACTGAAGGCAGTTAGATAAAGTGCGGACTAACTAGTGAAGCTTGCTATTTGAGGGCCAGGTTCACCACGAACTGTAGCGCCACCTAAGTAAGAAAATTAGAGTCTACCCAATATGAATACATTTTTGTGATCTTGTGATCCAGGAGCGAAAACAGGTATTCATGTCATGGGTTTCCAGGGGCAATGTGATGCTTTAAAAAAATGAATTTCATACTCCACCAAGAAACTACGGCATAATGACGAGTAAAAGTTTCAAACTATGAAAGGCTTTACGCCAACGAACAATTGTTCAAGAAACCAAGTGGTGAAATGTCGGAAACAAGGCCGGTTCTTTAACTTGCAATCGAAAGCCTATAAAATTATTACATAACGAAATGGAGTTGCCATCATCTTGAAATATAAGCTCTTGGATAAGATGGTTAACATGTCAAAAGTTAGGGACCGACTTATGGCAAAAAAACTGACCATTGAACACGAAACTTGGATTATTGGAATATGCGCTTGTAGGCAGCGAGTCGCAGTAGGAAATCAGAAAATGACGAATTTTGACGAGTGAATGATGAGCTTTAAAATGTAGCATCAAGTGAGAAAATGCTTTTCATCACTTCATGTCTAAATGAACTCGTCGAAGAATCGAATTAAAAGCTAAGAAGGTAAAGGTTTCAGAACGACAGACTCACTGGGATAAGTATACTATACTCGTCAAAATCACACGGTTTAACTATACTGAAAACGTTATTTACTACGTAAGAGCAGCGCTTGATTCGACTACAATCGACCAGAAAGGACACTTGTTAACACATCTTGCAATAGATGAATGGCTGTCAAGGACCAAGAGTAAAAGGCTTATTTTATGGAAGCCGAAGTTAGCGCATGTAATAGTAACGAGAGTGGACCGAGGTAGGTATACCCTTCAAAATATGGACGACAGTCGCAAATCTTGACAAAATTACTATCAATTTTGTTCAATAAAATATGGAAGGCGATCGGATGCCTTAACAGTGGGGCAGACATTTTTTGTTTCACGTATAAAGGGAAATGTAAGATGAGTATCACAACAATTCCGATCTGTGAAACTAGTGTTGTATACTATGAAAATATGCGGGAGAGTTGTAGGTAGTCGAGACATTAAATTCCGTGGAAGCCAGTACGGTTTTGTGGACGCAAGACGTCATTCAATGGCTACGGAAAATCGATTATCTTTATCGATTTTAGAAAAGAATGCGATAGAGTACTCAGGGATCTTATATGGACGGCGCAAAGGTCTTAAAATGTACAAAGATACATAAGAAAAGCATGCGATCGGTACGATGAAGGTAAAATTAATGCACAGCGGGAATAGCTGTAGAACTTTCAACTGTTTAGGTTGGAATATATTAAGGCAAAGTTCGTTGCTTTTTAAGGTCGCGGTAAAGTTTCTATAGAAGCAGTACGCTGGTGGCTCCTCTCCAACTTCTCTTCTTTTCGGAGATGATGATGTCGTGCATGGACTAAGTATTGGGTTCTAAAATGGCACGAAAAATGATGTGTAAACTTATGAGTTTGTCATGTTTGTCCTCCAGCTTAACATACGCATGTACGAGAAGTGACGTGCATGAAAATGCTACGAATTTCAGCAGCTGTAACCAACCATGATTAAAAAAGAAAAACGGGTATCTACGGAAGTCTTTGTATAAAACCGATTGTGAACAAAATTCAGACTGAGCTGAATATACTATGTTCAACGAAAGTCAGGTCGTAAAAGCAATAGTGTCTCTAGTTCCATCTGAAGTTCGAAGAAACGACAAAAAAAAAATTGCGCCACTCAAATGCTTAAACATTACAAAGCTCTTGGTCTCAATGGGGTAATTCAAGCCCATTACGAGAATGGATGCTCAAAAAATAAGCATAACGTGGTGTAAAATTGGAATAAACTCGGTCGGTAACAGATGTAAAATCATCAGAGCGTATTCGTACAAGCCTAAAACATTGCTGATGTAATTGAAAGTGTGGCCCAGATCCCAAGCACATCAACCTCTCAAGAACCACATTAAGTAGAATGCCGATGAAAACCGAAGAGAGATTACCAAGAAACCAATGCAACCTCAAACAGTTACTGTTTATATGACCCAAATTAGATGATATGGATGCGGAAGGTATGTGGTTCCAAAAAGAAGGTGCCACATGCCACATTCTAAAGGAAGGAATTTTTCTTGACCTGTGGAAAAAACAGCATTTGGTACTCCTGCCATAAGGAAATAAACCAACAGATTAACCATCTTCATATCGGCCAATATGTCTTCTATATACCCTGGACAAGATTCTGGAACGTATCATCTACGAAAGACTATTGTCCGTATCTGGCGAAAACGGGGCTTTATCAATTCGGTTTTAGAAAATCGCGGTCTACCATAGATGCAATAAAAGCTGTAGTAGACATTGCGACTAAAGCGAAAGAAGGGGAAAGATGGTGGGGCATTCTTTATTGCGTAGTGGTAACACGTGATGTTAAAAATGGCTTTAACTCCGTAAGCTGGTTATCTATAACAAGAGCACTTTCTAGAATGGATACACCACGCTATTTACTTAAGATAGTAAGAAACCATCTCAGCAATAGTCAGCTTCAATATCAAACAGAAGATGGTATCAAATATTACAAAACACATTCACGAAGTAGAATCTGCTAGAATGCAAAGATCGGCTATGTTTAGCTGGATTTGAACTTGCTCACCACAAAACTGAGGCCATTTTTATACCCTGTCGTAAGACAGTGGAATATGCAACCTTCCGAGTTAGAAGCCAAACAATTCGCTCTAAAGGAGCACTAAAACACCTGGGAGTAATCTTAGATAATAAACTGCAGTTTGCACCACATGTCTTCTATGTTAACGAGAAGGCTTCTTTACTACAAGCGGCATTATCACGAATTCCATCATATATCGGTGGACCTGGTTACATTAGAAGGATGTTACTTTCAAGAGTGATCAGCTTAGTTCTACTTTACACTGTCCCGGTTTGAGCCACGGCACTAGTCAGACAGGATGCTAAGAAAAAACTATCGTCGGCATACAGACTATGCGCATTAAAAACGATATGTGACTCTCGAACGATATCGGATGGGGCATCATATGTTATAGCTGGAATGATATCCATTGACATACTCGCCAATGATATATATGTTTAGTATATACAACAAAACTGCATCAAACCGCCACATAAAAACGCATAAAATAAAAAGGATTAAAGAGGAGGGAAGGATGACCTCATTAACTAGATAACAGAATAGATGGCACAACACCACAAAAGGCCGATGGACCTCAATAATTTTCCATCTATATAAGTGTGGGCAAACGGGACATAGTCTCTGATTTTTAACGTAAACCACCTGTCATGATGACTTATGTTTACGGGATGCCCATACATTCATGGGAGCAAGGATACGCCTTGCCATCGCTCTCCGTCAATCCATTGATACCATTTCGGAACTGTGTTACCGGCAAAAGTTCCACCCTTGGTATGAGTCGAGGCCGACCTAAAACCTCTTACTGCTCTTAGGATCGCAGCACCGAGTACTTATTGCAACTCTACATTGGGTCAACCAAAGGAAGACCCTTCCCGCAATTTTGTGTTTAAACCACAGCCACCATGACGCTCCCACAAGAGGGCCTACCCCTTCAAGTCAGGCCCGGACCGAGATCCGGGGGACTCCTAACTCCCATGGTATCGTGATTGAAGTCCTGGTAGGGACTACCGGTGGTCCAGCCGCCAACAAGACCTATGACCGGCTACTTGTGACTGATCTAATTGTAGCAACCTTCGGTAGCGTCATCTGAAGGTGTTTACGATAAGACCAGTACTTTGCTCTGCCCCCGTTCATTATTAGACAACGTCATTAAAGGGCGAAGCCTTGATAATTTGGCGGGGGCCCGGGGTAAACGGGACACATGGGAACAGCAACTACCACCTCACACAGTTCCTGTCCGGTCACGGGGGGTACCGTAAATATCTATAGGACACTATAAATCTTCGCTGTGTTCAAACTATCCAAATGACGACAAAGATGGGGAGAATGCAACATTTTATTGCGGTCATTCCGCAGAAAGAAGAAGAAAGGTACTGAGTCCACAGTCGAACATACTCGTACACTAGCGATCAATACAGTAAGGACATAAATTTTGCAATTGATTTTCACTCTTTATAGCTGTTGGAAATTTTGTACCCGGAAACTTTTACTACCTGTGAACAGGTACATATTTTCTCATAAAATTAAAGGGTAAATAAGAAACCATCGTTGGAATTTCATAAAATCAAACAATGTACTATTTACTTGAAAAGCGTATAAAAAGATGCGCTACTAGGTTGAGGCCATTGTGAAGATTTCATTGCAGGAGTTCACATTAGCGATATTTTTTAAAGTTTTGAAAATAATATTTAAAAAAGCTTTGAAAAGAACTGTTTTTATTTAGTTTAAAAAAATTGGTTCCCGAAAGACTTTGACAGCCGTTAATTCTACGGCGTGCCTTAAATTCTACTCTACAAGCGACTAAAATAAGGGCCAACAGCTGAGTATCATCCAGCATAGCAACGATACGAAGGATAATACGAAAAAGTGGTACTATACAGAGAAGAAAACTTAAAAGGAAACCTGTTTTGAGGCAAGTACACAAGGAGCATCGAATGGATTTTGCAGGAGAACATGTCGCTTGGAGCAGTGAAAATGTTTTTCGGATGAAAAAAAGTTTAACCTTGACGGCCCCGATGTTTACAACTTTTATTTTCATGATCTAAGAAAGGAGGAGCTTATTTTGGCAAGACATCACAGCCGTACATCAGGTGTAATGGTGTGGGGAGCACAATCGATTTGGAGTTTTTGTCCACAACAATGAACGGAAACAACTACAAATGTTTGCTGTAACGATCATTTCGAAAAGTGATCAACATTTTCTTACCCCTGCCTTGGATATTCCAACAAGACAATGTCCCCATCCACACTTCCAACCTCTAGATGGATTCAATCAGAAGACGTGGAATTTTTGTCATGGTCGTGGAACTTAAACATAATCGAAAATGTTTGGGCATTATCTCGTAAAGTGTATGAAGGTGGCAGACAATTTGAAGATAATGACACTTTAAACGAAGCTATTCGTGGTGCCTGGGTCCAAATTTCTCTTGATTATTTAAAAAAACTGTATGAGGTCATATCAGAAAATGGCGGGCATACTCAATATTATGGGCATACTCAATGTAGAAAAACGTAGTAAATAAATGTTTTAAGACCATAAAATGTAAACATTTTATTAATTTTTTCTTTTCTTTAGAATATTTTGCATGTGGCCTCATCCTAGTGGTGCATCTTTTTATACGCTTTTCAAGAAGTTCATTGTTTGATCTTGGGAAATTCCAACGGTCGTTTCTTATTTACCTTTTCATTTTATGACTTTCTGTTGAGAAAATATGTACCTGTTCACAGGTAGTAAAAGTTTCCGGACGTAAAAGGATATCCTAGTGATCGATAGTGTACTCGTATGTACGATCAGAGGAAAGCTGTGCTGGAAATTGTGAGTTTATAACCGGTGTGCAAAAAGAATTCCACCGAATCGAACAGGGACGATGTGCTGAAACAGCAAGGACCCCGGAGATAGCAAAGATGCAGACCAGCCAAGCAAAGTAATACCTCAAGGGAGTACCGCGGGGAGAGTGGTTGAAGCGCGCAGCTCGTAGGCATACTCCTGACATTGGAACATTCAGGGGTATGAATTGTTCATGCTTGTGGATGGCGCTACTAGTATCTTTCTGGGATTACACACCCTATGGTGTAGCCATAAAAAGACAAAACATGCCGCATAGCCAATGCAACAATAACTTTATTGCAGTAGAAGTTCCCAGGACGCATTATCTCGCGAAGCACGGATGTCAATTGGCCACCGAAATCATGCCATTTGACATCCTTGGACTTCTTTCTTTGGGGTTATAACAAAAGTAGGGTATTTTCTAATAAGCCACAGCTTATTATTAGAATTCAAGGAATAGGGGAGCAATTATGACAGGATGTCATTTTCAATTTGGACAAAGAGATTGATATGTGCCGCCGAACCCATGAGAAACATTTGGCCGATGTTATCGTTCATAATTGCTATCGACTAATAAGCATTATTCATTATTATTCCAATGCAATGATTGGAATTTGTGAAAAAAGAGGTGACGAAATGGGACAGATACATAAGTCAGCTGGGAGAATTTAGTCTTAGTCCTCAAGGCTCAAACTCTTAAGCTCGTTCAAAAATCACTTACAAATTTGAAAATAAATCTTTTCTTCTACAACAGTATAAGACCATTCACTTCCACTAAATGAAATATCGAACAGGAAAATACGAATCATATAGAATAAAGTATGCGGTAGGGATGTTTGGAATTTACTCATTACTTCTTTATCTTTTTTTCACTCTTCCTGTTTATGACTTAAGATCTACGTCTCCTAACTGATTTAATAATATTACAATTATTGTTTCCTTTTTTTTGTTTTGTTTTTAAAGAAAACTGCAAAATATAGTAGAACAGGGAGCTTCCAATTCTGTAAAATTAAATCAAAATAAAATTTTATGCATTTGCCAGATTGTTTTCCCAAAAGCTAGCGGGTTATTCTAATTTTTTCATTCAATTTTTCATTCAAAACAATTTTGTTCTTGCAACCAAAATACTATATGCAAATATCTAAATAAAAAATTACATACATATATGTACATACAAAAAAAAAATACAAATAAATATAAATATGAATGTCCGTTTTTTTTTGTTTTTTGTTTTTTTCATGTTTTCAACACAAAGCTATACGAATTTTTTTTACAATTTTTCTTAACTCATCTAAGAGTGAGCGAATAAGTTTAAAGCATTAATCAACATTTTAAAATAATAATAAAAATAATCATAACTAAATAAAAAGAAAAAAATTAAAATACCAAAACATTTAGTAGAATTGAATTTTTTTTTTCACAAAAGTATACTGATAAGTCGTATTAAGGAAGAGAGGCAGAGAAAGGGGAGATATGTACGAGAGTGTATCTAAATGTGTCAATCATCCAAAAAAAAAAAAAAACTACAAGTACATACACAAGTACATACAAAATTGTAAATGCTGATTGTAAAAAGTTGAGGAAGAGAATAAGAGATTTATGAGGAAATTTTTTGGAAACCTAGTATTTTTTTTTTTTTGAATGGTATCTGATTTTGATGATGCACAATGTTGTACGAGTAGATTAAAAGATTCAAACATATACGAGTGTTAAAGGAGGAGTATCTAAAACAGGTTTTGATTTTTTTTTTAGTTTTTTTTGGTACCAAAAATTTGAAACTATTTTATTTTGGAAAAAAAGAAGTGTACGAGTAGTTAGTCGGTTAAAAATGAGTATAAAATAGTTTTTTTTTTTTTTTAAATTAGTTTGTTTTGCTATGGTTTTAGTTGTTTTGTTCCGATTTGTTTTTTTTTTTGATTTTGATTTTGATGAGTTGGTTTTTTTTTTTTTTTTTTTTTGGTAAATGTGTGTACCTAGTTTGAACATTTTTCACTCGGCCGAGTAAATCAACATGCCCGGCTGCATATTGTTCCATAACATCTTTAACATCGTATGGTTTAAGTGCCTCCTTAAATTTACGTCGTGCTACAAAATACTTCATCTGTTTAAAATATTTGAAAATTAATATCGATAATTGGTTGAACTCTATTTAAAAAAAAAAAATATATTTATATACATGTATGTTATGTATATCCAAATTGTGTTTTTTTTGTCTTATACATGTATATTTTGAAATAAAATAAAAATATTTCCTAAAAATAAAATAACTTGAAAAAAATTATTTTGTAAAAAAGAGGAGTGTGGAAAAAATCGTTCAAAAGTGTGGAATAATCGATGTCAATTGTAGTCTACTGGTTTATAAAAATAACGGTTAATTTAAACTTAAAAGTTAATTCAAAATTTACGTAGAGTTTTCAAATTCGATGTAAGTTTTTGATAAAGTTTTATCCAGCTTTCAGTTAAAAAATCAATCTTTTGGCTTAAGTCACCAAATGAGCAGGCAAGTGTAACGAGAAAAGAATGCTTCACGCGAATTCGAGGCTTGTATCCGCTGGGTGAACTAAAAATAGGAAATGGAGATACTATCAACCAAATCACCTCAGATGGCGATCACTAAAAACTTCAGGCTCCAGGAAGAAAAAATCATATCAGAATCCTTCCCAAATTCTGATAAGATCTAGACCTTGCAGCTGCCTGATCCCCAATATGCTAGTTGTCCGAATGTTGGGTCACTCAGCCTTTGTTGTGCCGAAGGTGCGAAAGCGGAAATTTCGGATGCCAAGAAAATCAAGTACAATGAGATGATTTTAAGAAGAGCAGCAACAACCCCAAGAAGACGCTTTTTCTAATCACGTCTTATAAAATCTCTAAAGCAGAGAATTTGCATCCTGCATCAAACGTATATGACTAGAGCCAGCAAAATACTGAAACCGATGTGTTAGGTTTCACCCGACCAACGAAACCTTAGCTTTCAGGAACCTTCCTTAGCCCACGTACAAGTTGACAAAAATAAAAGAAGCAGAATAGCACTAAATCGAGTGTATGAGAAAGTACACCTGCAGAAATTATATTCTAAAGTTCTACCTTGTCCTGGAAGGAATACAAATAACACACAGGAACATGCAGAGCTAAGCATGGTACTACCCTAAATTAGTTTTTTTTTTTTTATAATAATCACGCGTTTAAGGGACTTTGAACGTTCCTAAAATGTTTGGGCCGAGGGAAGGAGCGACACCGATGTACACATCTTGGTTTTGAAAGTCTACAAGTTATAATGACTTGGAAAAAAAGTGCTCTACAGGGCATTCAATAAGCGAGTTGTGCGGCTTAGGAAAGAGTTATGACATTTCAGAACACAGCTGAACTGATACCCTTGAGTGTAAACTAATAAGCATTCATATTACGTGTACTTCAATTGCACCCTAGCGACAGCAGAGAGCTCTCGGTTGGTGGTTTCTCAATTGCTACTAAAAGCCAAACTAAACGACGGAATATAAAAAGTAGGAAGTACTATTGTCAGTAGTGGAGATCGTCAGTGAAAATAAAAAAATAGTGTCGGAGAGAATGGAGACCTGGGGCGCACTGGCATTTATTTTATTCATATCAGGCTTGAAACTGTCCAAGATAAATTTAATTGAACGTTCCGAAAGGTACGACTAATCGATCCCAAAGTCTATGATGCCAAATTCTTTGAAATGGTTTGAAATATCAATTGCAACTATCATATTTTGCTCTATTCCACATTGACGTGGTGAAAGGGCTTAAGTAATCTTCAGCGAATCGAAGAGCTAAACCGGAGTTAGTTGCACGGTGCTATATGGCTAGTAATCGCACCTAACAGCAGGGGTACCCTTGCCGGTAAGGTCGACGGGGAGGGGACGAAAACTAAGGGATGAACTGCTTGGCTAAGGGAGAGCTCAGTCGATAGCGCAAAGCTTTAGACCCCTGGGAGTTCTAGTTTTAATTCAATTTCCATTTTCTACACACAAGGCGTGAATACAGGTAGGCAGCCCTTTCCCCATATTCGTAGGACCACAACATGAAAAACATACTGGTAAGGCTAAAAACAAAATGACAACGACACCAAAGACGGGTGCAAATAAGTCGGGCACCCAACTCAAGACTAAGGGGAATAGCCCCCTAGTAGGGAATCCGCCAACAATGAAAATAATTTCGGTTGAGGGAAGTGTCGGAACAATCGACATCAATATG
Source organism: Volucella bombylans (assembly GCA_949129095.1). Classification (NCBI taxonomy): domain Eukaryota; kingdom Metazoa; phylum Arthropoda; class Insecta; order Diptera; family Syrphidae; genus Volucella; species Volucella bombylans. The sequence goes on along the minus strand of OX422141.1, from coordinate 135,904,195 downwards.
CAAATGCTAAATCGCCAGCTCATCAAAATTCTCTACATCGTAGACTGCATTAATTCGGAGCTCAGAGAATTTAAGCGTGAACATCTGCAGCGGATCTACGACTTCCTAAAATATATGGGCTTAGGGTAGAGCGAGTCTATTGCTCGCACCTCAGAAGAAGCCAATCTAAAAGTCGCGGCTGAGAGAGAGCCGATGGGATGACAGCAACATGTGCCCCTACCGGATCTACTGATACAAGTTGACCCCGAGAATTCTTGCACTTTGTATTGTTCGACATCCAACTCTAGGGTAAACGAGCCTATTGCTCGTAGCTCTATGAAGAAGACGCCGACAGTAAAAAAGCAGCAGAAAAGAACAACTAGCCATGGTCCCATTGATTGATTCCAGGGCGAATGAGTGTATTGATAAAAAAAAGACCAAGGCAATAGAAAGCATCCACTTCACAAAACATAGTAAAGTGGACAAATCCGACTCCTTCAAAGCACCAGCCCCAAGAGTGAATGAGTCTATTACTCGTACCTCTTCGAAGCAAACGCAAAAGGATAAGGACAAAGAGAAGTCGACGGGACCCTCAAAGGTCTCCTCTAACCTCGCTACCTCCATTAAGGTAGGTGCGGAGGAATAAAACTCGACGACAAATCCTCTCAAAGCGACTAGCTAGTGTAATAGTCAAAGAAACCGCCGCGGAATGGCGAGAGTAAAAAGAGAGGAATAGTGGTGACAGCAGGGTTACAACCGCTGAGAGGATGGAGCGTCAAAAACATCCTATCCCAGTGGAGATTATTGCCATGCAACCATCAACCGTCACATGCAAGGACCCCTTCAAACCTGCGCCGGTAGCTGGTAGCTCAAAAAGAGGACAGTTAAATGACATAACCTCAGCGCTGCCAAAAGGCAGAAAAAGAACTCTGCCGCAGCCAACGGAAGCTTCCGGGTTGCAATAGTCGACTTTGTTAATCTAGAACAGAAGTTCTCTGACGACCAATGGTAGTTTCTAGAACTAAGAATTGTGTACGATATCCATAACACTATCATTAAAGGGACTGAGAATAATTGAAATTGAATAATTGAGAAGATGGCATGGAAGTTGTGCTTAGACTAAGCCATAAATCAATGCCACTACTGCGCAATGGCAGCTATAAGGTCCGGGTCGGAATGACCCAATGCAAGATCAGAGCTTTTCCAGTTGCTTTGGCCTCCAGAAATATCCTCTGCACTACCAGTGAAATCCTAAACTATGCCCTTAGAATCCATGGAGACTGTGCCAAATTCTATGAGCTGGGAATGAACCCCCAAAAAACAGAGCTTGTTCTATTCACACATAAAAGGTTAATGCCACAATTTAACCTTCCTTCCATATATGGGACAACCCTCCGATTCTCGAACAGTGCTAAATACCTAGGTCAGACTGAGTTAGAAGCTTAATGTCGAAAAACGAGTAATGAAAACAACGATCTCTTTGTACGCTTGTAGCCGTATATTTGGGAGAAAATGGGGACCTAACTCCAGGACCTATGGATGTACACCGTTATCGTCAAACCCATCTTAACCTACTGCAGCTTAGTATAGTGGCAATCTACAAATAAAACTAGCAACCTTAGGCTAATGAAAAATGTACACGAACGAATGTACGTGAACGACGCCAACGGAGGGACTAGAAAATATACTTGGCTTCCTGCCCCTAGATCTGTACATGCAAGAATCTGCAGCGAAAAGTGCTTTAAAATTGACTCAGCTTAATGTGCAGTAACCAAACCCGAAAAGCGTTGGGCTTTCAAGATATTTCATGAGCTAATAGCTTATCAGCGTTTCTATGTCATTGGAAAGAACAGAAGTAAGTGCAATGAGTCTATAGGAGGAGAGAGAAGAAGATTCGCCTTTTGTGAGGATGGTTTGGACAAATATTGTTTTCGTCTACTCAAAAAGAGTTGTAAAGCAGTGGATTTGACAACGTGGACGAATACCTCTTTAGAAGAAGGGTAGATATACCATCTGTAAATATTAAGACCTTTAACTACTCTTGCTACTATACGAGTTCGAAAATGGATTCTGCCGATTGAAAATTCCACGCAGTCAAGTAGGAGTGAAGCCATAATATCAAACAGAGTGGAAGCATTGAGCTCCAAAAGGAATGTCATTATAAATTAGCGTTACGATGGGGGATGAGTCTGGGATATCTTAGGTGTTTGAAGAACAACGACACATGTTTATTACTTTTGGGATATTAGCCGTATTTTTTTGTACATCCGCTATCCGCTAAAAAAATAAGTCGCTAAGTCAATTTACATACGCTAACTACTTAGCGGATATAAAACAGTGCTTCCAAATCATATTTTCCTCGTTTGCGATGAACTTTCCAATGAATTTTCAGAAACGTCAAACATTTGTCAACAACATTTTTTCAAAACCAATTAAATTTGTTCACCACCCGACGACAAACTGCCATTAAACGTCTTTATATAAATATCTGTGCCACCAGCTGTTCATGGTGAACTCTTACAAAACCGGTTGTGCAAAAAGTCATTGGGGTTTTTTTTGCAATAAATGGCTTTGCCCGCGTTTATTTGTATCTGAGCACGACATATACCTCAAATGTTTCTCCGCATTTCGTTGTTGACACTTAACCCAAAAACAAAAAAAAAATAGTTGGCGCGATTAGGTCGAGCTTTGTGCTTTTAATTGCGGTTCGAGCATGGAGAATTTCAAAGAGCATCTTCGCAATATTTTGCTTTATTACTTCAAAAACGGGAAGAAAGCAACTGAGGCAAGGGGAAAAATTGAGATAAGTTTGCCGTAAAAATGTCATCGAAAAATGCCAGTGCCGGAACTGGTTCGCCCGATTCCGTGATGGTGATTTTTCAGTTGAAGGTGCTCATTGCTCCAATGGGCCTTCCGATATTGACGACGATAAAATCAAAGCATTGGTGTTACCAAATGAGTATTCACTGGTTCGGAAGCTTGTAACTGCTCTACAAGTGTTCATAAGAAGCATTAATGGCGATTTGAGCGATTTGAGGAGCCCGGTATTTGGGTAACTCGTGAGTTGAAGAAAACAATGTATTCGTGACGTGTGTGATCATGGGCGACGAAACATGGATGAAATATGGATTGTCGACAACAATTTCAGCTGACAAAAAAGTTGGAGTAGGCGAGATGATATATCGTAAGGGCAAGCAAAGGCGGATATCCATCAAAAGAAGGTGATGCTGTCAATCCGGTGTGATTGGAAGGGACCAGTCTTCATGGTGAAACACTTCTGAAGAACAAAACGATTAATTCCGATGTCTCGAGCTGATCCATCGTAAGGGTCTGGTGTTTCACCATGACAACGCAAGGCCACACACACATTTTGTCACTCTGCAAAAATTGTTGAAACTTGATTGGGATGAGTCGCTACATCCACCGTAGAGCTCACATCTTGAGCTATCTCACTTCCACTTATCTCGTTCCTCGCAAAATTCCTAGAATGGTAGAACGTTTGCTTCTGAAGAGCTCAACAAACAGCACCTAGACAAGTTTTTTGTAACATGATGTTACAAACGCTATATTGTGAAGTTGCCCGAGAGATAGCAAAATGGCCAATATAACATTGATTATAGGCCAATAAACGCATCTGAAAATCAAATAAAAAAACGCAATGAATTTTTAAACAAATCGATAGTTGCGACATTTTAAAGATGTTTCATGGGACCAACCGGATATGGAAAAGAGCTATCCCTTAAAGTCAATCATTGAGCTGCCTATCTTTCGCACCAAAGCCACATTATATTCGTCAAGTATAAGCCAACTATGTTACGTTCTGCCGACACAGCTGGACATGTGATAAATGCGTGTTTTGTGATCATCAATTGTAGATGGACTTTACCCAAATTGTTCTGAGTGGATACTTGCCAAAATTGTTCATCAAGAGTCGGAGAGCCATGAAATGATTTTTGGAAATCAAATAACAAAGCATTGGCCAAATTTAGGATTTTGCATAGAATGCGTTGTTTTACCGATTTACTACTCGCATATGGTGCCGATTACTCAGCAAAGCTCAAGGCAAAAAGCTAAGACTTCTGTAGTTCGGGCAAGTCGCACAAATGAATAACAATGATCCAGCAACAAAAAACTAGAAGAATCAAGAATTAACTATTCGGAATGCTGGGATTTATAGTCTGGTGAATTGGTAACAATATCCACAATATTTGAGAAGACAAAGTGTCTGGCGTTTCAGGTAAAGATGTTAGTCGGATCGGGTGCCACCAACAAAAGTAGGTTATGTCGCAAATACGAATTTTGACACAATTAGAACATTTTTATTGCAGCAAAATGTCTGATTGGTATTTGGGACAAATTCCCTAGACTCTTTGGAATCCTGCCTAAACATCATCAGAGTTTAGAGTACGAGATTCATTTATCTGCATTCAGAGTTACAGTCAAGCGGTGGACAGGGTATTGTTTGGACAAATTCCAAATTGGTTTCTTTTTATTTTGACCGATGGAGAATAAGCTAGATTGCCGTTTCCGTCAATTACACCCATAAAATTGTTTGGTGTGGTATACACGCTGGTAGCACCATCGGTCCCCATTTATCCAGTAAATTGCCAACAAAACCAGACAATGATCACTGATTATTTCTCCGAAAATATGCGTATTTAGCCGGGCAATATGTGGGTCTATCATCTAGTAGTATTTACATATTTTTGGACAAACGCTTGCCAATTTCAATTTCTATTTATAAAAAATTAAAAAAAAACAATGAAAAAAAAGTTAAAAATTATAGTAAAAATTATTTTGTAATTGACATCGATTTTTCATCACTTTTACAGTACCATTCAATTTTTATAAATGTTGTATTAATAAAATAAGCAAAAAACAAAAATAATAAAAAGTAAAATAAAATGCTTGTACTTACCTTTCTAATAAAACGTATCGCAGTTTTATGTTGAGTTGTTAATTGAACACAGCGTGGCTCATCGTCTTCATCTAAATTCAATTGAAATAATCAAGTGAATGTACAAAATTATAAAAGAATAAAAAAAAATTAAATTTAAAAAGATTCAGCGCTGCAATTGGTCACGCAAAGTGAAGCAAAATTTAACTAAGAGCACATATAAAATTACAGAAGCCAAAGTGAAGCTTAAAATGAAATGAAAGTAAATATACGAGTATATCTCCTCAAAAGCAGATGTCTAAGGAACCATTAAAAATAAAGAAACAAACAGGAAAATCTATAAAAAAGGACTTGAAACCATTCAAAGCAAAAAATGTCTGAATAATAAAAATACGATGCGTCTTAATTTTAGTTACGGTGAGTGTAGTAGAAATTATGACCGACATAGATGAATGATGTAAATCTGACAAACCTTAAAATGTTCCTATTTTTACCACAAAATGAAGTCAAGACAACAAGGTTAAAGTTTTTTTTACAAGTACATTAATTTTACATTGAGTTGTTTTACAATTTTTTTTTTAGTTAGTTACACTAAGCGAATACAACATTTTTATGTGCGTTTCATATTTAATAATTTCATCTCATTCTATTTTGATGCTATTCTAAAAAAAATCACTAGCAACAGGTGGCGTAATAGACCAAATAGTTACTTAATTTAGGCTTTTTGTAATTGTATTGTAAATGATGGGTAAATTTTCCATAATTTTTTGATGGACCCTGGCGGCGTGAGTTTGAGTTCATCGATTGCTAAGCAAGTTGGTATGGATTCGGATCACAGACCAATACTGTACTAGAATGCCAATCGATTTACGATCCTTGTTGCCTGAGAACTAATTGTAGACAAGCTACTTGCGAAATATCTTGAACTTAAGACCTTCGAACTTACGATTAAAACCTATCAGGCTTGAGTACGATATGAACAGAAGCATGGGGGCTTAATATCAAATGAGATCAGCGAATAAAACATAAGAACGGGATACTCAGATTAAAGGGAGCATTTAATATGGAAAACCTCCAAAAAAAAATCCGTCTCAGCGGTTATGATCTCGGGACTCTCCACTTCACAAACAATTTCACACGTATAGCTCACACTCAACGAAGGACAAATCCAACCGCGCGAGACTTGCTATTGGTGTTTTTATTCTTCCCTATCCGTAGGAATAAATGCTGAACTCAAAGTAAAGAAATGAATGTGAAGGAAAATAATGAAAAACAATAATGCCAGCCACTCCGTCAAGCTTAGTTAGTAGCACATTCCAACTTTAGATGTCAAAAAAAGTTTAAAAGAAGCCCTTCCACTAAGTGCTCGCCCAAAGAGACAATCGCAAATCTATCAAAGTAATGACATATGCGAATGATATTGAAAGCTGCTAAATTGAATTTTAATATTTCCTGACATTTATTGTCTGTCTTGTTTAACAAATCATCACCAATACACTATCACTAGAAGAAAGATTACGTAATTTTGATGCGTCCTCATAATCGACCAACTGACCTCGATAATCGTCGTTTTGTGGATAAATTTCGAATCACATACTGCCTACTGCAACTGATCACAAGAGACAAACTGCTCTGGGCGCTGCATAGCTTCAAACCATACAAGTCTGTTGGTCCGGACGGTATAATACCTGCCGAGCTACAGAGGTCCTCAGATATTATTCTGCCTACGCTAGAAAATATTATACGGAGCTGTATATAACTTATCCACATTCTGCTATCATGGAGAGAAGTGAATGTAGTTTTCATTCCCAAAGCCGGAAAATGCTCACACGCTGTTCCAAAGGACCTCAGACCTACAAGTCTATCATTTTTCCTTCTAAAAACCCTAGAGCGACTGATTGATATCCAAATACGAGTAAAATTGATCCAAGACTTCTGTCAACGGCTCAACATGACTACTGTAAAGGAAAGTCGATGGAAACGGCTCTACATTCACTGACTTACCACATCGAACGATTCCCACAATATAAAGAGTACACAATGGTTGCTTTCTGGGGCATAAAAGGTGCCTTTAACAACGTCAACGTATCCGCGATCACGACAGTGCTGTCAACTCTGAAGGTAGATGACTCACTTGGGGAGTTGATCAGGCTTATACTAAACAGCAGGATAATCACATCTAAACTGGGTGAGACTTCTGCTAAAAGATGTGTTAGCAGAGGACACGCCATTGCGGCGTACCCTTCTCTGAAACTTAGTGGTTAATGAACTGCTGATATACGTGGAAGCGGGAGGTAGCAGGGTGATTGCCTATGCAGATGCCGCTACTATAGCCATCTCAGGTTAGCATCTGAATGCCATTAAAAAACTCCTGTAACTAAATCTGAACAACCCGTTGGCGTTGGGCTGATCGCTGTGGATTGGGAGTAAACCCCGCATAAAACTGATCTTGTCCTCTTTTCCAGGAAATACAAAATTCCAATTAGAGACCCTCCCTCAATAAACGGTACCAGTTTAGTATTTTTCGACGCAGCAAAATATTTGGGTCTCATTTTTGACAGGAAACAAAACTGGAAAAATAACATTCAAGAAAGAGGCAATAAAGCTACGATAGCTTTATTCTCTTGCAAAAAAACCATTGGCAATAAATGTGGCCTTCATCCTCGCATAACTCACTGGCTTTGTAGTACATCTCGGTCATAAGACCGGTACATACTTACGGGGTTGTCATCTGATAGGCCTTTGGAGAATGCAAAGTCCAAAGAACAGCATGTCTATACGGTCTACTCCTTCTGCGGCATTAGCCATTCTGTTTCTTTTGCTCTTTTCGTGTCTTGGCTGAAGAAAAACGTGATATCTGCAAAGGATATCCGCATCTTTTCAGATAGCCAGGCCGCTAGCAAGTCCTTGAACTCAGTCTTATTAAATTCTAAAACCGCCCTTGAATCCCGATCATCTCTTATGGAGATAACAGATCAGTTCATCCTTCACCTTTGCTGGGTGCCGGGCCACAGAGACATTTAAGGGAAAAATAGTGAACAAGTCACCGAAAAACTCGATTTGACCCCACTCGATTAATCCTTGTGGGGCTATGTTAAGTCTTTGGTGTATGCTGATAATCTATCCAGGTCTGGACACCGATATTCAGAGCGTTGGTTGTGAGAATATCCGAGGAAGTCGTATGCCTCAAGTCGCATTCAAAAAATAATGTCAGGATCTATTCTTCATAGTAAAAACCTTTATTTTGATTTATACTCAACTTCTGTCAATATTGTTCGAACATTTCTATAGCTCCTAATGCACAAAATTAAGTTTAATCGCAACCGAGGTCAAAATATATAATGAAGGTGGACAGAGTCTTTGCCTATCCGGGATTCTAATTTTTAACAATGATATCAGGAACCAAGGTAACGACTGCTATTGGCTCTTGGTTCCTTGGAATAGTACTATACAGTACTCTTCGAGTATTAATCCACAGGGCAGAGGTTAACACAAATTTTTTTTTGTAGTGCTAAGGTCAGCGACGTCTAATATGACTTGAAACTGAAGCTTATCCCAGCTAATGACATCCCAAGGGGACTCATAACCCGGCGGTTTCAATGAATGGAGGAGGAATCCCATAAGTCGTACCTGATCCTCATCAATAAGGTGTGCCTGGAAGTACCAGAGAAAGCAGACCATAAACTTAGGTTTGGCATTAGGCATGCCACTGGGCCCTGAAAACTATGTGAACATTGTCGAAACCGACATGTTGCTGGAGGATCTGGTGATCGCTGAAAGACTAATCTGAGGCCATCTAGGTGTGCCTACGTTAAACTGTGTGTTTTCCTAGAGGAGGAAAATATTGACATGGACATTATACGACCTGTTCTGCAAACAGCAGGTTATTGATAAGCCAAAAACATGCGTACTCGTTATGAGTACGAATACTCAATCTATGTATTCCTGTAGCCGCAGGGCGGGACGTTGATCTATGGCCCTTTTTTACCAGATTCTGGACATTACCATGATCAATGCATATGTGGTTCATCAGTCTCGTAATAGGGAAATGGATCAAGAAATTTTTCTGATGGTACACCCGCTCGAAATTTGGTATTAGAACACACGCAAAGAAGAGTACTCAATACCAAAATCCAGTGTGAGCTAAAAATGAACCTGACGGGAATTCTAGGCTCTAACGCGCTAAATCTGCCAAAGAAATGTCATCTAGAGTGAAATATGTATGCTTTCACCGCGGCCAATATTATGGCAAAAAAAAGTTGAAAGCGGGAAAAAATACGCAGATTGAGTGATCGCGATCTTTTCGAAAAGATTATAAAGGGTGATTTTTTTGGGGGTACCTTTACCAGCGAGGATTTCATGAGAGATCACACTGATATGGTATTTTTGTTCAGTTTCATTTGACATTTCTTCATGTACAGACTTAGCCCGGCACAACGTCTACAAATTATTCAACTGTATTACGAAGATCAGCGTTCTACACGGAATGTGTTACGAGAGCTTAGAGCAGCTCATGGTCCATATGATCGGCCTATCGAACGCACAATTCGGTATATCATCGAAAAGTTTAAAACCTAATTTTCATCATCGGAAAATACGCGACCAAATATGTTAGACCACATCCAGTACGTGGTGAAGAAAATATAGCGAAGGTAGCGGAGAGTGTATGCGTTTACCGTGAAGAATTGATTCGACGCCATTCTCAATAGCTTGGCTTGTCGTATGTAACACTTTGGCGGATCTTGTTTTAAAATCATACAATCATCATACAAAATACAATTCGAGCAATAATTGAAGCCGTCGGACTTTACGAATTCTCACCATTTCAGTTATAGATTTCTTGAAAAGCTTCAAGGAGACCCACTGTTTTCGACCAAAATTGTGTTCAGCGATGAGGCTCATTTCTGGCTCAATGGCTACGCCAATAAGCAAAATAGCCATTTTTGGATTGTAAAGTAACTCGAAGATGTTGAAGAGCTGCCATTACATCCAGACAAAACAACGGTATGGTGTGGTTGGTAGAATCATCGGTCCATCACCGGTAACGGAATATTTGCGGCCGGAAATTGAAGCCCGTCGTCTCGACTATATTTGGTTACAATAAGATGGCGACACTTGCCACACAGCCCGTGAAAACTTACGAAAACAATTCGGTGAATTGGTGAATTGGCCGCCTAGATCATGTGACATCAAACCTCTAGCCTTTTTCCTTTGGGACTACGTAAAGTCCAAAGTCTACATGGATTAGCCGGCTATGATTGAGGAATTTGAGACTAACATTACTCGAGTCATTGGTCAAACACCAGTCGTAATGCTCAAACGCGTCATCGAAAATTGGAACTTCAGTATGGACCATGTTAGCCACAACTACGGCCAATATTTGAAAGAAATAATTTTCAGAAAAGAAATTTAAAAAATGGTTATCTTTTATGATAATAAGGATTACGCGGTAAAAGTGAATTTTTTGAGTGTGTTTTATTTTTGAAAAAAGTACCTCTTAGAGAATCAGCCTTTAGATCTGTGTAGATCAAACGTAGTATATAACTCATATTCATTGTTATCGGGACAGCTGTTCAATTCAGACATATTTCTGTTAACATTGCACAGAAAAGGTGTCCTTAAGAAGACCTCGTTGCTATAAAAAATCAGGCCTCGTCATTTATCTGCCCCAGAGTACTTTGATGTCAGAAATGGAACATATCCCCTGTGATGGCATCCATCATGCGTAATATTATAAATGTCTACGAAATAGTTAGACAGACAAGATATTCGAAATCTTTCCAATTTCTGTTTTTTTAAGATTTTGTTTTGTTTTTTTACCAAGCAACACTTGTTCCAGTGATAGCCAATTTGACAGCTGAGAGCCAGAACAACGCTTGTAAGTTGTGCAAATTTAGTTCAAAAATCGTGGTTCACTTCGTGAAACATACTGTGCGCTTCGTCCAATCTACGGCCAATATAATCTTCCATCTGAGTAACTCGAATAACCATGAATTATTTTCCCATCCGCATTCGGAGAGACGTTGCATGGCACTCACCGAAGCTATTGCTGATGTGGAGCGTTGTATTGGTGAGGAACCAAACGACTAGATTTACCATTTTGCATAGCAACTGAGTTTACCCATTTTATAGGAGATTTTGCGAAAAGGTCTTGATTTACAAGCTTACAAGATCTAGTTTTTGCAGGAATAGAAGCCGTTTGATATTCGTGGGCTACGTACGATCGGTGAATGGGGCTAAAACGAGTTCTTCCCTTTCGCAAGAAAACTACTGCATTTGGAGTGAAGAAAATCCACAAGACATTATTAATCATTTACCTCACCATCATCAAGATGAACGGATGCAATCTCTTTTGCCGAAAAGCAAAAGTATTGCAAACACCACCATCATCCAGTGGAATCCATTCGCGAGCTGAGGTGCTCTAAACGCAGAATAATGAAAAACGAATCTAGGACGTTGGAGATCAGCTAGAGAGAACGTCAATAGGTTGAAAGTTCTTTATATCACCGAAACATTGACTGAATTAAAGTAAAAAGAAATGTTGTTCACATGTTTTGAAAGCCACTTGTTTTGTCAAACTTCGCATCGCAGATTGTTGGTAAACTTTAAACGCCTTTCTCTCAAAACCGTGTTTTTCAAACTTTCCTCCACCATATCTGGAAAGCGGTTCGACCGATTCACTTGAAGTGTGTGGACTCAGCACATATAGACGCAAAATCCATTTAAAGATTAAATTTTTTTTTTTTTTTGTTGATAAACCAATCAGCCGAAATCGTGGAGGAAGTGAGTGTTATTTTTTTCAAGGAGGGTGTCTTCGGAGTGGTACAACTTACGGTCTAAAGAAGATTTTTACTTGAAATTTGTTTTACGTACTCCTGAAATAGCAATAGATAAATAGTAAAAAAACTCGAAGTTCAATAATTTCATTAGATGCAAAAAAAAAACATGTTTAAAAACCAGGCCGTCACACAGGGGAATTCCATTAATGAAGAAAATCCTAAGTGAACTTCAAATAACTGTCAAATTTAAAAGCGCTTTTACCAAAAAGATTTGTTACTCTGTAATAGAAGTTAAACCTTGTTTTGATAAATAAAAGAAATATCAAAGTTGTGCCATTGATTCGGACTTCCAGCGAATAAATTTAAAATTTTCACGAAAACTGCCTTCTTGTTGATTCTCATCATTTTATGTAAGTACATCATTGTTGTAGGTAGGTTCTTCTCAAATTGCACCTAACTTTGTGCATTGAATGTATGTATGTTACATCATTTGACTTGGAACAGAGACAAAAATCAATTTGCGAAGGCGTATTTGTTGGAAAAGGTTGATAACCGGAGTGTATTGTTTAAATGAAACCTATTTGTTGTTTAAATTTCCGTATGTGTAAGAACAATTTCAAAATTGTAACGGCATTCACATACTATACAGACAATTTTAATTTTAATAGGTACTATTAAGCCACCACTTTTGAGTATACAATACTAAAACTGAACAAATTAAAACATATTTAAAAAAATTTTGATATTTATTACGCACTGGCCGACTTTCTGCGATCTGATGGCGTGATACTATAATGCGATCGTTGATACAATTTTCCACTTGGTACTTTATTGGCTCTTGTTAGGAAATCTCTCTGCAATAATCTGCATACCACGACTGGAAGTGCTGATGCACCAGTAACTGTTACCATACTACCGGGATCACTTACTCCGCCACTATAGTCACTTCGATCCGAGATGTTACTCACGTTACTTAGCTTTCGATTGCCTTCTTGTGGACTTTGTGGCAACGATGTTGATTCAGAATTCATACAATCTACGATAGTCACTTGTAGGTTAGCCAAATGAGACTAATGATGATGAGGTTATGTGGTGTGCATGGTTTTATAATTTTCAATGTTTTAGTTGGGCGAGTGATTTGTTTTTAATTTTTTTTATATATTAATAAACTAGTATATTAGTATTTTGATAGAAAACTATGTTGCTACTAAAGTTGCAGTCTGTGCTTTGCATTATTTTGGCGTGCCTACTGGTTTAGGTGACTCAAATAATTTACTCGTATACTTAGAAACTGGGCAAATTGTATAATTTCAAAAAAGTTATACACACTTTTATATAATGTGCTATATAGAGAGTATATTTAAAATGTAAAGAAAAGGAAAGTCGAAAATGTGTTTTATGCCAATCACCTTTCTTTTGAATATAAAATAAACTTCGCAGTAAAATTTGTAATAAGGAAAAAAATAAAACAGCAAAATCAAACAGGCATTTACAGGCCCGCGGACTGAATGTGTTCAACAGTTGGCTTTCGTCTTTTGGTTTGTTAATGTTGAAAGCAACTGATTTTGTGAGCCTTAGCAGATTCCCCTACTTAGAATAAGGAGACCCGGTTCGCTGGGTTTTTCACAGACATCAATTATCACAGGAGACGCTTTGCAAACACTTTTTACAAAAATTTCTTTGTGGCAATACTTTCTTTGACTTGATTTACATAACATAGAAAGGTGTCAAAAATCTTTATTACACATACCTACAATCTTTAGTTAAACCAACACAGACAAATGTATTATGTGCTTCTCTTTCTTAATTTAACTGTTGAAAATCCAAAGAAGTTTAGTTCTTCTTTGTGAGCGACTGACTCGGTCAACTCTTTTGTAACATAAAAAAACTGAAATAAAATCTTTAAGTCGAATTATACTCGTAATAACGGGTCGTTTTTCAGATTAAATTCGGGTGAACATTTTCGAAATTTGGTGCCGAAACCCGGGACCTTTAACGAACGTATACGTGGAAACGAACGAGTATTTTAAAACGCGTGTTAAATTTCGAATGATGGAGTTGGCGAGTCGGGCATCCTATCGAGGTCAGGTGACAAAATATGCGAAAATCGGGATAAGCTAGAAGCTATCGAAGAAGAGCTTGAGGTTTCGCTAGATCATTTAACGGCCGTGCACGAGGGCTTACGAAAAGCTAACCGAGAGGTAGTCTCATCAATAAAAGAGATCGACGTGACAAGGGAAGCCGATTTGGTAGCAGAGTATGATGATAAAGCAATCGCAGTTATCACGTGTTTTTTTTTTTTTTTTTTTTTATAATTTACGCGGGCCTAAGGGGTTAGATACCCTTTTACTGTTGCCAGGGCGCGGGCGGAAAGGTAGAAAGGAGGAGAAAGGAAAATTGTTTTGTAGTGGTTTGAAACTCAGGTGTGTTTGGTTTCGGTATTTGCTCTCCAGGGGGGGGGGGGGGGGGGGGGGGGAGTCCGAATAGGACGGAGAGTTTTTTCTTCACTCAGAGTGGAAGGTTATAATTCGCAGTAAATTATTTGTGCTTGAAACTCTACAACAGCCAAATCTACGTGTCAGTGTTATGCCTTCACACGCAGAATTTTTCTGTCTGAGTTCCAATTACACAACTGAAAAACTTGAAAGACTTGTTCATGGGCAGGATTCGAACCTAGACCCCTCCGAGTGAGAAGCGATTGCTAGTACCACTACACCACGGCCATCGGTTGGGTAAAGTTCGCCAACACCAAGCCAAGTTAACTGCAATTGCTGAAAATATCAACCAGACAGAAAACACTTCGCATAATATTACGTCAGAGTCTCCATCAAATCGCCATCCCCCACATGGTGCAGTTAAATTGCAAAAATTACAACCGAAGAAATTCTCTGGTTTTCCGGACAGATCTTCCGGGGACGGTCAAATAAAAATACCCAAATAATTAAACGTTGGGAAAATTTATATTTTGCCGTCCCCGGAAGATCTGTTTGGAACAATCTTTTTATTTCACCTTGTGTGCGTCCCCACTGCCCGTGTTCATCTAAGAATGAAATAAAAAAAAACATGGCGTCTTGTTGGCTTCCCAGAAAAAACAAAGAAGGAGCCATTGTACTATAATCGGAAATGTTCATTGAACACGACTCGAGCAGTGGGAACGTTCACGAGGTGCTTACAAATGGTTGGAAATCCGTAATCGGAATCTACAACATCTGGTGACTTCAAGGAGTGGGTCCAGTTTTGGGAACAATATAGAGCACTCATACATGAGAATTCGCCTTTGAGTACGATCGACAAATTTAACTACTTAGAGACGGTTCTAACAGGTAAAGCAACCGAGACATTAGTTCGTCTCACTCCCACAGAGGAAAATTACCACTCCGCTATTGCAATATTAAAAGAGGAATACGGCAACAAGGAAAAATTAGTTGATTACACAATGCAACGCTTGCTCTCAATTCAACCAGTATCCTCTAAAGTAGATGTCATTTGTTTGAGACGGCTATATACGTCGGTTCTAGCTTCCACTCGCTCACTTGCAGCAAGTCAAATTATTTACTTTGTTATGCTAAAGAGAGTTTTGTTGAGATGCCTTCCCAACGAACTATGCGTTGATTTTCATCGATATTACGGAGACTCAGAAAAAAAGAACGATTCTCGCGCGGATTATGCAGATGAAGACGCTAGTATTGCATCAGGCTGGGAAAATTCTTCAGTAAATATGATCGGAGACAAGCAAGTCAAATGTTTACTTAAATTTCTGAAGAGAGAAGTCGAATCCCTTGAAAAGGCGAATGAGGCGAAATTAACTACAAACCAACACACAACCCGTGTCAATGTGCTGAATCAGAGAACTGTCAAAACGGCCGTTGGATTGTTTACATCGTAGACGAAAAATAGCTGTTCGTTCTGCAAAGAAAAAATCCACGATACAAAGGACTGTTGTAGTACTAAAAGTATCCTAGACAAGAAATTAATTTTGAAGATAGAGGGAAGATGTTATCGTTGCTGTAAAGTTGAACACAATTCTAAAACGGGCAGAGTCGGAATCAAATGTAAAACTAGCAGTGGAAGACACGCCACAAATATGTGTGACCCTTTGCTTCTAAAAGGTAAAATTGATCCGACAGTCAATCGGACCGAAAATGCAGTAACGACCTCTAGTCATCCATCCTCAACACAGTATTCATTGAATTTGTATGCAGCAGACTCGAGTCAACGGGCTAATATTTACTCGTATTTACAAACCGCTTGTGCATTCGCTTGCAGTGAACTTTCTTCTGTGCCCTTTATATGTTCGAGTCGTCATGGATAGGGGCAGTCAACTATCATTTGTGAAGTCATCATTGGCACGCCGACTGAATTTGCCAATATTCGGAGTAAATAACCTCAGTGTGATAGCCTTTGGAAATGAAAAACCTAGACCGAGTAAAATGTGCAATAAAGTTCGTCTATTGTTACGTAGTCAGCATAACGATCAAGCAGTGGTTATCGACGCGATACAATAAATTCTGACGTGCTCTCGGTACCAACTAACGATGCGACGGTTCCCTTCCGTGATTTGATATTGGCCGACGCGAAAATCCATGGACAACGACTTGAAGAAGGAATAAGTATTCTTATTGGAGCTGATACCTACTGGCAGTTCGCTACGGGTGTGCTCGACGTCTTAGGGACAGGTTAGTTGCAGTAGAGACGGTACTGGGATGGATTATTCAAGGCCCTTTAATATTGCAATCAACATCTGAGAGCTCGAGTCACACAACTTCCCTTCACGTCTGCGCTTGTGAAGATGTGCAAAGATTTTGGAATCTTGACACCATGGGTATACGAGTATCTCTGGATGATAATAAAGGCGTGAGTAGTGATTTCTCGTCACATATTCGCAGGAATGGGAGTCGATACGAAGTTTCACTTCCTTGGAAAAATACGTCGACCGTTTTGCATGACAACAGACCGAGTACTTTGGTTCGGTTCGGTTTTGTTCGGAATTAAAGAATATAGTGCAGCTATGAATGGCGTAGCTGAGATTGCTCCTAATATTAGTGCGAACGAGAAACGTGTCTATTATTTACCTCACCGCCCAGTATACCGAGAGGACAAGGAGGCGACAAAGCTACACATTGTGTTTGATGCTTCGGTGAAATTGGACTCATTGCTCACATCGAGAAGGCATTTCTGTTAATATTATTGACTGAACCAGACAGAGACAGTCATCGGTTTTTTTGGTTCTCTGATAAAATCGACGATGAGAGAAACTTACCTGCTGTGTAGACCTTTAAAATGACGCGTCTAACTTTTGGCGTCATAAGCAGTCCATTTCCTCTTGCTGCAACGTTGCAGAAAATTATCGAAGAGGCCAAGGCAAAATACCCACGTACTTGTGGAAAGCTGTTGCAAGCGTTTTATATGGATGATTAGCGATAGTGAAGAGATCGAGAAGGAAATCTATCATGAAGCTAACCTAATTTTGAAGTCGGCTTCAATGACGCTACGAAAATGGAACTGCAACAGCGGAAGCGTTAGACAATCCTTTACAATGGATGATCGATTTGCTAACACTCAGAAAGTTTTGGGTCTACGTTGGGTTTTACCAACAGATGAATTGGAAGTGGATCTGGATCCAGTCGTATAATTGCTTACATCTGGATGTCTGCTGGCTACAAAACGAGACATTTTAAAGATTATGGCGAAGGTGTTCGATCGGTTTGGTATTCTGGCTCCTTGGACTGTACGTTTAAAAATACTTTTCTAGCATATCTGGCGTCGTACAAGCCGTCAATGCCAAGTCTTATTGGGTAATAATAGCGCAGCGTTTGATGGTTTAAATGGGTGATGTTGATACCGAAGACATATGGTTTCAACTGGACGGTGTCACTATCTGGTTTTCCATTAAGGACTATGCGAAAGAGATATCGAAAAAACTCAGAACTCGGCTTGATTCATATGTCCACCAAGAGCACGCTTGCAGCGATCGATTCGTTGAATCCAATTTTCGAAAACTCATCGACACATTTCGGCAGATATTCCGGCAATTAAACATATTGGCTTTGAGAATATGGAACGTCTCTACCCTGCTGGCATAGATCAATGACTTGACGTGACCCCAAAGAAAAAAGTCCAGAGGTGTCAAATGGTACGAGTGAGATGCCAATTGACTGGTATAACACGCTCAACAAACTTTGATTTCAATAGCTCGATTGTTTGGCCCGCTGTGTGGTAAGTAACGCCGGCCTGTTAAAACCGCATCTCATTTAATATTGAGTGCACGCAATTGCGGCCACAAATCACGTTGAAACATGTCCGATAGCGATTTCGATTAATTGTAAGCTGGGGAGCATCATAAGCAACGAAAATTACGGCCCACTGACGACTACGGCATGAAAACTGCACCAAACAGTCACTTTTTGTGGCACATGTGGATTTGTAGCCGCCAAATAGTACATATTTATTTTACTTGTTGACAAAGCCATTTAGCCAGAAATGAGCACCATCGCTGAAAATGATTTTGCAATGAAATTCGAAATCGGTTGTAACCATTTTTAGAGACCAGTGTGAGAAAGTTCGACGCTTCAAATGGTCATTTGGCTTTAGTTCTTGAGACAATTTGATCATATACGTATGTAGGACCAGAACCTTTCGCAAAATTCGCCACAACGAACGGCGTAGAATGTATTGATTTTGGTTGCTGTCAACAGTTACATATACAGCCTTAGTATTTGCAGCACTCTTTGCATTTCTTTCCCTCACTGGCACCGGAACATTAAGCAGCGAAAATGTAGACTCAAATTGCGAGTCAAGTGTGGCGATTATAACGACCGAAGATTGGCGTTAGCGCTCTTAAAGTTGAGGCCACCAACTTTGAATTTTTTTAAGAAATTTTAATAATATCTAGTACACGTTACTCTTTCGAGTACTGACCCATGTTATAACTGAAGAATATGCACAGCGACTAAGCTTGAAATGGTCTCGTGTTAAAATATCAACACTAGGTATCGGTCGAACTGGTATGACGCAGAGAATTAGATGAATTGCGAGTTTGGTGTTACTTTGCTCAGGTAAACCAACATCTACGACTAAGGCGTATATTCTTCCAAATTTGACCAGCGATCTGAAGAGTTTTGGAATCTCGAAATCGTAACTTGTGTTTTCCAATTATTTAAGTTTAGTTTAATTATAAAGCAGTTTGTACCCAGTTGGACATTTTTTCAATATCCTTGATGAAGGAGTTTGTTCGAAAAATAAAAAGAAGTTCTTCATGGCACGAATACAACGTTTTGCGGGTGCGACGATATAATTGATTTGTCTACAGCAATTTCCGATCGAAAATAGTTTCGTTTCAGCTCTCTATATTAAGTCCGAACTCGAAATGCAGCTTTCAATGTACTTTACTGCATGGAGTGAGGGAATTGATACGAAGCCGGTGCTGTTGGTTGTCCGTCATTTTACTTCTTGCATAATGGGATAATGAAGCCTGCTACTGCTCCCATTGGTGGCATAATGCCGCTATCATCGATGTCATATATCCAATGTTGATACCCAGAGATCTATAGACCGGCAGTTGGTAACTGGAAAAAATCTTTGCATACGAATCGGACTTCTGGTGAACCGAAATGACCATACCTTCAATCTGACTGAAGTCGAAGGGCATGGAAAGAATGGTTGAGTTTATGTGCGTAAAACTGCTTTTCGAATGCATCCTCTGGCTAAGATGCAACATGACCATAATAGCAAAATATACGCTAGACTGCGGTTCAAAATCTGGCTGGCAGATTACAAGATGCTCCCGAGAAAATGTTCCTTGTTCACAGGAATGATTTCGGTCAGAATTTGATTCATAAATGCAGTCGGATCTTCAAGAATGGGGTCGAAACCATTCTAGAATGTAGCGGTGGTAAATTATTGCAGAATTGGAACGTTAGCCACTACTCCTTGCTTCTTCTAAACCGGCTTCTGTCTTCTAAACAACGATATACGCAATCCTGATGGCGATGGATTATTATATTGTGGGGAATAGATATAAAGGCTTACCAGATGCGTCAAAGTTACCAGTGACATCCAGCTGGTTTGCCATTTCATCATGCATCGTTTTACGCTTGCCGAACGTGCGGAAGTTATTAAAAAATATTATCGTAATTTCGGCTTAGTTGTACAATGTATGTTACATATGCAACGTGAAGTTTGTCATGAGGTTGGTCATCATCATGGCTTCAGTGTGCTGATAATTCGTCGCACCGTGGAAAAGTTTGAGTGTGAGTACACTCTTTTGGATCCTAAACCACCAACTACCAAAACATAGCCGTCGTAGCGGCCAGTATCGAAGAAGACCCAGAAATGTCGATTCGGCGTCGATCAGCTGAATGGAGCATCGCCCGGGAGTCAACTCGGCTTATTTTGCGGTTAGATTTGGGTCTACATCCGTATAAGATTGTGATAGATGCAAGAATTGAAGCCGTGAGTTCTCTAGTTAGGCGCTGAAAATGTTAGCCGGAGATCCAGATTTTGGCCAAAAAATCATCTTCTCGGACGAGGCCCATTTTTGGCTCAGCGGCTATGTCGTCAAGCAAAATTGCCATTATCGGAGTGAACACAAGTGATCGGCCAAGCACCTGTGCATCCACAAAGATTGACTGTTTGGTGCGGTTTATGGTATGGCGGCATCATTGGACCTTAGGAGGAAACACCGTTACCGTCAATTGTGTTAAGTATAAGTCTCAACAAGACGGCGCTACGTGCTATACCAGCGACGCAACGCTCGAAGTTTTAAGCGAGAAATTTGGCGATTGGGTCATCTCACAGCGAGATGAGCGTTCATCATCATCATCACAACCATGCGATTTGAAACCACTCGATTATTTTCTCTGGGCTCCGTCAAGTCCTTAGTCTACGCTAACAACCCAACCACTTTGAACGAGCTCGAGGCCAACATTCGACCTGCTATTGCCGGAATAAGGCAGCACATATTGGATCGAGTCATCAAAAATTGGACCGACCGCTTGAAGCACTGACAGCAACGCCGAGGCTTCCATTTGAATGATGTCCTATTTCACACACGATGGCATGAACGTGGCTTCAAAATAAAGCTAGAATCAATTTTATATCTCACACCGTTGTTGTTTTCTTTAATTTTTTTTTCATATCGTACTTATCTGGTCAACCTTTATAAGAATGCAAGGTTTATATGAAAGCACTCGGAAGGCTGAATTCACTGAGGCTTATTTAGGTCCCAGGTCCCGTGAGAAATGATATCGCTTATGAACTTCTTAGGCAAGGCTCAGAGGAGAGTTTCTTTGTACTCGTTTAGGATTTATGTTGACAGTTGGATTTCGTTTGAGCAAACTGTAGATGGCATCACTTTCCAAGTTGCCGGTAGACCAAACGAATATTTTTTGACGTCTTTAAGAGCTCAATTACTTTCCTGCTCTGGCTGTATACTGCTCAATGCGGCCGTATTGAGGCACTACGTGTTCGCTAAGCAACTAAATACGAGTATGATATGAATAAGTGGCATATCATCCTACGAAGCTTACTGAAAGAGTGATGATGGCACCTCGGAACTATATCGCTGTACGGCTTGCGCTGGCATCACGCTGCGAGTACTCTGCGGTGATATGGTGGTTGCTTGAACTATTGCCACCTCACAACTGAAGCGTTTGCTCATCTTCACTATACGAAATGTTGACATAAAAATATTCAACGCCTAACTTGGTCTTCCATTAGCGCGCGTTTTCCTACTTCAAATAATAGCTGCAATACATTCTTAAATATAAGCTAACTTCTGTTGTTTCGACTTTCCTGAAGTAGCTAAAATCTTCGAGTTTTTATATAAAAAAATGAAATTTGTGAATAGCTATTTGTATTTACTAAATAAATCAAACGAAAAACATGCCGAAATCCCGACTAAAGGACCATTGTAGTTTAATCAAAAATCTTTAAGGAAAACATTGTTAAGAAGAAGAAAAAAAAAGAAAAACACTTTCAAGCGCTTGCCCTTCATGCTTGCAAAAACAATAACTTCATACAAGTGAACACAACTTTCTTAAAAAATTTCAAACTGATTTTAAATTAAAATTAAAATAACAAAAGAACAAAAGAACAATTGAAATTATTTGCTTAATTGGCAATTGAGAGAAAAAGGAAAAGAACTCTTACTCAGCGCACAGACAACAACATCGAGTGTGACACAGTAGAATGACATCACTTACCATCAGAGTTCTTCTTGGAAATGGCCGTTTCTGCAACAGAATCTTCACTTAAACTCGGATTCATAGGTCTTCCATTATTTGTGACTTCTGTAATGTATGAGTTCAAAGCAAAAGAAAAAACAAACAGGGAAACCAAAACCATTTTTTATACGTGTTCCCACTCAATTTCAAATTTAATTTACTTTTGTCGTTTTTTTTTTTTTTTTCTTTTTTAATTTATTAATTTCTGTTTTTGTTTTTAATTTAATTTGAATTTAGAAAATTAACTCATCAATGAGAAACAGACCAAATTCGTAAATCAAAATAAATAAATAAATTAGAAAATCAACACTTTTACAACATCGAACGAGCGAATAGTTAAAATAAAAGTTTTTTTTTGTTTCTTATTAATGAATTTATTTAAAAACAAAAATTAAAAGTTAATTTAATAGAAAATACAACTGATAGACTTTATCTCACGGTTATTCATATAAAACGATTAAACAACTCAATTACGGCACACGCGGGGTTGTTCTTTGGTTTAAATTCAAACACAACAGATATGTAACAAATAATGCAAGTTGCTCATCACAATTATCTACTAAAATATACAAATATACTTGTTATTCAAATATTCAATTTTAACAAACATTTAAAAATCAAAAAAAAAAACAACAAATATTTATAAACGAAGAGCAAATCAAAAATTAAATTTGTTATTATAGTTAACCGATTTAAGACGGAACATCTTTTACTACTGGTGTTAGAAATGTTGAGCAGTTTGTTAGTGTGTTAAGATTAAATAAGAAAAAGCGTTAAATTGTTTTAATTTAATAAATTAAATAAGAGGCAAATGTATGTTTATGAACCCATGATAAAGTGGACTGTACACATATCCTTTCGAGAGCCAAACTTAGGGCCTTCCTTATCACCATGAGAAGTTTCTACCATAATTGGTAACAAGTGTGAACTTAGAAGCGCGAGCATGTACTTTCACATACAGCCAATAACTCTACCTCTATTGATTTAACTAATATATTTCAATACCAAAGGATCTATTTCTTATTCTCGAATATACCTTCCAATAGGGATGATTTCCAAACCTTGCTATGAACTCGAGTGTTTCAATAATCTTCATGCATAGACTTACACCAGAAAAACGCTCCTGTATCCTTCAAACATACTGAACAGCTTGAAATCGACCTCCTTTTTTATTGAAGACTATGTCTAGTTTCGAAGTTCATTTGTGGCTTAAGCAAAAGATCGGGACAAATTTAGAAGAGACTCATGAGACTCAATTACACACATACAATATGAACTGTTTGTTGTGATCCTTACGCTGGTAGCATCATGGGTCATAATTAGGCCGGAGCTCGATGGAAAATGTCAATATTTTGAATATTGTATGTAGAAGTGTTCCAATAGGGACGCATATACAACTTTACTATAAAAATGAGTGCTCAGTTCGTGCTACGTTCCGCTCGCTGCGTGATTTCTACGGTGCACACAATCATCCTTTTGAGTCCACAATTTGTCCTTTAGTGGACAAATTTGAATCAATTGGTTTAAGAAGCAATCAAACAACACTCGTACGTCGTAAAAATGTCAAAGCAGTCCTGCAGTGAAAAAGAGTGTGCAGGAGCAGCCGAAGCAGTCAACTCGTCGTCGCGCTCAAGAACTTGGCCTTTCGTAGACCCCAACTTGGCGGATTTTGCATCGAGACTTAGGCTTGCAACCGTACTAAATTCAATTGATTCATAAATTGAAAGTTAACAACTGTAGCCTGCGTCCAGTATTCGCTGACTGGACTCTGCAGTTGGAAGTGGACTCTGATTTTGGACGAAAATCATCGAGGGACGAGGCCATTTTTGGATGATTAGGTATGTCAACAACCAAAATTATCGCATTTTCGCAGATAACAATTCACATGAGACCCATCACTTGCAAATGCATTCACAAAAAGTCATTGCTTGATGTGGATTTTGATCCGGCGGCGTCATTGACCCGTACTTCTTCCAAAACGAAGCTAGCAGCGTCATAATTGTCATCGGCGAGAGGTATATGTCGATGATAGCCAATTTTTGTGGACTAAATTGGAAGAAATGAATCTCAATGATATGTGGTTCCAACAAAACAGCGTTAAGTGAGACACCTCGCACTCATCTGGACCACAAATTCGACGGCATAGTTATCTCGCATTTCGGCGACTTCACCTGTCCACAGAGATCGTGTGATTTAATGCCATTAGACTTGTGGGGCTACGTTAAATCACGGGTCTATGCGAATAAGCAGCAGTCGATTGATGCCTTAAAAGTCAATATAACCCCGATTTATGCGGTCGAGTCCTCGACAATTGGATCTCTCAGACACGCGCCACCTAGCGAAGCATTGGCATTTGGTCCATAATATATTCCATACAAAATGTTATAATGTTAACGTATGCTCTGTGAAAAAAAATTGTAATGTTTAAATTTAAAATTTATCAGCGATGGTTGTCTCATTCAAGTTCATTTCAATTTGTGTATAAACATTGTTTCATCATCGACGAGCAGTTGTCCTCTTCAAGTAGGTGGCCGCTACGTAGTTCAGGTATCCTTTAAACCAGACTGCCCTCTTGATGATTCTCGCCGTGTTGCAGTTCGTGCTTTCCTAAGAATGGAAGCGCCCTTCACCAAAGATGAACAACTCAGGATTTCATTCGTGAGTTTGTCATAAGAAAAATGTAAGACATTTTCCAACATCTGGCCAAACCTACTACATGCCACATAGAGCGGTCGTCAAGGAAACTAGCATAATAACCAAGGCATCGTACCGCACCACAACTAAGTTTTCCCTTGATGACACTCAAATGATTGGCGCCTAGCTACAACCAGGTCTTTTCGTGGCACTACTATGATTGCGATCATATCTCACAGTAAAATGTATTCAACAAGGCGCATTTGAAAAAATCCATGACTTTCCAGGGACTTCAGTGGGAACACTGTGGCAACCTAGCATTGGCTATCGGGGTTCATCAAATAGACATCACAAATCTTATTAAACGTCCTTTACTTTCGAAAGCATCGACGCTAAGCACAATCACCCCGAAGATACTTTTTCAATGTATGTGGAAGCCTAAGGTAGACTGAAACAAAGCTGTGACGGACGATGTGAAATGTTAGTGGTTTCGTAACAGGGCCCATATCACGAGACTCACAGTACCGAGGTGGGTCAGTACTGGAATCCTTAATACACTGGCAGATCTACACGGCTTTGCAGACGCTTCACAAACTGCATATGCCGCTGCGGTACCATATATCTACGAACAGTTTCGTTAATGGCAACATTTTGGTCCAGCTTCTAACAGCCAAACAAGAGTTACTCCATTGAAGTTGTCCCTTCTATGCATAGTTCCGGCGCTGTCCTATAATCCGAACTAATCAAACATGTGAGACCTACAATACTATGGACCACCATATCCTAAATATATTTAGATGGACCGATTCATTGCCCTGGTAAATGAAGCACGTTTATAGCTAAGTCGGTTTTATGTCGAATCTGCTCAAAATTCAGCTGACTGCACAAGGGGGTATACAACCGCATCATCTACAATAGCTAATCGTCCATTGCGGTGGAATGGTTCACGTTAGCTAACACAGAATCTTTATGGCATCAATAGCAGATTTTTTAACTAATTTGGGAAGCGTAACAAGTCAGTGCACGTAAACAGGTGCCCACGGTAGCATTATAAATTTGGAAATCCATCCATCTCTACTAGTCTCTTAGAAAACTAAAGCGTGTCACTTGTCACTAGCCTTATTGTCGAAATCCGCGAATCTAGAAAATGCAGCTGATTTGTTTCATGTAACATCTACAGTTTTATGAATTGGATGTACAATAACTCTTATGTTCTGTCAGAGGCTTTTAAAAACAAATCCATTTTCAGGCGAAAGGTCATGCTCAGGATGAGTGGAAGGCTGTGCAAAACTTCACTACTGCCGCGCATCGCATAGCACTTCACGCGGTCTCTATAACTATGCAGGCAACTCTTCAGAACCATTTTCAGGTCACTGATGATCGCAACATTTTGCGATAGATCTTCAGGTTATGCGTAAAAGGCCGCCGATACTCCCACATACTCTAACCATAGCGTAGAGTATGCCTTGCACGTGTCATCAGTCATCAATCATTCAGCATTTTTTATTTATGGAGTTTATGTCGAAGTTATTGAGGTTATAAAGAAGTGAGAAATACTCATACTCCCCAATAGCTTCCTTTCTAAAAGAAAAGATTTTTTTTAAATACTTGTGATTTAGGGTGAGCATCCTCAATT
Source organism: Volucella bombylans (assembly GCA_949129095.1). Taxonomy (NCBI): domain Eukaryota; kingdom Metazoa; phylum Arthropoda; class Insecta; order Diptera; family Syrphidae; genus Volucella; species Volucella bombylans. The sequence continues at coordinate 135,878,047 of OX422141.1, read as the reverse complement.
TATGTATTTATCGAGCTTCATGTAGTTTCATTTCTATCGCCCAGCTCTCTAGGCTGACCATTTTTTTTTCTCTGGTATTAACTTATTCATTTTAAGCATTGTCAGGCGTTTTATGCAGATACTAGCGTCTAAACTTTCGTTTCAGCCCAGCAAGTCCTACTCTCACCTCCAATTGGAAATCCTAGTAAACCCTGAGGTAGGGACCCAACCCCCGTGATATTCACAGCCACGACGGTGAACGAATCCAAATTGCGGATCAATGGCGGCGTCTATGGCTCCAGTTAGTTTGAGCTACTTGGTGGTTTTTGCACAAGCCCTCTTAGAGTTATTTCGAGATAATCGGAGCCTTAATCGCAAAGGAGCTCAATCGTTGGGTTGGGATACTGGAGTAGAGAGTAGAGTAGAAACCTGAATAGCTCAACGGTGGCTCTTATAACCTCACCGAGACTATTGCCACCCCGCCGTGTAAATTAATTTCCAAAGCCAGGGTTCAGTAAAAAATGTTTATAGAACGCTACACCAATTTTACGGTCAATATAATCGACTGAGTCGGCTATTCCCAATACAGTTGAACAATGTGTCTACAACTTTGTGGAAGATTTTGCGCAAGGATCTTGGTTTACACGCTTATAAGGTTCAATTGCTCTGGGAATCGTCGTTTGCATTTTCATTGTGCATTTGAACATTTGGAAGTCGATCCACTTTTTTACCGCTCACTTCTGTCTCAGTGGTTTTGTCAACAAGCAAAATTGTCAAATTTTGAGCGACGAAAACTTGAACTTGGCTGGCGTTGTCATTGGGCCGTGCTTCTTCAAAAATGAAGAAAATCGAAATGTCACCGTTAATGGTGTCCGGTATAGAGCCATTATCAGCGATTTTTCGGTTCCAAAAGTACGAGAACATAGTCGGCAAGACATTTAATTTTAATAGAATATTGCCAGCTGACATCCTGGCTGTAAAACTATCAAGTTATTGAAGGAAGTTTTCGATGTGTTCAAACATTATATCTAGAAATGGACCTGGCCTCTAAGATTTTGATTTATGATTTCACACTGCTGGACTATTTCCTGTGGGGATATTTTGGTCTAACATCGAGCGCACCATTCGCGAGATACGTCCTCATATGCTCGAAAAGTAGTCGAAAATTGGGCATCCAGGATGCAGTTCTGGATCTTAAAATCTTTGATCTTTGAGAGGGTCATTGGAAAACACGGCCTTCATAACACCACGTCCGACAATGGATTTAGGTTTTAAGAATTTGTGCCGGAGCATAATTTTTTGATGGCCAGCATGCTGTTTTTGCATCTCAACATCCATAAAGAGACTTGACTATACGCTGATCAATCAACTGTCAACCAAACTGATCACCTTGCGAACGATGCCAGATACCTCATCGATTCGGAACATTACTTTGTTGTCCCTCAAGTTCTTTGAAAATCCTAGCCACCATATACAAACCATAGACAAATAAAACCAATTTTGTCGACGAGCCATCTGGGAAGCTGCTTTTGACGTGACCTATTTCAAAGCATCGCCGCGACAAAAAAAACCTCTGGTTTGACAACGAATAAAGACAGGTACATGTATCCAAAAAATAGCTTCATGTGCTTCATGGGTTGCGTCGAAGGGCGAAAGTTGCTCGTGAGCTTTACAAGCGGAAAAGAAGGTAGAGCACAGGATTTCGGATAAAATGGATAGATGTTACGAGGTTCGAAAGTTTTATCAGAGAATAAAATGGACATGCCAGCGTCAAGTCAGAATGGAAGCCTATAAAAATGAACATGAACAACTAATAGTAGAGTCGCTCTCATTGCTGAGAATGTGGAATGACTATTTCGTTGACTGTATAACAGCGATGTTGGTCAAAATACTGATAGCAGGTAGAATGGCCACTCATCCTGAACTAAGATATCAAAGAATTTCGTCTATCTGATCTAAACGAAGGTAGTAATATCGAAGCTGAAGTCCAATAAATCGCTGGCGCAAACAGACTGCTTGCTCAGGTATTTAAAACAGCTGAAAATAACCTGCTTCGGAACACGCACCAGCTCATCTGTAAGACATGACCAGACGAAAGTATGCCCCATTTATTGAGGAATAAATCTCTTAAAAATCGTCTATACCGTATTATGTAAGCGTCTGAAACCAGTCGTGAACAATCTAGTTGGTACACATTAGTACGGCTTGGTCCAGAAAAGACCTACTTGGAAGACCTACTTGGCTTTATAGAAGACTCTTATCATCCCAGTCTGGTTCTATTATACAGAGGCTTGGACTGTAGAATAACTCTTGCCAATCTCTGTTTCGTTGATCTAAGGTAGCAATTGAATAATAGAGTCCTTTTTAGTAAGACCTAACTCGACTTTTATAAGACTCTTATCATCCTGGTCCTGCTCTATTACGCATAGGCTTGGACCTTGGAAAGCGGATGAAGAAGCACTTGGCCATTTCGAGAGAATTTTCGTACCGATTTTTATTAAAAGGAAGTGGTGGAGGACATTCAGCCACGAACTGTATAGTGACATCGGTCTCGTCAGGCGTCTACGGATCCAACGTATGTAATAGAAGAGCGATGTTGAGCGAATAGACACCACAACTCCTATCTGAAGATTCTTCGAGTATCACCATGAACCACATGGCGCATCTAAGGTGGAACACGGAAGTGGAAGGGGACCTCAATCAAATTGGAGTGCGACACTGGAGGGAGCTGGCCTCTAGCTGGTTGAGGTCCGGTACTACCTTGGACTGGAGCACCACATAATTAAATATATTCCAAACGAAACTCTCAGTCTTTCTATAATGACATGTTAAGATAGGTTTATGGATTCGGACACATGAGCACATATCGCAATAACATAAAAAAGATAACCATATAGTTGGAGTCACTAAGTTTGAAAACCTTTGAACATGTATTTCATCCATTTTGCTTCCCAACTACGGGCACAAGGATATCTTATGTCTTCTTATGCCTACACGATTTTTGGGTGCATGAGCAACGAATCGAACACCCAATCACTATCTGGCCAACTGCTAAATAATATGCAATATCTTTCCGGTCACCATTACAGATAGATTTTAGAAAAACCTGCTTATTATTTAGGCTGTTGGACGCTTAGCTCCTCCCAAAAGAACTGGTAGAAGATACCATACCAAAGATATCAACCAATAGATACAAAAAAAAAAAACTCTTCGGAACTCATGGAAAGAAAGAAAAACAATCCACTGTTAAACCGTCCAATGCAAAAGCAACAAAAGTTAATAAAAAGTAAACAAAACAAACAACATTTCAACCAAATATCACAACAACGAGTAACCAAAACCAACAAAAAAAAAATGATTTTAATCATAGAAGCAACACTCACCCAAGTTTTCCGCCGACGCATTTATTTCTCCCATCGTCCTCGGACATCGTTGTGGTCTTATTGGTCCTGGGGGCTTATTGGCATTTCCGGGTGAATGCAGTGACTGACTTTTATGCCGCCTTATCGTTGGCAGTCGGGCCACAAAGGATGCGTTGTGTTTGAAACTAGAAGACGCCCGCCTAATCAGCGATATACGATTTGTACGATAATTTTATAAAATGAGTTCATTCGAGATAGAGAAATATTGTATTTATTTTACAAATATAGTGAAAAAGATATTTTATGTATGTAATGTATGATTGTGGGTAAATTTTTAATTTTTTTTTCTGTTTTTTTTTTAATTTTTTATTTCGTTTTTTAGCGATTCAAAGCTGAGGTAGCAAGAGGGAGATACAACAAATCACAATGTGATGTGGAATCAAATCATCGATCGAATCGAATCGGATTACTTTTAGTAATACATTTTTTTTTTAATTTTTTTTATTTTAAATTTCAATTTATGGGTTCAATGAGTGATGGTATTTTCAATAATTTCGTATAACGCATTGTAAAGCATAAGAAGCGTAAATAAAAACAAAACAAAATCATTAACTAAAAAACTTGTAAAATAACCGAAACTGATCTTCTACTAAAATAAAGCCTAAAAATCATATAGAGACCAAATCTGTTAAAAAAAATGATTTTGAAGTTTTTTTTTTAATTAAAACTAAACTGTGTGTAAACAGAATAACTTACTATTCAATTTTGAAAGGAAAAATCTTTGAAATTAATTTGAAATAACTTGCAACGAAAAATGTGCTTAGCAATGTGTCGGGAGGAACTGTTTTACGAGTATTGAGTGAAAGTGAACAGAGTGGTGTGGAAAGAGTTTATAGCGAAGATACATTGTGAAGAAATAGTTTCTAATGTAGAGATGAAAATATTTATTCATAATCATATAAAAATTCTGATATTTTTGTTAAATAATTTAATTTCTTAATTATAAAATGTTTTTTCTTTAAAAATTCTTCTCTAAGAGATTTCTTTATTAAATTAAAAGTAACGCCGTGCTTCAAACGTGACACTAACAATAAAAGCGAACACTGCATGCTAACGTGTATATAAAGGAACTATTCTTCACGAATAGTTTTTCACTTTCAAATATGTATCATGCAACAGAGAGAGAGTATGAATGAACATTGTAATCATTTGATTTTATTTTAAATTTATTTGCTGCCATTTGTTTTTTAAAAGCCCCTGACTGTGGCTCAAAAATCAAAGAAACATAGGACTAGAGCTTGTTACGGAAGGCTCTGACTGGGTCGCCTATTTCAAGTTAAGGTCTATGGTAAACAACATTAAGACGATCCGCGTATTTTCATCTTTTCGACTACATACTTAAAAGATTTAACAATAGGAGATACATGAAGTTCTACCATAAAACCTATTCACAAATCTTTGGAGCATAGCTGCAAAAGGAAAAATTCAGAGTACTCTGAAAAACAAGGTCAGGAAACCTGCAGGTCGCAAGAACTTGTAAAAAAAACTTGGGCGGTAATAATCCGAAAAATAACAACCAGCTAACTTACGGTGTCTTTGAAACATCTTCTGAGTACCCTGAATCACGAGAATCCAATTAAATACGAAAGTCCACACTATTTAGTAATAATCAACTTTGCAAGGGGTTATGGAAACCTTAAATCAGTCAAAAGGCCTTGAACCTCCCAGAAATAATGCGATTGTGGTAGAATTTTATTGATTGAGCAGTTAGCTTCTGACGTCCTAAACCATCGATTAGGCTACAAGAGCAAGGTTTTAAGTTCACGTTAGGTGGTTGCTTTAACTTCTCGTTTGAGCCCCTGGAAAACTTCGAGTTTTAACTCTTTTGAATGCAAGCTAAAATTGTAATCGCGAGCTGTAATTTAAAGTTGGATAAAGGAGAGTAGAAGGACTACTCAGATCTCTTGTTGATACTCTTTAGGCGATGCTTTGATGTATTCAAAGACCATGTTTAAAAGAGTCTAGAGTTGGAGGTGGCAGAGCTCAAAGCGGATCAACAGCAGTACACATATCCTCATACGATACTGCTGACGCCGGTATAAGCCGGACAACACTGTCGTGTACTGCGGCTCACGAAAAACATAGACTGGTAGAAAGCAGCTCAACTGCCATCCAAAAACTGCAATGGAATTAACTGAGAGTAAGATGGAAGAAAAACTGTGATACATACTACGGTGATTGCTAGTCAGATTTAGGCAAGAAGTCTTCAGTTTCAGGAAATCTGTATTAATGGTAAGTCCACAAAAATCAGCCTAATATGCGCGCGTGATTACACCACTGACTTTTTTTTATGGCCCCTCAACACGACATATGCGCATTTTCCTAAACATGATATTAAAACTGTTATAGGCGGTTTTAATTCAAAGTGCATATTTTAGGTAGTACAGTCGATTAAGTTTGCATAGCACCTCCGCCGACAACGGCTTAGATTCGCGGCGAAAAATCATAATAGCAAGGACTCAGCTCCCGCATCAGCAGATTTCGAAATTCATGTAAGATTGTATCTTAGGCTTGGCGGTTTGTATCATAATGTATCATAAACCAAAGTGATCGCATCGAGATGGGCGCAAGGTGCTCCTTCAGTATTCTTGTTGACATTGGCTCGAACTACAACCTTGTGATGGTCAAGTTACGTATGTTCTTTAATGCCGCTATGAATAGGAAATACTGTGAGGAAATCTCACCATGAAAGGCAACAAGGGAAACCACCAGAGTCTTTGTCAATCAAGTCTTCCTTTTCCACACTCAACGTTCTGCGCCACCATGATATTGTCCCGAAAGTAAGTGGTAGTCTCCTCTAATATGGCCGTTGACAGACCACCACTGCGAAGCCCCTGGTTTGACGAATATATCGACTGACGTAGGAATAGAAACAGGAAGCATAAAGAGTGTGAGGTCTATGAGCAAACAGAAATTACAAGCACAGAGTGCTCCGAGGAAAGAAAACAGACCATAAGAAGCAGTAAAGACGTCCGGCCAGCATCATTATACTGGCCTACGCCGTCATAGAGCTCACGATGGATGACGATGGAATTCACTGCTGACGACCTTTGCAATCGTTTAAAGGACAACAACCTTCTGACCTGCACGTGGAATGATCGGACTGGGCCACTGGCAGCCAAACAATTAGCAGTGGCTATCACGCAGATATCACCGCAATCCAGGAAGTGCGATGGGATGGGCCTGACATAAGGAAGATGAAAAACCTTGATATATACTACGTATGGTGAAAAGAAACAGCGCTTATTCGGATAAGGATTTGCCATATTTGGCAGGCTTAGCAAAAAGTCTTGAGTTTTCGACACGTGATCAAGCATTTTACCCGTATTACAATCCGCATAAAGACTAAATTCGATAACATAAGCCTAATATGCTTTCATGTCTCTACGGAAGACAAGAACGACGCCACCAAAGTATGTTTCTACGATCTCATCGACAAGACATATGAGCAATGTCTGAAATATGACGTTAAAGTCGTACTAGCTAGCGGATTTAAACGCCAGGATAGGAAAGGAGGACATTTTTGGTAGGACAGTTGGCAAGCATAGCCTACATGACGTCACGTTGGGCAAAGGGCTTAGCTTATTGAATTTGCGGCGGGACGAAATATTACTATAGCAAGCACTGGGTTTCCTCATCTCAACATACACAAGTAGACATGGCGGTTTCCGGCTCATGGAACGCTAAATCAAAATTGATCATTTTGCAATATACGGAAGGCATGCCTCCAGTATTTTAGACGTCCAAAAGTTCCGGGTAGCCAACATTGACTCATATGACATAGAAAAGCCGCAATCGCAAGAGATCACCAAAACCTTTGCCGAACGCATACAGCAACTCTTGTGCCGCAAGCATCGAGCACCGAAGACCAGTGTCAACGCCACCCTTGTTTGATGAAGAATGTCTTCAAGCACATATAGCTAAACAAGAAGCCGACAAAGCGGCACTCCAACGAAGGACGAGAGTTGCTCGTGAATTCCACGAGCAGAAGGGACAGGAAGAACGTCGGCATCTCCAGAAGTACACAAATGAGCACGAGAAGCGTACGATCAAAAATATTGGAAGGTTGTACTCCAGGAATAAGAAAAAAGGCAAAAACACCTTTACAGAAGCCTGCAGAGATGAAGATGGAAACCTTGTAGTAGAATCAATGTCGGTGCTGAGAATATGGAGAAACTTTTTTTCCACAGACTGTATAATGGTGACGAAGCCGAACATCTGTAAGACAGAATAGACCACTCAACTTAGAGGATGATAGCCAAAACTTAGCAATAACTAAGCTAAAATCCAATAAAGCAACTGAATCTGACCGCTTGCATGACGAGGTATTCAAAGCTACTCGAAATGACTTTGTGAAGAGCGATTTCTCAGATCTGGTCGGAAGAATATATGCCTGATCAATGAAATCTCAGTTTCATTTCAGTTCATCTCAGTTCAATCTCAAACCGCCAACGATAGAGGTAAGTTTTTAATCAACATCGCATTCAAGACCCTATCTGCCACATTATGTGAATGTCTGAGACCTTTCGTCAACGACCAATTCTTCACACTCCGGCAGATCCTGGAAAAAGTTCAACAAGTATAAATCGATACCCACCATCTTTTCACTGATTTTAAGGCCGCATATGACAGTATTTATAGAGACTGGCTATATAGAGCTGTGTTTAATTTTGGCATCCCTGCCTAGCTCTTCCATCTGTGCGGAATGACGATTGAAAACGCTCTCTGCTCTGTCAAGGTCGGTAACGACTTCACCGAAACATTTAATCTCAAACATGGTGGCCTGCTGTCATGTGGCTTCTTTAATAACGTACATGAAAGAACTGTATAGAATTGCCAAGTGAACACTAGAGGCATAATCTTTCAATTGGCGCCAATGGCTGTCACCGGTGCGTTCGCTAGGATTGAAACGGAAGTTGCCAAAATGGGTTTAGCGGCAATTGTGGTCAAAACCGAGTATATCCTGTCAACAAGAAGGGAAACACAATATCGACGAATTGAACAGAGTGTCACAATCGACAGTTACAATTTCGAGGAAGTAGCTCTGCTATGAATTCTGCCAACAAAGCCTCAACAGAGATAGAACGAGCAATCACTCTTTCCAATTGCTGTTTTTTGGGGTAAGGAGACAATTGAGTAAGTAAGTAAGTAAGTGAGTCCTATTTATGGCGCCCAAGCATGGACCAATGAAGATATCCTCAGTCGTTTCGAGAGAAAAATTCTTCGAAAAATATTCTGGCTTTGGAGGAGAAAATGCAACGACGAACTATGCGAGCTGTACAGCGACATCGCTCTAGTCAGAAAACTGCGCATCAGTCGCCTGAGATGGCTAGGACATGTAAAGTGAATGGATACCAAAGCCCAGAGACGGAGAGTCGTCGAATCAAACGCAGAAGAAGCGCGCACACGTAGAAGGTGACCTAAACCGACTTGGAGTGTGCATCTGGAGGCAGTTTGCTAAAGACCGGACTAACTGCATAGGCTTATTAGTTAAGGCCCAGGTTCACCCTGAACTGTAGCACCACCTAAGTAAGCAAGTATCATCTTAGAGATCATTCGAAGAATCGCCAATCAATGTATTTTTCGGCCTGGTATGAGCATTCTCTCATTGTTTAGTTTATCATGCTGTTCAGCAAAAAATGAAGAGGATGCTCTTGGTCGTTTTGAGAGGAAAGTGTTTCGTGGATCACTCGACCCTGTTTACATCGAAGGAGAGTTCCGAGGGATATTTAACCGAAATCCACTCCATCTTAACTAAGAAAGATGCATTTCTGACTACGCTGACTCTACCATCGTGTTTCACTGCGATGGGAAAAGTCGCAACGCTACTTAACAATATGTAGTTTTTAAGTGATACTTAAATGTCTGAAAGTAGACTATAGACTCTACAACTTATGATAAATCATAAACACTCTATTGTGTGTTGTTGGGTTCAGAAACCAATGAGAGCCCAACGTACTTAATAGACTGTTAAGCTAAGCATCAGATATGATACGTTCTAAAAGTACTATACAAATATATATGTATATGAGATGAGATCTCCAAGGAAACTTATGAAGAGCGAGGAGCATTGAAGACACAAAGGAGGGGAATACTCTCATAGTTTGACTTATGTGGATTTATGGATTCGGGTAAAGTATATTGAAGAAGCAGAAGCGTGCGGTCATAGAGAAATCTAGAAGTCCTTGAAATTTTATCTTGGTTTGTCGAAACACCAATGCTTGCATGGTGGACAAGGGCTCATATCTAAAAATTTTTCTGAAGGGAAAGAATTATTGAATTTAAATTTAGTGACGCGCAAGGAAGATCTTCAAATTCTATGTTCACTATACATACCACCTTGATCAAAAGAATAACCACCGTGTGGCACTGCCATTGTTCCGATTCGAGTTCGTTTTTTTTTGTTAAGTTGGTATATCTGTTGTTGATATTCCCTCTAAATCTTAGCGTCATAGCTTGACATTTACAAAAGTTACGTAGCCAAGAGTACATCTATCTCTGTGTGTGTTGGCGATTTTTTACAATTTTAGAAATGGGTTTAAATTTGTAACAACGATCTGGAATAGTGCGCAAACATTGGAAATGTTGGAAAAGTGTTTCGGCAACGATTCTCTAAAGAAAACTGTCGTTTACCAGTGGCACGAGCGGTTCAAAAGTCGTCGTGAGTCAATCGAAGATGATGAACGCAGTGGCAGGCCATCGACATCGAAAATCGACGAAAACATTTATGGAGTAAAAGAAATGTTGGTCAATAACCGTAAATTTACCATCAGAGAGATAGCGGAGGAATTGAACATTGCCTATGGATCCGTCCAAGACATTTTGGTTAATGATTTGGGTTTCCATCGTGTAGCAGCAAAGTTGATGCCAAAAAACCTCAATTTCATGCAAAAAAGAGACCGTGTTGACGTCGCAAAAGAGATGACTTGCGAGGCTAAATCCGATCCCACATTTATCAACAGGATCATTACTGAGACGTGGATTTATGAGTACGACACGCAATCCAGACATCAGGCAAGTGAATGGCATTCACTAAATGAGCTGAGGCCAAAAAACCTACGTCGTTTTCAGTCAAAAAAGAAGTAGCGTAGTGCATCATGAATTTTTGCCAGAAGGCCCGACAGTAAACAGAGAGCATTATTTGGGCGTTAAAAGACGTTCGCCTGAAGCAATTCACCGAAAGAGACCAGAATTGTGGGCAGAAAACTCGTGGATTTTGCACCATGGTAACGCACCGTCGCACAGTACCATCATTATTCGTAATTTTTGACGAAAATAAATTCCTTTTGATCAAGGTGGTATAACGTATCTCCAGGTGAAAACCTTAAAGAAAAGAATAGGAGTTTGGCCAGAATTCTGTGGTAACAGGAGGTTTGGCTTCAGAAAAGCAAACGAAGCCTAAGTACTTGTACAACTAATTTGTTTAATTTGAAACATCGTACTGTGGAACAATTTTACCTAATCGCAGAAGAACTATACAATCGAAGAAGCTGTTTAAAGTTAAATGTTTGAATTAAGAATTCCAGAAAGGTCATAACATATACGCACGATCGAAGTATTGCCAATCTACGCTACGGGTACACTTTTTAAACAATTTTAAGGTCATTTAATATAGGAATTTAGAAAGGCAATTATTTTAATTATCTACAATACGAGTATTATACAAAAGTGATGAAATGGTTTTTTACGATATTTCTACGATAATTCTGATAAGTTTTTTTAAAATCAAATTTTTTACTCACAAAATACATTGGCGTTGTTATCATAATTTCCCAGGAAGTATTGTGTTTTAAATATATGAAAGAGGTAAACAAATTTACCTTAATATTTGGTAGTCATTAATATTGTTATAGCAGTAATACTACACATGAAATGAGAGAATTGCTGTTCGTTAGCGCAAAGGTCAGGTTTAGGAAGATTTCAAGGTTTTGCTAGCAGCACTAAATGGAAATGAGGAGGCAAAAATGAAGTGCTCATGTAACAATAACTTAAAGTCTTGAAATATGCATATTTTAATCGGAAAATCTACTTAAAACACTAAAAAAAAAGTATTAGTTAAAAAAGTTTGCATTACTGTAATAGAGGACTTCGTTGTCTGCTCATTTAGAAGAACAAATATTCTTAATAATAAAAACGTCCCTGGTACCGAAAGACTACATATACAGCAAATATCTATCGTGTAGTGAAGTGTGCACAGAAAATACTCTGGAGACATAAACAAGGAAACGCGGGGTATGGCGGAAGTATATGCAAAGAATTTTAGCCACATTGTAAATGTTCTTATAAATCGTGTTGTTTTAGAGGTATACAAATTCAATACTTGAATTTAAAATAAAATACTTGAAACTAATATTAATGATATTAGCTTTATTTAATAGATAATTTTATGCCATTAGTTTTTAAATATAATTTCGGGCGCGCCACGGCTAGACCCAATGAAGCGCAATCGCGAAGTCCAATGTTCGACTAATTTATCGAGCAACTGGGGCCGTATATCAGCAATAACACGGCGAATGTTGACTTCCAAGTCGTCTAACGTCTCTGGTTTATCAGTATCGACTGGTGACTTAACATATCCCTAAAGAAAGTAATCTAAATGAGATAACAGGACCGTGGAGGCCAGTTCACAGGTCCATTACGCGAAATTATGTGCTCAGCAAATGTTTCCCGCAATAAATTGATGGTGTTGCGCGCAGTGTGGCATGTTGCGCCATCTTGTTGAAACCAAAGCTCTGTCACGTCAATGCCATTCAACTGAGGAGCAAAGAAGTCAGAAATCATGTTTCTATCGCACTCTCCATTGATTTTAACACTATGGCCGGCATCGTCCTTAAAGAAATATGGGCCGATGATTCCACCAGCCCATAAAGCACATTAAACGGTGAGTTTTAATGGTTGTAAGGGCGTCTTTACAAAGACTTCTGGGTTTTCTCCACTCCAAATTCGACAATTTTGCTTGTTTAGATATCCATTTAACCAAAAATGGGCCTCATCGGAGAAAAAATTTTGAGTTGAAAATGAGGATCAAGCTAAATCATTTTTCCGGCCCATTCACCGAACCTAATGGTCACGCGGTTTCAACTCTTGCACAAGCCGGATCTTATAAGCTTTTAAGCGAAGGTGTTTCCGTAAAATCTTCCACAAAGTGGATGAGCATAGCTCCAATTGCTGTGCACGATGGCGAATCGACTCATTCGGATTCTCCTCAACACTGCGCTCCACAACGGCAATAACTTCTTCTGGTCGCACTGTTTATCGTCTTTGCATGTACGTCTTAGAGTGTACGTGGTGCGAAAACGATCTATCGTGTTCCGAATAAGTTGCTCAGATGGACGATTTTGGCGAACCGAGCAATGGTTTTCAAAATAAGTTTGCACAATTTGCACGCGTTGTTCTGCCGTTAATCTATTCATCGTAAAATGGCAAAACGTATTAACCACAAATCAACTGTCAAATTGGCAATCTGTGGAAACAGTGTTGCCAGTTTAAAAACGAAACCTCTAAAAAAAAAAACCTTTATAAGGTCCAGCCGAACCTAAGCTTAAAGTCTAGTAGCAACAGATTGATTACGAATTTCAAGAAGCCTGCTGTATGGGAACGACTTATTCAATATTGGCGCACGCGTTGTCCTATTTGTTGTAAAAGATAAGTGTGAGGCGCACTATGAACTAATGAAACTACCGGAAGTCAATATGCGTGACCGGGTTCCCACTTCTAAAGACCAAGCATAGGGCAATAGAAAGGAATCGTATCCACGCATACCAATGCCACAAGGAGGAAAGAAAAATATCGCAAAAGCAAGGCGTCATGGAAGTGAACATACTCGTACCTATGTAGCAAAATTAACCACCCTATTTGAATATGGTGTAATACTCCACAAGAGCGTGGAATAATTGGATCCATGTTTTTGACCAATAATTGGTCGGTGTTGTTAGCGCAGCGTGAATTTCAACGTCGATTTCCTAATTGTGATGCGCCAACTGGACAAACATTCCGGCGGCTAGCTGCTCGACTCGAACAGAGTGGAAGCACAGGAGACCAAGCAGGGCGTAGCCGCCACGGGACTGGTCGTTCGGCCGAGAATATCGTGGCTGTGGCCGCCAATGTCGATGAGAACGAAGAAATATCAACCAGACGAAGGGCCACTCTACAGCGAAAGACTTACACATGTTCCCGTACAAAGTGCAAACAGTGCATCAGTGCCTCCTGACCATGAATCGCGTATCTTAACAACGAAGAGGACGATTTTGTGTCGAAAATCATCATGAGAGACGAGGCGCATTTCCACTTAAGCGGTTTCGTCAATAAGCAAAATCTTCGTTTCTGGGGCACTGAAAATTCGCGTGTGATGCACGAAGAACCATTACATCCACTCAAAGCCACTGTGTGTTACGGAGTTCACGCGGGAGGAATGATTGGGCCATATTTTTTTCGAGGACGCTTTGTGAACATGTGGTTTCAATAAGACGGTGCAACTCATTGTGAAGGAAGCGTTTCCTGGTCGCGTAATGTCCCGTTTTAGCATGGCCAGCAAGATCGCCCGATTTAAACATCCCAAACTTCTTTCTTTGGGGCTACTTGAAGTCGCGGATTTATACCAGTAAGCCTCAGACAATCGCAGCCCTTAAGGAGAATATTCGACAGGAATGCGAAAGTCATGGAAAATGCGAAAAACGGGCACAAATGTTTATCAATACTGGCAGCAGCCACTTGGCAGATATCATCTTTTCCACTTAACAGAAGCAATTGTAAAGGTCCACATAAAGATTTCCATCACTCAAAATCATTTCATTTTATTTAGTAAAAACGTAATACAAAAACAAAATTGGATGATTAATTTTGCGCCACCTTGTATATGAATATACTACCCCTTCGAGCATTTCTTCGGCATAGCAAAAGAGCGATACCGGGGTGAATAGAAATATTCGTATCAGAGGTGGACGGATTCCGGGGGCGAGCAGTATGATGTGTTGAAAAAGTTAACTATGCATCAAAAGTTGAAACGTCGGTTCAAGAACGGGCAAACATTTTGATTCGATATTTATGGATGGATGGAGAAACATTGCAACGTTTTGAATGATCTACATATCATCTTCTTTGATTTGACAAAAGAAGCCCTAGAAATTTGGTGTTCGAGACGTATACATATGTATACCTAAGAATGATAAATTCGATATGTACGATGACGACGGAACGGCAGTTAAGAGGAATGTGGGTATATCTGGGGAATTCGAGGTTAAGGTTAGAATGTTTCTAAGTTCTAGACGCACAACCGGAGATCCGTGTATTATTGGATACCATCTTACGCGTTACATACTCGTATTTCAGCGGTTAAAATAAGAAGAGAAAGAAAATTTCAATAAGCCGGCGACCATCGGCCAACTGGAAGCCAATTATCGAAATAAGCCCGTTTCATAAAATCTGAAATTTTGCAAAGGTATTTTAATTTGAAAAGACCACCTGTCTTACATGCGAAGGAAAAAATTTCCAAACGTGCAGACTCTAGTAGAATGTGATACCAGCAGTAAATACAGAAAGTGCTATGCCGCTAATACGAGTATGTTACTAAGGAGTACGAGTATTTTAGTTGTACGTGAAACAATATCACTGTACTGTCTTTTATATCATGTCTTACTACTTAACGAGAAAGAGAAATCTGATTGCTCTGACTTATGTAGCTGATGCAAAACAAGGGTCATTGTCTGTTTTTTTTTTTTTCAACATTTTGGCTTAGCAAAACGAATTTCAAACCACAAAGCAAGAGACTTTTTAGCAAGACATATAGAGCTTGCCGCGAAGGAGAGTTTTGCCTATCTATATGCCTGTAATTTGCTGGTTCAATAAATTTTGACGTTAATATGATACCTTTATTAGAATAATAAGCCTCTTGCGCTTGATACGTATCAAGTCTAATTTTAATTTTAATTTAATTTAATTTTGGTGGGGGCGAATGCCCCCATTTATTCGGCTTAATACAAGCTATAACTTAAAAAATAAACTTAATCTAAAACTTAAAACTAAGGTTGGTTAGAGTGGTGAAGGAGAACAGATTTGAGGTAGGAAGTGGTGTGGTGAAAGTCAAAGACGGTAGGGTTTGAGTTGATTTGACGTAGCATACGGGAGATTGGTTCGTTCGCGCCATAGGAGGTGTGGTGGGTTGGTAGATAGAAGAGTCGAGGGGTACGTAGATTACGAGGGTTAGTGTTGAGGAAAATGGAGTTGTGAAGGGACGCGCATTCAACGTGACCTGAAAGGAGTCGATGAATGAAGAGAAAGTCTGCTGCATCTCTGCGATCTTCGAGGGTGTCTAAGTTGATAAGGTTGAGACGGTTTTGATAGGGGGGCAGATTAAAAGGATCGTCCCAGGGTATACCTCGGAGAGCAAATCGAAGAAAACGGCGCTGAATGCCTTTAATTCTCGAGATATGAACACGATGATATGGGGACCATACTTGACTGGCGTACTCTAGGAGGGGGCGAACAAAGGTAATATAGAGGGACCTGGTCACGTATGGGTTGGTGAATTCTTTGGACCACCGTTTTACAAAACCTAGTACAGAGTTGGCTTTGAGGATTATCTCATCCATATGTAAACGGAAGTTGAGCTCGCTATCACACAAAATGCCGAGGTCACGAAGAGATTGTACGGAGGAGATAGGTTGGTTATGGAGAAGAAGAAGAAGAAGTCGGGGAGGAGATTGTTTCCGCTTATGTGAGAAGGTAATGGATTGGCATTTAGCGATGTTAAGTTCCAAAGAATTTTTGAGGCACCAGATCGAAAAACTACCAAGATCTTGTTGAAGGAGGAAAGAATCATGGGGAGAGGAAATGGTTTTGAAAAATTTGGTATCGTCGGCGTAAAGGGAGACAGACAAGTGTTTGATGATCATATCGAGATCATTTATGGTTAATATCAAAAGAAGGGGACCGAGATGGCTGCCTTGTGGAACTCCAGAGGTGGCCAAAAATGGAGCGGACTGGGCTGACCTAAAACGAACACTGTAAAAACGGTTTTCGAGGTAAGAGGATATCTATTTTAACAATATGGGTTCAAAGCCGAGGGCAGACAATTTAAAGATAATTAACCGATGAGAGATTTTATCGAAGGCTTTGCTAAAATCGGTTGCAACTACATCGACTTCATTGCCATTCTCTAGGGCAGAGAGGGCAAAGGATACGAATTCAACGAGATTTGTGGTGGTTGACCTACCCCTTAAGAAGCCATGTTGTCTAGGGGAAATAAGTGATTTGCATTGGAAGCTTAGAGCTTCATACAAAATACTTTCGAAGAGTTTGGGTATATGGGAGAGTTTAGCGATGGGACGATAGTTGGTTATTTCATTCGTTGATCCTTTCTTGTGGATCGGGGTTATGAAGGAGGTTTTCCAAGCCTGAGGAAATTCTCCTTGTGAAAGGGATAGACGGAAGAGATTAGAAAGGGCAAGGGAAAGAGAGGAAGAACATTTTTTAAGGAATATGGCAGGGAGGCCATCTGGGCCGGGTGTGAATTCGTCATTGAGTTGGTGTAATTTATATTCGATATAAGACGGGTCCAAAATATGAGAAAGAAGTGGGCCATTGGAGAAGTTCAGTAGGTAACTAAAATAGGATGGATCTGGTACAAAGGAGTCGTTGGTGAAGGATTGTTTAAAAAATGTGGCAAATAGGTTGGCAATGGTGAGTGGATCGGTTGATGACCTGTTGTTGAAAGAGAGGGAAGGAGGGTAACCATCGGACTTTCTTTTGTAGTTAACAAATTGGAAAAAGGACTTAGGGTGGTTTATAAGGTTGACTTGCGCATTGTTAAGGTAGCGCTGGTAAAGGGAATCGTAAAGTTCGGTGAAATGAAGATAAGCACGAAGATAGTTGGAATAGTCGGTAAAGGATCTGGTACGCAGGAAAACAGCCCATAACTTATTTCTCTTATTTCGTAAGGAACGAAGCTTGCGATTATACCAGGGAGGATTAGTAGATGATGTTTTAAGGCGGGAAAACGGAACGTAAAGGGAAAAATAATTAAATATTTCTTTATAAAAATTGGGTAAGGCGTCATTTAAACTTAGGCTGTGAAAGTTAAAGAGGGATCTGCTGAGATATTCACTGATTTTGTGAAAATTTGATCGTGGGATGAGAGAGTTGTGCGGGGAGTGGACTGGAATGAAGAGTTATGAAAAAATGAAAGTAGAAGGGGGGGATGGTAGTTATCGATTGTTGAGAGAGATAGGGGACAAAGTGAGGCTGAGGAGTTAATTGGGTCTGTTGTGAAAATAAGGTCTAATTGCCTGCCCATATAATTGGATATACCACTGATTTGGCATAGACTTGAGTCTGTTAAGCGATCTAAGAAGAGGCATTCCTTAGCTGAGTTGGCATTTGAAGCGACGAAAAATGAAGGATGAAGAAATTGTAATGGGAGAAGAGTTAAGGCTGTTGTCCATCGCCAGTAGGACACCTCGACAGGGGGAATCTTTATTTGTGCGGGTAGGATCGTCGTCGCGGAAAACATTAAAAGTAGGAGGGAACAATTCCTGGTTCTTTATGTCTAAATGGTCATGAAGCGGTGGTGACAAGATTATGTTACTCAGTCTATCATATACTGATGAAAATCTTCATTTAAGGCATTACTGCTTCATTCCACTACTTGTTAGTTTGTTAAAAATTCAATGACCTCCCTTAACACATTCGGAAGGTGGCATTGCGTAAGCCTTAGCTGTCTCGCAGGACAATAGAATCGTGGAAAATTATCTATCGATAAACTTGTTAGGCAAAGCCAAAAACCATGCTTCCCAAAACGAATGTAATCCTGTAATGAAGCATCCCAACATACTTAATCAGGTCTTCCATTTACAGCAAAGAATTTGCCGATGTTGTAGTCTCGGCCTAAAAGACACCCGGCAAAAAATTTAAGTGAAATATGACAAATTTTATGTTGGGCCTTACTATTGTTAAGTACCCGTATAGAATGCTGCTTTTGTCAGTAGAAAGTTCTATAAATTCTGTTATTCTGAAGAAGATTATGAAAAGCAGACCCACCATGGCCCACTGTATAAAAGCAAAAGGGACATGAAAAATAGTAACAACAGCCGATATCTGGAATCTGTTTCGCATACCACGAAAACATATTAGCTTAATCTAGCGCGCAACATGATTTAATTTCCTGAGAGTAAATTTGGATTTGTAGGAAACAAATTCGACCAAAACTTACTAATATCGATAAAAAGCTTAATACAACGGGAATTAGTGCCACGGCATACGCAGATTACGTAGTTATAATAGTGCAGGGAAAATACTTAGATATTTTAAGCGAGATTATGGAGGTTGCCCTGTGGTCTCAATGCCAACCCTTCCAACACGGAAATGGTTCTCTTTACCTGAAAGTACAAGATACCGCAATTCAAACTCCCAAAACTCAACGGAGTGGAATTTTCCCTCTCGGACAGCGAGAACTGAAATCTTAACGTAGCGCAAAGAATCAAAAAGGCGTGTCATGCCCTTTTTATCTGCAAAAGAAGAATTTTAGGCTTAAAACCTGCTATGGTGCACTGGGCATATACGGTGGTGGTAAGACCCATACTTATACATGGCGCACTAGTATGGTGAAAAGCAACAAACCAGAAAACGGTTTACGGAAACTTGCGGCTGTTCAAAGAACCTTCCTTGGTCGACTTCGACCTTCCGTATGATATAATTTACCCGGAGAGGAAGGTCTGGCAAAAAATGCAATAAAAAAATAAGGAAGGAACAGGTTCTGGTATCTTCTCTAAAGACCCAGAACCAAGAGTGTCTATACGACTACCGGACGCAAGCAGTGTCCTCCAATCAGAGGTTCTGGCTGTCCTCATGTCGGCTGAGCTATTGCAGATGAGTTCGGTATCCGCAAGAGATATCTCTACCAACATCGATAGCCAGGCCGCACTCTAGGCAAAGGAATCGACCAACATCCATTCTGATTAGTCAGAGGCTGTCGCACAGTGCTCAAAGCATTATGCAGTCAGAACCCGGTGAGACTGTGCTGTTTTTTTTTTATAATTTACGCGCGCCTAAGGGGTTAGATACCCTTTTACTGTTGCCAGGGCGCGGGCGGAAAGGTAGAAGGAGGAGAAAGGAAAGGTATAATTCACAGTATTTTTTTTCTGTGCTTGAATCTCTACAACAGCTAAATCTACGTGTCAGTGTTATGCCTTCACACGCAGAATTTTTCTGTCTGAGTTCCAATTGCACAAATGAAAAACTGACTTACCATGGGCAGGATTCGAACCTGGACCCTCCGAGTGAGAAGCAATTGCTAGTACCACTACACCACGGCCACCCGTACCAGAATACTGCGGTATAGAGGGAAATGAACAAGAGCATGGGTATGCAAGATGAGGAGACCTACTCGATAATAGCGCATTTGCTAACATCAAACCACCAATCGAGGAAAAAATCATGAAGACTTCCAACCTAAGGTGGTTAAGTCTTGAAAGGCACAGGGTATCCAAGGCATCGTGGCCACTTTTTGACGATAAAAGATCTAGGAAGTTAATAAAATTAAAGAGGGATAAGCTTAGGACAATAATAGGAATCCTGACAGGACACTGTCTCCTGCGGAAACACACAAAGAGACTGAAATTATCAGATTCGGATATTTGCAGATACTGCGGTGATCGGCAAGCTGTTGAGGATATAACACACATACTGTGTGAATGCGAGGCATATCGCGTAGTCAAAGAAATTTTTTAAGGAAATACTTTCTCGAAATCCTAAAGGAAATAGACGAAACGAACAAATTGGGTGTTCCACCAAGGAGATTGTTTAGGTTTTTGCATTTTGATGACAAATTCAACTGTTTCCATAGGGATAGCAATGGACCCGTTTTGGTGACTATTGTTTGTTTGATGGCATGTCCATCACACCTCTATTTTAACCTAACTAACATCGGTGGTGGAACAGGCCGACGTACGTCTGAAAAATCAGACCATCTCCATCTGGAAATGGTACAGAATCCCATGTGCAGACGCTCCGAACTATCAATAATAAGAAACCGATTTTGAATATCCCCAGGGTCGGGAACTGATTCTAGAAATTTTAAAAGTCTCGTTGTCGTTTGTAGCTTTTAACCAGAAATAAAATACAAGAAGGTGCGTTCCACGCAAATTTCCAAAGGATCCCGCTTAACTTAAAAACTTAAAAACTAACAAGAGTTAAGGGTTAGGAAGTAAGGGAATGGTGGAGTAGATCAAATTTAAGACAAGAAGTGCTCAAATTAAAATCAGAAAGGGAGAGGTTTGACTTGACCTTACGGAGCATGCGGGAGATTGGTTCGTTAGAACCATAAGAGGTGCGGTGGGTTGGGATATAGAAGAGACGAGGACAGCCTAAATTACGAGGGTTAGTGTTGAAGGAAATAGAATTTTAAAGGGAAGCACAGTCCACAGAACAGAGACAGAGAGCAGTCATTGAATGAAGTGAATGTCAGATACGCGTTTTTCAAGGGTATTCACGTTAAGAAGTTTGAGGCGGTCGCGATAGGAAGGTAAGATAAATGGGTCACTCCTGGGTAGTCCACAAAGAGAAAATCGAAGAAAACGCAGTTGAATGTTCTCGATTCGGGATATATGAATTCGCGGAAAGGGTGACCATACTTGGCTGGCATATTCAAGGAAGGGCCGGACAAGGGTAATGTAAAGTGACCTTGTCACATAAGGGTCGCAAAATTCTTTAGACCAACGTTTGATAAAACCGAGCGATGAGTTGGCTTTAAGGATTATCTCATCAATATGCGAACAGAAGTTTCACTTTCTATCGTATAATATTCCAAGGTCGCGAAGGGATTGAACCTGGGGTACAGGTTGGTCATGCAGAAAATAAGGTCGAGAGGGGGATTGATTGGACTTACGAGACAAAGTCATAGATTGGCATTTGGAGACATTAAACTCAAAGCAATTTCTTAGACACCAAGTAGAAAACCTAGCGAGGTGTTCTTGAAGGAGAATAGAGTCTTGGGGTGAAGAAATAGTTTTGGAGAACTTAGTGTCATCGGCGTAAATGGATAACAGTGTTTGATAATCTGCTCATGATCGCTTATAGTTAAAATGAAAAAGAGGGGACTTATATGGCTACCTTGTGGGACATCAGAAGTGGCTAAAAACGGTGTTGAGAAGGCTGACCTAAAGCGAACGCTATTGCAACGGTTCTCCAGATAAGAAGATATCCATTTTAACAATATGGGGTCAAAACCAAGGGAAGAAAATTTGAAAAGGATCAGTTGAAGTGATATTTTATCGAAGGCCTTAGCGAAATCTGTAGCAATAGCATCCATTTCGTTGTCATTTTCTAGTGCTGAAAGCGCAAAGGATGCGAATTCAACTAAGTTTGTAATAGTTGATCTACCTTTTAGAAATCCGTGCTAACTGGGTGATATGAGTGACTTGCACTAAAAGCTTAGAACTTCATATAAAAAACTTTCAAACATTTTAGGTATGTGAGAAAGCTTAGCAATAGGGCGGTTGTTGGTTACTTCATTTGTTGATCCCTTTTTGTGAATCGGTGTTATGAAAGAGGTCTTCCAAACTTAGGGGAATTCCCCATGTGTGAGGGACAGATGAAAGAGGAAAGTGGGTGCGAAAGATTGGAGGCATACTTTTTGAGAAATATTGCTGGGAGCCCATCTGGACCGGATACAAATTCATCATTGAGATTTTGTAACTTTTCTTCGATAAGGGTGGGATCAAAAGGTTGGTAGAAAGAGAGAGGGGCCAATGGAGAAATTGGGAAGGTACTTGAAATATGTAGGGTGGGGTACGAAGAGGTTGTCTGCAAATGACTGTTTAAAAAAGTTTCCAAAATAGTTGGCAATAATATGTGGGTCGGTCGATGATATATTATCGAACGACAGAGAGGGGTGATAACCGTCTGATTTTCTTTTCTAGTTGACGAATTGATAAAATGTCTTAGGATCGTTGATAAGGTTGGTTTGCGCTGTGTCGAGAAAGCGCTGGTAGAGACAGTTATAGAGCTGGGTGAATTGCAGGTAAGTTCCAAGATATGTAGGTCGATTAAAAGGACCATAACTTTTCGAGGAAATAGTCACCTATGCTCAGGAGGTATAGGGTCAACTCAATGGTTCGAGCGACCTGAAAGTATCCAAACAATTTTTTTTTTTTTTATTACGATTGTTGTGTTTAAAAATACATGGATGGCGTAGTCACATTCAATTTTGCTTTCAGTTAAGTTATTGGCAATATTTTTTTTTTTACAATTTAGTGATTTCGATTTTTTATCCAATTTTACTAAATACAAGAAATTACAACTTTTACTAAAGTAGAGCTGCAACACTAAAGCACATAAAAAGTTACAATGCACCAAATTTAATATTAACAAAACAGCTCAATAAGACCAGAAAAAGATAAACATTAACTCAATTCATAGTATATATATATGAATTTTTTTTAAAGAAAAATCTCATCGCCTTAACACAAAAAGAAAGCGTTTTTAACTTAGCAGCAACTTGAATAGATAAGGAATTATTTTTTTATCAGTTTTTTTGGAAGATGAATCTTTAAGAGATAAAAACAAAAAAATAATCAATTCTACTCTGATTTAAACAAAAGAAAACTTTCCGTATATAACTTGACTTTTTTTTTGTTTGTTTATTTAACATTAGCAAGAAAAAAATAAACAAAAAAGGAGATTCTACAGTAGCATCGTTTAAAATGGAACTTACATTGCACTCGACGTTGATGCTATCTTCTCTGGTGGTTCCAATTTTGAACTAATTTTGTATATTTTAGTTTTGTTTGTGTGTATTTTTGTATTGAAAAAAATATACCATACAGTTTTGTGTGGGTTTTGGTTTTTGATTGTGGTGTTACAGCCATTTCGCAAGCGTGCATTTTATATATATATTTTTTTTTGGTTTTTTGTTTTTGAATTATATTTTGTTTATTTTGTTTAGTATTGATTTTTTATTAGTTTATTTCATTTTTCGAAAAGGCGTTTATACAGTTGTATAGGCAAATAAATCAGCGAAAATAGAGAGAATTATATTTAAAAAAACAAAAAACACAACAGAAAACAAAGAAAAAAAAACAAGAAAGAGAAAAATATTTCAATCAGTTTTGTTGTCCTTAAAATTGCAAAAGGGATTAATATTTTCTTTTTGTTTTCTAAATATTTATTGTAACACAAGACAGTAAAAAAATTATAGAAAAAAAATAATAATAAATTACAATACTTTACTTCTCGTTTTATCAAACAAATTGAGATTTTTTTTTTACTCAAAAATTAAACAAAAATTAAAATCAGAAATAAGTTTTACAAAACAGTTTTACCTTACAAATTGGGTTTTAGGAAAAAGGGAAAACTTATTTTATGGGAAAAATGATGAACGAGTATATTTCTTAAAAATTGAGCACGACTTGTTTTTTTTTAAATTTTACTTAAAAAACACTTTTAACTTGAAAGGGGAAATAGCAGATTTTGATGAAATAATACAAAAAAAACGAAGAAAAATTGAGAAAATTTAAATGAGTCAATTGGAAAAAGCAAAGTGTGTTGGAAATATGTATATATATTCTTTTTAAATTTTAAGCTTATAAGATGAACTTGTTATTTAATTCTGATTTTGATTTTATTTTGTAAAAAAGCTGGTGAGTTGCTTCAAAAGATTGCTACAGTATGAATGTGTTGAATATTTTCGGCTTAAAAAAAATTAACTTTAACACTAATTTTTAAGGGGATTTTTTTCATTAAAAACAAATATTAAACAAGAGATTTTGGGGTAACATTTATGTATTTTTAGTTTTCCGTATACTCGTACATATTTGAATTTAAAAGAAGATAACTAAAGATGAGTTTACATCGAAAAGTGTTTTGCCCAATACAAATTTATAATGACTTGTGGTTTTTTAATCCATATTTGTTTAAATATGAAAAATATAGTGACGAAGCTATTGTGTAGATCCATATATTGGAGTTAAAATTAGTTTCCTTCAGAGTGCGTTTTAAAATAGGGGGATAATTAACTACGTGGTCAATTGAACTATCATCTTTTATAAGAATGGTGATTTGCCTTTACAAACTCTCTTCAAATTTTCGAGACATTGTGGACATCCTTCAAATGTTTGAAAAAATCAGTGATGAAAAATTAAAAGATTGTCGGATACAGAACGGAGTGCTGTAGCACGCATGCATTTATTTTGAGCATATCCGACTTCAAAGCGTCCAAAACTATTTGAATTAAACGTCCCGCAAAGATGGAATTCATCGGTCCCAAACGCAAGCATTTCCAACAAAATTTCCAGATGCAAACGCCTTTGAAATATCAAGTGCAACTACGTATCTTGCGTTCATCAGGCTGGTGCAGGCCTTGGTTATATTTTTTGGAGAGGCACGCCATAAAATCAAAAGAGGACCTGTTGCTACGTTGCGTACTTTGCTGAAAAGCTCGTAGTACCTGACTTTGATGGCTAGGTTACCCTGTGCGGAAAGTTTTCGATTCCAACCCAGAGGGACAAGGCAGTAGATGATGGCCTTAGCTTAAGTGCCCCACACAAGTGGAAGGGGACCTTATCAAAATTCGTCGCCGCAACTGGAGCGAGCTAGCAAAACATCGCGCTAGCTAAAAAGGCATATTTTCTGAGGTCCGGGTCCACCCCGGTTGCAGCGACATGTTAGCGAAGCTACAGCTTTTCAATTAATCTGAGTAACACATATTTGTTGCTATATGAGATTATGACTATGAATACGACTACGACTACAACAATGACTAAGTCCGGGGTAGCACAATAGATTCGTTCGTCCTCTGCCAAGATGTTAGTAATGACCACACTCCGTTAGGCTACTATCTGAGGAAAAGGCAAGGCAAGATAAGGAAGACACTCCCCGAGTAGTGTAGATATCCGAACATACCGAGCGGCGAATATAGACTCGGACTACTATTTCGTTGGAGCCAAGGTACGTCTATAGATATCCCAGACACCACACTAACGAAGAAATACTGCGGGGAGATTTAATGTTAACGGCTGCAATTGCAACATACCTTTGCCAACTTCCCTCAACTTCCCTCATATCTTATGCAACCAATATCAAGTGCTAAATACCAGTGGCATTGACGCCAATAAGCCATCAGAAATGCAGTAGCTAATATTGGTTTGATGAAGAATACAGGCGAGTACACGTAGAGAAACAACTCGCCCGATAGCGATCCGTGAGCTCTACGAGCCAAGAGGAAGAAAAACAATCGGCTTCTTCGGAGGAAAAAGAAGAATAATGTTCGAAAGTTTTACAACAAAGTAAAAAGAACCCGCTAGGGCAACAAGACCCGAACAGAGGCCTGAAGAAATAAACACGGAAACTTAGTGCTAGGATCACAGTTGGTACTGTTGTTGACTGTTACATGGCGAGAATAACACGAACTAATTTCTCAGGCAGAATCAACTATTCCATCTGGACGGTGAAAGTTAAAAAATCCATCCACATGACCAAAACGAAGTGAGTATAGCGATAATTTACATAAAGCACGGTCTTGACCGAAATGATAATAGTGAAAGATTTTTTGATTTCTGCAACATCGAACGCAACATGTTGGAGCATAAGATCTGCCACAAAGTCAGCTGGGGGTCACATCGTCTAACCAAATCGGCCATTTGGCGATCAGTCGACATTTCAAAAGTTGTCTCTTGGACGTCAGAAACTGACGAGGAGCCCACATAAAGTTGGTAGGAGATCATCACATTATGGTAGTTACATACTGCATTTGTTTTAAGACTCCGCAATATCACCAGAATGACTAGGTATACCATCGATCGGCTAAAGATCTCCTCAGTATGTCAACAATTGAGGGATCACTTTTCGGTAGGAGCGGAGGTAATCAGCAGCTCACTACCGACAACTATCCAAGAGCATTGGAACGATGTGAAAAAGGTTTTCACATCTGGAGCAGAAAGTATTATTGGTAGATGGTAGGCAAGACATAGCACGTGGATATCTAGAGGCTATAATAGATATCTGAAGCTCGTATTGTAGTTACCACAGCAGTAGGGAGAAACGAGCTAGAGTCAGTCCCTCTATCGAAGAAAAATGAGAGAATAGTTGCGTAGCGTACGACGGAAGGAAGCAGTGCGCAGGAGTGATAGCAGAACCATTTGCAAAATCACCAAAGAGCTTACAGGTGGTACTCGCTCTAGCCAACATCCGGTGAAGGACTCGTACTCGTTTTGGATGAGGATCAGCTTAAGCGATGGAAGGAGCATTCTTGTAACGTCATTGACCGTGTATTCGCCAGCGATGTGAACCGAAATCAAACTGAGCTGCCCGAAGCAAAAATTTCCTGAATTCGCATCTCCACTCACAGTAAAGATGAAATCACTACAGCAATCAACCCGCTGAATAACAACAAGACGATATGACTAGATGGTATTTACGCATGCTCCAACAATATCAGCAGAGCTCTCACATCCTCTTGTTGAGAGAGCTTGATTTCCCGACGATTGGAAGAAGGCAATGATTGCAAAGCTCGCTAAGAAAGGTAGTCTTGTGGAGCGTGAAAACCGCATTCTTCTCGCAGTTGCTAAGGTAATAGCCAAAGTATTCCTTCAGCGAATAGAGGAACATCTGGAAGATGCACTCGATGCCGAACAAGCAAGTTTCCGCTCTGGATCCTCCTACGTCGATCATATCGACACCTTGCGGATCATTATTGAATAGTGCTTTGAATACCGACCACCTCCATTCACTGATTTTGAGAAGGAGTTCGACAGTGTTGCTTTCGAAGGCTTGCCTTGCGCAGGAAAGGAATTCGAGATCCAAATAGAGGTCCGACAAGGTTGCATTCTATCGCCGATACTTTTTCTTCGTGCTTCGTTCAGCCTTGTTTGCTGGAAACGGAGAAATTCGTTGGACTCTTACATCTCAACTCAAACATCTGGACTACACTGAAGACGTTCTCACAGGATTATGGACCTGCACCAAATGACAGAAAGAGCTGAGAGGGAGTCAAATATCGTGCGTTTTAAGATTAACACTGCCGAAACCAAAATCATCAACCTCGGTACTAACTAATCAATTCAACTTTTAATCATTAGCATTGCTTGACAACCGGTAGAGAGAGTAGTGTGCTTCCAATATTTTGGTAAAATTCTCTCTACCGAAGGTGGAATCAAACAGGATATTGTCAACCAAATCGGCAAAGCAAAGTTTGCGTTTGAAATGATGTCCTTGATATGGTGAAGCATGCAAGGTATGACTGTAACGTTCAAATGTTGAATCCGTGCTATTGTATGGATGTAGAACTTTGAAGGTGACCGTTACTATCTCAAAAAAAAAACTACAAATATTCGTTAATAGGTGTTTATGGACCATCTTAAGGGTTTTCGGCATATACCAATAGGCGCAACCATCCAATGGCAGAAGTGTAAGTTCCCTAAGAAACTACGCAATTTAATGAAATGTGTTATCACAAGACGGCGAAGAGCTGGTCGGCCGATAAATACTTGGCGCAGAACAGTTGAACAGCAGTCACGGCAATCGGGGAAGAGTTGGAAAGCCCATTGCCAAGAACCCTACACAATACCACGCAGGCGTAGCTGAGGCCCTAAGTGAAATTTCCATCGGAAAGTCACAACTTCATATGTAACGACTTAAAAGATTTATTGCAGTTATGCCTGAAATAGAAGCAATTGGCTGATGAGTTGTAATGGCATGATGCCTAAATCGAACCACGGATATAATAACAATTTTAATATAAGTTAACAAAATTCAGAATAGTAATGCTGCTTCTTGCTACACAGATTCCTTACATATTTTCGGTTCCATCCTCAATAACGTCCGAAGATTGAAGGAAACAAGTTCTACTATCGGATGGCATATGGCCAAGCACTTCAATGGCTGGAAGTAAATTCTGTTTTTGTTTTTATCAGAAGAAAGATACCGTATCATTCAAACTTAACCTGTGAGACAAAGCCGATCTTCAATTCGAGCAACGTAAAGAATATGACATCATTTTTGTATTCTTAAAATCGAGCAACTGAGGTCGTATGGTGGGTAAATTTCATAAAGTGTAGTTTAAATGACGCAAGCTGCTTCAATGTAATGTACATACACGTACAGATAAAGATTTAGCCACTGTGAACGGGTCTGGATGATCCAAAATTCTCAATTTGACGTGCATACGCAACAATTTGGCTCCTGTTCATCTATCATCTGGGAAATTTTACGAAAAGATGTTGGCCTACACTAGTACAAAATTTAGTTGGTACAGCAACAATGTAAGACGAGACGAGACCATTGTATGTAACAAGAGTTCACACATCAGACTCTTAAGCAGCCTCAAGTCGAGCCTTAACATTTTCGAAAAATCGTATTTAGAGACGAGTTCACATTTAGCTTAATGGGGTCGTAAACAAACTAAATTGCAGCTTGTTAAGCAAGCCAAACGCAGAAGAGACTCATGAGACTAAATTGCACCACAAAAGTGCAATGTTACATGTGGTTTCAGCGCTGTAGGCATCATCAGCCCTTTTTTTTCAAATATGAGGTCGCAGCTCGCGTTTGATAATGATGAGACAAATGCTAAGAAAATATGAACGGCTTTGACGAAATGTGGTTCTAGCAGGTTCTACATATAACAGAGACTCAAATTCTCGAAAGAGTCGGCAAAATGCAGTTGGTCAATATTTTTGTCATTCTTCATAATTTATAAAAAGTCAATTTCTATCATTATTGATGACATGTTAAGGGATGTATGGAATGCACAGCGACATCGGTCTAGTCAGGTGTCTACGGATCTAACGTCTGACATGGCTGGACCAAATTGATCGAATTGACGCCACAACATCTGCCCTAAGAGTCGTCGAGTCTAACCAGCAGAGGACGACCAGTTTGACCGCCTCTAAGATAGTGCACGCAAGTGGGGCACTCAACCAACTTCGCATGCGCAACTGGAAGCAGCTGGAAATATACCGCGCTGGCTCGTCATGTTAGCTGAGGCCCTGGTCCAGCCGGACTGTAGTGCTATGTAAGTAAGTAAGTAAATTGACCAGGTTCTATAAATCTTTACAAGTGAATACTCTTTATCTAGTTTTAATAAAACAATCGGCAGACGAAGACATTAGATATCAACTTCAGGTATTTGTGGTATATATAATTCTTCGCACTTTAGCACTACCATACTAAAATCAAGTCAAAAGTCGCGGAAAACGACAGCGTTGAGTATGCTAACTCCAATTCGTAGATCTTAGGTCAACACACGTTTCCAATGAATAATGAAATTCACGAAATTATTGTAATTTTGAAAGTAAGGTTTTCCAATAGGGACTTGACAACTTTGAATTTAATTTGTGAACGCACTCTTTCATTAATCATCAAACTGTCACTGTCAATTTATTCAGTAAACTCAACATTTATATCATGGTAAAGTACACTAACAAGCTACGTCTGCAAATTATAAAATTTTTTTATTCGGAGTCGATTACTGCAACTTTAAGAGTGTTAACTCCAATTTTCGGTCGTAATTCTCGCCCTAGTAGACAGGCAATAACAAGTTTAGAGCGAAAATTCGAGTCTACATATTCGTTGTGTGATGTTGCCGTATCAGTGAGACAACGGGTTGGTCGAAGTGACGAAAATATCGCTGTCGTTCAGACGTCCGTAGCAAACGATCCAAATCAGTCAATTCCATGGCGTTCTCAAGAATTGGGCATCGCTCAGACCACATTATGGCATATTTTGCGCAATGATCTTGGTCTACACCCATACAAGATCAAGCTGACTCAAGAATTGAAGCCGACGTTCTCCGATAGGGTTCTGGAGAAGATGAATTTCATCGCAAAATCATCTTCAGTGGCGAAGCTCATTTTGGGCTCAATGGGTTTGCCAATAAGCAAAATATGCGTTATTGGTCGGGTGAAAATCCACATGTGCTTCATGAATCACCACTTCATCCACAAAAAATAACTGTTTGGTGCGGTTATTGGGCCATATTTTTTCGTCAAAGATAACGATCGTTACTGTGAACGGTTAGCTTTATCGCGCCATGATCATCGATTATTTTTGGCCCGAATTGAAAGATATGGAGTGGATGGCGCCACCAGCTACACAGCACACGCTACAATCGATTTTTTGAAGAGTAAGTATGGTGAGCGTGTTATCTCAAGAAATGGTCCAGTCGATTGGCCGCCTCGTTCGTGCATTTAACGACGCTTGACTATTTTCTGTGGGGCTACGTTAAGTCATTGGTTCATACCAACATGCTGACGACGTCGGAAGAGGTCAGAGCCAATATTGAACGCGAAATATCGGCCGTTTTGGCCGAAATGTGTGGCCGAGTCGTTGAAAATTGGGTCCAACGAATCGACCGCTGCAAACGTGCCTGCAGTGGCCATATGAACGAAGTCCAGTTCCATGCATAAATGTTTTGATTGTACTTCAAGCCAATAATACTGTTTTTGAAATATCTCAAATGGTTTGCGTTTTATTTAAAAAAAAAGTTGTCAAGGCCTTATTGGAAAACCCGTTACATAGGCGAATTTAATTTGTATATTTCTTAAAATTTGAAAAATCTCTCGTTTAATATTTTTGTTTATAAGTGACATAAAAAGGGGTACAGTCAGAAAATTAGTATATAAAATATTTTAATCTACTCATATATAAATATAAAGAAAAAGAAAAGAGAAGAAAACAACACAACCATTACACCCTATGACCATACACAATAACATCCACTCCAAACGATTTTTATATTATTTTTTATAATTTTTCTATTTAACCCCATGGACAGCTTGAAATTTGTTTAAATATTTTTAGTTTTAAATACTTTTACACAAGTTCTTAGTTTCATTTAAGTTCACAAATACAATACAGATATTACAAGAAAAAAAAAACGAGCAGTACGACAGAAGTACTCAACACAACGCAGAGAAGGGAGAGAAAAAAACTGGTGAAGTATCACAAAACAGAGCAATAAATTTTTAAAATTTCGAAAATTCGACTCAGAACTTTGTTTTCGTTTTTTTCTTTTTTTTTTACCTCTAAAACCAAACCAAATCTATCGAAAATACAAAACTTAAACTGAAGAAGAAATAAAAATTTTGGATTCACTTAATAATTACTAATTAGCTGAATACTTGAACTAAAAACAAAAACAACATGTGTTAAATAAAAATGTAAAATTGTTGTTTTATTTGTATAAAAAAAAAAATGAAATTTGCCTAAGAGCAGGATTAAACCAACCTTTCGGTACCTGATGGATACCGCCGAGCCAGAAGGTATATCTTTTGGCCCCGAAAGCTTATGTTCGTGAACAAATAGAAAACATTGACTTTATGATGTTTATTATTGCAAGTAAAATTAATAAGAAAATTTTGTTTTTGATTTTGTTTTCTTTTTGAAAAACTTAAATCAAATAACTTCAATAAAGTTTATGATATAAAGCGAACAAAGAAAAGTAGAAATTGGTGAGATTTATAGACTAGTCTTAGGAGAGAGCTACATAAATTCTGTGAAAATTTAGTGATTAAACGAAAAATAAATACGAGTATGTAATTTAATAAATATTAGGTATACATAATTCTTAAAATGAAAAAAAAAGAACTGAAAACAGGAATAGTATTGCTATAAACGTGTGTACTTGTGAAAGAATGATACTGGATGAGACAAAATGCCTAAATAGACTGTTAACAAAATTTAAAATGATTTTTTTTTTCAAATTCAAAAAAAGGAAGTATTGTTATTGTTGTTATTTTTTTTTTAAATTGCATTACGAGAAAGCGTATCAAATTTGTAGAAGGAGAAGAAATTTCTAAAAATTGTCTGCTTTATTGATGAAAAATATTATCAACTGTGAGTTCTACCTTAAAAATTTATTTAAAAAGAATTAGAGAAGGTAAATGAAAAGAGTAATAAACAAAATATGCAAAACCACCTACTGATAGATTGTTGATCTTTTTGGTAATTTGGAAAAAAAAAACTTGTCACGAGTAGAGTTTTAGTCGAAAACGCATCACTGCTAATTACGGAATTTCAATCACTAGACTGTATAAGGGGTATTTCAACAGGAAGAAACACTTAATTCGATCTCCGGGAACGCGTGCCATCGATAAATTAAAACAGACGGTTGGAGCAAATGGGTTATTGGGTACAAAAATAGAGAAAACTTGGGGTTCGAGATGGATCAAGACCTAGTCTTTCCTACTCACTACGATTTTATTCCAACTCCGAACGTCAGAGGACTTCATCATAAGCAGACTGTTTCGCTTTTAATGGATTGGCTTGGCCGCTGAAACTGTGGTGATATCAGAAAAGCAAATTTATTTTTTCTGCTTATTGGTGTAGACTGAATTTTAAACCCAAATCCTCGTGAGCAGTGGTACCAACTACGCCACGACACCACTGGATTGGGTATTGTAGATCAAACAAGATTCAGACATAGTCAATATTCGCGGACTAAAAAGTAATTACTTTCCTGCATACGTCCACGTCTATAAATACAGATCAGCCGTCTTGGCACTTAGTGAAACACAGGTAGATCTCCCGCCCACACCTCTCAGATCACTCTGATCTGAAGCTACCAGGCTACGAACTAGTAAAATTATTGTTCTATCACCGCGGTCTCGCCATTTACGCGTGTAGTGATTTGGCTTACTAAACTCCACCACATGTGGTTAAAATTCCATCACCGTAGGCAAATTATCCATTATCGTAGCTTTATTTACAGAAGCACCAAACTGGACCTTTAACGAGTTTGATGCGATTTCAATATGCACAATTCTGGGTGGCTTCGACATTCTGGACAAACAACACCCGAAGGACGGTGTGTTGACCGAACTTGTAAATTATCCCACGCGAATACTTGACGTTGATAGTTATACCGCCAATACCCTGGACTTGTTTTTAACTTCTCACCCTGACAAATATGTTACAAGGCCGATGTGCTATTCCCTCTAGGCTCGTCGGACAATTGTGTCATATCAGCTAATTTCTTGTAATCCCTAAATCAAACATGTGACAGTACAAAAAGCTAATTAGAGCGGCCTTAACAACTTATTTAGGAATTTACCAAAAATACTACAAGGTCCCAAAGTTTGTAAAATTAATTAATAACGATTTATTTAGATTTACTATAGGCGGCAGGGTTGCGATTTAATGCAAATCGAACCTTAAGTGTAATGCCATCATTAAGGCATGGAATACATTCTAGTCGAAATAAGAAATTGTAATACCAAATGCATGGTTGCGCATGCCTTTCATCGTTGAAATCTCTAATCACTGTGCACTGTATCAACACAGCTAAGACGTGACATCCTGGCTTTTCAAATGAAGGAATTAGTTTCCTCTGTAGGCATGAATATAATAAATGTGACTTACTCTACCCGTTTTGCAGAAAATCGTTTGCCTAGCCTCTTGGATTTAAAAGCTGTTTCTAGTTCTTCTTCAGTTCTGCTATTCGATCAACTTTCACTTGATATTTCTGACAGTGAGATATTATTCTGTGCCTATGACGTAAATTTATCCAAAACTGCTCTTGATGACACATTCTCATATAAAGATTGACAGCAGCAACGCCGCATCTAATTGCGAAATTGACCCTGATGAACTAAATCACTTTTTTCTGGGTTATGAGACTAATGATTGCAATTTTGACTTCAATCGGACTGTGGATACGCATTACATTGCCTGTCTGCAAGATTTCGAAGTAGCAACAGAAAATGACATCGCCCAATGCATAACAGCTTTTAAATCCAACTCCATTGGTGAGGATAATTTTTCAATACGCTTTATCAAGCTCATTCTAACCCAAAGTTGCCCCTCATCTCACCCATGCAATTAACTGCTGCTTAACAACTTTTCTCGCGATTTGGAAAACGGCTACATTGTTGCCCATTGCAAAGAAATCTAGTCCATCTTCGGCTGCCGACTTTAGACCGATTAGCATTCCACCTTGCTTATCAAAGGTCATCGAGAAAGTAATAGCAAAACAAACCAATGAGGGCACAACAGGTCATTGTAATGAGCGTCGGTTCACAACTACTCATTCATATAATGAAAGTGAAAGAAAAAACGTTTGAAAATTTAACCGTATAGCCTCTCAGATTCGCGACAAGATAACCGTTGTATGATAACGGAGAATCGTCAAGTGCGCTTTTAACTAAACAAAACTAACGGTTTCAGAAAACGAACCGTATCAAAGTGTTTTCGTTGCAAAAATCCAGGGCACTGGAAGAGTAATTGCCCGTTAAGAAGCACAGTTTGATGTAACTTCGACACATTCTGATAATGAAGAAATCGCTCATTTTAAAAGTGAAAAAGAAACCGATCATTATGAGGGAAGTAATGGAAACCCGCTTGAAGGAACCGGAATCGTAGTTGAAGAAATACCAAGCATAGCTGTGAGCGAGTCAAAGCAGTTAACTGAGGAAGTGCCAATGTACAAAGAATCAGAGCGGAATCAATGATGTCTTTGATTGAAGCGGCAGTTTTCGTAGGAACTAGGTGCATTTCAAAATGTTTTCAAATCCATTGGTGCAGAAAAATGGCAAGCCGCCATGAAAAAAGAAATTGAAGCGCTACAGAAAAATTGTACATGGGAACTGGTAACACCACCTCCGGAAAGAAGAGTTATGGACAATAAATGGGTATTCAAAATAAAGGATTCTGTCAGCAACGAACCCGAACCATATAAAGCCCGACTTGTCAGAGGGCTTACACAGGAAGCAGCTGTCGACTATGACGAGATTTTCAGATTTTCAGTACGTAGACTTAATATACATGCAAAAGGTTTTGGTGACGGAAGAGGAAGGGTCTGTTTGTTGAAGAAAAGTCTCTACGGATTTAAACAGGCCTCTAGATTCTGGAACATCAAATTCAATAAGTTTCTACGTTCGTTTAGTTTAGTCTCTTCTAAAGCGGATCTCTGCGCTTGCATTGGAAAACGTGTTATACTTGTTATCTACATAGACGATGGATTAATCGCAGGAGAAAGTCTAGAAGATATAAACCAACTCATTGCATACTTAAAATGAGTTTTTGAAATAAAGGTTTACGAGGTTGGTTGTTTTCTGGGGCTAGAAACTAATCAGCAAGCGGATGGATCGCTGTTCATTGTTTCTACCTCAAGGAGGTTACGTGGATTAAATCTTACAGCGATTTAGAATGTCTGATGCTAATCCAGTTTCAGCGCCAGCTGATATTTCGTTGAACAGAACTGCAGCTAAAAACCAAAAGGAAGAAGCTAAGTTTCCCTACCGCGAAGCAGTTGGGTGCCTCATGTATCTAGCTAACGCAACCAAGTCAGATATATCCAGATTGCCAGGATGAATGGTATAATTTTTAATCTAACTCTAAATTTAATATTAATTCTTTCAGTGATTCCGACTATGATATTATGGGTATCATGACGCCAGGCTGGCGTCTCTTTGTCCACTATGGAAGCTGAATATATTGCAGCTGCACATGCAACTAAAGAGATGGTCTGGCTTTTGCGACTACTAAATGAAGTGCTACCAGAAGGATGTGACAAGCCGAAGCTTTTCCTTGATAACCAGAGTTCTATTAGGCTTGTGAAGGCAAGAGTTTCATAAGAGGAGCAAACATATCGAGATAATATTTAATTTCATCCGAGAAAAGTTCGCAGAAGGCATCTTCGATCTGTTGTATGTTCCAACTGAAGACCAGGATACTGATATTTTTACCAAACCTCAACCTATGGTAAAACTAGAATTAAATTAAATTACAATACTTGGGTATTATTGTTAAAGAAAATTAAGATTGATTTAATTTGAATTTTGTAATTGGTCTACTAATTAAGTTTAATAACGGGTCCGCCATCTAACGTTTTTTTTTTCAACTAGCGCTTATTTCGTGAATGGTAACACTTAGCTCATGTCTGATGATTAGATAATTGATGACAGATAATTAGTTTTATCCTTCTGCTGAACGAATATGGTTGTGTATACGCTTGAACATCGCTTCGCTAAGTGGGCCTGCGATCGACTTAGAGAAGATGCCGATTTTGCCAAAAAAATCATCTTTTCAGATGAAGCTCATTTGGATCTTGGCGGGTATGTAAACAAGCAAAATTGTGGCATTTGGGGCACAGAAAACCCGCACGCATACATTGAAAAGCCGATACACCCAAAACGAGTCACTGTTTAGTGCGGATTTTGGTTCAGAGGCATAATTGGGCCGTTTTTCTTCGAAAATGAGCAAGGAGTGGCCGTTACAGTCAATGGCGATCGTTATCGGGCCATGTTGAACGAATTTTTGTTCACAAAAATTGAAGAGGAGGATATTGGCAACATTTGGTTTCAACAGGACGGCGCTACGTGCCACACAGCCGAAGCTACACTCGATGTTTTGCGCCCTGTTTTTGAAGATCGCATTATTAGCCGCAGAGCTGATGTCGTTTGGCCACCTCGTAGCTGCGATTTGACACCGTTGGACTATTATTTGTGGGGTGCCGTTAAGCCAGAAACAATTGACGCTTTAAAGGACAATATTCGTGAAGCCATTGGTGAAATACAGCTGCACACAATCGATAATGTGCTTAAAAATTGGACCGATCGTGTAGGCTACTGCATGGCCAGCCGAGGCAGCCATTTGAATGAAATTATTTTCCATTATTAACCGGAAGGATAAAACTAATTATATGTCAAATCAGACATGAGCTACGTGTTACCATTCACAAAATAAGCACTAGTTGAAAAAAAAACGTTAGATGGCGGACCCTTTACAAAACATTATATTTCAAGTACTGCAGATAAAGGTGGGAGTGTGCAGTTACATTTATCATCATGATTGAAGCTGTTAGTCACTGCACTTTGTACTTTTACTTCATTTTTTACTCATACTGAAGCTGTACTCTAACTGAAATATGAAACTACTTGGATAAATATTTGCCTATCATTCGACATTCAGCCTTAACCGAAAGCGTTGCATTTAAAACTAGCAGCAGTTGTACAACAGCAAAGGTCAACCTTTCGGGCAGGATGCCGTCAAGGGTAATGTTTCTGTTCTTTGTTTGCTTGACTTTTCAAAGACCTCACTCAATTCTATGCTGCAAACTTAGAAACCATTTTCGATTCAGTGAAAGAGCAGTGAAATTGGTAACGCACTTCATCTCTCGATGAAATGAAACAAGGTGTTCCACAGGGCTCAATTCTAGGACCGTTACTATTCTGTATGCTTGCAAATGATCTTCCATCCGTGTGTCCAACTGCACCTGGAAAAACCCCACAGTAATCTTCATGAGCTCGCCCTTCTTGTAAATGAAGAGCTGAAAGATGTGTATAATAGTACTTGGTCAGTTGAAAAGGGATTACAAATAAATCCAACAAAAGCCCAGGTGATTCCGGTATCGCTAAAAAAATTTGATCTGAATGTGTTGTCTGATTTATATCTTAATAACAATCAATAACTAGTCTTGGCTTCACAATAAATCGTAGTTTGTCTGGCTACAACCACACTAATTCTGTCGTTGGTCGCATTTACGGGTGTTTGCGTAATCTGTGGCTGAGTGCGTATTTCACTCCACCAAAAACACGACGAAAGCTTGTAATAACGTTGATCTTACCTCTAATAACTTATGCTGAGGTTGTTTACAGTAACCTTGACGCGTTATTTCGGCGTAAATTGCAAGTTGCTTTCAATGATGCAGTGCGCTAATTTTACGGAATTCAAAGACATCCAAGTAGCCTATTCGAAATGGAAATATCTCAAAAAATTATAATTTACATCGCAAACATCTTCAAAAGGAAGCAAGAAGCCAATCGAATTCGGTCTGTTTCTATTTCATGTAAAATAATTAGAAAGAGGTTTTCAAAAATTACGTGTGTGATGCGTTTTCAAATCTCTAAAACATGTGACAAAAATATAGTTTTTTCGAATTATTTATTTCTTATCAAATTTCTTAAATTTAAAAATTTTAAAAACCGATATAGACATATAGAACCACAAAATATTGGCGGTTTGAATGATTGCAAAAATTAGACTTTGTTAGGATATGAATTAGCGCGCAGGATGTTTTAATGAGTTAGCACAAGCTTAAGATAGAAACTTTGAAGAAATATGAGAAAAAGAGACAAAAAGAAAATCAAGAAGAGACAACCTAACCTTAAAATCCTTACCAGTAAAAAAAGTCCCGTCTTGGGTAAGGAGTAAAAATTAAAAACACAAAAATTCATTACCAAATAACTCTGCAGGACACCTATCAGTGGTCATTTTAAAATTAAAAAAAAAAAAACATTTCAAATTATAAATAAACCAAAAATTCCTGAAATATCGAAAATTTAAATTTCATCCCCAAAGTGGACGTAGATTTAAGCCCGTGACGTATACATGCCGACGTATGCCGAATAGAACAGGCATTTCAGAATCGAAAACAGATTAATTGGTTCTTTCTTTCGACACGAGGTGGGCCAAAAATTTAGTTTTGAATAAAAAAAAAAGTTTAACGAAAATGTTTCTTTACGGGAAATTTTGAAATTATCCAGTGACGATGAAATATCGAAAAATAAGTGCCATTCTTGCTATAAAATGGTCGAAATGACATCGTGATGATGGTGTGGAGCTCTAGACGGTTGACAATGAACAACTCTTTTCCTAATCAGGAAGTTGCACTGCACACTAGAACAGACTCGGCAATTTTGGTCATTGCCTGCAAGATCCAAAATATTTCTTGATAGGAAAACAAATGGTTCTGTGTTTTGTACGAATATGGTAGGCACAGGCCAGCGTAAATCTGGCGATCGTGCTTACTTTGTGCAAGAAGAAATACGGAAAACTCTATTCCCCGTCAAGATTGACTGAGCCTCAGACGTAGAACGTATGATGGATGAGTGCAACCGATTCAATCAATAGTGGAGTCACTATCTGAAATCTGCCAGAATAAAGATGGTCGTCGATAAGCCCTTAATAGTTCCACGGCAGCTCTTATGTCATCGAACAGGGCTACTTTCCCGGAATGTCTGTCCTCTGGTTTCGGATGTAATCCGACCACGTGACAACCTTACACTATGCAAAGCAACCGAGAGAATCGGATAAGGAGAGATTGCCTGGAGACGAAACAGCAAATCAATCAGAAAATGGGCAGCACCTTAGATGCAGTCGAAGAATCAACGAAAGGGCTAAAAGGTATCGCGGAATTTAGAAAAAACGTTGGGATAGTCATTTTTGCAGTACAGTCGCAAAGCATAGCCTCCGGCCAATACGTCTGAAACTTGGGCTAATTGATCTTGCTACCACCTCAATACTCACAAAGCAGTATGGCGATCACTTAAACATAAAACCATCGACCGAATTGATCTTATTTCGGTCGACACAAAACACTCCCATAAAATTGTTGTTGCACGAATATTTCGGCCGCCCGGATTCGAACCATGAGCTTAACTGCAGCCAATGTACGGCTTTGAATAACCCAAAGGCCACTACAATAGACAACCACTATGTGGATGCATAACATTGAATGGCTACAATCGCAACGCAACAAACCGCTAAATTGTGAAGTTTTAACTTCACAGGAAGTTTGATACAATCAGTGTCAAGTGCTGAAATCACTGGGATCGATTATCTTGGACTTACTTGATCATCCCCATGGAACCACTGGTTTCAAGAAGAATGGTGTCCAGCACCTCTGAATCAGAGCTTCATGGCTCTACAAGTAAATGACGAGGAAAGACCACGGAAAGAACACTGAAAGGGCGTAGCCAGGGGGCGCTACTCTAGGAAATACGGAGATTTTTCCAAAAGGTAGAAAGAACGTGTTAATGCAACAACAGCCGATTAGAGACCTGTGAAGGTGAGGAAGGAAACTTATTATTATATTCAACGTTTAACGGCGGCACGTTAGATTCAACTGATACAGGGAACAAATCAATCAGCCTGACGATGAACGCCAAGATTTCTGACCTGGGCGGTAGTATGGATGACAATATCCATAAAGCTATCGCTATTTAAGGAGGGGTTAACTTCCTACTATAGTGGTATCAGCCTCTTTAAATTCACATGAGATCTTGTCTACTGCATTGTATGGACGCTTGGAACCATTTGTCAATGGACTTACTGGGTCCTAATAGTGCGGGTTTAGGCCAGCATTTGGGCTAGTTACAGAAAAAAGGCAAGGAAATCCATAAGGTTTATAGTAAGGTTGCCGATACTTATGTCAAAACATATTGAAACAATGTGATGTAGTGTGACTTCTTCAACAACAAACTTGAGAAAATCGTGCGAACCCTACAGCAACTGTGAAAATACTTGCATCAGCTGGCGTTAGTAGGATTGACAAAATGCCGCGAACTGTCACTGAAGTGCTTTCAAGCAATGAAACAGAATCGTCAAAAATGGGTTAAGCTGTGAATAAGAGCAAGTGTATGCTATCAACAAGAGGACACCCTAGTATATCGTATTTCTCAATGCTTAAATTAGTTGATCCAGCATTTCTTCAATTTTTATATCCCTTACAAATAGGTTTTGTTGAGGTCCTCAAAATAAGTGTTCATTTGAGCGTGATTTCATCCTTGAGACCAGCAGGGAAATTTCTTCACTAGGGGCTTTATCCCAAGATGATGAACATGGATGATGCAAGACAACATTTTCATCCACCTGACCAAAATATAGTCAGGACAGAAGTCTTTAATCTTAAACTTAATAAAGCAGCTAGAAGTAATGATTCAACTGCCGAACCACTCAAAGCAGCGAGGGTTTCAACTCCGTACACACCAGCTCTTTGATTTGAAAGCCGCGTGTGACATCATCTATATGGAGTCATGTCCAGTTTTGGAATTCCTGTCAAGCTCGGCGATCACGAAACTGATGCCTTTAACGCCCGAAAAGGTCTTCAACAAGGCGATGCGCTGCCATATGAATTTTTCAACATTGTTCTTTAAACGATTCTGCGAAACTAGCACATCAACTCCAGGGGCACTATATTTCAAAATTCTGTTCAGTTCCACGCTTATGCCCGATAACAGAAACCTCTGACGTATTCTAAGTAAAATCCTCTCTACAAATGTGTTTGAAAAAAAAACCACGGCTCTTGAACGATTGAGGAATCACTCAACCTGCTATTGGATACTCACTTTCCAGGTAGCTCTCTATTCACGGCCAGTAACAACCTTATCAGGACTACTGAATCCGCGACTAAGATTGATGGTCTGATTATAAGAGACAAGCTGCTGCAAGTGCTGCGTAGGTTCAAACCGAACCAGTTTACTGGGCTGGACCGTATAATACCTGCCGAGCTACAAAGCTCCTCCGATATCATCTTACCAACGCTATAGAATATCATGAGGAACTGCGTAGAAATGACTCACATTCCCCTGTCATGGAGAGAAATTAATGCAGTTTTCATCCCAAAGTAGGAAATTGCTCTCATGCTTTCTAAATGGACCTCAGACCTATAAATGTACCATCTTTCCTTCTGAAAATGACTAACTGATATCCATATATGATCTAGAATTGATCTACGACTTCTGTTGGTGGAAATTGCTCTACATTCACTGGCTAGCCACATCGGACAATCCCTACTTTATATATGGATAAACCGGAGGACATAGAGGACATAGAGGATACCTTTAACAACTTCAACACATCCGCAATCAAGTTTGATGGCTCACTTGGGGAGTTTATCAGTCTTATGCAGGATAATCAACTCCAAACTAGGTGGGGCTTCTGCTAAAATATGCGGCAGCAGTGGTATGCCGCAAGGCGATGTCCTCTCACCCATCCTCTGGAACTTAGCGGTCAAGAAAATACGGACATACCTGGACGCGGGTGGTTGCCTAGCAACTCGGTTATAAGACCGATACTCACGACAATACAATTAACTGCAGCAAAGTAAGTAGAGTCCATAGAATAGCAAGTCTGTGCATAAGGAGAGCCCTAGGCTCTACTCCGATACCCCTCGATATCTTCAACAGTAGTAGCTGCGACTGGAGTATTCCCCATAAAGTGACAACAGCAAAATTATTTGGTCACGCTAATGCCCAAACATCGATTACACTATGCCCCAACATTGGTTTGGCAAAGACTTTTATGTGCGTCTCCTCTGGATCCTTCTGGAAGGAAGATGCTTCCATGGATGACAAGTCAATCCACTTCTATACAGATGGATCTAAGGTTGATAGCGGGATTGGTGGCATTACTTTCTCAGATAAACTTCATCTAAACCTCTACTTCCGCCTTCCAAATCACTGTAGA
Organism: Volucella bombylans; assembly: GCA_949129095.1. Taxonomy (NCBI): domain Eukaryota; kingdom Metazoa; phylum Arthropoda; class Insecta; order Diptera; family Syrphidae; genus Volucella; species Volucella bombylans. The sequence continues at coordinate 135,835,478 of OX422141.1, read as the reverse complement.
GTGTTCTAAGCGGAAATTCTGACGAATAAAGAAGTCTTGCCCTGGTCGTAGAAAAACGTAATATTTGCAAGAGATATAAGCAACTTTCCGAATAAGCAGGCCGCTATCAAGTCCATGGATTCAGTCCCACAAACTAAATCCACCGAACTTGACTGCCGATCATCTCGTATAGATCTGGCAGAGCAGTTCAACATTTACTTATGTTGGCATTCCAGGGAATTGTAGGGCCGACGAACTCGCCAGAATTGGAACCACCCTACCTATTCTACCGGTAAAGGATAGCAGCCGTATGTCAATACTTAATGTAACAAAAGAACAAACATTATGTGGGCTGTTGGATCAACATGTCTAGCGACCAGACTGATCTGGCCAAAGCTGGATCTGACTCGTTGTAAGAGTTTGATCTTTCAAAAGAGGAAATATCTCGGCGATATCATATGTAGGTGTCATCACTGGACACTGCCTTTTAGGGAAGCATGCAAGAAGGCATGGAATTTTTTTGCAAATGACTTCTGTAGATGAGGAAGATGAGTAGATAATCTTCCAACTACTTTGTACATGCCCAGCTCCTCTCCCAAAAAAGGAAACACCACTTAAGAGCTTCTTCTTCTACAATGACTTAAGCAATCTAAATAAAAAATATAATAGGTTGGAGGATGGCAAATACACGTGACATCATAATAGGCCAAAAGGCAAAGTGGGTTGGTTTTTTTTTCCAACATCCACTCTTACCCAACCTAGGCTAACCCTACTCGAGGGAAATACAACTATAGGGTTTCCAATAAGGACTTGACAACTTTTTTTAAAAATAAAACGCAACCATCTTCCAACGTCGTCGGCGTGTAGGCATAAACCAATGACTTAACGTAGCCCCACAGAAAATAGTCAAGCGGCGCTAAATCGCACGAACGAGGCGGCCAATCGACTGGCCCATTTCTTAAGATAACACGCTCACCATACTTACTATTCAATAAATCGATTGTAGCGTATTCTGTGTGGCTTGTGGCATCATCCTGTTGAAACCACATGTCGTCCAAGTCCATATCTTCCAATTCAGGCCAAAAATAATAGATGATCATGGCGCGATAACGCTGACCATTCACAGTAAAGTGACGATCGTTATCGTCGACGAAAAAATATGGCCCAATAACGCCGTCGGCATACAAACCGCACCAAACAGTTATTTTTTGTGGATGAAGTGGTGATTCATGAAGCACATGTGGATTTTCACCCGACCAATAACGCATATTTTGCTTATTGACGAATCCATTGAGCCAAAAATGAGCTTCATCACTGAAGATGATTTTGCGATGAAATTCATCATCTTGGCGCATCTCTCCAGAACCCAATCGGAGAACGTACGTCGCTTCAATTTTTGAGTCAATTATTGTATGGGTGTAAACCAAGATTCTTACGCAAAATACGCCATAATGTGGTCTGAGCGATGCCCAATTCTTGAGAACGCCATGGAATTGACTGATTTGGATCGTTTGCTATGGACGCCTGAACGACAGCGATATTTTCGACACTTCGACCAGCCCGTTGTCTCACTGACACGGCAACATCACACAACGACTCAAATTTTTGCACTAAACTTTATATTGCCGGTCTACTAGGGCGAGAATTACGACCGAAAATTGGAGTTAACGCTCTTAAAGTTGCAGTCACCGACTCCGAATTTCGGTAGAAAATTTTTATAATTTGCAAACGTTGCTCATTCGTGTACTTTACCATGATGAAAATGTTGAGTTTACTGAATAAATTGACAGTGACAGTTTGATGATTAGTGAAAGAGTGCGTTCACAAATTAAATTCAGAGTTGTCAAGTCCCTATTGGAAAACCCTTTATATGCTGACAATTAGGAAAGACGCACAAAATTGACACCTAGGATGAAACGTGACGACAGGCAGCAGTAAGTGATTTTATTTACCGCGGCCCGGCCATCAAGTCCGATAATGACACCAGTGCGAAAATCGCTGATTTTTCGGGCTTAAATGTTAAGCTCTCTCTCTCTCTCTAGCTACCAAAAGGACTTAATGCATTAGGATGATAATCCTCTTCCTAATATGTATGTAGCACAGAAGCTTGGACATTGACGAAAGTGGATGGAAATGCCGTCGGTCGCTTAGGAATAAAAATTTTTCGGGTAATATTCAGTCCCATTTGCAACAATTAAGAATAGATGTGACCTTTAACAGTGATTTCTATGGGCTGTACAGCGATGCTATCCTACTCAGAAAAGCTCTAATAGGCTTATCTATGTAGATGGCTAGGAAACATTGAATATATGGACAACAGCGTAACCGCCCGGTAAGTTTTCGACTATAATTCATAAGGAAAGCGCGCTAGAGGCCGGGTTCATAGCGTGGGTAACAGAAACAGCTAGCAGATGGCCGCGCAAGCTAGAGAGGAATGTTGACTGAGACAAAAAATCTTATAAAATCATTTGCTTTTTCTTGTGGCTTTAGAATGCTGGTCTAAATCGCTCACTTCAGTTGTAGGACTAAGGTCCCACATAGTGATACTTGGATGTCCAAAGAAAACATTTATTTCCACCTTAAATAAGCGCAGCGAGCGTTCAGCTCAAAAAAAAAAAAAAAAAAACTCTGTGGTGTTGATCATTCTACTAGAAGCTGGACTAACAGATAATTATTTCACTGTGATACTTGTGCACTATTTCATGTCTTCGAATACCGGATCTATTTTATTTAACATAAAAACGCCTTATTGATCTTACTAAAAATATTTTTTTTTATTCAGAAATATATTCTTGGCCCACCAACAGATAAGAATAAGGGACATCACTCTGAAAAAGCAAAACTGTATCTGAAATATTTTCAATCATGGATTAACTAGCAAAGGTGAAGATGCGTAACAAACTCAACTTATTGCCACAAAACTTACAGTTGCTTCAAACAAAACCAACAAAAAAAAAAAGAAAAACACAAAACAAATGACAGGAACTCAACATTGCAAATTTGGGGTAAAATTGGGAAAAAATCAAATTTTTCTTAAAACGATTTTTTTTTTCAAATTAATTTTGTAGCATACAAGAGAAATATATGGAGAGCACAAGAGCAACAAAGGACTAGAGAATTTATATTTGGTGAAAACGGGATACCAACTCAAAATAAAAAATTAATAAAATCAATAAACTAAATTATTAACAAATAAAAATTGACAAAATTAACATGTTTTACTTCAAACTTATAAGAAAACTAAATTATAAATAAATTTGTAATAAATTAAGAGGAAATGAAGAGAATTTTACCCTCATTTACCTATATTCACTTAAATTTTTTAACAATCTATCCCAGTACTCAGAACTAAAAGAAGACACATATACAAACACGTCAATTAAATTAAATTTCAATTAAAAATTATCCTTTCAATAAATTTGTAATTTTTGTATTTTTTTGTATTTTGATTTTAAATTTAACATTTACTTTATATTTAACATAGAAAATGAAAAACAAAACAAAACACGAATAAAATGAAAAAAAAGATACATAAAAGGATAGAGATACTTGTTGTCAGAAGAAGGAACACATGAACTAATTTCTTTTTCTGTTTTTGGTTTTCTTTTTTTTTTGTGTAAAATAATCCACATCGCTCCTGAGCGATAGGGACACAAGGTCCAAAACCAGTCAACATCGAAGGAAGTACAAAAAAAACAGAGAGGGAGGAAAAATGAAAATAAAAAGAAAAATTAAAAAAACCACAAACGAGACCTTCCTGTCATGATTTCATCTTCCACTTTTAGCGGGGAAGACAATAAAATAAAAATCTTAACCAAACTAATATCTAAACATATAAGAAAACAAAAAAAAACAATTTTTTAAGTCAAACGAAAAAATTTTATCTCAAACATTAACGGTATAGTGGTAGACAAAAAATCAAGTACTTACGATGGCGGTGGACTTGGTAATGGCACTTGATGGATCTTCCACGTAGCCACAGATACGGAATGTTCGTCCGCAGCATAGCATCTCCATAGGGATTGGATTAATGTGGCCGCTGGCTGCCTCCTTCGTATCATATGCTTTTGACGCTGTTGCTGTTGAACTTTAAGCGCAAAACCGCTACCAAGGATACCCTACAAGTATGAAATGAAACAAGAAAAATTAACATGAGTATACTCGTACATATCTGTGGTGCTTGTGTAGGTATGTGAATGTATGGAATGAAGCTTCATTGTAACAAATTTTCTTATAGTCTCACGTTGTGTAGTTATGAGCTCGTAGTATTTCTAATTTATGCATGACATAACATTTAATTAGAATTTCTTTGCGGTTTTACGGTTCGGGATTGGGGCTTTTCCCCCCTAGGTTTGGGTAGATTTTTTTTTTTCAATTAAAAATGCCAAGGGGTCGCTGTGATGAATATTTTTGTGCCTAACTTGTTTCGGCATTTGTTAGAGACCGGTGCCGATGCCGATGTCGATGCCGATGCCGATGTCGAACACTAATCTAAGGAGGAATATGAAATGCTTTCAGATATTTTGAAAAGTGTTTGGGCTTAGAAAATCGCAGACTGGCACCATGCAGGAGTAATTATAGTTGGGGTGGTTATTGTTTCCGGAAGTGGCCGAAAATGGTTGTTTTTTTAGTGGAATCCTTTTTGGCAGTCTGTTAATTTGTAGCCATTCATTGTGTGGAATGAAAGTAATTAGGGATCTTAATGTTCTAAGGGGCGATGTTCGAACAACAATTAAGCAGAAATTTTGTGTGGAAAATAAAATCAGGCGAATTTATCCTGGGGGATTACTTTGATGGTTAATGAGTCGGTTGTAGAGGGGAGCTGTTGTTTTAATGAGAGTCACGTGCCTGGAAGTACTCGTAGGCTATCTTGTGGCCTAATTGCCAATAACAATTTGAAAAGTGTCTCTAACAAAAACGATTGCATCGTGTGGATATCAAAGTCAGGAGCTTGTAGAATATTCGTTCCCCTACTTGTTCGAAATGTCGACTAAATGGAGAGCAATTTTGTACAAGCACTTTAGCACCTAAGGTGAGTATTTAAATTCAATGTTCTTTACTTTACGCTGGAAAGGAGAATGACAATGACAACAAGAACGAACAAATTACAATTGACAGATGAATGGTGTGGCCATTGATTGCATTTCAATGCAGCATTGCCCGCCTCGACCCGAGTAGTACTTGGTAAGCGTCCTCCGTGGTAGGTCCTGAATGTCAGCTTCGGTTAGAACAGTAAGACTGCATAATCTGCTCACTGGCCTCTTGAAAACAAAACAAAAAGACATTCAAGCTGTCAGCTCTTTGGATAAACAGAATCTGCTAGCTGCACACTTTCCGGCCAGTTCAACACTTCCAGATTGTTCTTTCTCGCTGCCTACACTTGAGTGTGTCGAATATTTAATGGAACGAATCCACTTTCGCACTCGTGTAGTAGCAAGAGCACTTAAAGATCTCAACATACATAAATCCGCTGGTCTAAATGGTATACCTTCCCTTCTTCTGAAGAGCTTTTCCATCAATCCTACTCTTTAGAACTCTTTCCGAGCAAATGAAAAACAGCATTTGTCTAGGCCGTCCCTAAAAAAGGCGAATTTTCTACTCTCTATACTTACAGACCAATTGCCCTTACGTCCTTTCACTACAAGATCATGGAAACGCTGATAAACTGTCAGCTCATGAAATATCTCGAAACGTGAAAACTTTTTAATTAGGTCCACTGGTGGCATGTTCATGGCATGTCTCACCAAAAAATGGAACCAAGGCGTATATCAATCTGGCGAAAGCAAGATAGTTGGGACTGATGACTCTCTTCTTCAATGGATTAGAAATTAACTTTCGGACCGTTCAATTCAAGTTGCCTTGAATGGTTTCAAGTCTGATGCTTACAAAATAAATGCTGATGTGCCCCAAGGCTCCCTTCTGTCTCCGACACTCTTTTTAATTTTCATCAATGATCTCTTGTCTGCTTCTAATCCAACATATTCCTTTGCTGACGACAGTACTCTCTGCTTTTCATATTCGTTTCCGAATTCACGTCCCTGCTCTTAGGCTGTGGAACGGGAACGCCAGCGTATGTAAAGCTCATTAAATTCAGATATTAAGAGCGGAAATTATCAACAGAGTTTAATTTAATGCTTCCAAAACACAATGTTGTCTGCAGTCGTTAGAGCGAAATTTAAACACCCAGCCGTTATCCATAAATGGCACTTGGATCGTCTAAACCGATAAACTTTCCATTCTCGGTGTGTGTGCCAATGACTACATATTCGATGTCGTCAATAATTCTGCGAATTTTCTAGGTTTCTTCAAGCGATGTATGAAGTATTTCACCCCTTCTGATCTGGCCTCAATTTATAAGGCGTTTATCCGCGCGGAATTGGAATACAATACTCACATCGGGCCCCTAAGACTTCTTTGTACTTGTAATATATTACCCAAAACCGTGCGATAAAACTCATAGGTGATGACAATATTACACAGTCATTCGACAACCTCGAACACAGACGTGATGTCTCCTGTCTCACCTTGTTGTATCGCTATTTTCACCACCAGTGCTCTACCGAAATTGCCAGTAGCATTCCACCCTTCCTAACTTTTAGCCGTAGCACCCATCTTGATATGAACGCTCATCAGTGTACCCTTAAGCTCACTTTCGGACGTACTCTGAAATATCGTGATTGGAATGCTCTGCTGAGCTCTTTATTTCCTAGTCACTATAACTTGCAAACATTTAGAACCAACGCACATCGGTGTCTCCTGCTCTTTTTTCCACTTTTGTTGAGCTTGATTGTTAAGGTAATCTCTCGTCCATTTTTGCCAGAAGCGCTCCATCACTCGCTGCATCAGATGCCATCTCGAAAGTCGGTTTAATTTCATGCCTAAACCATTTGATTCAGGCAATAAAAATGGTGCGAACCTCATGCAAAAATTATCTGCCGTTACGGGTGTAGGTGTAGAGTAGAGTAAAGTTGTCATCTCTTCAGAAGTAAGTGCAGTCTGTCCAATTATAAGCTTTAAATGATGTTTAGTAGATTTTACACTGGTGTCTGGTATGGTATCAAATTCCATGTGATTCCATGATAACGATACCAAGTCTTGAGGGTGAGGCTCCTTCGCATAACATACACTTTGGCCGAATCGCATCCAGAACAGTAGAGAATCTCGAATCTCTTTGGTACAAAGAGGCCTACAGCTTCCATTCTGCTGGGGCTGCTGTAAGTTTTGCATATAGTATGTCCAATGTGACGTAATTCTCAAAAGGCGATTCAGGCAAGAATAGCGTTGTAGTAAGGCCTCTAATAGAAGGGTTGAACAACTGATGTATGTGTTGCTGTCGGTTTAGCCGGGGGAACTACCCCGGTCGCACAAACTGTCGGATTCATGGAACCAGGAATGTAGTGCGATTGGTGTAAGATTGTGAATGAGTGTGCAATTGCTTGATATGAATGACTTTCACTTAGCTGCATATGACCTTAACCAAGTTAGAAGATTCTGCGAGTCCAAGAGAAAATCGGGAAATCGCTCGACTTCATACCTTCTGCTACACTCTTAACTAACCGAGCCACTAGCAGAGCGATCATAAGTTCAAGTCGGAGGTAAACAGCGTTTTTATCGGAGCAAGTTACGCTTCTGAACAAAGAAGTGATACACTAGATATCGTTGCACAAGGATTAGTTTTTAGGTAGACAACAGTCGCGTACGTTCACTGAGAAGCATCTGAAAATGCATGAAGTTCACGCGTCATCTGGCTTGTTGTATGTGTCCATCTTGGAATACCGATATCTTACAGTAGGTTTAGGTTCTGCGGCAACTTTATCCACTGAGAGGCGATACCTTCAGGAACAGAGGCAAAACAGGAACGGGTGGCCGTGGTGTAGTGGTGCTAGCAATCGCTTCTCACTCGGAGGGTCCAGGTTCGAATCCTACCCATGGCAAGTTAGTCTTTCATTTGTGTAATTGGAACGCAGACACAAAAATTCAGCGTGTGAAGGCATAACACTGATGCGTAGATTTGGCTGTTGTAGAGTTTCAAGCACAGAAAAAAAAATACTGTGAATTATACCTCGAATCACTCTGAGTGAAGCAAAAACTCTCCGTCCTCTTCGGACTCCCACCCCTGGAGCACGAATATCGAAACCAAACACACCTGAGTTTCAAACCACATCAAAACAATTTTCCTTTCTCCTCCTTCTACCTTTCCGCCCGCACCCAGGCAACAGTAAAAGGGTATCTAACTCCTTAGGTAAATTATAAAAAAACGTTGCCAACAACGTTGCTGGAAACAAAAATCAAAAGGGATCGAATCTTTAGTCAACGTCCGAAAAGATTGATTGCTTGGTGACAATGGTAGGTGTTTTTGAAAATGGAACCATAGTAATCAAAACGTCTTTGCTGGGCATTGCTCTGTGTTGGCGAATTCAACAGATTCAAGATTTATACAACGTAGAGACACCAGTGCAATCAACTGGTTTATAATCAAGGGCTTCTTGGATTATGTCCACTGTGCTAAGTATGTCTTCGAAGTATGTGTCATTTACAAGAACACTTGATACTTCAGGAAAGCGATGGGCCTCTTCTTTGGCTAACTGTGCTCAAGGGTGCTCAAGTGGTGCCGCAGTTTAAAAACTTGAATGGCAGCATCAGGTGAATTTCTCCAGACAATTCTTTGCAAGTTGCAATCCCCGGAATGGACACCGATCTGGAGGAACATTTTCTAGATAGCAGCTGTAAAGACAACAGAATAGGTATGACCTCTGAGAAGAGTTGGAGGAATATCGTTTTATAGCGGCAGCCGTGTCGATAAATAATAGTTCAAACTGTTTCTTTGAGTCCCTCTTTGCACCGTCAAAGAGAACTCTAAATTTCGTACTGGTATTTTGCTCACTCAAGACTCCATTATGAGGTAGGTAGAAGATCCATAGCATGGTCTTTCGGAAGGGTCAGCTATTGTAGTTCCATGTGTCGAGGAGTCTAATACTCAGCCATGAAATCAACGTAGTGTTTGATAGTGTTTGATTCATTTGAAAACACCTTTCCATTGTAAGAATGCAAACTTCGTATTACCAAATCAAAGTGGTCTAGTGACAGACTTCCGAAATGGTAGAAGTACTGTAAATAGTTCTTCTTCGGTGGAAGCCACTTCCCCAAATGAATTTGTCTCAATAAACCTGGAACTTTCTCGATTTTGATCCTGACTCTGCAGTTAATGGTACTGTTCTAAAGATAATCCAACCGAAATAGGTTTCCTGTTGTAGACGAGCTTATAAAATACGAGGGGCGTTCAATATATTATCGGTATCGATATGAAGGAAAATGCGAATTCAATTTAAATTGTTTTTATTCTTCAACATAATCTCCCGTAACATCAATGCATTTGTTACATCTTGAGATAAGCTTTGTTAAACCCTCAAAAAAATAAATTTCCTCTTTCTCTGCAAAATACCCATTTATTGCCGACTTGAGTTCTTCATCATCCGAAAATCTTTTTCCACGAAGACATTTTTTCTAATCCGGAAACAGGAAATAATCACTAGGGGCAAGGTCTGGACTATAGGGTGGGTGTTGGATTTCTTCGAAACCACAATCTCGCGCAGCAGCCTTGGAAACTCGCGCCGTGTGAACAGGAGCGTTGTCATGAAGAAGCAACACACCCGCTGCGAGTTTACCCCGTCTTTTCTTTTTAATTTCCTCCCGCAAATTATGCAAAGTGGAAGCGTAGGATGTGGCGTTGATGGTTTCACCTTTTTTTTGTACTCAATGAGCAAGATTCCCTTTGAGTCCCAAAAAACTGTGGCCATGAGCTTCCCGGCAGACGGAGTGACTTTGAACTTCTTCGGGGGGTCTGTTCCTTTTTTATGCCACTGCATGGACTCTTGTTTGCTTTCAGGGTCATAGTGGTGGACCCATGTTTCGTCCCCAGTAACAATTCGATCCATAACACCGCCCGCGTTCTCACTACACATCTCCAAAAGCTCTCTACAGCATGCGATTCTCACTTTTTTCTGAGGCGCTGTGAGCATTCGTGGCACCATCCTTGCACTGACCTTTGAAAGGTTAAGATGGTCATGAAGAATGGTGTGAATGGTACCAATTGAAAGCTTGGTGATCTCTGCCATCATTTTCACCTTTATTCGGGCATCCTCAAGAACAAGTTTTTCGACTTCTTTGATGCTTTCTCCCGTACAAGCAGTAGCCGGGACGCCGGAGCGGTGGTCGTCTTCAATGCTCTCTCTGCCTCTCTTGAACTCACTTGACCACTTTTGCACAGTTGATAATGAAGGTGCCACCATCTCTTCATGAATAGTTTTTTGACTTTTTCCTTGCTTAGTGAGAAATTTAATTACAGCGCGATGCTCAATTTTCACCATCATCGTCTCAGTTGCCATTATGATTCTGTTTAACTAGAGATAAAACGCGAATTAATAATTACATTTATATGAAATTTTACATGAATGCACTAAAATAATAGTATTACTTGATAAATAAGTCAATTTATATATACAACCACAGCTTCACCCCGATACCGAGAATATGTTGAACGCCCCTTGCAAAGTAATCTCCTCCCAATATGAAGGCGGTTGGCAAATCGCGTTTGAAGTTAGAGTCAATGAACTGTAACCCTTGCAGAAGTGGTAGATTGTGTAAGTTAAAGATGTTCGTCATGGTGTACTGCGCATGTTTACGTAGTATTATTGCATCTCCTTGAACCTGAAAGTCTGTATTACGAATTTGACTCTGCTATGAGGAATCGCATCTTTCTCGCCTTCGATACCTATCTACCTATAAGCGACTGGCTTCAGATCCTTGGTCCAATAGAACTCGAGTATTCATTGAGTATGAAGCATTGAAGAAACAATATGATGAACTTTGTCTCTGACGAGGATCTATTTGATGGAGAAGAAATTGCGTCTCAAGTCGATGTTAAAGAAGAACATACGTCATTGCAGATATAAATGCACACGTCGGTGAATCGAACTGTGAATTCAAAGACTGTACTGGAAGAAATATTTACGGAACGAGAAACTCAGCGGCACTTGATACATTACTACTTACTTATGTATTTACCTGCTTAGATGGCGCTACAGTCAGTGGTGGACCAGTTCCACAACTAACATGATTCCCCTACTAGTACAGTCTTTTGCCAGCTGCCTCCAGTTGCGCGGAACCGATGTAGATAAAGTTTCTTACTATTTTCGCTCAGTCCGAAAAAAAGAAGTTCTCGAGTGAGCATCTGTGCCAGAACGCTAAATTTTCTTTTTTTATAAAATAAAGTGGTACCTGTGCTTAACGTCTGAAAATTATAGAGTTCGTTACAAGTACCGTTCTTTTCTTCTAGGAATTATTTACCATGCTGTCGGCAGTTCAAATTCGAGCCCTCTGCCTTTAAAATGGGACATAATGCGTCATTGGAAATGAGAAACATTAATGACGCATTTAAGGATGTAGCGGCTAACGAGAGCACTATATGACGTTGGTTTGGAAAGTTCCGTTTGGGAGATTTCAGCCTTGAAAATGAACCACATGGGAAGCCGGAAATGTTAGTTGACGACGATATTGTAAGAGCATCAGTGGATGCGGATCCAACGAAATCGGTGCGGGAGATTGCACAAAGCATGAGAGTATCCCCAACGAAAATTTCTCTTCTAGGAAAGGCAAAGAAACTCGATAAGTGTTTGAACGAATCTCAAAAACTACGGCGGCGCCTGGAAATCTGCGTATCGCTTACATTCAGAAACCAAACTGGACCGTTTTTGCACCGGAAAGTCACTTGTGATGAAAAGTGGAGACTCTACGATAATCGTAAAGGATTTGGGCAGTGGTTGGATGTAGTTGAAAAACCAGAACACACTCCCAGCCTGATCTTCACTTAAAAAAGGTTATGGTGATAATTTGGTGTACATCGAAAGGATCAATCCACTTTTCATTTCTTCAACCAGGAGAAACGATGAACGCTATCAAATATTGTGAGGAAATCGACATATTGCATGCCGAATTGTCTGAAAAGCAACCTACGTTGTTCAATAAGCACGGTCGGATACTCTTTGCATGACAATGCTAGACGCCATACCTCAGAAGTGAAGGTGCAAGAACTGTTGCAGTTGGGATTTGAAATTCTTCCGCATCCACTGTACTCTCCTGATATTTTTCCAACGGATTACCATCTTTTTCGCAATCTGGATGGAAAAATAAAATTGGCTTTTAAATTTTTACTAAATATAAAATCGGACATTTCATGTGGTACAATGTGACATTTTGTACTAGGCGTCGATGCTATGTTTTTCTTTTGTTGGCCGCTAAATACATCTTTTACATCGTCTCAATAGACGCAAGTGCTCCATTGACTTTCCTGATGTACTCGTATGTATAATATTTTCCACTTACTTCGAGTAACTGAACAGACTCTTCAAAGATGGTGCTTCTGAAGTTGACCTATGAGTTTTGCACATTTCTTTCAAAAACGATGTTGAAAAAATCACATGGAAACGCATTACTTTGTAAAAGTCCTCTTCTTACATTGAAGGCTTTGGTTTTATCAATATCTACCTTGACGGAGGGATGCCAGGGACGCAGGGATGCCAAAACAACACATGACTCTGTATTGTTCGTCTCCGGAGTTACTGTCAAATGTGTTTTTGAATTCATTGAAGAGGTGGTAACTTATAGGAGCGTATAGTTATCTTTTAAAAGCTGTGTAAATTGAATTTAGGTATAACGTATCTTCCTGGCTTAAAAAAAACACCGGTAACGTATGATCTTAGCCGTTCGCATAGTATGGCAGACAGGATTTCGTATGCGATGTCGAGGAGACTTATTCTCCTTTAGTTATCGCAGAAAAGAGAATCTTCCTTCTTTAGAAACCGACAAACAATGCTGGGAGTCCATGCGTCGGGCAAACTTTCGTGGAACCAAATCTTAGGGATGAGTTGATATATGCTCCGTATCCATGCTGCTTTAAAGAGCTCGGCAGTTAATCCAGCTCTGTTAGATTTAAGCGTGGAAATTGCTTCATCTTGCTCGGGTGGACGGAATTGTTCCAATCCATTATTTTCTGCTTGTAGAACTTGTGAGCTTTTCTCGCTGTTTTCTGCACTGCCATTCCGCACAAACGCTGATCTTCTAAATTAGCCTGCATTCGAAATCAAGTCAGGGGTCTCTTTGTTTGGGCGGATTGAAAACCAGTACATCAGAAGCGGCCTGTTTGCTTGCTCTTTACCAGTGACACCACTAGTCTTCTTAGTTTGATGCTGGTAACATCGGACTCTTTGATCCGTATGTTGGCTACAGCAATATAATAGACTCGATCGATATATTCGGACATCCAAAGGACTGAAGGAGTGTCCTGCGTCGATCGCAATATGATCAATTTGGTTGGCAGTTTGTTTATAGGAAGTCAGCCAGGTCCCTTTATGGATATCATGCAATTCACGTGCTGTTATCATATTAAATACGTTATTTACTAAGCAAGAGTGTGACAGTACCAGTGCCTGTACTTGCAGCCTGATGTTAGCGTAGGCCTGACGTGCTCCGCGGTGTCGTCATCACTTTCATAGGAAGCTTCCCACGTTGTTGTGTCTCTTAATCTCAACACACTTACGATCGTAAGTGCTTAACAAAAGCGGAGTGCTCCGTCACGACATCAGTAAGACCAGTAAGAAGTCACAGAACTTTTAGAGACGTTGCGAAGAATTCTTTCGGTATGCTGGTCGCCTGGAGAGTCATGATGTATGCTGCTATGCTCATATTAGACCTAAGTGTCAAGGAAAGCCCTAACTAAGGACGCATGTGTTCCTAATGCAGATTCGGGTCCTGAAAATTCTCTTCTGAGCGTTTCCCAGTAAGTTCATTGGTGATTTCCTTTCCCGTGATGCTATTGTGACCTAAGACCAAACAAGGCCGTATGAGGGTAGACTTATTGAAAACATTTTGCGTTTTACTCATTCATTCTTTCCTGAAACCACGTGATTGAAGTTATTGTTGAGTACACTTTCAGTTAATTGGAGGTCAATTGAATGAAGGTGGCTGCGATTCATCCTGAGGGGGTTGACACTAAACTCTTTGCATATACTAGTGTGTCTCAGTTTAATGACAGAATTAATGGAAACCTGCTGCCGAACAAGTTTATGAATAGCAAATGGGCAAAATTTAGGAAAAGAGCCGTTAGATATAATATATATCTGGCAGGTAATTTTTTTTAAACAGGCTCACGCAATGACATTTTTCCATTTTCCATAGTCGAGGAGTGAGTACAACCCTATGTAGTATTCTTTAATATGTGGTTTCTTTCTTGAAGGACAGCTACTTCTTGACAGAAGGTGATTCATTGATGGATCGACAGAGGAACTGAATTGCATTCTTCACCGATTTTCCTGACAGTATTCTGTGATTGAGACTGCACGTGATGTACATAGATACCGAAGATTTTCTCGAGGTTCTTGAGCATTACTGATGGCAGTCTGATGGTGTAACATTCCATGGCTCCATTACCGCTGTAGGTGTTGATCTAAGTGAACCTGAGGCCCTATAGAGCCGTACTTACTTACTTAGATGCTGCTACAGTCCGGCGTGGACCGGAGCCTCAGCTAACATGCCTCTCCAGTAGTACACACGATGTTGACTAAGGTTCCCTTTGACTTGTGTGCGCCACCTAAGATGCGGTCGTCCGCTAACGTGACCCATTACCGGGTGCCATAGGAATTTAGAATAACCTGACTGAACGACGATAGGGGCAACTTTCTTAAAGTCTGAAAGGAATTAATTCATTTTTAGAACAGTTCTCAATCTGTAATCTGTTGGTATTTGCTAACATTTTTCAGATCTACAAGACACAGACGTATAACTAAAAGCTAGACGATGTATTAATGTTATGTGACTGGTGTGAGGATAATTCTACTTCTATCAAGTTTTGCAAGTCCAGGCCATGATCTGTGTGAAAAAGACTTAACGTAATGACTGAGGTTCAAACTGTCAAACACAGTTTTTGCTACATGTGTATCCTCTTCAAATATTGGTCTTCGTTGCGTTTCCATCGAACTTTTCCAACTACTTTGACCCCATTCATCCATTGACACTACGAATAGTATCCACTCAAAAGTCCCCAATCCCCTTCCGACAAACGCCTCATCCAATTAAGTTATCCTTAAGTGCATAACATAGTACTCGTCTAATTTCTATGCAAACAAGACATGCATGTGCTCCTAGTGCCACCACGAAGCTTGCTTGTTTGCTCAAACAAAGAAGAGTAATCCTGTCATGCTGTCAGCGTCATCATTATCATCTTCATGAATATGCTTCGTTATTCGTCACTAGAAAACATACTCTCATAACAGACACTACATCTCTCCATGATAACATCGCATAAGCTAGGCCATAAACAACCTCCACACACACATTCGGATACCATCTAGCATAGAAGGATGGGGAACATCCTCTTAAGAGGGCACTCCTATCGAACGAGTAGGTGTTGTGCATGTGGTTTCAACTATCCTTATCCTTGTTAGGAGAACAAAAAAACATCTTTGGAGAATACTAAGATTATCCCATGATGGGCATGAACATGCACCACTCTTAAGTATGAGCAAATGCTGGAGCAACAACAAAACATCGTTGTAAGGCCGTCCCATCTACCATCTACGACGCAAAAAAATAGGAACTAAGAGCTCGAGGATTATTATTAATTCCGCATTTGTCTAGCCTAAAGCATTTATCAAGGACTAATTCCTCGAGTCATCGTTTTAATTAAAATAGTTTCGCATTGTGGCGCAATTTTTTTTCCACCCTCTCACGTGCATCCCTGCCTACTCCTACTAAAGGGAGGTGCACCCCCACTAGTTATATTTTTAACTTTACTTACAAAAAAGAAAAAGAAAAATAGCTGCACTGGCCTAATAAAGCGGATCAAGCCGGGCAATGAATGGTGGTAATGTTGATGTTTGGACGCAGACCTGGTTGTTGCGGTGTCCTGTGTACTTCTACAGACGACTTTCTCGTCACTAACAAGCCACCTGCACTGCCTCCAGCTATACGCTTTATGTAGGGGGAGAGAGAAAAATGAAATGAACACACTCCCAGAGGAGAAGGATGCACTTATATCCTTCTGTAAAAGTTAACCAGGCGCTTTGTTAAGATTATACCCTCTATTTGGTTGGGTTGCATCCCAGGTAGATGCAATCTCATGAGAGGGTTATGACTTACAGTTGAATGAGTATTTCTCCGGCTTAGTACGAATACCTTGCTTGGGTATGAGTGCATGTTTGAGTTGCTCTCATGTCCTTTTACACTAAAAAAAAACGTACAAACATACAAATACCCGTATTGCGGTTAACCTAGATGAGATACCTTTGAGGCGGCTACAGAAGACGACCAATAGGTAGTATTGTCGTTTGCGGTACTAGGAGTACGAGTATTTCCACTCCAAAAATTTACTACTATTCTCGCTTTTAAGCTTAATTTGTTATTGCACGAATCAGGATCACGGGTATCAGGGTTTATTCATAAATATGTATGTTCAAGGTATTGCTGTCAGAAAACGCTGAACCGAAAAGTTAAGCTCAACTATCAGATCAACACTGCACTGAGTTGGGAACGGAATAGACCAGAACGAAACTAAGTCCGATGTCTTTGACCTGGGATGTGGATATTCCAATTTGTTGAGTTCTCTATAGTTCTTATGAGCTGCCGACTATGGTCAGCAGCGATTTGCTATAATCCTAAAAGCAATTCTCTTGTTATTATTATCGAATTATCCTGCTTCTACCAGGATTCTTTGTCCGCCTTCGTATGAAAACTTTCGATGCAAAATAAAATTGAGTGTCGTCTCTGACAGAAGATAGGATTTTCTGGCCACTTGGTTGGTTGCTCTGGATTAATAAGTAGTCAAGCAAGTCGGTATTGATTGCTATTGATGGTCCTCTGCTTGCTTCGAAATTAAGAGGAACCAACATTGAATCAAACCACTACATCGTTGATTACAAATAAGACCCTGACGCAGAAGCACCGACGGAAATGAAATTGGATGTGAATTGGCTAAAATCGCAAAATGCTGCTGGTTCACTTAAAAGTGAGATAATGATTCCTATACACACAGGACTACTAGTAAGACTTACTTCAACGTCTCAGACTAGCCATCCAAAATTGTGAAAAATTCATTGCTTTGAACCCTTAACACCTGGATCGGGTGCGGGCGAATGCTTTTTAACGACCCTCCATGATAGCAGAAAAGAAGTCTCCGAAACTATAGAGTCCTACAACTAGAGTGGAGATCCATGCGGTACAAACTGTACATTCTAGGAGTAAACGAAATTAGATGGTGGAAAGATTGCACTCTAGCCTTAGAAAATATCAAGTTTCCAGGCCTACTTTAGGAAAACATGGAACACTACTCACGAATATGACGTAGGCACTAGGAGTAGACATTTACCTCAAAAGTTATACAAAGCTGTATGTCCTATTCACCTTACGGTGACAGGATGATAAGGACAGCATAACAATAATCCAGTGCTACGCTCCATCAAATTACGCGGGTAAGACCGACATCAACTCGGCGCCTATCGGAGATATCGTGATCGCGATGGGAGATTTTAAAGCGAAGATATTCAACGACACTGTGCTCAAGCATGATGAGACCAACCGACCTCGGCGGTCGTTGATCATTGAAGGCACACTGTTTGACCACAAAGACTGCCACAAGGACATCTGGGTCACGAATGGTAGGTACCATAAGCCGACACTTATGCTTACAAGTCATCCATAACAAAAGTAAAACTGACATCGGAATAGAGAGGAGACATCATCTAATGATAGCTTCTCTATGGCTTAGTACTGCATCTGTTAACAGTAACCGATCCATCTTGCTAAGGATACCCAGGTATAATACCAACAGTTTTCTAGATTCCCAAGAACAGGAACCATTTAGCCACAAATGAATCAGCAGCCTAGTTCGTAAAAGTATCGACGACATTGTGATATTGAGGGCAAAAACGCCAAATCACGTAGCTTACAGCAGATATACAGAGACAGATCGATGAACTGATTGATCTCAAGGTACGTTTTGCAGCGGCCTCAGTAGTAGAGTGTCGCAAACTAGAAACCCGAACATGAAAACGAGAACATCTTAATTACTTTAGCGCGCTATTCATCGAGGCTATAGAAGGACCGTCTATAGTATTGTAAAGAACTCAGAGTTATAAACTATGTACGAGTATGTAAGTACATATTACAAAAGGACTAGATGAAAATCTGTTGACTTGGGATGAGGAACAGCTTGCCAGATAGCGAAAACATTTTGCTGCATTGCTTAATCACTTAGGCAACAACAATTTTGACCCAAGCTCAGGTGAGCCTTTCGCGGGAGAGGTATACCAATATAATTAGGCGCTATATTGAAGGCAGGATGAAGCACAGTTCCTTGTTGATAATGACAATAATCTTCCAATTTGGAGGTATGAAAACGCAGTAGAAATGCGTCCAAATCCTGACAAAATTTGGTATGGATTTTGGGCCACAACCATCATGGGACCGTTTTTTTCGAAGATGCTACCGAACAGTAACGAGGAATGGTAACTCACTTTTTTGTGCCTCAATGATACCAACACAACGTTGTCAGCTGCTACATAACACGTGGAAAAATGGAATTACTGGACAAGGCATTTCCTTTTTGGGTAGTCTCCCGTTTGAGCCACGAGAACGTCCGATATAACGCCTTTCGACTTCTTTCCCTCGGTTCTGACTACTCGTAAACACGAGTAGCTCAGTTGCATAGGGTGGATCTAGCCTTATCTGCATGATGAGGGACACTAGGCGTATCGGCCACTCTTTCTCCAGTACTCGTGGGAACAAATTTTCACACTTAAATCGAAAAAGCTCTAAGGCCGGGTCCAACTGAAATACAAAATATTCTGCACTGTCGCCGACACCACAAACACTGATAAGACCTGCAAGGTTGCAGATTATCTGTTCAACCTCAGCCTTAGCGATAGTCTCAGTGTCTGCTTGAATCTGTCAGATGAGCACAAAGAAGTTAAACTCTCTACCAAAGAGGTCAGCTTGTGGGTCACCTCCTAAAAACGACACACTACCATTCTTGTCGAACACTGTTTTGGCGAAACAATGGCACCTTGGCAAGAAGTCGGAACAGGATTGGACAATCAGAAGAGAGGAATTCAATTCTTGGTGTCCACAACAACCTCGAATGGCCAACAATATGAATAAAAAAAAGCCCACACAATCCTAACCAACCACACGATGAGTAATCAAAAAAATCAAAGACCATAACTTAGACCCGCGTTCCTGGGAACACAGGAGAGAGCATGTCAGTGGCCCCAAAAAGAGACACAGATCCATAGACGAGCTCCCAAACCTCACAAAAAAGGTAGTTAAAACCTGTGGAAAACAATATCGTAGGTGCGGTGGCCAATCTTGACGAGAGTTCTATGAAGCTAGTGTCCTGTCAAGATCAGAACTTGGCAGATCTAGTGAGGTTTAGGCTTAGACAAACTACAAATTTATAAAATTACTCATAGACCAAGGGCTAAACTCGACGGCCCACGTGAGTTCTTTGATCCCAAAGATTTGGGAATATTAACACCCAGAATTCCCGGCACTTAAATGAAAGTTTCTCCTAGACCTTTGCATCAAAACTACGGCAAAACACCCGGCAGAGAGAAACGTGGCTTGCCGGGACAGCGTCTCCAGAAAAGTCATCCGTTAGACCATCCAACCACAAAACTCTTCTACCTGGTCTGAAAAAGGTACCCTCAGAGCTTGTATCCTTGCCAGATCAGAACTTAATCTCTTTTGCGTCCTTTAATACGGCGTCGCCGAAATTTTCAGTTACATTGCTTACCTCAAAAGATGGTAAAAAATATGGTTAGCGTCTGAGTACTTGTTTTATGATGACCATGAACGTGCACCACTCATAAAAGCTGACTGATGAGGTCGGCTGAAATCACGGGGCAATCGTGCTGGACTGCCACTCAACCAATCTCAAATTTATTTTGCGAAAACGTGTCCACTTCCAGACCAACCCGGACACCATCTATGTAAGCAATTTTCAACAATGCATGACCCCAGGATCGGTTCATATCTTCCCTATACAGTTATTAGTTCAGAGATATAGATGATCCATAGAGCACCGATGTTGAGAAATTTATGAAGAAATCTTAGGATTATCTATCTGATGATCTCCCAGTGGTATCACAATGGACTTACAATTGGTCTAAAACCTAACCAAACTTATCAGTTCTTGACCCATTTTCTAAGTAAGCATAAACGTAGCAGGAACTGAATTTAAACTATTTACTACTCTCCAGCGACTCTCGACAACATTGGTGCCTCATTGCATAGCGCACAATACCCTACCAGGGATTATGGTGCACGACAAGTCCCGGCAAACTTTTAACGCAGAAAAAAAACGAGAAAATTAAATTTACGACTATGTCCTGTTCCAACGAATGAATGGAATTCAAATTCCCACCGTCCAGGTTTATGCGTCTATTAACCGTTATACCAGGTAAATGCAAATGAAGTCGTACGAAACAATGAAAGCGATTCAAATGCGAATCAGGGTGGGAAATTACACACATTCAACTAATATAGGGTGAGTTGTTGCCCATAATCTGTGGCGTATCTAGGATTGAGAATGGATTTGCTCCAGTAAGGGGGAGATAGATGTGTTTTTAGATTTATTTGTAACGCGTCGGATTGGATTTTGTTGAGATTTGAAAAGGATTGTTGACCGTTTTAGTGCTAAACACCTCTCTGCCCAGCTGTTTAATATTCATTAGTGGACAAAAGCCGATTTTGTATCGCGAGATACATATAAATTTAGATGTATTGTATGTAGGTTGACTTGAAATTGTTTAGTGTGGCAGGATTAGCAAAAGAACGCTATTAACTGGATTTTAGGATTCAACTGTGGAGGGGTCGTCCGCTATCGCCATTGTGATTTATTGAAAACCAAATTCAGTTCGATTTAGGCGATTAGTGCATACAAAATTGTAGAATCGACATTGAATTGTCTATACTAGATGGCGCAAAAGTCATCACCCTATCGGAAGATGTTTTAATTTTACAAATGGCGGCAAATGTCAATTCTACAATACTTTGACATTTATGAAGTAAACAGATACAAAATATACGTTAACAAGACATGAAACACCAACGTGGAGTTGGCGTAGCGTGAATTACGGCGCAGATTTCCCGGTCGTCCGACACCAACTGGGCAAACACTACGACAATTAGCCGCTCACCTAGAAGAGTATGGGACAACACTAGATGCTGCCAGGTCTGGCCGGCCACGGAGCAGTCCTTCTGCTTAGAATATCGCAGCTGTGGTTGAAGATGTCGTAGTAGACCCTGGCGTATCGACCAGAGAATTTTGGTGAAGGACTGTAAGATGTTTCCTTATAAAGTGCAGCGACGAGTAACATTTCTATCTTTGTGGATATGTGAATAAGCTAAATTATAGCTTCTGGGGCACCGAAAATCTGCGTTTAACACACGAATATCCATTACACCTGCTCAAATTTATTGCATGGTGTGCTGGAAGCGTCATCGGGATTTATTTTTTCGAAAACGGAGCGGGCCAAACGACTACTGTGGACGCCGAGCTCTACAGAGCCATGCTCTACAGAGCCATTTTCTCCTTCCTCAATTGGATGAATTGAGGCTGGAGGACATATGGTTTCAACAGAATGGAGCAAAGGCGCATACTGTACGAACTACAACTGAAATTCTGAGGGCTGCATTTCCGGGTCGCCTAATCTCTCGTTTTGGCGGCTTGTACTGGCCGGCAAGATCGCCTGTTTTAACCGTTCCAGACTTCTTTTTGTGGCTTTTTTTTTAAGTCACGAGCCTATATCAAGAAGTCTCAGACTCTTGAAGCACTCAAAGAGAATATCAGTCAAGAATGCGAGGACTTATCGCCGGAAGCTCCATTCCATCAGCAAAACTGATGGAAAATGCCACAAATCGGTCCCGAATGGTCATCAATTCTGGCGGAGTCCACTAAGTATCCCACTTAGCATCATATTCATAGGTTAGACTGAACAACACTTAAGCCTTGTCATGAAAGGGAGGACTATGTGAAGAAATCTGGAGCTACAAGTTTGGGAAAAAGTAATGTCATAATGTGAATGTGTTATAATATTTGCAAATGGCGTCAAGTGTCACTGTGCTTCGACATTTATATTGTAGACAGATGGAAAAATAGTTGTCAATAAGCAATGGAGCGATACACAACTGAAAAATACAAAATTATTGTTACTGCTTATTTGACTAATTTACAGTCTGTTGTTTTAAGGCAGCGTCAATTTCGTGTCTCATGCTCATGCTTTCATGCAAACAGGCTTCACTAGAGATGTCGCAAGAAGTGACTGGACCCGTATTGCTCGTCCAACCGAGAATATCACTGCTGTGGCCGAGGACGCCCGAGAGAATCCACAAACATCGACGTAACAATGATGCGCACAATTTGGCATCGAATTTTGGTGAAAGACCTAAATATGTTCGTTTATAAAGTGCAAACCGTTTATCAATTGCCTGCTGACTGAGGATAACTTACTTAACTTAAATATGGTGTAGGAAGAGGACGATTTCGTATCCAAAATCATAATGAACGACAGAGCTCATTTCCACTTAAACAAACGAAGGGCCATTGCATCCACTCTAATGTAATCTGGTGAGCGCTACAGACATATATATATCTGCCACAAATTGCTGACTTAGGTTTCGAGCATTGTTGGTTCCAGCAGGACGGAGCAACTGCTCACACAGATCGGACAACGATGGAGATTTTGAATCGCCAATTTCTAGGAAGTGTGATCACCCGTTTTGACGAATTGAACTCGCCGGCCAGATCGCTAGATCTGACAGCGCCAGACATCTTCCATTGGAGCATTTTTAAATCTCGCGTTTACCACAACAAACCACAAACCCTGCAAGTCTTGAAAGTCAACAGAGAAGAAGAAGTCATCGATGAAATAAGCTCCCACTTCGTGTTTTCAGAATGAAGTTAAGTACTTATCGCCGTCGAGGATTTCAACAAAACGTCATAATTGTTATATTCGTTTTCCATTGATCCTCCGCCAATCAAGGTAGTTGCTTTCTAACAAAGCTCTATTTCCAACAACAAAACAGCGCCAGGTTAGAATGACAAGCTGACAATTGACAGTTATATAATCTGCATATGATTGAGGGTAGCTAGATGTTAGAACCATTGATAATTTGCCTTGTCAAAAACACGTTTTGTGTGGAAGAAAATTAACTTTCTTGTCGAGTGCGCTTTCAATTCCCTTCACCAGATTTTAAAGGGCAATCTCGGGCAATCTGTAAAATCTTTGGCGGAAGGTGCATTTGTAATACACTTTTGCGTGCATGAAGCTGAACTACTCTCTGCATGCTCTACAATATATAGAAAATCATACTGGCAGGGCTCAGGTTCTTGGCGAGGGTTTAGTATTTTTCCCAATACAGTACAACCTCGATTATCCGGTACAATGACCGCTGTTGTTGGAAAATTAAGACAACACAAAGAATCAGTAATTCAAGAAAGTATGATGAAAATGAACCAAGATTTAAAAAATCTGTGACATGTGCTTGTTTTTTTTAGCTCTAAGCGTTTTTGAATAGATATGAATATGCAGGTTTTTTTTTTGTCGTTCAATGCATGTTCAGCAGATACTCCGTCAGCTTCTGCTGGAGTTTCTTCAATGTCCGAATCTTCCTCTGAATCCCCACCAAGTTGAGCTGACGCTGCGGCTATTTCAGTATCGTATAGAGCCTAATATCCAGGTTCATTCTGATGTGAGGGTAACCATTTCTCAAAATTTCTAATGATACAGTTTCAAATTCAATGATGTTTTATGCTGTTGGAATGGAGTTATTACGTTTTCGCCAAATTTAGAAACATTTCAAAGCGTCTTCAATTCAGGTCAAAGTTGAAACCATACTCTTTATAGGGTAACCATTTGAATAGCATTCCAGCTTTCAGCCGCTGCATAAATGACGTCTTTAATGGTAGACTTCTCCAAAAATTCCTTCAAACAGCAATTTTCAGCAAAAAGTGATCGCAACATTGTGTTTTGAAAACGGTTTCTTAATGCCTCTGTGACGCCCTGATCCATTACTGCACTAGAGACGTCACGTTAGGTTAGATGGTAAGAACCGCACAAAAATTTGTCAGTCTAAAGTTTGTAATGAGTCTTCATGACGATGTGATGGAGCAACACATCTTTTGCGGGACTACAAATATAATCTCACCGAAGACACAAACTCATAATTTTTTATTTTTTTTAAATTGCACCCATCAATTACCAATTACCAATTTAATTTATTTAAATTCAATTGTTCACATAAGAATATTACATCTTTTGAGAATAGAACAAGCTTTACAGAATGTCAATATTTTAACAATTAATTAATTAAAATTTAACAAATAATTATTATAAATAAAAACAGAAGTTCTTAGAGTGCGAAGTAAAAAGAAAAGGAAGAAGAAGAAAAAAAAGAAAGAATAGTTGAAGAAGAAAAGAGAAAATAGAGGATAAAAAGGAGAATGATGTTTAGGGATACAAGAGGAAATTCATTATAAATTTTCTGAACAATATTTAAATACTTCTTTATTGAAGCTATTTGTGTATCCTTAATGGCAACCGATTCCATAGCTGAATCCTATGTACGAAAAATTGTCGAGACGTGTTTAACTCTAGATTACGAGTACTAATCCTCGTCGAATCGACTACGCCTGTCTCAATTTTTCTTGTTTTCTTTTCGCTCAGTGTTCTAATCTCGCCCATTCCCCATATATGCACCCCATATATGCACATTCAACACCGCTGTTTACGCAGCCGTTATCCAAATATATCCACTTCCCGTAGTCGAATCGGCGAAGGTTAGTAATAACGTGACTTTTTGCTTATTTGAAAATTCTTTTTTTTTATTTTTCTTTTTAAATTTTTTGCTAAATTTTTTATTAGATAAACAACGAACAAATAAGCAGGTATTTACAACAGTTAACAGCTGATTCTGGGAATGAAGAAAATTCAGGAAGTGAGATGGAAGATGCAGTTTATGAAGAGGATTTGCAGTTGACGGATAATGATAGTGATGTCGATTTGGAAGAAAGAGCGAACAGTACTGACTCTCCTTCTACATTAACAAATATAACATAGGCTCAAGAAAGTACTCAAAGCGCAAAATCAGAGGTAAATACTTCAATAATTAGTTTCGCTACCCCAGATTTAAGGGGGAATAATAAGCACCTTACGCCCTAAGCCTGCAAAATTACCAGGCAGAAATATTATTCATGTAAAACCAGGACCTTCGCGTAATTGTTGGATCCATTGACTTGTTTTGAACTATTTACCACTCGTGATATCATTGGTAAAATTGTCACTTATACGAACGCAAAAACTGAAGTTCAATCCCAAAAGTATGAACAAATACGTTCGACACAATCAGCTGTAGATGAAACTGAACTTAAAGCTTTATTAGGTATACCAGTACTTATAGCAACGTTAAAAGATAGCCACCTTACGGCCCGAGAACTTTTTGACAGCACATATTGTGGAAACCGTTACAGAGCATGTATGAGTGCGGAGAGGTTCGACTTCCTTATCAATTGTTTATAGTAAGATTCGACGACAAGACCACTCGTTTGGAGCACCGTGCCCAAGATTCATTTGCACCAATCCGAGAAATTTGGTCTTTGTTTATAGTGAAGGAAATTATAAGTGAAGTAGCTATGTGACAATTGATGAGCAGTTGCTGGCTTTTCGAAGTCGTTGCGGTTTCAGAATGTATATCCCGAGCAAACCAGCTAGGTATGGAATAAATCTTGTAATGATGTGTGACAATTCAACCAAATACATGATTAACGCGATGCGGTATTTGGGCTCTGGGACAAATTCAAGTGGCTTACCATTGGGTGAGTTTTACGTTAAGGAGCAAACTAAATCTATACATGGTACAAATAGGAATGTTACCACCGACAATTGGTTCACATCGGTGCCCCTAGCAAAAGCTTTACTAAAAGAACCATATAAGCTCACTCAAATAGGAACAATTCGATCTAACAAACGGGAAATACCACCCGAATTTCAAAATAGTGGAAGCAGACTCTTTGGAACATCCATGTTTTGCTTTGACAGCCCTCTTACTCTTCTGTCTTATAAGCCTAAGGCTAATAAAGTTGTATTTTTATTATCTACATCTGAAGAAAAGGGTAACAAAAATCCAGTCAAGAAACCAAATATGGTTGAGTTTTATAATAAAACTAAAGGAGGGGTCGACACTTTGGACCAAATGTGCTCTGTTAAGACGTGTAGCCGCAAGACCCTAAGATGGCCTCAACGCCACGGCATTTTAAATATTGCTTTTGTTAACAGTTATGTAATTTACTGCGCAAATATGTTTAGTGAAAACAAGGAGCCACTCTCACGTCGAAAATTTATGAAGGAATTACATAATTCTTTGACCAAAGAATGGATGGAAAAACGGTTGCAGAAGAAATCAATTCCAACTTCTCTCAGCGAAGTCATATTGGAACCGAATGCTGCAAATCAACCAGAAACTAGTTCTGGACAGCCAGAAAATAAAAAAAGAAAGATTTGTGCCTTTTGTCCATCCTCAAGGAGAAGGATGAATAAAACACAATGTGCCAAGTGCGGAAAAACCATTTGCGGCGAGCACAAAGTTGAAGCATGCCATTCATGCACAAAAAATAAACTTTAAATTTTTTTCGTGTTTTGTTTGTTTTATCATTAAATTATCTTTTATTTATAAAAAATAAAAGTAATGAATTTTATGTTTTGGAATATTAATTTTATTGTTTATTACATAACTGCCTGTTTTTGAAGAGACTGTTTTTAAAACAAAAAAAAAAGATAAAGTCTGTGTAGTATTACTACTTTTTAAAACTTATAACACTACACAATAAATGAATTAATAATAATGAGGTCAGTAAAAATCGTTTTTCTTTGAAAAGTTTTAATAAAAATGGTATTTTTATGTTTCGTATTCGAATCGGCGAGTATTAGTAATAACAGCCAACTGAAATAGGTTAGTAATCTAGGATTAAATATAATACTTGCACCTAGGTTTTATATATCAGTTGCAAAGTTCTATGATTTGTCGGAAATTTTACTATCTCAAGTAAATATTCTGGTACTTTCTTTGGTTAAAATTTTTTGAAAAAACAGCATGGTTCGATATTTCATAAGAGCAATCAGAGAGCAGCCGGCAATTTGTTTGGTATAGGCGGAAACGTGTTCGTGTCTTTTGATATTAAAAATGTATCTCGCGCAGGAGTTGTATGCAACCGTTAACTTTCTGGGGGTCTCCTGATCCATGCTTGCAAATATTTCACAACCATTTACGAGTAGTGTGATTGCAAGGATAAATGCATGAACAAGTTTTAATTTTGTTTTGGTCGGAAGGTAATTTATAGTGGGACAAAGTCCTCGGAGAGCTCCATAAATTTTAGATACAGTTTTGTTAACATGTACATTCCAATTTAAGTTACAATTAAAATAAACTCCAAGATTTTTTATGTTGAACACGTACTCTATAGGGGAGGCGTTAAGACTTAGTTGTGGGAAAACATCTGTACTTCCTCCTGCATTTATAATCAGTACCTTTGTTTTATTTGGATTAAGCTTTAGATCCTTATCTGATGACCACTTATGGATTTCATTTAATTCTTGGTTTAGAATGTCAAGCGCTTGGTGTTTGTTTGCTTTCGTCTTATATATTTGTACATTGTCTGCGTATATATGGTAACTGCAAACGTGAAAGCATTGTGTTATGTCATTTATGAAACATGTGAACAAGAGGGTCCTAAAACAGATCCCTGTGGTACACCTGCGAGGACGGGCAGGCAAGCTGAGCGCTCATTCCTATAACAGACGTACTGAGACCTGTTGAAAAGACAACAACTTACATAAAGTGTCATCAAACACTAATTGATGTTTCAGTTTTTTTTAGTAAGAGCACATGATTAACGCAATCAAAAGCCTTCGAAAAATCTAAAAAAAAACAATTAATCCCAGCATACCATTGTTACAACCAGCACTTAAATCTTCACTGATTTTTAGGAGGTACAACTATATTTTTCACGAAAGCCAGACTGGTATTTTGATATCATATTCTTAGCGCTTAGATATGTTTTTATTTGACCATTTACTATAATTTCAAAGACTTTACTTAAAAACGGTAAAATCGCAATAGGCCGGTATTCTACGGAAGCTCCGTTTGGTGCTTTTGGTAGGGGTACAACCTTCACAGTTTTCCAGTTATCCGGAACAACTGAAGTTATTAGAATTGTATTTAAAATGTGGGTGATTTGGTGCAAAATAACAGGAAGCAGAATTTTTACAAATTTATTAGCAATGTTATCCGAACCTACGTCATTTGACTTGATACTTAATATAATATTACCTATTGTCGTTTCGTCTACACATGTAAGTGAAAAAGTTGATTCGGAATAGGTGACACTGCTTTCCAAAACCGGGGACATTAGATTATTTGACTCTTTGCAAACAGGCACGAAGTTAACATTTAGTGTTTCTATATCCACATTGTTGGGAACCGATGTTTTTTGTGAATTCAGTCCTAACTGACTCTTCCAAAAGTCAGAACTGGAAGAACATGAGTCAAAGCGATTTTGTTTTTTTCTAATAAGACGGGTTACAGAATTACGTACAATTTTAAATTCCCTATAAATTTCCAAGCATTTGTAACGCCCCCTTCTAGCATAGAGTAAGTTCCGAGCTGCGATTAAGTTACATACTTCCAGTGTGAACCATGGTGATTTTATTTTGGTGTTTTTTATTCCACGAGCAGGCACATGTTTATTTAGAAGGAATTTAATATTTTTGTCAAAGAAGTCTACTTGATAATTGGCGTTATTTGAATTATAAATTGGAGACCAATTCAAAGCCAGGCAGTCATTAAAAACGGTTTTCGAAATTAATTCGAGGATATTGAGATAATCTGAAATTTGTCTCAGTTTCAAGTGATGGAAATATATCGACTGTCAGAAAGATCATATCATGATGAGAGAACCCGGGTGCGAAAATCTAGTCATGATCAAGTGGGTCGGAAACTATGGCAACATCAAGTAGTGTTGGTATGTCATCTGGCACAAAATGTGTAGGTTGGGTTTGGGGGCAAAGTCTTCAAGTAGGTCATTTATCAGTCTATAATTTGCTATATCAGGAGCCATGTATATGCAACCAAGTAGACATTTTTCAGTACTATTCTTCACCTCAATGTAAACGTATTCCAAAAGATCAGTGAGTGCTGATTTCTTCAGAAATTGGAAATTATAGCGCTTTTTCATACAAATTGCAACAGCCCCCCTTTTTTACGCCACCTATCGCTCCGAAAAGTCCTCCTACGAGTTAAATAAAATAAGTTATCACACACTTGAATTTCTAACCAAGTTTCCGAGACACATAAAACATCAACCATCCCATCATTAAACACATACTCGTATCTTAAGTCGTCAATTTTGTTTCTCAAACTTTGAGCATTTAAATGACAAATATTAAAACTTTTTTTTTGTTTACAGAGAATTGCAATTAGTATTTTTGATTCACCTCTGGAATCAATCTGTGTTTGTAAGTTATCAATCATTTAAGAACAAGGAGAAAAGCAAACAAACAAAAAATAAAAAGCACGAGCAACAGCCACAAAATTAAAGAGCTAAAAAAGAAAAGAGTTAATAATATGCAAGTAGTAATAAAAACCTCTTGTGATTGGATGGGTAAGAGGAAGTAGGAAAGAGAAAGAGAAGGAGTTAGACAGAAAATGGAAATGGGAATAAGAATAATATGTATAGGGTTTTCCAATAAGGACTTGACAACTTTTTTTTTTTAAATAAAACGCAAACCATTTGAGATATTTCAAAAACTTTATTATCGGCTTGAAGTACAATCAAAACATTTATGCATATGGCCACTGCGGGCACGTTTACAGCGGTCGATTCCTTGTACCCAATTTTAAACGACTCGGCCACACATTTCGGCCGAAACGGCCACTATTTCGCGTTCAATGTTGGCTCTGAGCTCTTCCAACGTCATCGGCATGTTGGCATAATGGCAAATTAATGGCAAAATAATTTGCGTGTTGGTAAATTAATGGCGTTAAATCTCACGAACGAGGCGGCCAATCGACTAGCCCATTTCTTAAGATAACACGTTGCCCATACTTACTCTTCAATAAATCGATTGTAGCGTATGCTGTGTGGCTTGCGGCATCATCCTGTTGAAAGCACATGTCGTCCAAGTCCACATCTTCCAATTTGGGCCAAAAATAATCGGTGATCATGGCGCGATAACGCTGACCATTCACAGTAACGTGACGATCGTTATCGTCGACGACAAAATATGGCTCAATAACGCCGCCGGCATGCAAACCGCACCAAACAGTTATTTTTTGTGGATGAAGTTGTGATTCATGAAGTACATGTGGATTTTCACCCGACCAGTAACGCATATTTTGCTTATTGACGAACTCATTGAGCCAAAAATGAGCTTCATCACTGAAGATGATTTTGCGGTGGAACTCATCATCTTGGCGCATCTTCTCCAAAACCCAATCGGAGAACGTACGTCGCTTCAAATGGTCCATCAGCTTCAATTCTTGAGTCAGCTTGATCTTGTATGGGTGTAAACCAAGATCCTTACGCAAAATACGCCATAATGTGGTCTGAGCGATGCCCAATTCTTGAGAACGCCGTGGAATTGACTGATTTGGATCGTTTGCTACGGACGCCTGAGCGATATTTTCGACACTTCGACCAACCCGTTGTCTCACTGACACGGCAACATCACACAACGAATATGTAGACTCAAATTTTTGCACTGAACTTGTTATTGCCTGTCTACTAGGGCAAGAATTACGACCGAAAATTGGAGTTAACGCTCTTAAAATTGTAGTCACCGACTCCGAATTTCGTTAGAAAATTTTTATAATTTACAGACGTTGCTCGTTCGTGTACTTTACCATGATGAAAATGTTGAGTTTACTGAATAAATTGACAGTGACAGTTTGATGATTAGTGAAAGAGTGCGTTCACAAATTAAATTCAAAGTTGTCAAGTCTCTATTGGAAAGCCCTTTATAAAGAAAAAAAAACAATAAAGTTAATAATTGAGAATATGATGAAGAGGAATTAAAAATCATTTTAAAGAGAAAAGAGTAAAAAGGAGAAGAGAAAAATAAATATGCTCTATTATAATAATCATTTTTTTACGCATGTGGTTGTGAGTGGTCATCATTGAGTACAAGTGCTTGACTTCGTGCGGCAACAGCATTCAGTGTTTCTTCGCCTTTTATTTAGATGTAGCTCCAATTTCTGCATTCTCTTACGATGACAAATCCATGTTTAGTGGAAACAGAAAACAGCTGTTTTCTGTTCTTAAGACGAGTGGCTTTGTGAAGAAGAGAGCAGTTCCTTGCGGTTAGGCTCTCATTCATATATATTGCAATGTTGGTGATTGCCTCCAAGCCACCGTCATTTAGGCAAAGTTGACGTCTTTCTCTTTGTCTATGATCAACTATCGATTTAAGAACATTGGATTTAAGGACAGAAACCTGACTGTTTTGAAACTTTAGTATAATTGGGGGATAGTTTGTATTATCTCTTCGTCAAGATCGAAAAAGAGCTTGTAAGACTGGTGGCCTGCAATTAATTTTATGGCATATTTTATTTAATTCGACCAGGTCATCATGAAGAGTCACTTTGTTGCAAGAAATGGTCTCGAGATCGTTCAGTGACATATCCATCTTTGCCTATAATTTGACCAGTTTTGTTCAATTCGAGATATTTGATCCATTATCCATGATCCATCAAAAACTGGATCAAAATTTTTTCGGTGTGGGCTTTCAGTTGCATTTCAATCGCCTCAAGAGTAATTTCTTTTGAAGTGTTAGTAAGACTCTTTGATGCACCAGTCTTCGCACTTCTTGACGTTGGGGTACCACTTAATATAGGGGTAATCGGGACTAGAGCATCAGTTGCATTCTCTTGTTTCCTTTGCAACCGAGTCAAAGGGGCAGTGTTTGAGTTAAAACTCATTTTGGTGTCTAATGAAACAGTATGTTAAGCGGCACATTTGCTAAAACAAATTTTAATTTTGATTAATTTTCTTGTACGAGGAATGCGAATGCACTTGTTTAGACTAGTTTATTTCTGGACAACGTAGGAAAAAATAAACAGAATTTTTCTTGCAAATTTAAATGTTACAAACTACTTAAACAGAACGTTAAGAACGGAGAGTCAAAATGTACGTCTATTCACTCGAACATCACTCGAAATTTGTCCATCTGTCCAAGTTTTAGCCTGATTGTAAAAACAAACTGCCAGATTTGTGCCCCGCAACCAAGTTTTCTTGGTGCATTGCAGGTTTTCTAGACGGTAATGATTCCTAAAAAAACGACCTCTTGTCTGCATCATAAAATTGTTCAGGAGTGAATTTGTAATATTAAATTAACCACTTAAATGCAGTGAGATATATTACATGTCCACTGCATTCTTATCAGCAAATATTCTACAGCCGAATACCAAGACGAGATTTGAAACGGTACAACTAACCCTGGGAAGCTTGAAAACGTTTTCAAACATTAATTTCTGTGTGCAGACACAGGACCCTTTATCAGAAGCTCCGGCTCTGATTTTGTAGTTTAACGTCGGGCCGTGGGGCTGTCAATCGCCCGAGGTTTTGGAGGTTTTGCTCTAAATGTCAACCGTTGCTGGATTATCGGCATAAACTAGTGACTTGACGTAGCTGTACAGAAAATAATCCAATGGCGTTAAATCGCACGATATTGGTGGCCAATTGACGGGTCCATTTCTTGGAATGGCAATATTGTCAAGTCGTGTTTTCAACAAAGCCATGTTTTCGTTCGTAATGTGGGGTGGAGCAACATTCTGTTGGAACCATAGTTCTTCCGCAAAAAATTTTGGAAGAAATTTTTGTCCGCGATGTCTATTCACAGTAACTTGTAACCCGGCGTACAATCTGCACCATATTGTCGATTTTTCTGGATGCAGTGTCATTTGGTGAACATCTTAAGAATTGTGCTGCTTACCTACTATTCGTAATAGATATCACCTACCCCGAAATATGCAGAAATAAAACTGGTAACACATGAACGCAAGCCATACACGAAAGCACATAGTACAAGGTGAGTGCCAAAGTAAATGGGACTTTTTAAAAATAAGAACAAACAATTTTTTTTTCTGGCAAAACCGATTTATTTTATGTAAAATAGTCTCGTTCCGTCTCAATACAGCGATTTTCGCAGTCTAAAAGCGTGTCGAATGAGTATTTTAGATCCTCGGCCCCTCGGTCCTTCAGGATTAAGGTACAAGGCTTTTAGATGGCTTCTACGACTAAAAACGATTTCATTTCATAGGCAAAAAGGTAAAAGTGGCAGTTAAAATGCCATTTGTAGCCAAAAAATCGGTCACATGTTGATCTAGATGGTGCATTGTCATTCAGTAAATGATAGCAATTCTACATGAATACGAGGAACACTTCAACACACTAGGATAGAATTGGGCATTAACTGTCCGGCCCGGTGGAACGATCTCTTTGTGGACAATGCCCTCTCGACTTTTCCAAACGAGTTTTTGGGTTTAAGCTCATCTGGCGATTTCCACTCGTCATTTTTCGCTTCCGGATCATATTGAAAACACCACTTTCATCATCAGTCACGATATTCTAAAGTTTTTATTCTTTTTAGCCTCCTTGATGATATCCTTCGAATGCAGGATTCTGAGCAATTTTTGTTCGATGCACATTATTGTACCGATGACACAAACATACTGTCACTTCAGACGTAATTTTGACAGTACATCAGTGAAAGTTCTACCTTTGCGACGCAAGTAATTGTGAATAGATGGCCTCACCAGAAATACCTATTTTTAAAAAGTCCTGTTTACTTTGGAACGGATTTTATATACAAATGTATGTTACCCGGAAATGCTGTTGGTTACGTATGGGATTTCCCGACTTTTGAAAATGTTCCGCCCGGATAATCGACTTACAATCAGAGGATTCTATACGGGTTAGGGAAAAGTACGTTACACACGGATAAGCGAGAAACACGAGCTCAGTGCCAGACCAGCAGTGAAGATTCTCTTCAAAGGTGCCAGCAGCTGGTTTATAGCTGCATATTCAACATCGGTGGCAGACGACTTAAAGCCATCGAAGAAGCAACAGTCTCTACAACCGACAACAGATTCCAGTTACGGCGGCGGTTTGTGTTACTCAGGTGACTTATAACTTCAATGAGAGGAGCTCGCTTTAAGACAGTTATGAACAGGTTAACTGGGAAGAATAGGTGTCATCAGATCTTCTACGTCTGTCTGATTTTCTACTTCAGAGGATTTTGACTAGCTTACTAGTTTCACTGAGTATTTCGATCTCCGTAGAAGCACTTACATACAAATTCGTTCTGTAAAGATATCAGTGTTCCTTCAAATTAGCGTTAAGTGACTTGTTTGGACGTTTTCGGATTTCCTCGTGTAGGATTTTCTGCGTTCCTCCTTAAAGTGCATCTATTGTAGTTGTCTTTTCCCTGATTTCTCCTCTTCAAAAAGACCGAGACCTGACTTCCAACTTTGATTTCGATGAGCTAATGAGTACTTTCAGCCGATGATCTTCTTATCGTGTTTGTTGGATGAACATAAGGCGATTATTTGCTGTTTTAATTTTGTAACAAATGTTGGCAGAGAGCCAACTGAAAAAAGTTATTCAGCCAAGAACTGCCAACAAGAAAAGTTGCAAATTTATTTGAAAAAGACGCTGCTTCTATTTCGTTGCATTTATTCACCTCTTTTAGCCTACAGCTCTGTTTCGATACAGAACATTTCAAGTGTTTAACGTGAACACTCGCCGTGCAGACTTAGGTTCACGAGACACCTCTTGTGAATTTTACGGTCACAGCACCCAGTACTTATTTGCTACTCTACACAGGGTCTCCGACCCTTCCCGTGATTTGGGTTAGACCACAGCCACCATGACGCTCAAACAGGAGAGCATACCTCAACAAGTCAGATCCGGACCGAGATCCGGGGGTCTCCTGACTCCCATGGTGCCGTGATTAAAGTCCTGGTAGGCACTACTGGTGGTCCTGTCGCCAACAAAACCTATGACGGGCAGCTTGTAACTGGTCAAATCATAGCTTTCAGTAGCATCATCTGAAAACCATTACGATAAGACCAGTTTTTCTCTGCCCGCGCTTTTTATTGGACAACGTCATTGATGAGCGAAGCCTTGATAATTGGGAGGTGGCCCACGTTTCGATAGAGTTAGAGAAATTCCAAAGCGAAAGAGTGAGGGTTTCAAAGGTGGTGTTACATCTTCGGCTTCATAAATCGGTTGAATCAGCTCAGACCAAGAAGAATGCTATAAATGCTGTATCAAGTACCTTGGTATATCTTCGATTTTATAAGTACTTATCCTGATGTCATCACCAATTTCTGGAGCAAACGAGATTAATTTGTTTTTCCTTTCATCCACTTTGCACATAATATTTTTAAGAGTTGGATCATAAGCATCAGCTTAACTTGAACCAGCACTGTGACACTTATTCAAGTTTGCCCCTAAATGAAGCCTTTAAATTCTAGGTGGTAATATTTTGCAACACAAAAGTTACCAATTGCCCAATCGGAAGACTTCCTAAATTCTCAGAATAACCCTCACGTATTCATTGTTCATTTGCAGTCAATTTCAGTAGAAGTGGAGAGTATCTTATGTGGCCCAATGTAATCCTTTCTCACAATAGATACATTTAAGCCCATATACCGAAAGTAGTCGTTAATTAAACTATGTATGAGTATGTGCAACTTTAATCAATTTATTCTATTCGGGATAAAACTGCACAAAAACTAATAAAGTTGTTTGCACCTCTCGAAAAGAAAAGCATAAATCTATTAAAAAAATGTTTACTTACCGCTGGAAGTGCAAAAAACGATATCCCTAGCAGGGCGCAGAACGAGGCTATTAGCTTGCCTTGCCACGTTTCGGGTACCATATCGCCGTACCCCACTGTACATAAGGTTATCTGTGGAAAACGAAAAAAATTCCATTTAACAATGCCACCCCAATAGAGAATATAGAGAATGTATCTAAATCAGGGAGAATATAAATTAATACTTACAACACCCCACCAGAGAGCTTGGGCGAAATTACTAAATTTTTTGTTGACATCCTTTTCCATAAGGTACACGAGAAAGGACGCAAATATAAGGCCTAAAAATCCTATGTACATAGTTGTTATTAGTTCCTGCAATAGAAAAAATCAAGTGAATCTCCCGTGCATATAAATTCTCTCGAAAATATATTTTAAAACCAAAAAAAAAAACCTTTTTTCTTTAATTGAACATAAACGGGACACAGAATTTTATAGAAAAATAAAAGGTGGCAGAAAGCTGATTCCTACGTTACCCATATTTGTATAGAATCACAGTTGCAAATAGCCGCCTTCGTTAGGGAAAAAAAGGTATTTGGGTATGGGTATCGTTCTGTATTTGTTTAAGTTTATTTTCTGTGGAAGTTCTATTGACCGCGTACACAAATAAAGCATTTAAACTCTTATTTCCATGGACACATCTCTCCTGGGGCACAAAATGGTCGTGGTAACATTTATACAAAAAGATTTCGACATTCCTGGTAGATAATGAGCAGGAGTAAATGGAATCACATCATATGATACAGGCCATAACTACGTAGAAGAGCTCAAGTTTTACAAAGTCCAATTGTCCAATTGGGCGGCAAAGGAAATAAAGGGATCTTCTACAATAATTTTTGCAAAGGCTCTTTTTCTTTTATTATTGTAGATGTCGAAATATTTAACGCATCTTTAATGTTGATGCAACATTTATGGGTCTGGCTAAATTTGGGAGAATAAGAATCATTCAACAGACCCCTCTATTTTGGATCGCCGCTTAGGAAGGAGTTCGATGATATCTAATCATTTCAGTGATCCAAATATTTATCAAGTTGCATTTTTCAGTATCATTAGTTCTTTCGTGGTAAAAACTGATGATTTACTCAGCCCTCAGTTGTCCCCTATCGGCTTCTTAATGTCGAGACATCCGCGAATCCGCATACTTCATAATAGATCACAGACCTTTAAGCTTTAGCTGGATCTGCTAGTCACAAATTACTGCGGACTATACATACTCGTATGTGGTTGGTTCTAACTAAAAACCGTATGAATATATTATTAGAGTCGGAATATATGTTCCAGTCACGGGGTTTTTCGGGCCAAATCGATGATGTACAGTTCCTTCGAAGAGTCCCTCAACTTTAAATAGCGTCATATGTCAGCATACTTAACTTACTGCTAAGAGCTTTAATAAAATAACGACTGCCTAGAAATCTCTCGCCTAGTTTTATAAAATGCGACAAAAGTTGCCACGATTGATCGTTGTTACAATTTCTCGTGTCGCTTTTGCCTTTATAGAGTAGAACAGGAAAGCTCTACTTCTTCTGGTTAGGCATCCGATCGCCTCTGATTATTTTATTGGACACAATCACGAGCAGATTTTTGTTTGCCTCCCATACCACAGATGGAATGTGATCCCGCCCGGCTGTCCGGTTTATTCGTTTTACAGCTTCGCTGACTTAGCTTCCGCAAAATATGCCATCTGCTTATTGTGCCTGGCTGCCGATGGACAGGTCCTGCCCCGCAATTTTTTGTTAGGCAACGCGTTAAAAGACCCTTTCCTTCTATGTGTTTTGCAAATTGTGTTGCTCCCCTATAGTCTATGTTCATTCCCAGTAAATGGCTACAATTGAGTCTCTTCGGGGGTTTTTCTCCGTTGTGCTGGAATCTTAAAAATATTAGTTCGCTTGTCCGGTCCTCGACGCTGCACTTCTACTATAGCTTATTACCTGCTGATATATATATGAGGATACATCTTAAAACTCCCCATGCAATTCCTTTACTGTCGCAAGTGCTCTAGCTATCGCTATTTTGCTTTTTATTTTTCAATCGTTTTAGCCTTGAGATAGGCTTTTGGTTTTATTATATCCAGCACTGACTTGCTAGTAGTTTCCTCAATGCTACTTTACAATCTTTTACTCGCCGTTTCGCTTTACTGCAGCGTAGATGGTTATTTTTCTGGGTTTTATGAGCGCTCAGGTGTGCAATCAAGTGCCGTGTGAAGAATAGGAGATTTGCTATAAATTGGATTGGACCAACAGCACAACAGTCAAGGTCGTAGCGCAGTGTTTACCCTACCTCCCAATGGTGGTCCCCGGTCACTCATCCCTTATCTTAAGGACTAACTTATTCCTCGCTCATGCAGGCT
This sequence comes from Volucella bombylans, assembly GCA_949129095.1. Lineage (NCBI taxonomy): Eukaryota > Metazoa > Arthropoda > Insecta > Diptera > Syrphidae > Volucella > Volucella bombylans. Next base: position 135,797,174 of record OX422141.1, on the reverse strand, counting down.
AAAATGACAAGTGGCATAACTCTGGCCGACGTCATCATATACCACACAACCCTATACGGAGGAGATAAAAAAAAAATTACGAACCAGCTATTAGCCCCGGATAGTTGAAGACTCTGGTACGATTAGAAAACAACGATCTTCGGATCTGCAAGTGGAATGTTCTAACCATTAACAGACCGCGTGCACCCAACAACTAGCGGAGATCCTCGGCTGCTACAAAACAGACATAACAGCCATCTACGAAATGCGATGGGATGGACCGCACAAAAAGAGGACGAACAACTGTGATATCTACTATTAAGAATGTTATAGACAACAGGCGCAACAAGGACAGTAGTTGAATCATTTATTCGGATGCGGATTCGACGTTACGGCATCACCTCCCTAACGGACAGAATCTTATTGATGGCGGGATGTATTGCAACTATATCCAGCACACATTTTCCACACTTTAACATCCATAAAGGGACCTAGCTGCCCTTTCAATAATCCGTCAAATAAATTGATAATACTGCGATCGCTGCAAGGCACTACCAACGAATGATACCGCCAGGACTTTCTCCTTCGAGTTTCCTTAACCTTTCGAGCAATCCGATGGCGCCATAATCGATTCTAGAAGACCAGTGGCATGAAGGCCAGAGAGCAATTAGAGTAGCCATCTCTAATGTACTAATATAGAAAAACATCTATTGTACTGTGCTGAAAACAATGAGATGGTTTTGTGAGACCTTTGAGCAAAAAAGAAAAATAAAAAAAAATGTTCAATCGAGGCCTCAGAGAGGTGTTATCAGAAGAATGAGATTCCGAAGTTTTACCAAAATATAAAACATGCCACAACTGTAAAGCACTACCTTCCTCTGCAAGGATGGAAATGGAAACTTCATTGTAGAATCACAGCCGGTGCGAAGAATCTGAAAAGATTATTTCTGTAGACTTGTAGACGGTCATGGCGGGCAACATTTAACCTTAGTGATTGCAGACAATATTTCCATCTATCCGACCAAGATGAAGCTAGGATAGCAATTTTAAAGCGTAAGGCTGAAAACACATCGGATCAGTCAAATCGTTTTATTTTGTTTAATGAAACATCAGTCCATTGTTTCTTATGAGAGAGAGTACACACCAAAATAAACGAAACAAAATACATGTCAATATATGGCATTGCGCAACATACACCGCATGCATCGAAACAAAAAAACAAAAGCGAAACAGAAAAACATGTTTCGTTGTCGGTAGCTACAAAGTTGTTTTTCAGAAATACAATTTCGTTGTTGTTGCACTGTTCCATTTATTTATTTGAGAGTTTTCGTTAAGAATGTGTGACAGACTTCACAATGAAAGCCCCATTTACAATGCTCCGGGATCCAATACGTTGCTCGAAAAACAGAGCGCATGAACTGTCAAAAATATTTCCGTAACAAGTACATGTGTTTGTTTACAATAATGCGAGTCTCCCAGCAAGCATCGCAGTCAATTTCGAAAATCTGGAAAACTCTCGCAATGCGTGACAGCTAAATTGTTGTTGTTTTCACTTTGAACTTATTATTTGTGAGTGGTGTTTTGACGATTGTAAACAGACGTCCGATGTCCGAATGCGACCCCCGTATCGGATCTCGGAGCATATTAAATGGGCCCGTTTTACAGCATTTTGCGTTGTTGCTCGAAAAATATTATTAGCAACACTTGATTGAAATTGAAAGGTGCTGCACTATCAACCCTTTTGTATGTGGACAGACACAGACGAACGTGTTTTTGAATGAAGCCGCTAACGATCACAGACAACCCAACTGTTTTTCATGCAAGCAACAAAGAAAGATAAGAGGAAAGAGAATTATGAACAGGGGATGAGGCACTTCTTGTCACTTCTTGTCGAGAGTTTGGTTGAATCGGGTGCTCGTATTGAACTGCCGCTAAAATAAAATTTGTCTTGTTTTGAAAGTCGATGCGTTTTAATTTATCTAACAACATTTTTCAATATTCTTTTTGTGAATCCAACGTCAGAAGTGGTATCGAAGAAACAACCCTACGTGCTTACTGTGAAAGTATTGTGAAAAAAAAGAAAGAAAAAAAAATCATTTTGGTGACATGACTCGCCGCGGTGTTGCAAATAAGAGTGTAATTGGTGATGTGACCGGGGAATCTTCGCAAATATTAAGCGAATTGATCAAGGCATTACAGTCCCAGAGATCAGATGAACTGATTGGTCTTCCTCATTTCAGACCTGAAACTAATGAATCTTCTAAATGGGTTAGTCAAGTAGAAAAAATTAGAAAAGAAGTAGGTTTGGTCCGATCTGCAAACTTTGGCCCGGGTTGGTAGGTTTTTGTTGGGTGATGCAAAGGTTTGGTATGAACGTTGGAATCCCGACATTAGAGACTGGGGTAGTTTCCGTAAGGATTTTGAGGAAGCATTTCCACCAAAGAGGAATCTGGGTCGTCTTCTGGTAGAGGCGGCACAATTCAGAAGCTCAAGTGTTAACACCTATGAAACTTATGTCCATGAGAAAACCTCTATGTTAAGAAATTTACTGGCGAATTTGAGTGAGGGTGATTTATTGGAGTTAGTTATACATGGCATAGCTGAGTTCGATGTCCGTAATACAGTAATGAAAGCTAACTGCAAAACCATTCCTGAACTATTAGTCCTCTTGTCCTGCTTTTCAAAGCCGTCGTGTAACAAAGATGTCAGTGAGCTAAGTACTGATCGGTTGATGTTAGAAAGGAAGTTGGGTGACGGAAAAGTTGAAAGAACTTCGACAAAGAAATGTTTTCAGTGCGGAAAACTAGGACACATCAAAGCCAATTGTCGCGTTAAACATACTAGGTCAAATGCGGATAACAGCACGTTCACTAAACCAGCAATAGCATCGAAGCCAAGTCACGGTATTGTTTGCTCTTTTTGTGCCAAACTGGCTCATGATATTTCTAATTGCTTCACAAAGACAGCTATAGAGAAACGGCGCAGTATAATTTTTTGTAGTTCGGGTAAAACTTCGGGTGCTCCTGAGGTTGTCATCGAGGGGCATCGATTTTGGGCTCTGATTGATACAGGAGCAGATTTGTCTCTCAAGTCTAAAAGATTTCAGCACTTATTCCAAAATAAACTTGTCGCGTGCCATGTATTGCTGATGGGGATAGCCAATGTTACCATTGAAGCGACAACAAAATTTGAAGTGTGTACAAGGATCTCGAACATCGAAACTACTGTTACATACGTATGTCGTTGTTCCAGACGGTTGTTTTGACTATGACGTTTATATCGGACGTAATTTGTTTGAAGACCATAGTTTAGCCACTATAACAGATCATAACAGTTCGCTTGTTGTTCGTAGACAACTTCCCGGAATTAACTGAATTTCAGACAACGCTGATTCTGATATGTCAGAGATTTTGGTTCCTTCTGAATTTCGAAGTGCGTTACAAGATCGATGTCATCGTCAATCGTTCCCCTTACAGACTAGCTGCTGAAGAAAAAGAAGCGGTACGCAAAATAACAACCGACCTTTTTACCAACAAGATTATTCGAGTTAGTGAATCTCCGTTCGCGAGTCCAATTATTCTCGCTAAGAAGAAAGATGGCTCATACAGGATGTGCGTTGACTTACGAGAGCTCAATCGCAATACAGTTAAAGACCGGTATCCACTGAGGATCAGCTTGATAGGTTAGGTAAACGACGATTCTTTACATCCTTGGACATGGCATCAGGATTTCACCAAATCCCCATTCATGAAGAATCCATCCATAAGACTGCTTTCATCACACCCGATGGCCATTTTGAGTATTTAAGGGTGACTTTTTGGGCTTTCTAATGCCTCTGCCGTTTTCCAGAGGTCCATCAACCTTGCTTTAGGACCGTTGAAAAATACGATCGCTCTAGTCTACTTGGATGACATTCTGATCCCCAGCTTTACGTATGAATAAAGGCTCGATTGCCTGCGTCAGGTGCTAAATGCATTGAATTCCATCGGATTTTCATTGAATATTAGGAAGTGCCGTTTTCTCCAATCCAGTTTAGAATACATTGGTAGAGAAATATCTAGTGAGCGCGTACGGCCAAGCAAAGACAAAATTCAGGCTTTAATAGAGTCTCCTGTTCCTACAAACATCAAACAAGTCCGACAATTGATGGGATTGGCCGGATACTTCAGAAAGTTTATTCCTGAATTCGCCTCTCGAACAGCGTTTATAACAAAGTTAAGATAACAAAAGGTGACTTTCGAGTGGAATGAAGAACAAGAAAAAGCAAGACAATATTTGATCGAGCATCTAACATCGCGGCCACTTCTAGTTATTTTCAATCCGGAACTTTCAACCGAACTGCACACAGATGCAAGTAGCATTGGGAATGCAGCTGTCTTAATCCAAAAGCATAATTTTGTGTCCAAAGTGGTAGCATATTTTAGCAAAAGAACAACCGTAGTTGAAGCTAAATATCACTCATACGAGCTCGACACGATAGTGGATTTACTTACAAGATTTTAATTTTGAGATATTATACCGAAAGGGGAGTAGCCTGCCACGTGTAGATTATCTAAGCCGGAATCCTATTGACGTTGTTCGACGAATTAGGAATAATGATTGGGCGTATATGGAACAAAAAGGAAACGAAGAGGTACAAAGCTTGTTGACAAACCTAGAGCAGGCGAGCTTGACGCTAACCAATATGTGGAAAAGGACGAAATGCGATATCGCAGGCAAATTAACTAAGATAGTACTGTGAATTTGCAATGGTTTGTCTCAAAACAAAGTCGTTTGGGTTTGCTGCGAATTTTTCATGATGAGCAGTGTCATGTCGGTGCTGATAAAAGTTATGCGTCAATTGCCGAATACGTTTGGTTTCCTCGGATGAGAAATTTCATTAAGAAGTATCTTAGGCATTGCGTAATTTGTGCTGTGAAAAAAACTAGGACTGGCCCATTGCAGGGTTACATAAATCCGGTAGAAAAGCCAGCACACCCATTCCACACTTTACACATGGATTGTCTGGGGCCATTGCCAATATCAGCCGACAGATACAAGCACATTCTGGTCATAATTTATGCATTCACGAAGTATTGCATTTTAATGCCTATGAAGACCGTTACCACGGCTGAAACTCGAGAAAAGTTGCAACATGTTTAATCGCTGTTTGGTACAACGAGGAAAACAGTCATGGACGCCGGTACGTCGTTTAAAAATACAACATTACCGAAATATTTAAATGAGTGGCAGATTGAATATCACTTCATTACACCGGATATGCACAGAGGCAATGGTCAGGTTGAAAGGTACATGAGAACCATCAGAAACCTATTAAAAATTGAAACTAAAACCAAAGCAGAATGGCCGAGTGGTTTGTGGAAAATTCAACTGGTATTAAATACAATGATTCAAAAGGCAGCTGGTGTGAACCCGTTACAGCTTCTTCTGGGAATCCAAAGCTATACGCCATTGATCCAGGCATTGTTGCGAGATATATCCTCAGACCTAACTCCTCTTCGTAATCAAAAGTTGGACACTTTGGTTGGAGATTGTAGTATGGTATCCAAAAAAATATCTTAATCAAATACTGAGAAGAGAGTAGAATGCTGCACATTTCGTGTGTTAGTGCCTAGTCAGTGGTTGGCAGAAAGTGTTTACTTTGAGTGTTTTGGACCTTAATTGACCGGACAAACGGAGGATTAACTAAAATATTTTCACACAACCCTAAATAGCAAAGAGCCAGTTTTTCTACAACGAAATGGAATGAGTTAAGTTCCAATATCATACGTATATTTGGGAATATTTTTCGCTCGTTTTCCATCAAAAACTGGACACAAATTGTTAGCACTAAACACTTTGAAATTCAACAAACTTAAAACTAAGACCACATGTATCTGTTTAATGTTTGCTTGTACTTACTTGTCTATGCGCATAGACGACACTTCCTAGTAATTTCCATGTTCCACCACGACGATCCATACGAACCATTCTTAATATTTGGAAAAATCTAAGGCCACGTAACGCGCTTGTTGCAAACACTTGACCGGATGTGCCCATACCTAATACTACTAACGATGCTGCTATTGTAACTACATCTGTAATTAAAAATGAATTTACATGTCCAAAGTGGTAACACAGCTAGTTGAACTTACCTATAATACAAAATGGTCGCTTTAAAAACTTTAACCGACCAACAGAGCCTTGATATCGTGACCGACATCCTGACGACCACAGTCTGAAATTAAAAAAGAAACAAGCAAAAAAAAAGACAGGAAACCCAATCCAAATTAGAAATGCCTGTATCGGTTGTTTTATTTTAGAAAAAAAAATTTCAAACAAAAAACAATATTTTCTTTTTTTTAGTACTCTATTTAAACAATGCAACGGTAGCCCGCCGCAAGGCGAGAGACCGTGCTGCTGAAACTTTAATTGACAGGGAATGCGCGCCTAAAAATTAAACACAAACACGATAATGCAATTATTCAAAACAACAAAAACAAAAAACAAAATTGAAATGCTTATATACATAGAACAACAGTTATGACCAATGCACATGCATACACAGTGTCAGCGGTTCAGAAAGGGGGGACAGGGCTAGCAGGAAGGTGTACCTACTTTCAAAAATGACAACTCGCGAGCCTTGTAAAAATTTTCCAACACAGATACGTGGTGGATAAAATTACAAGCGAAATGAAGAAAAAAAGAAAATCACAAAAATTCACCAAAAATTCAAAACCGAAAAAAAGCAAACTTTTTAGTCGCGTGATAGAGCGAAAGTTTACAAAACCCAGCACAACCCGGCGGTGATGGACCAAGTCACTGGATGCATCCTTCTACTGCCAAAGTTAAAAGTCAAAGCTGAAACTACACACTCCACAGAGGCAGAGTTCTCTTCTCACCATCACCACCACTACAAACAAAGAATTGATTCAAAGCAAAGACGCACTCCATGTTTCAAGAGACATGCGGAATGTTGATGCTGAATGCTGCAATTGAGGTGGTTCAGGTTTTTATGGCTATGGATACGCGGATACAAGAGCTCGGTTCGGTACTTGGTGCTCGGTACCCGGTACTTGGTACTTGGTACTTGGTACTTGTTAGTCGGCATGCTAGGGTCGTGCTACTGCTCTCAGTTGGATAGACTTAAGTATCAACCTCCTACTCTGCAGCCACATGTGGCTGGGGACGAGGATTGCACTGGGACATAAAAACAAAAAAAAATTGTTTTGTTTTTCTTTTTTGCCTTTGGATCGTAAGGATTACAATGGACTAAGGACCAACATCCGGGGCAGTTAGGGTTGAGCGTTTGGGGTTGCAAATTGAGGGATGAGGGTTGTTCTGGTGGTTTCTGGTTTTTGGTTTTTGGTGTGTTCGTGTGTTTGTGGATATGACGATGATTCTGATAGCTTTGCTGGTACTGGTTTATTCGAAAATCTGCCACTGGCACTGGAAGTGGAACTGGCACTGGTACTTGTACTGGTACTCTGGCACGACCACTCTACCACTCCTTCTCGGACAATGACTATCGCAATCACAGGTAAATTCATTGTTTGTGTTAAAAAGATTTGTTTTTCTCTCGTTGTTGGCTTTATTTTCTCAATTCCTTGTTATTGTTGTTGTTGATGTACTGGTGTGTACTGGTGTAAACAAAAATCATAAACAGAAAGAAAAATAAAACTGTGAATCAATTTTTTCCGCCAAAAATTGTTAGGGCAGAGGCCATTACCGTCGTCGGTCTGGTTTGGTCAGGGATATTCGATGTTGGAAGAAGACAGAGCGCAAATAAAACACTCTGATGTCCATTGTTTTCTCGCATTTTCGAGGAAATATGAAATTTTGTTTGTAAAACGCGGACGGCAGGTATAGTTTAATTTTTGTTATTTTTGGCCGGTCAACGCGAGATACTAAAGCAAAATTTAATTTAAAAAAAAAAACTGTGTTGGTCCAGTTTTGCGGAAAAGTTGGACAGAATCGGAGCCTTCTACAATGGTTGAGCTAGAAAGAAACAAAAGCTGGACAAACTTTAATTGAACTCAATGTACAAGTACGTAGGTACGGCTGCCACTAGTACAGAGATGCCATGTCGTGAAGGTTTTAAGTTTGAATGGGTTGCACAAAAATTGCTTTCACCTTTTGTTAGAGGGTTGTACTTGTTTAAGGGAAGGTGGTCATGTGTAGTTGGATACGTATGATTGGAAGTTAAAGTTTATGGATGCAGAAAAATGTCCACAATTTAAAGTGCCAAAGCGAGTGTTTTTGAGTGATAAATTGTTTAACCGGACGGTTAAGCAATTTGTGTGTTGATGTTTCTGAAAATTTGTTTAGATACCAGGCTAAATAAATATTTGAACAGGTCTGCGGGAGCTCTTAAATGAACCGCTTTTCTAATGGAATACCACGAAATGAATTGAAGTCATCTTCATCATCCATGTTAGAATAAATGAACAAACCTTCTAGACACATACGTACATATTCCTTCTACACATTCTATCCCAACTTTCTGAATTGATAAGACCCTTTTGAACTAGGGATGTTGTCAAGTAAAAGTATTGTACAGCGCATTTATACGATGGCTGTAGGTTCCGTACGAATAGGGCAAGTACAAGATGCCTGTTTCATCCATAAACAGGCATCGATTACTAGTTGCTGCCTACTCGGTCTGTAATTGCTCAACTTATGAGCGCGAGTGCTAATAAAGAGACAAAAATAGAAGCAGTGTAAGCACCTCAGAGGAGACAGTTCCTAGATTCAGTCAACGTTGGTGCCTGTACTTTGCATAGAAAAGACTGGCAGCTGGCTTCAAAGCTGAAACGAACATTTCAAAAAAATTCCCTGCCACATATTTGAATATATGTGCGAAGGAGGTGACTGGAGGAGAAGATACACTTGTTGAACTGTGCTAAGAGATGTGGAGGTAGTTCAAAGAGACAATATGAGACTTTTGTGAAGAGGGAAGAGCCAAGAGCCAAGAGGATTTTCATATCGCCATCTACAGGATTAAGATAAAGTAAAATCGAATCTATATCATAAAGATCAAGTCATCGCAAGCATATGACACTCGCGGTTTAAAGGATTGAAAAAAAGGAAGATTGGGAACGTCGGATATGAAAGAATATGGGTGGAACTTCTCGCAGGTTGGAGAAGAAATAAAATCATAGAAAGGATCAACACCAAATATTCGGATACTAAGTGGTAGCATGGACTTTATGGGAACGGTAACCACAGTCAGGAGCACAACAATTGCTAGTATGATATTTCGGTTTGGCTAAAAAGTTGGGTTCGAGGCTCTGCATTCGAATAAGTGTCCCCTTAATTAGAGCCAAGCTCTTGATGATCAGGAAGAAGGATAAGGAAGGAAGTTTCGATAGAAAAATACTTCACTATATGTAGCATAGCTATTTGTTGCATAGAGACACGAGAAAATGCCACATTACTTCGGATAGCAGAAATATTAGAAACTAGCTTGCCAATGAAGAGAGGATGGATACGCCCACTAGCAGGAGAAGTCTAATGGGTCATTAGAACCGTTTCAATCTACGAACTTGGATTCTATTTTGCTGTTGATGTTGATGTGAAAACAACGGACCGGATTTAAAACGACGACATGGCACGAAAAAGGACAATGATTTAAGAGTATGCTCCTGGAATGCTAGAACATTATACGCTCCAGGAGCTACCCAAAAACTGGAAAATTGTATTGAGCGGACGTTACTGCGATCCAGGAAGTGCGATGGATAGGATCAGGAATGATGAAAAGAAAGGAGTGCAGACGACGAGTGCGAAAGCGGCTGAGATCGAAGGTCATCGATTTCAAACCAATTAGCGATCGCCTGGCTGTGAGTCGCATCCAAGGGAAATCCTACAACATTAGCCTCATATCTACACACGCCCCAACCAATGAAGCTGAGGACTCTATCAAAGAGGATTTCTACGACCTCTTGGACGGAGCCTACGGAACATTTCTGAAGAACATCCTAAATGTGAAAATATTTAGGGGGTTAATGTTGGCTCTGACTACTCATTAGTTGTAGCCCGGTTCAGAGCTCGACTATCCAACGACTAAACAACAAAAAGGAGGTACAACGTTGCATCCCTGAGCACACCGGAGATTGCCAGAGACTACAGACAGTATGCCATTGCCTAACACAAATGCCTAAAACCTGTGGTTAAAATGCTGCACTACTATTTAGGAAGTAGCCGAAGCAACTCTAGGCTATTAGTCACCTCTGACAAGAAATGGTATGATGGCGAGTGAATGCAGAAGAAGAAGGCAACAGATGAAACATATAAGAAGACGCTGCAAAGAATAACCCGGGCAACGTGGGATGAGTACAGAGAAAGAAAAGGAGGGAGGAGAAAACAGTCTGCCGTCAGAGCTCTTCAAATCTCGTGGCGATGTTTTGGTAAGGAACATGCACCAGATCATCTGCAAAGTACGCGGGGACGAAAACATGCCCGACGACTAGACTATCGGCTCTATCTGCCTCATCTTCAAGAAAGGTGATCCTATGTCTTGCAAAAACTAAAGAGGCATATCCCTGCTTAATGTAGCCTACAAGATCCTATCCAGTGTACAGTGTTAACGACTAAAGACGTTGTGCACTTATCGGCACCTACCAGTGAGGCTTCCGACCCGGCAAATCGACGGCAAAACGTGGAAAAGACCAACGAGCCTTTTCATCGACTTCAAAGCCACATACGACCGCATTCATCACACTGAATTAAATAACGCAATGGCCGAATACAGTGAAAACTTATCCGGTTGTGTCGCAATGCATCGTGCAGCTTGGAAACCAAATCTCCGAATTATTCCAAACATGCACTGAACACCGGCAATATTTCTTTAATCTTGTGCTAGAGCAGATAATGTGAAAGGCCGGCGTAAACACAGAAGGCACTACATTTCACAAATCCATCCATCTGCTGTGCTATGCGGGCGATATCGATTTCATCGCCCGTTCCCAGAGTGCTATTATTGAGGCTTTTACTGCTATAGAAGAACAAGCCAAATGGGTTGGTCTCATGATGAATGAGGATAAAACATAGTACATGCTGTCGACCAAACACCGACCCGTCGAACACCGTCTAGGACAGAACCTAACAATCGACAGCTATAATTTTGACATAAACTCCACAAATAACATCATAGTGAAGATTCGAAAAAGAATAACCTGCTACTTCGGTCTGTCCAAACAACTAGAGTCCAAACTCCTAACTCGATGGTCCAAAATCATGCTCTACAAAATCCGGATCTAGCAAGTCTTGGCTTATGGAGCTGAATGCTGTACGATAAGTAAGACAGCGAAGCAAATCTTGAGATCCTTTGAAAGAAAAGTTCTACATCGAAAATTTGGACTTATCTGGTAGGAGGGCGAATGACGGAGAAGATATAACTGCGAACTCTACGCGAGCTGTGTGAAGGTGTGGATCGAGAGAATGCTCCAGCTAAGAGAATCTTCAAACCCCAGCCATCTGGTTCACGAAGAAAAGGAAGATCAAGTAATCGCGGACGCCAGAAGCCTTGGTCTAGTAAACTGGAAGCACTCATTTACGAAGCAGAGGCACTGCCCAAAAAGACGAAAGAGGGCGGAAAGACATCGGTTTTTTTCTGTTAAAAAAGGCATGAGAAGGTCACAGTGAGGAAAATTGGAAAAGTGCTGCACTAAAAGAAAAAGTAACGTGTCAACAGAGATCTATAAACGTGATATAGGAAATTTAGTAAAAGAGTAATAACTAGTTGCTGCTAATAATGTTGAAAAAACACTCCAAAACCTTCGTTTACTCGACTTGATAATAGTAGAGATATTTACGAGTATATCTCAGACTAAGTACAATAAATCTGTCCACCTGCTGAGCTATTTTAGACAGCAGAAGATGACTTGGCAGAGAACATGAATCAGTTCATTTCCAAGATTGGGTTGGACGAAAGTATACCTATTGAATGGAACCCTTTTAATATTTGCTCGTACAGAAGAAAAAGACGAAGTATATAAGGTGACCTGCTCGGCGACTGATCCGAAAACTGCTGACTGTCCTATAAACTGGACTGTGCTAGCAGCAGAATAATCAAGTTCGCGAAGTGCTCGCCTTCCCTCTCAGTGGCGGTCTCCGGTAACTGCATAAGTAAACCCTTACTCAAGCCGGCTAAAATGGCAAGGGCATATTTGGCCAGTACCATAATACTGACCTACTCCATCAAAGGCTCACAACCCTATTAGATTAGAAAAACGTGACGAACCTACCAATAGACTCTGATAAAAATGGATTCACAGGACAATGACCTTCGGATATGCACATGGAATTCTCGGACCCTTAACAGGTCCCACGCAGCCGAACCAATAGCAAAGACTCTTGACTGCTACCGCGCAGATATCACCGCTATCCAGGAAGTGCGATCAAACAGAAGGAAGATGAAAAAATGGGATATGGTGTATGGTGAAATGAAGTAGCGCTTATTTGGATGCAGATCTGCTATATGCGGTAAACCTAGGAAAGAAATCTTGATCTTCCGACATGTGACCGTGAATCTTACGGCAATCCGAGTCAAGACTAAATCGTCTAACAGAAGCCTAATATGGGCTCATGCCCCTATAGAAGACCAGGATGACGCCAACAAAGTATGTTTCCACGAGCTGGATGACAAGACATATAAGCAATGTCCGAGGTTATATAGGAATAGAAAAGGCGGATATATTTGATAGAACAGTTGGTAAGCATAGCCTACTCGACAAAACGTCTGGCAACGGACTTAGGCTTATCGATTTGCAGCGGGACGAAATATTACTATAACAAGCATAGAGTTTCCTCATCTCAATATACACAAAGTGACATAGCGGTCTCAGGATCATCAAGTTGATCACATTGTGATAGGGATAAGGCCTGCCTCCAGTATTCTGGATGGCCAACATTGACTCGGATCACTACTTTGTTGAATGCGGATTTATAAAGCGCCACTAAAATGAAGAACTACTGTGAGAAGATAAAACGTAGAAAAGCTGCAATCGCAATAGAACGCAAGAATCTCCGAATGTCGAAAACCTGTGGCAAAGATGATGTGCTGGGTTTCACTCGACCACCACGAAGAAATCCCCGGTTTAATGAAAAATGCGAGCAAGCACATGCAGCTATACAAGTAGCATACAAAACGGCGCTTTCTACTAGCGGAAGAGCTGGTAAGTTCATCGGCTTTCCCAGAAGAAGAAAACAGAACACGAGAAGCGCGCAATCGAAGGTATTGAGAGATTGTATCAGGCAAGAACAACTTTACAGAAGCCTGTAGAGATAAAGAAGAAAATCTTGAAATATAGTCTCAGTCGGTGCTGAGAATATGGAAGCATTTTTCTGCAGACTGTATAGCGGCGAAGGAGCCCAAAATTCCGCCTATAGGCAGAATAGAATAGATCATACAACTTTGATATGATAGCCAAAACTTCCATGCACCTGACCAGAGCGAAGTAAGGATAGCAATACCAAAGCTAAAATAATAAAATCTGCTGAACCTGACGGCTTACCGGCCGAGGTATTCAAAGCCGCTGGAAATGACTTTGCGGAGAGCATACACCAACTCATTTCTTAGACCTGGTCAGAACAGGTTATGCCTGATGAATGGAATCTCAACATCGTTTGCCCGACCCACAGAGAAGTAGACCCCCTCAACAGCGTCGACTATAGACGTATGAGTCTCCTCAACATCGCATTCAGGATTTTATCTACTATATTCATTGTCAACATTATCAACAACCTTAATGGCGCGTATCACTGTGAATTCAGACCAGAAATGTACACAATCCACTAAATCTTTAGACTCCGGCAGATCCTGGAAAAAAACTGCCAGAAGTTCGAACTGATACCCACCATCTTTTCATTGATTTTAAGGCCGCATATATAGAGAAGGGCTACATACGAGTATATAGAGCCATGTCTAGTTTTTGCATCCTTGCCAAACTTACACGTCTGTGCAGAATGACAACTGAAAATGCTCGCTGCTTCGTCAAGGTCGGTAATGGCTTAACCGAAACCTTTGATGTCAAAAAGAACTTTAGAGCGCTGTCATGTGACATCTTTAACATCATACTTGTAACAATTGTATAGAACTCTCAAACTCTCAAATGAACATCGGAGGCATAATCTTTCAAAAGTCTATGGAAATATGAGCGCCATCATTCGGAGAGCTCGAGGTAGTAAAGGACTTTGTCTATCTTGGCTCTGCTATGAATTCTGCAAACAACACCTTATCAGAGATAAATCGAACAATCACTCTTGGTCTAAGAAGGTAATTAAGTAGCAAGGCGCTATCACAAGAAGCCGAGGAGAATCTATAGAAGACCTTGATCATCCCAGTCCAACTTTAGGGCGCAGAAGCATGGAATCTATCGAACGCGGATAAAGATATCCTCAGTCGCTTCGAGAGAAGACTCAATGAAGAACTATACGAGTTATAAGCGACATGAACCTAGTCAGAAAACTGTGCAACATTCGCCTGAGATGGCTAGGAGTCTTTGAATCTAACCCGGAAGGACAACGCAATAGAGGAGTATCTTAACCGACTTGGAGTGCACAACTACAGGCAGTTAGCTAAAGACCGGGCTAATGATAGAGGATTGTTAGTTGAGGCACAGGTTCACCCAGAACTGCAGCGGCACCTGAGGGACTTAGGAAGTGCGCAGGTAGATGTAGTTGGTTAAGGAGAGGGCCATATCTACCCATCATCTTCAGGCGGGAAGTAAATATTGCACATGTTGTGATATGGGCTATGTAGCATTGCCATGTGCACTATCTGAACTCCTCTTTTTTATGCAGAGAGAGGGGTCACTCGAACTCGATTCAAAGTTTAAGGAGATAAGAAACATCGGGACGCTTCTGAATATCGTTTTTCATCGAATTGAAGTATACGGTTATGCTCCGTATCTTAGACTTAAAGGTTTGTTCTACATGACAGTCGTACTGCTGAGTTTAACTGAGATAAGGAAAGACTATTTGGATGTGCACTTAGACCAGTTGTAGGTCCATCTCACCACTGGATGAGCGTCCAGGAGAACCAAAGAAATTTCTTGATAAATTTGTCAAGACCTGTGATCATTGAGCAGAGGCAGAGCATCAAGGCAGGGCGATTTTCATAGATTTATGTTCCTTTCATATGTGCAGCCCCTGTCTTAATGTCTCACAGTTGTCACTATAAGTCCATCTATTACTGGCCTTTGAGAGTGGTTAAAAGTGTGTTTGTTTGACGTAGTATATTAGAAGCTTGATGTTTCAACCTTCCTAGTATTTGTTCCTAGTCGTTCAAGTGTTATCAATTCCTCAGCGACGCAGTTAGCTAGGACGTCTGAGTGTTCTGGGACTCAACAGAGTGGGGCTTTGTGCTGCTTAGCTAAAGTTGCACTCTGGAATTTATGGTTTTCGAAGTTAGGGACGTAATGGACGCGGCTTGAAGATATTGTGTACACAAATATCCTGAAAGCACACCCTTACGCCAACGTCTTTGACTGTCTGTGAAGGTGGAAATTGACATTCTGAGGAAGACTGGGCATTGTCTTCATTCGTTCCTTTCTAGAATCAGGCATTTGAAGTTAAAGTTTAAGTCACTTACAGATAGATGAAAGCCCTGAGTAGACTGGCATGCCCAATATTTAAGTTCGATTGTTGATTATCTCTCAGCCTGAATGCAGATTTGTTGCAATCTGCATGCCGTAAAAGGAAAATATGAAGCAAAGTTTGAAAACATGAAAACATTACAAATGTAAGCTTCTTCTCACAGATCACACCCGGAATGATCTGTATGCGAGTAGAATTTCTTGAAATACGAGTAAGTTTGAGGTGATTTGTTGAAGTGCAGCCAGGGAAGTGAATGTTCATAAGCAGATCCAAGATTCATCCTCGTAGTCAACATGGGTAGGAGTATCATTTAGTTGCTTAAGCACGCTCGAAATTCGAAGTGTTTTGGACCGAACTTGCCATAGTCTCGAGATTTAACTTGTGCTGCAGGAACCACACCTGGACCTCTTTTTTACCTTTCATATTTCTCGGTTCCCAGTCCCGTTCTGGCCAAGACGTTAATAACAGTTGAAATTCTTCCTACTACTGCAGCGCAGTTATGGAGATACCTGGGAGATTTACGAGTAGAGAGAACAGGAGTTCGCTGTTGAGTTCGTCAAGCTTATTCGATATGTGGACTATTACCTATGTTACAGACTGAAAAAGAATCATCCATTGTATTAGATATTCAAAGATTAGCTCATCTCTGGGGTAAGTGTCTAGTGTACGTTAGCGTTGCAGTCCATACTTATGGTACAAGTATAAAGGAAGAATGTCAGCGATGGATATGTCAGCGGATGTGACAAAACGTGCAAACGTGCAACGATAGTGCAAAAACTTTATACTTAGAAGATCTGGTCTTTAAAGAAAAAGAAGCTCAAGTTTCTAACGATGTTTGAAAAAGGGCTGGATCGCCCAAATATAAAAGCACCAGCAAAGCTAGGTACTTATTATGGAGGAGCAGCCGACAGAATGCTTCTTAGGTCCGTAGATTTGTTCAATATCACACGCGGCGGAGTACTAAAGTAGATATGTGAAATATGTAGCATAAGTATTGTAAAAGAAAATGAAGCACATGAACAAGCACTAAGAAAAAAAGAAAAAAGACTGAAGCTGGATCCTGCTCGAAGTCAGAAACGAGAAAGTGTCAGTGATCAAGAAGCCAGAAATGAATTCAGGAATAAATCATCTCGTCTTTGCGTCAACAATTTGTTTTGCTCCAATGCTCCAAAAGATCTTTGAGGCGTACCAAATTGGATATGTCAGGGATGAGTGATCAAAACAATATGGTCATTGTATGTCTCTGCCTAAAAATGTAAAACAACTGACGACTACAACCTTACCCAGTCAAGTGCAAATAAAATGTTCTACCCAAAACCTAAGCAGAAAATGATTGCCACTAAAATTTTCTATGTCAGCAGCAATAAAATGTGTAAACTCTCTTGACGGGACTCCAAGAGTCACGAGTCAAGGGAGGCAACCATTCTATTCCTACGTACACATTCGTACAGTAACACAAATAACAAATAAACAATCAGGATTAAAAGTCACTTTACGACCAGGACAATGAAATAAAATTCTCATACCCAATCCCCATTCCAGGTTAGCGATAAAGAGCGCGCATCCCAAACTAACAATAGTACTACCAACAATACCCTCTACCCTCGGTACTTTTGAATATTTTACTCCAACTCCATGAGTACGCTTTTGAATAAGTAAAATCTCAATTCCGCTGCACGATCCTTTGTGTATACGGATTTAGCAATATCCTCGAGAATAATAAAAAGGACATTTGTTAAGTGTCTACTCCCGAAATGGAGTGGGACAGTTACAGAGTAAAATTGAATTTGATTTTGAGGCCAGAAATCACGGAAACTCCTGCCCAAAATTGCACAGCAACGAGACTATACTCCCACTAAGGATGTGTAACACAGATACGAGTACTCCTGCTAAAGATGTACAAATATTTTTTCTCGGCACCAGGGTACTGGAGACATTCGCCTTGTTGGAGTTATTAATGTCGAAGATGTTATTGCGAATTTGAAATGAAATTAAATACAGAGTCTCATCCGTGACATTCTTATGGTACGAGTACTCGTATATAGGTGAATAGATACATTGTACTCGCCCCTATTCGTATACAGGTCAGCGTGTATGTGTGCGTGTGTGTGTGTGTTAGGATATATAAGTTAAGTTACGAGAGGATTTATTATACAAAGTGTATGATACAATACGTCACTGGAGACCTGCTTTCGTAGGAAATGCCATTTGACAGATGTAAGCTGACAGATGACATTTCCACCTGTCAAGAAGTGCAGAAGCGACTAGTTTCATACATTCTTGGCTTTAAGCAGTGAGTTTTAAGTACAATAATACAGTGAAGGGATGAATAAAATTGCTGGATGCATAAAAAAAGGAGTTGCCATGCCAATTTGCCAATTTTTGAGATTTTATGATATTTTGAGTGAATTTTTGAAGCAGAGGATTAAGAATTTCTTTGCATAAGCGAGTTTGGTGTCATTTTTGTGGCAAAGGACTTACCTTGAATTTTTTTTTTCGGTTCTTTGAATATTTTGAGATTAAACAGACTTTGATTTCTGGTTGGATGTGATGCGAATTTAGTGAATCCAAATACTTACATTGGGGCAATGCATGAAATATGGGAAGATTAGTGGGCAAAACGACAAAGCGACAAATCAATTAAACGTTCAGTAGCATGTACGTATTTGTGCAGAGTATCTATTGGTGTTTGTTTTTTTTTTTTGAAAAGAAGAAGTTTAGAAGTGGCCAGTGTGTTGGTCTCATTTTGGAATTATTGTGAGAGGTCTATTAATAAAAAAAACATTCCCACAAAATTTCTTATTTTTAAGAACCTTCGCAACGTGAATTGGTTTGCTAATGGTCTTTCGGAAAAAGTAGAGAGTTGACAATGTGAAACCTAGTTCCTTCCACAATACTCCCGGTTAATAAGGTATGGTGAGACTTATGGACTACTACTTTCTCGTGCATCGACCTTTTCCACGTTTATTTTCACTATTTGTGGCGATAGAATGATGCTTTGTTCTTTGGAAATCGTTTTGGATGGTAAGGCTAATTTTTACGTAGGTTTTGAGAAAAATAAGAAAACACTAATATTTGTCATCGAAAATGGCTTGCATGCGTTTAAACCAATTTTCGACGCACTTTCTCCACTCCGAAGAAGCTAACTCCAAAACATGCGTTTGAATCGCATCAACTGCTTCTTCAGGCATCGAACAACTTTGACCTCGCAATTCGTGTTTAGGTGCGGGAATAAAAAGAATTCATTGGGTGCCAAAACCAGTGGATGACCGATCAATTCGCTCAGAACATCACTTGGTTGCGCTGATTTGCGAGAGCTCGCATTGCCGTGGTGGAGAATGTTAAAACGGACAGAGATCTTTTCGACTGCCAAATGTTCATGCAATAATACTAAATGTATTCTAGTGGAACAAAAGCCCAAGCAGGCCTCAATTTTACGGTAAGACACATTACGATCTTGCAATATTAGTTCTCGCACACCACCGATGTTTTCGGTTTTCACAACAATCGATTTTGAAATTCGACGACCATGATTGAATTCGGAAAACCAGCGGAAAACAATGGTCCGGGATGGTGCTTCATCACCAAAATTCGCAGCGAGTTGACATTGTTGTTGAGTTAATCTAAGTCGAAAATCGTAAAAATTATGGGACGGAAATGTTCACGATATATGAGATGAATCTTTCAAATACAAATAGCACTCGTCTGATAAAACTTTCAGAGCATGTGCAGGTCAAACTTTACGATTCTGGTGACGCATCTGCACCGATATTGCCATATCTCAAAACTAAAGTAGCAACCAATTTTACAGTCCTACCAACCTACCTCATAATGCGGCCAGAAGTGATAATATTTTTACCCACAGTTGCCAGACCTTTCGACTCATGGAAACTGGAAAGATCGAACGGGCTCTAGAAAAGGCACAGTAAAGGTTTACCGTCTAAGCGACAGTAAAAGAGAAAAAGGAGACATAAGGTAAGTGTACGTTTCAAATAGATAGGAAGTACTGTCGAAGACGGAAGTGCTAAAAATAATTTCTTCCGGCGGCGACAAAAAAATGTAAAAACGACAACTACCTAGTACTAGCAAATGCTTTGGTACACGAAATGAACACATACATTCTCAAGGACCAATGAACGCATCTATTCCAACTTGACAGCTATTTGACAAGTGATATTTATACAAAGTTCCCGCGTAAAAAGCTTTTGGCACCAGTTGTTTTCAATCATGGAATGGGCTCGCTTGAATTGGTTTTGTCGGAATTGGCCTGCAAAAACGCGGGATGCCTCATAGATGACGACACAAAAGATAGGTTCTACGAACTCTTAGACAGTACCTCAGCTATGACATTAAAATTAAAGCTCGAAAGAGAGGGCATCTTTGGTAGTACTGTCGGAAAGTATAGCTTGAACGACACCACCTATGAAAATGGATTGAGGCTAATCTTTGCGGCGGGGCGATAGATTGTCGTAGCAAATACGCGGTTCCCACATCTCATAAGGGGACTTGAAGAACTCCTGATCAATCAACCATCAACCAGATTGACCACATTGCGATGGACACAGGACACTCCTCCGGTATTATGGGCCAACATAGACCCGAACCACTACCTTGTTATAGGAAACGTACGGTTGCGAATATCCCTAACATCGCAAAGGCAAGCTAATATTGTAAAGTTGCCAAATTCCTTTTCGATCGAGTCTCACTTAATCTCTTAAGAAGTCCTATATCGCCAGCAGCAAAATCCATCAGAGATGCCGCCTCTGGGCTGGGTTTCGCTCGGCCAGCACAACGAAATTCCTAGTTTGATGACAAGTACCGGCAAGCACATGTGCTGATCGGCCCTGTATAGAAGGATTAGCGCTGATCAAGAGCTCTACAAGCAGAAGAGGAGAGACGAATACCGGCTTCTCAGGTGGAAAAAGAAGGAGCATGAGAAGCGCGGTCGAGGAAACTGAGAGATGCTACTCCAGGAATGAGATGCGGAAGTTTACCAAAAGGTAAAAGAAACATGCCACGCCGCTGTCAAGCAGAATGTACCTCTCAACCTGGGCGATGAAGACCTACAATTCCATCCACCCGACCCGTATGATGTGAAGATAGCCATATCTAAGCTTATGTCCAAAAAAGCTGCTGGAGCGGACGGCTAAATTGCCATCAAAGCGGCAGGCGGTGACTTGGTAAGGAGCTGAAAAATATGGTCGGACGAAAGTATGTGCGATGAAAGGCACCTCAGCGTTGCTTATCCGATTCTCAAGAATGTAGACACTCTGAACTACACAAGCGTCTAAAGCCGTTCGTCTACAACCTAATTGGTCCATATCAGTGTGGCTTTAGGCCAGGAAAGTCCATCATCGACCAAATATTCACACTACGGCTGATCTCGAAAAAGACCCACCAGCTGCAAATTGATACACACCCATCTATTCATCGATTTTAAGGCATCTATAGAGACGCGCTATACAGAACAATGTCTAGTTTTGGCATACTTGCCAAACTCGTCCATTGGTGTAGGATGACGATGAAAAATGCACGGTGTTCCACCAAGATCGGTAAAGAACTCACCGACGGCTTTGATGTCAAAAAAGGATTTAGACAAAGCGATGTGCTGTCATGCGATTTCTTTAACATCATTCTTGAGAGAATAGTGCAAAACTGCAAATGTTGACATAATCGGAAGAAATCAGCGTGATGTCATTGGGCTTTCGCGAGTATTGAGACGGATGCGGCGGAGACGCTGTGAACAAGAAAAGTCACCCAACACCGACATCTTGGGCAGAACGTCACCCTCGATAGATTGAGCTAGTTAGGCCCTCTGTCGAACAACAAAAGTGACACAATATAAGAATTTTATAACCACAGTCCTGCTCTATGGCGACGAGTCATGGACGTTATGAAAAATGGAAGAGGATGCTCTTGGCTGCTTTGAGAGGAAAATTTCGGTCCCGTCTGCATTGACGGTGAGTGGAGGAGGACATACAACGACGAATTATACAGGATATACAGCGATTTCGAGTTAGCCAGAAGAGTGAAGTCCCAACTACTGAGATAGCTAAATCATGTAGCAATAGACACCAATGCTCGGTCCGAAAAATCTTCCAATTAGGTGGCGCACGCAAGTGGAAGGGACCTCAACGTACTTAGCTTGCGAAATTGCAGGCAGCTAGCTAAAGATCGAGTCAGTTGGAGACGCTTGTTGGCTGAGGCCCAAGACAACCCCGGATTGTAACTCCACATTAGGTAAGTAAGTAACTAAATGGAGATATCCCTTCGGTGCCAGGCGACTAAGATGGCTGGGTCATGTAGAGCGGATAGACATTAATGCTCCGGTTCAAAAGTCTTCAAATTTGCCAACAAGGGAAGCGCGACTCAGGTGGCACACGAAGGTGGATAGAGACCTCAGATAACTGAGCATGCGAAACTGGAGGCAGCTGGCTGGAGATGCTGGTTGGTTGAGGCCCAGGTCCACTCCGGACTATAGCGCAAACCTTAGGTAAGCAAGTACTTAAGCAAAAACTTCAGGACTCAACCAAAAACCTGCAGAGGTGAATTAGGTAATGTTGTAACAATCGAAGGTAAAGACACCCCTTCCCGGCCACCAAACCAAATGAAGTAGAAATGGCAATACCCAAACTTAATTTCTGCCGGAGAAAAGTCTTTCTGATGAGTAGAACTAACCGAAGAGGCTAATTGATCCAGGTACATCTAGAACAATACGAGTAGCATCGTCTTCATAAGTAAGTGAGTGAGTAAGTTGGTTGACTATTAGGCCATATCGCTGCAATGATACTGTATAGAGCAGAAACATCAACTCCACTAAAGTCAAGGTTCCAACAAAATGAGCTTTAAGGCGAGCTAACTAGAAATCGGACAGGAAAGATTGGATCTCTTCGAGCAAAAATGATTGCCTAATGACCTTGCACACCGCATCGAAACCGAGTTTTCGTCAGAATCTCATTGATTCGTTTACACCGAATACCGACTATGTTTTGTTTGACGCATTTTTAACCTTATGTCGTAGGAAAAGGAAAACATATTTCTGTGAATCTCGTAAAATAATGTAATTGTGCTGCTTCCAGGGAGTACTCCATATCATTACTAAAATATACACCCCATACTGGTATCTGGTATAATGGCTCAAATTATATGTCAAAGTATTCCCCAAAGTACTCTCAGGAGTATTTGGACAATTTCAAAGGGTTTCCATGCATCTGCCACTTCACACCGAGAAGATAATTCAGACGTGTCACTGATTTAGAAAATGTTCCTGAGTAACATGGTTAGACCACAATGCCCTCATGGGATACCATAATGGTCCTCCCCAAGCCAATGGTGTGCATTCGCATGTAACTTAAGCAACATGTCAAGGATACTTTGTAACACACTTTCAAAACAAAGCCAAAATGAGCCCTGACTTAAAATATGCAACTGACCTTCGGTCTGATTTCTTTGAGGAGACTCTGCCATAAGACCATTCCTGACCACAATTTTGACTCGGATTTCACTACACTTCTCACCACACTTATGAGTATCTATGTACGTACATTTTATGTACTGTTCGACATAGCACGTTGCCATGTACGGGAAATCACTTTTTTCCTAAACAAAAGTTGAAAAATAGAAGACTCCACCTTTGACCCTTATAATCCGATTAGTTCACAGGAATGTGCAATGAGATAGAAACGCAGCACTCTAAAAACTACGAAACTGGGAAAACTGTGAACACTTTAAGAATATTAATAAAGCTACCGTTAGGCAGCATTGACAAACTAACACCACACACCACACACGAACACTGAACTAAAACTAAAACTGAATTTGACCAGCATTTTGACCACGATAAAGGGGACAACATACTCGTAAAACGCTGGAATGGAATTTTTTAGGGCCAAGAAAGAGAAACACCAAAACCTGAGGGGTAAATTGAATCAACATCCGGTCAAAACGGTAAAAATGCTAAAAGCGGATGCCATATGCAAAATTCCATGGTGGGTGGATGGACTAACGAATAAATGAGCCAACTCAGACGGACGAACTGGACAATAGCGCTGAACAAACTTCTTTTTTTTTTTGTTTTGTTGGTGCATTTTGTATTTTTGTAAATGGCCAGTTTTATTGTCCGTTTTTTGTTAGGACAGGATCTCTGCAATGGTTTCGTTGATACAGGTGATTGGGGAGCTAACGATGGAATACAAATAGAAACGACCTTCAGGATGCCAAAGAGTTAGCGTACTAACGATGAATTTGTAACAAAAGGAAAAGGAAAAGAAAAACGGAAGAACGAAAACCCAAACTATTCATTCAGATACTCGTAGTTCCTCTCTAATGACAGAAGCTATTTCGGTTTTATCCGCTTCCGGATTCTTTATTGATTTGTCACTCTAAATGCACCCAGGGGCTACCTGAAGGGGGCTATCATGCATTTTATGAGACATGCACTCAGGGATTGTTGAATTTATTTATTTAAGAAGGATATCATGATGACAGTTGGTGTGGTATGTTACTTTCACGGCTATAGCTCCATAACTCGATTAATTATCCGATACGTGGCAACTTAAGGACGGGTGTAGCTAACTGAATCGTAAGAGGTCACATGTTTCTTGTCACTGGGGATAGTAAGTCCAGAGGGATGATGGAATACGCTAAGTAATTGGGGCTTAGAGTTTTGTAAATTGAAATTAAATGATGTAACAGACCCCTACGGATACTATGAAGCATGGCAGTACACATATGAAGAATGCTCATAGTAAGTACATTCCAACATAAGTGTGAATTACTGTAAGGCCAACTTCAATCTCAACAGCGAAGAGGACACATTCCCACTTAAGCGGTTACGTCAATAACCAAAATATTCGTTTCTGGGGCACTGAAAATGCGCGTGTGATGCACAAAGAGCCATTACATCCACTCAAAGCCACTGTGTGGTGCGGCTATCACGCCATCGGCAATATGGTCACTTCTTACTGCCGGAATTGGATGAGCGGAACTTCGTGAACATGTGATTTCAACAAGACGGTGCAACCGCACACACAGCATGAGCCACAATGGATATTATGAAGGAAGCGTTTTCTAGTCGCGTAATCTCCCGTTTTGGCGATTTGGCACGATCAGCAAGATCGCCCGATTTAACCATCCCAAACTTCTTTCTTTAGGGCTACTTGAAGTCGCGAGTCTATGCCAATAAGCCTCAGACAATCGCAGCCCTTAAGAAGAATATTCGACAGGAATGCGAACAGTTATCACCGGAAATCTTGCGGAAAGTCATGGAAAATGCGATAAGACAGGCACAAATGTGTATCAACACTGGCGGTAGCCACTTGGCGGATATCATCTTTTCCACTTAACAGAAACAATTATAAAGCTCCAAGTAAAGACTTCCATCACACAAAATCTTTTTTTCTTATTTAGTAAGAAAGTAATTCAAAAACTAAATTGGATGATTAATTTTGCACCACCTTGTAGTTGTACTGTTTGTGGGTTTATGCCCAGTGACTATCTACCTTAAAACCTGAGGTCCTTCTCTTTACGAAGAGGAGGAAGCTGTCTGATTTGGCACAACCAGTGCAAAGGACAACACATCCAGTTCTCCAATAAAGCTATATATATGGGCGCTCTCTAGACTAAACATGCCACGCGGAAAGCCTCCAAGGCGCAGTGTTAAAGGCTTTAGGCAGAAAATGGGGCTTGTTACCGAGAAGGATTCTCTGAATCTACACCGCTATATCATATGCATTGGCTGTCTGGCATAATGAAAACACGTAACTGGTACTTTCAGTAGACTTAAAAAAGCGGTCTCTCTCGGATGCATGGGTGCTATTCTAGGCATGACTGGACCTGCTATACCATATATTGTACGCACTGATGAATCTCCCTTGCTCGTTTCTGGACACTCATATGATAGGCTGCACTCTCAAAGCCACCTTTCGTTTAAAAAGTAGTGGTCTTTGGTACAACACGAAATCTAGTTTTGAAGAATTTGCGTGCCGACTAGCCTGTGCCCAGGAATGGAATTTGACCAGAATCTGAGAGATGAAGGAAATGTAGTCATCTCTTTATGGATGACTCCAACACCGATCTAGTGTGCGGCCTCTTTGTTGTTCGTTAACGAAAAAATCGTCTGTCTTCAAATCTTAAGGCAATGGACAACATTTTGAAGGATCGGTGTTTCATTTGAATTACCTGCAACTGTACTCTACCATGACTTCCAAGCTAGTTTGGGAATGTAAGGCTTCTCTGAACGCAATCGGAAGGCTGAATTTACCGGGATTTTTTTGGGTCCCCGGTACAATTAGATCGCAGGAAATGAAATTGTTGATAAAATTGACAGACAAGGGTCGTAGGAGTGCTTTTGAGAGCTTGAACCTGCGTTAGGATTACCCTGCATCCTCGGTTAGGGTTTCCATTGATAGTTGGATTTCATATGAGCAGAACAATAAATGACATGACTCTCAAGGATGTTGGAAGATCGAATGAATGATTCATCTATAAGAGTTAAAGGGCTTTTCACTCTCCCTCAGTATGAAAAGATGCAGACTGCTTATTGTGTGGTGACGAGGCACTACACTATAATAAGCTCTCATTTGTCCTAATGATGAGAGTTATGACGAAAGCACGAAGCTCAATCTCTATGAGAATCCGGACTATACTACCATGAAAATGCATGACTTCGAGACTGATGTCTGCTAAATATATCATCCAACATCTTTCTTTCCGTATTTTGTGAAGGACTAAAATCAATCGCCAAGAACAAAATAGGCATACCAGTACAGTTTGAGACCTGGTAAGTTCACTATCAATGAAATATATACTCTGCACCAGATCCTGGAAAGCACCCAAGAATGTTAAATCAGTATCCATAGTCCCTTCATCGATTTTAAGGCTGCTTATGCTGCAAACTACTGCTTTGCACTATGTAGTCGGAGGATTGCTGATTCTTTACCAAAGTCGAAGAAAACATCACCGACTTCTTTGGATGTCAAAAAAGGTTGTATATAGAATTTTATAAGGATTTTAAGAATTCGTATTTGCAGATGACAGATGGCGGATGGCAAACTATTTATGATTGCCCTCATAGAAGCAAGATTGACCAGTGGATGCCGGTGCGCTAAAAACGAGGTTATACCTCTATAGAACACCTAACCTACTGCTAATAAATCGAATGAATACCGACTCTCCTGCGCCTTTATAAAATAGGGCAAGTATTAATTGCTCCAAAATATCAATACGCGCCTGGGATAAGTTAATAAACACGACTCACGAGTATATGGCGGGGGTCTTATCTAAAGCAAGATACGGTCTAATGTCCAATTAAACTGTTGGTTTTGGCACAGGTCAGGAACATAACTATTGTCACTTTCTATGCTCCAGCAACCTACGTGGAGTGCAGTCATCAACTCAACACCTAAGAGAAATATCGTGATCGACATAGGAGATTTAACGTGTGACATGTAATGCAACCACCCGTACACGAGGGCACAAGAAATATTAACCCCGAAAGACTACTTGACTTTTGTAACGTCAACTGCTTAACCATTGGATGAACACAGGTTGTACCATAAGGATTGCTAGAAGATCAGCTGGGCTTCAACTGATCGAAAAAGTACATCGAACCAGAACTATAAAACTAAGGAATAACTGCAGTGGTCGCAACAGAGGAACACCTCAAAGTAGAAGTCTAGTAGGTCGCGAAGAGACACAAGTATAAGTATTATACATCAAGCCATTAGAGAGCAAGGATGAAGGAACAGCAACTACAAAATCTAGGACAGCAGGACCGTCTACAATATAACTAAGAAACTCGCTGGTGATTAAAGTTCCGAACTGATTCTAGTAACACGTCTAGATAGACATCAGACCCAATTATTCGAGAAAGAATTCAATGGACTGAGCTGGATATTGTCATTTGGCCAGCGCCTCCACATTTTGAGCCCCTCTGTGTTGCTACATCCAGTAACTGAAAGTAGGGGTAAAGGTCTACCGAACCGTAGATTATCAACTTTGATTCCAGTTTAGTTTCGGATCTAGAATGACGCCTGGATACCTAGCACTGGGGGAAAAGATTAGCTGCTGGTTATTTCGATGGCGAAAGTCAAAGGCTGGTTACTTAAGAAGCACTAATTCGGTTTCCCTTGGCCACAGTTTGTGTCTCGAGAGGGTACGTTATCAGGAGTTCGTTCTGGTCTCTAAATGCAGGGAACATTTCTAATACACCAAGGAAGTTATCTTTGGAGTATTATAGGCAGAATCGTCATTGAGGTGTTGTGATTCGTAGGGATTGACTCTACTTACAGCTAACATTTTTCTCTGGAATAACTGGAGACATTTTATTCAAAAATAATAGTTGTGCACCAAGAGTGTAACATTTGTCCTTTTTTTACATAATCCTTGATTTCCCAGAAGACTGCCCCTAAGACCCATCGAGTTCTTCCTAGATAAAGAGATGGAGCGTTTCATAGAGTGGATAACCTCGATGCAAAAACGCTAGACTAAGGCCAACACTCTGATAATTTGGACAACCAAAGAATATTTCACTTTCAAGTGGAGGAAATATCCAATTTGGATGATGGTAGTTCTCATAGCAATATTCGATTAGGAGTATTCATAAGACTGCAGAAAAACTCTAATTTCCAACTAAATTTTTGATTTGTTTAACCGACGCTGCACTAGACCAACTATACGGTAGATGGGTATCTTTAGCAGGCAAAGACTGAAACAAACTACTTCTTTGGCTCCTATTTGAATATTTTCTCTATCTAGTCCTAATTGATACTCCTTTCGCTGAAATTCGCTCCACTAAAATATGATTTTGATATAATGAGCAAATTTTGGGATGACTCATCAGGAAAGGATTATCTACCAGTCGAAGGTATATATAAAGAATATCTTCTTTAGCGATGAGCCACTATTTTATCTCTCTATTTATCGCAATGACCAGAATTGCCATAAAAGTGGAGATGACCATTCTCAAGTGATGAAGGAAATACTGTTTGCACAAAAGTCCTTGTGTGATGTAGTAGAAGTTTCGCGTTTGAGATCAGATGAATACACCATTTTAAAATTTAGTGACATTGCGATCATGCGAACTTTTTTTGTCGAGCCACGTAAGGATCCGGGTCTATGACAATTACCCTTAGATATCGGAGCTTTTGGAGGAGTGTCTTGACATTCTTCTATTATTATAGGTATCTGAACAAAGATACGCCTACGGGTATCTCAAACACTAAAATAACGAAGAAATATTCTGTGGAGATTTAATGTAGGACGGCAGAGATCGCAACAAAGCGCCTGAGTATTTGCCGATGGGGTGTCTCTCAACCTCTCGGCAAATCAAGTACTGAAGAGCAGTGACATCGATGCCAAGAAACCATCAGAAACGCCACAACTGTTGTGCTGGGTTTTACCCTATCACTTACACAAATTCATCGTTTCATGAAGAATGCTGACTCACAGCGTAACATCTGATCTTAGTAGATCACTACTACTTAGAAAAACGAGAGCAGAATGTGAGTTTAACGAGCTCAAGAGAAAGGAAGACCAACGAGGAAATATAGAGGTGCTACTCCTGGAACAAGGTTTACCAAAGAACGAGTCAAGGCAACAAGACCCGTACAAAGGCTTGTAGAGATGAACATGGAAACATAGTTGTAGATTCACAGTCAGTACTGAGTATATGGAAGAACCACTTCTGCGGGCGGTTAAACGGCGAGAACAAGCCCAATCCTGCTGTCAGGCAATACGAACCATTCAATCTGGAGTGTAAATGTCACGAGATCCGACCAAACTGCTGAACCGGATGGCCTGCCTGCCGATATATTTAGATATATTTAAAATAGCTAACTTAGTAGAGCACAGATTTCTTGGTTTTGGCCGACAGAAACTACGTCTAAAGAACGAAATCTTAGCACTTAGTTTGCCCGATCCACAAGAAAGTAAACCCTCTTAACTGCGCAAATTATAGAGCGATTAGTTTTCTTGAAAACGCACGTAAGATCTATTCTACAGTCTTGTGTGAACGCTTGAAGTCATTTATCAATGATCTAATAGTGACACTACGGTTGATCGTGGTTAAAACCCAAAAAATTAAAATTGATACTTAGCATCTGTGTATCGGTTTTACGGCCGCTTATGACACAGCCATATGTAGTGTTGATATCTCTTCCAACTTTGTCAGATCGGACAGAAAGATGATGGAGAACGATCGCTCCTCTGATATCTCCGAGACCTTTGATATCCAAAAAGTATTTAGGCAATGTGGTACGCTGTCATGTAGCTTTTTAAACATCATACAAAAAACTGTGCGAAATTCACAAGTAAACACCAGATGCACAATTTTCCAAGCAACTCCATAACTACTTGCATACGCTGATGACATTGAAATCATTTGCGAGCTGTCACTGGTGGGTTTGCAAACATTGCAACGGACGGGCTAAGACCTGAGTGAAAGAAAAACTTAGTATATGCTGTTAACAAGAAGGATTACATGATGAATCGGACAGAACGTCACAATAGACAGTTTTAACTTTGAGGTAGTAATGGACTTGGGATACAAAGGCTCCGATATTAAATCTGATATTGACATCTCATCAAAAATTCAAGGAAAGGTTGGAAACAGCCATCGCTGTTTCTTCGGCCAATAAGGAAGCAAATAAGTAAGAAGGCCTTAGAGTCAAGACTCTCATCATTCCTGTGCTGTTTAATGGTGCAGAAGGACGAGCGTATGTACAAATATGATATGCAAGCGAAGACGGATTAAGGTTCCTTGGCCTTTTTAAATCCGAAATTCTGCGAAGGATTTTTGGTTCCGTTTGCGTCGATAGGGATTGTAGGAGAAAATCTAGCGAACTCTACGAGCTGTATAGTAACACTGACCTGCTCAGAAGAGTGCACATAAATCACCTAAGGGCATGAAGGGTAAATGAAACCCAAAGAGTTTTTGATTCGAACCTCGAGGGACAACGTAGCAGGTGAAAACCTCGTCTTAGGTGGAAGAGGAGCTTAATCAACTTACAGTGCGCAACTGGAGGCAGTTAGCTAGCGACTGCGCTGACTGGAGAGGTCTATTGGTTAAATCCTAGGTCCACAGTCCCGACTGTACCTCCATCTATGATAGATAAGTAAGTAAAAGGTCGGAGTAATTGTAAGTCAACATTCATACAGAAATGTATGAAAAATCATCGGAGATGTAAAACTTCTGACCGATTTTTTCTGCAGCAGTCCGTAACCGCTTTAGGAAATAGTGTAGCGAAAGATCCGGAACTGTCAATTAGGCGTCAATGGCAGAAGTTTGGTCTTTGTCCGTACTCAATGCGCCAAATTTTGCGAAAAAATCTCAGTCTACACAGGTAAGAGTTCCAACTGGTACTGGAGTTCCAGCTGACCCTTACTATTATCGACATATTGCATTAATGGCGCACTTAAGTTCAATGGGATTATGAAGAAGCAGCACTTCGGTATTGGAGTCTGGCAGATACAGAGAGACTCGTGAGAGTCAATTGCTCCCACAAAATTGTACTTTTTGGCGTAATTTTCACGCTGGTGGCGTTAGAGTTCCTTATTTAACCAAAAAATAATCGCGTTACAGTCAATGTCCGACTTGATTAGTTCTACAAAAATGTGGACGACATTCATATATGGTGGTACGAGTATATGTACTATAGTCTCCTTGAAGCTATTAACTTACTGAGAACACCATTCAATGACAGCAAAATGTCGTGAAATGGACCAGCGAATTGGCCACTTGATTCCTTCTCTTGGGGCTATATAAAGCCTTTGGGGAATGCTGATAAGCCCCGAATAATTAAGGTCTAAGAAGCCAATATTGAGCAAATTGGTGGTGAGGTAGGGCTAAAAATACTCGAAAGAGTGAAATGGAAATGTACCAGCCATATGCTTGAGGTCATGAACCATTTTGATTCAAACTCAATTCATGTCGTCCTTGTTATAAAAAGAGTTCTATGTCTATTAAAAAAGACGCTTTGCAATATTGACAAGACAAGTCAGGCTAGACTTTTGCTTTACGATGTCAAAAATCTAAAACAAACATTTAAAGTCCCCCATAGAAGAATTCAACTCTCTCTTTTCACTTATTTGAAAAAAGCAAAAGTAAGCCATTTTTCCTTTATGACCGACTTGGCACTACCAACATCCTCCTACGCGACCTCAAATAACTTAATTCCACTGCACTTATCCGTATTTGATATTTTTCTCACTTCACCCCTAAATTAAAGCACCACAATTCCCGTTATTTAGCATGCAATCGGGTACAACTTATATGTGATTAAAAACTTAACCGAACCTGATAGGATCTACAAAACAAAAAAAAAAAAACAAGTGCCCAACTCACTGCAGTCTTTTGCCGCATAATTACGTCTACTCTGGCTCCAAAAATCGTGGCTGGCCAGTCCAAGTGAAACTGCTATTTAGGCACACTGTACAGTGTATACCATCTACCCCAGTGAAAGTTCACTAACCGACACATCATTGCGGCAGTCCAAATGAGCAGCCCCCCCCTATTGCCGCCTCCGCTCCACTTTCGGTCGTTGTGTCGAAATTGGATCTTGCATGCGATACTGCATTTCAGTTCAAGTGCAGTTCAAATCGCTGCATGCAGCTCACCATTAGAACGCTATTATGTGGTCGCTCCATTGGCAATTAGTAAGTCAAACTCCCCATCGCGTGACATCATATTCAATAATTACTTTGCCTCTTAGTTTTGATATTTTTTTTTCTCGGTTGGTCACGCGAAAGATACCTTACCCTATTGCCCGGATTCGGTGGGTAAATACCGATACCTATAGTTCTGCATCTAACTAACTACGAAAACATGTCGCAGCAGAATTACGAGTAACTAAGTAGGTGTTGCTGGGATCGAACTATGGATTCAATGATGCTAAAAGGTGCTGTGTTGTTGCTATTGTTGGGGTGAAAATATATGCAAAACGATACATTTCCTGCACAGGATATAACGAGTATTAGGTAGGGTGCGTGAGTTTGCAACTTTACGAGTGTGTAATGTTTTGTTCGTTGACTAGCACTTATCAAACAACAATCTAAAATTACTAACGTTATTAGCCATCAATGGCTAACATTAGGTGCGCATATCGGGGGAGGGGAAGTGAGTACTTACCGGAAAAAGAATTCCAGTATAAACCAGATTACTACTAATATCTCCATCCTAAAAAGTATGTATAATGCCTCGTCTTCGTAATCGTCAATTGTGGAGAACACGCTAAGGACCAGGCACGTGAACACCATTAAAAAACTGAAATGAAAGAAGAAGAATTTTGAAATTATTTTTACAGGTACATGGAAGCTATGGATTATGAATGTGAGATGAATCCAAGTAAGATGGCCTAGGTTCAAAATTCAGTCAACACCAAAACGCAGGAAAAAATAATTTATTGTCAGCATCTTTTGGGACGGCCATATGGCCACCGCGGGCACGTTTGCAGCGGTCGATTCGTTAGACCCAATTTTCAACGACTCGACCACGCATTTCGGCCGAAACGGCCAACGTCTTCGGCGTGTTGGCATAAACCAATGACTTAACGTAGCCCCACAGAAAATAGTCAATCCGTGTTAAATCGCACGAACGAGGCGGCCAATCGACTGGCCCATATCTTGAGATAACACGCTCACCATACTTACTCTTCAAAAAATCGATTGTAGCGTGTGCTGTGTGGCTTGTGGCATCATCCTGTTGAAACCGCATGTCGTCCAAGTCCATATCTTCCAATTCGGGCCAAAAATAATCGGTGATCATGGCGCGATAACACTGACCATTCACAGTAACTTGACGGTCGTTATCGTCGACGAAAAAATATGGCCCAATAACGCCGCCGGCATGCAAACCGCACCAAACAGTTATTTTTTGTGGATGAAGTGGTGATTCATGAAGCACATGTGGATTTTCACCCGACCAATAACGCATATTTTGCTTATTGACAAACTCATTGAGCCAAAAATGAGCTTCGTCACTAAAGATGATTTTGCGGTGGAACTCATCATCTTGGCGCATCTTCTCCAGGACCCAATCGGAGAACATACGTCGCTTCACATGGTCCATCGGCTTCAATTCTTGAGTCAGCTTGATCTTGTATGTATGTAAACCAAGATACTTACACAAAATACGCCATAATGTGGTCTGAGCGATGCCCAATTCTTGAGAATTGACTGATTTGGATCGTTTGCTACAGACGCCTGAACGGCAGCGATAATTTCGACACTTGGACCAACCCGTTGTCTCACTGACACGGCAGGATCACACAACGAATATATAGACTCAAATTTTTGCACTAAACTTGTTATTGCCTGTCTACTAGGGCGAGAATTATGACCGAAAATTGGAGTCAAGGCTCTTAAAGTTGCAGTCACCGACTCCGAATTTCGGTAGAAAATTTTTATAATTTGCAGACGTTGCTCGTTCGTGTACTTTACCACGATGAAAATGTTGAGTTTACTGAATAAATTGACAGTGACAGTTGGATGATTAGTGAATGAGTGCGTTCACAAATTAAATTCAAAGTTGTCAAGCCCCTGTTGGAAAACCCTTTATAAGAATTACAAAGATAATCTTTTTTCGGTTTTCATACTGTATTTTCACGTATACTAACAATTTATGTTGTTTTTTCTTACTCCATTTTACGGGGTTGATCGTCAATTAATCAATCTATACCTGTACGTTTCAAAACTCATCCCAACTCTTTTCTAGCTTTCGTTGTTGTACGCCCTCTTGCTAATGGTAGCTTTGTTGCGTGCAAATCAAGCCCCAAAAATTCTCCACTTCCTTGTCCATCTGTTGTCTGTTGACCTCTTCTTTTCTCCTCACCCTTCTTGTGTTGTCCCTTCTTTTCTTTCCTACCGTCGCGTCATGCTCTGGATGCCACGGTACATAACGTCTCTTGTGTTTAACGTAAGTACCTGCCATGTGGGCTTAAACCTACGGGATGCCCATACATAAATGGGAGCAAGGATACGCCTTGCCATCGCTCACCGTCAATCCACTGATACCAATTCGGAACTGTGTTGCGGGCACAAGTTCCACCCTTGGTAAGAGTCGAGGCCAACCTAAAATCTCTTACTGCTCTTAGGGTCGAAGCACCCAGTACTTATTTCTTCATTGGGCCGAAACTCTTCCCGCGATTTTGGGTTTAAACCACAGGCACCATAACGCTCCCACAAGGTGGACGGCCTGGAGACTTTAGCGGACGGACGATCTGCCCCCTTGATGCCCGGAGAGGTCAACACACCCAGCAATGGCCGCGAGCCCAACCTATATTCAAATTGTTTGAAAAAGGAAAAAGAACACATGTAAAGAACTCCATGCCCCACAAAAACTTAAATACAACATTGTGAAGGAAAGCCCACAATTTTCCGCGGTCTTGCTTGTGACTCATATGTCTGCAAGAAGGTTTAATGTCCCCTCATAGTGCCCCTAGTAAAATAAGTTTTCCTCCCTATCCGGCGGTCTCAAATTGAAGCTCCCAACCTTAGCTTTGGTTTCGGGTCAGAGGGCTAACTTCGAACCAAAGCAATCATTCATTTGGAGGACAAAACAAACTGAACGAACAAACATGACACACAAACGTAGAACATCGACGTGTGTGATTGGCTGGGGATTCGGTGAGTAGCTGCTCGAGCTCTGGATGTGATTCCCTTTGCTCTGACAGCTGAATTGACGGAGTCCCATGTGTGTGTGTACGAATGGCGGCGATGGTCATAATGGGCGGAAAGCTCATTCGGTAGCTTATAGCCTTCCTGGCATCCTGGCAAGTACCAACAAAAAAAGAGAAAAAAATGAAAGAACGAAAACCGAACAATAAAAAACGACGATAAAGAACGAAAAAAACGAAAAACAAAACAGAATAGAATTAACAAGTACGAGAACAAGAATAAGAACGAGGACGAGGACAAGAAACACACTAACGGACGAATACGACCGGACGAAAGTCGGTGATTGTGGCGGAGACGGCTTATTTTCCACCAGCAGTAGGGTATTCTCTGAGGCTTGTTGGCATAAATCCGCGACTTCAAGTAGCTCCAAAAAAGGAGTCTGGGATGGTTAAATCCAGCGATCTTGCTGCCCATGCCAAATCGCCAAAACGGGAAATCACGTGACCAGGAAACGCATCCTTCACAATACCCATTGTGGCTCTTACCGTGTGCGCAGTTGCACCGTCTTGTTGAAACCATATGTTCACCCCGCTCATCCAATGACTGCAGTAAGAGGTCGTTTATCATGGCCCTGTAGCGTTCACCAGTAACAGTGGCCATAATGCCGATGGCGTCCTCAAAAAAATACTCCTCCTGCCGCACCACACAGTGGCTTTGAGTGGATGTAATGGCTCTTCGTGCATCACACGTGTATTTTTAGTGCCCCAGAAACGAAGATTTTCTTTACTGGAAATCCGCCTCGTCTCTCATGATGATTTTCGGCACAAAATCATCCTATTCGTTGTTGAGATTGAGGATGGCTTTAAAGTAATTCACACGCGACTGACGGTTAGGAAGCATTAACTGATGCACTGTTTGCACTTTCTACGGGAACATGTGTAAGTCATTCACTAAAATTCGCTATAGGGTCCGTCTGGTGATGCCCAATTGCGTGGCCCGTCATCTGGTTGATGTTTCTTCGTTCTCAGCGACATCGGGAGCCACAGCCGCGATATTCTCGGCCGAACGACCAATTTGGTGGCGGCCACGACTTGCATGGTCTCCTGTGGTTCTACTCTGTTCGAGTCGAGTAGCTAAGCGCCGGAATGGTTGCCCAGTTGGCGTGACACGATTAGGATTGACGATTTGACGATTATTAGTCAAAAACACCGGCACAATTATTCCACGCTCTTGCGAGGTATAGCACTCCATTGCTTGTCTGTTTGTATACTGCAGCTGTCTAGTTCACAAATGTCAAATAAGATTGACGTACGATGCCATTTGCAGAAATTACGCCATCTTCCGATAGGGCGATTAATTTTGCGCCAATTTGTATATGGTATGGTCATAATTTCCCATTAAAGAAAGTTAATTTGTGTACTGTCTTCCCAATTGTGCATTAAAATTGGGTGGCGCCTACTTGCTGTGTGTTAGCAGTTTTTTTTGTTTTGAGCGATTTTCTCGAACCTCCCCTTGCTGAGCAGCCGGTGTGTGCAGCTAATCAACAGCTGCTTGTTGCAATTCCGGCTTTTTTTCGATTCCCTCATGGACTCACATTCGCTTTCGTGCAGTGCAAATTCCCGGGATTTGCAACAGCTTTCTCAATTCTCAGTTCAGTGACTTTATCTGTGCTCTCGTGGTCGCTCTTTTTTCAATGACATTTTTGTAGAAAAATTGGAAAAAAATATTATTTTCCCGAGGTCATGAAGCTTACGAGAATTGTACCATATCTCTAATTACTCTAATTTCAATTGTTGCTGCATGAAAAAAGTTCATTAAACCCAACAGTACTAATATTAGATACCTCAGCAAAGAAGATAAGATACCCGGAAGCTGCGTACGGGATACGTGATCCAGTATCGTTTAATATCACGGAAGTGGATTAACCATTGTCTCTTTAGTCTAATACCCTTTTCGGTTTATGATTGTTTATGAATCGCTTCCGAAGTAAACAAACTCCAACAAAACGACGACTCGGCGGTTGGTTACATTCAGGCCCACCAGGCCCAAGTCAATCACCTAAAACTGCCGCATCAGCTAAAATCGATGGCCAAGTTAAAGTACTCTAACCGTAGAAGAAGCAAACAATAAATTGTTTGAATAGCAAGCTGTTCAAATAAATCAAGCCACAGATATAACTTCACAGTCCTATTGAATATTTTACTGAAATAAATAACTGTTCCCCTACCAAAGGTGAGTTGGTTATTTATTACATCATAAGGAAACCTAGAGCACTCAATTATTTACCCAAGACGGGTAATACAGCAGGAAGGTCCTCCTCCACTGCCTGAAAATTCACAAGTTCAAGTCGTTCTCGCTCTATCCTGTTAACTCAATCAAAATTTCCTTGTTTGCATCAGTAACCCGACTCCCGGTTATCGCCTTTTGTTTGTATTTTCGCTGACTGTCAATTTCCGCTTTTCTTTCCCCAGTGGACGCCGGCCTTATTTCGTGTCTGATTTACCTACACTTTTGATACTCAATCATCAATCACCGTTGGATTATGTGGTGATCCCAACTGTGAAATTATGAGTGATACAAATACTGACCTAGTCATTTGTTGTGGATTTTGCGGGAAATCTTTTCACGGGCTATGCGTCGGCCTAAGCAAGCGAGCAATTGTTTACCTTAAAGACTGCTGAGACAATTTCTCATTCTATTGTGTATATTCCCTCCCACATTAATATTGTTTTGTTTTGTTCTTCGTTAGAAGGTGGAAACCCTGCATGAGGCACCAATGAGCCGACGCCCGCTGGTAGTGCCAGATTCTTGCCGGCTAAAACCACCTCCACCTGAACATACCGATTTGTGCCCCCGTGGTACTGCAGTACGATTATTCTTCGATTCGATTATTTTACCTGTTCGCTTTATGTTGACATTCGCTTTATGTGCGATTAATTATCCATTACTGCAGAAGCCCAAAACTGGCCATCAATTCGATATGCTGTCTGACTCCGTACAAAGAATTGCATTCCTGTATCCTAATACTGAATGAAAAGTTATTACGGACGATTTCAGTATGGACAATTCTGGGTGGCTTCGATATTTGGGACAGACAACACCCGAAGAACGGTGTGTTGAGATCTTCGCTGCGGAAAACAACTTAATGCAGCTTGTAAATGAGCCCACGCGAATACCTGATGTTGATAGTTATTCCGCCATCACCCTGGACTTGTTTTTAACTTCTCACCTTGATGACTACAAGACCGATGTGCTATCCCATCTAGGCTCGTCGGACCACTGTGCCATATCACCTAATTTCTCATAAATAGACAAGAGAGTTGGAGAACAGATTTCTAAAAGAACCGCGTGTCAATACAACAAACCCAGTTGGAGCGGACTTAACAGCTTCTTTATGAATTTTAACTGGCCGTTATGTTTCTCCGATAGTGACATGGATGCCGCTGCTGATATGATCATAGACACCATTCTCTTCGGATTGGAATCCCTCATCATATCAAACCAAAAGAAAAGGCGTAACTTGAGCTGTAAAGGGTTAATGAAATATTTTTTCGATCCCGCAAGTCGGAATCCACAGAGGAAAATCGAAAAAAGTTCAAACGAGCCAGGGATGAATGTAATGCTCTTCTTAAGCGCGTCAGCTTTTTCAACAATTCTATTTTTAAGACTCTCTCCGAGCAGATGGAAAACAGCATTTGTCCAGCCCATCCCTAAAAAACCGTCAGCTCATGAAATATCTTGAAACAGGAAAACTTCTCAATGACGGGCAGTACGGTTTTAGTAGCAACTCGTGCACTGGTGATTTGATGGCATGTCTCACCGAAAAGTGGAACACAAGCGTACAGCAATCTGGCGAAAGCAGCACACATAGCTGCACTTGATCTTTCTAGGATATTTCAAGATGATGAAAATTGAAAAGAGTGTCGGAGACAGAACGGAGCCCTGGGGCACACCAATATTTATTTTGTGGATATCCGTCTTGAAACCGTCCAAGACAACTTGAATTGGGTGCTCCATTGAAGAATGACTTAGAAATATCAAGTGCAACTAACATATCTTGCTTACGCCAGATTGATGTACACTTTGATTTCACTTTTCGGTGACACATGCTATCAAATCACCGGTGGACCTGTGGCTACGACAACCGTACTACATGCCGGTTTTGAAAAGTTTTCTTGTTTCGAAATATTTCATGAATTGATAGTTTATCAGCCAGAGAGGCCCACGCGGGAGTCGATGTCAAATAGAAGGTAGTGAAGCGCTGTCTTGAAGAACATAAGGTTACACAATGCTGGATCCGTGGCCAGAAAGGAGTGCGGTCAATGAACATGCAGACGAGTTAGGTTACAGAGCATCCTCGCATGGAAGAGTACTGACAGATCAAGGTACCAAACCTCCACTCTGCACTCTGAGAATACAAGTGGAGCGAGCGATACAAACAAAGGCATATAATAGAGGTGCCCCTTACAGACGACGATCTCTGGGTGTATATATGGGTTCACGGGAGGATACCCACCAATTTGTATGCCACCAATTTGATACAAAGAACTTTAGGAAGTGTTTACTTCCACGACCTCTCAGACCTACTTCCTGCTTCACTTTTATCTCTTTTCAAGTTCGGGGATACAGCAAGCCGGCTTAGATCCGCTCAATGAGCAAAGGATAGCCAACGCGAGACTAAAAGCCAAACCCAAAACTAGGGACCGCATTCAAATCAAATTCGCATGCCCTCCCAATTCCCCCAGCCGGGCATCACAATGGGTCTACGTGGATTGGGTATAAAATGGACTCGGCTCCAGACACCTGATCAACCAGCTAACCTAACCTAACCTAGGCACGGGCTGGACAAAGTAGGATTAATGAAAAATCTCATGCAGTGGTTTTGCCACCGTGGAAGTACACCTCCCCAGTAGAAGGGGAGATATACTATCTAGACCAGCGGATTTGTGTATGATAAGATCTTTAATTCCTCTTGCTACTACACGAGTGCGAAAATGGATTCGTTCCCTTGAAGATTCGACGCATTCAAGTGTAGGCAGGGACAAATCACAATCTGAGAGTGTTGAGCTGGCCGAAAAGTGCACAACAAGCAGATTGTGTTGGTCCAAAGAGCTAACAGCCGGAATGTTATTACAAAGGAGCGATGGGATGGAGGATGATGCTGAATTTATGACGTTTTTGAAAATTATTTACTACCATTGGGGCATTGTAGAAACTTTTGCCTCAGTAATGAGGCACTTCGGGATCTTTCGGCTCTTTCGATTTTTCCGATTGCAGCTGTGTGACTAAAAGTATGAATCATTCGAATGTTGAGTGCTGATCGGTATATTCACATTTCTACCTGAAGCTGGTTGCTGATCTAGAATATTCGATGAAGTTTGATGAAGAAATCTTACACTGGCAATGGCAGTGTTAGTACCATAGGTACCAGCTCCACTATATTGATGAGTATAAGGGTACATATGCAAGGGTGAGTTTTGGTTTATAAACTGGCAGCACTGTTTCTACAGATTGTCAATTTGACAGTTGAAAGCTTGTACGTTTTGCCATTCTACGATGAATAGATTAGTGCCAGAACAACGCGTGTAAATTGTGCAAATTTATTTTGAAAACCATGGTTCAGTTCGTCAAACTTGTCGTGCGCTATGTCCATTTTACGGTCGACATAATCGTCCATCTGAGCAAGTTATTCGGAACAAGATGAATCGTTCTCGCACAACATACACTCTAATAGATAATACGAATCCCCAAAGAGAACAAACAGTGCGAACAGAAGACGTTATTGCCGTTGTGGAGCGCAGTGTTGAGGAGAATCCGAATGAGTTGATTCGCCATCGTGCACAACAATTGGAGTTATGCCCATCCAGTTTGTGGAAGATGGTAAGATCTTGGCTTAAAAACTTATAAGATCCGCGTGACCATTATACGCGTCATAGTTTCGGTGAATGGGCCGAAAACATGATTCAGCTTGATCCTCATTTTGAACGGAAAATTTTGTTCACCAATGAGCCCCGGTTTTGGTTAAATGGATATGCAAACAAGCAAAATTGCCGAATTTGGAGTCGAGAAAACCCAGAAGCCTTTGTCGAGACGCTCTTACAACCATTAAAACTCACTGTTTGCTGTGCTTTATTGGCTGGTGGAATGATCGGCCCATATTTCTTTAAGGATGATGCCGGCAAGAATGTTACCGTCAATGGAGAACGCTATAGAAACATGATTTCTGACTTCTTCGTTCCTCAGTTGAATGACATTGACGTGACAGGTCTTTGGTTTCAACAATATGGAGCGAAACCACCAATTTATTGCGGGAAACATTTGCTGATCGCATAATTTCGCGTAAAGGACTGTGATCTCACACCTTTAGATTACTTTATTTGGGGGTAAGTGAAGTCACTAGTCTATGCCGATGAACCAGAGATGTTGGACGAATTGGGAATCGACATTCGCCGTGTTATTGCTGATAAACGGCCCCAGTTGCTCGATGAAGTTGTCGAAAATTGGACTTCACAATTGCGCTGCATTCGAGCTAGTCTTGGAGTGCATATTCCCGATATCATATTTAAGCACAAATGGTATAAAATTATCTATTAAATAAAGCTAATATTATAGACATCAACATTAGCTTCAAGTGTTTTGTTTCGTATTGAATTTGTATAACTCTAAAAAAAACACCCTTTACATGAACAATTAAGGATGCGCTCAATTCCTTCTTCCCTAGAAGAACTAAGGTCAAACGCTAGGCCCCGCAAAATTTATCTTTTGATGGGATCTTTCCTCTGTGTCAGAGCGTGACAGTAATTGTTTTAAACTAAGTTTAAATGCAAATTTATGTAAGCTGTCCATCTACATTCCAGAAAAATGCGAATTTTTGCCTCTCATACCAAATCCGCATCCGAAAAGTTACTGCTTTTGTTGTTGATGGTGATTGTAGCTTTTACAATTTTGCATCCTTTCTTTTACCTGAGTTGGTGGTATCTGTTTAATAGTCTGAAGGGTCTCCGCTAACTGTTCGACTATACTGAGTCTGTTAAGGAAACTAATGTTCCAGGTGAAAATCACAAAATTACCTTCATTGTTCCTCTCGTATAAGAGGAGAGAAGCCCCGACATTATTTTTTGCAAAGCTCGTGTCTTAATTCTAAAAATCCTTTCAGACTTAAGGTTTGAATGTACATATACAAGGTGTCGCAAAAGTTGTCACTCGATGCTCTTTGGCTGATGTTCTTTTTCATGATTGAAAAACTTTGTTCTGCTATTGAATTGTGTTTATTTGATGTGTTCAATTTGTTCCATTAAGTCGAGAAGCTGATATCGGCTAAGTGGCCGCAGCCAGAATTGATGACCATTCGGGGCCGATTTGAGGTATTTTCCATCACCCTTGCTAGAACTCCCGGCGAACTTCCGATTCTCTTTTGAGGCTTGTTGACATAGACTCGTGAATTAAAAACTCCAACAAAAAGAAGTCTGGAACGGTTAAGTTAGGCGAGAGATTAGGCGACCTCCGAAATTCTGCATTCGTGTAGTATGCGCCGTTGTTCCATGCTTTTTTCACATGTTTTCCAGTCCAATTCATCCAATAAAAGTCGTTGAGCATGGCTCTGTAGCGCTCGCCGTCGACAGTAGTCGTTTGACCCACTCCGTTTTCGAAAAAATAAGGCCCGATGATGCCTTCAGCGTAAACAGTAACTTTGGCATGATGCAATGGCTCTTCGTGGGTTATACGCGGATTTTCGGATCCCCAGAAACTATAATATTGCTTATTCAGATATCCACAAGGATGTAAATGGGCCTTGTCGCTCATGATGATTTTCGATGAAACGTTGCCTCTTAGCGCTCTTAGCGCTCAATAGCTATCAGCTGATGCACTGTCTGCACTTTGTA
Organism: Volucella bombylans; assembly: GCA_949129095.1. NCBI lineage: Eukaryota > Metazoa > Arthropoda > Insecta > Diptera > Syrphidae > Volucella > Volucella bombylans. The sequence goes on along the minus strand of OX422141.1, from coordinate 135,754,125 downwards.
AGGGAACATCTTACAGTCTTTCACCAAAATTCGCTGTAAAGACAGCCGATTGATGCCCAATTGCATAGCACATCGTCTGGTCGATACGCGAGGGTCCTCTAGGATATCTTCATCCACAGCTGCGATATTCTAAGCAGAAGGGCTGCTCCGTGGCTGCTCAGACCTGGCAGCATCTCCTGTTGTCCCATACTCTTCTAGGCGAGCGGCTAAACGTCGTAGTGTTTCCCCAGTTGATATCGTATGACCGGGAAATCTGCGCCGAAATTCACGCTACGACAACACCACCGACAAATTATTCCGCCTTCTTTAGGTGTATAGGAATCCATGTCAAGTTGGCGTGTACTCGTATCTATTTACTTCACAAAAGTGAAAGTATAATAGAATTGACATTTGCCGGAATTTGCAAAACTATAGCATCTTCCGATAGGGTGATGACTTTTGCGCCATCTAGTATTTATATTGGAGAAGTTCCATCAGGAATATTGACAATAATGCTGTTTACCTCATTATTGGAAGTGAGGTCGTCTTATAGACATCTGAAAGGCATCGTTCAACCCAACAGGTCAAGGAGACAAGTCTCATATTTTTCGTATATTAGGACTTCAATATACTTTCACCGACAAAAGTGTCTTTGATCTCATATCCATGGCTTTACAGCTGCTATAATAAGTGTTCAGGGAGCACCTTGCCTTGCGACATGATTGTGGGCTATAAAATAAGAAATGTCTCTTCGATTGCCTGCCTGGGAATCTGATTGATGGTGAGGGTGACAGTGACCTTGTTGATATACGAGTATGTTATCTTGCATACGTAGTCCTTCGTCGAAATATTTGGCATTTATACTTTTTTAGTTGCAAAAGCCAGCCATTGCCATGTTTGGGGTATCAGGAAAAGGGTTAATACCAATGAGCTGAGGTCCGTTAAAGTGCCATCAAAATCCACAGTCCGTATATTAAAATCTCTTCCTGACTGATATGTTTTTTTGGTTTCCTAAAACATTCTGTAACGTCCTTTTGCAACCGCAGCATTAATTTTCGAAAGTGGCTGTCATTAATTTTGTTGATGGATTTTAACTATTATCTGTCAATTTCCACATTGCGGTACCATTCATCAAACATTCATATCCATGTAAATTTCCACATAAAAACTACTCGCATCAGACTCGACAACAACCCTCTTCTATCATGCAAATCTAAATTCAGTGGAAATTTGATAATAGTGCCAAATCGTCAGGTCATAACCATTCATCAGGAGCAGACATATCCGTAACACATCAAATATGTAGCGTGGACAGCATGGATTTGCATGTTACAGGGTGTAAGAGCGGAAAAAATGTTGATCTGTGTCGTTGATAAGGACATGAGACATGAATCCCGGAATTTGAATGGATTCGGATTGAACAAAATGAATATGAGTATGCGAGTGTATTCATGCAAAAAAAAACAACAAAAAAACGTAGAATGCTTATTTTCATTTTTTTTTTTAAATCCAAATTGCTTTCTCTTATTTTTTGATAAAATCTTGACAAAAAAAACCCCTGGGACGGATGTACGAATATGACGCCCACAGTTGATTTGCTTCATGAGAAGCATTTGCAAAAAGCGGGCCTTGACACGGTGTGAGAAGTCAAAATTATTTCATTTTTAGGAGTTTTGATTGATTGCATTTAACGCGGGCGGAATGCAAAATTGGATTGGCGTTTTCAACAAAAAATACTGGAATGGAAATAAAAAATTCAATTTTTGGTTCAATGGACGACTGTAACATATTTTCCGAGATTTGAAATTGATGAACTCTGAGTGCACACACCATTTGTCATTAAGTGTGGCAGAAACGATGTCAAACTTTCTAGAAAGGCTTTCGAAATTTTACGGGCAAATGTTTTACTTTCATTACAAATCGAATAGAGTGCTAGTCATCTATTACTGGCCAAAACCAGTCTTCGATAAGTGCTCGTGGTTACAAGCTGTTTTAGAAAATTCACGGGATTTGACATCATAACAAGGAGCCAACTAGAGCTGAGTTGTTTCTATTGTCTCCAGTGTTGTTTTTTAATATTAGTTCAAGTCCTGCTTCATTTTTTTTCTTTTAGAGGGAACCGGCTTGTGCCCATATCAGTGTGTTTAAATGCCGCATAAAGTTACATGTCTACTCGTACCATGCCTCTTCACCAACACTATGCTCATACTTGAAATGATAAACCCGCATTTCCTTTAATTGCTATATCGAATCAGCTCTCCTTATGGATTTCGTATGTCATTTAGGAAGACAGAATGTCTTAAGAACCAGAGTTTGGTACGCGTTGTACCACAGACCACTTCTTGCTTAAGCTAACCATTTCGAGATTTTTGGAAATCCACCAGCTGAAGTTGATTCTTCGAAGCTGAATACTTAGTTCTAGACGAACCAAAACTTTAAAAACAAAATGGATTTCTATTACTTGCCTGGATCCGCTCTAGGTCTTAATGCCTGCCAAGGCTGTCGATGTTGAACTTAATCTGAAAGCCTTGAACCTGATGGCTGGTCACCATTTCCACATTGTAAATCCCGCACCACCATGCATGGTTTATTTGGTTGAAAAATATGGCCAGTGCCCTAAGAAACGCGCCATCATTAATTAGCGTCTGTACTTCGATATGGGTACTTTGCATAAGCGTTTCGCCGACCAATATTATCCACAAATCTTCGCCAAAGCACCTGCCAAATCCAGATAACGTCAAGAAAGTGAAAGATGCTTTCGCATTCTTGAACACCTTCCTATAGGGTCAATCGTATACAGCTGGCGATAGCCTTACCTTGGCTGATATCACTCATAACTTTCACAGCAACCCTTGTAGGATATTGTGCTACTTATGCCCACCATATATATGTGCTAAGCGAAAGCGTAGTGCCACATCACGACGCCAGTAAGCATTCTGCAGTTTTTCCTAATGAGCTACGCTCTGTCCTACCAAGGGAGACTAATATGGTAGATGTTGGAAAGCATTCATATGGTCTGCTGTTATTCTCGAGAGTCACCCCATTTGCAGTTATGCTCAAATGAAACCCAAATGTTCCAACAAAGGTCGCAGACAGTCCTAACGGAGGTTCGATTCTGGTCTTGGAGAAACTCTTCTCTGAACCGTGCATAGCCAATTTATTCGCGATTTCATATCATGACTGTCATGACAGTCTAACTTCTTGCCCTTGTATATAAAATAACCTTTTGACAAGATTGATTGAAGCTCATTTGTAGTGCACCGATTGTTGAGTATGTCCAAGCAAACAGTCTGGACATCTGGACTCTGAAACGTAGCCTCGCAGGAGCCTCTGTGTTGGTAGGCATGTTGCACTGTAGACAGGAGATCGATTCGCAAAACACTTTTGTGCACATGAAGTTTAAACATTTCATCCATCCTTTTCAACATGAAGGAAGTCAGACTAGAGGCTGAGCTGTAGAAGGCGCGAGTGCTAAAAGTCTCACTACCCCAGCGACGACGGAGAAGAGAAACAGGTCATGGAAGTGACACCCACAGGCTCTCCGTGTTGAATTCAAAACCTCACACAATATCTATTGGTGTGGAATAAACGCATCTGTGGAGTCGGATACTTAAGGGGCCTTTATGTGCCAAAATCGCTCTCAAAATCATAGCTTGGGAAATTTTGCAACCAACATTTTGTTGCTGTGGAAATTAGCTACGAGGCGAACGATGATTGGCACTAATTCGTCGTTGCGACTGCTTTTTTCCCCTATGATCCGCTGCTGCCGCCACCATAGAAGGTGGTAGCAGAACTCATTCAATACTGTGATTCCACGAAGATAGAACTTGCCATATACTGCGGTGCTAATGCTCAGAAAACTTTTTGGGGCAATAGCAAATGCAACGTAAGAGGTAATTACCTGGATTTCATGCTATCGTCTAACCTCATTGCCGACAATGTTGCCTCTCAGCCAATTTTTGTTACAAGAGTAAGACACCAACAAGCATGCTAAAGGGACTACTGGCTGGAAAGTACTATAGAATATCTCTATGTCAGACATCATCGAATTTGAAATCGGATGCGAAGTCTCGGCCTTGTTGAAGAGGAGCTCGACACGGCCAACAGTGCTCGCTCTGAGATCCAGACAAATCAAAAGTCAGGAGAAGCTTTTCAAAACCTGAAGGGCACCCTTACCAAGTGTTTTGAAATGGAATGTCGAGTTAGTAAGCAATCCTACAGATCAGCCGTTCCTTGATGGAATGCAGCGTCTTCGTAAATTAACCAGAAAACTTCTAAACAGGTCACTTAGGACTAATTCGGAGGAATATTGGAATCTGCACAGCTCGAAGTAGAAAGAATTTAAGAAACATAATCGGAGATTTGCGAGAAGATCGAAACTTTCGGTGAAACCAGTAGGCCGGCCCTCAAACAAGATTACCCAGGCTGGAGCCACTCCGAAAATCTGATAGAACCTATAATGAGTCGTAAGCAGAGACCCTCCGTCTCATACTTTGGGCTCACTTCCCAGGTAATCAGAACCACCTCACAACTAGCTCCTATTAAAGACGATGATAGTGAGCTGAACAGCTCAACACGCCGTAGCTGGCACATCTAGTCGGTTGTGATGACGAATGAGGTCATTAAACATGCTTCCTTTGATGGCTTCAAGTCGCTTGACACCTATGGCATATACTCAGTTATAACAAGTACAGATCACCTGCTGTTAACTTTGAATAGAATCTCCATATACCGGAACCCTGGCGAACAGTGAGAGTAGCCTTTATACCGAACACCGGAAAAGAAAATTACATGCTCGCAGAGAGCTTCAGACCTATAAATCTGACTTTCTTCGTGTTAAAAAGCATGGATAGAATGGTCGAAGTCCATGTGCACAAAACTGCTTTGCGGATGCATTTCGGTCAATCCTTGTCTGACTGGTCTGACTCATCTAACCCTTAAAGGTATCACTATCTAATTCTCCGAAGAAGCTAACTATTTGGGTTTCATCTCGATAACAAACTTCTAACATGTTACGCCGAAAGCCTCTAAGGCGCTGTCGGCCTTCTGGCAGTGCAAAGGAGCTATCGGCAAGACATGGGGCCTGCCATCGAGAAGTATCCTCTGGATCTACACGGCTACAATAAGGCCAGTTATATCCTAATGTTGTTTGGTGGAATAAATTCTCACGAAAATACGTTATTGCTACTTTTACCAGATTCCAAAGAACGGTCTGTCTGACTCCGTTCTAGAAGCATTGATGAATCTTCCTCCCCTTGATATTCATATCATGGGCTACACTATCAAAGCCATCTTCCATTTAAAAAAATGTGGTCTTTGGTACAGCACGCATTATAGCTTTGATAAGCTTGCGTGCCGACTGTCTTATGTCGTCTGATGCAATGACACCAAAACTCCTGCTGCGGAAAATCGACTTTTCCTTCGCTAATCTGACGCTGAAGAAATCGGTTAGAATCTGAGCCAGTAAAGGAATGGCTTCATAGGTCTTCACGAACTTCTCCAAAAACCAATATAGGATGTAGCGCTGGTGTCTTTCTGGAGGACGGCAACGTTGGATTTCACTCATCGTTAGAATAACTTGGGTCTGTCTTCCAACCAACAATATACACAATCTTAATGGAAACGAACTATATCGTGAAGAATCGGTGGAGGGGGAAAGCATTTTCATATGTAGCGACAGGCAAGCTAGTTCTTTGTACAAGGACTGTGTTCCGAGAGATAAAAAAAAGGCTGAAGCTCTTGATGAGAGTACATAGCGATTTTCGGTATAAAGGCTACCATTACTGTTCGCAATGGGTTCGGGATGCATGCCATTGCGAAGCTAACAGTGAAGTTTCTCCCCTGAAATTTCTATCAGCTGATCAATACCTCTTTGCAGAGTAACTAAATGTATGTTATCGAAGGAAGCCAAGCCACTTGAAGTCATCAAAGGGAGCAACAGCGTATTTGATGGCCTTATCCGTCCCCACAAACGATGACAGATATCAGCTACTCAGTTTTCTTTCAGTTCCGGTGACAGGACCTGGTTGTCAATCCGTTCTGTTCAGATCAGGCATGTGCCTTTCACTCTGACGGATTGCTCGTACTAATTTCACTGAGAGTTCAGATAGCAAGCTTCTTTATGAGAGACACTCATCGAAATCCGAATAGGGTTCCTAGCTAATGTCTGCAGCAAACAAATCTTCGTTGCAGAAAAGCAAGTTCTCAGTCTTTCCGGTGCGGTATGGACAAATAGTTTGTTGACGAACATTGGCTATCGACAACTGAAACATCAAAACCGTCCTTGACAACAGCAAAAAGTGTCCCGAAAATTCTAGATTCCTACATGTAGACCGGGATGCACTAGAAACTGGCCAGCCTAGATGCAAGCGAAATTAGCTGGTAGGAACACGGCATCCAATCCTCTGAAACTAGCAAAAGCTTCCTGGTCTATTCTCGGAAAACAGTCGGGAATATGGGGTAGCACTCTTAGTTACCCCATATGCTATGACGAGATATCGATATGGACCTGACATTGGAACTGAGAAGGATCATCCAATGTTAGCTAGCAAACGTCTGTGTGCTGAATTTGTAAACAGCAAGGATAGTGCCAACAGCTGATAATCCTTATGGCCGCGGTGTTTTACTAGCAATCCGGAACTGCTTTCACGCAACTCCTGTCGATATTCCCACACTGAAAACTTTGAGTTAGTATGCGCCAACATTACGCTCCCCAAACGATGTTTTTACGTACTTTGTTGCTACATTCACCCATCTCAACCCATTGAGTCTTATCAACCTGTAGTTCATGCAGTTGATTTTTTGACTGAGGATGCACAACCTGAAGATTGCATTGTTCTAGAAGGAGATTTCAACCTCTTTGGCCAGTAAGTTAGTATAAGATTGTTAAGTAATTATAAGCTAGCATTTAAGCATTTTTTGTTAGTATGTAAGAGTTAGTGATTAAGAAAATAAAATAAACAGCTTTCAACCTCCCTCACCTTATATGGGAGCCTTCCGATGATTCGTCTCATTTTGTCTCTCGTAATTCGACATCTGAAATAGAAATATTGATGGTGGACTGCCTAACCAACTCAAGTCTGCATCAGATTAGTGGAATACCTAATACAATGAACAGACAACTCGACCTTATCTTCACATCCGATTCAGATAACTGTGTCGTTTATAGGAGTGATCATCTTCTTTCTAACCTAGACCGCCTTCATCCCCCCTTGTCAATTATATATTCATATGAAAATGGCAACACATGTGTCGATTCGGAAAATTCATTCTCATTTGACTTCCGTAGAACCGACTTTAACAAACTTATAAACCATCAGCAACATTAACTTCGACTTTATTGGTGAGACAACTAACATTGATCTTGCCCTATCAACGTTCTATTCGTTAATTTTCTCCTGCTTTGCCCAATCGGTTCCGTATACCTTCCGAAAGGACTGCATCTTCTCCTCCCTGGTACAACAAAGAGTTGCGCTCTCTCCGTAATAACAGAAACAAGTTGTGGCACAAATTCTTAAGAACTCGATCTGATTCCGACTACAGTAATTATCGATCGGTATATAATCGTTTTTCTGAACTCTGTGAGTCTCTTTACCTTGAGTACCTCTACCGCATGCAATTTAGCTTAGTCTCGGACCCTAAACGCTTCTACCAGTTTATTAATACCAAAAGAAAGTCAGACGGCTACCCATCTACTCTTAAATTTCTTAGTGAATCTTCTGCCGACCCAAAAACCATTGCAAATTTCTTTGCCTCTCATTTTAACAAATCCTTTTCTAAGAAAACAGCTGAACCCGATCCTAGCTACTTTAGCTATATGAGAAACTATCCTGAGACGTCAGCCATTTCACTAAATATAACAACAACTTTGGTATCTGAAAACATTACCAAACTTAAAGATGATTTCTCGTCCGGCCCTGATGGAATTCGGGCTATTGTAATAAAAGAGTGTGTTACCCATCTCGGTCCTCCTCTTGCTGCCCTATTTAACTTGTCTGTCTCAACAGGTACTTTCCCTTTCCTATGGAAGGAATCTTACATTATCCCTATTCATAAAAAAGGAAGTAAAGCCGAAGTCGATAATTATAGGCCCATAGCGAAACTCTCTTGCATACCCAAACTTTTTGAAAGCATAGTCTATCAACAACTGCTTCCGTACTGTAGGTCAACTATCTGCACAAATCAGCACGGCTTCACGAAAGGTAAATCAACGACCACTAACCTAACAGAGTTCGTCTCTACGACGCTTCATGCTTTAGAAGACGGTGATGAAGTCGATTCAATTTCCACAGATTTCAGCAAGGCATTCGATAAAATTTCTCACCAACTTATCATCTTAAAACTAAAAAAACTTGGCTTTTCCCCTCATTTTATGGCATGGACCAAATCCTATTTAGAAGACCGAGAATACATGGTCATCTTCAGATCTTCAATATCCGAACCCATTAAAGCAACATCTGGTGTCCCTCAGGGTAGTCACCTTGGTCCAATCATCTTTATCCTCACAATTAATGATATAAATTTAATTTTAACGAACTCTAATCTTTCTATTTTCGCTGATGACATGAGAATTTCCAAAGTCATCTCATTGCCTTCTGACTCCCATTGCCTGCAAGACGACTTGAATAAGTTTTCGGTATGGTGCAAGCAAAACTTTTTGGAGCTTTCCTTCCACTACCCAAGTACGGGATCTAGGTATAATTTGTGATAGAGAATTGAATTTCGACTCACATATTGACAGCATTATAAATAAAGCTAACTCTTCACTCGGCTTTATCAAACGCTGGTCAAAAGAATTTTCCAACCCTTACGTTACAAAGTCCCTGTACATTACTTTTGTAAGGCCTCTTCTCGAATATTGCAGCGAAGTTTGGTCATCCTATAAACTAACCCACATTCAAAGAATAGAAGCAGTCCAACGCAGGTTTATCCGTTTTGCACTTCGTGGTCTACCTTGGGCCGATCCATATGAAAATAGGCTAAAACTAATTAGCATGCACACCCTAAGAAAATGTCGTGAAGTCGCTGATGTACTTTTTATCTACCAGTTACTGACTGGAAATATCGACTGCTCGAGAATAACGCAAAATATTGCATTCACTCCCAATCTCCGTAATCTAAGATCTGTCCCAATCTTCCTGATCCGAACTCACCGCACCAACTACGGTCACTTTGAACACATATCCAGAATGTTGCGTATAACGAACAACTACGCCGAAGTCTTTGACCTAAATAGCAGCAAACAAAAAATAAAAACAGCGCTGCTCAATATGCCACTCCCTTAACATCTCCCCGTCCACCATTTCTCCTCGCCCCATTAGGTTAAGTATATCTTTGTTAGTTTTTAAGTCTAGTTTTAAGTTTGGCTCGTTAATAAGCTTAATAAAGTTGTCCGGGGTAGACCCGGGCCAATAATAATAATAACAGGCTCCAGGATCCCCAAGTGAGCAAAAGAAAAGCGATCATCACTAATGCAGAAAAAATCAGCAGCCTGAGAACATCGAAAACCACTGAAACGGTGGAAAGCAGACAGAATTGTCGGTACAAGGTGAAAAGTTCAAGTCACATAGCTGACACCAGATACGTGAAAATGGATTGATTAATGTATTAAACTCAACGCACGGATTGCAACGGCCTCAGCAGAAAGCGCTCAGTACTAGAAATCAAGTGCCACATGAAGAGAAAGGAATGCAGGAAGGAACAAGAGTAACTACATCAACGTACTAGCCCCCATGGCTAAAGAAAGAGGAAATAAGAAACTCGCTGGCGGCCAGGCTTCCAATCTACTCTAGCAAAAGGACAAAACAGAAATCGGCTGACTTCGAAAGAGAAGCAGGTTGTCAGAAGGGGGTGCAAAAGTTCATAATGCAAACGTTCTTAATTATGTACGGAACTGCGATTTAAACCCACGCTTAGGTGGACTTCTCACAGCACAAATATCTGTATTCCTCATACCTGTAATGCTGAAACAAATTCGGTGATAAGAACCCTGCTACAGCCATATTAATAGGTCTGGATTGAGTGAAAGAACATTCTGATCATCTGATCATCATTGAAAAATGCCTCGAGGATAGACCTTCGCTAAGATGGAAAATAAACTTGAAGAATGCAACGCCAAGTTTGCATCTTCTTTGCCATTGCTATGTGATGCGGGTAATTCTGTCATGAAAAATATTGGGCTGAGATGGACTATGACATCATATTATCTTTCGGAAGTAAAGAAAGTAAGCAGCTCTCCGTATCTACGAATTATGATCTGAGCAGCACCCGATATAGACACCAGAAATCGCAAGGCATTCGGTATGCCTGTTAAGTCCCAGCGTGCCATTACTCGCGATAGAATATCTGATTTCCATGTACGACGAACACAACAAAAGTGTTTGCCTTTATCAGAAATGTCCCTTTTCCCATCGCCTCATTGCTGTGCCATTCAATGGCCATATATTCTCTATTGACAGGAGCATACTAAAACTTAGCTCCTCCGTGAATTTCCATAAAAAAAACTGCAGGAAGCAATCAGGATAAAGGACGCCATCCTATAAATCACTCCTTGTAATTGTGAGCATGTCCAGGTGGTACTCTGTTCATACGTCCACCCATAATCAATGCTGTCGATGTTCTCCTTCTTCTCGGCGCGAACAACGAGCTCCGGGCTGGTATTGGTATACCTTTGGTAAGATAAAAGACTTTCATTTCCAGCCCACAGCCATTCATTAGGCTAAAGTAGGGTAGTCGACTTCATCTACAACACCATTCTAAGGATTCTCTTTCGTCCCGAATCCCATTTTCACCAAGTAACAGCGACACGTATGTATGCTCTGCACCTAACAAGTAAATCTTTTTCGCCTGCTCGCTGCACGATGTCCACCATTCCCAGTGACCAGAAAATACAAAAACAATTTCCTCGGCCGGCACCGCCATTAGAGTCAATTCTTTTTCGGGATCCTCCAAATATTCTTAATCAAGTTGACGTCTTTATAACTAGAAATTGGATTCGAACTACGAGTAGGATACCAGACTACCAGTCACACTGAATTCCCCACAGACTTAACCAAGGTTTTCAGTTTCCGAAAAAGTTCCTCCTTCGCTCCTTCGCCATATAATCAAACAAATTACAGTGTTTTGGTTCCTGGCTTCTGATGCTGGTGCATGAAATGACTAGAAGAAACGAAGAAAAGTTTCAAAAGAAAGAACAGATAAACGAAAGAGAAGAACGTGAAAGTTTTCTCTACGCTTATTTATCCTAGAGTGTTGGTTGATCTGGAATTTGGCCTGATAAGTGGAATTGCAACTTGAGATTGTAGCAAGGTACCTACTTTTGGCAACAATTTTCAGCGGCACTGTTAAAAAGTTCCTAATTTACTTTATCCAGTCTTTTAATACTTCAACCCCTGTCTGTTGGTATTGGGGCGGGACTAGAATTTTAAGGATAATTAGGTACAATTTGATGGGTGTTTGAGTTTTGATTTTGTAACGGTTAAATGGGCAAACAATTAAATAAATCATTGTAAAGTTACTTGTCTTGCTTAAAGTGGTTGAACGAGGACTAGTACTCGTAGTTGTACTTTTTGTTTATGGTGGCTTGCCAAGGGGAACTGGATGATGTTTATTTGTTGATTGAAAAGTTTGGGCTCTAATTTGTCTCGATGGTAATCTGTTTGTTCTTTTAGTAAGCGTAACAAGAAGCGATTTGTTATTGAAGAAATATCTCAGAGTAATGTATAGGGCGGTAGCAAAAGCAATGCGAGAGGCAATCATCTCATGCACTCCATAATTATCATCTGTCGTAGTTCTCAACAATGTTGACTTTCAGCTAACATTTGTAAGAAAAGGAACACCGACAGTAATCGTCTTACCGATATCTATAGATTCCCAGTTTGAAAGTACAACGGGAGGTTCAATATTCGATATATAGGTAGATCGAATTCTATATCCAATGCGAAGTACCGACTGAGGAAAATCAACTGGATATTCTTTAGGAGTCCTTGGCAAATCCGGTACAACTTCCCATAAGCTCAGAAGTTAGAAGAAGCAACGCGATGTTGGTTAATACTGTAACAAAAACTATGCGAAATCTCCGGCTGAAGACTTTAAGAATAAAAGACCGAGACTTAAACGTGAGAAATATAGGATTTATTCGTCCACTTTGTACGAGGTATAAAGAGCTACTGGTCACCCCAAAAACGCATGATAAAACTACAGTGTTTTCTATGCAAGTACAATAGTAATACAAACACATGTGTAGTTAAAACTTCCAATTAGGTATTATATACACATATCAGAGTAAGAAAGAGATAATGTTAATCCATGAATTATTTAGCTTTACATATACACAAGTTATTTCATGATACGTATAATTTTCAACATCCTCCGACCGAGGGAATAGAATCGACCTCCAAGGGATACAGTAACTGAATAGCCCTTCGAGTTTTTGTTCGATCCGAGTATCGTATCTCGCAAGCTCTCACCTTGCCATCCCGACCAGTAAAAGCATCCTCTACGACAGCCAACCTCCAGTGAATTCGTGGTTTTCCAGAATCGAAAACAAGAACAACGTCATTCTTCTTGAGTTGATTTGATGAAGTATATTTTCCATGGTGAAATGAACGGAGAAGTTGCATATACTCCGAACGCCATCGCTTACATAATACGTTTATATACCGCATTCTTTGCTTCCAAAGAAGTTGAATATCATTTGAGCCAGGAAAAGACTCACTCGGGTTGAGAAATCCCCCACGGTTCGTTAGGAAATCCCCTGGGGTCAATGGCGCGAAATCCAATGGATTATTGCTTATATAGGTGAGGGGACGTGCGTTGACCATTCCTTCCGCTTCAACGATTATCGTTCTTAATTGTTCGAAATTTAACTTTGCTTTACCGATGACAACTTTGAGAACGTTCTTTATAGTCCGGATGAGACGTTCCCAGAACCCGCCCCACCATGGCGCACGTTCCACTATAAATTTCCAATTGATTCGTCTGTTTGATGCAAAATCACGGATTGCCTCATCTTCAAAAACGAAATTGTTGTCCTCAAGTTCCAAGGCAGCACGGCGGAATGTTCGAGCGTTATCGGAATAAATGGCCGACGGTATGCCTCTCCTAGCAATGAAGCGCCTAAGACCCATCAAGCAACTTTCGGTTGACATGCTTGTTGTCATCTCCAGGTGGACGGCACGAATAGCGGCGCATGTAAATAGCATGAGGTATGTTTTAGTCAACCCTTCCGCAGCGTTATCAAAAGTATACAGAGGTCCTGCAAAGTCTATCCCAACAGCATCAAATGGCCTTGGCAAGGTTAGTCTTTCGATTGGCAGAGGGCCCAACGGCTGTGAAGCTGGTTTGCCCCATAATTTTTTGCAAGCTGTTGATTAGCTGTCGTCCTTTAGGGATCCAAAACCGAGTTCGCAGTTGTGAAAGAACAGTGTTGACCCCTCCATGCAGAGATCTTTCATGGCAGTCATTCACGATGAGGTCAGTAATATGCGACTTAGTTGCCAATATGATGGGGTGCTTGAAGTCCATCGACTCTGGTAAAGACTGGAAGCGTCCACCTAACCGCATAATACCCACATCGTCCAAAAATGGGAAAAACTGAACAATATCGGATGACCCAGGTATGGATTTCGCTTTCTGTAATAAACAAATTTCATTAGAAAATTGGTTATACTGTTGAGTTGAGTTCATCTGCACACAAATGTCTAGACTCCTTTCTCATTTCTTTCTTGCAATAATGCACAAAACGGTACATAAAGCAAGTAACCCGCAGCAAGTGATTCCAGGAACTGAAGTCTTCAAAGCAGAAAACTGGATGAAGCTCAATACTTCCAGAAACTGCTTCTGCAAGCAAGACCAATGGTACCACAGTCGTTGGAAGAATACAAGTGTTATTAGACAGGTAACTGACATCTTTAAGCCAAACTGGCCCTTTTGCCCAAAGCTGAGACGACCGCAGGCATTCGGAAGTCAGCAGATCAGCAGGATTTTCTTTTCCGGCACAGTGGTTCCAGTCTGAAGTTAACGTGTGTCGACGAATCTCCGAAACTCGGCTTTGCACGAAGGGTTTCCATCGGTCATGTTTACCTTGAATTCAATTGAGTGCAATTTTAGAATCCGTCCACATATGAAAACGTTCAACAGGTATCTTTAGAGAACGCTTTAGGTAGGAACACAATCTAGCTGCTATTAAGGCCGCGGTAAGCTCCAGTTTAGGTAATGTAAGCTCTCTAGATCCATTTTCTTTGAGCGGAGTCACTCTGCTCTTCGCGCAAAAAAACCCAACGATGCATTCGTCTTTGGATTTGATGTTCTGTAGGTAAGCCACTGTGCCGTAGGCTTTCATGCTGGCGTCGCAAAAAATATGAATGTGGACTTTGCACGCAAAAGAAAACACTAAGACTGACCTTGGGATAGTCAAATCCTTTAACTGCAGCTCTTGACGCACTCATCCCATTCAACAAACAGCTCCGAAGGTATAGCTTCATCTCAGCATACTTTCCTTCTCCATATCATTTGGAATAGTACCTTTACCTTAATAACAACGGGTGCAAGCATACCTAGAGGATCGTAAATTCTCGCTATTGTCTGGAGCACGATGCGTTTTGTGGCTTTTGCTATATTGCAAGAAAGTAAACTCTCGACCGATGTAAAAGGTACAGCTATCTCATCGCTGAAGACAAACCAGGAGAGTCCCAAAACCTTTTGCGTAGCTGGGACATCGGTGGAACCAAAACGTTCATGAATCAGAGAATTATTTGAGTTCCATTTCCTCAAATTCATGCTTGCGTTATTTAAAATCTCTGTAGCCTCTTTGCAAATTCGCTGTCCTTTACTTTCTGTGTCAACGCTAATTACTAAGTCGTCCATGTAAAATCCTTCTTCAAGAACGTCACATGTTGATCGAAAACGATGCCTCTCTTCGGCAAAGTGATGACTCAGTGTCGCTGTTAATAGAAATGGGCTGCAGTTCACTCCTTGTCATCCTCAGCTCTTCGAATTTGGGCGTCCCATCTGACGATTTTTGTTGATACAACCAAATAAACCGATGGCTATCTCGAACTTTTTCACTTAGGAGAATTTGTAGAAAAACCATTTCTACGTCAGCAACTATTCCTATTCGTCCTAGTCTAAAGTTGAGCAGAATCTTCAAGACATCTGGTAACAGATTCGCACCCACATGCAGCATATCGTTAAGAGATGGGTTATCATCTGAGCGTGCTGAAGCATCAAACACAACTCTCATCTTTGTTGTGGTACTCTCAGCTTTATAAACGAGGCGATGCGGTAAATAAAATACCCGTCTGGAATCATCACAACTGCCTGCAGGAACTGGTTCAGTGATGCCATCTAAGACCATTCGTCGTATAGCGTTATCATACTCCTTGAGACGATCAGGTGTCCGTGACAAACGCGTAGAAAGGTAAAGAAGCCGTTTAATTGCTTGGTTTTTGTTACTCTCGGTACACACTTGAGAATCTTTCCACGGCAAAACTGCTTCGTAGCGGGAATCTTTTCTTTTGATGCAGGAGGAGATGAGATGTTCTGCTATATAACGATTTTCGGCATCTTCGCTCCGAATACCAATAGATTCAAGTGACCAGAAGGAAGTTATGTCACTGTCGATCAGGGCGGGCAGATGTAAATTCGTGCTGAGAATAGGAAAGGAACATAAATTTATGTTTGAAACGATATCCTTACCAGAAGAAAAATATGGCCCTTGAATAGTCCAGCCAAATACGGTTTCTATGGCTCTCAGACAGGGCGCGATGCGCCTTTGCTTGCCGGTAACTATGGTCCAGTAACAGTCGGAGCCTACAAGAACACTTAGGCCTTCTTCCGAATCGATGGAAACATGTTTTGTGTCAGCTAACTGAATTCCTTGAAATGAGGGACATGAGCTATCAGGTGCTGGGAGGACATCTACACATATTTCTGGAACCACTACTGCCTCTATGTACACGCTTTTTTTTGTTGAACTGACTTAGTAGCACAAACCCCACTTTGTCCAGAGTTTGAAACGGAGACTGCTCCTTGCTTCCGAACGGGATGACGGATATACTCACTTTTCCAATAGAGGTCAGGTTAAGTTTTTGCACTAAACTCTCACGAACATATATATGTTGACTGCCACCGTCAATTATGAATCGAATTAATATACTTTTATCTTTGCTCGGTGCTGTGGCAATGCCGCGAGCTGTCTTCAGAAAGACACTTGAATTTTCGATTACAGAATTGGCGCATAAATTCATTGCACTTTTATTTTCGTGTTGTGTTCACTATCGAGGCTGCGATAGCTTTAGTTTTGGCAAAGGAAGGGTCACACATCGATGTCGAATGCTTTCCTCTGCATTTTTTTGCAAAAAATCCACTTTGCGCTTTTACAATTTCTTGAAGAATGTCCGCTTTTTGTACAACGAAAACAACGATAGTTTTTACGTAGTAAATCTCTTTTCTGTGTAATAGGTATATCGCTATCGCAGTCTTTCGTAACGTGATTATTTGAGGCACAAAACAAACATTGCTCCTTTTCGTTTATTGCAACTAAACTTGTTGCAGTAGCTGTTGTGGAAGAGGGATTTTTTGCATTAATAGAAGAAGTAGACACAACACGACTTCTCTCTAACGATTCCACTTCCCGCTTTAAAAATCGCATAATACCCTGAACCTGTTTGTCTCCAATTTGCGAAAGAGTCGAGCTATTTGATTGTTCAGGTTCATCTTGCTCATCATGATTACCTCTTTCAACAGTGCGGTGGTAGTCGACACGGAGCTCCACTGGTAGGCAACGGAGTAAAATGGATTTGAGCATGACGAAGAATTGGTGAGACGGAATTTGTAAGGTAGTGAGAGTGCGACTGCATGCTGTAACCGAATTATATAGATGTCGTAAGCCAAGTACATCTGTTCGTGAATTAATAGGTCGAAGAGCAATTAGCTGCTGCATATGCTTATCGACTAGGCGCTCTGTATCGCCAAACTGTTCTTTTAAAAGCGAGACAGCCGCATCATAGCACATCTCCGTTGCAGAAAAACCTTCGATCACCTTTTTAGCGTTACCCACCAATACACTCTCAAGGTAACTAAATTTATCAGACGAGGTTAAACCAGTATTTTCATGAACTTTGGTACGGAACTGATCCCAAAACGGTAGACATTCCTGGAAGTTTCCATCAAACTTTTTTAACGTTAACACCGGCAGCTTAACTAAACTGCGCACGACACAGATGCGTTGAGAGATAAGTCATTTCGGTTCTCTGTCTTAGGTGTCTGTTTCTGCCTAAGTTTAGCTATGCGTGTATTTAATTTAGCAAGTGCTCCTATGGCAGAGTCTTTGTGTATTAGAGTGCATTCTACATCGTCATCTAGCACAAACGGATAAGTTTGGCAGGGATACCAAAACTAGACATTGCCCTGTATAGCTTGTCTGCACAAACGCGGTCGTATGAGGGCTTAAAATCGTTGAATAGGTGGTGTGGATCGATTTGAAGTTTATGGGTCTTTTCCAAGATCTGCCGTAGTGTGAATATTTGGTCGATGATGGACTTTTCTGGTCTGAAGCCACACTGATATGGACCAATTAGATTTTTGACGAACACAAATCAATTCAATTTATTTATACACATATATCGTATTCTTTACACAGTAAAAGGAATCATCTTATGATCTAGTGTAAAGTTTTAAACAAACTATTTAGAGAGAACAACAACATAAACGGTTTTCAATAATAAAAAGGATCAATGTATGTAGATGTGTAATATATATATAAAAATTAACAAAGGGAAAAGATAAATATATGATAATTCAAATTTCAAAGTGCTCTGTAAAATCTGCTCTTGTCGGTCAAGTCTCTCATATGTCGCGGCGATAGTTCGAGAGTCGGATGGTATAGATGAAGAACTGACGTTTAGAGTTCAAATAAGAGAAACGCGGTTGTATAATCTGTACAGTTCCAGCGGAAGCACAAAAAGTTATTCTATCAAACAGGCTAGGGGGCTGCGTTGTATGAATAATATTGTAAAACATCATTAGCGATCGATATTGTAACAAGTTGTTAAATGTAATATTACATATTCTCTTAGAGAAACATGAGATCTTGTCATACCTACGAACCCCAAAGACATATCGAGCCGCATTGTTATATGCTACTTTAAGCTTTCTGTTACTGACAGCATCACACTTTCCGTAAACTTCACATCCGTAGGTCAATATAGGGATAATGAGTGATTTTACAAGAACCATTCCAATTTTCACTGGAATATAATTCTGAGAGACCCATAACGAACGAATTAAGCCATAAACTTTGCCAACTTTTAAACTTATGTGATTGCTCCAAGTCAGTCTTCGATTGAATGGTATGCCAAGATTCTTCGCGGTAGTGCAATACTCAATTAGAGCATTATTAAAGACGACAGAAGGAAAATATGAGGTAGACACATCGTTTTTGGAAATGACAATGCATGTTGACTTCTTCGGGTTCAGTGAAAGCAGATTTTTTTTAGACCAAGTGAACAACTTATATGGAATTGAGCATTATCAGCATATAACTCAATTTTGGAGCTAGTAACGACAGACGGCAGCTCATTAATATACAGGGAAAATAGAAGGGGCCCGAGAATGAAATCTTGTGGTACTCCAGAATGAATAGCAATGAAGTCAGACAAAATATTGTTGATGGAGACGGCTGGTTTTCGACCTATAAGATAGGAAAACAGAAGTCCAGCAGCAGGGAATGAAAAGCTGAACATTTTTATGAGCTTATCCTGAAGAAGAACGTTATCGACTGTGTCGAAAGCTCTAGAAAAATCCAACAATAAGAGAATAGTTATCAGGTCTTTATCGATGTTCTGTCTTATATCATCTACAACTGTTAGGAGAGCTGTTGTACAGTTATGATTCGCTCTGAATCCGGATTATCTGGGAGTAACTAGACTATAATAATTTAGAAAGACGTTCATTTGTTTCTGCATGATTTCTCCAAAAGCTTTAGATAGGAAAGGAAGTATAGATATCGGCCGATAGAACTTACAACCTGAATTTTTCGATACGAGGATATTTTTAGCTTTCTTCCAAATTTTCGGAAACACGCCAGTAGTTAAGATTATATTAAATGCAAAAGTTACAAAAAGAAACAATAAGGGCAGTATTATTTTCCGGAAATTTCGGGTGAACACAGTCTGTTCCAATGGCATTAGGTTTAATAGAAAGTATACTTTCAACTACTTCAACTTGAGAAGCCAAACCTTTCCCCCGGTAAGGAGATATCATCGGAAATCAAATCTGAACCTTGAGATTCAGATTACGAGTCATTTGAGGTTGTCGGTGGGGTTAAAAATATTTGGAAGAGAGCATTACCATCAATACCATGGAGGGACATAGCTTTCTGTTTTCCCAGGCTTAGGCTGCGCAGGTTTCGCCAAAATTCTTGCCCACTTAGAGACGGACTGAGTCATTTTGAGAACAATTTTATTTTTGCGGAACGAATACAACGAACGCAACAGTCTCATTCCAAAGATTGCAATAGACTCTTCGATAAGCAACAAGTCTATATCGCTTACATCGTTCATAGGCAAGGTCCCGTTTTTTCATATGAAAGCGAATTTCATTAGTGAACCATGGGCACTGTCCAGGCCTTGCAGATTTGAACTTCAAAGGGACGTGCTTTTTAAATAAGAAAATAATATTTAAATGAAGAAAATTCATTTGCTCATCGGAAGAAGATATATAATATATTTGTTCGCATTGTATGCTTCGAAAGTCAGTCTCTAGTGCAACATGAATTAACTGTCGGAAGTGCCTGTAAGTGAAGGAAGATGGTGAACTATGTATGTTAAAGTCGAAAGTTAAATAAATGAGGTCATGTTTCGACAAACCTGGGCCAGTCAATTGGTCATACAAAATAACTTTTCTATAGTCACTCACAAAAAACACTTCGAGTAGTGAACATGATTCATTGCTAAAATGTGTTGGATTAGAGGTGTTTACGGAGAAGAGATTTAAGTGAGCATGCTTTCCAACAAATGGCTTTCCAGGAGTAAATCAGAATTCAAATCTTCACACACAACAACTTTAGACGAAGTAACAGCGATTTCTTCCAGTAAGGAAATAAGAGATGCTGTATTTATTGACTTATGAGGCCTATATACGGTCCCTAAAAGAATTCTCTCATTATAGCCAACAATTTACAAAAACAAGTAGTCCAACAGAACAAAAAATACTTTCGTGAAGCTAAATTACCACACCACCACCTCTGCATCTTGTTCTGTCAGCCCGAAAAAGTGTATAGCCCGCGAGATTAAAAATAATGTCTTTAAGATCTATAGGGGACCACGTTTCGAATACACAAACAACGTCAACCCCAGAGCCTACAAAAAGGTCTCGAAATTTTTCTATTTTACACTTCAGACTTTATACATTTATATGAAAAATATGTAGACCCAGTCTATGTCTTGCTAACACTCTGATCATCGATATCAATACGACTTGACCACCCGCATTAGAAACTACCCTGCTACAATCAGCCGATTACCGGCTCTAAGCGACAAAGCGACGAGAGAAATGGCGACGAAGGAGAAGTTGCAAAGGTGAGCAAGAGACAGGAGTTAAAGGAAAGAACTAGAAAAATTTAATACAAAAATAAAAGTTATATCATGACTAAATATATAATAAAAATGAAAAAAAAAGAAGATAATAATTTTAAGTGGTTTTAAGCAAAAATAAAATTTTAAACTGAAGCTGGTATATCTGGCAATGCTGTATAAGTAAAAATTTTAATTAATCCTAAGTTTTGTTTAATATTTTAATGTTTAGCTTCGGTGTCATCTTGATGAAGTTTCACGTAAAGAAAACCGCGAGCGGTGAATGCAGAATGTATTTTTTTATTTTTCTTCAGTGCGAGTGCGATGGAAATTCAAGATCACTTAGTTGAAGTTGGCGTTTGTTCTAATTTAGGAAAGTTCGGATTTTCTTAAGAGTCATATTTCTATCAAACGGCGAATTGAATTTGGCTAAAACGGCGGAATCCAGTCGATTATCCGTTGGGCGAGTGCGATAAATTTTGTTAAGGGCGGGAGTGTTAAAACCAATTGTGTTGTAAAGTTTATCAAATATTGCTGAGAGATTCTCCTCGGTTTGATGTGGTACTTCGTAAAGAATGGTGTCAGCGGCAACAAGTTTATTTTCTTGAGCTACTCCCATTTGCTGCAGTTTACCAATATTGGACATTGCGTTTGACAGCTCAGCTTCGTTTGTTGATATTGTTGTTTTTGCATCGGAAAGTGAGCTATTTATTTGTATTATAAATGGTCCGCCATATAACTTTTTTTTTTTCAACTAGTGCTTATTTCGTGAATGGTAACACTTAGCTCATGTCTGATTTGACAGATAATTAGTTTTATTCTTCCGCTGAACGAATATGGTTGTGCATACGCTTGAACTACGCTTCGCTAAGTGGGCCTGCGATCGACTTAGAGAAGATGCCGATTTTGCCAAAAAAATCATCTTTTCAGATGAAGCTCATTTTGATCTTGGCGGGTATGTAAATAAGCAAAATTGTCGCATTTGGGGCACAGAAAACCCGCACGCATACATTGAAAAGCCGATACACCCAAAACGAGTCACTGTTTGGTGCGGATTTTGGTCCAGAGGCAAATTGGGCCATTTTTCTTCGAAAATGAGCAAGGAGTGGCCGTTACAGTCAATGGCGATCGTGATCGGGCCATGTTGAACGAATTTTTGTTCACAAAAATTGAAGAGGAGGATATTGGCAACATTTGGTTTCAACAGGACGGCGCTACATGCCACACAGCCGAAGCTACACTCGATGTTTTGCGCCCTGTTTTTGAAGATCGCATTATCAGCCGTAGAGCTGATGTCGTTTGGCCACCTCGGAGCTGCGATTTGACACCGTTGGACTATTATTTGTGGGGTGCCGTAAAAGATACGTGTTAAGCCGACAAGCCAGAAACAATTTACGCTTTAAAGGACAATATTCGTGAAGCCATTGGTGAAATACAGCTGCACACAATCGATAATATGCTTAAAAATTTGACCGATCGTGTAGGCTACTGCATGGCCAGCCGAGGCAGCCATTTGAAATTATTTTCCATTATTAACCGGAAGGATAAAACTAATTATGTGTCAAATCAGACATGAGCTAAGTGTTACCATTCACGAAATAAGCACTAGTTGCAAAAAAAAAAACGTTAGATGGCGGAGCCTTTATCAGTTTTAAGTGTTCCGATGTCAACAATTGCAACAATGTATGACGACTCAATTGTGTTTACACTTCCGCAGATGGCATTTAGGTTTGTTTGCATTTCGGTTATGTATTTTTCGCTTATATCAATTTTTGCCAATATTCGCTCTTTGGATTCGGAAATTAGAAATTAGAATATTGATTTTGGAAATGGACTCACTGTGACTTTTCAGGCGTTAATCAATTCAGTCACTGTCAATCGAACTTTTAACAAAGGGGAGCTGATTAGTATTGCTGAAAATGCCTTGCGGTATTACGGATGTTTTTACACTGTCTGACATTGTGATTGTGTAGTTACGTTATATATAAACGAACCAAAGTCAAGGGTGAATATGTTTGCAATGGGAATGCTCAAAATTGGGGTTAACCACTAAAAAACAAAACTCACCGATTTTAAATTGAATTAGTTAGATTAAATTAACATAATGCACGACCGGGAACAATAATAAATAAAAAAAGTTTTTTAGCAAAAACAGGTCAAACTTTTGAAGAAGCTACTAGCACAAATTTTATAGGGAAATTTAGACAAAACAACCGGAGTAACAAAAAGCACGTCTATAGAACTGTTATTATTGTACTTATTCCGCTTGGTCAATACGACAGATAGGATTTTATGGGTGTTAAGAACACTGATGCCTCTGTAGTTGGCACAGTTTAGATGGTCTGATTTCTTAAAGATCGGACAAAAATTCCTGCAATTCCATTCGTCGGACATACTTTTGTCCGACCATATTTCACGGATGAGTTGGTGTATGCTCCTTACCAAGTCATCGCCTGCTGCTTTGAAGAGCTCGCCAGTCAGGCAGTCCATTTCAGCAGCTTTGCTGGACTTAAGCTTAGATATGGGTGTCTTCACTTCATCCAGGTCAGGTGGATGGAATTGTTGGTCTGCATCGTCCAGGGTGAAAAGATTATTCTATCTGACAGTTGTGTTTGGTTCGTCATCGCTGTTATTACTAGAATTGCTCTTTTCAAATCCTTAGCATAGAATGCGACTCTATTACGATGTTTCCTTTTTCGTCTCTAAATGCCTCCGTTCAGGGTTTGTGTCCGTAACATGTATTTTTTAACTTTTGGTATAAATTTCAAATCTCATTCCTGGAACAGCATCTCTCAATTTCCTCGACCGCGCACTCCTTACTCTCCCTCTTTTTCCTCCTGAGAAGCCGGTGTTCGTCTCCTCTCTTCAGCTCGTAGAGTTCGCGAGCACCTCTAGCTGAATTTGCTTGCCGGCATCCATCGTCAAACCAGATGTTTCTTTGTGGTGGCCGAGTGCAATCCAGCACATCAGAGTGTTCATCTCTGATGGATTTCTGACAATAGTACCAGTGGTAATCAATACTTCATGTTGGCGGCATAGAATCTCTTAACAGATTAAGGGAGACTTCATAGGAATAGGATTTGGCGATCTCTTGCGATTGTAGCCGTCTGACGTCAAACTTCCTCACAGTAATAGCTGGTCTTTGTGGTGTTCGGGATATCCAAACGTATCTTGGATTTGCTTTTTTAAGAACTTAACACTCAAGTGGGTATCAGTACACTTATAATGCCTCAGCATGTGTTAAGATTTTTGGAAAATAGGTTACAAAGAGAAGAAAGATATTTGGGCTCAGTGGTTATTTCGCTCCATGGGTGGCATCCAACCAAATTGTTAGTGGAAACTGGCCTGTTGTTATTTTCTAGTCAACTTCTCATATTTACTTGATTTTTAATTAACTGAAAAAATAAATGTACGGATGCGGTTGGGATTCGATCACCGAACCTTCCGATGTGAATGGCAGTTCAATATGACGGCAACGCACGATACAAAAAGTTAATGGTACGAAATGATGTTGGCCCCTTAGCATGTTCGGACATCTATAATACTTGTATTAGCGTAACTGAACGCTGCAAAAAGGTATAAGGCTACAAACCGAACCCTGGGCCATCATACTGAAAATTTCCGTTAGTTTACGACCTATGGCTGGGATTTATTTGTGCATTTTTGAAGATTCTGCGAGACTGCGCTTCAAAATCTTGTGGACAGAATTGAAAGCGCACTCGATAAGAAGGAATACTCCTGATCTTTACGTGAATAAATAAGTACACTGGTCTGGCATATATTGTGCTTAAAGGCATCACCAATCGTGTTTGGATGGCAGCATGGTTAGCGAAATTCTATTGTTTAAACATGTTGCGTCAAAGTCCTCCATAGCGCTTTCGGCTTTCTGGCATGACATTAAGCTTATTTCCAAGAAGAGTCCTGCTTTAGACTCACTAAGGAATCTGATTTCTCTCGATTTATTCATATCATTGGTTGCCCTCTTAAATTTGTATTCCGATTAAAAAAAATTGTCTGTGCAAAATTTTGCACTAGAGTTGTACTGATTCATTGTACTCTCATGGAGATACCATCTAGTATAGTGACACTGGAGCTCCGGGATAACCGGGTTCAGGATGGAAAGGACTACAGTCAGTTGTTCAACAGAACCGATCTCGGATTACAGCATTGTTGTGCTTCTGGGGGACGAAAAGCTTATATTTGATTACATGTTACACATACTTGCATCTGTCTACGAAGCGGAGATATTAGCAATCCTGGATACACATATTCGAAATCTCGTGAGGAGTAAGTCGAAGGGGTAATGTACGAGTATTCGCGTCTGCAGCGGCAATTAAGCAACGCCTAAGGCCATAATGAAAGTGCATCACATCCAAGCTAGCTTCCGAAAGTCTTTTAAAAATCAGCGGTGTTTTCGCGTTCGCTGCTGACTTCTTTTTTTTTCTGACGCTAAAAACAACTTAGGCAAACAACAAGTCCATTTTACTCATTGTATTTTGCTTTTCCTGAAATTTCTAGGTCTTTCACCAGGAAATGAGCAAGCGCTTTAGTGATAAAATGCCAACAGTATCAGCACCCACTGCATCTGTGGCTAGAACTAGCAGCCTGGTGTGGGCTTAGGCTGAAAAGCAAGCGTCTCAGGATGTTGTGTGACTTATGCCCAGTACATTTGGGTGCTTAGCAAGTGTGCTGTCTTTTCTTTCAAAACTCACTGAATTCTGTCTTTTGGTTTTTGACCCAGCTTGAATGCGGTAAGAAGATTCACCAAAGCCCTAACTGCAGCCCGGTTGTCGTTGGGACACAGATGCTTTACCCTTCCAGCGATTTTTCACAATAATGTTATGTGTTATCAATATTGTGTATATCTTCGATTGGAAGACGGGCGCAAGTTTTTCTAAAAACAGATTGAAATCTAACCTTGTTGTCTCCAAAAAGATATCAGCCTCGTATAATAGATCGGTTTTGCAACCATCTGTGGAAACTAAGGTTCTGGTAGGGAATTTTCTTATTCCATAGGCAAGTTCCAGTACGGAAGTTCCAAAAGGCAGTTTGCGTCCAAGGCTATCGAAACTCTAGTGCATATTGTACCAAAGAGAACTTATTTTTAAAAGGAAAAAGACTTCCGGAGTTATATTGAGATTATTTGAATTTCAAGAGGAGGGATTCATCAAAACGTCTAGAGCAGAGCCAGAGGTGTTAAGGGCATGACAAACCGTTTGTAGAGTCTCGTAAGAGTACTACTGATGTAATTTCATGAAACCTTGTTCCTCAAGACAACCGACGCCCGGGATATAACTGGTCTTGTTATAGCCCTGTAGATAAAGAAAATCCCCCTTCGGTAACAAGCCCCGTATTTTGCCGAATGAAATCAGTACCGAGTCGACCACCGTCGAGTGCACAACTCCACCAGTGCACTCGCAATATTGCTCTGTGCTTTGCAAAAAAAAAAAAAAACCGCGCGCGTGTGCAAAACAAAAAACGTGCAGTGCAGTGACTGAAAAGGAAAATATCACACAGTGCGGGTATCCCACCTCACCCGCTCCTAGACGAAGTACTGTTGCTTGCACTCAGTCACTGCCGTTACTGTACGCGCAGTGGCTGAGTGTATGTAACAACTGATGGATAGCGGGTTGTGAGTGAAAATTTTGTTGGTGCACTGTTTCATATTGTTGTAAGGGCATAACACCTACAACAATTTGATCCGGTAAATCAATGTTAGAATTTTCACTTCGCAGCCTTGCTTAGTATCGTCGGTGTTTGTGTTTTTTGTGTTTGACTGTGATTATGACTAGGGAATTTAGGGTAGACGTAGCCAATATACGCGGTCTAAAAAGTAATCACTTTTCTGCGTACGTCCACGTCTGTAAGTACAGACCAGCTGTTTTGGCACTTAGTGAAACACAGGTAGATCCCCGCCCACACCTCTCAGATCATTCTGATCTGAAGCTACCTGGCTACGAACTAGTGCCATTATTCTTCTCTCACCGCGATCTCGCCATTTATGTGCGTAGTGATGTAGCTTACCAAACTCCACCACAATGTGATCCATGTTCCAATCCGGAATTCAACTTCATGTGGTTAAAATTCCATCTCCGTAAGCAAATTATCCACTACTGCTTTATTTACAGAAGCCCCAAACTGGACAGCAGTTCAACTTTTAACGAGTTTGAAGCGTTGTCTGACTCCATTCAAAGAATTGCATCCCTGTATCCTCATACTGAAATCGTTATTACGGGCGACTTCAATATACGCAATTCTGGGTGGACCCGACATTTTGGCAGATAACAACCGAAGGACGGTGTGTTCAGATCTTCGCTGCGGAAAACAACCTAACGCAGCTTGTAAATGAGCCAGACGTTGATAGTCATACCGCCAACACCCTGGACTTGTTTTTAACTTCTCACTCTGATAAGTACACAATTGATGTGCTCTCCCCTCTAGGCTCGTCGGACCATTGTGTCATATCAGCTAATTTCTCGTACATTCCTAATTCCTAAAAGAACCGTATGGCAATACGAGAAAGCCAACTGGAGCGGTCTTAAGCACTATTCTCATTAGAATGAGATCCTTTATCCCTCATCGGATGAAGAGTATCAAACCAAAAGAAAAGGCATGGTACGACTCGAGCTGTAAAGAGGCCGTCAGGGTTAGAGAAATGTTTTTTCGGAAAAAGTTCAAACGAGACAGAAATGACTGCAACGCCCATTTATCCCATTAACGATCTCTTGTATGCTACTTCTAATCCAATATATTCCTTTGCTGATGACAGTACTCTCTGCTTTTCATATTCGTTCCCGGACTCACGGCCCTGCTCTTCGGCTGTAGTACGAGAACGGCAGCGTATGCTAAGCTCATTAAATTCCGATATCAACAGCATAACCAATTGGGGAACTATCAATAGAGTGGAATTTAATGCTTCCAAAACACAATGCTGTCTGCTGTCTTTAAAGCGAAATTTAAACACCCATCCATTATCTATGAATGGCACTTGCATCGTCGAAACCGAAAAACTTTCTATTCTCGGTATGTGTGTCAATGACAACTTACGTTGGAATGACCACATATTTGATGTCGCCAAAAATGCTGCGAAATATCTAGGTTTCCTCAAGCGATGTAAGAAATATTTTACCCCCTCTGATCTGGCCTCGATATATAAGGCAGTCATCCGTCCAAAATTGGAGTACAACTCCCACATCTGGTCAGGTGCTCCTAAAACACCTCTGCACCTGCTAGATAGGATTCAAAACCGTGCGATAAAACTTATTGACGATACTAATTTCAGTCAATCAATGGACACCCTCGAACACCGACGATATGTCTCGTGCCTCACCTTGTTTTATCGCTATTTCCACCACCAGTGCTCCACTGAAATCGCCAGTAGCATTCCGCCCATTCAAACTTTCAACCGTAAGACCCGTCTCGTTATGAATGATCATCAGTATACCCTCAAGCACATTTTCGGACGTACTCTAAAATATCGTGATTCGTTCCTAAGCCGTACAACTCGCTTATGGAATGCCCTGCCGATCTCTGTATTTCCTGGTCGTTATAACTTGCAAACATTTAAAAACAATGTACATCGGTACCTCTCTTTTCTTCCTCCCTAAATTTCCTTTGCCCGCGCAGTGTACAATCACCTTAAGGGTACTCAAACCCCTTGAGCGCGCGCTCATTATAAAAACAAAAAAAAAAAAGTATCTTGAAGGACTTCGACTCCACACGTTCAATCCAAAGGAGTTTGCTATCCAGGATCACACCCAAATACAAAGATTCGTTTGAGAAATGGTTGGTGCCTTTAAGCACTAGATGAGTCAAATTAGTCAGAAGTTAAAAAAGGGCAACTCGTATCTAGTGTAATAATCGTAGAATATGCAGACAGTCCTAGGCATGTTCCAGCAGACAGTACAGCAACATGATCTCTATATACCTGAGCATAGACCTTAAAACCATCAAGAATGCTCAACTGTGAATCAAACAACGAGCACCATAGCAGTGGAGCCAGGATGCTGCAGTGTGGGTAACCCCTGTTTAGCTCCGCTATCACATGTTGTGGAAAGCACTTTTGTTGCGTGCAAATCACAAACCAAAAATCGTCCATTCCATGATCCGTCAGTTGTCTGTTGAGCTCTTCTTTTCTCCTCACACTTCTGGTGTTTTTCTCATAACATGAACCAATGAATCAGACCCCAAAATATCCCAAACCCGACCATCCAGCATATATGTATTAGAAATTTGTTTTTTAATTCCAACCTAATCCTACCTAAAATTATGTCGGACACGGCTAAGAATCTGGACTAGCAACTGACTTTACTTCCTAATGAAACTGCCCTGTATTTGAGGTATTCGATTAAGAAGCTTCATCTCCTTCAACGAGCCACCAACATTTTTGGTGCTGGCATGTTGCTCGGCATGTCGGCCTTATGTCGCAATTTTCTACCGCACAGTTTCTACGTTTCTGTCGTAATTGAGTCGTCTGTCCGCAGGGACGTGGCACCGCTAATCCATCCTGGATCAGACCCTTCATGATACATATATTGTAATTAGGGTAGCAAGCCCCAGAGATCAGGTTGTTCGACAAGGTCATCGCTCTTGCAATGTGCCTTCGAGTCAATTTAATGACGAAATTATCCCCTCTTATTAAGTTCGCTCCATTAGGATAGAATTTTACGTACTCAGACCCTGGTGTTCTGTATAAGCGAAGCCCTCTCAGAAGCCCGGATTGTTCCACGATAGAAAACTTTCGCCGATTTTTTCCGGTGTTAGTAGAAACCGCAAACAAAGGCGCCCTAAAAAGGATGGTTTGCGAGTTCTGAAAGGTAATCTTCAACTACCAGTCATCGCAATATCACTTAATCACATCGAAGTCGTGTTGCAAGAGCGTACTAACGATGAAGTGTTTACTGGGGAGCATATCAAAAAGTATGTATAGTAGTAGTTTACTTATTCCCAGCCTGTTCAGCTTGAAAAAGAGGCCATCTACATGCGCTATTGAACGCCTTCTCCAAGTCAATCAGGCAGGCACCCATGCATTGTTTCTTAATTTTGTCCCACTAGATATCTGATACCAGCTTAGAGACATCATGTCCCGCCATAAAACTGAATTGATTATCGACCGAAGATACGACCGATTGGACGTATTTTTATCCATTTTGGAAATCGGATGCACCACCCCTGTCTTCCAATGCGCTGGATAATACGCACCATTCATGAATTACGAAACAGTGTGGTGTAAATTTCCATCGCTTCTAGTAAGAAATGTCGAAACACAATGTTCGGTATCCCATCAGTTCTCACTGATTCCTTACTTCTAAGTGATTCGAAGATCGTTTGGAGCTCCTCTTTCGAAATGAACGAGAGTAGCTCCATCTCGTCGGCGATGAAAATATTTTTCCTATTTTCGTCATCGCCAGATTGATATTTAATTTCGAAGGCAGAAATTGTGCAGCCGTGTATACGATGATCAATCCGGTTTATCGTAATCACGACATTTACAACAGGGCCTATGTAAACCACTATTATCTGCGCAACGAACTTCAAAATTGGCGATCCAAGAATCACGGTTTCACCGTATTCAGTGAAGAAAACGCGGCAAACGTTATCTTTTTCGATGAACGAGCTTCCTCGCATTTGTTCGTGCGAAAAGATGAACTCCTGTGCATCTTTGAGTCTCTGAAAAACAAAAAGTCGGTGGGAGTAGACGGTATTCCAAACGTCGTATTAAGACACCTGCCCTTAGAAGCAGTGGATATATTTACTACGCTGTTTAACAATGTGCTGACTAATGCATATTATCCAACGCATTGGAAAACAGCAGTGGTGCATCCAATGCCGAAAAGGGATAAAGTTAGAACTAACCCTGCTAATCTTCGGTCAATTTGTTTACTTCCGCATATTAGTAAGGTATTCGAGAAAGTAGTTAAGGTGGGTTGAGGAAAATAATATAATTCGGGAAAATCCGTTTGGTTTTAGGGCGAGACATGACACTATTCATGCTGCGTCAATGCTGGTCTCCGACATAGAATGGAATAAATGCAAGAACCAGTGTACGGGTGCCTGCCTCGTTGACTTTGAGAAGGCCTTCGACACCATATGTTTAGAGGGGCGCATGCCGAAAACTCTCCTATATATAATTTATGACATGCTTATGGGAAAGAATTTCGTTGTTAAACCTCTAACGTCTACACAAGTGATCTAGTAGATTCCCTCAATCATTCCATAGCGCACGCAGACGATTTAGTGGCGTACAGATCAGGTCCAAAAATTGAAGTCATCAATACTCTCCTGCAGCGTGAGTTTGATTATATTAAGGCGTATTGCGATGATTGGAAATTGAAAATCAAATTGAAAATCCATTGAGATGGGCTTCTAGGGATACCAGATACAACTGGCGAAATTTGGCCATCATTGGACAGCACGGATTGCCATTAGCGTGGTGAGATACCTTGGTATTTGGCTTGATAAGTATTTGTATTTTGACAAACATATAGATGCTTGTCTTGCTGGAGGCAAGAAGGCTGTTTCACAGCAGTCAACTTGTCTCCAGGGTGAAAGTCATATGCTATTTGGCCCTAATCAGATCAGTCATCGCATATGGTTGTCGGTTGATTCGGGTGTTTGAAAGGCAGTGTCTTAGGACTTGTATCGGCTTGCACAGAAGACCAGAATCAGAGTACAAAAAATATTATGCCAACAAAGTCCTTTACGATGGGGCTAATCTGATTATGATTGCCAATTTCCTGATTAAGGTAATT
This sequence comes from Volucella bombylans, assembly GCA_949129095.1. Classification (NCBI taxonomy): domain Eukaryota; kingdom Metazoa; phylum Arthropoda; class Insecta; order Diptera; family Syrphidae; genus Volucella; species Volucella bombylans. The sequence goes on along the minus strand of OX422141.1, from coordinate 135,722,822 downwards.
CGAAGACACGTTGTAAGACACGTTGCAACGTCAGAGGCTTTTCTCCATATTAAAGCTAAATGGTTAGTACAAATTAGGGAGGGTATCCCGGTAATATACCACCACCACCGCCGCGATGCGAGGGACAAGCGTCTCATCTACGCTCATCTACGACGGGTATGTTGGCAATGCTCAGGAGCTCCTACGTTTTAGTCCCGCGATCGCGGACAGGGATCGTATCAATGCCGAAAAACAGTACATCGAACTCTGGTGGCTTCTAGAAAGGGAGAGAGTTGGCTCGCTTCGTTACTAAGGTAACATACTCCTCCTAGATTAAGTATAGTTAGGGGAATCTCGTGGAAAGGTCGCGTTCGTTAGAATGAGGCGGCGCCTCTGAGAAGTGAACGTTGCTTTATGGCATTGGTCTTCATTGAAGGTATGTTGATACCGCAGTATCGCTAGTTTTATGATGCCGCATTTGTTTAAGGTCAATCTCCACGTTTGACAGATTCTTATTGAACGGCGGGTGGAGCGAGTTCGATGAGATTTCTCTCGTTAATGTTCTGGAAAAAGTGTCCAACATACCCTACCGTAATTGAAGGAATACTTTTGAATAAACTCCTCCAATTCCGCAATTTTGTTTGAAAGGGTTATTTAGGTACTGAGACCGGAATGGTTATTGTCATATGCGATTGCGGGTAGACAGTTTATAGTAAGTTGAGCGGTGTCTGCGGTTGAATACTTGTGTCGAACAGCAGCAGATCCAGATAGGAGTTGTGTCTGGGAGACGACGATTATCTGTCGCTTTTAGACCAAGTCGGTATTATGTTGTAGGCTCCCTCGGGTTCTTGGTGTATTATTTTCCCAATCTCATTGGGATTCACTTCAGATTCCAGCCTTAGGAATCGAAAAGTGTATCGGATTGTGAGATAAATAATAACCGCTGTCCACTTCGGAGAGGTACGTACACGATGCATGTGTCTAGCACCTAGAACCTACGCACTACACAGCTGTAAACTCTTTTAAATCGGAAGCCTTTTCTAATGAAAATCGCCTCTGTGACACATTTTGTGATTTTTGCTTAGCTATATTTCGCTAACCAAAAGCACGTCAGGAGCTTAGACTTTGAGTGACTTGAAAAGTATGGCTCTTTGTTCGATCCTTATCAGTGAATTTACATTCAATTAAAGGACCTTCAGGGTTCGCTCCGCCATGTTCACACATATTACGACTGGATGTGTGTTAGGCGCGGCAGCAGTGCGTAGATTTGGTCCACACGCGCAGCTTGTTGGCATGTTGCATCTCGGATGTATTCGCAAAACAACACAAACAATTTCGGATTCGGTGAATAGAAGCTTGTTGCGATCCGGTACTGATATGTGAGTTTCTTGCGGCTCTTACTGCGAACGTAGTGACGTGGAGCACTTCCTCTGTGAATATCTGCCTTATAGTGTGGTAGGTGGTGGTACTGGAAGCAATTTTCCACCGCAGTGATTACTTGTCTTGAGGGATTGAGAACCTCCTTAACTTCCTAGAATTTTTTGTTGTCTGCATAAACATGTCTAATGTCTTATATTGTCAGGTATCAGTCCCGATAATTGTCTTCTTAGATTGTTAACGAGGAGCAACTGAAGTTGTACTTCGAATGGAGTTGTATGAAATGCTTTCATAGTAATACACGCTAGACGGTTTTGAAATTATTTTTACCGAGTCCTGTGAATAAATTTGTCGAATACAGCACACTGGACTAAGACTAAGGCGCAGGTCTGAAATGAACATTAATTTTGCTTCGAAGCGATTAATATTTTCACTGCTCACATCTGCAATGGTCATCATCGTGCTAATGCCCATGTAACCCATTAAATACTTTACCGCATCACTTAATAGGCCATCACCTCTGAATTGATGACATGTTATCTACTACCATAAATTTCGAAACTTCTTACTCCTGTTCAGGATTCCTTAACACGTAATAACAAATGCCTAACAACTTAAACTGGGTCGCCCATTCAAATACCACTTATGTAAATGATGGTCATTCGCTTTATAGCGACACATTAACCCGATTTCTGTCACAAAAATTACACCTCTCAGCTAAGGTTATCGATAAACGCCTCCGACCTACTAGAACCCCAGTCAACATCCCTCATGCAACCACATTACCATATCAATTTCCCCACGGAATGGATCAAATAAAATTAATACGTACTCGTACATTGTTCTTGTGGCTGGGTAGCCAAGCCATACGTAGAATACAACTCGTGTCCGTGCTTGCATGTCCAGACCAACAAAAACCGATCCCGGATATTCCACCACACAATCAGTTTAATTCCATCGAAGGTTCTTCCGGATATGGGGGTAGATTCACCCACAAAACCCATCATCAACTCTCGTGATTTATATGCAAATTCGTGTAAATCACTTTAACGAAGGTAAGTATGACGCCACCCTTTAATAACTCCGCCATTAGCAAACACTTTTCGATGGTAAGAGTACTGCCAGTTAACGACGCACAACAAAAGAAGAACAAAAATGTAAGCGAATTTGTTTCAAATGCCATCGCTGTTGTGTTATTCACGCTTATCCTACCCAGTAGCTTCGAATCGATTGAACTCAATAAACCGGACACGGGTCATAAAAGCCAAAGCACACCAGCGGAAGAAAATTAGTTCCCAGGACTAATAAAATGAAATCCTTTCGATAGGCTCTACGAGTATGTGACAAGCAAATTGCCGACGTTCATATGGCCAGTGTTATCGTACTACAGAAGGGCTATCATAAAAAGGATTCTGAAAAAAAAAGAAGAAAATAAATAAAAAACCTATCATCGGCCTTCAAGCTCTGGTAATGCAGTCCAAATATTTGGTCAAACATTGTACTACCAATTCGGTCTCTGGTCGTTTGCTCATTTCGATGTTCATTCCATTTGAGTTGGACTGAATAGCTGAATGAGTAAATGGGTGATTGGGGCTAGGGAATGAGGGAATAGGCAAATGGTAATGCTTTCTCACATATCCCGGATATAATATCTATTCGATAACCAACATATCCGTATCCGATTCCGTTTTGTAAATCGACAGATACTCTGGCCAACTCCAAGCCCCTGCCATATGTGGCTACATCAAAAAACAGTGTTATAACCCCTCGTTGAGTGGGTCACGGACGTTGGCGCTTAAACTTGGCCGTAGTGGAAGTAATACCTACGACTCCAGTCAATTCCAATTTAATTCAGGCGCATGCAGTCAACCGGAAGGCAGCGCTAGGATTTAGAATCTAATTCAAATGGATTCACGTTGAAGTGCAATGCAATTTGTTGGCTCTCGTATATGCAGTGCAGGACGTCGTTCAGTCTCCATCGACGTTTACCAATCTTCTTTGTCATTGGTGGGTCATTTGGTTTGCGGCAAATGTATTTAGGATTGCTGGACCGAGAGCATTGTCAGGAGTTACTAGGATATGCAGGAATGGAAAAAAGCCGAATATGATGTGGTTGTTTGATTAATCATATCCAATTTCGTTTGGATTTCGATGCAGAGACCAACTGCCCGGTGATTGTAGTTACGGTGGTGATGATAGTAGTGGAAATATTGTTCTACTATTGTAGTATCATTCTCGTATCCTGTAATAAGTCTCGATGTAGTACAATAGGTTCGGCTGTCGGGTTACCACTATCCCAGCCTGTTTTGTTTGATTTGCATTTCAATGAATTTATGATTATCTGCTATTCAAGTGAATCCATTGAATTTAATTGAAATTCATCGGTTTAGTGCACACGTGCACAGCACACAGATTGCCAGATTGCCCGATTGCCAATTTTCAGTACACTTCAACGCTTTAAAATTGCCATTCGCAGTATATGTAGTGTACCTATGTGTTCAATGCATGCCACAATCGAGGTGGCTATTACCTTTTTCCAGGCAATGGCCCTTTAAGGAATACATATTATAGAATAAAGGACTCATTCACCTATTTAGATGTGGGTAGCAGGAAGTGGAAAGGTTTCACATTATTTCCCTTTTGGTCGGCAGCGGTTTGATGTTGCCTGTGGCAGGCTAAAATTATTCAATTTCGGAAGGTGTCTGCCTACCTTATGGCAACAACAGAGTGCTGAAATACGAGTAATTAATTAAATTAAGGTAGGGCACCATCGGAAAACTTGCGTCGGCGAGTACAACATGATGGCTAGTGATATATGGATACAGTGTTGGCACCTTATGGCTGATCTAGGAATCACTTCGAGTCTGAGTTGAATTCGGTAATATGCTTTGCACTCAAACAACCTTCTTTGTGCCTGTGGAATTAGGCTATGAAGTGCTTTCGAAGATCGCTTAGCCTCGTTTATCTTTATTTTTGTGGTCCTTATGACTGAAGTAACATTTTACATAATAGCCACTTTGCTGTCTTTACCTCTCGGCTGTCTTTTTCGGACTTTTGTTTTCTTCGTTCTAGGGACTTTGTTCAAATTTGAAAACATATGGAGCCCACTGAAAGATTGTTATGTTGACGTCCTTACTCACTACAAGCCCTTACAGTATGGCAATACAATGGTCTAAGTCTGGCCATAAAGCATGACTAAAGTACGTAAGGTCTCGTTTTAGGATCGATTTAATAGTTGATATGCTTCGCAAAGGAAACCATTTTCATTGACTTGACGATGATAGGATGGAGCTATTCCTTTAAGACACAATCAATCATAAGAGTCCTCGATGTGACGTTTAGGTATCAACGCATGTGACTTCGGGTATAAATTTGACAGCCGCTATCAAAGTATTGAAAATGGAAACAAGTCATTGATTCAAAGGAAGAATGTATTAAGGACTTTGAATATTGAGTTTAGTTTGCACGATATTGCTGTTGATGTTTTAAGTGGCTGTTTATATATTTTTTTTTTTTTATTGTTCATTAATTCATTAAAAACTTAACAATGGGTAGATATTTCTGCGAAGCCTTGAAGGTTTTTCTGCAGAAGATAGTTTTTCATAGTTTTATGATTAGTTTTTCGTAAGCAAGCTTAGATAATACATAATACAATCTTTTTAATGATAATTAGATCATTAAAGAAAAAACTAATAATAATTGATAAGATAAATTAGGTTTGAAATTTAGCTATTTAACTTCGAAATTCAAGAAAAAATTGTTTTATAATTTTCTTTCTAGTTTTAATATTTTGTATATTTTTTAGTTCATGCGGAATTGTGTTTAGAACTTTCGGTACACTGCATTTCAGCTGTCTTCTCCCGTAGTTAGTGTAGAATCGGGGTTCGTGAAGCATACCTTGAGCTCCTATTCTTGTGTTGATTCCATGTTGAATTGGTGTTATGAATCTGTTGTCATGGTAGTACTCCAGTAAAATTGTCATCTTGAAAATATCTTCTATTCGAAGAACTTTATAACTCCTTTGTTCCGGAATATGGAGCTGGTTATATACGCCTATTTTCTTCAGTGCCGAGTTTTGGAGTTTTTGAATTTTCTGTATATGTGTTGCTGATGCATTGCCCCATGCAAGTATGCCATACCTGAGTTTAGATTCCACAAGGGCAAAGTAAGCTTGTCTTAATACGGCCGTTGTGGCATGATATTTTAGATGTGTTAATGCATATAAAGCTCTTCTGAGGCTCACTCGCAACTCATCTATGTGCTTATCCCACAAAAAGTTGCTGTCGATCGTAACTCCCAGATATTTGTGTCTCTCCACTGTGTCGATATGGCAGTTAACTGAACTATTGCATGATTCATTTTTGAAGTGGATTTGCAATTGTGTAGCCCTGAATTGCGGGTTTCGTATATGCATCATTTTTGTTTTAGAAGCATTGATCGTTAAGCCGTGATCGTGACACCACTTTACAGCGTTGTCGAACTCCTCCTGCATAATTTGTGTTGCCGTATGTATGGATCTGTGACGCACCACTATCGCCGTATCGTCTGCATATGCAAATGGTATGGCCTTCTTGAAAACTCGTAACATCTCATTGGTGTACAATATGAACAAGACTGGACCCAATTTTGATCCTTGAGGAACTCCATATTGAACGTTTTCATTTTGGCTGTAAGCATTGTTTATTTTGACGCAAAATTGTCTGTTCGTCAAATATTCACGTAGCCAATCTGCCATCAGTCCTCGTATACCATTATTTTCCAGTACTTCTACTAGTTTATCATGGTTCAGTGTATCGAAAGCTTTACTGAAGTCCACGAATAGCACTAAAACATGATGGCTTTTATTTAGACTTTCGTTAACGCAATTTGTAAATTCTCCTAACAGCTTACCAGTGCTTTTATTTTTCTGGAAGCCATACTAACTTGCGTGTATCAGCGAATTCTTTGCTATAAAGTCTTGCAGCCTGTTTGTTATTATCTCTTACATGCACTTTTCTATTACTGGCAATATTGATATTGGCCGATAATTTTTAAGGTCGCTTTTTGTACCTCCTTTGTATATCGGTCTGATTACAGCGGTTTTTAAGCCTGTAGGGATTTTTGCTTGTGCAATACTTAAATTAATTAATTTACACAATAATGGGGTAAATATGTCCATGTGCCTTTTTATATCAATAGCTCGTATTCCATCAATACCTGGCGACTTGTTTTCACTCAATAAATTAATTATTCTTCGAGTTTCCAAGAAATCTGTTTCTTGAATATAGACTGTGCTGGCTAATCTTGATTTTGAGTGTGTCGATGTAACCGAGTCACAATGATGCACAATATCTTTTATTTGTGTGCTAAAGTTGTTTGCACACGCATTAGTTAAATTGTTCAGACACATTTTACCCGTGAAATTCTTTATTATTGTTTCATCCAAACTAGGCTTTTTCCTTCCCAAAATCTCATTTACTAAGCTCCATGTTTTTCTGGGGTCAGATCTTATTTGGTTAAACTTAGATTTATAAAAAATAGATTTTTGAGCCGTTATTTCCTTGTTCAGTCTGTTTCTGAAAGTCTTATATTCTTGTTCATACGCTTTGTTTAGTCTATTGTTTTTCCACTTTCTGTAAAGTTCGTCCCTTTTTTTACATTTTCCTCTTAATTCAGAAGATATCCATGGGCTAAACTTTCTTCTCTTTTTTATTTTTTTCATAGTTGTCGCTGCATCATAGATATACTTCATTTTATCATGAATCTTCTGATAAAGTACGATGACATCACTTTCATTCAAGATTTCATCCCAGTTTGTATTAGCAATTAGCTCATTAACCTTATCGTTAGATATATAGGACAGGCTGACAGAGTTTTCTTTAACAGCAGATTGTTTTGTTTGTGGGAAGTACATGATTGGGTAATGATCAGTGATACAACTTTCAATTACAGCTGAATTGATTTGGTTATGTGTAGCGTTAGTTAGAATGTGGTCAATCGTTGATTTTGAAAGGGTAAGGAAAAGAAGCTGTCATACTTGACGCCGATATTGGATCTATAACTCTTAATGATACTCTCTGCATAATGAAGATGTTGCTGTTGTCTACGGACAGCCTCCAGTTTTAAACTGGCATCTGTCTATCAACTGTGGCAGTAGGCCTCTCTTCGCCATATTTTTGCTACTTCTACATATTTGAATCTCAGCTTAGCAAGGTTTCGATGATCTGTATGGTAAGGCTCAAGAAGAACTGTAAACTAAGAAGTAAACAATTTCTCCTGTTTTATGAATCCACTCTCACTCCTGCGTTCCTGGGTTGGGTTATGGTAGAATCCGAACCGTGCCGAAGATCAGCCTGGTGCATTTCAGAACTTTCCAGTCTTGTCTGTTTGATCTATGCAAGTCGACTACCCTTTGTCTAACTACTCGTTGGAATACCAAGTACACAGTTCACAGCACTGATTCCCATTAAAGCCTGAAAAACACTTAGCCTAAGCCTATGAGACGCTATCATTGACTGTTCAATTCTATGAAATGAGCTGACCAAATGAGAACCCTTGAATAGTTCTGCATCACATGGGTAATCTGAAATATACAAGATATGCCTTCTTTGTTGAAGTCTAAGGTAGCGAAACAACTCAGGGAGATTTAGTTATGTTAGACTGTTTTCGATAGAGAGCGATTCGTTTCTATGAAAAATTGCAGAGGGCCAACCGGGGGGAACAAATAAACCTGTTCCTACCACTACCTTTGACCACATTACCCATGAGATCTTTACCAGTTTCCACCACGAATAACGTGGGCCGGCAAGAGAAATACGTGAGGAAAGTGGCATGCCAGGATCAAATCTCGGTGGACTATATCAGGACTGCCTTCGTCGATCTTGGTGAGGAATTATTAGGTGTTAGACTTCAGGACTGTGACAGAGACTAGAACACACAAAGATCATCAGGAAGATCCTGGGATATGGAAACTCCAAAGTCTATCCTTAACAGTGGCAAAGCACTTAACAAAGAAAAAGTGGTTATGAAACGGACTCTCAACTTCTTCTTGACAGCTGAATCTAATCGTTTGCTCGAAGGAAAGAAATTAGCTTTTCATTTCGTCTGAGTGCACTGATGAGGGAAAGAAAGAGAAGGATTCCTTCATTGAAGTATCAGACTCTCTTTTTCAGATTATTTCTTCGGCGCAAGAAAGGAATGTATACGTACACAGAACCTAGAGCTCTGCTCACCTGAAAACAACGGCAAAAAGACAAAAATGTTTCAAATAAAGGTATTTACCTAACGAAGATATTGTGCCTGTTGCGTCTTTCATCCGGAATATCCGGCCTGCTGTCCTAAGGTCAAATCTAAGGCCTGGCCCTCCAAGTTGGGGGTTGTGCCGACAACAGACAATGGCTAGCGACTAATCCATTCTGCAGCAGCTCGTAATACGGTGATAAGTAGCAGTAGATTTCCAAGGTTAAGGAACCACACAGCAACCTGGCTCTCTCCAGGCATTCGAACCACCAACCAAATCGACCATGTGCTAATTGATGCGAGGCACGCATCCAACATCCTCGACGTGCGCACATTCCGAGGGGCAAATGTTGACTCTGACCACTTTCTTGTTGCGGCTAAATTCAGAGCTCGAATGTCCAACGAGAAGAAGCTGCCAACCGCCCAGAAAAAGAAATTCAACGTTGGACGCCTTAGCACACCTGGAGTAGCCAGAGACTACAGAGAGCGCCTGAGTGAGAAACTCCCCACTGTCACCTACCACAGACGCCAACCATCAGTGGAGCCAGTATCGCCAGATCATCAAAGAGGTAGGCGAAACCACCTTAGGATACCAACCACCCCAGAGAAAGATCCCGCGGTATGATGATGAATGCGTTTACAGGAAAAAGGTGACATAAGATGCACACAAGAAAATGCTGCAGCGCAAAACAAGGCAGCAAGGGAGAGTATCGAGCCAGGAGGAGGGAAGAGAAGAAGATCCTACGTAGAAAAAAGAGGGCCTACGCAACATCCCAGCTCAGGGAGATCGAAGAGTCTCGTGATCGAAACAACATCCGGAGGTTTTATAACCGGCTGCTGGCTTCAAAACCGGAACACAAGCTCTTCGAAACACCGAAGGAAACCTAGTCACCGAAGCACAGGGAATAGCAGATGTGTTTAAGCAGCATTTCCAGCAGCTGCTAAATAGGTATAATGTAGAGAGAGTGATAGGGTAAGAAGAGAACCCACGTAAAGTCAATGAAGAACCAGTTCAACCACCCAGTATAGAAGAAGTTGGCTTAGCTATAAAAAAGCTTAAGAACAACAAGGCTGAAAGTCTGATGGTTTACCAACCGAGCTCTTCAAATACGGTGGCGATGTTTTGGTAGGGCGTATGCACCAAATCATCATCCAAGTATGGGTGGAAGAAAGCATGCCCGACGACTGGACTATCAGCTCCATATGCCCCATCTACAAAAAAGGCGATATTATGTCTTGCAAGAACTATCGAGGCATATCCCTGCTTAATGTCGCATATAAGATCCTATCCAACGTACTGTGTGAACGTCTCAAACCGTACTGCAACACACTAATCGGCACGTACCAATGTGGCTTCCGGCCCGGCAGATGGACTATAGACCAAATTTTCACACTGAGACATATCCTGGAAAAGACCAACGAATTTCAAGTCGAGATTCACCACCTTTTCATTGACTTCAAGGCCGCATATGATAGCATTAATCGTCAGGAGCTTTATATGGCGATGGTCGAATTCGGGATCCCGGCAAAACTGATCCAGTTGTGTCGCGTGACACTGGAAAACACGCACTGCAACGTGCAGTTTGGAAGTAGCTCCTCCGAACTATTTCAAACATGATTTCTCTTCAATCTCGCCCTAGAGCAGATAGTACGCAGGGCAGGTGTCAACACGGAAGGCACTATCTTCAACAAGTCCGTCCAGCTCCTGGGATATGCGGACGATATTGATATCATCGGGCGTTCGCAGCGTTCCGTGATAAAGGCTTTCACGGCTATTGAAGAACGGGCGAAATTCGTTGGCCTGGAAGTAAACGAGGATAAGACAACAAAGAATCATCTGTCCACCGCCTAGGACAAAACGTCACTATTGATAGTAACAATGTCGAGGTAGTTAAGGAGTTCATCTACTTCGGAGTAAACATGAGCTCCACGAATGACACCCTAGTGGAGATCCGACGAAGAATACCATTGGAAACCGCTGCTACTTCGGTTTGCCAAAGCAATTGGGTTCAAACCCTTATCCTGCCAGTTCTCCTGTATGGCGCCGAGTGGTGGACGATAAGCAGGAAGGGAGAGCTAATTCTGGGTTCCTTCGAAAAAAAAATTCTTCGACGGATTTTTGGTCCTGTGTGCGAGGAGGGCGAATGGAGGAGAAGATACAACCGCGAACTTTATGAGCTGTACCAAGATGTGGATGTAGTCCAAAAAGCCAAAATACGTCGACTACATTGGCTCGGTCACATCGAGCGAATGGACAACAATGCTCCACCTAAGAGTATCTTCGAATCTCAGCCCTCAGGTTCGAGACGACAAGGAAGACTGAACCTACGTTTCAAAGACCAAGCTATCGCGGATGCCAGAGCGGTTGGTCTGGATAACTGGAAGCAGGAGTGCCCGGGATCGTAGAGGATGGAAGGCTGAAGTGTCTCAGGCAGCTTCAATTTGTGCTACATACCACGCACTTGGAGGAAGGTCAACGTGGTGTTTATCCTTAGGCAACAAGCCAAGGGAACTACCTGAATCACACCGTCCTATAACCTTCACATACTTTTATCTGAAAGAATTATTGCCGTCCACTTCAGAGAAAGTTTAGAAAATAGCTTGCCTATGCACCCTTGTCAGCACGCCTATCACAAAGGCAAATCGACGGAAGGAGCTCTGATGAAGCTGACAGCTGAAATCAAAAGTTCCTTCCGATGTAAAGAAATTGCACGTTGCGCAGTTCTTGAAATAGAGGGTGCTTTCGACACTGAATATGACTCCATATCAAATGCTTTGCTCCATAGAAACATCGATCAACCTACCATCAAAGCGATGATTGAAAGCCCGCAGGGAGGCATATTGTCGCCCCTCCCGTAGTCTTTGGCCACATATTATTTACTTAACAAATTAAGCAACTTAGGCTACAACACAATTGGTTATGCCGACGACCTAGTCATCATCATTATGAGGAGAGAGACTAACGAATTCACTACACGTATGCAAAAAGCCCTTAAGACAGTCCCAGACTGGTGCACCAGAGAGAATCTCTCCATAAACCCAAATAAGGCTGTCATAGTTCCTTTCACTAATTGATAGCGAAGCTTACACTGCATCTAAAGAATTCTAGACAACAGTGTATGGTCACCGACCATTTTGTATTGGGAACATTGAAGGATGAAGGCAGCTTGGAAAACTTGAATGGTAGAGGGTTCGATTTAGGTATTTATTTATCAACCGACTATTGGTCTATTGCTTCTTATGTGCCCTGTTCAATAAGAATTAAGTAAGAGGTTGCGAAATGTCCTACGAAATAGCCTGCAAAAGCAGTGTTCTCAGGTTCTAAGGTGCTTCCTTAGATGACGCTATATTCGGGGGACTAGGAACTCAGCTAACATCCCTCTCCAACTAGCGCGGTATTTTGCCTCCAGAAGCGAACACGAGGTTGGCTGATATTCTCTTTCACTCGCGTGGTCAACCTAAGATGAAGTAGTCCTCTACTGTGTTGTTCTTCAGGTTCGGCCGGAAACTTTCTGGGCCGGGACGTTATTGTTCCTGGATTAATTGAGCTTTTCTGATGAGGTCGGCATGGCTGTACAGCCTAGCCTGCACAGTTCGTTGTTGAAACGTCTACTCTATTGGACGAGAGAGGACTTTACTACTCAAGGAGGCTCTTCGTATGCTTTTCGCGCTAGTGTCGTTCTAGGAGTTGATGTCATAATCTGTTGCTTTAAACAGATCATCAGTTAAGCTATTGCTGTCCTGTGTTGGTTAGGTAGACGGAAATATTTTCTGGGTCCGTCTAGGTTGGACTGTTCTGCATGAAGGTGGAATATTGTTCGTCATCATGGTTTAACTATCTGCAGAAGTAATCATTCGAGATTCGTAGCACCAGCTATGAGATTTCCTTTGCCAACCTTGCAGATTTCTGTATATTCGCTTCATTTTTGGTAAGACTACCGAACTCTATTCTTCTGGTAGCCCCTCTCTAAGCCTTCTCGTAGTCTTTTTTTTTTCTAAGGAGCCTACGCTCTTCCCGCCTTTTCTGCTCGTGGAGACCGCGACCGCCTTTCGTTTTTTCTGCAGTCTCGCTTTGTACATGCTGTGTTTTCTAGATTTGCCTGCCTGGATTCATCACCGGACCAGTGATTTCTTTGTTGGCGCGGATTTAAACTCAGGATGGTAGAGGCAGCGTTTCTGATTGCTCTCTGGCAGTGATGCCACTGGCCTTCTATATTTGACGCTGGCACCATCGACACGATCGGAAAGGACCTGTTAGTCTGTTGTGCTTGTAGACGTTCATTGCACTTCCTCACAGTGGTTCGCTGGCTTTGAGCTATTACGGATATTATTTGATGGTTTGTTGACCATTCTAGGTTCCTTTATGGATATCAAAGTGCGAGGACTGTGGGATAGCTATGGAATAAGGCTGTGTCTGTTTTCATATGTGCTGTTGTGTTACGGCGAATCCGCACCGGAAAAAGCACTTGAACTGCTGTCTTTGTCGCGCGGGTTGTCTGTAACTTTCTCCATATTTTCATTTTTTTTTTGTCCAGTCTATTCTAGCGCACTTCTTGGATGGTGATAATATCGGCTTTTCGGTTGGACGCGGACTATTAAGAGTTCCTACATCTACGTGCAAATACGAAGATAGTTGTCCTTTAATCGTTTGCCAGGGTTGTCAACAGTGAATATGCTATTACCCGGGGCTATGATCTGCTTCGCCACACTGTTTTTAATCTCTTCCGCATTTGGGTTGTGAGCCCAATGACGGCGTTGGACTGCTGGTCGAGTACCATTTTGATCTGAATGAGTACGGATGTACTGTTACCAGGAGCCACCAGCGATAGGTACTGCAAGCACTATGCTACGAACTCGATTGTTGCACTGCTGACACAATCCAAGTTTTAGCGGTTTCAATCGTTGCCCAGATCGAAAGTACTTATGAGATCAAATTCAAAAAATATAACCATGAATGGTTCAATGAAATCATGACTCACAAAAATGTCAACACTTGATACTGCAAAAGAATGTTGAGTAACTAAAGTTGTCAACTTCTGAATCTGTGAAAGGACCTTCATTTTATTTGGACTATCGCTGTTTTGTGTGGATGTTTAATGTTGAGAAAGGAGACATAAAAGCCATCGAGTTCATATTTAAACGATAGTTAACTAGATTCCTCCCAGCAGAACACTGTCCAAACTGGAAGCAAACCAAAAGCTATTAACCCCTTGATAACCTCCTCTATTCACGGACAATTTCAAGTAATACTACCACTTCACACTGTATAAGTTCTGACCTTCGGCCGACAAATTGTTTGCAAAACAGTTTTACAAAATTTCTTTTTCCCAAAACGTCGGATCACCTACTGTGGGACCACCCCAAAATCCCGAACACGGAGGCATTTGGAAATTTATTAAACGATTGTCATTTTATTGTATTTGCTGTTGTCCAAAAAAGGACCAATCAACAGACCCAAAGCAATAAACGAAATTTCAGAAGCCATTCGAACTAGGATAATTCCGTTAAATGCTTACCACTGTGGAGAGCTTCTAATTGCGTCCGCTAATCTTATTCCATTGGATAATGGCATTCCATCCTGCAAATGGATGTTGATGATGGTAAAATGGCAAAGTGGCAAAGTGGCAAAGAGGTCCTTGTGCTTGAGTTCCGTCGCCTGTCTCTTTTTCTGTCCAACGCAAGTCATTTGTTTCTACCCTTTTCCCTAGAGGTTTCACAGTGTTTCACGTTTAATTGATTCGACAGGACAAAATGTTGTTCTATAATGCTATTGTGGCTTTGAGCTTAAATGCGTCTCTACTGTTATGTATCACTGGTGTGTGGGTGTGTATGTTTGTGCAAGGATGCGTGTTTAAATTTTAGCACCGACGCACTAAAGTCGCCTGTCCTGCCCGTCATACACGTTTCTCAAAATAAACGGAAAGTAAAATAAAAAATCGTCATTATCCTCTGTGGGTTCCTGTTCGAATGGTCAGAACGTTTAGGTTCCGTAGGACATCAGAGCAACACACAATATCAGAGAGCTGGCTATTAAAATGACTCGAGTCACCCACCACATGGACACAATTACAGATACAAACCCACACATTTGGGGAGGTTGTAGTAGGTAGTAGGTGGACTTTTTCCACAGTGCGAGTCCTTTTCGTGTTGCATCCGTATTTGAATGCCCGTTGTTCCCTTAATGTGTATTCGTACGTATGTGAGTTTTGTTTACTGTAGACAATAGTTAAGGACACTGGAGGCGTCCCCACGGCTTCATCGTTGTTCGGTGGCGTAGTTATCATAAATTGAACTGACAGTAATTAAGGGCAACTTATTTTTACGGCGGTTAAATTAGTTCAATTGCCAGAGTAGGCCATGAAGCTATCATGGTCTTCAAAGTGTATATGACTTCAGGGTCGTAGTGGAATAATGTCGTTGGATGATATACGGAGGATGCTTTAACAGGAATTTCGGTTCATTAGGCAGTCTTTTGGGAATGAACGCAACTCTAATTATTTCCATATTACCCAACACATGTTAAGATTAATTATATTATGAGAGTAGGTCGTAAGTGTATTGGTGGTATATGTGGCACGTGTTGTTCTTAGAAACAGTGTAGTCGGAAGTTTCTTTGATAATGGGTTTCCTGTCAGCAGCACATTAAATATATGTGGAAACTACAAGTGAATATGCTTTGTCTTATCAAAGTTAAAATAGTTTTGGTTTTGCTAAATAGTGATTGAGTGCTGTAGGATGATGGGACCTTTCGAAAACAGTGATTTAAAGAAAAACGAGTACAGTTCCATGAAAATGGGAGCACGGATTACTTCAAAGCAAAGTCACTGGTTCATGTTTTTGATCTAACTCCTCTTGAGACAACATGACGCTTCTTAAATCGATATTGCTTGGATGATAGCAAAGAGCTACCTTACAACCTCTCCAGTTAACTCAGTTTTTGTTCAATGCTTCCAGTTACGCCGTTCAAAATAGTTGGGGTGCGCTTCCACTTGAGTACGCCAGTTTAGGGAAGGCATTTCTCTATTGTGTAGTTCTTTCGGATAAAATTCGGAAACTCTTACGTTTGGTTTGTCACCTTCAACACCTTCTTCTCGTAGTCGTCCTATTTTAGCAACCCAAGTTTCTCTTCGACTCCATTTTTGCTCAAAAGCAATGGTGTGGAGAAGAATTGTGCTTTTGTTACATTGGATTTCACATAGGCACATTCAATGACATTGCTTTCATCACTCAGACCTCTCAACAAAAAGTGGTCAAACGAGCACCAGCATAAGCCATGGAAAGAGTGGCAGAACCAGCTTTAGTATTGACGACTTTAGTACCGGCATATTGGATTTTCTTGGTCAAAGCATCGATATCGCCCTTGTACTTAGGATTGCTCTGGGACGAAATTGGGATGATTGTGAAACCAGAGTGACTCCAGTGACATTGATGTCGACTTTCTGTGGATCCATGCTAAGGGATTCATCGATAAATGCGCGT
Source organism: Volucella bombylans (assembly GCA_949129095.1). NCBI lineage: Eukaryota > Metazoa > Arthropoda > Insecta > Diptera > Syrphidae > Volucella > Volucella bombylans. The sequence continues at coordinate 135,706,769 of OX422141.1, read as the reverse complement.
GAACGAACAACATTCAAGGTGGTAACACCAAGAGACATTTTGGGTCGTATTTTCCAGTATTCTTCAGCACTGCGGCAGCGATGGGTACAACAGTGTTAACTGGATTGGTGATAATTGCAACAAGGCTTTTGGGTAGCTTTAGGTAACTGCAGCGGCTAGATCCTTTACAATATGTACCAGTGTTCATATTGAACAAATCACCACGAGTCATACCGCGTTTGTGGGGAACTCCAGCTGAAATGACGACAACATCGGCTCCTTGTAAAGCGGCAGCCAATTCCCCTGGGCCAGTGAAATCACGGGTCGAAGTCTTTGTATCGATGTGACAAAGGTCAGCGACAACACCAGGTGTACCAACCATATCGTACAAGCTGAGCTGGGTAACCAATGAGTTCAGTTTCAACAGCAGCGACAGGTGTTGTCCAATACCGCCACTAGCACCGCCAACAGTAACTTTGAAGTTATTCTGTTTGCTGGTGGAAAAGCTCGTGGTAGCTTTGAATGATAACTGATTTTATCAAAAGATAAAATCCCAAAGCAATACACCCAACGACTGTTCTAACCCACAGAGGTTAAGCGAAAAACGAATCGAAGTTACAACAACCCACATTAATAAGTTACAAAAACTGCAAAATCCAGCACCTGAGTTACACACGTAGCGATGAAATAAGATTCAAAGTTCTTCAGGTCGAGAAAATCTTCCAGATGACACTAATACTGAAGTACTTCAACGATAACCGTTTCATTCGACCAATTGATCACGCAACCAACACCAGAAGGCGTGCCCAAAGTATGCTTCAAACTACAATAGAGCGTTCCTTCAACAATCAACGGATTACCTCGAGAAATTGTAAACATAGAAAGTTTCAAAAATCTTCTACATAATGAGTCTTATCTAGAGACCCCTTAGTGTTTCTTGCCAAGGCCAAGTATTTCTTTGCCTTCTTAGGGCAAGGAAACACCGGCTTTAAAATCAATAAGAGATAGTGAATCTCGATGGGGACTTGTTGAATTTCCTTCACGATCTGCTGTCAACTTAGGCTCAAGCAGTTTTCGGATTGGAACCGCGGTTTAATAGGCTGCAGAAGTAGATTGTAAATCTTCTACTTAATTTTCTTGTTCTACTCTACAGGCTTCTGTTGGGGTCTCGTTGGTTTAGCTTCCGAACTTTTTTTCTCTAGAAGCACCTCTCCATTTTCTCAATCATACGTTGATCAGAACGTTGCCAATTTGTTTGACTGTCTTTTGAGGTGAGGAACCGTGTGCTAGTTGTAGTGATATTGCTCTCCGCAGCGAAGTCAGTAAGCCTTTTTAGAACTGCTATCGTATAATGCTTCTCGATTGTACTACCGATGGTCTTTTTTCCCGTTGTGGTGGTCAAATCGATTGGTAGGTTATTTTTCGTAGGAGTTAAGAGGTTCATAGAAATATGAGGCATATGAGGCTGATGTTTCCAAGATTAAAAGGCGAAAGCTCAAGATTTTCCACGTATCTCGATAACCACATATATGCTACTACCGATATGATCACAAGAACTATCATTTTTAGAACAAAATCCTTTATTCCAAAATAGGAAAACTTACGAAAGCTCAATTGCACTGGGAATAATGCAATCTCTTAAGTCACATACAATGCCAGAAAAACTTGTGAAGTTTTGCATGAATTGCAACGCCGCACAGTATTCTGTCTAGGTTGATGTCACTTTATAGCTCGTATAGTTCAACGTTGAATCTTCTTCTCCAAAGCCTGTCAACGTAAACGGGACCGAACATTTTTCGAAGGATTTTTTGTCTCGATACGATTGAGAATATCTTAATCCGCTTTCGATAGAGTTCATGCTTCAGCGCCATAAAGTAGAACTGAAAGGATCTGACTCTGTTTAGTTTTTCGGTATAGGACCTTGCTACTCAACTGCCTTCTTAACCCAAAGAAACAGCGATTGGCATGATTGGATCAACTAGGATAGTTTACAAAACCAAATAAATATACACATACGAAAGTGGTAAGTGTCTCTTTCATCCGAAATAGCGTTCTACGAAGAACAAAAACAAAAAGATACTCCTCCACGAAAGGGATGATATCTCAGATTTGAAAAATTGCCGCTCACATCACAAGCCTGGAAATAAGGGTATTCCATCTAGTGTTATAGTAAGTGTTGCAGTCCTTGAAAAGTAACCATCAATCTAACGCGTTCCCTGCGTGCCTTTATCAATAGGTATCTGCATTGCAAAATAAGGAAACATAGGCGAGTGTTGGATACCCAACCATCAGCTCATCAGAGTAGTGAAAAGGAACCCATGTTCGTCAGCAATTAATTAAGTGAAAGAGGCAATGACTATGTCAACGCTTGAATTGGAAATATTTTTTCATTTAAAAGTACGTCTACTCATTCAATCAATCAAAGGAGTGGAACGTTCTTTGTATCCTTGATACAGACTAATGGAAAACGGATTTTAGGGCGAAGAGGATGTGCTGGCATGAGTTAAAATATGTTGCTCAAGTCGATCATGCTTTCTGGGTCCACAAAAATTGTAAGTATGATGACGCATGCATTTAGACACCACCACGACAGAGGTAATAAGTATTTAAGAAGGTTACTTCTGCAAGATATACTTGTTGACAAACTATTCTGTCTGGTAGTATTAGGTGCACAACTAAGTGTTTTTTTTTATTTTGATGAAAATGCAACTTTATTGTTAAAAAATGGTTACAAATGTCCCATTGCCCATAGCTGGCTACAAATTTTCCCATCTTTCTGACAGAGCTCGAACACCGTTACGGTAAAAGTGTTCATCTTTTGAGGCTATGCACGAATCAAGCCATTTTTTGATGTCTTCATATAAGCGGAACTGCTGATCAGCCAGACCATATGCCATCGAACGGAATAAGTAATAACCGGACGGCGCAATATATGGGGAATATGGCGGGTGGGGCAGAACTTCCTATTTGAGCGTTTCTAGGTCGGCTTTAATGGGTTTGGCAACGTGAGGCCTAGCGTTGTCATGCTGTAGAATCACTTTTTCGTGTCTCTGCTCTTACTGTGGCTGTTTTTCGCGCAGTTCTCGCCTCAATCGTATCAATTGAAGTCGACACCGTTCCCCAGTGATGGTTTCGTTGGGCTTCAACAGTTCATAATAAATAATACCGACGTGGTCCTACCAAATACACAGCATAACCTTCGCAGCGTGAACCATGACCGAGCAGTCCCCATGAGCTGGTTCTCTTTGAGTTGCTGTAATGAACCCATTTTTCATCACACGTCACGCTGAAGTAGTTGTTTACAGGCGAAAAAACAACGCACAACGTCCCTTGGCTTCAAATCACAAGAAACCCCAGTTCGTTGTTTTTGAATCATTCCCAGCTCATACAATCGCTTGGAAATGGCTTAGAGGGTAACTCCTAATACTGAAGCAAACTCTTCTTGCATTTGGCACGGATCCTCATCGAGCAATGCCTCCAATTCCGCGTCTTCGAAGGATTCTGACCTTCCCTCACACGTATGGTCGTCAACATCGAAATTGTAGCTCTCGATGCGCTTCAGCCGCCGTTTTCTTCGAATGAAAGAAGAAAATCAACACATCCCGCAAATGACAATTATTTGGCACAAAATCAGACATTTTCGCACAACCAAAAGTTTATGACGCCAAAACAAAGTCACTAATTTGACTCATTAGTTTACGGCTTGTTTACCATATGTCTAAGCTTGGTTCATGACGTTTTGATCATGTCAAAATCGACCAGCACTTACTGCTATTCTGCACCTAAGATGTATTACTCTCACTTGTCATTTCAATAGTTGAATTCATCTCTAGGAAAAAGAACAATCTACTTGACTTGGTTTCACTTTGGTTACTTCACTTATTGTCCTTTCCACGTCCTGTCACAAAAATCAATTTCCAAAAATTTTCAGGACTTGTTTGTAATTTTTGCCGGTCGTTCTCATGGTTGCCCTCCTTCTTAGACGAATATTAATGAGAAAGCGATCCTGACACACGAAATTCTATTAATAATAACCACATGAGGTCCTGATACCTTTTGATAGGCAAAAGGAAATTGAAAACTTTCATTTTAGTCGTTATGCCCATCGATGAGAGAAGCTATCCCTGTTGACAGCGTTGCATTAATTTATTCCCTATCAACGATGCTTTCATTAAAAATCGACTCTCAAAGTTCAGAGATGATATCGTGTTTTCCACCTACAGCCATCATGCCATCGTCCTTTCCTACTGTTGCAACCTAACCAGGGAAATCACACCGTCATACCAGCAGCCCAAAAATCAATATCACATAGTTTTAACTCTTGCCCCTGCCTCTCCTTTTGTTGGATGATGTTGAAATTAATTAATGCAACCATCAGCGTAAAACGAGAGAAGAACCGGACAAAGAGACGAAAGATGAAAATTTCATTTTTCTCATCCTGTCAGCTTGAAAAAAAAATCAAAAAAAAAATAAAAAAAAGCCTTCCTTGGCTTACAACAACAAAAATCCAGCTAAACGTTTCGAATTGCATGATAAATGAGTGGGCGAAGCAGATTAACAAGTAAAGAAAGAAGAAAGAGAAATGAGTTTAAGAGAAAGGATACTTACACCATAACGTGATATAAAATTGCAGGTACTCCTCTGGGGCGTTCTAGAAAGTTATAGATTCGGCTTTGTAGCCTTCTATAACGGGCATCACGTCGTGAGCCACGATTATAGTTTAATGGTTTCCCCAGTAGTGACATTCGTGGTCGTGCAAGCCTATCGGCTCGATCTCTATCACCAAGCTTGCACGCACTGCAAAGAAAAGAGAACAAATTTCAAAATTAGTCAACGATTTTAAAATAGGTAAAGAAAGGATTTAACTACAAGGATTTCATGGTACGCAGAGCACTTTTACCACAATGCTTACAAAATTCCCCCAAATTGCCTATGCCAACAGAGTCGGATGAACTGTCGGTTCAGTGAGCACAAAATCAACACTCCAGCTAAAGGACATTAACATATGGTTCACCACATTGATCTGTTTGCTGTTTGTAAAATCCACTCAACTAGACCACTAGCCAGTTCTCTACTCATAGGCCCCTTTCTCCAGTCATCCACTACCATGTCGAGACATATTGACATTTTGCAATTGTGCACATTCTCCCTCACGCAGGATGTGCTCTGCACTAGCCAGTGCTCAGTTGCGTCTCATAAATTATCCAAGTATTTGCCAGTGGATTTCTATGATAACACTTTCCGGCCAACCAGAGCCTGGGTCCATGCATGAAATGTTCATCAGAGGAGCATTCGTAATCGAGCCAAAGCGCAACCATCTGCCACTGCCACTTGTTCTCCCAATCCCACTGCCACTACCACCTCTACTTCGACTGCAATTGCATGGAAATAGAAGAGTTAACCTGTTGATGCCATTATAGTGATAAACGAGCTCTGTGCAAATAAATTCAGTTCCTATCCTAACTCGCCCGACTCTGAACCAATCCCAGCCGGCTTCCCATCTGTGTGTGTCCTTCAACTGGGACTGGAGCCTCGTATGCACGATGTTCTGCCGTGCTGATGCTCTTGGATTTGGGATTTAGAATCGCAAAACTAGAAAACCCACCGACCGACCGAACGACGTGCATTAGGACGTAAAATCGCTTCCATAGCTTAGAAATGCATCCGCAGAGGGGCAAAGATGGCGAGGAAAGATGCAATTTATGAGAGAAAAGTAAACAAAAACGGGGTGTTCACTTCAGCGTTGTTTTCAGGACGACTCAGACTTAGAGGCTCGTGGGGTTTATAAATAAATTTCCAGGATTCGAAATAACCACCTGTGGATCGGGAATTCAAATAGATTTACGTACGCTGAATATTTGCTTGGAATGTTTTATGAGCGCAAATTGTAAATTCTTTTAGCTAGGAGGCCAGCACATGGATTTAGCAGATATATTTCCCAACTAGGACTGGGAATACTCTCGTACAAAGTTGCAAAATAAATAGAATTTGTATCCAAATGGATACGAACGGGTGGTTATATTTTAAAGGCTTTCTAGCTAGATTGCCGGATGAATAGGCTTTAAGTGATCAATATGTTTTCAAATTAGATTGCAACGGTGGTAGATGAATGGATTTGAGAACTGCAAATTGGGAGAGACAAGTAAATAATAAGTTCGGAGATGCGTGAGAAAATGACAGCAAAAGGTGTCGTAACGAAGGGGCACGGTAAATTGTAAAATCTGTGATTTATATCAATAGCTTATGGAGTACTTTCTTGTATTCTAAGGACAACATAGAACTTTAAGAGTTTTACAAACGATGTATTGTGAAAAGAGGGGACAATCAATTGGGGGTAGAATGCAGCTTACAGTCACATCTGGATTCTTAATATTAAGAGATGACCAGGTGAAGACTCATTGTATATAGTAAGGTACCAAGATGGTACAGCCGGCATATGACCGTAGCCGAACGATGATTTATGGTCTGACACTGGAGTTGCTAAGTCTTTTGATTGAGATGACTCCTGAGCGATGGAAAGAATGACTGAATGCCACAGCCAGTTGTATATATAGTTAGACACCATCAAGTTTGTTGTATTTCCATTTATTCCCTACGTTCTTAATTTAAAAATCCGAACTAACTGCACGCCCAGTGTACTCTACTTCCCTTTCGTCTGGGTCATTGGAACTCATTCTGAAGTAGCGAAGCTCATACGAGTCTTTTCACTGACTACCACACGAATCTAATCACTGTTCTTCTTCAAATACTCCTTCGTTTAATACTTCAGCTAACGCTTGACAAAGTGCATCATCATCGTTTTGTGCTCGAGGGACGCTTAATTTCCCAAGTTGTTGACGTTGACCTTTAGATGAGCCTAAATATATTTTTCAAAGTCGGCGACACCCGTGATGTTTTCCTCAGCAATGTTCGTTCAATCGCTACCGAAATAAAGGGAAACATTCCCTTAGCGACACGGCCCTTATAAGCATCAGCAACAGCACCCCATAACTTCAGTCTTTTTTTTTTTGGGGTTTGTCAGCACCTAATTTGGCGGCATCAGCTTAATGTGGCTTCTCATCTTTGGGAGCACCGTAAGCCCTTTTTTCTGCCGCAGTGTCTGTTGTATCGGGGGTAGCAACTTTAGCAGCTGGCTTCTCGGCGGCCTTCTTCGGTTCCCTTAGTGGTTCGCTCTTTTCTACATCTTTCAGCAGCTGATGGTTTCTTGGGCACATCCTTAATAGCTGCTGCTTTCACATCATTGGTAGTTTCGCGGCTTTCGAAAGTTTTAGCTTCATCGATTTTCTTTTAGAGATATGGCGATCTTGTCTCTAAAGGCGGTGACGTCTTTCGATTTATCAGCGCCATATGAGATCGTTAACTCCACATCGAGAAATTTTTAAATAGGCTACAGAAGAGGCACTATAAAAGGGACAAATATTTAAGAGGCAAATAAAACAGGCTCCTTTCGATACGGCTTTCTGCGCAGTAGATTCTGCGCCATCAGCGAGGGATGATAAAAAGAACTCGATAAGCGAAAGTGACAAAAATTGAAACCGATCAAATTCTTGGAGCTAAAGTTGCCTTATTTTCTTACATCTCGGATAGGGCAAGAGGAAAAAGGCTTCTGGGACTCCCTTTTAATGACTTTGCAACCGCATCTGCCGAGCGGATAACATTTCGAATAGGGAAGGCTATTATGTTTCGAAAATTCCGCAACTTATAAGATCTTCAGGCCTCCCTCTCAGTGCGGAAAAGGGTGCCCGCTTTAGGACTCCCAAAAGCTATTGTTCAAATTCTAACAACAACCTTAAAATTGCACCCTTTTAAAATTCCCTTTATGCAAGAACTCAATGAATATTATTTTGCCTGTGAATTGCATCTTCTGGAGCGATGAGGACCACTTTCAACTGAATGCCGCTACTTAGCTCCAATCAATCGGACACATGCTTACTTGCAGGGACATCCATCTTACTCGTCACATATGTAGTTTTAACGAAATAGGGCAACTCCGGCAATAATCTCCATGAATTTGCTGCGTGAACCTTCACCCGTGGACACCGATGTCCTCAGACTTTGCATCAAAAGCCGAGTCTACGCTAATAGCCGATGGTTTGTCACGGAACTGAAAGAAAACATTCGGCGTGAAATTCAAGACATCCAGCTAAGCATGCTGTAGCATGTGACTTGAAAAACGTCTGCCCCATTTCAACACTGTATAAGACTAAAGGACAGCATTTGGACTACTTACCGCTGAGTTTCTCGTTCCGAATTTGTGTTCTCAATGACAGTACTCGTATTACCAGTTTGATACCTCGACGTGTCCGTTTTAATCTGCACAGATGAGATCCTTTCAAGATATAAAAGTGGGCACTGCTTTTCTACATCGAATCTCACTCCAGATCGCGGCATGCATTTTGTTCCTTAAAGGCATCATATTACTCCCTCCCGGAAAACGACGGGGTATTGTATTTAAGAACGTTCACTTCCATGTTGCTGTACTTCTATATCGTCAGTGTGCCACTGGTACTTATCCAGAGCGTATAACCCTTTGTCTCAATATAGACTTCGAGTAGCCTCGTGAGATTGTATGCCCTCCAGGCTCATCTTAGGTGTTAAAGTGCTTGAATACGATTTTTCTCCATTAAGACGAAGATTGAATGATTGGTTTAAAGTTTTCAGGGGCCGTGTTTGGCCTTGAAAATATTTCATATCTCGCAAGCTCTGCGAGCAGAAGAGTTGGCTTCTCACAAGAAAAAAGAAAGAGCACCTGAAGCGCGAAGTGAAGCAACATTTCTGCCTACCCGACCAAGATGTTGGTCCATATGATGGCAATTCACAAGCTTAAGTCTAATAAAGTTGCTGGACTCGATGGCTTGATTGCCGAGCTGTTTACGGCACTGCGATTGGTTTGGAGTATACATCAACTCATCCCCAAATTCTGGGTAGACGAATGGAACTGCTGCACATTTTGTCTGATCTAAAAACAGAAAAGTTGCGATGGCATGAATTCTTCAATTTTGTTCTTGAAAGAATTGTATAAAACTCACGAACTCCAGAGGCACTAAGTCTGTTGAGCTTCTCGCACACGCAAACTACATTGACATCATGGGAAGAACACAGCGAGCGGTCAATAAGGAGTTCGCCACTATTGAGGCAGAAGAGGCAAAGATGGGTTTAGCGGTCAACGAAGAGAGATTCACAACATTGACGCCTAGGACAAAACGTTACGATATGCAGCTACAACTTTGAGGTCGTAAAGGTCTTTATCAAATCGGCTCCGCTGTCAATTACGAAAACGAAACAAGCGCAGAATTCATGCGAAGGATTCCCCTTAAGTAGTAAGGCCCTCTCTCGAGCAAAAAAATTAAAACATTATACAAGACACTGATCATCCCAGTCCTACTTTACTTGAACACTGCCGAAATTGGATGGAAATACTCTCAGGCTTTTCTAGGGAAAAGTTCTTTGGGTAATTTTAGGTCCCGTTTGTATCAAAGGAGAATGTCTACAGAAGGCAACAGCGAACTATACGGGCTACACAGCACCGCCGATCTCGTCAGAAAACCTCGGATAACTCGACTAAGATAACTAGATCACCTTGAGTGCAGCGTCTCAGCCCAGAAGGTAGAACGTGACCTCGGCCAACTTTGTGTGCGCAACTGGAGTCAGATGGTAAAACTCTGCGCTTGCTGTGGAGGCACCAGACTGTAGCGCCATCTAAGCAAATAAGTTAGTAATCCTTCCAATTCTTCAAATTTAAATAAAGTTTAATTTCCTTGATCACCACCAGAAATTTAAATAACACACGCCACTCAATCTACAACAAACAAACAAGTGGAATTCAAAAATAAAAGAAAAAAATCTCAAAAACAATGAAGTAAACACTATTTTTGAATGTATCCGTGTTCGTAGCCAGCAACGTAATCGTTCATCAGTCTGCATGAATGTGTGAATTACATATCTGACGTAGTCTCCATGTCGAATACGAAATGCTGATTTTTAATTACACGTAAAAGCAAACAAAACGTATCTCAATAAACAAAAATGTTAAGCATACAAATACCACCCCCCGCCCCCACGCCGGACCGCACCACACATGCTCTTACAATCCCAGATACGAGTACATGAATAAAGGAAACATAAAAAATTTAATTCAATTATATAGTAGTCTAGTCCCGGAAAGCGAAAAACTCAACGAAGCGCAGTTACCATTTCTCATGGACACTCTCCTGGAGGACCAGAAAACAAATAAATTTAAACTGCTGCTGGTACCGGCTCCTGTTCCTTATCATTACAATGGCGAAGGCGACGCCTGGCAGATGGTTTACCCCAGCTATAACCATGGTTGGATTTAGTGCACTGTACCACGGAAACCCCCGTCCAAAATAACCGGCAGAAACGACGACATCTACAATGCAAGGAATCATAGTATACTCGGCGGAGAGGACCGAACGACTACAGCTGGCTTCTATCCAAAATTCTTGACTGCAGTCTCTACAGCATACGTCGACGATGTAAATTCACCAGAAAATGGAATTTAATTAAGCAATTGCTTCTGGGGCGGGCGCCTGCAGTGGGCCAAGAGGATATGCAGATATTTAGATAGAATCTCCATCAGCTTGCTTGCACGTTGTACGTGAGTTTGCTTTCTTTAGCCATGGGACTCGATATTCTCACTGCGCTACTTGTTGCTGTTGTTGCCGTTTAAAATGTTCTCGATACCATCTGGGACTCGGATGCGAGGAGGAGAGGTTTTAATTTTTTCTCTTTTCCATCTAAGTTTCTGCATGAATTGAGGTCATGATTATGGGAGCGATTAGTCTGCTAACTCGGTTCAAGTATTTGTGAATGTGTCAGAGACTACTCACCCCCTGCGGGATTGCCTCTTTATAATTCGACACGATGACAGTCATATGTGTATACAGAGCTAAAGTGCTAATTTGATTGTAATACATTGTTGAGGCGTACTTAAGGATACTAAGATTGATGGGCTTCCAAAGAGGTTCTGTGTATGGGATAAAGAGGCAGCGACTTGTTGGCATCTGGATAAGATAATCAGGAAGATTTAAGAGTTTAAAAAAAAATTATATCAACGTGTGGTGATATAAAGAGCAACAGATGAGCTGCGGATACATTATTCTATTGATTTGTTCTACAAGCTTTCAGATACTGCAACGGAAGAGAAGGCAGCTGATCTTTTAAGACTCGTTCTGAGCAGGTTCAACATTTTTGAAGTCATGGCCGGACAACGTTTGACAACGGATCTTCAAAATGTCAGCTTAACATATGAAGAGCCTGCCAAAGAAAGTTTGAACTTATGGTGCGTGCCACTTAAATGCAAGCAAATAAACCTCCAGAATATCCAATGAACAACAAATTCGACCGAGTCGATTGAAGTCAAATGGATTTGGCAAAATCACTGGATTGATTGGGCGAAACTAACTAGAGCAAGAGAGTCTTCGAGTCCCAAGCTCCAGCCACAAATACTTTACCTTCGCTGTTAAGAAAAGAATGCTGACTAGGATCAACAAAAAAGGCTGGTGTTCCTTGAAATGTAAGAAGTCTGTAGAGTGTGGATCAATAAGTCGTTGACCTTTTGAATTAGAAATTTTTATTTTTATTTTTTTTCTGTCCGAAAGGACAAAGAACTAGTCCAATGTACTCTTTGCAAGGTCCTTTTACTGAAATCTTTCAGTCTTATGAAGAAAGATGAGTAAGCGCTTCAGTTATAAGGTGCCTACAGTACCAGCACCGAGTACCTGCAGCCTGAAGCGAGCGTAAGTCGGACATTTACAGATATAGTGCTCCGCGGTGTCGTCATCACTTTCACAGCAAGCCTCGAGGGGCTTAGAAAAAATATAATACCCTGTCACGACGCCAGTAACCAACCTGCAGTCTTTCCTGCAAAAGGGACAGCAGAAAGGCCGCTGACTTCATAGAGACATTTGGGAAGTATTAGTTTGGTCTACATGCCATCTGGGGAGTTATGCCATCTGCAGACTTAATCGAGAACACAGACAGACCCAGCGTAGGTGTGGGTCCTGAAAAAATCTCCTCTGAATTTTGTCTGACAAGTTCAAGCCGATTTCATTTCCCGTGATCCCTTTCGACTACGTTCAGTGCTCTCTTGCATTCTTGAACTAGCTAGGAAGTTGTAACAGGGTTTAGCATGGCTCTAAGCGCAGCTTGGCTGTCGCTACAGGTGCAAATGCTTCGTTCTATCCACCGGTTCTCCGCAATATATTTCGCTGCCATCCGAATTGCGTAAATCTCCGCTTGGAAGACAGATGCAAACTTTGCTAACGTGAAGTGAAATCCAACGTTCTCGTCCTCCAGGAAGATAGCAGCGTCACATCCTTTATTGGTTTTGGAGCCGTCCGTGAAGACTCGACTGCATTTCTGATTCTGGCTAAAAATAGTCCTATGCACAGGGAAAATCTGATGGCATTGCCTCGGACGGCATGTCGATAAGACCAGAGTCACAAGACAGCTGGCGCGCAAGGACATCAAAGCTTCAGTGCGTGTTGTACCAAAAACCACTTCTTTTTAAATGGAAGATGGTTTTGAGAGTGCAACTCACGATATGAATATTAAGGGGAGGAAGGTTCATCAAGGCCTCTAAAGCGGAGCTAGGAGTGTTGGGGAAAGCCCCCATGCATCCAAGACAAACCGTTCTATGGGGTCTGGTAAAAGCACCAATCACGTATAGCATGATCCAAAGGGCCCGTCTCGGTGGCATTCCCCATATCTTACCGATAGCTCCTTTGTACTATCGTAAGGCCGACAACGCCTTAAAGACTTTCGACGTAACATGTTTATTCCAGAGAAGTTTATTATCCAGGATGACACCCAACAACTTAGCTTCTTTCGAGAATTGGATGGTGATGGCTTTAAGGGCTAGATGAGTCAGGCCAGATAGCATCCTCCTTCTCCTGAAGAGAACAATCTCAGTTTTGAGATAATTGACTGAAAGCCCATTACTAGTGCACCAGTGCACCGTCGATCACGTTTAGAGCTGCCTGCGCTTTAGAGGAGACAGTTGCTAGACACGATAAAACAGTCAGTACAGCTACATCATCCGTGTATGCTTGCGCATAAACGTTAGAACTATTGAGCGCGTTGAGCAGTGGGTCAACCAACATGCACCGTAGCAGTGGAGACAAGACGCCGCCTTGCGAGAAACCCCTATTAACACTCGCCACCACACACTGGCCACAGCCAGCATACGAAATCAATGTCATATTCACCAGCATTGGTTTTATCCACAAAACTAGTGATTCGTCTACGTCGTGTTGTCTGGCCGATTTACACATGCCGTCAAAAGTTGCCCGAACGGGTATTCTTGTCGACCTTAAATTCTGCCTGTCAGATTCTGAAGCGCACTCTCGCAGGGTCTTCCGCGTTTATAGGCGTGTTGCATCGCCTTCATAGAATGCATTCGCATGGCGCTTTTGCGCACATGGATCTCGGCTATTCTCTCAGACTTATAGGTCTGAAACTGTTGGTTAACGAGTAGTCCTCCTTTCGAATTTCGGTATAAAGGCGACACTCACTGTTCGCCAGGGTTCCGGTATGTATGCCAGAGCCAGGCTAGCAGTGAAAATTCTCTTCAGAGTTGGCAGCAGCTGGTCTATAACTTTTGTAATATAACTGGGTATGTACCATCGGTGCCAGGTGACTTCAAGCCATCAAAGGAAGCAACAACATATTTAATGATCTCATTCGTCACCACAACTGACAAGATATACCAGGTACAGCGTGTTGCGTTATTAAGCTCACTAGCATCCCTTTTAATGGAAGCTGGTTGTGAGATGGTTCTGATTAGGTAACTTGGTAAGTGAGCCCCAAGCATGAGACGGAGAGTCTCTCCTTTCGATTCAGTATAGGTACTATTGGAATTTCTGAGTGGTTCCAGCTTTGTTGATCTTCTCTTTTTGAGGACTTTGGCCGGCCTACTGATTTCACCGGAAGATTCGATCTTCTCGCAAATGTCCGATTAAGTTTCTTATTTTATTTTTGCTTCTATGTGTACAGATTCCAGTCTTCCTCCGAATTAGTCTTAAGTGACCTGTTTAGAGGTTTTCTGGTTACATTACGAAAAAGCTGCAGATTTTGCATTCCACCAAGGAACGGCTGATCTGGAGGATTACTTACTAGCTGGACATTCCATTTCAAAGCACTTAGTGAGGGTGCTTTTCAAATTCTGCATAGCTTCCCCTAGCTTTTGCTTTGTCCGCATCTTAGGGGAGCACAGTTGGCCTTATCGCCTGCAGATTCCCCATCTTCAACAAGGTCCAGACCCCGCATCCGATTCCGAATTCGATGTACCTATGGTCTGACATGGAGATCTCCGATAGTACTTTCCAGCCAGTAGTCCCCTTAGCATAATTTTTGGATAACGTTAAGTTGCTTGGTGTCTGTCTGAGAGTCAACATCGTTGACAACCAGGTCAGACGATAGTATGAAATCCAATAGGTGATTGCCTCTCACGTTGCACTTGCTACTGCCCCAAAAAGTGTTCTCTTCCCATCCCATCTTACTGGAAGCACAAAATTCAATAAGTTCTGCCACCGCTCAACGCTAGAGGTAAATCTCATTCTTTCGAGCCACTTCATTAGGCTTGGAAATAGGAAATAGACAGAAAATAGATGAGGAACCAATTCGTAGTCCAATTTATGGAATATTTCCGTGCATTGTCCTGATGGAAGAGCATTTTCTTTTTGGACAAGTCCTGTCGGTTTCCTTTCAAATCTACGCTGATTATTGTTCTCTTTTGAAAGGAATCGATGTGGATTATGGCGCGTCCATTCCAAAAAACTGCCACCATGACCTTGCCCTTCTTTGGCGCCGATTCGCTCAAAAAAGCCACTGTTTCGACAGCTGCTGGGTGTTCGGTCTGTTGTGGGCTATGTCTAGGGTTATGACACCGGATTAGGGTTGAGCAACAACAAGTACACCTTCGAAATTATCACACGACTGCGTTTGTGTTCAATTTTGAGCACATGTGGTGCCCATTTGGTGGAACTACAAAACCATGTAATATTACTATGGAATCTATAATCTCGCGAATCTTCAATCTCCAATCGGCCAAACTTCAAATCATGGATTTCTTCAATGGTTTGGGAGTCCAGAGCCTTTTTCGTCACCCGTGCTGGTGCGACCACAACGTAATTCAGTAAACCACTTCTGCGCTTCATCTGTGATGTCGTGATGATCAATGTTTTTCGTCGCTTTTCGATCTGGATGGTCTGCCACTAAGTCCATTACAACTTTTGCACCGCTCGTGCCACTGGTAAACGACCGTTTTCTTTAGAGAATCGTTTCCGAAACATTTTTCCAACATCCGTTTTTTACGCAAAATTTAATACAAGTTCGTTGTTGCAAATTTAAATCCTTTTCTAAAATTGTAAAATATCGCCAACAGACACAGAGATAGATGTACTCTTGGCTACGTAATTTTTGCAAATGTCAGGCTATGACGCAAAGATTTAGAGGGAATGTCAACAAAAGATTTACCAACTTAACAAAGGAAACAGAATAATGGGAGCGCTACACGGACATCTTGTGGGTGACCGAATTAAGATATTCGGATGCCGGTGAGTAATTTTGTTCAATTTGTTCAATCCCTGCAAAGAATGGTTGTTGGTGGAAAGAGTTGGATCAGCAGGATGGAAGAATCTTCCATCGTGGAAATCAGTAATAAGTAGAGTAGAAAGACAACCAAACGTAGTAAGACATATCAACAATGAGCTCAAAGACATAATGGATATGCACGGCCTGGAAAGTGAAATTATACTGCATCCCATTTCCTGCCCATTGAATAGAAAAGAAGACGAACTGCGCTGAGATTAGACTACAGTTGAGAAGCTGTTTATTCGGCGTGTGAAACAGGCAGTTTATCTGGCTTGACTTGCGCATGAGAGGTATACTCGGCAAACTAATGGGTATTATCAATTCAACCTATGATGGGTCTAAATGCCACTTTCTGCATGGAGGAAAGTTGTCAGAGGAACTCGAGATTCAAAGTTTGGTCCGACAAACTTGCATTCTATCGCCGATACTTTGTTTTATTGGTGACTAGCGATGGGATGGCAGATATTCTTTGGACTCTCACATATAAACTCAAACATCTGAACTACACTGACGACGTTTGTTTACTTTCCTACAGGATTATGAATCTGTACCAAATGCCAGCAAGAGTGGAGGAGGAGGCAAATGTCGTGCGTTTGAAGATTAACACTTTCAAACCGATATCATCAACACTGGTACTAACATTTGATTGCGTTGAATCTTCAATGGGACGATTCCACTTTCGCCTCTGCGTAAGCTTTGCCGTCAATCCTGCTCTTTAGGACTTTCTCCCAGCAGATAGAAAACAGCATTTCTCTAGCCCATCCCTAAAAAAGGTGTATTTTCTACTCCCTCCTCCTATAGATCCATTGCACTTACGGCTCTTCGGTCCAAGGTCATGGAAACGTTATATATAAACGATATAAACAGAATCACTAAATGGGGAACAATCAGCCGAGTGGAGTTTAATGCTTCCAAAACACAATGCTGCCTGCTGTTGTTAAAGCGAAATCCAAACACCTAGCCATTATCCATGAATGGCACTTGCATCGTTGAAACCGAAAAATTTTCCACTCTCGGTATGTGTGTCAATGACAATCTATGCTTGAATGACCACATATTTATTATCGCCAAAAATTCTGCGACGTGTATAGGTTTCCTCAAACTATTTAAGAATAATTTTCACCCTCTGATCTGTCCTCAATATATAAGGCATTCATCCGCCCAAAATTGGAGTACAATGCCCACATCTGATCAGGTGCGCCTAAAACCTCTCTGCACCTGCTAGATAGGATTCAAAACCGTGCGATAAGACTCATAACTGATGCTAATAACACCCAGTCAATTGACAACCTCGAACACCGACGAAATTTTTCGTCGGTCTCACTTTGTTCTATCGCTACTTCCGCCATTAGTGCTCCATAGAAATCACCAGTAGCATTCCGCCCCTTCAAATCTTCAACCGTAACACCCGTCTCGGCTCGAATGCTCATCAGTTTACTCGCTAGCCCGCCTTCGTACGTATTCTAAAATATAGTGGTTCGTTCCTAAGCCGTACATCTCGCTTATGGAATGCTCCGCCGAGCTCCCTATTTCCTAGTGGTAGCTTAACCCCTTAAACGCACGCTAATTTAAAAATTATTAAAAAAAAACTCATCGACTCAAGTTAGCATTGCTGGACAACCGGTAGAAAGAGTAGAGAGTTTCCAATGTCTTTGGAGGATGATCTGTACCGAAGGTGGAACAGAACAGTCTTCCCTTGGAATGATATCCATGATATGGCAAATCAATCAGTAAGCACCAAGTTAAGACTGTTCTGTTCAAATGTTGAATCCGTGCTGGCGTATGGGGGCAACACTTAGAAGGTTGCCAGTACTATCACAAAACAAATACAAATGTTCGTTAATAGGTGCCTACGAATCATCTTAGGGGTTCTCTGGCCTAACCGTATCTCTAACGGATCAGGGACCAATAGGCACATCCATTCAAAGGAGGCAGAAGTCGCAGTGGATTGGTCATACACTTCGAAAAGGCGATAGTTCCATAGTTCCAAACTGAACAAGGCAATGGAATCCCTTTCCACAAGACGATAGAAGAACGGGACGGCCGAGAAATACTTGGCACAGCACAGTTGAATAGGAGTCGCGACAATTGGGGAAGAGTTGGAGAGAGCTGAAGCTCGTTGCCAAAAACTGTACATGAGCCCCTACGACCCACCAGGAGAAACAGAACATAAGTAAGTTGAAAAGTAAAAGATATAAAACAGTGATTCCACATACTACAATATTTTCTCCGCTTGCGATGAATCTTTGCAATGAATTTTCAGCGGTGTCAAACATTTGACATACGAGTATCTCGCCAACAACTGACACATTTGGCCAACAAAATTTTCTTCAAAATAAATTATATCTGCTCACTAACCGACATGACATATGAATTGCCATTGAACGTCAAAGATACATCTTTGCTACCCACATAAACACGCGGACACTTTCAGGAAAAATTTGCTTACTCTACACAGATATCAAAGAAATCTCTTGGCAATCATAAAAATGGTTCAAGATGCGTTTTGTCTTACATAAAAATGCCAGAGAAGTTCATCAGTTACCTATGGTATGTTGTGTTTTATGCTGTAGGAACAGGATAGCCAACAGGACTGGACTGATTTGGCGTATCTCTAGATTAGCATAATATTTAGCATCCTCATCGGACACTAGCTGTAGAGTCTTTCTCAGATGTCTTCTACATAAGCTAAAAAGACAAAAAGGATCCTCCAAGGGTTTCGGCTAAGAAGTTTATACTAATGAGTCACTGAAAGGCTTTTTATCTAGGTCTGGTGCATTAAGAAATATTGCTGCCAAGTTATTGTATAATAAATATCAGTGAATTTGTATAATAACACTGAAAGTGAATACACACATCCTCACACAGACATGTCGTCATGTCGCCTTCTCTGTACGTACGTGAGGTGCTCCAAATTACTTCTCCGCAACAAATATCACCTTTCGTACATTTTCTCCGATTTCCATCAATGACGCAAATGATTGTCTGATTCCGCCTTTCCTTTTACTTTTCCATTTTCCTCGTATGTTTCTCTTTTTGCCTGGAGCTGGCCTTTAATGGCCCGCAGCCGGGTTGGTTTCTGACACAACCCACCGAAAGTTTATTGGGTAATTTATGGGCTTCCGATGTTTGGTGTTCGCTCATGTTTATCACAATAACAAGTGCAACATGAAGCATGATATCGTAGCGTTTCGTTTGATTGAAACATAAAAAACCGTTGTTAACACCATGCGAGGGAATTTCTTCTTCGTTTCGCCTTACTCATAAACGCTTACATATGTAGTTCTTCCTGTACAGTTGCCATGGTGTTGGTATGTACGAGTATAGTCCTTTTAATGTTTTCGCATGCGAACATGTGATATGGTCTGTTGCAAAGGAAGTTGCCGAATTGATTGTGACATTTAAAAGCACACTACCTGCCATTCGAGGTCGTGCATTGTTGCCAATTAGTGACCATTCACGTACGGTGAATGGTGTTGGTGATTGGCAGGAGAAGCCGGCTACTGGTCGAATGAAATTTATGACAACAATTCACTGATGGATTGAGAACGGGTAATTTGCTTAACAACATTGCAACACGCTTCAAGGAATTAACAGAGGCACTAATGGATGGATAAAGTTGTACATACTTTCGTATGTACGCATTTACTCGTAAGTACACCTCAGGAAAGCGCCAACTAATGACCGTAAAATGTTCTAAGGCCAACAACTGAAGTCTGGACAATAGTTAACCAGATGTTTTGTATTTGAAATATTCAACTACGAGTACTATGCTGTGTGTCACTGGCTATGCAGATTCAATCTATGGGATCTGTCAAAGCCGACTGGTTTCATGGGACCAAAAGATAATAACAAAATTGGGTACAAAGTCCACCCTTATCCCAAGGATCCGGAATTTCGAATTTAAAAAAATGTGGACTTCAAGAGACTTCAATCAGGTAGAATTTCCATCGATTTCAGTGATTAAAAAGAGAGCAGATTTAGATGATGATGGTTTTCAAAAACATGCCAAAAGGTGGACCATTAGATCAGGACGATGTCGGAACCGATCAAGCAGCATTACTATTAAGTCTTGGCGGCGATTCATCGTCCCATACTATCTGGAAGGAATTAGAAGAGATGTTAAGAGCAAACATTTTTGAAAAGTCAAGTAGTACACAGGCTTCTCCCATCGTGATGATCAACGAGAAGGATGATTTTTCTGCACCGACTACAGGAAGTTGAATAAGTTTGCGGAACGTGTGGCTTGAATAAACTCTGGAGAAGTCTCCACCTTATACGGCTTCCACCGTACCCAATCGGGGTCTATTCCAGTTTAAAAGAATGTTGTTCGGGTTGCATAAAGCACCGGCAACGTGGCAGCGTTTCATCGATACTGTGCTTGGAGCCGATCCGGAACCACATGTTTTCGTGTAATTGGGTGAGATCCGCCAACACCTGGAAATATTGAAAACGCCCTTGAAAATATTGACTGTGGGAGGCATCAAGAAGAGAAGTGCAACTTCGATACAATTTTTACGATGCATAGTTGATAGAAATGGTCTTCAATGTGGACCCAGAAAATGTCGAGGTTAGGATAATTGCACCCAGGAATGCAAAGGAGGTTACGGGTTGTGTCGTCACGGTTTCCTGGTATAGGAAACGCAGTTTTTGTAAAACTACTGACCGAGGTGTTGAGGAAAGGTAGTAAGGAGTTTCCAGAAAGCAAAAGAGAACCTCATGACTGCCCCTATATTGGTATGTCCGGATTTTGAGCGGGCGTTTGTGGTGAAAATCGACGCATCGGATCTTGCCGCCGGAGGAGTGCTCACTCAGACGTTTGAACAGCTAATTTGTTATCTGGGTAGGTCATGGAATATAAACGGCTAAAACTATTCAATCACGGAAAAGGAGTGCTTAGCCATAATGTGGGTCATTGAAAAGTTGCGACCCTATATTGAGGGTATTCGATTTACGGTTGGGACGAATCATTACTCGCTGATTTGGTTGAGTAACCTTAAGGATCCCTGTGCTAGGTTAGCTAGTTGGGCGGTTAAGTTGCTACAGTTCGACCTCGAAATAGTCGAAAATATTTCCACATTAGCTTTCTAGGAATGCTGTGGTGATAACAGTACTGGAACAGCAAATCGCCGATCCGATAGATCGCCAAAATGATCAACAAGTTCGAATCGAACCCGCTGGATTATTCGCATATTCGGATTGGACAGTAGAACGGGGAACATTGTTTAAGTTTGTTAAGGCAAAACACACGATTATGCATGACAATAGTTCAGAATAGAAAGAAGTATTGTAGCTTCAAAGGTGATAGAAATAGAATGTCATGACAATCCATTAGCAGGATATATGGGTGTCAGGAAAACATATGCCAGAGTAGGATCTAGGTATTACTGGCCGAATATGAGGTCAGATATAACTAGGTATACTCGTATTAGGAATTGCAAAACTTTCCAAAGAGTGAAGCTGGTGAATTATAAAACAGTTGGTTTGATGGTGAATAGTAGAGGGATTTCGAATCCCACTTCTTGACCCGCTTCCAAATTCGAGTCTACATCCTCATTGTCGTCCATTATTTCACTAAAATCCCCCTGTGTTTCTCTTAAGGTCAGCTACTGCTTCCGCAGTTTATAGGGAACTCGAGGACAACATTTTTCTTTTGTTCGGGGTACCACGTAGAGCTGTCTGTGACAACGGTACTCAGTTCCGAAGTAATGAACTGAAAAATCTCTGTAATTCGTATGAGTCGTATCTTAATTTTACTGCGCACTACCATCCGCAAGCTAATTCAGCTGAGCGGATGAATGTAATTATTAAGTCGGCCCTCAGAGTCTATCTGTGGGAGAACTATAGGGCATGGGACTCTTAGTTTCCGAAGGTTGTCTGTTGTATTCGTATCTCCCAACACGACGTGATAGGCATCTCCCCCTACCACGAAAACTTTGGAGAAGACATAAGTAGGAAGCTGGTGGCTGCAAAGGGGGTTGTTGCTACGAAAATAGTCCGGAAATACGTCGCACCTTTCACCAGATGGTCCTCCAATACTTAAGTCTCACCTTGGACCTAAGTATTGGAGAACGCCACATGGAAGGACCGAGGAATGAGGCACTTAAAAGACCGCAAGCCGTACCTAAGATGGTCTAAGTCGCGGAACGGGGTCGCTACGCAATGTACGGAGAGTGTGGGTGCACTCGACGATGTGTTTGGGCATCGCAACACCGATGCAAAGATGAATGTCACCCGTAATCTATAATGAGTCTCCTATCTGTGTTGTTTGTTATCCTTCTCTTATGTATTGACTTTGGCCACTTTTTGGTTTTAGTAGCTGGCCAGCTGACAGAAATCTGAGAGCATATTTCCCAGGACGGAAGGCTGATGTTTATTGCGTGCAAATTATGCGCCAAGAATCCTCCATTCCCTTTGGTAGTTTTGTTGTTCGTTTCACTGCTCTGCCTTTTCTTGTATTGTCCCCGTACCTTTTTTCTCTGGATATTACGGTACAGCTAAGATTTGCTGGATTCGTTGTATCCAACTCGCTCTCTGTGCCTACACCTGACCATATACGAGTATGTAGGTAATCCAGATAAAGTCAGGCGGACGGCCTGGATACTTCACAGGACGGACTGTCTGCACCTTGATGCCCTAAGACGTCGACACTGCCAGCAATGTTGAGCGCCCACCCTAAATGTTGCACTGTTTGCTTCCATCAATTAACATTTGATTGATGACCCTCAAACTGGAAAAATAAAATTGTTAAAGAAAGTCCATGATTCCCCATGATCTTCACCCCTTACGGAGACTTACGGAGACTTACGGACCTAAAGGCTTCTTCTCTAATTGGCGGTCACTATTTGAGTTTCCCCTTACTTGTCTCCCAAAAGTGCTTCGAGTTCGAGGGTATAATAGGGACCCAAGCAAATACTCGACAGATAGAACGGACATGTCGAACACGACAAAATATTGATTGCAGTGAACTGTGATTGGGTGGCTTAATA
This sequence comes from Volucella bombylans, assembly GCA_949129095.1. Classification (NCBI taxonomy): domain Eukaryota; kingdom Metazoa; phylum Arthropoda; class Insecta; order Diptera; family Syrphidae; genus Volucella; species Volucella bombylans. The sequence continues at coordinate 135,684,186 of OX422141.1, read as the reverse complement.
AGGAAGCTGTCAGAGTTCTGGAGCTGATTTAGTCATAGCGGACTGTGCCATTTTCCGAGAGAAAAGAAAGCACGAACACGGAAAAAGGAACAAACAACCAACAACAAAAATCACGGCTAACGAACAAAACAAAAAATGGAATGTGAGATGCAATCATCTCCAGGACTCTTTATTATGGGTCTGCCTGTCAATTATCAAACATTTCTTACGAAAGTAATACAGCAAGTTCCACGATCACAATGGGCCAATAGACCTATGTGGGTTGGTCTTTCCAACAGCCACTGTTACCTAACCTAATACAGCAAGTCATCGAAAGTACTACCGGCGACTTACATGTCGGACCATATGTACATAGATACATAGAAGTCAGAACAAAAGTTCTCGGCTTTGCTAAAAAGAAGGAATCCTTGAAAAATCAAATGGACTCATTTTAAGAAGGATCTTAGAGTGCCAATGATATTTCTAAACTCAGAACGAAAAAGAAGATTGAGGAAGCTGTTCAGATTCTGATAGCTGTCCTTGGTAAATGTTTGGACTGATGTGCCCGTTCAGGAAAAACTGCTGCAGATTGCCCGTTTCAAGGTTGAGTGCAGTGTTTACATAGGGAGACCGGACAACTTGACAAAACTAAAAGAACACTGGATTCTTAATTGATTGAAGCAAATCGTACCCTGGTACAAATTCCAAACAGAGTATCCTTAAAACTAGGTCCTAAAAGGGGTAAATCAGTTAGACTGTAAGCATTCAGAAGATCTGATGGTCACTCTCATGCTTGAGTCTAACTTTCCAGATTACCTGAACACAGACAGAGACATACGCAATTCTGAAGGCAATGGGCTGTATTGTGAAGAACAGATGGAGTGAGGGAAGTGCCTTACGTGTATGAAAATTCAGTTAGCGTTTCATTTCCAAGCTAGTTAGGGCATGCAAGACCTCTATGAACTCAGTCGAAAGGTGGAACGAATTGAATCTTGTCTGGTTCAAAAGTTCTATTGAGGTCGCCGATAAAATTGCAAGACAAGGCTCAAATATGAACCTTTTAGGAAATGAAACAGCTGTGGAACTGCCTACATCGTCGGCTAAGGCTTCTAACAATTGGGCCACCCTACATATCTAAAAATTGGGGTCTCAATGGCAATTCTCTTGAGAATTCGGGTAAGTCAGAGGGCGATACACATCAATTACACCGTGAAGGAAGATCTGGGCATATCTTAACACACAAAGACAACTTCATGCGGAAATATCGCATGCAATTGAATCTGCCTACTTAATCAAGCATAAGAGTGAATCCTTCACATCTTAATCAGGTCTAGCACAGAAAGTTAAGAGTAGCTGCTCCATTCGAACCGCGTTAGACGTGGTTGACACCTTATGTTCCAATTGCTATATTTATGTACACACTGAGGGGTTTTTGTGTAGATATTTTTCATCAACACTTTTCTGGAATGCAACGATTGTACAGGCTTTCGTTTTCTGTCGCTTTTTAGCCTTTAGATCCATCGTGTCGTCCATTTGCCTATCGAAAGCTAAGCTTTGAGAAGGCTGTGACTAAAGAAAGTCAGTGTAGTCATTTGTCGCTATAAATACTTGCTAGCTCGTTGGATTTCGGCTTAGGGAATTCTAACTTTCTTTGTATGAGGCAGCTGTACAAACTCCCTCTTATAAAGTTGAAGGCTTGTTGCAAATCAGCTAAGCATTGCTCCGATGTATTTGAAGGTAGAATTCCTTATCGATTTCAACTCCTCTTGAAAAGCCACCTTGGTGCCTTCCATATTCGGCAATCTGCTTCATTTTTTCCTTACTTTTGTGTAGAACATTAGTTTTGGAGCCCCTTCAAATTGTGAGCTCAGATGCCCACATGTAGAAATCATCTGCAGTACGTGTTGGGCTTATGGTATTGTTAATCACTATTTTACCTTCTACTTGGAGGTTTCCTAGCCCAAACACGTGACGTGTTTACATTATAAGCTACGTACCTTCCTCGGTAGAAATTTGGGAGGCAATGCTTTGCAACTCTTCAGTTCTTCCAATGTTGGCATAAATTTGGCGCAAGCCATGTAACTGTGTATTTCTGAGATTAGTATCGCTGACAGCGTGGGCCCTCTACTTACCAGATTTCTAATTCAAAGTAGAACTGAGGTTCGAAGCTTGTGATAGCTTATTATACTATGCGAGCACGCTAGAGGCAAGTTGAATAGAGTTTACTCTGTTGAGAGATACATCTCATTGTGATCAATTCAGCTTGAATTAACCGAAGTAGTTAGCCCTGCAGTTCTTGTGTACCTATGAGATGTAGTTCAAAGGACAGTACCTAACTTAAATCAATTGGCATTTGCGCGTGTAATTAATCGATAAGGTTTATACGTTGACCTTGTCATGTTAGAGAGAGAGCAATTGCAGTGAATCCACCACAGGCAAAGTTATTACTCATATGCATATCACAAACAAATACAAATCCTGCATACTTAGTACTTAATTGAAGTTATACTCTCATTTGACATTTTGCATAATAATCACCTTCAACTGGGTGGTTTTTAGTCACCCTGTAGAGCACTTGGCAGAAGCCACCTTATTATTCTTCACACAATGTGAAAAAATTATTTTAAATTCAGCATTGTTCTACAACCGCAGACACATGTTTCATGAGGCATTGTGTGTGCAAAATAATAAATATATGGCAGGGGCATGTTAACACGAAGTAAACACGGATGTCCTTCATCAAGGGCTTCGTAGTTCTAACCGTAGTATCTTGTTCCCACAATTTTTTATACTCTCATGCAGATATGTTTAAGTCTGTCCAAAATTCAGCTGGGTTGTCATAACCCATAGTCCTACGGGACTTAAATCAAGGAGCCTAGATGAAACAAAACTGACATTGTGCCATCTATGGTACAGTCCAACAAGCATTATGAGTATTAAATTTTCACATTACAAAAACGACATCATCCGGAGATTGTCAAAAACAGAAAATAACGACAAACAAGGGTTTGACACAAGTTTAACCATCTGCAACATTTGCTGTGGTTCTAGTGAACCACCCTTTTCTCCTGGAGCAGGAGCATTAAAATTAATACAAGACTACCCAACCCCCCAAGTCAAATGACTGCCAAAAAAAAAGGAACGTTCCTGTCACTTTAGTTTAAGCTGAAATTTGATTTTCAAGAAGAACCACAAGCACTTCAAGTTAAAGCAAATCCTGCGTGTGAAAGCAGGCATATCATCCATGTACGATCTATAGACTATCTGCTGGGGCGTCATAATTGGCTTTGGCTCAGTACACTCTGATGGAATAAGGTTAAAGATCATGACGATGACTATGACAATGTTGACGAAGAGGGAACCCCGATTCTGACTACACCGAGACGTGCCAGTCACTCATGAATAAGTAGAACGTGCAAATAATATTAATAGGGAATGGAGGCCCCAAAGTGTAATGAATTCGTAAACTCTATGGTAGATGCGTGAGTTGTGTTGGTTGTCACTTAACAATGAATTTAAACACCCACACAGCATTGGTAATACCACCTCCTGTGAGAGTTGGGAAGGATAACCCTCACAAATATGCACAGGGAAAAGTGGTTTTTGACTAAGTGTGGTGGAGTATGAAATGGGGGTGTACGAGTACAATCAATTTTCGCTACGAAAATCAACAATACCTACTTCCACCTTCCAGAAATTTGGTTGGCGCTTAAAGCACTGAGGCTTGAAAAACATTTCGGACTGAATCAAGTCGAGTTCTGAATCGTTCGAGCAGTTCAAGCTCAATGGGCATGCATTATTGATTCTCAGTTTCTTGTTGATTACACATTAACAAACTTGTCGATGGGGGTGGTGTGATGATCAGCAAATTTGCGAATCGTAAATCCGTTTTAATACTTATTAGGTTTGAATAATCGAAATTGAGGTTCAGTTGGGTATTTAACAGATCACGCACACAGACAGCGAGTGGTCTCTGTTTACCGCAAATATCCCACAGTCGTTGGATAAACGTACACGAGTATATGGGGTGGAAAATAAAATCTGGTTATCAATTTTACGCATGAATTCATGATGGTGATGGGAAGCTGATGGAATACGTGAAGTACGTGAATACGTACGGGACGACATCGAATGAGCGGAAATTTTATTTATTTTTCTGGCAGAAATTAAAGAGGAACAATAGAGATTCAGAGCTGGAACGAATTTAATCAGCGGGTATTGTGTAGAGAGACGTATTCCTTACGCGTGTGCTCTTGATGGGAATCGATTTAGAAACCGTCGAAGGATAACGATATTGGAGGGAAATTATTTCAGATGATGCTTGAGCTACAATATTAATTTACGTTACAGCTTTACCAGTCCGCTTCTGGTGCAATAACAAATAGATCAAATCTTTCATCTCTATTGAAGAATTTTCAACTTCTCCTCATGTCTGTAAGGTATTCTACCCGTCGTCCTGTGAAAGGCATTTAATTTAGAATGCTAATCTTTCTGCGTTTACGTTTGAAATCTTAACCCATACTGGCAGATATTGAAAGGACTTCTGCTTCTTCGATACTAGCAGCAACATGTTCTTTAGAAAGTAAAACCATATGGCATCTATCCACGTTGAAATAGGACTATGTTGCGGCTATCTATCCAGAGATTTCTTACCTATATCATGACCGCAGTTCGAAGGTCCTACCGCGAAGGACCTTACCATTTGCAAGGTCTATTGGATACATAAATCACTAATCAACAATCTCATATAACTTTCCTATTAAGATGCGTATTTCACATCCAATGTCGATACTATAATTCTGATACTGACAGCTTAAGGACAACCTCACTTAGACTGGAAACACTTGCTCGACGAGGAGAAGCGTCTTACGAGTTATGCGGCCTTTAATTTTGTGGAACGCAATGTATCCTTTGGAATGGGAATGGCCCGAAATTTGAGTACAATGCCCACATCTGGTCGGGTGCGCGCAAAACAAAAACATATCTGCACCTACTAGATAGGATTCAAAACCGTGCGATAAAATTCATAGGTGGTACTAATATCAATCAAACAATGGACACCCTCGAACACGGATGTAATATCTCGTGTCTCACTCTGTTTCTTCGCTATTTCCACCACCAGTGCTCCATAGAAATCGCCAGTAGCATTCCGCCCCTTCAAACTTTTAACCGTAACACCCGTCTCGTTATGAATGATCATCAGTATACCATCAAGCCCACTTTCGGACGTACTCTAAAATATCGTGATTTGTTCCTAAGCTGTACAACTCGCTTATGGAATGCCCTCCCTAGCTCTTTATTTCCTAGTCATTATAACCTTCAAACATTTAAAACCAACGTTCAGCGGTACCTCTCTTTCCAACCTCTCGAATTTCCTTCGCCCGCACTGTGTGCAAATATTTTAAGGGTAGTTAAATCTCTTGAGCGGTATAATGATAATAATAAAGATTCACCTGAAGCGTATCTGGACGTAGAAGTCATTGCGTGGAATAATCGATCACTTCCAGAAACAATTAAATGAGCAAGCGGCTCGAATACACGAACTCGTACAAACTGCCAAGCTATTTCTGCTGCAAAAAATACAGTTGGTACCCAATGACTCGCACAATTCATAAAATTGTAATTCATGGGGCAGCGATTGTAGGACATGCCTTATTGCCAATAGGTCAGCGGAGTGAAGAAGCGCAAGAGGCAACAAACAAAGAGTTAAAAAAATATAGAGAAAATTTTGCTTGAAAACTAACGAAACTACTCGTATTATGGATCCTTTGTTGATTTCCTCGGATCAATTAATAACGAGTTTGCGATAATTGACTAATAAAAATGGCGATATTATTAAGAAGGATGTTCTATATTTGTTGGAGGCGCCCGATATTTGTTGGATGTCCCACTAAATTCCGATACTCCAACAGGAACAACATGTGAAAGCTCAGATGATTCTTCCGATTCCGATTAAGTGTTCCTATTTTCCTTATATTTTGCACATTTTTTATCTGTTCAGACTTATTTTTGTATATAAATTAAAAGGACCATCTTTAAATATAAAATTAAATGCTTTTAATTCATTTTCCAACAGTTATATGGATACAAATAATTTTAGCCAAAAAATATTGAATTTGGCCCCTGTGTGCAACACGAGAAAGTGTTGTTGTCAAACCTGGAAATATGTACCACCGTAGACACAGCCAATCTGTCAAGAGAACAATCCAGCTTTTGCGGAGTGAAGACAAGAAAAAAAATAAATTGTTGGTGCCTTTAATTGTTTTTCGAACTCATAAGTTGTACGCGTATAGGATGACCAGATAGCAGTGATAGTTTTTCCAATTGTTGTGTTTCAGCAGCTGCCAAAGTTACCAATGACATCGTGCGTCGTTTTACGCTTGCCGAACGTGCAGAAATTCTTAAAAAATATGGAAATTCCGAACCAATTGTAAGTACGCAACGTGAATTTTGTCGTGAGGTCGGTCGCCATCATGGTTTCAGCGTATAAGCAATGCGTCGCACCGTAGAAAAGTTTGAGTGTGAGTACACTCTTTCGGATCTTAAGCCGATAACCAGATAGAGATTGGTGCGAAATGAAGAAAACATAGCCGCCGTAGTCCGGTCAGTCTCGAAAATGATCCAGAAACATCGATTCGGCGCGGATCAGATGAATTGGACGAGTCAACCCGGCTTATTTTGCGGTTAGATTTGGGCCTACATAAGATTGTGTTGACGCAAGAATTTAAGCCGGACGACCGTAGGAAACGCCTTGATTTCGCTAATTGGGCGCTGGAAATGTTGGCCGAAAATCCGGATTTTTGCTAAAAAATTATCTTTTCGGATGAGGCCCATTTTTGGCTCATCGGCTATGTCAACAAGCAAGATTTCCATTATTGGAGCGAACACAATCCACAAGTGTTCGGCCAAGCATCAATGCATCCATAAAAATTGACTGCTTGATGCAGTTTATGGCATGGCGGCATCATCGGACTTTATAGTATTTCTCTCGGAATGAGGAATGAGACATAGTCGCAGGTATAGAGCGATATTAACTGACTTTCTGTGGTCAGATCTCAACAACATCGATATACCTATCCGAGCTGTGGTTCCAACAAGGCGGCGCTGCATGCCATACTAGAGATGAAACGCTCGAAGTTGTGAAGGAGAAATTTGGCGACTGGGTCATCTCACGGCGAGCGTTTATAAATTGGCCACTAGCTGAAAACGTGCTCCCCTTGCTTCGCCCTCTAACAGCTTCCTCATGCATACAAATTGTATGTAATATCAGAGCGAGTGGAAAAACATCAAAGTATTTGTCTAAGTCCATAAAATTGTTGTGTACAATAAATTTTGTCGATTAATTGCATTTTATCAATGTCGTTCCAATGGGTAGCTTTCAGCCCTTAAGTGCAGATTTCATAGTTCTAAAAAACCAATACGCTCTAAAATGTTGTCAAACGTAATAAAAAAATGCAATACTATAAATTATGGACAATTGTAAAATACTTTATTATAGTAAAAATGTTTTACAAAGCTTTTTTGTAAACAATGTTTGAGTTTGCGTTGCCTGGAGCATAAACAAATACACTTTGACTATCGCCGACACGGGAAAGAGACACGTATAATTGACCGTGTGAGAAGCAACCAGTGGTGAGGTTCACGTCCGCGGTACGCAGTGTTTGTGCCTGTGCCTGCACCTTATTTATCGTCATCGCGAAGCAGACGCTGATGGGAAATTGCACACGCTTAAATTGAAACGGAAAATTGTTTGGTATGATCCGAATCCGAGAGATAAATACATGTTCGCCTTCACAGCAGCCCTTCAACACTTCCGCTTCATTACACAACTTAGGCGGACTCAAGTTTCTTAGGAGAATAATAGGTACACCCACTTACAGTTTTAATGTATGTGGTGGAAGCCCGGAAGCAGAAAGCGAATTTAAAAATTCGGCTGGATAGTTGGCTGTTTCTTCTTGGTCAATAACCCGGTTGATTGAAGTGTATTCTACACTTTGACTATCAACACGTGTCAATATCTCGTTATTAATAGCTGCAGCTTCGTAATTCCGAGGCGACAATATAGCTCGCTCGCAAAGCCAAGAATTCCCACGGTTTGTTAGTTGAGATATATCACCGTAAACGGATGAGATAAATTCTTCGGTAGAAGACACTGTTTGGCAAAAATGATGTGATAAATGTACTTTGCCATTTTCTTCCAGAAGCGTTCCTCCACCAATTTGAAGTAATAAATCAGAGATGGTCAAATGCATTTGAATAACACTGGACCAGAGACTTGACCTTTTCAGACGTTTGTTTAAAGTCTCTGCAAAATAGCACTGTAATGCCTCACATCGGTCGATTATTTTGTCGCATATCCTGTAAGGTTCTGTTAACGGCTTCCACTGCCTTACGGTGTACCATAGTGCATTCGTCCCAAACAATTTGAGAACAGTCACGGAAAACACGAGCTTTATCACTATTTCGGGGAATGTTGCAAACTGGACTTTCAGTGGGGTCTAATTGTATGGGTATTTTACACATTGCATGAGAAGTTTTACCACAGCCAATGCAATATTACCTTGGCAGACGAAGCGTTCAGTTCGCCACCGCCTATAATTTGCCTCGTGCCTCGGAAAAACTCGTCAGATAAACTCTGTTGATATTTTTGCCACAATAGAGCAGCATCAGAAAGTCCGCAGAATACCAACATTATGGCAAACATGATGACTTCTTCCCACTTAGGATTAGTGGTAAACGTTATAAAGAGGTCTGGGCACCCATAATTCCTTACATAGCAAAATGCATCTTGTGTGCGCTCGTGAATGTAGCGCGGCCAACCCGTGAAACTGGATGGCAGAATTACCAACCGCCCCAGTTCCTCAACGTTAGCATCCTGTTGCATGGCGTCCTCTAGATTAATATAATTTTCAGCACGCAATCTTTTTTGATTTGTTCGAATGAATAAAAAACGCTCTGTTTCGATCTTAGCGTACATATCAACCACAAACGGATTCAAAGTACCTCGAAAGCGGTGCAAATGAGCAAAATGGTTGTGTCTTATATCCATGAGGTATGAATAGAACTGCAGAGCATATGTTTTTTTATTGTAATTTGGCGCCCCGGTAGTAGGATTGACTTGGCAAACGGCAAAATTATATCCATCATCACCGCGACATGGAATGAATTAAATCGTATTCCATAGCTAATCCGAATGTTCATTCTTTCTAACGAAGCCAACACTCACCCATAAAGTAAACAAAGTAATTGATTTTTGTTTATTTTATTTTATTATTTATTTATCCTTTCTTTGGCAGCCTTGTCGTATGATCAAGGATTAAATGTCTAAGATCCCCATATAAGAAATGAAAGCAATCGCCAAAAATGGCCAAACTGGATGTTAAATAGTTGGACAATATGTAGACATACTGACTGATACACACAAAAGCTTTTCTCCACCCGTAATCCTCTCGATCATCAGACTCTAAAAATACGAACAAACATACTGAATAAATCCCCATCGACTTTGGCGCTGACTTTGGAATTTCTAGGTATTCTTATTCGGATTAATCTGACTGGTCTTTCTACCACACGTTCGGTAGATTGGTTTGGAACAATGGGCGGAATACCCGAAAACCTCTGCCTGTTACAGTTGAACTCCATCGGACGAGGCAGATGGTTGATCGGAGTGCTGTTTCTGGCGGCTTGTCCTGCGACACAGGACATATGGAAATTGCCTTCAGAATGAATACGCTCTGACCGACTACCATCTTAGAGTTATACGGATGAAACCAGTGCTACAGCCGCGAAAGGTCGTAGTCATGTAAAACGAAAATAAGTTGCTGTGGTTAAATCCATTTTGAAAATCAACACTGATAGTAGCTTTCCAGTTGAAAGTACGTTGTACGGGTGAACTTCCCCTCTCAAGAAAATCCCAAAACACCTATAGAGTGGAGTGCTGATGTTGCTTTCACCTCACTGATAATTTGGAAGGGTGGCAATGACGACAGTGTTGAGTGCAAATACTGTGTCTATCAACTAGCCAAAGCGGATAATATTTTTGTTAAACCAGATGACTCCGATATGGAAAACGAAACTTTTAAGATGGTAGTACACGCTGCAAAATCTAGAATGACTAAGCAGAAAATCCCTCTCTGGGAGCTAAGGCTCTTGAAATATTCAGCCTACAGAAGCTGATGCCTGCCACCTTATGGATTCCTGGACAATTCGGGGAAACGGAAGAAGTGATGATACGTAGTTATATCCAGAGCCCTAAACTCGACACGGGAAACAGAAAAATTTGTGAGAGCACGAATTGGTATGACTATTTTCTCGATGTGGGCTTAGACAAAGCTCCTATCGAGATCATACAATTTTGGCGTGAATCTCGTTCCTACCTGCACTTTCGAAGAATCAGTTCTACTTTTCCAATTTTTCAACTGTCTGAAGATAAGAAATGACTTTTCCAGTACTTTTCTATTATTTGTACTCGGATTAACCGTAAATATTTCAGGAGTAGGTACTACTGTATTTATTTGTGGGAGCCTTGCCGTGTTGAATATAAAACTTGGCATAATACCCATAAAAGAGCCATGGGTGTCGAATAAACCCATCTGTGTTTTTGGATATTTACGCAGTTTCACATCGCTCTATGACAAGCGATCTGAAGGACCGAGAACTTGTCTATTTGTGCCGAATTCACTCTCATGTTAACTTGGAAAATATTCCAACAAAAGCTACGGACTAAATTCGTCGTTGCGAAATCTCCGCTTCCCTATAACTTAGTATTAGTGCCACCACCAAAGACAGTACTAGAACCCATTGAATACTCTGATTGAAGTAAGATGGGACTTATTACATGCTGCGACGCTTATGCTCGAAATGTTTATTGAGACAGTAGCAGATGCAATAATAGAGGCAATGAGAAACAAAATTGTTTTCTCAAACAACAAAAGGAGGTGCTTCCTGCGGTCCAATTTTGAGATACTTTTTCGATCATTTGGGGCTCTATCTAAACAAAAATATTCTAAATATTGGCTTCCTGGCCTGAATAGCCCGCGGTTTATCAGCAAACACCAAAGACTACACATAGACCCACAAGGAGGAATCAAGTGGTGTCAAATCACATGATCGCGGTGACCAACTCATTGCTCTATTTCGCGATATAATGCTGTCGTTGAATCGAGCCCTCAGCAAGACAATGTTTTTACGGACAGTGAGGCACGTAGAGCTATCTTGGTCTGGATAAATATCGTTCACAAAAACATGATCATTGCCTGGTAATGCTGACCGTTGACTGTAACGCGACCCTTAAAATTGTTATTTTTAAAAAAATAAGAACCGATTACGATAAGGCGTGACAACCGCGCCAAACAGATGCACGGATCTCGTCAGGACTTGCTTCATTCCAGAAAGGGCAATTTTGCCTTTTTTACAAACCGATTGAGCCAAAAGTGAGCCTCATAACTAAACACAATTTTTCGAAGAAAATACGGGTTGGCTACAAGCTGCTTGCGAGCCCAATTCGGGAATTCCCGTCAAAAGTAGTGGTGTCGTTCCTGCACCAGAAGGGTCTTATATGGACGACCGATATCTTTTAGCAAAATTTTTCATATAGTGGACGGACAAAAGGCAACATATTACGGTAGATGCCAAATTGAAAATTTCGAATCCTCCGCTACCCTATCACTCACAGCGCGGCAAAAAGTGAGCTCAGCTCGTCGATTGTGGAGAACAAAAAAACACGTTATTTCCTCTGTATATGGATGATCGATGTTCTAAACAATTGTGAATGATGCGGAAGTGTTCCTCTAAACAACATCCAGTATATGAAGTATCTAATTATAAAAAAAAAACTGCCAAGAACGAGAGCACAGTTTGAATATTGTCCTAATGGGATGATCTTTTAGTCAAACAACAGAACTCTTTGTTTACGGGTAGTTACGAGTAGACTATGAAAAAATAAGTTAATTAAGAATACAAACAAAAAAAAAACAAGAAAACAACATCATACCTCGAGAGTGATTCTACACTCGATTCATCATGATACCAAAAGTAGTCGTCATCATCGAAATCTAAAAAATCATATCCATCAACAAAATCGTCACCGTAATCATAATTATCATTGTCCTTCCAGGAGTTCTTTTTTCTCGCCACTTTGTCCAGATATTGGCTGATAGTTTCGCTATCAAGTCTGGGGCTTCCAGTGTTCACTGTATTTGTCTTGGCCTGTATCCGATCGTAGTCTTCGATGACAATGGCAACTTCTGGCACAACGATGACACTCTGTTTGCCAAGTGCTCGAGATTCAGTAGCTAATTTCACACGGCCGTTCGTTAGCCTTTCACGAACATCTGATCGATCTGACACTGGTCTTGGGGTTGTCCTTGTCATCTGCTCTTGAGTGAATTTTCAATTTTGTATCTGCAGAGAAATTCCCATGAATATTTCAATTTAAAGAATGCGTAGGGGGATGGTACACGAATAGCTTGGCGGTTACTCGTACGTCTAAATTTATAGTTTTCAAACATATTTGGATAACAAATTAGCTGAAGCGTTTTAGTGAGATCAAAGTTTTTTCTATTTTTTCTTTTTAATTTAGTTTAGTGTTAGACGGAATATAAATAGATTTGGTGGTGTTAGGTGCAGTTAAACATATTTATGTGGGAACGCAAATTAGGCGAAACAATTTCTGGGATACATAAATTGCTGTCAAGTCAAATAAATCTTATCAATTGTGTTGGACATCTATTATGAGATGTTTACTCTGCATAGCTGGTAGAGAAATCATTTGGCGCAGATGAAATTTTCGGAACAAAATGGAACAATGTAGCAATAAATCGCAGAAATGGCTATGTGGAAATTGGTACGTACAGGCAGATCTCACTTACCTCTAAGCCGTCTTTTTCAAACTCTTCAAGGCATGCTGAAAGAAAACATCTCAATCTTTGGTACCTGAATTTATAGAAAAAGACTTGTTCGATGTTTCTACTTTGCGCTGGAATCTTCGAAAACGTCTTTTCATTTACAAATCGTGTCGACACGGCACTCTTTTAGCACTGATTTAAATTTTGGAGGAAAGTCAAAGCACACGGAGCCTGCCAGCTGAATTTAAGGGTGGCAAACATTCACTCGATGCTCCTTCCTAGTATTAGATATGTATGTACACTTCAACTCGCTGCGTGGTCAGCGTACCCAACCACTTTTGTTCTCTTACAGTTGACAAGGTTGACACGCACCAACTATTTGATTGACGACCACTTCTTGAATCGGGTAAGGCATTTGTGGTGTTGATTATGATAAAGAGCTTCACCTCCGTAAGTTTGCTCCAAAAGTTAAAATGCTTCCGTGAAAGTTTTCTCATGTTTCACACTAAAATTCACGTTGCATTGTTGCTCTTGTTAATGAGACAAAACGAAAATCGCCACAAACTGTGGAACACGGTGCAGGGAAGTATCAACGACCTACAAATTTAACGAGATGCAAACAATCTAAAGAATGGTGGTTTCGATTCCAGTGCGGGTAAGTGCATCGGGGGTTCTCCGTTGCGGGATAATTAAAAAAATGTTTATTACTCTTTGAACAGACTTTATTCGAGTTGCTTCAAAGGCAGGAGTTTGGTTACAACCATCTCTATAATGCTTGCTGTTCAGTTGTATTCTGTTTATGAAACCAAAGGTGGGCTACGATATTGAAGATGTCAGGTTTGTTGTACCATGTCTGAATTATTTACAATTCAAAAACATGCAATACAAGGCTCTGATATCGCAGAGTTTCGAGGCAACTGAAACTGTCTAACGTTGACGTGTAAAGTTAAATGGGCTCCAAAATGTTTTCCTTATTTTCCTCAGGATAACTGACCATCTGGATTCCAAGCCCTCATCTAACCCATAAATAAAGAATAATCGTATCAGAGGGAATACTCCAAAAGAGATTAACATGCAAGGGCATCTAAAATTTGTCAGTATATGCCCACTCAATGAGCAGCAGCAACAGGTCCACCGACGATTTGATGGCATGTCTCACCGAAAAGTGGAACCAAAGTTTACATCAATCTGGCCAAAGCAAGATAGTTGCACTTGATATTTCGAAGGCAATTGACAGGGTTTGGCATCACGATTTTTTGTCGAAAACGCGTGCATTTAGGATCGAAGCATCTCTTCTTGAATGGATTAGAAACTACCTTTCGGAACGTTCAATTCAAGTTGTCTTGGATGTTTTTAAGTCTGATGCTCACAAAAAAAATGCTGGTGTACCCCAGGGCTCTGTCCTGTCTCCGACACTCTTTAAAAAATTTAACGTTCAAAATCTTCTGCATCCACTGAGTTACATAGGTAAATTTTGTCGGAATTTGTAATCGAATTGGCCGTGAACTTTACCCTCAGCAACGAATTGAAGAGGCATGGTGCGTGCATCAGTAGCGATAGCTATCCTGCTCTTATGGTCCCTGCTTAACTCGATAAAAACTTTCTTATTTTATGTTTATTTAGGGTGGCGCTATAGATCAGACGGATCGTAGACCTGGGCCTGATCCAAGAAACATCTGTAGCCAGCTCGAACTTTAGCCAGTCGCCTTCAGTTTGAGGTACCTTCTTCCTCTATTGCGCTCTGGCCAAGGGCGGATTCGAAGATTTTTCGGATCGAAGCATCGGTTAATATGATCCAGCAATCTTTGTCCCTGGACCTTCACTCTTCTGGATAAGTCGATGTCGCTGTATAGCCCATACAGAAGGTTGTTGTATCTCCTCCTTTACGAGACGGGACCGAAAATTACTCGAAGAATTGACTTCTCAAAGCAGCCAAAAGTACCCATTTCCAGTACCCAGTATTCATTTTTGATAAAGTTCATGTCTCTGTGCAACACTTTTTCTTATTCGGGAGAGTTTTTTGCTAGTCAATTACCTCTTAGCCCAAAAAAGAAGGTAATTGGCAAGTTATTCTTCATCTGATTTCAGTGCTAGTGCCGTTGTCTGAATTAATAGTGGAACTTAGGTAGAGAAAGTCCTTAACAACTAAACTCCTACCCTCTGTCGGGGGTGACGTTCTGTCCGAGACTTCTGTGTTGGATGTCCTCGCGAAAGCGCTACTAATATGTTAAAGAGGCGAAAGCGCTACTAAGATGATGTTAAAGAAATCGCACGACAGCGTGTCGCTTTGTCAAAATCCTTTTTTAACATCAAATGTCTCGGTGAGTTCTTTACTGACCTTGATGGAGCAGATCTGGCGTAGTGCGAAAATTTGGTCGATGACGGACTTTCCTGTTATGAAGCCAAACTGATATGGACCAATCGGATTGTTGACGAATGGCTAAGGTAGATTGGATCTTGTAAGCAATGTTAAGAAGATTGATACCTCTGCAGTTGGCGCAGTTCAAAGGGTCTACTCTCTAGAGGATCGGACAAACTATACTGCCCATTCATCGGGCATACTTTCGTGCGACCATATTTTACATATGAGTTGGTGTATGCTCCTTACCAAGTCATCGCCTGTCGCTGTGAACAGCTCGGCTGTCAGGCCGTCTACTCAAGTTGGACTTAAGCTTAGATATGGCTATCTTCACTTCATCCAGGTCAGATGGACGGAATTGTTGGTCTACATCATCTAGGTTGAAAGGTTCATTCTGTCTGACAGCGGTATTTGGTTTGTCATCATCATTATACATACAGAAATACTCTTTCCAAATCCTCAGCATCGACTGCTACTCTACTACTATGTTCCCGTGTTCGTCTCTTCAGGCTTGGGTTCGGTGTTTGTGTCCGTAGCATATTTTTTTTACCTTTTGGTAAAACTTCCGAATCCGATTCGTGTTCTGCTAGTAGAGCTCATGACCAGCGCCGCCTTGTATGCATCTTGCTTAGCTTCATGTACCTGCCGGCACTTGTAGTCACACCATGTGTTTCGTTGCGGTAGCTGATTCGAACCCAGCACATCAGAGGCGGCATTTCTGATGGTCTTCAATACTTGATGCTGGCGACATATGACCTCTTAAGTAATTAAGGGAGACCCGGTCGAAAAAGGATTTGGCGATCTGTTGCGATTGTAGCCGTCCGAAGTCGAACTTCGTCACAGTATTAGCTTGCCTTTGTGTTGTTCGGGATATCCGCAACCGTACATTAGCTGCAACATGATAGTGGCCCAAGTCGATGTTGGCCCCTCGGAACCGTCTGACATCCATAATAGTGGAGGAGTGCCTTGCGTTGATGGTCAATGTTGACGGTTGATTGGTTAGGAGTTCTCCAAGTCTCCTTGTGAATGTCGAAATGTGGGCATGTGCTAGCTACAACAATGTTTCGCTCCTTCGCAAGGACGAGTAGGTTGAATCCGTTCTCGGAGGTGGTGTCGCGCTGGCTATATTTTCCGACAGTACTACCAAAGATGCCCTCTCTTCCTAGCTTTGCCTTAAAGTCGCCCAGGACAATTTTAATGTTTAGGGCACTCCTCGTAGGTCTTTTTCAAGAGGTTGTTGAAGCTATCTTTGGTTTCGTAATTTTTCTCCTCTGCGTGCGTGCGCTTATATAAGGCTGTTGGCAAATTTATCCTTTATATGGATTGCTATGAGGCGCTCGTTCAAATGCCCGAAACACCAAGACCTCTTGCCTAAATCTGCCTCTAACAACTAATTCGCATCCAAGTATGCACTGCTTTTGCCGTCGATAACAATCGCCGTAGTAGATGTCGCAGTTGTTCGTCCTCTTTTTGTCCGGCCTACCCCATTCGCATTTCTTGGATGATGATAATATCGGCTTTGTAGCAGCCCAGGGCTTCCGGTATTTGTTCGGAAGATTCGAAGTTCGTTGTCCTTGCTTTGTTTGCAGTGGTTATGAACACTATATCCGTCCGTATCAGAGGCTTGTTGTTTTGTAACTTGGGTTAGGGCCAGTTTCGTTGTGTGGCGAGGGGTCGGTTATGCCCAATAATCCGGGGATGTAAGCGCTGTCGTTGGTCCATTAAGGTCCATTTATTTTCCAAGACCCTGCCTTAGTGTGGGGTATCCTTTTCCACCATTTCCGACAGGATCAAAAATACAGACCAGGTGGCATCACACCATTAGAACACCATAAGACAAATCCCGACATCTATTTTGAATTGGGTGTTTCTGTTGTTTCTCGGGAAAAAGAAATTGCAGCCACATAAATATGATAGACACAGGAGTATTTGGTATCAGCACTTGCAATGCTTATTGTGAGAGCTATGATGAACATGGAAACTATCGTTTGACTGCGTGGTTATGTTTGCCAGAGGCTGGTGGATCTAGACATACAAAAACTTTAAGCTAACGTTAGAAATGAACATATACAGGGAGTGTTGGTACTTTACTGAGTTAGTTCAGCTACCATTATATCACAATTGAAATTCTATTCATCCCCCAAAGACTACAGATACTTCTTAGCTCTTAGTTCAAGGCACCTGCTTAAAGCTCGTAAGGCCAAGTCCAAGCGAACTTAATTTATGGCGCTGTTTAATTAAAAATCCGTTGAAATACCATTAATAGCGTTTGGACTTAAATTAGGGTTCGTTTTCGGGAGATGAAACAATTTTCATAAATCTCAGAGTACCATCAGAAATGAGCTTTTGGTTTTTATTTCCACATTCCATCGGAGAGGGTATAATTACTCGTCCTTCAAACGCGATCAAATGCAAATACTGTGCCCGTCGCTCTTCAGTTTATTGGCAGCATTTTTTTTTTTTTTTAATGAGGCACTTAAAGAAACAACAACAACTGGCCCGTAGACCACAGTTTTGGATTTTTTAATCTTCTGTTTTAATTACAGATTTTTTCCATAAATAATAATAATTTGTTTATCCAATGGATACTCGCACATTCACGAGCATTTTTGCGTTTATTTCATTGGTTCGGGTCTCAGAAGGTGGTCTAATCCGAGGAGGAATCTGAACGCCACCATTCTTTCGGCATACCATGCCATATCGCGCGGCACCATAGCGGATTTAATTATTTTGACTTAATTTCCATTCGCGTGGATTAATCGGCGGATGCATTTGGATTGCTTTCAGCCGTTGTAATGTAAATTTCATGTAAATGAGCTTCAGGGAATCGTTCAGATTTATCTTCTTTTTTTTCAGCTTGAATTTCGAGGCTTTTCCGCTAATTTTAAATTCGACAACCGGCGCATTTCCTTTGTCATGATTTGCGATGGTTTGTTTTTTTTTTTTTGTTTGTATTGTATGCTGAAGAACAACAGTGCTGAAGAGAACAATCGTTAATTTAAATTTTCCCTAACTTTGGGGAAACCAGGGGGAGAAAAAAGCGAATTGTTAAAGAGGCAAAAGTTCTGTGGAGGGTAAAATTAAGTTGTAGCGTAAATTGAAATTTATTGTTAGAAAGGAGGTCCACATCCTCCCTTAAGACTGTTCATTATCAATCTTAGAGGAATTTTACAAATGAAATACGTTTCTATTTGGAGGGAAGTTATTCGTAAAAGTATTTGTCGGTGCAAGACTATCAACAATATATAATAAAGGAAGCCAGAGGCTTCCGTCTTGTGTTCCAGCTTGGAAGAATGGTTTGTACCCTTCAACATTCATAAAAATACCCTCGAATAGAGATATTCGCATTAACTACAGTAAAAACATCTCCGATGAGAAGATTTCGAAGGAGCTGAAGGTGAACTTTCTTCACTATCGTTCTTCTGAAATTCTCCAAGCCAATGTAAAAAGATGAGGAACATCCATGCAGGGCAGATTAGAAAGCAATTGACCTGCAAACCAACGCACGACAAAGGTTTCCCGGTAGCTTAAGACCCTGCTCTCCTTTCTGATTTAGTAGGTCAACGCCTTCACCAGAAAAGCGGACGACTGTTATTAAGATCTATTATTTACGAGTATTAAGAATGAGATGGTAAAGAGTGTGACACAACTAGTCAGCTGCCATTAATTCACGTACAAGTACTACTGTGATCTAAAACTAAAGTGGAATTTTAATTTTAAAATATGCGGGCTCTTCCATTCCGGAATATATAATTTTTTTTATGTTGGTAGTACTGTCACTGACATCTGTGTCAAATTCCATGTCAAAATCCGCATTTGTTCAATACTAGGTGGGGTGAAAAGTAACCTCCTTGGGAATCAAAATTTTTTTTTGTTAAATGTTTTTTTTATTTTATTCAATTTAGTCCCCTTTTAGCTTGATACACTTATTCCAGCGATTTTCCAACTTCTTGATCCCGTCCGAAAAGTAATTTTCCGGAAGGTCTGCAAAATACTCCTCCGTGGGGTCGATGATTTCCTCGCGTGAGCTGAATTTTTTATTGATGAGCCATCTTTTCAGATTTGAGGAGAGATAACAGTCCAAGGGAGCCAAATCGGGCGAATACGATGGATGCGACAGCAATTGGAGCCGTAAGTCATTGATTTGCAGCGATTTCGGCCTTCAATCGCTCCAATAGTGCACAGTAATACTCGCTGTTGATGGTTTTTCCTTTTTCGAGGTAGTCCGCGAAGAGTATGCCATGACAATTCTAGAGAACCGACGCCATAACCTTTCCGACCCATCAAGCCTCCCTCGGTCGCTTCGGAGCACTCGTGTCGGCTTCAGTCCATTGCCGGGCACTCATTCTGTTCTTTGGTGTGTAATAGTGGATCCAAGTTTCATCAATAGTTACCAATCCAATCGCCAAAGTCCGCACGATTCCGCATCAGCAAGTCCAAACACTCTTTCGAAGTGCTCTCGCGTTCGTGTTTTTGGTCAGGAGTGAGCATGCGCGGCACCCAGCGGCAGGATAACTTTTTCATATGCAGAATATTGCCCAAAATATGGCGTGTGCGCTCAGTATTAATCTTTGTGGTATCTGCTAGCTCGCGCACCTTCACTTTCCGGTCAGCCAACACCATTTCATGTATTTTGTCCTCTGTAACCGCATCGGAGGGCCTGCCGCTGCGGACTTGATCAGTAGTGGAGTTGCGGCCACTACGAAACTCTCGAAACCAATATTTGACGGTGTAATCTCATATATTTATCCAACTTTTCTTTTTTTTCCTTCACCGTTTTCCCTCTCAAAAAATAATGTTTTCTGAGAGAACGAAAATCGTTTTTGTCCATACTCAACATGATGCCAAACACGTCAACAACAATCAGCTGTCAAAACAAAACTAAAGACAGTATCGCACTGAAATTTGGCATGTCTGCCTAAATATGAACGGACTTCAAGGCACCATAACCCTTTTTGCAGTAGCAGCGCATTCTGGTCGTCAAGGAGGTTACTTATCACGTAGTTACGCACGTGTTTTATGAACAACAAAAAGTGAATTTAACGATTTTTACAATGTCTGAGCCTTGTTGGTTTGCTTGCGGAATGAAATTTCTGATGCAGAAACGTTGAGAATGTTGCAGATGGTCTTCGCTGACCAGGCTATGTCACAAAAAATATTTACAAGTGGTACAACAAATTCAAAGAAGTCAGGGAAAGACAAAGAAGCGTTGCAGACAAAGATCGCTGATGAACAACACGTCGAAGAAATCAGAAATTTGGTGCTCAAACATCGTCTATTGACAATTAGAAACCTCGCTGATACTGTTAACATTTCATTTGCATCTCAGCCCAGACCATTTTGAAAGATTTTGTGTGCCTGAAAAAAGTCAAATCTCGTTTGGTTCCATAAACAGTAAATTTTTTGGAAAAAAGAGCATCGCATTAGCATCTGCGACACAATGCTTTCTGACTATCAATCCGTTATGAAATGCATCATTACTGGAGATGAGACTTGAACCTATGCATACTTTTTTTTTTTTTTTTTATAATTTACGCGCGCCTAAGGGGTTTGATACCCTTTTACTGTTGCCAGGGCGCGGGCGGAAAGATAGAAGGAGGAGAAAGGAAAATTGTTTTTGTAGTGGTTTGAAACTCAGGTGTGTTTGGTTTCTATGTTTACTCTCCAGGGGTGGGAGTCCGAATAGGACGGAGAGTTTTTCTTCACTCAGAGTGATTCGAGATATAATTCACAGTATTTTTTTCATTGCTTGAAACTCTT
Organism: Volucella bombylans; assembly: GCA_949129095.1. Lineage (NCBI taxonomy): Eukaryota > Metazoa > Arthropoda > Insecta > Diptera > Syrphidae > Volucella > Volucella bombylans. The sequence goes on along the minus strand of OX422141.1, from coordinate 135,663,243 downwards.
ATAACAGCCAAATCTACGTGTCAGTGTTATGCCTTCACACGCAGAATTTTTTTGTCTGAGTTCCAATTATACAATGAAAAACTGATTTTGCCATGGGCAGGATTCGAACCTGGACCCTCCGAGTGAGAAGCGTTTGCTACTACCACTACACACGACTCAGAAACAACAACGACTCAAGCGAATATCGTGCAAAAGGTGAGTCAAGACCAAAAAGATAGCCCAAAGTCGTTCAAAAATCAAGTTCATCTCAAGAGTTTCCTTCGATTATCGTGGTGTGGTATATATGAATTCCTTTCCCCGGGACAGGCTGTTAACAAGGCGTATTATTTCAGTGTTATGCGTCGTTTACTTTAAGCTATTCGCAAAAAGAGACCAGAAATATGGGAAGACAACTCTTGGTTTTTACATCACGATAATGTACCACCTCACACTGCATTGGTTCCACAACCACCGTATTCGTCTGATTTAGTACCGTGTGACTTCTGGCTACTCCCTAAGCTCAAGAGACCACTCCGGAGACACAGTTTCGACACGATTGAGGAGTTAAAAAGCGAATCGTTGCGCGCTTTTAAGGCCTTTCCGGAAATCGACTTCAACAATTGGTTCGGGGATTGGAAAAGCCGCAGTAGGTTGTAGCATATTGTTCTTTCCAAGGAGTAAGACTATCATGGACGCAGACACAAGGAATCATCCCAAAAGAACTAAGGGAGAACGAGATTTCATCAGGCCAGTGGCCAATATTTCTTCGAATGTGCTGAACTGATTGAAAAGGTACTGGTCAGAGCACTCATTGATTATGTCTAAATAAGTTCTGGTTGCAGTGCTTTCACATTCAGCAGAGGCTGTGGTACGAAGTTTTCAACAGACCTAAGGGTTGACTGTGTGATCCAGATGTGCGATCTCCGTCTTCTTGTGAGCTCAGTATCCAACAAGCAATATAAAGAGCTTAGAAGAAGTCGGTGAAAAACTTGCCGAAATAGGTGCTACCGATGGGTCATGCCAAGAACTTCCTGATAAAGAGAACTTGTAGTATTCTCCAATGGTTTTTGATATCTCATATCCTATTAGAATTTAGAAAACCTATCTCCCATAAAAGTTTGAATGAAAAGGTGTGAGACTCCGCATAGAGGGTTCTAAGATTTTGACTATTCCTTGATTAACTCAGACAATTCTGGTCTGATTTTTATCAAATTTTCACTAAATGTGCGCTATGTTAATAGATTTCGATTAGTACTGCAAACATTTACAAATAGTTCTCTATTTTAAAGAAAAAATTAATTGTATTTTGTGTATATTCTTTTTTTTTAATAAATTAAAAAGTCATCGGCTGATTTTAGTCAGAATCGAATGGCATGAAGACGCATCAGCTGAGAAAAATTAAAATCAAAAGTCCAAAGTGAATGCATTCCTCAGGGAGAAGCTGGTCCAGGTCCTTAACGGATACAGAGAAGTCACTCCCAAACGTCTTAAGGACAACTTAATTATCAAACTTCACTGCACGACTGTGGCTAGAGCTGTGAAGGTTACGGTGATAGTAGTGCAAATCAATCTACATTATATAACCTCTAGCTGCTTCTTCAACAGAAGATGAAGATTATCCAAAAGAGGGGTTCACCTAAACTAAGGAGTCGAAGCTCTCACGCTACTATTTGAAAAATCCTGTCAAATTAATAGGACTAGCAGATAAAACGTCGAAAGCTTACGTTTGAGCATACGAGCCTACAGATACTCAAGAAGATTCGGATCCTTCTACTTAGATCACCCTGGGAAAGAACTGTCAGTGTGCTCATTGAAATTTTCGTGTACAATTTGGTTTCTCGCAACCACAATGGTATGCGCCAGAGTTTTCCAGAATGCGGTGCGATAAACGAATGTTTCACGGAAGAAAGAAATACAGCTCCGCTGTATGACTGACACATGCGACACCACCTCCTGATGTGCTTACTGCGAAGATAGAGTTAAAAGTTCGATCCACTTTCTTTGTGACTGTAAGGTATAAACTCAGGTTGCAGTTGCTAGACGATGATATAATGGACGCATTCTAAGGGTATTTCATCACATAAGCGATTCCTCGATTTCCTGCAAAAGACTTCAACTAGGTAAATATAAAAGGATTGCAATGGGCCAGCCATTAGTAGCACAAAGCCGAATCTCATCAGTTGTGATGACAGATAAGGTCATACACTATACTTCTGTTTCTTTTGGTGGCTTTAAGTCGCCTATCACCGATTTCATATATCCAATTATGCTACAAAAATGTATAGACTAGCTGCTGGTAACTCTGAAGAGAATACTTACTGCTGGCCTGGCTCTATCATACATACCGAAGCCCTGGCGAACAGTGAGAGTAGCCTTTATACCGAAAAATTGGAAGATGAGATTTTCGCCAAGAGCTTCCGATCAATTAGTCTAACTTCCTTCATGTTGAGGGGAATGTGCACAAAACAGTTTTTTAGATCCATCCTCTTTCTGAGATACAACATGCCTACCAACGCAGAAAGTTCTTCGAGAGTGAGCTACAAAATTTAGCAGGCAGAATCGAAGGTGAACTCGACAAGAATGAATAGGCGCTGGCCATATTCGTGCACACTGTGAGTGTGTAGACGAGTGTCTAGTTCCACTAAAGAGAATACTGATTGCTCATGCAGACTACAGTCAATATGTGATGGCAGGGTCAAACATTGGTTGTAAGTAAGGCGACGTCCTGTCTTCACTGCAATGGTGCATACTGTTCAATTCTCTACATACCGCTTTCAATAAATCTGACGTCTATGCTCAAGCATATGCAGATGAAGTAGCTGTACTCTTTGCTGGATAATATCTAGCGACTGACTGCTATAGGGTTCTTCTCTTTACGAGGAGGAGGAAGCTGACTGGTAAGACTCATCTCGTAAAGCAATGTAATTAAGCATTTGGGGTTATCCTAAATCCTATCCCTTCTCTGAACTAAATATGAAATCTTCTAAGGAGGGGACTTTAGATCTATACTGCTATAGTAAGGCTAATAATATTCTATCTGTCGGTTGACTGATTGAGCAAATTTTTACGAAAATATATCACTGCTGCTCTTACCAGACTACAAAGAACCGTTTGTCGAAGCTGCATGGGTGCATTGTCTACTCTAGAAACACTTATGAATCCAATGTTCATATTCGCCAGAAACGTAATCTGGCTCTCGAAACGAAACTCAGGAAAGAAGTTTGCGAATTTATCGAATCTGCCAAGGATTATAAAAAGTATATTAAATCTTCTAAGTTCATCATCCAAGAGTAATCCCAGATTCAATACCAAGTTAAGGGGAAACATTGCTAATCACATCGATAAGAGCGTGAACTACTGGTTTAAGTGACATATTGACTTGCGAAACGTGAGGTAAAAGTTCCTGACAGTTGTGACGATTCGGTTGCCTTTTGTATTGTAAGTATGTGCCGTACTCTTATGAAGGGAAGGTGTACGCCTTTCTTCGTGAGAATTATTAGGACAGAGATGAACATGAATTATGTGATACATTTCCCATCACTCCAATATTTAGCCACTGTTTCCTTTCAGTAATAATCGAACAGGCTGTAGTTTTGGATAGCCCTACTAAGGATCGATGTTACAAACCACTCCCTTAATGTGCCGTCTGCGATCATTTTGAACGACGTAATATTCGAGGTATATGTATAATTGACGGTATTTCACCATCTGTCTTGCCGACGACGATGAGCATATTATCCTGAACCGGGTGCCATAGTTTATCCAGAACAACGTCTCCGGATAGAACCGACACCATACCTAGAAGTGAGCGCTTTGATTTCAAAGTAGGAATAAACTTCGTAGTCAGTTACGCAGCCAATAGTCCTGTTTTCATAACTAAAACCACGTCAAGAAGTTGTCGAGGTAACATTTTTTTCTTTCGCATCAGAGCTCTTGGACAAAGAAGAAGTCCATTCAACTCCTTGTATGTTCCTTTTACTGGAATTCCTCAGTGTTGTAAATGCTTCGGTGACGTAGTGGTTACAGTATCAGCACCCATCACATCAAGGCCGGACATTCTCACAGAAACCATCGCAAGGCATTGTGTCACTTCACTTATGCCAGACACACTTAAGTGCTTAGCAACCGCATTGTGCCCAGTTGTGACACTGAATTCTTAGATATTTTGGAAAGCATTCGGTTTGGTTAATGGTGAAGAGTCATGCCAATTGCAGATATGTTGATGTAAAATACAACAGTCAATGAAAGCCATAATGCAGATTTGAGTCCTGAGAAACTCACCTCTGCGGTTTTTCTAGCAACTGCATGGACAATCTCATTTCCGTGATACCATTGTGACCTGGCTCCCAAACGAGACTAAATGAATCCAGTCTTCCCCCTGCGTTCAGGGAAGCCTCAGAGAAGTCTCAATGCCACCGTTGCCAAAAGGATTTCAGTTAACTTCACTTGGAAGACAGACATAAGTTTTCGTAATGAAATCTAATGTTGTCGTCCTATAAAAAGTTACCAGGGAAGAATCCTACATAAGTTGTGGACCCATCCGTGAAGACTCAAATACATTTCTCTCCTGGCACAGATTCTGACCGAAAAGAATTCCATGAGTCGGACTAGATCCCTTTTGAGAAGATTGACTGAAACTTAATTTGTAGAATACAGGAGATGCTACTCAACAACGACGTCACTTCTGTCTTCAAAATTTTTCTAATTCGATCTTAACGGATATTGCCATAGACGTAAACAGCTAAGCAGTGATAAGGTCCCTAACTGGACACTATACAATCGGGTGAATAAAGATTGCCGTGTAGATCTTAAAGAAATGCAGCGCATTCGAGTAGTCACACTCTATTGTGCTCCGGGAATTGCGTCTCTGATGGACGAGTCAGAAAAGAAGCCGAAAGTATAGCAATTTTAAGCCATCAATGTTATACGCCATCCTCAAGCATTTTTTAGGGCCAGTCACTGATGAACTTATAGGACAAATGTGAGATATCGAGACGTGTATGGCTCTTACTCGATTCCAAACGTTCAAGGGAGCTGATTACCCTCATGAGATACAGACACAACGTATGACCTCTGTAAGGCTAAACCGTTGCCTGTTTACATATGTACGGCTTTGAAAAATTTTCCAGGGTATCGCTCTACTATATATAATATCAAAATGAACCAGGAACTGGTCTTTCAAATGAGTACCACCCTTACCTAACCATTTGCGTTAGTATCTACGCTCTATTATTTATGGAGTGCAATCCTCGCACCCTTCTTTGAAAATTATCACTTCCACAATGTTCGCGTATTTCCGATGCCATCCAGGTTAAAATTTTCAAGCAACCCTGAAAGTGAATAAATACTACCACCTGTTCGTTTAATTAACTAATGCATGGCACATACGTATTCATAAAAGTATCTAAACACTCCAGTCAATGCCAGAGAGTGCATTTGTTAAGTTCAGAAATTTTCACTTAAACTTTCGTGATACTTCCAACAAGTTTTCGAGGTTCACCAGATTTGGAAATCTCTCGACGACCTGGTACAAATTCGTCAGAGTGAAATAATAATATTTTCTGTTCTTGCTCACATTTCAAATACGATGCACCTAGAGCATGTATCTGTAACCATTGCATTGAAACTTAAACTATTAGAGTTTCGAATAGTTTTCAGTTGAAATTTGAAACATTTTCAAGAATAAGGAATATTTTGTATTTAGTTAAGTTTACGAGTATTAGGGGATAGTTACGAGTTCATGTTGGGTTTTGGTTCCAGACTGGAAGAAGTTTTTCCAACTGTGTACTACGTTGAACATGGATTCCGTTGAACCATTACACACTGGTGGACACTGAAGCAACTATTCAATGGAGTTATTTGGAGCACTCTTTAGAAAATGTGTTTGAGAATGTCTATCAGATATATGCTGACATGACGCCAAACGAGCCTTTGAGAGATACGAGTACATAACTAACTGTGAATGATCCTTATCAAAAGGTTACATCGCTAGGAACTCCTCCTATTCGTCATAGATAGATATTTGGACAGTGAATCCAAAGCAGGTAAACAAGAAAAGCATTTTTTATAATTGCATCAATGTTGTCAAGGATGCAAGATTCGGACGAGGCTATGAAGAAGATGCAAGAAGCGCAGTAGGAAAACATATGCAAACACGATATCAGCTCTGAAAATTGACTCCGGCTAATCGACTCTGTGGTGGGCCAAATATCTTCATAGCTCGAATAGGTTGCCACACCTCAACATCTCCAAAGTGATCAGTTAGTTCCAAAAAATCGTCAACCAGACTGATCACATTGCTATCAAAACAAGATACAGCTCCAGTACTCTGAACTTGTCGAGGAGTCAAAATCTCCTCAGAATTGTTGTAGGGGAGCGCCGAAAAAGTATAATAGAAAAATTTGATGTCGAAGGGGGTTGTAGGCAAGAGCCTGCTGAGGTTCTTCTGATCGAGTTTCCCAAAGCCTTTGGAGAAGTCCTCAACTGCGAGCATCAAGGGCAGAAAACCAGTGGCGATATTGTCAGCAAGCCAGAGAGACGCCGCATTTAATGGGCCAGATTTCATACCGACCACCAAATCGAATTTCCTGGTTTGACGAAGAATGTCGACAAGGGCATGAAGTGAAAAGAGGATTTTTTTTAATTTTTTTAATTTAATTTTGGTGGGGGCTAACGCCCCCATTTATTATGCTTAATACAAGCTTAAAAACTAAGACTTAAACTAATACTAGGGCTTAAAGCTAAGGATGGTGAAGGAGATCGAATTTGAGGGAAAGTGTGCTGCGATTAAAATCGAAAACGAAAAGGTTAGAGTTTACCTTACGCAGCATACGGGAGATTGGTTCGTTAGAGCCATATGTGGTGCGGTGGATAGGTAGATAAAAGAGACGGGTGGAACGTAGATTACGAGGGTTAGTGTTAAAGAAAATGGAGTTGCAAAGAGGCATGCAATCGACGGAGCCTGAGAGGAGTCGGTGAATGAACAAAATGTCTGCTGCGTCCCTTCGTTCCTCAAGGGTATTCAGGTTAATGAGTTTGAGACTGTCTCGATAGGGAGGTAGGATTAGAGGATCGTTCCAAGGTAGACCTCGAAGAGCAAATCGAAGAAAACGACGCTGGATCCTCTCAATACGAGATACATGAACTCGTTGAAAGGGACACAACGCTTGGTTAGCGTACTCGAGAAGGGGGCGAACGTAAGTGATGTATAGTGATTTGGTCACGTACGGGTTGCAGAATTCTTTGGACAATCTTTTAACGAAGCCGAGTGATGAGTAAATTATCTCATCAATATGCGAGCGGAAATTAAGCTGCCTGTGGCATAATATACCAAGGTCGCGGATAGATTCAACAAGGGGTATAGGTTGGCCGTCGAGATGGTAAATTCGTTGAGGAGACTTCTTGCACTTACGTGAGAAAGTAATCGATTGACATTTGGAGACATTGAGTTCTAAGCAGTTCTTGATGCACCAGGTGGAAAAACTATTTAGATCTATTTGAAGGAGGTTGGAGTCTTGTTGTGAGGAAATGGATTTAAAAAATTTGATATCGTCAGCATAGAGAGAAAGTGTTGAGTGTTGAATGAGCCTTTGAAGGTCGTTAATAGTTAGGATGAAGAGGAGTGGACCTAGGTGACTACCTTGAGGAACACCTGAAGTGGCCAAGAAAGGGGCCGATAGGACAGATCTGAAACGAACATTATAAAACGATTATCCAGGTAAGAAGATATCCATTTAAGCAAAATGGGTTCAAAGCCCAGGACGGACAATTTGAACAGGATTAGTTTATGAGATATCTTGTCAAAAACTTCACTGAAATCAGTTGTTATAACGTCAACTTCTTTACCATTTTCTAAGGCTGAGAGAACAGAGGACACGAATTCTACGAGGTTAGTGGTAGTTGATCTACCTTTCAGAAAGCCGTGTTGATTGGGGGAAATAAAAGATTTACACTGGAAGCTTAAGGCTTCATGCAAAATACTTTCGAGGAGTTTGGGTATATGGGAAAGTTTAGCTATAGGGCAGTAATTAGTGACTTCGCTCTTTAATCCCTTTTTGTGTATGGGTGTTATGAAAGAGGACTTCCATATCTGTGGAAATTCACCTTGAGAGAGCGATAATCGGATGAGATTAGCAAGGGGGCGTGAAAGAGTTGAGGAACACTTTTTAAGAAATATGGATGGAAGCCCATCTTGGCCGGGTAAGTATTCATCATTAAGTTGTTGTAATTTGTTTCCTATTACTGTATGATCAAAGCTTTGAGAAATAGTGGGGCCAATAGGGAAGTTAAGTAGGTATTTGAAATAAGAGGGATCTGGTACGAATGAATTATCGGCAAAAGATTGCTTAAAAAAGTAGCAAAAAAGTTAGCTATGGTATGCGGATCAGTTGATGATATATTTTTTTTTGTAATTAACGAATTGGTAGAAAGACTTAGGATCATTTATAAGCCTTGATTGCGCACTCTCAAGGTATCGCTGATAGAGAAACTTATAGAGCTGGGCGAATTGAAGGTATGACCCGAGATAGTTTGAATAGTTTGAGGTCTTCCTCTACAAAAGAGTTGGACCGGAGGAAAACTGTCCATAATTTGTTACGTAAAGAGCGAAGTTTACGATTATACCACGGGGGGCTCGTAGAAGAGGTCCTATTACGCGAAAAGGGGACATCGAGAGAAATAGAATTAAGTAATTCTCTGTAGAAAATAGAGAGAGCACTTTTTAGGGGCATATCGGCGAAACCAAAAGAACACTTACTAAGATATGCGTTAATTTTGCGGAAATTCGCTTTATGAAAGTCGTAAGAAGTGGACCATACATGATCAAGAGAGACAGAAGGCTTCTTACTTACTTACTTACTTTAATGGTACTACAGATTGGGGTGAACATGGGCCTAAGATAACAAGCTTCACCAGTTATCCTGGTCTTTAGCTAACTGTCTTCAGTTGCGCACTCCAAGTCGATTGAGATCTCCTTCTACTTGTACGCCCCACCTAAGGTGAGGTCTTCCTCTACTAGCTTAGACTCGATTCGAAGGGTCGGCGACCCAGAGCATGGGTGTCCATTCGCTGCACATGTCGTAGCCGAAGTCGCTATACAGCTCATATAGTACGTTGGTGAATCTTCTTCTCCAAAGGCCGTCAACACACACGGGACCGAATAGTGTTCGAAGGAATTTTCTCTCGAAACGGCTGAGAATGTTTTAGCGCCATAAAATAGAACTGGGATGATCAAGATCTTCTATAGTCTCCTTAGTTTCTCTTGATAAGGCTGTTCAGTATTTTCTCATACCATTTTATCAACACATATTTTATTGCACTTAATTTCTGAATTTCATTTCTATTTACATTTATGTATGCTTCAATGCACTTTCGAATCTAAACTTGTAACATATTTCATAAAATGAACGAATACCTTTTATTACCACTATGTTAACTGAATTATGTATTGTAGTCAAAATCTCCGCAACATGATTAAACGTTAAGACAGTTTGTACATAATTTCCCCTCATTATCAGCAGATCTGAACTATTTTCCTATCGTGTGTTGTTTACTTGCTCTGTTAAGTTGGCGGAATAAAGACGTGCTGTGAAATTATTGTTTTTTTTTTATATTCAATTTAAAAAATATTAAATTGACAAAACAGAGGCCTTACTACTCAATTGCCTTCTTAGCCCAACGAGAAAAGGTCCTATATAGCTCATCTCTATAATCTCTGCCATATGCGGTCTTGAAATCAATGAAAAGATGGTAGGTATCGATTTGGACTTCGTGAGCTTTCCCATGATCTACCAGAGTGTGAAGCTTTGGTCGATTGTGGACTTTCCTGGTCCGAAACCGCACTCATAGTGGCCAATCATTTTGTTTCAGACGATAAGATCTTTTATACGATGTTGAGGAGACTTCCACTTGTATAGCTGGCACAGTTGAGGGGGTCTCCTTTTTTGTGGATCGGGCAACCGATGCTGAAATTCCACTCATCATGTATAAATTCTTCTGACATATCCGAGAAATGAGTTGGCGTATGCTTTGCACAAAGTCATTTCCAGCAGCTTTGAATACCAGCTGCTTTGTTGGATTTCAGCTTAGATAGAGGCTTAGGAGTCCTCTTAGAAAAAAAAAATAAAGCAGCAGAGAAACTCTCGATAGAAAGGTGCCTGTGGAGTAATGATGTTCGAAAGTTTCGATAAATTGCGAAAAGAACTTGCATGTTTGTTACGAAGATAGTCACATTAGAGTCACAATCGGTTCTGTAATTTGGAAGGAGTACTTCTGCTGACTGTTTAACTGACTGATAACAAATTTTTTTAACCGACTAAAACCGTCTAAGTGTGAACACCGATATAAGGATACCGATATAAGGCCCCAGGTAGAGACGGGCCGAATTATTCACAGTATCGGGATTGACTTATTAAAGAGAATACACCAATTGGTCATGTCGGATGGAAGTATGCTCGGTGAATGCAATCTCAGTATCGTTTACTAGATCCTGGTGTTTGCGGCCACTGAATCAAAAGCGGCGAAGATGGGTTTAGTGTTGACTGTTGATAGATGCTAAAACAAAGTTAGAGCTGTTGACAACCAACAGTAACCATTTACAACGGCAAACAATAAGTTTAAGATGGGAAAGACTTTATATATCTGGGTTTCACACTTAATTGGAACAATGACCACATTAGTACAGATCAAGCAATAAATTACTGTAGCCAATCGCTGTCACTTGGGATTAATAAGCCAATTGAGAAATAAGTCCCACTCCCGAGTAACGAAGAAAGTACTATGTAAGCCTCTCATCGATTCAGTCCTACCGCATGTCGCGGATAATGACAAGGGCAAGAATTAATCGATTCCAGCGGCAAGGACATACTAGGTAAACGAACACTATCACTCTTCGACCCAGAGTATCTTAGTATTTTGTTTAAGATGTTTCTTCATGACGTGTGGTAACATGCACATAAAACTCTTTGAATCAAATTTCTATAAACAATGTCTCCTTTCCATTGGTAAATACTTAACTGCTCCAGTTGCTATTCTTCAAAGAAAGATATGTCTGGGCTAGCCAAGAGCTTTGCCATCACAACTGGCTCTGCTCAGTTTTCTCGATGAACCTCTGTTTCTTTAAGAATTATTTTTTTACAAGTTCAGGAATGGCCGTGGCGAAATTTTGAAAGCGGCAAGAAATGTTCTTATTATCTAGAGTTAGTTAGAGTACTGAAGCTGGTATCTTCGTAAGAACGGGCCGTCAAAAATTATTTTGATTGAGGCCCGGGTCAAGTTATGACTTAAAACTAGAGGAGCAAGTGGTTGTAGAGCATAAATGGGAGTATTGGAATTTAGTAAGGCATTTCGGAGACAAGGTCTACTAATGCTGTAATCGAATTCATTAAGCTACTAGCGGTTTTAGAAAAAAATACTATAGACTATTCTCCTTATCTAAAAATTTGATGGAATCTATTACATTGAGTTAGGGATCTCAGCCTCAGGTTACCGGGAACCGCAAGTTAGCTAAGTTATACAGCCCTCCATAGCTGCAACTTGTATCTGTTGTGGTAATAGATGATGCCATTGAATATGCTGCGACCTCTGACGTCGATGACAATGCTAGTGGTAGTAGTCCTTATGCCAAAATTGCTGTAGACCAAGAAAGGTTGTATAAGTTGCATGTGCACTAAACAGTTTTGTGATTACATGAGTGCTGGATGTCTTCCAAGTGGCTTAGTGGATAATGAAGAGAGGGAAACGTTTACCAGCCAAAAGTTTAATTAGTCTAAAGTTGTAACTGGCGTAACTCCTTTCTTTACTATCCGAGAGTATGTTTTGGCCAGAAGCTGTACTTGGTGTCATTGTGTTTCTCTTCTATGGGGGTAAGTAAGATATAGCAACTAATAGTACAGTACATCCGAGCAATTGAAGGCCTTGTACTAAGTGTTGCGCTCAAGTAGAAAGGGGCCTCAGCCAATTTTGTTTGTGCAACTGTAGGCGATAAACGGAAGATTCGTGCTAAATAGGGAGCGCTCTATGTTGAGACACATGTTTCATAGTCTTTATAGGCTAACTGAAGTTGCTTTGGAGTAGTATACCACTACTGCTAGCATATGGTATCCGCACCTCAATATTTACAAAGAGCACGGCAGTCACCCGATCATCAAATTATCACCCAAATTGGTAATTTTTCCAACTCCTCCAGTATTCAAACATGTCCAGCCACCAATATTGATTCCTATTACTACCAAGTTGCGGCGAAGATACGTATGAGAATGTCTTAAATCCCACAACTACTGTGAGAAACCTGTAGAGATGATCAAGCTTATTAAGTAATATATGTGCGAGTAGCTACATTCCCTGCGGTGTGCGCGTATATGTAGAACCAATTTCTGAAGTCTTAAGCCCGGTATGTCCTGCATTGACCAAGTTGGCAGACCATAGCGGAAACCCAATAAATTCAGATCGTTACTCACCACATATCTATGTATATACCAACGTCGAAAGACACAGCATATGAAGACAAAACTGCGGAATATCAGGGTTTAGACAAGGTGATGCGTTGCAACGTGGTTGCATTTAATGACACTGAGAACTTCGATGCTGGTAGCTGTTGTTGCTTTTGAATCAATTGAGGGCAAAACAGAGTGATGCTGTCAAGAGATAGGAGCACACAACATCGATAGAACGTTACAATAGCAGCTATAACTTTGAGGTTGTTGGGAATTTGTCAAAATCAGCTTCACTACCAATTCATCTAATGGCACTCCATCCGAAGTCAAATCGCTCTTTCTTTGGTCTGAGATGGCAGTTAACTCAAAAGGCCATGACAGAAAACTCGAAGGAGGCTCCATGTAAGACTCTCATTTTTGCCAGCCCTGACACATAGAGCAGGAGCATGAGCATTAGTGAACGCGGAACGGCTTTGCGTAAGGAGATATCTCAAGGAATTGGTAATGACAGTGCGCACTAGTCACCTAAGATTGCAAGGACATATGGCCCAAAAAGTCCTACTGGAAAATACAAACATTAGGTGAAGACCCTTGCTTAGATGGCGCGCCATGTGGAAGAAGACCTCAAAAATCTTCCAGGCTTATTAGGGTATCCCGAAGTCCGCCATGGAGTGCAGTATCATCATAGAAAATTGATAAGTCTTGCGAGGTAGTTTGTCTTGAGAAGAACTGCTTACATCTGCGTTTGTCACCTTCAACAACTTCTCATACTGTTCCAAGTTTGTACATTATTCTCAGGTACGAAAATAGACACGCAAGGCTCGCTGGGGTCAAGCTAAGGGTGTGGTTCGAACGCGTCACATTCCGATGTTCTGTTAAATATTTTTCAAATTTCCGATCAAAAGCAATTCATTCAATTTCGAAAATGTTTTTCAAAATATGCCTGTCAATAAATTCCATTTCAAAAGCCATATTCGCGATACTTTTGTTCCACCACCCAATTAAAGCAATCATCGGTTTATTCGCAAAAACACAAAACGAATTTGAAATGCATTCATGTGGGTCTGTGTAACAAATCGAATTAATTATTTAATTACAAGCAATTTGCACGCTCAACAACTGCTGGCCAATTGAACCCGTTATCCACCCGCTGCTTCAGACAAATCTCGTAATCCACATATTTACAGCACAAGAATGGACACTCGTACTCGCAATCGAATTTATAGCAAAGTCGTGTTTGTGCCCCTTGTAACGTAGAGAATATTGCTTTTGTTGGAAGATCTTATACGAATGCCTATTTTCCTATTCCCCATCCAGATGCCACCCTAACCAACGCACTTAAAAAGCCCATTGAATTCTCCAGAAAGACGGACAAAGATAATAAACTGAGTGTCACGTGCCAGATACATTCTTTGTGCCGTCCACACACTGAATGGCCGCTCAGAAGCCGTGAGACAATTTATTTTGTCAGTCAAGTGCACAACGTAATTGAAGGACGAAAAATGGTCATATCATCCGTCAGATACAAACAGCGAAGCAGAACAAAAAAAAAAAAGAAACATAATAGTGGACGCACTTAATCTAAAAGTTGAATAAACCCATACACAGATACGAGTACACATAGCAATATCCGTGTACGTTCGAGTATCTGTTTGAATAACGCTGAATAAGTATAAGCCAAAGAGTAGGTGTGTATGATCTGCTATAGCACTTTGGGGGCTAATAGATAGTTTTGTGTGACATTCAATCCTCAAGGATAATGTCTTCTCTATACATATGTAGACGTAGATACACACAATCGATAACATAGATACGAGTATATCTTACGCACTTAGTAGACCTTTGTGTGTGGATTATTAATGTTGATATCCGTGGTTCGCTGTACTCTGTACATAGTCACAACTAGCAATAAAAAGTAATTGCGCTATTGTTGATTAAAATAAGAATTACGGGACGTACAACATGAATGGTCGATGGAGTATTTTATGCTCACTTATGGGGAATGTAGTTGTAATACATACTTTGACTAGAATTCTGATGAGCCTTGCTATACTTAGCCAACAAATTTCAAACTCAAATTGCCTTTTATCTTTTGAACTATACTTGTTCAATGTACCTGGAGTTAATCTATCGCTTTAGTAGGAACCGAATCAGCACGTGATCTCATCATCTGCATTCAGTAGGTCTAAACCACTCGCCTAACCAGTCAGTCGATAGATTTTCAGACTCGGAAGATGCCACCACATTCAGTAGATGAGGTAGTAACTAGTGAAACTGCATAGTCGCTTCAAGAATGCAAAATGTTGGTCAAGCTGCTGTCATTAATAGCATAGGCTCTGAAAGAGTCATGCTTTACAGAGTAATGGTCAAAGACTATGGTTACATAGTAAGCACGTAACACCAGCGCGTTTCCGAACTCAATATATGAAATCTTCAGATCCCATCTTGGATTGGTTTTTGACTGAACTTGCTCTTGCAATTGTTAAACTTAAACGCGCAAGGTTATGAGAGTCCGAGATATGTGGTCGTAGACAGAAAAACGGATTGGGGCCGATGTTATGACGAGTGAGGGGTCTAAAACTGATTTATTAGAGGGCCTTACAGACTTGGATATTCGTACTTTGCGAGATATGACTCCCCAACATCTATTTAAATTATGGTATTGTCGCCCGAGCGCGTTAAGTCTCTCACGATACATTATTCACTATATCATACATACAGATGACCATTAAGATTTAGTAGTAAATGATGGAGATCTATTTAGTTTTACCACCGCTGCGCATTCCAAGTTGGTGGAAGTCCCCTTCCACTTGCGCGTGCCACCTAAGGCGAGGCCTTCCTCTACTGCGTTGTCTCTCCGGATCAGAATTGAAGAATTGGTGTTCATTCGCTCTACATATCGCAGCCATCCCAAACGCATAATGAACAGTTTTTGAACAGGTGGACGTCGCTGTACAGCTCGTAGACCTCATCGTTGAAATATCTTACGAAGAATTTTTCTCTCAAAACGACCAAGGATATTTTCATCCGTTCCATTCTTCGGAACCATAGAGCAAGACTGGGATTACAAAGATCTTACGAGTATATGGAGTTTCCTATATTGTTTGGGTGAGGGTCTTCTCACCCCAAAGGAATAGCGATTGGCAAGCGTTACTCTTCGTTTGATTTCTAAAGAGATGTCGTTTTCAGATGTGATAGCAGAGCCGAGGTAGACAAAGTCCCCTTACTACCTCAAAGCTATAGCTGTCGATTGTGACATTCTGGCCGATTCGCCGATGTTGGGTGCCCCTTCTTGTTGACAGCATATACTTTGTTTTGCCCTCGTTTACCGCTAGACCCATTTTTGTCGCTTCTGCTCCTATACTCGCAAACGCACCAGTGACAGCTCGCTGTGTTCTACCAATAATATCAATATCGCCGGCATATGCAAGCAATTGAACAGACTTTTGAAAGATCGTACCTCTTCTAAGTTTTGCACAATTCTTTCAAGTATGATGTTAAAAAAGTCACATGAAAGCGCGTCATTCTTGATGCAGCAGCGAGCTTTCTCCATCGTCATCCTGCACAAGCGGACGATTTTGGGAGGGATCCCAAGATTAGACATGGCTCTGTATAGCTCGTTTTTGTAGATATTGTCATATGCGCTTTAAAATCGATTCCTGGAGGTCATTTTTTGACAAAATCACGGGAAGCTCTCTACAAATCCTATGACACTTAGCTGTTTGAAAAAAACCGATGACTCTTGGACAAGTCATCAAGATGAATCACTCAACCTGCTAGTGGACACCCACCCAAGTGTGTGGAAACGGCTTTACATTCACTGACTAGCTACATCGAACGATTCCTACAACATAAAGAGTACGCCATGGTTGCTTTCCTGGACATAGACGGTGCCTTTAACACCGTCAACATATCCGCGATCACGACAGTGCTGTCAAATCTGAAGGTAGATGACTCACTTGGGGAGTTGAGCAGTATTATGCTAAACAGCAGGATAATCAACTCCAATCTGGGTGAGACTTTTGCTAAAAGATGTGTGGGCAGAGGTACGCCACAAGGCGATGTCCTCTCTCCCCTTCTCTGAAACTTCGTGGTCAATAAACTGCTGATATACCTGAAAGCGGGTGGTAGCAGGGTGATTGAATATGCGGATGATGTTGCTATAGCCGTCTCAGGTAAGCATCTTAATACCACCCGTTGGGTAGATCGCTGTGGATTGGAGATTGAACCCCCATAAAACTAATCTTGTCCTCCTTCCCAGGAAATATCAAATTCCAATCATAGATCCTCCCTGAATAAACAGTACCGGCTTAGTCTTTTCCGATACAGCAGAATATCTGGGTCTCGTTTTTGGCAGGAAACTAAACTAGAAACTTAACATTCAGGAAAGAGTCAAGAAAGCTACTATAGCTTTATTACCTTGCAATAAAGCCATTGGGAACAAATGGGGCCTTCAACCTCGCATAACCCACTGGCTATACATCTCGATCATATGATCGATACTTACTTACTGGGTTATCGTCTGGTGGACGGCCTTGGAAAATGAAGTCAACTGCAGTAAACTAAGAAGAGTCTAAACAACAGCATGTCTATGCGTAAGCGGAGCCTTACGGTCTATTTCCTCTGTGGGATTAGACATTCTGCTTCATTTGACACACCTCAATATTTTCAGCAGGCAAGTAGCTGTGACTGGAGATTTTACGCCCTAAAGCTGTCGACTACACCGTGCACAAATAATCCATTTGGCCACGCTAATATTCTTAGTACATTAGGAATCCTCACAGAGAACATCGATTACACCATACCTGAACTTTGGTTTGACAAAAACTTCCATGTAAGCTTCCCCTCTAGATCATTCTGGGAGGAGGATGCTTTCATGGAGGACAAGTCAATCCATCTCTACACAGATGGATCTAAAATCGACAGCGGAGTTGGTGGCGGTGTTTTCTCAGATAAGCTAAATCTGAGCCTGTCTTTTCGTCTTCCAAATCACTGTATCGTGTTCCAGGCGAAAATTTTGGCGATTAAAGAAGCTCTCTCCTGGCCGAAGAAAAACGTGATATCTGCAAAGGATAACCGCATCTTTTTGGATAGTCAGGCCGTTACCAAGTCCCTAGACTCGGCGTCATTAAATTCTAAGACCACCCTTGAATGCCGAGACTTTCAAGGGAACTGTGTAGAGCCGATGAACTTGCCAAAATTGGAACCACTCTACCTATTCTACCGGAAAAGGGTTGCATAGGTATACCAATCGCTACGTGCAAACTAACATTAAAGCTGGTTGCCAATAAAAGAACAGACCTTAGGTGAACTGTTGGACCAACATGTCTAGCGACCAAAGAGATCTGGCAAAAGCTGGATCTGAATCGCTCAAAGTGTCTGATCCTTTTAAATAGAAAAAATCTCAGCGCCATAATAGGTGTCATCACTGGACACTGCCTCATAGGCAAGCACGCAAAAAGGCTTGGCGCTTTTACAAATGATTTCTGTAGAATCTACATGGACGAGGAGGAAAAGGAGACAATCCACCGCCTACTCTGTATATGTCCAGCTCTCTCCCAGAGAAGAAAACTTCACTTAGGAGATTTCTCCTACAATCACCTAAGCGATCTAAAAGATATAGACGTAAACAGTCTCCTACACTTCATCGTAAGCTCAAACTGGTTCCATTAGTTAGAGGATCATAGATCCACGAGGTATCACAATGGGCCAATAGATCTAAGTGGGTTGGTGTTTTCAACAGCCACTCATCCATTTTCGTAACAAAATTGAATAAAAAAAAATGCGTTGTTGAGAGGTAAACGACTTCTTAATACAATTGCCAAAGATTATATGACATCTGTGGAAAAGATCAACAAAATTGAATTTAGTGATAGTGACAGTAATGGGCAGCCAAATTCCACATCATCTGTTGGTCCACCCTTTATGTTCTCAAATTTTAAATTGTGAAATTGTGAAGGAAAATTACTTTTATTGCTTAATAAAGAACTTCTACTACTACTACTACTCGTATGTAAGTGCGTACTTCCAATATGTACATATGTTTTCATGTAATCAGTTTTTTTACTAAGAAAAGATGTTAAATTTACCTTCAATCGAAGAGAACCCTGCGTTATATAACAGCACTTACACGTTCAATATACAATAAATTATTGTGGAATATTTAAAAAATTCAAAACCAAGGTTCTAACTAAATTACCATTCTCAGTATCTGCTGCTGGAATTTTCATCAGCATTAATTAAATTTTCTATCGAGAATTCTCTCTGTTTTAAAATAAGTTCCATTGTTGGCCCTTAATTATAAAATCAAGACCAAAACCGAGAATTATCCGAACCTCTTCCCTTTAATCATCCCCCTCACGACTGTGGAACTTATCGGCCTTATTTTCAATCATAATTTATCCCACAAACGTATCCGGCTTTAATATAGGTACAATCGAAAATACAAACAAAATAATGGCAAAGTACAAAGCAGCAAGTACAAAGATATTCGCACAAGATGGAAGGTTTAGCCCTTTCCGTTGTGGGATTTGCTTACTGTGTACATACATATATAAGCTGAACGCATGTTTTCAGGGATCTATCTATGGCAGGCGACATTCAAATGCCATTTCGGAATTACAGAATTTACGTACAAAATACACCAACACAGTAACACACACCGATACACTTAACATACATAGACACCCCAAGGCCTGGGCAGAACACAAAGTAGTAAAAAGAAATACCGAAATACCCTGAAGGGATTAAGACCAAAGACAGCTTCCAACAAACCAATCTATTGGCATTGAATTTGTAAAGGAGAAGAAGTTGAATATTTCTATCTACGTAGTAATGACAGCATCTCATGTGAAACAAGGATGCTGGAATCTTATATTATCGATGTTTCCTTTGGGCGGTCTTCCTTAAGCAGGATGTGTACTTTCATCATATTTACGAATACCTGGGTATTGGTTGTACCAGGATGTATTGTGCTGTTCGAAAGCCCTTCTGGTGTGATGAAAGAGGATTGAACTTTCTTGGGATTGGAAATACTTTAGCTATGCAAAAGGGATCAACGGAATCATAGGTGATTCGTTTCAAGTCTTCAAATTCCTTTCCTTTCGAGTATTTCTTTTTAAGGAAATTACTGATTTTTGCTTCAAAGCCGGGGTAAAGGGAATTTAAATTTATTTTTCCATTAGATGAGCGCATATCAAAGGGAATGATTGAATGAGGTGTACTCGTATTTTGCAACCCCTCGAATTGGAGGTAATTGATGTCTTACGAGTGTGCTATATAGGACGGGTATGGTGTCTTAACAGAACGTACATTTGGTAATTTGCTTTTTGTTTTTGAGTTTCGATTAAATGTGGAAATGAGATACTTTCTGCATGGAAATGTAAATTAAGGTGATTTGCATGGCACGCACTGTTGATCAGTTGATCACCAGGGCTTGTGTTGTATTGATTGAACTCTAATGGCAGTGAAATGGATTGCTTTACAGTTTGGCTCGTTTTTCATTTCGAGATGGAATAAACGGATAAGAGGGATTCTGAAAAGATTTGGTAATACTTGGACAAGACAGGGTATGATGCGGTCCGAAATGGTATTTCAATTCCACTCTGATGAATTTGAAACTTTTAAGTAATCAACATCAACATGCACCTAAAAAGCTAGGAAGTGATGGGGCTTACAAACAGATGTTCTGACTATCAACTTCTTGACGTAAGCGACTTTCAACTTATGCAGGTAGAAGCCTTCTAATTTAAAAATAATATAATCCCTGGCTGTCAAGATCGATGGAGTTGTATGCGGGTTGTAAAATACGGTGGGGATTTAAGGTTAATAATAACTTAATGCAAGTATCGGGTTTTCCAATAAGGACTTGACAAGTTTTTTTTTAAATAAAAGACAAACCATTTGAGATATTTCAAAAACTTTATTATCGGCTTGAATTACAATCAAAAAATTTATGAATGGAACTCGACTTTGTTCATATGGCCACAGCGGGCACGTTTGCAGCGGTCGATTCGTTGGACCCAATTTTCAACGACTCGGCCACACATTTCGCGTTCAATATTGGCTCTGAGCTCTTCCAACGTCGTCGGCGTGTTGGCATAAACCAATGACTTAACGTAGCCCCACAGAATATAGTCAATCCGCGTTAAATCGCACGAACGAGGCGGCCAATCAACTGGCCCATGTCATGAGATAACAGGCTCACCATACTTACTCTTCAATAAATCAATTGTAGCGTGTGCTGTGTGACTTGTGGCATCATCCTGTTGAAACCACATGTCGTCCAA
The DNA here is from genome assembly GCA_949129095.1 of Volucella bombylans. Taxonomy (NCBI): domain Eukaryota; kingdom Metazoa; phylum Arthropoda; class Insecta; order Diptera; family Syrphidae; genus Volucella; species Volucella bombylans. Next base: position 135,642,545 of record OX422141.1, on the reverse strand, counting down.
GTCCATATCTTCCAATTCGCGCCAAAAATAATCGGTGATAATGGCGTGATAACGCTGACCATTCACAGTAACGTGACGATCGTTATCGTCGACGAAAAAATATGGCCCAATAACGCCGCCGGCATACAAACCGCACCAAACAGTTATTTTTTTGTGGATGGAGTGGTGATTCATGAAGCACGTGTGGATTTTCACCCGACCAATAACGCATATTTTGCTTATTGACGAACCCATTGAGCCAAAAATGAGCTTCGTCACTGAAGATGATTTTGCGATGAAATTCATCATCTTGGCGCATCTTCTCCAGAACCCAATCGGAGAACGTACGTCGCTTCAAATGGTCCATCGGCTTCATTTCTTGAGTCAGCTTGATCTTATATGGGTGTAAACCAAGATTATTGCGCAAAATACGCCAAAATGTGGTCTGAGCGATGCCCACTTCCACCAACCCGTTGTCTCACTGACACGGCAACATCACACAACGAATATGTAGACTCGAATTTTTGCACTAAACTTGTTATTGTCTGTCTAATAGGTCAAGAATTACGACCGAAAATTGGAGTTAACGCTCTTAAAGTTGCAGTCACCGACTCCGAATTTCGGTAGAAAATTTTTATAATTTGCAGACGTTGCTTGTTCGTGTACTTTACCACGATGAAAATGTTGAGTTTACTGAATAAATTGACAGTGACAGTTTGATGATTAGTGAAAGAGTGCGTTCACAAATTAAATTCAAAGTTGTCAAGTCCGTATTGGAAAACCCTTTAAATACAAATTCGGGCATTTAGATACTCCTTCAGAGTGCATTTTAGAAGGGTTTTAGAATGAGTGGAAATGTTAACATATTTGAGGAGCCCATGGACATATCGAATAGTGTCATTGGAAGCTACTTGGAGTTTTCGCTGAGGAAGAGAGTCAAGTTTACTATAGGCTACTTCGACATAACAAGTTTCCATCGAATTTCAATACGAGTAAAGCTAGTTGTAAGCCAGAACTTACATAATCGTCCATAGATACACCCAATGATGAGGTTAGTATGGTTGTATCCAGATATGTTATTGCTTGTTACAAAAGCCGAGGCTGGTAAGCAATTCTACAATCTTCCGCTTTGAGTTAGAAAGTCAAAGGTCAGGTACAAGGCTACTGCCCAGTTTGCGATGGGAAATAGGGAGAATTTTCGATTTAGCAGGAACGGAAATAGTCCGTTTACCACAGACCAGTTATGGATTAGGGATAGGCCTGGTCAGGGTAGGTTACAGAGGCATGTCATGGATATGCCATCACACTGACACCAGACATCAAAACGGATCCATCGCTATCCTTGTGGTACCAGTTGATTTTGTCTTCAAATGGCAAAATGAAACCGTAGGGCAAACCAGAGAAAATTGGAAACCTCACAGTCAGCTTCACGTTCTCGATTCCACAAAAGAGAGTCCTCCAGGAACTGTAGGTATGCTCGCCATGAGTCTTCACAGTCGAAGGTGCGCACAAATTCTCGGAGTTAAATTTTCAATTAGACACGGTTGGCAACATCATGTTCATTTCAACTACTCAGAAGATGTTGAAGAACTAACAAGATTGCTGAAAATGGAAAATTTGGCTTCATTCTAAAGAAGTGCATATCTTCCTGAAGCGAAATATTGGATGAAAGTATAGATTAATTTAACTACAATATTTAGAAAGTATGACACAATGACGATCATAGCTCTCCTTCTAATTAGACTGCCTAGAAAGCGATACGTAACCGTTCAGCTGTACTAACACGAAACCCTAAAATAAATTGCTACGAATCTAAGCTGCATACGACGGTTACTTCCAAAAAACATCGGTGTAGTCTATGACAAATTGGAATTTTTAGTACTAAAAGTGGTACGAAACGTGAAATTGATCCTCATAAATGTTGTCTTGAAAACAGTGCTGAAGAGTTACATTTCAATCTCCCAGACAATTCGTCCTTTCTTTCAGTAAGAGATTTTAAACTTCGATCCGTAAATGAAAATGAATTTCCAGACTGTCTTACAGCCGTAAAATTGAATGCTATGGGTGAAGATAGGGTACCACTGTGCTTTATAAAACTGATTTTGCCTTACATCGTATCCCATCTAACCCATATAATTAACCACTGCATTACAACGTCTCCTTTCGCCAAGTCCTGGAAAGTAGTTCGGGTTGTACAAATCGCGAAAACAAAAACTACTCCGATTTCTGCAGGTGATTTTAGGCCTAGAAGTATTTTACCATCCTTGTCAAAGGTCTTTGAGGAACTCATAGAAAGTCAAATTGTGGATTAGTTATCTCTTAAGGGCCTCTTCTTTGCTTGCTTGAGGCAGCGTAGTGAGGCTTTCTGAAAACTTTCTATCCGATAGATTTCGAAAAGTTGCGACATGCAATTCTTGTTCAGCTCTTCTACCGGTGAAGCAGAGTGTACACCAAGGATCCTTAGCCCTTTAATGCTTTGAAAATTTATTAATGACCTGCCATCTGTCTGTACTCATAACTCGGTGCATCTATATGCCGATGATGTTCAGCTGCATTTGCCTAAGCCAATTAGTAACACTGCTGACCTTGTTAACCATTTAAATGAGGACCTCTGCAGTGTTCATTCCTGGTCTAAAGCTAATGACTGACTTTTAAATCCTAATTGGCCGCAAGTTATTCCAATTTCAAAAAAAAAAAAATGCCTTCAATACCTGTTTTTCATACTGTAACTAGTTTGAGATTTATTGTCAATTCAAACTTATCGAGATACTTACTTACTTACTTAGGTGGCGCTACAGTTCGGGGTGAACCTGGGCCTCAATTGACAAGCCACTCCAGATAGCCCGGTGTTTAGCTAACTGCCTCCAGTTGCGCACTCCAAATCGGTTGAGGCCCCTTCTACTTGTGCGCGCCACCTAAGGTGAGGTCTTACTGTACTGCATTGTCCCTCTGGGTTAAATTCGAAGGCTCTACTATCTGGAGCATTGGTATTTATTCGCTCTACGTGTCCTAGCCATCTTAAGCGAGTGATGTACACGTCAGTATCACCGTACAGCTCGTGTAGTTGGCCGTTGAATCTTCTCTTCCATAGCCAGTCAACGCGAGATGAACCGAATATTTTTGGAAGGATTTTTCTTACGAGACTACTGAGTATAGAATCCATGATTCAGTGCCATAAAGTAGGATTGGGATGATCAAGATCTTATATAGAGTCCTTTAAGTTTTTGGGATATGGCCCCACTACTCAATTGCTTTCTTAGCCCAAAGAAGCATCGATTGGCAAGAGTGATTCTTCGAAAAATTTATAGCGGAGCCATGGTAGACTGTGACATTCTGTCCAAGTCGTCGATATTGAGTGTACCTTCCCGTTGACAGCATATACTCGGTTTTACCCTCACTTACCGTTAAACCCATTTTGGTAGCTTCCGTTTCAGTACATCGGTGAAAGCCCGCTGTAAGACTCTTGTAAGCTTATGCCTCCAGTGTTTGCTTGTGAGTTCCACACAATCCTTTTAAGTATGATGTTAAAGAAGTCACATGACCCGTCACCTTGTCTAAAACCTTTTTTGGCATCAAAGGTCTCGGTTAAGTCGTTACCGTGCATGACGGCGCTTGACGGAGCAGCAAGCGTTCTCAATAGCCACACAGGCGGACGAGATGCCAAAATAGACACGGCTCTAGATAGCTTGTCTCTATAAATGCTGTCATATACGCCCTTAAAATCGATGAAAAGATGGTGGGTATTTATTTGGACTTCTGGAATTTTTTTCTAGGATCTGCCGGAGTGTAAAGAATTAGTCGATTGTGGGCTTTCCTGGTCAGAAACCGCACTGATGGAGGCTAATCAGGTTGATGACGAAGGGTTTCAGGCATTGCCACAATACGACAGATAAGATCTTGTATGCGGTTTATATATCTACAGTTGGTGCAGTTGTAGAGGTCTCCTTTGTTGTGGATCGGGAAAATTACGCTGATATTCCATTCAACAGGCATACACACTTCTGGTCAGGTCTGAGAAACGAGTTGGTGTATGGTCTCCACTAAGTCATTTCCAACAGCTTTGAATTCATGGACCCGTAAGCGGTTATGTCCAGCTGTTTTATTGGATTTCAGTACAGATATTTCTGTACATATTTCGTTCTGGTCAGGTGAACCGAATTTTTGGCTATTCTGCCGGAAGGCGGAATGTTGGGCTTCTTAGCTGTTATACAGCCTGCGGAAAAAGTATTTCCATGTTCTCAGCATCGACTGTGACTCTGCTACAAGGTTTTCTACTTTATCTCTACAGGCTTCTGTATGGGTCTTCTTACCTGTTTTTTTTTATCGGTTGGAAAAATTTCCGCACGTTATTTTTGGAGTACAACCTCTCAATACTTGCGATCACGCGCTTCTTCTACTCTTTTTTCTTCTGAAGAAGAAGCTGTTCTGCAGGTACCTGCTGGCATTCTTAGTCAAACCAGGGGTTTCTTGGTGGTGGTCAGGTGAAACCCATCACATCAATGGCGGTGTCTATGATGGCAGGTCTTTGGTACGTGATGATTGTTGCATAGCAGTTGTTGAGAGATTTCGGGACACGTGTTCGGCAAAGAGCCTGGCGATCTCCTTCCGTTGCAGCTTTCCTACGTTATATCATCTCACAGCGGTTCTTCTTTGTTGCAGCGCTTGGGAAACCCGCATTCGCACCTTGGCTACAGTAAGGTGCTTCGGAACATTCGTTCGTCCAAAATACTGGAGACACGCTTTAGGTCTACCGCAAGATGATCAATTTGATTTAGCGTTTGATGATCCGGAGACCGCCATGTACCCTTGTGTATATTGAGAATGAGGAAACCGTGTGCTTGCTATAGTGATATTTCGTCCCGCCGCTTTTCAATAAGCCTGAGTCGGTTAGCGGACGTGGTGAACTTTTCAAGATATGACCGTACAAACTATGGTAAATAATAAGAAAAATTAATGGATGTCTTCGCAAGTTGACTGACTGCGAGTTTCATTCCCCTCAGCACCAGATGGAAGCTGAATATAAGTTTTATTTTGCCATTAATCACATATATGCTGAAGTTGTTTACTACGAGTATAATACCGACTCCTTGTCGCGACACACGTTGCAGGTAGTATTCAATGGTTGCGTAAGATAGGTTCATGGATTACTCAGATATGTATGAACACAGTCCACCACATGCTGCACTAATATCAGAAATTGTATTTTTTTACATAATGTTGTAACAAATAAGACTTCCGTGTAATTGTATGCAAAGATTCATTTTTCACGCTCCCTTAGAACTTTAAATTTGATCCCATTACGTCACAATTATCTCAAGTCGTCCCGTTTATTCCTTATTCATGCTATTATTGTAAATTGTGGATGTCTTTACCTATAAGCATCAGATTTATATCTAATGCCACTCGCTTCAAAAGTGAACATTTTCTTCATTTATCACTCCTACCCCAAACTCTAAGGTTCATTTTCTACTATCTGTATTCCCATTAAACAAACATTTATAGATACTGCAACCATCTGTCTTCATTTTAATGGGTACTTCTTTCTTTGACTTCTGCTATTCGCAATAATTTTTTTATTTTTTGACAAGGGAAAGCCCTTTTAAAAAGATGATGAAAAATATTGCCTAGGGTGATTGTAAAAGCTACGAATTTGTCATTTACGCAGAAGGAAAACGGCAACGAGAACAAACAAAGCGTCTACGAATTTCTGTGCAAAACATATGTCGGCATGATATTAAAATTACCCTGAGATACTGTTGGAAAGCTTAACCTGCATATCAGCACTTCTGATAACAGATTTATGCTAATAGATCTAATAGAGGTAGCCCATCGCTGATAAAACGGGCTTCTGCATTTATTCAAAACGGACCATGGACGACTCCTGATCAGTCAACCAGGTTGATTGCAAGGTATTCCTGTCCGAACATTCCGGGAGATAACCAATGACTCCGACTACTACTTTGTGATACCGGCTGGTATCACGAACATCCCAGAGATAAGAAAATACTCTTAGAAAGTTAAGCGTCAGAATGTTATAACAATGAAATCAGTAGAACCTTTGCCGATTGAATATCTTTTATCTCTCGAGAAATCCTATGCCGCCAGCATAAAAGATTAAAGACTAAAGCTAGCGCTGCCAAAGAGACTCGGCTTATAATGCCGGTAATACAAGAGCGTGTAACATAGAAGGAACAGCCAAACACCAGAAGTGAACAAAATAACATATTGCAGCTGTACGGGAGTCGACAAATGAAGACAGCAATCAGTGGATTACTTGCTATTCTTAAGAACTGGACACCTTTCGAACGTGGCGTATTTTACAAAAAGTCTGCGGTATCCGAGAGTTCATGCGAAATGATCATCGTACACGAAGATTGACGACGAGTCAGACTTCTGGTCAAAATGACTTTTTCAATTTCCCACATTCCCACGAACAGCTGGAGGAGTTGCAACAGCACGAATAAATGTACGGTTTTGTGTGGTTGTCATGTCTGAGGTGCCACTAGGCAGTTCATCTCCCGTAATAATGCCGACGAGTCAGCAGCTGTCAAAAAAGACCGCTATCGATCAATTTTAACTAAATGGAACTAGAAGGCTGGGATGGTCCGGGTATGTAGATTTCACTTGCCAATTGGCACATGCCACAATCGACTTATTGAAAACGAAACTCAGTGATCGCCAGAAATGACCCCTCTCTATTTTAGGCAACATTACTCGTAATTCTCTGGTATACGCCAATAAGCCAGAAAGTTAAAACGGTTTGAGGCGAACATTTAAAGTGAAACTGCTGGAATATCATGCGAATTACGCTAAAAAGTCGTGAAAAATTTGCTCCAGGGCATCAACTTACGCAATTTTGTTTAAACAAATAAATTTGGGGCATCGAAGAGAAACACTTTAGTGTTGGTATCCCCTCCATAAAATTGAAAAAAATCTTACCGATACACTTGATTTCAAAGAAGGATTTAGACAAGGTGATGACAACGGAACTGAGAATATTGTGCGAAATTCGCAAACTAATCGCCTGATGTATAGTTTTCCAAAAGTTTGTAAAACTACTTGAATACCCTGATGACAACGGTATTGCTGCCAGAACACAGCTAGCTAGCATTGATGTGTTTGCAAGTGTTGGAAAAGAAGCGATGAAAATGGGCAATTACGTGAATGAGGGCAAAAGAAAGTATCATACCCGTATATGCTGGAAACAAGAATCGGTAACTCCAATTTGATGCTTTGAATTAAATGATGCTACTAAAGGATCGCTACGAGCGGGATCCCTACAATACAAGACATACCGACACGTGCCTTACCACAACGTTAAAAACAGCCCAAAATGGCTGAAGTAAATATCGTCAAAAGGAATCAGCAGTCAAAACCATTCAGAAAGCTAATTTCGACGAAGAGATGGAAAGCTAATGCCACAGAGCTTATAACTGTGATAGGACAAGGTGATACAAGAGATATTACTTCGGTGTGAAAGCATGCCAAATGTCTCTTCAATTTGGGCATCACTTACAAGCTTATTAACCTGTTCTTGGATTCTATCCAGCACGTGCAGATAAGAAGTTGCGGACAAGAGATTCATTAATAACAATTTAAAAAAAAATGTCGGTAAAAGAACGATGCCATGAGGGACACCAGCATTAATTTTGTGGATATCAGACTTGAAACCATCCAAAACGACTTCAATTTAACGATCCCAAAGATAATTTCTAATCCATTGAAGAAGAAATGTTTCGATCCCCATTGCATGCAAAATATCCTGATGCCAAACTCTATCGAATGCCTCTGAAATATCAAGTGCACCTTTCTTCCTTTCGAAAGATTTCGGTAGACTTTGGTTCCAAATCAAACCAATTATCAACCTGTTGCTTGGTCCTTTGCCAAAAGATCTTCAGGATATTCTAATTATAAAGGTTTGCGGCTTCCTTTTAATGGTGTGTGTAATTTTCTAGGTTCAGCACCCATAAAAAAACGCACTGTTTCCATGTTTAATTGGATCAGTTTCATATAGAAAACATTGCTACTCCAGATGTTAAATACATATGACAGCGAATGTTATGTTTCACAAATTCTGTTCTCCACATCCAATTCGATACCATCCTCTTTTGGGCCCATACTCCCAAGATATTGCTTGCTGTTTACCTTCTTGACATACTGTCTGGAAAGTTGCGCATGACAAATGAGGTGATTAGGTCCTTTGAATTGACAGTATTTATTTTGACGCCATTATATATAGGTCAGTTCCGGCTCCAACTTGTAGGCCATGAGGTTGACGTACGGTATTCTTTATGAGAGCTAGCAAACTTTATCAAATTTTGCTTAAGATACCAGGTCATAGTCCATCTGAGCCACATGTTTCTTCTAGACACAGGTGTCTCACAGCAAAAGAATGCAACCCTGTCATACTGGTATGTGATTTGACATTTTGCCGTTCTGCAAGACATGACATTTACCGCCATCATAGGAAGTCTTCAAAGTAACGACTAATTTTTCTTATACACCTCTTCTGCTCAAGGTCGCTCCTATAGCATCTCGATTCCATTCATTTTTAAATCCAATGAGCGGCAAATGTAAGGGAGATTTATAATAGATGCGTTGTCTATTGGAGGCTATCGACGTGGTCGATGAAGAAGAAGCTCAAAAACTTGCCTGTTCGATGTAGTCCATTGAATTAGATGTTCAAGATGTTCTTTCGTTTGATCCAGAATTATGTGGAGCCATAGCCAGAATGTTGAAACATTCTGTATAAGTTTCCCTTTGGTAGTTTAAGAATCATTCTTCTCTTCCAATCTTCGGAAGAGGCTTTGGCTTTCCATGCTTTCTAATTATTGGCTGTAAGATTTCGTCAGCCCGAATTTAACAGGATGCCAACTTTCAACTGTCTTTGTTTTCCTTCTACGCTATTATGACCGAAGTTATTTCATCCTTACTGAGGGGATGCCAATATAAGAATTGGTTACAGCGTGAAATTCACTAGAGCTGGCCTACCTAGTTAAGAAACTTTGCAAAAAGTTCCCGCCATCTGACACGGTGTTTCCTATTCGAAGTCAGCAGGTTTCAGTCTAGTCTTCTTCTTTAGTTCTACTATAGAGGCTTGCTAGTGCACTGAATCTGAACTGCACTGAATCTATATTCTCTATATGCGGTGCTACTTACTATGTGGACTACTAATTCTGGGTGATCTGTGCCTCAATACATTTGTAGAGCAAGAGGTGATGCATTCGTAAGCCGATTAGTTCTGGAACGAAGTATTGTATGTGAACTCAAATTTAGTTGGTGGATTCAGACCCCACACATTCATCTATTAATTTCCAGGTGTCTGCTGTCTGTCATATGCTTTAGCTTTTCATCTTCTACCAACAATGAATTCTACCTTAGCCGTTAAATCATTTTTCACATCGCTTCGTTGGTAATCGACGCTCTCCGGGGCGAATATGGTAGTTATTTTGCATTTGCGCAAAGTGGTCCCTTGGTGTTGCCGAATTTTGTCGGTATTACGCCTAGATATCTATATCAAGTAGAAGCGATTGCTATTAACAGATGCAGTAGGAAAACGTCCAATTAAATTAGACGTCCAATCAGTAATCAAACGATCACCAAACCTTTCGCCGTTGGAAATTTTTGCGTCCTTGCGGCAGCGTTGGTCGCATTAAATGTTTTAACCTGCTATTTTCGTTGGCTGTCATGGCATCCCATCACCACGTAATTCTCGTAAGGCGTTGAGTTGGTGGCTGCTGCATCTTTATCGGCGTAGTTTGGTGGAGCATGTTACCATAAGGCGCATATGTCACTATAATGTGAATAGGTAGATCATAAGGTTGTATTTATCCATAAGGTTGTATAGATTTCGGATAATTAGATGCCGGCTAACTCTGCTTTATCCTAGGAAAATTAGTTTTTACCACACCAATTCTAATTTTTGGTCAACAAAAGGATTGACGCTCCAGAATCCACTCGTTGTCTGTGGTCGATAGCCAATGGTTGACGACAAAGTATCCGTCCATATGAGGCGGGCGTGAGGCCGATTGATAAACTTTACCAAAGGCACAATACGAATTGGAAGATGAATTGAATCACTTATCAGGAAATTGAAAGCACGAAAATTCCTTTCGAATTCCGGAAATCATCGCAGAGTACAAAAGTGTAATTGACTTTATTGAAAGATTTCTCCGAGATATTATTGAAAAAGTTTGAAATCTTTACAAGCCATCTACAACAAAGTTGCATCCGCAAAACAAAGCTACTCTGCATCTTCAATATAATCCAAAGTTTCCTATTAATTTCGATTCAAAAATAATTGTGCACTTATTCATGTAAGAATTCGCCGGTAGTTGTCGAGAGTGTGGCCAAAAATATGTCTGCTACTTCTGCTGCAGACGTTCGGAAAACTGTTTATTTGAACAAAGAAAAAAAAAACCATATCACAACGAAAAGAAACAATAAATTCATTTTATTCGACACAAACGATCTAATCAATCAGGGAAAACGATGCTAAGAAAATGCTTCACCCCGTTGAACCGTGGTTACAACGCTACCGTCTGTGTAATTTTCAATAAACCCAGACCGACTTTTCTCGACACCTCGACGCCTTAGCACAAATTCATGATTTTCCAGCCATGTTTTACCGATATGGGTCAAAATACCAAAAAATTGCTGTAGTGTATGACTGTTTTTGACAAATTGTGCCTTCTTCGTGATTCTCATCATTTAGTGTAGGTCCACATTATTTGTGAATTTTACATAGGTCAACGAATTGATGTTATAAAACTATGTGGCATCCATCTGAGAATTGCAAATTTTTCGGAAAATTCTTTTTTGAATGTCAAAGTGTATACATAACTTGACACCGTATTTTTGAAAAAAACTGATTTCAATCATCGCTTGCATACAAATATTTTCTAACAGAATCAATCAATTTCCACGCCGATCTCCCTGTTCATAAAATTCCAAGAATTATTATTAAAAAACACAAAGACAGGAAAATAAAATAGATTTTCACGTGTGTTCTAATTCCCACCAATTAATTAAAATTTAGGTGCCAACAATTTTGATTAAAAAAAAGAAAACAAAATGAAAACGAAATCCATTTTCTCCCCGAATTCAGTGAAACTAAAAATACCTCATCCAGCGACAACGACACATTCAACAGTCCGAGCATCTGATTTTCAAAATATGTATTTTCAAATCAGCCATTTAATTGGTGTAAAAAGAATTTTTATTATTAATTTTTTGTTTTAATTTAACAACAACAAAGCAAAGCGTGTTAGGAGAAACGTGCGCAATTTTCTTTTTTTCCTGTCGTCTTTTATCGGATTTTAGATTCAAATCGATCCGGGTGCACATGAAATTCAGTGACAGAGTTTCAGAAATTAATTGAATGCGTTAGGTGCCTCGTTGGTTGCCAGTGAGTATAGCGGTAAGAAGAGCTTTTTGAAAGGATTACTTTGAGATAGTGAAGCGACATTTCGAAGACTATTAGTGCTTTCAAAGGTAGTGTACTCGTATGTTCGAATCGTAATCGTATTTATTCGTACTTACTTCTTTTTTTTCACTAGGGAGGGAGGAAGTTCCTACAAGTATTGTATCTATCACTTGAATTGTATGATTTGTTGATATTTTTGGGATTGGTGTCAATCACTAATGATGCCATGCAGTTTTTCGTTTACAAACCCCAACGCTTGTCTTGTCTATAAGTATGAATAAGTCAATCTGAGGTATCCTGCCAACCTCAATCATTTGAACTAAGAGTTCCACTAAAACCATTGACACACATTAATAGTCCTATTTTTTGTAACAATTAAAAAAAAATCTTAAATTACTCAGAATCTGTATTCTTAGCACCTTCACACTGTAAGATACGCGTCCAATTTCGAAAGTATCCAGCAATCAGACTAAACGTGTAGTTTTCATGCGGGGCTAGCCTTTAATCAGATATCTGTCCGGCATTCGAGCAACCAAATTCGAAATGGAAATTCTGATGAAAATTTGTGAAAATTTTCTTTTTGTTTTCTATTACCCCGAAAGCGTGGACAGGTCGGGAATGGAATTAGCTCCTCGGAGAGCTTCTAGCTAAATTAGTTTGTATACGCTCATCTGTACAATATTTTCGATTGCTTGGACTTTTTCTGCGGATTAACGAATTTTTTTTTGTTTGTGCTTTTGCAAATGTATATCATATAAGTATGAGTGTGTACTTGTATCTATGAGGTGCTAGACATATTTTCGTATGTTCTTGTCGCTGGTCTATTTTAGTTTATCTATCAGTGACGAGACACGCAAGTGAGTGCGAGATCGATTTGACGTCAGTTTGAGTTTGAAATAACAAAAAAATATATTCTCTTGGGTGGAGGTTTTTGTTTTTGTTTTTTTTTTTAGAAATAGCCGTGAGGTCATTAAATGTACAAATAAATGAGAGCGTGGGAACGTTTTGAATAGCTATTACATGGTGTTCGCTTAGGTTATTGACAGAGTAGAGTGAACCCATCCCAAGGTCGTAGACGTGGAATGTTATTTTTGAAGTGAACATTTTTATCCCTCGTTAGGCAGTAATTCCAAACTCCGATGTAACGAAAAAGTGACAGTAAGTGATTCGGAACTCCGATGAAACGAAAAAGTAACAACAAGTGATTCCGTGATTTTGCATCCACTAGATGACATTCAAAACCATGCGATAATACTTGTAAATTACACTTCACGATACAATACTCGTTGAACTCGTATCGCCAGCAGTGCTCCTACATACGTAGCCAATAGAATTATTCCACTTCAAACTCTCCTTCACACCTATTTCCTTGTGAATGCTAAAAATTCGATAAAAGGAAAAAGCGAAAGAAAACGGGAGGAGGTAACGCGCATGGTGAGGCAGATATGGCAGAGGAACGAAAAGGCGACAGATTTGGAGAAGGGCTAATGCTCGTGGTGGGACACTAATTCGGTTGGAATGGGGCATGAGCAATAAAGAGAGGTGAGTGCATAGTGCAAGAGATACGTTTATAGTAATAACATTGGCATCATCATTATCATTGTTACCATCGTCAAAGTATAATACCTACATAGACATTACTTGGTAACAACACCAAAAACTTCATCAACACGTAACGGCAATCCTCTGCTTAACTACAAAATTTGGCTTGGCTTTATCTTGCCAACATCGAAAAGATAAGCAGTATAGAACAGCCCACCAACAGAATGGTTCCAGCAACATCGGCTGACATAGTTTGTGAACAGCGGTAGTAAATGACTGTCAGCTGTCATTGTCATTATCAACTTTTCATTGTAAAACATACAGTTTTGTTTTATTCTATATATTATGCTAAGGTAGTTTAAGATGACAAGTCAGTCGTGTGAAAAACATTGAAGTAAAGAGACATTATTCTAATAAGTTGTGTTTTATTGGGAAGGGCTAGGGAAATACATTTGACATCACACAGACTCCACTCACCAAAACGGGCCCATCGCTATACCTGTGGAACCAGTTGAACTTGTCTCCAAATGGCAAAACCCTAAACAATCGCATTGGTGAAACACCCAATTTTCTTGCAAAAGCCTAAAAGGCCTTTGAAATTCGTGCCATCTACTTCCTCTAGGTTTTCGAAAAAGTATTTCCCTAAAAATTTTCTTCGACTACTCGATATTGCCTCGCATTCACACAGTATGTATGTTATCTCCTCAACAGCATGCAGATCACCACAGAATCTGAAATTATTCGTATTTGAGAATTTGGGACCCTTTGCGTGTTACCGCAGGAGAGAGTATCCTGTATTTAATTTTATTAACTTTTACCATCAAAAAGCGACCAAAGAGCCTTGGATACTCTGTGCCCTTCAAGACTTGGCCACCATAGGTTGGCAGTCCTTGTGATATTTTCCTCGATAGTGCCCCTTTTAGTGCAAAGGGCTGGTATGATGTTGGCAACCTCACTATTGTCGAGTAGCCTTCCTTTTCTTGCAAACTCAACCTCTTGTTTATTTCCTTTTACACTGCAGTGTCCTGGCAACCATCACAGTCGTCTTACCCGGTTGTGACTGCATAGTGCCTTGAGCACTGTGCAACAGCCCCTGACTGTAGCAGAGTTGATATCGATGTAGATAGCGATATCTCTTTCAGATACCGATCTTATCTACATTAGCTCAGATACCCTGAGGACAGCCAGAACCTCTGATTGGAACTCATTGCTTGCGCCCGATATTCTTATAGACACTCTTAGCTCTGGGTCTTCTGAGAAGATAGCAGAACCTTTTCCTTCCTCTGTTTTTGAGCCTTCTATGAAAATTTCAATTTCATTTCACCTGATTATTGAATTTGCAGGTCCTTCCTCTCGACCAAGGACGGAATTTCATCCGTTAGAATTGGATTGCCCGGCAGTAGCTCCGTTAGGACCGTGCCATGTCCGAAACTACTGCTCTTGAATTAACTCTTGTGAGTCTTATCGCACTGTTGCCAGCAAGTTTTTTGATCTGTAAATCAAGCGGTATCAGGTGCAAAAAGGTGTCCAATTCTGCCGTAAGTGTGGTAAGGAGTGCACCTGTAATGGCTATGCAAGCCGTTCTTTGAACTGCCGCTAATTTTACGTAAATCGTTTTCTTGCTTGTTGCTTTCCACCATACTAGTGCGCCATATAAAGGGTTTTCCAATAGGGACTTGACAACTTTGAATTTAATTTGTGAACGCACACAAATCATCAAACTGTCACTGTCAATTTATTCAGTAAACACAGCATTTTCATCATGGTAAATTACACGACCGAGCAACGTCTGCAAATTATAAAAATTTTCTACCGAAATTCGGAGTCGGTGACTGCAACTTTAAGAGCGTTATCTCCAATTTTCGGTCGTAATTCTCGCCCTAGTAGACAGGCAATAACAAGTTTAGTGCAAAAATTCGAGTCTACATATTCGCTGTGTGATGTTGCCGTGTCAGTGAGACATTGGGTTGGTCGAAGCGTCGAAAAAATCGGTGCCGTTCAGGCGTCCGTAGCAAACGATCCAAATCAGTCAATTCCACGGCGTTCTCAAGAATTGGGCATTGCTCAGACCACATTATGGCGTATTTTGCGTAAGGATCTTGGTTTACACCCATACAAGATCCGATGGACCATTTGAAGCGACGTACGTTCTCCGATTGGGTTCTGGAGGAGATGCGCCAAGATGATGAATTTCATCGCAAAATCATCTTCAGTGACGAAGCTCATTTTTGGCTCAATGGGTTCGTCAATAAGCAAAATATGCATTATTGGTCGGGTGAAAATCCACATGTGCTTCATGAATCACCACTTCATCCACAAAAAATAACTGTTTGGTGCGGTTTGCATGCCGGCGGCGTTATTGAGCCATATTTTTTCGTCAACGATAACGATCGTCACGTTACTGTGAATGGTCAGCGTTATCGCGCCATGATCACCAATTATTTTTGGCCCGAATTGGAAGATATGGACTTGGACGTGAGCGTGTTATCTCAAGAAATGGGCCATTCGATTGGCCGCCTCGTTCGTGCGATTTAACGCGGCTTGACTATTTTCTGTGGGGCTACGTTAAGTCATTGGTTTATGCCAACATGCCGACGACGTTGGAAGAGCTCAGAGCCAACATTGAGCGCGAAATAGCGGCCGTTTCGGCCGAAATGTGTGGCCGAGTCGTTGAAAATTGGGTCCAACGAATTGACCGTTGCAAACGTGCCCGCGGTGGCCATATGAACGAAGTCGAATTCCATTCGTAAATGTTTTGATTGTACTTCAAGCCGATAATAAAGTTTTTGAAATATCTCAAACGATTTGGGTTTTATTTAAAAAAAAAGTTGTTAAGTCCTTATTGGAAAACCATATAACGATGTTCAACTTTCCTCGGATAATAGAATTACATATAATTTATAGTCCACAATATATCTATGTATGGCTGAGGGCCCAGCATCTCCAAAAACAGCTCAGTCGCGAACGGAGTATTCGGATACCTGGCGACCTCCGGATTAGCTAGCCTTATCTGTATATGGCGGATCTCTGTACAGATGGACCACCCTTTCTCCGCTACTCGTGGGATCATATTATGGACAACTCCGCAAAAAAAAACAAAACCCGGGGCCGGTACTCCTTTAATGCCTAATCTAAAGGCAAGCGCAACGAGCCTAAAAAGAAAGTTTCAGGGAGTGTTAAGACTGTGGCAAGCCATGGTCCTATCACTTTCTTCACCCCTAGCAGCAACAAATTTGTGGCAGGCCACGGACTTGTCGCTGCTACCAAAACTTCTCCCCCCAAGGAGGAATCTGGAGCTCAGCCGCATCAGCAAGCTCTACGTCAGACGCCGAAATGCTTCACGCACAATCAAAACCATCGGATACATTCCGCAGGTTGAGAGAAGTGCGGGCGTAAAGAGCAGGATTGAGTGGGCTATAAACATCCTAAAAGACGGATTACCCACTGGTCCATTCAACAGCACATCTTTGAGCTCTTTCAGTGAAGTCCTAAAGGACGCACCGGATCGCGGTGATCGATAGAAACGAAACCGACGGTTCCATAATACCTGAAAGGTGGCAGCTGGTTAAGCTGAATCTTTCGAGCAACTTCTTGGTCATCATGCATAAAAACCCCGGACCACCTCCCATCACAAGCGACGCTGGCTGGCAACAAGGCCATGTCAAGCTTAACGCATGTGCCAACCAGAGATCTCTTGATCTTTTTACTAAGGCCATAGGTGGTTTAGGAGAGATTTGGTCAGATACAAAACTCGAGGTCGTGTCTATGAAAGACATTCCTAGCAGACCTTGAACTCGTACATGGATCCCAGCCGAGCCCTCCTCCCCAGAATGTATTCTGGAAATCACCAGGCTCAGTAAACCGACTCTTCCAACTCATGACTGGAAAGTCGCGAAACTGGAGGAACTAAGGGGCTCTTATAGATGCGTGTTGATCGTGATGAATAAGGAATCCGTTAATCCTCTGGCGCAGACGAAAGGCATGATTCGGTTCGGATTTGAGTCTATACACTTAAGGGTCTACAATGATAAGCAACCTCCTCCACCTTTAACGGAGACACCAGAAAATACAACCTTGGATCTTGGAGCGTCGATATCCTTTCCAGAAATGGATAGCGATAACTTCAATCTATCCGAGGTGACCGTCAAGCCATTAGTCTCCCCTTCTGATACCATGTCGGAAATGGAAACCAATGACGTAGGAAAAAAGGGCCTATACGATCAAAGGAAGAAGATTAGCTCTTGGGCACATTTTCAGAATCGGCGGACCTCAACAGCACCGTGGTGGAGGCTACTCTGGAGGACTGTAGCAATGATACGGTTTCTCCAAATTAATCTCCATCACTCAAAAAAGGCTTCGACCGCACTCGTTCTGTGTCTTTTAAAAAACACAGAAGACATTATCCCAATCCAGGAACCAGAGGGCGTGGTTCGTGAACTAAGGGCACCCGTATATGCTGCGCTCTATACAAGAGACAAAGGTAAGATCAGAACTTGTATATTAGTGAAAGTAATTTTACTTTCCAACCCCAGCAACCCGGACTGCCAAAGGTTTTACTGGCTGGCATCGGCTTACCTTGGCCATGACCACGTGGACCCTCTCCCTAGTGATAACCTAGAAAGGGTGGTACTGGAAGCTGGAAAGCAAAAAAACTGGCCTCATCATCCGATGCGACATTAACGCACATCACACGGTATGGGACAGTACCGACATCAATGATAGAGGTGAGTCACCTTTTGACTATATTTTAAGTACTAACCTCTTTATTAGCAACATTGGCAATGAGCCCAATTTTATAACTAGAAACCGACAGGAAGTGCTGGATATCACTCTTGTCTCCGACAGCATCACTCAAAGGCTTACGGACATCCAATTCAGCCTGAGTGATGCTCCCCCCAGTGAACCAGCTTTCCGGAACTACCGGAAAACTGATTGGCCAAAATACAGAGGAATACTATGAAAAACGCTATCCTCAAAACTTTCAAGTCCCCCGCATGACAATGAGCTTGACATTCGGGGTGGCCGTGGTGTAGTGGTAGTAGCAAACGCTTCTCACTCGGAGGGTCCAGGTTCGAATCCTGCCCATGGCAAAATCTGTTTTTCATTGTATAATTGGAACTCAGACAAAAAAATTCTGCGTGTGAAGGCATAACACTGACACGTAGATTTGGCTGTTATAAGAGTTTCAAGCAATGAAAAAAAAAATACTGGGAATTATATCTCGAATCACTCTGAGTGAAGAAAACCTCTCCGTCCTATTCGGACTCCCACCCTTGGAGAGCAAACATAGAAACCAAACACACCTGAGTTTCAAACCACTACAAAACAATTTTCCTTTCTCCTCCTTCTATCTTTCCGCCCGCGCCTTGGCAACAGTAAAAGGGTATCAACCCCTTAGGCGCGCGTAAATTATAAAAAAAAAAAAAAAAAAACATGAAAGTCAAGGAATTTACGTATTCTACCTAGAGGCAAGAAAAAGCCACATTGGTGGACATCAGCACTGTGACTGCTCAGAAACTCTTGTAGAAAACTTTTCAACGTAGCAAAAGGCACAAGAAAAGTGACTGACTGGGACTCATATAAAGAATCCCTCAAATTATACAAAAAAGAACTGAGGAATTCAAAGCGACAATCCTGGAGGTCATTCTGTAACAAAATCACAGAAACCTCTGAGGCATCGCGGCTAAGAAAAATCCTCTCTACAAATCCTATGATACCTAGCTGTTTGAAAAAAACCGACAGCTCCTGGATAACTTCAAGTGATGAATCACTCAATTTGCTACTGGACACCCACTTTCCAGGTAGCTCCCAACTCGCGGCCAGTAGCAGTCTGAACAGGCCTACTGCCACCGTGACCAAAATTCATGGTCTGATTACAAGAGACAAACTGCTCTGGGCGCTGCATAGCTTCAAACCATACAAGTCTGCTGGTCCGGACGGTATAATACCTGCCGAGCTACAGAGGTCCTCAAATATTATTCAGTCTGTGTTAGAAAATATTATGAGGAACTGTGTAGAACTTATACACATTCCACTGTAATGTAGAGAAGCCAATGTAGTATTCATTCCCAAAGCCTCATGTTTCCCAAATGCTCTCATGTTGTCCCAAAGGACATCAGACCTATAAGTCTATCATCTTTCCTTCTGAAAAGTCTAGAGCGACTGATTGATATCCATATACGAGCTAAAATTGATCCAAGACTTCTGTCAACGGCTCAACATGCCTACGGTAAAGGAAAGTCGGTGGAAACGGCTGGTAAGCATCTCAATACTATTACAGAGCTCCTTCAAGTAAATCTCAATAGATTAACCCACTGGGCAGATCGCTGTGGACTGGGAATAAACACCCATAAAACTAAATCTTGTCCTCTTTTCCACGAAATACAAAATTCCAACTATAGACCTTCCTTCAATAAACGGTACCAGTTTAGTATTTTCCGATACAGCAAAATATCTGGGTCTCATTTTTGACAGGAAACTAAACTGGAAACCTAATATTCAAGAAAGAGTCAATAAAGCTACAATAGCTTTATTCTCTTGCAAAAAAGCTATTGGGAACAAATGGGGCCTTCGACCTCGCATAACCGACTGGCTATACATCTCGGTCATAAGGCCGATACTTATTTACGGGGTGGTCGTCTGGTGGACGGCCTTAGAATATGCAGTCAACTGCATTAAACTAAGCAGAATCCAAAGAACAGCATGTCTATGCATAAGCGGAGCATTGCGGTGTACCCCTCTGCGGCATTAGACATTCTGTTTCATTTCACACCACTCGATATCTTCAGCAGGCAAGTAGCTGCGACTGCAGCTATTCGATTTAAAGCGATCAAACAGCGGACAAATAATTCATTTGATAACGCCAACATTCTTAACACCTTAGGAACCCTCAAAGAGAACACAGATTACACCATTCCTGAACTTTAGTTTGACAAAAACTTCCATGTAAGCTTCCGCTCTAGATCATTCTGGGAAGAAGATGCTTTCATGGACAAGTCAATCCACTTATACACAAATGGATCTAAAACCGAAAGCAGGGTTGGCTGCTGTGTTTTTTCAGATATGCTAAATGAAAGTCTCTCCTTCCGTCTTCCAAATCACTCTAACGTGTTTCAGGCGGATATTCTGGCGATTAAAGAAGCTCTGTACTGGCTGAAGAAAAACGTGATATCTGCAAACGATATCCGCATCTTGGCGGATAGTCAGCAGAGCAGTTCAGCATTCACCTTTGTTGGGTGCTTTTCCACAGAGACATTCAAGGGAACTGTAGGGCCGATGAACTCGCCAAAATTGGAACCACTCTACCTATTCTACCGGAAAATGGTTGCATAGGTGGCAATGGTTTGGGGGTGGCCGTGGTGTAGTGGTACTAGCAATCGCTTCTCACTCGGAGGGGTCTAGGTTCGAATCCTGCCCATGAACAAGTCTTTCAAGTTTTTCAGTTGTGTAATTGAAACTCAGACAGAAAAATTCTGCGTGTGAAGGCATAACACTGACACGTAGATTTGGCTGTTGTAGAGTTTCAAGCACAAATAATTACTGCGAATTATAACCTTCCACTCTGAGTGAAGAAAAACTCTCCGTCCTATTCGGACTCCCACCCGAAAAAGAGGAGGAGACAATCCTCCACCTACTCTGTACATGTCCAGCTCTCTCCCAGAGAAGAAATTTTCAGTTAGGAGCTTTCTTCTACAACGACCTAAACCATCTTAAAAATATAGATGTAAACAGTCTCCTACGCTTCATCATTAGCTCAAACTGGTTCGAGTAGTAAGAGGATTATAGATTCACGTGGCATCACAATGGGCCAATAGGCCTGAATGGGTTGGTACTTCCAACAGCCACTCTTACCTATCTACTTACCTAATGTTTTGATTTGTATTTTAAAAAAAATAATAAAAAATTCAAATTTATTGCAATGTTCTGTGAAACACAATATTCTTGGTTTTCCCATCTTGTGCATAAATGAATAAAACCAAACAAGAAATTGAAGACGTTGAAATTCAAATGGCAAATCATTTGGAATCATTGGAACTCGTTGAATTAAAATGTATTCGCCTTTGAATTCGCCCTTCAATATAGTTGCTTCGATGACATTATGCATTAACCTTTCCACTGTGAGTCTGGTACCAGTGCAAAGTTTTGGTTGATGGATGCTACGAATTGCTCCAACTTTCAACTGCAAATTTTGTGGTAGGAAGGCAAGCAAATGAAGTGAATTTAAAAATTCAGTCGAATAATTTACGACACCATCTTGATTTGTTACGCTGTCTACTGACTTATATGACACAATGTCTCCTGCTATTTTTGATAATATGATCGCATTTAATTCATTGACATCTTTATTTGTTGGTGCAATACCTTCCGAAAGTGCTGCATATCAGCTCCTCCCTGGTAAAACAAGGAGTTGCGCTCTCTCCGTAAAACAGAAACAAATTCTTAAGAATAATACAATCGTTTTTCTGAGCTTTGTGAGTCTCTTTACATTGAGTACCTCTACCGCATGCAATTTAGCTTAGTCTCGAACCCTAAACGCTTCTACCAATTTGTTAATACCAAAAGAAAGTCAGACGGCTACCCGTCTACTCTTAAATTTTTTAGTGAATCTTCTGCCGACCCAAAAACCATTGCAAATTTCTTTGCCTCTCATTTTAACAAATCCTTTTCTAAGAAAACAGTTGAACCCGATCCTAGTTACTTTAGATATATGAGAAACTATCCGGAGACGTCATCCATTACGCTAAATATAACAACTTTCGTATCTGAAAACATTACCAAACTTAAAGTTGATTTCTCGTCCGGCCCTGATGGCCTTCCGGCTATTGAAATAAAAGAGTGTGTTACAACAGGTACTTTCCCTTTCCTATGGAAGGAATCTTACACCATCCCTATTCATAAAAAAGGAAGCAAGGCCGAAGTCGATAATTATAGGCCCATAGCAAAACTCCCTTGCATACCCAAACTTTTTGAAAGCATAGTCTATCAACAAATTCTTCCGTACTGTAAGCCAACTATCTGCACAAATCAGCACGGCTTCATTAAAGGTAAATCGACAATCACTAACCTAACAATATCCGACCCCATTAAAGCAACATCTGGTGTCCCTCAGGGTAGTCACCTTGGTCCAATCATCTTTATCCTCGCAATTAATGATATAAATCTCATTTTAACGAATTCTAATCTTTCTATTTTCGCTGATGACATGAGAATTTCCAAAGTCATCTCATTGCCTTCTGACTACCATTGCCTGATGACTTGAATAAGTTTTCGGTATGGTGCAATCAAAGCTTTTTGGAGCTTAATGTAAACAAATGTCAAGCGATAACCTATTGCCGTAAACGTCTACCTCCCCCTCTAAGAAACTACTTCATCTGCAATAAGCCTATTCCTTCCACTACCCAAGTACGGGATCTAGGTATAATTTGTGATAGAGAATTGAATTTCGACTCACATATTGACAGCATTATAAATAAAGCTATCTCTGGACTTGGCTTTATCAAACGCTGGTCAAAAGAATTTTCCAACCCTTACGTTACAAAGTCCCTGTACATTACTTTTGTAAAGCCTCTTCTAGAATATTGCAGCCAAGTTTGGTCACCCTATAAACTAACCCACATTCAAAGAATGGAAGCAGTCCAACGCAGGTTTATCCGTTTCGCGCTTCGTGGTCTACCTTCGGCCGATCCATATGAAAATAGGCTAAAACTAATTAGCATGCATACCCTAAAAAAACGTCGTGAAGTCGCTGATGTACTTTTTATCTACCAGTTACTGACTAGAAATATCGACTGCTCGAGAATAACGCAAAATATTGCATTCACTCCCAATCTCCGTAATCTAAGATCTGTCCCAATCTTCCCGATCCGAACTCACCGCACCAACTACGGTCACTTTGAACCCATATCCAGAATATTGCGTATAACGAACAACTTTGCCGAAGTCTTTGACCTAAATAGCAGCAAACAAGAAATAAAAAAAGTGCTGCTCAATATTCCACTCCCTTAACATCTACCCCGTCCACCATTTCTCCTCGCCCCATTAGGTTAAGTATATCTTTGTTAGTTTTTAAGTCTAGCTTTAAGTTTTGCTTGTTAATAAGCTTAATAAAGTTGTCCGGGGTAGACCCGGTATTCGATCAACTTGGCTTTGTTCTCAAGTATCATTTGCCTTTTAATTCCGTACAAGTTACACTTCAGAATCACCAAGAAAAGTAGCAGCACTTAAAACTGATTTGGTGATGTTAATGATAATGAGTTTCACCCTGATTTTAGGGAGTGCCCTGCACACTTAGGTAATACACATGCCTAGCTATCACTTCCATATTTCCATAGCCACAGTGACTCAAATTGCGCCCAATTTTTTCCAAAAATAAAAAGAAAATCTCTGTTTTGCACCATTATGCTCGCACCCCCAATTGCTAGATGTTCGGCACCCCATTGTGCGAACAGTCAATCAACTACAGCCGCAAAATTTAGTAAATAAAAGAGATCACATCGATATCCAAGAATACAAAATATGTGTTGTGTTTCACTTTTATTTTCGAGAATTATTTGTCCCATTAGGCGCACCGCATAATCTTTTGTGGTGTAATTAGTCCCCATGGAAATGGAGATACCACACAGCGACTCTTGATGAAGATATACGAGTATTTTCAACGCAAAAGCTGATTCAACCTGTAAAGTGGCCAAAATACATAGTCGTGCAGTCGCGTCGAAAACACGGGTATCAAGTGGTTTCTGTGGATTTGGATGGTGGATATCTAAAATGTTATTGTAGTATCCCCGGGAGGTCAATACTGTTGAAACGTAACCAGAACCTCAGTTTTCATACAGTTCGCATCTACGAATAACATGTCCCCGGTACACATCAGCCGACGCGAAGCACGGTGGGGTATGGCTTCGTCCTCTTCATTCTACCTAAGGGTTGGTTAGGAGGATTATGAAAATTGTATTCGTACATGTGCTTTGTTTACGAATCCAGTCATACGAATCAGCGATTGTTTGTACGGACTTTTTGTCGCTTTAATAAAGCACTGAGTTCAAATGTAAATTTGCCTGTTGGCTGACACTCACATTGGGAATTGTATAGCTATATTCTCAAAGACTATGTATTGTAAGTCTGTGTAAGTGTGTTCTTCTCATTTAATAAAACATAACATACTCGTGCAATACACTCGCCGGAAGTGTTGATGTAGTACCTAAATAGGGATTGTGAATTTGTTTCCATTAAATCAAGAACACAGAATTGATGTCGGCGCTTTATGGTACACTTAACCTTGAATGAGAATACAATGAGATACAAGTACGATTACTCGAACTCGTACATATTACTTTGAGACATACGAGTTCTTCCGTCTGTGTAATTCAATTGAACTGGTTTCGATATATTTTTAGATACGAGTACTTTAGTACTTCGATGCTGTAGTGATTCTTATTTTTATTCTTGAAAATGTAGAGCGAATTACGGGGATTCAGATTGTGTAGTTATTCTTAGACTAACACAATTTATACAAATAGTATGAATTTTAATTATCAGAGATACCTACAATGAATTGTAAAAATATTGAGAGTGCTTCCACCGAAATGGCAGAGAAGTTTATTGCGATGTAGTGATCCATCGTTCTAATGAATTAGCAGTTTTGTAAAGGTACTGAATCATTCGGGTTTAGAACTCTTAATTTCGGACGGATTGGTATTTGTAATATATCCCTTTGTGCTCCATTTGGCGTTACTTTCATAGTTTCTGAGCTGGTCAGGTAAATGCAATGATTTGATACGCAAAGTTGTTTTAAAAGTTTTATTTTAAACAGAACAAATAAATAGCTTTCGAAGACACTTCCTTTATCAAGTTTTGCAAATTCCTTACTGAATAACTCAAATGTTCCCCCTTGAAACCCCCTAGACGCCACCGGACACTGGTTTTGCTTCCATTGTGAGGCATAGAGCTTCAACAACGCTTGCGCATGAATTGAGTTCTGCCAAGATAACCCTAAAGATATTGATTCCTCCTTGATTGCCCATATCTGACAAGGCAGCAGGCAGATTGACTACGTCGATTACATTTCTTGGTGCTATACGAATCCTTAATAATATTTCCAGGTATTACACCCCTTAAGTATCACTGCCTTCGTTTGGCTCCTGTGCTTAAACATTGCTTTTCCATCTGTTGCAGGTAAAATATTCTGTGTGAAAAGCAGGCTCACAGCGGTGATCCAGGGTGACAGCATGCGTAAATCTTAACTCATGCCGGCTACAATTACAAGTAGCAAATACCCTATACGGAAGAGATACAAAAATACGACTAACCAACTAATAGCCTCGGTAAAATGACGGATTTACTGACATTAAAGAACAACGATTTTCGAATTTCAACTACTAAAAAGTAGACATAACCGCCATCTAAGGTAGAAAAAAATTCAGATTATTTACAGTCGTGGTATCGGGTGAGTACGCTTTCCTAAGCTATTTAATGTGCCATGTAAAGGGTGACCAGATAAGAAGGATAGGAAAAAAAATTAAATAAAACAACAACCGTGTGAGATATAATATTGATTCTGGCTCATGTCATTATGTGTGGAATAATACATCCTTCAAATGGCCGCCTCGGCTTTGCTGGCAGTGCCTTCAGCAGTTGATCAAATTTTTGATGACTCAGTTCAATATGTGCGGCGTTATTCCGGCAATAGCGTGTCGAAAGTTCGCCTCAAGCTCGTCCAAAGTGGTTGGCTTGTTAGCGTAGGCTAAGGGGTTGACGTAGCCCCAGAGAAAGTAATAGAGTGGTGTCAAACCGGATGATCGTTCAGTTTCAGTTTTCAATGCATTTTATTTACTTAATCACTAACTCTTACATACTAACAAAAAATGCTTAAATGCTAGCTTACAATTACTTAACAATCTTATACTAACTTACTGGCCCCACACAGGCACTCTAAGCTAATCTGAATTCTTATATCTATGTCTTTCGACTTCAGTTACATTTTATTTATAAATGTTTTTTTTATATACTTAGGGCTAAGAAAAAATTGATAACAAAAAACTTAGCCTATGGATGTAATTTTTTATTTTTTATAAAAGCTTAGTATCTAAATTACAATAAACCTTAGCCTACCTAACCTAAATGCACAATACACACATAAACACACATAGACATTATACACAATCATATACATGTGTTAGTATATACCTTTATATACACTAACCCATGTATATATTACCTAAATGCTAACCTAAACCTATGTAAGCTGGCCATCGCTATTTACAAAGCAAATATATTGGTCAGCCCTGCCTCATTAGTGAGGCTGGTCCGTAATTGACGGAAACGACGACGAAACATCTTCTCCATCATTCAACCACCAGAAATGCTGGTGCTGCCGAACGACATCCCTCTTATCGCGATTGTAATGGAGACTAAACCAAAGACATGTTGATTTGAGGATGGTTTAGTGGTGTCCAATGTGCAATCTGTTAAAACATTTTAATAGTTCCTTGAACTCTATAAACTGCAATTGCTCTGTCGCTTTTGATTTTGAACGATTGACTGAGATATGTTTTCGAGGGTGGAACTTATATACTTACTTAGGTTGGACGAGGCTTCAGCTTACATGCCTCTCCGACTAGTGTAGTCTTTTGTCAGCCTTTTTCACTTACCTTCCTCTAGCGCGTAGTCCCTCTGGGTTAGAATCTGAAACTTTCTAGACTGGGACGCGGATGTCCATGCCGCCAAGGTACTCGTATTCCAGCTATCTAAGTCGGATTATACGAGCTTTTCTAACGAGGCCCTTACAATTCGCTATTGGAACGTCTTCTCCATTCTCCATTGATGCAAACAGAACTGAAAATGACCCGAAGAGCTTTTCTCTCGAAGCGCCCGAAAGCATTTTGATCCGCTTGCGCCAATAGACAGAACTTCTGCGCCGTACATCTGGGGTGATCATTGTCTTGTTTGAATTCTTCTTCGAAAAAAGTATTTACTCCTCAGTTGACCTCAAAGCGCAAAGTAGCAGCGATTAGCATGAGTGATTCTTCGCTACGTTCTTTCCATTATGTTAATGTCGCCTGCATATCCAAGCAACTAAACAGACTTTTTAACATAGTAGGTCTGGAGTTGACTTGTGAGTTGCGCAGGAATCACATGACAACGTATCGCCTTGATTAAGTCCTCTTCTGACATTGAAGGTTTTGGTTTTACCATTCCCGCCCTTGGCGAAGCATCGTGAACTCTCCATCGTCGCTCTGATAAGTTTGGTAGGGATTGTAAAACTATGATAGATACTGGGATGGATGTCTATAGCTCGTATCTTTAGTTTCTGTCATATGCGGTTTTAAAATCGATGAAGAGTTGGCGTAGAGCGAGTTGGAATCTTCCAAGATTTAAGCGTTTACAAAGTATAGGAGACAGGATTTTATATGCAATGTTTGGGAGACTTTTTTCCGTGTAATTGGTGAAGTTCACGGGATATTCCTTTTTTAGGATCAGACAAACAATGCTGAAAATATTTTCTGGTTCCTATTTTGCAGGATGCTGGTTTCCTGCGTTCGACGCTGGCGAGGAAGTTATGGGAGACTCGATCGAAAAGTCTCTGGCGACATCTTGCTATTGTTGCCGTTTGACGTTGAACTTCTCACAATGGTTCGCTAGCTTTGGGCTGTTACAAATATCCGCACCCGTACGAGTATCTTGGCTACAACTAGGTAGTGGTCTGAGTCTATATTAGCTGCTCGGAACGTATGTACATCCAAAACACTAGAGAAGTGCCTTGCGTTGTTAGCAATATAATGAATTTGGTAGACGTTTTGTTGATCAGGAGTTAGCCAGGTCACTTTATGGATATAAAGGTTTGAAAACGGTATGCTGGCTACAGTTACATTATGTCCCGACTCAAAATCAAAAAACCTATGTCCGTGTCCGCAGATATTGGCATGGAGGCTGTACTTCCCCAGTGCCCTCCTTGTCTAGCTTGGCATTAAAATCGCCTTAAATGATTTTCATGTCATATTTAGGGCATTGGTTTTGTCGAAGAGCTCATAGAAGCAGTCTTTGGTAAGACTTATGATGGCTTATGCGATTCGCAGTTAGCGTTCGCTTACATGCCTGAAGCTCAAGACTTGTTCCTTAAGTCTTCCTCTGATGGTGAATCCGCATTCGATTTAACGCTGCGACTACTGTCCTTGTAGCGCTAATCGTCTCCATTGTGGATATAACAGTCTTTCATCCTCTTTATGTCTGTTTTTAAAAGTACGCGGTCTGTTAAGGGTTCGAATATTCCAAGTGCAAATCCGAAGATCTTTGTAATTTGGTCGTTTGTCAAGGTTATCAACAGCGTATCAGTCATTATCCGCGACTATTAGCTGGTGCGTTACATTTTGATTTTATCTCTTCCATATAGAGTTATGAGCACTATTATAAGGTAGGCTATGCTCCTGATCCTGATCTACCCATTCTGTTACTTGGAACAACTCAAATTGATTGTTACGCAACTGGCCCGATCCCACGCAGATCTGCAACAACGTATGCTAAGATCATTAAATTCCGATATTAGCAGCATAACCTTCACAACCTCGAGCGTTGCGTCGCTTGTATGGCATGTCTTGTTGGAACCACAACTCGGACATATTGATGTTGTCGAGCTCTGACCACAGAAAGTCGGCTAACATCGCTCATCGCATTTCGAAAGAAACAAGATCCGATGATACCGCCATGCTATAAACCGCACCAGCAGTCGATCCTTTTGCATGCATTGATACTTGGCCGAATACTTGTGGATTGTGTTCGCTCCAATAATAGCGGCTTGTTGACATAGCTGCTGAGCCAAAAATCCGGCCAACATTTCCGGCGCCCAATTAGTGAACTCTTACGTCAGCACAATTTTATACGGATGTAGGCCCAAATACAAACGCAAAATAAGCCGGGTTGACTCCCCTGGTGGTGCTCAATTCACCTGATCTGCGTCGAATCGACATTTCTGGGTCTTCTTCGATACTGGCTATTTTTTCTCCATTTCCAACCAATCTCTGTCTGGTTTAAGATCCAAAAGAGTGTACTCGCGCTCAAACTTGTCCACGGTGCAACGAATTGCCTGCACACTGAGGCCATGATGACGACCGACCTCACGACGAAATTCACGTTGCGTATTTACAACTGAGCCGGAATTTCGAATTCGAAACGATGCACGACGAAATGGCAAATCTTACTGAATATTTTGACAGCTGGATGTCATTGGTAACTTTGACAACTGGTGAAACATAACAATTGGAAAAACTATCATTGCTGTTTGGTCACTCGTTATAAGATCCGTAATATGAGACGCCTGCTGAAGAGGAAACGATCTCTGTGATCGTACGCACGCATTAGGCTGTAGGGCTTCGGCTGCTTTATCACTGAAATAAATAAATATACCAGGTGTACAGTTCTTTGTCTGAGTGCTCAATTCCGATAGAAAAAAAGGAACAACAAATTTGACAAGTTTGGGAATCTCATAGTAATTGCAGATGGACGAGCAGGTTATCTTGCTTCTGAACAACGTTCACAATTACAAATTCCAAACACCACAAGGTTTCGAATTTCAACAATCAGCAAATATACACACAGGCAAGCAAAAAAGTTCAAATTACTTACAAAGAATTTTTTTTATTTTTTATTGAAGATAAACATTTTGATTTATAAAATGATTGCAAACATAACCTACAAAAGAACAACCATTTTACCTTCTGCGATACAATTATTTTTTTTAGAATTTCCAAAGCTACACAGTTGTTCCTACTAAGTGACGGTAACAGCACGTCATCATTGAATCATCTATCTATTATCAATGACTGCGAACACCATACAGACAGTGGTATTTGCGATCGCCCCCACTGTGTTCTAATCGCAGTAATAAATCCATTGAATTGGAAAACAAGCTAATTGAACTGGTAATTATCCTCAATTTTACACATAACACTACTACCTCTCACCAAGCAGAAAACATGTCCAATTCACGAGCTGGATCATAACATGGTTCAGTAACCACCACGGTTATTAAAAGTCAATTTAACTGCCAATAAAGTCATGATGGCTCCAGGTCCTCCTAAAACTTTGTCAGATACCCTCATCTAGTCGTAGAACCCTCCCCTCACCCATCGTGTGGGACATGTCTGCTCATAAAGAAACCTAATCTGTTAATTAGTTGGCGTTTCAGTGAATGCGAATTCATCTTATTAACTAGGATTTCTCAGTTCACTTTGAGGGAGCGACAGAACAGTTACATTAGCACATGACTGAATAAGCAAACACCTCTGAGTTAGCTTTGATCCATGTGATGTGTCTTCCGTCGAATTAATAATCATGATTACATATCCACTCACACTGCCTCTCCAGAGACGTTCAGGTACAAAAGATAAGTCTTTGCCTAAGTACTCGTATCTGTTATGTCATGCGGTTCGTAGTTGCTGGAAATGCATTTAACGTTGACAACTTAATCCCAGTAGATACCTCAACCACACGCCAATACAGATCCAGAGATAGACACACACACACAACACGAATGTAAATGCAAATAATATTACTTGGTGCGATTCCGTCACTATTGCCACTTTGTACCTGACAGAGCCATGAGTTTACCTATGCAAATGGATGACTGATAATGACGATTGTAAATATTATTCAATATATGCATGTATTCGATTGTTTCAAAACTAATGTGGGTTAAGCCTATTTCGGTTTCCTTAAGGACTCAGGTTGAAGCCAATCAGGCTTATGAAACCCACTGGGGTATGGTTTGGGGATAAGAAATTAAGCCCTTCGCACGGGGAAAGCTGTCGATACCTGTCCGCCTTATCTGTAAGTAGGACACGACTTGATTATCAAAGGTTGGAAGGTGAATTTATTACGCCACTGGTATGACGTACGAAGTGGTATTGATGTCTTAAAACTAACCGCGGTAGCCTGTGTTGTTTCACAAACAAGTTCGCACATCCATAAATTATTTACATCAAGGAGATAAGAACAAATTTTTTCCCCAGCAAGTCGAGTGATATATATATTATGGGTTCTTGGTTGATTTATTTTCCTCAGGTAATTGCCGATTGAGAGGGTTGAAAGAACCTGCGCCACCCCCTCACCACCACCGTAACATTATGTTTTCACGAATTCTCAAGTACACCAAGGAATTTCTATTTCTGGAAAATTAAACCGAAAATGAAGACTCTCAACCAATTAGTTCAGTCCTCTTAGACAGAGAACAGAGTAATTTGTTGTAAAATTTCGAAGCAACAGTCTTCGAGTACTTCTAAGTGGCGAGATGGTACCTGGAATGATTTTATGATACGTAGATGGTGCTATGCAATGATAAAATGCCCTTCTTTTAATCGATAGGGAATTACGTGAATCTAAAATATCAAAGGCGACTTAGTGTTATCACGGAGAAGTAGAAATGTATACACAATTTCCCTTTTGTGTACAGGATTTTTGTGAGAATTTTCTAAAGGAGCAACGTATAGTAAAATATGGTCTTGCATTTGACCAAAGGGACCCTGTCTAACAATGAGTGTCATTCAGTACTCTTTTGTGAAAGTTGTCGAAGGAATTATGGAACTTATTGCAGGGTTGTGAAGCATTTAATATGTCTGAAGTTTAAGTAATCTGGGTATAGACGATACGATCTACGAACCATATTGACCAGATGTGGCAAAACACTACGACGGAATGTGAGAGGTGGCAGAAACAAGAAACTTTTCTCAATGTCTTCCGCCATTTACAATCGGAGCTTATTGGAAGGGTATCAATACCGTATTGTGCCGATTATGTCCTTAAAGATGAAGCCCAAAATACCGAGCAGGACAGCTGCAATGTCTTTCGTTCTCTTTATGGTAAAGTAAGCAAGGAAAATCAGTTCAGAGTTTGAGTGGGATGACATTACAAGGGAAATTCACAAGACCTTGTAATAAGAACAGCTGCTGCTCAAGCTGTTCGAAAAGGTAAAAAAAGGATTTCTTCCAAAACACAATAATATGATACGTCCCGGACTAGGACTAGAATCTACTTTGATGATTTAATTCTGAAAATTTAAGTCCCTTTCGACTTGGGATTGAAACATTTTCTATAATGTTGGGGTCATCCAACAAGAGGTGTCATTTTAAATAAATAGAAAAACGGAAAATTTTTACGAAAAGTGGTGATATTTTTATTTTAATCTAAAGTACAAACTCTGCGGTTAGTAACGGAATACAACATCTACCACTTGGCTCCGCCTACAAATAATCGTCCTTTTGATGAAATTTTTCATCAAGTCTTCAAGTAATTGCATCTGTATTCTGCAAATCACGACTCTTCTGCTGCATGAATCGTTGGTGTAGAGTTGGCGTAGTCTTCATCTTTAACATAACTCCAAAGGAAAGAGTCAAACTGGGTTAAATCGCACGATCTAGACGGGCAATTGAAATTGAAATTTCACCAGCTGTTTGGCGCCGTCTCGCTGAAAATAAACATCGTCTACGTCGTCATCAATTACAGGCAAAAAAGGGGCCCGTCGGTAAAACAATCAATTCACTGAAACGTTCGCACTAGCATTATTTTCGAAAAAATATGGCTCAATGACGCCGCCAGCCCAAAAACCGCACCAAACATTCATTGAGGTTGGAGATATTGCTTCACTATTTGTCTTGGGTTTTCGGAGTCCAAAATGTGACAGCTTTATTTGTTCATGCACCCTGACAAATGGAAATGAGCCTCAGGAAGACCTTGTTTCTTCAAATTTGTTTCATGGATACGAGCAATGGATTTCACAATGTTGGCACGACCACCCAAGTGATGTGGTTCCAAAGCGGCATACTCGCGAGGTGAACCCTCATCGCAGATTTCATCACCAACAGCAACCCATTTAATGTTGTTTGTCTTGCAGTCTCTGGCTACATCAGGTACAGCGCTCCATTGACCCGATTGCTGGTTCTTGATGTTGTTCATTTAGTTGTTTTCGGAGTTGGTAGCACCAATGAACATGTTGTTGGAGGTGTTGTCCAAGTGACCGCGATATTTTAACCATGGGCCAGCAGCAGAGATGTGATTAGTTGTGCACTTGCCCTTGACCTTGATGAGAATGGCCATGTCTTCCAAATCCTTACCGTTCCACACGTCAAATGGTTCCAGCAGTTGAAGACGCTGGCTCTTGGGATCAACATTAACTTTTACACTATCACCGCTGGGTGGTGGAGCATCGTAGGTGTCCATACCGGCGAATCCTTTTGATGGCAATTTATCACCGAATGGCGAGTCCAATTTGAATTCCATGCCGTCGGAACCTTTAAGGCTGTCGGTCAATGGATTGAAATCAAGACGGCTGGCAATAGAAAGTGATGTTACCAATTCAGGACTCGTAAGAAAGCAGGGTTGGCGTCATTACGTTCGGTAAAGTTACGACTGTATGATGTAACGATGGAGTTCTTGTCGCCTACTTGATATCCTTACGATCCCATTGTCCAATGCAGGGTAAGCAGGTGTTGCCCAAAACAGTGGCACCAAATTCGGTCAAAGTATCAGAGATACCATCGCGTTCGATGGTGAAGCGAATTT
This sequence comes from Volucella bombylans, assembly GCA_949129095.1. NCBI lineage: Eukaryota > Metazoa > Arthropoda > Insecta > Diptera > Syrphidae > Volucella > Volucella bombylans. The sequence continues at coordinate 135,609,055 of OX422141.1, read as the reverse complement.
GTTCAGATCCAGGTGTAACATTGAAGGTGATCTTTGACTTAAGACCATGCTTCGATTAAACCGACCTTGGTGTTAAGTGGATATCCGTTCTTCTTAGCATTGACACCCAATTTACTGCTGAAATGTGCCAAATCTGGAGTAAATGGACCGTTTAAGTGTGGTTCCAATGTGTCCAAGTTTATATGAATCACTTGATCGTATTCGCAATTGTGGTCTGGGGACAAGAGTTGTTTCTGGTATTTGGCGGCTTCAGAGGCCATGCCTGATCGACCAGTATATTTCAAGTAGTCAGACATGCGACTGTTGAAGGGGAAAATTGATGTGGTGGCACCGATTTCAGCACCCATGTTGCAGATGGTAGCCAACACCGGGTTCGTGGTATTCAATCATGGCTCCAGTGCCACGCTTGACAATAAGCATATCAGCTGCCTTCAAGACGACATCCTTGGGCGAATCCATGCACCGATTTTGCCAGTTGAGTTGACCCCAATAACTTTGGGTTACTTTAACTCCAAAGGAATGTTAGCCATTACGTCGATGGCATCAGCACCACCAACACCGATGCACAAGCATTCTAAACCATAATTTTCCAAAATGATTTTATGGATGATACCACTGCCTAGTTTGCAGAAGCCCAAACCGTGATTGGCACAGGCGGAAGCAAAAAAGGTGTAGACTTCCTTGTTAATATCTTTGGCACGAGCCAAATCCTTGACACCATCGACTTGAGCATCAATCAATCAATCACAGTCGGGACTCAAACGAAGATATGAAGTTCCACGAACAAGAAATTGTTCTTTGGGATTATCCAAATGAGAATGCAAGACCTTCTCAGACAATGTCAATGGACGGTTCAAACGACCACGAACAGCTTCCATGGTTTTGCTGAGTTTTTCATAAGGAAGATATGTAGATGTCGCTGTCGCATTTCGACATGGCCACTTTCGAAGCGACGGCACATGAGGCATGGAAATTACGTGCCTGACTATCAACGGCATATTTACCAGCTTTGCTGACCTTGTTCTGCAAAATTCTCGATACTCCCATTCTGGTGATTGGTTAAGGAAATGATTTTTGTTTAATAAAAAGACACACAACACCCGTGAGCTTGATTTGCTCGTATTAATTCGAATTTAACTGGTGATTTTACTGTTTAAACAAATTTTCAGCAACACCGGACGAAATCTTCAGCCCTCTCAGCTGGAAGATTTTCAATTCTATCTGAATGGAGTAAGAAATTTCTTACTGAAGAACAGACGGATGAATTTGGAAAGTAGGTACTACACATTATAAGCATGGAAGCCAAGATTTTTATGCAAAATGCAGTGGAAAGTAGTTGCGGATAGTGCCACCAAATGCTATGATCGTCTCGAAATGGACACCCCTGGGTTTTTAGTTACACTCTCAGATACGGCGCCGATATTTTCAACTGACCTTGCCGGACGAACGCGAGTTGGAGTCTTCACATCACTAATCTGTCTGAGTCGGTAAAATTTATCAATTAAATTCACTATATGTAGCCATGCGAGAGGGCGCTTGATGATAACCAAAAGCAGTACGAACTTTAGTAAACGTTTCCGCGATATTTTCACGGTTTTGTGATGAATTTACACCATATCAACACGTTGTGCTAGTCTGCAATGATCCAGATTTACTTATCAAAAGTCATCGCAACGGTAATTGAATGTTGACAGAAATTTAAAAGAACACCTTTTGGATGAAGGACACATTGACTTTGTCGATTATGTTCCTTGTAATCTCCACAGATATTCTACGCTATCCATGTCAAATATGGAAATCCAGTGATTCCACTGCAAATAGTCATCCAAAACTCTGCTTTTGTGGTGCTGGGTTTCATACAGCCCTAACAATCGATCCGCTGATGCAGCCACAAATGCCTGTGAGGAAATATAACAAGCCTGGAGGTTGGAGCTCTGTGCAAGAAGACAAAAGCAGGTATCAGGGCCTTAAAGCCTAAGCAGTCCAAATCATTGATTCACTGTCGATACTAAGAATTTTAAAGGAAAACTGCTGCAGGCTGGTTAGTGGCGAAGACGATCAACTTTTTCTACCAGGAAGGGTGGACAATTCTGTGAATTAACTAGGGTGGACAATGTAAATTTTCTTTTGACAACAGAGTTTAGCAAAAATAAATCGCTTTTAAGGTTTTCTTAGACAACATAGACCGCCTGCAGGACCCTTCAGACGACGATGAAAACAAGACGATGTACCTATAGATACAGCAAACTGAAAGTGGGATGTTCAAAAGCATTGTCGTATGATAGTGAACGAGGACAAAACTTAGTACATTCTGTCAATGGAAAAAGACATATACGAGTACATACATACATAATCATCGATAGTTTCAGCTTTGATGGTGTAAATGAATTCATTTATTTATGCGCCATAGTTAGGTTTAATGACAATATAAGTAGAGACTTACTTCGCTTCGTTAGCCATAGGCGTAATTGAGTAGGAAAGCCATATGGTCAGCGGTCAAGGCGAGTTTGTTTACGAGCCTTTCCCTAACAGTTCTCCTTTACGTAGTTGCTTCGGACTAAAGGTTATTCGTATGACATGTGGTCCCAATTGTATGGATGGGGATTCATTCTTTTATTTGTGGGCTACCGTTGCATGGCAGGAATGCATGGCTTATGAGTTATGAGTCAACAATTATGCGATTCTGAAAAGAATCTAAGCGAGATGTCAAAACTAAATGTTAAAATGTTAAGCACTATTGAAGTGAGCTCCCAGGATTATACTCCAGGTGGCACTTGAAATAGCAATAATCTCTTCTGCCGTGGCCGGATCACGGATTCTAGGGGCGCCAAAGAATGAACTAAAAACACCTCCCGCGGATTTAGGTGCTGGCCCATTATTCTTGTCGCACTTTTTGTAACATGTTCCGTATATTACTCCAGCGACGACTGAGAAAAGAAACAGTTCAGCGGGATTGACACTCATTGAAACTGATTAACCCTCAGAATCGAAACTCCATTCTATCCATCTGCGTCGAACAATCACTCTCTCCTATGATTAATTTTCAACAGACGTTGTTCGGATGAACCCCGCGCTACAATGAGCAACGAGAAACGATCTTGAGTCACCTTCTCTTATTGTTTAGAATCCTTGGCTCGGACCTAAAAACTGGTAAAAATCTGTACTCACAGGGAAAGTAACGAATAGGGAAAACAAGGACGGCTTTTCTCTCGCTTCTATCGAGACCATTTAATCCAGATACATATGAGTCTGTTTCTGCACATTGGAAGGGTTCATTTCCACTTTATTTCGTAACATGTACAAACAAGAGGTGCTAATACAACCCTTTACAGGAGGCTTTCGGTGTTGAAACCTCACATGGGTGAATGTCGATATAATAACTAAAGATGTGGCAAAACCGCATTTTCGGCTTCACGCCACTATGTTACGCGAACGAAAAGACCGAGATGAAGTTATCATATGATGCGATGCTAACGCTCATAGGGGCAATCATGTTATGGACTATATACCCATACTGGAAAGAGTGCCAATAATGTTAGCTTGTAGACAACCTATGTTACAGACAGCAAGTAATGGCTGTCTAGCAGGTACACTAGGGAGATTACCGGCCGGAAAGTATTGTACGAGGTTTCCATGTCAGACTAAAGGTAGCTCGAATTCAAAATCAGGTGCCAAGTTTCGGCCTTGCTGAGTGAGAGGAATCCGATAAAAGCCAGTTGGACATGGTTTAAGGGAGACCTCGGAACGTTCACCAATGCTCCACCTAAACTCAGAGTGAAACAAAAGACAAAGGAAGCTGTTCAAAATCTGAGTGGTGCCCACACCGAACGTTCTAATTTGACGGAATGCTGATTTGCAGGAAACCCGACCACTTTTAAACAAATTACTTAAGACAAATTTGGAGGAAGACTGGAATCTTTACCGATCGAAGCCAACGATTATAAGAAGCTAATTCATTTTTGTTCCGGTAAAACGGGCAGAAGGGAGAGATTATTTGTCTCATGCTTGGGGCCTACATCTCAGGTAACTTGGCAGGTAGCTTTCAGTCAATCTTCTCAAAACTCAGATGGGTCTCTTTGTAAGGACGAGGAAACTAACTGATCTGCCTTATCTAGTGCTGGAGGGCATCACAGTTCGTTCACAGTTCATTAGATTTGGGTGGCGTTCTAAAAAATACTTGTTTGGATTAACCATGTCACGTCGAAAACTTTTCAGGCTGCTGTCGGTCTTTTCAGAGTATAAATGTGGTTTCGACATTGGTCGGCTATCTGGTAGAACAAATTTTCACGAAAAGCATCACTGTTGCTTTTAGCGAAATCAAAGAAATTAACTTGATGACAAAGCGGATTCTAACGATCCAATTTCCAACAGCTTTTTCCAGCAATTGTATTCCTATATCGTGTATTACCCGATCAATGTTTTACTCCAGTGTGTCAATCATTACTGGTTTATCGACACAAACAAGTGACTAAGGTAGCCTCACAGAAAATAATCCGATGAAGTCAGATTGCAAGACCTTGGCGGCTAATTGATGAGTCCATTTCGTGAAATGACTTTATTGCCAAGTCGTGTTTTCAATAAAGCGATGTTTTCGATCCTGTTGAAACCGCAGTCCTTTCGCATTGATGTCAGGCAAATTTGGGGGTAAATAAAAGTTGACCATCGCATTGCACCGGTGTCTATTAACAATAGCTTGTACCCCAGCCTCTTGAAGAAATAATGACCGATGATGCCACTGGCGGCGTATATTCCGCATCATGTGGTTCATTTTTCTGGATGCAATAGCATCTGGTGAACTTTTTGAGAGATGTTCTCGCTACGCCAATTCTGTTTGTTTACGTAGTCGTTTAAGCAGTACAAAACTGGGTCAATTCTCAGTCCAATCTCTGAACACCCGACGCAATAAATGGCCACGCGGATTTAGCTCTTTCACCAATTCGAAGTGAATTGCATTGAAGAGGGCTGTTCAACACAAGCTTCCACATTTATACGATATTTTATACCGAACTCACTGTTCTCGTTCCTGTTGGTGTGTGAGTGTTCAATATTCAAATTGAGTGCGAAATTTTTCAATAATTCGATAAATAAGATGTTCAAACGGCCAATGATGTCTGCCGTAAATTTCACATAGTGTTCTGTGAATTTCGAATTTGGAAACAAATTTCGTCGTAGTAGTGTCAATATTTTCATGATGAAATGGCAAACTGAAGTGAAAACAAATGAAGCTTGGCAGCTTTGAAATTTAATCCCTGCTAAAAAGGCTGACACACTTGGACAAAAACATCCTCCAAAATCTATCTTGGCTAGTATTTTGGAGGACCACATCATCAGATCTCACTTTTATACAATATTTGCAATCCGAACGGCAATGAGCTACTTTGCGAAGCATAGGTGTAGCAGAAGGAGTACATATATATGTCCGTATCGGCAGCACACCTGCGTTTAAGACCTTGATGATCCATGTCACCACTTCTACTCTAATTCGAGAGAGAGAGTTCTCTGAACGTGGCCGGAAGGTTGAATTCACTGAGTCTTGTTTGAGCCTCAGGTTACGATGGGACCACAGAGGACCTTCTCAGGACGTGAACGTGCCACTATCTTTTTGAGTTTCTTGTGAATGTGGGTGCTTTTCGAAGTCTCTAAGAGGGGACTTACTTTCTTCTGTCCATCACTAGGAAAGTCACTAAACTGATTTCTGGCGTCGTAGGAGTGTCAGTTATGCGAGCAAGTGACTTGACCAGAAGTGATGTCTCTATGAGTGTCCGGTGTTTGCTCGCATCAGGGTGCAGATGCTCTGCACTGATATAGTGGTTGTTTATACTGTACTGTACTGAGGAAAGACTGAGGAATTTCAGTAAGGCGGACACGCAAAGAGTACAATGGACTAGTTGTTTGCCTGAAAGCTCGATTCCGACAGAAAAGTTAAACTCTTTTCGGCTTCACTGGTACCGTATGCTTAATCCAATAGTTCACATATATTTCCTTTGTCTTATCGTACAGAAGAAAATAATGTGGAGGTCAAGAAACAGACAAACAGGTTCACCCTTCCTGATAGAGACATCCTGGAATGTTCTCATAGCGTCTGCGGAACTTTTCTGATTATTCTGTGAGAATTGCTTAGTTGTTTGATGTTAACTCTGGCCTGCACGAATAATGTCTCTGTGAGCTCACCAAGATGCAGGGAGTCACAAATGTTGAAGAGTGAATATCATTTGTATCTCCCAAGAGGAATTCTGGTTAAGTGACGTTTCTCTGGCTTTACGTATCAATTTAAGAGCTGTAAAGGTCGCTTCTTTTGTTTCTCCTTATTACAAAAAGGACTCATATACCCCCTGAAATATCCGTCCCTACTTCATTTCAACTCCAGCATGAATGCCTTTATAAAACAATTTCGCTTTTCTGTCCTTAATATCAATTTTCACAGCATTACAGAAGAAAAAGGATGAATAACCATTAACGTCTCGCCACCAATTGTTTACAGTAAAGGCCAAAAATAAAAACGACAAAATAAAGGCTACATCCTGCTCGTAAAAGCATCCTTTCAGATGAAGTCAAGAAAAGCTGAAATTAAGCACTTCAAACAAGGTATGACATCAAAGGACCAAAAGAGTGTGAAAGGAAGAAATTTTCTTTGAAAACGAAGAAGGAAAACTAGAAAAAACTACAGAACCAAGGAAACAAAAACTTCAATTTCCCTTCATAAGTCGCAACCATAGCGCTGTGGTATGAAGGGTAGATCTTGCCAAGACCCATGATGCATTTTCCATTTTCTTTTCGTTACCACTAATCAAAAGCTTACTCTTCATGTTAGCGTCTACGTAAATGAAGCAGTCTGGGGCCACAAGTACGAGTATACGCTTCTAAATGCACCACCTTGCAGTGCAAATACTGTGCCATACCCCCTTACAGCCTGATGGGCAAGTTAAAGAGGACATCACTCCTCAGTCGGGTATGCTTCCTGGTATTTTTATAATTTTTTCTTTTTTTTTCTTTGTGAGGCTCCTAAAGCTATGCAATTAAGGAGGTACAGTGATTTCTTAGAATCCTACCGAAAGTATGATGACAGAGTGAAACGCCCGATTGAGATGAAAGTGATGCCCACACCAAGCCCTCTGACAGATACTGAACTTTGGCATTAAAAAGTTAACAGTGGACCTTAATTGAGTTTAAGTAGTTGCAGCCGTGCTACCATTGAAGGTGATGTACCAAGAAAGAGAATCAAAGAAACTTACTGTCCCTCAAGGCTATTCGGATTCTCACTACGACTGACACATACACAATCACCACTGCAATGTATCTTCAGTTGAAGGACTAGCATTTGTCGACCAACAGACTTCACAAAAACAGAACAACAATGTGCCATGTTAGCCAGAAAATTTGTAGTTGCACCAACGGATTTCAAGTGCCGGCTCTGGTAATGCCAGAAAAAATGAGCAATTCTGCTTGTGTGGTTGCGAAGAGGGTGGCGTAGTTTTTTTTTCTTATTCTACACCGATTCGAAGAATACTCCTTAGGTAAGGATTGGGGTAGAAATACCCCAACCACTGGGGAGTTCCAAATCAGTTGGAAATTTCCATTAGCAAAATCTGCTGATGGTTCGTGGTTTGTCTGTTGATAGAAATAGCACTGACGGAGTCAGTTTCACAGTTGGATGATGGATAAATCTTTTAGTTCTCCTCTGTTCGAAGAGCAATGATATCTATTGAATTGAAATGAATTCAAATCTCTGGCTCAGTGGAATCTTCAGCTGCATAATGAAGTTTTCACTTTATCTCGAAACTATGTTGGCAGGTCCCTGAAATGGGTGCTGTGAAAGACTATAAGGTGCATAGCACCTGGATATTTTGCAAGTCTGAGGATTGTGCAAAACTATTGTTTGGAAATCTTTTTGTGCCGGTTGAAAACCATTGTGGTGAGAAGCAGAATGAATCACATCTTCAGACGACAACCAAAGATAAAAAGAGACGTTTGCATCTGTCTGTATATTTTATAAAACCAGTCAGGACGAGGACTTCAATGAAAACACTGAATATGAAATTATGGCATAGAATAGAATAGGTTCCACAGAGAGCAAGCATGGGGAGAATGAATGAAAGCCGACAGAGAGAGAGAGTTGCATAGCCGGGTAACTTGAGCAAAGCACTGGCATTCATATGGAATCCCGGAAAGCCTTAGTTAGACTTGCAATAAGATCTATGCGATTGCAAAAACCGATGTTCGCTGTAAAAGTAATTTGGCTACCAAAGGTTTTCCCTAGAAAAAGCAGAGTTTAAGGCAAAATTCAAATAGCTTTGGTGAGCAGCGGATAAGAGAATACAAAGATCACTATAAACGTTGCCAATATGAGTATGAAACCACACCAAGGTCTTCAGTCCATTTATTCGTTCAGACAAGGGTCGTAAATACGAACGAGATCGCCATTCAGAAGTTCTGTTGCACTGTTCATCAGCACAAGCATCAGCGTAAGATATCATCTGCCACTTTGTAGTGATTTACAATGCTTTACAAGTCATTGACGTTCAGTGAGAAAAGAATAGGTCTGAGAATAGATCCCTATGGTACCCCAACTTTGTGTCAGATGGCGCTTATCTTAAGACTTTCGAATCTCTTCCTCTACTAATAGAAGTGTAATCTTGCAGCTTCTATTGGGTCGGAAACCAGACTAATGTTCTCATGGCGAATAAGTTATAATACAAATTATAACTTAAAAACTAAACTTAAACTAAGGTTGGTTGGAGTGGTGAACGGATTTGGGGTAGGAAGTGGTGCGGTGGAAGTCAAAGACGGTAGGGTTTGAATTGATTTTTCGTAGCATACGGGAGATTGGTTCGTTGGCGCCACAGGAGATGTGGTGGGTTGGTAGATAGAAGAGACGAGGGGAGACGGGCATTTTAGGTGACTGCATTTCTGCGTTCTTCAAGAGTGTTTAAGTTAATAAGGTTGAGACGGATTTGATAGGGGTGCAGAGTAAAAGGATCGTCCTAGGGCATACCTCAAAGAAAACGGAGCTGGATGTTTCGGTTCTCGAAATATGAACATAATGATATGGGGACCATACTTGACTGTCGTACTCTACGAGGCGACGAACAAAGGTAATATACAGGGACCTGCTCACGTATGGGTTGGTGAATTCTTTGGACCATCGTTTTACAAAACCTAGTGCAGAGATGGCTTTAAATTTATCCCATCCATATATAAACGGAAGTTGAGCTCCCTATCACACAAAGTGCCGAGGTCGCGAAGAAATTGAACGGAGGAGATATGTTGGTTGTAGACACGGTAGAGTCGGGGAGGAGATTGGTGACGCCTAAGTGAAAAGGCATTTGCCGATATTAAGTTCAAAACAATTTTTGAGGCACCAGATCGGAAAACTATCAAGGTCTTGTTGTAGGAGGAAGGAGTCATGGGGAGAGGAAATAGTTTTGAAAAATTTGGTATTGTCGGCGAAAAGGAGACAGAAGAGTGTTTGATGATCTAATCGAGATCATTTATGGTTAATATGAAAAGAAGGGGACCGAGATGGCTTCCTTGTGGAACTCCAGAAGTGGTCAAGAATGGAGCTGAGTGTACTGACCTAAAACTGTAAAAACGGTTTTCGAGGCAAGAGCATATCAATTTTAACAGTATGGGTTCAAAGCCGAGGGCAAACAATTTGAAGAGTATTAATCGATGAGAAATTTTATCGAAGACTTTGCTAAAATCAGTTGCAACTACAACGACTTTGTTGCCAATCTCTAGGACAGAGAGGGCAAAGGATACGAATTCAACGATATTTGTGGTGGTTGACCTACCCTTTAGGAAGCTCTCTCGTAGTAAGGAGACCAAACTTGGCAAGCATATTCCAGTATGGGCCTAACGAATGTAGGCAAAGGGTTAGAGAATTTTTTGGACCATCGCTTAATGAATCTCCATGCGCCCGGAAATTAAGTGCTTTGTCGCATAGAACACCTAAATCGCGAAGTAAGGTAACAGGGGGTATTAATTTATTGCTGATGAAATAGAATCTTGTTGGTGATGGCAGCTCCAACAAATTGTTTTCGCACTCGATTAAAAAGCTATTCGATCATTCTGTGGTGTTTGAGAGCTAGAGGCTGTAGAGTCTTCTAATGAAACCTATGAATATAAGAGGACTGAGGTGACTTCCTTGAGGTACGCCAGATGTAACTACACTGGGAACAGAAACAGAAAATCTAAAAATAACATTATATTGACAATTTGTCAAATAAGATGTACCCAGGTTGGGACTCGATAACTTCAAGCTTGAGAAAGATAATTTACTTCCTAATTTTATCTAAGGCTTTGCTAAAATCCGCAGCAACTACATCGATTTAGTTTCCGTTGCATAGAGAGCAGTAGCAGCGAATTCTGTTAAATTAGTAATTGTTGATCTTCCTTTTAGATAACCGTGCTAATAAGGAGAGAAGATAAGGGCATAAACAATGCTCTCAAATAGTTTGGGTCAACAAGAGACTTTAGCGATGGGACGGTAATTAGAGATTTCATGGTTGAGATGTTTTTTATGCAGCGGAATTATGTACGATCTCTTCCAAAATGAAGGAAAAATATTTTGCGATATAGAGAGTTGCAAGAGAGGTTTGTGGAGAGAGGTTTGGCCAAGGTGTTTGTATATTTTTTCAAAACAATGGCAGGCAGCCCGTCAGGACACGGAGAAGACTAGTCTATGAGTACAGCTCATTGTTGTTGGGTGGTGAGAATGTGGGACATGTTTTGGGAACGAAAAGAACGAAGTGTGGTTGGTAGCTAGAAAATAAATCTCGCCATCAGAACGTACCCATTGAAGGTGAGGAAAGTTGAAATCCCCCAAAACTATTACCATATCTCCGGGGTCTACAGTATCTAGTAAGGAGTCAATAGTGTCTACAGCAGGCTGGTAATGGTAAACTGGTTGGAACTGGATGCATAATATGCAGAAGCATATTATGAAAAGATTGGAAGAGAGGAAGCAAACGATCCAAAAAACTAGGAGAATCGTTGGTTTTATTGAGAGGATGGAGAAGGTGAGTTAGGGTTTCGAATATGGGAACGCGTATAAAATTTGAGTAGTGAGGAGTATTTGAGTATTTGGGTCCGGGTTTCGATAGATGTAGGGTTTTTCATGGAATTGTTGTTTGTGCGTTTAAAGAATAGAAGGGCGTATGAAAGTAAAGGGCTGGAAGCGGGTATAAGGTTAAACGAATTTCATTATAGCATAACTGCAAACGGAATGATTCTGCAGGTTGCCAGCAGACCAAACAAATGATTCCCTAAGTTTCTACGACGTCAACGAGTTTCTTGCTGTCCCTCAGTGGGAAAGACTGCAGGCTGCTTCCTGGCGTAGTGCACCGTACCGGTTGTGCCGAGCGTAAGTGAAACAACATCGTGTTATGCTCACTGTGAAAGTAATGATGACACCGTTGAGCACTACCTCTGTGGGTGTTCGGCATACACTCGCATCAGGCTGCAGATACTAGTACTCGGCCCTGATATTGTATTTGCTATTACTGTAGGTACTTTATAACTGAAGCGTTTACTCGTTTACTCGTCTTAGAAGGAACATAAAATGTTTTCAATAGATCAGTTTTTAGACGGGGTGCTCTGTTCCAACAGAAAAAAAAAGGTTTTTAGACAAGGCGCCGTGCTATCATATGACTTTTTTGGTATAGCCCTACAAAGAATCGTATAAAACTCACTTACCAGCAAAGGAGGCTCGTTCTTTTCTGAGTCCGAACAATAACATGAGCACGCGTACGACGTTGATATGATTGGAGCAGCGAGCCGTCAATGAAAGTTTCGTGAGTATCGAGGTGAAAGCGCCAGAAATGATTCTGACGGTAAACGAGTGAAAAACAAAGTACAAACCTTCATTAGAAAAGAGCACACAGCACCGATGGCTTGGCCAGACGTTACCGCTAGCAATTGAGACTTCGAGGTAGTTAAGAGCTTCGTATATCTTGGCTCAGTAGTTACAAGCAGCAACGACATCAGCGCAGAAATCAGACTCAAAATTGCTCTAGCCAATTGCTGTTTCTTTAACCTCAGGATGCAATTGAGTAACAGAGCTCTCTCTCTGGTAAGACCAAACTGGATATATGCAAGAAACTCATCATCCCGGTCCTTTTTAAGGCGCAGAGGCTAGGACGTTGTGCTATTGCATTGAAGAGGAATATAGGAGGAGATTCAATCCTGAACTGTACTGTGACATCTGTATAATTAGGCGTGTATGGATCCCATGTCTCAGATGGCTGGGCCACTGAGCAAACGGACGCCACAACTCCAGCCCGAAGAGTCTTCGATTCAAAGATGAACACCAGTGCGAGTGCAGCACTGGAGGCAGCTGATAAGAGATTGTTCTTGCTGGATGGATTTGTTTGTTGAGGTCCATGTTTATCTCAGATTGTAGCGCCACCTAAGTGAGAAAGTAGTTTCTTTCAATATCTCTGTGTGCTAGTACCCATCATTGTCTTGACTTGGTTTAACAGTGCAGCGAAACAGTCCGTTGAGTTCACAGTTTGTGACTTCATGCAGAGTCCTTCTTGACTGTCAGTGAATACACAAGTATTGAGGGTGACACCAGCCTGTCCCGGAGCTGATGTAGGTGCGCATTTATATAACAAATAAATCATTAGGTATGGACCTCATGTAGGCACATTCCTCCTGCGCTCGAGAATTTGGGCTTTGGACAGATTACCAACACTAGATTCCATGTTTGATCCATTAATCACCATTAATCATCAGAGAGATCTTTATCGTTCAACAAGGAGCCCCCAATTTCTCAATCTAATCTGTTTGGGAGCTTGATTTCGAATCGTTTAACAGAGTTAAGTGTATGAGGCCTAAAGTTTGCACCAGTTACTCATTTATAGCTCAGAAAGATTCGATAAGATGGTCAAGTGATTGTCAACTCTGTTCCGTCTAGGTATAGTATGCTGTAACAAGATGCTGTCCTGTGGATAAGGTGCACGAATATGAAAAGCAACAGATCTGTGATAGTTGACGACACAGAATATCAGACAAGTTTTCCGCAGATATCTCTGTAGAAAGTGACAACATCCGACAGCGTCACAAAACTTCTCATAAATATGAATTGATTTTCCAATCGAAGATAACTATGCCTTTGTTGATAGTTAAGCTCCACTCTGGACCTAGATCGACTCACCAACCAACTACGATATAGTTCTAGAATCCAAGGGGGGTTTCCATTTGACTGTTAGGTAATTATGCACAACAGCGCAGCTAATAAGACTACAGACAGACTAAACGAACGATTCCTGCTGTCCAAAGTGCTTTTCCCTGTGATTACCTCTAGGATAGATTGTTGGGAGTAAGATGGCGACCATCCTAGACGATTACTCATTTGTCTACGGGACGTTCCAAATGCTCTTCTCGAATAAAGGGCATCTAGTCGATGTAGTTCATTAGAATGATTTCCTTTCCACTACAGGGCATTTTCCACTTTTCTTCGAACTACAAAGTGCTCCAAAATCCACATACATAATTGCCCTTGCCATTTAACATGGATTAACACAGATTTCTCATTTCTCATGAAACACACCTAATTCAAGAGCGTCCATGTCACCCTGCCATTTTATTCCGACTCCGCAAATGGTGAATTGCTTTAATTTAATGTGCAGAGGCAGGTGTTTCCTGAACACCACTCAGAAAGATTAAATACTTATAAAGGTTCAGGCGATGGGGTGACATTTACCGAAGTAGATTTACTCACCAACGAAAAGGCAACAGCACCCTCTCAAAACAAATGTCACAATTCGTATCCTTAAAGCCTTTTCATATGTAACTTGGCCGACATGTATAATAATTGCAGCCTATCCTTGCCTCCAAGGCAAGATATATGGTACAGCCTATATATAACCTGACCGAGATGAGGGTGTAATTTAATTTTGGGAACAAATTCCTTGCCTTAACGCTAGCAATATCCTAGTTCTTTCCCTAAATCCCACACACACAAGCACTTTATAATACAAAAGGGCTAGAAAAATTCCTCTTCCTCTAACGTCAAAATAACATACACACACGTACTTCAACACTTTGGACATGTCAATGGAAGCTCAATCGCCTGGATAAGTAAGAAAAGACAAATACGCCTCTAGGCTTGATTCTCTTTGGATCCCCTGCTCCTCCTTCGAATTACCATCGTCATCATCGTAGCCCCATCAAATTAAGGTCCATGAATACCCAAAGACCCATGTGCACCAGCAGAGCATAATACACATCGACACTATACACACACAGGTTGTCGAAATAGCAATAGTTTGCTGTAAAATGTTTTATTCCATTTTTGTGGAATGGACGAAGGAGCAGGTACTGGTATATATTCGTAAACAGGATCTACGAGTACGATAACTCAAGGATAAAACCTTAAGACGGTTGTGTTTCAACTTTAAATGAAATTGATTGAGCACCACACGAACAGACGGATACGAATACAGTTCGAGAAATCCTCTTCATTTCAATGCAAATTCAAAAGCGGATTAAAGCCCAGCCGAGAACTCTGGAGCATGCTGTGCACAGTAAGGACTTGAATTTTCAGTTTAAATGGTTATAGTGTAGGCTGTTTCTCTGTCTCTTAGTGGGGTATCTGTAGCTACCTCCTCGCATCTGATTCGTTCAGAATGTGTGCCTTTTCGTGTGGAAGTATCTTCTCAATTTACCAATTGATTAAACGAAAACCAGATTGGGATTGAGCTGTGATCATTCAATTTTTTTAATTATAAAATGATGAGCAATTGGTTGTTGATTTTCCCCCATAACACATACTCGTATACTCGTATGATCGCCTCAGTTTCAGTCTTTTGTATGGAAGGACCATCGAGAAATGAATTTGTCAGATAAACATCGTTTGGAATGCACCTCTGGCATTCTCCTGCACACAGAGAATGTCAAATAGTCCTTGTTGTCTTTGAGATGATACCATCCTTTCCAGAGTTTCAATTAAGTCGAGAAATTCTTAATAATAGACTACTTACTTACCGGGACTGGGTTTTGAATACAAAATAGTTGCAAATCACATACCTGGAAAGAGGAATGGAAATTGGAAACAAATTAGAATTTGCTAGGTAAATACTCGTAGTTTGAAAGTTATTTGAAAGAAAAATTAATAAACATTTATGCTGCATCTGAATTTTCCAAAATTAAAAGGAGCGCTTTCTAAATTGGTCTCAAGAAAAAGCATTTGCCAAGAGTGATTCTTCGTTTGACTTAAGTCGTGGCGTTATTAGTTTGCACATTCCTAACAATTATGCTAAAGATTTCGAATGACAATGTCGTTTTTAGCTTTACCTGAAGATTTTTGAACAAAGTTCCTACAGAAGCGCTTGCGTATAGCCTCGATAGAGCTTTTTCACCTTCGTTTCGAGAAACCGATGCTGCTCTCATCATCTTTGCTCGTAAAGTTCGTAAAGGGCAGTCCTGATCCCATATTTTGTAGAAAACTATTCCACTGCATCTACCAACTTTTATCAGGATCTTGTTGTGGTCTTAGGGCTAAACTTAGCATACCATAGCTAACAATGTTGTTAGTAATTTTTTGCGCTTGATGTTGGCGTCATAGATCTTCTCGTGTCGTCAGATTTCCTAACAGTTGTTTGTCCGCGTTTTTGCGTCTGGGATATCTGTATTCATACCCTGCCTATAACTACAGAAATATCGAGCTATCCATGCCGTGGGAGGATAAGCTCGCATCATAATTTTACCTTCTTCCAAAAAATTGAGACCAATCACCTTAGCATATGTCAATCTTCATGAGACCCGCCTACTTCTTAGATGGCAATGATATCGGCATTGCAGTGGTACTCGGCCTCTGCTAGTTGTTTGGCTGAATGTGGTCTTTTAAATCTCGAAATCTTCCTCGTGGGTAGTCGTAGACTTAAGACGGCTTGGGACCGTGGGCAACCCAGTGTTCAAGACACGACACTTAAAACTCCTTGAATGTGGATATTCGTTCTTCACGAGAAACAAGAATTAAACTCAAATTGTTCGCAGCCCTTGACTCCAATCCAAATGCACTTCAGTCAGACCGCATGACATGGTTTATGACAACAAGGCAACGTTTTAAGATCGTGTCAAGTTCATGCATTACTAACCCATGGTGGTTTCAGGGATCTTCTTGTGTGATCCCTTACGAAGGAAGACTAGAATGCGCTAGCTAGGTCTCAACGTTGGATAAATTTATAGTGGAGGAACACTCCATTTGGAATCAACGGTGTTCCTTGCATTCAACTTCTTAACCTGGTGATCACCTTTCACTTCTACTTTGACACATTCAAAGCCCAGTTTTAAAGTGGCTTCAAAACCAACCATTTCTGAGGAAGATATGGTTTTGGAAGAATTCAAATCGCGTCAAAGGCGGCACTCATATCCTCGACCTAGCCTACTGACACTCAAGAAGGTGATGTCTCATTGAGTGAAAAATGATGTGTGGTACTTGGTTACTAAACAACCAATAGCTTCTGATACGAATATTACCTCTGCTGACAACCAGTGCTGCTTGCAAAAGGCAATCGAGTTTATGGAATATAAGACCACGCACATCCAAATAACGCACGGAGACCTTAGATTGCTGTAAAGCAGATCTAACAACCGTTTAAGAAGTTCGATTGAATGGACCGGGTGTGCTACCGAAATTAATTTTTTGGATGCGGATTCATGAAAGTAGTCTTAATTGTTAGACGAGTGAACAATCGCCTCGTGACAATTCGTCAACATCAGCCTTATATGAGCACACGCAAAGATAGATATCTTTGGAAGCCCTGTTGGTATGTAGAGCATGCATCACACCACCTCCGACAATGGCTTCAGCTTCAAGTATTCTGGGTCTTCGAAGGTCCCGAGGGGTCATTGCTTACTCTTAGTACTATCGTGTTGTGGCCAAGGTGCGAATTGGGATAATGCCGTCAGGAAGAGGAAATACAGTGTTTTACACAATAAAGTCATGAGGCTCCAATTGAAGGAAACTGAGCATAGAGAGAAGCAGAAAACATTTAGAACAGCGCTGCGAAAGAGAATCAGAGTTTCTCGTGAGTTGTAGGAGCAAAAAAGAAGGCGAACACCGGTACCTCAGAGGGAAAGGAAAGCGTTCGTGAAATACGAAATCAAGATATATTACAGCAGAAAAGACGTCCGAATCTTTTATCAGAAGGTAAGAAAAACAGGTCAACAAAAGACAAATGGAAGCCTGAAAGAACGAACAAGGGAATCTAGAGGTATAGTCTCAGTCATATCCTGTATACCTTTCAAGTGGACGGTGATGTGGCAAAAATTCCCTCCACTCGACCTAAACGAAGTCTACATGTCTACATAAGCTAAAGTCCAACAAAGCTGCCAGTACTGACGGCCAAGCTGTCGAGCTGTTCACAGCAGCTTGCATTAAATCATATTAAACCTCAGTAATATGTGCCTGATACTGAGGCAAGTAAAGCTCGTAGTCTGAGGCATCAGTCTTCTCAACAGCGCTTTGAAGATCTTCTCTGCCATATTATTTGATTGCTAGAAACCTTTTATCTACCAAATATTTGGTGCTCAGGGGTGGAAAGTTTATCGCCGACCATATTTCTGCATGACGGTAGATCTTGCAAAAGAGCTTCGAATTTCAATAAGGCAGACACAACTATCTGTCGACTTAAATTTTTAATTTTTGGTGGGGGATAATGCTCCCATTATAATTTAAGGGAGAGAGTTCTACGATTAAAATCGAAAACGGAATCGGTTTTGGAGCCCTACATGAAGACCCGGCCATATTCATTTCCTGGCAAATACCCTTGACGATACCATTCCTGGGCGACAAAGAGAGTCGATTTCGTATTTTCTCTGCAGCAGGAGTTCTGGTGTCATTGCATCAGATGGCATATCCAAAAGACTAGAAACAAAGCTCCAGTACATGTTGTACCAACGACCACTTATTTTTAATTTTGGTGGGGACTAACGCCTCCATTTATTCGACCTAATACAAGCTTAAAAACTAGGACTTAAAAAAAGGTTTAACGATATCTAGGGCTTATCACTAGGGCTTAAAGCTAGGGATGGTGAAGGAGATTGGAATTGATGGAGAGAGTGCTGCGATTAAAATCGAAAACGGAAAGGTTGGAGTTTACCTTACGCATACGGAAAATTGGTTCGTTAGAGCAATATGTGGTGCGGTGGATTGATAGATAAAAGGGACGGGGGCAATGCAGATTTCGAGGGTTAGTGTAAAAGCCTGAGAGGAGTCGGTGAATGAAAAGAATGTCAGCTGCGTCCTCTAGTTCCTCAAGGGTATTCAGGTTAATGAGTTTGAGATCGTCTCGGTAGGGAGGTAAGATTAGATGCTCGTTCCAAGGTAGACCTCGAAGAGGAAATAGAAGAAAACGACCGCGACGCTGGGTGCTCTCAATACGGGATACATGAACTCGTTGAAGGAACACCACGCTTGCCTAGAGTACTCAAGAAGGGGGGCGAACGTGAGTGATGATTAGTGATCTGGTTACGTACGGGTTGCAGAATTCTTTGGATCATATTTTAACGAGCCAAGTGATGGGTTTGCTTCAGTAATCATCCAATCAATATGCGAGCGGAAATTAAGCTCCCTGTTGCATAATATGCCAAGGTCGCGGATTGACTCAACAAGTGTTTTGAAAATGCTGAGTTGATCGTTAATGGTTAGGATGAAGACAACTGGACCTAGGTGACTACCTTGAGGAATACTTGAAGTAGCCAAGACAGCGGCCGATAGTACAGATCTGAAGCGAGAACTATAAAGACGATTATCCAGGTAAGAAGATATCTTAGCAAAATGGGTTCAAAGCCCAGGACGATTATGATTAGCTTATGAGATATCTTGTCAGAAGCCTAACTGAAATCAGTTGTTATAACGTCAACTTCTTTACCACTTTCTAGGCTGATAGAACAGAGGACACGAATACGACGAGGTTAATGGTAGTTGATCTACCTTTCAGAAACCCGTGTTGATTAGGGGAAATAAAAGATTTGCACTGGAAGCTTACGGCTTCGTACAAAATGCTTTCGAAAAGTTTGGGTATATCTGAAAGTTTAGCTATGGCGCGGTAATTAGTGAATACGCCCTTTAATCCCTTTTTGTGTATCGGTGTTATGAAAGAAGACTTCTATATCTGCGGAAATTCAGCTTGAGAGAGCGATAACTGGAAGAGATCTAAAAGGAAGTGGAAAAGTGTGGAGGAACACTTTTTAAGAAAAATGGATGGAAGGCCATCTGTGCCGGGAAAGTATTCATCTTTGAGTTGTTGTAACTTATTTTCAACGCTTTGAGAAAAATAGGGCCAATGGAGAAGTTAAGTAGGTATTTGAAATAAGAGGGTTCCGGTACGAAGGAATTATCAGCAAAAGATTTCTTAAAAAAAGTAGCAAAAAAGTTGACTATGGTTGCTGGCATGTTTTCGCATGAGGGGGATGGAGGAAAACCGTCAGATTTTTTTTGTAGTTAACGAACTGGTAAAAAGACTTAGAATCGTTTATAAGGTTTGATTGCGCACTGTCAAGGTATCGCTGGTAGTTCTGCCTATGGCAGCATATATCGAGAAAAATTATATAAAGGCATGTCCGGTTGTGGCATCTTTGCTCAACATATCCAACTTCACAGAGGGTCGGTGAGGGTCGGCAATAATTTTACCGTAAATTTTGATTTCAAGAATGTCTTCAGACCAGGCGAACTACTGTCATGCGATTACTTCAACTTGAGAGTTCAACACCAGAAGCACAATGTTTCCAAGTTCTGTACAGCTTCTTGTCAATGCGGTTGAAATAGAAATTATCGGCAGAACTAAGCGAGCTCTTTATGAAGCGTTTGAATGTATTGAAGCATTAACGGCGAAGGAACTCTATACAATCTACCCCATTTGTTTAGACTCAGAATGCAATTGAGTAGCAGAGTGTTCTCTCGGACATCCAAAATAGTTATATAAAATCATTGATGATCTCAGTTCTACTCCAGGGCCAGGGAAAGATGAACTTTATTAAAAAAGGACTAAATCCTTGCTCGCTTCAATAGAAAACTGCCTTGAGTGATCCTCTGGTCTTGCCCTGTTAGCATCGACAAAAAATAGAGGAGCAGATCTAGCCAAATGCCCTACAGCAACATGTACTTAGCTGAAAGAGTTCATCGGACTCGTGGATACCAGCGCTCCTACTCAGAAGTGAAAATACAACAGAAGTTGCTCTTGCCTCAGGTGGCATCAGCAAGTGAAGGAGGGCCTTAACTGCTACGAAGTAGCAGGGAGTATATGATTCTATGTGAATTTTTAAAGCCTCGTCTGATAGCACTCATCACTACGATCTATGCAGGGTGGCGAGCTAAGAAACTGTTGAGTGTCGTAAACTTATTCTTTATGAATGGCAATTTAGTAGAGTTTCAATGATGACTGATCCTAGGAACCACTTCTCCTTCAATTTGGCAAAACAAATGTGCTCCAATCTCCATAGTCGGAAGGTGAAATGCATGCTCTACAAAACACTGATCCTGCCAAAGCAGCAGATACTAAACATTTTCTAAGCATTCCCTTCTATTATACTTGTGTGCGCCACCTAAGGTGGGGTCTTCCTCTGCTACGTTGTTCCTCCGGGTTAGATTCGAAGACACTGCCAGTGGGAGCATAGGCTCTACATATCCTAGCCGTCTCAGGTCAATGTCGCTGTACAGCTCATACAGTTCGTCGTTGAATCGTATCATTCACAGTCCATCAACGCAAACACGACCGAATATTTTTCGAAGTAATCTCCTTTCGATAGGGTTCATGCTTCTGCGCCATAAAGTAGGACTGGGATAGCCAAGGTCTTAAATAGAGGGCCTTCTTAGTTTTTCGGGATAGAGCCTTACTAATCAATTGGCTTCGTAGCCCAAAAAATAGTGATTCTCCGTTTTATTTCTGTTCAGGTGTTGATAGAAGAATTTATAGCAGAGCTAAAGTAGACAAAGCCCTTTATAACCTCGAAATTATAGCTATCGACTGTGATGTTCTGTCCGATTGTGTGTGCCTTCTTGTTGATAACATATACTTGGTTTTGCCTTCATTTTCCGCTAAAAACTTTTTGACAGATTCGATTTCAATACCAGCGAACGCACCAGTGACAGCCCGCCCTTTCTCTCAATTATGTCGATATCATTGGTATGAGTTAGTACTTGCACAGACTTTTGGAAGATTGTGTCTCCAGTGTTCACTTGTGAGTTCTTTACAATTCTTTCAAGTACAATATGATGTTAAAAAAGTCACATGACAGCGCATAAACTTGTCCAGAACCTTTTTTGACATCAAAGGTCTCGAGTGTGACGGACATGGCTCTATAAATGCTCTCGTTTGCGGCCTTCAAATCGATGTAAAGACGGTGGGTATCTATTTGGACTTCTTGAATTTGTACCTGAGTCCCGGCTGACCGTAAAGATTTGGTCGATTTTGGACTTTCCTGGTCCGAGACTGCACTTATAAGGACCAATCAGGTTGTCGGCGAAAGGTTTCAGATGGGAGTTAGTGGAATAAGTGAGTTAGTGGAGAAAAAGATATCACTGCAAACTTCGTGATCTGCATTACAATGGCTTTGCTTTATTGTTACGTGATTGTTTCCAAATCTCAGCCCCGGCAAAAGATGACAAAAAAAGCCAAAAACTCAGTTCAATAACTAAGCAACAGCGCTTATATTCGGAAACTGAAAACAGCGTACACATAATCGAAGTATATGGGCAGCTACCATGTCTCAAATAGCTGCTCTATATCTTACCTCTTCATTTTCTTTCAGCTATCTTATTTCAGGTGTCCTATTTCTAACCTTAACTAAATGCTTTACTTTCTGAATCTTCATGTCATTTGTAACTTTTTCGGTTTAATGTCTCGAGGTTCTTAACGCGAGATGCAGATTAAGTCACTTACTTTACGTGGCAACCACGCATGTAGGCTTAAGACCATATAGTGCCATCGCAAATGGGACTAAAATTCTTTAGTCCCGGACCATAAATGAAGAAAAACGCCAATTTACCCGTCTTTAGATCACTTGTATGCATGAACTTTTTCTTTGGTGAAGGATGGAGCCTATAGTCTGACGAAAGTCGGAAAACTTGCTCTGTGATTCAAGCTTAAATCACAGCAAATATGACGCTCCCACTATGGGGTCTGCCTCTATCAAGTTAGTCTGGAACTGAAGTTTATGACTGGACACTGATGTCTTAAAAAAAAAATGTAGATAGTCAAATGGGTTGTATATCAATCAAAAGTTTGATATCTATTTGCCATGAGGCTTGCTTATAGACTGTCCTCCGTTTATTATTGAAGACAAACATGCGACTCGAGGTACAATAATCAAATAAACCGAAGAGCAACGTCCTATGCGCTCCGCTTGGACATTGCATAAGAATTCGTCCGCCGCCCTTCATTTTCCGAGATCCTAACGCAGTCCATAATTTAAGGGTCCTGTCTCATTTGATAGAATAGATAGACTACAAGCATGCACCACAAGCTGTGTTGGACTGCTTATGTTGGAATTCACGTGCCTACGAACCCAGTCCTGGCGACTCGTGTCCCACAAAATTCATCTTCAAAACCATCCAACTCGTTGCTCATCTGTGTCACCAACGACAACAGCAAAGATCATTCCAAACTTGGTATCCGCAACAGAAAATGACTACAACATGCCTCATTCATATCCCAGTCAATTTGTTTCTCAAATTAACTAAAAAAACCAAAAGCAAAACGACCAACGAAATACGAGTAGTTATCTTTTCACAATTCAAAGTCCTAAAGACAAGATGCAGAAAGGAGTAATATGTAGGAAGAGAGTGAAGGCAAAAGGACGTCCCACGACACATGTTACACGCTACCATTATGCAATGTGAGTGAAATTGAAGAAATCATGTTACAGTCTTTGCAATTGCCTTCATCTTCAAGGATGTCATCTTCTCATTTTGTTTGCTCCCGAATTTAAGAACCTCAGTCACTCCATCCTTCCGGCACAGCAAATCCCAAATTCTGCGTAGTAAAAGAAGCAAGATGTTATAGAAATCTCTTTATCGAATCTAATTTCACAGACCCACCCTCCCTTAACCAGGCTTCCATTACGATCCCTATTCATACCGGAATTGTTGGTTGGTAAAACAAGAGAAACAAAAAAGGAGAAAATCTCCTCCACCACTCCTTTCAGAATTTGTCGGAGGCGGTTGTGCTTTATTGGGAAACAGGAAAGACAAAGGGAAATCAAAGAGGGAAATCCAATAATGTACCACGTACCATTTATCTATCCATATACGTAGAACATGTACGAGTATCTACAAGTATCTTCAAGTATTTACGAGTAACTCTGTGCCCCATTGAATGTGACTCCTGGTTGTTGTCTACGAGTATATGGATTCTGTGTTATATGTGTGTCTGTCTCATTGTTGTGCTGTCTTTCAACACGAAAAGGAATGAGGTAATGGCAGCAGATTTCGATCAAATAAACCTATGATAACATTTGCGGTCATTATGAACAGATTCTGTTATGAGAATGCCAAGTGTTTCCTTACTGTGCCATCGAAACCAAACCCTCCGGTGCGGTGGGTGTAGTGGCATTTCTGTTCTGTTTATTATCTTGACTAATATGTTGAGATGCAGAATGCTTGTATAAATGCATTCTATTGATGAAGACATGATTAGGTCAATCGAAATGGAATTCGGCCAGGGAGTGCTGATGTGATGAGTCACATAATTTTCCTGAATGGCCTTCGGATGTTCTTTAAGGTCAAAGATGTCGAGATACATACGAGTACATACATATAAACTCTATCGCCCTGCCTGGGATAGATTGGATCCTTTGAAAAGTTTGCCCATTAAGGTTATGTGCGTTCTTTTATGAGTTTCAGTTGGGATGGATGGATGTAGAATTTTATTGGGACAAATTGTCGTACGGTGTACAAAAATGTAAGCACGGCGACCGACGAGACACAATGGCTGTATTGGCAGATTTACTGCGATTGTTGGAAATAGAAATAAAACACACAGATACATAAATGCTCGTACGAGTATGTATGTAATTTCATGAGGACAACAAATGACACAAAAGTCAAAGTGCTTCGATAGTTTGAGAACTGGTGGCTGTGTCATGTGGGTGATAGTCTTGTGTACTCGTTACTCTTTTATTATTGAAGGTCTCCGGATAATTGGCTCGAATTGTTGACTCAGATGCAAAGGGACTTAGCATTTGCTACCAAATCGAAACTGAAGAGGTTATTCATATGAGTATGACTGTTATCGATTGAAAAAGGAATTTCGACTGATGCTGATCATAAATGCAAAGTTCTGGGAAATGTGCCTAAGTGGACCACAGGGATATGAAATACTTCTGTTGTGTATAATACCTTCAATCTATAAAGTCCAATTGTTTCGTTGAAAACTAACTTCCATTGGGGCTGATTGCGTTAGAAGTAATACATACACCGAATCGAAATAATGGGGATTGTTTAGGTCAGCTTATAGGAATCCTGGAAAGGAAAATGAGTCTTTGTGGTTGTTTTAGAAGCAGAGTCCATAGGAAAACAACAAATGCACATCATTGTCTGTATTTCATTTATGAATCGCCAATTGGTAAAAATCTGGCAGGGGAATAAACCTACATCTCCATCGCATATCACATATCCGCTAGGGAAACAAACATTTTGGCGGCATTATCATCACCTGCCGGACAAATTACTTTGATCATTGCATAGCCTAGGTCATTTGGAGATTACCCGGCATTTGTCCTGGATATGGTAATAGGGATCTTGGCAGATGAGTTTTCAATTCAACCGTAGCGCTAACTGCCACTTTCAGTGTGTGGATCTAATGCCTCAGTTTGGTGTTTTGCTTTAGGCATTAATGCACAACTTAAATTTTTTTGTGAGGCACGAAAGATTATCGGACGTTGATAACTTTAACGCCTCAACGAGGTATGTAGAACTCACTATGTTATTCGTCCTATCATTTTGTGCAGACTGAGGGAGCCTATGCCGACTTCGAAAAGCAATAGTAATAATAATTTCTCATTTTCAGAGCTTTGCCAATGTCCGCCGAAAGGGGCATGATGACAGAAAAGCGATTTGCTATACTTTCCCAACTTTTCAGTGCGGATAGAAAGTTGAACCCAAACCCTATTGCCCAGTGGTCGATGAATTTAACCACTGCGCCTCGAAAGCAACACAGCAGCTTCTATAGGGACTGGATTTGTTGAGGATAAAAA